>CM068375.1:402394793-405012253 GCA_034769895.1 Magicicada septendecula | reverse complement strand
CTGCGTCCATCTGCAATGGACCACGATTTCATTCAAAATTAATCTCGGGCATTTTCGCCTCAAATGCTTCCGCACGTGCCGATCGTAACTAACAAACCAAATTATTCAATAAACGCATGTTCAATATCTCAAATACAGTCCACTTCTTTCTAACAAACAATCCAGCTTTCCTTATTAGCGTCTTTGGAATAACTCGCGATTCTTCAAGAGCTTCCAAACCGCAACAATTACCTTTTTAGGATTACCAACATGTCTTATTTAATCAACATGGAGTTTTATAGATATATAGCATTTTTTGTTCACTGTGTAGTGTTTTAATAATACTTTAACTTGTATGGGTGTATATGTTTATATATAAGGTGTGTGTGTGCGTGCGTGCGCGCGCGCGGACTCATGCTCATATGTAAAAAGGCTTGTACAGCGTTGTGACTACTGTTGAATAAACATTAAGTGTATCAGTTATAAGTTATGTTAATGAAATATAATTATGATTCGAATATTATATACTTTGTGATTATCTAAATTAAGTTATAAATTCACTAGTGCCAACTTATAAAACGTAAGATTTAACTAGGTCATTGTTGTTGGTGCGTGTGTACTCTGTGAGAGCATAGCATATACGTTTGTTATTTTCTAATAAATCTAATTTATATTTAACTATCGTTCAGTTAATTGTCTACCACTGCATCTATTATTAACAGGTTATGGGCCCAGGTTCGCACAAAGGGCAATATTTATGTGAAATTGAGCAGTAATAGTCCAAAACGTGTTTACGTGCAAAAAAAAAAAGTTCTTCCGACCGCGTGGTAAAAGTGAAAATTAACCTCAACGCCATAAACGTGGAAAGTGAATTACTACGTATTAACAAGTTGCAAGGTAGCGAGAAGTGGAATATATAGAAATTTCAGATTACAGTTATATTGAAATCCTACAACTTATGGAATGTAGTCAAAGGTATACAAGTTATGCCCACTATGTTAGATAATAATGCGTCTGTAGCCAAGAAAACAGAATATGAAAAGAAGAAATCTGATTTCGAAAAGGCAGACGGGACAGCTCAGAGAGTAATTGTGACAACTCTGACTGGAAACCCCATGATTCATCTTGTGAATCTAGAAAATGCCAAAGAAATGTGGGAAAAACTTGTGTTTGTGTATGAGCAAAAATGCGAAGCATCTGCTGCACATTCTTCAGCAGCAGTGGCACTCATTTGTCAAGGATTTAGCTGATGATATGGCTACACACATTTCAAAGATTGAAGATTTAGCCTATTGACTTAAAAGCATGGGAGAAACTGTTGATGGCAAGATGATAGTGTCGAAAATTCTGCTTACATTGCCAAAGAGTTTTAGTCATTTTCTGTGTGCATGGGAGTCAACAGCTGAGGCTGATCGTACAAAAACGAACCTCATTAATACATTAAGAGTTGAAGAAATGCGAGTGAATGATACTGAAAAGACTGAAAGCAAAGCTTTTGCGTCAAAATCTCAATATAAAGGCAAAGGTGTAAAACAGGGTATGAATAAAAACAATTCTAATAATTTTTTTTCTATTTCTTTTATGAAGTTGCTAAACTGCTACAATTTTTTGTTCAGACAAAGCTTTTCGTCATCTCTGACATCATCAGGTCTTGAACAACCGTTGTTCAAGACCTGATGATGTCAGAGATGACGAAAAGCTTTGTCTGAACAAAAAATTGTAGCAGTTTAGCAACTTCATAAAAGAAATAGTAAGGATGGCTGCTAATTCAAATAATACGAAGAATTCTAATAATATGTCTAAACCAAAAGGCGATTGTTTTGTTTGTGGTAAACCAGGCCATTGGGCTCAAAATTGTAGATTCAGAAAATACATTAATAAAAGTGATAAAACTGACACAAGCAAAAAACGTGATACAACACAGGGAACTGCACTTATAAGTGAGGCCTTAGCATCTATTTTACAAAGCTCTAAAAAGGTCGACATGTGGTATAAAGATTCAGGTGCAACTGACCACATGACACATCATCGAGATTGGTGTGTAGATTATAAACCATTAAATCAAGAAATCTTGGTGCATATTGGAAATGGTGATTTTCTAAAAGCCTATGGAAAAGGCAATATAAACGTAAATACATTTGATGGTGAAAAATGGAATAAAAATCATTTAGCAGATGTATTATACGTTCCAGATCTTAGTTACAACCTTTTCTCGAGTGGTGTTGCTTTAGACAAAGGTCTAAAACAAACTCCAGATAATAAAGTGTGCAAATTATTGAAAAATGGTCACATCGTAGCTATGGGGTTATGCAAAAGACATAGTTTATCGAGATGCAATTTGAAATTGAGCCTCCCAGCAAAATTGAACAGTAGCTGTGCTAATATTGCAGATACTTTGGAAACATGGCATAAAAACTATCCTAGAATTAAAAAGGTACCGGTACTTGAACATTTTGGTGTTAAAGTTAAAAACAACGACGTATGTTTTTGTAATGCATGTGCAATTGGAAAAGCTCATCGCCTACCCTTTCCAGTGAGTACTTCCGAAACCAGTGCTATTGGTGAGATCTTTCATGTAGATTTGTGTGGTCCAATGTCACAAAATTCTTTAGGTGGATCGAGATACTTTCTCCTCCTAAAATAATGCAAAGTCTGAAGCTCTTGCTTGCATGACTGGCTTTGCAAAAAAAAAAAAACTGTTCTAATAGGATAAATGAGAACTGACAACGGACTGGAATTTGACTGTGAAAATGTTTCCAAGTTGCTCAGTAACCATGGAATCACGCTGTGTTCAGTGGCATATACACCAGAACAAAATGGATCAGCCGAGAGGAAGAACAGAACAGTAGTTGAAGCAGCACGTACTATTCTGCATGCAAGAAAGTTCAAACAGACTTTTTGGGCTGAAGCGGTCAATACAGTGGTGTATGTATTAAATCACACAAGCACAAGTTCAGTAAAGGATTTCACTCCTTATGAACTTTGGCATGGTCGTAAACCAAATTTAAAAGATCTACATATATTTGGAGCAAAAGTGTACTCACACATTCCCAAGATCAAAAGGAAGAAGTGGGACGCTAAATCTGAAAAGGGATATTTTATTGGATATGAAGAGAATATCTATGGATTTTGAGTTTGGTTTCCTCACAAAAAACAAGTAAATGTAGTACGTGACGTCATTTTCATGAATACATTTGAAAGTGAAGAAGAAAATGATGAAAACAGGGAAGAATACACATCATTATACTTACCCAATGAAAAGAAAGATAAAGTTCCTGAAGTCGTTCAAAATAACATTTTTGTTGAAGATCATGATATCGTTCAAAATGATATAACTTCTGAGGATCAAGTGCAATCTGATATAGCTGGTACTGAGAATGACCAGACTACAAACTACAGAAGCAGACTGCGCCAATCCTCAACAATCAAACGTCCAGCGAGATATGCTGATTATGTTAACATCGAGGACTGTTTTATTGCAGAAGGTACTGAACCTCTCAATTATCAAGAAGCTGTAAACAGTGATGATGCTGAAAACTGGAGTATTGCTATGAATGAAGAAATGGAATCTCTTCTTAAAAATCAAGTATGGGATCTAGTTGAACCACCACCTGGGGCCAATGTCATGGGAAATCGCTGGGTCTTCAAGATTAAAAAGGATCCAAATGAAAATATTCAAAGGTACAGGCAAGACTAGTTGCCAAAGGCTTCAAAAGGCTGGAATTTATTTCAAAGAAACTTTCAGTCCCGTAGTAAGATTCGATTCAATTCGAATGATTTTATCTATTGCAGCAAAAGAAAAACTCAAACTGAAGCAGTGTGATATCAAAACTGCTTTTCTAAATGGTGAGATTGAAGAGAATGTATATATGAAGCAACCAGTAAGTTTTTCAAATGTAACAAATCAAGTCTGCAAGCTGCTTCGGAGCATATACGGACTCAAACAATCCTCCAGATGTTGGAACCAGAGGTTTGCCAAATTTCTAAAGAAGTACGGACTTGAATCTACCAAGGCAGATCCATGTATCTTCACTAGCACGAATAAAGATCGAAGGTTGATTTTATCCGTCTACATTGATGATGGACTAATTGCGGCTAAAAAAACAAGATGATATCAACAATCTCATCCATCGGTTAAAAAAGGAATTTGAGGTTACTGATGATCAGGCAAATATGTTTCTTGGGTTGCAGATTGAAAGACACCAGGATGGATCAATATTCCTCCATCAAACTGCGTATGCAAAAAAGGTAATCAAAAGGTTTAGGATGCAGAATGCAAATCCAGTGACAATCCCTGCAGATCCTCATGAAGAGGCATGCACTGATGCTCATAAAAATCTGAACACTGGAATAGTCAACGCGCCTTATGCAGAAGCTGTTGGAAGCTTGCTTTACCTATCAAACGGTACCAGGCCAGATTTGTCTTTTGCTATTAATAAGGCAAGTCGCTATCTTCAAAAACCTACCAAGCTTCATTGGAATGCTGTGAAACGAATCCTCAAATA
Source organism: Magicicada septendecula (assembly GCA_034769895.1). Taxonomy (NCBI): domain Eukaryota; kingdom Metazoa; phylum Arthropoda; class Insecta; order Hemiptera; family Cicadidae; genus Magicicada; species Magicicada septendecula. The sequence goes on along the minus strand of CM068375.1, from coordinate 405,007,769 downwards.
CCTAAAGGGAACTCTGGACTACGGTCTAAAGTTCGAAGCAGATATTAATTCTCATTTGCAAGTCTATAGTGATGCAGACTTTGCTAGAGAAATTGAAACTTGCAAGTCTACTTCTGGATATTTAATCAAACTAGGATCGAGTGTACTTACCTGGAGTTCTCAACGACAAGCCACAACAGCATTGTCTACAACCGATGCTGATTATATGGCAGTGTGCCGAGCTGTTAAAGACATAATGTGGCTAAGGAAACTCATGAATGACTTATGCATCTTGAAAAGCACAAAAACAACTCTGTACATGGACAATAAAAGTGTAATTCAACTGATAAGAATCCAGTCTTTCACAAAAGGACTAAGCACATTGACGTCCAATACCATTATATAAGAGAAAAGTTTGAAGAGAATGTCTTCAATCTAGAGTATGTCAACACCAAGGATCAGACAGCAGATATCCTCACCAAGCCACTTCCACATCCGGTTTTTGAGTTATGTCGGTCAATCATTTGTAAAAGTCTTAAATAATTTTTATGCAGAGACTTTTTATATATATTACATAAACAGGGGAAGTGTTGAATAAACATTAAGTGTATCAGTTAAAAGTTATGTTTATGAAATATAATTATAATTCGAATATTATATACTTTGTGATTATCTAAATGAAGTTATAAATTCACTAGTGCCAACTTATAAAACGTAAGATTTAACTAGGTCATTGTTGTTGGTGCGTGGGTACTCTGTGAGAGCATAGCTTATACGTTTGTTAATTCTAATAAATCTAATTTATATTTAACTATCGTTCAGTTAATTGTCTACCACTGCATATATTATTAACAGCTACAGTGCGGGAAATGTCCTTGAAGCAACCAATCACAGCTCAGAAGTATTAAAAAAACAAACTTGTTTGCTTTCCGAAGAGGATCAGCGATGATATTCTCTGGTATGCGATGTGCGATCTGCTTCACTCTATGCACGGTGCCATATAAATACATGAGTTTGTTTTCACACTGACTGTAATCTGTGAGTATTCTATGCTATTATTCCATGCTATGCACGTACCAGAGTTGTTGCCGCAGGATGAAGGTGACTGATTGGGAATTTTGTTTGTTATTGTGTGAATTGTCAATTGGTAATTTCGAAGTCACCTGTGCTGTTCACTGCTGTGTGTCCTTTTTGCACTATTTCAGTTCTCTCTCTCTGTACTGTCTGATTTTCTTGTTATTCTTGTCAACATTTTTGTGTTTTTGAAATTAAATTCGTGTCCTGTTTCCTTACTGTTTTATACAGGATGCACTGTTCTTTATTTTTAATACTGATAGTTGTTTTTGTTGACACGAGATGTTTGATCCACAGTGGCCAATATAAATTTTTTGTAGTTTTTGCATGCTATCTGGTATACACGGTGTCCCTCCTAAATGTACATATATGCCTTGGTTTTATAGAAAAGCGTTATATTTTTCATACAACTATTGTGTAACCAAAAATATCTCTGAATTACAAAAATGGTGGCCAGATTTAGTTCACTTCATATAACATCCTAACCATAAAAAAAAATTTTCTTATTTAAAAAGTTGGTAAAATTTTTGTAATAAAACTTACATTTTTCCAATGAAAAATTTTAGATTGTGGTAATTTGTGATTAATCACGAAAATGCATATGTCTTTTATTTTATTTCAGGAAATGGAGAGAACTTACAAAATCCAGATTCTGAAATAATGAAAAAGACTCATTAATTTAAATGTGATAGTAAACAAAATAGAAACAATACAACTTTGTCATGTTTACATGCTAAACTGCTACTTGTCATGTTCCGGACGAGGCCTTACAGTGTTTCCACTATTTTCAAGTCCTAATGGTGGAAACACTGAAAGGCCTCATCCTGAACATGACAAGTAGCAGTTTAGCAAGTAAACACAACAAAGTTGGAATTACAGAGACTGCTAATTCAAATAACAAGATGGAGAAACAATAGAGATAATCTTTTAACTATTTGTATAAAAGAATATTTCTTTACAACTACTACTATTATTATTATAGTAATAGCAGCAGCATTAGTAGAAGATATTACTGTGGAATAATAATTGAAATTATTGAGCCACAGGAAAAACATAATATTGTTATTACAGGATACACCTTGGATGAACAGAAGATCGCTAAAGTCCAGCCTATTTTCAAGAAAGGAGACTGGAATAGTTGTTTATAGGTATAAGATCATTAGATACCTGTTAACAAAGTTTATTTTACCATGCATGCACAACACCTTAATCCCATGTGTATTTACCCTCTACAGTGTGTGTGGAACTTTATATATAATACTCTATAATCTACTTTGTGAACTAGAAAAAATTCAAAACAAGACATCATAGCCTCCATCCAAGTATTGCCTTTCTTGTTCCTACCTTGATATAAGGATCAAATTATTCACTACTGTCATGGATACTGACGGGTGAATGGATAAAAGTACGTATACAGGAAATAGTATATTCTCAAAATTGTATTTGTATTGTAGCCCATTTTCAGAAGTGGATTTTTAAAAACAACCATTTTTAATATAAAGTTTAATTAGTTTGGTATTACTGGTAAGCCTGCAGTGGCCTGTAATTCAATATCAACTTCATTAGATCCTCGCAGTATTCTGAAAGTACCGTCTTCCCCCCAGTCCGGCCAGGAATTCACTCCAATCCAGTAATCAACACCGTTTTCACTTCCGTATCCTATAAGACGTAAATTGTGTCCACCTAATGATTCACCTTCTACATGCCGATATATTCCTGTAAACATTTGATACATTCAACTCCACTGTCGTTAATTGTATGGTGAAAGTGCACATATTATTCAATTCAACATGTAATACGAGGATTGTTCAATAGAAGCACGTTTGATCTATTACGCACAAGTTCAATAGAAACACAAATTCAATTCAAGATGAATACTTGAATTCAGAACTGACAAATTTCAACTCTCAATAATTTCTTGCAGTTGTATAGTTAAGAAAGTTGTGTTAGTAGTTATAATCACAAACAGAATAATCACTGTTGCACACCACTATAAATTTTTTTCCGATTAGCACTTTCAAGCTTCACAGCTCATTGTCAGATCGGAAATAAGGGTATTTCTGAATCAGTGAGTTCTGAGGAGCTGTGAAGCTTGAAAGTGCTAATTGGGGAAAAAATTGTATAGTGGTGTGCAACAGTGTTACTCTGTTCCTGCAGTTGTGTCACAATGATTGTGGTAACTATTACCAGAACAATAAGTAATTTCTTCTGTAAATTAATAGTATTTTATATAATATTCTCTATGTCCTTCATAGAATTGTATCTGCATCATCAGAGGCTGAATACGTCAATAATTAATAAAAGAAGCATTGATAATTAATATCACTGGTTATAAAGGAGCAATCGTGTTCATATATTTATGAAAACAGTGGTCACGTCCATTATCTGATGATAAAGACATAAAAACTAGTGAAATGTGTTAAATAAAATATTTTATACATGCACAAAAAATTAAAATTCTACATATGTAAATATACTGAAAAGTGTGTGTGAGATAGAGAGAGAAAACATTACAAAATTATAACCATTTACAGTCCTGATTTTATAAACGGGCACAATGGGCATGTGCCCAGGGGCATATTGGCTGTTCAAGGAAAAAATGAGGGCAAATGAGAAAATTTCTTAACCTAAAAAAATTAGTAAACTTGTAAAAAAAAAATATATACAAGAAATGAATTGTCTCTGTGTTATTAGAATACGATGCCAATGTAGTAACAGAATGGGCATGATACCAGATCTGCTCCAAGGTGGATCCTGATTCTGAAAAAAAAAAAGAACGAAAGCAGAAGAACTTGTTGGGTAAGTCCTGCTATGGATGGGGTAAGCCACTCTAGTCAGAGGCATATTTATGTCTTGTGCCTTCTGGTCCAACTTTACCCAACCACCCATCTGCCTTTGTCCTCTCCATCCCCAGTTACTAAAATGTAAACACTTGAGAAAAGACTACTGAAAAGTTGTTTTGAAAGATAGTGATCATGAAGAATTTTAATCCAATTTTGATGTTTCTTAGATGCTGGCTTCCGAGAAAAACAAAAAATGTTTTAATAATCATGTGCATTTAGGACATTTTTATTATTAGTAGGCGTCGTAATCAGTTTATTATAAGATCAAATAAAATTCTTTACCAAATAATTCAATATTTCTTTTTAACACTAGTAAAATGCCAAGTTACAAAGTTACTATGCCCTACCCATTCCTATCCTATTCTGAGAAATGGCGGCCAGTGGCTGTGGTATGTGTTAAGCCACTACAGTGGGTGTATGATGAGGAAGGTCTGTGGTACCATAAAATAGTATATTCTCGCTATCATTGTGTGAAAAAGATTTTTTTATGGTTGCCAGTTGCCATTCCAGACATGGCAGGTCCATAGGTGGTGGATAAAGGAAAGACTGAAGGAGGGTTAAGGGAGAAATCCCTCCCGAACCAAAACTGGCATGCCATTGTTGTTATTGTAAGGGCTGAAAGGTCCTTAGCGGGGGGGGGGGTGACATTTGCTGACAGTGTCCCCAGTACACTGTTGATTCAGATGTGGGCCTATATTTACTGTACTTACCTTTCTCATAGTACATGAAGTCTTCGTAAACATCCATGGTGGCACAAATAGGCCCATTATGAAACAGTTCTTCCATCATTGCAACTGTGTCACCGTCTTGTATTACATGGATATCTGTAACTGTAAGAAAGAGAAACAACTGGATTCTTTAGTATTAGTAATAAATGTGAGTTTCAGACAAATAAAAGATACAGCACGTGGTGTGCTATTTCAGAGTGAGTCCCACATTGAATTTTGCTTATTTTCCCTGATACACTAATTCAACATGGACATAGAATGTAATGCATTGAATCCATTCAGGACATCAAGGAGGACTCAGCCTACAGCAGAGCTGAAACAATGCAGAAAACCTTTTGGGGAAAATTGCAAAACATAGTGTGGGAGTCAACCTGAATACAGGGTACATCATACCACCTGTGTGAAAATCTAACAAGTATCATATATTTTAACTCCATATAGTTTGTACTTCTATCAAACAAAAATTTCAAATTGTGTACTAATGTGAAGCTTGTAGGAGCTAAACACATTCCTTATTCTTACTTACCATAATATTTATCATCTTTTACAAGAAAGTTGTCGTAATCATAATTTGGACAGAAGTTAGTAGGGCATTCAAAACCATTTTTTGGAGCTGTACATTTTGGACACAGTGGAAACGGATAACAACCCTAAAAACAAAAAAATTGTAATAGCACCACATCCAACCACAGTGAGTAGTTTTTGACTCCAGCACCTGGCGACTACTAATGACAATAATTTAACACAGTATCACTTCATTTTAATAATTTTCTCTCAACATAGCATATTTCATAAGTTACTTTAGACCAGCAGTCAGCAACACTGCGCCCGCGAACCAATTTGTAATTTTCTTTTCTTTTGAATGAAGAAACGGACCCGCATTGTTCCTGCTTTGAAGTACTGTATTATAAAATAGTACAAGCCATTTACTGACCCACGCTATGTATTTCCCCAGTATGATTGTCGCCCAGAGCCTGTAAACACCTTTCTCCCCAAAGTGATTTTTTCAAGTTTTACATTTCTGTGCACTTTATGAAAATAAATAGTGTTATAGTGGTAAGTTCTTTAATTTATTTGTATTCAAATGTTTATAATGTTTTGTTAGTTTTAACATGCATGTGCATGATGATAGATTGTTGACGATCTACTCCTAATGTGAAACATTTTCACAAATTTATATGAAAAATACTACAAAGCTTTTTTTTGATTCGCTATATATAAGCGCACAGGTATTATAAAGCGACAGTTAAAGTTTGTAACATTCTGCTCTTGAACTCCGCACCTTTATATTTTCCATTGATGGGGTGGGGGTGCTGCACCCATCGACCTGATCCTCATTTATATATGCGCCCCCATACATTCAAAGGTTGTCTATGACTGATTCAGACTGTAATCACAAACCTTAGAATAATAGTATGTGTACACCTTCTGTTACAGTAACTCCTGTTTGACTGGTGGTTTTAGAGTGTTACATAAAATATTTCCTGTAAACTTTTTTTATTGTAAGCATATGATGTAAGTACAGGCCGTGAGGCGAGTGATGAAACTGTCTATGCGCGTACGAGGGGAGGTAGCAGGTTGGAGAGACACTTCCCCTCACGGAGACCTAAGCCAACTGATGGGTTGTTGTCCCTACCGCTGTCCCGCGCATGCGCATTCTTTCTCTTTGCCACTGCGCACCAACAAGACAGTTTCATCACTCGCCTCACAGCCTGTACTATTCACACTTAAGACTAGTAGTCTTGATATTTTAAATAGCTAATGTTTACTTTTAATTAAATTACTGCTATTGTTTTTAATATTGTGGTTTGATGCAATTTCTCAGATTCACTTTTGACACTGTTATAACAAAAGTGTTATAATGAGGCTAACATGCTGTGGCTAGTGTCAAGGATAATGAGGCTGATATTCGACCAAAGCTACGTAAGGTTGATTTTAGTTTTTATAGCATATTAAAAAAATGTAAACACACTGTCTGTACAGTACTGTATTAGTTTTTCCAAAATTGCGTATATACAGTAAAAACTCCATTAACCGAAACGACCGACCAAAAAAAAAAAAATATATATATATATATATATTCAATCACTTTCTGCTACAGTCCATTTCTTGATGTATATAATACATTAAAATGTATAAATAAATTTACTTCAAGATATACCTTTTTTTTTTCTTATTAGGAAATGTTTCGGGTACCTATCTTGTACCCATCCTCAGCCTTCCGGTTTTTTTGTCTGGTGAAGTACATAAGTGTTGCTGGTTGATTATTATTATTGTGGCTTCCTGTTGGCTTCTGGTATTTCAAATTGGTTTTATTGTGTGTGATTGTGGTGTATGTGTTAGTTTTTTGTGTATTTTCAATGTTGAGTGCTTTGAATATTGTGTCATGTTTTGTATTGATTTGTATTTGTTCAGGTATTAGTTTGTTTTCTGTTTTATATTTGTATATTTGTAAATTTTCCCAAATGTTCATTATGGTGCCTTTGTGTGGTATATGTTTTATTAGTGTTACATTGGTTATGTCTGGGAATTCATGTCCTGTGTTTATTGCATGTGTGGCTAAATTGGATTTATATATTTCTGGTTTTTTGTATGCATTTAGGTGTTCAAAATAACGTTTTTTCAGCTGTTTTTTTGTTTGTCCTATGTAACATTTATTGCAATCTTGGCATTCAATTTTGTATATGCTGTTAGTTGTAGTATTATCTTTGTTGTGTGAACTATTTAGATTTTGTAATTTATTTTTATTAGTTTTGTATGCTATTTTTATATCTGTGTTTTTAAATAGTTTTGTTAGTTTTGTCATTTTATTATTTATGTATGTGAATGTGACCCATTTTTTGTTGTTGTTATTATTTATGTGTTGTTCAGTTTGATTAATTCTTAATTGTTCTGTGTTAATTCCTTTCTTCTGTGTTTATAGTTTGTGATTCTAGTATTTCACAGATAAGTGAAAATTTAAATACCAAAAATGAACTACTGTAAGACTGAGGTACAAGCTGGGGATAAACAAGGTGCATTGTCTTGGTGAAAAAGAACCTTTTTCGTCAGATGTGGTGGTTTTTTCTTTACTTCCTTGTTTAGACGATCCAGCAGGTATGCGTAATAGAGCCGAGTTATTGTTTTACCCTTCTCCAGAAAGTCAATTAAGATTATGCCACGAGCATCCCAAAAGACAGTGGCCATCACCTTACGTGCTGACGGAACGGTTTTTACTTTTTATTGAGCATATTCTCCTATTGCAACCCACTGTTTTGACTGTTCCTTGGTTTCAGGTTGGTAGTGATGTATCTAAGTTTCATCAACTGTTATGGGACACCGCAAAAATTGTTGAAACAGCTCCAAACCGTCTTTAGAAATGTTTAATCGTTCATGTTTTTGATCAATTATGAGCAAATGCGGCAGCCACCTTGTGGACAGTTTTTGCATATGTAAATCTTCATGTAAAATATGATGCACCTGTTCATTTGAGATGCCTATCGTCTTCGCAATTTCACTCACTTTCAATCTTCTGTCGTCCATGACCATATCATAGATTTTTTTCAAGATTTTCTGCAGTTGTAACCTCAACAGGCCTTCCAGAACGTTCAGTGTCATTTGTGCTCATGTGACCACTACGAAAATAACCAAACCATTTGTAAACTGTTCTAGTCGATGGAGCTGACTCACTATAATATTTATCCAACTTGAATTTAGTTTCCTGCGCAGTTTTGGCTTTCAAAAAGTAATATTTCATCACTACACAAAATTCTCTCATCCATTTTTTGCAAATCACAATACTTGGGTAAATTCAAACAATTGGCAACAATAGAATTATGAATGTACATGACTGAAACGTGGTGTACGCTCCTAGCAGAGATGCAGAAAACTAAAAATGGCGTCATTTACGTACTACGACTGCAATCTCTTGACTTTGCACGGACTTATCAAACACCCCTCGTAAATTATATGTACCTGTACTTATGGCAACAGAATAAAAATATCAGGGACTGAATTTAGATGCAAAATTGACCTAGCAAATGTGCATTAAAATTATTTTTAAAAGCAGGAAATGAGCTTAAAATTAGATAGTTTTACTGGCTGAAAGTAAGAAGTCACAACTGTCTCTAAATAATAAAGGAACTGTATATAAAGAGCCCTATTCAAATCATTACGCTTATGTAGCATAACGTGGTTACATAACAGCGTTGACAGTTGTGATTTTCATTCGAATTTTTTCTAGTACCATGTGTTTTTTTTAGAGCCAAAATATATTTTTTTTCTATCATTTCTGTTCAATGGGATCTGACTCCATTAAACTTACACAGAATAAATCAGGATACAAATAATCGAATAAAAAATAATAAAGAGAAACATAACTAAATGAACAAAACATATATAGGTATATAGTAACTGCTGCACGTCAGTTCCGAAAACGAACGTACCTGCTAACCGGTTTGTACAGTGACAACTACTACAAGGTTAATGACTGTACACAATAAAACATTACCAATGTCCGAGCCGGCAACACAAGATGGTGCAAGTGCCCAGCAGTTCTAAAGCAATGCTATGCTTTTCTTCAACTTTCCGTACTAATATTGTTCGGATTTCAAATTATTCAATAACCAAAGTATTCATTCTGTGATATAATTAATATTATTTTCTCTTATTTCCAGTACTATTGCCGCCGCCAACAGTGGTTACATAGCCACCACGCTACTGGTAGCATGAGATTATGGGGCTGCAATATTAACACCTTGAAACAATGAAATTCTCTGCATGGTTTCGCAAAAAATCTTTTCCATCAAACAGATGCTCCCTGGTAAATCTCAAATCTGCTGCTCACCACAATTACCTAAAAATACCTTACTTAAGGATCTTTACAATGAAATATAAAAACTGCAACACTTGGCACAGCAAGAACCTAGTTAAATGAACTCATTAAACAATCACTTGAAAAAAGAAGACTGAAGAAGCAAGAGCCAGAAGACCTGTCTTGTTGACTGTGGCGATCATTATTTAACCTCAAGTGAAGGTTGCTACATATTGCTTTTACTTATCACTCTGTGACAATATGTTGCTTGTAAAGCCTCAATAAATAAATTTAAAAAAAAAAAACAGTCTTTGGTTTTCAGCCTTAGCCAACACTTTCTGTGTGTTGCAAGTAAAAATACTCATACAGCCACCACTCATGAAACAATTAATCTTATGTATTTAGATTTCTAATCTCTTATAGATTTTTGATTGTTTAAAAAATTGTTTTAATAAAATCCGGTAGGCTACTGTGGTTGGAAAACATCGTGTGAGACGTAAATATAATTCTCAACAATATGTCACTCACCTCTCCAGAACCGTAATTTCCCCCCGTTACAGCTCCGTGCTTCATCATGTATACCCATGAGTAGACCGTCGTACCAAAGCTACAGCCATCAGCGCACGAATCACAGCAAGCTACCAGATATGCTGCTGATATATTTACATTGATTTTCCCACCGGTTGCAATACACAAGCGATTTTGCATTGTGGCAGACGATGAGACAGCCTTTGCAAAAGTAACAGAATTGCAAAATTGACACATAAAATAATTAAAAATAATGTTTCTGGTTCATTTACTCACATGCATAAATTTTTTTTACATTAAAGTATAAACTTGCATTTTATTTCATTTCTTTCTGTGAAAATGAGTTTTTCCAGTATTCTTTATTAATGTTATATATTATCAAATTATATTACTTTTGCAAGTTGATATTATTTTAATTATGCAGACGTACATTTACTGATAGATTCTGTATCTTCAGAGGTTTTAACAATAATCGAAATGATTCGATTTCAACGTAAAAAACTAATGAATAATCAAATGTATTTCAATTTTAATATAAAATAACGAATAATCATTTTAATTTTAATTCAACTATCGATTGTTTAATGTTTATTTACTTAATCAGCTGTTAGTAGTAATTTATTTACTTGCATTTTAGTAGTAAGATATATATTATAACGTTACATAAAGTAGCCAATAAAAAGTAGCATAAAATAGCAAATTGAATTACAACAGTAAAGGAATAAAGAAAGCCAAAGTATGAAAGAATTAGTGAACAAAAATATTCAAATATAGCCCCATAATAACTTAACACCTAGACAAAGACTGAGACGATGACGAAACCCAACTGATTGGCAAAGGGAAGGATAAAAATAAATAACTTTATGACCATATCACAACCCCTTGTCAACCAATAATAATATAGTAAATGTAATTATGAAAGTACAAAGCTATAGCCAAAAGTGTGAGTAGTCCCATGTAAGACTACCAATACATAAATGTAAATTGAGTAATGTTAAATAATATTGTTATTAGAATATGAAGGGAATAAACCCCTCATATAATAAATACCCAATGTTAATGATAAGGTGAGTGGTGTGGTTAGATCAAAGTGAAGAAAAGAAAGAAAAACAGTGAATAATATAATACTAAAGTGAATAACAGAACCAAGAAAAATATACTACCTGAAAGTCAGCAGTAGTAATAATGTGTAAAATGAATAATAAGTAATGCTTGAGTAAAAAATGATGAATGCATACTGTGAAAAAACTAAGGCATAATAGGCCTATACAAGTGGAATAGGTAGAATTAATGGTCATGTTTTAAAATAAGAAAATAATAGTTAAGTAATAGTTATAGTTATCCGTTTGTGTTAAAAAGAATATATATATATTGTACTAACCCTCTCGCGTCACCTAATTAGGTCCCACGTTATGAGCGTCAATTTGTACTAAATCCCGGTGTGTCCTCTACTGTTCAATCCCCGCGATGGAAGCCAATTTGTACTAAATCGGATACGTACGGTCTAAATTCCCACTGTTGTATTTGTCAATATGTGTGGTATTAATTTAATTTGTATAAATTCTCGGAAATATTTGGAGTTGTGGAATATATGGATGTACTCAATTAATGTTAACTTAACTATTTAATAATTATCAGTGTTAGTGTGCCTAGAACTTAAATAACTTAAGATTTATTCTACAATTTCATCCAACCCTATTATGCCTTGAAGAGAGTTCTGTCTGATTTTATATTTTTACGCTCCCTCTTTGGTGTCAGATAATTCCGCTATAAGCGCTATAGTATCGGCTCAACGAAACTTGTAGGTTATTTGATGTTTATATTAACTATTTATTCTCTACTTATTCAGTTACTTTTGTTCCAGTTCACTAAACCATACTCCAAATAACAAGGTGTGACAAATATATAAAGGTTCTTTATTTGTTTATCAATTCACATTAACTACGATATATTCCAATTAATATATGTTGGGACTATAGATTCAGGTATCGATTGTTGATTATTTGATCCTTTGTTTATATTTGGTTATATTTTATATTTGATTTGTATTTTATTTATTTCAGGGTGTGAAGGTTCTTGTAACTGTGGGGAAGACTAAAAATACATACTAAGAATGCAAGATTTACAAAAATTATGTGTTGTGTATTTAGTATGATTAATATAATATAATTTTACCAGTCTCTAACGAACCAAATCACGTTGGCAGTTGATCGCTAAATTCGTTGTTCTGGTCAATTATGAAGCACAGTTTTCTTTCTTCAGTCTAATAAAAGTAATTCTTGTCCTGTCCACTTCGGAATACAGCTTCTGAATTGTTTTACGGCACGATTGATGTTTCCTCTGCACCGTCAGGATCCAAATAGGTTCTTCCTTCGGTTGAAGCAGTTAGTGTTGTTCCGTGTATTTGCAAGGTTATAATTTCTGGTGTTGTGAATATTATAAGTTGCGTTACTATTAATTCTTTATATTGGATTAATTTTTCATCAATTCCCTTCGGACATGGGACAGTCCAAGTTTCTTCTTGTAGAATTTGGTTATTTGTTCTCGATTATTATTTCATAATATATCGTTATTTTATTAATCTGTGTTAGTGATAGATGTAAGTATTATCATTAGAATTTTATCTTCTTTATAATCGTATCTCTTGATTTCGAACATTACGATTTAATATATTCTTCTTGGGTTTTTTAAATCATCACGTTCGGTTTTTACAAAAGCAATTCTTGTTATTTTTAAAATCAACAACCTTCTTCTTAAAATTTTTTTCCCTAGCAACCTATATTAATTTCCGCTTCCACATGTTTGACTATATAGTGTTTCTTTCATATATTTTGTTGTCTATTCTTTGTCAATTTGCTGTCCTATCGGAATGTAAATTTACCGATAGCTGGTTTATTATTTTATACACATCTTCTACTGGTTTTTTGATATAATTCCGTTTTTTTCCTTTTTTATTATATTTAATCCACCTTCGATATTATTTTTTACCAATCGATATTATGGCATTATGGTATTATTATAATTTGTATAAATTTTATTAAATATTATTATTAACTTAATGTTTTTTCTTCTTTCTAGCTCTTCATAGTGTATTTATTAATTATTATTAATTGATGTATCTAACCTTTAAGTTATAAGTGTTTATTTAGTATTTTTGGCTGTTAGGCCTTTTATTGTAAATTGATCTACCTGTGGTTATGTCTGTTAGGCATCTATAGTCCCTTTTATATAAATTCGTACATGCAATCAAAACTTAATTATTAACATTTGTATAAACAATTATTTTTCTACATCTAATAACAAATTTATCTTGATCTCTCGATCACATATAACAAAATTCGAACTTATGAACATTGGTTAACTGCCTCACACTTCATTCTATGACAGTCATTGAATAACACTATTTGTTTCATTATTTTTCATGAACTCAACGCATATTTGATATAACATCACATAAACTTTATCATAACATTTTTGTCATAATATAATACTTTTTTAATACAAAATTCTTATCTGTTATTATCATGAATTAAGTCATTGTTTCATTTTTCTGTTTTGTTTTTTATTAAACATATATCATTAGCTATTATTTATTTTACAGGTTCGTTTATTCTATTCAACACTACCTTGCATTCTTATTTATTTTGTCTATGACTATAATTGTCATAATTGGGTCTCTGTTCTATTATGGCATTAAGTATCAATTTATTTATCAATCTGTGAATCTTCTTTTATGTAGCATAAATGCTATCATTTTTGTTGCGCTACATATGCTTCCCCTCCTAAAAAAGTTTAGTTTACCTGAATGAGGTTTAGGTCAAATAAACTTGCCTTTTTCACATGCCTTTTCTTAATTTCATTGTTAATGGTTGACGATGGTCTTCTCAATGTAACTTCATTAGACTAGTACTAGTACCTTTTTTTTTTTATTTAATAACATTTCATCATTTTATTTAACATTCTTGATTCTTGATATTTTTTTTTTCTGTACACATTATTTGTTGGTAACTGGCTACACTATTCACTGATACATTAGTTTTACATCTCTCCTATTTATAATTACTATAATTACTGCATTTTTCATTATTCTTCTGTCAACTCGCTTCTTTCTGTTTTCTTCGTCCTATTCCTTTGGAAACTGAATTTATTTTTGCAACTATTCTAATATTCCTTAAATATTTAATTTCCCTAACAATCCCTAACACATGCGTTGGTACAGTTCAGAGAGGCACTGTTTGGCTTCATACTCTGCTGCCCACACTACATCTTAATATAGTACTGCTGGAATTCATCTACAGTCAGCTATAAAATATAATAATAATCTCCTAATAATCTCTTTAATCATTTAATAATAAATATTTGGGAAAAGATTTTTTCTCTGTTGCATTTATATTTTTTCATTACTATTCTTCATATTTCGTAGTTCCATTTTAATTCCTTAAACATTCGTTAATATTGACTTTGACAGTTATCAATGGTAATCATTTTTGTTGAGATTGTAATGTTAAGTATCTTCTTCGTTTGTTTTTTTTTTCTCTGATCTCAATATTGTTTAATCAGTTGTTGTGTGTTGATCATTATAATTGTATTTCTTACTAAATATATTCCTTATACTTAATTATTCTTCTTCTTATCGTATTTCACTATTTTGGCTGTTTATTTTTTAATGAATTATGTTCATAAATACTCTTTCCTTCTTGTCTTCTTTAACATTATATTAAAGTCAGCTGCATGGAACTAGTATCGTCAAGGTCACACCGCTTACTTACAGCGTTGCCACTAAGCAACAGTTTCCCTTTCTTCCGAAAAATGCTACACTAATAAGTAAGCCTACTTAATGTAAAGAATATAACAAAGTGAGAAAGTTTGTAATACATGCATTAGAGTACATTGTTACATTGTCAATAATTCTTAATAATAATTACATCACAATTAATATATTGTTAATAATTAATTAACAATTAATTTCCGTATCTTATACATAACATTCAATTCGACGCGTCAGCTATAGTTTGTTTGAACGAATTTTATACGCATCCTGTGTCTTAAGCTTGCCCCATTTAATTATTGAAGACACCGCACTATTCGTGACTCAGAAAAATATTCTATTTTTATTTCCTGCGCTGCTTATTAATAATTAAGTAAAAAAATTAGAACTATACTATAAGATGTTACATGCACAAGTAGCATAAAAATAATGGTATGTATAAACGTGAAACGAATTGGATTTCTTAAGAAAATAAGGATAATTTTATAAACAACAAATACAAATGTCTCATGAAATAAATTTAAAATTCCTTATTTATTTATATATATATATATTAACTTAAATCTTTAAATATAGAATTTAAATTTATAATTCTATATTTTATGCATTGTCCTTACTAATTTTATAATTAAAATTTTCCTTATTTTATGAACTATAGAATTCCTTATGACTATTATAAATAAGCAGTATGTTGAAAAACTCACCTTAAATAGGGTTAGTCACACAATTATCACTTTGCAAAGTGATAGCACAGAGCACATTCATAACACTCCTGAAGAAAACACGCACACACGGTTTTTTATGTTTCAATAAAAATAGAAAATACTACGCTTCGCTATAGACACGTTTACCACCTATATACACTTTTTAACACTCCTGCAGTATTCGTCTTCGGATTCACTGGACTCAGGTTCGCTGTCACTACTCACACGTAAGTGTATGATGAAGGGCTCCACTGTGGTGTCTCTCGTGCACTGCTTTGAGTAATCGGCTTCTTGTAGTGCCTCTGCATGTCTTACGCACTTCTCCCAGTCTTCCTGAGTTATCCTGTCCAAAGCTTCGTGTGCAAGTTGTTCAATATCGGCCAATCTGAAAGTCGTATTCTTGTTTGCAACATACCGTTTAACTTGGGCCCATATCAGCTCGATCGGATTATACTGACAATGATATGGTGGCAGGCGCACTACTGTATGTCCCATTTCATTTGCCAGTTGATCCAATTCGTACGTCTTCTTGGCCGTTCGGATCTCTTCTTTAGAAAGAAGTTCATCCCTGGTTTCAGCTGTGGAAAATGAAATTCTCTTCTTACGCAGCCACTCCATGATATCCGCTTTACGCCAGTTTGAACATGGTGGTTTATCTATTTGTACAGAATGATAGCTGGCATTATCCATCACGATGACAGAGCCTTCTTCCAAGGAGCGCAACATACCAACAAACCAGGTCTTAAAAACTTCAGCATTCATTTCTGTGTGGTAGTCAGATGCAGCTGAATGCTTACTGCCACGAAAGAGAAGTTTGGCACCTGCTATGAAACCTGTACTTGCGGATCCAGCATGTGCAATAATCAGCCGGCCACCTCTACCAGTAGGTACTTTCAGCCCACCGTTCCCTCTGGAGTCTTGCCAGATGTATTTATTCGTATGATTCTGTGATATCCAGGTTTCATCCAAATAAATTATAGGCCTGTTGTCCTCCGTACGATGTATATGCATGGTTCTCAAAAACTTCGCTCTCAAGGCAGCAATGTCTCTGCGCTCCATTAAAAATTTTCGTCCATCGTTGCACTTCTTAAATTTAAAACCAAGCACTTTCAGAAGGCGAAGTACGGAGGCTTCTGAACCAGAATAATTGATTTTCTGACAGAGATCAGCTCGAATTTTGCTTGCAGTGGGGTATTCCCCTCGGTCGTAATATTCTAGTACGGTCCTGCGGACTATTTGTTTATTAAAATCGTCCAGTTCAGTGTTTTTGTGTTCCCGTTTATACCCTTTCCTTGGAGAACTGAACACAACACTCACGCCTTGATCATCTGCCGAAGCAACGGTATTGCTAATACGTTGCACCGACTGTTCAGAAATGCCACAAGCTTCCGCTGTCAATTTTCGAACTTGTGCAAAGTTTATGTTCCTCCTGGCTTCTTCATTATACGCAAGATTTTTAAAAAACTTGTAAACGTTTGCTATGATGACTTTACTTTGTTTTCTAATGTCCTCTCGGCCCGCACGTACACCACCGCTGCTTGTACTCGAACTAAATGTAGGATACTGTTCCTCAATATCACTCATAATAAATACAAATTATTGAAATAAACTAATACACACACTGTCTACAATAAAGACGTCAACCGTTCACATGAAACGCACAAAATGTCTGTCAACAATACTAAGGACGATAAATATTTTGGATGTTTGTTGCTAATTCGTCTCTTCCTCACCTCGTCCACCCAACCTACTTGGAATGGGGTACTGTAACTGAAATGGGATTGGCTTTTGTCACAACAGCGACAATTTTGTTTACAGAAATTGCTCAGTCCTATTTATCTTTGTGCAACGGAAGAAAGGTAGTAGCGCGGGCAGTAAACATACACATTTTTGAGGGGATTGTAAAATGACAAAGGCATTCATAAAAGTGTCAGACAGCAATATTTACCGAAAAGACATGCCGACAGGGTATACGCAATGTGCATACCAAATGTGTACATATACCTAACAGAACTTCCGAACCATATGGCTTAGGAATGACCGTGTAGAGAACAAAAACAGATTCATTTACAAAAGGGAAAAGACCGTGAGTATGAAAAAATTAAAGCGACAACAGCAGGCAAGGTCAGCGTTCTCAGACAACTGTCAGTCTGTAGGATAACCGCCCATGAAGAAAACAGTAAAACTAATAAGTAAGTGCACTGTACGGAAATCACAAAATAACTGACCTAATGGTACTTCGTAAAGTTAGGGTGTGTATTGCTAAAAGGTTTAGATTCTAACATAAGAAAAACCAGCGCAGTATAAATAGTAGTTTCAGAGAACTGCAAATTGTAACAAAAAAAAAGCCAAAGAAACAGAAGAAACGCAAAGATAGAAATTCTGTAGATATTTACGCGACAACAAAAAATATGTTGCCGACTCACACAAATTTTTAGAGCTCAAATACTGGCGCCCAGAATTTAACTGAGTAGTGTTACCCACAACTAATTATTCCTGATAAAACAAATTCATTTACGCGATACGCATAAATAAATTTGAAACGAAGAATATAATGTGGATGTATGAAATTTGTTTTCGTAACACTGCTAAAACGCTACACACTGTACTAGCCGGCAACAACGCTGGGCGAGGGGCGTGGAGGTGACAGGGAGAAGCAGTGAAAGGGAGTGACCTTGACGATACTACTTCCATGCAGCTGACTCTAGTTACATTCAATCGTTTACTGAGATTGTTCCATCATGTGGCAATGTAGTATGTATTTTAGGTCATATGATTTTTATTTTTTCTTTATTTTGGATAAGTAGGTTTGAGGTAATAACTTTTATCTTGGGGTTCATTCTTCATTATTCACACTATTTCTTTATACATATAATAATAATAATTATCGTTTTCTTCTGTAATCTTGGGGTTTGTTATTCATTATACACATTATTTCCTTATACACATAATAATAATAATTATCGTTTTCTTCTGTAATCTTGGGGTTTGTTATTCATTATACACATTATTTCTTTATACATATAATAATAATAATTATCGTTTTCTTCTGTAATCTTGGGGTTTGTTATTCATTATACACATTATTCCTTTATACATATAATAATAATAATTATCGTTTTCTTCTGTAATCTTGGGGTTTGTTATTCATTATACACATTATTTCTTTATAAACATTTAACAATAATTCCTGTTTTCTTCAAAATCGATAATAAGTTGTTCTTATTGTATTTCAGAATTTAGTGGTAGTATTCAACTCAAATTATTTTTAAATTCCAAGTATTTTTCTTCATGATTGATAATAAGTTGTCCTTACTTCATTTTAGAATTTATTCATTTATATAAATTCTTTTTCTTTTTGTTAATCCAGAAGTTGTTCAAATATAAGGTAATAAGTTGTCCTTACTTCATTTTAGAATTTATTCATTTATATAAATTCTTTTTCTTTTTGTTAATCCAGAAGTTGTTCAAATATAAGGTAATAAGTTGTCCTTACTTCATTTTAGAATTTATTCATTTATATAAATTCTTTTTCTTTTTGTTAATCCAGAAGTTGTTCAAATATAAGGTAATAAGTTGTCCTTACTTCATTTTAGAATTTATTCATTATATTTCTTTTGGATTTAGTAATTTTTGTTTCTTAATAAATTCGTTTTATATATAATAGTTATTTCAAATAATTTTTTGTAAGTTGGTCTTACTGTCTTTTAGAATTTTGCTGATTTATATAACATTCCGTATCTTGTCAATTGGTTGCCTGGTCAGTTTTCATAACATCAGTCCCATTTTTCTGGTTGACTGCTTCTTTTCTAACCATGGTCCATTAATTCGACTGCACCCGTTGTCCGGATGACTGCAGTATTCATACCAATTTCTACACTTTTTACATATCTCTTGTGCATGATACAAAGCCAGTACTGTAACTCGGCTGATGCAAAGTCTTCACTTAATTCAGGGTATTCAGTTATATTTAGCTCCCTTTGAATTATCAGGTATCGTATCTCCTCTATTCTAATATAATTACTTGTATATCCTATCTTTCCTTTCCCTTTGATATCTGGACTATTTACTAAATGTTTTATGGGTATCTTCCGTATTAATGATGTAGTTGATTCGGTCATATACTTTTTGATTGTTGATTTATTTAAATGACATTTAAATTTATTTAATGTTTTTGTAATTATTCCATAGTGGTTCATTTTGGTCATTTTCATGAAGTTTCCTCTATATTTCATGCATTTACATAACTCCCTTCGTTCATTAATTGGGATGTTAAACGCACTAATTAATCCACCCTTCCTCATCTCCATTTCTTCTTTGGTACTGACTATGTTCTTCCTGCATGTTTTTCTTATTTTCTGGTTACTCTCTTCCATAGTTTGTATCTTCTCCTTGTCCTTTCTATCCTTATTTTCAGAGAGCACTGTCTTTTGGTCTTCTCTAATTTCTGTTTCTTTTCTACCTTCAGAAGTGGTTTCTAGTGGTTCATTCATTTTCTTGAAACGTTCTATCCACTGTCCAAGTTGTTGTCGCTCCTCATCACTCATTTTCCTATCACATTCTTCGATTACCTTACCGAATTTTTTTAAAAATTTGTCCCACCATTCCTCGAAGCTTTCCTCCTTCTTTTGTTCTGGTATTTTCTTCTGTTGCTTCACTTTGACTATTTTTACTTCTTTTTGTACATTGGATTGTGCTAGCTTTTTAATATTTGGCATTGCTATAAATTCATCTATTTGATTGTGTTCCTTCCTCCATTGACACATATCTTCTCGGGATAGTTCAAACATCACCCTGATCCATTCTCTTAATTCTTTGTTTTCTGTTTGTATTGGGTTTTCAGGTGGTCTTATTTCTCTTTTCCATTGTTCATAATCTTCCTGAGTATATTGTTCTGTCACCTGGGCGTATACTCCTATTCTTTCGGTTTTCATTTTTTCTTCATTATTGTCCCATCTTTCCCAATCTTCTTCAGTCATCCTTTCCACCTTGTTATCGTCTTTTTCGTTAGTCGTCCCAATAGTCTTTTCCTTATTACACCTGGCATCTAATTCCCATAATTCATCATAAATCTCTCTCAATGTCATTTTGTCGTCTGGTGTTCCCAACGCATTCGCGCGACTCATTAGCGCTCTTTCGTGATCATTGGTATTCTTTTCTATGTATCCCATCTCTTTGCTGAATTTCTTAAATAGTACTGTCGTCCATTCCGCGTAACTTAATCGTCTCTCTTGTCCTTGCATTTTCGTTTCCTTTTGTATCATCTTTCTCTATTGCATTTCTAGTCTCCCACAGTTGCCTGCTGTGGTTAAGTAATATTAATATACTTATGGTTTTACTTAACCTAAGCCCTACACAAGTTGAGCGCCAATTTGTACTAAATCGTTGGCGGTCGCTATTCTTCAAGCCCCACGTTGGGCGCCAATTTGTACTAACCCTCTCGCGTCACCTAATTAGGTCCCACGTTATGAGCGTCAATTTGTACTAAATCCCGGTGTGTCCTCTACTGTTCAAGCCCCGCGATGGAAGCCAATTTGTACTAAATCGGATACGTATGGTCTAAATTCCCACTGTTGTATTTGTCAATATGTGTGGTATTAATTTAATTTGTATAAATTCTCGGAAATATTTGGAGTTGTGGAATATATGGATGTACTCAATTAATGTTAACTTAACTATTTAATAATTATCAGTGTTAGTATGCCTAGAACTTAAATAACTTAAGATTTATTCTACAATTTCATCCAACCCTATTATGCCTTGAAGAGAGTTCTGTCTGATTTTATATTTTTACGCTCCCTCTTTGGTGTCAGATAATTCCGCTATAAGCGCTGTAGTATCGGCTCAACGAAACTTGTAGGTTATTTGATGTTTATATTAACTATTTATTCTCTACTTATTCAGTTACTTTTGTTCCAGTTCACTAAACCATACTCCAAATAACAAGGTGTGACAAATATATAAAGGTTCTTTATTTGTTTATCAATTCACATTAACTACGATATATTCCAATTAATATATGTTGGGACTATAGATTCAGGTATCGATTGTTGATTATTTGATCCTTTGTTTATATTTGGTTATATTTTATATTTGATTTGTATTTTATTTATTTCAGGGTGTGAAGGTTCTTGTAACTGTGGGGAAGACTAAAAATACATACTAAGAATGCAAGATTTACAAAAATTATGTGTTGTGTATTTAGTATGATTAATATAATATAATTTTACCAGTCTCTAACGAACCAAATCACGTTGGCAGTTGATCGCTAAATTCGTTGTTCTGGTCAATTATGAAGCACAGTTTTCTTTCTTCAGTCTAATAAAAGTAATTCTTGTCCTGTCCACTTCGGAATACAGCTTCTGAATTGTTTTACGGCACGATTGATGTTTCCTCTGCACCGTCAGGATCCAAATAGGTTCTTCCTTCGGTTGAAGCAGTTAGTGTTGTTCCGTGTATTTGCAAGGTTATAATTTCTGGTGTTGTGAATATTATAAGTTGCGTTACTATTAATTCTTTATATTGGATTAATTTTTCATCAATTCCCTTCGGACATGGGACAGTCCAAGTTTCTTCTTGTAGAATTTGGTTATTTGTTCTCGATTATTATTTCATAATATATCGTTATTTTATTAATCTTTGTTAGTGATAGATGTAAGTATTATCATTAGAATTTTATCTTCTTTATAATCGTATCTCTTGATTTCGAATATTACGATTTAATATATTCTTCTTGGGTTTTTTAAATCATCACGTTCGGTTTTTACAAAAGCAATTCTTGTTATTTTTAAAATCAACAACCTTCTTAAAATTTTTTTCCCTAGCAACCTATATTAATTTCCGCTTCCACATGTTTGACTATATAGTGTTTCTTTCATATATTTTGTTGTCTATTCTTTGTCAATTTGCTGTCCTATCGGAATGTAAATTTACCGATAGCTGGTTTATTATTTTATACACATCTTCTACTGGTTTTTTGATATAATTCCGTTTTTTTCCTTTTTTATTATATTTAATCCACCTTCGATATTATTTTTTACCAATCGATATTATGGCATTATGGTATTATTATAATTTGTATAAATTTTATTAAATATTATTATTAACTTAATGTTTTTTCTTCTTTCTAGCTCTTCATAGTGTATTTATTAATTATTATTAATTGATGTATCTAACCTTTAAGTTATAAGTGTTTATTTAGTATTTTTGGCTGTTAGGCCTTTTATTGTAAATTGATCTACCTGTGGTTATGTCTGTTAGGCATCTATAGTCCCTTTTATATAAATTCGTACATGCAATCAAAACTTAATTATTAACATTTGTATAAACAATTATTTTTCTACATCTAATAACAAATTTATCTTGATCTCTCGATCACATATAACAAAATTCGAACTTATGAACATTGGTTAACTGCCTCACACTTCATTCTATGACAGTCATTGAATAACACTATTTGTTTCATTATTTTTCATGAACTCAACGCATATTTGATATAACATCACATAAACTTTATCATAACATTTTTGTCATAATATAATACTTTTTTAATACAAAATTCTTATCTGTTATTATCATGAATTAAGTCATTGTTTCATTTTTCTGTTTTGTTTTTTATTAAACATATATCATTAGCTATTATTTATTTTACAGGTTCGTTTATTCTATTCAACACTACCTTGCATTCTTATTTATTTTGTCTATGACTATAATTGTCATAATTGGGTCTCTGTTCTATTATGGCATTAAGTATCAATTTATTTATCAATCTGTGAATCTTCTTTTATGTAGCATAAATGCTATCATTTTTGTTGCGCTACAATATATATATATATATATATATAAGGGTAAAAAAAGCTTGTTTAATGAATAATAGTTAATGAGAGTAGGAAGATGGGTTATGTTTTAAAAATGATTATGAATCATCAAATGTTACATGTTAATTTATTGTAGTTATGTTTAAAATAGTTCAGTTTCATGAAACCCAAGAAATATGTTATAATAACAGTATAAAGAAAATCAGTTGGTCTAGGCATAAGGAGTCTATTATAAAAAACAGTAATTTGTAAAATTTGATATAACAGTAGTAAGTAAGGACAAAATGTAGGTAATACTATTAGAGTTGATAATATAAATTTAAGGACACATAATGTATATCAAAAGAACCAGTTATAAAATAATTAATATAAAAACAAAATTGTTAAAATACGCGTAGTAACTTAGTAAATACTGAACAGAAATTATTCATGTTTGGTTTCTAATTAATTTATAAAAGAAATGCAATGCGATAATGTTATTATCTTAGGAATTCATAGTAGTATAAGAAGATTATACTAATTTAAAAATATTTGTTAATTTTGTAAACATTCAGTAGCAAAACCTACCAATGTAAACAATTTTTTCAACCAATAGGAGTATGAGGCTTGCTGCCTTGACAACCAAACATTAACAGAAAAAGTCATTAGTCCATTATTAGATTCAGAGAAGAGTAGATTAAAAATTCATGCAGCTCAATATAATAAAATAAAAGTAATAAATCAACTAGAAATGAAATTGCAATTAACCAAAATGAGATGATGAATAATAATAGTATGATAAAAAGAAATTTAATAACCAGAATTATTTGAAACTGAAAGAAAAAATTACTTAATAAATTATAAAAGAAAAACGAACTCAGAGAGACAAATCAGATGTAAAGGAATGTGATAAGTATAAATTAACTTAAAAAGTTAAAATGAAAAAAGACTAGTCTACACTGTGACACTTTTTCACTCATTAATAAACTTTATAACACTCACTTAAGGAATAAACTAGGGACAATCAGTTTATATATCTTTATTCACTTTTTAATTTATGGTGATCAAATTATTGGACATTGGAATCTTCTTTTAAAAAGAACTATTAACCTATTCATCCACTTTGATTCAACTCATGTAATATAACCTAAGAAGTAATTTATTAAGAAACTGTATAATATTTAAGTATGTTTTATGTGAAGTTTTGTACTTTCTAAAGATCTTTTGTTAATTTTCCTGTAATCACAAGAACCCAACTGATTTAAAATAAAACAGCATTTTAATCAGCCAGACCCGGAATACTAAGTGAACACTATTGCCAACCGCTGAGCAAGTAAAAAACACGAGCTGGAGCAAAATATATATTATAAAAATATTTCATTTTGTTTAAAAAGAAATTAATAAAAAAACACTAAAGAATTAATACAGTATTGACTATTATCAATTGTGTCTTTAATTTATGTTAATATTACTGACAATTTATTCCTTAATATAGCCAAGGTTATATTAGCCAACTCAGAAAAGGATATGACCTGAATGTTGGGTACGTTTAACAAAATTCTTCACACTTGGAGATTGAGAATAAATGTTAAGAAAACTAAAATAATGGTGTAAGTAAAAAAAGAGAAGACATTAAATCAACCATTATGTTGAACAACACAATATTGGAGCACGTTACTGAATTTTGTTACCTGGGTAGCATAGTTACAAGTGGGAATAAGTGTCTGGCTGAGATTAAGAGGAGAGTAGCTCTGGCAAAACAAGCATTCCAGAGCAAAAGGAACTTATTAACAAGCAACCATATTAGTATTGAAACAAGGAAAAAGTTTGTTAAGGTATTTGTATGGAGTGTTTTAACGTACGGGTGTGAATCGTGGACCTTAGGGAAGGTGGAGAGTGACAGACTTGAGACAATGGAGATGTGGATTTGGTGGAGAATGACAAAAACTAGTTGGACAGATAGGAAGACGAATGAACAGATCTTAGAGGAAATAAATGAGAATAGAACACTGCTTAGGAGTATAGAGGTGAGGAAGATTAAGTTGATAGGGCATGTGATCAGACATAGTGATTTTTAACTAACATCTTTGAGGGCAAAGTAGTGGGGAAGAAGCCCAAAGGAAGACCAAGAACTGCATACTTCCGCAGCACAATGAGTGTCGTGAATAGTGGGTCCTATAAAGAAATGAAGAATATCGCAAGGGATAGAGTGACGTGGCTACAGGGACAAGGGATTGCCTTTAGGAGTTAATTAAAAAAATAGCCAAGTTAAAAATTTTTTTCTCAAAATAAAGGTTGGTAACCCTTATTTTTTGGAACGAAATTCAAATCAACTACAAAACACAGGTGAGTTGAATTAAATTCAAATAAGAGAAAAGGAGAAATAGATAAGAAGAATCATTTTAATTGTTTTGGAAACAAAACAATTTGGTGCCTTCCATCGGGAAACAAACAAAATACAACATATCAGTAAAATAAAGAAAGGTAAGAGATTGGTATCAGCAAATTAAGGCTTTCAACGGGTACGACTAGAAGGGGAAAGTTATAAATTGACACCGCAACTTGGGATACGACTTAGGAGGTGTGTATTATAATATGCAATTATTTAGCTTTAATCAGGCAACTGATGCCTCCATGACAAGTATTATTAAAAATCTTTTAATATTATTAATTTATTTTTTCCTCATTTCTGTACTGTGCATGAATTTAACAATAAATAATTCTGAAGGGGTTTAACTTAATACTTGACTTTTATGACACAATGATGATGATGACGTTGGCGGTGGAGTTGTGTAGGGTATGGAGGAAAAATCAGGTAAGACACTTTAATAGTGATTTTTAAAAATTTAGCACTATAAAATAGCATGCCTCTCATAGTATACTGTATGGACAAGAAACAGTTTAATCATGAACTCCAAGTAGAATAAAATTTGCTATTCTATGAAACAAGCATGTAATCCAGATATAAAGATGAGAAGAATAAAGCTCAATATAGAAGATTCATTTTGTTTTAATTGTCTCCAAGTCACGTTACTAATATTTAGAATTAATATTAGGCAATTACCTGTATTAACTTCCGTCTTGTGACTTCTTTAGTTTTTTCCCTTAAAACAACGCGTTTCGAGAATAAATTCTCATCATCAGGTTTTTAAAAATTATAAAAACATCAAATTCACCCAAAAGGGGTCGTCAACTATTTAAAATACACAAACACAAAAAAACACCACACATAATTAAACACCGACACAGTCCGATGCGCATCGTCTCGCCGCCAACGACCAACTCGTTGTTGGTCGTTGGCGGCGAGACGATGCGCATCGGACTGTGCCGTGACTGTGTCGGTGTTTAATTATGTGTGGTGTTTTTTTGTGTTTGTGTATTTTAAATAGTTGACGACCCCTTTTGGGTGAATTTGATGTTTTTATAATTTTTAAAAACCTGATGATGAGAATTTATTCTCGAAACGCGTTGTTTTAAGGGAAAAAACTAAAGAAGTCACAAGACGGAAGTTAATACAGGTAATTGCCTAATATTAATTCTAAATATCAATATAGAAGGCCTCTCAGCTGCTACAATGAAGCAAATGATCAGCTGTTACTCACCAGTTTTCTTTTTACAGCTGTTATAGTTTAGATGTTTTAGTCATTATTTATAACAATTACTGATAGTCACTACTTTACTTTCTGTATTGCATATAATATTATTCATTGATTACTTTATAAGCTTTAAATAAAAATTTACATTTACTAAATTATCCAAGCTTGTTAATCGTTCAAGCAAATTCTTATTGACTTTAAATTATATTCTCTTATCTCTATCCACATTTAACATAACTTTTATTTATTTTTTAAATTTTAAAATGTCTTTTCAATGTCTTTATTCTCTCATTTACAAATTATAAATTGGTTATTTGTCACCTCGATTCTGTAGATTGTACCCATGTCCTCTGTTGATCTGTAGGTCCCCTTCAAATGGAGTTCCCTGCATATTCTCTGGTTCCACTTGTCGTCCTCCAGTTACTCATCCCTCATGGTCCCATCTGGTTGCTGTAGTGTAGAGTGATATGTTGCTCTGCATCAGCTGCTGTTGTCCTAGCAGACGCCTCTATTGCTCTGCATAACGTTCCTCTGCCTGATGTGACTCGTCGGTTGTCTAGAGTGCTGAACGTTTGTGGTTGTAGACTTGTAGAGTATGTTCGATAATTGTATTTAAAAAAATCAAACTAAGAGTTACTGTTTGATACTTGGATGAACGTATTGTCCATCCGACTTTACAGTTTATTTTTAAAAAATCGCGTCGATACTGAACATAGCGTCCCGCCGCTTCTGCAGACTGATTGATAGTATTAAAAATTCGCGTCACCAACGGACAAAGCGTACCGCCACAACTGAAGACTGCTTGAGAGTAAAATTGGCTCTCCTGGCCCTGTATTTATATTCAATCAAGAAACCACACCTGTGGGAACAGAATTCTGCATGTCAGAAACTGTCCGTAGCATCAGTTCCCCCAATATCGTCCAATTTCATATTTTCGCACATTTCTGCCAATTGCAACTTCTAATGCGGATTTCAAGGTGTTCTAACATTGTCTGATTTAATTACACATTCTATGTAATTACTGTTGGACTCGCATAAAAAGTGTAATTACTATGCTCTTAAAATTGCACAGAATTCGTACTGAACGTCCTAATCACACCATGTTCGCACTACACATGTGTATTATTTTTATGCTTATTTAGAAGTCTTAGCAATTTTTCTAATATTTACGGTTTGCTTATAATTAAATAAAACTATAATTTAGCATCTACTTGGGGTGAGATTGTAAACTTTCAGGCTTGAACAGGCTTCACGCACACACTATTTACTAGTGTACACACTCTCAGCGGCAATCACGTGATCGTGCCTGTTGATTCCTGTGTATAAACTCAGCTTTAAATTTCACACCTGCTTATCTATTACATATGAATACAATTAATCTAAATATTTATTAAATGCACAGTACAGCCTATGCTTGTATTGTCGCATTATTCCTCTGCTTGGTAAAAAAATTTAATAAATTTATTTATTAACATTTTTTTTTTCTTATCATTAGACACATCATATTTTTATATTTCATATTATTTATTTTTATATTTATTCATACAATACAACCAATAACAATCAATAGTAATTGTTTCAATTCACCCTTAGTTGGAGGGTTGAGCAAGTAATGTTTCCTCTCCCCACACAGGTGTTGCTGATCACGTGTGAGCGTAGCTCCACTTTAATAATTGTTCTTCCTTAAAACTAGTTCCACTGATATATTTATTTTTACATGTAGAACTTCCTAAATGAGTTGCTTTCTCGAACAATGGTAAATATTTTGCATCTTAACATTTTTCTGCCATCCTTCCGCTGGAATTTTACATTACCTTAATCACACCTTTCCTTTGTTCCGTAACCTTTTATTCCAATCTCCATTCTTACATTTCCTTTCTGATCGCTAATAATTTTCTTCATTCTTACCATGTGCTGTAATACACTTCCGTAACAGAATATATTTTAGCTTCATAGTGTGTCGCGTGATCGGTTACAGATGAACTGCCTTAGTTTTTAACCCGCTCAATATTTTACTCGTAGTCTTGAGCCCTAAGTAGTCTCTGCCCTTTGACTTCCACTATCGCTTTCTTCTATGTCCTTGCATTTCCACTAACGTATGAAGTTTTCCCTTGATCAGCCGTTCTGACAATTATAACATTCCTTTCTCATTTCTAACCCTTTCTTCATATTAACAACAACATTCTTTACATTCCTTACATTTCTTTAAATACTAACATTCCTTTTACTTCTTATATTTATTTCACATTTCTTTTTATTTAATTCTTTAACATTAACAATAACATTTATCATTTCTAACCCTTTCTTCACATTATTATTATCCCTTAGTATTTAATTCCTAATCTTATTAATAATTAACAGTAATATTTTTTTTTAATAATTATTCACATTCGGGCATTGAGTGTGGTTTGATTTCCACCCTCCTTAGTTAACAATTGTTTGTCGTATATGTCAGATATTTTGTTTTTATAACAATAGTTAAACTCACCCTATCTATATTTCATTATCTCTAATAGA
This sequence comes from Magicicada septendecula, assembly GCA_034769895.1. Classification (NCBI taxonomy): domain Eukaryota; kingdom Metazoa; phylum Arthropoda; class Insecta; order Hemiptera; family Cicadidae; genus Magicicada; species Magicicada septendecula. The sequence continues at coordinate 404,978,444 of CM068375.1, read as the reverse complement.
ATGCACTCCCATTACCTGTTTCAAAGTTCAATTCACATTGTAATCAGCAGTCATAGTTAGAGCGTTTTTCTTTCCTGTAGTGTACGGTATATCGTGCAGTTCAGTTCTTTTCGTTTATACCCGCATACCGCAAGAATAGAAAGACTATTCAACGCTCTTGTTATTTTACTTTGTGCTTTTTTTTCATGTGTTTATTTATGTGTTTAACGTTTGTTGGGATATTATTGTTAAGTTTAGGACTGCCTAGAAAATCACCAGTGTTGCTTACAACAGGACATTTACAACGCACAAGGACAAGGTCAGTAAACGCTTAATTTTTATGCATTGCTGATTACATGGGAATAAAGCCTTTTAACTATTTATTTTGACAATATACAGTCCACTGCAAATCAAAAAGAACCCCACATTTTTGGTCCGTCCAGCCCGGATAGCATCTTTCATTCAGAATCCAGCACGTTGGAAAGCAAGATTTTTATTAATTATTACGCTCTTTATTATTATGTTTATTGAATTATTGTAACGCTTAAATAAAAAAAAAAAAAACAATTATTTACTACTGGCAAGTATTGCCAATACTCAGTGCTCTTTTCATTTTGTTATGATTTTCTCTTGTTTTTTCATGCAAGCATAGTTTTATTGATTCATTGTGCAGCGTGTGTTATTTCATGTTTTATCTAGCAAGCATAGTTCTGAAGTGTAGTGTGTTTCTTCAAAACCGACCTCTGTATTAGTTTCTAAAATACAGTAGCCATATTCCTTTATTACCATATTACCATTATTATTGTCATCTACGCTATTGGTATTAGAGTGATAAAAAATAAATAAATTAAAATTATTTGGACTGGAAATTACTGAACATTGTGAATTACAACTTTTACTCAGAACTCTTTTGTTATTTACATCTGAATCTGTTTTTTAAACCGAGTGTATTCATAAATTACCAAAATGAGATTTTATTCTTTTGTGAAGCAATGTGAACTGATTGAGAGTAGGCTTCATAATATTAACAAGCAAATTGTTGCTCTTGAGGTTATTGGTATAGGTAATTTAACTGAACAGCAAACACAAAAAGTTAGTTTGCTTAGTTCCACCGCAGAAAATAAATATGCTGAATTTGAAAGGCTTATAAATAAACTATTTACTACAACACCTTTACCAGAAGATCTGGATAATGAACAGATTTCAAGATTACAAGATTCTATATCAGACTTAAATATATCTATACAAAGTTTGTGTGCTCCTCTTCTACCATCGCAACCGCAGGAAACCTTGGATCAGTCTCACACTGGTGCACCACAACTAGTTGCACCCACTCCCACCGTAAATTTACCTCGCTTAAACTTGGGAACATTTTTTGGACAACCTGAGAAATGGGTAGCCTTTCACAGTCTGTTTGAAAATGCAGTGCACAAAAATGAAACCATTTCTAATGTGGAGAAATTTACATACTTGCTTTCTTGTTTGACTGATGAGCCGCTAAATTTAATTAAATCGTTGCCTGTTACTAATACAAACTATGCCATAGCCTGGCAAACTTTGCTAAAAAGATATCAAAATTCTAGATTGTTGATAACACTTCACGTAAACAATATATTTGAGTTACCACAATTGCACAATCCTTCAGTTAAACAAATGAGGAATTTTCTGTCGACCTACAATGAAAATTATCAAGCGCTCAAAGCACTAGGACATGATATTGCTAGTGAAAGTTTGTTGTTGACCTCATATATTTTGCGTAGATTTGACACGGAATTCAGGACCAAACTTGAACGTTCGCGAGATAATTTACAAAATGTTCCTACCATTACAGAAGTAATTACATTCTTAGAAAATGAATGTTCTTGCAAAGAGGCAGCGGGTTTAACTGATATCATCTCAAAAAATGAACCTTCTCTTCAAACCTCTCAAAAAATCAGTGGCTTTAAAATGAATACAAACCAGTTTAAACCGCACAAAATAGCGATGGTCACTACTCACACTCAGCATTGTATCTTCTGTTCATCAAATTCACACAACATATATAGATGTGCAGATTTTTCCGCACTTACTGTACAAGAGAGACAAGCTTTTGTTAAAAATAAGAACTTGTGTCAAAATTGTTTTGGAACACATAAGTTAGTCACCTGTAAGTCCGTCCACACATGCAATGTATGTCATAGGCGTCACCATAGCCTACTACATTTTTTTGTTGAGAACCGCTCCGCACAACCGCAACAAAAATTGACTCAGTCAAATAAACCTACCTTGTGCCCTTCTGTTGAAACGACGATGAATAAGCAAAACCACTCTGCAGAGTGTCACCAGGATACTACCTTGATAGGTGTTTCTTGCAACCAGAATAACACTGTGTTACTCGCAACCGCTTTGGTGCATATCACATCTGCCAATGGAAATGCAGCAGTTGTACGAGCTGTGCTTGATAGTGCATCCCAAACAACAATTATTTCAGAAAGTTGTGCAAAGACTTTGTGTTTGTACCGCTCTCAAACAGATGTTCCAGAACTTAGTGGCATCTCTACCGCCCCAGTGAAAACAAAGGGACTTACCTTTGTGACATTGTCTTCGCTCAGTGGGAATATTTTAGCAAAATCTCACCCAGTCATGATTCTTAATAAAATATCATGCAATCTGCCTCGTGTTCAGCTCCCACCAGAAATTAAAGAGCGACTCAAAGGTTATATGCTAGCGGATCCAACTTTTGATGTTCCGGGTCCAGTTGACCTTCTGATTGGAGCAGATTTATTTGCATTGACTCTTAATGGTACCTTTATCAATCTCGGCAAGAATATGCCATACGCTGTCAATACAATCTTTGGCTATGTTGTGCTTGGTCCGACACCTGTTTCACTTAAGTCTAATCCTTACTCAGGCTTAGTGACTCTTTTATCGACGAATGATCTTGATCTGCACGCAACATTGCAACGTTTTTGGTCCATAGAGGAACCACCTCACACTACAAAACTCGCTCCACAAGATGAAAAATGTGAAGCTCACTTCGTCTCTACTCATAAGAGAGATGCCTCCGGCAGATATGTTTGTCACTTGCCTTTCACCGGAAACCCTGCTCAACTAGGTGACTCTACAACTTTGGCAAAACGCCTGTTTAATACACTGGAACGCAAATTTGAATCTCAACCTGAGTTTAAACAGAAGTATGTCAATTTTATGAATGACTACTTAGCATGTGGGCACATGAAACTGTGCCATCTCTGAACAAGCCGCATTACTTTTTGCCACATCATGGCGTTTTTAAAGATAGGAAAATCCGTGTTGTTTTCAATGCATCAGCACCATCTTCTTCAGGTGTCTCACTGAACCACATTCTACATCAGGGTCCAAAGTTGCACAATGACATTACTGATATAATTCTTCGCTTTTGTCAACATAAATTTGTTTTCTCTTGTGATATCAAACAAATGTTTAGACAGATATCCATCCATGAAGATGATCAGATCTTTCAGTTAATATACTGGAGAGAAGACACTTCAGTCCCGCTAAAGGTCTACCAATTGACTACTGTCACTTATGGTATGACGTCCTCGCCTTACCTTGCTAATAGAGTAGTACAACAGCTCATTATGGACGAAGGAAAAAATCATCCACTTGCTGCTGAAGCACTCCAACAGCAAATATATGTTGATGATGCTCTATTAAGGAGCAATTCTCTGGAAGAAGCTCTCCACCTTCAAGAGGATGTTGTTTTACTTTTGAAAAAGGGTGGATTCGAACTGAGCAAGTGGTCTTCAAACCATCCTAAACTCTTAGAAAATGTCGTGCAAGATAATCCTGAGACACCCCTCATGTTACGCACATCGGAACAGCCATTTTCAAGTGTATTAGGGCTAAAATGGATCCCAGATATTGATGTCTTTTCATATGTGATGCACACACCTTCAAGTAATTACACAAAAAGAACTTTACTTTCATCAGTTGCGCAGATTTATGACCCTTGTGGTTGGATATCCCCAATAGTTTTTTGGTCTAAAGTCTTAATGCAGCATGTATGGACCTTAGGCTTAGATTGGGATTCTCCATTACCTGATCATATTTCCGAGAAGTGGTCACGATTCGTGAAAGAACTTCCAGAAATAGAAAAGCTAAGGATACCACGTTTCATATCCTTAGCAACTGCAGTCAATATACAGCTTCATTTTCAGATGGAAGTGAATCCGGATATGCAGCTTGTGTCTTCCTGCGCACAGAAGACGCAGAAGGAGATGTCAACATACGACTGCTGATCGCAAAATCAAGAGTAGCTCCACTGAAGCGTGTGACTATTCCCCGCTTGGAACTTTGTGGTGCGCACATGTTAGCCAAATTGCTACATTACTGTACAGAACAGCTCTCACAACATCACAAGATCGACAACATTTCAGCATGGTGCGACTCTACAGTAGTTCTATCTTGGATACGCACTCTATCTTTTCGTCTCAAGGTGTATGTTGCTAATCGTGTGGCACAAATACAAGACTTAGATTCACCGCACATCTGGAAATATGTTTCAACTGTTGACAATCCTGCTGATTGTGCTTCTCGAGGCTTGACACCCACGGTTCTGATGAAACATAGTCAGTGGTGGCTAGGACCACCATGGCTCGCTAAATCAACGCAGACCTGGCCACAATCTATCCTTCATCCAATTTCGGAGGAGTCTATTCCCGAAATGAAACCAAATGTGCTTAATCTTATGATGACCACAAAAGAAGTCCCAACATTTGGATTTCTTACCAAGTTTTCTTCTTGGAAGACTCTTCTTCATGTAATGGCTTATGTCCTTCGCTTTATAACCCGTTTGAAATTTAAAACCACCATAAGTGGATCAATTACAGTAACTGAATTAAATAACGCCTGTAACCGCATTTGCTGGCTCATTCAGAGACTTCACTTTGCAGAAGACATAGATCTACTCTCCAAGAAAAGGACATGCTCAAACCGCATCCAACGTCTAGCACCCTTTATTGATGATGCAGGAATAGTCCGTGTCGGAGGTCGACTGAAAAACTCTGCGCTTACTTACAATGCCAAACATCCTATTCTTCTGCCAAAAAAACATGTCGCTATTCATTTACTCATTGATTACTATCATGGCATGTACCTGCACGCTGGTCCCCAGTTCCTCCAAGCAACACTATCTCAACGCTTTTGGATCCTCTCCGCCCGCAGTGTTATACGCTCAAGAATATTTAAATGCGTACGATGTTTTTGTGCAAAATCAACAAACACGTCTCCGCTCATGGGTGATCTACCAGCCGGTCGTGTTACCCCTACTCGTTGTTTCAACGCTTCTGGAGTTGATTATGCTGGCCCTTACACGGTCAAGTTTTTTACACTTCGCAGGATACAGCCTATAAAGGTGTACCTCTGTCTGTTCATCTGTTTTGCAACAAAAGCTGTACACTTGGAAGTGGTTACTGATTTAACTACAGACGCCTTCATTGCAGCCCTTACGAGATTCATCTCTAGGAGAGGTCTTGTATCAGACCTGTACTCTGAATGTGGGACTAATTTCATAGGAGCTGCTTCTTCGCTCAAAAGATGTTTTCAAGATCTCATGAAGCAACCAGAGATGCAAGATTTTGCTACGACCAACAGTATCACATTCCATTTCATTCCTCCGCATGCACCTCACCAAGGTGGACTTTGGGAACGTGCCATTAAAGGTGCAAAATATCATCTCACCAGAGTCATAGGTCAACACATTTTAACGTACGAAGAATTTACCACCCTAGTTGTGCGTGTTGAAGCTATCCTTAATTGGTCGAGGCCGATAGCTCCTCTCTCGAATGACCCTTCAGATCTTCAACCTCTTACACCAGGACATTTTCTAACTGGAGGACCTCTTAATGCCCTGATCGAACCTCAACTAACCAATGCACCACTTAATCACATAAAACGCTGGAAATTGGTTCAAGCCTTCACACAACATCTCTGGAAAAGATGGCAAATGGAGTACCTCCACACACTTCAAGAACGGTCCAAATGGATCAGACCTCAAGAAAATCTCAAAATAGGAGATTTAGTCGTTATTCATGAAACAAACCTGCCACCCCTCAAGTGGAAGCTCGGGAGAGTCATCTCCGTATCTCCAGGGAATGATGGAGTGGTACGTGTCGTCAACATGAAGACTGCCGGTGGAACCTTGACCCGTCCTTCTGTTAAGGTATCCCGTCTTCCCATTTACTAAAATCCTCGACCAGTCAATTGGCTACTGCCCCTTATAATTTAGTTTTATTATACTCTTCCAAAGATCAAATTTGTTCTTATGTTCTTTTAATGTTTCTTGTTGAACCAGTTGGTTCAAAGGGCCCGGTATGTCAGATATTTTGTTTTTATAACAATAGTTAAACTCACCCTATCTATATTTCATTATCTCTAATAGAATGCACTCCCATTACCTGTTTCAAAGTTCAATTCACATTGTAATCAGCAGTCATAGTTAGAGCGTTTTTCTTTCCTGTAGTGTACGGTATATCGTGCAGTTCAGTTCTTTTCGTTTATACCCGCATACCGCAAGAATAGAAAGACTATTCAACCCTCTTGTTATTTTACTTTGTGCTTTTTTTTCATGTGTTTATTTATGTGTTTAACGTTTGTTGGGATATTATTGTTAAGTTTAGGACTGCCTAGAAAATCACCAGTGTTGCTTACAACAGGACATTTACAACGCACAAGGACAAGGTCAGTAAACGCTTAATTTTTATGCATTGCTGATTACATGGGAATAAAGCCTTTTAACTATTTATTTTGACAATATACAGTCCACTGCAAATCAAAAAGAACCCCACAGTATACAGGAAATTCATTGTACCTTTGTAGTCTATTCACCACCGTGTTTAGCATTGTTCTTTGACGTGTAGTATAGTCGCCGTTGCGTACCACTTCCGTCTTGCATTCCTGTCTCACCCTTGTGTAAACAACGTCTGCATTCCATTGTAACGTTGCAACTGTAAGCTCACCTGATGTGATTGCATAACTCACCTGCCCCATTCTAGTAGTCCGTTGTATGCGTTTTACATACACAGTTGAACATATTTTTGTGTGTCATTTATGAAAATCTCTGTAGTTTTTATAATTACAGTTATAATTATCGTTCGCTTGATACTTACCGTGTGTATAATTAATATTATAATTATCACAATTTTGCGTAGTGTTTCATATTGGTGGTTTATTATTACAGTGATAATTATTGTGTGTTAATTGTTTTACACATATTTTTTTCTTACGTGTTTTACTACTGTGTGTGTACCCTGCGAATTGGATATTTTTGCTACTCAGGTACGAATAATAATTTTTTTTTGGCATTCTGCCTTAATGCTAATTACTTCTCCTGAATTATTATTAATTACGAACGTCTGTTCTTTACTGCTTTCAATTATTATGGTTTGTTCCCATAGCATTGTTTCACATATTTGTTCTGTTTGTTTATCTATTATTCCACATATATTTTCTCCAATAGTGTCAATATGTGAGTTGGTATCAACAACCTTTTCTGTTAACCCTTTTAACCTCTCAGTTATTTTTACGGTGTGCTGTTTAAAATTTTCAGACTTGTTCTAATTTATTTTCTAAACTTTCTGTTTGGTTCTTATTAAATTCTTTTAATTCGTATATTCTCGCATTCAAATTTTCTGTCTGTTTTGTGCTTATTTCATCTACCCAAGCACGCATCATAATTTGAAGTGCTTCCATGTTCAGGCTTTCTGGTGCTGCCATAATGAATACGATGTATTTAAATTTATTTTTAGAATTATTATTGTACAACTTTAAATGTTCAAATGTTCTTTCAAACTTCTAATTGAAATAAATGTTTCTTTATTTAAACAGTGATATAATTATGAATGTTCGAAACCTTCTTTAACAAGATTATAATTGAAATAAAAGTCTCCTTTAATTTAACAATGATATACTTAGCAAAATTCAGAAAGTTCTTTTTCTTTTGAAAGCTTTACTAGTGAAACAAAACTAGTTTAAAATTTTTGCTTTCCTGCTTTGTCGTCCCGGTCGATGATCTCGGTCCAGGTCTCCAGCGATCCGTCGTCCGTGATCCACGTTCCAGCCACCGCCTCCAGGAACTGCCTTGCTCTAAGTGTCCGTTTCAGCCGCCACAATCAGCAAACGAAGCTCAGGAACGGTAGTAGACAATCTCTTACTCCGTAGTTGTTCCCTGCCGACTCGCTGCTTCCTCGACTCCACGGGCCCCAAGGACTGCCTGGAATAGATGTTGAACTGGACGCTGACTACACTGCGACTGCTCTCGCTGTGCTGTATGAAGACTGCTCTCTCTGAACGTTACATGAAGACTACTTTATGACTGACTGCAGACTGCTTTTATAATCTCGTACAATGAATGCTGCAGCGCTGTAGAATGACGTCACAGATATTCTGTGCACAGGTGTATTCCCTATACATTCTATGTTAAGCTATGGAACATTCTGGACTCGCCACGTGTTCATAGACTTCCGTCATCTCTATTTTTCTAGAACACGTTTAACTACATATGAATAAATTTCCTTAACCTTCTATTTGATACACGCACAACACAACACTTTGCTCACATATTAAACTATATCTTCATAGTCCTTATAATGTCTTATTACTAATTTATACAATTATTCTTAATTTTTAGCAATATTCTTACATTCAAACATACCCCAATTGTCCTGGACATTCGTTACCACTGGTCATAATTATGTTCTATACATTCACATATAGTGTGACTGCCTGTCACATTGCAATATATATAATTTATCTTTATTTTGTGAGAACTCTTAAATATTTCTTCCAGGTTTTTATATTATGAGTAGTTCAAATATTAACTATTTCTGCAAGTAAAATTATATTGTATTATCACCTGACGAACGTTTCACTGATTTAATCAGCAGCATCAGAGGTTTATGAATGAATAAACAAACAAATTTAATATAAAACAAATATTGATTTAATTTGATTTTACGTATCGATTGTTTTAACGTTTATTTACTCAGTCAGCTGTTTTGTCAGTTGTATTGGAAATATCTTCATATTTAATTTATTTTAATCAATTTATACTTTTAAATGGATTATATTTTTTTGTTTTTACTTGAGTTTGTTCTTTAATTAGTAAATTATTGTTATTGTATTTGCAAATATTAAGATTTTTCCAAATATTAATTTTTTGACCTTTTTTGTTTTTAATTAATTAATTAGCTATTCATAATATATAATTTAATACAGTATTAAATATTGTATTATTATTATTGTACATTATTATTATTATTATTAGTATTGTACATTTCAAGAAAAGGACTGTTAGAACATGGCACGGACAATTAGAGTGTACAGAAAATATAATCACTGCTCTAAAGTGCATATGTTTTAGGTCAGCCACCTTGTGTAGTTTTGTAAGACATTCATAGTTCTTACGAATAACTTGGTGAAACAAAACATCTGTATAAAAATGTATCATCTAAAAGTGTGGGAACCACAAATTTTTTTCCAATTAGTACTTTCAAGCTTCACAGCTCATAATTTCCAATCTGAGATGAGCTGTGAAGCTTGAAAGCACTAATTGGAAAAAATCTTCTATAGTGTTGTGTAACAGTGTTATTTCTGTTTGTGATTGTAACCACTAACACAACTTTATTAATTAAATATTCCACAAATTTTTGTAGTCATTTTGAACAGAATATAAGAGGTTTTCTGTGCCTAATGGCATCCTACTGCTTTACATTACAGTAGAGCATCGATTATCCAAACATTCAGTAACCGAACAATCTATTATCTGAACTCAATAAAAAGTACAATATTGTGTAGTGTACTCTACAGTAATGTATTGGACACGTGTAGGCATATTGGATATTTATTGAACATAAAAATTGTATACTATAAATTATTACAGTACTGTTCAGTAATAAATAAATGCTGTAGCTATGCAGCCTTACAATCGATAAACACAGTTACATCAAGAAACTTTGATAAACACATTTACAGTTGATAAACAAACTGTGTCAACGAAAGTCTGTGTCATCGAATGTTTGTTTTTTAATTAATTTTATAGTACATTGTTTGTCATTATATTCTAATTTTGTTTTAATTAACTTCTGGTTTTTATTAATTACACTCAGTTTTAATTCAGTGATTTTTAGCCTTAGTAATACATTACAGTACAGTATGCAGGTTGCTGTAATTATGTAACAGTATGTTAGAAATGATTTTGTAATAAAAACCTTTGGACTTCGTTGCCCATGACGTGTCCAGTAATTTAACGATCCTTCAAAAGTCGATACCATCGACAAGAACAAGACGGACAGTGCTCCCAGCAGCAGCCTCTGAAGAAGCTTTTTTAATGCAAAACTGGTTCGGGCTATAAGGTAAAACTTTTACGTTTTTACCCATAAAAAACTTTGTGTTCCGAGTCAGTAGTGATTTAATTATATTAAGTTAAAAATCTTTGTTTTTGTAAAGAGACATAATGTTTTCTATGTACTATCTATTATCCGAAATATCGATTATCCGAATGGACCCTTGTCCTGAGATGTATGGATAATCGATGCTCTACTGTATATGTGATTGTAAATTAAATTCTAAGTAAAGTATCATTCACTTGTTAATACCCAGCAGCAACCGCACTGATGTTGGTACTTCACTTGTCGAATGTTACATTCAGGATACTCAGCACTGCTATCGTAGCTTTCAGGAATGGGTACATTTCTTGCTTTAACCTTGGTTACGCGCACTGATTGGTCCTGTAAGGCACGCATATGCATCTCCTTTGCTGCTGATTGTGTTTTAATCATGTTTTTTAACTCCGTAACATCTCTCTTTACAGCCTGAAAGTAACAAAAAAAATAATAAAATAGTTTTACCTTTTTATTTTCAGTCCGGTGGTCTTTATCCTTTATGAATATTGTAACGAGACATATGACCACGATATTTTGAACATCAAAATATAAGCAACATGTCATAATAATTGAGGGGGACAAGACCCATTAAGTATTTACAATGAGAATACCAAGCATTAAAACTACATAAATAAATAATAATAGAAGAATGAACTCCCAACAAAAGAGTTAATACAGTAATGGTAATAATAATAAAACAAGAAAGAAAATGTATTAAATAGTGATTATCCAATAAAATAGATCCGGTCAGTGAGAAGCCAAGAAACAAAGAAGAAAACAATAATAATAATAATAATGTCAATCAATATGGTGACACAAGAAGAACCAAGAACTTACACTAACTATAAGATAAGAAGGCCAAATGTGAAATAAATTGCCAACAAAAAGTGAAGTACAAAATAAGAGACAATGACAGATAGCCTAAACAATAACTGACTACATTAGATGACCTGAATATGACCACTAATCTAGTAAATGAGTAGGGAATCCAATATTAGCCAAGAGAGTGAGAGTAATAAGAAGCTGTAAACAACAGTATGATAACATATTATATCCAGAATTAATGTAGGTTAATAGAGAACCAAAATTGTCAGATAACAGTAATAATTACCAAATAAGTTATGAAAAGATGATAATAGAGAGAAAAAGAACCAACTGATAAATTGCATGTGATAATTAATAATACTAATACTAGCAAAAAAGAGATAAAAATGGTAAATGAGAATAAACTCGGCCAACCCATTGTTGCATTAGAGTGGGGAGACACATAACCTAAATACATGTACCTTCCACTTAGATTAATAAAAATTAATAACTAAAACATAATTAAACTAAAATCTCTTGGACAAAAAATCAAGTAGATATTGTAAGGGTTCTACCAATACCAAGATAAACTACCTAGAGTAGTATTTATATTGTAATCAATGTAAACTAAATGACCAAAAACAGACAGAATGGGAATCACCATGTAAAGTTTAGATAAAACCAGTTGCAAAATTAACCAGAAACAGAAAGGGTGATATCTGTATAATAAGGAAGATGGTACATTACTAGCATTATATTGTAAGATAACTGTTATCACTAATGTAAGGCATAATAATAATGATTAAGTACATCCGTCATGTGACACTAGCTACAAGTACTATTACTAAATTCTCAACACAAGAGAATGAACCAATGTAAAACACAAGATTGTAAAACAATGTAATAACTGTAATGAACAAGATAGTGACTTAAAAGACCACTAGGCCTACTTAATTAAAAATGAAGTAAAGTAAGGAGACACCTTATAGTACAATATAGAGGTGATTAAATAGACTCAAAACCAGGAAATAACAATGTATTAACAGTAACTAAAGCGAACAGTAGTTGCACTGACCATGTATGTGTAATTGTGACACAACAGAAATTGTCCAGAAACAAATATTCAAATGTAATTAGTCAATATAGTTAGTAGAATAATAGGCCTAATGCAACCTTAGCATAGGAGATATATTTTGTCAATAATAATAAGTAGATGATAAGTAAAGAGTGTAAAAGGACTTGAAAAGCATAATCTCGAAGAGATGTGATTGTCATTTGATAGTGTTAGTGAAAGAATACCCAAATTTATTAAGAAATAGTACAAAGTGTTAATTTCAAACAATATCTTCCTTAATCATGGACAAAAATATATCATGTATGGACTCTAAATTACGAGCCAAATGTTCGCCATATCGTAATAAGCTTAGATTCACAATCAGAGGTGTTATAAGAAAGTTATGTCAATTTAAAAATATTTGATTTATTTTGGAAAAATGTTTAGCGTCAGTTCGTACTCTTAAACCCAAAGGCCCACGCTTGTTGTAACAATTAAATCATTCAGCGAAGGGTGTATGTGCGCTCAAGTAAAGATCCTTAGCCAATCAAAAGAGAGAATTCGATAATTTTTACTAGGAATGCAAACGAGAACAGCAGAAACGGACACCATCTTGGGACACTTTTTCATGACCACTGAAGCAAGACAGACGACAGCTCCGCATCGCCAGAAAAACAACAGTCTAACCTAACTTTGTGCATGTAAACAAGGAAACATAACCTTATTTTAGTAAAATCATAACGTTTTATTCGAAGTTTAGTGAAGACTTAATAGTGCGACATGAATTGCTAAGTGTATAATCCATAGCAATTACGCGAATTACAGGGAGTAAAGTGATATTTTACTATATTTAAGAAATTGACGATATATTTTATCGAAACAACATTAATACTATGCGTACATACGAACAAATAAAGGGCTAAATATCACTATAATATTGACGACTCGGAACACAAAGCTTTTTATAAGTAAAAACGTAAAGTTTTACCTTACAGCCTAAACCGGCTTTCACCTATAGAAGGCTTCATCAGAGGCTGTCGTTAGTAGCGCTGCTCGTCTTGTTGTTGGCGACGAGAAAGTGTTTCGAAAGATTGAAGCTGTGTGTGTGTGGTGAGATGTGTTCGAATAATGCGTGCGATTTGAATTGTGTCTGTTCGTTTAGGATGTCGTTTTTATTTGTTTTTGTGTGTTTGTATATTTCTAATTGTTCTAGAGTGTCTAGTTTTCGGCCTTTTGTGTGTACGTGTAGTATGTTCATGTTATTGTCGATGTTTTTATATGTGTGGTTTGCTTCAATGAGGTGGTTTGCGAAGGTAGATTCTGTAGTGGTGTGGAGTGCTTTTGTGTGTTCAATGTATCTCTGTTTGAAGCTACGTCCTGTCTGGCCTATGTAGAATTTACTGCAATTTGAACAATTTAGTTTATATACACCGGGTAGATCGAATTTGTTTTGTGCTTTGGGCATGCGTTTTGATAGTGTGTGTTCTGTTTTGTTAGTAGTTTTGTAAGCGATTCTGTATCCTGCTTTTTTGAATTTGTGGGCAATTTTTTCTGTTTGTTTGTTGATGTATGTTAGTGTTATGAATTTGTTGTTTTCTGTCTTTATCTGTTGTTTGTTTTGTGTTTTGTGTAGGAGTTTACTGACTATTGTTCTGTCATAACTCCAAGCGCTTCCCAAAATCCATAAAGAAGACATTCCGATCCGCCCCATTATCAACTACCGTAATGCCCCTGCACACAAACTGGCAAAATATCTAGACAAAATTATTAGACAACACACACAAATAGACAACAACATTGCAGTAAAAAACAACACTGACCTAGTAACAAAAATAAAAGACATACACATCCCCCATAATGCCACATTAGCCTCCTTTGACATTAAAAACCTGTACACAAACATCCCCATCTCTGAAACAATCACCATCCTACAAAACAAACTCAAACAGAACAACACACCAGACGAACTTATCAATGAAATAACAGAAACTCTGAACATTATCACAAAACAAAACTACTTTACTTATAACAATAAATACTACACACAGAACGATGGCCTACCCATGGGCTCCCCCATATCCAGCATTCTAGCAGAAGTCTTCCTCCAACACTTAGAAAAAACAAAAATACTCACAAACAATGACAGACACTCACATAAAATACTATATTGGCACAGATACGTTGATGACATTCTAATACTATACAGGGGAAACAAAAGACAATGTGAACAGTTACTAACGCACATAAACAAAATACATAAAAACATAACCTTCACTGCCGAATACGAACACAACAATACCATAAACTTCTTAGACCTCTCCATCACAAAACTAGAACACAGGCACAAATTCAGTATATACAGAAAACCAACTACAACTGACACACTAATACACAACACCTCCAATCACCCAATACAACACAAACTAGCTGCTTTTAGAACCATGATACATAGACTTAACAACATCCCCTTAGATGAAATAGACTACAAAGACGAACTAAACACGATAAAATATCTAGCAGAATCTAACGGTTATGACAGAACAATAGTCAGTAAACTCCTACACAAAACACAAAACAAACAACAGATAAAGACAGAAAACAACAAATTCATAACACTAACATACATCAACAAACAAACAGAAAAAATTGCCCACAAATTCAAAAAAGCAGGATACAGAATCGCTTACAAAACTACTAACAAAACAGAACACACACTATCAAAACGCATGCCCAAAGCACAAAACAAATTCGATCTACCCGGTGTATATAAACTAAATTGTTCAAATTGCAGTAAATTCTACATAGGCCAGACAGGACGTAGCTTCAAACAGAGATACATTGAACACACAAAAGCACTCCACACCACTACAGAATCTACCTTCGCAAACCACCTCATTGAAGCAAACCACACATATAAAAACATCGACAATAACATGAACATACTACACGTACACACAAAAGGCCGAAAACTAGACACTCTAGAACAATTAGAAATATACAAACACACAAAAACAAATAAAAACGACATCCTAAACGAACAGACACAATTCAAATCGCACGCATTATTCGAACACATCTCACCACACACACACAGCTTCAATCTTTCGAAACACTTTCTCGTCGCCAACAACAAGACGAGCAGCGCTACTAACGACAGCCTCTGATGAAGCCTTCTATAGGTGAAAGCCGGTTTAGGCTGTAAGGTAAAACTTTACGTTTTTACTTATAAAAAGCTTTGTGTTCCGAGTCGTCAATATTATAGTGATATTTAGTTAAGTAACGGACACGTCATGGACAACGAAATCCAAGAAAATAAAGGGCATTGCACCTTATTATTTTCATTAATTTGTTAATTATAAAGAGAATTCTCAATTTGATTTTATTTAATTAGTAGATGAGAATTATAAAGATGATGATAGTTTTTTCAATATAAACACTAAGAGTGTTTTAATTAATATTATATCGATGAAGTCATTAATAGATAAACCAGTGGTAAACTAACAACAGTTAGTTAGCATTTTGAGAATTGTCAATTGATATGATTAATTACCAAAAGCTAAAATGAAAAAATAATTTATGTTTAGATTTAAGAAAGAGTCTAATACTATTACCATATTCCGTTATTTTATTATTAAAGGAAGCTAATACCAAGCTAAATACGATTCTAATAATTAACCGATTACCTGTAAAGTAATCCAATATTCTTCAGTTAAGAATATTTTAGTCCAATATTCAGTAAAGTTCAGATGATTCTTCCTGGAACACTGAACTAATTTATTACTTTATTGTGTTTATATTTTGTGTTATAAAAGAATTATTAATACATTTAAAGTTCATTGGTGGCAGTTACAATACACCAAGTTAACCTATAATGTCGGGACCAGACATGGCTATGATACTTTTGTGTAAAATGACTCAATTTAGACACGTTACACTTTCTGTTATGCATTAAGATGTAATTAATTTTGTAATCACTCTCCAACTACCCAATAATGGTAGTATAAGTCTTCTATTTGTTTTATTCGTATTCTGCAGTCTAAAAGGACCTACATTTTAGATAATAGTTTAACCAAAAAATAAGTTTAATAATTCTGATAATTGTAAATCAGAACAACCAACCCTGAGACGAGATTTTCATAAAACTAAATTATATTGTAAACTCAAATTAAACAAGTAACAATTTATTATATTTTTAAAGCAATTTAATGAATATTATCAGGAAATAAATCATAATTTTATACGACAAAAGTAGAGTCAGACGATTTATTTCAGTAGACTAGGCTATTACAGATCAGGTGGATATCTCGCAATGGATGGCAACACGAACAGCAGCAAATTGAATTTATGTTGAATAAGTCTAAACTTAGATTGTCATATCAACACTGCGCGGTTATCCAACTTCACTTCAAGTAAGTAATTATTTAATAAAAAATAAAAATGTACTTTCAGTGAGAGATCGACTTTGTAGAGTCGCCTAGTCAACCGAAGAAACTTCACACCATAAATA
Organism: Magicicada septendecula; assembly: GCA_034769895.1. NCBI lineage: Eukaryota > Metazoa > Arthropoda > Insecta > Hemiptera > Cicadidae > Magicicada > Magicicada septendecula. Next base: position 404,961,700 of record CM068375.1, on the reverse strand, counting down.
AATTTCAAAGAACATTATAATCAAACATTTTTTTACAAAACAAAAAACAATAACCAAATTTAATTAATAAAAACAATTATAAACAAACTTAAATAAATAAATAAAAGAGGGCGGACAACGGTCATTCTACAATATCTACGCGTTTCGGGACATATGTCCCATCATCAGGAATATCCCTTGGTGAAGTTCGTCAATTATTAAAATATTAAAAACAACTTTTGACACATGCAGAGAATGGATAGTGATAGAATGGTAAAACAGGTTTGGGAGGCAAAATCAGGGGGGAGAAAGAAGAGAGGAAGACCGCGACTGACTTGGGATGGAATGATGGGAAACATTTTGAGAGAAAGAGGCTTGGGCTGGTGGGAAGCAAAGACATTGTCAATGGATAGAGTAAGATGGAAAAAATTTGTATATAGAGTGTAGTTGATGTACTTATCATATATTGACGTAACCTGACACCAATATGGTATAAGGGTATTTTGATAATAAATATAAAATAAAAACAACTTTATATACAATTTTACACACATCACAATAAATATAAATATAAACACAAAAAATATATAAAAACCCCAAACGTGAGAACACGCGCGATATCGCATGTGTTCTCACGTTTGGGGTTTTTATATATTTTTTGTGTTTATATTTATTGTGATGTGTGTAAAATTGTATATAAAATTGTTTTTAATATTTTAATAATTGACGAACTTCACCGAGGGATATTCCTGATGATGGGACATATGTCCCAAAACACGTAGATATTCATAAAGGATAAAGGCCACCAGACGGAAAAGAAAAAAGGTAAAACTATTTTACTATTTATATACATATAGTGGCTTGGATACCAAATAGCATGGATCTGAAACAAAATGTTATGCTGCATGCCATGAGCAACTCTAATTAATTAAATAAAATAACAGTAATTATTACTTTAATAATAACTGACAATTTATCTGCAATAATAATATTAAATTTTGTTTACTTAACGAAGCAAGTAATGAATATTGAAGTAGAATAAATAATATTGTTTGCCAAAAGTGATGTTGGTTTCTCTACAATGCAGCACCCATGTGTTGATTTTAACCTATATTTTAAAATAATGTTTGGTTTAAAAATTGTTTGGATAAAACAGAGAGCACAAAAATTGGTAGAAAACATAAAAATAATAGAAACAGAATTTGCAGAGAATGAATTAAACTACAGTTTGATTACTCAGAAAAGGATGAGCAACTGACCCAACAAGCAAACATAAAAATAGTAATAAGAAGTACGAAGGAAAAAAATTCCCAATGATCAGGTATCCATGTGAGAAAAAGTCTGAGTTACTGCAAACAAGAGTTACATAGTGCAAAGAATTTTTAACTGTTTATAGATTTTATTGTATAATAAATAATAGTAATTATCAGGGCTTGATTTCAGGGGGAACGAGCCAGAACAACGTTCCGGAAGCTTGGATCCAAAACTAATTACCGAAAAAAACATGAAAAGAAAAAACCTAATTATTTCAAAAATGTACTACTACTTTTTTAATTGTGCTCCTAATGAGCCCCACTACAAAACTAAACATTTGTCAAATTCAAACACCAGCACTAATCTTTATCTTAACTACTATCGTTCATAAAATGTCCCACTAACCTATGGATAAAATGAGAAAAAAACTTGATTAAAATTAAAACTACATGAAAGGCAACTGATTGGGAGCTTCCAGAATTTTTCCAGATAGTCTTTCTACCTTGAAATATGCTATTGAATCAATAGCAATATCTTCAAGTGAATGTGAGAGGGCTGATTTCTGGCCATCATACAGCATTGGACACAAAGAATAGGAAATGTCAAGAAACAAACAATATGATGACACAATGATGAAACTATGGAAACTTTTTTAAAATGTTCAAACCACTGAAACCATCACTTACAGTTTGACTGAAGCTCCAGGATAGTGCCATCATGAGTGACATTTTCGATTGTCATCCGGCTAACCTGACGATGAAGCTCTTTAGAAATATCAATAAACTGTATTCCCTTTTTGGATCTACGGTTATATGTATGGTACATGTTTTATAAGGCTTTAAAAATGTAGACCTCCTTTGTAATAATCTGATGTAAACTTATACACTAATATAAAATATAAGTATATTTGTGTCTGTACAACTTTTGAGTTGATGTGTTCCGGCACTTATAATTTTAGAAATCAACCACTGATAATTCTGTTGGTTGGTAATAATAGAGCATTGTTAACTTTAGTCTAAAGCTTACATGGCCATTGTCAATATTTTCAAAATTATTACTAAATACCGGGCTGTTAGGGAGTGATCAGTTGCTATGAATTCTCAACATCATTGGTGACGATGTCGAAAATTCATAGCAAACAACAGTGGCCTTATAACCCGGTATTTAGTAAAAATTCTGAAAATATATAGCGGTGTTGTTTTGGTGGCAATTTTTGTTATGCAAATGTGTTGAAATATTAGTTTCTTGCGTTTCACCTTTGTACAACACACATTTATATATGGATTTTCTTAATTCATAATATACCGTACATCAACCATCAAAAATAAATGTGTCACACCAAAAGTATATAACATGTGAAATTAAGTATTATCTATCAATATTAGTATAATATGTGTTCATTCTGATGGTGGAAAAAAGAAAGGCAGCTGCAGAAAATAATTAGTTGTGTTTACCATCTATAAGTAATAAAATTGAATGACAGAAAATAGATTAGTGAAAAAATGGCAAATTAAAAAGTCTAAATAAATCATGATGTATATCAACTACAAAGGTACATCACTATGGTAGATATCTTTACATACTGATACTGTAAATATTGGGAATGAAACAGCAGATACCCAAGTGCAGAAAGGTGACTAACTACTTCAGACTGTATACATATCTAAAGTTGTAACTGCAAAACTATTTTCAAAAAGTCCATGATGGAAACACATGAACAATTAGCTAAGACAAAAAAACCTAAGAACATATACAGTAGATAGTGATTGTCAACAATTGAAAGATAAACCATGAAAAATCTTTTTTTTTTTTTTGTAACATTAGTCATGGCCCCTTGCTGGTCACCTCAAAAACATTAACAACTGAAAATCAGAACAATGTAAACTCTGGCATGATGCGAAGAGAATTCCTCTATGCCAAAAACTTGATGACCGTAGGCCTTGGAACCTCAAATAAATATCAGTCACTCATTGAAATTAGGTGTTGTTGCCATGTCTTGATTATACTTTTATTGATATAACGATTACAATAACTTGATGGCAGAAATGTTTTTAATGTATGTACAGACACATTTCATGACATTTGTCACATCGTCAGTATGAAACTTATTCTGATGTCTACTGCACTCCTGGTATTTGTGATGTGGTAGTGTTGTATAATTCGTTGTGTGGTGTTCAAATAGTTTGTTCAATAATTTAAAATCACATGGGGTTGGTTTATGTATTGTTTTACTTCCATGTTCCTTAAGGAAATGGAAGTATGGTGATGGCAAAAAATATCGTGTTCGAGATTATTGCAGATTCTGATTGTACTACACTCAAAACACGAAAAAAAGTCATTTTTCGAAAAGTGTGTGTCTGTCTTAGATTTTTTTCTATGGCAAACGATAACAGCCGTAAATTCTAACAGAATCAAATAATTTTTTGCATACAGCCCTGACCTGTAGAGTACTCAAGACCTATTGTTTTTGGTGAAGATCGGTTAAGGGAAAAGGGTAGTTTACCTGCAACGTTTTTTTTTAATCAAGGGTAATTATTTTCTATGGCAAACGATAACAGCCGCAAATTCAAACATAATCAAATACTGTTTTGCATACAGCCCTGAATTGTAGAGTTCTCAAGACCTATTGTTTTTGGTGAAGATCGGTTAAGGGAAAGGGGTAGTTTACCTGCAACATTTTATATTTTAACAAGGGTATTTTGTATGGCAAACAATAAAAGCCGCAAATGTAAACAGAATCAAATAATTTTTTGCATACAACCCTGATTTGTAGAGTACTCAAGACCTAATGTTTTTGGTGAAGATCAGTTAAGGGAAAGGGGTAGTTTACCGGCAACGTTTTGTTTTAAAAGGGTATTTTTTATGGCAAACGATAAGAGTCATAAATTCAAACAAAATCAAATAATTTTTTGCATACAGTTCTGATTTGTAGAGTACTCAAGACCTATTGATTTTGTTGAAGATCGGTTAAGGGAAAGGGGTAGTTTACCTGCAACGGTTTTTTTTAATCAAGGGTAATTTTTTTCTATGGCAAACGATAACAGCCGTAAATTCAAACAGAATCAACTATGCTTTTGCATACAGCCCTGAATTATAGAGTTCTCAAGACCTATTGGTTTTGGTGAAGATCGGTTAATGGAAAGGGGTAGTTTACCTGCAACGTTTTATGTTTTAAAAGGGTATTTTCTATGGCAAACGATAAGAGTCGTAAATTCAAACAAAATCAAATAATTTTTACTTCCATATTCCTTAAGGAATGGAAGTATGGTGATGGCAAAAAAAATCGTGTTCGAGATTATTGCAGATTCTGATTGTACTACACTCAAAACATGAAAAAAAGTCGTTTTCCGAAAAGTGTCTATGTGTGTAGATTTTTTTTCTATGGCAAACGATAACTGCCGCAAATTCAAACAGAATCAAATAATTTTTTGCATACAGCCCTGATTTGTAGAGTACTCACGACCTATTGTTTTTGGTGAAGATCGGTTGAGGGAAAGGGGTAGTTTACCTGCAACGGTTTTTTTTTTATCAAGGGAAACTTTTTTTTTTGGCAAACGATAACAGCCGCAAATTCAAACAGAATTAAATAATGTTTCGTATACAGCCCTGAATTGTAGAGTTCTCAAGACCTATTGTTTTTGGTGAACATCGGTTAAGGGAAAGGGGTAGTTTACCTGTAACGTTTTATGTTTTAACAAGGGTATTTCCTATGGCAAACGATAACAGCCGCAAATTCAAACAGACTCAAAAGATTATTTGCATACAGCCCTAAATTGTAGAGGTCTCAAGACCTATTGTTTTTGGTGAAGATCGGTTGAGGTAAAGGGGTAGTTTACCTGCAACGTTTTTTTAACAAGGGTATTTTCTATGGCAAACGATAACAGCCGCAAATTCAAACAGAATCAAATAATGTTTTTCATACAGCCCTAATTTGTAGAGTACTCAGGACCTATTGTTTTTGGTGAAGATCGGTTAAGGGGAAGGGGTAGTTTACCTGCAACGTTTTTTTATCAAGCGTATTTTCTATGGCAAACGATAACAGCCGGAAATTCAAACAGAATCAAATAATTTTTGCATACGTCCCTGAATTGTAGAGGTCTCAAGGACTTTCGATTTTGGTGAAGATCGGTTAAGGGGAAGGGGTAGTTTACCTGCAACCTTTTACGTTTTAACAAGAGTAAAGTACTTGAAAATTTATTTAAACTTTTTGAAACAATGGTAATTGTTAAAAATAAAATAATTTTGTTGCCAGGCAATAAAATTATAATTTTTTTATTTTAATGTAATATAATATTTTTCATTTAATACAGCAATAAAAAGGCAGGTAAGACACACACACACACACACACACAATTCACATTATTTCTGGCCTCACTCATGTTTATTTTCTTACATTTGCACGCTTTTTAAATGGAAAGTGCCGAAACCCACACCAACATAACGCGTGCAAGCCGAAATTTTTTTTAAGGAATCACTAAAAGGACGGTGGTTCAAATCGGACGCTGAGGTAGAGTTTGCTGTAACCGAATGGTTCCACAAACAGCCGTAAGAATTTTACTACCAGGGAATCTACAGGTTAGCACAACAGTGGAACTCATGTCTTAATGTTATTGGAGACTTCTTTTAAAATCGTTGAATAAAAAATGCTTTACGGCTCTATACGTGTTTCTATTGAACAATCCTTGTATTAGTCATACACAATAATACAAGTGATTGAACTTCAAATTTTTAAACTTGATTAGTTTCTATATATATGTTTAATGTTACAAATAATTCAAATAACAATCTTGATCATCTGTTAGTTCAGCGGAATAACAGTGACACTTTTAATAACCGCATAAAATAAACACTTAGAAACAACACAGGCGCTTTAACTTAACTGTTTGGACCACAGAAGTGAGGCATGCCTCAACGCTCTATGTGTACAGCGCGGGACAATCCCCCCTCCCTTCACTTCCCTATCTCACCACTACATTGCTTACATACGATGTATACAAAAAACGCTGAGGCAAGTTCAGGTTGCCTCATTCGCTTTAAACAAACTATGCCGAATCTCACCTGTCACCATCTAGCGGTCGCTCAATAAAGCACGTTTCGGTTTAATAAATTTGACAGTCGCAGTAACAGTGTATAATCTTTACGTTATGTAGTTCATACGTATTTATAATTTTTATTCTACAGAATTTTTTAGGGTAGGCATTGCCTCAATTGCCTCCATGTAACTTCGCCACTGATATATATGTGTACAACGTTATCGGCAACAAAGAAGTAGTTTTTGTTAAAATTCCTTCCCGGGATATTTGGCCGTAGTCCAATGTTTTCTACAAAACCAGACATTTCGGCAATGCCATCGACTTCCATCATCAGTGAAAATCGAGTGCGATAACGTGAGGTGGTATACGTTAGTGACCACAGTACTGTGGTTAAGGCTGAAGCAGTAAGTAGAAAGAAGTAGTTTCTATGGTAATATTTCATTTCGAAAATGATTTTAAATATAAATCTTAGAATATGGAAGTCATCTATGGTTCTCCATACCGATATTTTCCATACAGCTCTGATTTGTAGAGTATTCAAGATCTGTTGTTTTTGGTGAAGATCGGTTAATGGGAAGGGGTAGTTTACCAGCAACGTTTTTCTTATCAAGGGTAATTTTTACTTCCATGTTCCTTAAGGAAATGGAAGTATGGTGATGGCAAAAAAAAAACCGTTTTTCGAGATTATTGCAGATTCTGATTGTACTACACTCAAAACATGAAAAAAAGTCAATTTTCGAAAAGTGTCTGTGTGTCTGTCTGTAAATTTTTTTTCTATGGCAAACGATAACAGTCGCAAATTCAAACAGAATCAAATAATTTTTTGCATACAGTCCTGATTTGTAGAGTACTCAAGACCTATTGTTTTTGGTGAAGATGGGTTAAGGGAAAGGGGTAGTTTACCTGCAACGGTTTTTTTTAAATCAAGGGTAATTGTTTTCTATGGCGAACGATAACAACCGCAAATTCAAACAGAATCAACTACTCTTTTGCATACAGCCCAGAATTGTAGAGTTCTCAAGACCTATTGTTTTTGGTGAAGATCGGTTATGGAAAAGGGGTAGTTTACCAGCAACGTTTTATGTTTTAACAAGGGTATTTTCTATGGCAAACGATAACAGCCGCAAATTCAAACAGAATCAAATGATTATTTGCATACAGCCCTAAATTGTAGAGTTCTCAAGACCTATTGTTTTTGGTGAAGATCGGTTAAGGGAAAGGGGTAGTTTACCTGCAACGTTTTATGTTTTAACAAGGGTATTTTTTATGGCAAACGATAACAGCCGCAAATTCAAACAGAATCAAATAATTTTTTGCATGCAGCCCTAAATTGTAGAGTACTCAAGACCTATTGTTTTTGGTGAAGATCGGTAAAGGGAAAGGGGTAGTTTACCTGCAACGGTTTTTTATCAAGGGAAATTTTTTCTATGGCAAACGATAACAGCTGCAAATTCAAACAGAATCAAATGATGTTTTGCATACAGCCCTGTATTGTAGAGTTCTCAATACCTATTGGTGTTGGTTAAGGTAAAGGGTTAGTTTACCAGCAACATTTTATGTTTTAACAAGGGTAATTTTTTATATGACGAACGATAACTGCCGTAAATTCAAACAGAATCAACTACGTTTTTGCATACATTTTTGAACTAAAGAGAACTCAAGGTCTGTTGATTTTGTTGAAGATCGGTTAAGGGAAAGGGGTAGTTTACCTGCAACATTTTATGTTGTAACAAGAGAAATGTTTCCATGACGAACGATAACTGCCGCAAATTCAAACAGAATCAAATATTTTTTTGCGTGCATCCCTGAATTGTAGAGGACTGAAGGTCTATTGTTTTTGGAGAAGATCGGTTAAGAGAAAGGGGTAGTTTACCTGAAACATTTTTTGATTTAACAAGAGTAAAGTACTTAATTTTTATAAATAAAGTATCCTGATAAGAAGCTCATAATAATCCACTGTAGAAACGTAGATGAAATATCTATAAATGAAGAGGTTAGGTGGTAATTTTCTATAAATGAAAATTATAGTTGAAGGGGGAGGGGAGAATTTTTTACGTGTAGGCCTACTACATTATCGGCAACAAAGAAGTAGTTCTTTGTTAAAATTCCTTACCGGGCTGTTTAGCCGTAGTCCAATGTTTTCTGCAAAACCAGATTTCTCGGCAGTGCCATCAACTTCCATCTCAGTGAAAATCGAGTGCGAAAACGTGAGGTGGTATACGTTAGTGACCACAGTACTGTGGTTTGAGGCTGAAGCAATAAGTAGAAAGAAGTAGTTTCTATGGAAATATTTCATTTCGAATATGATTTTAAATATAAATCTTAGAACATGGAAGTCATGTATGGTTCTCCATACCGATATTTTTCTATGGCAAACGATAGCCGCAAATTCAAACAGAATCAAATAATGTTTTTCATACAGCATTGATTTGTAGAGTACACAAGACCTATTGTTTTTGGTGAAGATCAGTTAAGGGAAAGGGGTAGTTTACCTACCGACAACATTTTTTTTATCAAGGGTAATTTTTTCCTATGGCAAACGATAACAGCCGCAAATTCAAACAGAATCAACTAGTCTTTTTCATACCTTTTTTAATTATAACGAACTCAAGGTGTATTGATTTTGTTGAAGATCGGTTAAGGGAATGGGGTAGTTTACCTGCAACCTTTTATGTTTTAACAAGGGTAATGTTTTCTATGATGAACGATAACTGCCGTAAATTCAAACAGAATCAACTACTCTTTTGCATACCTTTTTGAGTTATACAGAACTCATGGTCTGTTGATTTTGTTGAAGATCAGTTAAGGGAAAGGGGTAGTTTACCTGCAACGTTTTATATTTTAACAAGGGTATTTATTATGGCAAACGATAAGAGCTGCAAATTCAAACAGAATCAAATAATTTTTTGCATACAGCCCTGAATTGTAGAGGACTCAAGACCTGTTGGTTTTGGTGAAGATCGGTTAAGGGAAAGGGGTAGTTTACCAGCAACGTTTTTTTATCAAGGGTAATATTTTTTCTATGGCAAACGATAACAGCCGCAAATTCAAACAGAATCAAATAATGTTTTGCATACAGCCCTGAATTGTAGAGGACTGAAGGTCTATTGATTTTGGTGAAGATCGGTTTAGAGAAAGGGGTAGTTTACCTGCAACATTTTATGTTTTAACAAGGGTAATTTTTTCTATGACGAACGATAACTGCAGTAAATTCAAAGAAAATCAAATATTTTTTTGCATACCTTCCTACATTGTAGAGAGCTCAAAGCCTGTTGATTTTGGTGAAGATCGGTAAAGGGAAAGGGGTAGTTTACCTGAAACATGTTATGTTGTCACAAGAGAAATGTTTTCATGATGAACGATAACTGCCGCAAATTGAAACAGAATCAAATATTTTTTGCATGCATCCCTGCATTGTAGAGGACTGAAGGTCTGTTAATTTTTGTGAAGATCGGTTTAGAGAAACGGGTAGTTTACCTGCAACGTTTTTTTTTATCAAGAGTAAAGCACTTAATTTTGATAAATAAAGTATCTTGATAAGAAGCTCATAATAATCCGCTGTAGAAACATAGATGAAATATCTATAAATGAAGAGGTTAGGTGAATGGGGTGGGGGTAATTTTCTATAAATGAAAATTATAGTTGAAGGGGGAGGGGAGAATTTTGTATGTGTACTACGTTATCGGCAACAAAGAAGTAGTTCTTTGTTAAAATTCCTTCCTGGGCTGTTTAGCCGCAGTCCAATGTTTTCTGCAAAACCAGACTTTTCGGCAGTGCCATCGACTTCAATCTCAGTGAAAATCGAGTGCGAAAACGTGAGGTGATATACGTTAGTGACCACAGTACTGTGGTTTAAGGCTGAAGCAATAAGTAGAAAGAAGTACTTTCTATAGAAATATTTCATTTCGAATATGATTTTAAATATAAATCTTAGAACATGGAAGTCCTGTATGGTTCTCCATACCGATATTTTATATTTTAAATTGTTCTGTTGTATTTACTTTTTTGCTCTTGTTCATAATGTGTATTGTTTGTAGATTTGTGTTTATGTCAGTCATGTATTTTTTATATGTGTGGCAAAACTGGAATTTAGATGTATGTTTTTAATGTCTTTGATCTGTTCAATATAATGAAGTCCCAATGTTCAGATCGAAGTCCCAATCTGTTTGTCTGGTATACAACTTAGGACAGTCATTGCTACTGAGTTTGTAGATACCAAAGAGTGAGTATTTGTTGTCATGTGTGATTGTCATTTGTAAATATTTTTTGAATGTTTTAAATACAATGTTGTACTAGAGTTTGTGGAAGTTGGTTGTAATTTTATGTGAATCAAAACAAATACTCTATTATGGAAGATCTATTAATTTAAAACAGACTTAGCAAAAAAGCTTAATTTTCCAAGGCAAGACATGCACTGTGTATGTTATAATAAAAAGAATAAAAGGTGTATACCTTCTTCAACAACCTCACGTTGGAGTCGTCAAGTTATAACAAATAGCAAAGTGTGTATGGGTTGTTATGTGTTGTAAAATGTCGGGCGTTACCTCTGCGCACTTTTTGCTACTTACCGGTGATCGGATCCTCTGCGGTGATGTAGTCCTGTAACACAAACTTAATACTATGTGTTTTGTGGGCGCCACTTGGAATCGTTTGTTCCAAGAAAGAAATGTGATTAATAAAGAAATTAAAAATTTTTAAATCTTACTTCTATGAAAAGATGTAAACAAGTCAGTTTAGTTTGAAAAAATAAAGTAAGTTTAATGATTCTTCAAAAACAAATCGTCTGAAGGACTAACATTCATGAACAATTATAAAATTGCAGAGTTATAAAAGAAAAAAAATTCATAAGTTATTATTATTATTGACAATTTTATTTATCCAATCAAGTATCGGCTAGTATTTTCAATTTTTTACTCAGTTGAAAAGCATGAGTTTAATACGTGAAAAAATCTTTACTCTCAGGACGTGACTCCTTTGAACTACCAAGACATATCAATAAGATGCTGCACAAGAAAAATTAAGTGATTTGAAGGTGTGTGTGGCATGTGTAGTACAACGGTATGACAAATGTAACCAGGTAAAAAATGACTTTAATTTTGGTAACTCACGTTCCAATGGTTAATTAATCTCGCACTGGACACTCCTCTCTGGTAATTTTTCAATCTCGCCTCTTCATGTGTGCACTGAATTTATTTTAAGTCAAAATTGCGATCATTTACAATTTCCACACTTTTTGTGAAATGGTTTCGCAGCAGATTTTCGTTCAAACCCTGCCGCTACAAATCAGCTGCTTCGTGTTGATTCCCAAATTGGCCGCCACAGCGCTGATTCCCATGTAGTCGAGAGAAAGGCTTTGTGTTTGTTTGTTTACGTTAAGGGAGTTATTGTCAAGTCAGTTTATCTATGCGAACACAGCAGAATTGGTTCTCTATTTAAAATTTCGGTCCCTCCTGGGCCGTTGACGTTCTGGCTGCGTGATTTCTATTAAAATGTGCCGTGTTGCTGCTCTAATTCAGCAACACGTTGGCGTAGATTCTTGTAGAGGTTAAGTCAGTCTGTTTGTCAATGTACGGGAAAAGCCTTTCTTCGGGTCTTGTGTCGATTTCTCGCCTTCGGTTCCGCCTTGACTGCGTTGATCAGTGTCGTGGGTGATGCATCTGTTCTGGAGTTCAAGTTTCAAGTGTTTTTGGGTCGAATTTGGTCTCTCTTTTATACTAATTCAGGCTGATTGTTTTCATTGACTTCCGGTATATTTGTGTAAAAATTTCTTCTAGATTGTTCGAGAATTAAGAAATGGAACAAATTTAATTTCCGTCGAAGCTTTTAGAACAAATTTCTTATTCTTCACACTAAGGATATTTCAAAAATTACTCTGGTATTTGTCAAACAGTTTTACATTAGTACTCACAATTTGCATGCCATTATTACATTTAGATTCTCTGTTTTCAACTGAATCTAGTGATACTAATTATGATTGGTTTTTAAATAAATTAACTCTAATAAGTAACACAATATACAACTCTCACCTTGGGTTGTTGTCATTGAAATTCAATTTTTTAGAACAAAAAATTGTTGTGAGATTATTATGTTTCTTCCATAACATGAACACATAACATTACTATCTTCCTATAACAAAACAAACAATTTTTAACATATATAATACATAGATAATTTCAATTTTACATGGCCCATGCCCATGGCCTATGTTGTTGTCAATGTTATGACACAATAATTAGTCTCTTTCTTTAACATATATAGTATTTCACTAGTGTACACTCAGAGTTTATTATATTGTCTGTCTTTTGTGATACCTGGTTACTCTTTACACATATTATCTTTATTACAGGATAACATAGCATCATATTGGTTGGTCTGAGATGTCCTTTTTTCATAGTGTGACAAATCTCACTCTTATAAGTTAAATTCTGTCATAATTGATCTTATTTTCAACTGAGTTTGTTCGTTTTAAAGGTATACTGAAGTATTGTACCATTCTCTTTTATTTTTGTCAACATTTTGTAAATATTTAGCCAGATATGACTATTTTTTGTACTGGTTGATTGGCCCCAGCCATACATGGTATAGGTAAATATTTTGCTAACTCTACTATTACAATGTTAAAGTTAGTCAAATATATTAGTATAGTCGCTTTATATTATATTTCAACTTTCTAATGCAATTTGGTTGCATTTTGGCAACATTAAATCCATAAATCATACAATATTATATGCCTACCACATGTTTTTTAATTAATATTGTTTTTGGCTATTTTGACTGACTTTTATTCATTTGACAGCTTTCTTTATCTAAGATAAATTGTTCATTTTTGTCTGCTTGACAATTACATAGTTTTTATTTCAATTTGATAATAATTAATTTTTACATGAAATCTGAGTGTTTGGTCTCAAATCCAACACATTAATATTTTTTGTCATAACAATTATATAATTTTTATTTTAACTTAAATTCTTTCTAATAATGTATTTAAGTCATTTAATACATTTATTTTATTTACATTACATAATATAATAATGGATCATGTCCATTCATTCACAATAAATAGTTCTTTATACTCTATTCAGACTTAATAATTAATGACTTCATTTTGGTTGATCCTGATATTATTTGTCTCTCTCATAGTATCTTATGGTTTTTTCACTGTTATTCACTTTAATAATATATATGGGGTTTGTGTCTTAGTCACAGTGTGGTCGTTTTTCATGTTAGTAGTAATAATTATTAGACAATATTACAAAATTTTTTAGGGCTACTTGGGTTCGATACTGTCCACCTCACTCTCCTCTTATGATAAATTGCTATGTAAATGGTTTCCTTTATGGAACGTTCTGTGACGTTACATATGCCTCTCCGTTAAAATTGATAATTTTTGAAAAACATATCTTTGGGTTTGAAGAAATTATCATCTCTATATTAACCTTTTATTAGCTTCTTTATATTTCATTCTTTTATCTTATAATTAAATTCCTGTACTACTCCTTTAATATATTAATCCAACTCAATATTCCTAGTTCGTTCTTTGTCGTATCACCTATTCCTTTCCTTTTTACCTTGATGTTAATTATTTAATCTTTGATATAATTCCCTATCAATTCCCTAACTTTCATAGAGGGTTGGGAGTCAGAATGGCTCGCTATGGCATACATTCTCTGCCCTTCCCTATCTATAACTACTGAAATCAGAGGCAACACATCCCTGTCCAGAAAATAATAATTGCACCTTCGCAACAAATAATAATAATAATAATACAATATTCAAAGATCATAGGCTCCTACACATAAATTCCCTTTCTTAAACTCTTCTGATTAATTTGCAATTATATTAATATATCGTTCTCCGCAGGTAAAATTATCGTTTAAAATCATTCAATGTTAATAGCTATATTCATTCATCATTACCTCCTTATGTTTTTTTTTACCACACTGTTTTCCTTTTTTTTTTTTTTTTTTTTTTTCATTTATCATTTCCATTTAGTATCAAATATATGACAGTATTTCTCCTTTTTTCCTCCTTTACTAAGTACGGGTAAGCTGGTAAATATACATTGACATGGCTATTGGAAATAAATCTTGCCTATAGTGGAATGTGTCCATCTCGTAATATTTATTAATAATAATCATTATACAATAATATTTATATTTATTTAATAATCTCTACCTCCTTTCTAATTATGGGTAAGTTAGAAAATTCACGTTAACATGTTTAGTCAAGGTACCTTCTCAATGATGCTGTATTTGACTTGGGTTTTTGGTCATGGTACTTGCTCACTGATTGAGTATTTGACTTTTGATTTTTAATCATGGTACTTTTTCAATGATGCTTGATTATACGTACCTTTTACTTTGTTACTAACCGTGTCGGTTACCTCGTAGGTATTGTTTTTATTGTCTCTGGTTATCGTGAAAGGTCCTGTATATAAAAGTAGCAATTTCCTCGTTATGCCTTGTATAGCACTGGGCAATTCTCTATTTTTAACTAACACCTTTTCTCCTACCTCATATTTAATTGCCTTGGGCTGTGATTTGACATATTTTTTCCGCTGCTGTTCCGTTTTTTCTAACACCTTGTTATAAAATTTAGTTCTTTCAAATTGGTATGCGGGTTCGTCGGGAAAATTAATAATCTCTTTTATCTCTCATGGTGGGGGTCTTTCGAACATAACTGTGTATGGCGACACCTCGATGGTATTGTGATATGAAAAATTGAGAAAATCCTTGGTGGATGCTACGTATTCATGCCATCTTTTCTGTTCGTTATGGCAGTATGTTCTCAGTAACCGTCCTACTTCCCTTAACATTCTCTCGGCTGGGTTGCTATTCGGGTGATATACGGACGTTTTGTACGTTTTTATTCCGTGTTCTCCAAGGTTTTCCTTCCAAAGTTTTCCCCTAAACTGGGTACCGTGGTCCGTAATTATCGAATACGGTCGGCCTACCTCCATTATATATCGTTCTATTATGATGTCTATTATCTTCCTGGTCGTTGCCCTAGTTATTGGGTATAGCTTGGTATATTTGCTAAAATGGTCGAAGATGATTACGATAAATTTATATCGGTGTCTCCCACCGCTGCGTGGAAATGGTCCACAGATATCGAGAAATACCTTTTCCAATTTTTCGGTGGATGTTATGGGTATCATGACCCCCATCTTTTCTCTCGTTATCACACTTTACTTTTTGACAAATATCGGACGACCGTATCGCCAGTTGCACCTTCTTATTCATCCCTTTGATGTATGTTTGCTCTTCCAATGCCTTCCTTACTTTGAGGGCACCCATATGTCCATACCTATCGTGATAGTCGATTATTAGTGGCCTCTCTATGGCTGGTGGGATTACTAACTTCCAATTCTCTTGGTGCGGGGTATTCCTTATAAACAAAGTGTCGTTGTGTATACAGTAATATCTATTTATGACCTCATCGCCTTCCTGTACCCGTTTTCTAATATCTCCTAATCTTGGATCGGCCTCTTGTTGTGACTTTATATTGTTTAAAATATTTTTTAAATCTTCCCTGCTCTTTATAATATGGTATACCTTTACTAATTGTTCCGTTTCGCCGTCAAAGGTTTGGTCTGGTATATTGACGCGAGATAGGACGTCGGCTGCTACGTTCTGTTTGCCAGGTATATATTCCCATGTGATATTATATTCTTGCAAGGCCAAAACCCATCTCGTCAGCCTTCCGTGGTTCAGCTTACAATGCTTTAAAAATGATATAGATTTGTGGTCGCTTCTAACTGTTATGGGGTACCCTAATATATATGTCCTAAATTTACCGCATGCGAAAACTACACTCAACAATTCTTTTTCGGTAGTATTGTAGTTCCGTTCGCAACTGTTCAGCACGCGGCTAGCGAAGCTAATTACTAAATGGTTACCATCCTGATCTTCTTGATATAGGGCTGCACCTAAACTCACGTTACTGGCATCGCAGTTTAGAAAAAATGGTTTTGTAAAGTCGGGATGATGCAACATTACTGCTTCTAAAAACTTTTCCTTTATGAGATTGAGCACTCCATCTTGATCTGGTCCCCAAGTCCATTTGTCTTTAGCTGATAACTGCTTTTGGAACCTGGCAGTTAGTTCTGAGTAATTGGACCGAAACTTTCTGTAATAGTTACAGATTCCTAAAAATGACTGCAGCTGTTTCCTATTCTTTGGGGTGGGGAATTTCTGTATGGCCTCTACCTTCTCTTTGGATGGAGTAATCCCTTGTTCTGTTAAATTAAAGCCTAAAAATTTCACCTCATTTGCAATGAATTGGGACTTGTCTAATTTGAGGGTGATATTATTCTCTGATAGTTTCTCTAACACCTGTTCAACCCTATTACAATGGTCGTCCCAATTCGCTGAAGTTACCAGTAAATCGTCGACGTATACTGTCGTAAACTTCAGTACTTCCTGCCCCAATATTCTGTCCATTATCTTTACAAACACCGCCACAGAATTTATTAAGCCAAAGGGTAACCGCTTAAACTGATAGTTTCTGCCCTCGAATATGAATGCCATATATTTCCTACTATCAGGGTGGAGTTCTACCTGCCAGTAACCGCATACGGTATCCCATGAGCTTATATACTTTGTTCCGTGAAACTTTTTCAATATTTCCTCTATCTCCCCAGGTGATGTGCGGTCGTTAACAATCATCTTGTTGATCTCCCTAGCATCGAGACATATACGTACCTTTCCGTTCTTTTTTGGCACAGCTATGATTGGGCTGGTAAAGGGCGAATGACTATATTCGATTATGTCGTCCTCTATCATCCTGTTCAATTCTTCCCTGACTTCGTTCTTTAGCGAGTAGGCGATCGGGTACGATTTCCTGTTAAATTCCACCGGAGTTTTGAATTTTATGGTGCATTGATAATTTCTGGCTTTACCTGGAGCGTTTGAGAATATGTGTTTGTATTTGTTGTATACCTTAATCAATTGTTCCGCCTGTTTTTCGCTGATCAGATCCCTTGCTTTCGTCCTTTGGAAATCCCGTATTTCTTCTAATTTTTCTAACCACAACTCTGGGTTTTCCTCCTGATATAAGGGCATGTTTATAGGTCGATCGGCACAATAATAATGGTTCACTATCGCTTGATAAGGTGTGTTGTCTGTACCATCTCCTTGGACATTGATTAAATTATTGGTCCAAATTCCCTTGTTAGTTTTTAAAGTTATCATCTTACCTTCTAAATCTATTACTGCATTATATGGCCTAAGTATATCGCAGCCTATAAGGATACTCATGGGTAAATTATTCGCCACTAATAACCCTATTGGTATCGTTACCCCATTACTAGTCATCTCTAATGACACCTGTTTCTTTATCGATTTATTTTGCCTCCCCGTTGCTCCGACTAGAATGATGTTATTTATAGGCAGAGTGGGTATTGGTAAATTACTATTTTGTTTGATCCGCTCTAACTCTACACTATCGATAAGCGATACATTCGACCCCGTGTCAATGAGTAATATTGCTTCTATGCCATTGATATTTGCCTTGATTTGTACGATATCATTATTCCCTTGGTTATGGTTTTTAACGATATTGTCACTCTCTTCTAATAACTCTTCTCTAATATCCTTAAGATAATTGTTTATTCTTAATGTCATAGTCCCGTCTTTGTCCTGTCTATGTTTGTAACTAGTCACCCCATAATATTGGTTCAGTGAAGGGCGGTTTTCCTTTTCCACTGCCGCGTTTAGTTTAAATGAGCCACGGTCTCATTGGCCCGGTCTCCCGGAACATTGGGTTGCTGACCCGTCTGTGTTTCCTGCCTGACCTCGGGATTACCATTAATAGGTTGGCTATTCGTCGTATTGCCCTGGCTACCTGGCGCCTGTTGTGGGTAAAACATGTAAGTGGGTACATTGGGTGGATATGGCCGTCGGTTATTGGCCATTGTATAATTTACCTGGGGCCTATATTCTTGATTTCTCCTATCGCCTCCTCCTTGGTCTCCCCCGTTACGATAATTATTACGTTGACCGTAATTATTTCCCCTATAGTTATTCCCGTGATAACTGTTTCCCTGGTGGTAGTTCCTACCGTAATTATTCCCGGTGTAATTACCTCTGTTTGGTCCCGGATAGTTGCAGTTATTTGGACCCTGAGTGTTATCACTTCGGCCATTTGGTGGGGTATTATTATTCTGATTATTTATATTAAGGTTATTACCGTTTCCACCTCCATTCCGGTTTGGTCCGTTATTATTGCTATTGTATTCTACCTTACGATTGGGGGGTTGGTAATCCTGGAACCTTCCAGTGGATTCACAATTTTCCAATAATTTGGCTAGATCGGCTATTTTACTGAGCTGTTGGTACAGTTGGGCATCTTTGATACCATAGCTGTAGTGTCCAGCTAACTGCCTTACCAAACATTCCTCCGGGATTGGCGGTATCAACTTTCGTGCCAAACATATCTTTCCTAGGAAATAAGACGTCGGGGACTGTCCATTGGACGCGTCGTATTTGCCATAGAATATGTCCATCCTTACCCTGTTTTGTGCAGTCTCCGACCAATACTTTTCCTTGAACTGGCGTTTAAACTCGGCTAAATTCGTGATTTCGGGTCGTACCGCTATCCACCAGTTATCCCTAGTGTTTTTAAACGTCTCGTCTAGCATCTCCCGTATCCTGTCCCACCTTGTTTCTCTATTTCTCCCAATAAACTCTTCCATTCTTTCTAAAAATTCCATTGGGTTTCGACGATAGTTTTGGAAGTTGATTACTTCCCTGTTTTCACTATGACACATATGAGCATTCAGTATGGGTGTGTCTCTCAGCGCCTCTAATCTTTCCTGCAGGTTTTTCTCTCTCTGGTCTATTTCCTGTATGCTATTTTTGTTAGTTTTTATTTGTTCGTCCAGCCTGTTAGCGATGTCATATGTTCTCTGCATCCTCTCGCTAACGTCTTTCTGGACTTCTCCCACCTCCTGCATGATGGCGTCTTGGTTCTGCCTTACTGTGTTTTCGAGATTTCTAACATCTTGTTTGGTCTCTACTATTTGTTCCTCTATATTTTCGAAACGGGTATTATTTCCCTCCTGTAATCTTTCCAACTGTTTCTCCATGTTTTCGACCTTCCTGTCACTATCGATTTTATTATCATCGATCTTTTTGTTTACTGTTTCGTACTTTATGCTAATTTCTTTTTTCAGGGACTCTATACATTTTTTATTCTCCTCCTGAAATATCTCCAGTGTTTTCCCGTTGTCATTTATTTTCTCGGTTATATCCTTCCTTAAAGATTCTATGTTTTTGTCTAATTTTATTATTTCCTCCTTATCTTCCCGTCTGTTTTTATTATTCTCCTCCTTCAGGGATTCTGTATTTTTGTTCATATCCTCCTTCAGGGATTCTGTATTTTTGTTCATTTTTTCGTCCATTCTTTGGAGCATCGCCATCATCATTATTATATTCGTGTCAACGCTCCCTGTTATTTTTTCTGGTTCGGGTTTCTCTGTTTGTTCTACCATTTGTATGGGTTCTTCTCCCGTTTGCTCCTCTAATTCGTCTGCCGTTTGTACCGGTCCTTCCCTTTCTAGTGTGGGCGGTTCTAACTCTATTTCCTCCATTTGTACTGCCTCTCCGTCTTCCACACTTAACTCAGGTTCCACATTCTACTTCACCTTTTTTCCCTTAGGTTGCGGCATTTTGATCTGTTGGTAGTTGCCGGGCTTGTTCCTTTTTTTTCAAGCCTCACTAGTTGGGCTGCCAATTTATAATAACAAGAATAAAAGGTGTATACCTTCTTCAACAACCTCACGTCGGAGTCGTCAAGTTATAACAAATAGCAAAGTGTGTATGGGTTGTTATGTGTTGTAAAATGTCGGGCGTTACCTCCGCACACTTTTTGTTAATTACCGGTGATCGGATCCTCTGTGGTGATGTAGTCCTGTAACACAAACTTAATACTATGTGTTTTGTGGGCGCCACTTGGAATCATTTGTTCCAAGAAAGAAATGTGATTAATAAAGAAATTAAAAATTTTTAAATCTTACTTCTATGAAAAGATGTAAACAAGTCAGTTTAGTTTGAAAAAATAAGGTAAGTTTAATGATTCTTCAAAAACAAATCGTCTGAAGGACTAACATTCATGAACAATTATAAAATTGCAGAGTTACAAAAGAAAAAAAATTCATAAGTTATTATTATTATTGACAATTTTATTTATCCAATCAAGTATCGGCTAGTATTTTCAATTTTTTACTCAGTTGAAAAGCATGAGTTTAATACGTGAAAAAATCTTTACTCTCAGGACGTGACTCCTTTGAACTACCAAGACATATCAATAAGATGCTGCACAAGAAAAATTAAGTGATTTGAAGGTGGTGTGGCATGTGTAGTACAACGGTGTGACAAATGTAACCAGATAAAAAATGACTTTAATTTTGGTAACTCACGTTCCAATGGTTAATTAATCTCGCACTGGACACTCCTCTCTGGTAATTTTTCAGTCTCGCCTCTTCATGTGTGCACTGAATTTATTTTAAGTCAAAATTGCGATCATTTACAATTTCCGCACTTTTCGTGAAATGGTTTCGCAGCAGATTTTCGTTCAAACCCCGCCGCTACAAATCAGCTGGTTCGCGTTGATTCCCAAATTGGCCGCCACAGCGCTGATTCCCATGTAGTCGAGAGAAAGGCTTTGTGTTTGTTTGTTTACGTTAAGGGAGTTATTGTTAAGTCAGTTTGTCTATGCGAACACAGCAGAATTGGTTATCTATTTAAAATTTTGGTCCCTCCTGGGCCGTTGACGTTCTGGCTGTGTGATTTCTATTAAAATGTGCCATGTTGCTGCTCTATTTCAGCAACACGTTGGCGTAGATTCTTGTAGAGGTTAAGTCAGTCTGTTTGTCAATGTACGGGAAAAGCCTTTCTTCGGGTCTTGTGTTGATTTCTCGCCTTCGGTTCCGCCTTGACTGCGTTGATCAGTGTCGTGGGTGATGCATCTGTTCTGGAGTTCCAAGTTTCAAGTGTTTTTGGGTCGAATTGGTCTCTCTTTTATACTAATTCAGGCTGATTGTTTTCATTGACTTCCGGTATATTTGTGTAAAAATTCCTTCTAGATTGTTCGAGAATTAAGAAATGGAACATCATGGAACAAATTTAATTTCTGTCGAAGCTTTTAGAACAAATTTCTTATTCTTCACACTAAGGATATTTCAAAAATTACTCTGGTATTTGTCAAACAGTTTTACATTAGTACTCACAATTTGCATGCCATTATTACATTTAGATTCTCTGTTTTCAACTGAATCTAGTGATACCAATTATGATTGGTTTTTAAATAAATTAACTCTAATAAGTAACACAATATACAACTCTCACCTTGGGTTGTTGTCATTGAAATTCAATTTTTTAGAACAAAAAATTGTTGTGAGATTATTATGTTTCTTCCATAACATGAACACATAACATTACTATCTTCCTATAACAAAACAAACAAATTTTAACATACGTAATACATAGTAATTTCAATTTTACATGGCCATGCCCATGGCCTATGTTGTTGTCAATGTTATGACACAATAATTAGTCTCTTTCTTTAACATATATAGTATTTCACTAGTGTACACTCAGAGTTTATTATATTGTCTGTCTTTTGTGATACCTGGTTACTCTTTACGCATATTATCTTTATTACAGGATAACATAGCATCATATTGGTTGGTCTGAGATGTCCTTTTTTCATAGTGTGACAAATCTCACTCTTATAAGTTAAATTCTTTCATAATTGATCTTATTTTCAACTGAGTTTGTTCGTTTTAAAGGTGTACTGAAGTATTGTACCATTCTCTTTTATTTTTGTCAACATTTTGTAAATATTTAGCCAGATATGACTATTTTTTGTACTGGTTGATTGGCCCCAGCCATACATGGTATAGGTAAATATTTTGCTAACTCGACTATTACAATGTTAAAGTTAGTCAAATATATTAGTATAGTCGCTTTATATTATATTTCAACTTTCTAATGCAATTTGGTTGCATTTTGGCAACATTAAATCCATAAATCATACACTATTATATGCCTACCACATGTTTTTAGTTAATACTGTTTTTGGCTATTTTGACCGACTTTTATTCATTTGACAGCTTTCTTTATCTAAGATAAATTGTTCATTTTTGTCTGCTTGACAATTACGTAGTTTTTATTTCAATTTGATAATAATTAATTTTTACATGAAATCTGAGTGTTTGGTCTCAAATCCAACACATTAATATTTTTTGTCATAACAATTATATAATTTTTATTTTAACTTAAATTCTTTCTAATAATGTATTTAAGTCATTTAATACATTTATTTTATTTACATTACATAATATAATA
Organism: Magicicada septendecula; assembly: GCA_034769895.1. Classification (NCBI taxonomy): domain Eukaryota; kingdom Metazoa; phylum Arthropoda; class Insecta; order Hemiptera; family Cicadidae; genus Magicicada; species Magicicada septendecula. The sequence continues at coordinate 404,939,085 of CM068375.1, read as the reverse complement.
ATGGATCATGTCCATTCATTCACAATAAATAGTTCTTTATACTCTATTCAGACTTAATAATTAATGACTTCATTTTGGTTGATCCTGATATTATTTGTCTCTCTCATAGTATCTTATGGTTTTTTCACTGTTATTCACTTTAATAATATATATGGGGTTTGTGTCTTAGTCACAGTGTGGTCGTTTTTCATGTTAGTAGTAATAATTATTAGACAATATTACAAAATTTTTTAGGGCTACTTGGGTTCGATACTGTCCACCTCACTCTCCTCTTATGATAAATTGCTATGTAAATGGTTTCCTTTATGGAACGTTCTGTGACGTTACAATGTGTAACTGATAGATACAAATAAATATGTTTTGAACACATTACACAGCAACAATCTTTCAAAAAAAAAAAAAAAAAAAAAAAAAAAAAAAAAAAAAAAAAAAAAAGGAATTGGACAGCGCTCTTAGTTGCAGTCTCCTCCAATATAAAGCTCGAATGACCTAACCATTTAAAAAAAATGTTGATCCAAAATCCTTGTGTTTTGTGTCAGAATAGTGTTTATTAGTTCTTAGTAATGCTTGGACTCATCATGGCAACAAAATCCAAGAATTCTATATAATGGAAATATCTGTATTAACAACTAAAAGAACAATATATTTGTCAGATTACCATATTAATCTGTGATTCAAATGTGACTGACTTCCATATTTTCAGAAATATAAAATTATCTTTTTAGGGTATTTTACTTATGGATAAAAAAGTGGAAACTAGCTAAATAGTAACAAGTTTGGCTAAATACAAGCTACTTTCTGTTTCAATTCATCAACTTGTCAAAATAGCACTCACACTATGACATTAAATGCAACTGCTTATTTATTGTTTCAAATTTAACTAATTGGTGAATGATGTAAAGATCAACTGGCACTGAAAACATTCACCAAGTGGAAATATGTAAATAAAAAATACAGTGAGAGTGACCTGGAATATGACACGGAAACTGAAGGAAGAGAATGAAAATTGGGGATTATTGATGAACATAGAAAAAACGCAGTATCTGTGTCAGAGAAGAAACAACAGATTTAATCTTATAAAACAACAAACATATAAAACTATGCAACAGGTACAAATACTGAGGAATAAACTTTAATGAAGAAGGAACAGATGATGTTGAAATAAAATCAAGAAAAAACAAAGCAAAACAAATAATGAGATAATTGAATGGGATTCTATGGAGCACAGAAATTGGACAAGAAAGGAAGAAAAGAATATATATATATGGAAGTATGATTAAAAGCACGTTAATGTATGGATCCAAAACATGGAGAATAAAAGAACAGGTAAAACGAAAGTTAGAAGCTACGGAAATGGATGCTTTGAGATGAGCTACTAGAACTTCAAGGCTAGAGTGAATACGAAATGAAACAAAGAAGAAATGGGTGAACAAAAGACAATCATTGACTGCATTGAAGAAAAACAACTAAATACAACTATTTCATTAACAACTCTGAACACAAAGTTTTTTACTTTATGTTTTTACTCATAAAAACTTTGTGTTCCAAGTCGTTAATGAAATAGTTGTATTTAGTTAAGTAACAGACACATCATGGACAACAAAATCCAAGAAAAACAACTAATCTGGTATGGACATGTACAAAGAATGGGACAAGGCCGACTACCAAAGAAAACAATGAGATGGATACCTAGAGAGCACAGAAAGAAAGGAAGACCCAAGAAAACATGGATAGAGGGCATAAGAAGTTCAATAAGTGATAGAGGACTGAATGATGAAAAGTGCAATGGCAGACAACAATGGAGGTTGGGCATTGGACTACTTTGTAGGATGTTTTGACACCGAATTAAAAAAAATAATAGTATAGTGAAAATATCACAGCCTACTAGGGACAATAATACACACTGCCGCACTTACGAAGAGGACAAGATCAGTCCTGAAAATGTTACAGAAAAACAAACTAAGCTTGTACAAACATGGTTTACTGAATTGTTATTTCATAATGACAAATGCATATTATGTGAATTTATATAACTACAGGAGAGGGGAGCATGTTAAGATATGAACAAAAACGATAAAGGTAGGCAAAAGATGAAAACCTTTATCAAGCAACAAACTTAATTTTATTTTGAATGTTCATCACTACTTTTTTCACAGCACTTAATAATTATTATTTAATGGTACTTTCACTTGTGAAACTTACTTGTTGATATTCCCTCAAACGCCGTTTCGGAGTTGTATTCTCCTTCTTCAGTGAAGTGTCCCACGCCAACCCCCTTCCATCTCCACACCCACACACACAACCAGTCACCTAAAAAACCGTTACAAATTACCGACTACTTGACACATTCCGTATTCAAACCTCACTGAAGAAGGAGAATACAACTCCGAAACGGCATTTGAGGGAATATCAACAAGTAAGTTTCACAAGTGAAAGTACCATTAAATAATAAACTTAATTTATTTAACAAATTTATAATACCTCCAAGTATAATGCACTTTAAATAAAATTGTCATACTTACTGTCCACGTGGTTTCTTTTTTATTAATTCTGTCAACAAGCTCGTGTTCATCTTTTTCAGCTGATGAATCTGCGTGTACTGTGGTGATTAAACAGATGTAAAAACCAATCAGCTGGCGAAAGAAACATTAGAATTATATTTCTATATACATGTAATGTTTTAACACACACATTAAAATATTATAGTTTAAAGTAAGCTCATACAGAAAAAATCTTACCATACTATTCCATATCATTCTGAAAGTCTTTAAAATCTTTAGCTGGAAGAGTAAGGGATTTTATAAGGCATGCTCTTAAATGTCTTTAAATAAGAATTTCTGTTGGTAAATATAAATAAGAAATGGATTCTGTTACAAATCATTTACATAAGATTCAGTTCAATGAAAATGTCTATTTGATGCAGCAACTGATTAAACTGAAATGTATACTTAATACACAATACATGTATTTGTAAATAAAATGTTGACAATGAGATCTTGCAGTGTTTGAAACACAAAGGAAAGTCAAGGTGTAGCAGTTAATTTTGTTACTTTCTTATACACCTCTGTACACAAACATGCAAATTATAGTTATAAGATTTCATACAATTATTCTGCTTCATAGAACTTCTGTATACTTAACAATTAAACTTACCCATTCACTACTTTGTACTTGTCATAAGCATATTGGCTTTTGTTTTTGTTCAATGAGCACAGCTATAAGAATGTCATGCACTTGATTTTTTTCTCTTTTACTTCCATGTTCCATAAGGAAATGGAAGTATGGTCATGGCAAAAAAAATCGTGTCCGAGATAATGGCAGATTCTGATTGTACTACCATCAAAACATGAAAAAAAGTCATTTTTCGAAAAGTGTCTGTAGAATTTTTTCTATGGCAAACGACAACAGCCACAAATTCAAACAGAATAAAATAATTTTTTGCATACATCCCTGAATTGTAGAGGACTCAAAGCCTATTGTTTTTGGTGAAGATCGGTTAAGGTAAAGGGGTAGTTTACCTGCAACGTTTTAACAAGAGTAAAGTGCTAATTTTGATAAATAAAGTATCCTGAAAATAAGGTTATAATAATCAAATGTAGAAAGGTAGATGAAAATATCTATAAATGAAAAAGGTAGTTGAATGGGGGAGGGGGTAATTTTTTTTATAAATTAAAGTGGTAGTTGATGATGGAGGAAGTAAATTTTTATAAGTTTTATATGTGTACTACGTTACTGACAACAAAGAAGTAGTTTCTATGGAAACATTTCATTTCACTTTAACAAAATTCTATATTTTTTATTTTATTTTAAATCATGTATGAGAGAAAATATATCGTTCGTGGGAGGCAAGCACATCTCAATTATGTAATGTTTACTTTTCCATTTTATTTTCTTGTGTTTGCATGCTTTAAAATGGAAAGTACCAAAACCCACACCAACACAACGCGTGCAAGCCGAAAAGGTGGACAGTGATTTGCTTCCTGTGGATCGCTCGCCAGTATAACTGCACATGTTTACAGAGGAACGGTCCATAAACAGACTTTTCGTCTTTAGGGAATGAACCCTCTGCAAGATGCTCAGGGTCCATGAGAGACTTGGGAGCGCTCCTCCTTTTCCGCGTGTTTGTTCTGTGAAACGTATACTGTAGATTCGCAGCTTTACTCTGAGCAACGCTCCATAGGGAATGTTGAAAATTTTTGTCCACGGTGTACCCCCATACAGACTACAACCTGCTCTGATGTTTTGATTACGGACATCATAATTTTAAAATTTTGGAAATGAGCACTACTTAATGGAGATCAAACATTAACTTTTACAAGCCATTAATTTTATGCATGTTTTCAAGCAATAAATATTTTAATAAATTAATACAATCTTTGTATTTATTTCTATTATAATATAAGAATTACAAACTAATGTGTGTATGTATGAAAAATATATAAATATTTTTCTCCTCTGGAAAATTGTTTGCCCCTCCTGGAAAATATTTTGACCTCTCTGATAGCTAGTTATTTACTAGCCTGTGTGGAATATAGCGTTATGCCATGGATCAGAATGGTGGGTGTTAAACAGAAGATGCAAACGTATTAAGGAAGAAATGTTTTGCTAAGAAATTTATAATTATACGGGTGAACAGAATCGTTGTTCAGGAAATCAGAAGATGGATGGAAAGAAAGAAACAAAGACTCGATTTTAAAAAAGAAAAATGACCAGTATAGTATTGACAGAAAAGACTTTGATAACACTATAGACATCATTAACCCTCTGCCGATAACTAGCAGCAAGAGCCCAATTTCATTACAGGAATCAGATCGCAGCTCCCTTTGGCCAGCTCTTCGTTCGACCTTATCCAAAAGTACAGTCCTTCCTCACGAAGATTGAGGATAGTCTTCACCCACCTGAAATGAGGGTACCATTTTAGCTGATACGTCATTTCTTCAGAATTCAAGCATCCAATTATTTAAATGATTTTAAATATATATTTTAGGACATGGAAGTCATGTATGGTTCTCTATACCGATTTTTTTTAATTGTAACTCTGTGGGAGAATTAACAGAAATATAACATTAACCGTTTGTCTTCTCCTTCTTGTCAACTCCTGGGTTTAGACTAGACATGCTGATTTTTCTGACTTCAAAGGTCTTTTCACTATTTTAATGGTTCCACCATTTTCTCAATTAAAATCTGGCACATCATAAGCCCATAAGGTGGCAGTTTAGCATATAACTCGCCCAGATGCACAGGCGTATTTTATACTGGAAGCACACACAATTATAAGATAAATTAAATTAAGCACACACAATAATAATAATGTTTACTTACAAACTTGAGTAATTGAACTTTAGAATAACTAAACTATTTATACTGTACTGGATAATGTCCATGATTTAAGACTTTTCTAAATTAAAAATGAGGAAGAAATTTAAAATAATTAAGAAATTGTTGTGGTGCTGTTGACTTTTTAAACTTGTGTGGGGTTTTGGCCGCATCTGACATGTTATACTTTGTACAAGAATAATATAGTAAAATAGTATAGTCATAGTATAGTAGTATTATCTTTAAAAAGCTTATAGAAGTAAGATGTCAGTCTTTGATAATAAGGAAGACGTTCGAAGCAGAAGAGAAACTGGGGTCTCTGTTTACATTCTTGCAGTGACAGAAAAGGGTAATAGGAAATCAGCATATATCAATGAACTGAATTATATTTAAATGATGTTTGTATTTCAATGTATTTCCAAAGTTGCTTATATGATGTTCAAAATGTGTGTTAAGTTTTTCAATGGATCTGGATTTATGTTGTGCCTGCACTCGACCAATGTGTGTGCAATTTTTTTATAGAACCAGAGTGTATGTGGAGTCTGTAAAGAACACCAAAATTCAACCAAATATTCAGGAGACTCGTTTAGAGGCAGATTGTCCAGGAGGCCAAGGGTCTCCAAGAGCTGTAGTACGGTACCAATTGAGAGAGAGAGAGAGATTCAGGAGACTCAACTATTATTGCCATCTGTGGCTATTTCAATGTACAAAGAAAGTTCAACATCGTTGTTATTATCATGTCTGTCACAAATTAGGTCAAGTGGCCTATACCAGTTCCACAGACTGTCCTTTTCCTCAGGCACCGTTTGTCTTTCAGGTGAAACTCATGGCCTATCTGAGAAATGTGACTGATATTCTCATCCCATCAAAGTCTGTTTTGATTAATTCTGACTGCAGATAAAAATATATTGTCTCCAGACAATACTCTGTCTAGTTGCAGATGACAATATTGAGTATTCAGGGGGGGGGTCCCGGTCAATGGTCTCAACAGCAGCTGATGACTCTGGTCTCACTGATAACCAGTTGAGACCTTGTATTCCCAATGATAGGTTGGAAGAATCCAAGAGTCGGGACACTAAATGATACCTAGGCCAGACTTGGAGGCTTTAAGATGGAAGCCCTGCCACTGGACTTATGTGCCTGATAGTACCTTTTAGTCAGAATACCTTAATGAACAAGGAACCTTTGAGAAAAAAGAAAAAACAAAAGAAGAGACAACAAAGAACTTTTTTCAAGCTCTAGATAGTGAATTAGAAAGCACCAGTGGTGTAGTGGAGCCGGAGCGGGGTGGAGCGGCGCTCCGGCACAGCTTTTGAAGGCGGAGCGGTGCTCCACCTATAGATAATGGAACATGACTACTTACGTTTTGTTTTTATTGGGTTTTAGCTTGATTATTTTTTTTAAATTCATAATGATTTGAGTTAAACTCAATGGTAATGGTACTTGTACAATAGGACACGATGTTCTCAGAGACCTATTATGTCTTTGTCTTTCCCCTCCAGTCCCGCTCCCTCCACCCGACAATCGGCTGTCGTCTGCAGTCTACACTCAGTCACACGTTCGCTTTGCTGTGTGTAGTGAATTCTGATCGGGATGGTCTGGTGCGTGTATAACCTCAACCTGCGCTTTTGATCGTGGTTTTGGTACGTTGAAAGTGCTATTTGAGCGCCAGAATAAGTGAATAACTGTTTCTTATAGTTTTAGCGAGTGTAACGTCCTCCTTTGCTCCAGAAACGTCGCGATTACACCCTTATAAGTTATAACGGTAATTAACTAATATCTTTGTGAAGAATTTAAGTCATTAATACTATGTACTGTATTTTTGTTTTGTGAAGTCATGGAGGCTAAACCTAAACAAACAACTATAACTTCATTTTTGTGTGCCCCTAATAAACTCGCCGATCATCATAGTGTTCATATTAATGAGAACTTCAAAGATGGTAAAACAGATGAACCCAGAACCTCTAAGGACAAACACAGTCAAACTCAGTGGCCCGCCATTTGGACGGAAGACATGTGGGATAGAAAGAAGGCGGCTTTTCCTTGGATTGACTCAAAAGAAGGTAAATTAGGATGTAAAATATGTTTTGAGGTAAATAATCTGGGGGCCTTTAAAAAAGAACATGTTTCTTTGTCTCGTGAGTGGCGCTCTTATCAAGTTAGCTGTTATGGTTCAAACAGAACAAACCAACTTAAATCACTAAGGAAAAAAATTGTTGAACACAAGCAGTCAAAGGCACACAAAACTGCTCAAACAATTGTTGACACTTCAAACAAAACTCCTATGAATCAAGTGATTGATTCTATAAATGCAGCACACCATGAGTCAACAAAGGCTATTTTTAGGTCAGCATATTTTATTGCTAAGAACGACCGGCCATATAACGATCATTTTGGTTTACTTGAATTGCAAAAATTAAATGGAGTAGACATCGGCATAGGCCTTCACTCAAGGTACAGTGCAGTAGAAATTATAGATCATATTTCAAAGGAGATGAAATTGCGAATTTTAAACAAGGTTAAGGAAATTTCTGGGAAAATTTCACTTATCATTGATGAAGCTACCAGCATCAGTTGTAAGTCGGTGCTAATTGTTTACTTAAAATGTGAGATAAGTAAAGAACAGCCCCCAAGCACTTTATTTTTAGACCTAGTTGAGCTTGCTGACCAAAAGGCCGACTCTGTTTTTAGTAGTGCACTAAAGCGCCTTGACAAATATGGCTTTGACAATGAGTTTTTAAAACAAAACTTGATTTCTTTTACAAGTGACGGGGCTAGTGTCATGCTAGGAAAGCACTCTGGTGTGGCAAAAAGGTTTTTATCTTTGTACCCTAATATTATCATATGGCACTGTATGAATCGCAGACTGGAATTAGCCATTGCGGACGCTGTAAGTGAAGTAGCCGGAGTAAACCATTTTCAAGCATTCATGGAAAAACTTTACACTTTGTACAGTACATCTCCAAAAAATAAGCGAGAGTTGAAAGAATGTGCACAAGAGCTTGATACTCAAATGAATAAGATAGGTAGAATTTTAAGCACGAGATGGGTAGCTAGTAGTTTCCGTACTGTTTCAGCTGTATGGTTTGGTTACCAAGCCTTAGCCAACCACTTTTCCAAAGCAATGAATGACCCTGATAGAACACCAGTTGAAAAAAGCAAGTATAATGGTTTGTTGAAGAGGCTGACTTCTCATAATTTTTTACTAAACTTAGCCTTTATGTTCGATGTTCTCGCTGAATTGGCTTTGTTGCCTGAAAGTCTGGAAAACAGAAGCACATCTGTTGTATTTGCAGACAAACTGATACATAGATCAGTCAGGTATCTGGAATCTTTAAAGGAAAAGCCAGGGACAAGAGTACTGGAAGTACAAGTCGCCATGAAAGACGGTAGTTTTGCTTCTGTTAAGTTAAATGATAATCCAAAAATCGTATCATTCAATGGCCAGCAATTGATTTCTAGTGTAATCAATAACTTAAAACACAGAATGTTTTCGACTAGCTTAGAAAAAGAAGAAGTCGAGTACGAGTACGAGGAGCTTTTAGATGACTTTAAAGCATTGGAACCTGAGTACTGGCCAGCTGAGATTCCTTCTTTGTTTGGCCAAACTCAAGTGGAGCGGCTTTGCAAAAGATTTAAGCTGAACATCAGCAAAACTGTGATTGCCTACAGGGATTACTTGGACAACAGCAGACGGGTGCCTGATGGACTGCAAGAACTACTAAACTGCACTAAAATAATACCCTGCAGTTCAGCTGACTGTGAAAGAGGTTTCAGCAGCATGAACAACATAATCACACCATCAAGAAACACATTGACAGTAAGCCATGTCTCAGCTCTATTGTTTATAAAACTCCAAGGCCCACCTCTGCAAAAATGGGAGCCTGAGCCATACGTCATCACATGGTTGAGGAGCCATCGATCAGCAGCTGACACAAACACGAGAGTAGCAGAAAATCCAAACAAAGAAGAAACTAAGGTTAAGGGTGATGCATTTTGGAGTCTACTTTAGATGTCGTCACACAATTTTCATGTTTCTGTATCTCAGAAATTATATTTTCTATAACCTTGTATGATGTTTATAACTTGGTACTTAAAAACACTAAATAGGCTAAAATAAACAATTATTATTTGTTCATACCAATTTATGTTAGCCTAATTTAAATAAATAAAATGTCCGTTCATTTATACCTTAAAATTTTTAATTTTGACACCCACCACCCCATCCCCAAAACTGAAATGTAAATTTGTATTAATATTAATATGTTATTTAAAAATGGTGTTACATAAAAGTGTTCAATATTACGAATAATTAATCTGATAGTTTCAATTATTACTATAAAAGGTATTAGTACTGGGGGTGTACCGTGTACCCACAAAAATTTGAATTTTTCCTCAAAATAGCATTGAAAACCTTTTAACATGTAGCAGTAAAAACTGTACTCAGAGAGCCTCAAAATTCACCATTTTGTTCCTGATTTTCAAAAAATTCCAAGGGAGGGCCCCCCCCGCTTAATGGGGGGTATTCCATACCCCCGGTACAATTAGTCCCCCCCTCCCAAATTATCTTCTGCATACGTCCCTGCTAAGAGCTCCGGCACAGCTAATTTTAGCACTACACCACTGGAAAGCACCATAGTAGCATTGTCCACTGGGAGCCAATTTAGTCTTGAATTGGCTGATCATGGAGTCACCAAAATACAGCATAAAACATTCACATAAAAAATGCCACTTTTTAGAGTTGTTGGGTGGTTAATTCACACTACACATTTACTTTCAAGAGTTGTGTGCTGGTGGGGTGAGGTAACTGAATCCTGTTGCCAGATTGTTCAGCAGTAGCAAAAGGTCTACACAAATACGGTCTTATTTTCTCGTTCTCTTACATAAAGGTTTCTTGTCCAATACATATATTCAATATATGCATTTTTGTCTGTTATATCTATGTTTTACTAAAATAATTCTTAGAATTTGTTATCTGCACTTCAAACCTCAGCTAAAAAACAAATGGTTTTAATGACCATCAACAGCAAAGCGTGGGTCTGAAACGATGGTAAGAGCTATGTAATATTCTTCATGTTTATGATTTTGTACATGAATTTGTACCAAAGAATAGTGAATTGTTTAAAAAACTTGGGGTTTATTAATTATATATTTAAAGATAAATAGATACCGATACTGTGTAATGCCTTTATCTTATTACTTGTATTTTAGCTGGATTCCATAACTGTAGTGTTTTGACTTTTGTCAGTTATGTATATCATCATAAAAAGATTCTTTCTATAATGAATAATTATATACAACATCCGTTCACGAGGTAGTATATGTCCATACTGGTTTAAGCTTAGCAGAGGGGCCACTTCCACTGACGTGGAATGACACACAACACTTTACAATCTTTCATTTATAAACATAAATGTTAAGTATAATATCTGTTATTGCAGTATTTAATTTCCAACACTAAAAATGTGTAAGACTCACAAATTTGCAAACCATAATCTTACAAATTAAATATAAAATATTCAAAGCGTAAACAAGAGTAGAGTGCAACACCAGAATGCCAGTGCATACAGCAACTGCTTCCTTTTGGTGAATTATGCATTCACTAGGCTGGATGCAGCTTTCACTCTGCCGGCCAAACTTACAGATAACTTACATTTCTATTTGTCTTCTCTGCTTCCTCACTGCATCGTTGAATACTCTGATAAATCATTATTTAATTAAATATAATTATTTCACTAGCGACTCGGAACACAAAGTTTTTTATAGGTAAAAACATAAAAGTTTTACCTTATAGTCTGAACCAGTTTTCGCTTTTAAAAAGCTTCTTCAGAGGCTGCTGCTGGGAGCACTGTCCGTCTTGTTGTTGGTGGCGGTATCAACTTGTGAAAGATCGATATTGTGTGTGTGGGGTGTGATGTTCGAATAATGCGTGTGATTTGAATTGTGTCTGTTCGTTTAGGATGTTGTTTTTATGTGTTTTCGTGTGTTTGTATATTTCCAATTATTCTAGAGTGTCTAGTTTTCAGCCTTTTGTGTGTACGTGTAGAATGTCCATGTTATTGTCAATGTTTTTGTATGTGTGATTTGCTTCAATGAGGTGGTTTGCAAAGGTGGATTCTGTAGTGGACTGTAGTGCCTGTGTGTGTTCAATCTATCTTTGTTTGAAGCTACGTCCTGTCTGCCCTATGTAGAATTTTTTGCAATCTGAGCAATTTAGTTTGTAAACTAAATTGTTTTTAATAGAGGATTTTTAAGAAGGGAAACAATGCTTCCATTGATTCTATGCCAGTGATGACCAAATAGGCTATAATTAAAAGGAACCAAAAAAGAATTTAAAGCATTGTACAGCTTACAAGTGACTGTCCCCTATATGTAGTACTGCTGCAATTACTGTTAGAACCATTGATGGTAGTTACTCTTTCTTATGTAATACACTTCAATTTCTTTGTAGGTCATAAGTCGGTTGACAATGGAAGTTATTCGTAGTGTAGTAGTGACCGTGATGATGAAGTGTTTTGTAATGTTCAGTTATTAACTCAACACAATTTTAAAACATTTATGTCTATGTTTTGACAAAATATTATCATCAACAGTGCTTGTATACATACAGACAATACAGAATTAATAAACAGACCTATACATATAATGAGCCTTTTTGAATGCATTTGTGTTATACAGAATAATAATAACTATTACACATAAATTATTGTTCTTTGTTTAATAAGATATAGGCTTAATTATAATATTCATACTTATTAATATTATTTCAGAGGTATTAGTTGTTTCTAAAATGTCCATATCATTTGATGACAATAAATTTTCTTGAAATGTAGACACGAATGTTTTAAAACTGTGTATGTGTGTGTTTTAAAATAGAGATCACAAAACCTTTCGTCTCTAGAAGTATCAGTATTCAAAACTGCATTTTTGTCAAGCGATAATCTCTTACGGCCCATTCTGTAGTCTTATTCCATAACACACTTTCTTAGATGCTATACACTTCCTTAATTCAACTATTATAGGATTTTACAATTATTACAACTGATATTTAACCTTCTGCTCTTATATTTGTGAATAATTCACATGATTTCTATGGTTCCATCATATGAGGACATTTCTACTCACAAATATCTATAGGTTAATTTATTTATTTAATCTATAGGCATCTGAGATAATTTTTGTTTTCAGTATAACACTACAGACTTGGAACACAAATTTTGTGTTCCGAGTCAGTAGTGTTATACTTATAATTAGTCAATCAACGGACATGTCATGGACAACAAAATCCAAGAATATTTTGTCAGTAGTTTAAAAGGAATAAGATATTTAAATGTAAAAGTATGGGTGTTTTTTATTTGGTAAATTGTGTGGGTATAAAATATTTGCCACTGCTTTTGTGACTGCTTTAGTACACAGAGTTGTAAATGTCATTTGTCATTACTAAGACATCTTCCAATGTACACTTGTACAGTATTGTGCGAATTAATATGAACACATCATAATTATCACAATTTTACTTTTTTTTCACAGTTGGCAACACTTTTATGTCAAAGTAGCGGCCATTTTGTTTTACTGTTCTGACAGTCAGTGGGTAATGAGACATAGCAAGCTACAGACGCGTTGCATTTTGTTTTTTTTTAGAATTATTGTGTTTTTGCTGAAGTAAGCTGAACTAAGGATTTATTTGCTTTTTATTTTTGAAGATGGATATTACTCCCAAAAAGTGCACTAAAATTGTTGCTTTGAGCGAACACACATGAATGACTCAAAGAGATATTGCCAAGGAGTGTGGTGTGAGTTTAGGAGCTGTCAACAAGATTTTGAAGCAAAAAAGGGACGCTGGGACGATTGAAGTGAACAGAAAAGAGAAATGTGGAAGGAAAAGAAAGACAACAGCAAGGGATGAAGCTTTTTTAATAAGGGAAAGTAAATTAAACCCTAGGAAAACCAGCCAAGAACTTCAGCAAGACTTAGCACACGCTGGAGTTATTGTTCATGACTCCACCGTACGAAAACGACTTATAGAAGGAGAAAGAAAAACAGTCAGACCTAAAAAAAAAACAGTTATTGACTGCTGCTATGATGACAAAACGATATGATTGGGCAAAAAAATATGTGAGCTGGACTGTTGAAGATTGGAGAAAAGTGTTGTTCTCAGATGAGAGCTTTTTTTTCGTACAAGGACAGCGATCTTGTTTCGTTAGAAAAAGTGACAACAAAAAACTTACGACAGCTCATATTGATCAAACAGTTAAACATCCGTTAAAGAAGATGTTCTGGGGCTGCTTTTCTTATAAAGGTGCCGGATGCCTTATGCCGATCGAAGGCATGATGAACTCGCAAAAATACAGAGACTTGCTAGAACACAGATTGGAAGCTGAACTAAGAAAAGTTGATGCCAACGGTCAAGCAGTTTTTCAACAAGATTCGGCTCCATGTCACATGAAATATTTCAAGGACAAAAAGATATCATGCCTTGAATGGCCAGGAATCTCACCGGACCTTAATCCGATTGAAAATCTGTGGGCTATTGTAAAAGCTATACTTCGTAAAATAGATTGCACAACAAAAACAAAACTGATTGAGGCTGTAATCCACACATGGTTTCGAGACCAGCAAATATCAGAAAACTGTAAAAAACTTGTTGATTCTATGCCAAAACGTGTTGAAGAAGTTATAAAAGCCAAGGGAGGACATATTTCCTATTAAAACAATTTAAATTGTATTCTTTTCTCTTTTTTCTTCGTCTATAACTAATAAATGTTGTTTTTTCAAATTATCACTTGTGTTCACATTAATTCGCACAGTACTGTAGCAAAAATATTGTTTGACATATGTATTACTTCAAGGTTATATCACCTATTCAGTTATTCATTGCTTGCACAGTAAAATTCTTCCATCTTAGAATAAATCAGTATGAACAATCTGTAACACATGTCGCATGATTTGTTCCCTTTATCTCCTTAACACATGTAAGCCTACACGATACAATGTGTATTACAGTTGATAAACACTAAAGTCTCAACCATTATGTGATTAAAATACTGAGAACAAATTGTAATATATTTTCTTATGATTCAAGGTTGTCAAGATGTGGATACCACAGTTCAAGTGTAAATAAAATTTTGTCCAAAAAATTTATAAAAATAAGTTATAATATGTGCACTCTAAAAAACTGTGTAGACACTATACAGTTGGGCAGCTTGGTACTGCTGCCACCATATTGTGTCATATTGCTTTCCTATTTGGTATTATACAGATTATTATTATTATATTCCCATTCTTTTTACTGATTCACAAACCGTTAGGCAACACACTGACCAAGGTTCGCAGTCAGTGACCACTGAACTGTGGTTAAGGCTAGTGGCTGTGAGTAGGACACACATATTTATAAACTTTTGGTGTCCACACGAAGTTGTTGTCTGACACCACCAGCCAATCAGAAGAAAGGCAAATTGTGTTGCCATAGGTAGCTCGCTCAGTCCTGTAGTGGCCAACTTTTACATGGAGATGTTTGTGCAGAGGGCCATTTTATCTGCCTCACTGAAGCCGAGATGTTGGTTCTGCTACGTTGATGATACGTTTGTCATCTGGAACCATGGAGAGAAGCAACTCAGCCGGTTTCTGGCACACCTCAATAGTGTTCACTCATGGATCCAGTTCACCGTGAAGAGATAAATGGAGAATCAATTGGCCTTCCTTGACATCTTGGTTTTTAGAAGGGCTGATGGCAGCCTGGGTCACAAAGTATACAGAAAACCACCAACACAAACCGACAGATACCTCCACAAGTTGTCCAATCACCATCCGAGTCAAAAACGGGCAGTTTTGAAGACCTTGGTACACCGGGCGAAGAGGATCTGTGAACCTCTGTATCTCATTGAGGAGCTGGGGCATCTTGAGCAACCGCTGCAGGCCAACGGATATTCCATCAGGGAGGTGAGATGTACAGTCCAGCCAAGAAGAACAGCCAGGAGTTGATGTTGGTGTCTCAGGAGAATGTTGGCTTTGCTGTGTTACCCTATGTCCATGGGGCGACTGATCGTATTGGTAGGTTGCTAAGGCAGCATGGCGTGAAACCAATCTTCAAACTGACCAAGATAATCCATCAGTTTCTGAGACCAGTGAAAGACGTCAGAGACCCGCTCTTGCTGTGCAGAGTGTATGGAGTTCCTTGCTCATGTGGCCAGTTGTACATCGGAATTACGAAACGCAGTGTCCATCCCCACATTGATGAACACAGCCGCTACTGTCATTTGAGGCAGCCGGAAAAGTCTCCTATAGCGGAGCACGCACTTGCCAGTGTCGAACATCGCATCCTCTTTGAAGAGACCTGGCTTCTGTCGTCGGTAATTTCTTATTTCCCTCCCTTGCATATGGAGTCTGTTGAGATTCAGAAACATGCATTTGTTACCATGAATCGGAGGGATGAGTCCCTCTCATTGAGTGCTCTTTGGACGCGAGTTATGGCAAAACAAAAAAATTTACTTTCTTCTGATTGGCTGGTGGTATCAGGCAACAACTTCATCTGGACACCAGAAGTTTATAAATATGGGTGTCCTACTCACAACCACTAGCCTTAACCACAGTTCAGTGGTCGCTGACTGTGAAACCTTCGTCAGTATGTTGCAGCCTTCTTCTGGACTGAAGATGGTAGTCAAAGGCATGGCTGAAATGTTTGCTCAAAACAACTATGGACCATGGCCTTACAGCCCAGTGAGCCGAAGTACTCATATCATTGAATCCGGCCATGAAAGCCTCAGACAGTTAGGTTTGTCTTTCACACTATCAAGTCTTTTTTGCCATCAAAATCAAATATTGAGCAGAACACTCATTTCTGGCCACAAATACTAAGCCTCACATCTGGTTTTTAGACATCTAATGTTATGTTAGACAACAAGCTAATGTGTACAGTCCTTAAGGCTAAGTTGATGGCATTATGTTGTTACAGTAAAATCTCCCAATTCTGGCTTTGCTGGAGTACTGAAATTTCCCACTGTAGAGAAATATTACATAATGCACTATTTTTGTCTACATAAAACTAGTAGTAGTAGTAGCACTACTATTATAAAATATTGTTAAAAATTGTATCCAAAAGTTAGTGTTCTGTAGTCAGAAAAACTGTAGTGCACTACATATTATTTATCACTCAGACATATCATAAACAACATCCAAGAGAGAAATTTTACCATAGGGAGAGTCTGAAAATAACTATTTTTAAGCTTACAAAACCCTATTTGAGAACTACTGGTATATTTTATAATATATAGCAGAATCACGACATATAATATATAACGTCACAATCACTAAAAACGAACAAACACTCCTTGATAAAGGCCTAAAACATAACATACATTACAAACACTAACAAAACTCATAGTTGACACTGAAACAAATAGCATACATCAGTGTATCATCCCCAATCAAAACCTAGTGAGCGTGTTATGCGGGAATTAGGGCGTATGTTTAGAACCTTCTGCCACAAAAAACATTCATTGTGGGCCATATTTGTGAATAAAATAGAAGGGTACATTAACTGTAGTCTACATGAGTCCACAAGTTATAGTCCTCATGAGTTAATGTTTCAGAGGAGGCCATCACGCATAATAGAAGAATTAATAAAATTTCCGACGTGAACTGTGGTACTGCATGGGAGAAAACTGGTGCTTGCCAAGAAGCGGCTTCTAAGTAAAGCAGAACAATGGAAAAGAAGGCATGATAGAAATTTAACACCCATCAAGTACGAGGTAGGGCAACTGGTATTAATAAAAAACCATGATCAATCATCAGCTTTGGATAAAGAGATTAAAAAATTCTTGTTATACGCCGGTCCCTATGAGGTTAGTGAAGTCAAAATGGAA
This sequence comes from Magicicada septendecula, assembly GCA_034769895.1. NCBI lineage: Eukaryota > Metazoa > Arthropoda > Insecta > Hemiptera > Cicadidae > Magicicada > Magicicada septendecula. The sequence continues at coordinate 404,921,908 of CM068375.1, read as the reverse complement.
AATGCTTATGTATTAATAGACCTGCAAACCCAAGAAATAAAGGGAACTTATTATGTAACACAGTTAAAAAGGTATTATTTACATGAGTAATATTAATTATTCTTTTAATTCATTAAAATCGTGGACGAATAAATACAGATTATTTTATAATGAATTGGGGGGGGGGGGTACAGGAAAGTATAATCTTTAGATTAAACATTAAGGTAATGGGTGCATTGTTTGGCACCATTTGAGTTTAAAATAAAAAAAAAAAAAATTAATTTTGGTGGCCCTGTCTGTAGTTGGTCATCATAATTAATTAGGTTTAAGTTATCAATTTGTAGATGTACACCATATAAGATATTTATATGGTAAATGCGATTCCCCATTTTCGGGCGGTCACGGCTTCACCGAACCCTGACTGTGGATTTGGCTTAATATTATAAATTGGTGAACTTAGAAATACAACTGGGGGGGGGGGGGTAAGATCAGGGAAATCTAAGATGATATAACTTTGGAACACGGCTATATACCTAAGTATGGGTGATAGACCGATTAAGGGAATGTGAATATTAACTTAGTAGGATTACTGGTATCCGGGATATCAGTAATGCTGAATTTTGTATAACGCCAAAGTTATGAGATGGGGGAGAAAGAAAAGAAAAAAGTGTTCACCCCTTCCACTTCAGTCCTTGTGGAGGCAACTAGGCGCTACAGTCCAGGGGGGGTAATAGTGTGTGTGGAAGGAGGAATTTAAATTAATTCATAATTTAATAAATTAGGTGATGATGGAGAAGGTGGTTACTAGGTTGTTAGTAACGAGTTATTAGGTATTAAAATGAGTTACATCAGTAATGTAGAGTGTGTAATTGATTTTCTGATGTAAATGAATGATGTTGTATTGACAAGGAATATTTTATTTTGATGTATTAAGGAGTAATATGAAGATGCTTAACGATCGTTAAGTAAGTAATTTGTTCTGATGTTGATTTAATGTGTTTTAATCTATATAAGAAGTTTGTTAATTTTGAAATGTGAATTATATAATGGAAGGTATTTATACGTTGTACTGGAAATGTTTATTTAAATTTTGATGGGAATCAGAGCGATCATTTTGAATTTTAGGATAAGAGTTAACAAGAGAAGGTTATACAGAATGTTGGTATGGAATTCTTATAATGTATTATACTTAGACTAAGTATTCATCCATGTATAGGATAAAGAAAAAAAAACTCAGTACTTCTTAACCCAAACCAACACAGCTAAGGGTAACCAGATCAGTTAGGGATATGTTATTATACCAGGCCACTATTTGATATTTTTTGATTTCATGTTTCAGTGTCTGGTGATGCTGGCCTGTCTGGCCTTGTGGTGTTGGGATCTCGAGAGAGAAGTCCAGTAAGGTCATTCAGGTGTGGTCACAGTCATTGGACCAGGGGTAAGTTAACCACGATTTTGAATAAAACGTAGAGGGGATTGTGTCGACATATCCATGCTGATCCCTTTAGGAAGTATGAAAGTCAATGAGAGCTTTTATGCTTCGGCATAAAACCTCTCATTGGGAGGGGGGGTTATTGTAATGGGGCAAAATTTACATAAATATTATTGTATAATTTTATAAATTTTATAACATGTGAAGATGAGGCACCCATAAGGTGAGGCGATTGCCAGTGAGAGTTTCATAACCATATATGGTTAGGAAGCATAACGAGAGTCTATTTATAGCCAGTGATTAACACCGCTAGTATTCTGTTGACAAAAATCAGTTCGTGGCAAGTTGAAAAGGTGATACTAAGCCAACAGAGCTTTTCAATACTGAGGACGAGATGTATGGCAGGGAGTGGGATGAACTGGTTTCCGAGACGTCACCAAATGGAAATTGTAATGCTGAACGCCAGTCGGCAAACATCTAAATATAGCGGACGTGGGCAGTTCGCTCGTCGCCGGCTGAGTACCGTTTTCGCCTGCATAAACCGCAAATCAAAACATGTGAATTTTAATATATTTAAAAATAAAAAACAGTGTTAGGATAAAATGTTCATTTATATCAGTGATTATTGGGAATAAATTGACAGTTCAGCCGTGTAATGTAAAAGTGAAAACAAAACAGTGCACTCGCAAGGAGACGTCCCATGTGATGAAACCCTACGCACCATGAAAGGAAAGTAAATATTTTGACAATAATTATATACTGGCTTTTCACAACATTTTATAAGTTGAGCTCAACAAAACCTAAAAGTATGGAAGTGTGTATGATTGTGTAAGTGAAGAATATGAATATAGACCTAATAAGAAGTGTTGAGTTTGCATAATCTTTAATATACGTATTCGTATTTTGATGTAATAGTTATTGGTGATCAGTTTTATGCCTTAAGGTGGAATAAGTGTTTTCATGACCTGTTTCATGTTGTCAAAAGAAAATAAATAATGTTATATTTTCCTTGATATACGCATTTTGTTATTTGTATTTGCCTATTGTTCTCTACCGAAGTACACTAAACGACGTCCTGGATCAACCTTTACACATAAAATCTATATGTTATTAATAATTAATTACCGATAATACTTCAAGGCATAAACACAGACGTGTGTTGTAATAACAGTGTGTGCAGCTTTGTGAAAGCAGGGGTTCCCAAAAGGTTGTACCTTGTATGAATTGGCAATTTTATTACCATTCTCTGCCTCCCAATTCTGTACGGTTACAAGTTAAAAACATTTTCCTGTTTAATAAGAATAAAAGGTATTAAATTTATTCCAATTAGCCTAATATTTATACTGTAGTATTCCCTGAACTTTTGTCTTTAAAACCATATACATTTTATATACATTAGATATACCGTATATTATTACAAAACTACAAGAAAAATGAAACCATGTAACAACAGTCAAATTGTACATTTGCTTAGGATGCAAGACACAACACAGTCTGGCAACAATGTTCCTCACTTCCAATCCCACTCCAGTTTAAATCAAACTATAATATGGATCCCAATAAAATAGATACCATGAGAAATTCGCCCATTCCAAAGAGTAAACATGATGTTCAGAGTTTTCTGGGGTTATTCTTATATTACAGATGTTTTGTAAAAGGCTTTGCTGCTATGGCTTAACCACTAAATGAGAAAACAGAAAATAAACAAATACTATAGTGGTCAAGAGAGTGTTATCAAGCATTATCAGGCATGTGGTAAAAGTACTGTGGTGAGCCTTTACCACAGTACTGTGGGCCTGACGCGAACAACCTACGTTCAGGAGGCCTTGGTTTTCTTTTAAATTCCACTGATGATGGCAGCCAATGTAGCTGTTGAAACGTTTGGTTTGACAATAAACCATAGACCATGGCCAAACAGCTCGGATAACTTTACTTATACAACTGACACCGCCCGTGAAAGCCTTAGGAAAATGCAGAACAGGTTTTGACAATGTTGACAAAAGCAGTGGCAGCCCGTGCTTAGGTTGCACAACCCCCATTAAATACCCAATTGTATTTTAAATTATAGAATTATGAATAAAACAATAACTAATAATAGTGCTTTTATGGTAAATAATCGTAATTAATCATTTGGTGATTGAAAAGCGCAGAGCAATACTAAAAACTGTACATGCTCTTACCGCGGTGTACATGGTAAGTGTGCGCCAACAGTGACGCGCTTTGTGTATGGGGAAATACACTGGAGTAATGCTGTGGCTGGCTAGACTTGGGTGCTCCTATTGCAACGATATAGGCTTGCTTGGTGTGATTAGGGACTGCTAACCCTGCTTGTTCGTTACGGCGCCACCAGTCTGTTTGTTGATAAATAACACATGGTGCGCCAGTTAGGAATCAGTAAGTTTATGTTGTTACGCTACTTGAGTTAGTTAGTGTTGGTCAAATTGTTTGTGAATTTCATTGTTAGTGTCAGTCCAATTCATCGTTAAATGTAAATAGTAGTACATATAAAGGATTCATGGTCATAGTGTAAGATATTTATTATATTTAACTGGTAGGACGCAATGAATTCTGTCATAAACTTAACGAAAACGCTATTCAGTTTACGTCATATTGAGAAAACAAAATTAAATTACGATAGTAGGTAGGCTACACCAGATCTTTCAAATTTAATCAAAATGTAAAATCAGGTAACAGAATATTAAATCATAAATATAAAAAAGATTTATACAATAAATATTCATGGTTATGTGGGTGACACTAAAATTGCATTATTTTGTTTTCCTTACGTATTGTTTGGAGGGGAGGAGACTTGGACATTTTCTTCTTGGATTTCGATGTCCATGACGTGTCCATTACTTAACTAAATATAATTAATTCACCACCGGCTTGGAACACAAAGCTTTTTGTAGGTAAAAACATAAAAGTTTTACCTTATAGCTTTAACCAGTTTTTGTTTTTAGAAAGCTTCTTCAGAGTTTATATATTAATATATCATATTAATTATATTTGGACATTTTCTGTTCAGATAATAAAACAATCTAATACCATGCAATCCCCAAATTTTTCAACTACCAAAAAGTAGAGGAATTAGTTAAGGGTGAGTCTCTAGAGATCTTTATTAAAAAAATAATTGTTGTTCTTTCATTAAAACAAAACATATAAATATTATATAATACAGGTATAACTAAAATTAGCCATGTTAATTGGGAACTTCTGATGTACACTTGTTGGAAAACACAATTAATGCTGTAACATGTCATTTTGGCCTACCTGGGGTAATAAGGAAATTTGTATTTTTTTTAATAAAGCCGATAACATTTTTTTTCAAATAATAGGGACAAAACTTATAAACAAGAGGTAAATTCAGTGGTAGCGGAAATAGCAACCGTGGCAGCACTGCTGTTGACTTTATACGTGACAATTATCCAGTAATATTTTGAAAAACAAGTGAAAACAACCGACAAACTGTGCCAAGGGCAGTTTCAAGGACATACACAACGGTAAACACATTATGTAACAGCATAACAAATTATGTAACGATCGTCAGGCCATCTTACGTCAGAGGCGATCCTTGTTGTTGACTGCAGTGGTGTAACAAAAACCAGTCTACTGGCGTAGGAATACAAAGTATAAAACGATGAGAATTGGTATTACAACAACGGCCGCTTCACAAAATAGTACCGTTGGCAGTTGCCAGTCTAAAATCAACGCTCGCGCGAGCAACATATACAAAGTTCCGGAACGTATTTTTGCAGGCCCGCAACACACCTAAAAATGTGAACAAAGTATAATTAAACACTTCACGGTTATTACCGGTATTACAGTTTAAATCAAAATGTGAAATCAATATAATAAACCCAATAGAATCTGTGAAAACCGCTAGTTACGTTGTGCGTGTAACATCGCCCGGACGCAATGAACAGATAAGTAAACAGGATAAAACACCACTTTAAACGAAAATTTAAACATTCAATTTTTTAATAGAAGGAAATAAAATAAAATCTAATATGAGATCTCTTAAGTAGCTTGGTGTGTGTGTGTGCGTGAGTATGTGAGAAAATATATTTAAACAAAGAAGTGCTGGTTGCGTAATTATATAGTAGTTAAGTTCATTTGATTTCTTGTTTTTATATAAGTTTACAATTAATTAAATAATGAGTTGTTTTCTTAATTGAGCCTCGTGGCCAAATATAATCACAACATTATAAAAGAAATTGACAAGATGGGAATAAAGTAAAAAGGGTTCGTTAACCATAAATGTGTGTTGGTCATTTGCGTTCACCTGTTTCTCTCTGCTAATGAGTACACCTGACGAGACCCTGGAAGTTTCAATATTTCAACATAAATAAATTTTACTTAGCTCGTAAAGCTTTAATGATGCCCGTAAACAGGGACAAAGTTCATTTTAATAACCAATAAAACTAGTAACATTTTAATGGCGCCCTTTAACATGGACTTTGTAAATTAGTTTAACAAAAAAATTTTACAAACGGGTCGAAAAATGGCAGAGGGAAATATGAACGCAGACTTAGATAAAAGTAACATAGAAGAATCAATTTTAAATATCACGCAAGATCATATAGTAACAACCAATGATTTTGTTGATGAAAGTGTTGAAACAAATGTAGACGAAACTGTAGTAGCGGGGGGTAGTAAAGACAAGGGGGTAAATATATTTAACCAATTAGCGTTGATGATGGAGATGATGTCACGAATAAAAACAGATCAAATCAGAAAGTAATAATTTGAAAGCTGAGATTAAATCAGAAGTAAATACTATAAATGTTAAACTGACTGATTTAGATAACGAGTTCATAAATGTGAGGAGCGAATTGAGAGCGAGGGAAATATATATAAATAGCCGTTTGGAAAGTATGAGTGAGGTTATTGTTGGAGTGAAAGATGAGCTGACTAGTGTTATAAATAAGGTACAAGACGAAATGAGAAACGATAGAAAAATAATTAACGAAAAACAAAAAGAGAAAATGTTAGAGACAAATAAAAAATTTGACACATTGACAAGTAAATATAATGATAACATTAAAAAGCCAAATGACAAAATGGACTGTAATGTTCAATGTATAATTAATGAGTGTGAGCAAATCAAACGAGCAAGTGAAATACAAGAAAATATAAATGATGAATTTAGAAATAACTTTGAAGAAGTTGATGCAATTAAAAGTAATGTAACTAGTTTAAAAAATAAACAAGCAGAACATGAGCGTGAAATAGTTAAAGTCAGAAAAGACTTAAATGTAACCATTAATCAGATATTAACTAATGTGAGTGAGAGAGATTTAGATAGAGAGTTGTGTGCAGAGAGAGAAATAGAATTATATAAGTTAAAGAGAAATTATTATGAGTCAGAGAGAAAGTGGAAAGAGAGAATAGAGTATGTGGGGCAGAGGGTAAATTTTCCTATTAATTTTTCTGAATCAAGGTGTTCACAAGTGTTGTTTAAGAAGGGAAAGAGTCCCGTATTGATGTTGTATAATGTTGTACCCTCTGTCTGTAATAATGATGTTGAAAGTATGATTTGGTATTGTGGTGAGAGAGATATAAGTGGGGAATGGTATGTTAATAAGGTAACAGAATTATATAATGTGAATCGAAAGCATGACGAATGGAGAGAAAGTTTAAAAGTATACTTGACGAATAATGAATATAATGATCTGACAAAAGTAATTAACCCGATCATGAATGTATTTACCGATGGAGACTGGACAATAATAACTTATGTTGACAAGTTGTATGAAATATTAATAGGGAATAACCCTATCAATTATAATGACATAATGAATGGAATAAAGGTAATGGATGATTATTATAATGATAGTAATAACAAATTGAGTGTGTATAACAATGATGCATGTTACAAATATATTAGATATATATATAACGATGGAGGCTGAACTAAAATATCAGTGTATAGACATTGGTAAATATTGTAAATTTTTGTAACGACTTTGCAGATTTGGACATATGAAGTGTGAAACAATTGAACAGTTCTTGACGAATGATTTGTAAATAATTTGTGAATTCATTTGTGTATATATATTATTAATATTTTGCAGTTTACATAAATAATTATGAAGACAATAATTGATGCTTTGTAAGTTTTGATAATAATTGAAATATGTTGTGTTTAATAATCAATTGAAGTGAATAATTTGAGATGGTTAAATATTGTGATTTAATGTTGTATGATTGAATTTTTATGAGATATTTAAATTATTTGATGAAATTTCAATTGAAAAACAATTTATGACTAAATAAATCTTAAATAGTTTAGTTTGTGGAATAACATAAAGGTTAAAAATAAATGTTAATAATAATTTTGAAATTAAGAAATTCTTTCTATTGTATGACAGTCCATATGAGCCAAGTGAAAATGGAGAATGCTTATGTTTTAGTAGATTTGCAAACTCGAGAAATAAAAGGAACTTATAATGTGACCCAATTAAAAAAGTATTATCTAGCTGAGTGATGATGGATGTATTTGTAGATATTAAAGTTTTCATACATAAACAGACATTTTTATATTCTATTATTATAAACTATTATTATTGTTTATATACACACATTATGTATTTTATGTAAATGAAGATCAAGGTAGGGAAAGTTAAGAAAAAATGGGGGGTAACGATTTAAAAAAAAAAAAAAAAAATTTTTTTTGTTGCATTTTAGTAATGATGACTCGCTATTAATTAATTTTGTTAAAATTTGCAAAAATAGATGCACTAGATATTTTATATATTGTGTTTATTATGTCTTATTGTGTTGATTGCAGGTAGTATGTTAGGAATAAGGATTATAAAAATATAATAATAAGTTTTCTGTGTTTAAAGATTTTTACTAAAAATGAAATAAATTTATGATAGTTGAAATTTTCAATGAGTTATAAAAAAAAAAAAAATTTTTTTGAGAAACGAATTAATAAGAGTAAAGTGAGGTTAAAAGGTAATTTTCTGATTTTATATGCAAATTTAATGATGTAAAGTGTAATTTTTAAAATGCAAATTGTTTATTTTAAGATAATACTAACAATGTGAATTATGAATGTACTATGTTTTCTTATGTTTTCTTATATTGGGTTTGTTAGTGTAAGAGAATTTTATGAATTTAAATATTTTAAATCCAAATTGGGGATGACAGAGATGTCTAATTTGGTAATGGGAGATGTTTATTTATATTCTGATGGGAATCAGGGAAATAATTTTGAATTTTGGGATAAAAGTTAACAAGAGAAAGTAGATAGAATGAGATTATGGAATTTTAAAATGGGTATCATGTTGTTAGGTATTTTGATATATATATTAGCAGTTTAAAAAAAAAAAAAAAAAAAAAAAACCAGTGCTTCTTAGAGCAAACCAGCACCGCTAGGGGGAAATAGATCAGTTGGGGATATGGTGTAGTATAAGGCCACTATTTGATATTTGATTTGTTGTTTCAGTGTTTGGTGATGCTGTGGCGGCAGACCTGGGCTGGCCGGCGCGTCAGAGCAGGGGCGTTAAGTATCTTTCTGACTCTACGGTGTTGGGATCTCGAGAGAGAAGTCCAGTATTGTCATTCAGGTGCGGTCACAGTCACCGGACCAAGGGCGAGTTGATTATATTTTTGGTAAACCATCAAGGGGGTTGTGGTGACATATCCTGGCTGATCCCTCTAGCAAGTATGAATGTGTCAATGAGACTTTTTATGCTTTGGCATAAAATATCTCATTGAGGGGGGTATTGTAACATGTCATTTTGGCCTACCTGGGGTAATAAGGAAATTTGTATTTTTTTTAATAAAGCCGATAACATTTTTTTTCAAATAATAGGGACAAAACTTATAAACAAGAGGTAAATTCAGTGGTAGCGGAAATAGCAACCGTGGCAGCACTGCTGTTGACTTTATACGTGACAATTATCCAGTAATATTTTGAAAAACAAGTGAAAACAACCGACAAACTGTGCCAAGGGCAGTTTCAAGGACATACACAACGGTAAACACATTATGTAACAGCATAACAAATTATGTAACGATCGTCAGGCCATCTTACGTCAGAGGCGATCCTTGTTGTTGACTGCAGTGGTGTAACAAAAACCAGTCTACTGGCGTAGGAATACAAAGTATAAAACGATGAGAATTGGTATTACAACAACGGCCGCTTCACAAAATAGTACCGTTGGCAGTTGCCAGTCTAAAATCAACGCTCGCACGAGCAACATATACAAAGTTCCGGAACGTATTTTTGCGGGCCCGCAACACACCAAAAAAATGTGAACAAAGTATAATTAAACACTTCACGGTTATTACCGGTATTACAGTTTAAATCAAAATGTGAAATCAATATAATAAACCCAATAGAATCTGTGAAAACCGCTAGTTACGTTGTGCATGTAACATCGCCCGGACGCAATGAACAGATAAGTAAACAGGATAAAACACTACTTTAAACGAAAATTTAAACATTCAATTTTTTAATAGAAGGAAATAAAATAAAATCTAATATGAGATCTCTTAAGTAGCTTGGTGTGTGTGTGTGCATGAGTATGTGAGAAAATATATTTAAACAAAGAAGTGCTGGTTGCGTAATTATATAGTAGTTAAGTTCATTTGATTTCTTGTTTTTATATAAGTTTACAATTAATTAAATAATGAGTTGTTTTCTTAATTGAGCCTCGTGGCCAAATATAATCACAACATTATAAAAGAAATTGACGAGATGGGAATAAAGTAAAAAGGGTTCGTTAACCATAAATGTGTGTTGGTCATTTGCGTTCACCTGTTTCTCTCTGCTAATGAGTACACCTGACGAGACCCTGGAAGTTTCAATATTTCAACATAAATAAATTTTACTTAGCTCGTAAAGCTTTAATGATGCCCGTAAACAGGGACAAAGTTCATTTTAATAACCAATAAAACTAGTATCATTTGAATGCACTGATCCTTGCGTGAGTTGTTGTGGTAACTGTCAGTATAGGTATGTCCACGACGTTGTTACACCATTATAGAATGTTCCTCAGTTAACCCAGCAGAGCTCTGCTGTAATGTTTGTGTGCGTACGTGATACTTAACATGCGTCACCAATCGAGGCTATTCCAGACTTCACCGGTCACGCACTGTGTTCAAGGCCGCAATCAATTACACTCTAGTGTTTTTGAGTGTTGACGCGTATTATGGATTATTCTGGAACACTTGTGCTATCTATTTAAACAATGGTAGCTGGTGCTTAAGTGGTGATTTAGTCAAGTGGGGTTTGAAGTATTGTGGCGAAGTGTTATTGTTTTATAATTGTGCGGGACTCTGTTAGTTAACATTATTATTGCATGTGGATAAATTTTGTTTGAATTATTGTACAAGTTGATTATAAACTGTTATTTGTGATAATTAAAGCTGGCGATTAGTGGTTTCATTGGTGTCTTGTATTTTGTTTTCCACTGTACCATACTATGATCAGTTAGACCGTCTTAACAATATGGTTGAAACTGATCATCATATTGAATTTTTACATGTTTAAGTACATAATTTTGAATATATTCCGCCAATAAAGTATTTTATTCTACTTTTTCTGCTTAATCTCTTGGTTTTCGTGGGCTGTCTGTAATTGCAAGTCACAGCAACAGGATATTTTGAGCAAAAAAAGTTAAATCTTTGTTTTGTGTGGTCAAGTATCTTTGGCCTTGTGAAGTCTTATAAAAACACTGTTTTTTGTTTAACTTGTTGTTTTATTTTTGTTGAAAACAAATGTTTTGCCTATACTACTATAACCATTTGTGTGGCTCAAATTTTTAGGAATCTAAATAAAAGACAAAATAATTAATCAATATTGTGGGTTTTGGACAATATAGGCAAATATTTCTAACATTATAGGCAAAATACCCTGAATTTCTAACTTGTGAAAAAAGGCGGACCCAACCTTCAAGCTAATCTCATCCCCCCCCCCCCCAGATGCAAGTCCTAGTTATCCCACTGAGTAGGCTAACTTCCAAATGTGTATGGCTTTCTGCCAATAACCAGATTGAGGTTTGAAGAAGATTCAGGTTTTGGTTGAAAGCCTTTAGAAGCATTTCTCACAAAGTATGATACATAAAACTACACTAAGTTGTAACTACTAACAATTTCTGCATTTATTTTTTTATATTAGATATTACATTATGCTCTTGAATATTTAGAATTTTAATTATCCTTCTCATGGACACAGTGGCTAACCTTTTTAGGAATCTAAATATTGACAAAATAATTAATTAATTTTATGGGTTTGGGACAAAAATTATAAGTTATATATCCAAAAGATGATTATAATAAAGCATTTCTAACATTATAGGCATATACCCTAAATTTGTCACTTGTGAAGGAAATTAGTTACAATCTTCAAGCTAATCTAATCCCCTTCTCCAGATGGGATAAGTCATGGTTATTTGACAGAATATTCCAACTTCAAAATGTGTAGCCAATAATTACCAAATTGAGGTTTGAAGAAGAATCAAGTTTTGGTCAAAACCCTTTAGAAGCATTTCTCATAAGTTATGATATATAAGACTAGATTGAGTTGTAACTATCGATACTGATAGTTTTTCTGCAGTTTATTGAAACATTACAAAGATCAGAATTTTAATGTCCTTGTCCTGGAATCTGTGGTATTACTCCCATTCCAGTTCTCTCTACTGCACTTTCGTTTACACCACGCAGAATACGAAAGCTCCCTTTACCATCTTCTCCCCAGTTACTCCAAGAATTCATCCCAATCCAATAGTCAACTCCATTTTCAGTTCCATATCCAATCAAACGTACAGCATGTTCACTTATTTTGTTTCCTTCTGTGTGCCGATATATTCCTGAAAAAGGTATATAAGTATATAAATATATATATTAAACACTTTTTTGCTACATTACATTTCTTGATGTGTATATTATATTTAATTTTTATAACGAATTTACCTCAGGATATTTCTTTCCTTATTAGGAACATGTTTTGGGTACCATTTTGTAGCCATCCTCAACCTTCCGGATTTTGTGTCTGGTGAAGTACATATATGTTGGTTGGTTGTTATTGTGGCTTCCTGTTGGCTTCTGGTACTTTAAATTGGTTTTATTGTGTGTGATTGTGGTATATGTGTTAGTATTTTGTGTATTTTCGATGTTGAGTGCTTTGAAAATTGTGTCATATTTTGTATTGATTTGTACTTGTTCAGGTATTAGTTTGTTTTGTGTTTTATGTTTGTATATTGTAACGAGTAAATTGTGGTCGTGTACTACCTTTCTTCTTAAAGCCCCTCGTTGGGTTCGTCAATATGTAACAATCAATAGGGTGTTGTACCTGTCAAAATGTATCACATTTGTTTATTTTGTGTATTAGTGTGAATGTGGTGTGTTTGCCTCACACTGGTCGTTACATAAATCGACGTCACTACTGGAGTCCGTAGTGTTGTCAATGTTCCCAGTACAACCTACCTGTTAATTCATAGGGATTGCTATTCCCGGGTGGCGCCAAATTGTTTTTGTTAAAACAATTAAAATATTTAATTTCTAAGATAATACGTGATATTAGCATGGACAGCTGTGGCGTTCGAATTGTTCCCGCTGCTAGTCAGGTTGTCAACTCGTCCACTCGTGACGAGCGCTAGTTGGCTGTTGCTTAAAACTTCGCTAACACACATATATTCTACAAAATCCTATGAAATAACAAGATAGTAATGATCTGTACTGTATTTTTTAATACAAATTGGGTCATCAATAAATATGACAAATTAATTACAAACAAATTTATAACATTGGCTCCGGCGTAGAGCTTGAAACACAAAATATCTCAGAGTTGGCAAAATTGATTTCAAAAAACATTAGCGTTGCCTAGACGGCATCCGTCACTTTTAATAAATTACAATGTTTAAAATCTGGAGTTCTTTTGATCATGAAATAAGACATAAACGTTGGTTACATTAAAAAAATACACTACCATACCTTATACGTACTTAGAAGTTATAATGTGTTTATACAATTTGTTCGGTAGTGTCGTATTTCTGTTACAAAAATTGTGCTCTCAAATAAGGTTATAGTTAGTTTAATATAATGTTTTTTACGTAAGTAAATTATGCAATTACCTTTGAAAGAAAATATTACTTTTTAAATAGTGAGAAATTTTATCATTTGAACATAATTTAAGTAATTTAGGGTTTTGGGAATAAGGAATTTATTCGGTACTTATCAGTTTATCTCACGTTGAAATGTCGTCATCAGGATAGTTGTATATTCTTCGAATTTGGGCTGGTTTTAAACTTCTAACATCTTCTTCATCTGGTCTTGGGTTTTTTCTTTAATTAATTTAGTTAATCTGGTTCCTGGACATCATGTATTCTTTATAGATCGACGTCTATTCATTTTGGGTCATCTTGGTTCACTGATTCGACTTTTTATAACTGTTTAAATCAAAATTTTAATCGTTCCAATTTTGCGCGTCGCTTACCCACGCTTCGTTTTTCAGAGTCTATATAATTTAACGGAAAATAAGCCCTCAAACGTCTCGTTGTCATAGTAACCATAATTCGATGATTGGTTAATTGCTCCTTTAGGACATTGTTAAAATATTTGAATTTTTATTCAAATTTATTAAGTATTTTCCTAATGATTTTATTCCTTTATAATTCCTTTGGGATAATAAATGACATCACTATTATTTTTCTTTCCTTTCAAAGTTTACAATGATACCTCATAAGGTCATATTTTGTTATACATTAACTATAGTCTCATTATTTGACATTTAATAAATAACATATTTTTCTTATATTAAATTATTACAATAATATTTCTGTGTTAAAATAATTGATATATAATTACTGTCCATTCACTGGTCTTAGATTAGTAAGATTTCTTGTGAAATTGTTACAATTTACATTTGAATGTCTTTGGCAGTTAAATGTCTTCATAGTCAAAATCAGCCATGATTGTTTTTTAGTGTATTTACTTTTTAAATTACATTCTGAATTCAGCCTGATGGGCTTCACTTATTTGTTTGTGTTTTAACTACTATTCAACATACATTTTCATTACTCTTCCTTTAAAATATCATAATTAGGTTTATGGACTGTAGGTTCCTTTCAGCCATATTCCTCCTTTAACATTGAACCAACTATTCTTTACAGGTCATTAGTTATTACTAGTACTAACATTGATTTCTTTCTTGAGTTACAAACTAAAGTGATAAACCTTGTCACTTTTCATAAAATTATGAAGGTTAATTCCCCTTTCAACATGGGATGTTGTATTCTTTGCAATCTTAATTTTAATAACAAAACTTTAATTCTATTCTATCATGCCATGTTAACACAAGTTATTTGTCTGGGCCTTCTCCCTGAATAATATCACAAGCTTCCCTTATATTAATTTGGACTACTATTTCTAATTACTTCTAGATATATTAATATCACTCCAATCATTGGTTGTTCATCAATGTTTCACAGAGTGTCTGCTTACTTATCATTCTATTTTTAATGTTTCACATACACTTTCACTATTTTTTAGGGTACTTACACTTCACTAAAGCACTTCACTTTGGTTCACTGTTTTGTAATTAGTGTTATTTAATGGGTAATCCCTGTACTTCCTCCTACCATTTCTCACTATTTTGTTTTAGTATGACATTTACTATTAACAATATTAGGTTATTTGTGTTTTGTTAAATCTAACCTTTCTGACTGGGTTAGTGTACTTTTTCTATATTATTATATTTTACAATTGTATTGTCTTTAAAATGGGTACATCGGTTAAGTTAATGATAATAATAACATTGGTTTCATTAATACATAATTATTCGAGGTTTATTGACCGTATTCTATCTTTAAGTATACTATCTTTCCCTTTTATATGTGTGTTAGTTTCCCCTTGGGTTTTATCTGTCTCCTCTTCATTCTTCCTCTTCTTCAATCGTCTTCATCCCGGTTCGGTTCTCCTCTTCTGGTTTAAATTCTGTTTAATTGTAGGGATCTGTTCTCTTCTTCTGGTTCTTCTTTAGTTCTGTGTTCATCATTGTTTTGTCTATCATATTTTTTCTTAAGTATGTTACGTGGTTCCCTTCTTTATATTTAGGTTGTTGGCTCAATCACTTGGGTTGGGTAATATCGTTGTACGTCGTGTCAAAGTATTTACATTTTAATCATTTTTTAAACATTTTATTTTATATGAAGTAATTTTATATCAAGAATTATCTTTTTTATCACTGGTACAGGATTTGGCTTAATTGTATCATTACATAATGCCTCTCCTCTAAAATTGATCATTTTAATAAAACACTAGCATAGTTTTTTATGAAATTATCAGTTATAGATAACTTTTTTCCTTCTCTTCCTTGTTTGTTTCTCCATTCTCCATTTCTCTTCTTACTTAATTCATTCCATTTTATTTGGATCTGTTTTTATTTATTTCCATTGGTGCATTTTCCCTCATACACAAATTTTTCCCTAACTTTTATATAGTAGTTGGTTTCTCCTATTACTACTCATTTTTCTGAGACTAGAGGCACATCTTCTCTACTCAGTTCATTGGATTGCTGGACCTTTCAACAGTCAATCTTAAATCTTTGTCAACTTGTGACTTAATAATAAAATAATATAATAATAATATAATATAATATACTTTGGGATTGTCCACCTTGTGGTTTGTTTTTAGATCACTTTATCATTACTACTCATTCTTCCTTCTGCTATACCTTAACTATACACTATCATCTCCTCATACACTTGGTTGTTTTTATATTTATTCATATGTTAATTTCATCATATCTCACTTTTCATTATTTTGTTTTCAATGCTCGTTGTGATCATTTTAATTGTCTTAGACATTTTTTTTTCTTAATCATTTAGCAGAATTCTGCTTTAGCCATATCTGTATATTGGTTTTATATACAATTTCTCTCTCTCTCCTTGTACCAGGTATAATTTTATTTATTTTTTTCTTATAATACTTTTGATTCAGTATAATTTCAAGTATTTATCTCAGTAATTTGAGCTTGATTTTATTTTTTGGTTCATTTTATTCTGTATTCAACATCATTTTTGATAATTCTTTGGTAAGTTAATTGTCTTACCTTAAAGGAATGTTTGTAGCGTATTCCTTTTTAGCTATTTTTTGTTTTAATTATAATTGTAAGTTTGTGCTTCTTACATTTTTATTATATAGGAATGTGTGTAACTTATTCCTTATTATCTCACTTTTTACTTCATACTTCATATATCAATTTTTTGTTATATTTTAAACTGATTTAAATTGAAAGGAATTTGTGTAATTGTTTCCTTTGTTTTTTTTTCATTATTATAAAACTTTTTTATTGTTCTGCATATATCATCTAAATAAGTTAGTAAGCTGCTCTTACAATCTCTTTTGGAATTTTGAAATATGTTTCATTTCACAATGGTTTTATTCTTCTTCGTAAAACTTTTTTATCGAAGTTTGGTTATAAACTTCCTTGATTTTCCTTGTATTGATATTACTGATCTGGTAAGTATTATTACCATTGTCTTTTGTGATGATATACGGTTTATTATGATATACATAATTGTTCTATTCATATTACTATATACAGGACCTTGTTATTTATATTTTTGTAAGTTGACTTCTCCTTTTCTTTCCTTTATTATTTCCTTCTCTTGTTCGACTCTTGGTTATTATGCACCTCTACTCCTTCAAGTGCTTGATAGACACACTTATTCTGGATGATATTTTATTCACGTCATCACCACCTTACCACATGTTGGGGCCATACCCTCTCTCCAAAGCTTAAATCATCTTCTACATTACTTTCGTTTCTGTGGTTATCAGGTGGTTCTTGGCTGGGTTCTGCCCATATGCTGTTTACCTGAGCTATCCGGGGTCCTTCGTCATTACTTGTCGTATCATGCCGTATTGAAAAACCCGGATTCTCATGGACTGTTACCCAATTCTCGCTATTATTTTGGTTGGTGTTGGGTTCCTGGCGGTGGTTATCTTCACTGCGAGGTGGTTCATCATTCCTACCCTCTGCTGGTGGATTATTATTGTTATTTGATACTTGATAATAACAGTTAGGAAGCCAGTTCGGGCTATATCTTCTTTGGTTATTCTGCCTTTGTCCCCGGATGAAGTTTACCCGACATCTGTCGTCGTTTCTTGTACCCTCTTGTTTTGGTGATTGTCTAGTAGCTTTATTTAATTTTAATATCTCCTTCTATTCCATTGGGTTGCTGGGTCAGTAATTCGAAGATCCGTCCCTTTTCTTGGTGTGTGGTATCTTCACTTAGTTTACCCATGGTCCATCAGTTCCTCTGCCCTTATGGTTCGGATAACTCTGGCGTGTAGAACTGTTTTCTTACTGGTGAAATAGGTCTCCTCCGTCTTGTACCATAATTCCTTTAATACCATATGTTCTGTGGTATTTATGTTTACCTCAAACATTTGATCACTTTGTCCATTAATCAGAGACGTTAATTGTGTCTCTCTTATTAATGTTATTTTTGCTTTTTTATTTGGCATTTCCCTTTCTGGTGTGCTCCAGTATTTTATTGACCTTCTTGATTGGTTATAATCTGTTTTGTCGTCAGTCATTTCTATTGCTGGTAATTTCCATTTAAGCATAGATTGCTGAATTTTTCATCCACTGGTTGGTTGTGAATTCCTTTTATAACTTCCCTCAGAGTCCTCCTACAATCTTTATATTTTATTATTTTGCCTTGGTAGTTAAGAGGCAAATTAAATACATCGATGAGGCCATTCTTCATCATCTCCACTTCCTCTCGTGTTTTGATTAGTTTCCTTTTATATACCTTTCTTATTTCCTCTGTTTTCTTAATCTTCTTAATAATTCGATTCTTCTTCATACGACTGTTTACACCTATTTGTAGTTCTTGGTGCCTCTCCTCCAGTTCCTTGACCATCTCCTTCTGTGTTATTTTCTGATTCCCCGGTTCCATGTTCTCATTCAACGTTTCTTTGATACCTTTAGAAGTGCTGTCTAGTGTTTCATTCCATTGTTTGAAATCACTAACTACTGTTTCTTGAAGTTGATTTACTGGGTAACTTGTTTCTTCCCATCTCTTATTCATCCTTGTTTTTGTCCGTTTGTCTTCTTCACGAAACTCTGCAAACATGAACCTCAATTCTTCTCTGTTCTTCTCACTTTCTTCCTCGATTTTTTGTTGGAGTTTATCGTGGTTATTTTCCATCTTTTTATTTACTAATTCTAGATCCTTTTTGATCTGTTTCTTCAGCTCTTCGCTCTTCTTTTCCAATGCCTCCTGACTTCTCTTCCAGTCTTCATGGTTGCTTTCTATTTTGTCATTCAGGAATTCTATACTCTCCTTCATTTGCTTCTTCAATTCTTCACTGTTTATGTCCAGTTTTTCCAATTTTTTATTCAACTCTTCCTTGTCGGATTCTAATTTTTTATTTAAATCTTCCTTGTCTCGTCTTCTCTCTTCCTTGTCCGACTCTAATCTGTTCATTTGTTCCATCATCATTCTCATCAAACTATCGAGTTTCGTTTCTTCTGTCGGTTTAACTGGTTGGTTATTTACCCTGACTTCTGCTTCTATTTCCGGTTAAGGTGGATTGGGATTTTCCATTTGGTCCTCCTGTGGGTTTTCTTCCACAATTCTCCAGTTGTTTCCTCCACTTCTACTTCCTCAACTTCCTCCATTTCTTCTGGGTTTCCTTCTTGGTTTGGTGCTTCCTTCCCTTTGCGCCTCATAACCATACCGTGTCTATTCATGATCGCCGCTAGTTATTCTTCCTAGCCGCACGTTGCTGGTCGCCAATATGTAACGAGTAAATTGTGGTCGTGTACTACCTTTCTTCTTAAAGCCCCTCGTTGGGTTCGTCAATATGTAACAATCAATAGGGTGTTGTACCTGTCAAAATGTATCACACTTGTTTATTTTGTGTATTAGTGTGAATGTGGTGTGTTTGCCTCACACTGGTCGTTACATAAATCGACGTCACTACTGGAGTCCGTAGCGTTGTCAATGTTCCCAGTACAACCTACCTGTTAATTCATAGGGATTGCTATTCCCGGGTGGCGCCAAATTGTTTTTGTTAAAACAATTAAAATATTTAATTTCTAAGATAATACGTGATATTAGCATGGACAGCTGTGGCGTTCGAATTGTTCCCGCTGCTAGTCAGGTTGTCAACTCGTCCACTCGTGATGAGCGCTAGTTGGCTCTTGCTTAAAACTTCGCTAACACACATATATTCTACAAAATCCTATGAAATAACAAGATAGTAATGATCTGTATTGTATTTTTTAATACAAATTGGGTCATCAATAAATATGACAAATTAATTACAAACAAATTTATAACATTGGCTCCGGCGTAGACCTTGAAACACAAAATATCTCAGAGTTGGCAAAATTGATTTCAAAAAACATTAGCGTTGCCTAGACGGCATCCGTCACTTTTAATAAATTACAATGTTTAAAATCTGGAGTTCTTTTGATCATGAAATAAGACATAAACGTTGGTTACATTAAAAAAATACACTACCATACCTTATACGTACTTAGAAGTTATAATGTGTTTATACAATTTGTTCGGTAGTGTCGTATTTCTGTTACAAAAATTGTGCTCTCAAATAAGGTTATAGTTAGTTTAATATAATGTTTTTTACGTAAGTAAATTATGCAATTACCTTTGAAAGAAAACATTACTTTTTAAATAGTGAAAAATTTTATCATTTGAAAATAATTTAAGTAATTTAGGGTTTTGGGAATAAGGAATTTATTCGGTACTTATCAGTTTATCTCACGTTGAAATGTCGTCATCAGGATAGTTGTATATTCTTCGAATTTGGGCTGGTTTTAAACTTCTAACATCTTCTTCATCTGGTCTTGGGTTTTTTCTTTAATTAATTTAGTTAATCTGGTTCCTGGACATCATGTATTCTTTATAGATCGACGTCTATTCATTTTGGGTCATCTTGGTTCACTGATTCGACTTTTTATAACTGTTTAAATCAAAATTTTAATCGTTCCAATTTTGCGCGTCGCTTACCCACGCTTCGTTTTTCAGAGTCTATATAATTTAACGGAAAATAAGCCCTCAAACGTCTCGTTGTCATAGTAACCATAATTCGATGATTGGTTAATTGCTCCTTTAGGACATTGTTAAAATATTTGAATTTTTATTCAAATTTATTAAGTATTTTCCTAATGATTTTATTCCTTTATAATTCCTTTGGGATAATAAATGACATCACTATTATTT
Source organism: Magicicada septendecula (assembly GCA_034769895.1). Taxonomy (NCBI): domain Eukaryota; kingdom Metazoa; phylum Arthropoda; class Insecta; order Hemiptera; family Cicadidae; genus Magicicada; species Magicicada septendecula. Next base: position 404,901,283 of record CM068375.1, on the reverse strand, counting down.
TTCTTTCCTTTCAAAGTTTACAATGATACCTCATAAGGTCATATTTTGTTATACATTAACTATAGTCTAATTATTTGACATTTAATAAATAACATATTTTTCTTATATTAAATTATTACAATAATATTTCTGTGTTAAAATAATTGATATATAATTACTGTCCATTCACTGGTCTTAGATTAGTAAGATTTCTTGTGAAATGTTACAATTTACATTTGCATGTCTTTGGCAGTTAAATGTCTTCATAGTCAAAATCAGCCATGATTGTTTTTTAGTGTATTTACTTTTTAAATTACATTCTGAATTCAGCCTGATGGGCTTCACTTATTTGTTTGTGTTTTAACTACTATTCAACATACATTTTCATTACTCTTCCTTTAAAATATCATAATTAGGTTTATGGACTGTAGGTTCCTTTCAGCCATATTCCTCCTTTAACATTGAACCAACTATTCTTTACAGGTCATTAGTTATTACTAGTACTAACATTGATTTCTTTCTTGAGTTACAAACTAAAGTGATAAACCTTGTCACTTTTCATAAAATTATGAAGGTTAATTCCCCTTTCAACATGGGGTGTTGTATTCTTTGCAATCTTAATTTTAATAACAAAACTTTAATTCTATTCTATCATGCCATGTTAACACAAGTTATTTGTCTGGGCCTTCTCCCTGAATAATATCACAAGCTTCCCTTATATTAATTTGGACTACTATTTCTAATTACTTCTAGATATATTAATATCACTCCAATCATTGGTTGTTCATCAATGTTTCACAGAGTGTCTGCTTACTTATCATTCTATTTTTAATGTTTCACATACACTTTCACTATTTTTTAGGGTACTTACACTTCACTAAAGCACTTCACTTTGGTTCACTGTTTTGTAATTAGTGTTATTTAATGGGTAATCCCTGTACTTCTTCCTACCATTTCTCACTATTTTGTTTTAGTATGACATTTACTATTAACAATATTAGGTTATTTGTGTTTTGTTAAATCTAACCTTTCTGACTGGGTTAGTGTACTTTTTCTATATTATTATATTTTACAATTGTATTGTCTTTAAAATGGGTACATCGGTTAAGTTAATGATAATAATAACATTGGTTTCATTAATACATAATTATTCGAGGTTTATTGACCGTATTCTATCTTTAAGTATACTATCTTTCCCTTTTATAGGTGTGTTAGTTTCCCCTTGGGTTTTATCTGTCTCCTCTTCATTCTTCCTCTTCAATCGTCTTCATCCCGGTTTGGTTCTCCTCTTCTTCTCTTCTGGTTTAAATTCTGTTTAATTGTAGGGATCTGTTCTCTTCTTCTGGTTCTTCTTTAGTTCTGTGTTCATCATTGTTTTGTCTATCATATTTTTTCTTAAGTATGTTACGTGGTTCCCTTCTTTATATTTAGGTTGTTGGCTCAATCACTTGAGTTGGGTAATATCGTTGTACGTCGTGTCAAAGTATTTACATTTTAATCATTTTTTAAACATTTTATTTTATATGAAGTAATTTTATATCAAGAATTATCTTTTTTACCACTGGTACGGGATTTGGCTTAATTGTATCGTTACAATATTCATAAATTTTCCCAAATGTTCATTATGGTGCCTTTGTGTGGTATGTGTTTTATTAGTGTCATGTTGGTTATGTTTGGGAATTCATGTCCAGTGTTTATTGCAGTTAACGAAATAATACATATATATCAAATTATCCACCACATAAACAAACATTAACATTACTCAAACACATAACCAAACTTCCAAATAACCACATTACCAAATTATTAAATAAATTTCAAACATGAAAGAAACAACTAATGAACACAAACATGAATATATACTTCAATAGACAATGCAAAAAACACCAATTCACACCTAATTATATTAACATAAGCACAAACAACAAAAATATAACTGCACAAAAAACAATAAAACAGGCACAAAAATTATCGATACAAAATGAAATTAATCAATTATACAGTAAGAAAAACAACATAACACTAGACATATATAAATTACACCTAGAACTAACAAGTATATTACATCCAATTACATGGAATAATAAATACAATGACATAAAAAGTAAAATACAATCTGAAAAATACAAAAAAAAAAATACAATAAACAAAAAACTCAACACATTAAAACAACACAACAAAAAAACAGAAACAAATACACATTTTTATCCTTGAACCATTAACCTAAGCAACACAGAATTTAACAAAAAAGAAACAGAATATTTAAACAATATGTCAAAAACTAACCTAACTCAAAACATAAACAAAAACTAGAAAATTTAATATTAGAAACAGAAATTTGCCATCAACCTAATACAAGACAATACACAAGAAGAAAAACGAACAGAAGCAACACACATAATTAAAAGAATAATCAGAAGTGAAATAAAAAACAAATCTAAACAAAAGCAGGATAATAAGACAATAAAAGAAATTAAAAATAAAGTGAATAGCAACAATTTAATCACAACAAAAACAGACAAAAGCCAGGCAACAGTAATTATTGACAAAACAGACTATACCAGAAAAACTGAAGACTTCATCAACAATAATGATTGCATACAATTAAATAAAGACCTAACAGAAAATTATCTTAAACAAACAATAAAACTAATAAAAACAGCTAAAAACATTTTCAACAATAAAAATACAGACATATATATAAATAATAATCCAGAACCACCTAAAATGAATAGCCTAATAAAAATACACAAATTAAACAACCCAATATGGCCCATTAATCAACTTCAAAAAAGCACCTACATACAAAATAGATAAAATAATAGCACAAAAACTAAAAAATAACCATCTAACAAATAATTATCACAACATAAAAAATACGTACGAATTAATAAACAAACTAAAAGTAATAAATAAAGATGAAAGCACATATTTCACATCATATGACATCACAAATATGTACTGATACACCAACATTTCAATTGATGAAACAATAAGGCATAATAATAAACAAACTTAAAGAACAAAATGAAGACACACAATATATAACTGAAATAAAAAATAGACTCCAACTAATACTAAAACAAAATTACTTTGTATTCAATAGCAAAATTTATCAACAAGAAGGACTGGCAATGGGATCTCCATTATCTAGCATAATAGCAGAAATATTCTTACAACATACAGACACCAAAATACAAAATATTATAAAATACTTTGATCCAAAAGGCATTTGGATAAGATATGTAGATGGGTTATATGTTGTGCTGTTATTATTTGCTGTTATTTTATTTCTATAAGTATTGTAATTAAAATATTTAATCACAGATATTACTTTTTTCTATCAGCACATAAAAAGAAAACTCTATCTCAGGGTTAACAATTATTAAGTTAATTTATATTATTTAATACTGTGTATGATTTATTCTTTTCTTTAATCCGTACCAAATAACGTTAGTGTATAAATTTTTTGATAAATAACAAAGTAAGAATATCTACCATAAAAATGTGAATAGCTTGAATCTGAATTCTTCACAACTGCAACGGGTTCAATTCTAGTTTATGTTTATCATCTTAAAGGTAATGCTAGGCTTTGTGATCTGTTCCTTCTCGGGGATTTCTTATTAGATTTAAGGTTGAATTATATTTTCTTCTATGATTACGAAATGGATACTTCTTCGGAATATTGGATTTTATTGTATTGACACTCAAACTATCTTCCAGTACAGGCTTCTTCTTTTAGTTCGCCATTCTCTCAATGATATATTCAGACTTCTTGAAATATTGTTATTTATTAATTTGTATACAAATTATGATTCTTGCAATGTTATAGATTGATATTGTCGTAATTTGTGAAATAATTAATTTCTTATCACCACCATGGCCTAACATTAATATTGACAACATTTGATTAATTCGTTAATTGTATATCACAAAGTTCTTTTCATAAATCGGTTTTTTTATTAACATACCAAATATGGTTCATCACTATCACGAATCACCGTATCTTACACACTCATTTATGAGTTAAAATAACATTAATCAAACCAACTGGTTTTACATAAAAAATAATAAGTATAAAATAACAATTGTGCCTACTTTCATGTGTCGTGTTTCCTACGATTTAATTAATTACAAACTGATCTTAAACTCCCACTTACCTTCTATTTGTCACTCTCTGGCCAGATCATCTAGTGGCGTAACCCTATTTCGTATAGCGAATTTACCAGCACAGAAAATGAAATTAGGTACTTGAAATGATTATTCTAACACATATATATCAAGTGAAATAATGTAATGGATTTATTCTTTTTAATAATTTCTTTATATTCTCTCTTTTCAACTTTCTTACTCTTTATCTTTTCTTTGAACAAATACTGATACTAATGTTACATCGGAAATTTAATATAGCTTTTGTTAACTTTTGCTTTCTTTTAATAATAATATCTGTTAATTATGTATTTGTATTTTATTGTATTTGCATAATATACACCACACATCCGGTGGATACATTGTGCTACTCTAAACGAATTGAAATTTTTAATTATCAAATTATAATAAATCTCCCACCTACCTGCAAAGACTCGGGTTCCAGGGATTCGATCACATGTACGCTAGATACAAACGTGTTTCATGGGTTAGTGAAATAAGTTACTCGACTCCTTTTTTGCATGAAGAGAATTGATAATTTAATTCTTTAGCATCATTTAAAATTTTGTCCAAAATTTGTTGTTCATGGTTTTACAGATTAAATTACATTTTTTCTCTTTGTCATCTGCTACAAGTTAACTTAACCTATGATCTTACCTTACTTGTTACATATCAATATAGACACAGACAGAGCCCAGCCTGCGATTTTTTACACACTCTCACAGACACACAAAATAATTTACAATGCCCTTAACATTTAAAATAATAACCCCCGCCGGCACGCGGTAACCATTCGAGCTCGTTTTGTTCCGTAAAAAAACTGTGTCGCCGTCACATAAAACTGATTTGAGGGTTCTCACATGTTCACTACTACCACTGACACATTTTAGTTGAAATTGAATTTACTCTTGATGTTAAACTTATGAAATTTTGTAGAGCCCACCCGGCTCTGTGTCTGCGCAGAGACGATCAGTGACGAACTGCTAATGTACTTCTCTGAGAGGGAGGAACAGTGCATTCACGGCCACCTACTTTGCGTCGTCCTTCATGCTCAGTTGTTGAGGCATATTCCGTTTATACATGGAATATGAGAGTTATATTCAGGATACCAGAGCACGATATTAGCGTCTGCTCTATTGACGTCACTAGCAGTGGGCGTGGTTTAACGGCGTTTCCGGATGACCGATAAAGAGATGATGAATAAATTTGCTCTCTAGCCATCTTGAGTTTTACCAGCGCGTGGGTCAGCGCCCATGCTTGGTATACGCATAGGTGAGCTCCGCCACACTCTCGCATAGTTCTTGGAAAAACTAGGGTGGTGAATTCTTCGCTTACTGATTTCACCACATTATTGAGTCTTGCCTTTGTCCCAAACTGTTCGGTCTACACGTGTTCTTTCGTAACCGAAATAGCGTAGTCGCATAATACAATTTCACAACATTTTATAAGACTCCCGCACAAAATGAAATAAATAAAATGAAATACCCCATACTGTAAAAAAAAATAAAAGGACCCAAAATTGACCCGCTACAACATGTGCTCGGTTTATCAATGTAAATTAGGCTTTTCGGGTCCAGAGTTGCGTTAAGCGAAAAGGCAGAGGTAGTAAGGGGTCGAAATAACCATTCAGATAACATGTGATAAACAGATTAATTTTATTTATTTCAGTGCCTAAATGCTACAAACAATGGAGTCATCAGACGACTGACAAATTCCAAAATGGCGGCTATATTACTTCCGCCTTTCACCATGCTTTTAATTCTATATACTCTTGTTTTCTTTAGAAATAATTCTTTTATCAACTTATTTACTGCAGTTAAACTTTCAAGTGTTATTTGTTTCTTTGATAATAATAATTAATCTATAATTCACCACAAACCAACGCCTCAGATATGGTTTATTTAAAGCTGGCCAACTCTCACTCAAACCATTCATACTATGACACTGAATACATTGATTATTTTTTCTAATTAGAGCTCATTTTTCTGTTTTAAATTTAGAAAAGGAATTTAAAAGGGCTTTCCTGAATTGATGCGGCATAGACTGTCCTCAGCAGACTCCCATGTTGACTGGCAGGTGTTCGGCCAAACTTTTCACTGTCTTTTTGAGTGCACTGAATTTACTCTTTTCTACATTATTGTCCACTGACGTTACTTTACTGGTATGACTACATTTTTAAAACAAATTTTGCACTGTTATGGCAAAACTGCCCACTACACTGTTTGAGCGTGTGTGCTCTCTAAGTTGTTTCTGAAGACTGGGGCTGAGTTAGACGTAATTGTTATGTAAGTGGTCGTGCACCTGACGTCACCGTCTATTGTTTTCCAGCCACCGCCCTGGGCAATACGTATGTGATTGTATGTCGTCAACGTTTATTAATGACGACATGGCTTTGTGGACCAATGAAAGTTCGTATGGTTAGTTCGTTTTCACATAAGCCGCCATTATACATATTAAACTCCGCTCGTCCAATGGTGACCTTGAATTCACTCCTCTCTTGTTGAATATGCGTATTTATTGGGACTTGGGTAAAACTAACCTAGCCCTGGTTGACATTCATGATTAGAATAAAAATACAATATAAGATTCCTTAATCCCATTATTATGGTAATAGGTATTTCTGTACTGACACCCTTTCCTGCTCTAGTTAGCTTAAATATTTCTTCCTTATATCTATAGATAAAGACAGCCCAGTATCTGCACATACATACATCTCTCATTCACCCACATACCATATTTAATTAAGCGCTTTTTCTTTTTTTATTTAAGTTTTCATAAGTAATTTGTTTGATATACGGTTACGTGTTATCGGCGTCCCTGCAGGTCACTTGTTGATCTCCACAAATTTTGTTCACTTTTGTCCAAATATTTCTCACTGTTAATTTTGAATACTAACAATTTATTACAGTTTCACTATTGTATCACATTATTTCTCCAACCTTTTATTTTTTGCGTCACCAAATTGTAATTGTTCGTACCTCTAATCCATTTTAGGTTATAGTTAAACGGATCTCACACGTTTTGAATAACTCCGTTTTTGTTCTTCAATCACATTATAAAATTTTGAAAGTATAAAATAAAGTTTTATACTGACGAGTCTATGTGTTTACGCCCGGCCGGGGTTAGGTCTCTCAATAGACTGCTTTAACTATTTTACCATTTTTTATAGGCGACCGAAATAAAACTTTTCCCGGCCGGCGAGGCACACCACTACTGGCGTCCGCTGCCTTCAGCTGTTATTCGTCGACTCCCCTTGTTTTCCGCGCGCCGGGCCAGAAAGAATGTACCAGTTCTTGCCGTAGCGTGAGAAACTTGGCTGGCTGTGTGCGCGGTTGAAAGCGCGGGCGCACCCTCCACATACCAATGCCAATACACACCCGTCTCGACGCTACAGTCTCTTCACCGTAATTTCTTAGTTCCAAATAATATTGAAAAGATTTCATTTCCAAAGCCCTATAGGTCTGTACCATTACACATGGCTAAAAATCTCAAAAGCATGAATACACACATTATTTTCTTTTCTTTTAAATTTCACCTTCCCAGTCCTGGTTATAAAGTTCATGTATGATTTATTTTCGAATTATTTCTCTTTTAATTACTTTATTTATACTGGCGAAGCTGATTAATATTTTATGTCTCTTTAACCTTTCCATCTTGGTATTTAATTACTATAAATCCACACAATTTAATTCTACTGGCTATGAAATTATTTAACTTGAGTGTCATTTTATTTTTCCCCAATCTGGTACGTACCCTCTTAATTCTATTATAATGTTCTTCCCAACTGTTTGATGCAATTACTAACTCATCGACATAAACCGTAATAACTTCTAAAATCTCCTTGCCCCATACTCAGTCAAATCATTCTATAAATATGCCCACATTATGGACCAGCCCAAAAGGTGTTCTCTTGAAATGATAACTTATACCATTCACATATTCTATACTTTCTGGATGCAATTATATTTGCCAATATCCAGGTATAGCATTACAATTATTAAAAAATGACGTTATTAAAACGTTTTAAAACTATTCTTATACTCTTTGGTGACGCCTTATCAGGAATTATCATCTGATTAATTTGACGCTCATCCAAATACAATATTAAGGACTTATCCTTATTGGGAATTACTACTAACGGGCTCGTGTTTTTTGACTGACTTATTTCACTTATATTTTTACTAATCCTTTGTCGATTTCTTCTTTTATTTGCTCTCTTACTTTGTAGGGTATTGGGTATAATTTCTTATTTAAATTCATCTTCTTACTTCTGGTTCACTTGTATTACACTCCTATTATCTTGCCAAGTTTATCTTCCATGGCTTCATACAGTAACTGATGGTCCATTTCCTCATGCCTTTCCAATATTAATTTTATTTCAGCCTCCTGCTGGTCTAATTTATTATTCACAACATTTATTTGTTTTTTATTGGTTTCTTTTAACTTGTTGTTCTGTTGATCCATTTCATCTTAATTCATAGAATAATTTTTTTTAGTAATAACTAACATATTATGTCGTCTGTATTAATAATTAATCTAATCTTTGTTCAATTAGTTTGCTTTGGTCAATACCCAGAAAATCAGTCCCTTCTTTCCATATTTTTCATATTTAGTTCATCCGTTGTCAAATACATAAGTTATCCATGTTGCACGGATTATTACAGTGTCCATAATGATTTCGGTTCTTGAGATACCGCTCAGTATCTTGTACTGCAAGATTTCCGTTATAACATTTTCAATGGTATTGAAGCTTAGATCAATCACTTTATCATTTTGTTTATTGCACAGATGTTTCAATGGCCTCTCAATTATCGATGACATCACTGTTCTGGTATTATTCATTTCACTTTCTGTTATATTTAATTTAAATATTAATTTGGTTAAGTTTTTTCTATAATTTTTTAACTCTGTTCTTTTCTCTAATTAGCGATTGGGAGATTAAGTATATTAACCAGCCCACTCCTAATCATATCTAATTCTTCCTGTGTATTTCTGAGTTTCTTAGGACGTATTATTCTCCTTTCTTTCATTTTCTTAATTATTTGTTTCTTTACTCCCTTAATGTTAATTTCTATGTGCATCATCTTTTCTTTGTCTCTGTTACTTTTATTCTCAGATAGCGATGTATTTGTCTCTACTTTATTCTCTATTTCCTTACCCTTATCTTCTGTTTTCTGACTTACTTGCTCCCTGTTTTGATCGTTTGGTATTATTTCTATCTCCGTTTTGTTATCATTTATTACTTCTTCCGTTATCTTATTCAATGTTTTCACACTTTGCTTATCATCTTCTATCGTTGTTTCTATTGACTGGTTTTCATCACTCATTATTTCTTTCATTGTTTCTATATTCAATTTCACTTCTGCGAATTGCCTGACATTCCCTTCCTCATAATTTTGCAATATTAACTTAACTTCAGCCTTCTGCTGGTCTAATTTATCATTCACCCCATTTATTTGTTGTTGAACGGTCTCTTTTAATTCAGTATTCTGTTTATCCAATTTATCCGTAACCTCAGTCCTGAAAGTATTTTTTTGCTCAGAAAAATTTTTTAACTGGTTAGAATTATTGGTAATTTCATTCCTAAGTTGGTCAAATTTAGCATTTAACTGGTTAGAATTATCAGTCATATGTTGGTCTAATTTAGCATTTTGCTGGTCTAATTTAGCATTTAATTGGTTAGAATCAGCCTTTTGTTGGTCTAATTTACTGTTTATTTCAGCCTTCAACTGGTTAGAATTAGCATTCCAAAATTGCCTTCATAGTTAATGGTTCATTTTCCTTAGGTGGCTGTTCCATTTCAGTTTCTTCCTCTTCTTCAGCACTAATACTTCTTAATTCATATCTTTTATCCTGTTTGTTAGCCATGTTACAATATTTAAATTAATTTAACTACAAGTAAATTTTTTATTCTAGTTAAATTTAACAAAATTATTTTATTGTAATTTAATTAATTCAGTGTGTCACTCTTGTCTATTATTTAATTTATGTTCTTTGGTACTGGCTTAAAGAAAATCTTTGCTTTCACGTATGGGCGCCATTAATGTGATGTTATTATTTGCTGTTATTTTATTCCTATAAGTACTGTAATTAAAATATTTAATCACAGATATTACTTTTTTCTATCAGCATATAAAAAGAAAACTCTAACTTAGGGTTAACAATTATTAAGTTAATTTATATTATTTAATACTGTGTATGATTTACTCTTTTCTTTAATCCGTACCAACTAACGTTAGTGTACAAATTTTTTGATAAATAACAAAGTAAGAATATCTACCATAAAAATGTAAATAGCTTGAATCTGAATTCTTCACAACTGCAATGGGTTCAATTCTAGTTTATGTTTATCATCTTAAAGGTAATGCTAGGCTTTGTGATCTGTTCCTTCTCGGGGATTTCTTATTAGATTTAAGGTTGAATTATATTTTCTTCTATGATTACGAAATGGATACTTCTTCGGAATATTGGATTTTATTGTATTGACACTCAAACTATCTTCCAGTACAGGCTTCTTCTTTTAGTTTGCCGTTCTCTCAATGATATATTCAGACTTCTTGAAATATTGTTATTTATTAATTTGTATACAAATTATGATTCTTGGAATGTTATAGATTGATATTCTCGTATATCTATTAAATTCGATATCAATGTTAACTCCCTTCCTTTGACGGTTTCCTTTATTAAATAGACAATTAAACTCTTTTATGAAAAATTAAACTCTCTTAATGTGTATCTTATAACACTAGACTTTGTGATGTGTATCTTCTGAATTATAAATTTTGACTTATTTAAATATTACAGGCTCTCTCAGTGATGTTTATCATATTGAATATAAATTTAGACTAACAAATTTTCTTCTATTTTATACAATACAAATCTAACAATTTACATTTTGCCATATTGATACCTCACTACATTCGTTACATCTTTCCATCATATGACTCTTAAAAACATATAACTTTTCTAATTATTATTAAATACATTTATTTGATTTCTAACATTCTTAATTCTAATTTGTATTTATTAGATTATAATTTTATTACTCTTTCCTTTTATTTTAATATTTATTTCAAATTTAATATAGTCCTTGTCAAAACATATATCTTAATGCGGTTCTATATAATATTGGAGTCTACCTCTATGTTGGTTGGGACTATCAACTCAGTGTTTTTGTTTACAATTCAAACATATGATCATAATACTATTAAATTTATATCTTCTCTCTTTTAAAATTATTATTTCATCCTTATGTACTGTGTTGTATTTTAACAGCAGTACAATATATATCAAGTAACAAAAATACAAATGCAGATAACATATTATAACGTTGCAGAAATCAGACTCTATAGGGGATCCACAAATATTAGATAAATGATAAAAGGCAAAATAATTTAATGAATAATAATGAAAAAGAATATATAAAATGGAACTAAGAAAGAAAAAAGGAGACTTGTAAACAAGAATAATAAATAAGTGAATAGACTAGACTGACAAACAAATGACTATGACCCCACCCCAGAGATAGGCCAGATAAAGACAATAAAATGAGAAAAGACAAATTAATGATAAAAAAGGCACAAACAAATAATAAATGTCTAGTAACCAGTATTAAAATAAAATAAAATAAAATAATATCAGTTAGCCTAAAGTACACTAACCAGAGTAATAGATATTATATGTTATTAATAACTCTATGATGATAAGTAAATCAAAACATAAAATTGTTAACAGTCTATCAATTGTGTATAAAACAAAAAAAAAACCAAAAGTGAGAGTAGGTAGGACGTGAAAGTGATTAACAGTGTAAAGATTAAAAGTGAGTGAAAGAAATAAATATTAGGGAATAACCACTATTAACACTAAAGTGCAGTAAAAAGTGCAAAGTGCAAGTGTAACCCAAAATAGAGGTAAACAACCAGAAGTATAAATCAGAACTCATACAGAAGTGAGAGTGAACAAGTAAATATAAAACACAACATATAGGTAAAGACACCAAAACCAATGATTAACACTATAGTTTAAGGGTGAAAAGTACCAAAAACTAAGAGTAACCAGAATATTGTCATTATAGTTAGAATGGATAGTAGATTAATAGTACAGTTGTATTCAGGATAAAGATCCCATAATGATATTAAGGATGTTATTGTTACAATGTTTAAATAGTAAAAAAAAATGTAGTAAATGTTAAAAGATGGATAGACAACCAATCTAATAGTTTTAAATAAGAATAAACTAAAATAGTTATTAGTGCAATGAAAATAAGACATACTATGTCAATAAAAATTCAAGGGATGATTATCAAGATTATCAAAATAAAAACTGAACAACTAAGAATTAATCAAAATGAACAACACATAAATAATAACAACAACAAAAAATGGGCCACATTCACATACATAAATAATAAAATGACAAAACTAACAAAACTATTTAAAAACACAGATATAAAAATAGCATACAAAACTAATAAAAACAAATTACAAATTCTAAATAGCTCACACAACAAAGATAATACAACAACTAATGGTATATACAAAATTGAATGCCAAGATTGCAATAAATGTTACATAGGACAAACAAAAAACAGCTGAAAAAACGTTATTTTGAACACCAAAACGCGTACAAAAAACCAGAAATATATAAATCCAATTTAGCCACACATGCAATAAACACAGGACACGAATTCCCAAACATAACCAATGTATCACTAATAAAACACATACCACACAAAGGCACCATAATGAACATTTGGGAAAATTTACAGATATACAAACATAAAACACAAAACAAACTAATACCAGAACAAATACAAATCAATACCAAAACATGACACAATTTTCAAAGCACTCAACATCGAAAATACACAAAATACAAAAACAAATGTAGCGGGGCATTTTTGGGCATACCTGGGGTAATAACAGGATTTGTATTTTTTTTAATAATAAATAACTTGTCGAGTGATAGAAAAATGTTATGACCGAACGGTAAATTTCTTATTTGGAGCGATCCCAACAACGGCAACACTGCTTGAGGCGTTGGAAACCAAGTTATTCAACAATATTCATATAAACAGTTTTAATAACCGGCAACTGTACCAAACTCAGTTCAAGGACAATGACGAACACGTTATGTAACAGTAAACATGTTACACAACCAGACATCAGGCGATGTGTTGCGTCAGCAAATTATATAACGATGTGTGTCACCAGTTTTGTCAACAAGCCAAAAACAGTCCACTGGCGAACGAATACAATATGTACACCAATCAGAATTGAACGAACAACAGTTGCTTCACAAAATAGCGCCTATTTCTCACCCCAGTCCAACTTCATCACCACTAGCGAGTGGTCTGTATAAAAGTTTCGGCAGTAAGTGTGGGCCCGTACCTAAAATGTGAAGACCGAAAAAACAACCAAATGTAACTTAAAGCATATCTAAATCAAGTAAAAGGAACAGTTTTCTTGGAATGGTGACAGTGGTGGAAATATAAAACTGAATGTTAATTAAAACAAACGCGTGTGCGTGGACTTAAAAAATCATGACTTCTTCTGGACTTAAAAATCAGCTAAGTAACCTACAATAATATAAAGAAAACACAAATCTTCAACTATGGTTTAATATTCAAAATTTTAACACTTTCTAATTATGAGCTCTTAAAATCGGGGAATGGTTAGGTGTGTGTGTGTGTAAGCGCTGGTTTTCGTTATGTCTTAGTTATAGAGAATTGTCTGTATTTATGTTATATCTTAGTTTGAAAACTGCTTAAGCAAAAGGATCATTTTTACGAATACTTAAACACACTTAAATTACGAAAGTTAATAGGTATAAGGGAGAAAAGAAATTTTGTATTTTGACCGAAAAATTTATAACTTAATGGTGTTTCTTTTTGAGAATCTAATAAAATAATATTGATCTGGATAGTTAAATGTGAATTAAATTAGTTATTGCAAATAAACCATTCTGATCTCCTGTTCGCCAAAAAAGAACCCGAGGACCCAAGAAAAACGGTAAGTACGTATATTTTTTCATACGTAGTTGGTAACAAGATGGCGCTCGAAGAATTCAGTTAATAAATAGTGAACAGTAACCTATTATCAAGAAATATAAATATCAATAAAACGATATATCACATTTGGCTTCCGAACGTAGGGACGATTTATATAAAGGAATTTTATATAAATATAGGCCTACTTAGGAGAACAGAATGGTTGTTGAGGTAGAATAAATTTTTTTTTTTTCGTACATAAAATAGACGCAAGTATGGGGTTATGTTTTGATAGGGTTATGTATGTAGTGCATTATTTGTTTATGAGTATTGTGAGGGTAATTAGTGTGTATGAGATGAATTATATTATATAAAAGGTATTATAATAAAATTTTTTAATATGGCTAAGATACAAGAAAATGATAGTGGCTTCGTATGGAAGGAGTGGGAAAGCGAATTTAGAGGGGTTGTAGGTGAAATGACGGACGAGGAATGGGGGAGCTTAGAAGATAGTTTAACACGAATGGAAGAAATGGAAGAGGGAATATTTGCAGAAATTAAGAAGCACAGTGATGATATTGATAGTGAGGTGCCAAGCAATAAAGGTAAGATCGTTGAAGCGACAGTGGTAGAGATTAAGACGGAAAATAGGCCTAATGATAACGGTAGTTTAGGGGTGGAAGAAAAAGAGTATACAGTATATGACCTATTTAACCTACTAAATGAGTTAAATGCAAAAATGGATAAGAATTTTGATATGATGAATAAATGGCTTGATGAGAGGGGGGAAATGATGAGTAAACATTTTGATAATATGAACAAGGGTTTTGATGAGTTACATATAGGATTAAACGAAACAAAGGAAATAATGAGTAAGGGTTGTGATACAATAAAAAATGCTTTTGATAAACCAGACGAGAAGTGGGAGGGAGATAGATGTCAGGTAAAAAAGAATACAGAAGTTGAGTTAACACAGGTAAGTGGTGTCTTTGATAATAGTGAAGAAATAAGTAACCAGGTGGGTGACAATTCGAATAATGAGTTAATAGCTAACAGTGATCAAATAGTGGGAGAAATAGTGTTGACTAGTGATGATAATGGTATTAATTACAATTCCGAGGTAAGTAGGAATGATAATTATGACAATATAAGTGAAAATATAATGTTAAAAAATAATGGAGTAAATATAGAGAGTACTGATGAAGTTTTAGAATGCGATAATGAAATGTTCTTGAGTGTTTATGAAGTAGAGAGAGAGTGGAAGAATAATGTAGTAATTAAATGGGGACAGAGGGCAAATTTTCCCCTTATTGTTTATAATGATGATGATTTAATGTTGTTTTTTCAGGGCAAGAGACCCTTATTGTTAAATGAATTAATGTTGTATAATGGTGTACCCTCTGTCCGAAATAATTGTGAGAGTGTGATGTGGTGCTATGAGGAAAGAGAGTTATATGTTGAGAATGAAATAGAAATATATAAGTTAGAAAGAAAGTATGATGAATTGAGAAAAATACTAGAAAGAGAGACAGAGAATAATTTTGATAATATCTTACCTGACTATAATGACTTACCTGACGTAGTAGTTGAGGAATACAAAAATGAGAAAATTTACCTGACATTAACAAATAACCCTGATATAGACGGGACAATCCTAACCTATGGTGACAAGATTTATAGTGGTACAATGGATGAAATAGAGTTGATAGATTATTATGATAGTAATGATTATCATAATTTGTGTGTTGATAAAAATGATGAATGTTACAAATACACTAGATATATATATGACGATGGAGGGTGAGCTAAAAGATCAGTGTTGGGACATTTTTAAATATTGTAAATTTTTGGTAATGACCGTGCTGATTTGGACATCTGAAGTGAGATACACTTGAACAGTTTTGACGCATATTTTGTAAATAATATTGAATTCATGTGTGTATTGTGAAATGTTAGATAAGTAATGTGTATATGTTTTGGAAAATGTTGTGTTAATAATAATAATATTATTAATATTTTAGCACTCTAATTAAATAACAAAATAATTATGAAGACAATAGTTAATGATTTGTAGAATGTTGATAATAATTGAAATATGTTATTTTAATAATAAATTGAATTAAATAAGTGGAGATGTTTAGATAGTGTGATTGAATGTTATGTGTTCTAATTTTATAAGTGAATGTAAATTGTGTGATGAGATTTTAATTTAATAATCATGAATAAATAAATAAATGTTAAATGGTTTATTTTGTGGAATTTTGTGGAACATAATGATTAAAAATATATGTTAATAATAAATTTTAAGCAATTTTGAAAATCTGATTGATTTTATTAATGATGATAAATAGAAAGAGTTAATGAAAAATTTTAAATAATAATGTTTATAAATTTTATATAAATTATTTAAAAGAGAATTGTTTGTTTGATGTATGCTAATAATCCAGGTGTATTGCTATTTGTGTATTATGTTATGTAATGTATTATAATAGTGTGTGTGGCTGGGAGGTTATCCAAGGGGATAACGTATTAAAAATTTGATATATTTTAATTAATAATGATGATTTGCTACTCAATAATTTTGTTTGAATTTAAAAATTGGATGCAATAAATACTTCTTATATTGTGTTATTGTGTCTTATTGTGTTGTTTGCATTAGTATGTTAGGAATAAGTATTATAAGAATATAATAATATGTTTTCAATGTGTTTATAGATTTAAAAATAAAATGAAAAATAGTTGTGATAGGTAAAATTTTCAATGGGTTGTAAAAGATAGAAATGGGTGATAGTAATTGTTTGAATAAAATGTTTGAGTCAATTCAAGTTGAATTTTGTGGGACATAGATTTGTCCAAATCGAAGTAAAAGTTAAAGTAATAGTGGAAATGAAAATAATGCAATGTTGTTTTGAGTTAATGTAATGTTATAGAATTTGAGAAGTATAAGTGGAGACACAGTAGAAATGGAGATTTTATGTAGAGTTTGGAGCGATATATTGTTTATTTGTTGATGTTAATTTGTTGTAATTGTAGTGAGGTTATGAGATTGAGATTTTTGGGGATGGCAATTTTGTAGTAGTGGTAGTGTATTTGGGGAGTCCGCAACAAGGGTTGGGACGGGATAGGGACCGATTGGCGCCGGAAAGGGTTACCTAGGGTGAGTCCAGGGACCAACATAAGGGAATGAGTTTTGGGAAGGAAACACGTATCCTATGTACAAAGGGTTAGAGAGTATTTTTTTTTTTATAAGAGTAGAGGGTGGCGATTGGAGTTAAAGTAGTAAGTAGTTAGAGGTAGAGAAGGGTTAGTAAAATTTTGATAGTGGGGTGTCATACTAGTTAAAGATTTTGTAAGGGAGCATTAGAGTAATAAAAGGGGTAAGATTATGAGTAAATGCCAAATGGATGAAGTAAATTATAATGAAATAATGAATAACGTAGAATCACCCAAAGTAATGAAATGGAATAATGATGGCCATAATTAAAAAAAAAAAAAAAAAAAAAAAAAAAAAAAAAAAAAAAAAAAAAAAAAAAAAAAAAAAAATAATTTTTGTAATTTTGAGAAACGAATTAATAAGAGTTAAGCAAGTTTAAAAGTAATTTTTTGATTTTATATGTCAATTTAATGATGTAAAGTGTGTAACATTTTAATTGTAAGTTGTTTATTTTAAAATGAATTATTAATGTACTGTGTTTTCTTATGTTAAGTTATGTTAGGTATTCCGATATATACATGTTAGTAATAAGTGAGTAAAAAACAAAACCAGTGCTTCTTAGCGCAAACCAGCACCGCTAGGGGGGAACAGATCAGTTGGGGATATGGTGTTGTATAAGGCCACTATTTAATATTTTGATTTGTTGTTTCAGTGTTTGGTGATGCTGTGGCGGCGGACCTGAGCTGGCCTGCGCGTCAGGGCAGGGGCGTTGAGTATCTGTCTGACTCTACGGTGTTGGGATCTCGAGAGAGAAGTCCAGTATTGTCATGCAGATGCAGTCACAGTCACCGGACCAAGGGTGAGTTGATTATTCTTGTTTGTAAACCGTACAGGGGGTTGTGGCGACATATCCTGGCTGATCCCTTTAGCAAGTATGAATGTGTCAATGAGATTTTTTATGCTTCGGCATAAAATATCTCATTGAGGGGGTATTGTAGCGGGGCATTTTTGGGCATACCTGGGGTAATAACAGGATTTGTATTTTTTTTAATAATAAATAACTTGTCGAGTGATAGAAAAATGTTATGACCGAACGGTAAATTTCTTATTTGGAGCGATCCCAACAACGGCAACACTGCTTGAGGCGTTGGAAACCAAGTTATTCAACAATATTCATATAAACAGTTTTAATAACCGGCAACTGTACCAAACTCAGTTCAAGGACAATGACGAACACGTTATGTAACAGTAAACATGTTACACAACCAGACATCAGGCGATGTGTTGCGTCAGCAAATTATATAACGATGTGTGTCACCAGTTTTGTCAACAAGCCAAAAACAGTCCACTGGCGAACGAATACAATATGTACACCAATCAGAATTGAACGAACAACAGTTGCTTCACAAAATAGCGCCTATTTCTCACCCCAGTCCAACTTCATCACCACTAGCGAGTGGTCTGTATAAAAGTTTCGGCAGTAAGTGTGGGCCCGTACCTAAAATGTGAAGACCGAAAAAACAACCAAATGTAACTTAAAGCATATCTAAATCAAGTAAAAGGAACAGTTTTCTTGGAATGGTGACAGTGGTGGAAATATAAAACTGAATGTTAATTAAAACAAACGCGTGTGCGTGGACTTAAAAAATCATGACTTCTTCTGGACTTAAAAATCAGCTAAGTAACCTACAATAATATAAAGAAAACACAAATCTTCAACTATGGTTTAATATTCAAAATTTTAACACTTTCTAATTATGAGCTCTTAAAATCGGGGAATGGTTAGGTGTGTGTGTGTGTAAGCGCTGGTTTTCGTTATGTCTTAGTTATAGAGAATTGTCTGTATTTATGTTATATCTTAGTTTGAAAACTGCTTAAGCAAAAGGATCATTTTTACGAATACTTAAACACACTTAAATTACGAAAGTTAATAGGTATAAGGGAGAAAAGAAATTTTGTATTTTGACCGAAAAATTTATAACTTAATGGTGTTTCTTTTTGAGAATCTAATAAAATAATATTGATCTGGATAGTTAAATGTGAATTAAATTAGTTATTGCAAATAAACCATTCTGATCTCCTGTTCGCCAAAAAAGAACCCGAGGACCCAAGAAAAACGGTAAGTACGTATATTTTTTCATACGTAGTTGGTAACAAGATGGCGCTCGAAGAATTCAGTTAATAAATAGTGAACAGTAACCTATTATCAAGAAATATAAATATCAATAAAACGATATATCACAATATACCAAAACCACACACAATAATACAACTTTAAAAGACCAAAGACCAACAAACAACCTTAATAACAACCAGCAGCCAACACACAAATACTTCACCAGAAACAAGATGGCGAAGGCTGAAGATGAGAGAACAGGAACTCTCGAAACATGTCCCAAATAGAAAAAACATCTTGAGGTAAATTTAGAATAAATATTAAAGTATTATATACATCAAGAAACGGACTGTAGCAGAAAGTGATTGAAATATATATATATATATATATATATATATATATTGTAACTATAAACTTTCAGCGTACCTGCAAAATGTGTACATAAAATAATGTGTTTTGGATGATTAGTGCGTTCGCCTCGCACCGGGTCGTTACAGTAATTTTGGTGGCTAGCGATGTTCGTAGCGTAGTTCTGATCACCTGTATATTACGGCAGTAACCTTACCTGTTATTCTTAGGGGGTGTGATAATCCCGGGTGGCGCCAAGTCGTTTTACAAAACAACTAAAAACCGTATTTGAACAAGTTATCAGCGTAGCGGGTTGGTGTATTCGAATCGTTCCCGCTCGCACAGCCGTCTCAATCGTCGCTTCTGACGACTAACTGGCAACTAGCTTACTGCTACAATTTATTCTTCAATACAAGTAATTATTATATAGCACTCCCTAAGAAATGATAACGCTTGTTACTCCCTGTAATGAATATTTTTTTTTTAATGGTGATAACTGGAAACATTTACAATTACAACAAAATAATTATCGTTTGATTACATGAGATCTTATCTTCAGGGCGGCGAATTAATTTAGAAACCATTTAACCTAGCGTCTGTTTACGTTAGGCGTATTACAATGTTTTGGTTTCAAACTCCGTGGATTCTTTTGACTATGAGTTAGAGAACTACAATGGTTACAATAAAAATACAAATTACCTTAATCTAAGTGTACAAGAAATATAAAGTGTGCTGTTACAATCTGTTGTGTAGTGTTGTAAAGGTGTTCTGTAAGTTCGTGTTCAATTCTTAGGTTATTTTATGTTAACAATGTTTCATTATGTTTTAATTTGCTTAAATACTCTATGAAAGAGAAATATTATCTTTATAGTGTGGTAATTTTACCTTTCAAAATTATTTAAAGTGATTAGGGTTGGTGGAAAATAAATAATTGGATAGTACTTAACAATTCGACGTGCATAGAGGCCTTTGTAGTTGGTTCGAGATAGGAATTGGCTGCATCAAATGTTTTCTTGGATTTTGGGCTTTATTAAATTGTGGCGTCCTTTCGTCTTGTGTTTGGACGTTCCATTTATGGATAATTTCCGTTTATTCAGGTCTTGGGTCTTGTAATATTGGTTGTAGTGGTCATCTGCTTCTTTGACGATTAGTTTTCAGCAACTTTATACTATTATTTTCATGATTTACACTGAAAAAACTTTCTTCCGGACTTCTGCATCTGTATGGCTTGATGACGCTTCACTTCTTTTTTTCTCTCTACTAATTTCTAACGGTATTTTTCTGTCAACAACCGCTGTTTCCATAGTAACGGTATTTTTCGAATAGGCTTATTTTGAGTTGATGTATTGTTATCGAAACTTCGAATCCTTCGTATATCTTCTGATTACTGTTATTCCTCCATCTTCCTTCCTGGTTAATAAATATTGTCACTATAGTATTTATTCTCGTTCATAGATTATTTTGATACCCCACAAGCTTGGGTATTTTCAGATTTTAAGTTTTTACAATTATGTTAATGCTTGTTAATTACATTTCTTTTTATATAATAATGCCTATTACAATATTTTGTGTTATAAATGATCTACAATTTATCCTTGGTGATTCCTTCACCTCAGATTTTCTAAATTCTGATTCAATTTGTTATAATCTTTGTATGTTTGGTTCTGACAGTTATTTTTTTTTCTAGGTCTAAGTAGCCATTATAATAATTTACTTATTTCGTTCAAATCACATTTTGTTTCAGCCTATTGGGCTTACTTTGTTATTTTTATTAGTTGTGTTGTGTTTTGAGTCTGTAGGTGTTTTGTTTATTATTCAATATTGCTCTCCTTATTTCAATCTTAAAAATATAACATTAGGTTTATGGACTGCACATTGCATTCAGCCATATCCTCTTCTAACAATAACATGAACACAATTTTTTATAAGTTATTAGAGTTATTGTTTTGATTAAGAGATATCATCACTCACTCCTAACTTATCCTTATTTGCTAATTTTTTAGTTTATAACACATATTATCTGTGTTGTGATAAACAACATCACTTGTTATTAAATTAATAATAGTCCTTTATAAATTAGGTATCTTTGTTAGTTTTTTGACTTCTCAATCTCTAAACAATTTTTATATTCCCTCCATGGTAACACCTTCAATTTATTCTATTCTGGAATCCTCCCTTTTTACTTACTACTGGCTATAGTTAACTTAACTCTATTGAACATCTTTTAAATAAAAAGTCATTATCACTTCTAGTGTTTTTCTATCCCTTATACTATAATTCACTCTTAATACTACTTATTTATCAGTTATCTATGCACTGTTTATTTCCAACTTTTACCTTACCTTCACTTGTAAATCACTTATTGTTAATTACAATTTCACTAGTGTCACACTTCACTTTGGGGTTCTTACACCTACGCTATTACACTATATCACTGTTTATATCATTTGTTTGATAGTGGGTGACCCCTATACTTATTTCTCTTTCATGACTTAATCCTAATGACAATTAATACTTAATAACTAATACTTACTGACTAATAACAATTCTAATTTGTGGTTTCTGGTTGCCTTTTTAATGGGTAGTAACCGTTATCTCTCCTTCTTCCTGATAACCCTTGTTTTGGTTTCAATGTTCTTGGTGAGTGCTATTTTACTTGTGTTGGTGAATCATTCTTGGATTTCACTTTTGCTCGTCTCCCTCCTTCTTCATTTTCCTTGTTCGTTTAATATATTAGGTCCTTTCATCCGTTTCTTGGGACATTTTGGGGTCATTTAAACCCATAAACTTGTTTCCTTGTGGCTTAGGTTTATTATTTCCTCATTCTCGTTGTTTATTTGTGGTTCCCTTCTTTATGTTTGGGTTGTTGTCTCAATCACTTTAAAATATTTACATTTTACTAAGTATGTTCCGTGGTTCCCTTCTTTATGTTTGGGTTGTTGTCTCAATCACTTTAAAATATTTACATTTTACTAAGTATGTTCCGTGGTTCCCTTCTTTATGTTTATGTTTTTGTCTCAATCACTTGGGTTGGGTTAAAGTCGTCGTATTGTCGTGTCATATTCCTTATATTTTTATTTAAAATCAATCATTTCATTTGATAAGAAGTATTTTTTACAATTATAAATATTTTTTTTATCTCTGGTACGGGGTTGGCTATTTGTGTCGTGACATAATGCCTCTCCTTTAAAATTGATCATTTTGATAAAACACTAGTATAGTTTTTTATGAAATTATCAGTTATACATAATCTTTTTCCTTTTCTTTCTTGGTCGTTTCTCCATTCTTTATTTCTCTTCTTACTGAATTCATTCCATTTTATTTGGATCTGTTTTTCTTTTTATTTCCATTGGTGTGTTCTCCCTTATACACAATTTTTTCCCTACCTTTAGTAGCTGGTTTCTCCCATTACTACTCATTTTTCTGAGACCAGAGGCACGTCATCTCTGCTCAGTTTATTTGATTGCTGGACTTTTCAACAGTCAATCATAAATACCTTTTTTGTCAACTTGTGACTTAATAATAATAATATATTTTGGGATTGTCCACCTTGTGGTTTGTTTTTAGATCACTTTGGCCTTTTACTCATTCTTCCTTCCGCTGTACCTTGACTATATACTATCATTTGCTCATACATTGATTGTTTTTTATTTATTTATATGTTAATTTCATCATTAACTTTTCATTTTTCGGTTTTCAATTCTCATTGTGATCATTTTAATTATCTTAGACATTGGTATACCTTTCTCAGTTAATTAGCAATATTTTGCTTTAGCCATAGCTTGTATATTTGATTCATACATAACTTCTCTCTTTCTTTGTACCAGTTTAGATTTTTTATTTTACAGATAAATATCTTTGATTCATTATTATAATTTCATGTACTTATCTTATCAGGTTTGGTCTGATTTTATTTTTGTATATTTCAGTTTGTATTAATTCTTTGTAAGTTAATTTTCTTACACCATAGGAATTTGTGTAGCGTATTCCTATTTTGGTACATTTTGTTTAATTATTTCATATACTTCACACATCAACTTTTAATATATATTGTAAGTTGATTTCACTTAGTAGGAATTTATGTAACTCATTCCTTTGCTTTGATATATTTTATTTTAGACCTCATAAGTCATCGATCTGTTGTTGCAAGTTGTGTACACATAATTTTTAAATTTTGGTATCTGTATTTTATTTACAGTTACTTGTCCTTCGTGATGACATATGGCCGTACATTTTATAATATATAATTTTATTTTGGTATCAATTCAATTCTCATGGTTGTGGATTTATTATATTATCATTTCCATTCCATATTATAGCCTTCTCCTTTTTGTTCGACACTTCGTTATTATGCACCTCTTCTCCTTCAAGTGTATGATAGTCACACTTATTCTGGATGAACGTATTCCAGTTATTTAGTTTTCTTCATAGAACTTCTTTATGGAAGCTTGGTTGCACACTCCTTTTACTTTTTTGGTGGTTATATTACTTATCTCGTAAGTGTTGTTTCCATTGTCCTTTGTGATGACATATGGTCCAACGTATAACAATAGCAATTTTTTTGCTATTCCTTCAAGTGTACTGGGTAGTTCCCTGTTTTTGATTAGCACTTTCTCTCCCTTGTGGTACTTTATTATTTTAATTTGTTTCTGTGAATACCTTGCTCTTTGTTTTTCTATTTTCTCCATAATACGGTTATAACAGTGGTTTTCATCATAGGGGTCTTCTGGGTTGGCTGGGAAGTTTATTAAGTCTTGTATCTCTCTGTGGGGCTTTCTTCCAAACATCATCAGGTATGGGGTGTTTTCTGTGAATTGATGGTAACTAATGTTCAGAAATGCTTCGGTAGAAGCCAAATACTTTTGCCATTCTTTTTGGTTGTTGTGACAATAAGTTCTTAGTATTCGTCCAACTTCCCTTAGCACTCTCTCTGCAGGGTTGCTACTAGGGTGGTATTTGGAAGTTTTATAGGTTTTTATATTCTCTTTTAGTAACTCGTTCCGCCATTTCTTTCCTTTGAACTGCGTTCCATGGTCAGTTATTATCATGCATGGTCTTCCTACTTCAGTTATATATTTAGTTTTTATTATTTCCAGTATTTTCTTAGTCGTAGCTCTGTTTATTGCATATAATTTTGTATATTTTGTATAGTGGTCTAACATGATTACAATAAACTTGTATTTATGTCTCCCTCCACTACGTGGGAATGGACCACATATATCGAGGAATATTTTTTCTAACTTTGTTGTTGAGGTGATGGGTATCATGGTTCCCTCTTTTTTCTCGTTATTGGTCTTTACCATTTGACATATTACACATGTTTTAATATTTTGGTTTACCTTCCTTACTATATTTTTTATAAAGACTTCCTCCTCCAATGCTTTTACAATTTTTACAGTTCCCATATGTCCGTATCGAACATGATAATCCTTAATTATCTTATTTTCTAATGTTTTTGGAACTACAAGTTTCCATGTGCTATCATGTTTTCTTGTTTTAACAAAGAGTATATCTTGGTGGATACAATAGTATTTATTCACAACTTCTTCATCTTCTAACAGTCTGTTTCTTATGTTTAGTAATTTAGAATCTTGTTTCTGCTGTACCACTACCTCGTTTAGAATATCTTCCAGGTCCTTTCTATTCTTTATTATACAAAACACTTTGACGATCTTCTCCTTTTCTCCTTCAAATGTCTGATGGGTGACATTTATTCTGGATAATACATCGGCGGCAACATTTTTATGCCCTGGAATGTACTCCCACGTTATGTGGTACTCTTGTAATGTGAGTATCCATCGTGTAAGCCTCCCATGACTCAACTTACACTGTTTCAAAAAGGAAATGGACTTATGGTCACTTCGGACGGTGACGGGATATCCAAGGATATACGTCCTAAATTTTCCGCATGCGAACACTATACTGAGTAGTTCCTTTTCAGTAACATTGTAGTTACGTTCGCATCGGTTCAGTACCCTGCTGGCAAAGCTGATAACCATGTGGTGTCCGTTCTTATCCTCTTGATATAACTCGGCGCCCAGGCTCACATCGCTGGCGTCACAATTTAAATAGAACGGCTGTTTAAAATTAGGGTGGTTTAGCATTATAGTTTCAAGAAATTTTGTTTTGATTAATTTTAGCACTTCATCTTGTTCCTTCCCCCAAGTCCACTTTTCTTTAGCTGATAGTTGTTTAGAGAACTTTGCTGTTAAATAAGAATAATTGGTCTGGAACTTTCTATAGTAGTTACAAATACCTAAGAAGGATTGTAGCTGCTTCTTATTCTTTGGGGTGGGGAAGTTCTGAATAGCTTCCACCTTCTCTTGGGATGGTGTTATCCCCTGTTCTGCTAAGTTGAAACCCAAGAATTTGACTTGGTTTGCTATGAATTTGGACTTGTCTAATTTCAATGTGATATTATTTACAGATAATTTTTGTAATACCTGTTTGACCCGATCGCAGTGCTCATCCTAGTCAGATGATGTTATTAAAAGGTCGTCCACATACACTGTTGTGAACTGCAATGCTTCTTGACCTATGACCTGGTCCATACACTTGACGAACACTGCGACGGAATTAACGAGGCCGAAAGGTAACCTCTTAAACTGGTAATTCCTTCCGTCGAAGATGAATGCCATGTACTTCCTACTGTGTGGGTGCAGCTCCACCTGCCAGTACCCACATACCGTATCCCAGGTGCTTATATATCTGGTACCATGGAATTTCTTGAGTATCTCTTCGATCTCTCCCGGTGACGTTCGATCATTAATGATCATCTTATTGATCTCCCGGGCGTCTAAACATATTCTGACTTTACCGTTCTTTTTTGGTATTGCGACTATAGGACTCGTATAAGGAGACTGACAGTATTCAATGATGTCCTCCTCCATCATTCTATTTATTTCCTTTCTCACCTCGTTTTTTAGGGAGTAGGCGATTGGGTAAGATTTTCTGTGGAAGTCAATGGGCTCTCGAAAGTCGATTTTACATTGGAAACCTTTGACCTTCCCTGGTGTATTTGAGAAAACGTGATGGTATTCTTGGTATATGGCTATTAGTTTTTCAGCCTGTTCACCCGTTATCTCTTGCTGAGGTCTCTCTCTTTGGAACTTTCTAATGTCTTCGATTTTTCTTTTCCACAGTTCTCCTTCTCCTTCTTCCTCTTCTATGGTAATTGATGGTTGATATGTCTGGCAATAATAGCTCTTTAACCCTTTATGATGATTTAGGGTTAGTTGTGTTGGGTTATTGTTGATTGGCTGACCACACTCCCTTCTCAGAAGTAAGCACTACTATTCCCTTCTGCATGTCAATAATTGCTGAGTGTTGTCTCAGTGCGTCGCATCCAATCAGCATGTTAAATGGTAATCCATTTGCGACAAGAAAAATAATGGGTATGATTGTGTTTTGACTGTTCAGCTCTAAAGAGACCTGTTTTCTGATGGTCTTATTTTGTTTGCCTGTGGCACCAATTATGACGATATTATTTATGGGTAAAGTCGGGATAGGTATATTGGAGTTGGCCTGGATCCGCTCCAATTCAGGTTGGTTTACGAGAGATACATTTGACCCAGTATCAATCATTATGACAGTGTTGATTCCATTAATAATGGCTTTTATATGCACTATTTCACTATTTGTTGTTGACAAGGGGTTATCCTCCTCCTCCAGAAGCTCTTCCCTGATGTCCTTTAAATAATTGTTTGATATTATAGTTATCTTCTTTATGCTTTCCGTCGTAGTTTGTCGATTTAACCCAAGTGATTGGTCATGTGAAGGGTCCTGGTGGTTTCTCACTGACCTTTTTAGTTTAAAGGTGGCTGGGAACCACTGGCCAGACTATTTACTTGGTCTGCCATTTCATTGGTTGAGGTTGATTGATCACTTATGTGATTCCTTGGCGCTTCTATTGTTCTCGTTTCTGTAGCTTGTTGGTTGTCGTATTGGGAATTGTTGTACACTGTGCTGGTTCTAATTGGACAATATCGCCGATAGTTGTTTTGTCTCCTCCCGCTGATAAAATTGACTTGACGCCTCATGTCACCCCTATTTTGGTTACTCCCGTTTCCTCTGTTATATGGGTAATTCGGGTCGTACCGGTTGCCATAGTAATTGTGATTATTTGGGTGGCCATTTGTATTCCTTCCTTGTTCTATCCCCCTGTTGTGATTATTCGGTGCACTAGGGTTTTGTGCATTTCTGTTATTTGGTTGGTTCCCCTGGTTGTAACTCGGATGATCTCTGTTGGTTGGTTGGTTACCTTGATTGTAGTTGGGTTGATTCCGATGGAATGGTTGGTCCCCTGGGTAATTATTTGGGTTACGATTTATTATGTTCCGGTAGTTGTTCTGGGTATTACTATAGGGTAAGTTGTGGCTTGGCACGTTGTAACTTTCATTCCCCCGGTTGTACCTTTGGTTGATCACACGATTCTTCTTGTACTGGCTATCGTTTTCATGGTCTTCCAGCAAGTTGGCCATTCCCTGTATGGTCTTTATTTGTCCCTGTCTCCTGGCCCTCTGTATGGCGTCTTCGTAGTGATATCCCAGTTGGATGACTAGGGATTCTTCGGGTATCCTTGGTTCGAGATTTCGGGCTAGGCAGACCTTGCCCAAGAAGTAAGACGTTAATGTATGCCCAGCCTGTGGCTCATATCTCCCGTTGCTTATATCGTTCCTCACTACATTTTGGGTCGATTCCGACCAGTACTTTTCACGAAACAACGTTTTAAATTCTTGCGTACTGCTGATTTCTGGTCTTGTGGCTGTCCACCAATTGTCATTTGTGTCTCGAAACATCTCACCGTTGTCCATCTGGTATCTCTGTTCCTCTCGATGAGCTCCTCCACCCTTTTCAGAAATTCTATGGGGTTTCTTCGGTAACTCTTGAAGTTAATCACTTCCCTATTTTCATTCGTAAATATATGAGTGCTACTGCAAGGCTTCTCCCTCAAAGCGTCCAGTTCCTCTTGCATTTGCTTCTCTTTCTGACTGATTTGTCTAATTTTTTCTTTATTTTCTTGCGTTTCCTCGTCAATCTTGTTGATGGTGGTATATACCCTTTCAACGCGTTCGCTGACATCTGTCTGGATTTCCTTGTGCCTCTCCTTCAGCTCTTGAAGCACCTCCTGTTTATTTTTGTTACACTCGTCGGTGGTGGTCTTCTGTATTTCTTGGATCCTGAGAGTTCCTTCCTCTTGGACGTGATTTATTTTTTCAGTCAACTCTTCCTGGACGTGTATTACTGTTTCGTTCGTCTCAGTGATAGTCTGTTTGATTTCATTTTTGCACTCCGCCAACTGTTGCCTCCATTCATCTTTTGATTTCTCACCTTCTTCCTTCAATTGTTTTTGGAGTGTTTCCCAGTTGTTTTCAATCTTGTCATTTAACACTCCAAGATCCTTTGTTATTTGTCTCTTCAACTCCTCACTCTTCTCTTCTAACGCCTCTCGGTTGTTTTCCATTTTGTTATTCAGGATCTCTAAGTCCTCCTTGAATTGCTTCTTCAATTCTTCCTTATTTTGGTCCAGTTTGTTATTCAATTCTTCATTGTTTTGGTCCAGTTTTTTGTTCAGGAATTCCCTGTCTTCCCTTCTCAATGACTCTAATTTTTTATTCAACTCTTCCTTGTCTTGTCTCCTTCCTACTTGCAATGACTCTAATTTTTCGTTAATTCTTTCTTCTTGTTTCTTTGAAGTTTCTGCTATAAAATTCATGATATCTTGCAGGCTCAAGTTCTCCTTCTGAAATGGTTTACTGGGTTGGTCCCCGACCATTACTTCCACTTCCGGTTCTGGTTGAACTGGATTTTCTGGTTGGTTTTCCTGAACGTCCTCTTCGACTAACTCCCCGATTATTTCTTCAATTTCTTCCATCTCTCCTGGCTGGCCTTCACCTTCAATTTCTTTCTGTTTGTCCGTCCTCGTAAACATTGAGTGTCTCTTCATAGCCGCCGTTGACCTTCTTTTACGGCCTCACCGGTTGGTCGCCAAATCTGTAACTATAAACTTTCAGCATACCTGCAAAATGTGTACATAAAATAATGTGTTTTGGATGATTAGTGCGTTCGCCTCGCACCGGGTCGTTACAGTAATTTTGGTGGCTAGCGATGTTCGTAGCGTAGTTCTGATCACCTGTATATTACGGCAGTAACCTTACCTGTTATTCTTAGGGGGTGTGATAATCCCGGGTGGCGCCAAGTCGTTTTACAAAACAACTAAAAACCGTATTTGAACAAGTTATCAGCGTAGCGGGTTGGTGTATTCGAATCGTTCCCACTCGCACAGCCGTCTCAATCGTCGCTTCTGACGACTAACTGGCAACTAGCTTACTGCTACAATTTATTCTTCAATACAAGTAATTATTATATAGCACTCCCTAAGAAATGATAACGCTTGTTACTCCCTGTAATGAATATTTTTTTTTTAATGGTGATAACTGGAAACATTTACAATTACAACAAAATAATTATCGTTTGATTACATGAGATCTTATCTTCAGGGCGGCGAATTAATTTAGAAACCATTTAACCTAGCGTCTGTTTACGTTAGGCGTATTACAATGTTTTGGTTTCAAACTCCGTGGATTCTTTTGACTATGAGTTAGAGAACTACAATGGTTACAATAAAAATACAAATTACCTTAATCTAAGTGTACAAGAAATATAAAGTGTGCTGTTACAATCTGTTGTGTAGTGTTGTAAAGGTGTTCTGTAAGTTCGTGTTCAATTCTTAGGTTATTTTATGTTAACAATGTTTCATTATGTTTTAATTTGCTTAAATACTCTATGAAAGAGAAATATTATCTTTATAGTGTGGTAATTTTACCTTTCAAAATTATTTAAAGTGATTAGGGTTGGTGGAAAATAAATAATTGGATAGTACTTAACAATTCGATGTGCATAGAGGCCTTTGTAGTTGGTTCGAGATAGGAATTGGCTGCATCAAATCAGTTTTCTTGGATTTTGGGCTTTATTAAATTGTGGCGTCCTTTCGTCTTGTGTTTGGACGTTCCATTTATGGATAATTTCCGTTTATTCAGGTCTTGGGTCTTGTAATATTGGTTGTAGTGGTCATCTGCTTCTTTGACGATTAGTTTTCAGCAACTTTATACTATTATTTTCATGATTTACACTGAAAAAACTTTCTTCCGGACTTCTGCATCTGTATGGCTTGATTACGCTTCGCTTCTTTTTTTCTCTCTACTAATTTCTAACGGTATTTTTCTGTCAACAACCGCTGTTTCCATAGTAACGGTATTTTTCGAATAGGCTTATTTTGAGTTGATGTATTGTTATCGAAACTTCGAATCATTCGTATATCTTCTGATTACTGTTATTCCTCCATCTTCCTTCCTGGTTAATAAATATTGTCACTATAGTATTTATTCTCGTTCATAGATTATTTTGATACCCCACAAGCTTGGGTATTTTCAGATTTTAAGTTTTTACAATTATGTTAATGCTTGTTAATTACATTTCTTTTTATATAATAATGCCTATTACAATATTTTGTGTTATAAATGATCTACAATTTATCCTTGGTGATTCCTTCACCTCAGATTTTCTAAATTCTGATTCAATTTGTTATAATCTTTGTATGTTTGGTTCTGACAGTTATTTTTTTTTCTAGGTCTAAGTAGCCATTATAATAATTTACTTATTTCGTTCAAATCACATTTTGTTTCAGCCTATTGGGCTTACTTTGTTATTTTTATTAGTTGTGTTGTGTTTTGAGTCTGTAGGTGTTTTGTTTATTATTCAATATTGCTCTCCTTATTTCAATCTTAAAAATATAACATTAGGTTTATGGACTGCACATTGCATTCAGCCATATCCTCTTCTAACAATAACATGAACACAATTTTTTATAAGTTATTAGAGTTATTGTTTTGATTAAGAGATATCATCACTCACTCCTAACTTATCCTTATTTGCTAATTTTTTAGTTTATAACACATATTATCTGTGTTGTGATAAACAACATCACTTGTTATTAAATTAATAATAGTCCTTTATAAATTAGGTATCTTTGTTAGTTTTTTGACTTCCAATCTCTAAACAATTTTTATATTCCCTCCATGGTAACACCTTCAATTTATTCTATTCTGGAATCCTCCCTTTTTACTTACTACTGGCTATAGTTAACTTAACTCTATTGAACATCTTTTAAATAAAAAGTCATTATCACTTCTAGTGTTTTTCTATCCCTTATACTATAATTCACTCTTAATACTACTTATTTATCAGTTATCTATGCACTGTTTATTTCCAACTTTTACCTTACCTTCACTTGTAAATCACTTATTGTTAATTACAATTTCACTAGTGTCACACTTCACTTTGGGGTTCTTACACCTACGCTATTACACTATATCACTGTTTATATCATTTGTTTGATAGTGGGTGACCCCTATACTTATTTCTCTTTCATGACTTAATCCTAATGACAATTAATACTTAATAACTAATACTTACTGACTAATAACAATTCTAATTTGTGGTTTCTGGTTGCCTTTTTAATGGGTAGTAACCGTTATCTCTCCTTCTTCCTGATAACCCTTGTTTTGGTTTCAATGTTCTTGGTGAGTGCTATTTTACTTGTGTTGGTGAATCATTCTTGGATTTCACTTTTGCTCGTCTCCCTCCTTCTTCATTTTCCTTGTTCGTTTAATATATTAGGTCCTTTCATCCGTTTCTTGGGACATTTTGGGGTCATTTAAACCCATAAACTTGTTTCCTTGTGGCTTAGGTTTATTATTTCCTCATTCTCGTTGTTTATTTGTGGTTCCCTTCTTTATGTTTGGGTTGTTGTCTCAATCACTTTAAAATATTTACATTTTACTAAGTATGTTCCGTGGTTCCCTTCTTTATGTTTGGGTTGTTGTCTCAATCACTTTAAAATATTTACATTTTACTAAGTATGTTCCGTGGTTCCCTTCTTTATGTTTATGTTTTTGTCTCAATCACTTGGGTTGGGTTAAAGTCGTCGTATTGTCGTGTCATATTCCTTATATTTTTATTTAAAATCAATCATTTCATTTGATAAGAAGTATTTTTTACAATTATAAATATTTTTTTTATCTCTGGTACGGGGTTGGCTATTTGTGTCGTGACAATATATATATATAAACTTTCACTATGAACTTACTTTGAATTTATTTCCCCAAACGTTTCAACGTGGTATACGTCTTCTTCAGTGGGAGTAAATACTGAATGTCTTTACAGAGTAACGGTTATGGACCTACAGTTGGTTGAAACGTTTGGGGAAATAAATTCAAAGTAAGTTCATAGTGAAAGTTTATATATATAATAGAAAAATAATCTTTAATCTGAGTAAAATAAGAAGATATAGCCAATTACTACTTAGGCCTATAAAATGCCTAACTGTATAAATCCAAAATAGACAAATTTTAAGAAATTAACTATTGTATTAAAAAATTCAGGGCAAGTAACTCATTAAGTACAATTAGTGAACCATATTAAGATGTCAGAATTAGATTAAAAACATAAAATAAGAAAGAAATGTAATAACATAATATTAACATTTTTGTCAAAACTTTAATACACGAACAAACCCAGCTTTGTTCAAAATGATCTTTGAAAGAAAATAGAAACCGTTGTGATAATATATAATACATAGATAAGAAGACAGAAGAATAATAGCCATCAGAAAATATTTATTCATTTTGAATTAAAATTCAAATATTATAACAATTGACATAAATGTAATCAACCAATGAGAGTATAGACAGTTGCCATAACAACGGAACGTTATTTAATATAATTCCGTTATAAAACATTAGTCCATTATTGACGATCAAGAGATACAGAAGCCAAACCATATTCGACTCAATTTTCAATTAAAATAATAATAAATACTTCAAAATTTAACGAGATGAGGATGCAAGAAGTCTCATGAAGAATTAGTTAACCCAACAGAGATAATAGACCAGATTTTAATCTTAAAAATTAATTATTTTATCCAAATTATTTGAAAAGAAGCCAGATGCAATCCAAAATATAAATGATGGAAGATTGATGATCGTATAGACCCAACCTAACTAAGAACTAAGTGACTCTTCACCAGAATTCAACAAGATTTGTTAAGTATATTGTAACTATATAATTCTATTTGATAATAAATTAATTAATTATACACTTCCACTTACCTTAAATTCTTACATGTGTTGGCCGGATCTCTAGTGGTGGATTAACCCCGTTCATACGACGAACTGATCAGTGCAGCAAATGAAATGAGGTGTTTGTACATAACTTGTTTAAAAAATTATATAATATAGTAGATAACATTTTATTTACTATTAAAGTGACATTTATATTCAAACTTCTTTCTGTTCATGAAATATCAAAAAAAATATTAACCCGTTCACATTATTATCTTTAACATATAAAATACATCAAAACTTTTTAACTATCTAACATCTATCATTCTAAAAGAACCAATACCTTTATTTTTTGTTTATATACCCACACAACTCACATACAACATTATTCGAGATCTCATTTATTTTCTTTTAAGTCTATGCCCATTTATAAAAAAAATTGTTGCGTATTCAAAACTTACGTGGTCCAACACCGTTGCGTCACGAGTGTTCACGCACTTTCACTAAATATTGTTAAATTTTGTTCATGTTTCTTGTCTTATTAAATCCGAATTTACTCTTCGATCACATTTGACGAAATTTATGACATTTTATTAAAAATAGACTCGGTTTTTTATAAGTCGAGTCTAATACCTCTGGCCGGAGTGATGGCTGGACTAACAGTGCGAACAAGACTCCCCACTATACCTTGTTGATGAACGGGAAGGAACTGCTTTCAGGCTGCGACTTTTTCGTCGCCGTACACAGAAGTATGGACTGTCCATGTGGCGAATTAACCAGCGTCATTAGGCGGTGACGATATTAGAGGCTTAGGTGCGTGGAGCCTCTTTGTTGATTTCCTCCATCTCCAAAGCACATGGCAATAAAATCTTTCTGTCTAGCCATTTTTGTCACATCGGTTCCAACTGTTGTGCGCCCGGGCTCGTGTATGCGCATACAGTAAGTGACAATTATTCGGTTCACAACCAAGTATTGCGTTCTCTGACAACACGCAGGCCAAAAAATTATGTTACTGTTCATTGTTTGAATCCAGCGCTATTTCACATGGGACTTGCAATGATGATACTAAAGAAATTTAAATAAATTTAATAAAAAGTAAAAGCCCCCATTTTGGCACATTACAATATTTGAACTACCCGAATTTATGAACTAAATTCTAATTAACTTTTCTCACAACACAAATAACTCTCACTCCGAACTGATAACTAAATTTCTTTCAAGCATTGATTGATAATAAAAACTAAACTTGTATTCACACACTTTTTAACACTTAGAAAACGAATTGTATTTAACTCTAATAGTATATAAGTACCATTGATGTAAGGTAGTGTACTTTATTAGCATCTTGTTAATATTTTTTTTTGTAATCAAAAGAACTCAACGGTTGAACGAACTGTAGAAAATAAACATTGACGACAGCCATGTCGATTTAGAAGCGTTTCAATCAACTTAGCCAACCTGAGAATAGTGTCTATTTATTGCCGGAGCAACATTATTTAATAACAGTATATTTTTGTATTTAACTGAATAACTATTAACTATTTCTCGTTAATAAACTAGTACTGAGTAGTAATAACCATCCTTTATTTCAGTATAAATTGTATTATAAAGTTTGTGTACTTTAGCGATGAGCAAAATTGTCTGCCAACGTTAGACGTCAGCAGCACAACGAACTACAAGCGAGATTCAAATACCCGCCAGTTGCGAGGGTAATTTGAATTAGTCATCACCGCATAGAACGACCGCTCAGTTTAACTTGTTTTAATTGTTTTCATAAACAATTTGGCGCCACCCGGGACATAAATTTACTCATTGAAGGACAGGTAAGGTTTACACTCGTGAAGCTATCGGTACTGGTAATTCGTGCGTTCGCGGCGGACATCGTCAGAGTGAGATGCAATATAAATTGACAACAACTTGGTAAGACGTTGAGAGTACTCAGGAGGTTAGAACGACAGGAATTTGGTTACAAATTGGCTACCAACTAGTGAGGCTAGAAGTGAGGAAGAACGACATTCTAGCAGCGATTACGAAAAGGAGAACAAGATGCATAAGAGGGCATCATCACTGAGACGGACGAAGGAGGCCGAAAAAGCAGTCAGAGTGGAAGAAGTAACATCGGTCGAGGATGTGGAAACGGCGGGGGACAAGGAGGAAGCTAGAGGAGACCCGAATCTAATCAAAATAATAGAATTAATGAATAGTATGAAGGAAGAGGTCAAGCAAACAATGAACGAAAAATTCGACAGGAATGAGGAGAGTTTTAAACAGATGAACGAAAAATTCGACAGAAACAAGGAAGAAACCAATGACAATTTTAAGAAACAGAAGGAAGAAACTATTGACAATTTTAAGAAACAGGAGGAAAAAATAAACGAAAAATTAGACAGAAATAACGAAGAATTGAAGAAAACTTAAGAAATATTAGAAGGAAAGAGTGAGAAGTTAAAGAGACAGATCAAGGAGGATCTGGAGACACTGAACAACAAGATAGAAAATAATAATGAAACCCTCCAACAACAGTTGAAGGAAATTAATGAGAAGACTAAGGAAGAAATGAAGCAGCAAGTGATACACCAATTAATGGAGTACCGGGAAGAAATAAAACAGACGATCACAGGAACCAATGAGAAATTAGAGGAGATGCTGGAAAAATTAGATAAAACCAACGAAACGGTTGCAGAAGTCCGTAAGGAAGTAATAAATAAAATGAACGACCTTGAAGGCGAAAATAAAAGGAGAATTGATGAATTTCAAGAGGAAACCACCAAAAAATGTGAACAGGCGAAGCAGGACATGCGTCAAATCCGGGAAGAAAATCAGAAGGAAATAACGGCCATACGAACGGATCTGGGAGAAAGGATAGAAGGAGTATACAATAACTTAAATACAATTGACAGTAAGGTTGACAAGAACAAACAGGATTGACGAAATACATAGACGCGAAGAAATATTGCAGGAAGAAGTGGACGCCTGACGTGACCGACCATATAACAGCAATCACATCATAAACAATGACAATCGTGAAACTATCAACTTCCGCAGCTACAAACGTAACCCCATTGAATTTCTGAAGAGGGTTGAAGAATTGATTGCAAAAAATCGAGAAACTTGCTGGACAACCGTGAGAGGAATACTGGATGAAATGTTTAAAGAAACATACGATAATTGGTGGACCGCCACGAGACCGGACATCCAGAGAATACAGGAATTCAAGGCGCAGTTCAAGACGAAGTACTGGTCAGAATCGACCCAAAATATGGTACGAAACAACCTGAGCAACGGAGAAGATCTGCATGGCCAGAAACTTGGAACCCTGCATTCCTGAAGAGTGCCTGGTGATACAAATGTCGTACCACTATGATGATGCAATACAAAAGGCACGAATGTATAGCCAAGTGAAAACGATTCAAGACATGGCCAGTCTGTTAGAAAGCCATGAGCACGAGTGGCAATATCGGGAGAACTGCTTCATGAGCTCCAGAAATAATAAAAATAATGAAAGTCAATCACCACCAAACCAGCAGAATGAGAATAAGCCGCTGACGAACAACCACAATAATTACCGTGGAAATAACGCACCTAATTACCAGAGTAACCAACAGGGAAATAACGCACAAAGGACGGGTAATCAAAATGGTAATGTTAATGGAACTTATAGAAACAATGACTACCGGGGTAATTACCAACGAAACAGCCAAAACAACTATTATCTTGTACGTCGCTGACCGGTATTGAGTGCGCACTCACATCCGCTACGTCGCTGTGTTTGTGGACTATATTTTTTAAATGTTCTTTTAGTGTAATTTTTAAATGTCTTTTACGCAACTTTTAATGTTTAACGAAGACTTAACCGACGAATTATTTTAACCTCTGATGATGGATTAACAATCCGAAACGCGTTAGAAGAAAAGAAGAAAAGTTAAGCGATCACATAGACGGATTAAGGTAAAACTTTAAAGTTTAATTATAACTATTATCGCCCAAGGAACGGTAATAACCACAACCGAGGGTGTTGGCCACAAGTGAACTACGTGCACTATCAGAACCAAGGAAGTCCAAGAAGACACTATTCGAGACCACAAACAACCAACATGAATGATAATCAAACACAGAGCAATGACCATCAACAAAGGGAGGATGATAATAGGTGTTCACAACGGAATAATGGCGTAGAAGAATCCAGATCTGGAAGCAGGGACCAAAGAAGGGACATATCCTCCGGAAATGATTACAAAAATGAGAATCAAAGGAGTAGGAATAACGAGAACGCCAAATAACGGAGAATTATGATTGGATACCATTCAGCGACACTCCTACGGAGAATTTTAGAATCGCGTATAACCAACGGAACTCACCAGAAAACTGGATTCCCCAAAGAAGGAATGGTAACCATTCTAACACACCTCAGGTAGAGAGACAGGAGGACAATGAAGAAAAAAACACGGCAGACAGGTGGAATGAATAGGAACACCGAGAAATGGGACTGATTTCCTGATTACCGAACTAGCAAACCAATGGAAAAGAAATAACACTAAATTAATTAAAATAGTTAATAATCATCGAAGGGAAAACATAGATGAATACTTAAGACAAATTGATGGAAATGACTAAACGACCAAAGCAAATTAAGTAAAAAAGATATAAAAAAGCAAATAAATAAGTTTACAAGTAAAAGTGAATCAAAGAAGAATAGTAGATGACGAGAAAGAATTAAATTACAAAATTCAAAAAAATGTAAGATCAACTTACACTACCATTTAGAAAATATATGAGATAAAATAAACAAACGAAATAATAATAAAAATAAATATGTAAGATCAACTTACACTACCATTTAGGAAACATCTGAGATAAGAGATAAAATAAACAAACGAAATGATCAAGAATAAAGTAAATAAAATAAATATCTAAGAGGTATAATAAAAAATGAGAGGAATCCAGTAGGAATCGAAAAGGAATAAAAATGTTAATTGTATCAATAAATATCAACGCTTCAAGTATTATCAAATGAAATAACAGAGAGAGGTGAAAAATAAATATGACTCGAACTGAGCACTAATGAAATAAAAAATTCCCAACAAATATTATTAATATTATTATTATTAGTCACAAGATGACTGTATTGAAGAATAGTAATTAAGGTTGACTGTTGAATAGGTCCAGCAATCATTTAACTGAGCAGGAATGATGTTCCCCTGACCTCAGAAAAAGTGTAGTTTTGAACGACGGAGTTAGGTTAGCCAATAGAGCCCATCCGAATTATTATTTATCGTTACGCAGTTATTATTATTTTTATAGTTAACTAATCAGTTGAACGAAATAGAGTAAACGAAAAGTAGGTTAAGTATATATATATATATATATATATATGTATGTTTTAACAATACAAATCACAAACCTATTTGATTTTTTAATAATAAGAGAGTAACTCATTTTCTTTTATGCTAATTACCATGTAAATAAAGAGATGTCATGGACATAAATATGCGTGAATTAATTTGGCAACATGAATCTAATATTCCTTAATTCACAGGTTCCAGTTAAGTGTTTTGTTATGTTGTATTTTTTAATTAAATATATAACATTTTGTGAATATTATGGCAGCCTGTTTAATTGACCGACGTCAATTAACCAAGCTTCCAAAGTTATAAGGGCCATAGTATACTGAAGTTATAAAAGATAGTATACAGCCGTTATAAGATGCGCCACTCTACTATGCTAAGTAATTGCTAAGCTAAATGCTAATTGCTTTTAATCCTATGCTAATAAATAAAAGACTAATTGGAGTTACTGCAATAAAGAAATTAAAAAAAGGCCATATAAAAAGCTTAATAATAAAAATAAAAATTAAATAAAACAATAATAGCAATAATATATTAGTACAAAAGATTTGCAATTATTATTACGAAAAATAATATATGTAATGATAATTTAATTCTGTAAACCCATGTTGAAGCGTGCACAGATTGTCACCCCAAAATAAGTGTGAGAGCAAGAACAAACAGGATATCTATTAACATGTTAGAAACTGTATAAACTAGGCCATTGTTATAAGCATATGTGCAACAACTGTGAATAAACCAACCGTTGATCTAGACAATAGTCGAATATAAGCGCATAATCTCCTCCCCTTGCATAGGAATGTTATCGCCTAACAACAGTAGTCATAATATTTCGTATCACGTCCTGTAGAACTCTGTGTGAGATTCCCTTAGCTATTATTCTCTCTGTAAATTGAAAGGTATTTGATTCCACAAAACTAAAGATAGTCATATACAGTGATATAATCAGGGCCGGAACTAGCCCTCCTTTCACCTGGGGCAAGGGTATATTTCGGCGCCCCCTCCTCCCCCTCTACGCCATACTCACTCCATTTAAAACTATTTAACAAAAAACAAAAGCATATACTTTCCTGTACTTAAGTCAATGCTATTAATTACAGCTTCGTAGCTTTACTCATCAACACACTACACTATAGTGCAAACAGATCAAGTGAAATTACAGCACTCCTCTATTGTATTTTGTGTAATAATTTTTAACGGAATCTAAAAAGTAAAAGGTTTTTTCTTCATTTGTTAATCTGAAATTACAGAAGTGGGTAACACATTAAGAAATGAGACATTCAGTTAAACTTCAAATCATTCTTAAGTTTATTTGGTATTTTGGTTATAAATTGGTACAGTATTCATGTAGTACTTTACTATTTCAATTTGGAACACATTGAAAACTAATTAGATTTTTACATGAGTTTTGGGTACTAAATTTACTAACAGTCCTTATTCATTCTTGAATCTAAATAAATCAAATTGTCACTTTTCGAGCTTTTTTGGCAGCAAAGGTGTTAATAATGTCATCAAAAGAACTAGATGATGTTCTCTGGTGCTCGATAGAAATGATGCTCAAGTTAGAGAGTCTGTCTTGTTCCATTGTGCTCCTCAAGTAGTTTTTGACTATTTTCAATTTACTGAAGCTTCTTTTGGCTGAAGCAACTGTAACTGGTAAAGTTAGAAAAATCTTCAATGCCGTAGTCAAGTTTGGATAAGCATCTTGAAGCCCATGTTTATAAATAATCTGGAGCATTGCCTTTGCATGTGCTGTTTTTAATCCGTCGTCAATTTCCATCGCATGGTGCTTGAGAAGCTTTCTACTTCTTGAAAAAGTTCTTCTTTGTTCAAATCCGTTTTGTAGGAATCCGCGACTTTTTCAGCTTCTAACCTTAGCTCTGCAACACTCATTTTATTCATTATTTTTCCATTCAGGAAACTAAATTTAAAGTTTACATCTTCCAGAGCTTTAAATCGGACATTCATGTCGTTTAAAATGCTGTCAAATATTCCCCTCAATCCCACTTTAAAAAAGTCTTCTTGCGATAATCCACTGATCTCATCTTCACACCTCTCGTCAAACATTTTCTTTTTTTTCCTTTTCCGTTTTTCCTCAAATCCTTGAGGGACATCAAGGCTTTCAGCTATTATTCTGGCTTCCGAAATAGCATCTTCTGGTGCATTGCTCCTTATTGATTCTAAATCTGTTATTAAGCCCTTGATGTGTCTCACAGCTGTGTCTACGGTGACATCATCCCTTTGTAGGTATTTATTTACGCGATCAATTTTTTGCAGCATTTTGCTCCAGAAGCAGGTTAGGACAATAAATTCAAATTTGCAAATGTTTTGTGCCAAACATCTAGCTTCCGCTTTTGTTTCAGCGTTACAGAGCGAACTTTCGACCAATTCCTCTAAAGCATAATTCAAATCGTTTAAATGCTTACGAAAAACATCCACCGACTCCTTCCTTGCTGACCATCTGGTCTTACTCAGGGATTTTAAGGAAATCGGCACATGCTTCTTTAAAATTTCCCATCTTGAAGTAGAAGATGAGAAAAAAACAAACAGACGATTTACTATGCCAAAAAAAGATTGGGCTTGTGGAGAGAGCTCAGCAGCATGCACACCAACTAAATTTAATGAATGAGCTGAGCATGGTACAAAACATGCCAGCTTATTTTCTGTTAGAATTCTAGTTTGAACTCCCTTATAGATGCCGGCCATGTTAGTTCCATTGTCGTAAGACTGGCCTCTGCAATTTTTGATGTCCAATCCGTCATTTTCTAATTTTTTTAAAAATTTCTTCCGATATTCCTAACCCCGTTTTGTCACGGATAATGAAAAAATCTATAAAACTCTCTGTTAGTTCAGGCCCAGTTTCAGTCATTTTCACCTACCGAACAATTTGGGTCATCTGTTCTTTGTGGCTTATATCGGGAGTAGCATCAAATATAATTGAAAAATATTTGGCATCTTTCACATCTTTGAGAATATCTTCTCTTACTTTG
This sequence comes from Magicicada septendecula, assembly GCA_034769895.1. NCBI lineage: Eukaryota > Metazoa > Arthropoda > Insecta > Hemiptera > Cicadidae > Magicicada > Magicicada septendecula. The sequence continues at coordinate 404,859,094 of CM068375.1, read as the reverse complement.
CTGCTAATTAACGTGAGAAATTCATTTTGAATCATGTGGGAAAAATACCCAATCTGACCTTTTCTATGGCGATTGATATGAACATGTAAATCAGCATTGTAATGGGAAATCAAATCGATTGTGTTTAAAAACCTCCCACTTCTTGGATCACCAAAATTATCTAGCTCAGATGATCTTCTTAATGGCCCTCCTTGTTTTGCTGAAAAAACTATTGCGTCAATGATACAGCGAAGCACTTGTCGCCAGTGAGTTTCTTCTCTTGCTATATGTTCCTGTAGTTCTTTATCTATTCCTCCCTTTTTCATTGACATTTCAAGTGATTTCCAAGAACAAAAACAACGCTTGTGATTTTGCGAATTTTCATGATCTGGAATTCTTTCACTCACCTTTTTCCATTGGGTGAAACCCTCTTCTTTAGCTAAAAATGACAAGCTAGTTATAGATTCTTTAAAAGTTTGTGAAAATAGCCTACATGGGATGCAAAATAGTGCATTTTTAATCTTGCTATAACCTAGCCAGGATCTTTTTACTTGCTCTCCATTAGGCAACAGTTTGAAAACCAGTCCTTTGTGAGGCTACGGCCCTCCCTCATACTTTTACTTAGATCTAGCTCTTGTTCATTATCTTTATCTAACCTCATTTTCGTTATGTAACATCTCTGATGATCAGATATTGTATTTGGCCATGACCCTGGGTCGTTCATATCAAAATCTAACTGTGAGTCCTGAAGCTCTTTGTTTCTATAAATTTTTGAGCTATTATCTATCATGCTCGAAACTGCAGAATCGTCCGTTTTACTGAGAGCTAGCTGTTCAGCGATTTCTATATCTTTAGCAGTACTTACAGTGTCAGTGTTCGTGGCTTCCATATGTACATAGTTAGACTGGTCGGCCTCAACTGGATGTTCTTCTCCTTGTGAACCTTCTTCGTCTCGTTGTTGGCAGCTTACCTCACCTAAAAGTTAGAACCGTTTATTGGTCACTATTAGGTAATAGGTTACTATTAGAAAATAAAAGCAAGAAAATTTTTTTAACGGAGGTAGCTTTTGAATTCATAATAGATACATCCTCAATGTTTCCTCATCTCCAAACTTAGACAAACATTTTTTTTTTTAATCAGTTTTATTGGATCCAAAAGATACGAAAATAAAAATAAAAACTGTGAGAAAAAAATCTTCTTGTTTTTATTGAAAACATCTCACAACATCGCCCATGGGTTGTACCGTTATAACTATCATCAACTTAACTATGAATCTAGATTTACGAAGAGGACAAATCTTGGCAAGGTCTCTATGGGTTGTAAGGTGGGAGAAAGAAGAGAAGCTAAGCTTAACTAAATATTGGAGCCATGGGCGCACCCAAGGGGGAGGTTTGGGTGCTCGAGCCCCACCTCCTTCTCCTCTAAGAGTATAAAAATAATTTCGGTAAACAGGCCAAGTTAGATCGAGTTGAAATACCTTAGAAAAGGAATAAATCAGGAGTGCTCTAAAAAGCCTTAAATCCTCCGATTCGCGTCTAGTTTTCTGGGGGAGGGATAAATTGGAACTATAGTTGAATTCCGCTCTAGAAAGCCCCAAAAATGCCAAATTTGCGTACAATTTTCAAAATTATTCTAGTAAAAGGCTAAATTACAAGAAGTGCTCCAGAAAGCTTTAATGCTCCCCAATTTGCGTCTAATTTTCTTGGTTGGGCTAAATTAGAATAAGTTAAATTCTAATCTTTAATTTTTAAAGAATTTAAAAAAGTTTAAGAAGTTCTGATATCAAAACATGCTGACAGTGGACTAAGGAGTATTAATGTCAATTCCATGACCGTAAACTGCGACTTTGCAAGTTCACTCGATGAGTGTTTGCCGCCGCTATGTGTAGAATGTAGGAAAATACGCAAATTATTGGGAATGTTTGTAAGCGATCGGCCGACTTCGGCCGTGAGGCGCACAATAGTGGTGGGGTTTGAGGGATTGGGTGAGTTTCAGTGTTTCCACAAAGAGAATCTCAAATCCCCCCCCCCAGGAGAAATTCCTGGCTGCGCGGTTGATCCAGAAAGCCCAAAAAATGCCCTGGGAAAACAAAATTATATAACGAGCTGAATTCTTCTTTAAAGATCCCCTAAACTCCCCAACTGTTTACGATTTTTAAATCTATTCTAAGAATGAGTTAAATTACGAGCTGAATTTCGCTGCAGAAAACCTCGAGAACTTCCAATTTCCATCCAATTTTCGAAACTTTTCCTATCCCCCCCCCGGCCAGTGAACTATCTCAAAATTAGTTGATACGTCCCTGGGTGGAGCGATATATGAACAATAAGGAATTGGAGTTGTCTATTAATTTTCCCGTAAACAGTTTTGTCATGATAAAAGGCAAACATTTTTAACATTTCAAAGCCTAGCATCAACAATTAATGTTATAAATTAAACTAATTTTTAAAAATTCAAAAAATACTGGGCTTACCTTTTTCTGTCAACCACGACGACATAAATGATGATAATCTGTTTTCATTGTGATGCCGCTCCTTGGCTTTTTTCCTGTATTGTGCTCCAGAAGGTTTCCTTGACATTTTTGTTGTATTGAGTGACTAATTCGGCTAATGGTACCGAGAAATATAAAGAAAATTAATCTAATTATTCGTATTTATTACAAAAATATCAGCAATGGAACGATTTCACTACTTGCACCTTGCACGTAAATGATAAACTGAACTACTGAACAGTGGTTTCCTTGGCAACTTTGGCACAATCTTTTCTCTTCCCTCCAAAAATTTATCTGCATTAACCGCAACGAGCCGGAAGTAGCCGAACACGCTCGAGCAATTACGAAGATCGGTTGTAACTTGTATATGGCCGATTGAAACGGGCGGGGATAATTCTCAATTAATAATGAATTCTTAACATCTATGTGATATGATTACTGCTTTTTAAATTAAGTTACATCAAATTAAATAAAAATAAAATTGAAGACGTTAAAAACTAAATCGCACAAATAATGCTTTATTATTTGAAAAATTGTAACATATAGACGATATAGAAAAAAATTTTATTATTTCTTCCTTTTTCGGCGCCCCATGTCTGGGCTAGCGCCTTCGGCACCCCCTCCAAGCCGGCGCCCGGGGCACATGCCCCGTCTGCCCCCCCCTAGTTCCGGCCCTGAATATAATTAATATAATCAAACTGATGTTGATTAGTATAAGTAGATTACTACAATTAGCATATTAAGACAATGTCTCAATTTAACCCGGATTTGTTATCAAAAGACGAATTATGCTATGAAGCACTTTTACGCGGTTTACCTTATGCAAACGTAACGGTCGCAGAATTATGCAAAACATTACGCGAAAACAAGCAAAATATACCTACCCAGTTAGATAGATTAAACGAAATAGAACTTGAAAGCGAAGTAGAAACGTGTTATGCAAAATATAGAGAATTGACGTCAATATTGCAAACCCTCCACGACGAAAAATCACCCGCCATAATCTTGCGTACCACGCAACGGATAGAGCATTTAACCCGTCGCATAAATAATTTACTAAACTGGCCCGGAGCTACTGTAACACCCCGTGACGTGCAAAAATTTGCAGATGAAGCATTGCAGCAATTACCAACGATAATAAGAAACCTACGTTGTAAATCAGACTCATTTAAAATGGAGGAAATATAAGAATCTCTTTCTAGATTAAATATCACACCATCTCAATCACCCACCATCGAACAGAGACCCACTACCGTGACTTTCGAATTTCCACAAGTATCAAGTGTAGAACCGAATGCAGATCAGACGCTTAATAGAAATGTTAATACCGCACCAACAGCGGAATCCTCACCTCCAAATGCCCAGCGTAGTCTCACATATAATAATGATTTAATGAGTAATCGTGTGTTACCACCCTCTGCGATAATAATTCAGTGTCGAGACACCCGAGAATACAATCTCACGTGAACTTTAGTGCTAACCTATACGGAAAGATAACTCATCCCGTAGAAAAGATTTTACCAGAAATCCAATATACCGACGGATTAAGTATTACCAAACTGTTAGCGTTCATAAAATACCTTTTACAAATAAAAGACTTACAGCAACTGAGCGATAGCCAAATATTGCAAGTCATTATGACTAAATGTAGACCACCATTAAAAGACCGTGTGCAGGAGTCAATGAATTTTCAGCATTCCGTAGACCAACTATATTCTGCCTTAATAAGACATTTTATTCCAACGGGAATTTATGAAGAATTAAAACAGAACACAGTACTTAGAGTATAAGGAACGCACGAGAGACTCGCGCACTATATTTCAGAAATAAGAGAATCTTCATTATTACTAAAGGTAAATTTGAGTGAACCACAGTTAGTAGAAACGATTCTGGTAGGATTATCCCCAGAAGAGAGATCGCGATTAGTACTGATCAATAGACCCAACACTTTTGCAGAATTAGAACAATTCCACTCATCAAACGTATGGTATTCGGACTAAAACAGACGTGCTTTAATTCCTCAGACACAACGCAGAAACGAAACACCACCCCTGGTATCAGAACCGAGAATACACCGTGATAGTCGACACTTTAGAACTCCGAAACCTTCGCACTACCAACCTGCACAAAATTATCAACTGAAATCCCAACCAAATATGAGCGACACAGTGAGTAGAGAAAAAATATGCTATAACTGCGGTAAACAAGGTCACATTAGTAGGTACTGTAAACAGAAACAGCACTACCAAAAATCCTCTCATTCAAAAAACATGTAAGGCAGGGAGTGCTGAAATCCTGTGTCTCCCGCCGCGTCGTAAGAGTAGGTAAAACCGAGAAGAACAAAACCAAAAAAAATAATAATAAATTAAAATTAGACCCATACGTAGAAAGATTTGTCAATAGATGCAACTCAATTACTACATGCAAATCCAGTGTGTGTCAATTACCATATACAGTAAAACCTCGTATTTACGCTCCCGCTTATAACACTATCCCGTCCATTACACTCTTTTTATACGGTCCCTGGACGTTTCATATACATACCCCTTAAATTTTAACCTCTTATAACGCTTCCAAGTCCCGCTTATAGCGCTTTTTTTCCCGGTCAAAAATGGGGAAAAATTCCGTATAAATTGTGAAACAGTACTGTATTTGAGATGTTTTAAAAGCGTGGTGAAGATATTGTTGCTCTGACTGTACTGAAGGTCATTACACCCTGCGTAGACGAAAGGAATTCCACCCTCTACCTGAATAAACCCTCCGGCCAGCAGTGTCGGGAATTGTACCTAACGGTACTTTCCTTTGCATGAAAGGAATTTAACACTCAAAAGTCTCCCTGTCAATACAATACATTGCTGTCCTTTCTTATTAGTCGTTCTTTGAATTCTTGGCAGTGCAGTTGTGATTAGTGCAAAAATGGCAGAGCGGAAATCTGTTTCTATAAATGAAAAATTACAATTCCTCCGTAAGTACAACGAAAATTCTACGCTGAATCAAAAGGATTTTTCTGAATCCGTGGGAATCCCTTCATCCAGCTTAAGAACAATAATAAAAAATAGGGATGCTATTACCGATGCAGCGAAGGGTGGTAGCAAACGTAAGAAAGTGAGATCTGGGAAATATGAAGACATCGAGGAAATTGTTATTGAATGGATTCACCAATCCCGTGATGCTTCAATTCCATTAAGTGGCTCAATCATACAAGAGAAAGCACGAGAAATAGCAGGCAAATTGAACACAGACTTCTCTGCTTCGAATGGTTGGCTTGATAGATTCAAGCAAAGGCATGGCATAGTGTATCGGCAAATCAGTGGTGAATCAAAGTCAGTTAGTGACAGTGATGTAAATGACTGGCAAAGTGAAGTGCTACCTAGGCTCATTAATAATTATGCGCCGCGCGATGTGTTTAACGCGGATTACTGTGGCTTATTCTTTAAGCTAATGCTCGACAAGTCACATGTGTTCAAAGGGGAGAAATGCCACGGTGGCAAATTAAGCAAAGAAAGGGTAACTGTGCTTGTTGCTGCAAATGCCGATGGATCTGAAAAATTACCACTGTTAATGTTGGGGAAGTCACCTAGACCCCGATGTTTTAAAAACATTAAACGACTGCCTTGTGAATACAAAAATCAAGCACATGCCTGGATGACTGGTGACTTGTTTGTCACTTGGCTGAAAGACTTAGACCAAAAAATGGTAAAAACCAATCGCAAAATCCTGCTTTTTGTCGATAACTGTCCAGCTCACCCGAAAAATGTGAATCTGAAAAATGTAGAACTAGCATTCCTGCCTCCCAACACAACCAGTAAACTCCAATCAATGGACCAGGGGATCATAAAAGTGCTCTAGCATTTTTATCGAAAGCGTGTTGTTCTATGATATCTGCAGTGCATCGATAGTGGAGCCGAAAACCGCATCACCTTATTGGACGCAATGAATTTCATCTCCGCTGCATGGGAAGGGATCGATGCGCAGACCATCGCCAATTGCTTCAATAAAGCAGGCTTTTTTAAGGTAAGATTCTAAATGTTGTTAGACTAGGCTATTATTGAGCTTCTGTATAAAACTTGTTTTGTTTCGACAGGGGGTTAATTTTCTTTTTTTAATTTCTTAGGGACATGCTGTAACACCCGGTGAAACAAATGCCCCTGTCACAATTGATAATGACGAGGATTGGGCTGCTGTACAGGAGAAGTTAGGAGATGTTAACTTGGAAGATTTTGTATCAGTTGACAATGGTCTAGTGACATCAAAAATCCGCGATGTCGATGACATGATTGCGGATCATGCTGCCGCTACCGTCCAAGATGAAGACAGTGATGAGGAAATTGAATCTGCGGAGGAAAATGTCCCTACACGAAATGAAACTCTTGGAGCAATAAATCTGCTCTGAAAATACAATATCACTGTTACTCCTGGCAGCGTATTAAGTGACGTGAATAGCTACTTAAACCGCATAGAAAATGTAATCATTCATAATAGTAGTACACACACTCGACAAACATCAATCAAAGACTTTTTTAATAGGAAATGAGCTAGAATTTGCATTTTGCATTGTAACTAATGAACAATACTGTAATTATAAATACAGTACTGTAATAATAATAATAATAATAATACAGTAAAAATAATATAGTAAAATAAAATACAGTAATAATAGAACACAGTACTGTAATTGTTTGCTATGAAGTGGTGTCCAAATTGTTTTCCCATCTCACAAATCATTTCCCGTCTATAGCGCTGTCCCGCTTATTAAGCGTTTAAACCACAGTACCTTGACGCGTGTATTAACGGGGTTCTACTGTATACAAGTAGACCTTGGCATTACGAAAACACTAGGATTAATTGATTCCGGATCAACAAGGAGCTTAATTAGCCAACAGTTAGCCAAAACATTAGCCAAACACCACCTTGTTAAACATAGTCAACCGGTGAATATTAAATGCGCTACCGCTAATAACCAAAAATTAACAATAAAATTCAGCGTTACTATCAAACTAAAAATTAAAAATTTAACATGGTATTTTCCAGTATTAGTATCTGAAGAATTAGGACCAAACTTAATATTAGGAGCGGACTTCATCAGTAAAACAGGTATAATTCTTGACATGTACGATAAGAAGTATTATTTTAGATTCGACCGTACCCAAAATTTTTGACTTCGAAGTAAATAACAGTAAAGGTACAGAAACATCCGCAACGCACGTGGTACACCACGAACCTGCACTAGATCATTTAGAGAGTAGAGATAAACAAAAAATACATAATCTAATAAAAGAATTTTCCACCATTCTAACCCCAAAGTTAGGTTTAACGAATCTAATAGAGTACAAGATCAACCTGAACGATAATAAAGTAATCCAACTGCATCCAAATAAGTTATCTCCTCCAAAAATGGAAATCATGAGAAATCAAATCAATAAATTGTTAGAACAACAAGTTATAGAACCTTCCACTTCACCGTATTCATCACCCGCGTTCTTAGTACCCAAAGGCACTGATAAACATAGATTAGTCGTTGACTATAGACAATTAAATAAAAAGATAGAATTCGAGTCCATACCGCTCCCCGACATCCACAGCGCCTTCCACTATTTTACAAAAGCTAAAGTTTTCACCATAATGGATCTCAATCAAGCATTCCACCAAATACCATTATCAGAAGAATCCAAACATCTAACTGCCTTCGCAGTCCCGTTCAACCTGTACCAATTTACAAGAGTACCCTTTGGAATCTCCCAAGGAAGTTCTGTTTGTAGTCGATTGTTAGAAAAAATATTCCACGACGTAAAATTTAAATTCGTATACCACTACCTAGATGACATAGTAATTTACAGCGAATCCATGGAACAACATCTTCATAATTTACACAAAACCTTATCCCGACTAAAGAAAGCCGGATTAACCGTAAACGCAAGTAAAGTAAATTTTGCCGTTAACCAATTCTCATTTTTAGGTCACATAGTATCTGCCAATGGAAAAGTAAGCATAGACCCAGAACGCACGCACCACGTGATACGAAAGGAATAGCCCGATTTTTGGGAATGATAAATTACTTCCACAAGTATATTCCACACCTAGCTGATATAACAGCACCCTTAAATGCGTTAAGAAAAAAAGGAGTAAAATTTGAATGGACCCCTCAACATCAAACAGCATTCGACAACCTGAAAGAAAGTATAATACAACCTCCAGTATTACAACTGGCCGATTTCACGAAACCATTTATCGTACAGACAGATAGTTCAAGTGTAGCCCTAGGAGCAGTCATATATCGGGAAGTAGATAATTCTAGATTACCGATCAGTTATGCCTCGCGAACCCTAACCGATCAGGAAAAGAAATTCTCTGCATACGAATTAGAATATTTAGCCGTAGTATTCACATTCAAGAAATTCAAGCCATTTTTAGAACATAAAGAATTTCTGTTAGAAACAGATAATCAAGCTTTATCATGGTTATTAAATCACCCCAAACAGTTAGGTCGTATCGGAAGATGGGTATTGAGATTAAATTGTTACAAGTTTAAAGTACAACACATTCGTGGCACCCAAAATGTAGTAGCCGATACACTATCCCGTATGTTCCAGCAGCCGAGTAAGGAATCCGAACATAATGAAAGAGGTGAAACATCAATAATAAATACCCTAATAACTGAATTCCCACTGGCATTTACTGACATAGCCCAGTATCAACAACAAGATCCTTCCTTAAGTAAAATAACAGAACAGATCAATAAAGGGAATACTTCAGATAAATATATATTGTGTAAGACAGTATTGCTACGACAGCACAGAACAATCTACGCGTTTATCGAATGCGCCAGAAAGATCTCGACGTAAGCGTGTGGTGTACGTGCTACTAAACGCATTTGCGAGAATTTTCTCGACTATGCCAGCCTTCGCTCGGGCGCTCGTACTGTGTCAAGGCCGCAGCAATTACGTAGTTCGCGAGAGATAAGACGCAGTTTGGAAGCTTCTGGTGTGTGAGCGTAACTATAAATACATCGCGTCGCGGCCTTAGTAGTTTAGTTCAATGCGAGATTTTTGACTGTGCGGTCCGAGAGTATTAGTGCGATATATTTTACAGAGCGGTTCGGGTTATTACGGTGTACGTTCAAGTAGTTATTAGTGAAGTGTTGCGTTTATATTCGGACGCTATAATTGTAATACAGTTGAGTTTTAATATTAGTGGACATTTTATTGCGTATGAACAATTTCATTTGATTTGTTGTAGACACTGTGTTGTTAATTACGAACTGTTTTACTATAACAATTAAAGGTGTGATTAGTGACTTAATTGGTGTCTTGTACTTATTTTGTTTCCACTGTACCTACGACGATCGAGTAGACCGTCGTAACAGTATTATGTTATAAACTAGCAAATGGAAAATCCATGAGAATAATTGCCCCGGACATTATTAAACCAATGCTTATGCAATACTACCACGCATCCACCATTGGAGCTCATTTGGGTATTAATAAAACTATACATCGTATTAGAAAAGAATATCATTGGGGAAATATGAACAGCGAGATAGCTAAGTTCGTAAAAGAGTGTAAATTGTGTGCACTAAGCAAACCTGCGAGAAACAGCCACATTGGTAAATTAATCTCAGAGACTCCCATGACACCCTTTTCAAAAATTTACATACACTTTTCTGGCCCTTATCCACGTTCAAAATCCGGTAACACCATGCTACTCATTTGCATAGATTCATTTACCAAATTCGTCTGGATGTATCCCATGCGACGAGCATTAGCATCAACCACAGTGAAAATTTTACAAGAGAGATTATTTAAAGACTTTGGTACACCAGTACACCTAGTGTCAGATAACGGACCCCAGTTTAAGTCCAAAGAATTCAAGGACATGTGTTTCAGACTAGGCATAGACCATATAACTGTTACAGAGTACCTTCCACAAGGTAATATCACTGAAAAGTACTTGTGAAACTTAAAATCTGCTTTAATACCCTATCATGCAAACGACCAGACATCATGGGACCAGAACCTATCCTGGATCCAATTTGCTTTCAACTCAGCATATCACGAAGGACATAAATCTACACCCTTTGATTTGTTGTACAAATATAAACCAAATCACCCATTATCCACAAAGTGGAAAATACATGAATTGCTACCCCGCGAAATCAGTGTTAAAAATATAAAAAAAATATGGAACGAAGCTCACGCAAATCTGAGAGTAAACTTAAGAAAATCGTGAAAATATCACGAGCATGATAGTAAAGAAATTAAGTATCAAGTCGGAGACTTAGTGATGTACCAAACTCATCCGACGAGTAGTGCAGTTGATAAGACCACCTCCAAACTCTCTTACCGATGGTGTGGCCCTTACAGGATTCACAAATATTTAACGCCTGTAACCGTAGCACTGTATGACCCACTACGGATAAGTATGTATGAAGAAGTCATGTTTCCCAGATAAAATATTATCACGGAAATTGTTCTGCTAGTGAGCAAAGAAAGAAATGAAGTAAAAAACAATAAATGTACTACGAAGTATATTTCCTATATTGTAATTAAGTCACTGTAAACCATACTTAATTACAAAATTGTAAGGTATGAATAAGAATGAGGCCTGATCAACCTTAGATCCTATTCACCAAAAATAAATAAAAGCGATATGTAAAGTCAACTGACAAATAAAGGTAACATTACCACAGAAAAATACAGTACTAAAATAAAATTGTCGACGAACAATAAAAAAAAAAGGAAAGGAAACGCAGTAAGTATGAAAAACATAGTCTGTGTAGAATAACTCCACTAAACGAGTTAGAAAAATCTAAACGAAAAAACCGGTAGTAGTATTAAGTAGTAGAATTAAGATAAATTGTAGAGATAGTATAGTATTGTATCTTTTAGATACAAAAAAAATATATATAATAAAAAAATATATTGAATTGATAATGATTCGATTATCACATGAGTGAATCACGAAAAGAGAGAAACGGGGTTTCACACGGAAGCTCGTACCAAATTCCCAGTGTAATTTTTAGCTATTTCCCCGTTGAATACACATCGGTCACCGACCCAGTGTCTTCTTTAAGTGGAGGAGAATGTGACGATTTAATAGGGTTAAATAGCACAAAATAACAAAAAAAGAGGTAAAAATAATATAATCCTAAATGAAACTACATAATATCTCTCCCTATGAAATAAATAGAAAACTAAATAATCTTAAACAAATAAATATGTAAACCACCTCCTGTTTCATCAGCGAGTAATAAATTATAGAGACGTAATAAACCAGCAATTTAAAATAAGTAAAAATAATAATTAATAAATTAAGAACTATTTCTCGCGCAGGTAAATAACAACATGCGCGGACACGTACTTCGCTAAGCGAGTGGTGCGCCCCCCAAAATTAGTTGTAAATCAGACTCCGCAGTGAGTTGTACTTACTGTACAACTCAGTGAGTTGTACTCGGAGTGTGACTCCGAATGAGCCACAGTTGAAAATGTAGGCAGTACCTAAAAATGATAGAGAATGAAAGAATATGTTGTTCACTCTCTTAGTTTCTTTAAGCTAATGCTTAGTAAAGCTGATAGCAATAATTATCAGTAATTTCAATATGTTTAACATCTTTGATACGTTTTAAGTGTGTGTTTATGACATCTCTGCAGTTGATTTAATATCACGTCAACGTGATAGAGATCACAGTATATGTAACAGTTTAACTATAAGGTAAAAGTGCGGGAAAACGGAAGTAAGTGAGTTCAAGTGAAAGTTTCTCACCACTGCCAGCACCAGAATCTGATCAACCTTGCAAAAAGAGAGAGAACCACACCTTCCATTATTACACCTTTCTTCAGACCTCCAGGATATATCAGAAGCCGCATAGCCACCGTTTACTACAGACAACCCCGATTCGCCGAGGATGCTACATACAGGTGACACAGAAGTCTAACTTCTGTAGTTCAGAAATTACTTAAAAAAAATATGTGAGACAATTGACACCAAAATATTATTAATATAATAATACAAAAGCTTGGCCGAATTAAATTACCATTGCAACTTTGTAATAAACAATATGATGTATTTAGCTTTAATGACTATAACATGCTAATATTAATAAGTCCATTCTTCAAATGGCAGCAAAAGTAAATTGTTTAACTGTAATATAAAGAAAGGATATATCTCGGATCCGAGGGTATGAATTACCAAAGTTTTATAAATAATTAACCAAGTTGATTAATTATGCATTATTATTTATCGTTATGCAGTTATTATTATTTTTACAGTTAACTAATCAGTTGAACGAAATAGAGTAAACGAAAAGTAGGTTAAGTATATATATATATATATATATATATATATATATATATATATATATGTATGTGTGTTTTAACAATACAAATCACAAACCTATTTGATTTTTTAATAATAAGACAGTAACTCATTTTCTTTTATGGTAATTACCAAGTAAATAAAGAGATGTCATGGACGTAAATATGCGTGAATTAATTTGGCAACACGAATCTAATATTCCTTAATTCACAGGTTCCTGTTAAGTGTTTTGTTACGTTGTATTTTTTAATTAAATATATAACATTTTGTGAATATATGGCAGCCTGTTTAATTGACCGATGTCAATTAACCAAGCTCCCGAAGTTATAAGGGCGATAGTATACAGAAGTTATAAAAGATAGTATACAGCCGTTATACTATCTCCACATTAATTATTAATATAAAATTCACATAAATATTTTATATTTGCTTCCAAACAAAATTCACTTCCATTTCTCAACTTTTAATTGTTTGCTTGACGTACAAATCAAATTAAAGTATTTAAATTTTGTTCAAATAGTGAAACAAATCTAAGTCCCTTACCAAAGATCCACCTTGAAGTTAATTTACATCATCTCTGTCAATCAATTAATTTAATCATAATTTTCAAAATTCCAAAATCCTTTAAATGAATTTACTTTCTAACTCCTCTTAACTAGAGGCTAAACAAAATAAAATAAACAACTTATTTCTATCATAAATTCCCTTATCACTACATTTGTTTACAAAACATATAACATGAACAATATGAATCGGTTAATACATCATCTATACACACAATCATCAATATATCATGAACATGAACATGACACAATCTGTACCCAAAAATTTAATTAAAATTAAATTTTTTTTTCAAAATTAAATGAAGTTAAATTCCAGAACCATATATTCTAACAATTAATAAAAAGAGACAAATTATTAAATTAAATTAATTACTAAAAGAACATACGAATTGCTTGCATGAACCTTATACAGTCCACACCAGTCATCAGCTGATGTCTCACTAACAGGTGAATGATCTTTCTATAGGCACACTGAATACAATTAACACCAATACACAAAATTATATAATTACAATCATAAATGTTCTTGTAGATTAAAATCATTACAATTGAACCTAGCACTTAAAATCGGTTGTTCTCATAAGTGAATATTCATCACTAATCATTGAATCATAGTTATAGTAACCGTTACTGAACAGGAACTGGGTCATCAATTGCCAACTCTCTAGTTAGAGTAGGTCAACTTGATTGGACTGCTGTTACAGTGGTCGTTACACCTCACTGATTTCTCAGCTACTCCTCCTACTTCATCATTTTCTTAATTCCCCCCTTATACCCAGTTACAATTAGGTAACCACCCGCCGGATAAACCGGATCGAGCGTTTGCCTTATGCACAGATGCGTTATCTGTGTCCCTGGCTTGTAACGGCCAGCACCTTTTCCACACACACTATTGTTTCCTGATGGTGGACTGTAGCACCCATTTGCATCCCCAAGAACTGAAGTTTATATATGGTATAGACGCTGCCTATACCATACTTGGTTCAGCGTTATGAAAAATTCGGCATAACTGATGTCCGAGGACACTAGCAATCCTACTAAATATTATTTACACACCCTTAACACGGCACTACCAACCCCTATGAAGGTAGCCGCTGTTCCATAGTTTGGTGATTCCCCTGAATTTACCCCCCAGTTGATTCACCAATTTTGAAAATAATAACAAGTATGGCTAGGATACAATCTGCCTAACCACACTTGCTACCAATAGTCCAAATCCACGGTCAGGGTTCGGTGACTCTGTGACCGCCCAAAAGTGGGGAATCACAAGTAAAATATATGTTTGTGATATATAATACCATTACATGTTTAGACTCCTACACATTAAAATAATAAACATAATACAACATACACATTCATAAATAATATAAATCTCATTCCATTAAAATAAACCTCATAATAATTCCATTTTTATATTTGCCTCTGAATAAAATTACAAACATTTCAATTTTAAGTTTAGTTTCAAATTCTATTAACTCTTTCACTTGTTACATTTATTATTACATTTTAATTATGAATTGTCATCCCCAATGATTTGATTTATTGAATGGGCATTAAAATATAACCTTACCCCCTTTCTTCCTTCTAACAACCATTTACGGATTTATATAGGGTGACACCAATCTCTCAAAAATATTTACCTCCACTAATTTTCTAACTGCACTTAAATCATTCTCCTCTTAGAACCAAATACCTGCTACCCTCTTTGTACCTAGGATGTGTGTTCCCTTCTCGTATACTCATTCCCTTATTAGTTCCTGGCCCTTTCCCAGGTAACCCCGCCAAACACCATTTAAAACTATTTACCTCCCACCATAACGCCGTGTCGTTGATGACTCCTTACCACACCACCCTCTTTACAAAATTTCACCACCACATGTTTACTCTCCAATTACATTACTCTCACTTTCTCTACATACATGCACTGTCGCTACTGTGTCCCTACTACTAACCCGTTTCTGTATTATTTTTATTCCAAAATTCTTATTTTGTCTAACACCCATTTAAAATTGACTCTGACTGACTTAATGCCTTATTGAAATAATTATTATCACCCAAACTCTATCTTTTACCACATTTTACATTAAGTTAATCATTGAAAATGACACTAGAAAATTCATAACTACTGCAAATTAATTTAATTACCTAAATTAAAACCTTTTAAACACATTTAAAATTTATTATTAAAACATTTTATTTTACTTCAAAATCATTATCAAATTTTTACTTACCTATGGTCAATCATATACTCAAATACAACATGATTACTGTCATAAATTCAAAAATATAAACATTCATTACAACAAATATAGCGTACATAACTCCAGGTATCTTCTGAAACATTATAACAATCATATAACTCCACAACTAGACGCATTCTACGTTTACTCATTTACTATTTATTTTAAAGTTCACATCTCAGAAACATCATTTAAATTCATTATCAAAATTTATTTATATAACATTAATTAATCAATCATCTCAAATTATTTAACTCAATTAGTTTTTTTAAAACACAAAGTTACTTTAATTACAATAGTCAAAACAATTACAATTAATTTATTATCACCTTCATAATTATTCTCATTATTTGTTTAGTTTAATAAAATATTATTATTATTATTAAATCAATTTCTACTGCATACACACAATGTTTACACAAAATACATTTTACAACACAAACACAATTAGTCTCACTATAAATTTATTTACAATTTTTTGTCATTATTTTTCTGTTTACCACACCTCATTTCATAAGCTAGCCAGGTCATCACCATAAACTAAAATAATTAAATATCCATTCACTGATTTTTTATTTAACCACCATCATCGTAAATTAGTCTTACTTTTATATAACACTTATCGTCTTTACTCACACTCATTACATTATTATTATTGTAATGACCATTATCATTAATTATATCAGTATAGTATTTGACATTATTGTCTCCCATTAATTCGTAAAACCCGTCTACCTTGGTAATTTTCATTCTGTCTCCGTCAGTATTTTTGGTTAACATAAGGTAAGTGATATTATAATATTCCTCTACTATATCCATAACAATACAAGGTAAGTGTTCATCATTTACAACGGTATCATCAAAATAATCTTCAATCTTTATTTCCCAAGGTAAGTCGACAATATTGTCCATTTTCTTCAATTCTAACCTCTCTGTCAACTCTTTATAACTTCTACTTAACTTAAATACCTCTATCATTCTCTCTCTCTCTCTCTCTCTCTCTCTCTCTCTCTCTCTCTCTCTCTCTCTCTCTCTCTCTCTCATAATCACTTTCATAATACCTGTCACAACACCACTGACCTACTTCACTCCAAGCAAAGGGCACAACAAACTTACCATACTTCTTGGCTCTTCCAAGAACTCCACAAAAAATTAAGGGACTATTTGAAGACACCTTGTCTTCCACACAACTACCGGAGGAAACTGTCCTCATAAAACACTTGTGAAAACTCTGTTTCACCATATATTTGGGAAAAATCTGCCCTTTGCCCACCTAACCTTTCTTCACACTCTCTCACAATTTCATCAACACTCGGTAACGCTTCGTTACTAAATTCTACTTCACTTTCTAACACCACATTTTTAATTATATCACTGTTATCACTCTTTATTTTGCCATCACTTGTTAACTCATTATTAGAATCATCATTATTACTCACCTTGTCTACCGTCACATGTTTTGCATTTAAACTAACACCATTACTATTAACACATATATCTCCGTTATTTTCACTTGTACTAACCACATTTCTTACCTTATCGTTTATTTCTTCGTTATTTTCGTTTACACTGCACTTACCTTTATTTATTCCCCACACTCCCATTCTCTCAATACTCTGTTCTAATTCGTTAAATTTACTTTCAAATATCTCATTTGTATTGTCAAAACGCTTATTGATTTCATTAACATAGTTTTTTAACTCACTGAAATTATTTTCACATTTGATATTTTGTTGTTCAATCTCACCCCTCAATTCATTAAATTTTTTATCATTGACATCAAAACGACTATTTACTACATTAAAATCACTCTTTACTTCGCTAAAGCTACTTTCTAACTTAATATTCACACTCTGCTTAATATCATCGGATATTGCTCTCATAAAATTGAATATATCATCCATTGAATACTCTTTTTCTTTTATTTTAGTTGCTACAGGAGTAGATTTTGCTTCTGCATTATTTATTATTACAGATTGTGTCAAATTACTTTCATCTATCAGGCTTGGAGTTGTCTCCATTCCTGAATCGTTTATATCATGATTCGGATAAAACGTTTTCTTTGACCACATTCGAGTCTGAATGAATTTCTACCTCCCCCGTGACAGTTACATCCATCATACTGACTTTATTTTCGTTTTCCATTTTGATCTTATTTATGAGATTTTGCTCTACATAAAATTCAATCTTAAATGTATTCAGTATTATTGAATATAGTATAATATAAGTACCACTTAACTATAACTTAACAGCACTTCTTTATACGTAATTAGTACGCATTACCATTTAACCTCCAAATCACGCTTATACCCACGAGTAAGTGTGGTTTGTACAAAATTGAATTTGTAAAAACTGTCCGAGTTCGAGCGCCAAATGTAATAATACTTTTATTACCACCATTATAATTATTAATAATAAAAACTCATTGCTTACCTTCTCTGGGTCCCAAGGTCCTTCACACGAATTCGTGATTTATAAACGTGATTTAGGGTTTGTGTCATTAATATACTCGACTCTCATTGTGTTGTTAATATCTCAGTTTTATTTAACATTTCTTTGTATACTCTTTTTTATTTTTTAAATTTCTTTACTGATTCTTACGTAACATAGAAATATTAATATATTTACTTACTATAATTAGATGAAATATTTCTTTTATTTTATAAGACAACCCAGTACCCGCTCTCTCTCACTTTCACACATTTTACCCCCCTTTAAACTAAGAGATCTCTTCATTTATTATGACCTTTATTTTGAGTTATTTCAATAGAAATTGTTGATTTACATAATGTTTACTTTCCTGTGGTCACCTCAGGCACGTGTCGAACTCAGTCCAGTTTTTTGTTCACTGTTGTTCCGAAATATGTTTTGACTGATTCAAATTTTGCTCACTGTTCATTGTTTATATTGTATTTCATTTTATTTGTAGTTTGCACGCCTTCTTTACCACTTTTTATTATATTTAGAACACATTTTTTAAAGTTTTACTAGAGTTCGGCTCGCGAGCCTTTACGCTGAACCGTGCAGTTCTACAGCTATGAGAACAGACGCCAACACCCGGCGTCCAAGATGGCCAAAAATGTTCCCATGCTGACCAACTTGCTCTGTGATTGGCTAAAAAGGGCAACACGTCACATAGTAATTAGTTAATTTTCTGATTGCGACTCTACCGTAAGCTGGCTGGCGTACCATAGTCCTAGGGCTCGCAAAAAATACGTGATTATCACCATGCTCGGACACGCATGTCCGCATGCTCTCACATTCCAGAGCACCTGAAAAAGTAGCTTATTGCAGGGCAGACAGACCGAACGTGTAATTAGGTGCCCCGACAAGGAGTGTTTATTGTCAAAGACTGAGGCCCAATATGGATAACTCCTCTGCGTCGCATTCATGATTAAATTAAATCCATCACCCAATTCTGTCCTGTTACAAAGCGAGATTCAAATACCCGCCAGTTGCGAGGGTAATTTGAATTAGTCATCACCGCATAGAACGACCGCTCAGTTTAACTTGTTTTAATTGTTTTCATAAACAATTTGGCGCCACCCGCGAAATAAATTTACTCATTGAAGGACAGGTAAGGTTTACACTTGTGAAGCTATCGGTACTGGTAATTCGTGCGTTCGCGACGGACGTAGTCAGCAAGTTAGAAAAAGTACGACTGTTAGAAATAAACATAAAGTAACGACTACAACGTGTGGGGCTAACACACGACAAAACACACTTTTACAGAATACGACAGAGTCTTATCGTTACAATATTAAAACAAATCAATAACATACATCCAAAAATACAATTCACAGAAGAAAAAGAAAATCACAACAAAATCAACTATTTAGACATAACCATCACAAGATACAATAACCACCTACAATATGCAATATACAGGAAACCAACTTCCACTAACATCATTATACCTAACCATTCTGACCACCCACCACAACATACAATGGCAGCATCTATTCACTATTTAACAGAATGTACAAAATACCCCTAAACAATCAAGAAACACACAAAGAAAGAAATATAATACTGTATACCAAATTGCTTGTGAAAATGGATATAATAAAAACACTAAACAAAATAGAAAATAAAATCAAATATAAAATAAAAACTGAACAATTAAGAATTAATCAAAATGAACAAAACAAAAATAATAACAATAAAAAATGGGCCACATTCACATACATAAATAATAAAATGACAAAGCTAACAAAACTGTTTAAGAACACAAACATTAAAATAGCATACAAAACTAACAAAAATAATCTACAAAAACTAAATAACCCACACAACAAAGATAATACAACAACCAATGGTATATACAAAATTGAATGCCAAGATTGCAATAAATGTTACATAGGGCAAACAAAAAAACAACTGAAAAAATGTTATTTTGAACACCTAAACGCATACAAAAAACCAGAAATATACAAATCTAATTTGGCCACACATGCAATAAACACTGGACATGAATTCCCAAACATAACCAACATGACACTTATAAAACACATACCACACAAAGGCACCATAATGAACATTTGGGAAAATTTACAAATATACAAACATAAAAACAGAAAACAAATTAATACCTGAACAAATACAAATCAATACAAAACATGACAATTTTTAAAGCACTCAACATCGAAAATACACAAAATACTATGATGGAGGGTAATTATAAACTCAATAAATGGACATTTTAAATATTTTAATTTATGGCTATGACCTTGCTAATTTAGGAAATGAAGTGTGGTAAACTGAAAAATAATGACAAAAGATTGTAAATCAATTGATAGTGAAATTAATTGTGTTTGTATTGTAACAGGTGTTTGATGTAAACAGTATGTGTATGTAGTAGAAATTGTTTCAGTAATAATAATAATAATATTTTGGTATACTAAATAAATAACAAGAATAATTATGAAGGTAATTGATTTATTTACCATTAATGAATGGTAATTGTTTTGGAGTAATGTAATTAAAAATGTTGTGTTTTCAATACTTGATGGAATTAAAATAATTGGAGAGGTTTAAATATTTTTGATTGATGATGAATTTAAATTATTTTATGAGATTTAAATTTGATAATAATTAATGAATAAATAAATGTTAAATTGTGTTTAGTTTGTGGAATAACATGGTTGTTAAAATGTTTCAGAAGGTACATGGAGTTGTTGGTGTTTGATGTTTATATTTGTTTGTTTATGATAGTGTTGAGTGATGTACTGTAAGTATGAATTCTATAATGCAATTTATATAAAGCAAAATGTTTAATGTTTAAATGGAAAGTATATATGAATCTAAGAAATGTAAACATGAAAAAGTAATTAATGAATACCCAAACACATAAGAGTTGACCTTCCGTGAATTGTAGTAACGGTGTCAGTGTGAGCCTTATGTGTCTTTTGGTAGTTTCCCCACATTTCGGGTGGTCACGGTTTCACCAGACCCTGGCCATGGAATTATGTAAGTAGATACAAAATTTGTGAACTTTCAAATTGACAGGGGGGTAACTCGGGGAAACTACATAACTATGGAACAGCGGCTATCGTCGAAGATGTCGATAGTGCCGTGATAAGGGTGCGTGAATCATTTTAGTAGGATTACTGGTGTCCTCGGACATCAGTAAGACCGAATTTATATATAACGCTGAACCAAGAACCGTATAGGCAGCGTCTATACCTTATATATGTAAACTTCAGTTCTTGGGAATGCAAATGGACGCCACAGTCCAACACCAGGAAACAATAGTGTGTGTGGAAAAGGAGCTGGCAGTGACAAGCCAGGGATATAAAGGGGGGATTTTAAGTAAACGATGAAGTAGGAGGGTAGCTGTAAATTCAGTGAGAGGGTGACGACCTCTGTTAACAGCAGGCGGTCAGCTTATAACACGACTCTACAGAGAGAGTTGGGGGTTGACAATCCATAGAGCTGTTCAGTAACTGTTGCTATGACTATGACTCAATGAGTAGCGATGTATGTCCCTATGAGAGCAAAATGATTTTAAGTACCAGATTTAATTGTAGTAAATTCAAATAACACTGTAGGAGGATAACTATGTAATTTTGTGTATTTGTATTAATTGTATGCAGTATGTTAGGGATAAGGAGTATAAAAATGTGTACTTTATATAATTGTTGAAATGTATCTATAGTAAGGTCATTCACCTGACCAAGAATATCAGCTGACTGCTGGGGTTATATGTGTGGTATGTCACTTAGAAATAATTTACAGAGTTTTCAATGTAATTAAGTATTTGAATATAATATTTTCAATGTGTTTAAGAGATTTTGAATTAAATGATAAAATGAATTGAGAAAGTTTTGAATTTTCAAGAGTTAAAATGTAATGTGTGGTAAATGTTAGAATTTGGGTGATTATTATTTCAATAGGACATTTAATCAGTCCAAGGTGAAGTTAAAGGGTTGTTAGAGAGAACAATATTATTGTGAATAAAAGTAAGATAGAATTTGAATATTGATAGTGACACAGTAGCTAGGGGGAAAATATGTAGAGTAATGAGTGATATATTGAGGTAATAAATGAATGGTGATAATTTGTAGATGAAAGTGATGTATTGGGAGAGTAATCAGAGGATGGGGAATTTTGTAAGGGGGTGGTGTGATAAGGAGTCCTCAACAAAAAGTGTTGTGGCGGGAGGGGAACCGATAGGCACCGGAAAGGGTTACCTAGGGAGTGTCCAGGAACCAAATAAGGGAATGAGCATTGGGAAGGGAACACACATCCTAAGTACAAACCGGGTAGAGGGTATTTTGTGATAAGGGTAGAATGAGTAAATGGGAGTTAGAGTAGCAAGTTAGTGGCGATAAATATTGTGAAAGATGGGTGTCATACTAGTTAAAGCTGTTCAGTGAGTATTAGAGTCAGAAGGGGGGTAAGATTATATATAAATGCCAAGTTGTAAATCGAAACGTTATGAATAATTGAGAGTCACCCAAAATAATTGAGAATGAAAATATTAAAGAAAGAGAGTCATAGTTAAAAATATTAATAATTGAAACAAGTAAAAGATAGAGTAGGACTTAAAAGTCAAATAAAACTGTAAAATGTGTAATTTTGGTCAATGTAAATGTAAATTTTATTGTTTATTGCAAGATAATAATAACCATGTTAATTTTGAATGTTCTATTTTATTATGTTGTATTATGTTGGAAGGTAGAAAATTTTAAAGATGTTTCATGTATTTTACAGTGTAGCTTTGTGTAGTGTATATGTCATTCACTTGACCCACAGAGATCAGCTGATGACTATTGTTAGAGACAGAACCATTTTCTGAGGATTAATTCACACAATGGTGTTGCTTAATTGAATTAAATGATTTAAAATTTTCTGAGATTGATAAAAGAGATATTTTGGTAAATTAAGTTTTTTGAAAAAAAAATTTTATTTTTTATGCCTGCCATATAGATGATGTTTTGAATTTCAAGTATATTATTGTTTATGTGTACTACTAGTGTGTTTATTGAATTACATTGTTTAGTATATGTGTGTAAACAAATGTTAGGGTAAGTGAATTCATGATTTAATAAGGTGTTCAGTTTATTTGTTTTTATGATTATTAGTAGTAGTGAAGAAAATTGATAGATTTGATAGATTCATGTAAAAGATTTTTTATTTTGATGAAAGTAATGGTAATATAACAGATTGATTTTGAACTTAAATGGATTTTTGAACAAAACTTAAATGATTTGAATTTAATTATCTGCTGTGTTTTGAGTTGAAAACGTAAAGTTAATTTGCGAAAAGAAGTTGAAATTTGAAAAATGAAATCTTTTAGGAGTGAGTTGAAGTAGAAAATTTGTATATTTATTAGTAGAAAATTGAATTTTTTCAGAATATAGGAATGAGTATGTGTACGCGCCCAGTACTTGCTAAAGGCAGCCCAGTATGCATGTAAGGGGAAACATATCGGTTGAGGATTTGGTATGGTATAAAGCCAGGGTTTTGATTTTGGGGATGGAATGTTAGAAGGTGAGGTGTGTTATGGTGAGTATCTGTTCGATTTTATGGTGTTGGGATCTCGGATAGAGAAGTCCAGTAATCTCGTTCAGGTGCAGCCATAGTCGCCGAGCTAGGGGGGTAATTTACCCATGAAGCGTTAAGAATTAATGGGGGGTTATTGGTACCATATCCTCACTGATCCTCTTAGGGGTTTAGCAATGAGAGTTCTTCTGTCTCGACAAAAGACCTCTCATTGGGGGGGTATTGTAATGGGTCAGAATGGGGTATTTTATTTTATTAAATTTAATTCATTTTCAATCGTAACTCCCATGTATAAATACGGTAGCAAGTCCCAGCAATGAAACGATTTGTGCCTACAAAGAACAGTGGAATGAGATGTATGTTCAGCAACGCAATTTCATTCCAGGAAATCCAGGGTTGTGTGGCGCACTCAAGCGCGCAACTGGAGCACGCGCGCGGACAAGACGCTAAGCCGCCTCAACTGAAGTCAAACAAAATGGCCCACGATGTTACACTTCTTGCCACGAGGTGGTATGCTGACGGAAGTCTGACAAAATCACACCCACTTGAGTGACGTGATGAAACGCAGTGAAATTTCGTCAACGTCTAACCCACATGAATAAACCATACTTTAAGTACAGTGACAAACATTTTGTCATCAGTGGGCAGTGTAATTTCCGTCATGTCCAACTTCTGGAGGGGGGCATTTGGTTAATGCTCGCCGCAGTCACAAACCGAAGCTACGCCTGGCCAAGCAAACACACAAATAGTGGCTCACCAATAAAAT
Organism: Magicicada septendecula; assembly: GCA_034769895.1. Lineage (NCBI taxonomy): Eukaryota > Metazoa > Arthropoda > Insecta > Hemiptera > Cicadidae > Magicicada > Magicicada septendecula. The sequence goes on along the minus strand of CM068375.1, from coordinate 404,834,740 downwards.
TTAATTGTGGATTGAAAGTAATTCAAGTAGTGGAATGTGTATCAAAATGAAATAAGTAAAGTGAACAAAACTTAATCAGCACGAAAAGCAAATCAAAATTAAAACTTCCGGACATAAAACCAGTGCAACACGTGACGAGGAGGAATGCCAAGGGTGACGTAAAACAACCATTTTAAATATATCATTAATTACCATCTAAAAAGGCCTTAAAATAAATAAAAAGGGGGTTATGGTATGAATGTTGTGCGTGAGCAGGCTGGGCTGCTTTCTTTAATATAAGAGGTTTATTTTAAGTGTTATTTATATAAGATTGTTTCATTAATATTTAAAGAATGTTTTTTTTTTGTCTTAATTATTTGGAAAGAATTTGTAACGTGTCAAAATTGGGTAATTTCACTTATTACGGTTATGGGGTCTTCGTATTTCATTTATTTCATTTTTTGCGGGGTTTTGTAAAAATGTTATGTAAACGTTATTTCCATTGGAACAGAACACATGGTAAGAAACAGTGTTGAAACAAAGCAGCAAGACGCAGTTTCTGTTGTGTAACCAGGCAAGGAATTTGCACCACCCTAAATTTCTCAGAACTTTGCATAAATATGACCACGCACCCACGAGCAGTACAAGTCCGCGCTCGGGGGACGCCGTCATCCCAAAAACCAAGATGTCTGGAGAACAAATCTATTCACCGTCTCCTTGGCTGAACTGCAGGAAATGCAGCTAAGAGCCGCCCATCTCGTGACATCGGCCAGTGCCTCACTGAGATCGTATGCTGTCGTCACTCCAACAACTACATTCATTGCATGGGACGAAACTCCTGCGACGAAGCCCAAGGCAGTGATTTCCTTAAAAGTATGAGATCACGTTAGCAACACCTGCTACGTTTTCCCCCCAAAATTGCGTTTGTTAACTGATCGCTCTGGCGCCGGACCGAGCCAAGTTAGGCTCGTTACAAAACTTCATATTTTAACAGTAAAAGTGGAATAAGAGAAAAATTTTTTGTGACCGTGGTCGAGTTAGAAGTAGAGAATGTAATTTTTATAATTTTCGGACAGTAAAAAGCAAGAAATTTACAAGAAGATGAGTGCGCGCGCGAACCACGTGCCGGCGGTTTTTCATTCGAGTAAAAGTGTAAGGGCTGGGGCTTTATTATAAAATGTTAAGGGTATTTGGGGTTTAACTATGAAGTTTTGTTAAAATAATGTATGTAAGTGCGTGTGTAAAGCAGGCTGGGCTATCTTAAAGTTGTAAGTATTAGGATGTAAGCATAGGAAATAAGATGTAAGAGTTGCACAACCTTTGAAAACATGTAAAATAATCTATTTGGAGAACAACTTATCAATTCACCACTTTTGATTATTAAATAAAAAATATTAATTCTCTTCCAAAAATGAGTATAGTTAATTATTGCACAAACCTGTAACACATGTTTGTATCCAACATTCGTGCGAGCAGAATCCTGGACCCAGAGAAAGAACCTTTACAGGTAGGTGAGAATAAATTGTATTATTTTTGTATTTTATATTTTTTAAAGTGTATTTAGAAAATCACAAGTGGCGCCCGAACAGGGACAGTTTTTATGAATTTAAAAAATTAAGTAAAAACCGCACCTACAATAAAGATACAAACATGTGTTAGGTTACGCAAAGTTAATATGAGAATGTAATATAGAAAGTACATTACAAAAAATTAATTAAATTAATTAATTGGATTAATTAAAATATTTGAATATCAATTATAAAAAAAAAAATGGCAGATAACAATGAAAGCCAGACAAGCGCAACCGAATCACAAATTATGAGTGGAGAAATTATTCACTCAACGCCACTCCCGACTAACAGGGCTGACGAAAATCAAATAATGAAAATGATGCAAACGCTTTTTAATATACAAAATAGTAAGTTCGATGAGAAATTTAGTAACCTTGATGAAAAATTTAGCGAACAGAAAAATGAAATTAGAAATATCCAAAATAATCTTAACGTGCAATTTGATGAAGTGAAGAAAGAAATTAAAGAACAAGGCTGTATTTACGATAAGAAATTGAGTGAAATAGAGACGCGGCTAGGCGAAATAGAATTAGAAAATGAGAAAGTAATAAACAAATTAAAATCGAACAAAGATGACAGGGTAAGTAGTAGTGGAAATGATAATTTAAATAATGGGTTTACAATATGGTGTTAGAAAATGATTGTGTAGATGTTGATAATGATAACGAAATTGTAGAAAGAGTAGAAGTTGATAAGATGTTTGTGTGTGATGAATTAGAGAGAGAAAGTAGAAAGAATTTACAGGTAGAGGGGATGCAGGGGGTAGATTTTTCCCGTAATGTTGTAGTGGGGGGTGAAGAAATGGCTTCACGTGAGTATTTGGAAGAGTATAGGTTTGCAGATAAATTTCCCTTGGTTTCTTGTGCACTTCATAGGTGGTGCCATAATGATGAATTAGTGTCCCCTGCATATTTTGAGAGAGAGTGTGTAGTTTGGTATGATGGTGAGAAATGTTTTGAGAGAGAGAGAAAGAGAGAAATAGAGATATTTAAAGTAAAGAGAAGTTATGAAGAATTCGTAGAAAAGTTAGACATAGAGAGAAATAATAATAATAATGAGTACTCACCGTACAGTGAAACGGAGACAGCAGTAGATGAGGTTAACGGTGATAATATAACTTACCTAATGTTAACAGATAATACCAACGGAGACTGGACAAAATTGACCAATATTGAACAGGTATATGAACCAACAGAAGTGATAATGAATGACATAGAAGTAAGGGATTATAATAATAATAATAATAATAATAAATTTGATATAAATAAGAATGATCTATGTTACAAATATGTTAGACTATTATTCGATGATATGGGGTAATTGTGTATTGTTTATTGTTCATGAACATTTAATGATATGAATAATGTGGTTTTGAAGTGCATTGTCTTATGGAACGATTTGTGGTTAATGATAACAAATAATAAGTTGGACTGTATATTCTTTTATGTGTTAGTGTCATTATGTTCAATGTATTTGTGTACTACATTATGGTATACTATGTGTTATATAAACAATGTGTATGTACAGTAGAAAGTGATAAAATTAATTATCAATTAAATTGAATTTGCAATTAACCAGTATAAATTAACAATAATTACAAAATTTGACAGACTAAATAAGCGATGAAAATAATTGTGAACTGTTAAATAATTGAATTAAATAATTGAAAAATTAATTACTTAATTAAGGTCGTATAAAAGAAAGTTTGAGAATGAAGTTGAATGATTTTATGAAATTAAGATTCTATAATGATTGGTAGATGATTAAACAGATAGTATGTTCAAATTGAGGTATGTTATTATAAGGGGAGAAGTGATGAATTTTCTAGTGTTATATCAAGGTGAAATGTTGTAAAAGGATAGATTTTGGGTGATAATGAAATAAGACAGGTGAGTTAAGTAGAATTAAAGTTAATGGGAGTTAAAGAGAATAAGAATTTTGAAATACAGGTAACACACAGAGATAGTGTTAGATATTTAGGGACACAGTGGTAGTGAGTATATGTAGAGATGAGTAATGTGAATGAGATATAAATATATTTGTTGATGATATTTTGTAGTAAGGGTGAGGTGGTAAGGTGTGAGCAACGTGCGGCATGGCGAGAGACCAGCGTGCGGCGTTGTGGCGGGAATAGAGTAGTTTAAGGGAGTGTTTGCCGATATTTTGGAGGGGCACAGTGGTAGTGAGTATATGTAGAGATGAGTAATGTGAATGAGATATAAATATATTTGTTGATGATATTTTGTAGTAAGGGTGAGGTGGTAAGGTGTGAGCAACATGCGGCGTGGCGAGAGACCAGCGTGCGGCGTTGTGGCGGGAATAGAGTAGTTTAAGGGAGTGTTTGCCGATATTTTGGAGGGGCATTGGATCGTATGTATATAGCCAGATAGGGATCACACATCCTAGTACAAAGATGAGCGGTGCCAGAGGTAAGTGGAATTAGTGAAAGGTATTTATAATTGAGAGATTGGTGTCATAAATTGTTAATAGTGGTTGTTAGTAGTAAGAAAGGGAGTAATAGTAAAATGTCTGTTAGAGTGAAAGCATAGAGAATACAGGTGTCACCCAGACTAATCAATGATTGAAATGTGAAGAGTTAGATAGAAAATTCATAGTAGAAAGGCACTCAGAGATATAATGTAACAGGAAGGTTAATAATAAATTTGAATTGCATAGAATCAAATGATAAATAATTGATGGTTAATTAATAACAGTTCAATTGAAATTAAAATGGAATGTTTATAATTTTATAAAGATGTAGGGTGTGTAGAGTTTGACCAAAGTTAAATGTGATTTGGTTATTTTGAGGTAATAATAGCAATGTTAATTATATGTGTATACAGATCAAGTAGTACAGTAAATGAGAATAAATAATTCAAATCACCCACTGTAATGGAGAATAAGATTGTCAGGTAAAGAGAGAGATTTATAATAAAGCTATAAAATTTTTTTTTATTTTTGAAACAGTGACAAAATTTTGATAGAACGTGGAAATAATGTAAAATTAAGAATTGTTTATTTGAGTAATTTAAATGTCAACTTGATTATTATTCATAATAATATTTTGTTATTTTAAATATTTTATTTTATTATATTTTGTGTGTCAAGACAGAATTTTACTGATGTTAAGTGTATTTTCAGACATAATTGTACATAACTTATGTGGGTCAAGGTTGTGGACTTGACCTAGTTTTGATCAGCTGAGAATGAGGTCATATACAGGCTAAGCTTGTTTCATATGGAAGTCAATTCAACTTGTGTTTTTTGATCAATTTAGACAAATTTTAAACAATGTCTATATGTAAAGGAAACATTTTAACAAATTTAAATTTTCTTTGAATTTTAAAATTTTTGGAAAATAATTTTTTTGGAAAAAAAAATCTTGATTTTTCGCCTGCCAGCTAAGGAATATTTTAAGTATTGATTATTTTATTATTTGTGTGCTAACCATGTTTATTTTAGTGATTTATGGTATTGACTTGTATTGTTAGACACTAAGTATTCACATGTTAGGGTAAGGATATGTTTAATTAGAAGAAATGTTTAAATTAACTCATTTTAAATAAAACAGAAAATAAGGAAGAGAATAATTTAAAATTTATACAAAATTTATGAATCAATTTTACCTGAAAACAACCAATGGGTTGCCAGTTAAATAACTTTTGAAAATTTTTCAATTTTATGATATGTGATGTCAATATGTAATGTGCGTGTGTGTGAGCCCAGTATCTGCTAAAGGCAGCCCAGCTTGCATAAAAGGGGAAACATATCGGTGGAGGATCTGGCATAGTCTGAGCCAGGGATTGAGGATTTTTTGGGGGTAGCATGTTAGACGGCGAGGTGTGCTGTGGTACTTGTCTGTTCGATTTCTCGGTGTTGGGATCTCTTACGGAGAAGTCCAGTGATCTCGTTCAGATGCGTCCATAGTCGCCAAGCCAGGGGGGTCATATACCCATGCAGATTAAGAACCAGGGGGTTGTTGGCACCAGTTCCTCACCGGTCCTCTTAGGGGTTTATCAATGAGATTTCTTCTGTTTTGGACAGCAGAATTCTCATTGATGGGGTATTGTAACATGTCAAAATTGGGTAATTTCACTTATTATGGTTATGGGGTCTTCGTATTTCATTTATTTCATTTTTTGCGGGGTTTTGTAAAAATATTGTGTAAACGTTATTTCCATTGGAACAGAACACGTGGTAAGAAACAGTGTTGAAACAAAGCAGCGAGACGCAGTTTCTGTTGTGTAACCAGGCAAGGAATTTGCACCACCCTAAATTTCTCAGAACTTTGCATAAATGTGACCACGCACCCACGAGCAGTACAAGTCCGCGCTCGGGGGACGCCGTCGTCCCAAAAACCAAGATGTCTGGAGAACAAATCTATTCACCGTCTCCTTGGCCGAACTGCAGGAAATGCAGCTAAGAGCCGCCCATCTCGTGACGTCGGCCAGTGCCTAACTGAGATCGTATGCTGTCGTCACTCCAACAACTACATGCATTGCATGGGACGAAACTCCTGCGACGAAGCCCAAGGCAGTGATTTCCTTAAAAGTATGAGATCACGTTAGCAACACCTGCTACGTTTTCCCCCCGAAATTGCGTTTGTTAACTGATCGCTCCGGCGCCGGACCGAGCCAAGTTAGGCTCGTTACAAAACTTCATATTTTAACAGTAAAAGTGGAATAAGAGAAAAATTTTATGTGACCGCAGTCGAGTTAGAAGTAGAGAATGTAATTTTTATAATTTTCGGACAGTAAAAAGCAAGAAATTTACAAGAAGATGAGTGCGCGCGCGAACCACGTTGCCGGCGGTTTTTCATTCGAGTAAAAGTGTAAGGGCTGGGGCTTTATTATAAAATGTTAAGGGTATTTGGGGTTTAACTATGAAGTTTTGTTAAAATAATGTATGTAAGTGCGTGTGTAAAGCAGGCTGGGCTATCTTAAAGTTGTAAGTATTAGGATGTAAGCATAGGAAATAAGATGTAAGAGTTGCACAACCTTTGAAAACATGTAAAATAATCTATTTGGAGAACAACTTATCAATTCACCACTTTTGATTATTAAATAAAAAATATTAATTCTCTTCCAAAAATGAGTATAGTTAATTATTGCACAAACCTGTAACACATGTTTGTATCCAACATTCGTGCGAGCAGAATCCTGGACCCAGAGAAAGAACCTTTACAGGTAGGTGAGAATAAATTGTATTATTTTTGTATTTTATATATTTTAAAGTGTATTTAGAATATCACAAATTGATAACATGATTTGAGAGGGAAAGAAATGAATAATTCATAACTTGAAAACAGTTTAAAGAATAAAATAAAATTTTAGTTGTCTTACACCAATGCGAGTAGTGTACGTTATTATTACAACCTCAAAATCACGTTTACATTCACAGTTCGTGCAAGGACCTTGGATTCAAAATTAAGGTAGGTGAGAAAGTAATTATGATTTTATAATTGTGTAATTATTTGACTAATCACAGATGGCACCCGAACAGGGACATACACATAATTATATAGTACATATAATTCATACACCACAATCACACACAATAAAACCAATTTAAAGTACCAGAAGCCAACAGGAAGCCACAATAACAACCAACCAACACATATGTACTTCACCAGACACAAAATCCGGAAGGCTGAGTATGGGTACAAAATGGTACCCGAAACATATTCCTAATAAGGAAAAAAATATCTTGAGGTAAATTCGTTATAAAAATTAAATATAATATACATATATATTGTACTGTACTTTAATTACAGGTATTGTAATTAAGATCTGCTCCACGTCGGATCAGCCATTTTATGTACTGTTGTTTTTTACTGATATATAATATAATATTATACGTATGGTAACTAAGAAATGTACCTACTGTTATTATGTTTTTTTATTTACCAGTACATGTAAAGAAACTCTTTCTCTCAGGGTTAATGATTATTAAGTTATTTGATCGTATTTACGATTGTATCTATTATTTTCTTTTCTTTAAACCAACCCAGATTTAATTAATAGGTAGTATTTTGATAATTAACCATGTAAAAAATAAATAACATACTAATGTAACTTAACCGTCTCTGAATTCTTCCAGCTGCCACGGGTTCATTTCTGGTTGTTGTTTACCTTTTTTCAACAGCAATATTAAGCTTGGCAATCTGTTTCTTCACACAAATCTCTTATTGCTCTCACCGCTGAATGCCGCTCTCCAGGACTACTGCAACACAGATGTCTTCTCGTAACACTTAATTATCCTTTATGGCCACTTAAACTCTTCTCCAGTCCAAGATGTTCCTCTTCTGTCGTCGTTCTATCAAGGATATTGTTATATGTCTCGTATTATTATTTATTTATTAAATATTATAATCAAACTCTGATATCACGATTCAAAATCCTTTACTTTATTTTCTTTTCCATGTTACATTAACTTTATGATGTACAACTGTTATTTAATATAATTTAAGATTCTTCATGTAGTTACTATTAGATATTTAATTTTAGACTAATAACGTTTCTTTTATCAGATATAATTGAAGACTAATGATGTTACTTGTATTAAATATAATTGAAGACTAATAACGTTACTCTTATTGAATTTAAAATTAGACTAATACATTTTTCTTCATCACTATACAAAACAAAATCTTAACAATTTAACAATTTGCCACTATGATAATTCCCTAATTTATTTACATCTGTTTATCATATAACTATTAAAACATATATCATTTTTCTATTTCTTATTAAACATCTTTATTTTACCTCTAATATTATAATATAAAATTATTATAGATATACTGGTTATTTATATAGTATCTACGTTCTTGGGGTCTTATTATGTCAAGCCCCACGTTGGGTACGTCAACTTGTAATGTAAAATTACAAGTATTGATTGTATTATAATATTTTATAATTATTCTTAATGTGTGGTGTATTCGTGTGAGTGTAGACACGCACCGGTATCTACGATAATGTTGTTTATTAAAAGATGTAATTGTAATTATTAAGGTTATTAGAGTTATTGTATTGTTTTTAATGGGTGCGTAATAATAGTCCACTTCTTTTATTTTTAAAATGGTTCGCGCACTCTGTTGTATACCTCCCTCACTTACCACACGTGAATACTTCAGTCCTGTTCTGTGACGTTTCTTCTGAAATACATGCACTTTATACAAGTAAATATTCAGATCGAATATTTAATATAGTGTCATACACAAAATAAATGAAGCAATATCTAATTATTATTCTGACTTATTGTTAGATCTTTTTAAACTCTTCCGCCACCTGTGGTAGAACTAATTTAAAAAAATAAATGAACTTATTTAGAATAGAAATAATACTCCTTTCACTGGTAATAAAAGTGGAGGTTATTAACAATTTAATAAATCATAAACTCTTTGACAATTAATGATCAAAAACTAACAACCTTTCAATTACTGATTACAATTAAAAATTCAAATAAGACTCTGTCCAATTCTCAAGGCTGGTAGACCTGTTATTGGTACAATAATTTAACTTCAATAGGTTATGTTATTTTGGTTCAGTGAATTACCATATTTCGTAAGATTCTTTTAGGTAACATGATACCAGGCACAAGATGTAATATAATTAACGATATAAAATTAACAATAATTAATAATAAGCGAAGAAATATAAAAATCAAAAATTGATACCATATGTCTGATATTTATGGTACTATCGTACGCGGGAATGCGCACGCATCTTATAATACTAGTTTGCAATTATCAAGCTGTATGACTTGTACAGTAGTTAAAAATGTATTACTTTCTTTTAATAATTCGTTTTAAAAATTATCGATTCACAAGAGAAAAATCTATCAAAAAAAACTCTTGTTAGTAGTTCTATCTGATTTGGATGTTACTTGAGAACAGATCGGTAATATTGACATTGTCAAGTTACCGTGACGATTCAGAGGTTAGTTATAACCGGTGTTGTTACAATGGATAAGTATTTCTTAACAGTTATTATTTCTTAATCTATACATTTAAACATATCATTCGTAATACTTTGATATACTATTATCAGAATTACATTTATTTATGCGGTATGAAAGTTAATAAAGTATATTTCAAAACATCGAAAAAATTCAAGAAAAATAAGTTTAGTCAAATGAGTGACTAAATATTCTTGTATTCAGTAATAATTATTTTAAACATGATATTTTAAATTATTATAAATAATTAAAATCTTTTTATAATATTTTAATAATTGTGAATTAAATTTTTCTTTAACTCTGATAATTTAATCATTGTTTTCGATACTCCGCCTTATTTGACTTGCGTAGTATCAAAAGTTAGTTATTTACAAAATTATTCTTTTGTTCAGTATGATTTAAATAAAATTGTACTCCCTGTTTCTTATTTATCACATCACTCGCAAGTATGGTCGACATTATACACTGACCGTACTTGTTTAATTAAATAACTCCGCACTTTTCACTCGTATATATTGGTGTAGTGTTAAAGGTTATGTATGCTGGTCACTTAATGTATATGGCGCGCACAAAATTCAAAATATAAACTTCTTCATGTCTTGTCGAGTTGCGTGACCTATCTGTTGAAAAGCTAGATGTGAACTGTGTTGTCTTCTCTAAGCGTCTCCTGTGAGTCTGTCGAAAGTCATTCATTCTATTGGTTGGAAGCGCTATACTCTCTGACCCAAAAGCCTGTGTTTTATTAAAATATTTAATTTTTTGACAAAATCGCGTTTGGTGTTGAGGCTTTTTGACGTCAGCACTGGTACAAAAATTTAACTGAAAAGTTTAAAATTACTATAACTTTCTTAATTTACGTCCTATCGTTAAATGGTTGATGTCAGTGAATTGCGGACATTCTGCTTGTTAATTTAAGTCTAAGAACGAATATTTTCCGTTCATCACTTCTATCACAATAACGATTTTATTTATTATTTCTGGTGTATCTTATTTTTATAAGTCTGTTACACCAGATTTTACTTAATTATAATAAAACACTTCTTAAATAAACACTTTGAGTCTATATCTCAATTGGTTTGATTTACAATTTGGGAATAATTGTTCCCTACACAAATCTCGTTATGGCGTCATTAAGCGTCCATGTTTGATTTTCCATAAATGTGCTTAAAACTAATTTTCCTTAATTAAAACAGTAATATTACAATCTAATAATACTAGTAAAGTTTATTTACACAATTTTACACTATAATATTCATATATGACTGTGGTTAATTTAATATTTACATAGTTTCAGTCCTCTTCTATCTCTCTGATACAATTTTTTCACCTTATTTTTGGTTTTCTCTATATAAATCATATCATGTAATGATTTTAATTAGTGTACACACATAGTACCTAATTTATTATATACAATGGTTATCTTTTAATTAGTTCAGAACCCTTCAATTTTTCAGTAATGGCTCTGTTTATGTTGTGTCATATCATAGTAGTCATTTATTTTTTGTTAATACAATAACTAAATTGTTATTGTTCTACTTGGTTTGGATTTCCAAAGTAGCATTAGATATTATTCTAACTTTTGATAATGTTTTCATTTACTTTTACACAAGTTTATATGTTATATTTTTCATAAATAACTTGCTTGTCATTGTTTGTTTACATTTGGTTTTCTTCATAATAGTCATGTGGTTTTTAATTGTTTGTATATAATATGACTGTTTTTATGGTCATAATCTGTTCTCAAAGTAGCATTGGGATTTCCTCTTACTACTGGTAACAATTGTAACAATCTGTGTTCAATATTTGATACAGTATTTTTCTTAACTAATTAGCTATACAATGGTTCAGCTTACTTCTGGTCATATGTACATAGTTAGTTAGTTTACAATAATTTAGTTACAATATTGTTCTTATTATGTTCAGAATCTGTTCTCAATGTATTATCAGATATTTATCTCACTACTGGTAATATTCTTATATACATTGGTATTGGTTTTGATACTGTACTTTGCCTAACTAAATTGGCATGCTCTTCTCATCTCTGCTATTCTCTGTGCTATTATGTTTGACTTGTTCTATTTGCATTGTTTTGCAATATATTATATTGTCTCTTAGGATTTATTATTTATATATAACAAATTCTTGTTTGATATCATAGTTGATGATCATTTATTTATACTAATATGTATGATTTTCTGTTGTAATAGGTATCTTCCCTGTGGGGTTATGTAAGAAAATACCATCTGTTTTAGTGCAGTATTTTTCTACTACTAAACTGACTTCACTACGGTATCTTATTATAATACTTTAACTATCTTGTTACACATGTTTATACAACTCCTTCTTAAACACTAACACAAATCTTTTTGTATTATTTACAATATTTTTCTGGTCAATGGTGGAACTTAATTCCTGTCATTGTTTGATACATAACAAATGTTTTTATTTGTTGTCAGTTCTCTATGAACAATAACATAATTGTTCTATTTTGTTCTATTCTGGTGGTCTTATGATTATGTGCATTGATCACAACTTTATTAAATTAGTCACACTCATTGTCTGTGTTTATTTGACCATTTTAATTCTGGCTGTTTCATCATGAAATTAACATATTTTCTCACACTGTAAACTTCATCACTGTAATTGTTTGTGTGGTTTATTCAGTTGAAATTAGTTAATTATTCACAGGTTTCACATTTGTATTAAGTACACACTGTAATTGTTTGTGGTTCCTTAAATGTTTAACACTGGTTTTCTTTTCACATTTATAATCATCATTTCTTTTGTCACTTATATTGTTTTTAGTACATTTGGTTTATGTTGAGTCCTTATATCTTCTGTCCATCTTCCTTCTTCTTCTTGGTGCTCTTCCTGGTTTTTCTTCTCTCTTCTTCTTCAAATATTTTCATTGTAGTCGCTATTTTTATTTATCTCCTTTGCTGTTGGAGTTTGTTGGTCCTTGTTTCGTTGATTCCCCTCACTGTTGGATCCTATTGGGTCTGGTTACTGAAATTTTGTTTTGGCTCGTGGCATTTTCTTTCTTCATTTTGTATTTGGCGTTGCTATGTTAATATTATCTTCTTCATCGTTGGATTTTTTTATTAATATATTTGTAGATACACACTTTTATACACTTAGGTTTATTTATCTAGACATACTTCCATGTTTTTCTTATACTTGACGTTACATTAGTTTATATTATGTAACTACCATTTTTGGTACTGTTACAATATTCGTAATTCTATTGGTTATTTATTAAATTATAATTTTATTACTCTTTACTCTTCTTATAACATTCATTTCAATTTCATATATTATTTTCTGAACATATAACTAAATATGGTTTTATATCATATGGGAATCGACCTCTATGTTGACTGAGTAAGTCGATATTCCCAATGTTTTTTTGTTTACATTTAATACAAAATCTGCATCCGTTCTCTTTTAAAATGTATTATCTCCCTATTATGTACTGTGTGCATTTTAACAGCAGTACAATATATATATAGTAATTTTAAAATTTATGTTTATATTACCTCAAGATGTTATATTTTTCCTATTCGGAACATGTTTCGAGAGCTCCCGTGCTCTCATTTTCAGCCTTCGCGATCTTGCGTGAAGTATTTGTGTGTTGGCTGGATGCTATTAAGGTTCTCTGGTATTTTAAAGTTGTATTATTGTGTGTGATTGTGGTATATGTATTTGTATTTTGTGTATTTTCGATCAATCAAATATATTGGAACTTACCGTCTGAGGCTTTTAGAAACAACGTCTTCACTATAAAGTTGACATGTTTTGGGACACTGTCCCATCATCAGAATTTAAAACAATCGCGTATCATTTAAAGTTGATACACTTATCAATCAATTAAAACATTAAAATCCAATATGAAACAAATAACTTAAAACAATATGATACTTAAATGTTTAAAGCGAGCGCGAAGGTTTTCCGATGTACATCGTATGGAGGCCGACCGCGCACTGAATTACATTTTGCTCCCACCACGACAATAGCGCAAGGCAGTGTTGTACAATACATTTGACTTGAAAACCAGTTTATCATTTAAAACATGCGGCTTGGTATCAGTATTGTTATATGCTTTATAAATTTCGTACTCTTCAAGAGCGTTCAAATATCGCCCTTTCTTACATATGTGAAGGGGTATTAAATTAGTTTTAAAATTAGTGTAATTATGATTGTCGGAAATGAGGTGTTCTGCAAATTTTGACTTGATATTGTCAAAACTGTGAAAGTGTGTAGGCGGCCTATGTTCAGTAAATCTTTTTAAAAAACCACGTCCTGTCTGGCCCACATAAAAGGCGTTACAATCATCACATATCAATTTGTAAACACCAGTTTTGTGTTCAAGGCTGGTAGTTCTGCGGACACGAAGATTATTCATAATATATTAGTGGTCTTGTAAGTGACCTTGATATTACTGGTTTTATTTAAAAAATAAATCAACTTTAAATGTTTCGCGATTGTTTTAAATTCTGATGATGGGACAAGTGTCCCGAAACATGTCAACTTTATAGTGAAGACGTTGTTTCTAAAAGCCGCAGACGGTAAGTTCCAATATATTTGATTGAACAACGTGGCTTGGTACTAAACATTTGGAATTTATTCCTTTTAAACATGAATACTGCAAGTCGTGCAAACTTAGTACGAAAATTTCAAAATATTAAAGTCCAATTACACAAAACTATTTTACATATTAAGTTCAACAAATCTTGTTTGGAGAACAATGTTATACCGAATTATGCTATTATAAGACTTAAAGGTTCATCTATTGCTGAATCAAAAACCAAAAAATATGCAGAAATTTACAAAGTTAAAGAAGAAATTAAATCTCTATACATTAAAAAGTCAAATCTAAATTATACATTATACAAATTACATTTACAATTATTAGATAACACGCATCCAGCCGTACTGAATCATTATCTGGATTTTATAAACAATGACGTCAGGCGAATAGTTTATCAAATGCGTATAAAGCAATCAGATAAACTACAAAGGTTGTTGAATGATCAGTTACCGATATCCAGCAATATCAAATGTAAACACAAATTTTATACGCGGTTGCAGAATTCAACGTCCCTTGTTTTAAATACTGATGAAACTGATTTATTGAGCAAAGGTTTGAAATATAATCTTCCCGTACACAAATCGAGTCTTAATCGTAAGCAAATTATTGCAGAAATTATCAATGCAGAGACTGTTGTTAAGGCAATGGTTGACCAAAAAGATCAAGACCAGACACGTTTCTTAATAAACGAAAAATTCAATAAAATCATTAAAAATCGGTATAAATGTTCATTCCTCTATTCCTTTAACAAATAATAATTATAATAAAGAACGGAAAATTTTAATAGGATTAAAACAAAAATTATCTGACAATAAAGCTCTCGTCACTAAAGCTGACAAAAGTAACACTGTGGTTATTATGGACAGAGAAGATTATAACAATAAAAGACAAAATTTCATTATTAACAACAACATTGGTTTACTAAATTCTGACCCAACTGAAAATTATATAAAACGATTAAATCAATGTATAAACAGATGCACCCATTTGTTTGATGAACAAACAAGAAGATCTTTGAAACCTATAAATTCAAAAGCACCCGTTTTGACAGGATTACCCAAACTCCACAAGGATGCTATCCCCTTGAGACCATTAGTAAATTTCACCACTGCTCCGGGGTATAAAACGGCTAAAAAAACTAGTCACCATAATAAAACACAATATACAAATAATTAATGATCATAGTCTAATTAATAGTGTTGACTTTGTGAATAAGGTTAAAAATTTGATAGTTGAACCGGCTTACAAACTTGTTTCCTTTGATATTGTAGACTTGTATACGAATATACCAGTAGCTGAGACCTTGCGTATACTTAAGATTAACCTTATTAATACTAATAAATTGGATATTGATAGTATAAATGAATTGATGCACATTTTGGAGTTAGTTCTTGATCAAAATTATTTTACCCACAATAATCAATTTTTCAGCCAACAAAATGGGTTAGCAATGGGTTCTCCACTTTCAGGTCTTCTTGCAGATATATACCTGAATAATTTCGAAAATTCATTCATTCTCACTAATAACAAACACAAGAATAACATAATATTTTACGGCAGGTATGTTGATGATACCTTTTTAATATACAAAGGTACACAAAGGCAAATTGATAATTTACATAGTTATTTGAATAATATCAATGATAAAATGCGGTTCACACTTGAAAGTGAAGACAATGGTAAACTGAATTTTCTAGATTTAACTGTTGCCAAGGACAATAATAAAAAGTTACAATTTAACATCTATAGAAAACCCACAACGACTGATATTGTAATACATGCTAAGTCTTTTCATCCTTTATCCCAGAAATTGGCTGCCTTCCACAGTATGATTTATAGACTTTTATCTTTGCCCCTCGGTGATAAAGAATACTGTGAGGAATTAGACACCATTAAACACATTGCAGTTGCTAATGGTTATGATGTCGATATGGTGAACAACATCCTTTGAAAACATAAGAAGGGGCATAGAAACATTAACGGACATAAAACACGCGAAAATACAACACGCAAATACATTGCAACACCGTACACATACCTTATGCCTAAGATTTTTGGGTCAATTTTTAATAAAACCAGTAATATCAAGGTCACTTACAAGACCACTAATAGTATTATGAATAATCTTCGTGTCCGCAGAACTACCAGCCTTGAACACAAAACTGGTGTTTACAAATTGATATGTGATGATTGTAACGCCTTTTATGTGGGCCAGACAGGACGTGGTTTTTTAAAAAGATTTACAGAACATAGGCCGCCTACACACTTTCACAGTTTTGACAATATCAAGTCAAAATTTGCAGAACACCTCATTTCTGAGAATCATAATTACACTAATTTTAAAACTAATTTAATACCCCTTCACATATGTAAGAAAGGGCGATATTTGAACGCTCTTGAAGAGTACGAAATTTATAAAGCATATAACAATACTGATACCAAGCCGCATGTTTTAAATGATAAACTGGTTTTCAAGTCAAATGTATTGTACAACACTGCCTTGCGCTATTGTCGTGGTGGGAGCAAAACGTAATTCAGTGCATGGTCGGTCTCCATACGGTGTACATCGGAAAACCTTCGCGCTCGCTTTAAACATTTAAGTATCATATTGTTTTAAGTTATTTGTTTCATATTGGATTTTAATGTTTTAATTGATTGACAATTGTATCAACTTTAAATGATACGCGATTGTTTTAAATTCTGATGATGGGACAGTGTCCCGAAACATGTCAACTTTATAGTGAAGACGTTGTTTCTAAAAGCCGCAGACGGTAAGTTCCAATATATTTGATTGAACAACACGTGGCTTGGTACTAAACATTTGGAATTTATTCCTTTTAAACATGTATTTTCGATGTTAAGTGCTTTGAATATTGTATCATGTTTTGTATTGATTTGTATTTGTTCAGGTATTAGTTTGTTTTGTGTTTTATGTTTGTATATTTGTAAATTTTCCCAAATGTTCATTATGGTGCCTTTGTATGGTATATGTTTTATTAGTGTCACATTGGTTAGGGTATGTCTGGGAATTCATGTCCTGTGTTTATTGCATGTGTGGCTAAATTGGATTTATATATTTCTGTTTTTTTTTGTATGCGTTTAGGTGTTAAAAATAACGTTTTTTTAGCTGTTTTTTTGTTTGTCCTATGTAACATTTATTGCAATATTGGCATTCAATTTTGTATATACCGTTAGTTGTTGTATTATCTTTGTTGTGTGGGCTATTTAGTTTTTGTAAATTATTTTTATTCATTTTGTATGCTATTTTTATATCTGTGTTTTTAAATAGTTTTGTTAGCTTTGTCATTTTATTATTTATGTATGTGAATGTAGCCTATTTTTTGTTGTTGTTATTATTTATGTGTTGTTCATTTTGATTAATTCTTAATTGTTCAGTTTTTATTATATATTTGATTTTATTTTCTATTTTGTTTACAGTATTTTTATTGTATCCATTTTCATAACCAATTTGGTATATTATATTTCTTTCTTTGTCAGTTTCTTGTTTGTTTAGGGGAATTTTGTACATTCTGTTAAATAACGAATAAAATGCTGCCATTTTATGTTGTGGTGGGTGGTCAGAATGGTTAGGTATAATGATGTCGGTAGAAGTTGGTTTTCTGTATAGTGCATATTGTATGTGGTTGTTGTGGATGAAAGCATGGGAGCTCTCGAAACATGTTCCGAATAGGAAAAATATAACATCTTGAGTAAATATAAACATAAATATTAAAATTACTTTATAAATATATCAAGAAACGAACTGTAGCAGAAAGTGATTGAATATATATATATATATATATATATTTCTTGATGTATATAATACATTTAATATTTATAACTAAATTTACCAACAAGATGTTATTTTTCCTTGTTTGGAACATGTTTCGAGAGCTCCCGTGCTCACATGTTTGTGAAGATGAGAGCATGGGAGCTCTTGAAACATGTTCCAAATAAGGAAAAATAACATCTTGAGGTAAATTTAGTTATAAATATTAAATGTAATATATATATATATTGCAACTTTACTTATATGCGTTGTTGTTGTGTCGTGTTGTGTATGAGTACCTACCTGCTATCCGATCTTGCGGATTCTTCCGACTAGGGCGTGTGGATTTTGGATTTGAAGTTCGCAAGCTAGTAATCTCAAATTTATTGCAACAACACACAAAATAAGTTACTTTAAAGGGGGAGAGTTTTGTGAGACTGGTAGGCTGTATCGTACAACAATAAAACAATGAAATATGGGGTAATAAAACGTTGTTTATTACTCCAATAACACACAAGAATAAAATGGTTATTATATTATCAATTATCTTACTGTCTAAACAATGGATCTATGTTAACTAATGTTTTTCAATTGGTTGATAATTGAAAAGAAACTAACCTCGTTATTTGGCGAGTTGATTGCAATTGAAAATTTAATTAATTGATTGATTTAATTTAATTAAATGGCTTTAACTAAATTGAATTTAAATGTTAATAAAAATAAAGTATAAAAACTCTGAAGTTAATTAGAATAATTTTCAAAAATAAATTATGCGTGACATTCTATTTCACGTCATTTCATTTCTAGTGATTTGACTTCTGTTATACTGCAGTATGAGCTAATAATTAGATTGTTAGTTAAGATTTGTATAGCGCTTTTATATTATTTCTATTTTCTTAACTACAGCTTACTAATGACTTAGACTGCTATACAGATTATCACAATGAATTTATTCTTAATTACTATAGTCTTTGATTTTTGTATGGCACCTGAATTGTTCAAATTACAATGTTTTTAATTGAAAAGATAGAAAATTTGATGTTGAAAAATAAATAAGTTGATTTTGCTTTCCTGTTATTGAAGAGGATGTTAGAGTTGCTCCCAATTGTCCCTCGTTGATTCCGGTCCGGTCGCTAGAGAAAGTAATCTGCTTAGAGCTCCTGGATTCGGTCGCTGAGTTCAGAATTCGGTAACACTCTGCTGTCCTACTGTTCGTGAATATTTTAACGTCTGCAGCTCTCTGCTGGAACTGGTTTCTGTCCCTCGTCGATTCGCACGTTGCACGTCAGCGTGTGTGTGTGTGTGTGTGTGTGTGTGTGTGTGTGTTTCGTTCGAGTGGTAGCTCTGCTCATCAGCTGTTCACCAATGATTTAGACGGTCTCTCTGCTGTATTCTTGAAGTCTGGTCTTGAAGTCTGGTGGATCTCTTGCGTGCTTATGACCACAGCTTGCAGTACACAATAAGCTTGGTTGATGTAATGAAGAGTATCTGACTTGACGCAATAATTACGAGTTGTACAGTTGGTCTGTATTCACTGTGTTCGTAATTGCGTGTGTTGACCACGTAGAGTCTTCTGATGAGTCTTCACAACTATGGTTATGAGACGATCGAAGAATTACGTCTTTACTTCGCAAGTACTGGCAGAAGAGTGATGTTTCAGCCCGAAAACACCGCGCTGGTCGGGGTTTGGTCAAATGATTTGATTGGCTGACACACTCTCCCTACTACATAAAATTTGAATTCCCTTGGTCCGAGAGAATGAAGTTAGATTCCCACAGACGGAGAATTAATATTATTACTATTATTATTAGACCGGCGGAACCAATTTGTTGCTCCGGATTTCCTGTGCTTATTTAATTTTGCAATAACTTGGTTGCAAACCAAGTTGTGCGAAATCTAAAATATACAATCTGTTGGAAATTATTATCTTTATAACATATTC
Source organism: Magicicada septendecula (assembly GCA_034769895.1). Taxonomy (NCBI): domain Eukaryota; kingdom Metazoa; phylum Arthropoda; class Insecta; order Hemiptera; family Cicadidae; genus Magicicada; species Magicicada septendecula. Next base: position 404,814,932 of record CM068375.1, on the reverse strand, counting down.
AAATCTCATTAATGTAGCTCTATTTTTACAGGAGTTATTCAATTAATTTAATTAACTCTTTTATTTGTTAATTATATTGCGTAAAATTTGCACACGTCAGTATTAATATTTTGGCAAACATTTTGGCTATCTTGGATTTTGCCTTAATTTATTAGTTTCCGAGATATTAATAATTAACAGTTTGGGTGTGGCCCTTCCTTGTACAGCGAGTTGATTACATAACGGCCACGTGTGCGTCGCTTTACAAAGCATTATTTTCATTGCTCTACATACACATGGAGTTTTGACTATTACAATTTATTTAAATATGATTTTAGTATGCAGGTGACATATAACCCCAAATAATTAATATTTGGTGCTGTTATAATATATATATCCTTGGATTTCGTTGTCCATGACGTGTCCGTTACTTAAATAAATATAATTAATTCACTACCGACTCGGACAAAAAAGTTTTTTATGGGTAAAAACGTAAAAGTTTTACCTTATAGCCTGAACCAGTTTTCGCTTTTAAAAAGCTTCTTCAGAGGCTGCCGCTGGGAGCACTGTCCATCTTGTTCTTGGCAACGGTATCGACTTTTGAAGGATCGATGTTGTGTGTGTGGGATGTGATATGTTCGAATAATGCATGTGATTTGAATTGTGCTGTTCATTTAGGTTGTTGTTTTCATGTGTTTGTATATTTCCAATTGTTCAAGAGTGTCTAGTTTTCGGCCTTTTTTGTGTACGTGTAGAATGTCCATGTTATTGTCAATGTTTTTGTATGTGTGGTTTGCTTCAATGAGGGGGTTTGCAAAGGTGGATTCTGTAGTGGAGTGTAGTGCCTTTGTTTGTTCAATGTATCTTTGTTTGAAGCTATGTCCTGTCTGGCCTATGTAGAATTTGTTCCAATCTGAGCAGTTTAGTTTGTAAACACCAGGTAGATCGAATTTGTTTTGTGCTTTGTGTGTGTGTTTTGATAGTGTGTGTTCTGTTTTGTTTGTAGTTTTGTATGCGATTCCGTATCCTGCTTTTTTGAATTTATGGGCTACTTTTTCAGTTTAGTTATTGATGTATGTTAGTGTTATGAATTTGTTGTTTTCTGTCTTCAAAGACAACAAACAACAGACAAAGACAGAAAACAACAAATTCATAACAGTGTGTGTTTCTGCCATTGCCGTGCTGAACTATTCTCTTCAATTTTCATGTGTTTGTTAAAGACATATATTATGGAACCCTGCAGACTATAAATAGCCCATACCTCCCGCTTAGAGTTCAGAGTTATTGTTGGGCGATTTACACAGTGCGGTTCAAAGCATTGTGGCAAAGTGTTGTGTTTTTTAATTATGCGGGACAATTGTAATACAATTGTGTTTTATATTAGTTGACATTTTTATTGCGTGTGAACAATTTTTATTTGATTTGTTGTAAGAGACTATCTTGCTGATTACAAACTGTTTAATTGTGATAATTAAAGCTGGTGATTAGTGACTTAATTGGTGTCTTGTACTTTGTTTCCCACTGTACCATACGACGATCAGCACACCATTGTAATATATATATGTATACACACACACACACACTCACACACAACAGTATTGTTTATTGGCAATATGGATTATCTGATGATTTTTTTTTTATTTTGTAGTTTTAGTAAAACTGTACATTTTATAAAAGTAAAATGAAGCTGACAAAAACAAAATAAATATATGCTTGAGTTTAAGTTATGTTTTTGAAATCTTCTTCCAGTATGGACTATGTCAAAAATGTCTTGTATGACAACGTTTCACTCATATTACAATGAGTATCCTCAGGTCTAAGTGACAAAAACGCTGGCAAGCAAACTCAGTTATATAGTGTAGAAGTGGCGGTGGGTGGTCAGGTAAGTGGACCCTGACCTGTGGGCATTACGCTTTGTGCATTGCTTGTGCGGTCAGTCAACCCACATGCAGTCAAACCAGAAAGTAAAGGGTACCATGTTGTACTAAGCGTGGAGGTTTCTCTGTTAAAGTTATCCTTGTGTTTATTAATTTCTATTGCTTTTAGGATTAATCTGTCATAATGCCTATTACATGATCTTATTACAGATGCGTCTTCGAAGTTTACCATGTGATTCGTTAAGGCTGAATGCTCAGCAACGCGGTCCATACCGGAAGAAGATGTCAAAAACATAATGGACACTGGCCATGGAAGCCTATGTGAGAACATGGAGTTTAAGTTGTTTACTTACCTTTACTATAGTACATGAAGTCTTCGTAAACATCAACGGAGACGACCACAGGGCCGTTAGTAAACAACTCCTGCTTAATGGCAGCTTCACCTCCATATCTTAGTAATCGTACCTGTTCAGCTGTAGACAAACACACATTATAATGTTTAATTGTTTCTATCAGAAATAATTTCTCTTAATTATAATATAAATTTTATTATCAATTAAAATGCAAGGAATTTAAGTGGTTTTTATCGTGTTGTCAAAACTTGTTCTACATATCTGCCAAACGTATATTGCAATTATGATTATTCTTGTCATTATTAAAGTTCCTGTAACACATATCATGTTGCAAATTCATAATTTATCCAACACTTAATTAATAAAAATTATCTTGTTGTTGCATCCTCTTCGTTCACTTATTAATTTAATAATATATATAATACTTTCACTTGTGAACTTACTATTGTCACTTCCCAAACGTTTCAAGATGTTGTTTCTCTTCTTCAGTGGGTTGAGTACTAACTGTCGATTACAGAATAACCGTTACGGAATGGAGTGTGTGGTGGGGGTTGATGGTGGGAAGGGGTTGGCGCTGAGGTTCGAATTATGTGTGTGGATCAGTGTGTCAAATAGTGTATGTGATTTGTAATGTATCTGTTCATTTAATATGTTGTTTGGTTGTAGTGTGTGATATCTGTATATTTCAAATTGTTCAGCTGTGTTTAGTTTTCTACTTTTTGGTAAGTAGAAATTGCCACACATTTACATAACGAAAACCACAGCTACACAAACATAGAACACAACATGGAAATATTACACTACTTACCAAAAAGTAGAAAACTAAACACAGCTGAACAATTTGAAATATACAGATATCACACACTACAACCAAACAACATATTAAATGAACAGATACATTACAAATCACATACACTATTTGACACACTGATCCACACACATAATTTGAACCTCAGCGCCAACCCCTTCCCACCATCAACCCCCACCACACACTCCATTCCGTAACGGTTATTCTGTAATCGACAGTTAGTACTCAACCCACTGAAGAAGAGAAACAACATCTTGAAACGTTTGGGAAGTGACAATAGTAAGTTCATAAGTGAAAGTATTATATATATTATTAACTTAATTAATATGGTATTCAATTTTGATGGAATTTGTTTCCTCAGTTAATAATAGATATTTCAAAAAATATTCAAACACTTTTTGCTACAGTCTATTTCTTGCTGCATATATAATTTATTTAATATTTATAAGTTCTTTACCTCAAGATATTTTTTCCCTTATTTGGTACATGTTTTGGGAATCATATTGTTCCCATCCTCCGCCTTCCTGATTTTATATTTTGTGGAGTATTTGTGTTTTGGTTGGTTGTTGTTACGGTTTCCTATTGATTTTTGGTATTTTATACTGGTGTTATTGTGTGTGATCGTGGTGTACATATTAGCTTTTTGTATTGAACAAATACGAATCAGTACAAAACATGACACAATTTTCAAAGCACTCAACATCGAAAATACTCAAAAAGCTAATATATTTCATAGACTGAATTTGGTTTTCTAAAAATCTATTGTTTGTATAACAGAATGTAAATGGGTTTTCAGAAATATCTAGCTTTTCTTCTATAGTTTCCACAATTGCTCTAAAAAAATTTACAGTTGTAGAAAATATAGGTTGTGGCACCGACAAGGTGAAATTCCTTGTCAATGCTTCTAAATACTATCAAAAAATACAGAGAGTCTCTTATTATGTTATTTACATCAATAGAAGATAAACCTGGAGACTGGCCAGCCTCAGAAGTGAAAAATATTTTTTCTTGCACAAACTTGACACTGAATTTCTTTGTTTGTTTCTGATATTCCATTTGATTTATTGCAAAATAAATGTTTGAACAGTTCTTATTTTAGCAACAAAGTCTGCAATAATATAATGATTATGAAATGAGAATATTGATCTTGTATAGACAAAAGGAACAAATAATGCTGAATATGAAGCTAAATAATGTGATTTATGAAGCTAAAGCAAAAAAAGTTTAATAAATCATTACAAATCTATGCTAATTTTTATATTATAATAATATATTTTATTAGATACTAAATATTTTATGCTTACCATAATACCTCTCAGTGTCCATAGTTCCATAATAATAATCATTTGGACAAGCCCGTTTTGGACACTGAAAGCCTTGGTACCCTGGTGATTCACAATATGGGCATAGTGGAAATGGGTAACAGCCCTTAGTAAAAAAAAATGTAAGATAAGCTTCCAAACATTTATATAACACAGCAACAGATAAAATATAAATTGGACATATTAGCTATTATATACAAACATGTGTGTGTGTGTGTGTGTGTGTGTGTGTGTGTGTGTGTGTGTGTTTTTCATCCATGCGATAATTCATAGATTTTCACAGGTGTGACATCACGTATATTGTTTTGGATTTCAGGCCTTTGTCCACAGAACAGAAACAGCCTTGTTTTCCATCCACTTTGTGTGCAGTTGACAATGACCTGAAAACATCTGTTAACCCAGCAAACAACCAACATTGCACTTAATACAAATTTTGATGCAACAAAACTACTGGCTGCCATGGAACTGTTGTAGAAATGCATTAAAAGAGGGACCACTGGAATTGAGAAAAGATCAAACTCTCTGGTATGGACTTCCATACATGACTTCCATGTTCTAAGATTTATATTTAAAATCATTTTCGAAATGAAATATTTCCATAATGAAATATTTCCATAGGAACTACTTCTTTCTACTTATGCTTCAGCCTTAACCAAAGTACTATGGTCACTAACATATACCACCTCATGTTATTGCACTCGATTTTCACTGATGATGGCAGTCGATGGCACTGCCAAAATGTCTGGTTTTGCAGAAAACATTGGACTACGGCCAAACAGCCCGGGAAGGAATTTTAACAACAAACTACTTCTTTCTTGCCGATAATGTAGTACACATATAAAAAATTATCCCCTCCCCCTTCAACTATAATTTTCATTTATAGAAAATTACCCCCACCTTGTTCAACTAGCCTCACTAACCTCTTCATTTATAGATATTTCATCTACATTTCTACAGTGTATTATTATGATCTTCTTTTCAGGATACTTTATTTATCAAAATTAAGTACTTTACTCTTGTTAAAACATAAAATTTTGCCGGTAAACTACCCCTTTCTCTTAACCGATCTTCACCAAAAACAATAGGCCTTGAGTCCTCTACAATTCAGGGATGTATGCAAACAATTATCTGATTCTGTTTGAATTTGCGGCTGTTATCGTTTACCATAGAAAAAATTCTACACACAGACACACACACACACACACACACACACACTTTTTGAAAACTGAATTTTCTTCATGTTTTGAGGGTAGTACAATCAGAATCAGCTGTTATCTTGAACACGATTTTTTTTGCCATGACCATACTTCCATTTCCTTACGGAACATGGAAGTGAAAAAAGAACACATCATACACACACATAAATTATGTTTTATTTTGTGGCACAAAGTTTCTACTTAAATACTAGTCTGTATACAAATGAATGATTACCATAATAGGAGCATATTCAGTAAGAGAGGAAATCAGAAAAATCCCCTATTCAAAATCCTGCAAAATTACGTTATCATAATTTTATAGACGTAAACTTATTTGGTAGCTTACATTTTTTTGTAAACATTTAAAAATACTGTTCAAGAATAGTCAAAAATCAAAAAAGTTTATTTAAAAATATTGAATTGTCCTGAATAGTATTTATTTGACATACATGTTTATAAAAAAATATATATATGAAAATAAATTTTCTTCTTCTTGCTTTTGTTCCCTTCCCTCATTGTCTCTTGCCAAAATACTTCTCTGGATCCATTCCTGAGCACACATTTTAATACCAATACTTTTTTCTGTGGTTTAGTAACAACCACTTTTGTTGATATTGTTACATTATAGAACAATCTACATGTTTATCAAATGTTCCTGAGGCTGAATGTTGTGGTGTACGTGATTCTCAGTGCATTTGCTGGACTGTGCCAGAACTCGTGCGGCCGCACGCACTGTGTCAAGGCCGCAATGAATTACGTTCTAGTGTTTTCTACTAGACGCCTACTAGCGAATATTAGCGCCTCAGCAGGATATAAATACAGGTACGCAGGGATGCTCAGTTTTGAGTTGCGAGTTACTGTCGGGCGATTACAAGTGATTACTCTGTGCATTTAAGTGGTTATTGTGGCACAGTGTTGTGTTTTATAATTGGGCGGTATAATTGTAATACAATTGTGTTTTATATTAGTTGACATTATATTGCATGTGAACAATTTTTATTTGATTCGTTGTAAGAGACTGTGTTGTTAATTACGAACTGTTTAACTGTGATAATTAAAGCTGGTGATTAGTGACTTAATTGGCGTCTTGCATTTTGTTTTCCACCATACCATACGACGATCAGTAGACCGTCGTGACAATATTATTAACTCTAGATGTTTCACCCATTTTGTGATCTTGCTTCCTTAGCAGTAAACATGAGACTCGTATAGATGACATATTACAGTATGGATTGAATGTTTAGTGTTAATAATCACAGTCCCAAGTAAATAACTGTGGCTGTTGTTAAAAGTTCCAGTCTCACAAGTCAAAGGGTTTCCTGGACTCGCACATCTGTCAGATGTTTAACAAGATTGGCTTTAATATTAATTTTTCAGACACTTTAACAAAATGTAATTACATACACACTCAACAAGTTTACACTTTTGCCTCGAAATTACAATTCTTCAATTTGACTTTTGTGTTGGACACATTACATCTCAGTTCATATTGTCAAACATATTCTTAATCCAACATTTCTTGAAATCATATTGTAGTTGCAAACAATTAATTTCTTCTGAAAATCTAAAATTATTTTTTCTAAAGTATTTGACAGACTTATATTTCCATCATAATGTAATGATAGACAGACTTATATCATTCCATCCTTAAACGTAATAACAGATAATCAATATGTATTTCAATTTGAATGGACGTATTATTAAAAATATCAAAATATTCATTAATTATTCATTGACACATTCAGTCTCAGATGAAGCAAATAGATATATATATACATATCTGTAAAATGTGTTTTAGACAACACAGTCTTACACTTATAGGAAAATTTGTTACACAATTTCTCTTAATTGCATGGTTCTAAAAAAAATTATAAATCATCTATATGAGGTGATACCCAAAAGTTACCAATTTATTTATGAAAAGTCGTACGCTTACAAAGATAATAATTGACTGAATCTGCTTCAGTGCAATTGCCTGATGCATTAGTCTCAGCATGATTTTAATGCTTAGAATACTGCTGGAGTTCAATATCTGACAATATCTGGAGTTCAGCATGTCCTGTGATACCTTTTCAATTTCCTCCACTGGGACAAATAGTTTCCCCTTCAGTTCCATTTACATTTTATTTAAATGAAAAGAAGTCACAGTGGGCCAAGTTGGGTGAAAAGGGAAGTGGGAATGACAGAAGTTATGTAGAAGTTGAAAACTCATGCACAATGGGAGTTGCATTGGCTGGCTGGTGCGCTGTCATGATACAACACATGACACATAATTGGTACACCCACATCTCAAAACGTCTGTATTGAACTTGTTTTCAAAGCTGCCTCAAAATGTCACAGTACAATTGCCCATGTCTGATCCAATAGAACAGATTGTTTGTGGATAAATTCTTTCGTGTAAAAACAAAAAGAAAACAAACAAACAAACCAACATTGATTTCTAGTTGGTCCAATATTGGTGCACATTTTTTGTTCTTAGTGAACTTGGTAATTGGTGACTTCAATTGAGATGACTGCTGTTTTGTTCCTGGCTCATACCCAAAAATCCATGTTTTGTCAACAGTAATGATCTGTAACATGAAGTTTGGGTCATTTCCACAACATTCTTTGAACTCCCTGCAACACGTGAATTCTATGTTTTTCTAGCCAATCATTAACATACAGAAAACACATTTTTATGCGATATGGCATGTTCCAACAAAATTCACTGAACTCCTGGGTATGGCAAACCCACAACTTTAAAATGTTGTGAATTGTTTGCTGACAATTTTCAAGAATTGTCTCAGACTTTGGTGACTGTGGTACCGTTTGCTATGATGATACCAGCTGAAGGGCACCTAGGATTGTCATCATCTTCAACAGATGTCTTACAATTTGTTGAACACTTAAACTACTCATAGGTTTGAGTATGCTTCTATAACTTCACCACCAGAAGCTTGTTTCAACATTTGGTATGTCTCTCAAAGCATTTATATCGAACTTGTTCTCAACGCCACCTCAAAATGTCACAGTACAATTGCCCATGTCTGATCCAATAGAACAGATTCTTTGTAGCCAACTCCTTTCATGTAAAACAAAACAACAAACATTGATTTCTAGTTGGTCCAGACTTGGTGCACATTTCTTTATCTTAGTGAACTTGTTAATTGGTGACTGTCTTCACAGGTTTACATTGGTAAACTTTGCTGTCTTCACAGGTTTAAAACAAAATTTAATACAAACAGTTTGTTCATTCAAGGCAGTTATAAGACGCCACAAATTTAACGTCTTAAAAATGCTCAGTGTAAACTAATACAAGTTTCTACAGCAACAGCAAACACTAGACTAGTTCCTTATTGACATTGGTGGAGGCGTCTAGTAACAGAATTCATTTGAAGCAGGATGTTTCCATTTCATGAACTTTATGTAGCACCTCATACAGAATATTTCATATTAACTGCATACTAGCAATAACACATATGTACTTACAACTTTAGAATTATATTCACCGCCAGTGACGATGCCTTCCCTCATCATAAACCCAAACGCGTACACTGGTGAACCACCAGTACAGCCGATTGCACATTCTTTGCAGCAACTGACCAAATGCGCTGCTGATAATTCGACATTAATTTTTCCACCACTGAGTATACAGAGACGATCTTGCATTACAGCGGCAGCTGTAACAGCCTAAATAGAAACATCATTACTAACTAAATTATAATACGACATAGATGTTGTGTATGTATTTAATGAATTGTGTACTTGTACATGTGTGTGTCTGTATGCAGGAGTATATATATATAAATGAAGCTAGGGTCTTGAGTTTCTTGTAGTTTTTATATAATGCAATGAACCTTGGTAGTCTGAACTATGCTGAACACCTGATAATAAAAAAATTCCCCAAACTTATTGAGAATTTTTAAAAGTTACGAATGAAATGGAAATAGAACCTTATAATTCAGTAAATGAATCCACTAGACTAAGTTGAATTTGACATAAATCTTGAGTTCATACAATCTATCAATAAAACTGAAGATCTCCCTTCTATAGTCAACCAGATAGCAATTGAAACTGTAAACACGTTATATCCTAATGATAGATGGACCAGAATTTACACAGACGGATCAAAGCTAAATGAAGAGACAGGAGCAGGCTTATATAGTGAATTTTTCTCCCACTATTTTGCACTAAATTCGGATGCTACAGTGTTTGAGGCTCAGTTGTTTGCAACTGATGAAGCCATGAGACAATTGTTGATGAGACCTTGGCTGAGAAAGGATTCTGTAATTCTGGTAGACACAAAATCAGCTATACAGGCTATTGCAAATAATGACTCATCCAAGAACATCATAATACAGTCCATCAGAGATAAGTACAGATAGTTAAAAATACAGACAGTATTACATCTATAATACATACAGATAGTTAAAGATACGTCTATACAGACAGTTAAAAATAATATTTTCAGAGTGGTAGTACAGTGGGTGCTATCACAGAGAGGACTGAAGGGCAATGAAGCAATGGACGAGTTGGCTAAAAATAGCACGTCTATAAAACAAAAACCTTCAAGACTTAGTACAATAGATAGAAGGATTAAACAACTTAAAATGCATTGCTAGACTTCCTTCCATTACAGAACCAAAGAAGACTTGAAAGCCAAATTATATGAAAATATATCTAGTCTCTAAACTGAGAACAAAGAACTTCCAAGAATATCATTGGTTGCCAATTTCTGCATGGCCACAGGACACGACTGCTTAGCAGGGCACCTCAACAGGATCAACATCCTCCCTTCTGGGATGTGCACTCTTTGCGAATGCCCTGGAAACAAAATGGGCAAGGACCACCTCCTGGTCTACAAAAAACTAGATAAAGAAAAACAGAATAGAAAAGACGTACCTGGTCTTTATTGGGAAGCTAGATCAAGAATGGTGTGAGCCAAATTGAGTTGGGAACAACAACAACAACAACAATAATTCAGTAAATAAAGTTGATTTAATTATATTCAATTAATCTATAAAATAAATTAAATGATTTTCTTTATCATAATTTTTGTGATAACTAAAGAGGGGTCAGCCTGCATACACATTTTACAAGTTGTATCCATCTATCCTAGCAAAACAACTGAATGCAACAACAGAGACCATTTTCCCAGAAGAGACAGATCGTGTTTAGATTGCACATCTTTACAATAGCCCAGGTTATTGAAAACCACAGAGAATATCAATGGTCCCATACATAAATTCTTTTATTGAATTTAGAAAGTTATTTGATAGAGTGAATAGGGGCAGGCTGTGGGCAATAATAGCAAAGAAAGAGATCCCGCAACACCTCATTAGAGCCATACAAAGTCTTTGTATGGGAAACAAAATCTTAATTGAGACAGGAAGACTAAGCAAAACTCCTACCATGGGCCTGATCAATTGTGGAGTACTACAAGGATGCCCATTATGACTTTCCCCTTGTACTAATTATAAATATAATACTACAGACTTGGAACACTGAGTTTTTTATTGGTAAAAATATTACTTGGATTTCGTTGTCCATGGTGTGTCTGTTGATTAAACTAATTATAAGTATAACACTACCAACTCCTACCAAGTGTTGGTATAACACTACCTATCAAGTTTGTGTTCCGAGCCAGTAGTCCTATACTTATAATTAAAAACATTAAATTTTTAATTATCTTGTTGATTCATCCTCTTCGTTCACTTTTTTAAATATTATTATATATATATATATATATATATAAACTTTCACAATGAACTTACTTTGGTTATCACTTTCCCATACGTTTCAAGGTGATGTGCCTCTTCCTCAGTGGGAGTAAATACTGAATGTCATTTTACAGAATAACGGTTATGGACTATAGGTGTGTGTGGTGGGGGTTGATGGTGGGAGGGAATTGGCGCTGAGGTTCAAATTGTGTGTTTGGATTAGTGTATCGAATAGTGTATAATGTAATTGTTCATTTAATATGTTGTTTGGTTGTAGTGCATGTTATCTGTATATTTCGAATTGTTCAGCTGTGTTTAGTTTTCTACTTTTAGGTAAGTAGTGTAATATTTCCATGTTGTGTTCTATGTTTGTGTAACTGTGGTTTTCGTTTTGTAAATGTGTGGCAAATGTGGAACGTATGTAATTTGTGGTGAGGGCTTTTAAATGTTCTGAAAATCTGGAGGAAAAAGATCTTCCCGTCTGGCCGATGTAGAATTGGTGACAATCATTACAATTTAATTTGTAAACCCCTGTTTTGCTGTATGTGTCTGTGTCTTTGTTAGTATTATTTACGTGTTTCCTAACGGTGTTGTTGGTTCTGTAGGCTACTTAATAATTGTGTTTCCTAAATTTGTTAGCAATTTTGTGTGTATTGGAATTGTAGTATGTAAGTGTTATGTATTTACTGGGTTGTGTGCTGTTGGTCTGATGTGTTTTACTTTTTGTGCTTAGGATGCGTTTGTGTATTTTATTTACCAAATCGGGGTTGTATCCATTTTTGACTGCTATATATTTGATTGTGTTTAATTCTTCTTGGTAGTCATGTGTGTTTAGAGGTATTGAAGTGAGCCTATGGAGCATATAGTTGAATGCTGGATGTTTGTGTTGAGTTGGGTGGTTGGATGAGTTATGTATGACCATGTCTGATGTGGTGGGTTTCCTGTATATTTTGTATGTGTGTGTGTTGTTTGTTTTGGTGATTGTGAGGTCTAAGAAGTTTATGTTATTATTTAGTTCTATTTCAAGTGTGAATTTTAATTTATGGTGTATAGTGTTAATGTATTTGTGGAAATTTTCTATTTGTCTTTTGTTGCCGTTGTAGAGAAGTAAAATGTCATCAACATAATAATAATGTATTATTTTATCGGTGTATTTGTTATTGTGTAGTATGTGTTCCTGTTCTATGGTGTGTACAAATATTTCGCCTAGTATACCTGATATAGGGGAGCCCATGGGTAATCCATCTGTTTGTGTGTAAAACATGTTATTGTGTGTGAAATAATTTTGATCAGTGATGATTTTAGTTAGATGGATGATCTCTTTTATGTGCGTTTCAGGTGTATTGTTTAATTTTAGTATAATTGTTCTAATGTAGTTATAGTTTCTTTTATGGGAACATTGGTGTATAGGTTTGTTATGTCAAATGAAGCTAGTGTGGAGTTGTGTGGAATGTGGACATGTTGAGTTTTATTCACTAGATCTGAATTATTTTTGACGGTGGTGTTGTTTGTTAAATTTATGCTATTTCTGATTAATTTATCTAAGTGTCTAGCTATTTTGTGTGCAGGTGCTTGTGTGTTGTTTATAAGTGGCCTGATGGGAATACAGTAGACTCTTGGCTATCCAACTCCCGACTATTCGACCTCCGGCCTATCCGACCCGCCCTCAAAAAAAAAAAAAGGTACGTATGCAGTATTTCCGATCCGATTACTAGCGCCTTCAAACGTCATGTTGTGACGATTCATGTTGTGACAGGAAAGTTTCGTGTTCATACTTGAGTGTGTAACAGGTGCATCAGTCAGTCTGTATCCAGAAGTCAGTCCGTGAGGTTCAGTCGTTCGTGGATTGTTAATTTGTTATAAAGTGTGTATACAGTATTGTTGGTGGCTTTTATTTTTAAGTGAAATATGGGTGACAAACGAAAGAAAGTGGTAGTAACTTTAGAAGAAAAACTGCAAGCAATAAAAAGAATGGATTCTGGTGAGTCGGTAAACAAAATTGCAATAGAGTTAGGAGTTGGAAAAACTACTGTGGGTGATTGGCGAAGAAATCGCGCAGAGATTGAAAAATGGTGTTCTAAGCAAGCAAGTGGCAGTGGCGTGAAAGTTAGAAAAACTATGCAAAAAGGAAAACATGTGGAAGTTGAAGAGGCTTTATATCTGTGGTATGAAAATGTGAGGGGGAAAGGATTGACGGTTTCAGGCCCCTTGCTCCAAGAAAAAGCGATTCAGTTTAAAAAACAGATCGAAGGAGACGATGGTGAGTTTACTGCCAGTGACGGGTGGCTTGATTGCTGGAAGAAACGTTTTGGTGTTTGTCAGATGACAAACAGTGGTGAAGCATTGTCTGCTAATAAGGACGCTGTCCCTGACTTTAAAAGACACTTTTTTGACCTGCTTGATAAGGAAGGTATTTCCGGAGAACAAGTGTATAACTGTGATGAGACGGGTTTGAATTACCGTATGTTGCCGTCTAAAACACTAGCGTCTAAACAGGAAAAGGCCACACCAGGGTTCAAGAAGAGCAAGGACCACGTTACAGTTTTAGCTTGTAGTAACGCAACCGGAAACCACAAGTTGAGACTGACCTTGATTGGAAAATCTCGCAAGCCTAGGGCTTTTAAAAATCTTAAAGATTCAAGTTCTTTGTCCCTGCATTATACCCATAAAAAAAAGGCGTGGATGAATGGAGAAATTTTCAAAAATTGGTTTGAACAGGAATTTGTGCCACAAGTTGAAAAACATTTAGCTGAAAACAATTTAACAAGGAAAGCAATCCTAGTTTTGGATAACGCTCCTTCACATCCAGCAAATGACCAATTAAAAGATGGAGACATAAAAGCTTTGTTCTTGCCTGCAGATGTTACATCTATGTCAGCCAATGGATCAGGGAGTGCTCCAAGCTTTGAAAAAGAAATATCGACATAGGCTACTAAGCTATATCATCACGACAATTGATAATACAGAAGTTGCGACGGCACTACAGTCAGTAGACATGCTTGACGTCATCAGATGGGTGTCCGAGGCATGGGATGAAATTCCATCTTTAACACTTGTGCGATCATGGAAAATTTTGCTGGATCACAGAGCCAGTGATAAGTGGGAAGAGGTAGAACAGCAATGTGATGTGGAAAATGCAACTGATAACACTGCGCTTGTATCGCTGTTAGAAAAAGTTCCTGGGTTCCTGGATGTGAGGAAGCTTCACATCACGTCATATTGGAAGATATCACAGAATGGTTGGCAAAGGATGAAATCAAAGAAATTGCAGACGAAGATATTGTAGCGATGGTATTAAATGAACAGTCGATTGAAGAGGAACAAGGTGATGAACCCTCCGATCGTATAACCCACTCCGAAGGCCTGAAGGCGATCGAGACGGCAGTGGAATACATTGGCCAGCAAGAAGAAGCAACACCAGCAGACATCATATATTTATGTAAGTGAAAGGATATAGTGGCGAGGAAATTAATGCGAGGAAAGAAGCAGGTCTCAATTAGAGACTTTTTCAAACCTTAGACAATGTAAGTTTCACTTGTTCTTTCATTATACAGTACGTAGTTTTAGGTTATTATAATTTGATTTATATTAACAACTAATTTGGTTGAAAGCTTTCGTATAAATTAAAACTCATAATAAAACTCATTCAACTTATTGTTAACTACACATTTTGTTTCGTCCTTCAAATAAAGGTTTTGTGAAAGATACTGTAGTTGCGAAATCTTATTTCATTTCTTTCTAATTCATTTATTACTGTACGTCATTTATAAGGACAAACTGATATGATGTACACATCCAAATAGCAACAAGTACATTCAACGCAATAGGGTGGCGGTCATTGACCTTACAGGGGCTGGTATGCCTACGGCTCCGGTGTATCCGACATTTTTGCTATCCGACCCGGCCGACCGCCACATTAGGTCGGATAGTTGAGAGTCTACTGTATTTGGTTTGTGTAATTTCGGTAGTGCATTTAGTGTAGGGGCATTTGGTTTAATTTGTTTAAGATATTTGATGTTGTCAGGTGATACTATGCGTTTTGTGTTATTTAAGGTTTTGTTTATTTGCCAATAAAATTTTGTTATTAAATTTTTACCAATAAAAAACTTTGTGTTCCAAGTCAGCAGTATAATACTTATAATTAGTTAATCAATGGACATGTCATGGACAACAAAATCCAAGAATTCCCCTGTTAATTTATGTATAGATGTCATACAAAATTGGTATACGAAAATTCTGGAGCATTTTATGATCAGTAACTCTCCTTTTGTCACAATGTTGTTTTCTGATGACCAGGCTATCCTGTCAACATCAGAAAGTGGCTTGCAGATGGCTGTATATACATTGCATTGAAACTGAAAGGATTTTAGATTACAGATTTCCACATTCTGCACTTGATACCAAGGGGAAAAGAGTTGAAGAAGACCCAGAATGAGTTGGAAGGATAGAATTAATATGTAGAAGAAAATTAGAAGAAAACTAGTAGATTGATAGGGGTTACTAGAGATTACAAATTCAAAGGCACTACAGGACACACATATAAACCAATATGATAATTAATAATGCTGCATTATTTATCTATGCGTATTGAAGAATACACAATTTACACATTTCTCATTCAAAACTGAGCTGAAGTTTAGTGTGTACTGTGCATTATTATTTATGATCCATCTATTCCTCCTTAATCTATACATTTGTATTATAGTGCTACTATAAATTATGGCTCGATTATCTATGATATACAGTGTGTATGGGGGTCCCATTTTATTTGGTTCTACTACAATCCCATATACTTTATTTATCCATGTTCATAAAACTAAAAAAATTTAATTACATACAGAAGCTTTGTTACAAAATTATAGTTATTAAAGTTTCTTGTTATATAGCTTTTAGATTCACTTGGATTGATTTTCATCCTTGAATTTTATCCTCTCTATAAATTCTGTATTGCTGTACAAGAATGCAGTTAGTATTAATTTCATTTAATATTCACTACAATTTAACAAAGCACCTTGAAGATTGTCAGTTATTGCGATGAAGCCTATGCTTAATCCCTGAATGATTAATTAGTCTGAATATACATAAGGTATAGTGTTAGTACAATCATAGTTGTAGAAAACTAAGAAACCTCAGAAGCAGAAAATTGCACTGTTCAGGTAGGATATATTCAGGGGTTTCTGTCTGATGTGCTTCCACCCAGTTTTAAACCATCTGTTCTCTCTCCTTCAAGGGTAATGGTCACTCTTCGTTAACAACTCTTATGTAGGAGTTCTGTTAATAACGATTATTATGCAGGGTCACACAGTAATATCTACCCTTCTTTCACATACAAATGATAACATTGTGTATTGAGAATGGAAACTTTCTGTTATATCAATCATCATCAACGGTGGCTCTACAACCCTTAGTGGGTCTTGGCCTGCTCCAAGAGTTAATTCCATTCCTCCCTATTGCATGCCTTGGCTTTCCAGTTTCTTATGTTCAGCTTTCCGAGGTCCTCCTCTATCTGGTCTTTGAATCTACTTCGGGGTCTTCACCTTTTTCTACTACCCAATGGTTTCTGGTAGAAACTATGTTTTGTAGGCTGTCCTTCCTCCATTCTTTCTATGTGACCAACCCACCTTAGCCTGTGTATTTTGATTAGCCTGACAATGTCCGACTCTTTGTAAAGATGGTATAGTTCATAATTATAACACCTGCACCACATTCCATTTTCTTGTACTCCTCTAAATATTGTTCTTAGAATCCGTCTTTCACAGCAACCTAGAAGTCTATCGCTATTTTTTGTCACTGTCCAGGTTTCTGAAGCATATGTCAGCACTGGCCTGATAAGTGTTTTGTAGATTTTGCATTTCGTGCTTCTTGAGATGAAGCTAGTTGTCAGGTCCTTTTTTAATCCATAATATGTTTTATTTGTGAGCTACATTCTTCTTATTTCAGTGTTGATGTCATTAGTGCTATTTATCTGGGAGCCAAGATATATGAAATCTTTTACTGCCTCTATATTTTTGGTGCCTATTTCAAGGTTTTGAAGGGTTGGGTTTAATGGTAATTTGTTGGCAGCATACATATATTTTATTTTCTCCAAGTTTATCTGCAGTCTTTCTGTTACATAAATGATTTAATTAGGAAATGGGAGCAAAAAGTGCTTAAAAATGATTTGGGGAATACTTGAGTCATGAAGTTGTCATCTTTCAAATGGAAGTTTAGTTATACCACTTAGTATCCACATTCAGCAAGGAATTAGTTGAGTATGCCAATACTGACAAAATTGTTGTCAAAAGCCAATATTTATTTCAGAGAAGACCATAAGGATTAAAATTATGCAGTAGGATAAATTTCAAGGACATATTTAAATTTTATATATTTGGGTTATGATATACATTATAAAGATCACAAGGATCTCAAGGATATAAAAATACATTATATACGTCTGAGAGATCACAAGGAATGTTAATATATCTCAAGTAGTGTATAGCTATAATAAAGAAAGGGTGAAAAGATACTGCTGAAGGAGGACACACAAAATACTTTCATGTCTTTGCTAGTAACAAAACTTGGATTTAGAGAAAAATAATTTGTGTTGGATCATTGGATTTGAACCAACAATAAGAGTTTAAGTCAGCAAAGTGAAGTTTCCAAGATCAAACAGGAAGTAAGGACATTCGGGAAAAGAGTGAACAGTTGGAAAACTATTGAAGAAGGGTGACAGAAGCACTGTGCAAACAATGTGGTAGCTAAAATGTTTAAATTCAATATACGAGGGAGATTTCATAAATAATGCACAGGTTGGCAACATTGCGTAGTGAAGGACGAGTCGATAGTGATTGTTACGTCAGTTGTAGTTCAAGGCTTGAGGAAGAAGCATGTGCTTTTGTTTCATCAATACCGTGTATTGTTTTTTAATAACGCGATTTAGAAATGGAGCCTGCACCGGTCTCGGGTACTATGACTGTTGAGGATCAAAGATCATACATGAAGATCGAAACTTTATGTGGTAAAAACCCAACCGAAATTCACAATGCTTTAAGTGAAGTGTGCAGTGCGTTAACAGTGGACCGTAGTACAGTTTCTCACTGGGCAAATCATTTTCTTGAAGGTCGTGTAAGCATAAACGACGACGCAAGACCAGGAAGGCCGAAAACAGCAACAGATGAAAGAAGTGTGAAACTTGTGGCAGATGCTCTTGAAGAAGATCGTCATGTGACATGTGAGGAAATTTCTGAAGCCACAGGAATTTCAACAACGTCCGTATTCCGAATTCTGACATAAAATTTGAACAATAGAAAAATTTCTGCGCAATGGGTCCCTCACTGCTTGAGTGCTGAACAGAAGCAATGTCGCCTGGACATTTCGACCTTGCTGAAACAAGGTCAAGCTTTCCTGCATCGAATCATCGCTATTGATGAAACGTGGATTAGAGACTTTGAACCGGAGTTGAAATCACAGTCAAACGAGTGGAGAGGTCAATCCTCCCCACGTCCAAAAACATTTCGTCGAGCTCAATCCAAGGTGATCTTCGCTTACGATCATCATGGAATCATTATGACAGACGGAGTTCCATGTGGTCGAAGTGTCACAGGGCTGTATTATCGTGATTTTATTCAAAAACTGAACAGAAAAATGCACAAAACCCGACCTCAGTTGCTCAAAGCTGGGCCACTCATTCTCCATGACAACGCTCGCCCGCACGTCGCTGGTACCGTAGCTAAAAAGCTGCGTGAATACGGTTGGAAGTGTTACCTCATCCACCCTACAGTCCTGACATGAGTCCTCCAGACTTTGACTTCTTCCCAAAGTTGAAACAACCCATGCGAGGACATTGTTATTCATCTCTTGAAGAGCTTTCTGTCGCCGTTACCCAAGCAGTTAGTCAGATGAACAAAGATGGCGTATTAGATGGAATTGCAAAGCTTTCTACACGTTGGAACATGGTAATTGAGAAGCAGGGAGACTATATTGAAGGACTGTAAAGAGATGTTGTCAGAAAATAAACATGTAACCAAATAAAAAAATTATTATTATATATATAACTTTCACAATGAACTTACTTTGGTTATCACTTTCCCATACGTTTCAAGGTGATGTGCCTCTTCCTCAGCGGGAGTAAATACTGAATGTCATTTTACAGAATAACGGTTATGGACTATAGGTGTGTGTGGTGGGGGTTGATGGTGGGAGGGAATTGGCGCTGAGGATCAAATTGTGTGTTTGGATCAGTGTATCGAATAGTGTATGTGATTTATAATGTAATTGTTCATTTAATATGTTGTTTGGTTGTAGTGCATGTTATCTGTATATTTTGAATTGTTCAGCTGTGTTTAGTTTTCTACTTTTAGGTAAGTAGTGTAATATTTCCATGTTGTGTTCTATGTTTGTGTAACTGTGGTTTTCGTTTTGTAAATGTGTGGCAAATGTGGAATGTATGTAATTTGTGGTGAGGGCTTTTAAATGTTCTGAAAATCTGGAGGAAAAAGATCTTCCCGTCTGGCCGATGTAGAATTGGTGACAATCATTACAATTTAATTTGTAAACCCCTGTTTTGCTGTATGTGTCTGTGTCTTTGTTAGTATTATTTATGTGTTTCCTAATGGTGTTGTTGGTTCTGTAGGCTACTTAATAATTGTGTTTCCTAAATTTGTTAGCAATTTTGTGTGTATTGGAATTGTAGTATGTAAGTGTTATGTATTTACTGGGTTGTGTGCTGTTGGTCTGATGTGTTTGACTTTTTTTGCTTAGGATGCGTTTGTGTATTTTATTTACCAAATCGGGGCTGTATCCATTTTTGACTGCTATATATTTGATTGTGTTTAATTCTTCTTGGTAGTCATGTGTGTTTAGAGGTATTGAAGTGAGCCTATGGAGCATGTAGTTGAATGCTGGATGTTTGTGTTGAGTTGGGTGGTTGGATGAGTTATGTATGACCATGTCTGATGTGGTGGGTTTCCTGTATATTTTGTATGTGTGTGTGTTGTTTGTTTTGGTGATTGTGAGGTCTAAGAAGTTTATGCTATTATTTAGTTCTATTTCAAGTGTGAATTTTAATTTATGGTGTATAGTGTTAATGTATTTGTGGAAATTTTCTATTTGTCTTTTGTTGCCGTTGTAGAGAAGTAAAATGTCATCAACATACCTGTGCCAATATATTATTGTATCGGTGTATTTGTTATTGTGTAGTATGTGTTCCTGTTCTATGGTGTGTACAAATATTTCGGCTAGTATACCTGATATAGGGGAGCCCATGGGTAATCCATCTGTTTGTGTGTAAAACATGTTATTGTGTGTGAAATAATTTTGATCAGTGATGCTTTTAGTTAGATGGATGATCTCTTTATGTGTGTTTCAGGTGTGTTGTTTAATTTTAGTAATTGTTCTAATGTAGTTATAGTTTCTTTTATGGGAACATTGGTGTATAGGTTTGTTATGTCAAATGAAGCTAGTGTGGAATGTGGACATGTTGAGTTTTATTCTGTAATGGGGCAAATTAAAAGGTTTTTTTATTTTAGTAATTTTGGTCTTGATCTTATTAAAATTGCACAATTCACTTCATATATGTGGCTAGTCCCCAGTTTGAATCTAACTCGCAGTCTAAACAATGCAAAGGTACGCTGTAACTGTGTTGAAATATGTGAAAAGAATGCGTTGTCAACTGTAGCACACTTCCGAGAACTTTGCGGTTGTGTGACATCCACTCACAAATGCACAAGCACCCACATCTGTGGAGCGCCTAACTTTACATAAGCGAAAGTAAAGGCAGTGGAATATCTTCGACAGCCAACACTCAAAAGATCCTATG
The DNA here is from genome assembly GCA_034769895.1 of Magicicada septendecula. Classification (NCBI taxonomy): domain Eukaryota; kingdom Metazoa; phylum Arthropoda; class Insecta; order Hemiptera; family Cicadidae; genus Magicicada; species Magicicada septendecula. The sequence continues at coordinate 404,793,902 of CM068375.1, read as the reverse complement.
TGCCAGGTGCACATCTACCAAGACATTGACAATGAAGGCTGTGTACGGCGACGAAATTTGTTCGCCGGCAAGGCAGTGATGCCCGCCCGGATGTAACATCGTCAAATAAAGTTTCTGCCCAGTCGACGAACAATATCGGCCACGCGTGGTCAAACTAAATTTTCTGTCCGGGCAATTTTAAAAGTCGGCCGACTATAACACTATGTATAAATAAAAAGTATAAATCAGTGAAAAATAGTATGAACCAGTGACTAAGTGCAACATAAAAAACCAATGGAATAATAACATTTTTATCAAAAAAGGAATAGTGTTTGTGACGCGCCATGCGGTCGACGGAGACGCCACGGTAAATTGTAACTGTATCCAACTCAAAATTATTATGAAAATATATAAAAGGGGTTTAAAGTAAATATATAACAGGGGGTTTTCGTATGAGTGAGTGGATGTGCAATTTGGGTCGCTTTGATAGATTCATAAATATATCAGAATAAGTTAAGATGTTAAAATAAATGTTTATGTTAAGTGTTATATCTGTTTTAAAGAAATGAAAGTAGTCGTAATATGTGAATTGAGTTAGAAGGATGAGTAAGGTGTGTATTTAAAGAAAGTAAAAATGTAATTAAACTAGATTTGTTTCAAGTGAAAAGCGAGTTGAGTACGTTATTCAGATAACCTGAAGGTCATACTTGTATGCCGCAGTTTCGTGCAACGGACTTTGGAATAAGAGGTGAGGTATAAAATGAATTAAAATTTTAATAATTAAATGTAATAAAAAGTGATTACACAATTCACTAGATCTGAATTATTTTTGACGGTGGTGTTGTTTGTTAAATTTATGCTATTTCTGATTAATTTATCTAAATGTCTAGCTATTTTGTGTGCAGGTGCTTGTGTGTTGTTTATAAGTGGCCTGATGGGAATATTTGGTTTGTGTGATTTCGGTAGTGCATTTAGTGTAGGGGCATTTGGTTTAATTTGTTTAAGATATTTGATGTTGTCAGGTGATACTATGTGTTTTGTGTTACTTAGGGTTATGTTTATTTGTTTGTGATAATTTGGGGTACATAAAAAAAATTGTGTACATTATTTATGAAATGACCCTGGTACTTGTCAAAACTATAAAACCCGTAACTAAAAAAGTCTGGAAACATATGACAGAGACACAGGGCAACTAAAACAGAATGCTAACAACCATGAATGAGCGATTTCTGGAGGAAAACTGGCTACATGTATACACTGATGGATCCTTGGTAGATGACTTGGTTAGTGCTGGAGCAGAAGTGTTCTCCTCATTGTTTTCCCACTATATTGCAGTGGGACAAAATGAATCAAGTTACAACGCTGAAATACAGGCTATCAAAGTGGCATTGCAAAACCTCATTTGGAGGCCAAATTCCTTTTCAAAAGTCGTCCTTTTTGTGGACTTGAGCCCAGGCAACATTCTCTAATACAGGAGCAACATCCAAGAGCACACTGGAAGCAAGGCAACTCACCAGGCAGCTTACAGTACCTAACAAGGAGATAGTTATCTGTGGATCCCATGTCACATAGGCATCTCGGGAAACGAGACAACAGACATCTTGGCAAAGCGAGAGACAAAGATCTACCACTGGGAAAGTACCCACGACTTCAGCACCCTAAGAAGACTGATGATGAGGAAAACAAACTCACTTCCTCGAAGAAGCAAGAAACATCTCAAAAGGAAAAACATGGTCAGGGATTGAACAGTTATGGGATAAAAGTGGTAGGAAACTGTAGCATGACAGATAATCCACTAAGAAATAATTCCATTATGATCATAAATACCTGTACATTTAAATTACAAATAACTCAGAAGAACATTCAAATACAAATAATTAAACTTCAAAGAAAAATGCCACCATAAAGGAACAAAGTAATTAAATCATAATAATGCAACACAAAAGTATCAAGAAAATTAAATCCAAAGAAACTAATAATAAAATCAGGAGAATACCCAGGTAGGTTAGGAGCAGGTAATAAAGAAGATACCCCGAACCAACCAACGGACACAAAATAAAACCAACTTACCTTGGAAAACCCAAGAAGAAAGAAGAGAAGAAAAGAAGATATAGGATGGGAGGACTACGAGGAATACCCATGATAAACCTATTAATAACAATGATAAACCCCAAACCAAATTTTAATGTCACCCAAAGAAAGTATAACACCCCAAAACCTCATAGAAATGTAAATTAATTATAAACAAAAGTGTTTAGTAGTGTGAACAGAAGTGCACCAACTAAAGTTATTATATAATAAAATAAACAAATCTTCACAGTCCATTATAACTAAAAGTTTGGTCTTAGAATATTGTAGAACTCAAATATAAGTCAGAACCAACAGTGTAAGTGTACTAGTGCAAGTGATTTCAATATAATAAACTTCAAGTAAAGGTGTAACTGTTACTTGAACTATGTGCTATTAAATAACTTTTATATTTTATATAATTACAGAGATAACATGTCATGAAATATTGTTGTGAAAATATTTCTAACGTTTCATAGAAGAGGCCACTTTTTATCAAAAAACATTCATAGAAATGTAAATGATAAAGAGAGCATGTGGGGGAATAATTACTGTGACAGGGGATTAAATTATAATACACCATATAAACAGAAAGGACTGCAATTAACTTAAGTTTAACAAAAAATAAAAAATTTAAATGGCTAATTATGTTTGTCTTTAAAGCCAATGAACTCCACATTTCAAAGTGGTAATAGAATAAGAATTATAATTAGTATAAGAATGTTTATTAATATAACAGTGTTCATACAGCATAAAATGTTTCTGTATGTATACTAAACCAGTTTATAAAATGTTTGTTATGTATTTTAAAAATAGTTCAACTTAAAATGTCTGACTTTAGAGACTAGAAATTAATTTTCAATATTGTTTTTGTATTATGAGCATGAATACATTGCTACATGTACCAATAGTTATATAAGGAAATTTTATTAATGTTGTGTTAACTTTAGAAAGTCAGAAGGGGTATAGAAATAACACTATTTGAAAAACAGTATATGTAAAATAATAAAATCTAGGCCAAAATAAGGAATTCCAAATAACATTATAATTGAGTAAGGAAGTTTAATAAACCAAGTAAACTAATGAGATTTATATAAGGTGAATCAATCACCAACTACTATAACTGAAACTATACTTTAAAAGAATAATATAAAAAGATGTATAAAATTATTAAAAAATTTCACTATAATATTGACGACTCGGAACACAAAGTTTTTTATAAGTAAAAACGTAAAGTTTTACCTTACAGCCTAAACCGGCTTTCACCTATAGAAGGCTTCATCAGAAGCCTCTGATGAAGCCTTCTATAGGTGAAAGCCGGTTTAGGCTGTAAGGTAAAACTTTACGTTTTTACTTATAAAAAACTTTGTGTTCCGAGTCGTCAATATTATAGTGATATTTAGTTAAGTAACGGACACGTCATGGACAACGAAATCCAAGAAAAAAATTTCAAAATGTAATACCTAACTATTTCAGAGGAGGAATAGTAAATTCATGAATTATAACTAAAAGAATGATCAATTGTTAAATTTATAAGAAATTAAGGAAAGGTAAAGATTTATATCAATCTGAAATTTATTATAATCATATTTATAACACATAAGATGGCTAAAATTTTGGACAAGAACAGGAAACAGATTTTGAGCCTATATTTCCAAAATGACAGAAATATGGCAATTTTAACAAAAAACTTTATAAATATGGACTATTGTATGTCAAATTAAACAGAAGGAGTTAAAGAAACCAATTATGTAATTACTAGTTCACGAAGGTAATCAATAACCAAAATATATTCTGATTATAATGTAATTTAAATCACATGAAGAGGAAGTGAAATGTATTTGAAACAATACTTCTCTAATATTAACTTGGCAAGATATTTCAGGAGACGAAGGAAGTAAAACAGTTCTTAATTAACCTTCGAAGTGAACGGTTGATTTTAGCTCATGCTAAGAACATGTATAGCGTATATTTTAATGGCATATAAAGATTTAGCCTAAAATCAGTGAACAACCGAGAGTTACCGGAATTGGTATATTAAACAAAATCAGTGAACAACACCACCACAAACAGTGAAAACAAACAATACATAACCGAATACAAGTGAAATAAACCCATAAAACTATCAAACTTTAATAATTCACATTACAACGAACTTCACGATTTTTCGACACACACAGACAAAAGTGAACACACCCAAATATAAAACATTAAAGCCAGTGAACACAGAACACTTAACCAAGACACCTCTAACAACACAATAGACATTATCCAATATTACGGAGATCAGAAAGCAGTTGTGAAGGCAATTTTATTGTCAGAAAATCCAGCGACCCCATTGCTGTTATACTGCATTAGCGAAGTCGCCGCCATGATGGTTCCCAGGATGCAAAGCGCCTACATTGAATGATTTCATCCAGTCGCCATTGGGTATAAAATTGTGCATTATAAACTTTATATCTTATTATCAAATTGTGTATTTATTAATTATTAAGGTTTATTTTGTAAATGTTATACTTTCTATGCTTGCCCCTTCTCTGACTATTATAATTATAACCGTTAAAAGAACCATTCGAAAATAATTATATAATATAACCTGTATTGAGAATTGATTATCCCTGTGAAAGAGTCGAACTTTATATTAATATCGATTTTAAATCGATATTTTCAGAATAATTTTCAATAAATCAAAATAATTCAATTATCTGGTTTTAAAAATTATTTCACAAGTTAATATAAGAGTTTTCATTAACTACAGGACTTACTGGAAGACAACAATTACTAAAGGAGAGTGATAGCATAGAAGAAAATCGCCAATCGATTAGTGAAGTGAGACAATCTGATTAACTCCAGATTTATTTACAGTTAACCAGAAGTGAATATATTGACATAAAAAACTTACAGAATTTTAAATTTTCAATGAAAACACATAACAAGAATTATTTATTAATTATTTAAACAATAAACAAACATAAAAAAATTTTTTTTTGAAAAATTTTTTTTAAATTAAATTAAAATTTTATTTTTATTTTTGTACAGTACAGAAATAATTATTTGTAACCAGTTATACAGGTCTTGTTACAAATTGGCGTCCAACTAGAGGGCTTTAATTAGCGATTGAAAGGCTGCAGTAACTTGCCCAATTACTAATTAAGCTTGGCAGCGGTTATACCGTCAAGAAGGAAACAACATGCAGCATCGTGCTACTTCTAAGAAGAGGGCGGCAGAGGCAGAACAAGAAATCGATATGGGAGATAAGGAGGCAACACCCGTAGAAAATGTGGAAACATTATTACCCCCAGTGGAACCTAAACAAACCACACCACCAGAGGAACAACCTGGAAAACACACGCAAACAGAAAACGTGGCAATACAAGAAATGTTCAGGCAGATGATGGAGAAAATTAATGAAACTAGTAAGAAGATGGATGCCACAAAAGAAGAATTAAGAAAGGACATAGGAGAAACTAGTAAGAAGATGGAGGAAAAATTGGACTCCACAAAAGAAGAAAATAGTAAGGAAATAAAGGAAGACAAACAGTCCTTGAAGGAAGATTTGAGTGAAATGAACAAGAACTTGTAAGTAGTAAAATTGAAAATACCAACAAGAGAATTGAAGAAACCAGTAAGAAGATGGAAAGCGACAACCAACAATTGAAGGAAGAATTAAGGGAAAACAACAAGAAAATGGAAGAGAAGCTGGGGGAGAAGTTGGAAGAATTGAGAGAGGATAACCAACTACTGAGAGAAGAATTAAGAGAAGTCAACCAGGAAAACATGAACAAGGTAGACGAGAGAATAGAGTTGGCGAAGGAAGAGTTGAACAGGAAAATCAACAACAATAAGAAAGCTATAACTAAAAAATTGGAGGAAGAAACAATAATAATAAATCAACAAATCAGGGAGGTGGACAAAAGATGTCGCCAAACAGAGAATGAAGTACAGGAAGTCAGGGAAGAAATAAATACCGAAATTACCCAGATCAAAGAACACCATAAGACAAGGTTGGAAGAAAACCGAAAAGAAACAGGAGGAAATAAGTAAGGTGCGTAACCAAGTTACAGAAAGATGCGACGGGATGGAAGCGGTGATGACCAATATCACCGGTCAAGTGCGGCAGAGCCAGGAGGAGATAGAAGTGATCCGAAACCGACCAACAAACTTCACACAATTCCCCATAAATGAGAATCGAGAGTGGTTGAACTTCCGCCAGTATAAAAGAAAGCCCATGGAGTTCTTGGCCCGAATTGAGGAGTACATGGCCAAACATAGAGGCAACAGATGGGTAAACAACCGGGAGTTGTTAGATGAGTCATTTCGGGAAATGACGGATCATTGGTGGATGGCCAACCGTAGTGACATCGAAGATTACCAGCAGTTCAAGAGCTTATTTAAGGCGAAATACTGGTCTGAGACTACCCAAAATTTGATTCGTGACAATATCTGTCACGGCCGTTACAAACAACAGGTGGGTAACTCAATGACTGCATACTTCCTTGGCAAAGTATGTATGGCTAAGCATTTGGAACCAGCCATACCAGAAGAATGCCTCATAAACAAGTTATCATATCACTATGATGAAGAGGTAATTCGAGCAAGGAGAGGCAGCCAAATCAAGACCATACAGGCCATGACTGAACTTCTCGAAAATTATGAGAACGAGGAGTATTACCGACAAAGCCAGAGGAGGAATGATCGGCCAGAACCCAGGAACTATCCGTATACCAACAACGGTACCAACAACAACAACAATGGATACCAGGGAAACTGCGCCAATCCTACAAGTAATAACAACAATAACAATAATAATAATAATAACAATAACCACGTTCAAGGTAATCAAAATAATAACAGAACAAATAATGGTTATCAGGGTAATAGAAACCCATATTACCCAAACCCCAGCGTTAATAGTCAAAGAAACCCCAACTATAATAACAATGAACGTTATTATAATAATAATCGTGGGTATCAACCTAATAATAACAATAGTAATAATAGGTTTTCTAGACCGAGGGTGAACTTCACACGAGCTGAAGACGGTCGCCAACATAGGTACTACCATCAGTGACGCAACAGCTACCATGAATATGAGGATCGGCGGAGGAGCCGAGAACGTGACGAACCAAGGTATAATCAGACTAGACGGAGTACCAGTCTAGACAATACGGAACGGCAGACAAACCGCGAACAACCGTTGGATCATCGCGCAGAGCGGCAGGGACCCACTCAAGGTCTCCTGACTGATGCCTCAATCAGTGCAACACATAATAATGATGATATCGAACATTTAAACGGGAGGAGGCAGTAATAAATAACCTAGACCCATTACTGCTCCTAACTCCTGGGTATATAAATGAGTTGCCAAGAGCAACTGACACAAATCGTATCACAATAATAGGTTGCAATTAATTAAAAAACCTCCGACACGAGTTATTGGAGGAGGACGATACTAGCCCCAACAATAATATAAATAATGAGATAATACATATCAATGCGGAGGTAGAAGGAGTCCTCGCAAGGTTAATGATCGATACTGGTTCCAATGTCTCTATAATTAGTACGACAGAGTTGGAGAGAATACAAAGGGAATGCGGAAGAGTATTACCAACATTGCCGTTGAATAATATTATTTTATTAGGTGCTACCGGCCGCCAAAACAAGACGATAAGAAGACAAGTTTCAGCCAATGTGATTAGCTGTAGTATAGCGATTGACATGGAATTCTTAGTGGCAACCGGGCTGCCGTTTAACATATTAGTGGGATGCGATGTGCTCAGACGGAACTCCGCCATAATCGATTTACGAACGGAGAAATTATTACTTTTTACGAACGGACAAACTTGGACGGCTGACTTGATTGGTAGCGATACAGTAATTCCCAGCGATATCCACCAACAAATCCGTAAAATCAATTATATAAACAATACTCCTATGATTGAGCGGATAATAGACGATAACTCTAATGAGGATTTATGGTCCCAAAAGATCCAGGACATCAGGGATTTCCGGAGTGGTATTACAAGGGAAAGGTTGCAAAAACACCAAGCGGATAAATTAATAAAAATTTATGAACAATACTGATCAGTATTTTCCGACGAACCCGGTAAAGTAAAAAACTACCAGTGTACTCTACAATTTCGAGATACAGTGGACTTTAACTGGAAGGCATACCCCATCGCGCAATACGAAAGGAAGCTGTAAGAACTGAAATAAGTAAGATGATTAACCGTGACATAATAGAGAGTAGCCAATCCCCATACACCAGTCCTATCGTGGCTATTCCTAAGAAAAACGGACAAGTCCGTCTTTGCCTAGATGCGCGAGAAATCAATAAGATGATAATTAACGACAGGACCTCGCCCGGTGAGATAGAAGAGATTTTAAAACGTTTCCACGGTCCAAGTACTTTAGTACCTGGGACACGGTGTGCGGCTACTGGCAGGTGGAATTGCACCCACAGAGTCACCAGTATCTGGCATTCATATTCGAAGGGCGTAACTACCAGTTTAAGAATTGCCCTTCGGACTCGTGAATTCGGTCGCCGTCTTTGTGCACTGCATGGACCAGATACTTGGCCAGGAAGCACTACAATTCACCACCGTGTACGTAGATGATTTGCTTGTGACCTCAGAAACATGGGAGGAACACTGCTACCGTGTGGAACATGTGCTGAAGAAATTGGCTGCGAATAACATCACGCTCAAGCTGGAAAAGTCTCAATTCATTGCCAAAGAAATTCAGTTCTTGGGCTTTATATTAAATGACCAAGGAATCTCACCGTCGGCTGAAAAAGTAGAAGCGATTCAGAAATTTCCGATACCAAGGAATAGAAAGCAATTACAGTCATTCCTGGGACTCTGTAATTACTATCGCAAGTTCCAGGAAAAGTATTCTGAATTGACCGCCAGATTTCAACCGCAACTGTCTTCTAAAAATAAATGGATCTGGGGTATAGAGCAGAATGAGACATTACAACTGATTAAAGAAAAATTTCTTAAACCCATAATACTTCGCCATCCAGATTTCAGTAAACCTTTCTTCCTGAATTGCGATGCCAGCGACATTAGCCTCGGCACAATGCTATATCAAGAGGATGAGGAGGGCGAACATCTCGTGATTTGCTTCGAAAGTAGAGCGTTAAACCAGTGCGAAAAGAACTACCATGTCACTGAGAAAGAACTGTTAAGTGTAGTGTTCGCGTGTGGAAAATTCCGCACCTACATCCTAGGTTATCCCGTTACCGTCCGGACAGACCATAAGTCCATATCATTCCTGAGGAGGTGCAAACTGAGTCATGGAAGGTTGACCCGGTGGATACTGGTACTGCAAGAATACAATCTTAAGTGGGAGTACATCTCAGGAAAGAAGAATGTCGTTGCAGACGTATTATCACATATTGACGTAGAAAGGCACACATTCTAGGAAGAGAAAGAAGTGTACTCAAGATATACCACATTCTTAGCACCAGAGCCGATCTAGCCTCATTATTAACCAACCTGAGCACCCACCAACAAGCAGACCCGAAATTAAGAACTATTAAGAATCGATTAGAAGCAGGGGACGAACTTATCGCCCAATATTATCAAATTAGTAACGATATTCTATTCATTAAACCATCTTTAAGGAAGGAGACATGGAAGGTAATCATTCCAACCCATGGGCGCCTTAAAGGTGATAAAGGCCCTGGAGGAGAGCTGCCACATGAAAAATGTCAACCGGAAGGTCCGGAAGTATACAAAAGGTTGCCACATTTGCCAACTCGTTAAATCTAATAATGAGAAAAAGGAAGGCCAAATGATTCCTATAACATCACAGGCAAAGTTGTAAAAAGTATTCTTGGACATCTGCGGGGCCATTTCCCCGCAGTGGCGGTCGTCACAGATATAAGTATCTGGTAATTGTGATGGACCATTTCACTAAGTTCGTTAAGCTATACCCAGCAAATCGGGCAACTACTAATAAAATTCTCGGCATATTAACCGACCAGTACTTCCCAAACGTCGGAAAACCAGTTTCGATCATTACCGATCATGGAACCCAATTCAAGGGGAAAAAATGGCGGGATACCCTACTATCTATGGGTGTTCGTACTTACAAAACCTCGGTCTACCACCCGAGCAGTAACCCGGCAGAGAGAGTATTACGAGAAGTGGGGCGAATATTAAGAACATATTGCCACAATCAACAGAGGAGATGGCAAGACTATCTAGAAGCCACAGAAGAATTCCTCAACTTGGCATACCACCCAGCCATAGGAATTACCCCATACTCCGCCATGTACGAGAAACAACCCCCCAGAGAGATCGAAGAAATATTAGAGTTCCCAAGAGATAATATTTATACGTTTGACAAAATAAAATTTTACAAGGTGGCCGAAGACCAGGAGAAATGGCGAAACAAATATCAAAAAAGTATGGGTAAAATAATAACCTACACAAGTGGTGAAAAGGTATTATTGAAAAATCGGGAATTACCCAGCTCACTGGAAGGAATAACAAAGAAGTTGTTACTATTATACACTGGACCCTATATAGTCTCCATGGACAAAAACAATAATACTTATGAGATAAAGGAGATGGGTTCTGGTAGAATCAAAGGTGTATATAACCAGGCTTCCATGAAAAAATATCATGAGGAGCCATGAATATAAAAAAGAATGAATTTTGAAAAAAAACAAAAAATTCAAAAATTAAGTAAGAACAACTTACTAAACAACATATTTATGAAAAAACTATTTTGGAACAAAAGGAAAAGAATTTTGAATTAAGACCACTAAATTCCAAAATAAAGTAAGAGCACCTTACTACCAATAAATTTGAAGGAAACCATTTGGAATAAATAATTAAAAGGGAGAATTTTGAATATAAAAACAAACAAATAAATTCTAAAATAATAGTAAGAACAACTTACTACCAACATTTATGAAAACAGTATATTGGAATAAAAAGAAAGAATTTAGAATAAAAAAACCACTAAATTCAAAAATATAGTAAGTACACCTTACTACCATTATTAATGAAACCATTATGAAAATAAAAAGAAAAGAATTTTGTTAAAGTCAACAAAATTCAAATCTATTGTAATATCAAATTACAAACAAAGTATTTATGGAAAATATTTATGATAAATAAAAGAAAAAGAATTTAGAGATGTAAAACAAATCAATTCTAAAATATATAGTAATGTCAAATTCCAACCAATGATTAATAAAACCATTATATGAAATTAAATAAAAGGAAATAAAAACCAGTGATACGATTAAATGAATAAACTTGTATCGAAATAAAAATACTAACACTTTGAAATAATACAAGGAGAAACAATGACCTCCTTAAAAATTAATTAACGAATTCATTTGAATAAAAGGTCAGGGAGAAGGAACAAAAAATAAATGTAATTAAATAAATCACTAATGAGTATGATCATGAAATAAGTGTCGAGTGTAATAAAGACAATTAGAAGAAAGTGCTAGAACATGGAACTAGTGGAATAAATAAAAGCTAAGAAACAAACCAAAAATTACAGAAAATATATGCTATCAATAAACAGAAGCAGATTGTAATAAAAACCAGAGGAGAATAAAGAATTAATAACAAAAACTTTATATTAAAATAAACAATGATAATTATATTAATAAAAGAGCTTCCCACCATAATAAAAATGGAGATAACAATAAAGCTAACAAGTCAGAAGAATAACTGAGATAGGAATATTAAAATCTCTGAGCAATATACGAAGTGAAGTATCCAAAGATATTTTTTAAATAGTCATAAAGTGGACTATTCTTAAATAATTTTTTTTAATAACTGTCTGTAGATAAGTCCAGCAGTATTAATATCTTTTTGAGCAGAGATGATTTGCCTCTGTACTCAATTAGAAGTGAAGTATTGGCCAGCAGAGTAAGTAGCGTACAGTGCCTCTCTGAACTGCCCCAGCTCACGTGTTAGGGAATGATAGGGAATAAATATCCCAGGGATAAAACACCAAGAAGAAAAATGAAAATAAAATAATAAATATGAAACTCAGATGACTATTACTATCAAGGAAGATCAATTAAGAATGAAATAGATGTAAGCTCGAATATGGAGGAGAAAAATTTAGAAATGAAAGGAAGTCAAGAATAATAAAAAATATAATAATTATCATAAGCAATTAGTTCAGACAAACCAAGTATAGTCTGAACTAATCACTTCTGGAGGAGGGCAATCTGTAGCATGACAGATAATCCAATAAGAAATAATTCCATTATGATCATAAATACATTTAATTGTTCATGATATCCGGGCTGTTTGGCCGTGGTCCATGGTTTATAACAAAACCAAACATTTCCGCAGCTCCACTGGCTGCCATCATCAGTGGTATAAAAATCCTGCACGCCGGGTGTTTACGTACAAGCCCACAGTACCACAGTACTGTTTTTCAGCCTATACCACAGTACTGTGGGCCACACAGTACCACGACCATGGACCATGGCCAAACAGCCCGAATATAATGAACAACTCATCTGACAACGGCCGTGAAAGCCTGAGGAATAATAAATACATTTAAATTACAAATAACTCAGAAGAACATTCAAATACAAATAATTAAACTTCAAAGAAAAATGCCACCATAAAGGAACAAAGTAATTAAATCATAATAATGCAACACAAAAGTATCAAGAAAATTAAATCCAAAGAAACTAATAATAAAATCAGGAGAATACCCAGGTAGGTTAGGAGCAGGTAATAACGAAGATACCCCGAACCAACCAACGGACACAAAATAAAACCAACTTACCTTGGAAAACCCAAGAAGAAAGAAGAAAAGAAAAGAAGATATAGGATGGGAGGACTACGAGGAATACCCATGATAAACCTATTAATAACAATGATAAACCCCAAACCAAATTTTAATGTCACCCAAAGAAAGTATAACACCCCAAAACCTCATAGAAATGTAAATTAATTATAAACAAAAGTGTTTAGTAGTGTGAACAGAAGTGCACCAACTAAAGTTATTATATAATAAAATAAACAAATCTTCACAGTCCATTATAACTAAAAGTTTGGTCTTAGAATATTGTAGAACTCAAATATAAGTCAGAACCAACAGTGTAAGTGTACTAGTGCAAGTGATTTCATTATAATAAACTTCAAGTAAAGGTGTAACTGTTACTTGAACTATGTGCTATTAAATAACTTTTATATTTTATATAATTACAGAGATAACATGTCATGAAATATTGTTGTGAAAATATTTCTAACGTTTCATAGAAGAGGCCACTTTTTATCAAAAAACATTCATAGAAATGTAAATGATAAAGAGAGCAGGTGGGGGAATAATTACTGTGACAGGGGATTAAATTATAATACACCATATAAACAGAAAGGACTGCAATTAACTTAAGTTTAACAAAAAATAAAAAATTTAAATGGCTAATTATGTTTGTCTTTAAAGCCAATGAACTCCACATTTCAAAGTGGTAATAGAATAAGAATTATAATTAGTATAAGAATGTTTATTAATATAACAGTGTTCATACAGCATAAAATGTTTCTGTATGTATACTAAACCAGTTTATAAAATGTTTGTTATGTATTTTAAAAATAGTTCAACTTAAAATGTCTGACTTTAGAGACTAGAAATTAATTTTCAATATTGTTTTTGTATTATGAGCATGAATACATTGCTACATGTACCAATAGTTATATAAGGAAATTTTATTAATGTTGTGTTAACTTTAGAAAGTCAGAAGGGGTATAGAAATAACACTATTTGAAAAACAGTATATGTAAAATAATAAAATCTAGGCCAAAATAAGGAATTCCAAATAACATTATAATTGAGTAAGGAAGTTTAATAAACCAAGTAAACTAATGAGATTTATATAAGGTGAATCAATCACCAACTACTATAACTGAAACTATACTTTAAAAGAATAATATAAAAAGATGTATAAAATTATTAAAAAATTTCAAAATGTAATACCTAACTATTTCAGAGGAGGAATACTAAATTCATGAATTATAACTAAAAGAATGATCAATTGTTAAATTTATAAGAAATTAAGGAAAGGTAAAGATTTATATCAATCTGAAATTTATTATAATCATATTTATAACACATAAGATGGCTAAAATTTTGGACAAGAACAGGAAACAGATTTTGAGCCTATATTTCCAAAATGACAGAAATATGGCAATTTTAACAAAAAACTTTATAAATATGGACTATTGTATGTCAAATTAAACAGAAGGAGTTAAAGAAACCAATTATGTAATTACTAGTTCACGAAGGTAATCAATAACCAAAATATATTCTGATTATAATGTAATTTAAATCACATGAAGAGGAAGTGAAATTTATTTGAAACAATACTTTTCTAATATTAACTTGGCAAGATATTTCAGGAGACGAAGGAAGTAAAACAGTTCTTAATTAACCTTCGAAGCAAACGGTTCATTTTAGCTCGCGCTAAGAACATGTATAGCGTATATTTTAATGGCATACAAAGATTTAGCCTAAAATCAGTGAACAACCGAGAGTTACCGGAATTGGTATATTAAACAAAATCAGTGAACAACACCACCACAAACAGTGAAAACAAACAATACATAACCAAATACAAGTGAAATAAACCCATAAAACTATCAAACTTTAATAATTCACATTACAACGAACTTCACGATTTTTTGACACACACAGACAAAAGTGAACACACCCAAATATAAAACATTAAAGCCAGTGAACACAGAACACTTAACCAGGACACCTCTAACAACACAATAGACATTATCCAATATTACGGAGATCAGAAAGCAGTTGTGAAGGCAATTTTATTGTCAGAAAATCCAGCGACCCCATTGCTGTTATACTGCATTAGCGAAGTCGCCGCCATGATGGTTCCCAGGATGCAAAGCGCCTACATTGAATGATTTCATCCAGTCACCATTGGGTATAAAATTGTGCATTATAAACATTATATCTCATTATCAAATTGTGTATTTATTAATTATTAAGTTTTATTTTGTAAATGTTATACTTTCTATGCTTGCCCCTTCTCTGACTATTATAATTATAACCGTTAAAAGAACCATTCGAAAATAATTATATAATATAACCTGTATTGAGAATCGATTATCCCTGTGAAAGAGTCGAACTTTATATTAATATCGATTTTAAATCGATATTTTCAGAATAATTTTCAATAAATCAAAATAATTCAATTATCTGGTTTTAAAAATTATTTCACAAGTTAATATAAGAGTTTTCATTAACTACAGGACTTACTGGAAGACAACAATTACTAAAGGAGAGTGATAGCATAGAAGAAAATCGCCAATCGATTAGTGAAGTGAGACAATCTGATTAACTCCAGATTTATTTACAGTTAACCAGAAGTGAATATATTGACATAAAAAACTTACAGAATTTTAAATTTTCGATGAAAATACATAACAAGAATTATTTATTAATTATTTAAACAATAAACAAACATAAAAAAATTTTTTTTTAAATTTTTTTAAAAATTAAATTAAAATTTTATTTTTATTTTTGTACAGTACAGAAATAATTATTTGTAACCGGTTATACAGGTCTTGTTACAGAAACCCAGGAAGGAAGCAGTCACCAACTTTAGATTGGAAACTGGCCATGACTGTCTCTCAGCGCATCTCTACAAATTAAAAATTTCCACCACAGAAGAATGTGTATTGTGCGAGAGAGGAGACTCAAAAATGAACAAAAATCATCTATTGGAGTGTGTGAAGCTGAACCGGGAAATGCAAGAACTCAGAATTTACAGTGGTCTTCATTGGGAAGCCCACTACCAAATGGGTTAAATGTACCAAAGGGAAGCCATTGGAAAACAAACAAACAAACAACATATGACAGAGATGCATCAGTATAATGCAGCATTTAATTTTACAGCAGCAAGAAGAAAAAGAAAAATATTACAACACCAATTAGATAACACTCACCCAACAGCAACCACATTGATACTGATGCTTCACTTTTCGAATATTGCATTGAGAGAATTGTACGCTGGTATCATAGTTTTCTGGCATCGACCTACCACTAACGGCAGTAACCTCTTCTGCATTTATTGTTGGATCTGCCATTGCAGCCGCATGTATATCTGTATTCACTCGATTTTGAAGTAGTTGCTTTTTCAAATCGGTAACATCTCTCTTCACAGCCTGTCACAGAATAAACATTATGATATAGATTCATCAGATAACCATGTAAACCGGAGTAGTAGGTCTACATGTTATTTTACATATCATACAAAAGTAACTTAGCAATTAGTATCTGCTATCAAATCACGTTCTTGTAAAGAGGCAGGATAGCAATGTATAAAAAAAAAACATAGCCATTGGCTAAAATACAGCAAGTAACATAAATGAGTAACGAAACAATAATAAATAAGGTTCTGGAATGCAGCTTTTCAAAGACTATATTCCAGCTATACTTTCAGTAACTAAACCAAATGGCACAACATGGTTATACAATTTTGTAATCATTAATCTATTACAATCTATATATATATATATTTAATCTAATAAAAACTACTGCATTACAGTTAGGTATATAATTAAAGATTAATTATTATTTTTAATACCGTAATTATAATGTTACTAAAAGACTCCCCATACAATGAAAAACCATACAAACACCACATAGCCTAAATTTGTATCACAAAAGTACATTTGTTAATTTATTCTTCATGATTTTCTGTAAATACTGGTTAGTATAGTATAGGAGTTCTTAACTAAGGCCACAGACTTTTTTAGAGGACTGTAGAAAATTTATAGAACATAGTTAGCCATTGTCATCCTTTACGGCTTAGGCTAGTAGCCTGCTCCAATCTCAATTGAAGTTATCCAACCATTGCTTATGGGCTTTTGAGACTTCCGAGTATATGAATTTTGACGTGAATGGGTTACCAGCCCATCACACAACCCCCAACCTGGATGACCAGGTAATTTGTAATAAAAGTTTTCTTCCATTAGCCTTTGGTGATCCAACGCCTAACTGCAAGGCAGCAGCTTTACCATACCCTGGCAGGGGCTCTGTCTTTACTCTAAGAGCTAGGGTGCCACCTCTGCTGGATCTGTCATACCAAAGTTCCTCTTCTCCGTCTTCACCTCTATTGTGGTCTTCCCTTACCCGATAAGGTAACCTATGTTCCAGTTAAACATAGATGCCGGAAACTCACCTTTTCACCCTTTCTCATCTGCTACATAATGTACACCCACTGCATGCCATGTACCCAGGGGCTACATGACACATGTCTTCAAGGACATGAGAGTAGGATTTGTTGGCAGAGCTGAGTTCGATTTCTCAAATCTCTAACTCATTGTTAGTTTAAAAAAAAATTTTAAACATTTCTTCCTCCTTATTTTACTTGAATTATTTTGTATTAGTAATCTGAGTTCACTTGGACAAATAGCTAACCTTGCAACATATGATCTGCCTTTTTTCTTTAATTTAATCGGTTAGTAATGATGATGAAAAGTAAATTGCTAGAATAGTTTCTAGCTAGTGTATTTACTTGTCAAGCATCTTCAAACCAGCATGTTCCCACTAGCTTGTGCCATACATGAATTTTTACCAATCCAGAATTTGATTCCTTTGTAACGGGCCAAATTATGGGTTATTTTATTTTATTATATTTTTTGGGGATTTATATAAATATGTGTGAAGTCTAATTGCAACGGAGACAGACTACGTGTTGTAAGAACAGTTTTAACAAAGGCGACGCAATATCACGTTGTGCAATCGGTAACCAAGAATTCACCCAGCCTTCATTTCCACGAACTTTGTAAGAGTGTGACAGCGCGCCCATACGCATTACACATCCAGGCGCGCGGACCCACGCTGACTTCCGAAACTAAGATGGCCAGGAAACGATTTTAATTCACTTTCGTTTACCTCGCTGGCGGATGTATGGCTCAAGGTCCGCCCATCTCGTGACGTTAGCCAGTGCCTAGCCAATATCCTGATACAACTAACACAACACCTACAGCATGAGTTAAATGGGACGAAACTACGACGAACAACTACAAGGCATTGGTTTCCACCTGAAAACGACGAAATTGAGTTGGCCGTGAAATATAGATGCTGCTCACCAGTCCACGAGAAACCGAGTTCAGCTACAGACGCCTACAGTGTTGTAAGGGCCCGGTCGGAAGAACTTTAAAAATGTGATCACTTCAACCAAACACCGTTGTAATACCGACCGGGACCCAAGGGATTAACGGACTCAACAAGGTATAAATGGTGACATGGAGTGATAACCAAACACAGTGAAATAACGGGTAAGCGAGTCAGGCGGAAAAAACACGTGTTCGGGCAACACCGCGGGAGCGAATAGTGCGATTAAAATATGAACTTATAAAACAAAACAAAGGGTAATATATTAAAGGTGTGTGTGTGTAAAAAATTGCAGGCTGGGCAGTAGGGTGGAACGAAAAAATCAAGTTTGGATTTTTAATTTGTAATAGCGCGGAAAAGTTGCCTTTTGGTGTAGATAAGATAAAAAAAAGATATGAAAAATATTGGAGCATGTCTTGAGGTGCCGCAAATACGATAAATTTTCATAAAATTGCAATTTTCGCTACATTTTTAAGTTTTTTTAAGAAGTTGTCAAAAAATTTTTTTTATTTCAAATACTGTCAAAAAAGCAGTTTTTATATCAAAAAAGACATACAATTTTTTTTTAACTTTTTGGATTATGTCTTGAGGTGCCGCAAGAGTGGTAAAGTTTTATAAAAACACACTTTTTGTAACTTTTTCAAAGAATTTTACGTGTCTCGATTATGCAATAAAAAGTTTCAAATAGGCGTTTTAATATGAATAGAAAGATAAAAACAGTTTAACTATTGCATTGGCATCCGGGAGCAGAGTCATCGCCGTAGCGGATGTTTTGAGGGGAAAGGGGGCGGAAGGCGGAGATTTGTTTGCGTGTGGTGACAAGCTCAGATCAGGTGTCAGTCGCTTTGCCGAGTTCAGTTGAGTTGGCGTCTATTGTGTAACAGAAAAAGATAAGCACTCAAATGTGAATTAAATTGCCATCTGTAGCTTCCATTTGTGACCGTACCGCAATATCAGATAGAGCTGCTGCAGCTAGAGCTAGTGCTGCTTTACAGGACTTGGGTGTAATCACAGGGGAAGACAAAACCAAAGTAATAGACAGGATGAAAATTAGACGAGCAAGATCAAAAAATCGAAGAGATCTCATTAATGACAGTCTTTATGATCAGATAACCGAAAATAGAGGATTGTTTTTTGGTGGAAGAAGAGACAAAACAATTGTTCAAGAAAAGAAAGGAATTAAGTTGTACAAAAAAGTTATTTCAGAAGAGCACGTTTCACTAATAGAGGAACCAAACTCAAAGTTTTTAGGCCACATAACACCTAAATCTGGCACTGGAAAATACATAGACATAGTATACTGGAGTTTCTTGAAGATAGAGAACACAACGAACAACTTTTGAACTTTACTGCTATTGGGTGTGATGGAACCGTTGTAAACACTGGACATAATAATGGTGTGATTTCTTTGATGGAAAATGAAATAGGAAGACCTTTACAATGGTTAGTTTGTTTGTTCCATAGAAATGAGCTACCTTTGCGACATCTTTTTTGTCATTTAGATGGTAAAACGAAGGGACCCAATGAGTTTAAAGGCGAAATAGGTCAGCAGCTGGAAAACTGTGCTACTCTTCCTGTGGTTATTTTCTTGCCAATTGAAAATAACCTTCCTCTTTTGGAGAACATAAATGATTTAAGTACAGATCATAAGTATTT
Source organism: Magicicada septendecula (assembly GCA_034769895.1). Classification (NCBI taxonomy): domain Eukaryota; kingdom Metazoa; phylum Arthropoda; class Insecta; order Hemiptera; family Cicadidae; genus Magicicada; species Magicicada septendecula. The sequence goes on along the minus strand of CM068375.1, from coordinate 404,774,060 downwards.
ATTGGATATGTGTATCGCTGTATCAAGTGGAAATTGCTCACTAGATTTATCTTTAAGAAACCCTGGAAAACTTGCTCACTCCAGGTGGCTTACATTAGCAAACCGTATACTTAGATTGTATGTGGCAACTGAAAATCCAACTGAAAACCTTAAGACTCTGGCTGAGTACATTGTGAAAGTGTATGCACCTGTGTGGTTTAACATTAAGTTAAAACCTTCATGTACTTATGGTTCCAAACATCTGTTTAAGTTTATCTCATATTCACGCTATCTCTCTGATGATTTCAAGAACGTTCTAGACCCGGTTATTCAAAGAAATGGATAATTTGCTGCTGCAGAAAATCTCCTTTTGTCCATGCTATGTGATGAGCGCAAAAATGTAAGAGAACTTGATTTACGACGTGTTTAAAAGCAAGAACAGAAAGTAGAGGCGGAGTCAGGAAGTTTAAAGTTCCAAAGATAAACTTTGACGCAAAGGATTACATCGACATGATCTCATGGGCTGAAAATGACGTAACTGAACCCCTTTTGGTAAAACATGTTTCCATTGACTCTCTCAAAGACTTTATACGGAAGACATCTGAAGCTTAACCAAATAGTAAAGTGGACCCGCTTATCGACTTTCCCCGGCTTCCTTGTCACACGCAAGCAGTGGAAAGAGCTGTGAAAATGGTGACCGAATCGGCTCAAAATTTCTGTGGTTCAATCGCAAGAGAAGGATATATAAGAGAAAAAATTGACTCACGTGAGAACATGCCAAAATTTGATACAAAAAAAAACAGTTTAATGTGTCATTGAAGTAGAAACAAACATTTTGCAGCTGTAACATTTGTAATTATTAAGGGTTTTTTAAATCATAAAAAATGAACTTTCAATGTCTTTAAAAGTGTATTATGATATTTTTTTACGTGTGCTCTAATAAAAAAAATATATAATTGATTTTACGAGCTTTTATTTCAACCTTATTTACTACTATTTGTAACTACCAAAATGTTCGCAAAAGTTTCAAAATTAGCAAAAATACAAACTTTTTGACATTAAAAAATATTTTTTTATTATTATTATATTTTGTAATTAATAATTTTTTCCAATTCTAATGCTTATATATGTATTTACAACTATCTTTTGTAACATTATATGTACGAGAAAACCATAAAAAATAATTTATCAAAGTTTATAATTTTTCAATTTTTTTAATTTTTTACAAACTTTAAGCTCTTTGCGTCACCTCAAGATGTTGTAGTATAGCAACCAAATTTTTTTTCTTCTTTTTGAACCTAAAAGGTAACTTTTCCCCACTATTACAAAACTAAAAACAAAAAAAAATTAAAAAAGGCCATTTTCGTTCCACCCTACTGGGCAGTCTTCATAGGTGTAAGTAATCTAATTTAAGTAATTTAAGTATACCAATAAAAGCTGTGGGAACAAGAGGTACGAAAATTTCAAAACAATGTGAGAAAATTTATCGGAAACTAATCATTTAACTTTGCAATATTTGATAATTAAAGATATTAATTCTCTTCATAAAAATGTGTTAGACTAAGTTATTTCATCATTACCACTTTCTCATTTCTGTGCTGCAAGATTCGTCTAAACGTTCCGGGTATCTTCTGAATTATTTTGGGGGTAGTCAGATGGCGAAATTGTCCCGTTTTTATTTAAGGTAAAGTGTAAAAGGTTTCCATATCTGTCCTTCAAAGATATAGGTGGCGACTCTGGGCTTCTGGTGAAAATTTATACAGCAGGTAAGTTCTGGCAGTAATTTTATTTATTTAATAAATTTCGATCTATTTTGTATGTTTACAATCGGCGACCCTGCCAGGATTTTCGTTTAATTTTATTTATACGAGATAGACCTATTTTAAAGCACAGAAAATAGGATGTGGTAATGACGAATTTGTAAAAATATTTATCGTACATATTTACGTAAGTGTGAGTAGGTTATGTTTGTGTTATGATTTACAGTTGTGTTAGGCGTTTTGATTGTAGAATAATAGTGGTTTTTATATATAAAAAGTGTTATATAAATAAACTCTAAACATGGCCAAAATACAAGGTAATGATATTAGTTTCGCGTGGGATGAGTGGGAGAATGAATTTAGAGAGGTGGTAGGCGAAATGACGGACGAGGAGTGGGGTAATTTAGACGATAGGTTAACACGAATGGAAGAACAAGAAGAAGGAATATTTGCCGAAATTAGAAAGCATAGTGATGATATTAGTATTGGTAGTAAGATGACCAATGATAAAGGTAAGGTAGTCGAAATAACGGTGGCAGAAAATAAGGCAGTGAACATGGCTGAGGCACAAGAAACCTTTGCGGAGAAATGGGAGAAATTCCGTGACACTTTCGAAAGGTATTTGGAAGAAAGGACTGATGATGATCGGCGTAAATTTAATGAGAGGGTTAAACGAATTCCGGAATTATACAAATTGTTAAGAGAGAATAGTGGTGGCACTATTAGTGATGACACTAGTAAACAAAGTAACGAGGTAAGTGAAGGGGTTAGTGAGAGTAAAATAGTAGAAAATGGTAGTCACGAGATCAAAAATGATAACGGTGACACAATTGAAAATGTAGCAATAGAGAGTGATAATAATGTTGTTAATGATAGTGAAGAAATAATTAACCAGGTGAGTGCTAATGATAATTCTAATAATGAATTTATAAATAACCATGACAAAATAGTGGGAGAAGTAGAGTTAACTAATGAAGATAATGATGGTGATTACAATTCTGAGGTAAGTGGTGATGTTAATATAATTAATTCTAATAATGAAATAAAGGTGAATAATAATAATGATATAGTGGAGAGTAAAGTATTGGATAATGATGAGATCGAGATAGTGAGTGAGACAGAGAAAGTAATAGATCGTAAAGGCGTAGTAATTAATGTTGATGAATTAGATAATGAGTGGGAAGAGAGTTATATTGTGGGTATGAAACAGAGGGTAAATTTTTTACGAGGTAGTATGGGGGGTGAAGAAAGATCTTCACGTATATATTGGGTAGACAAGAGTTCTACGAATAATTGTTTTTTGTTGTTCCTGAAGAAGTCAGGAAATGTTTAATTAAGTTAGTACCCTCTGCATGGAATGAGAGAGAAAGTGTGATGTGGCATTATGATGAGAGAAATTTGGATGGAGAACTGTGGGTTGAGAAAGAGATAGAAGTATATAATTTAAGGAGAGACTATGATGAGTGGAAAGTAAGGTTAGGAGTGCGTTTAAGTAAGAACCATTTAATTTATGATGATGAAATAATTGACTTGGTATTGAGAAAATTTACTGACGGAGACTGGACAAAATTAATTGATCGGGACAAGTTCTATGACCTAATGAATGGTATAACGAAGGACTTAGAAATAATGGTGTGTTATAATAATAATGATGATAAATTGAGTATAAGTAAGAAAGAGAAATGTTATAAAAAGGTATGGCTATTACATGACGATGGAGGCTAGATTAAGAAATCGGGGAAGGAACAGTTTAAGTATGTTAATACATGGTGATGACCCAGCTGATTTTGACATTGAAGTGTGATATAACTGAATAATAATGATGACGATTTGTAAATAAATGTTTAGTAAATTTATTTGTGTGTATTGTAGAATGTCAGGTAAACAATGTGTGTTCAGGTAATTGTTGAAATAACAATAATAATATTTTGCAATTTAAATAAATAACATTAATTTTGAAGACAGTAATTAGCGAATTGTAATTGTTTTAATAGCTATGGAACTTGTATTTTTCAATAATTAATTTATTTAAAATAATTTGTAATGTTTTAAATATTTTGATTGGTTCAAAGGTTGTTTAATTGAATTTTCTAATGAATTTAAATTATTTTATGAGGTGAATTTGGTAATTAATTGTTCAATTGTTAGACTTGACATAACATTTTTGTTAAATGTTTCAGAGGTTACGTGAAAGTATTGGTGTATGGTGTATATATTTTGTGTATGTCAGTTTAAATGGACTGTAAGTATAAAAATGTTATAGTACGAATCAAGTATAATAAAAATGTTTACAGGTGTAACCCAGATGAAATGATTTTAATTCAATAATGAGGTGATTTGAAATAATTGTGTTAAATAAAAATAATAATTAAAAAATTTAATAATAACTGAAAGATGATATATAATAATTATTAATAATGAATTTGAAAATTTTAAGGTGATGAATGAGTTAAATGATTAATGATTGATGAAAATGTTACATTAGAACGTTGTATATAAAAAATGTTATTATTTAGTTATTAAGGCGCTATTGCTGGGGTGGCCTGTGCCCTAGTAGATAGTGGAATGGGTTGGGGGTAACAGAGAGTGTTACCTCCATCAGAGGCCAACATGGCGAAAATGTGCAGCACACCTTTTTGTACAATTGTACCATGATAGACGCTCGTGCCATACATAAAAATGATGATGTAGAACAGGCATTGAAATGAAGTTAGATTTCCCCGACTTTTCGGGCGATTACTGCCTTACCAGCACTAATCGTGGCTTTGGCTAGCGGTCAGCTATGGCCATACCAAGTCCCTTGACCATAGCTGACTTGAAATTGGTTTATAGTAGAAATTAAATGGGGGGTGAGACTAGGGGAAATCCAGGAACTATGGAACAGCGGCTACCACTCTGTCCGTGTGGGGATAGCATAGCCAGGTGGTAGACCCGTTTTAAGGGCGAGTAAATATAAAACAAGGATATGTCGATATCCACAATCTTTAAAATGTCAAGCCGAAGCAAAGACACGGAGATGTCCAATTCCTCCAACTATGCAGTCGTTGTGAAAGCAAAAGGGCGATACAGTCCTACATAAATTACAATAGTGTGTGTGGATCAGGGGGTTGCTCAGATGGGCAACGTACTTAAATTTTGTAAATTAAAAATGATAAATCCATTTGGCTCAAATTAAACGCTTGTATACTGCTTTGACAAATAGGGTTTCATACATTCAGTATACTGTAGTCATTCTATGTTTTATTGTGTTCAATGTATTATTTTATTGTAGTATGTTAGATATAAGAATTAATAAAAAATATGTGTTTTATATAATGTGTAAATTGTTAAATGAGGGCAGTGAGGTCGTTCACCTTACTAGGAATGTCAGCTGATCAGTAATGAAATGTCACTGTTAAATTGTTTATAAATGTTCAAGGTAATTAATGTTAAATATAATGTTGTAATGTGTTAAAAAACATTGTCTCAAATGATGAGAAAAGTAATCTGATAAAGTTGAGATTTTAGATAATTTGCGAGAGATAATAAAAGATAGATTTTGGGTGATAATGAAATAAGGCAGGTGAGTTAAGCAGAGTTAATTGTAATAGGAGTCAGAGAGAATAAGAATTTTGAAATACCAGTGAAAAACAAAGAGGGTATTAGATATTTTAGGGACACAGTAGTAGTGAGTATATGTAGAGATGTGAATGGTATATAAATATATTTGTTGATGATGATATTTTGTAGTAAGGATGAGGTGGTAAGGAGTGAGCAGCGTGCGGCGTGGCGATCAACCAGCGTGCGGCGTGGCGATCAACCAGCGTGCGGCGTTGTGGCAGGTGATAGAGTAGTTCAAGGGAGTGTTTGCCGATATTTGGGAGGGGCATTGGTTCGTATGTATATAGCCAGGTTGGGAACACACATCCTAGTACAAAGATGAGCGGTGCCAGAGGGAAGTGGAATTAGTGAAGGTGTTGATAATTGAGGGATTGGTGTCATAAGTTGTTAATAGTGGTTGTTAGTAGGAAAAGGGAGTAAGATGATAAATGTCTATTCAATTGAAGGCATAGAGAATACAGGTGTCACCCAGACTAATCAATGATTAAAATGTGAAGAGTTAAGTAGAAAATTCATAGTAGAAAGGTAATCAGAGATGAAATATAATGTAACATGAAGGGTAATAATAAATTTGAATTTTGTGAAGAATTAAATGATAAATAATTGATGGTTAATTAATAACAGTTCAATTGAAATTAAAATGTAATGTTTATAATTTTATAAAGATGTAGGGTGTGTAGAGTTTGACCAAAGTTAAATGTGATTTGGTTATTTTGAGGTAATAATCGCAGTGTTAGTTATAAAGGTATACAGGCCAAGTGGCAAATCAAGCTAATATGAATGATTAAATCACCCAAAGTAAGGGAGAATAAGTTGTTTAAATAAAGAGATTTATAGTAAAAATATAAAATTTTATTGCAACCAGTGACAATTTTAATAGAATTTGAAATGTAAAGCTATAAAGTGTTATTTATAATAATATTTTGTTCTTTTAAATGTTTTATTTTATTATGTTTTTGTGTTTCAAGGTAGAATTTTCCAGATGTTTAATGTATTTTCAGATAGAACTTGTGTATAACATATGTCGGCCAAGGTTCTTGACTTGACCCAGTTTTGATCAGCTGATAGGTGAGGCTATATACTAGAGACATTTAGCAAGGAAGTAAAGCTAATTTTGCTTTGAATTAATTTGAATAATTGTAAAATAATTTCAATATGAAAAAGGAAAAAATATTTTAATAAATTTAAATTTTGAATTTAAAATTTTTTGAAAAAAAAAAACTCTTGATTTTGCGCCTGCCATTCAATTGATAGTTTTGAATTTTTATGTTACTAGCGGTGTATTATTAGTGTTTTTATGGAATTGTATTGTTAGTGCATATGTGTAATCACCTGTTAGGTTAAGGATGTTCCTATTTTTAAGAAATGTTTAATTTGTTTTTTTTTTTAATAACAAAAACTAAGGAAGAGAATTTTGTGATAAAAGATTTTAGTTTGATTTTTGGATTTTTCACTTAAATGAAATAATAAATTTTGGAAGAATATTTTAATTTTACAATATGTAGAGCAGGTGTGTGTGTGAGCCCAGTATCTGCTAAAGGCAGCCCAGTTTGCATACAAGGGGAAACATATCGGTTGAGGATCTGGCATGATCTGAGCCAGGGATTTAGGATTTTTGGGGTAGCATGATAGAAGGTGAGGTGAGCTGTGGGTCGTTTACCCATGAAGTGTAAGAACAAAAGGGGGTTGTTGGCACCAGTTCCTCACCGGTCCTCTTAGGGGTTTTAGCAATGAGATTTCTTCTGTTTTGGCAGAAGACTTCTCATTGGGGGGGGTATTGTAACGGGCCAAATTATGGGTTATTTTATTTTATTACATTTTTGGGGGATTTATAAAAATATGTGTGAAGTCTAATTGCAACGGAGACAGACCACGTGTTGTAAGAACAGTTTTAACAAAGGCGATGCAATATCACGTTGTGCAATCGGTAACCAAGAATTCACCCAGCCTTCATTTCCACGAACTTTGTAAGAGTGTGACAGCGCGCCCATACGCATTACACATCCAGGCGCGCGGACCCACGCTGACTTCCGAAACTAAGATGGCCAGGAAACGATTTTAATTCACTTTCGTTTACCTCGCTGGCGGATGTATGGCTCAAGGTCCGCCCATCTCGTGACGTTAGCCAGTGCCTAGCCAATATCCTGATACAACTAACACAACACCTACAGCATGAGTTAAATGGGACGAAACTACGACGAACAACTACAAGGCATTGGTTTCCACCTGAAAACGACGAAATTGAGTTGGCCGTGAAATATAGATGCTGCTCACCAGTCCATGAGAAACCGAGTTCAGCTACAGACGCCTACAGTGTTGTAAGGGCCCGGTCGGAAGAACTTTAAAAATGTGATCACTTCAACCAAACACCGTTGTAATACTGACCGGGACACAAGGGATTAACGGACTCAACAAGGTATAAATGGTGACGTGGAGTGATAACCAAACACAGTGAAATAACGGGTAAGCGAGTCGGGTGGAAAAAACACGTGTTCGGGCAACACCACAGGAGCGAATAGTGCGATTAAAATATGAACTTATAAAACAAAACAAAGGGTAATATATTAAAGGTGTGTGTGTGTAAAAAATTGCAGGCTGGGCAGTCTTCATAGGTGTAAGTAATCTAATTTAAGTAATTTAAGTATACCAATAAAAGCTGTGGGAACAAGAGGTACGAAAATTTCAAAGCAATGTGAGAAAATTTATCGGAAACTAATCATTTAACTTTGCAATATTTGATAATTAAAGATATTAATTCTCTTCATAAAAATGTGTTAGACTAAGTTATTTCGTCATTACCACTTTCTCATTTCTGTGCTGTAAGATTCGTCTAAACGTTCCGGGTATCTTCTGAATTATTTTGGGGGTAGTCAGATGGCAAAATTGTCCCGTTTTTATTTAAGGTGAAGTGTAAAGGTTTCCATATCTGTCCTTCAAAGATATAGGTGGCGACTCTGGGCTTCTGGTGAAAATTTATATAGCAGGTAAGTTCTGGCAGTAATTTTATTTATTTAATAAATTTCGATCTATTTTGTATGTTTACACCTTCATGCAAATACAACTGAGCAATAGACCCAAAGGAAGGTGATATTCAGCAGTAGAGATCGCAGATATTTAATTAAATCAATTTTTGTTTTCTGATTTTTTTCCTATATGTATCGGCCATCTGAATACCACATGTCAACTTCAATTCTTTATTCCTTGTTCTTATTATATATATATATATATATATATATATATATATATAGTGTAACGCAACAGAAATGCTAGCATTCATGTTACATAAAAGACGGTTCACAGAATAATAAACAAATTGATATTTAAACCCATAATAGAACAGAGATCCAATAATTACAATTATAATCATAGACAAAATTAAATAAGGATGCAAGGTAGTGTTGACTAGAATAAACGAACCTGTAAGATAAATAATAGCTAATGATATATGTTTAATGAAAAGCAAAACAAAAAAATGAAACAATGACTTAATTTATGGTAATAACAAATAAGAATTTTGTGTTAAGAAGTATTATTTTATGACAAAAATGTTATGATAAAGTTTGTGTGATGTTATATCAAATATGTGTTGAGTTAATGAAAAATAATGAAACAAGTTGTATTATTCAATGACTGTCGTAGAATGAAGTATGAGGCAGTTAATCAATGTTCATAAATTCGAATTTTGTTGTATGTGATCAAGAGATCAAGATAAAATTGTTATTAGATATAGAAAAATAATTGTTTATATAAGTGCTAATAATTAAGATTTGATTGTATGTATGAATTTATATAAAAAGGACTATAGATGCATAACAGACATAACCACAGGTAGATCAGTTTACAATAAAAGGCCTAACAGGCAAAACTACTATATAAACACTCATAACATAAAGATTAGGTGCATCAATTAATAATAATTAATAAATACGCTATGAAGAGCTAGAAAAAAAGAAAAAACATTAAATTAATAATAATATTTAATAAAATTTATACAAATTATAATAATGCCATAATATCGATTGGTAAAATATAATATCGAAGGTGGATTAAATATAATAAAAAAGAAAAAAACGGACTTATATCAAAAAACCAGTAGAATATGTGTATAAAATAATAAACCAAATATCGGTAAAGTTACATTCCGATAGGACAGCAAATTGATAAAGAATAGATAAAAAATATATGAAAGAAACACTATATATTCAAAACATGTGAAAGGCAGAAATTATTATAGGTTGCTAGGGACGACAAATAAGAAAAAGAAGTTGTTGATTTGAGACAAGACAAGAATTGCTTTGAAAAAACTAAAAGTGATGAGATTAAAAAAACCAAGAATAATCTATTTAATCGTAATATTATAATTATCAGAGACGATTATAAAGTACAAGATTCTCATGACAATAGTTACGTCTAACACCAATACAGATTAACCAAATAACACTACAATCTGAAATAATAATAGAGAGTAAATAACTGAAGTCTACAAGAAAGAACTTGAATTGTCCCATATCCGAAGGGAATTGATGAGATATTAATCAAATAGAAAGAATTAACAGTAACACAACTCATAATATTCACAACACCAGAAATTATAACCTTGCAAATACACGGAACAACACTAATTGCTTCAACCGAAGGAAGAACTTATTTGGATCCTGGCGGTGCAGAAGAAACATCAACCGGGCTGTAGATCAATCCAGAAGCTGTATTCCGATGTGGACAGGACAAGAATTACTTTTATTAAACCGAATAAAGAAAACCGTACTGCATAATCATCCAAAACATTAAATTTAGCGATCAACCGCCTACACGATTTGCTTCGTTCGAGTCTGGTAAATTATATTATATTAATCATACTAAATACACAACACATAAATTTTGTAAATCTTGCATTCTTATCTATGTATTTTTAGTCTTCCCCACAGTTACAAGAACCTTCACACCCTGAAATAAATTAAATACAAATCAAAACATAATATATAACCAAATATAAATAAAGGATTAAAATAATCAACAATCGATACCTGAAGTCTATAGTCCAAGCACATGTTAATTAGAACATATCTTGTTTAATGTGAATTAAGTAAACAAATAAAGAACCTTTATATATTTGTCAAATCTTGTTATTTGGAGTATGGTTTAGTGAACTGGGAACAAAAAGTAACTGAATAAGTATAGAATAAATGGTTAATATAAACATCGAAATAACCTATAAGTTTCGTTGAGCCGATACTGCAGCGCTTATAGCGGAATTATCTGACACCAAAGAGGGAGCGTAAAATTACGAAATTAGACAGATCTCTCTTCAAGGTATAATAGGGTTGGATGAAATTGTAGAATAACGATTAAGTTGTTTAAGTTCTAGGCACACTAACACTGATAATTATTAAAGAGTTAAGTTAATATTAATTAATTGCATCCATATATTCCACAACTCCAAATATCTCCGAGATTTATATAATTAAAGTAATACAAAACAAATTGACAAATACAACAGTGGGTTTTTAAGGAGAAGAAACCCATTTATCTACAATATATATAAACTTTCACTATGAACTTACTTTATATTTATTTCCCAAACGTTTCAACGTGGTATACGTCTTCTTCAGTGGGAGTAAATACTGAATGTCTTTACAGAGTAACGGTTATGGACTGTGGGTGTGTGTGGTGGGGGTTGATGGTGGGAGGAAATTGGCGCTGGGGTTCAAATTGTGTGTTTGAATCAGTGTATCGAAAAGTATGTGTGATCTATAATGTAATTGTTAGTTTAATATGTTGTTTGGTTTTAGTGCGTTATATCTGTATATTTCAAATTGTTCTGCTGTGTTTAGTTTTCTACTTTTAGGTAAGTAGTGTAGTATTTCCATGTTGTGCTCTATGTTTGTGTAACTGTGGTTTTCATTTTGTAAATGTGTGGCAAATGTGGAATGTATGTAGTTTGTGGTAAGGGCTTTTAAATGTTCTGAAAATCTAGAGGAAAAAGATCTTCCCGTCTGGCCAATGTAGAATTGGTGACAATCATTGCAGTTTAATTTATAAACCCCTGTTTTGCTGTATGTGTCTGTGTTTTTGTTAGTATTATTTATGTGTTTCCTAATGGTGTTGTTAGTTCTGTAGGCTACTTTATAATTGTGTTTCATAAATGTGTTAGCAATTTTGTGTGTATTGGAATTGTAGTATGTTCCTTGTTCTTCTCTTTTTCTCCAATATCTTTCTGAATTTTATTATATCGAGAAATAAAAATTGTTTTTACTATGATCATTAATAATGATGATAAAATAATAATCTTGATCATTATTATGTTACTATAAACTAAGAGGCTAAAAAAATATTTCCAGAATGTTTAGACTGGCTGCAGCTACTAAAAGGTTAAGAAAACATCTCATATGTGCTTGAGAGACATTGCTGATACTCTCATGCACACAGATAACCTTAACAGCAGTTGGTGGCCTGGTTAAAATAGAGGCCTACATAATATGACTTAATTTATTAAAATATAATTTCTTCAAAGCTATGTTTATTTTGTTGTTATAACAAAAATCAGAAAATGTTTATAAATGTAGATGGACATCTTTATTTTAGTCTAAAAGCTTCAGTGTCTTCATGGCTCACACATAACAAGAAATATGGAGATGTAGTGAGAGGGGTCCTAACCGATGTTCTCACAGGAGGCTTATGTATGCAGTGTTTATAAATGTAGATGGACATCTTTATTTTAGTCTAAAAGCTTCAGTGTCTTCATGGCTCACACATAACAAGAAATATGAAGATGTAGTGAGAGGGGTCCTAACCGATGTTCTCATAGGAGGCTTATGTATGCAGTGTTTATAAATGTAGATGGACATCTTTATTTTAGTCTAAAAGCTTCAGTGTCTTCATGGCTCACACATAACAAGAAATATGGAGATGTAGTGAGAGGGGTCCTAACCGATGTTCTCACAGGAGGCTTATGTATGCAGTGTTTATAAATGTAGATGGACATCTTTATTTTAGTCTAAAAGCTTCAGTGTCTTCATGGCTCACACATAACAAGAAATATGGAGATGTAGTGAGAGGGGTCCTGACCGATGTTCTCACAGGAGGCTTATGTATGATACTGCAGCAGTGTTTATAAAATGAAGCAATTCTAGTAGTCTTATTACTACAAACAAATCTCTTTTATGCTCAAACACGCTTATAAAAGAGAAAGACATCACACTTACTGTCTATGATGACTGCTTATTATTGATGGAGTCCACAAAAGCGTGTACATTGTCTTCTCCTGACAAGTCTCCATTAACTGCTATGGCAGCAAAAATGGAAAGAGCCGTTGCCTTCAAACATAAACATTGACAGATATTATGAAGATACATTTGTTAAAAATAAGAATAAACTGTGTCTTCAATATAGAGTGTAATTATAATAAACCATACATTAGCAAATAATAAGTTAGTTCTGCAAGTATAATTTTTTATCACTATATATGCACCATATTTTAATTTATTATATGTATAAAGAATTAATTAATTGAACGTAGGTTTTAACAGCCAGTGTTTACATTATCAAAATTTTCCGGGCTGTTAGCCTGTGGTCTAAGTTGTTCATGTTTTTCACCAGACATTTCGTCCACATTGATGATGGACATCTTCAGTGGCACAGGAACCCATATCACAATGTTCACGGGTATTGTGGTCTGTGTTCTCATGTCACTGAAGATGTCCGAGATCGGTTTGGACGAAACGTCTGTTGAAAAACTTAGATCACAGGCTAACACCACAGAAAATTGTGACAGTAATTATTATTTTTTTTTTACTATACACTTCAATAAAAAGTATCCAAGTCTAAATACTTTTACAAAATATGTGTATATAGTAATAAAATACATATATTGTGGTGTACAATATCTTTATAAGAAATTCTTAACATTTTTGCAGTATTTGTATATTATACATTATATTATCAAACAATAATTACTTCTGCAAGTAGGTTATTCTTATTTTTCATCCCTATACCTGTATCTGATGCAAATTTCATAGATTCAATCTGTATCTTCAGAGGTTTATATGTAAATAATTATTCCTTTGTAAGTAACTCGTTGAGTTTCCTGCAGGTCTCCCATGTAATATCTTCAAATAAACACACTGTAAGTAGGTTTATTTTCACCTCACACACATTTCACAAAAATTATTTTGTATCTTCAGAGGTTACAGAAACAAACCTCTGAAGATACAGAATAATTTCTGTGAAACGTGCATCAGGTGAAAATAAACCTACTTGCAGTGTATTTATTTGAAGATATTAAAAATAATATAAATATATTATAAATATTATAAATATTGTGACGTGATAATTCCCTTCACATAAAAATAGTTTAATAAAAGGAAACATTGAAGTACAAAACAATAAAAGACTAGGAGCCTAATTTATAGAATCTTATTTTATGCATGATTAATAGGTAAAATAGAATAATTATTGTATAAAAATTTGTGTTAGACCTTGTTATATAGTATAATAGATAGTGTATTTTATTTTGAGTATGTTAGAAGCAATTATATTTGTTTTTGATGGATAATTTGTAATGTAAATAAGAATGTATTTGCTGTGGCAAGGAAAAAACTTACATCTACATAGGAATGTAGAAAGATTATTACAGCATATTAAAAATGTTTTAAAACTATAAAATGTATAAGAATAGATAGTGTGGTTAATTAGGCTTAAGTAAAAAATATTAAATGGTAATAGAAATAAGAAATTTTGTGATATAAATGAATTCTGGCTTAAGTAACACTAGGCATTATAAGGCCTATAATGTAATCAAAAGATTTTGTAAAAAATTAATGATTTTATTAGTAACCAATAATATAACCCAGTCAAATTCGACACAAAAAGGCAAATCGAGAGAAATAAATCCCGGAGTTTTGAAAATTGGCACAGTTGTTCCTTGGTACCTAAGTTTGAAGAAAATAAAAAGTCCTGGTGGGTGGGGGGTGAGCTAGATGGAGGGGGGCGTTGAAAGGTGACTTTTTTTAGTTTCTCGCTCATATCTCTGAAACTATTACTCGTAGCAAAAGAATTATATACATAAAAATTGAAGCTGACAAACTTTCCTACAAAAATGGTCCTATGCATTTTTTATGTAGGACCAATACTTTCGGAGCTATGAGCTTCAGAAGTTTTCATATTTACTCAGGACTAGGGTTTATTGCATACTCCTTCATTGTAAATGGTTTCAAACACATGCATTTATACATAATATGCATATAAAATGAAATTATAGTCGATAGTATTCAAATTAGCAGTTTTACAGTAAAGAAGATGAACGACGGCCGGTGGGGTGGGGGGTAGCCAGGCGTGCAAGCTGCCTGCCAACAAGTGCAGCTGCTCGAGTAGTAGAGGGGAGAGTCGACGGGCTGGTTTGGGTTGACGGGACCTTTTGTTCTTCGGACCGGCCTCGCCACATGTTTCTCGTTCAATACAAGTAATACAACCTCAGTCAGTAATGCGTTGACTGTTGCTCCGTTCATGTCGTGAGTTTTTTAGTGTTGGAAGCTAGTTTACGTTTGCTTCAAATTGGTAAAACTATTATATAAATTATATACTGTATAGTATATTATATATAGTATATTATAAACTAAGTATGAGACTGTCAGATAAAACAATATTTTGTTTACCTATTATATCTATGACATTTTTCTATATTGTTGTTCTATTTTTTTTAGATACTTTGTTCTTCCCGACCGGCCTCGCCACATGTTTTTCATTCAATACAAGTAATACAACCTCGGTCAGTAATGCGTTGACTGTTGCTTCGTTCGTGTCGTGAGTTTTTTAGTGTTGGGAGCTAGTTTACGTTTGTTTCACATTGGTGAAACTATTATATAAATTATATACTGTATATTATATATAGTATATTATAAACTATTATATAGTGTAATATACTGAGTTTTTTAGTGTTGGAAGCAAGTTTACGTATAAACTATTATATACTGTATATTATATATAGTATATTATAAACTAGTATAAACTATTATATACTGTAATTCCACCCTCGCCTCATAATGCCTGAGAGGTGTTTGATTTGTGATGAGACTGTTGAGAATGATAGGAGTGTTGTTCGTGAAAGAGGAATGCAAGGGCTACTGAGGGCCACCATTGCAAGGCATGATGGGAAGAAGGACCGATTCAAAAACGAAACCCGCGGAGTTGTTCACAGTTGTTGTCGAAAAAATTACACCAGACCAGACACCATTGCTGCTGTTTTGAGAAACAACCCAGCGACCTCACAAGCGTGCTCTCGGCGCTCCAGTGCACCTGAATTTGATTTCAAAACCAAGTGTTTTTTTTTTTGCTGTGAAGTGATTGATGATGAGTTTCATCGGAAACAGAAAAAAAACTGTCGAACAACGTCAGCAAGTCTACGAGGTACGCAGCATAGAGATGAAGAAAAACGTTTTGGATGCTGCCACTCAACGGGGGGACGAATGGGGACAGTAAGTATCAAGACGGATCAGTATTGTCGGTGATTTGGTTGCTGCTGAGGCGATTTACCATGACAACTGCTGCAAAAAATTCTTTTCAAGGAAACGTTCAACCGGTGTAAAAAGAGGATGTCCTGTCAATGATTATGTGGCAACTGCTATGGAAGAGATCTACACTTTTCTGAATGACAAAGATGACTGTCAGTATTCCCTGGATGAGGTGATGGACGCAATTCCCGGGGAAAAGCCGTCGTTGAAAACAGTCAAAGATAAGCTGAAGGAGACATATGGTGATCGTTTAATAATCACCCAGCTGCACTCCCAGCACAAGACTGTGCTTTGCTTTCGGGAAGTGGGTCACAAAATATTGAACGCATCGTGGTATGATAGCAGTTCGAGGGGAAGAACTGCAGAAGAAGAATGCTTGAGAGTGGTTCGAACTGCAGCTGCTATAATAAAAAAAGACATACAGAGTCAAGCTTACGACACCAGTCGTTACCCCGCAAGTGATGGTTTCCTTAATGAGGCAGAGCAGATGGTCCCTTCTACTCTCTCTGTTTTCTTGGAGGAACTTTTAAGTTCAAGGACCCGGGATCAAATGAAAGCTAAGAGAAGAGAAGTGTCTCTTCCATGCGCTGTTCGCCCTCATTCTTTTGTTTCCCCTATCATGGTATTGCCTTCTTCATACATCGGAAATTTGGTGCTAAGAGCTTGGTGAACTTGCTAGCAAATTTGGGGTTCAGTGCCTCATATAATGATGCTCAAATGTTGGAGGTATCTGCCATTCACAATCCTCAACAACCCATACCACCAGGTGTATTCAGCCAGTACGTGTTTGACAATTCTGACTATAACGTTGCCACATTGGACGGCTTGAAAACATTCCACAGCATGGGCGGTATCAAGTGCCTCACCCCAGCACGAAAGCTTCCTCCTGCTCTGCTGGAGAGGATGAGAACAGCCCCCTCTGCTCAAGACGTTGGCACATTAGGGGTCCTTTCACTGGAGATGTATGAAAACATTGGTAAAATTGGGCTGAAGGCTATTGTTGTTCAGGACATGAGCGATCGTCACCCTGTTCCAGACTTTCCTTTTCCCAAAGTGTCAGATGTTTTATGGATTGCTGGTAAGTGGCTCAGGATTGAGGGCATCCCTGAGTGGAAGGGTTATATGCGGTGTTTGTATGAAGGAGAGTCTCCAGAGAGGAGTGCTGTACTGCCACTACCATTCATAAATGCACCTCCTAGTGACTACAATACAATTTACACAGCCCTGAAATATGCAGCCACCCAGTGCCACCAGCATGGAATGAAGACTTGCTACGTGACTTTTGACCAGCCACTTTACGTCAAGGGCCATGAAATTGTGGCGTCATGCCAAGACGACCCACTAATGAAATCAGTTGTAGTAAGATTGGGCGGCTTTCACCTTTTAATGTTGTATTTGGGAGGCATTGGCCATATAATGGCTGGAAGCGGTCTGAAAGAAGTGTTGTGTACTGTCTTTGCTGCAAATTCAGTAGATAAAATGCTGACTGGCCATGCCTTTAGCAGAGTTGTACGAGGGCACCTGCTTGTACAGACTGTCTTGAACGAAATTATTCTAAACAGTCTAGAGGTGTCAGATGAACAGAAGAGAGAAATCACCGAATTGTTGGCAAAACTGAAAGATGACACACTCACCGAAGATATGATGAAGCAAAATGCTCAATTGGCCCTCCTCCAAGAACAAATGAAAAATGCACTTTTATCCTTGAAGGGACATGGACCCACTGCTACCCTGTGGGCTCAATATTTTCACATGGTATCCCTAATGAAACAGTTCACTGAAGCAGAACGTTCTGGGAACTGGGAATTGCATCTGTGCAAATGATACCTTTCTTTCATGCAAGTGGCCACTTGCAGTATGCCAAATGTCCTCATTTATATCTACAGGATATGCGTGCTCTTCCCACTACCCACCCCCATGACTTCCAAGGTTTTGCCAAAAACGGTTATTTCACAGTGAGTAGATCAGATTCTCCCGGATCAGGAAACTGGTCTGATATGACTATAGAGCTCACTCTAATGCGCGGCATGAAGACCCATGGAGGGCTGACAAGTGGGCGAGGTATAACTGATGCCGTGTTGGCAAAGTGGGTTGGTGGGGCATCCACAGCAACTTCAATTTGCTCTGCATTGGAAGACTTTGCTGGCCTGCACTTCTCAACAGGCGAGCAGCATGTGGATTACCGTGCGTCACGGCAAACAAGAAATGATGAAGACAGGAATAAGCTCTTTGAGTGGTTTGCTCAGCACCCTCCTTTTTCAGAATCACCTGTACTAGTATGCCTGGCAACAGGTATTGTTGCAAACAGTGATGTAAATTGCCACAAAGCCCTGGAAGAAGGAAAGAACACAATGAGGAAGGTGATAGGGCAAAAGTTCGGAGAGATCAAACAGGCTCGAAAAGACAAAGTCTTATACTTGGCCTCCATGAGCAGCACTATCAAAATTAATAATGTAGTTGAGGTTGTGGATCCACTTCTCATATTCCGAGTTGCAATTTCCAAGAAGAATGACGAGGATCTACAGGACCTTCTGTGTTATGAGTTGGCGCCTTTCCCCTTAGCTCTTTTCGATGACAGCGGGATGAGAAAGACGAAGAAGTCGGCTTTATATGAATTTTTCCCAGTTCACGAGAACACTCCAGATCTCAAACTCGGCGTAAATGTGATCGATGGTGGCTTCCTGTTACATCGCGTTAAGTGGAGTACAGGCTCAACTCTCTCCGTTGTCTTCAACCAGTACGTGCTTACATAAAGAGACACTACGGTGAACGCTGCACTGTTGTGTTTGATGGCTACGCAGACACCGTCAACAGTACAAAACGTGCTGAACAACAACGTCGAAGCACTACAATGACGTCAGTTTACATGGATTTCACCGAAGGAATGCCAGTGACGGTTCAGCAAGAACACTTCCTTGGTAATGAGAAGAACAAGGCTAAGTTCATCAGTATGCTGTCGCACAAAATGATCACTGAGGGAATTGAAGTGGGACAGGCTGAGGCTGATGCTGACACAAAGATTGTGTCGTGTGGAGTAGAAAAAGCAGCATTCAACGAAAATGTAGCTGTCATAGGCGAGGACGTAGATTTGCTGGTCTTGTTGACAGCTTTAGCTCTACCCGAAAGCAACATTCTGTTCGTCAAACCAGGGAGAGGGAAAGTGGAAAGCAGAATGTATTCCTCCTTGGAGTTGCAAAAACTTGACTTCGCCGAAAGTATCCTATTCATTCATGGGTTTAGTGGTTGTGACACTATCTCATCCATCTTCAGAAAGGCAAGGCAATGATCGTCAAATTGTTCAGCAGGGACAGCAGCCTCAAAGCCATATCCAACGTGTTCTACAAGTCCTCTTCAACACTACAGGAGGTCACTGAAGCCGGTGGGCGCATGTTCCTTGCGTTATACAATGCCCGCAAACAAGATCTCAACACCCACCGATACTTGGCTTTCCTCAAGTGAACCACTAAGGTCAAGCCAGACCTACCGTCCTTGCCACCTACAAGAGGCTCTGCCCAGCAGCACTCTCACAGAGTGTATCTGCAAGTTCAAAACTGGTCGATGGAAATCTTCGACCCCTTATGACCATGGAACCTGCTGCCTCTACCGCCGTCCTCGGCACAATTTTTTGTAATTGTACGACAGGCTGTGGGACGCATTGTGGGTGTTGCAAGGCGGGAATCCACTGCACAAGAGTGTGTGGGAACTGCGAGGGAGCCTGCACCAATAGCCCTCCAGTAGACGACGAATGCCTGAACGAAGAAGAGATCGACGACCCTGACGAGATGATTGTTTGATTAATACGACCCTGACAACATGATTGTTTCTTAATAATGCATAATTTTCATTACTAATGTTAATATTAATATTAAATATTCATAAGCATGTTGTAAACAATGAAATGTGAATAAATCACGATTTTTGAAAATATTATTACTTTAGTATTTTTTTTTTTGTGGCCCCTTAGGCCAGAAGATTGGGTCATGGGATAGGTGGGACGGGAATTACAAGGGGGTGGGAGGGAGAAGAAACATCTACTGTTCAGTAGTGTTTCCTATCAAACCTCAAACTGGTTAATACCAACAATATTTTTACGTTCTCGGACCTATAACTCCGAAACTATTGGTCCTACGTAAAAAATGCATAGAACCATTTTTGTAGGACATTTTGTCAGCTTAAATTTTTATGTATATAATTGTTTGCTACGAGTGACAGTTTCGGAGATATGAGCTATAAACTAAAAAAAGTCACCTTTCAACGCCCCCCCTCTAGCTCATTCTCCACCCACCAGGACTTTTTATTTTCTTCAAACCTAGGTACCAAGGAACAACTGTGCCAATTTTCAAAACTCCGGGATTTATTTCTCTCGATTTGTCGAATTTGACTAGGCTAATAAATAAATGTATTATATTAATATAAATTTATTTGTACAACTACAGTAATAAGTTAGGTATCAAAAAAGATTACTGTAAACCTAATTTATTGGAGTAGTCAAAATTTTATAAAAATGTAACTTTGGAATTAATGAATAGAAACTGGTTATGTTGTAACGGGCCAGTAATAAACTTCACAATGTAAGATATCAGAATAATCAGTAAGAAAAGCTCTGCTCAATGGTACTAATATCTTCACGCTAGTACTTAGTACCTGAAAATTACATCAATTATAAATAATTTTGTAAATTTTAATCTTAAAAGGTGATGTCATCAATAACACCAATGGAAATTTTACACTTTTGTATCTTGACAACCAAATATTTAAACAAAAATAATGAGTTCTTTGTTAGATTTCATACAGTACACTTGAACAAAAATTGGAATACTCTGAAGAAAGAAATCGAAATTGGAATAGAACCGAAGATCAAGTGAGGTGGTGGAAGATATAGTGAAGAATTATTGAAGACAGAAAATATTATTAAATCATATTAACTAAGAAGAAACATATTAAAGTGATTAAAAAAGGTGTATAAGACAAATGAAAAGGAAAGTATTGTGAAGAGGTACAAAATTTCGAAAAGGATTAAATAACATTTACCTAAAATTCAATATTACACTTTCCACACACTTCAACATTATTAAATACACTATCACTGAACTAAGACACTTACATTTTATATACCATTATTTCATTTATGAACTCTTATTTTTTTGTATTTGAGAATTATTAGAGAAAAATAATTGTATAAAGCCTAGCTAACCAACACTGTTAATATTATGAATTATTTATCATAATATATTTAATTTACTGTGTTTAATATTATAATAGACTTTTTATTTGTGATGTTTTGTACTTCATGAAGATTATTTTTGTAATTATTTGTAGTCTAAAAGGATCCACACGATTATAAATAAAGAATTTTATTATCAAACAGCCTGAGATAGAAGAAGTAATACCAACCGCTGAGCGAAAATATTTTACTAGCCTGGATAAATGTATTCATGATAAAAGTTATTTAATTTGATTTAAAAGAAAATATAAGGAATTTCAAGAAAAATAAAAGAGTATTGATTACTATAATTTGCATGAATAATTATTTCTTTTAATAATTAACAATTTTGTTGTATATTTGAATGTGAGTTTTTCTTAACTAGAGAAGAAAGGTTGGCAAGCCCTATTTTTTGGCACTAAGATTAATTTGAATAATTTAACGAGGTAAGTTAATTTAAATAAATAAAAAGAAGGAAGAATTGAATAACAGAAAAGAAGAAAAAATATTATTTAAATTTTTAATTGTTTTATATTATAAAACAATTTGGCGCTCAATAACTTGGAAAGTATTTATCAATTGATCATAAAGAACATGACAGAATTGACGCTTACAACTTGAGGCGTTATCCACTCTACACATTAAAAAAAAAGAGATAATTCTCGTTGTATTACAATATTTATAATAATATTTATAAATAATAATTATATACAAATATTTAGATATATAAATAATTATATATCTAAAAAAAATCTAGTCACATTCATTATATAACTTTTTGTAGCCAAATCTATATCAGTTTATACTGTATATAAACCTCTGAAGATACACACTGAATCCATGAAACAAGCATCAGGTAAAAGTGTAGTGATATGAAGAATACAATCGCTAAAGTAATGTATTATTTGATTTTCATATAAATATATATTAACACTTTCACTGTGAACTTACTTTTAGGTTTTGGTTACCCAGACGTTTTGACGTATTATTCGTCTTTCTCAATGGATTTTTAAATACTGAATGTCTGTACAGTGTAACAGTACCAAAATATGGTAGTTACATACTATAAATAAATATGACGTCAAGTATGATAAGAAACATGGGAACATATTTAAATGAACAAAGATAAGTATATAAGTTGTGTATCTACAAAACTAATAATAGAAGAATCCAACAATGAAGACGAGAATGTGAATATGTCAACCTTAATTATAAAACGTAAAAAGAAAATGACACAAGACCAAAACAAAATACTAATAAATAGACCCAATAGGATCCAGCAGTGAGGGGAATAAATGAAAATAATATCCAGCAGTGAGGGGAATCAACGAGACAAGGATCATCAAGCTACAACGACAATGGGAATAAAATGAAAACAGCGACTACCATGAAATTTGGAATTAAGAAGAAAGAAGAAGGACCAAGAAGAAGGATGAAGAGAAACCAAAGACGTAAGGAATCAATGAACCATATATATTTTAAAGAAGAAACAGTCAGTGACAAAAGAAATAACTATAAGTGTGACATGAAAACCAGTGTGATCATTTAAAGAAACACAAACAATAAAAGTGTACTTAATACAAATGTGAAACCGGTGAATAACTGATTATTTCAACTGAAAACCACACAAACAATTACAGTGAGGAAGTTTACAGTGTGAAAAAATAGGTTAATTTCATGATGAGGCAACAAAGGTTAAAAAATAGTCAAATAAACACAAACAATGAGTGTGACTGATTTAACAAAGTTGTGACCAACACACATAATTATAAGACCACCAGATCAGAACATATAAAACAATCATATTATTGTTTATATCAAAAAACTGACAACAAATAGAGAATATTTGTTAAGTGTCAAACATGACAGGAATTTAGATTCCATAATTGACCAGAGAAAAACATTGTAAGTAATATAAGAAAGATTTGTATTAGTGTATTAGAAGGAGTTGTAAACATTTGTAACAAATTAGTGAAGGTATTATGTTAATATACCATAATGGAGTCAGTTTAGGGGTAGGTAGATACTGCACTAAAACCGATGATACATTGTTACAATACCCACAAGGAAGTAACCTATTATAACAGAAAATGATACATATTAGTATAAATATATGATCATCAAGTAAATATAAAGAAACAATATAATGTATAAGACAAAACAATGTAAACAAAACAAGTCAGACATAGTGACACAGTCAAAGACAGAAATAAGACAATGTACCAATTTAGTTAAGCAAACTACAGTATTAAAACTAATGTAAATGTTTATCAGAATAGTACCAGTAGTGAAAGGAATATATGATAATACTTTGAGAACAAGTTTTGAACATGTTAAGAACAGTATTATGACTGAATTATTGTAAACAAAATAACCATGTATATATGACCAAATGTAAGCTAAACCAGTGTATAGCAAGTTAGTTAAAGAAAATACTGTACTAAATATTGAGAACAAGGTATTACAATTATTACCAGTAGCAAGAGGAAATCTCAGAGCTACTTTGAGAACAAATAATGACCACTAAAACAATCATATTGTACATAAACATTTGAAAACCAAATGTCCAATGTGAAAAAGGACAGAGGTAAACAAACAATGACCAACCAGCTAGTTATGAAAAATATAACTAGTAAACCTATGTAAAAGTAATTGGAAACATTACTAAAAGTTAGATTGATATCCAATGCTACTTTAGGAATACAATCCAAATAGGACAATAACACTTTTGTTATTATATTAAACAAAATAAATACCTATAATGTCATGACACAACATAGACAGAGCCACTACTGAATAATTAGGAGGTTCTGAGTTTATTAAAAGATGACCATTGAATATAACAGATTAATTATTGTGTATGTACACTAATTATAACAATTAAATAATATAATCTATGTAATAAAAATAGAAAACAAGATGAAAAGTTGTATAAGCATTATGTGAGAGGTTTAAAATGATGTAAATACTGAATTGACCATGGTAATACACCAATATTATAGTAAAAAAGTATGTAAATAGTCATTGTTAGTAATACTAGGTAATAATATGTTCATTTTAGATAAGGATATTTAATAATAAGCATGTTTGTGAAAAATCCAACATGGACGCTGAGTAACACCATAGCGAAAATTGTGTAGGAAATAGTTTTTCACAAATTGTAACATAAACCAAATGAGATATAGACTCGAAGTGTTTAAATAAGAAATGTTATATTAGATTTAAGAAAAATCTGGTAATACGAACTTATAAAGATAAGACGTACCAAAAATAATAAATAAAATCAATATAATAATATTGATAGTGAACAGAAAATAAGCGTGTTTGGACTTATTTTAATAAGCAAAACGCCCTGAGTTCAGTGATATAAACCGATTAACGATAGGACGTATAATAAGGAAGTTGTGATAGTTTTTAACTTTCGAACTAAAAATTTGTACCGTCGATGACGTGAAAAAGTCTCCAACCCAAAATCGATTTTGACTAAAAATTAAATATTTTAATAAAATATAGGCCTTTTGGGTCAGAGACTATCAAAAACCAACCAATGGAATGAATGAAGTTCATCAGACGAGCGAGAGATGCTCTCGAGGTACATGACAGTCTACGATCGAACACCTAAGGAACAAGCCACGCCACTCCAGACCAGAAAAAGTATATTTTTAAATTAGTGCGCGACATGTTTTACTCAAGTACAATATACATACACTAACCTAATACTACACATTTACTAACGAGTGCAACAGTGCGGATTTGTGTTATTTTTATCAAGTAGATCAGTGTACAATATCGATCTATTTGCGAGTGAATTTTTTAATTAAGAAACAGGGAGTACAATTTCAATTAAACAATACTTAAAAGAAAAATAAGAGTTTAGCCAATTTCGAATTTTCGATACTACGCAAGTCATTATGCAGCGTATCGGAAATCAACAACTAAGTTATCAGAATTTAAAGGAGATTTAACACAACATTATTAAAATATTATAAAAAATATTTTAATAAATTATAACGATGTAAAAAAAAAATAATGCTTAAAGATAATTATTGATAAATACGAGTGCATTTAGACGCTTACTTGATAAAACGTATTTGTTGAATATTTCATTATTTCAGAATTTATTTTATTAATTGTATCAAACATAATTCTGATAATCCTATGTTAAAACTTATTAAAAAATAATATGTTTACCTGTATAGCATAAGTAATATTAGTTAATAAGACAAACTTATCCTTATAAAAATAACGGTCATTCTTAACCTCAGAAACCATTACGGTAGCTTGTTATGATGACATTACCGAATTGTTCTCAATTAACATGCAAATTAAAGTACATTGCAAACAAGAATTTTTTTTATTAGAAATTTTTCTCTTGTGAACAAATTATTTTAAAACTAATTATTAACTAAAAGTAATACTTGTTAAATGTTGTACAAGTCATACAGCCTAACCACAATACTAAAGTAAAGATGCGTGCGCATACCGGCGTACGATAATTTTTGTAAACATCAGAAATATGATACCAATTTTAAATTTTATATTTTGTTCAATTATCAGTTAATATTGTTAATCCTAAATAATTAATTATAGTACATCTTGAGTCTGGTATCATGATATCTCCAAGAACCTTAACGGAATATGGTATATACTGAATTAAAACAACATAACCTGTACAGTAAAATTATTGTAACAACAACAGGTATACCAGAGCTTTGAGAGATCAGATAGAGTTTCATTTGAAGTTTTATTTTGTAATCAGCAATTGAAAGGGTTGTTAATTATTGTTTTGTTTGTTAAAAATATTCTCACTTAATAACTTGTTAATAAACCTATAATTTTTATTACCATAACAAGAGTATCATTTTATTAAAAGTAGATTCATTCATTATTTTTAATCAGTTCTGACAGGTGGCGGAAGAATTCAAAAAGTATTAGTATAAATCAATATACTTATCAGATATTGCTGCATTTATTACTGTGTGTGAAAACATGTTAAATATTCAAATTGAATATTTTTTCTATTGTGTTTGAAGTGAATGTATTTCAGACGGAACGCCACAAGATAGAATTTGAATTTCAACAGTGGTAAGTAAATCAGATACACCACAAGTGCGCGGACTATATTTTAATAAGAAGAGTGAATTATTACGGCGTACTTACAACAGCAAAACATTAACACCAGTGACAGTTACGATTGCAAATTACACCTTTTATAACCAACATTATAGTAGGCACCGGTGCGTGTCTACAACCACACGAAAACACCTAACATCAATACCACAAGAAATACATAACTTAAACTTGTAATTTTATTATATTACAAGTTGGCTAGCCCAGCAGTGTGGCTTTAAGGAGAAACACAAGACAACAAAATATACACAGTATTACTTGTAACTATTATATTATATATATATATATATTTTTGATAACAAAAGTTGGCGCCCAACGTCTGAGCACGATTTAAGGGGAATTACACCATAACTAGATACACAATAATCCTAATTCGTGAAACAGACAGCAGATACATTACCAGAACAACAAGATGTCGGGATTAACAAGAGCACAAGAGTTAGAAATAATGAGGATATTGACGGAAATACATGAAGACAACCAATTATTTATAGAAAAATTCAGAAGAGAGAGAGAACAGAGGGAACAAGCCAGCCAGAAGATAGACGACAACAAACCAGGGACAGAAGAGATACCTGAAAATAAAAACACGGAACCAACGAATCCAGAGCCTAAATATAGTGGAGAAAAGAAAATCCAAATAATTATGGAAAAGGAAGAAGCGAAGATGGAAGAAAGAAGAACCCTACGTCCAAGGAAGGCAAGAGTCACAAAAGAATTGATTGAAATGACTAGAAATGGTCTGATTAATGTGGTCAACATACCAATCATTAACCATGAAGAAGGGATCTTCAGGAAGGAGTATCGGGGGAGCATCATGGAGATTGACGAGAAAGAAAATTATATAACAACAAAGAAGAAAATGACCAACGGTATATCTCAACCACGTGTTTCCAAGAGAAGAGTGAAGTACCGTAAGAAGAAGGAAGGCTACCAGGAGAAATGGGACCGGATTGTGGAAGGATACGCCCGAAGGATAAGAGAAATGCGGAAGGAGTGGAGTCAATTACCGGAAGTACATAATCAACGGATAGATGAAGGTACCCAAACCAAATTGAGGGAATCACCAAACGACAGTACTAACAACCACCAAGAGAATGATGGAAGCAGATATATTGAAGAGAGAGAGAAGACAGAAGAATGGAAGGCAGACTCAGCCCTCATAGCTTTCAAATGGAAGAACCAGATGATAGACCGATACATATCAAGGACGGACGGAAGTATGAATACCAAAGAAGTCCAGAAGATAGGAAGAGAGGATAACGACGATTACGGTTAAAACATAAAATGTACACCGATTTATGGGACTGACTATTATGATAACCAGTAATGCATACAATCAGACCTCGATGAAAAAATACATTGAAGATTAAAATTATGGAACTAAATAGTGAAAAAATGGCGATAAGGATTACTCGAGTATTGATAATGTGAAAAATGGAAATATTTGTTATAAAAAATGAAGATGTAACTATATGTATAACTGTTGACTATATTGAGATGAAAAAATGCAAGGTTGATATGAAGATTATTATTATTTAAGGGTGGAAAATGAAAGTACGAGTACAAATATAGATGTTAACCACAGAAAAAGAAGGTATTACTATTGTGAAAATTATTATGTGTGTATTAAATGAGAAGTAAATGTATAATTATGTATTGAACATTGAACGTATTGTAATTTTATAATGTAAGAGAATGTACTTCAAGAGAATTAATGTAAAGGATACAGAACATTGTATTATTAATAATATGTACTACTACTATAAGAAAGATATATAAACGAGAACGACACACAAGATCCTTGGCACAACTATTTCCAAGAGCCACGTCAACAAGTAATAACAACATCTCACCCGTACTAAAAAAAAAAAAAAAAAAAAAAAAAAAAAAAAAAAAAAAAAAAAAAAAAGAGAGAAGAGACAAGTGCGAAGTTGGAAAAATGAAACCAAATTAAAGTTGTAATGTAGACCAGCCACCACACACAACCACATTGTTTATAATGTATACTACTAATAAGGAAACCGATACCATATAGAATGTAAACACCAAATACAACCCATGATGAAGAAGAAAAAACAAATGTATTTAAGTTTTATACCTAGAAGAATGAAACCTAAGATGAAGAATATAATGAGATGACGCTCAAGGTGACAACAAAAGAAGAGATTGATCAAGATTAATGAAGGATGAAAAATAATATAATAACGAAGACAATCATGAGAGTATACCAGTGAGAATGTGTAAAACAGACTATCCCTACAATATGTGAAGAATATAGTATAAGTTGAATCAAGAAAAGAGAGAATAAAAATGTATAAACCGCAGATGCGTTGATTGATCCCAAGTATATTTATTATTTGTCGGAAGAACGACCACTATTATTATTTTGATGATTTAAAATGAATTGACTGAAGAGTAATGCCAGCAATCATTTATAGTTATTGAAGGAGATGATTTGCCTCCAGATTTATTGAAATTAGTATGGCCAGTAGAGTTGAATAGCCAAAGTGAGCCGCTCTAAACTGCCCCAGCTAATATTTATGTTAGGGAATTAGGGAACTAGATAAACAAGGGAGATAATTACATAGCGAAGATAAATACGATTCAAATAGAAGAAAGCAAAGGGATATATGGACAAAACATGTGAATCAACATGGAATGTACAACAATTGATGAATTCTTCAAGTGAAAAATATATTATAATAATTCAGAATTAATCAATTCTTAAAGGAAGGCATATGTAACAGTACCAAAATATGGTAGTTACATACTATAAATAAATATGACGTCAAGTATGATAAGAAACATGGGAACATATTTAAATGAACAAAGATAAGTATATAAGTTGTGTATCTACAAAACTAATAATAGAAGAATCCAACAATGAAGACGAGAATGTGAATATGTCAACCTTAATTATAAAACGTAAAAAGAAAATGACACAAGACCAAAACAAAATACTAATAAATAGACCCAATAGGATCCAGCAGTGAGGGGAATAAATGAAAATAATATCCAGCAGTGAGGGGAATCAACGAGACAAGGATCATCAAGCTACAACGACAATGGAAATAAAATGAAAACAGCGACTACCATGAAATTTGGAATTAAGAAGAAAGAAGAAGGACCAAGAAGAAGGATGAAGAGAAACCAAAGACGTAAGGAATCAATGAACCATATATATTTTAAAGAAGAAACAGTCAGTGACAAAAGAAATAACTATAAGTGTGACATGAAAACCAGTGTGATCATTTAAAGAAACACAAACAATAAAAGTGTACTTAATACAAATGTGAAACCGGTGAATAACTGAAAATAATATAATAAATAAATATAATAATATAATAAGTTATATATGTAATAAAAGATGTATTATAAAAGAATTACAAAAAAACTATGTATGACAGACAGTCTTACCAAACACTTCCATGCCATCCTGACAGGTGTTTTACAGAGAAGTAAGAAGCAATATGATTCTCATAAATCTCTATCAATCTCTTAAATACTGTAAGATGTATTGCCATAAAAAAGATTACTCAATACAGTTGTTGTAACCAAATATTTGAAATATCAGCCTGATTAAATATCATATACACTTTACATATAGTTAGAAAGAAGACAATACCATTAAGACTTAGCTATTGTTTTAACTTCACATGAAGGTCAGTATGCATATTACAATGTGCAGTGTATTCACATGCAGTTTACTTGTATGTCAAATTAAAATATACAAGCTCTGTACATGAAGTTTTTCTATTTAAATTAATATTGTCTAGTGATGACTACATCTTTGATGTACTAGCTTCACATTAAAAAAGTATAGATCTTTCCCCTAAAAAAAAATGCATTGTTATTATAATTATGACTGATGTAGGAAGCAGTGGCGGCTGGTAATGTTTTTGACGGGGGGTAGGGCAACATTTTTTTGGACCCATATGTAACAAAAGTCACCAGTAGAAACTAAATTATTGCTATTGTCATGAAATAATTGTAAAATTGAACCTTTTGCTATACTACTAAAAGTATTGTTAATATCAAAAACCTACCTTGCAAACTACCAATATTTAAACAGTGTTTGAAACTGAAATTATTTATAACCCTAAGCAGTTCACGTTCCTAAACTTAAATACTTAATAAATTATATTATTAAATGCATGCATTGCTAAATAAAATATATTTGTTCCCTACCCTATTTGTTTTTAACAAATACGCACAGAACACACAGGCTCAGGCCTACACAGAATAAGTTACACGTTTATGTACACAAGGTTCGACAAAAACACTATCTTACACAGAATACACTGGCTAATAAAGAATAAATTATTAGAACATTATGCTTACACAAAAAATACAACAAGAACACAATCAAAACTATATAAAAAATAAGAGAAAATATATGCCCTTAAACAGCAACAGAGAAGTTTTGAACAAGAGCCGCGAAATCAGACAGCAGGCAGAGCCCCTCATATAATGGCTGCTGCTGATTTAAACGCATAGACATGTGTACACGTCCTCTTTCTCTGCTCCCCGCAAGACCTGCCATGCAGGGAGGGCGACAGCGAAAGCGTCCGGCTGCGGGACCATGCTGAAAACATCGGGTGATCGCTATTAGTCGCCCCAAAAATATCTTTCACATAAGGATACTACACATTATAGTTATATTATTGACAAGTTTAATTTGCAAATTTAGTGGGAGGGCTGCGCCCTTTTGCCCTCCCTGTATGAACCGCCACTGGTAGGAAGTAATGAACATATTGATTATATAAAGGACATGAAGAGATTAGAGACTAGGAACCAAGTGGAAAATGGGTTTAGAATATCAAAAATTAAGAAGGAAAGATACAGTAATTGTTGTAGATGGTACTGCCCTGGAACAAGTGAGCAATTTTGAATACCTGGCTGCAGTATATCTTATAATACAAGTAACAAAGTTGTGAATAAGTTGAATAAATGAAACCTTATGTGCAGGACCATCAGGCAAACTCTTAAGTTAGCAAGTAAAGAAACACGCCTAAAATTCTACAAGGTGATGGCCCTTTCCACACTTCTTTATGGGTCTGAGAATTGGACTTTAACAAAAGTTATATCCAAGTGGCTGAAATGAGATTCTCAACTCGACAGGATCACCCAGTATTGGCTGAATTGGTGGGAACATCTTTGCCGAATGGATGACTGCCGCATCCCCAAACAACTATGGAACTATAAGCTGAAGGGATGGAGAGGTGTGGGACGTCTGAGGAAGCTCTGGAGTGACCAGCTCTAGACTCTTTGACTGTTTGTTAAACTGTCCTTGATGTAATCCGTGCAGATGATGATGATGAAGACTCGTCATCTGATGAGTGGATGCAACAATGAGAAGAAGAAGACGCAGGAAATTGCATACCAATATCAAGCAAACTTTCAGAATAAATATTATCTTCTTACAAGTAATCAAATGGATTTCAAAGTTTAGAAAGCCTTTTTATCAAAGTTTTGTTTAGAAACCCTTGCTTTGCATCTTTTGTTTGGAGAAATCTAATTCTTGGGGAAGCATGCAGAAAATGCTAAAGAGAGGTTGGATAAAGAGAAATAAACTTAAATCTTAACTAAAAATGAACTTTTTTCATGTGAAAAACTTACTATTTTATTGGACGCGTTTCGGCTTAGTATCCGCCTTCTTCAGCTTTGGTAACAGACTGCCAGCATTTTGTAACGGTTGTGTGGAAGGTGAAGTGGGGGTGGTGTGTGGAGGAAGGGGATTGGCGCGGGGATTCAACTTACTGTTTGTTTTCTGTATAATTGTGTCAAAAAGTGTATGTGATTTATATTGTAATTGATCGTTGAGTATGTTGTTTGGTTGTGTTGTGTGGTGTTTATATATTTCGTATTGTTCAGTTGTGTTGAGTTTTTGACCTTTGGGTATGTAATGTAAAATTTCAAGATTAGTGTCTATGTTGGTGTAACTGTGGTTTTCTGTGTGTATGTGTGTGGCAAATGCAGAGTGTATATTGTTGTTGGTTAAAGCTTTTAAGTGTTCAGAATAACGGGATGAAAAAGATCTTCCCGTCATACAAAATGCTGGCAGTCTGTTACCAAAGCTGAAGAAGGCGGATACTAAGCCGAAACGCGTCCAATAAAATAGTAAGTTTTTCACATGAAAAAAGTTCATTTTTAGTTAAGTGTTAGTGCTGTGAAAGAAGAGATGAATAATCAAGACAAACTTAAATCATTTTACATTATGGATTTATTCTAATCAATTTTGAAGGTAGACTGTTAGGAAGGTCAGCTGAAGAGGAAATACTGTAGTTATATGATGATGGCATGATGTGTGTACTAATCAGGGCTTGATTTCAGGGGGAACGCGCCGGAACGGCATTCTGGAAGCTCTTAGATCCAAAAATACATCATTGGACACAAGAGTAACGAAAGATCAAGAAACAAACAATATGACGACACAATGATGAAAGTATGGAAACTTTTTTAAAATGTCCGAACCACCGAAACCATCACTTAGAGTCTGATTGAGGCTTCGGGATGACCCCATCATGAGTGATATGTTTTCAATTGTTGTGCGGCTAACCTGATGATGGAAGCACTTTAGAAATATCAGTATCTTTAGATATTTTTATTATCTTTTTAAATAATACCTTTATTTTCTTTTTAGCTACAAGTTTATACGAATGTTACACATTTTATAAGGCTTTAAATAACATTTTATGTAGACCTCCTTTGTAACAGCCTGATGTAAACTTATACGCTAATATTCTCAATAATTATTAGTATTGTTGGTACTTTCACTGTGAACGTACTAGTTGTATTTTCTCACACGTCGTTTCGGAGTGGTGTTCTCCTTCTTCAGTGAGTTTGAATACGGAATGCGCAAACTGTCAGTAGTTTTATGTACAACGGTTTTTAGTTAACAGGTTGTGTGTGGGTGGTGGTGGAGGGGATTGGCGCTGGAGTTTGAATTGTTTTGGTGTTGTTTATTACTGTGTCAAATAGTCTGTTTGATTTTAATTGTAATTGGTCATTGAGTGTCTTGTTGGGTTGTGTTTTGTTGTGTTTGTATATTTCAAATTGTTCTGTGGTTTACGACTTTTGGGTAGGAAGTGTAAAATTTCAAGGTTGTTTTTTATATTGGTAACTGTGGTTTTCTGTCAGGATGTGTGTGGCAAATGTGGATTGTATGTTATTATTGGTGATTTCTTTGGTGTGTTCATAAAATCTGGATGAAAAAGATCTTCCTGTCTGGCCTATGTAGAATTTTTCGCATTCGTTGCATTTTAATTTATAAACCCCTGTTTTGTTGTATATGTCAGTGTTTTTGTTTGTGCCATTGAGGTATCTTTTGATGGTGTTGTTGGTTCTGTATGCTATTTTGTAGTTGTATTTTCTGAAAGTGTTGGCGATGCTGTGTGTGTTAGAGTTGTAGTATGTAAGTGTGATGTATTTGTTTTGTTGTATGTTGTTTTTATTTTGTGGTTTGTTGTTTTTGTTTTGGATCTGCCTATGTAATTTGTTTATTAAATCCTGGTTGTATCCATTTTGTAGGGCTATGTATTTTATGGTGTTAAGTTCATCTTTATAGTTTTGTTTATTCATTGGTATTCTAGTAAGTCTTTGTAGCATATGATTGAAGGCTGCCTGTTTATGTTGTGTTGGATGATTTGATGTATTGTGGGTGACTATGTCAGTTGTGGTTGGTTTTCTGTAGATTTTATTTGTGTGTGTATTGTTTGTTTTGGTGATGGTTAGGTCAAGAAAGTTTATGCAGTTGTCTTTTTCTATTTCTATGGTATTTGAATTTGGGGTGTATCGTGTTGATGTATTTGTGGAATTGTTCCATTCCGTATTCAAACTCGCTGAAGAAGGAGAACACTCCGAAACGACATATGAGAAAATACAACAAGTAAGTTCACAGTGAAAGTACCAACAATACTAATAATTATTACCGTATAGTAGTGAACAAAGAAGTGATGAACATTCAAAATAGTATAAAATATAAGTATATTTGTGTCTGTACAACATTTGGATTGATGTGTTCTGGCACCTATAATTTTAGAAATCAACCACTGGTACTAATGAATGGTGGTTGGAGTATCAAGACCCTGACTTTAGATGAAATAGGGGAATAATTGAATTTCATGTGACGAAACAGTCAAAAAATGCATATTACTACAAATTGTATGAGAAGTGTTCAAAACATGAAAAGCCTGGAACACTTATAATATTTTGAAGTCTTGGAATCTGACATAGTACCAACCATCATTCACTGAATAGATAAAATAACTAGAACATCAACACAGTTAACACAACAGTTACAATTAAGTAAAATATATTTGTTTACTTATATAGAAAATGAAATCCAAGAAAATATATTTGTTTCAATACAACAATACACACATTTATCTACTACTCGAGATGTATCATGGATACCGGTATTTTCAAGAAACATTCAACCAAACACACTGTATTGTTAACTTTTTACAGCCAGTCACACTAGACTTATTTTACTTTATTTAATGAAGTTCTACAATCTACTCATTGTCACAGATATTCAAAACTAATATGGGAAAAACTCTAAACAACATTAAATTATAAATGTATTGAAAAACGGCTTAGCTGAATATCAAACAAACTCATCATCATCTGCAAGGATTAAACCAAGGATGGTTTGTTCCGGTCTCACACAGGTAAAGATTAGAGCTGGTCACCCCAACGGTTCCTCAGACATCCCACACCTCTCCGTCTGCTCAGCTTATAATTCCATTGTTGTTTGGGGATGCGGCAGTCATCCATTTGGCAAAGATGTTCCCACCAATTCAGCCGATACTGGGGACAATCCTGTCAAGTATACTCATAGTATTCAGTTCCTGCCATATATCTGTGTTTCTTCTATGATCAAACAAACTATTTAGTATAAAATGAATCTGTTCACAAGTAACAGTATAGACTCAGAAATTAGGAAGTTTATATATAAAATTAATAAAATAAAAATAAACTACACAAGTAGAAGTAAATGTGTAGGGCCAAAAATATGAAGCCCAGTGAAGATTGATATATTCACCAGACCAGGTCCTCAGACTATTGACTCTAGAGAGTTGATTAAAGAGTTCATTAAGGTATCTCCTGTGGGTTCTATGTTTTATTATGTAAATCAATGCAGCATGATTAAAGTAAGGAATCTTTGGGTCATTGTGGACAATATGATTTGAAATGTACCTGGGAACATCTATCATGATGTATAAGAATTTTCATAGAACTTTTAAAGAATTTTTTTATATAAAGCAGGCCTATAATTTTTCCATAAGATCATATTGGCTTGAGTATGGTTTCATATATAATTACTTTGTTGTTCAGAAACAATGTGATTTCTACTCGTCAACTAGTACAACTATTTAATTTTCAAGTATGGCAGTTTTTTCTTAAATTCAAAAAGTGTTTTTTTGTTGTACAAAATGAATTTTTGTTCAAATACAAACACAAACATTTAACTTTTTTGTAGTCTGTGACCACAGCAACAGATATCTGCTCGCCTGGAGTAATTGCAGTGAGTCTATCCAAAGCCGGGAGCCAACTGATAGGTTTGCAACAAATACATGGCAGAAAAAAGTGAGTGCTCATAGTGAGCCAAAGTGAATCAGGAGCTGGCAACCCTGTGAAAACTCCACTTGGTGACAAATTTGAGGGATAAAAACAGTGCAGTTAAGCAGCAAAATTCATAGATAAACCCCTCATAGGCAGCCTTGGCAGCTACCATACGTCCAGGTGATTCATTAAAATGGCCTCGGCATATACTGGACTAGTATGATCTAGTACGAGAATGCCCGTTGTAACGGCTTATAACCATGGCAGCTCCACCAGCACTTCATGTGGGGGGGGGGAAGAAGCTTTGATATGGTTATGACTTTATAAATACAGTTTAAAGCTACATCACATGTTTTCGTGTCAAGAATGGGTGGCATCGACACTAACTACTTTCAGCATATTATTACAGTATATTTGCTCCCGTGTGTTATGTCCAGCACTTATCTTTTATTACCTTGTCCTCTTCTACCTCAAAGTATGGAAATCATCAGCGAAAATTTCATAGCAGTACAATATTAAAACATTCATTAATTAGTACATTATTTATCTCATGTTCAATAGAATCAGGTTTATTAAAAACAGGTTAATTCTCTTATCATTATGGCTGATAACAATATTATCTTCTCCAGTACAGAAGCGCACCCAGGCTCCCCTGTGGCACTGCCTATGCCTACAACAGTGCAAATTTTACATTTCTGAACCAGTCCTCATGGGGGGGGGGGGCTCCTTCTGCCAGTGAAGGTTATGTTTTTGAGTATTTTGTTGATGTGGGTTAGTAGCTGTTCGCATTGTCTTTTGTTTCCCTTGTATAGAATTATGATGTCATCAGCGTATCTGTGGCAATATAGTATTTTATGTGAGTGTCTGTCATTGTTTGTGAGGATCTTGTTTTTTCTAAGTTGTAGATAGACTTCTGCTAATATGCTGGATATGGGTGAGCCCATAGGTAGTCCATCATTCTGTGTGTAAAATTTACTGTTATATGTGAAGTAGTTTTGTTTTATGATTATGTTAAGAGTTTCTGTTATTTCTGTGTGTGTTGTGTTCTGTTTGAGTTTGTTTTGTAGGATGGTGATTGTTTTGGAGATAGGGATTTTTTTGTACAGGTTTTTGATGTCAAAGGAGGCTAGTGTGGCATTATGGGGGATGTGTATGTCTTTTATTTTTTGTTACAAGGTTTGTTTTGCTTTTTACTGCAATAATGTTGTTGTCTAGTTGTGTGTGCTGTCTGATGATTTTGTCTAAATATTTTGCAAGTTTGTATGCAGGGGCATTCCGGTAATTGACTGGGATTTCTTCTTTGTGGATTTTGAGAAGTGCTTGGAGGGTAGGGGCTGATGGTCAGATTTGTCTCAGGTAGAGCTTTTGTTTATTTGTCATTATGTTAATTAATATTTTTCATTATAATTAGTTAATCAACGGACAGTCATGGGCAACAAAAACAATTAGAAATTGTTTATTTCAAAAATTATTCAGTATATTGAAGAACCACCAAGTTATTAAAAAAAAATAAAAAATCTTGAGTTTGTCATTGACATTAACACAGTTATATAAAACATATTTCTTACAACTGTTCAAACATATGTAATAAAGTTTTTTAAAAGGCATTAAACAAGAGACTTGGTTTCACATACAATATCAAAGGTGAACTGAAACAGATTAATCAAACATGAATAATTGCTGTTTCACAAAGAAAATAAACAGAAGCAAACTATACTTAAGCAAAGAATTTATTGTGTACTGTGCAAATAAAAACAGTTTACTATTATGAATTATGTAAAGACTTACTTTTGTTGGCACAGTTATTATAAATAATCTCTTACGTTAACAAATATTAATCAGTACAGACATCTGTTTAATTAGTCTAAAATTAGAAAGAAAATTCAGTATTTTATGAATAATATTGTTTATTGTTGACCACCTATTTGAATTTGTTTCCTTCCATATTACCATAGGATCAGGGCCGGATTAAGGTATCTTGGCGCCCTAGGCTAATTATATTTTAGCGCCCCCCTCACCTCCCATAGGCTACTCTTATGTTTATTTCCAAGGGGCTGAATGAAGCTTTATACACCCTACAATATATTTCTTAAGTTAGGAATATTTAAAATATCTTACTGTTTTTGGAAATAGTCTCAAGAATTGAAAACTGAGGCTATTTTTCAGAGATTGTTTTGGAGTTATACCTTCAACCATTTGTAGTTTGCATGGCTTTTATGAGGAAAAAATTAACAAAGTACTTACAGAATTATAACAGTTTTATTAAGGATACATTTAACGTCATTTACACAAAGAAGGCAATCAGTTAAATATTTTGTGGATTTGTTAAGCTCATGTAAAGTTCAAGCTAGATTCTTTTTTCTCGCTTTAGATTAAGCAAACGTTTGAATCACCTCACTGAAATCAAGTCCTTGCAGAAAGTCACTTTCAATGAACAAGAGGGCTACACTGGTCAGTTTAACCTGGCGCAAATTTGAGCGTAAATAATTCTTCACCCTCTTCAAAGCTGAAAAAGATCTTTCACCACTGCAGTTAGTGACGGGCATAGTAAGGAAAATGCGCAAAGCTATCTCAGCAATAGGAAAGACTGATTCTAAGTTAAGCGTTTTCAAATAATTTATAACCGGAGAAAACAGTTTGGAAAGCGCTTCTATTATTTATGTACAGTTTTACCATAAATTGTCACAAACAGGCGCCTGTGATAAGAATGAACTCAAATTTTTATCCTTGTAATTTATTACCAATTTTACATTTAGCTGTAAAATTTTATTTTTTAGCTAAAATTTTGTACCCCCAAAGTGCCGTGCTCTAGGCTACAGCCTATTCAGTCTAATGGTTAATCTAGCCCTACATAGGATAAACAAAAGAAAAACAAAACCGGCTGAAATAAAATATGCAGAATGTACTAACATGACACAATAAAGTAATTGAAAAAAAACTTTTGTTTTCTCACATACCAAAGGAGCTCATAACATACACACATTTGATATTAATTGTGCCATCTCTTATGTTACAGGTATTTGTAACATAAGGCTAGAGAACACCTCATTGTTACTGTCTCCAAGCTTGTATCAGTAAATAGTTTATTTACATCAAGGTATAATTTAAAAAATTTTTATAAGCGGAAAGAAAACTGAACTGATAATAAAAAATCATTAGGGAACCAAAGCTGGATAAGTTATTTTTATACAGTATTCTTACAGATTCTTTATTAGCATTAATTTAAAACACACACGCACACAGAGATTATATTTTTACAATATTTGTTTAACAGATTCAGAAAGAATCAGAAAGAAGTTGACATCATCATCATCAATCTGAAGGATTAGGCTCATCCTGAACCTGTTCTGGGACCCACTTCACTCTCGGCCGTCCTACGTCTCTCTTCCCTACCGGTCTATATTCCATTGCTAGCACTGGAATCCTGTCACACACCATTCTTCCCAAATGTTTACACCATCTTCTTTTGTTGCTCCTTAGCTGTTCCAACAATGGGTCGACCCCCAGTTCCATCCTCATCCATGTGCTTCTTTCTATCAAGAATGGTACAGCCCAGAGTACTCCTCATAAACTTCATATCCACTGCCTGAATCTTTGCTTTGTCGCTTTACCTCCATACTTCAGAACTGGTACCGCTACAGTGTTAAAGAACCTTATCCTTGTCTCCTTCTTGTCTTATTTTTAAGGTATCTATGAATTGTTCCACAGATATTCCTAAATTTGTTTAATTTTTCATCCAGATCAATTTCTGTCCCATATGTAACATAACATCCCAAGTAATTGAAATGCTGGACTTGTTCCATAATCTTTCCACTTATAGCTATCTTAGTTCTTACTCTGGTTGCTTCCCTTTGAATGCCATTGTTTTAAAAGAAGCTGACATAATACTATAAATCAATTAAATCAATAATTCAAATTGTTATATACCATTACATATTTACTTCCTCTATATTTAATGTATACTGAATAGGATGAAAAATAAGAATGACTAGATTCAATAAAAACAGCCCACACTAATTAAAGACCAGTACAGTACCTACTGAAATACTGTTACAGAAGAATTGTCGTGACCTCTTTAGCTGAGTATATGCATAGCAGACAGAGATTTCAGCTATTCAATATGTTATCAAACTTCAAATTTGACATTCATCTGTCTTTGCAAGCTGAAGGAAAAACCACTTAATAGCCTGTCCACTTTACCCATTCAGGCTGGCAAATAGATCCCACATGGTTATGAAAGAAACTATATAGGTATAAACATAAAATGGATAAAAGGAGGGAGGCTTACGCCAATATTCAGATTGCTGACAAAAAATAACCACTTCTAAAAACTACAAATAAACAATACAGTAAATTTTTAAAATAAATTATTAACAATCTTATAATTTTATTGAAGTTGTATAAAGTAACATTGTATTTTATGATTTTGAAATGTCAGTGACATTTTCTCCTACCAACATGACAGTACACATGCCTGTAGCCAGTGCACAAAAGTTGATTGTGTTACATAAAAGTTGAAGTTTAAGCCTTATCTTCTGTTGATGAGTTTAGGAGTACCAGCGCTTTGCTGTGTGGTACACAAGTAGGGTAGTCTAATACTTATAAGTTACCCAGCTGATGAGGCTGGAAGTCTATTTACAGTCTGTAAAATGAACGGTGGCGGTTGGGATCGGCCAGACTGCCTGAGGTCCCCTCACTGACGCACGCACACTCACAGCCGGCCCC
Source organism: Magicicada septendecula (assembly GCA_034769895.1). Classification (NCBI taxonomy): domain Eukaryota; kingdom Metazoa; phylum Arthropoda; class Insecta; order Hemiptera; family Cicadidae; genus Magicicada; species Magicicada septendecula. Next base: position 404,733,588 of record CM068375.1, on the reverse strand, counting down.
CGCGCCACAGGTATGATTCACAAAGTGTACTGTCCACTACATAATTACAACTTTTTAAATTTGATTTTAATGCCAAACGAAATTACCATATTTGTAACCTGCACAAAATTTTAAGAAAAATGAATCTAAACACAACATAATTTTGACAAATCTCTGTTTTCAACACTATAAAAATCTGATCAAGCGACCAATGTTGATGTGGAAAAATAAAAAAAACTAAAACATTGTTACACTCAAATCCAAATTTTTTACTTTCATATTCATACAATAATATACATGGTAATTGTCAGTAAAATATAAATAACTAAATGTGTACACAAATTAGACATACATACTATTATAGGTCTACATAAGTAACAATAAATCCTACTTCCTACAGCCAAAATTATTCATGTTACCAGTAGTCTTAATCTTAGTAATAATAGCTTTAACCTTTCCTTGTATGACATTTATAGTCAATGCAAACAAACCTATAATAATTTTTAAAATGATTTTGAGAATATATTACAGAATGCGACTACCCTACAATTATAATTGGTGATATTAATATTTGTATAATAAATAAGAATAAGCATAATTCATTAAGAAAACAATTATGTAAGAAAATGTAACCACAAGCATGCAAACTTAAACACAAACATTTTAAATTAATGGTACATAATTAGTACGTATTATTATTCATTACAGGATAATGAACTCATTATGACTGTAAAGGGCAGTGATTGCTTGTTGATAGTTGTTGTTTGGTATCATTTTTCTTAGAATTTTGTGCAGAATTCAAAAACAATAACGGTTTTGCCATTTTTTAGCACAGTAAAAAAATGCTCTTGTGCTTAGAAATGTCCAGTATGTGAATCACGGCGGCCACCAAGGGTCAGGTATAATCTGCTGCATGTGTGTTAGTGAAGGTGAAAGTCACTCTGGCCTGTCCCAACCGCCACCGTTCATTTTACAGACTTTAGGACTGGACCCTTCAGAGTTGCAGGTTGATGGATTCAAACTCAAGACATCGTACTTTGAATGAACTGACTATGGTGCAGCCTAAACTTTAGCATATAATAATAATAATAATAATAATGTCTCCTATTTGTAGCACTGTACAACCCAGTAATTTCAGAAAGATGGCTATATCTACATTAAATGGAATTCTGTGGGATAAGCAAATTACAGCAAAAACTAAAACCAGAATATTTAATACCATTGTTAAAAGTATCATGACTTATGGCTCAGAAGTTTGGACTACTAATAAATGCACAAGAACAAAATTAATGACAGCAGACATGGACTTTTCAAGATGTTCTGCAAGAGTATCCAGAGGTGAGAAAATTAGAAATGAAGTCATTAAGGCTAGAATTAATGTGAAAAATTCAATTGTTGAATTTATCCAAATAAAAAAATACAATGATATGGACACACAAAAAGAATGACAGGAAAGATTGCCAAGGAGAGTTATGGAATGGACCCCACCAGGAAGAAGGAAAAGAGGAAGACCACCGATCACCTGGATAGAAGAAAATTCAGACTATATTGAGGGAACGAGAAATTGAAGAAGATCTTTGGATGGACAAGCAGCAGTGGAAGCTGAGAATTCAATCACTTCTGTGATCTTTGGTTCCAGAAAATGTGTAAACATTGTACAGCCGGAATAATAATAATAATATTTGTAGCACTTAAGTATCTTAGAACCATTAAGCAGTGTGACTCCCAAATTGAGCCAAATAACAAATTAAGGAAGTAGTGTGGCCAGCATTATTACCCCAAGATGTTTTTACAGGTACTCATTTTTGTATGCTGAGTCAACACATGAACTGGAAAATGTACCTTGACTTTATGGTACTGCCTGGCGATTGAACTCGGGATATTTAGATCAGTAACAAGGTGCCATACCCACTGGTCTATCAAGTCTATCTTTATGAATACTTTAGTATATCCTATGCTTAAACTGTCAAGCTTCTAGTTTTTTGTCTATTCATCGTTAGTGAAGTGCAAATGAATATATGAAATATAAATGCATGAAACATGATATGCATGCTGTATTGAAAGTGTTCATCTGGTATGGACTGCATCCAAAATATTTTTAAAGATAACATTTTACCCATGTATCCTCAGGTCTATGTGATAAGGGGGATATCTTCACCCATTGTAATATGTACAGAATTATTATCTTACAAGACATTTTCTATATGGTCCATACTTGTAAATTCAGAATACAGAAAGGACACAGGCCGCAGAAGCCTACGACACATATATAATTTCCATAAAATGGAATTAAGAGATCTCAAAGACGGAATTCTAAAAAGTAAACATCAAATTATTTTTATGACAATATGTATATTTAACATATATTTTTGTTATAACCAGAGACATTGAAAAAAGATAAATTTTTAAACTTCTAGAATAAATTTTTCTGGTGAAGGGTTTATGAGGATCAGTCAAAAAATAACACCAATTTTAAATTATTTGTGTCGACGTTTTGACAATACTTATTTTCATAATAAGGACCTGTGTATGAATACAAAAGAAACGTCAAACGCAACAGACCAATTATTTAAGTCAACGTGTTTTTGTGTGCGTCCATGCTTATCTCTGTACCCTTGTATATGTGAAGGAGTTGAGACAGTTTGTTTTACATCATCAAATGTTTTCTTTAAATACAACGAGAAAATTAAAATATCACAGTTCTTAATTTATACAATATTACAATTTAAAATATTCATAATATGTAATGGTATTTGTAATTAATTATGAAAGGAGTACTCAACAATTAAATATTAGAATTGGTACAGAAAACGTTTATATACCTATCAACATATAGCGTAGTAAAACATTATAGCTAAATACAGATTATAGCTAAGTACATAATTGAACACCCTTATAATCTGTATTTAGCTATAAACTTTTACTATGTTATATGTTTACAGGTATATTGCTTGACACCCACCCGCGCACACATTCAGATACACAAACACGTTCGCTCAAATAATTGTTCTGTTGTGTTTGACATTTCTTTTTGTATTCATACACAGGGCCTGATGATGACAATAAATATTGTCAAAACATTGACATAAATAATTTAAAATTTGTGTTATTTTTTTACCAATCCTCACAAACCCTTAACCAGAAAAATTCATTGATTGACGGTCACTATGAATTTAAGGATTCTAGAATAAATGTTTATATTTTATATTATGAATAACTTTAGGCAACATGTGCTAAATCAGAAGTTAGCAGATACCAAATACATGTCTAAATATCAAGACTCATTAAGGATATACAATACAACTAGCGATTAAAAATATGCATAGGTGTTATACAACCCAGTATGAGTGTTTAGTGAAATGGACAGCTAATGAGATGTACATCCTGTTTTGGTATTCAGTGATCACGCATTTAGTTAGAGGTGACAGTCAATACCGTTGATTACCATCACGTCATGGTCTGTGATCACACAGAAAGGCGAGTCCATCCTTCTATTGCAAATCCACCCTGTTGATAATTCATCTGACATTCCCATTCCAGCAATGGCTGTTTCAGGCATAACTTGTGTAATAATTTTTGTGTGTTCATTTGTATTTAATTTTACGGTTGCTTCATCTTACTGTTATGTAAGTAATTCCAAAATATACATACTTTTAGTTTCATAACACATAATTATTTTTGTAAATAAAGATTATGCTTGTATACAGTTAACCTATACTTACACACAATCATATATCTTAATGAATATGTATGTATATCTGAAAATAAAATATCAGAGTGGAAATTGCTAATTAAAAAAAAAATATATTGTTAACACTATTTAATATTTTGACACTTATAAGAATTTACAACGATCTTGCACAATATGTTTGAAGCATTTTGTACAGTTAAAATAGTTATATCTTGTTCTTGGATTTCATTGTCCATGACGTGTCCATTACTTAACTAAATACAACTATTATATTAATGCCTTGGAACACAAAGTTTTTTATAAGTAAAAACATTAAGTTTTACCTTACAACCTGAACCGGTTTTCACCTTTAAAAGGCTTCTTCAGAGGCTGCCACTGGTAGCGCTGTCCGTCTTGTTGTGGGCGACGGAATCGAATTTCGAAAGATCGATGTTGTGTGTGTGGGGTGAGATATGTTCGAATAATGCGTGCGACACAATTCAAATCGCATGCATTATTCGAACATATCTCACCCCACACACACAACATCGATCTTTCGAAATTCGATTCCGTCGCCCACAACAAGACGGACAGCGCTACCAGTGGCAGCCTCTGAAGAAGCCTTTTAAAGGTGAAAACCGGTTCAGGTTGTAAGATAAAACTTTATGTTTTTACTTATAAAAAACTTTGTGTTCCGAGTCGTTAATATAATAGTTGTATTTAGTTATATCTTAAATAAATTATCATTCAACATTTTATATACCTACCTATTTCTTTTTTTAAGAAATTTAACTATAGACAATAACTATAACTTAAGTTATACTATTAAGACTAATTAAAAGTAAATGGTACAATAATAACTTATGTTACATTACATTAAAATTAGTTTATATATTAGTATGTTATGTGTATAATTTATAAAAAAGGATTATATAACACTTATTTTAACAGACAATCAATATTGCCTTCTAACAAATACTATGGGTCTGTTTTTGTTTTGGCTAAATTATATTTCCAATTGTTGCTTATCGCCACACTACGATCATTTGTCCAACACATTTGTAATTATATGGTTGTGTTTCCTTTGTCTGTGATTTCCTTTATGAATATTGGAATTTTGCTATTAACAAAAAAGATGTGCAATAATATGTTAAATATAATTAAATCACTATCGACTTGTAACACAAAGTTTTTTATGGATAAAAACGTAAAGTTTTACCTTATAGCCTGAACCAGTTTTTTGCTTTTAAAAAGCTTCTTCAGAGGCTGCTGCTGGGAGCACTGGCCATCTTGTTCTTGGCGATGGTATCGACTTTTGAAGGATACAAGATGGACAGTGCTCCCAGCGGCAGCCTCCGAAGAAGCTTTTTAAAAGCGAAAACTGGTTCAAGCTATAATGTAAAACCTTTATGTTTTTACCCATAAAAAACTTTGTGTTCTGAGTCAGTAGTGATTTAATTATATTTAATTAACAGACATGTCATGGACAACGAAATCCAAGAATAATACGTTCTTTCAAGACCATGAAATTCTGCGTGCATGGAAATAGTGGAATGATCACATCACGCGTTTATATCAAACTGATGATGTAGCAAAACAGTCTAATAAAAAGTCACGTCGTTTTAAAGTTAACAGATATGTTGCAACTTGGTTCAAAAGGACAATTTGTACTCATAACCATAATACAGTTACTTTACTGTTGGGCATGTGAATTAACATCAGTTACCTGGTGTGAATGAGAACTACAAATGAAATGGGTTCAACAACCATCAATACGGCACAACAGATACGTGACTACATTTAAACAAGTACCTACTGTGCTTTGAAGTGCACATAAGTTTTGATTAGGTTAGGTTACAGACTACGTTAATGTTAAAGTTATTTGACAATAAATTCACTTTAAATATATACTCTCAAATATATCAATTTATACATGAAGCTAGCAAATTTATAGTTTCATGATATTAATTGATGACTCGTTGAGCATTTGGTGAAACACATTAATACAAAGGTTTTTTTAAAAAATATATAAACACTTGGTACATTAACTCTGAGGTAAGTTTTTATTTAACTCTGACAGCTGTTTCAGCTTATTAAGCAATTGTCAAAGAGATCAGTGAACAATTGATCAGATGACAGTAGCTCAATAAGCTGAAACAGCTGTTAGAGTTAAATAAAAACTGTGAAACATACCAAGGGTTTATACATTAAATAAAAAAACCTTTGAATTTATAGTTTATAGGTGGCACCAGTTATCCAGACAAGTCCCCTGTTATCTTCTTATCCAGTTGGCTGGAAAGTTTGCTTCAGTACCTTAAGCTATTAAAAAGGGAAAAAGAAATTCAAATAAAATATCGTTTATCACAAAAACATTTTATACTTGAAATTTTTCTGTCTTTTTTAAAGTGCTGTGTAATATCTATTTGTGATTTTTTAATTTCTTGAAGCAAAATAATATGGTACTGTAACATATATATCAGCGGTGCACAACCCATGGCCCACGGGCTGCATGTGGCTCTCAACCTCACTTTATGCAGCCCGGAGGAAGGAATATTATAAGTCCACATGTTTAAAATTGTGTTTGGAAATTTACCCAGATTCGTTGGTTTGATTGGGAATTAGGTTGACCAAGGTCAGGTGGTGGTAGTGGTGGGGAACACTCACTGTCTGCGCATGCGTGAACTAGGCTGGCAGCTGGCAGTAGGTAGCAGCAATTCTCGTAGCGGGTAGCGTTAGTTCAGTTTCAGTAGAGACCAATCTGTATTTGCCATTTGTGTGTTTTTAAGTGATTCCTTTTTTGTAACATTTCAGATTATGTCTGTGAAAAAGCGTACAGTGACTGACGAGTGCCGTGTGTTTCAAGAGGCATGGAGCGAGAGGTATTTTTTTATAGAGTATAATGGTAAAGCAACATGCCTAATTTGCAAAGAAACCGTGGGTGTAATGAAAGAGTACAATGTGAAGAGACATTACGATACAAAACATGCTGCAAATACAAAGAGTGGACGGGACAATTGCGAAAGGATAAGGTAAAAGAATTCCAACATAAACTAACAAGTCAACAAAATCTTTTCCGGAAAGTGACTGATGACTCGGAAATTGCAGTTAAAGCAAGTTTTGTTGTATCTAAAATTTTAGTTAAAAAAATGAAGCCGTACAAAGATGGAGAGCTAGTTAAAGAATGTCTGGAAGAAGTAGTAAATATAGCTTTCCCGGAGAAAAAAGTATTATTTCAAAAATTAGTCTTAATCGTATTACAGTATCCAGAAGAGCAGAAGAAATGGCATCAGACATTGAAAAAACATTGAAGGAAAAATTATTAGAATTTAAGTTGTTTTCATTGGCCATGGATGAAAGCACAGACGTCACTGACACAGCACAACTTTCAATTTTTATCCGTGGTATTAATGAAGATTTTCATATAACAGAAGAATTACTGGCATTAGTTCCTATGAAAGATACAACCAAAGGTTCAGATATTTATTGTGAGGTGAAAAACATTTTGGAAAAGTACAATTTAGACCTAAAACTATTATATGACATTTCAACAGATGGTGCGCCAGCCATGGTGGGAAAGAAGCAAGAAGTAGTGAACTATTTAGCAACAGATTGTAAAAACATGGGCAATGATATAGTTGCATTCCACTGCATTTTACACCAAGGGAACCTTTGTGCACAAACTATTCATATGGAGCATGTGATGAAACCAGTGATCAAAGTAATAAATTTTCTTCGTTCCAGAGGACTCACTCATCGCCAATTCCAAGAATTCTTATTACAATTAGACACCCAGTATGACGATGCTCTTTATTTTACACAAGTTCGTTGGCTTAGTGCAGGAACAATGCTGAAACGAGTGTATGACCTGCATAAAGAGATAATTATCTTTTTGAAAAGCCGTGATGAGAATCTAGTAGCAGACTTTGAGAACAATGGGTGTGCGATTTATCTTTCTTAGTTGACATAACCCAACATCTTAATGAGCTAAATACCAAACTTCAAGGAAAAAATAACATGATACACAATCTGTTTTACTTAATAAAATCGTTTGAGGTTAACCTGATTTTGTGGCAGTCACAGCTGATGCCTGGGCTACTGACACATTTTTCTACAATGAACAGTTTTGCAGCAAGTTCTGAAATATTAACCCACTAACTTCACTAAATATGCCTCACTTATAGAGAATCTTCAAAATGAGTTTAAATGTCGATTTCAAGATATGAGAAAATTTGAGAAATTGTTTGATATGTTTGCTCTACCATTCACTACTGATGTTGAGATAGTGCCCATTGATTTCCAGATGGAGCTAATTGATCTTCAATCAAACTCTGAATTGAAGACAAAATTTTCTGAGGTATCACTACTGGATTTTTATAAAAATTACTTACCTGAGGAAATGAAAGCATTGAACAATCATGCTCTAAAAACGGCAACATTATTTGGAAGTACCTACTTTGCGAGCAGTCTTTTTCTTTGATGAAACAGATCAAATCAAGAGCTCGTTCCCGTCTGACTGATGAATATTTGGAGGGAAACTTGCGAATTGCTGTGTCCAACATTGAACCCGATATAGACAGACTAGTGAAAAACAAACAGCGTCAAGTCTCTCATTAGGCTCTAAATTAGTTTCCTCTTTAACAAATAACAGTTTTGTGTTTTCTTTCAAATTAATAATTTTATTGCAATTGTGTGTCTTTTAAAAGTAAACTAAAAAAAGTAAAACTGATTTTTAAAATTACGTGTTTTTTAAAAGATTGTTTTAAAAGTGTTTCTTTACAACAGTGGTTCTTAACCTTTTAGTGATGAGGGACTATTTGACAAAATTTCTGTCTTGCCATGGACCACCAACTGTTTGCAGGTAATATACAGTAAACGTAAACGAATAAAGGGTTGTTCTATCTATAAATAAAACACGCATACAATTGTTCAAAGCCAACAGCATTTTAATTTTTTTACGAAAATTTTACATTACAGATAAGTATATTATTTTAATGCGATTTTTGTGACTGCATACTCTTTACTAACTTCTGAATCCTTGGTTCAGTGCTACTCAAAGCCAAACGCATGTCGGCACTGGCATCCAACCGATTTCGGTGCTTATTTTTAATTATCAGAAGCGCCGAGAACCCCTGCTCGCATAGATATGTTGATGAAAATAAAGTTAGGTAACGTATAGCAATTTCTCGAATCTTTGGGAAAGAAATTGCCTTTTGGCTCCAAAAATCTTCAAGATTAATTCCTGTCTCGAATGTATCTTTCAAGTTACTAACGTGTTGCATTTCAATCACTTCTTCTTGAATTTCATCAGGCACCTCAGAAACGTTGACAATGAAAGGATTGCGGATCAGTTTCCGAATACCTTTGTCCTCGCAGTCAGGAAAATAGCGATTGAATTCACTTTTTAAGTTTTTCAAATGGAGTGTAATGTCCTTTTGTATTTCTACTTTAATCTCAGCACACTGTCCGTCAATAATTTGATTCAGTGTATTAAACGCAGAAAAGTTTTCTCTTTCAACTTTGTTGATTCATAGCTCGATTTTAGCGATAAATGCACTGATTTTATCTTCATATGCAAATATATTACTCGTGCCTTGCAACTTCAAATTTCCTAACCCTTGCAGTTGAAGGTTCAATTTATTTAGTTGTGCGAAAAAATCGACCAAATAAGCAAAACGTATTTGAAATTTGGACTCACAGAACTGATCTAGCAGCTCTTTGTTCTTCGTTAAAAATATTTGTACTTCCTCTCTCAGTTCGTACAATCTCGACAGCATGTTTCCTTTGGAAAGCCAACGCACTTCCGTGTGGAAAAGCAGAGTTTCGTGTTCAGAGTTCATATCAGAGCACAATTGTTTGAAGAGACGAGTGTTAAGTGCACTGTTTTTAATGAAGTTAACTACATTTATAGCTGTTTTCATCGCAATAGCAAAGCATTCCGGGAGCGTTTTGGCAGCCAATGCTTGACGATGAATAACGCAGTGCGTCGTAATTGCAGATGGATTTTTTGTTTTTATCAACGCTGCAAGACCAGAGCGAGAACCAAGCATAGCAGGAGCACCGTCCGTACAAAACCCCGCAAGCTTTTGCCACATAAGTCCATGTTTCTCCAAATATTGACTTATTACATCCATAACATCTGCACCTTGCGTCGTTGTTTCCAGTTCTTGAGAAAATAGTAACTCCTCTTTAAACTTCTTATTGTCATTCAAAAATCGAATAAATACAAGTAGTTGACAACATTGTGAAACGTCGGTAGATTCATCACATTGTAGCGCAAAATAAGGACTACATTTTATCTTGTCAATAACTTGTTCTTCAATATCATTTGACATTTTTTGAATACGCGACTTCACTGTGTCGTTTGAAAGTGGTATTTCACGAATTTTCTTTTGAGCTTCCTGCCCTAAAAACTCTTCTACAGCTTTAAGCATACAAGGCTTTATTACAGATTCACCGATTGTGTGTGCTTTTTTGGATTTGGCAATCAATTTTGAAATTTCAAACGATGCAGCTAATGTTTTTTCAGATGTTGCATAACTTGTTCCACTGGGTCCAAGTTTCATTTTTTCAGATTTATTAGTTTGCCTTCGAAGAATTCTCGCGGATGGTCACAATAATTCGGATGTACGGTCTTTAAATGACGTTCCAACTTTGCCGGTTTTAAAGCATCATTGGCAAGAACAGTTGTGCATATTACGCATTGAGGTCTAGTCTCCCCATTTATTTCTATTGAAGTAAAGCCCAGTCTAATATAATCGTCGTCATACTTTCGTTTCGGTGGCATTTTTCTGAAAACAAAATAATTATATCATTCCCACCTACTTAGTAACCTATGTACATTAATAATTGAAAGTGGTCACAGAAAAAATACGGATAAAACATACCTAATTTTAATGACAAACCCCTGGAACTGTGGTACAAAGTAAATCGCAATGAAAAAGAAACCTAGCAGATTTGACAATGTGACGTAATATAGTGAAATGTTAAATGCGATGTAGTGTTCACAGTACCTACTTAGAATTAACGTGTGACAAACAAAACAAACAAGGTTTAGTTTACTTACGTATTAAAATCTGGAGCAGTTACTTACTATAAAGACCTTCGTAGACCAACGATATTTGCCCTTTGCTGTTAAACTTTAAAATTGAAAATAAGCAAGCACTCAGAACAAAACAACGAACGTAGGTAGTTGGACTATCACTAACTAGTTCAAACAAAAAGCGAACGGAACAAACCGAATGAGACACTGGCTGCTCGCTGCACGTGCTACGCACACCACCGCGCACCTCGCCCCGGCCGGCGGCTCCGTCCGTCCGACGACTCATTGTCACTTGTTTAATATTTTTCGGATGGCTTCGCGGACCACTTCGGGTGCTTCCAGGGACCACCAGTGGTCCGCGGACCACTGGTTAAGAACCACTGCTTTACAAAATAAAGTTTTGATTTTGGAATCTGATGGCTGTATTATTTTTGTGACCTCAAACGTTTTTTCAGGTGAGTTTTCAATTTATTCAATAGAGCTAGTTTAAATGTAGCTGTGTTAAGTTTACTTACTTACTTATGAGACATGTTAGAAAACGCTCTTCAACTAGAAGCATTATCTTTCACGGAAATGCTACTGGAAATATTAGGATACGGGGAAAGGTTAGGTAGGTGGTTGGCAAAATGGAGGGAAGTTGCCTTGGGGCCAGCCATGATCATTTAAAAGTTTTTAGTGGCCCTCGGATGTTGAAAGGTTGTGCACCACTGGTATATATGGAGATTTCAGTGACTGATATACAGTATATGATAGTAGCATATAAATAATATTTCAATGTTAAGGACTATAAAGGAATCATAATTTAGCCAAAACAAAACCAGACCGATAATATTGATTATCTGTTAGAATAAGTGTTATATAATCCTTTTCTATAAATTAGATACATCATGTACTAATGTATAAAACTAATTTTAATGTAATGTAACACCAGTTATTACATTATTAAATATAAAATTATAAAAAGATTAATGCAAGTTATTAAACTCTAAACTAAAACATCTCAAGTTGATTCCTAAACTAGGTCTGCTCCACATTTGCAGATACATTACTTACCGGTATAATACTTGATAATACTGGTTATGAAGGCAATTTATGCTTGTTTTATCTGATCGGCAACTTCTACCATCCCATCTACATTGTTTGTTATTATTTTCCTCAAACAATCTACTTCAGTCACAGTTGCTGACTGTCAGAACTTCCCTTAAATTTTCTACACGAGCTTAAGGTGGGTTATCATTTAGGTATAAAATACAAGGTATTTAGTATGACCACTTGTGTATTAAAATGTATTTTGTGAAATCAAAAAGTTCAGTAATGATTCTCGGTCATAAAAAGTGGAGATTTAGTTTTTATAATAAGTATGATTATTTTAAAGTACTTCATTCAAACCTGTTAAAGCATTCCCTTTAAAATTTCTTCCAAAGAAATAATAATAAATCTACCCATACTAGAACAACGTTTGCTCTAAACAATACAGATATTGATAAATAGCAATACTGTACTTGCAAGCTTGGAAACTGTCTCCTGCTTGAATATTTGTTAGTTTTTATGAATGTTAACTTCAAATAAAAGTTTCACATTTCAGAGTATTGGAAGACAAGTGCCCCCTGGCACAAGTTATGCCTATGAATTTTCATTTCCTAAGCTGTGCAGCCTTTTAAACGTTTCTCTTAACTATATTTATTTTCATTCTCAACCATTACATTCTTCCTGTTCAGCTTATTAATCATGTCTTAATTGCCTAAGGTTTGTAAGAGATGGTCTTTGAACTCCTTTGTTTTTCCATTCTAATCATCCAAACATGGTATTGGAGATAACTCTGGTTATAAACTAATTTTCTGCCACAATCACTCCTCCACTATGTTCTCCTTGATACCCCTATTTACAATCACAAAAACTAAATTATCAAGTGTCTAGACAAATTGATTTTAGATGACAGTAATAAAAACAATAGAAAAAGCTATGAGACTAAGGAGATTTGTACAGGACAACGATTTTCTTTCTCTTTGATGCAATTTTTCAACAGAATTATGCCTCACTGACATTCAATAGCTTCAGCAAAGGGCAACTGATTCAGTAAAAGAAAAAGAAATTCTGAGTTTTAGGCCTGTGGTTTCTTTGCCACAGGAGAGAGGGAAACATCGACGAGGAGAGAGGCCCAACAGTAAAACACATGTTTTATTGATACGTGGAAGACAAGTGCCAAGGAACTTTGTGAATCATCATCACACAAACTAACAATTGTTTTTTATTACTTACATGTTCCATAAGGAAATGGAAGTATGGTCATGCCAAAAAAAAAAAATCGTGTTCGAGATAACAGCAGATTCTGATTGTACTACCATCAAAACATGGAAAAAATATCAGTATGGAGAACCATACATGACTTCCATGTTCTAAGATTTATATTTTTTTAAATTCTCCCCTCCCCCTTCAACTATAATTTTTATTAATAGAAAATTACCCCCACCTCGTTCTCTTAACCTCTTCATTTATAGATATTTCATCTACGTTTCTACAGTTGATTATTATGAGCTACTTATCAGGATACTTTATTTATCAAAATTAAGTACTTTACTCTTGTTAAAACATAAAACGTTGCAGGTAAACTACCCCTTTCTCTAAACCGATCTTCACCAAAATCAATAGACCCTCAGTCCTCTACAATGCAGGGATGCATGCAAAAAAATATTTGATTCTGTTTGAATGTGCGGCAGTTATCGTTCGTCATGAAAACATTTCTCTTGTTACAACATAAAATGTTGCAGGTAAACTACCCCTTTCCCTTAACCGATCTTCACGAAAAATTGCATTCTCTACAATTCAGGAACTTATGCAAAAAATTATTTGATTCTCTTTGAATTTACGGCAGTTATCATTCGTCAAAAAAAAAAAATTACCCTTCTTAAAACATAAAATGTTGCGGGTAAACTACCCCTTTCCCTTAACCTACCTTCAACAAAATCAACAGACCATGAGTTCTCTTTAATTCAAAAAGGTATGCAAAAACGTAGTTGATTCTGTTTGAATTTACGGCAGTTATCGTTTGTCATATAAAAAATTACCCTTGTTAAAACATAAAATGTTGCTGGTAAACTACCCTGTTCCCTTAACCGATCTTCACCAACACCAAGAGGTCTTCAGAACTTTACAATACAGGGCTGTATGCAAAAAAATATTTTAGTCTGTTTGAATTTGCGGCTCTTATCGTTTGCCTTAGAAAATATCCTTGTTAAAATATAAAACGTTGCAGGTAAACTACCCCTTTCCCTTAACCGATCTTCAACAAAATCAACAGACCTTGAGTTCTGTATAATTCAAAAAGGTATGCAAAAGAGAAGTTGATTCTGTTTTAATGTACAGCAGTTATCATTCGTCATAGAAAAAATTTCCCTTGTTAAAACATAAAATGTTGCAGGTAAACTACCCTATTCCGTTAACGATCTTCACCAAAACCAACAGGTCTTGAGAACTCTACAATTCAGGCCTGAATGCAAAACATTATTTGATTCTGTTTGAATTTGCGGCTGTTATCGTTTACCATAGAAAAAAATCTACAGTTAGACACATAGACAGACAGACACACACACAGACACTTTTCAAAAATTGACTTTTTTTCATGTTTTGAGTGTAGTACAATCAGAATCTGCAATAATCTCGAAAACGATTTTTTTTGCCATCACCATACTTCAATTTCCTTAAGGAACATGGAAGTAAAATCATTTTTCGAAAAGTGTCAGTGTCTGTGTGTAGAATTTTTTCTATGGCAAACGATAACAGCCGTAAATTCAAACAGAATCAAATAATTTTTTGCATACAGCCCTGAATTGAAGAGTTCTCAAGATCTATTGTTTTTGGTGAAGATCGGTTAATGGAAAGGGGTAGTTTACCTGCAACGTTTTACGATTTAACAAAGGTAAAGTGCTTAATTTTGATAAATAAAGTATCCTGAAAGCAAGGTCATAACAATCCACTGTAGAAAGGTAAATGAAATATCTATAAATGAAAAGGGTAGTTGAAGGGGGAGGGGGTAATTTTTTTTTACTTCCATGTTCCATAAGGAAATGGAAGTATGGTGATGGTGAAAAAAATCGTGTTCGAGATAATGGCTGATTCTGATTGTACTACCCTCAAAACGTGAAGAAAAGTCAATTTTCGAGTCTGTGTGTGTGCTGTCTGTGTAGATTTTTTTCTATGGCAAACGATAATAGCCGCAAATTCAAACAGAATCGAATAACTTTCTGCATACAGCCCTGAATTGTATAGTACTCAAGACCTGTTGCTTTTGGTTAAGATCGGTTAAGGGAAAGGGGTAGTTTACCTGCAACATTTTATGTTTTAACAAGGGTAATTTTTCTTATGACAAATGATAACTGCCGCACATTCAAACAGAATCAAATATTTGTTTGCATACATTCCTCAATTGTTATGTACTCAAGGTCTGTTCATTTTGGTGAAGATCGGTTAAGGGAAAGGGGTAGTTTACCTGCAACATTTTATGTTTTAACAATGGTAATTTTTTTCTATGATGAACGATAAACTGCCGCACATTCAAACAGAATCAAATAATTTTTATGCATGCATCCCTGAATTGTAGAGTACTCAAGGCCAGTTGATTTTGGTGAAGATCAGTTAAGAGAAAGGGGTAGTTTACCTGCAACGTTTTATGTAATAACAAGTGTAATTTTTTCTATGACAAACGATAACTGCCGTAAATTCAAACATAATCAAATAATTTTTTGCATACATCCCTAAATTGTAGAGAGCTCAAGGCCTGTTGATTTTGGTGAAGATCGGTTATGGGGAAAGGGTAGTTTACCTGAAACATTTTTTGTTGTAACAAGAGTAAAGTACTTAATTTTGATAAATAAAGTATCCTGATAAGAAGATCTTAATAATCTATTGTAGAAACGTAGATGAAATATCTATAAATGAAGAGGCTAGTTGAACGGGGTGGGGGTAATTTTCTATAAACAAAAATTATAGTTGAAGAGGAGGGGATAATTATTTTTATATATGTACTACGTTATCAGCAACAAAGAAGTAGTTTGTTGTTAAAATTCCTGTCTGGCCTGTTTGCCTGTATACCAAAGTTTTCTGTAAAACCAGATGTTTAGCAGTGCCATCGACTTCCATCATCAGCGAAAATCGAGTGCGATAACGTGAGGTGGTATACATTAGTGACCACAGAACTGTGGTTAAGGCTGAAGCAGTAAGTAGAAAGAAGTCATTTCTATGGAAATATTTCATTTCGAAAATAATTTTAAATATAAATCTTAGAACATGGAAGTCATGTATGGTTCTCCATACCAACATTTTTATTATGGTAAATAAAAATGGTACATAAATTAAAATGGTAGTTGATGATGCAGGAGTAAATTTTTATAAGTTTTATATGTGTACTACGTTACTGACAACAAAGAAGTAGTTTCTATGTAAACATTTCATTTAACTTTAACAAAATGTATGGTGATGGCGAAAAAAATCATGTTCGAGACAAGTGCTGATTCTGATTGTACTACCCTCAAAACATGAAGAAAAGTCATTTTTCGAAAAGTGTCTGTCTGTCTATGTGTAGATTATTTATTCTATGGCAAACGATAACAGCTGCAAATTCAAACAGAATCAAATAATTTTTTGCATACAGCCCTGATTTGTAGAGTTCTCAAGATCTATTGTTTTTGGTGAAGATCGGTTAAGGGAAAGGGGTAGTTTATATGCAACATTTTATGTTTTAACAAGGGTCATTTTTTTCTATGACGAATGATAACAGCCGCAAATTCAAACAGAATCAAATAATTTTTTGCACACAGCCCTGAATTGTAGAGTGCTCAAGACCTGTTGTTTTTGGTTAAGATCGATTAAGGGAAAGGGGTAGTTTACCTGCAACATTTTATGTTTTAAGAAGGTTAATTTTTCTTATGACGAATGATAACTGCTGCACATTCAAATAGAATCAAATATTTTTTGCATACATTCCTGAATTGTTAAGTACTCAAGGCCTGTTAATTTTGGTGAAGCTCGGTTAAGGGAAAGGGGACGTTTACCTGCAACATTTTATGTTTAAACAAGGGTAATTTTTTCTATGACGAACGATAACTGCCGCACATTTAAACAGAATCAAATAATTTTGTGCATACCTCCCTCAATTGTAGATAACTCAAGGCCTTTTGATTTTGGTGAAGATCTGTTAAGAGGAAGGGGTAATTTATCTGCAACATTTTATGTTTTAACAAGGGTAATTTTTTCTATGACAAACAATAACTGCCATAAAGTCAAACAGAATCAAATAATGTTTTGCAAACGTCCCTAAATTGTAGGGAACTCAAGGCCTTTTAATTTTGGTGAAGATCGGTTAAGAAGAAGTTGTAGTTTACCTTCAACGTTTTATTTTTTTATATCCGTACTACGTTATCGGCAACAAAGAAGTAGTTTAGTGTTAAAATTCCTTCCCGGGCTGTTTGGCCATAGACCAATGTTTTCTGCAAAACCAGACGTTTCAGCAGTGCCATCGACTGCCATCATCAGTGAAAATCAAGTGAGATAACGTGAGGTGGTATACGTTAGTGACCACAGTACTGTGGTTAAGGCTGAATGAATAAGTAGAAAGAAATAGTTTCTATGGAAATATTTCATTTCGATTATGATTTTAAATATAAATCTTAGAACATGGAAATCATGTATGGTTCTCCATACCGATATTTTCATTTTAATTTAAATCATGTATGAGAGAAAATATATCATTCGTGGCAGGCAAGCATATCTCAATTATGTAATGTTTATGTTTCCATTTTATTATTATGATTGCCAATATAAAAAGGCAGGCAAGACACACACACACAATTCACATTATTTCTGGCCTCATTCATGTTTATTTTCTTACATTTGCAAGCTTTTTAATGGAAAGTGCCGAAACCAACACCAACACAACGCGTGCAAGACGAAAAATTGTCCAGCGTGGATAGTGATTTGCTTCCTGTGGATCGCTGGGCAGTGTAACTGCATGTGTTTACAGAGGAATGGTTCATAGACAGACTTTTCATCTTTACGGAATGAACCCTCGGCAAGATGCTCAGGGTCCATGAGTGACTTCGGAGCGCTTCGGAGGAGGGATGATTATCTGCGTAGTTCGGTTTCTTTATAAGAATAAAGTAAGCCTACCTAAGTTTTATGGATAAAGTGACTGAAAATTACATTATATTAAACGACTACCCCATAATAACAAATATATCTATAAATAGTGAAATCAGTTTGAGGGTGGGCGATATTTTTTTTAGAAATTACCGAATTGAATTCAAGAAAATTATTTTAAACATAAATCTTACAACACGGATATCATGTATGGTTCTCCATACCGATTTTACTTCCATGTTCCATAAGGAAATGGAAGTATGGTGATGGCAAAAAAAATTGTGTTCGAGATAATTGCAGATTCTGATTGTACTACCCTCAAAACATGAAAAAAAAGTCATTTTTCAAAAAGTGTCTGTGTGTGTGTGTCTGTCTATATCTATGTGTAGATTTTTTTCTATGACGAATGATAACTGCCGTAAATTCAAACAGAATCAAATAATGTTTTGCATACGTCCCTGAATTATAGAGAACTCAAGGTCTTTTGATTTTGCTAAAGATCGGTTAAGAGAAAGGGGTAGTTTACCTGCAATATTTTATGTTTTAACAAGGGTAATTTTTCTTATGACGAATGATACCTGCAAAACACATTCAAAAAGAATCAAATAATTTTTTGCATAAATTCCTGAATTGTTAAGTACTCAAGGTCTGTTAGTTTTGGTGAAGATCGGTTAAGGGAAAGGGGTAGTTTACCTGCAACATTTTATGTTTTAACAAGGGTAATTTTTCTTATGACGAATGATAACTGCCGCAATTCAAACATAATTAAATATTTTTTTGCATACGTTCCTGAATTGTAGAAAACTCAAGTCCTATTTATTTTGGTGAAGATCGGTTATGGGGAAAGGGTAATTTACCTGCAACATTTTATGTTTTAGCAAGAGTAAAGTACTTATTTTTGATAAATAAAGTATCCTGATAAGAAGATCATAACAATCCACTGTAGAAACGTAGATGAAATATCTATAAATGAAGAGGCTAGTTGAACGGGGTGGGGGTAATTTTCTATAAATGAAAATGATAGTTGAAGGGGGTGGGGATAATTTTTATTTATGTCATGTGTACTACGTTATCGGCAACAAAGAAGTAGTTTGTTGTTAAAATTCCTTCCTGAGCTGTTTGGGCTTGATCCAATGTTTTCTACAAAACCAGACATTTTGGCAGTGCTATCGACTGCCATCATCAGTGAAAATTGAGTGCACTATCATGAGGTGGTATATGTTAGTGATCACAGTACTGTGGTTAAGGCTGAAGAAAGAAGTAGTTTCTATGGAAATAGTTCATTACGAAAAGTATTTTAAACATAAATCTTAGAACATGGAAGTCATGTATGGTTCTCCATACCGATATTTTTTTATTTATTGTGATCGCCTGTCAGTTGCAGTTGTATTACATCCACACAATTTTCAAAACACTGCAATGTTTTACTTCCATGTTCCATAAGGAAATGGAAGTATGGTCATGGCGAAAAAAATTGTGTTCGAGATGATGGCAGATTCTGATTGTACTACCATCAAAACATGAGAAAAATCATTTTTCAAAAAGTGTCTGTGTAGAATTTTTTCTTTGGCAAACAATACAGCTGCAAATTCAAACAGAATCAAATAAGTTTTTGTATACAGCCCTGAATTGTAGAGAAATCAAGGCCTATTGTCTTTGGTGAAGATCGGTTAAGGGAAAGGGGTAGTTTACCTGCAACGTTTTACGTTTTAACAAGAGTAAAGTGCTTAATTTTGATAAATAAAGTATCCTGAAAATAAGGTCGTAATAATCAAATGTAGAAAGGTAGATGAAATATCTATAAATAAAAAGGGTAGTTGAATGGGTGAGGTGGTAATTTTTTTTTTATTTAATTTGGAAGTTAATGATGGAGTAAGTAAATTTTTATAAGTTTTATATGTGTACTATGTTATTGACAACAAAGAAGTAGTTTCTATGGAAACATTAAATTTCACTTTAACAAAATTCTATATTTTTCATTTTAATTTAAATCATGTATGAGAGAAAATATATCGTTCGTGGCAGGCAAGCGTATCTCAATTATGTATTGTTTACGTTTCCATTTTATTTTCTTACGTTTGCACGCTTTTTAAATGGAAAGTACCAAAAACCACACCAACACAACGCGTGCAATTGAAAAGGTGTCTAGCATGGACAGTGATTTGCTTCCTGTGGATCACTCGCCAGTGTAACTGCACATGTTTACAGAGGAACCGTCCGTAAACAGACTTTTCATCTTTAGGGAATGAACCCTCTGCAAGATGCTCACATGCTCTATAAACAACACACAAGCACCTGCACACAAAATAGCTAGACACTTAGATAAATTAATCAGAAATAGCATAAATTTAACAAACAACACCACCGTCAAAAATAATCTAGATCTAGTGAATAAAACTCAACACGTCCACATTCCACACAATTCCACACTAGCTTCATTCGACATAACAAACCTATACACCAATGTTCCCATAAAAGAAACTATAACTACATTAGAACAATTACTAAAAATAAATAACACACCTGAAACACACATAAATAATACACAACACCTCCAATCACCCAATACAACACAAACTAGCTGCTTTTAGAACCATGATACATAGACTTAACAACATCCCCTTAGATGAAATAGACTACAAAGACGAACTAAACATGATAAAATATCTAGCAGAATCTAACGGTTATGACAGAACAATAGTCAGTAAACTCCTACACAAAACACAAAACAAACAACAGACAAAGACAGAAAACAACAAATTCATAACACTTACATACATCAACAAACAAACAGAAAAAATTGCCCACAAATTCAAAAAAGCAGGATACAGAATCGCTTACAAAACTACTAACAAAACAGAACACACACTATCAAAACGCATGCCCAGAGCACAAAACAAATTCGATCTACCCGGTGTATATAAACTAAATTGTTCAAATTGCAGTAAATTCTACATAGGCCAGACAGGACGTAGCTTCAAACATAGATACATTGAACACACAAAAGCACTCCACACCACTACAGAATCTACCTTCACAAACCACCTCATTGAAGCAAACCACACATATAAAAACATCGACAATAACATGAACATACTACACGTACACACAAAAGGCCGAAAACTAGACACTCTAGAACAATTAGAAATATACAAACACACAAAAACAAATAAAAACGACATCCTAAACGAACAGACACAATTCAAATCGCACGCATTATTCGAACACATCTCACCACACACACACAACTTCAATCTTTCGAAACACTATCTCGGCACCAACAACAAGACGAGCAGCGCTACTAACGACAGCCTCTGATGAAGCCTTGTATAGGTGAAAGCCGGTTTAGGCTGTAAGGTAAAACTTTACGTTTTTACTTATAAAAAACTTAGTGTTCCGAGTCGTCAATATTATAGTGATATTTACACATAAAAGAGATCATCCATCTAACAAAAATTATCATTGATCAAAATTATTTCGCACACAACAACATGTTTTACACTCAAACAGATGGACTACCCATGGGCTCCCCTATATCAGGTATACTAGCCGAAATATTTATACACACCATAGAACAGGAACACATACTGAACAATAACAAATACACCGATAAAATAATATATTGGCACAGGTATGTTGATGACATTTTACTCCTCTACAACGGCAACAAAAGACAAATAGAAAATTTCCACAACTACATTAACACTATACACCATAAATTAAAATTCACGCTTGAAATAGAACTAAATAATAGCATAAACTTCTTAGACCTTACAATCACCAAAACAAACAACACACACACATACAAAATATACAGGAAACCCACCACATCAGACATGATCATACATAACTCATCCAACCACCCAACTGAACACAAACATGCAGCTTTCAACTACATGCTCCATAGGCTCACTTCAATACCCCTAAACACACATGACTACCAAGAAGAATTAAACACAATCAAATATATAGCAGGCAACAATGGATACAACCCCGATTTAATAAATAAACTACACAAACGCATCCTAAACACAAAAAGTAAAACACATCAGATCAACAGCACACAACCCAGTAAATACATAACACTTACATACTACAATTCCAATACGCACAAAATTGCAAATACATTTAGAAAACATAATTATAAAGTAGCCTACAGAACCAACAACATCATTAGGAAACACATAAATAATACTAACAAAGACACAGACACATACAGCAAAACAGGGGTATACAAATTAAATTGTAATGATTGTCACCAATTCTACATCGGCCAGACGGGAAGATCTTTTTCCTCCAGATTTTCAGAACATTTAAAAGCCCTCACCACAAACTACATACATTCCACATTTGCCACACATTTACAAAACGAAAACCACAGTTACACAAACATAGAACACAACATGGAAATATTAGACTACTTACCTAAAAGTAGAAAACTAAACGCAGCTGAAGAATTTGAAATATACAGACATCACACACTACAACCAAACAACATATTAAATGAACAATTACATTATAGATCACATACACTATTCGATACATTGATCCAAACACACAATTTGAACCTCAGCGCCAATTCCCTCCCACCATCAACCCCCACCACACACACCAGTCCATAACCGTTATACTGTTAAAATGACATTCAGTATTTAATCCCACTGAGGAAGAGGAACATCACCTCGAAACGTTTGGGAAAGATAAATGAAAGTAAGTTCAATTGTGAAAGTTTATATATATACTAGGTGTCCCCGAGCGTGGACAAAAAGGGGCGAAGTTCTAGACAAATGTGAAATTTTCCATTAAATATAGAAATGAATGTTTTCATATCTTAAAAATATATTTGGGAAATGTGTTCAATAATAAGAATACAAATTGATGCAAATGATCAGTTATCCACTATATTTTATAACAAAGTATTTACATATAGCATGTAATAAATAAAAGTAAGACATTTGAACATAGTATACAATAATAACAATAACTTTTGAATATAATATACAATAATAATATATTTAATATAATAATAACAATATGCAGTAAATGGAAGTAGCATCTTGTTAAGATGACATATATTTTTTATAAGTAGCGTCTATTTTGTATTACATATATTCCACAGTCTCTGTAATTAATTTCGACGTGCATTCATCGAATGACTACTGTTAATTTTTTTCAAACGATCGAAGTTAAATGATGGTTTCAACAGCAATCCACTCAAAGTTTTTACTCTCGATAATGAGACATAAGTTAGACCAACTTGGAATTCGTTATCACCAATGTCGACAATTGCTTTATCCAGAGTTATTCCTTGAGATCTGTGAATACTGATCGCGTATCCAAGCCTAACAGGAAACTGCTTACGTGTACAACTGATTCCACGCCGTTTAAACGAAGACGTAATAGCCACAATAGGGACTGAGCTTCCATAAATAGTCAGACCAGTATATTTTTCAAATTGAACGAGAATGCATAACGGCATACGTTCACTATAAGCCTCGTATTCAATAGAAGGATCATAAATTATATCAGTAATTGTGCCAACTGATCCATTTCCGAGACCCTTGGCCACCCAAAGATTTCGTCTTAAAATAATTCTGACGATTAATCAAGTTTAATCAAGGTTGTTCATTTTTTTGTAACTTTTCATAAATTTATCAATATCAGTATTTTTTGCCATTATGCACACTGCATTTTCAAAAGACTTATCCCCAATATTATTGACAAAAAATCGAGAAGATAACAGTTGATTGTAACGTATTTCCGCGTTACAAATCCAGGGAACCCATCTTAACTGAACTCTGCCAATTACATGGGCTGCCTACGTTGTAACGAACTGTATTTAATGTCAAATAGTTTGAACAAATTAATTAATATAAGTATAAGGAAACAAGGGAAGGTATTTTACTGATTTATGCACTCATTTTCATGTGTAACAAGACGACTTCTCTTTATTAACAACAGTTACTAAAAGATCCCATGACATCATTAATTAAACTAAAATATTTAAATGCTTTTCATAAAACTTTGGGATCAAATTGATTATGTATTCTTATACCTCGGATCCGAGTTTACTTTATGTATATTTAGTAAAGACTTCTAATTATTTTCAGTTCATCTAGACGCTTGCAAGACTTCTTCTACCATTTGAAGAATGGCATTATTACTTGAAATAATAATAAATTACTTTTACATTTAAGGCGTTACAACGTATGATAATTGAATTTTACAGTAAACTCTTAGATTGTCTCATTTTAATTTTTAAATAAAATTAATCGTCTTTGAAAAGTCTCTTTTAGAAGTGAGTTGTGTATCAAATATAGTTAACTCTCGATAGCAAGGCTATCGAGTCACCTTTACAATTGCTCGTAGTAACCTCGTCCTGGGGTGTCTGTCTTGGGAATTCTTGGAGTCGGCGTCATCATCTGGGTCGTGTCTTCGGCAAGAATTAGGTAGGATGTTCACTGCGGAGATAGAAGTTTCGTTGGTGAAAGTAGGTGTAGATTCACGGAGGTCCTAGGCAGCGTCTTATACATCGTCTACGTGTATTTATGAAGTTTCTGCAGATCACATCTTCAGGAGTGATGTTGTAATTGGATTTACCTCTTGAGGGGAGACGTCATCTTGCTTACCACTAGTTCAGTTTTTTGTGTTACATTTTACATTTTCTTCTTAACACATATTTATGTTATTGATACATTACACAATGCTTTCCACGTTTAGCAGTGGTAGCTAATATACTGAAGTTAAATATTTAAAACAAATACATTTTGATGGAGCTCTCGCTCTTACGTCTGTACGGCGTGAAGGCAACATAGCGACTCTTTTGCTCGATTCAACTGGTACATAACAAAGGAGAGGGGCAAGTACTCCGCGACAATATAGTTCCTATTTTTATTTAAGTTAACATTCTTATTACCAAAAACCATACCTTAATTATACATATATAATTTAAGTGAGTTATTTTAACTACTATTTGTGTCTTCAAATTTCTAATTATAAACATTATGATTTTTATATCTTCCTAAATTACAGACGACTCGATAAACACGTTGAGTCCGGAATTAACAGGTCACCGCATGATGACTAACAAAGGGTTAATTATGATAATAATAACTTTTTTACAATTCGGCCTTTTTTATTAGTGTTTCTTTGGATTTTCAATCACTTCTCATTCTCATATTGAGTTAATACGGGGTTTTAGGTTTTATAGTGCGATTTAAAAATACTTAATCGCTCGCAAACTTAATTTTTATTTATTTACGATTACAGTTAGAATTAAATCGTCACATGATGATCAAGCTCAGTAATACTTCCATTCGAAATCCTATTAAGAGTTTCTCGGAAAGATCGTTGTTCATCTCCCATTTGTCTCACTATTTGTGTTAAACAAAATACCTTTTTGAACTGTAAATATAATAAACTTGACTGAATAGTTTTAGCGTTTTTTCCAATAGTGTAAAGGCTATAATCACATACTGGAGGAAGTTGTGACCAATCGCCCACTAAATAAATGCAAAGACCTCCGAATGGCAGGTTGGCTAATTGTGGTTTAGCGTCTCTGAGTCTTTGATCAACTTTGAAAATTAAGTTCAACCCAAGCATACTGGCTTCATCTATAATAACAAATTTAATGTCTTTGAATTCATCTTCAAAAGAAATTTTAGCATCACTGTTTAATTGTGGTAGAACGTTTCTCGAAGGAGGTATTCTAAGAGCTGAATGGAGGGTCTGTCCGTTAATATTATTCGCTGCAACACCTGTCGGAGCCATCAAAAGAGTAGCATTGCATTGGAAATGAGAGTTTATTCGATGAACCTGTTCCAGCCTTACCTTGGACTATTGCAAGCTTATGTAATCAATTATCGTAATCCATTAGCTGTTGATCCAAAAAAGACAAAATGGCATTTTGTTGTTCATTGAAGTTGATATTCAAAGGTTCAAAGAATTGTCGTTTATTTACAATCGTTTCTCTACTGTTCTCAATGAAATCAGTGTTATCTTTTATATCTGGATAACTATGATAAGCTTCGCTCTAGTCATGAAGTATATCGATGTCACGATTACCAAGAGTAACATAGGCTGGTAGGTCATTAGGCATAATAACTGCAGCAATTGCCATCCAGTCTCTCTCATTAAATATAATTTTATTATCATTATTTTCAAATTCATCTTCGTCTTCCACTGGCTGTAAAGACATATTAATCTGCTGAGGTTCCACAATGTTACTTCGTTGATATTATAACATCACCAAATTCAGATAAATTTTGATAACAATAAGTATGTATAAAAAATGCTAAATGATATTATGTTTGAATAAATAAATTATGTGGAGAGTAAAAAATAAATAAAAGGTAATTAACATGGAAGGAGAAGGAGTAATAAACCGAAAGTGATTAATAAAGAAACTAAAATAATAGACTGACAGACAAACGACATTGACCCAACCCCAGAGATTGGCCAGTTAAGAAACCAAAATAAAGAAAACAAGACGGAGGAAGGAGAAGAAGAATGAAAACCAAGAGAGAACAAACCCATGAGGAAGAAAACAAAATGAAACGCATCAAGAAAACTAGACAAGAAAAAAGAATAGAGAAGGGAGAAATAATGTAACCCAAAATAATAAAGACAATGAAATTCGGTTAAGAACCAAAACTATTAATGAATGTTAGTATTGATAAAATGACAATTATAAACCGTCAGTAATATGAAACAATGTATAAAAGTACACTAACCAAAGAGTTAGGGATATGTGTAATTTGTTAACTAAGAAAGACACAATATTAATAATTTTATATAGATAGTGGGTAGAGAAAGAGAATAAAATGATGAGAAATAAATGGAAGTTGAATTAGTGAAAGTGATTTATCCTAGAGTGATATAATACTAAAGAAACACTAAGTAAATTATAATTAACACTAAATAATTTAAGAAAGTGCAAGTGAAAAATAAATACAAATATTGTCTATCATAAAAATAGTAAGAGGAGAGTAGGCTAAGGTAAAGACTTAGTAAAATTACTCATGTTTTAGTTTTAAGAGTGAACAATAACATTTAACAAAGTTACAATGAATAGTATTTAGTATAGAACATTTATTCAGTAAATAATGAACACTAAGTAGTGATATTCACTGTGATGACTAGGAAATAGTATTGTTATAACTTGAAAATGTATTGTAAAAGTTTAAAGGTGTGATTCACAAGGAAAAGTAATCCGATGGTGTTAACATGGAAGAGAGAGCAAAAGGCATTAGAAAATAAGTCTGTATTAACATTAAGTAAATACCCATGTTATAAGTGGAGTTTAATGAAAAAAAGTTCAATAGAGGTGAGATTGTTTAGCACCAGAACAATAAATAAGAAATAATGAAGTGTATAAACTGTTATTTATGAATTGGATATGGCTGTAAGAGTCATACAGACCATAGACCTAGATGTTAGATGTCATATTGGAAATGAATAGCAAATAATTAGCAAGTAAGGTGGAATAACACAGTTGTTACTAACAAAGACTAAATTAAAACACATCCAGAGACATTAAACCCAATTATAAATGCAAAATAACAATTTAGGACTAAAGGAAATATATTGTGTATGAAGCCATAAAAATCCAGTAATGGCTACTTAAATGTGAAACAGGCCTAACGGTCAAACATAAACAATTACTGATTGCATAAAAATCACCATGTAATGGACAAATCCAAGGTGACTAATTCATCAAGGATGAATGGTAGTTATTATTAAAAACCAAATATTAAATTAAGGAATTATATAAACAAAGAAATGTAATTAGTAAGTATGAAATTAATTGTAAACTTAGAAAACTTGATAAAACCCAATATTGTGGGGTACCAAAATAATCTTTGTGAGAAAATATAAATGACAGTGCATTTAGATAATAACTCAGAAGGAAGATAAGAGGAGGAAGAAAGTCCGAAGATATGGGAAGATTTGAAAGGAATTCAAAAATTGATAACAATGTGTTCATGTTCAGCTCACCCAATGAGAGCAATGATGTAACCATGGAAACGACCGTTTAACGAGGTAATTACCGTTAAATACAATTACTTGGAAAGTGACGCTATCGCAAGGGAGATGCGAATTTTCTGTACAACACATTTTCATATTTAAACCATCTTAAAAATAAAACCAAGTTTAGAAATTGATCGTAAAGAAGTCTGATGGATGCGGAATACCATTACCAGAGGGAGAAGATGTTTAATTGAAGACAAAACATCTAAATAAGTCCAGACAACTTTGAAAAAGATGCCGAGACGTGATTAAAGAACAAATGAATTATATTGATGCCACAATCCTTCCTTCTCAACACCCAGAGTAATACCGTACTACAACGCTGTTAAGTATCAGTTAAATTATTTCAACTTCCAAAAATAAACGCACTTTGAATATTTCTCAATGTATGTTGAATACCACTGAATCATTTTTATTCTCTTGCAAGGATTGAATCGAAATATTAAATCACTGTAAATTTGTTAACTATAGAACTAACCTCATATTTATGTACGACTTTTAAACTTCTTGTATGACACTCAAACAAAACGATTACCACTACACATTATCCTACTTAAGGAAAAAACATTGTAAGGTTGTGTATTTTTAATATTGTAACTGCATCTGAACCTTTTAACGTGATCCAAACAACCCACAAACATCGATCGAAATATTTGTTGATTGGCTAAATAAAACGCCATACTGTGTTTATTGTATTCAAAAGTCGATTGTTTAACCCTGTAAAGAGTCCTATAAAGAATTATCCGGTGCAGAATTATATATGAAAAATTAATTACAATTTGTGTCTATAAAATATTAACTTCAAATTAATAATAAATCTATACTGTGTGTGTTAAATCGTGTTTTATTTTCATTAGAAAAGTGTGTTTAAATTGTCATGTATAGCAAATGTTTCTGAGGCAACGTCTAGCGCGCAAGTAGCGAATACTGCAACTGCTAACTCGATTGACAAAAATTTGAGAAAAGGCGGGACGGATTGAATTCGTCGCCTCGTGCAAATAGAACATTGATAAGGAAACCATTTTAATTGTTTTATATAAACAATTTGGCGCCACCCGGAGATTATCCACTACGTTTGAACCTCAGATCGGGAACCACGATACCTGGTCCCCCAGTACGTTCGCTGCGGGCCCAAACATCGTGAATTACATCGCCGTGCGAGGACGCAGTGGTAAGAAACACAGACACACTTTTACACTCAGACACACTGTTATATTTTACAGAGGTATACGAAAGAAGAGACGAGACACGAGGTATATTATAAATTGACTTCCATCGCGGGGCATGAAGGAGGCAGGACATCCCAAATACATTATAATATGCACTTTTCCAGGTTTCATCCTTATTTTTCAAATCTTGTTCACACCGCCAGGGTTTGTGTAACATTAGCTGTTGTTTACAAAATAATTCGAAGCTTGATTGATTCAAGTTTTTATCAATCTTAGGATAGACTTGTACTATTTTATGTTTTCTGCAAATAACCAGTCTATTTCTACTTCCTTTAGAATATCTTTTAGCAAATTCTAACAAAGTCATATCTTCCATATTTAGTGGTCTCTGATTGTACAATTCAATAAATGATAAGGCAGAACCATCGTCTTCAGTTTCCGGAGTAGCAACATAATTTTAAAGTTTAATCACAAATGTCTGAAAGCTCCTCGTGCAATGGAATACTCATAAGTATATGACAGGTTTCACAAGCTCCAATGTCTCTTTCGCCAATTTATTTTCATCATTAAACTGGTGTACGCCTGGCGAGCCTGATCATCAGAATTTCGCGATTTAACGATTTCTTCAAACATTTCTAACAAATTTTTAGAAGTAGGTTCTGATTTTGAGGCGTACTTCGATATGTATTCAATTACAGCATATAATGACGTAATAATCTGGAAATCGGTATTAGCTCTCCATGTTTGAGCAATAAAAGAGTTGAATAGATTGAGTTTCTCGTCATTTCTCACAGGAGTGTACACCCAATTTCCTTTACTATCTTTCAGTAAAGTCGATACTTCTTGAATTGCTTTAGGGAATTTAAAGCGACAGATAAATTCGCGACCATTCGGTTTCAGACAGTAACCTTTTGAGCACTGTGTATGTCGTTGGAATCGATTCAATAATTCAGAAATAGATCGGTCATCGTCAATTACAACGTCACTTGATCTAATACGTGAAGGATGTATTGTTGCTGGTGGAATGGATGGCAATGGGTTGAACGCACTTACTAACTTATCATAGTACGTTGTTGCTTCAAGCAACTGTTGCTGAGAAGCAGCATCAAAAGTTCTAGGATCCGGAGCACCAGATATGCAAATAGGACCGTGTAAATGGCATGAACCACGATGCTGAAATTCGAACCGAAACCAATAATCGAGAACTTTGTATCGTTTGCATACCACTTTTTCAATGAAAGTAACAGCTCAAAACGTGAAGTAATTTTCAACAATTAATGGATTTTCATTTATGAGTTTTTGTCGTTGTTGTACAATTTGAGATTCATTCAATAAATCCTCTTCCTCTAAATTACAGCCTAGAAGACGTGCTAAGTCAGGCCACCAAAGGTCAGCAGCACTCAATGTTAAGAAAGCTGTCGGTAGTATATCGAGCTGGCTTATCATCGACTCTAATTCACCTCTCCTTTGGAACCAATAAGAATTAGCACCTCGTATTTTAGAGCACCAATAATATAAACCTTTTACTATTTTTGGATTGTGTGACATTGCATCACGTAATTGTTGAATATTACCATGAAAATCAGATTTTTTAGCAAATATTCCTCCTCGTTTGATTGCATCGTGTCGTTGAACAGTATTTAGTGCAAAAAATCGGAACCGTGGATCTTGAGCAAAACGGCGATCTTTGTATTCCATTAAAAATTGGAAATATTCTAATGGTGTTATATTCATGTTATTAGGACGAGTATTATCATTCACTTCCACAGAACCATAAGGAAATAATGCTGGAAAAGCCATAGTTATATATCCTTCAATCATTGGGTATGACACTTTCATAAACATCATTACTTTCCTTTGAGTTATCATCCAACTCTGGTATTTCTACCGTTGGTATTTGATATAAAATACTACCCTCTATGGGAAGCTGAGAAATACGATCGACATCAATTGATATATCTGCATAGTAACGATTGTTGGTTTTCAAAAAAGTTAGAGCAGTAATTATTTTATTTCGCCTAACATGGAAATCAGGATGTCCATTCAAACCCTCTCGCCTCACAACGATTGTACTCAATGTAGATGGTATTCGAGGTAAACAACGAATTATTTCATAAATATTCTGTCCAACATTGATTATATTTCCTTTATACGCAAACTGACCGGGCAAACCACGTGATTTGATCCTGTATACACGTATTACTGGTTGCACTTTAGCTATAAGTAACTGCTCAACGTAAGTAAGTCCTTGAAGTTCAATCGGTACCATTCTTGGATCCATCTTATTTACTGCCGTAAATTTATGAGGATGTTTTTTACATTGTTTACACGCATCAAAATTTTTACTTTGAATTACAGTCCTACCACAGTTGTTACATTCAAAACAATTTAAATTCTGTAACTCTTGTTCAAACTGAATTTGTAGATTGCGAAACTGAGAGTTATCTGCACTAACCTGATCAATATTAGACAACACATGACTGTTTTGATTTCGTGAACCACTATTTTGTTGTTCACGATAAGTCTGACGACTATGAATACTTCCACCTCGGCGTCTTTTAGGCATGATTAATTATTTCAACATATTCTGGGTTACACAAAAGCGAAAAGCAAAACGCACTCAAAGAAATAATTACAGCATTGTTGCAGTCGATACACCACGTCTCAATGTGTAATCATGTGAGTGCGTTCGGGTACACTCATTCACCGTCGGACCGATTCGGCGCCGTTGATGTAAGTTTCAAACGGTTTTAATTTAGCGGAATTAAACGATTATTATTTAACTTTGGCTCGACCAATGCTTCCAAAAATTAAAATGTGTACCCCGGAATATGTACAGAATGTACATATAAAGTTTGGTGGAGATTGGATAAGTAGTTTCGGTCTTAATACACTATCGTTTTAAAGCGTTTTAATTTAGCGAAATTAAATGATTATTTAACTTAGAATCAACCAATCTTCACAAAAATGAAAATATGCACCCCTGATTATGTACAGAATGTACATGTAAAGTTTGGTGGAGATTGGATGAGTAATTTCAGAGGAGTATGCGTCCAAAAAAAGTGCACAAAGTGGCGGATAGAGGGGCTTCGCTTCGCTTCGCCCCAATAATAATAATATGTGTATGTGTGTATGTATGAAAAATATATAAATATTTTTTCCTCTGGAAAATATTTTGACCTCTCTGATGCCTGTTATTTACTAGCCTGTGTGGAATATAGCGTTATGACATGGATCAGAATGGTGGGTGTTAAACAGAAGACACAAACGTGTTAAGGAAGAAATATTTTGCTAAGAAATTTATAATTATACGGGTGAACATAATAGTCGTTCAGGAAATCAGAAGACTTGATTTTAAAAAAGAAAAATGACCAGTATAGTATTGACAGAAAAGACTTTGATAACAATATAGACATCATTCACCTACAGCCGATAACTCGAAGCAAGAGCCCAATTTTATTACAGGAATTAGATCGCAGCTCCCTTTGGCCAGCTCTTCGTTCGACCTACAAACATTTTATCAAAAAGTACAGTCCTTCCTCACGAAGGTTGAGGATAGTCTTCACCCACCTGACATGAGGGTACCATTTTAGCTGATACGTCATTTCTTCAGAATTCAAGCATCCACTTATTTAATTAATATTTAAATGATTTTAAATATATATTTTAGAACATGGGAGTCATGTATGGTTCTCCACACCGATTTTTTTCTGAAAAGGAATTCAAAACAGCTGTTGACATTTCAAAGTGAACTTCTCAGAGTTGCAGAATGAACTGAATGTGTATACAAACGAATTTTGGAAACACATCTGATGTGTTACCAAGCTGAGCTGCTTTTATGAAAACAATTAGATGACTCTTTTACCTGTGACTCTTAAACCTTTAAAAATAGTAATGAACATACCTTTGACAACTGGGGAGGCAGACTGGCGCTTCTCTACATTGAAACAAATAAAAAAAAACATTTACTTGAAGTACAATGAAAGCTTAGCACACTTGCAATGTGTTCAGCCTAACAGCAACTATTGGCACTGCTGATTTTCAGTGAACTAAGCATAGGATCACTTTGCAGTTCAAAACCTTTACTTGAAGTACAATGAAAGCTTAGCGCACTTGCAATGTGTTCAGCCTAACAGCAACTGTTGGCACTGCTTAATTTCAGTGAACTAAGCATAGGATCACTTTGCAGTTCAAAACCTTTACTTGAAGTAGGCCTACAATGAAAGCTTAGCGCACTTGCAACATGTTCAGTCTAACAGCAACTGTTGGCACTGCTGAATTTCAGTGAACTCATCATAGGATCACTTTGCAGTTCAAAACCCTTACTTGAAGTATAATGAAAGCTTAGCGCACTTGCAATGTGTTCAGCCTAACAGCAACTGTTGGCACTGCTGAATTTCAGTGAACTCATCATAGGATCACTTTGCAGTTCAAAACCCTTACTTGAAGTATAATGAAAGCTTAGCGCACTTGCAATGTGTTCAGCCTAACAGCAACTGTTGGCACTGCTGAATTTCAGTGAACTCATCATAGGATCACTTTGCAGTTCAAAAGGAGCAAAGTGCTGACTTCATTTACAAACAGACAGAATTAAGGTACCGTATCCTGATCCATTTAAATTATTTATTCTTTAATACCAAAACCAATAAGTTATGCCAATAATCTAACACCCAATATATATATATATATATATATATACTATATTATGAAATTAGGTTTTTCTAACCACGGGTACATGCAGAATTTCTTTTCGAGTGGAGGGAGGGGAAGAAAAGCAGTGGGATAAAATTATGGTCAACCATTTTTTAACATTTCTTTAGATAGAGATAATTAAATATTATTGCTTATTACAAATAATGTTTAGACCTGCCCTAGAAAGACAGTAAATGGATACAATATTACATTTTACAGTTGTGTGAGAAATCCAAACTGGCTCCTGTGCCAATGTTTTACTATAATAATTTTCTTTGGCAAGAAATATTATACTTCTTTCTTATTTTATTATCTGTATCTCCTGGGGGAATTTTATACATTCTATTGAAGAGTGAGTGGAAAGCTGCCATTTTGTGTTCCACTGCCATATTATTATATATGATACAGTAGGCCTATGTATTATATTTTATATATGGTAATATACACATATGTTTATTTAAACCTCTGTAGAAACCTATTGCACTTTAGCACCATGAGAATTAAATATTTTTTCAATTAGAAATGCTATTAGTTTCTTAAGCAATCAGAATTCCCTCACAGAATTTTATATATTTCTGTAAAAACTGTTGTTTTATTATTTGTAAAAAAGCTTAACAGGAGCAGCAGAGGGGTTGTGAAAAGCGAAGGGCTGAACCTGTCACCTTCTATTGCACCGCATCCCAAGCTTCTTGTGAGAGCTAATCCAAGTTTCTGAAAAACTTTCTATTTACCATCATTTAATTCTTTTTTAGCATTCTTCAATTTTAGAGTGTATAGGAACAATTTAAAAACCTTAATGGTAATTAAAGTAAGTCATTTAACCACACGACTTAATGGAAACACAGCGAAGCTGTATTCCTAATACTATGGCGTGGAATATTTGTAATCACAAAAGTTGTTAGTGCACATACTATGGTAGCGTACTATAAGTACCATGATATATGATATGATGTATGATAGTGTATATAGCATACTATGATATTCTGGATTGACAGAAATTAGTGTTACACTATCCAACATTATTTATTATTATTTATTTTAATACAGGCAAATAAAATGTTGTTAAATTGTATAATGTTATACATCAATTTGAAGAGGAAGAGGAAACAATTAAAATTTTTTCTTTTTTTGATGTGTTACTCCTCATAAATCACAATAGTCAAGTACTAACTTCTGATTTAAATGGAATAACTCCTATTGTAGTCCCAAGCCACGTGTTTGTTAACCAAATATACTGTTACTCACCGTCTATGGCCTTTCTGTGATGTTGTTATTTCGTTGTTTACATGTTTCGAGGCACTTGCCTCATCATCAGAACTTTATAAAAACTAATGTATGTCATCAATGATGACATGTGTCAAAATACTAAAACACAATACGGTACGGCATAAACTATGTACAGAACTTGCTTTAAAAATGAGCACGTCAATATTAGGTGTGCCTTGCAAGACAACACGCGCCGTACTGACGAAATCTAAGTTTTATCTCGACCATATCGCATAGCGGTATCGTACAGTATATTTGATTTATATTGTAATTGGTCGTTCAACAATGGTCTTTAAAACCAATTAATTCTAAAGCGCCTGTTTTATCAGGTCTGCCAAAGCTTCACAAGGAGGGGATTCCTATTAGACCACTAGTAAATTTTACCACTGCACCCGGTTACAAAGCAGCTAGAAAATTAGTGAGTATATTAAAACACAATTTATGTTTGAATAATAATCGAAGTTTGATTAATAGTTGTGATTTCGTTGAAAAAGTGAAAGACCTGATGATTGAACCCCACTATAAACTTATTTCTTTTGGCATTGTGAACTTGTATACAAATGTACCGGTGAGTGAAACCTTACGTCTATTAAGAACTAACCTTGTCAACACCAATAAACTGGATGCTAATTGCATAAATGAAATATTAGAATTGTTGGGAGTGATTTTGGACCAGAATTACTTCACACATAACAAACAGTTTTTCAGACAGCTGGAGGGGTTGGCAATGGGTTCCCCACTCTCTAGTATTCTCGCGGAGGTGTACTTAAATTACTTTGAAAATTCTTTCTTGTTTGCAAACCCTACACATAATTACAATGTGGAGTTCTATGGTAGATATGTCAACGACACTTGTATGGTGTATAAAGGCACAAATCGTCAAATTGACAATCTCCACAATTACTTGAATGGCATTAATAACAAAATACAGTTTACTTTGGAGAATGAAGTTAGAGGTCAATTACATTTTCTGGATTTGACAGTAACTAAGGACATTGTTACTAAAAAACTATGTTTTAATATATTTAGGAAGCCCACGATGACTGACGCTGTCATACATGCCACATCGTTCCACCCCATTTAACAGAAATTAGCTGCATTCCATAGCATGATACATCGCCTATTGTCTATACCCCTTGGCATCGAGGATTACATCGAAGAATTAAACACCATTAAAGTCATTGCGTTTAACAACGGGTACAACGAAAAAATAATAGATAATATTTAAAAAAAAAACAAAAGAAAAATAAGAGTAACGCTATTAAAAATAAAACTAAAGATATAAATAATAGAAATGAGAACCTCGAAACAAAGGCACGCAAGTACATTGCGGCACCTTATATGCATTTCATGCCAGGAATTTTTAAGTCAACCATTAATAAAGTCAACAACATAGTTGTTTCCTATAAGACCAGTAATAACATCTTAAATAATCTCCGCAGCCGTGAACATACCAGTCTTGAAAATAAAACAGGAGTTTATAAGCTAGTCTGCAATGACTGTGAGGCTTTTTATGTGGGCCAGACGGGTCGAGGTTTTTTGAAAAGATTTTCTGAGCATAGACCCCCTACACGAGTTTACAACTTTGACAACATCAAGTCAAATTTCGCCAGGCACCTTATAGACAATAATCACAGTTACACGGATTTTAGCTCGAATCTAATACCCCTTCATTTCTGCAATAAAGGGTGTTATTTGAACGCCCTTGAAGAATATGAGATTTATAAAGCATATAACGACGCCAGTACCAAGCCACATGTGTTGAACGACCAATTACAATATAAATCAAATATACTGTACGATACCGCTATGCCATGTGGTCGAGATAAATCTTAGATTTCGTCAGTACGGCGCGTGTTGTCTTGCAAGGCACACCTAACATTGACGTGCTCATTTTTAAACAAGTTCTGTACATAGTTTATGCCGTACCGTATTGTGTTTTAGTATTTTGACACATGTCATCATTGATGACATACATTAGTTTTTATAAAGTTCTGGTGATGAGGCAAGTGCCTCGAAACATGTAAACAACGAAATAACAACATCACAGAAAGGCCATAGACGGTGAGTAACAGTATATTTGGTTAACAAACACGTGGCTTGGGACTACAATAGGAGTTATTCCATTTAAATCAGAAGTTAGTACTTGACTATTGTGATTTATGAGGAGTAACACATCAAAAAAAGAAAAAATTTTAATTGTTTCCTCTTCCTCTTCAAATTGATGTATAACATTATACAATTTAACAACATTTTATTTGCCTGTATTAAAATAAATAATAATAAATAATGTTGGATAGTGTAACACTAATTTCTGTCAATCCAGAATATCATAGTACGCTATATACACTATCATACACAATGTAACAGTATATTTGGTTATTAACATCTGTAGACGTATTCCAGTTGCCAATTTGTTCTTAACCTGAAAGTCCACAGGGATTATATAATGTTGACTTCATTCAGGCTGCTCAGGGCATCAGTTATATAACATCAATGTTGGATAGACTTAGGAATAGGATAGTCATTTTGTTCCTTCCTCTTGCAGTGAACAGGATATGGAATTAGTTTTACTCTCTCTCATTATGCAACTATGTTCAGTCAGACTACACATGATTGAATATGGCAAACTATATAGATTACTTTTTTCTTCTAGAAAAACTGGACTTTAAACACTGATGGCATTGATGAAGACAAAATTAATATAAACTTTGGAAGCCGCTACATTCCTGATCATGGATTATCTTTGTTCTGGACATGGAAAGCAGATGGACCTTCATCTTTGTGGTCATGCCGCTTCTGGTATTCACCTCTTACAAGTTAGTGATACATCACTGTTAAAGTTTTTGTTAACAATTAATGCTTTCTTTCAGTTGCTTACACATTTTCATCAAACATACTGCATTTGCTATTCTGGACATGCTTATGATCAAAATTATTACTGTTTTGTTTTAGACCGTAAATTAAAAGTTAGGTACAATATGAATTACTAAGAAACGTTAGTATTGTATTAAATAAAATTTACAAAATGACTGTACCATACAACTAATCACTTATTCATGAATGTATTATCAATAAATACTGACAGTGCAATAAAATATTCATAAATGTATAAAATAATAGTCTAATAACATCAACAAATGAATACATACAACAAATCACTTATTCATGAATTATTATCAATAAGTACTGAGAGTTCAACAAAATATCCATAAATGTATGAAACAATAGTATATGAATCAACAAATGAATAAACAGAAAGTATGTTAGCCGATGAGAATTGTGCCAAATGAATGCCAATTAGCAAGATAAATTTTAGTCAGATTAAGTGAAAGTTATGATTGGAGCCTTCACTTAAACTTGTCTTTGTCCGTGCTTACTATCTGATGTAATAACGATAAGAATTTCATACTATACACATGCATAAATTTGAAATGGTTTCATTTTTAGATAAAACAAGTGGAGGATTCATGTACAGAAACAAGGCTGAAAAAATCTCAACATATTTAATGTGGAGAAATATCAGTGGATGTATGAAATGGAACACTAAAGGCAGCAGGCACATTGAACAACCTGCATGGAACATTACAACTTGTCAAGGAGACACCTGGGGTTTTGTTCCTGGTAATTCCCAGGAGCGTGGTGGATCATACTTTCATGTCGGTATGTAACCGTAAACTTCTTAAAGGTGCACTGGATACACTCTACAACTGGTGTACAGTTGTATGGTCAACTGTACAGATTAGTGATCAAATAAATTTAACACAAATTGGCAAATGAGAGAATAATTTAATTTTAATATTACAATTAAAACATCAGGTATTTTAAACATTAGAATCTGTGGCTCTCTTTATCTACAAAATGTGCATATGTATGTCAGTTGCACAGTGATAAGGTTTTTTGGGGGAGAGAGGGTTAAAACCTCCCAAGGGATTACAGAAAATGTCATGAATTAAAAAAAATGTATTCGTACCATTGAATTAAATAATAAGTAACATGCGTATAAAGAGTATTGATAGCACACTATAGTCATCTTGTGACTAGCTTCATATAAACATTGCTAGTCTGTTGTTTGAAGTATGGTTCAGATGTTTATCCTAGTTTTGAAGCTGTGTCATCTTAGCAACAAGGACAAGTATAGTCATAAACTTGTAGCCTTTGAATGTTTATTCAGCTAACAGAGTATCCAACACAGTTTACACTAATCATAAACCAGTAATTTATTCTATAGTCTATTACGTGAGGCATGACAAAGGGCCTATCTGCCGATTTTGAGTTAGTGTCCACGTAATTTTTTTATTCCTTTTGCTATTGCTTCCTAAAATGTTCTAGAACAAAGTTAAGAAAAAATTTTGGCCCGCTCTCACCCCTAAAGGGTTGAAAACTACCCCTAAAAGGTTGAAAATATGAAACGACATGAGGATGCATTTTGAAGCCCTAAAATTAGGTACTTATAGGTTTTTGGGGAGTGCTGATAACGATCGTGACATCCAAAATTATATTAGATGCAAAGCGTAGTTTTTAAAGGGTTGAAGCAGACTGTAATCAGGGGGTGTAAGTATTAAACTTTGCGAGAATACCGGTCAAAGCCTCGAAAGTGAGTACCTATAGATTTTTGGGGGTGCTGATTACGATTTTGACGTCAAGAAATACATCCGATGCAAGGGTTCTACTTGAAAGGGTGAAAACCACTCCTAAAGGGTTGAAAACATGAAACAACGCGAGGACGTACTTTGAAGTCCTGAAATTGGATACCTACAAGTTTTTGGGCGTGCTGATCACGATTTTTACATCAAGGAATACATCTGACGCAAAGGTTAGACTTTAAAGGGTTGAAAACCACCCCTAAAAGATTGAAAACGTGAAACAACATGAGGATGTACTTTGAAGTCCTGAAATTGGATAAAAATTTATCCATACTTATAAAATTTAATCAAAGTAAAGTTGAACCATAAAAATTATTTTATAAAATTAAATATTCGATTGATATAATGAACTAGAGTACAGACAGTGACAAATTGCAGCAGATATTGTTTTGTTTACAATAGACATTAAACAAATAAAAATAATACTTAATTCTATTGTCAATTTGAAAAAAGTTTAGTTTAGTATAAATTAATAGGCTCTCAGGACCGCATCTGAACATATAACATACGATAACAAAACCTAACTGTTGGAGTGTGTTTATATTTTTGGTCATAACACGGTCAATATTTAAGAAAAAAATTTCAAGCAAAATGCATTTTGTAGGAAATTTAAAGAGCTACAACTATTGTCGTATGCACTATAGTAAAAAACCTACTGTACAGTAGATATTTTGCCTAGAAGTCAAAAATGTTTTACACGATGTCGGCAAATACACTTTTAAACTGCTTGAACTTATCGAATTTAGTCATAAAAGAATGGAACAAAATTTACAAGTTTTGTTTTTTATAAGCTTTATTTTTGATTATAAGCTTCAATAAAAACACATCGTTACTGAGAT
This sequence comes from Magicicada septendecula, assembly GCA_034769895.1. Classification (NCBI taxonomy): domain Eukaryota; kingdom Metazoa; phylum Arthropoda; class Insecta; order Hemiptera; family Cicadidae; genus Magicicada; species Magicicada septendecula. The sequence continues at coordinate 404,693,128 of CM068375.1, read as the reverse complement.
ATTTAATAAAAAACAGAATTTTGGAGAAAATCCAAAAACTTGAATTTTTTTAAAACGTTACGTGTTACTGTACAGCAATACATATATGGTTCAAAAAAATTGAGGACATTGCTAATATAATAGACAACCGAAAACTGCAGTATCTCAGCTTAATATGTATATTTGACAAAATGGCGGACGTCCCTTTTTAAATTTCTTGGAAAAAATTTTTCAGAAATTATGATATTTTCCTATATAACTTCGTAATATTTTAAGCTAGACAAGTAATTAACTCAGAGATTTTAGGAAATTGACAGAGCTTTCGTTTGATACTAATTTGGTTATGATCGAACAATTTTTCACAGAGATATATCAGTTTTAAGCACGTAATTTGATAAAAAACCAGTGAATCGCCATCTTGTTTTAGCTGTGTCTTGAGAACCATTTGACATAACAAAACCAAACAAAGTAAAAAATGTTCGCCTAGTAATAAGCTTTAAGTTTGAGTTATACAAATGTTTCCCAAAATGGCGTCGTTTTTGAGTTATTTGCAGATTAATTTAAAAAACCACATTTTTTTGCAAAAGTTTGAACCCTTGTAACTTGCAAACAATGCATTTTTTTGAAAAGTGTATACCACCTTTTTGCTTAGAATTTAATTCTCTATCGGGTCCCGGGGTTAATTAAATTTTGTTTTTTCACCCCCGAAAAAGGGGTGAAAACAAACCCTAAATTTAAGAGCGGCCAAAAAATTTCCTTAACTTTATTTTATAACCCTTTTTGAAGATGTTGCAAAAAAATCAGAAGGATCCATGGACACTAACTCAAAATCGGCAGAAAATTCCTCACTTAATAGACTACTATGGAAAAATGAGAAACGTGTGTACAGTGTTAAACAATTTTTTACTTGCTATAAAGGTGTGCCTATTGTTGTATCCTTTCTTTGATTGTGTCAATTACCAAAATGCATTTAGTAATTGTTCATACTATTTAATTCAGTAATACAGTTTAATATCATTTCAAACACAAAAACAACAATACTTTCCTCCCTTCCTTTTCATGGTGTTACAACCCAGAGCGATTTTTAGCCTGCTCAATGACTTTCTTCCATTCCGCCTTCTCATTACACATCTGTCTCCATCCCCTCACATTTATACATTTCAAATCATCCTCCACATCATCCAACCATCTCTTTCTGGGTCTGCTTCTAATTCTTCTTCCTACCGGTCTCCAATCTGCAGTTATGTCAGACATTCTTCTGTGATCCATTCGCCTTACATGGCCCAGCCACTCAACCTTCCTACTCTTAATAAACCAGACTATGTCGGCACTCCAACCATGCATTTGCCTGATACAAATACCTGATAATGACTGTATTTGTCGGTTACTCCATTGCCTTATTTTGTAATGTTTGTTTTCGAGGGCCTGTAATACCCATTTAGTAAAATCTTTTATTCATTTTTGTAGCAAAACAGATAAACTGCTACAATTTTTTAAAGATGGCTGTAATTTATTGTAGGCATTTGAATTTGAATCTAACTGATGGACTTTTGACATCACAGAAAAAATTATTTCTTTAAATGTATCATTTTATAATTAGCCGACTGAATGGGTAGGCAAAACGTTGCATTTATATTTTTTCGGTGATAGCAAAAATCTGTCAGATTCAATTCAAATGACAATATTCTATTTGACACAAAATATTTAGACATGTACCCACTAAGGCAAAGTTTTGAAAAATTCATACAAAACAGTTAACAATTTCGTCATGTGGAGAAGATGGAAGAGAATTTGTGCCTGTTTGCTGATAACATTTATTTTATTTATATTGTAAATAGAATGGCATCTTTATTGTTCATTGATTTGATAAATTGTATACATTTATTAATGTAATCCTTATGTTTCCAAACTTACTTTCCTGATTACACCAAAATAAATAGCAAATAATGAGTTTTTAATTTTTGAAGTTTTATTCACAAAAATCTAAACACTCCCTCCAAGAAGGAAATTCTAGTTGTACCGCTGCATATGTGTGGTTTTTTAATTTTACTAGGTTAAAAGTTGGGAATATTATTATTTTATTATTGTGAGTTCTAAGGACCTTTGTCTTCTTCCTTTTCCTTAAACTGCTAGGAAGACCAGCAAATCATGGCCATGTTTGTCATAATGAATCCGAGTGTAGGAATTCCATGCATACACATGTTGACAATTAGCGCAGGGTAGGTACAATGTACACTGATCTCTTTGAGAAATCCTTTATTGGAAGAATCTACCATATATGAGCACTGTTCGGGTGCAATGAAGTTCATTGCCAGTTAATAGTCACTTTAACTGCTGCTGCCATAATGGGCTAATTTTCCTTCCAGAACTACAATGGATACACATACAGCAACTTTACTGCAAGAATTTGAATTGAAATGGTAAATCTGTTGGAATGATGGAAATCTTTGGTATAAATTCTTCTGGACCACGGAAAGACCCTGTTAACATCGTAGCCTGGAGGATATTATGTCCAAGGTTTATGATCCTTGATCAAGTGCTCTTTCATAATCTGGGAGCATCTAAGTTGCACACCAAAACACACAGCTGACAGAATTACTTCTTAACAGCACTAATTTTCCCCAAAATATCCGGAAATATATTAGTGCCCTGTGGCACTCACTTTCTTCTTGTACACAAAAAAGGATATCCCTGGTATAGGCCCTTACTACTTTAAAATTCAAGGACAGATTCACGGGTATATTTCTGATTTGTTACTACTTACTGGAGATAAACCTTCACGTGATCAACTGTACTTCATAGATTCTTTGGCAGTAACTAATATATGTACTGGTCATAATGAAAACAAAGTATTGCAACGATTGTTAGTCACAATCCTGGCAGATATTCTGGCTAATAATCCTTACGCACTAGCGTACAATACCGCAGCCAAGGTTATCAAGGAGCAGTATACACTGTAGACCTGCGTTTTGTTAATAACATTACTATGGACAAATGGCAGTTTAACAAATCCACCTCGAATGATACTGCAGGAATGTTTAATTCTCTAGAAGGTGAACTACATATAATCATCATTATGTTGTCATTCACTATTGGCAAAGCGGTCCAAAGTTATTGTCTGTTTTGAGCCCTCATTGTGATCCTATATTACACACAGGGCTTGATTTCAGGGGGAATGCCCCAGAATGGCATTCCGGAACCTCTTGGATCCAAAATAAATTACAAAAAAAATATATATGAAAAGAAAAACCTAATCATTACAACCATTAATTACAACGTACTACTGCTTTTTAAATTGTGCTCCTCATTCGCCCCGCTACAAAACTAAACATTTGTCAAAATCAAACACCATTACTATAATCTTTATCTAAACTACTATTGTTCAAAAAAATGTCCCAATAACCTATAGAGAAAATGAAACAAAAAAATTTGCTTCAAAATTAAAACTACATGAAAGGCAACTGATTGGGAGCTTCTGACAATATGTGCATTCCAGAATTTTTCTGGAGAGTCTTTCTACCTTGAAATATGCTATTGAAACAATAGCAATATCTTCAAGTGAATGTGAGAGATCTGATTTCTGTCCATCATACAGAATTGGACAGAAAGAGTAAGGAAAGGTGAAGAGATAAACAATGTGATGACACAATAATGAAACTATGGAAATCTTTTTTAAAATGTTCGAACCACCGAAACCATCACTTAGAGTTTGACTGAAGCTTTGCGATGACGCCATCATAAGTGGCATTTTTCAATTGACATGTGGCTAACCTGACGATGAAGTTCTTTAAAAATATCAGTAAACTTTATTACTTTTTTAGATACAAGTTTATACGTATGTCACATATTTTATAAGGCTTTAAAAATGTAGACCTCCTTTGTAATAACCTGATGTAAATGTATACACTAATATATAAGTGTATTTGTAGCTGTACATCTTTTGAATTGATGCGTTATGGCACCTATAATTTTAGAAATCAACCACTGGTTATAGCCTCTTCTTTACCCATATGGTGATCTCAGATGGGACCCTCAAAAGACTCATAATGGTCCATGAAAACAAAGAAAGCGTGAACAATTGACCATGTTGTAATTCTTAGTAAATTTGTTTCTCACTTCATAGAAATGTCTGTAAGCATTCTCAGTAAATTGGGCCTGTTGCCCAACAAGCCAGTACTACTCTTTTAATTACACTATTATTTTAATGCCACTAACAAAAATTTATTTTTGAAGGTAATTTAATATTTCTCCTTCTTCTAGGTAATGTAATCATGACATGGGGAGAAACTACGGACTGTGTAACATATACCAACAGTTCTGTAAGTAGTAATCTAGTAGTAGCTAAACTGATATGAAACCTGAACACACACACACATCTTCCTACATCTCTTCCAGAATAACAAATCAGCAACATATCAATGGTATATCATTTCAAATCTAACAATTCCAGATGTTGACCAGCTAACAATGGTGAAATGTTCACCAACACCACTGTTGTCTAACTGTTAAGTTCCATTGTGCATTTCTTTGTGGCAGCACAAATAGATTTTTGATCTTTCTAGGGCAAGCTAATTCAATGTTTTTAATTATCTGTATACACTTTTCCAACATGCAACACTAATATTTTAGAGAAAAAATTAAAATAAATTTTATCTAATTTTTTTTAAATTTCGGTAATTGTGTTTTGGAACAAAATTTCCCAAAATATTGGTGTTTTATCTTTGAAAACTGTTTACAATTCATTATTGATACTCGGACACATCATGGATAACAAAATCCAAGAATACAATGTTTTTTGGTATTCTATGGTATAATTAATTTATATATATATATGTATATATAATATGACGATATATCTTAACACTTACTTTTGCACATATGCTCTTACTCATTTATGCGCACTTACCCACGTCTCGAAGATATACTCTTCTTCTGCAGTATTTACCTTGATGTTCCCCGGCTGGGTCGCAGGCTTTGGTCATTGATTGAGTGTGGATAAGCACGTGAATATCATTATACAATTTTAATACAAGTAAAGAGTACAGAGGATTTAGTACTGGTTGTGAAATTAGTACGACTGTGTTAATAAAATCATATTCATTTGATTTATTATTTAAGAAATTCAAATTATCATATTATTAATTATTTTGTGTGGGTTAATTACTACTTGAACCCTTATATTCGATACGAATATAATGTAATTATAAAGTGTTTAAATCTTATCTCTTATATTCTAAGACATATTATATACAAACATAAGACATATATGACCTGAAATATTTACACAGACATATAATACATAACACATATATTATTATAATACATGATTAACATGTATGAATTGCATATTCATCTTGTCTTTGCAAGTGTGGTTTTTATTATATACCACTTAATAAAAAAATTAATTAATTAAACATTTATTAAAGATACTAATAGAGACCATGTTATTACTTTAATTAATTATATTATTAATGTCTCAATTAATTAACAATCTTCAATTTAAGCAACTCTCATACTTGAATTTAATTATCTAATAAAATATAAAAATATAATAAAATATGGTTCTATACTGACCATTTATTTATGATATTAATAAATTTATATTCTCTGTTATCAATTGTTCTTTGAACTTATTGATTCTTCATTATGAAAAATAAAAAAATATAATAATGTTTTTGTAAACTTGTATATGGAATCTAGAGCTTCTTTCGATAGACCTCAGGGTCATTTATAATATTAAATAAATGTCGGACTTCACCTGCATAATTCTGCAACCATTCAACTGTGTCGTTACCATCATCCGGACTCTCGAGTTTGTTGATCCTCTTCGGTATCACCTTCTCTGTCTCTGCGTAGTTGAAATTACTCTCACCGTCTACTGGATGCTGAGTTCTGACGTGGACCTCTCGTTGTGATGATGTACGGCTGGATGTAGCTGTATGTGGCTGTCCCTGCATCCTCTCATATTTTGCTCTGGTTTCTCTCCTCTTCTTATCTTGTCCCTCGTGGATGTCTCGAAGTTCTATGTGTACTTCTTGAAGTTCATCGACATTACAACTTCTTGTAGATTACGATATTATAGTCTTTTAAAATAAATCATGTTTCACTATTACTCTCACCGACATACTGCCGGTTACATCGCACTTCAAGTTATGTAATACAGTTTAAAAACATTACTTGACTTTGTAAAATTCGCGGTTGCGAGATGCGTGGATTTCACGTACTGATCTGAGTTTATCTGAGTTTTATCTGAGAAAGCGTGTGTCGCTCGCTGGGGTTTTATACTGCTGCCGTCGTTCCATTCCTGTTGGAAACTGTTTGGACAAAATTGAACAGGTTCGCGCGTCGATTTAATTGCTAATTACAACCTACGCGTCTTTCTATGAAGCGCACACTTTTTTATAAATATTATTTCACACATCGTTAGGTATATTATTAAACTTTATTTATGCAAATTATGAATATTAAGGTGTGTAAACTATGGCAGTTATGGCAAAATTTCACACGGTGGCTGAATGGTTCCCACGATCATTGACCACTTAATCTTCAATTGTAGCGCCAGGCGCTAGCTATGTTTTTACATATGTCGCTGATTCGTGTGACTTCTGGTTCTCGTTCAGTACTTAAAAAACTGTGTAAAATTTTCCACAATCGTATGCATAATTCAACCTGTCTTTCATTTACACACGTACACTACCACATACACGCAGACTGATACACACACGGCGGCCTGTCGTTATGACGTCACCCTTGCCAGTCGGCGCGTGTTGGTTTCTCCCCTTCGCTGCATTTAAAAACCAACTAAGCTTTTAATTCCATATGCAGGCTCACTTACAAATATTTATTTCTTTAAAATTAAATACTACATTTATTTCTTTTATTATCTCTTATACCTAATGCTTAATTATTACATTATTGTTATTATTTACATCTTATATATCTCATACGTGCGTTCATATGTTATCATACCTCAGTCAGGATTGAGACATATACTTATGCTAAACGTATCGTTGCAATATATATATATACATAGTAATTTAAAATGTATGTTTATATTACCTCAAGATGTTATTTTTTCTTATTCGGAACATGTTTCGAGAGCTCCCGTGCTCTCGTCCTCAACCTTCGCGATTTTGCGTCTGGTGAAGTATTTGTGTTTTGGCTGGATGCTATTAAGGTTTCTTGTTGGTCTCTGGTATTTGAAAGTTGTATTATTGTGTGTGATTGTGGTATATGTATTTGTATTTTGTGTATTTTCAATGTTGAGTGCTTTGAATATTGTGTCATGTTTTGTATTGATTTGTATTTGTTCAGGTATTAGTTTGTTTTGTGTTTTATGTTTGTATATTTGTAAATTTTCCCAAATGTTCATTATGGTGCCTTTGTGTGGTATATGTTTTATTAGTGTCACATTGGTTATGTCTGGGAATTCATGTCCTGTGTTTATTGCATGTGTGGCTAAATTGGATTTATATATTTCTGGTTTTTTGTATGCGTTTAGGTGTTCAAAATAACATTTTTTCAGCTGTTTTTTTGTTTGTCCTATGTAACATTTATTGCAATCTTGGCATTCAATTTTGTATATACCGTTAGTTGTTGTATTATCTTTGTTGTGTGGGCTATTTAGTTTTTGTAAATTATTTTTATTAGTTTTTATATCTGTGTTTTTAAATAGTTTTGTTAGCTTTGTCATTTTATTATTTACGTATGTGAATGTGGCCCCATTTGTTGTTGTTGTTATTATTTATGTGTTGTTCATTTTGATTAATTGTTAATTGTTCAGTTTTTATTTTACATTTGATTTTATTTTCTATTTTGTTTACAGCATTTTTATTGTATCCATTTTCATAACCAATTTGGTATATTATATTTCTTTCTTTGTCAGTTTCTTGTTTGTTTAGGGGAATTTTGTACATTCTGTTAAATAACGAATAGAATGCTGCCATTTTATGTTGTGGTGGGTGGTCAGAATGGTTAGGTATAATGATGTTGGTAGAAGTTGGTTTTCTGTATATTGCATATTGTATGTGGTTGTTGTTTCTTGTGACGGTTATGTCTAAATAGTTGATTTTGTTATGTTTTTCTTTTTCTTCTGTGAATTGTATTTTTGGATGTATGTTATTGATTTGTTTTAATATGTTATCTGCATTTGTATTTTTGTTACTTGATACATATAGCCCATCATCTACATATCTTATCCAAATGCCATTTGGATCAAAGGATTTTATAATGTTTTGTATTTTGATGTCTATGTGTTGTAGGAATATTTCTGCTATTATGCTTGATAATGGTGATCCCATTGCTAAACCTTCTAGCTGTTGATAAATTTTGTTATTACATTCAAAGTAATATTGTTTTAGTATTAGTTGGAGGCTATTTTTTATTTCTGTTATATTTTGTTTTCATTTTGAGCTTTAAGTTTGTTTATTATTATGTCTATTGCTTCTTCTACTGGGATGTTGGTGTGCATGTGTAACGGGGCTAAAAGGAAGGGTTTGTATTTATTAAAAACTATCATAACTTTGTTTCCCCTTTGTGTGGCCAGCCACGTGTTAAATAGAAGCATTATCAAACAAAGGAGCTGTGAGGTGAACTAATTGCAATGGAATGTGTCGTGTTGTCCACAACGGTTGAATTCTCAGAACTTTAATACTGTGTAATGCGCACAAACATCTGCGGAGCGCATAACCGATGCTTGGCGAAGTCGCGCAAAATGGCTTTGTGCGAATTTTGTCCAACATGTGCTCTCGACATGACGGAAACATAATTGTAAGTCACACCCATTTATGTGATGTAATTACAGGCAGTGAGAGTTCGTCGACATCCAATACACTGGAGCTGCACTTGTTAAATGTGCGGTGACAAAGACTTTAACGCATAAGGTATTGTTTTCCGTCTTGTCCAAAAAACCTTGGTAGTGGGGTACTTGGTGGACGCTACTCGCAGTTCCTCAACGACGCTAGCCTGGGCAGGCAGCCCGCCAAACGAGGCTCAACAATAAAAATTTAGTATCAAGTAAAAGTGAGTGCAGTTTTCAAAAATGCGGAAGTGAGTACAGTTTTTAGGGAAAAAATGAAATCATAAATTGTTTCGGACTCATAGAATGGATTTTGTAAGTGATGTGCCATGAGGTTGGGGAGACGCCACATTGCCGGCAGTGGTATTGAATAACCGTATTTCAAAAATATCTGCGTAATTTGGAAAATGAAAGAAAGAAAGTCATAGTAAAAATAAAAAATTAATTGAAACAAGTGACAAATTTTAATAGAATTTGAGAATAATGTAAAGCTATAAAATGTGTAATTGTTGGTCAGTTTAAATGTTAGTTTTATTGTTAATTGTAATAATACTATGTTAATTTTAAATGTCTTATTTTATTATGTTGTATTGTGTTTAAAGATAAAAAATTTTGAAGATGTTCTATGTACTTTATGATGTAGTCTATGTGTAACATAGGTATGTCAAGGTCGTTGACTTGACCCAGAGAGATCAGCTGATGGTTGATGGTATAGACCAGACCAGTTTCTAGTAATTGATTGATGCCATTTTGTTTTTTTTTTTATTGAATTAAATATTTTGTGTTCTGAAAATTGAAAAAAAAATTTTGGTAAATTTAAAAATTTTTTTTGAAAAAAAATTTTGAATTTTATGCCAGCCATATAGGTGACGTTTGAATTTCAAGTGTATTATTGTTTATGTGTATCAATAGTGTTTTATTGAATTATATCATTTAGTATATATGTGTAAACAAATGTTAGAGTAAGTGAATTCACGTTTTAATAAGGTATTCAATTTGTTTTTCTTTAGGATTGGTATTAGTATTGAAGAGAATTAATAGAGTTGATGAATTCATGTAACAGATTTTTTTTTTTAATGATTTTGAGGAAGTAACAAATGATTTTTTAATTTAACGATAAATATTTTCTGAATTTTCAATAAAAGAATGTATTAATGAGTATATGTATGCGCCCAGTACTTGCTAAAGACAGCCCAGTATGCATGAAAAGGGGGAACATATCGGTTGAGGATCTGGCATGGAATAAGGCCAGGGATTTGGAGTTTGGGGTGGCCTGATAGAAGGTTAGGTGCGCTGTGGTGCGTGTCTGTTCAATTTTATGGTGTTGGGATCTCGAATAGAGAAGTCCAGTAATCTCGTTCAGGTGCGGCCATAGTCGCCGAGCTAGGGGGGTAGTTTACCCATGATGTATAAGGATTAATGGGGGGTTGTTGGCACCATATCCTCACCAATCCTCTTAGGGGTTTATCAATGAGATTTCTTCTGTTTCGGCAGAAGATCTCTCATTGGGGGGGTATTGTAACGGGGCTAAAAGGAAGGGTTTGTATTTATTAAAAACTATCATAACTTTGTTTCCCCTTTGTGTGGCCAGCCACGTGTTAAATAGAAGCATTATCAAACAAAGGAGCTGTGAGGTGAACTAATTGCAATGGAATGTGTCGTGTTGTCCACAACGGTTGAATTCTCAGAACTTTAATACTGTGTAATGCGCACAAACATCTGCAGAGCGCATAACCGACGCTTGGCGAAGTCGCGCAAAATGGCTTTGTGCGAATTTTGTCCAACATGTGCTCTCGACACAACGGAAACATAATTGTAAGTCACACCCATTTATGTGACGTAATTACAGGCAGTGAGATTTCGTCGACGTCCAATTCACTGGAGCTGCACTTGTTAAATGTGCGGTGACAAAGACTTTAACGCATAAGGCATTGTTTTCTGTCTTGTCCAAAAAACCTGGGTAGTGGAGTACTTGGAGGACGCTACTCGCAGTTCCTCACCGACGCTAGCCTGGGCAGGCAGCCCGCCAAATGGGGCTCAACAATAAAAATTTAGTATCAAGTAAAAGTGAGTGCAGTTTTCAAAAATGCGGAAGTGAGTACAGTTTTTAGGGAAAAAATGAAATCATAAATTGTTTCGGACTCATAGAACGGATTTTGTAAGTGATGTGCCATGAGGTTGGGGAGACGCCACGTTGCCGGCAGGGGTATTGAATAACCGTATTTCAAAAATATCTGCGTAATTTGGAGTAAAATGGGGCCCATCTAATTAAAAGGGGTAAATTTGTTTTATGGTGTGAATGTGAGAATGAGCAGGCTGGGCGGCCTTCTTTAAGGTAAGATGTTTAATAGAATTTTAGTAGTGGCCGATCATGTCATAAATATTATAAGAATGTTTTATTTATCTTGAATTTTTGGCAAGAAGTAATAGATTGATGTAAGAGGTAAAGAAATGAATAAGTAATAACGAACATGTTGAAAATTTAAAAAATTTAATAAAATTTAATTTGCTTCTCTTCCTAAATGCGAGTTGTGTACATTATTAATACAACCTTGAAATCATACTTGCATTTCAACGTTCGTGTGACGAACTCTGGGCAGAGAAGAAAATTTAAAGGTAAGTGGAGAGCAAAATATTTTTATGATTTAATGTATTAAAAGGTAATTAACTTCACAATTGGCGCCACAAACTTGGACGAATTTTAGAAATTAAATTTCAGTAAATTCCACACCTACAAATAAGATGCAAGTTTGATTTAGGGTTGAGTAACGATACGCAAAAAATACGAGAAGTAACGTAAAGTGTTATGTAAGTAGAATACATTGTTGTGAGAAAAGTAGATGATATATATGTTAGTATTTTTATTTAAAAGTAATAATTTTACCATTACAAAATGGAGACTCAAGAATTAAGTTACAAGAAACACTCTTACAGAGTCAATGATGACCGATAATGTAGCAGCACAATCTACTCCAACGACAACAAGAGTCAAAGAGTTGTCGATGGACGATATATTTAATTTAATGAAAACAATGTCTGAGAATTTGAGTAGTGATATCAATAAAATGAATAGTAGTATTAGCAGTATTAATGTCAAATTTGATGTTCAGAACAGCAAATTCGGTGAACAGAAAAACGAAATCCAAGAAATTAAAAATAGTGTCAATGAGAAATTTAATGAACAGAATAATGATATAAAATTAATGCGAGATGAAATTAAACAACAGAATGTCAAGTTGAATGAGCGAGTGAATGTAATTAATACAAATTTAAATAATATGAAAGAACAGGTCATAAAATCTATAAATAATAATTGTGAGAAGATGGTTAATGAAGTGAATAAAAATTTAGACAGAAAATTAGATCAGATAATGAATAAGAAGTTAGATGACAATGTTACAAATATTGATAATGACTAAATAGTGGAAGAGAATAAAATATTGAATAGTGATGAGATAGAGATAGTGAGTGAGAGTGAGAGAGTAATGGGAGTAGTAATTTGCGTTGATGAATTAGAGAAAGAGTGGCAAGAGAGATTAGATGAGTATGTAGGGCAAAGGGCAAATTTTCCCCAAGTTTATGGTGAAACAGAGGTTTCACAGGTTGTTGATGAGGACAGAGTTTCCTCCAGTAGTTATGAGGGAGACAGGGTGTCTCAAAATGGTCCCTTAGTTTTTTGTGATTTAGCTGGTAAAGCCAGGAGATGTAATAAGTATTTTGTGTGGCCCTTTGCATGGAGTGAGATAGTTCAGGGAGGTAGTGACAGGTGTTATGTTGATGAAAGATGTTTTGAGAGAGAGTTGTGTATTGATAGAGAGATAGAATTATATCAGTTGAAAAGAAAGTATAATGAGTTGAAAGAGATGTTAGAAGTGGTGAAGATAAATGATATAAAATACTTACCTTATAAAATAGAGATTGAGAATTATTTTGATGATACTTATATAAATAATAATAACTTACCTGACGTCTTAATGAGTATAGTAAACGAATATAATGATACAAATGATAGGGGAATAACAAAAAATACAGACGGTGAAAAGACTTCTAATGATATTGACAGGTTTTATGATTTGATGATAGTGGAACAACTTGAAGTATTAGAGAATTATTATATTAAAATTAATAAATTGAGTGTGGACAAGAACGATTTATATTATAAATATATTAGATTATTATTTGATGATGGAGGCTGAACATAAACTTAATAAATGGACATTTTAAATATTTTGATTTATGGTTCTGACTTGCTGATTTGGAAAATGAAGTGTGGTAAAATTGAACAATTAATGATGAAGATTTGTGAATAAAATTTAGTGAGATTAATTGTGTGTATTGTAACAAGTGTATAATGTAAACAATGTGTATAGGTAATTGTTTTAATAATAATAAGATTATTTCAGTAGACAAAATAATTAATGAATTGTGTTGAAGTAAGGTAATTAAAATATGTTGTGTTTTAATAATTAGTTGAAGTAAATAATTTGAATTGTTTAAATAAATTTGATTGATTCAGAATGTTATATGATTGAAATTTTCTAATGAATTTGAATTATTTTGTGAGTTCAAAATTTGATAATAATAAATAAATATTAAATTGTATTTAGTTGTGGAATCATATTATCGTTATTGTTTCAGAAGATACAGGGTGTTTGGTGTTTATATTTGTGTATTTAGGACAGTGTATGAGTCAGTGGCGGCTCGTGAGTAAACTCACCAGGGGTTCACACAGATAATATTGTACGTTATTAATCCATGCGCCTGCTAATATTTGCACTGACAGTAGCATTTCCAATAATTTTTCAACATTAAAGTAAATGACGTTACTAAGAAATTTTAAATAATTTTAGTAAGTAATATTAACAAAATGAATCTAACATTGTAGTTTACTAAGCTTCAACTGGATTATTTATTTAATTAATCTTAGAAATATTAAATTTAGTAATAATGATAGCAATCACGTTCTGAAACAATAGTAAAATTATATACATACTACTTACAAGTATCAGTAGGTTAATCGGATCTTTAACAAAAACTAAGTGAACTTCTTGTAAACAAAGTCCATCCTTCGGTCTTTCTTGGAAACAAATCTATCAATCACTATTTCATTAAACTTAGGGAGGGTCTTCACCAGTTCTTTCTCTATTGATAACATGGCTAAGGCATTAAGTCTTTCTTGAGACATCGTACTTCTCAAAAAGGTTTTTATCCTCTTCAGAGTCGAGAAGCATCGTTCGGCTTCAGCTGAAGTCATTGGGATTGTCGATATCATCCTTAAAAGCTTATATGACTCTGAAAACGAATCTTTCAGATCATTTTGTATAAGAAATTGCAGTAAGCTCACAGCACCATTCATACATCTTATGTCTTCACGTCGGTAAAACACTCCAAGTTCGGTTTTTAGCTTTGCTTTGTCCAAAAAGGGGTATTTTTCTATTGTTTCATCTAATGCAGATTGAGGAAATGATTTACTGTACTCACTAAATTTTTGAGGAACAATAAGGGATACGGCTGAATGGTGCGATGTAAATGAAAACCGCTCTTTTATTTGCGTCAAAATTACATCACATACTTCTTTAGCCGCGATCGTCCTATTAGCATGACCGCCTTCTTCATGTCTTGCTCTTTTGCGTTGTAGAGGCATCTGGTCTACAGCACTTTTCACGGAGTTCATTTTTTCTCTTTCTTTATTTATTTCCCTCAGAAAGGTTTCCACGTCCTTTTTTGTTCGCACAGGATCTGTATAGGTAAGCTGAATTTGTCTGTATAAAATGTCGACGTGTGGCATTATATTATGGAAAACTGTAACCCAAAACACAAAAGTTGGGTCTTCCAGCATTCGCCGGATTGCTCCAGCTTTGGTAATAGAAGATTCTTGTTTAGAGGTTGATTCTATTTCCTCCATACAGGTAATAAGGTCTTCCCGATGTTCGAATACTGTATTTACAGTTCTGCTTTTAAAATTCCATCTAGTGCTTGAAGCTCGAGGGATTCTTTTCCCGACAATATTATCCAAAATTTCTGCTCTTTGAGGTGAATTGCTGAAAAAGTTTGTTACATCACTCAAATTCATGAAAAATATCCGCACTTGCTGATTTTGGCTAGCAGCTCGAGTAATCACTAGATTTAATTGATGAGCATAGCAATGGATATAAAAAGCATACTCGTAATGTCGTTGAATAATTGTTTGTACATCGGTTAGGTGTCTGCTCATCACGTTTGCTCCATCATAACTCTGAGAGATTAACTTTTCCGGCTTATCAACAACATTTTTTAGGGCACCAAGAATGCATCCAGCGATCGAGTCTGAGTCGTGTCCGGGGGGATGTATAAACCCCCAAAATCTTTCTACTGGTTCTCCATTAGGTAATACGTAGCGAAAAACAATAGCTAATTGAAATGTCAAACTAACATCTGTGGTCTCATCAGCAATTACAGAGAAGAAATCTGCAAATTTTATTTCCTCCTTAATCTTTTCCTGGCAAACAAGAAGCATACAATCGAGCAGGTCGTTTTGAATTTCTTTTGATGTTCCTTTAAAAACGGTTGCATCACGTAAGTGTTCTCTTAGTGAGGCATCAATCTGAGCAGCAAAATCCACTAAGCCTCGAAAAATCCCAGGATTTGAAGAATCATCTCCTTCCCTGTGTCCCCGAAGTGCCAGTTCAAAAGCGCCGCAAAATTTAATGCAGTCAATTATTTTTGATAATGCATAACGATTTTTCTCTACTTTTTCATTATGTTCTTTTACATTCCTCCAATAAGCGCTGTTCAACTGCTGACGTATGTTGACTTTACCAAGCAAGTTAAACTCTAGCAAAGAGTTCAAATGAGTTTGAGAACATTCATGTTTTTTAATTTTCGAGAGTAAATGACCTAAATCATTCACACCATACTTAATCCAGTTTAAGTTTTCAGAGCTTTGTTTTGCAAATAGCAGACAAGGGAAACAATATAGTTTATTTGTAGCTTCACAACCGCAGAGCCAGGAAGTCTTTTCATATAAAGTTTCTTTAAATTCCCTTTCGAAATCTCTATCTTTACCTTTGGTCACTTGTACGATATTAAGCTTTGGGGTCGGACGACCACGTTGTTTTATTTCGAGTTTCTTTTCTAATGAAATACTTGAAAAAATTGTTTCTTTTAACACAGACACAGGGGTAGCAGCCATTGCTAATCGATCACCAACATTAACACAACACAAACACAACTGCACTGGGCACGACCGACACTGGGAGAGCGAGTAACGTGACGCCTACAACGGCTAGAACAGCACTGGTTCACAAACCGAATGTGCGCACATTCTTTACATGGGAGAGGTTTGCCCCCACCACCGCGCCAATGCCGCATCACGTCACCGCTCTCATTTGATCCAGCAGCGCACGTACAGAGCTGTGCGCACACCTTACACTGCGTCGACTGCACGACTGTTTTACCAGAACGAGCATTTTGTTATTGCATCATAAAACTAAACCAAATTATTTCCCGTTTATTTAGTGTTTGTTAAAATTAATTAATTTATATTTATTTATGTAGGGGGTTCACGTGCTCATGTGCACCAATTAAGAAACCGCCACTGGTATGAGTGATATACTGTAAGTATAAATTTTCTAATACAATTTATGTAAAGTAAAACTTGATATAATTTTGAAATATGTCTGTAGTAAAGTCATGCACCTTGCTAAGAAAATCTGCTGATCAGCTGTAGAGTATCACTTATAAATGATCTGAAAATTTTCAAGGTAGTTAAATGTTTGAATATAATGAAAATGGAATATAATTGATGTTTGAATAATATATTTCAATGTGGTTAAAGATTTTAATTTAAATGATGATAAAATGAATTGAGATAGTTAAGAATTTTAAAGGTTATGTAAAAGGTGGTAAAGTTGATTTTGGGTGATTAATATTTTGGTAGGACATTTAAATCAGTCCATGTTAAGCTTAAAGGGGTACTAGAGAGAATAATATTGTTGTGAATAAAAGAAATGTAGAATTTGAGATGTAATAGTGACACAGTAGCTATGGGGAAAATATGTAGAGTATTGATTGATATATTGGGGTAATAAACCAGGTGATATTTTGTAGATGAAAGTGATGTATTGGGAGAGTAAATAGTTGATGGGAATTTTGTAAGGGGGGGTGGTGTGATAAGGAGTCCACAACAAAAGGTGTTGGGACAGGAAGGGACCGTTTAGCGCTGGAAAGGGTTGCCTAGGGAGAGTCCAGGGACCAGATAAGGGAGTGAGCTTTGGGAGGGAAACACATATCCTGAGTACAAAGGGGTAGAGAGTATTTTTTTATATATAAGGGTAGAATGATGCGATATGAGTTGAGTAGTAAGTGGGTTTAGAGAATGTTTGATAGATGTTTTTGACAAAGATTGGGTGTCATGTTAGTTAAAGCTGTCAGGGACGTTAGAGTCAGAAGGGGATTAAGAGAATATATAAATGCCAAGTTGTAAATCAAGTTATTATGAATAATTAATTCACCCAAACTTATTGAGAAGGAAAATGAAAGAAAGAAAGTCATAGCAAAAATAAAAAATTAATTGAAACAAGTGACAAATTTTAATAGAATTTGAGAATAATGTAAAGCTATAAAATGTGTAATTTTTGGTCAATTTAAATGTTAGTTTTATTGTTAATTGTAATAATACTATGTTAATTTTAAATGTCTTATTTTATTATGTTGTATTGTGTTTAAAGATAAAAAATTTTGAAGATGTTCTATGTACTTTATGATGTAGTCTATGTGTAACATAGGTATGTCAAGGTCGTTGACTTGACCCAGAGAGATCAGCTGATGGTTGATGGTATAGACCAGACCAGTTTCTAGTAATTGATTGATGCCATTTTGTTTTTTTTTTATTGAATTAAATATTTTGTGTTCTGAAAATTGAAAAAGAAATTTTGGTATATTTAAATTTTTTTTGAAAAAAAAAATTTTGAATTTTATGCCAGCCATATAGGTGACGTTTGAATTTCAAGTGTATTATTGTTTATGTGTATCAATAGTGTTTTATTGAATTATATCATTTAGTATATATGTGTAAACAAATGTTAGAGTGTAACGGGCCAAATTTATGGGTATTTTATTTTATTGCATTTTTTTGGGGATTTATAAAAATATGTGTGAAGTCTAATTTCAACGGAGACAGACCACGTGTTGTAAGAACAGTTTTAACAAAGGCGATGCAATATCACGTTGTGCAATCGGTAAACAAGAATTCAACCAGCCTTCATTTCCAAGAACTTTGTTTGTGTGTGACCGTGCGCTCGGATGCATGACACGAGCATACGCGCGGGGCGACGCTACTTGTACAACTCAAGATGGCTAAGAAGCAATTTTTGGTCGCCTTCATCTGCCATGTGGCCGGACATAAAATTTAAGTCACGCCCATCTCGTGACGTTAGCCAGTGCCTAGCCAATATCCTGATACAACAAACACAACACCAACAGCATGAGTTAAATGGGACGAAACTACGACGAACAACTACAAGGCATTGGTTTCCACCTGAAAACGACGAAATTGAGTTGGCCACGAACTCATAGCCGTTCTCCCCAGTTGGCTATAGACCGTACCTGCAGGTACAACCCCTTGGGGTTACTTTTGTCAAAATTCTAAAATATACCAGTAAAAAAGTGATTTAGCAGTTATCAAACAAGTGGCAGTGATGTGAGTCAATGGAGAACACCAACTCGTATATTATTCGCGTGACGTCCATGAAGTTATACATTAAATAAACCGAGGTTGCGTGGACGCCTCGTGCCGGCTTGGGGTGTATGTTTCAATTTGTAATAATGGGGTACATAATTTAATAACGGGTGTTTTTTAAGAATGTGAGAGAGAATGAAAGGCAGACTGGGCAGTCTATCGTAACCGTAAGTAGTAGAACTAGAATATAATAATAATAGATGTATCACCATATAGAGCGTATAGGAAAAATGTATCCAAAGTTTAACGTAATTTGAAATCTTTATTGGAAAAAAGAATAGTACAACCTGTTTTAATAATTGCTCATTAAAAAGTATTAATTCTCTTCAAAAAATGAGTAGCGTACATTATTACGAAAAACCTGTAACACATGTTTGTGTCTTACGTTCGTGCGATAAGAATCCTGGACCCAGAAAGAATCTTTGCAGGTAGGTGGAAGTAAAATTTTTGTATTGATATATTTCAAAAGGTAACTAACTCCACAAGAGTATGTGAATTCACGTTTTAATAAGGTATTCAATTTGTTTTTCTTTAGGATTGGTATTAGTATTGAAGAGAATTAATAGAGTTGATGAATTCATGTAACAGATTTTTTTTTTTTATGATTTTGAGGAAGTAACAAATGATTTTTTAATTTAACGATAAATATTTTCTGAATTTTCAATAAAAGAATGTATTAATGATTATATGTATGCGCCCAGTACTTGCTAAAGGCAGCCCAGTATGCATGAAAAGGGGGAACATATCGGTTGAGGATCTGGCATGGAATAAGGCCAGGGATTTGGAGTTTGGGGTGGCCTGATAGAAGGTTAGGTGCACTGTGGTGCGTGTCTGTTCGATTTTATGGTGTTGGGATCTCGAATAGAGAAGTCCAGTAATCTCGTTCAGGTGCGGCCATAGTCGCCGAGCTAGGGGGGTAGTTTACCCATGATGTATAAGGAATGGGGTTGTTGGCACCATATCCTCACCAATCCTCTTAGGGGTTTATCAATGAGATTTCTTCTGTTTCGGCAGAAGATCTCTCATTGGGGGGGTATTGTAACGGGGCTAAAAGGAAGGGTTTGTATTTATTAAAAACTATCATAACTTTGTTTCCCCTTTGTGTGGCCAGCCACGTGTTAAATAGAAGCATTATCAAACACAGGAGCTGTGAGGTGAACTAATTGCAATGGAATGTGTAGTGTTGTCCACAACGGTTGAATTCTCAGAACTTTAATACTGTGTAATGCGCACAAACATCTGCGGAGCGCATAACCGACGCTTGGCGAAGTCGCGCAAAATGGCTTTGTGCGAATTTTGTCCAACATGTGCTCTCGACATGACGGAAACATAATTGTAAGTCACACCCATTTATGTGACGTAATTACAGGCAGTGAGATTTCGTCGACGTCCAATACACTGGAGCTGCACTTGTTAAATGTGCGGTGACAAAGACTTTAACGCATAAGGCATTGTTTTCCGTCTTGTCCAAAAAACCTTGGTAGTGGGGTACTTGGTGGATGCTACTCGCAGTTCCTCACCGACGCTAGCCTGGGCAGGCAGCCCGCCAAACGGGGCTCAACAATAAAAATTTAGTATCAAGTAAAAGTGAGTGCAGTTTTCAAAAATGCGGAAGTGAGTACAGTTTTTAGGGAAAAAATGAAATCATAAATTGTTTCGGACTCATAGAACGGATTTTGTAAGTGATGTGCCATGAGGTTGCCGGCAGGGGTATTGAATAACCGTATTTCAAAAATATCTGTGTAATTTGGAGTAAAATGGGGCCCATCTAATTAACAGGGGTAAATTTGTTTTATGGTGTGAATGTGAGAATGAGCAGGCTGGGCGGCCTTCTTTAAGGTAAGATGTTTAATAGAATTTTAGTAGTGGCCGATCATGTCATAAATATTATAAGAATGTTTTATTTATCTTGAATTTTTGGCAAGAAGTAATAGATTGATGTAAGAGGTAAAGAAATGAATAAGTAATAACGAACATGTTGAAAATTTAAAAAATTTAATAAAATTTAATTTGCTTCTCTTCCTAAATGCGAGTTGTGTACGTTATTAATACAACCTTGAAATCATACTTGCATTTCAACGTTCGTGTGACGAACTCTGGGCGGAGAAGAAAATTTATAGGTAAGTGGAGAGCAAAATATTTTTATGATTTAATGTATTAAAAGGTAATTAACTTCACACATGTTTGTGATATCATATGATGTGAAAATGTATTTTCATTTATATTTATTATTTTTAGTTTGTCTATTAATTTGTATGTATTTTTTATGTTATGATGGTTATTTGTTAGATGGTTACTTTTTAGTTTTTGTGCTATTTTGTATGTAGGAGCTTTTTTGAAGTTGATTAATGGACGTATTGGGTTGTTTAATTTGTGTATTTTTATAGGCTATTCATTTTAGGTGGTTCTGGATTATTATTTATATATGTCTGTGTTTTTATTGTTGAAAATGTTTTTAGTTGTTTTTATTTAGTTTTATTGTTTGTTTAAGATATTTTTCTGTTGGGTCTTTATTTAGTTGTATGCATTTATTATTGTTGATGAAGTCTTCAGTTTTTTTGATGTAGTCTGCTTTTTCAATGATTACTGTTGCTTGACTTTTGTCTGCTTTAGTTAATATTAAATTATTGTTCTTTATTTTTAATTTCTTTTATTGTCTTTCTTTTGTTTATATTTGTTTTTCATTTCACTAGTGATTATTTTTTTAATTTTATGTGTTGCTTCCGTTCTTTTTTCTTCTTGTATATTGTCTTTTATTAGGTTACTGGCAAATTCTGTTTCTACTATTAAATTTTCTAAATTTTTGTTTGCGTTTTGATTAGGTTAGTTTTTGACATATTGTTTAAACATTCTGTTGCTTTTTTGTTAAATTCTGTATTGCTAAGGTTAATGGTTCAAGGGTAAAATGTGTGTTTATTTTTGTTTTTTGTTCTTGATTTTCGTTTTGTTGTTTTAATGTGTTGAGTTTTTTGTTGATTGTAAGTCTTTTTGTTTTTTTCAAATCTTATTTTATTTTCTATGTTATTGTATTTATTATTCCAAGTGATTGGATATAATAAACTTGTTAGCTCTAAGTGTAGTTTGTATAGCTCTCGAAACATGTTCCGAATAAGGAAAAATAACATCTTGAGGTAATATAAACATAAATTTTAAATTACTTTATATATATCAAGAAACGAACTGTAGCAGAAAGTGATTGAATATACAGTATATATATATTGCAATAGAACATTGCAGTAAGGGAAATGTAGCCAGGACTACATGCTGTTATAACAGGTTATGACGTTATAGACATGTTAAAATTTGATTTTGTCTGAATATGTAAATTAGATGTAAGTATTGAAATAAGAATTGGGTAAAAGACTATTATGTATTAAAATGCCCATAAATGTATTTGTGATCATGTCATGTGCGAGTTAAAGGTGTGAGTGCGCGTGTCAGTCGTATTTTTTATGAATAGCTCAAGTATAAATGAATGTACCGAACTGAGATTTGGACAGCGCACACATCTTAAGTAGCGCTATATTTTCTGGATATCAGAGACTTGCTACGTAGTATGTAAATGGGGATTTTGTTAGTAAAAAGCAGTTTCTATAAAGTCCTTATCTTTTAGAAGGCAGAAAATTCATAGATAAAATCTATACCTGCTTCTGCAGAAATCTGCAAATCGTTTCAAGAAATCGTCTATCAGTTGTAGCCATCAATCGCGTGATAGCGACCAATCAGCGGCCCCAATTTCCATTAAGATTGGGTCTCCGCCGATGAATATCTAGTTAGTTCCATCCTGCTGCTCGAATATTACAGACGTGCTCTCTGTGCGAGTTTTTCGAACAGAAACGTGCTTTTGTACGAGTGATCAGGGTCAATTTAGCGACGAGTTACCCGTTGCTGATACCTTGACTGGGTACGAACTCATTATTACAAAAAATAAGCTATTTAATATTGTTAAACAGTGCTAGTATCGCGTGAGTCAAGATTTCCGCATAGGAAAGGTTTATCCATCCGGGATACTCCTATGTGATCGCGAGGACACCTCAAGACACGGGAAGGTGCACGCTTAAAGCACCAAAAATAAGTAAGATTAAATTACAACCCAATTTATGCCCTGAGATAAGATTAGACTGATTACCGGTGTGTCGGCGTGCGTGCGTACAAGAGGAGCTCCAGCGAGGCGGGAGTGTGCAGAAAGGAGGAGACGAGAGAGGAGCAGATTGCTGCGATTCACAGGACTGGCAGTAAGACGAATCAACCTACGAAAACAACATCCAAGTAACAAATTGACGTTTCTTTTTAAAATCAGATCAATCTGATTTCAGAGACAATTTTGCAATAAAATAAATATTTTGTAAACTACAAACCATATAAAATTCTGTCTTAAAATATACAACCTTGCTCCAGATAACTGACAATGTTGTTCCATTATTACTATGCCTAACATATGTTTTGTCGCAATATATATATATATATATATATATATATATATACGTAACTCAACATTTCTTGTAGCAATTATATAATTTTGTGATATTATTTAATATAGTTTCTTTTGCAAGTAGTGTATTGCATTTTTGTTTCTGTTGTAATAAAAAATTTCTAACTTGGATCACAAATTTTTTATTGGTAAATAAATGATAAAACTTTTACCTGTTAACCTAAACTAGTTTTCACCCCATTAGAGCTTTGTCAGAGGCTGCCGCTAGGAGCGCTGTCTGTCTTGCTTTTGGTGATGGTGCCGTTGTTCAAAAGAGCAATGTTGTGTGTGTGTGTGTGTGTTTGTGTGTAACATGTTCAAATAGTATGTGTGATTTAAATTGTGTCTGTTCGTTTAGAATGTTATTTCTATGCATTTTTATGTGTTTGTATGTTTCTAGTTGTTCAAGAGTGTCTAGTTTTCGGCCTTTTCTGTGTATATGTAGGATTTCCATGTTAATTTTTATGTTCATGTGTATGTGATCTGCCTCAATGAGGTGGTTTGCAAAGGTGGATTCGGTGGTAGAGTGTAATGCATTTATGTGTTCAATGTATCTCTGTTTGAAACTGCGTCCTGTCTGGTATTATATTTATGTACTAACTTTTCTAATGTTTCCAAGTAAATCTAAATGATGTCTGTAACAATCTGTACATTTCATGAAACACAACAACGTTCTATAAAATGACCCCCATGTTTGGTACTCAATTCATATTTTATGTAAAAGATTAAAAAAGATATATTTTATCCTTTAAATATGCAAAGCATATTTTGTTCTTAAAAGGGCATACAAGGGCAGAGTTATTGGTTGGGGGGGGGAGAATAAATATGGTAAAAGAAAATTGTTCTTCTTTAAAAATAGTTGTCTTTCACAACAAACAAAATTTTTTACTTTAAATACAGTTTATTATTAAACATTTTGAATATTTTAGAAACTGAACTTGCCAGGCTAAACAAAAATTATTTTTCCTCATTACATTGTGGAAAATGTTTTTTCCAGATTGGAGAACTATTCTTTACTTCCTTTCCTATGGATCAGTCCCTGATAACATGATATATCAATGTCTTAATAAAGTGCAGCTTCATTTATTTAAGAAAGGGAAGGTTTTGAAAATTTGAGCATTAGATACTGCCTCCCATTAAGGAAAATGTTGTTTGATAAGCAATGTCTGATTAATAATGTTATTCAGAAATATGCACATATTAATATTAAGGATAAGAATACTGAAGTGATGAATGTAAAGGAACAGAGTGGAAAGTTATGGCTTAAATTGGGTATAAGATCATTCTGTGTGTTAGTTAGTACATATTATAGAGTAATACATTCCCTTAGATACATCGTGTGACTTTGTTTTATATTTAGAATTACACGTTTCTTTTATATAGTCTTCATATAAGAAGGCTATATCCGGTCAGCCTTCATAGGGTGCGCACCCATAATGACGTGTGTTTTTAACAATTGAGTATGTGATTTTAACATTTGATGATCTCAACCGAGTGAAGGAATCTGATGATGGAACATATGTTCTGAAACACGTAATTCTAAATATAAAACAAAGTCCCACAACAGATCTAAGGTAATTTATTAATTTATAAATAACAAAGTGACTTGGCTACCAATAATAATATGTATGTCACATTATAGAGAATGATATGACAGACATGTAGAATTGTTGAAAACATATTCATCCATAGATAATATATGAAATAATAGTATATGATTATTGTTGAAATAATATATAATTTTCTATTGGCGTACATACAAAAACATAAAAAAAGGAAAAGTTGGCCGATAAATTAAATAGGTTAAAAGGGAAGAATTAATTAAAGAAAGAATGATTCTCTAAGTACAATTATGAAAAAAGATCAGTAAACCTTACAAAGGTTGGATCTAATACAGAAGAGACGCAGAAACATTAGATGCATTGCTGCCCTAATCTAAACAGTAGACAACAAAAATTGGAAAGCTCTTGGATTTTGTTGTCCATGACGTGTCTGTTAATTAACTAATTATAAGTATAATACTACTGATTCGGAACACCAAGTTTTTTATTGGTAAAAATGTAAAATTTTTCCCTTGTAGCCTGAACCAGTTTTCGCTTATTACAAGCTTCATCAGAGGTTGCCACTAGGAGCGCTGTCCGTCTTGTTCTTGGCAACAATTCTTGTTCTTGCCCGTCATTCGAATGATCAATGTTGGTGTGTGTGTGTGCAGTAGGATATGTTCGAATAGTATTATGTGATTTGAATTGTGTCTGTTAATTTAGGATGTCATTTTTATGTGTTTTATTGAAACCTCTGACAAAAGCTTGTAATACGCAAAAACTGGTTCAATCTACAAGGTAAAAATGTTACATGTTTACCAGTAAAAAACTGTGTTCCGGATCAGTAGCATTATACTTATAATTATTGGAAAGCCTTTTACAAATATTGGAAAATGAAAATATAAAAAACATGATGGGAAATAAGTCATATAGTAGACAAAATATTTAAGAAAAAAGTGAACACAAGAAAAGAACAACAAATTAGATTTACAGTAATAAAACTAAAACACAAAAAGAATGATATAGTTACAAAGGCAATTCATAGTTACAGAAATGAATACGTAATGAAAATGAAAGCATTTATAAGTGAAGGTCCATATGAAGAAAACAAGTATGATAATACAAAGTTGTTGATTGTTTCCAATCTGAAGATAAGCTGAAAGGCTTAAAAGTGCTAATTGGAAGTTGTCTATGTAGTGGTGTACAATAGTTTTAATTTCTGTTTGTGAATATATCCACTAAAAGTTTATTACTTTAAGTTGATATTTAGTACCAATAATTATATGGCAAGAAAAGTACCATGTGTATTAAATCAAGGTACCATGAAAGTATGCAAGTGATGCAACTGCATCTCAGCACTAGAGTTATAAAATGTATCCAAATAACAACACAAATCAATTTGGCAGCTTGATTTTTCAGTTTTCTTCCAGATTAATTGTTGTATCTTTGATTTCGAGATTATAAAATTAATGAGGTTACCTATAAATAAAAATTCGCAAATGCATTAAATTTATTTATTAAAAATAATTATTTATTTGTAAAATAACTTATTGGTAAAGTAAATGAATGGCTTGTCTACACATTGTTATTATAAGACAAGTTAAATTTGCATTTAAAAATGTATTGAGTATATTACAAACCTAGATTAGAAGAAAAAAATGTAAATAAGGGTTCCATAAAGTTCTCTAAATATGTTCCACAAATTTCTTGTAATGTGTTCTATAATTTTCTTGCTCATATGTTAGTATAGCCTAAGGTCTAAGGGCTCATACTATCATTGCCAACTGGTTAGTTTGTTAGGATCCATTCAGACTGACTTGTTTACCTGGATTGTGCACAAAATTTGAAATTGACACATTTGAAAACCATTGTTTCAATTTGCCACATGGATTTATTTTAAGTAGCGGACAGTTGTTATAAGTGCAACAGTGTATAACGATGTGTGAAAACATTTTTTTTTTGTGAAGACAAAATTGTAATCATAGTGAGCTGTATCGGTTTCATTCCAACTTGCTTACCTACCATCATCTTTCAAAGTTCATATGAGATATTACGGTATTATGCCAATATTATTGAAGTTTGTAGTATTAATTTCACCCAGTAGTAATAGCTATAGGACCCAGTGTTTTGGATACCGACAGAAA
Organism: Magicicada septendecula; assembly: GCA_034769895.1. NCBI lineage: Eukaryota > Metazoa > Arthropoda > Insecta > Hemiptera > Cicadidae > Magicicada > Magicicada septendecula. The sequence goes on along the minus strand of CM068375.1, from coordinate 404,666,478 downwards.
AAGATCATCCCTATGAAGCCCCAGGCACCACGTTTTCCTGTCTGTATAAAAAGCTTTGTACATTCTGCAGAAGCCACATGACTGAATTTACAACTCGTGCATTAGGAATATATTTTTTTTTCATTAAATAATTGCTTTTATCTTAATCAATTAAAAATACAAGATAGACAAGGTTGTGTAAAGCAAAACCCAAGGTCGCAGCCTAAAATTACAAAATAAATTAACATGATATTAAAATCATATTCAACAAATATATAGTGGCCATAGAATATTGCAAACTCTTCACATGAAAATTACAATAATAAACAAAACTTATTAACTCGGTTATTTTGTAGCATGTCTGCATGTTACACAGGAAAACTGATACGAAACATGATAATATACACTATCTGCACATATTCAAATTATCTGCACAGCATTAATTACAACGAAATAAAAAATATATTTCTGAAATGGTCTGAATTATTGTTTAAAAAAATATAAAAAGGCAACAAAATTAAAAAGTAATGAACAACAATACTTTACCATGCTATGTAATAAAAATATGTACACAAATTATTATTCAATAAAACCATTTAATGGTCTGTTAATGTATTATTTTTCGTGATACTGATTGATGACTCATTGAGAACTTGGTGAAACATATTAATACTAAGGTTTTTTAAAAAATATACAAACACTTCGTGAGTTTCACAGTTTATAAATTTCCTTTGTATTATTATTTTTGTCATTGCTGTTGTTTCATCATTTAAACAGAAAAGAAAGTAAACTCTTATTGTGGACAGCAAAAAAATTCAAAAATAATTCACTGAGATTCATAAGTCAGTATAATTCAATTCAAAATGGACTGTTATCTTAGACTTATTTATACTTACATATAATTACATATTGTAACGTCTCTCCGTGAGCTCACCCAAATAATAATAAACTCTTAGTCATTAGTTAAGCCCAATGCCTGTACGTCATCTTGTAACGTCTCTCGCTGAGCTTAAGCTTCGAGTAATTTACGTCTATTTGTTATTTTTCAGAACGCTCGCTTAATTAAGAGTCACAAAATTTGTTATTTTTTATGTTATATGCTTTCAAAATCGAAGGTGTGTGATTATGCAAAGATTTCTGAAAGATTTTCTTAACTTTTATTTATGTGAAATCAATACCGTTGTTTGACAGTAGTTGGGAGAGAGAGTGCAAAGAGAATTACTCTCTTAGTATACGATAGAGTAATTCAAATTTTTCCGCTCATGGTACCAGCTGACTGCTACTTTTACAAAACCATTTGAGGTTAAAGTGACTCCAAATGGTACGTAATAAATTCTGGATGTCCATTCTCCTCTCGATCTTCTTACAATCTGTAACTAACTACCATCTACTAGAAATAATACACATTTCATTATTTAAACCACAAGGCATTCATTGAATTTATTTAACGTTTTTTATGGTCTCCCAAAACATAAATGAATAATCGATTTTTACATAAAACACAGAGTTAATTCGATCTTGCTTTTACCAACATTATATCATATAACAAATATTTTTATTTTTTCAGTCTTAATAACAAGAAAGAAATAATTAATTAATTTTCCAGGGTTATTTTAGAGTGCTTTGTACTTTGAGAAAGTCAGAAATGTATAAAGGTCAGTGCCAAGCTTTACATGAATTATTTAAAATTTAGTATAATTTATATCATGCAGTTGATTTGTTGACCGCTAGAGCGCAGATTACGTTTCTTCACAGATGACAACGAAAACTAAACATCATGGCTGCGGGAATGTTATTAACAAAACTACGTTTTGCTGGTTTTTGGGTTAACAAATAATAAAGTTTATGTTCACTCCCTTTCCAGAAGTATTTAAAGGGATTGTGCTGTTTCTAGTGTTATAAGTTTATAGTTGAGGTGTAATTTAGTTAAATTTGAATAGGTAACGATCTCACCAACAATGTCGAATTTCAGTAGGCTAGGCTTGGAAATGGAAAGCTGATTTTTTCAAGTTTTCATCAATTTGCGGGCGTGAATTATTCTGTTCGTAAGATGTCTAAGATGAAAAGGATATCACTCATTGATTTTATTAATTTGTCACTGATTATTTCCGAATGGTATTTATAAATTTCTTAATTTTTTCTAGACATTACACTTTTTTAAACTGCTCACTTCCAATATACGAGTATTTGAACAATTGAATTCTTGTTAGTTAGTTACTCTTAGTAACCAAGAATTTTTATGGTTTTTTTATTGGCTAATCTATATACCTTTTAGTATATAGGCTATTAATAATTATTATAATTTCATTTCTTTTTAGAAAAATAATCCTTTATAGATTTTATCTATAATCAAATTGAATTTATTTACGGTTTTTCTTTATATTTTTTCCTAAACTTGTCCACTGGTATTTTATATTTTAATCCCTTTTATTTTGATTTATAATTCCCTGAATGTGTCCTTACTCTACACTATTTTTTACATGCCATCTTGCTAACATAGTATTATTTGTTATATTATTTTATATATAACCCTGGTTATCTTATATTTAAACAAAATAATTATATTAAACAAAATTATCATTCCTAGTTACAAAACCTTGGTGGCCTACACAATATAAAATTACAAAACTTGTCAGTAGTATTATAGATTATTGCTACAATACTGATTTTGTTTTCATCTCCAGTACAACTTTGTGAGATGCCCTTTTTTTAAAAAGGTTTTACACTTTCACCGATTACACTATGTTCCACTCTGTACACTGCATTTTTATGATTATTGTTTACAGTGTTTTTATAGTACAAAGTTTCTCATAGCTTGGTACCTAATCCCCATTTCTGACTTTTAAAAATGGGTGATTACTGGTTTTAACTCTGGTGATTATGTTATCATATTTGGGCATGGGTTATGTAACGTTACAATATGTACATAATTACATATATTATTTATAATTACATATGGTTAGTTTCAGTTACTTAGGATCATTTGAATTACCATCAGTGGCAGCTGGTGATATAATAAATTGGTGGTTGCACTCATACTGTTCAAAAATATAGATCTAAGTACATGCAAAAGCAGATCTAAGGGGGATAGAAGAAATTTCCCAATCATAATCTTTGAAAATTAACCATTATTAAAAATATAAAGTTCCTAGCTGTACCCATGCGCTTCTCTACACCCAAAAATGAATACCTCTTACTTTCTTCAAAATTGCATCATTATCTGCAAGGATTAAACCAACGATGGTTTGTTCCGGTCTCAAACAGTCAAAGCTGGTCACTCCAGCACTTCTTCGGCCATCCCACACCTCTCCGTCCCTTCGGCTTATAGTTCCATAGTTGTTTGGGGATGCAGCAGTCATCATTTGGCAAAAATGTTCCCACCAATTCAGCCGATCCTGTCGAGTATACTCATAATATTCGGTTCCTGTCATATATCTGCGTTTCCTCTATTATCATGGAGAGATACCCTGCCACGTGCCTGAAAAATCTCAATCAGCTGCTTGGATATGACTGGCCTGGCCTTTCGTTAAAGTCCAATTCTCAGACGATAAAGAAGTGTGGGAAGGGCCATCCTTGTAGAAATTTAGGCGCGTTTCTTTACTTGCTGACTAAAGAGTTCACCTGATGGTCCCACACATAAGGTTCAACTTATGCAACTTATTCACAATGTAATCTATAACAATTTTTGCTCGTACAGGATCAGTTCCATGAAAAGCCATTGCCTTGGTCTTAAGTGAGGATATTTGTAATCCAGTGTTTGCAAATTTTATTTAACAAATGTATACCCACCTGCAGTCTGTTTTCAGAGTTCAACAGAATATCCTAATCATCTGCAAACAACAAAGTGTAAATTTCAGAATGGCCAATCATAAAATGCTCTGGAAGGCACATCTGCCAGTTTTTTATGGCATCGTCAATATATAAATTAAAAGGAGAAGTGATAATGGACACCTTTGTCATATTCTGCAATTGATCAGGCCAACTATAGAAGCTATTCTGTTTCCCTTTCAAAATTTCATTTTTACTCAAATTAAGAAGCTTATTTACATTAAATTCAAGCTACTTTGTAAACAATGTTAGCGAATTGTCAATTTTCAGCTAAAACATTTTGGCAAGCAGATACCTTTGAAAAAGCAGCATATAATTACCCATGTGAAAAACATGGAGGTTCTAAATGAACTCCAGCAACTTGAATAGTTTGTTCTTGAGATTTATTAGTGGACATAGCAAGAAACTACAAACACCTGAACTGAACCGGTAACTCTGTTAGAATGATGGGAATAATTGGTATAAATTCTTCTGGACCATGGAAAGATCCTGTTAATATCATAACGTGGAGGATATTATGCCCAACGTTTATGACCCTTAATCGAGTCCCACTGCGTAATCTGGGAGCATCTAAGTTGCACCCCTTGACTAGACACCATATTTAATTATAATTGATATAATGGGATCCCTGGCGATTGAAGAATTCCGTCGGATACCATATGTAGTTTATTCGTATCCATTGCTGTGTCTAAACAATATTTTTTGTCATCGCCAGGTATTAATTTCAGTATCTGTTGATTTATATTTGTAACTGTATGATTTGTTGGAGCTAAAATGTCTCTACCACATTACCATAATTTTTAAAAATGTAGCGATTCTTGGGGAACGTACCTTCACATTCAGTCATATAAGTTGATCTCACTTTTTTCTCTAAACACAACTCACAGTTTATCTTAACTTTCCAGAGTGTCTGAAACTTCTTGAATAGTCTTGATCAAAGTAATATTTAAACTTAACTATAACTATCTGAATTAGTCTGTAACCACAGCCACTAGTAACCCTTAATCATTCCTTACAACCATTTAATTAACGTTTTATATTAAAATACTAATATAATCTCAAATTGAAATAATTAATATTTTGTTATATCGTTTCAATTAGTTTACAGATGAGTACTGTTTCAGAGTGGATGAAATGTATTAACCTAAAAACAACTTTACCTGTTTTTAATGCAGATTTGCTCAGCTTACATTACAAACATAACAAAACATTATGGTAACCATAAACGTAATAAACATACTTTATAAATGAAGTATGTATATTTCATGGAAGGAACAGCCTTCCTTTATGGATAATAATTCATTTTCATTACAACTTCTCAACAAAGTAAACAAAATTAAACATAATTAAATCACTACCGACTCGGAACACCAAGTTTTTTATGGGTAAAAATGTAGAAGTTTTACCTTATAGCCTGAACCAGTTTTCGATTATTATAAGCTTCGTCAGAGGCTGTCGTTGGGAGCACTGTCCGTCCTGTTCTTGGCAACGGTGTCGACTTTTGAAGGATCGATGTTGTGTGTGTGGGGTGTGATATGTTCGAATAATGCATGTGATTTGAAAAGTGTCTGTTCGTTTAGGATGTCGTATTTGTTACTGTCGATGTTTTGTATGTGTGGTCTGCTTCAATGAGGTGGTTTGCAAAGGTGGATTCGGTAATGGAGTGGTTATTGATGTACGTTAGTGTTATGAATTTGTGTTTTCTGTCTTTGTCTGCTGTTTGTTTTGTGTAGGAGTTTATTGACTATTGTATCCGTTGGATTCTTCCAGATATTTTATCGTGTTTAGTTCGTCTTTGTAGTCTTTTTCCCACTAGATGAAAGTCTGTTAGTCAACGGACACATCATGGACAATGAAATCCAAGAATAAAAAAAATTGTTTGAACATTATTGTTATAAAAACAAGAAATTATCCATCACTATTTATGATTAAAGAGACTGACAAAGTTTGTATAATTTTTGTTTATTATGTATTAAGTAGCATAAATATTATGCAACAAGCAGGAGAAACTCATGTTAACTTTTGTAGATGTGTTTCATGACATTCATCACTTTGTCCAAAATCAACATTTCTAGAATAAATAATTTACTTGACAAGCAGGAGAAACTCAAGTTAACTTTTGTAGATGTGTTTCATGACATTCATCACTTTGTCCAAAATCAACATTTCTAGAATAAATAATTTTTGTTACAGAATACTACCAGACCTAAGCGCCAAACAGAAACATTCCCAGAAGCACCAACACAACCCAGGAAAGCAAAAACTTTTGGTGAATGGATGAAAGAAGTATTTCAGTCCTGGTTCGGAAGAAGTAGGTGATTTTTGTAATTAATGTTTTTAGTTTCACTACAAGGTGCAGTGCTTGTAATTGCTTATAATTTTTAAGTTGTATTTTCAGATCTTCAGACTAAACCTGTACGATTCACAGAGACTAGAAACAAATATATAAATAAACACTTCAGAACTGTTGGGCGCACTGAGGCAACATCATTGTCAAGCCCAGTTGACACTGAAAGTTAACCCTCAAACCAAAATTGACAAAACCTAGTGCAGCATAGCAAATCTCAGCTTGGCTACGCTTTCAGTGTGAACTAGCCTTAATTCACAGAATATGAGTCAACACATACAACTGCAGAAACACAAAATGATTGTCATAAGAACATGTGCATACCTGTTTTTATGTGCCTCTGAGAGGGTTGAATATGACATAAATAGGGCTTCAGTAAAACAAAGAGTTCCAGGGTATTCAGCCCCCCAGAAATTTTCAAAATAGTAAGTAATTAAAAATAAATCTGAAAGTCAGTCCATCTTAACTTTTTTTAGTGTTACGCTACTCTCGAAATAGGTACTTAACAAAATGAACATTTTAATAATAAATTCATTATACAAATAGCGCTACGAAAAATGAATCTCAGATAGGAGATTCATATTCTCCATAACCCAGAAAACTTCTTAGTTATACCACTGAGTGAGGGGTATCATTTTGATAATTACTCAGACCCAGTTTTGAAATTTGAGTAGACCGTTAAGAACTACAAAATGACCTAGTAAGTGCTATTGTAGTGTTCACATAAAGTTTTAAACTTCTTAGAAATTAAAGCATTGTACAGGAAATGAATCACAAACTTAAAACTTTGCACCTTCACAGTAGGTTAATCCTTTTAATTTAACATTTTCTTTATGTTTATGTTTTCACTAGACTTTTATTGAGTCAAAAGAAAATCTTCACTCATGCGCGTGCACACACTAATACTGGTATTATGATTATATTTAATTATTTGTTTATATATTTTCTTTCACCAATCTTGAGTAGACAATTACATAAATTGAAGTCCACTGTCTCAAAGAACTGTTTTTTATTTTGCAGAACGCTTTTGGAGATTACAAGCACTGAGAAACAGTCCTCCAAATAACTCTGCATTATTAAAATCTTTGAAAAGTGGTTTTCAGCAAACATATGTATTGCATAGGCTGAAAAAAAAACTGAATGTAGGGCAAAACTGTCACAGAACAAAAGCCGCAAAGAAAAAAACTCTTCCCTGACAATTTTTTTAAGAAGGCAATTAGCATTAGCATACATTTTTATTACTAACAGTTAGCAATGGTGATTCCAATTTTAAGAACTTTCAGTTTCTCCTTATATCTTGCGGACACACACGCGCATGCATGCATACTCTCCTCTCTCTCTCTTACTACACAATGAGTATTTGTAAGCCAATATATTTACAAAATGTTGTCTTAATAGAAGTGCCTTTTTTTCAGATGGGAGAGGTGACAATTTTATGACTCGTGCTGTAAACTGGTTTGTTTCTTTATTTAATCGTAACACAACTGGTACAAATACAACTTCAAGATCATATCCAGGACAAGGAGGCTTTGCTGTTCCTGGATCAGATCCAGATGCTGAAGTAATACCCGTAGGAGAAGGACGTAATGATGTTGAGAGCTTGACAGAAGAGACAATACCAAAAAGGCGATATCCACCTAAAAGACTTTACTAAGTCAACTAATTATGTACATATTAATTCCTTACAAATATACACATATACTGAAACATGCACACATGTGAAAAACACACACACACAAAATAATATTTACTAATCAGTTATATGCCTCAGTATACTCTGTATTACAATAAATTTAGATGGAAAATATAGACGGATAATTTTAAACACAGACATATTTTCAAATTAACAAAGAAATCCTGCAAGAATTTGTTCATCAATTTTTATACATATTTAATCTTGGGAACATAGTTTGGTTGGAAAAATATTTTTGGATAAGTGTTGAACTGTGGCTGCTGAACAAGATTCAACATTCAGTAGAGGTGCTTCCAACAATCTTATCACTTTGTTGAGTTTGAAATTCCCACTGCAGTATCTGTTATAAATTTTGTCTAGGTTGCAACAGACCAACTTGCAAAATTATATTCATATACAAGGGCAGACTGAAATTTCTTGGCCTCGACCATAGGCGGCAGCACTATCATGAATTTTTTTTCTTATATTGGTACTACATCTATTGTTAGCATGTGTGTGCAATTTCTGGGCATTCTACAAATAATTTGTATTATACAACCATTTGAAACAGAAAAGTTGTCCGTATTTCTTAAAATGGAGAAATCTGAGTATCGTGCGGTCATAAAGTTCTTTGTGAAAGAAGGTTTAACACCAAGTGAAATTTATTCAAGGTTTGTTAAAGTGTATGGGGACTCTTCTCCTTCATTTTCAACAGTTAAAAATATGGGCTGCCGAGTTTAAATGTGGTGTAGCAGCCTGGAAGATGATCCATGTGAAGGATGTCCAAAAACAGCAGTAACTCTGGAAACCGTCGAAAAAGTGCATGATATGGTTTTGGATCACTGAATTAAAGTGAACAAAACTCTTGACACTATACGTATTTTACAATAGGTATCAGACATATTTTACATGAGGAGTTGCAAATTAAAAAGCTTTGTGCTAGGAGGGTGTCGCGCTTGCTCATAGCAGATCAAAAACGCATGCACATGAAAATATCTGAACAGTGCTTAGAGCGTTTTAGGACGAAGAAAGCAGATTTTGTGTTGGTTTATTACGATGGATGAAACATGGATCCACCACTACAGACCAGAGTCCAAACAACAGTCAAAGCAGTAGTCTGTTTAAGGGCCACAAATAAGATAAGGACAAAAGCCTCAAGCTTCAAACTAACATAACAGTGCATTGCGGAGTATTCACATAAAAAATTAATAAAGGTGAATTTTTTTTTCATTAACTTCTGCTTCTAAAGTTGTTCATTTGTGCAGTAATAAACTCAAACTTTATAGTTCCAGTTTTACACTATTTCCTCAAAACCTAGCAAGAATATTATAATAATGTAAACAAAACTGGTTTTATACAAATTAAGATGGTTTTATTTCAAGCTGATATCTTCAAAAGTAAAAAAGGTTATTTCACCTTTCGCGAAGTACACAAAATGATTAAAATAAAATGGCCATTATTAATTAAAAAATAAAATACACTCTGTTTTGAACTTCTAGAAAGATGTAGAAAGCAACAACATAATATTTAATAAGAATAAAAATTATCAGCAACAATTTTATTTTATTTATTTATTTTTATTGATACAAGGTGGACTGACCCATTCCTGTGCACAAATACGGTTGCTAAAGTATATAAATTGTTTAATAAGCTACAGTTTTTGTTATCAGTTATAGGTCACATGTGCTATAAATATTCTCCAGTGATTAAGAGTTAATTCAGCTTTTATCAGTCAAGTGGTATTTCAGTCTATTCTTCAACTGTAAATATACCAACTGTGTTGTGTTTGCAATAATGTTTACAGGTAATTTCAGGTTACACACACAATTCAGGTTAACCTGAATTAAAGAATGTGAGCAAATTCAAAAAATCGACTGGCAGCTAAGTAGATCACCACTAATATCTTTTATAAGGGTTATCTTCAGAGCCAGTTTTTATTTTTCATCTACAACCTTGAAGTGCTTCCAAAATGTATCAGATGGAATAGTGAAGTTAACTATACCAACAAAAATCAGCAGATTAATGGAGCCTAATGGTGAAAATGCAATGAGTGATGGAATGATGTGATAATGGGTTAAACAGTTTAATTAAGATGTGCGAATGTGCACAAGATTCCACAAAAACAATTGTGGCGATTCAGTGTAGAAAATTTATATATAAAAAAAAATCATGAGCAAGAGTGGTTTACAATTTGGATCTTTTTGTGATTTTTTTTTTCAAACTTCAAAAACTATCTTACATGAAATTATGACAGGTCATTTAAAGTTATGATTCCATTTAATTTCAAAAATGCTCTCTGAAGTTTACAAAAACAAATGGCTAGGAAGTGCTCTGACAAATTGCTCCATATTCATGGACACTATGCTGAAAAGTATTTTTTTAAAGTTTCGCTTTCATGTGAAAATAAAATTGTAAAAAAAAACACTGCCTGTAGTTTTTAATACCCAAATGGTACTTACTTTCAAAACATGCCTTATACTTACTATGTACCCATGACCAACAAAAACGTTTATATGTACTGTTACGACAGGCAGGATTAAGGGAATGAGAAGCAAACTATGGGTGCATAGTAGGGATCACAAATAAACCATATTTAAAAATAACAGTGAAAGTAAAAGCTGTTTATTCTTCAGTCATTACAAAATTGTATAAAACACGAAGATGTGAGGAATCCACAGCTCAGCTCTCGCCAATTTACTGAAAAAACAACAACACATTATTAGAAAAAATAACAATGCATTCATAAACAAAATATATATTGCTCTAATAATGACTGCTTCACAAATATAACAAACACTACTTTTTTGAAAAACAATGGTTGCATTAAGTGGAAAATGAGTCAAGTAGTGAGTAAATTTAAAGTGACAGTAGTGTCGTTTCGCTGTATCGCACAGCTTGAGTTCAATGGGAAACATGAGTTCAACGTCAAAAAGACACAAATTACTTTCATTACAAATTATTCCCTTACTGTATACTTATTTATTAAATAAAATACTTTATTCAGACTGAGAAAGAATGACATGTTCACAAAATAGTGGTTTTAAAATACATATTTTCGTTATGAGAATACTCAGGTTATATAAGACATTGCTAAAAAGAAATTGGACTGTGTGTACACTGTTTCCGTTCATAGCTTAATCCTGATGTAAACAAAGACGAGTGGCACATCTGAAACGCCATTTGCTACTTGAATTAGAGGCGTGTCACTCTGACAGAAGCAGTACACACAGGGTACATACTGTATAAACACATGTAAATTGTAATAATTTGTCCTGACCAAAGTAAAATTTGTATGGCAGTGCCAGAACGACAGTGGAACATTTTACAGCACCAGTTAATGGCTTTTTTTTATTAACCGTTTAAATATTGTAACAAACAAAAAAGTAAAGTTTAATTAAAATGAAAATAAAAACTGTGATAATTACCAGTTTACTGAATACTATCAGTTGCTGTCAGAGAGTAATTCAATGCCTTCCATATCTGTGATTGAACTTGTATCATCACTTGAGTCAGCGTTATTATTGATAAGATTGTACATTGTTCACAACGCCGTAGGTAATGTGAGCCAGTTACCATAGCTTATTATCTTCTTTGATTATATGCTGCATACAATGACTCTACTTGTCCGCCATTGTTTCACTTACCGCCTTCTCAATAAATTGTTTTATATCAAGCAGCTAATGTTGTGTTCTGACAAGCAACATATCCTTTCAACTGGCTCAATATTAATTCAATACAATTCAGAATACAGTGATAAGGAGGAAGTCTTAAAGCAATGCGCCCCGATTTAAGTGGCAAGATAACTCTCACATGACTATACAGACATTCTGCACATGCGCATAATACATTACTGTGTGAACAGTGTCAGCGCTCCTTACCAACAGCGTTTCAGATTTGCCACATGGGTTTGTTTAGATCAGGATTGAACTAAGAACGGAAAGACTATACACTTGTATCCAGAATTGCCTGTATTTGTGTTCTTTACTGCTACTGCACCCATTACGTGTTGAACGAGTCTACGTAATTTACTTCCCACAACTCGTAATGAAAACATAGTCAACTGTTCACACTCCCTGTTCTTGCACATCAGTTTTGTGTTTAGAGAAGATTAAGAAAATTAACCAACTATCCCTACTCGATTACAACATATATTCACACAATCTTGTCTGTAAACCAATTAACGAAATCAATTACAATTAACTAAGTGAATAAGAAGTAAGACTTGAACTTCCTTACTTTGCTACTGATTATTATTAAAATAAATGACCTTATGTCACTATTTTAATCACACAATTACAAATCACACAAAATCGTACTTAATCACAAATCAATTTAATCAAATCTTAATCACACTTGGTTACAAATTACAAAAACAAATTGCATTCACAAAAAGTGTTACTTAAATGAACCAATGAATCAGCAATTTTACCAAGTTCTCAGTCCTAAACCTCAGTTCTGTATTTCAATGTCTCCATTCTATTGAATTAATCACCTAATTAAATCAATTTCTGAAGTTCAAACTCTTCAGAAGTGGCACTGTACTAATTACAAAGAAAAGGCTAAAATTTTGAATACAGACTAAATATCTTCAAATAAACAATGTTACTCAGTCAGAGGCTTAATTCTTATACTTGCGATATTATATTAGACTCCTGAATTTTTTTACTCCTGAAGATGGGACAAGCTGTCCCGAAACATGTTGAGTCTAATATAACATCGCAAGTATAAGAATTAAGCCTCTGACGGTGAGTAACGTTGTTTATTTGATTGTCATACAAGTGGCTTGGTACTATAAACAAAACTGAATATTAAATATCTTGTTAATCTAAAATAATACAACACAAAAATGATATAAATTTAATAGGAAATTCACAAAAAGAGTTCTGTGCCATCTCCTCAAACTACATTTATTCATTGTTTACAATGTGCAAACTATTGTATTTCCTCAAAACTACTGCAAACTTACTACACAATGTTAAAACCTGATATAGTGTTTATGTGCTAATTGGTTGTTTACTATCATATAATGTTTCCTGTTTTAATATTGATTATGGAAAGAAACTATCCACAAATTTACCTAAACTATTAACTCAATTTGTACAATATGTTCAAATCGTTTTTAGCCTTAGAAAACAAACATTAATCAATAACTGCAAGGTGCATACATGCCAACAATGTCAATTCTTGTTTCTAATACGACCACCATAACCTATAAACTGAAACACCAGAGTGATGGATGTTATAGTACAACTTGGGTAGTGTTTTCATTTACTTTATAGGTGTACTAGTGAGTATGCAAAGTTCTGTAAAGGTTTTTTACAGTATACTCTGAACAACTGGCAGTGGGATCTCACTGATTATATAAGTAATTTTTGATGTACTTTTCTTATTGGTTCAATGAGTACAGATAATTGCTGGAAGTATTGGTACATCTTCTCCATGTGTGTTGTTTATTAAAACACAGTACTGTACTAAAGATGAACTGGAATATATTCCTGAAGGTATGGTGCAAAATATGATTAACAGTTTACAGTTTTCAAAAGTATGTACAATGTCCTGATGACACTGCCAGATCTTTTACCGAGTGAGTAGACAGAACATTACTATAGTGTGGAAGAGCATTAGAAGCGACTTGAGGGATTATTATACATAGTTTTTGAAATTCCCTATAACGAGGGTAATATGAAAAGTTTGTGGCCTAATAATGAAGCACTTATCTTTGCCATAGAAACAACCCTTGCGTGAGGTTGTGCATTATCCTAATACAAAATGATCTTCTTTGCCAAATCTGGTCTTTTTTCTTGATTTTATTTTACTTAATTGGCCCAAAAAGTTAGCATAATACTCTCCGTTTATCATTTGATCCTTTTCAAGGTAATCTGTTAACAATATTCCCTTAGCGTCCCAGAAAATTGTAGCCATACACTGTAACCAGACAATTGATTTGCCTTTTTTGAATAAAGTGATGGACCAAAATTTTATCAGTTGTTACAAATTTACAAAGAAAATCTTTCAGATTTTTCTTAATAAAGTTCAAACATTCCTGAGTGGCTTGCATGCGCATGGTATGTTGACAACAAACATGGCACCCATTTTGCACCGAGCTTTTTCATACCTAATTCCTCAGTAAGACTGTGATACGCCCTTTTATCTGAGGTGTCCACAAGTCTTTGCAATTTCAGACACCTTCAAGCAGTGATCTTCCAAAACAATATTGTGCACTTTATTGATGATATCTGGTGTAGTGGTACTTTACAGATGCCCATTACGCAGGTCATGTTCCAAACTTGCATGGCAACATTTGTAAATTCAGCAGCCCATTATTTCACTGTAATAAATGAAGTATCACCCAACAGTCTTCATCTCATTAACAATTTCTGTTACCATTAAACCTTTATTAACAAAAAATTTGATCATGCACGATGTTCAATTTTCCCCATTTTCAACACTGCACTGAGATAGCCTTGAGATGACTCTGTTTCCACAGCTGTTCATTTCCACAATGTAGTAAAAAACAGAAACGCTACACATTTGTTTATACAGCAGGCGGTGACCTTTTCAAAATGCCCTCGTATCTATCTTGTTAAATTTATAAGTCACAGAATTAGCTAATTATGAAATAAAGCCTTGTCTCCTTGACTTACAAAATTGGACGATAAGTAACAGAACACAGTTTTCACAGCTGCCACAATCATTTAATGACAAAATAATTTTTGAAAAACCAATCTATCTTGCTTCAACTTACTTTTTGCTTTTCAGTAATAATACTATTATTCACTTATTCCAAAAGTTTTATATCTGTAATTACTTCAACATAATTACTTCTTACAGATTACTCATTAGCCTACCAATTTGTCAAACATTTCCTTGACTGGTATTTAATGTTCTACTTTATTTAAAATACAGATGTTGCTTAATTATGGAAAATCCTAATCTTGATTTTCATTTACGAGTTTATAAATTAGATATGGAACATGGCTAAATTAAGCTGGTAAAATTGTCAGGTTATGTGATATTATTATAACAATTTTTATAGACACAATGTTGAGGAACAGTTTTATAAAGTTTTTATTTTCAAGTAAGAAACTCAATTCCCACAATTAAACTAATTTGTCCTGTACAGAGACAACTGAAAAACATTTCACTAGTGCGTGTAGTGTTATTATATAAACCTTCATGCTTCCTAAAAAATGTCTGTTAGAAGGTAATCCTCACGCAAGAACGTTTAATTTCTAAGTTAGTACTAACAAAAACTGTTTCACACAAAACACCCATTACCGGATATGTATACAAGGAGAGTATCTGATCTTAATCTCCCTGATTATTTCTTGGTAGCCTGAAAAAATATTTCAATCAGATGACATTTGTTACTTTCAATTACAAAAATATTTTTGATATTACAATGGTCTACAAATTACAATTTTTCTCTCCAAAAACAGGGTAACTGTTTTTTTTCCAGAACAAATAACGTATAAGCCATGTCTTAATTATTTAAATATAGCAATAAAAATTCTGGGTTAACTTGGATCATAATGGAACCGATATATTTCAGTCAGACACATATACACTACACACATACAATGTGGTATAGGTAACTTCCAACATAGGCAGTATAACTACCAAAAGGGCCATAAAAACCTGAAATCTAAGTTTACAACACAATACACACGTCACTTGCATAAAAATAATAAATGAAATTGAAATAGTTAACAGTGAATGAGAGTAATTATTATGACACATAACCCTAAATCACGTTTATAGGCTAAGAGTTCGTGTGTAGAATCCTGGAATCCGATAAGGTAAGATGTGTTTTTATTTAATTATTATGTTGTAGTAAATAGTACTATTACAATTGGCGCCCGTACAGGGACTGTTTTATAAAATCAATTTTATATAAACCACACCTACCCATGGATATAAATGTGATTTGGGAGTACGTATAAATTACATGCAGGTTATATGATGCTGATACTATATTTAAGTAACACTTATAATAGTAATTGATACAGAGTACATGTAAGTTTAATTTTTTTATATAAGATTAAAATCTCACAAATAATATACAAAATGAATACTAATGAAAATAGTAACAAGGACGTCAGCTTAAATGACAGCCAGACGGAAAGTCAAATAAATAGCGACTTAAGTGAGACTGAATCGAGAATAATGGAAGGCGTGACGAGTCAATCGACGCCGACCTCAGTTAAGAAAGATGATGGTAACGATATGAGGAGTATGATGCAGTATTGCTAAACCCTAAGAGGACCAGCGAGGATATGGTGCCAACAACCCCCCTTAATTCCTTAATAAATCATGGGTACTCTACCCCCTGGTTCGGCGACTACGGCTGCACCTGAATGACTCTACTGGACTTTATCTCATTATTTTGTTCATTTAATTTATCGTTCATTTTAGTGTTTACTTCATTAAATTTAGCATCAATAATGTAACAGTGTAACATCAAATTAAAATGCAGTGAACAGTTTGGAAGAACTAAAAATACGGAGTGCGACACGTGGTCTGCAGAGACGCCGCCAGTCAAGTAACCGAATATCATAAACCAATCACTATATAAAAAATTTACAAAAGTGCTAAATTTAAATAAAAGGGGTTAAAAGATGTGAGTGTGTGTGTGTGAGCAAAACGCTGGGTTGCCTTTAATTAATTAATAAATTACACTATGGAACATGATTTTCTATGTTTCTGTAGTCTTAGGTGTTCCTAAAGCATTTTTTTGCGCTGATTCCAGATCTGCAATCCGTTTCTTTCTATCACATACAGTTTTTTTGCAAATCAAATGAACTCATCTTTTATTTACACATAAGTTTCACAAGGGGAAATTTTATTGTGGGGGAGGGATTAGTTGGCCACACTTGTTACACCCAGCTGGCTGTTAGGCGGGAAACAGTAGTTCATTGTTTACATGCTATAGTGCTGTGAGGTTATATTTGTGCTGTCATATATAGTTTGTGAACTTTCTGTAGAAATGAGTTCCCGGAAGTGTTTGAATAACCCAAACGTGTTCTGTTATATTTGTGGTAGCTACGTAATTGGTAAGCAAAGACAGGACATTAATAGTTTTGTGAGAAACGTGTATTACGCGTACTTTGGCATAAGGCTTGGTGATGAAGACAAAAGCTGGGCACCACACAAGGTACATGTACATGTGTTGAGGGACTGAGACTGTGGAAAAATGGTGCAAAAAATCAATGCCTTTTGCAATCCCAATGGTTTGGAGGGAGCCACAAAATCATGTTAATGATTGCTATTTTTGTATGGTTAAAATTCAAGGTCATAACACAAAAAGTAAGAAGGATATACAATATCCGAACATTCCTTCGGCCTTACAACCAGTTACGCATTGTAATTCTCTCCCTATCCCAGTTCCACCTCCCGTTCTTGAAGATGTGCCACTGGCGAGCAGCTCAGAAAATGAAAGCGATAATGCTGATGATTACAACCCGGAAGAAGATTCTGCACCAAAATTATTCAGTCAAAATGAACTTAATGATATTACTCGTGACTTGAACCTGACAAAAGATGCCGCCCAATTGCTTGGGTCAAGATTGAATGCAAAAAATCTACTACTACCCGGAGTTACGTTCTCTTGGTATAGGTCCAGAGAGAAGGAATTAATGAAATTCTTTAAAGAAGAAGACTCTCTGGTTTATTGTTGTGATATTGAGGGTTTATTGAATTTCTTTAACGTCACTTACAATCCAAGTGAGTGGAGGTTATTTATAGACTCGTCCAAAACTAGCCTCAAAGGTGTACTTTTACACAATGGAAATTTGTTTGGTTCAGTACCCATTGCACATTCAGTTCATCTCAAGGAGACGTATGTAAATCTCAAAGCTATGCTAAAATACGTGAATTATGAAAAACATTCTTGGACAATTTGTGGGGATTTAAAAGTAGTACGTATGTTACTTGGTCAACAATCCGGCTACACAAAATGCCTTGTTTCTTTTGTGAATGGGATAGTCGAGCCAGAGACAAACATTGGAAGAAGACAGACTGGCCCAAAAGAAAAACCCTCCAACCCGGTTCACAGAACATAATAAATGTACCACTTGTTCAACGAAGCAAGATACTATTACCTCCTCTGCACATCAAACTCGGATTAATGAAACAGTTCACTAAAGCTTTTCCAAAAGATGGTGACTGTTTCCAGTACTTGGTAACAAGATTTCCGAAAGTATCTTATGAGAAACTTAAAGAAGGGATCTTCGTGGGACCCCAGATAAGAAAGTTAATGAAAGACAATTTGTTTGAAAGTACAATGAATCCAGTGGAAAAAAGGGCCTGGGTTTCGTTTAAAGAAGTTGTTGTCAACTTTTTGGGCAACCACAAACATCCAGAGTACAAAACCATGGTTAAAAGAATGTTGCAGAGTTTCATGAAATTAGGATGTAACAAGACTGTAAAGCTTCACTTCCTACACTCACATGTTGACTTTTTCCCTGCGAACCTCGGCGATGTCAGTGAAGAACAAGGCGAACGTTTCCACCAGGATATCAAGGGGATGGAAAAGAGATACCAGGGAAGGTGGAATGCCAACATGATGGCCGACTACTGTTTTATACTAAAAAGAGACGGCACTGGTGAAGGGAGACAATCACGGAAGAGAAGTTTCAACCCACGTCAGAAAGATCTTGAAGCAGTGAATTCAGCGAAGAAGAGGAATTAAATTGTCATATATGTGTTGTTTTCGTAATAATTATAACATTTTAAAGTGAGTTTATACCATTGTCTACTGCACCGCCATGTGTTGTGATTTTATGCAGGATTAAAACATAAACAATTTTGAAATCACACTGAAATAATAATAATTTTCCCTGTTCACAAATTAGATTTTTTTAAACTTCGAAATTGAATTGTATAAAAACCTTACGTGATACAGAAAAACTAATACCAGATTTGAAATCAGCACGAAAAATACTTTTAAAATCACCTTACAGTCTTAAAACATCGTACCAAAAGTTTTAAAATGTTGCATAGTGAATTATTAGTTGTAATGGGACAAAAGCCCGTCTTAGGATTTATTTGACCTAAATAGAAATTTTTATTGTAATTTGAATTATTTAAGGATTATAAGGTTGGTTCCCTGAGAAACAAAAAACACGACGCAGTTGTCACCGTATGATTCGACCTCAAGGCCGAGGGTGTATGTGAAAATTCGCACGCAGTTAATGGTTGCACTGATCGACACAAGCAAATTGGTATGACAAATATTGACACACGATGACATAACGATGACGAGGAACAATGCCGTCAGCTGCTGCAGACAAAGAGCTGATCACAATTGATCTCCTCCACCTGTCGACAATACGACACCCAAGTGGCAACAAGTTGTACAATTCCGCTGGCCGTCATGGCCATTAAAAGTGTAAAAATCAGCTAAAACGTGAATAATTAAATATTAGTCAACAATACAGTACTTTCAAATCAGTTAATTACAAGTGAAAAATGTAAATTCTAAATTCAGTGCTTAAAGGAGAACAGAACAGTGGAACAGTGAGACCTCGGCCCAAAATTATTAACAGCAGAAGTAAACCGGACTACGAGAACTTCGAATCTACAAGCAGGAAAGTTAAAATTCCAAAATTTATCCAACCTTTTAATATATATGAGCTCGAAATAGAAATGAAATAATATGTAATGTGTGTGTGTGCGTGAACGCATGGTAGAGTGAAAGGCCGGCCTAGAAGGTAGACATTGGTTTGTGGAACGTACTTTTATTACCATCAGTAAATTTGCAATAACGACTGACAAAAAGATATTAAGCCAAAATGAATAAGTAAATAAGAATGAAACACTGAATATTAAATATCGATGTAAGAGTAATTTGTAGACGCCATCTTGTTTTGTAGGCAATGACGTCATTGTAATCTGTATTAAAAATATGCAAAATTGGCTTGAGTAAAAGTAATGTTCATGTCTAAAAACGCTAACAGAGTTTTTATTTCACACTCCACTGTTTCCGCAATCTCGCCTATAACGAACCTGGACCCAATAAATAAAGTAATAAGAGCAAGTGAACCATGCGTACCGGAGCAGGATACCATTATTATGTGGTAAGTACGATGATTATGTACTTGGTACAAAAGAAAATAAATAATAAGTCGGACTGTAGGAGTAACTCTACAAATGGCCCCCGAACTGTGACATTATATAAAATTATTTTATATAAAATAGGCCAGATTCGGAAACAGCGGGAGTGGTGAAACGATTTGTAACATAACACGTGAGAGGTTATAGAGATGAGTAGGTTATGTTGACAAAGTAAAGACGTATAAGCGACAATTACAATTCAATCGTTATTTTATTATTAGATCAAATTTCCACTAGAATGGCAGAAAATAACGAGAGTATAGAAATGAACGACAACGAAACAGAATCTATGATGTTGAATGAAATAAGTGCCAATTCGACACCTATGGCAATTAGCAATAAAGTGTCATTGGAAGACTTGTTTCAATTAATGAAAATACAAAATAATCAATTAAAAGAACAGATTGATGAAAAATTTAACCAGCAGAATGTTAAATTTAATGTAAAGTTTGACAGTTTTGATGCCAAATTAAATGAACTAAAGAAACAGAGTAATTTGCAAAATGATAAATTAAACCAGTTTGATGTAAAATTAAGATGAGATAAAAAACGAAATCAAAGAACGAAATGATAATTTTGATAAACATTTTGACGAGTTACACACGAAAATGAATAAAGTAGATGAGAATTCTAAGAGTAGAGAAACAGACAAATTAGATATGAACAAAGATGACAAGGTAAGTAGTAGTGAAATTATGATAAAATAAATAAAAATATGATATTAGAAAATTATTATGTAAACAGGGGTAGTGATAATGAGATTTTATGGGGAATAGAATATGATAATGATGGAATGATAGTGTGTGTTGAAGGGTTAAAGAGAGTGTGTAAAGAAAATATAATTGTAGGGGTATTGCAGGGGTAGATTTTTCGCTTAATGATGGAGTACGGGCGAAGTAAAAACTTCACATGTTTTTAGGAAGGACGAGAGCGCCTTCAATGTATATTTAGGAGACGATAGGTCTACAAATAAAGTTGTCCCTGTTTTTTTTTAGTGCACTTCACAGGTGGTGCAGTAATTGTGAATTAGTGACCCCTGCAAATATATAGAGAGAGAATGTAGCTTGGTGTGATAGAGAGATATAGTAAGAGAGAGAGTGTAGAGAGGTATTGTGAGAGATATAGTGAGAGAAAGACAGAAATAGAGATTTTTAAGATAAGTAGAAAGTATGAAGAATTTATGGAAAAGTTAGGAGGAGAGATGATGTATAATAAAAGTAAATACTTACCTTGTAATGAAACTGAAGTAGTAGGAGATAATGGAAATAATGACTTTATAAATTACCTAATTATGACTAATTATACTGAAGGTGACAGGACAATTGTAACGGGGCTAAAGGGAGGGGTTTTTGATTTTATTAAAAAGGCGTAAATTCATTTTCATCTGTGTAGCCAGCCACGTGTTAAACAAAAGCTTTGTTCAAATAAAGAAACAGTGAGGTGAACTAATTGCATTGGAATGTGTCGTGTTGCACACAACTTCATAATTCTCAGAACTGTAATACAGTGTAATGCGCCCAAACGCACTAACATCGGCGGAGCGCATAACCGACGCTAAACACAAGTCGCACAAAATGGCTTGGTGTGAATTTGATTCAACAACGTGGTTAGAGACAACGGAAGTCTTGACGAAGTCACGCCCATCTGTGTGACGAAACCAGTGGACACCAAATTTCGTCGACGTCCAACACACGGGAGTTGCATGTGTTGCCTGAACAGTGACAATGACTTTAACGCACAAGGCATTGCTTTCCGTCTTGTCCAAAAAATCTAAGTGGTGGGGACTTGGTGAACGCTCTTCGCAGTACCTCACTGACGCTCGCCTGCGCAGGCAGCCCGTCAAACAGGGCTCATTAATAAAGTTTCAATATCAAGTAAAAGTGAGTTCAGTTATTCAAAATGAGGAAGTGAGTATAGTTTTCGGAAGAAAAAAAGGAAATTATAAACCGTTTCAGACCTAGAACTAATTCTGTGAATGATGTAACACGTGGTTGGGGAGAAGCCACGTTGTCGGTAGTGATATTGAGCAACAGTATTTCAAATATATGGGTAATTTCGAATAAAATGGGTACTATCTAAATAAAGGGGTAACAAATTTTAATAGTGTGAATGTGTGATTGAGCAGGCTGGGCAGCCTTCATTAATGTAATATGTTTAATTTTAGTAGTATCCGATAGTAAAGAAATGAAAAGGTAAATAAATAACATGTTGCAATTTTAATGAATTAAATAAAATCTTAGTTGGTTCTCTTTATAAATGCAAGTTGCGTCTGTTATTGATATAACCTTATAATCACTCTTGCATTTCAACATTCGTGTGATGAATTCTGGGCTAAGAGGGCAAAACGAGGTAAGTTTGAAAAGTAGTTTATAAATACTTTTGTGGTTTATTTGTATTAAAATGTAAATTAATTTAACAATGGCGCCGCGAACTGGAACGAATTTTATTAATTGAATTGCATTAAAATTCCACACCTACAACAAATGCAAGTTTGATTTGAAGGTTGAGTAAATACGTAAAAATTACGTAGCACATATAAAATAGTACATCAATGTTTAGAGGTTAAGAGTTAAGTGGTAGATGTTTTAAGTAAGAAAATTTAAATCAATATACTTATAAATATGGCAGGAAATAATGATGTTAATGAAATAACGAATGTTGACAATTTTGATGAGTCAGCTGTTATGAATAATATTGAGGTCCACTCGACTCCAAACGTGAGTCAGGACAATAAAACAAAGATCAATACAAATGAAACAAATAGTACAGATGATTTGGGGATTCAAATAACCCCAAAATTGAGTAGGGAAAGTAAAACTAATGATAATGAAGTCAACTTCACTGACGGTAACATAGAAAGCCAGATAACAGAATCAAAGGTAATGAAAGACATTGAATATCAATCAACACCTATCCAAAATAAACAAACGGTAGATAATAATGATGTAATGAATATGTTGCAATTAATTTTAGCACAACAAAATATTAAATTTAGCGAAGTGAAGAGTAGTTTTTACACCAAATTTGATGTACAAAATATTAAATTTAATGAGTTAAAAAACCTTATCAATGAGACCAATAACCATATAGAAAATACCCATGAAATATTTAAAAATAACTTGAATAAATTAGACCAGAATATTGAGAGAATGGGAGTGGATGTGATAAATACAGGTAGTAAGAGTAAAACAAGTGAAAATTATAATGATATGTGTAAAAACGTGGTATTAGAGAGTAAGATGATTAAGGAAGATGTTGAAGTAGAATTTAGTAACGAAGTGTTGTTAACGAGTGCTGATGAAAGTGAGAGAGAGTGTAATGAAAATGTAGATGGGCAAAGGGCAAATTTTCCCTATGATGAACTAAGGTGTTCACAAATGTTGTTGAAGGGTAAGAGTCCCTTGTTATTGAAAGACATGAGGTCTTTGAGTTGTTCCCCGAATTTTTATAAGTTAGTGCCCTCTGTGTGGGATGGTGTCGAAAGTGTGAGATGGTGTTATGGTGAGAGAGATTTAGATAGAGAGTTGTGTGTTGATAGAGAGATAGAATTATATAAGTTAAAGAGAAATTATAAAGAGTTGAAAGAGAGGTTAGAATGAAAGGAAATAGATGATGAAATGCTTACCTGTTGAAAGAGAGATAAATGAATATTTTGATAATACCACTGTAAATGATAAACACTTACCTTATGTTGTAATGAATGTAGTAGAAGAATATGATGAGAAAATAACTGACTTTAGATTGAATAAAACTACTGATGGAGACCAAACTAAAATCACAAATGTAGACGGGTTTTATGAATTGATAGATAAGAATGATGTCAAATATTATGTCGATAATGGTCATAATAATAATAACAAATTGTGTGTGGATAACAATGAGGTATTTTATAAATATATTCGATGATGGAGGCTGAACATAAACTTAATAAATGGACATTTTAAATATTTGGATTTATGGTTCTGACCTTGCTGATTTTGGAAATGAAGTGTGGTAAAATTGAACAATTAATGACGTATGATTTCTAAATAATTGATAGTAAAATTAGTTGTGTGTATTGTAACAAGTATATATGTAACGGTACGAGATTGTAGGGCCAAGATAACATTTTTTAAAATTATATTCTCTATACAGTCATTGTTCACCCTTGTAGAACCCCGAGTTAGTCACCCAGATAGGCTGTGTTTATTGCAGAAAAAACGTCTATGTTTTGTCTCCGCACTCATGCAACGCAGACCGATGGTGAAGTAACATCAACCTGCGCCTCAGCCGTGAATTACGAAAGAGTATGTAACTGCACATTGCGCCAGGCGGCAAAAACATTGCTCACCTTCCCGCCTCTGCTAAGGCGCTCTTTCAATAGCACCAATGGGAGCACATATGCACGATCACGTGACCAAAAAACACTGTATGCAATTTAGCAAACTAACGCCAGTGCCAGTTGTGACATAGGGCCGCGCGGCCAGCCTAAAAAACTTCAAGTGACTTTCTAAGTGCGAAAAGTTACGTCGGCCGACTAAATAAATAATATACGTATAATTCGAACAGTGGTGACTGATGGTCATAACATTGACGTGAATTAACCAGTGTACCAGAGAAAAAAAAAACTAAACGCGGAGTGAACCGTAATGTTGAACAAACAGCGATTGTACGACTCACCGAGAGACACCTGGAACGGTTAAGTACCATCAGTAACTAATTGGCCAAAACTTTTAAATTTCACAGATATAATGGGTAGAATACTAACCAAATTAACTAAATGAAATAGAAGGGTGAGAGAGAGAGAGTGAGTGAGAGCGTAAGTTTGGGGTACGTACCTACAAAGTAAAATACTGGTTCATAGATTGAGTAAATTAATTAATTGTAAAATTTTTTGCATTATCTTGCTGTTGTAAGGGGATGATGCAAAGACCATTGTAGTAACTTTTTTATATCACTTTCATGTAATAAGTAATTAAGCGATTTTTGTGTGTAAACTGTTGTTCTACAGAGAGTAAAGAGGGAAATTAATTAAAGAAAAATAAATAAGCGCCATTCATTACATAACATGTGTTAGCGTAATTATTCGTAACTCAAACAAATAATCCTGTCTGCAGCTGTTTTCGTCTGAAAGACTTTGGAATAAAACCCTAAGGTAAGAGAATTATAATTTTGTAAGTAATCGTAGAGTTACATTTGGCCCCGAACCAGGGACCCGAGTCATATAATTTGCCTGTAAGCAATAGTAGAGATACATTTGGCGCCCGAACAGGGACCCGAGTCATATAATTTGTCCGTAAATAATCGTAGAGTTACATTTGGCGCCCGAACAGGGACGCGAGTATAGGTTACAACCTATATTCGCCAGACCTAATTAAGCTGCAGAAAGGGTTATTTGAGAGGGAGGACGTTTTGGTAAATTATATAAACGTCGTGATATATTAAAAGGGTTAAGTTAATAGGGGATAAGGTTAAAATTCTTATGTAATTTTTTTAAACTTATAAAAAATGGCAGGGAATAGTGACGATATCAATGAAATAGTTAACGTTGAAAATTTTGATGAGTCAAATATGAGTAATTTTGAGATACATTCGACTCCAAGCGCGAGTCAAGATAAAACAGAGTTAAACTTAACTGATCAGAGTAATGTAACTGAAGATTCGGGCGTGCAATTGACCCCGACTTCAACAAAATGTAATGTCCAATTCAATAGTGATGTAATGAGTATGTTACAATTACTCTTAGAACAAAATAAAGAACAGAAGAGTGATTCTGATATTAAATTTAATACAATTCATAGCAAATTCTATGAGTTAAAGGATGATATAAATAATATTGACAAAAAATTTGATGAGCGTTTATATGATATGAAACAACAGAGTGTTAAGTTAGAAGACAATATTCATAAACGTTTCAATGAGACGAATGAATGTTTCAATACATTGAAAGAACAAATAGTAGAGTCAGTAGCAGAACAGATTAAAAGTAAGAAATTAACAAATGTTAACAATGATATTGAAAATAGTAATGTGATTGAAAGGGCGGTATCAGAAAGTGATACGTTGAAAATAGATAGTGAAACAGTAAGTGAGAGTGAGAAAATTATAAGTTGTAATGAAGTAATAATTAGTGTTGTTGAATTGGAAAAAGAATGGAAAGAAAGAGTAGATGAATGTGTAGGGCAGAGAGTAAATTTTCCCCTTATTTGTGATGAACCAGAGTGTTCAAAAGTATTATTTTTGGGCAAGAGACCCTTATTAGTGAAAGATTTGAATTGTTTAATTTTGCTGAATAATTTTGTACCCTCTGCGTGGAATGATAAAAGTATATGTTGTTATGATGAGAGAATTTTAGATAGAGAATGGTGTATTGACAAAGAGACAGAATTGTATGAATTACAGAGAGATTATGGTGAGTGGAAGGAAATGTTAGAAGTATGTTTAAACAAGAGTAATTTACTGTATGATGAAAAAGTAACTGACCCGATATTGGAAATATTTACCGACGGAGACTTTACAAAGAATACTGATGTTGACTTAGTACATGATTATTATGGTAAAATGAATAAACTGAAATGTTATGGTTACAAAACCCAAGATAACCATATACGGAATGTAAATAAAATTCAAAATTGTTATTTGAAACCCCGATTAATTTTTGACGATGGAGGTTGAAATTCATAAACGAACAATTTAAATATGTCAATATATGATAATGACCTAGCTGATTTTGACATTGAAGTGTGATGCAACTGAATAATTATTGTTGAAGAGTTGTAAATACATGTGTAGTGAAATTAATTTTATGTATTATAAAATGTTGAATGGTTTGTATGAAATAACATTGTTGTTAAATGTTTCAGAGGTTACACGGAGATATTGGTGTGTGTGTGTGGTGTGTATTTTGTATTCATGTCAATAAGTGGATTGTAAGTATAAAGTTCATAATACTAATCAGATAGAATAAAATGTTTACAGGTGTGAAAAGAGTGTAATAATAATAATAATAATGGTATTGAGATAATAGTATTAAATAGAAACTGTAATTGAAAGGTAATAATAATTGAAAGGTGAATTAAAAGTATATTTGGTTGAACTGTAAGAAATAGACATTGATAAATATGTTATCTAAAAAATTTATAAAGACTGAAAGTACAGGTGTTAATATGATGTAACCAGGATGTTTATACTATGTGAGTCTTGCAGACTAGTGTTTATATAAACAGGTGTGGTATGTTGAGACTAAGGTTCACAGACATACTTGGTGACAATAACAAAGAATGTTGTAGTCTGCTGAATCAGTATCTGAAGTAAAACCTTATTGTGATAGAAAGGAATTGAAATTAAATTTTTTTACAGACCAAATAATAATGAGGCCATTACTGTAATTTTTGAGATTAATTGAATTAATTAAAGTAAAATTTTACAATTAAACTAATTTAGTAATAAAATTAATAGAAACGATTTTTAACAATGAACTTAACTTTATTTTCATTTAAATTCAAATTGGAATTATAAATTAAATGCTAATTGATGCCAATAATGATTAAAACATTTATTTAACACTGACAATTGATGGAAAATGTTCAGGATGAGATAGGGTTTGGAAAATAAGATGTATATACTGCTGTCCAAGTAACTTGTACCAAGGCTAATCTATATTTTATGTTTAACTGTAGATTCCCCACCTAAGTGCGGTCATGGCCTCACCGGACCATGACCGTGAAAGTAGTTAATTGTGGCAAATCATAAATTTTACTTGATATAACCGGCTTGTGGTTTGTTTTATTTTGTCAACCCGGTGGTTTGTTAGATTTAGTAGGGGGGTTATTTTTTGGGGGATCTACCAAATTTTGGAACAGGTCTATTTTCACCCAGATAGGGGTGGTAGTCCATTAGGGGTGTATAATATAAAAAGAATAGTAGGCTATATGTATACCGAATTTTATTGTAACGCCGAAGCAAGGATGGGGGTGGAATAAAAGAAAAAAATGTCCACCCCTTCCGCATCAGTCCTTGTGAAAGCAACTAGACGCCACAGTCTAGGGGGGGTAATAGTGAGTGTGGATGGGCGGTGACCCAGTTACAGGTCACGAGGGAGATGTGGGTTACGGCGAGGATGAGGCTGAAAAAGGCCAAGAAGCCTCGTGCAGACCACATTCAAATGTAATGGGTATCAGGGGTTAAGGGATTGAAAGGGGGGTATATATGTATATATATAAAAAAAAAAAAAAAAAAAATTTATAGTAACTAAGTATAAATGGAGTTAATGTCATTTTGTGTAATTAAGGTGTTATTTTGGATGGGCAACATTGTATGGGGAATATTATTCAATTTAACTGGAATTTATGTGTATCATTGTAAACCAATATTGTTTTATTAATATTATTCTTTAGGGTCTATAATATAAAATGAGCCAGTACGTTGTCAATGAACCAGTACGGCTAAGAGGAAACAAACCAGTTGTGGGATAAGGAGTGATGGAAGGCCGTTTGTCAATGTTTAATTACATGTTTTAAAGTCAGGCGATACTGGGGCGGGTATCTGTCCGAGCTTATGGTGGTGGGATCTCGAGCAGAGAAGTCCAGTAAGATCGGATGGGTGCTGTCGCAGTCGCCAGACTAGGGGGGTAAGAACCCATGATTTAGTAGTGTTCAGGGGGGTTGCGGCGCCATATCCGCACTGATCCTCTTAGGTTTAGGCAATAAGAGTTTGAACGCTCCGGCCTTCAACCTCTTATTGGGGGGGTATTGTAACGGTACGGATTTGTGAGCCACCCCAGTTTAATTTCATATTAATTCAAATCATTATTTTAAGCACTTTCCAAATTGCCAGACTTTCACCTGTAAGGAGCCTCCAGTACAGCAATGCAACATACACAGCCAGCCAAAACAACTGCCAGACGCATTGCACAATCACATAGCAGTCTGCTGTGTGTCATTAGTAAGCACACTTCTTCACCAGTGTTTGCATCGGACAGTAAAGAGCAGTTTGACGAGTTCGTTAAAACAGTGGCCTCGGGAGTACAAGATAGGCCGTAGAATAAATTCGGCCTATCTAGCTAAGTGTTAAAACATTTATAAAAAGTTCTACTGCAATTCATGGCCGCGTGGCTAGCCTATTTACCATCCAAGCGCTCGAGCAAATTTTAAAAGCCAGCCAGCTATATAAATATATACTTTACAGTGCATAAAGTTTAAAGTAATTAACAACAACTAAACTCAATGCAAACTAGTGTCGGAGTGCGTCGAAACCAAGCAAGCGTCTCAACAGGCAGTGCTACGAATTGGACCATGGGCAGTTAAGTAAAAGCGAAAGCACATAATTAAATGGCAAAAACAAATTATAATTTTTCAATAATAAAAAAATCTATTATTTTCAATAAAAATGTCCAGCTTAAATGAGATCTCTAAGGGAACAGATAAATTACGTATTGGTTCATTAAATAGAATTCATTATAGTTAATTCTTTACTATATGTTACGGTACTATTTAGAAATAGTTAAGGAAAGTTTTTTTTGGATGTATACCTGTTCTGATTGATAATTACTTACAATTTATTGATAACAGCAAGAAAAGGTAGTCATAAAAATATAATAACCTGTTGTATTATGAGTGCTAAATAAAAAAGAAAGATAATTTGTTACAATTTGAAAATTTTGGTGTTAACGTAATTATTGAACATATCAAATCCAAGTAATCCTTTTTGCAGCTGTTTTCGTCTGAAAGACTTTGGAATAAAACCCTAAGGTAAGAGATAATTATAATTATAATTTTGTAAGTAATTCGAAGAGTTACATTTGGCCCCGAACTAGGGACCCGAGTCATATAATTTGTCCGTAAATAATCGTAGAGTTACATATAATGTAAACAATGTGTGTAGGTAATTGTT
This sequence comes from Magicicada septendecula, assembly GCA_034769895.1. Lineage (NCBI taxonomy): Eukaryota > Metazoa > Arthropoda > Insecta > Hemiptera > Cicadidae > Magicicada > Magicicada septendecula. The sequence goes on along the minus strand of CM068375.1, from coordinate 404,636,668 downwards.
TTAATAATAATAAGATTATTTCAGTAGACTAAATAAATAATGAAAATAATTTTGAAGACAGTAATTAATGAATTGTAATTGTTTTGATAATAATTGAAATAGGTTGTGTTTTCAATAACTGATTTAATTAAAATAATTTGAGATGATAAACATTTTTTGTTGGATTTAAAATGTTATACAATTGAGTTGTGATAATGATGGATTTAAATTATTTTATGAGATGTGAATTTGACAATAATTAATAAATAAATAAATGTTAAATTGTTTAGTATGGAATAACATTGTTGTTAAAATGTTTCAGAAGGTACAGGGAGTTATTGATGTTTATATTTGTGTGCTTATGACAGGGTATGAGCGATGTACTGTGAGTATAAAATGTTTACAGGTGTTGAAAAGATTTTAACTCAATGATGAAACTAATTTGAGATAATTGTACTAAATAGAAACCATACTCAAAAGGTAGTAATAACTGAAATATGAGATAAAATAAATGTTAATAATAAATTTGAAATTTTGAGGAATCTAATTGTAGCAAGTGATAAATAATGAAATGATGATATACAGAAGAGTTAATAAAGATTTCAAATTATAATGTTCATAATTTCCTGTATAAATTATTTAAAAGAGAATTGTTTGTTTAATGTGAATGTAACAATGTCAATGTTCAAGGTCAATGTTATGTAATGTTATCATACAAGATATGTGGGTAATTTTGGGGGGTTGAGTGGTGTTGATAGAAGTGCTATACTTATGGGATGTAGGAACTGTAACTGTAGAAGGGTTAGTTTAGTTATTAGGTTGGCTAGTACAGTGGTGGCATGTGCCACTGTAGGTAGCGGTAAGTGTTGGGGGTAACAGAGAGTGTTACCTCCATCGGACGCCAAAATGGCGTAGAATACACGGCACACCTTTTATATAATTTTATATTATATGCTGATTGATTGCCATGCTGTGTATCATAATGACGAAGAGAACATGCCTGAATTTAGAGTTGATTGCCCCGCCTTTTCGGGCGATTACAGCCTTACCAGCACTAATCGTGGTTTTCGATAGCGGTCAGCTTTGGCCAAAAAGTTAGAACCTTGACCATAGCTGGCTTGAAATTGGTGTATATTTGAAATTAATGGGGGGTGACTTTAGGGGAATCCCCGGAACTATGGAACAGTGGCTGCCACTCTGTTCGCGTGGGAACAGTAAACCAGGTGGTAGACCCGTCTTAAGGGCTTATTAATATATAACAGATATGATGATATCTACCTAATTTTAAAATGTAACGCAGAAGCAAGGACACGGAGATGTTAAATTCCTCCACCAATGCTGTCCTTGTGGATGCAAATGGGCGCAACAGTCCACCATCAGAAAATAATAGTGTGTGTGGTTAAGGAGGTTACCCAGGGGGGTAACGAATCTAATCTAATTAACAAATCTAAAATTTGGTAACTGAATAATGATGACTTGCTCCTGAGCTAATTAAATAATTGTATCATGATTCGAGAAATAGGTGCATTAGATGTTTATTCTGTCTTATAAATGTATTAGTTTATTGTGTTAGAGGTAAGGATTGATAATATGTGTAATTTGTATAATTTTGAAATGTGTTTATAGTAAGGTCATTCACCTTGCTAAGAAAATCAGCTGATCAGCTGTAGAATATCACTTATGAATGATTTGCAATTTTTTCAATGTAGTTAAATATTTGAATATGAGGAAAATGGAACGTAATTAATGTTTGAATAATAGACTTTCAATGTGTTAAAAGATTTTAAGCTAAATGATGATAAAATGAAGTGAGATAGTTGAGAATTTTAAAGGTAATGTAAAAGGTAAAGTTTGATTTTGGGTGATTATTATTTTGTTAGGACATGTAGATCAGTCCATGTTGAGTTTAAAGGGGTATTAGAGATGAATACATATTGTTGTGAATAAATGTAAGATAGAATTTGAATACTGATAGTGACACAGTAGCTATGGGGAAAATATGTAGAGTATTGATTGATATATTGATGTAATAAGTAAATGGAGATATTTTGTAGTAGTTGAAAGTGATGTATTGGGAAAATAATTAGTTGATGGGGATTTTGTAAGGGGGGTGGTGTGATAAGGAGTCCGCAACGAAAGGTGTTGGGACAGGAAGGGACCGTTTAGCGCCGGAAAGGGTTGCCTAGGGAAAATCCAGGAACCAGATAAGGGAATGAGAAATGGGAGGGGAACACACATCCTGAGTACAAAGGGGTAGAGTTTTTTTTTATATATAAGGGTAGAATGATGCGATATGAGTTCAGTAGTAAGTTGGGTTTAGAGAATGTTTGATAGATGTTTTTGATAGAGGGGTGTCATGTTAGTTAGAGCTGTTGGTGAGTATTAGAGTCAGTAGGGGATTAAGAGAAAATATAAATGCCAAGTGGTAAATCAAGTCATTATGAATAATTAAATCACCCAAACTAATGGAGATTGAGAATGTTACAGAAAGTAAATCATAGTTAGAATGAAAAAATTGATTGAAACAAATGACAAATTTTAATAAAATTTGAGAATAATAGAAAGCTATAAAATGTGTAATTTTGATTAATTTAAATGTCAATTTTATTGTTAATTGTAATACTATGTTAATTTTCAATGTCTTATTTTATTATGTTTTATTGTGTTAAAAGATAAAAAATTTTGAAGATGTTCTATGTACTTTATGATGTAGTTCTGTGTATACCATAGGTAGGTCAAGGTCGTTGACTTGACCCAGTTTGATCAGCTGATAGTTGATGTTATAAACTAGACCAGTTTCTGGCAATTGATTGATGCAACCTGGTTACTTTATTGAATTAAATGATTTTGATTTTCCCGAAATTGATAAAAATTAATATTTTGATAAATTTAAATTTTTTTTTGGAAAAAAAAATTTCGAATTTTGTGCCTGCCATATAGGTGATGTTTGAATTTCAAGTGTATTATTGTTTATGTGTATTACTAGTGTTTTATGGAATTATATTGTTTAGAATATGTGTGTAAACAAATGTTAGAGTAAGTGAATTCATGTTTAACAAGGTATTCAATTTGTTTTCTTTAGGATTGTTAGTAGTAGTGAAGAGAATTAGGGATTAAGGTAAAAGATTTTCTTATTGCGATTTTTGAGGAAGTACAATTTGAGTTTAACGTAAATGGATTTTGAGTATAAAGAGAAATGTTTTGAGAATTTTAAAGGATAATTTTGTTTAGTGAGTAATTCTGAGTGTGTGTACGAGCCCAGTAACTGCTAAAGGCAGCCCAGTGTGCTTGGTAAGGGGGAACATATCGGTTGAGGATCTGGCAGGGAATAAGGCCAGGGATTTGGATCTTTGGGGGTGGCATGTTAGAAGGTTAGGTGCGTGTCTGTTCGATTTTATGGTGTCGGGATCTCGAATAGAGAAGTCCAGTAATCTCGTTCAGGTGCAGCCGTAGTCGCCGAGCCAGTTAGGGGTTTAGCAATGAGATTTCTTCTGTTTCGACAGAAGATCTCTCATTGGGGGGGTATTGTAACGGGGCTAAAGGAAGGGGTTTTTGATTTTATTAAAAAAGCGTAAATTCATTTTCATCTGTGTAGCCAGCCACGTGTTAAACAAAAGCTTTGTTCAAACAAAGAAACAGTGAGGTGAACTAATTGCATTGGAATGTGTCGTGTTGCACACAACTTCGTAATTCTCAGAACTGTAATACAGTGTAATGCGCCCAAACGCACTAACATCGGCGGAGCGCATAACCCACGCTAAACACAAGTCGCACAAAATGGCTTGGTGTGAATTTGATTCAACAACGTACTTTAGAGACGACGGAAGTCTTGACGAAGTCACGCCCATCTGTGTGGTGAAACCAGTGGACACCAAATTTCCGACGTCCAACACACGGGAGTTGCATGTGTTGCCTGAACAGTGACAATGGCTTTAACGCACAAGGCTTGCTTTCCGTCTTATCCAAAAAATCTAAGTGGTGGGGACTTGGTGAACGCTCTTCGCAGCACCTCACTGACGCTCGCCTGCGCAGGCAGCCCGCCAAACAGGGCTCATTAATAAAGTTTCAATATCAAGTAAAAGTGAGTTCAGTTATTCAAAATGAGGAAGTGAGTATAGTTTTTGGAAGAAGAAAAGGAAATTATAAACCGTTTCGGGCCTAGAACTAATTTTGTGAATGATGTAACACGTGGTTGGGGAGAAGCCACGTTGTCGGTAGTGATATTGAGCAACAGTATTTCAAATATATGGGTAATTTCGAATAAAATGGGGACTATCTAAATAAAGGGGTAAAAAATGTTAATAGTGTGAATGTGTGATTGAGCAGGCTGGGCAGCCTTCATTAAGGTAATGTGTTTAATTTTAGTAGTATCCGATAGTAAAGAAATGAAAAGGTAAATAAATAACATGTTGCAATTTTAATGAATTAAATAAAATCTTAGTTGGTTCTCTTTATAAATGCAAGTTGCGTCTGTTATTGATATAACCTTATAATCACTCTTGCATTTCAACATTCGTGTGACGAATTCTGGGCTAAGAGGGCAAAACGAGGTAAGTTTGAAAAGTAGTTTATAAATACTTTTGTGGTTTATTTGTATTAAAATGTAAATTAATTCAACACAATAACCAATCGTGACAAGTTATATGAGAAATTGATAGGTAATAACCCTATTAATTATGATGGTTTTATGAAATATAAGAATTTAAATGTGTGTTATATTAATGATAGTAATATAATGTTTTCAAGTAAAAATAAGTTGTATAGACATAAGATTTGACTACTGTTTGACGATGGAGGATAGATGTTTTGTTGTGTTAATGAACATTTAATTATGTGATAGTGTTTTTCAAGATGGACTGTTTATGAACTGATTTTTGGTAAATGATAAAATGATAATTTTGGATTGTATATTGTTGTGTGTATTAATGTCAATGTATTTGTGTATTCTTGATGTTGTGTAGTTTATGTGTTTTATGTAAACCATGTACTGTAGAATTTTAAATAACTGAAGAAAGTTTGATAATGAATATAAATAATTATGAGGTTTAGATTCTAATGAATAATAAAGGATTAAGCATGTAATATATTTGGATATTGAGAGGTATTGTTATTAGTAGGTAAGTGATGAATTTTCTAGTGGTATATTAAGGTGAAATGTTGTAAAAGAGTTTGGGGAATAATGATCAACAAGGCATCTGAGTTAGTTAAGCAGAGTTATTGGGAGTAAGAGAAAATAAGAAGTTGAGATACAGATAATACACGAAGAGGGTGTTAGATATTTTAGGGACACAGTAGTCAGTGATTATATGTAGAGAGGTGAGTAATGTGAATGGTAAATATATTTGTTGATGATGATATTTTGTAGTAAAGGATGAGGTGGTCAGGTGTGATCAACGTGCGGCGTTGGGGCAGGCGGAGCAATTTAGGTTAAGGGAGTGTTTGCCGATATTTGGTGGAGGGCAAATGGTTAGGAATGTATATGGCCAGGTAGGGAACACACATCCTAGTACAAAGACGAGCGGTGCCAGAGGATTTAAATGGGATTAGTGAAGGGGGTTGTTATGGAGATACTGATGTCATAATATGTTAATGGTTGTAAGTAATGGTTGTTAGAAAAAAGAGGGGTAGTAAGGTTAGATGGACAAATGCCAAAATGAGATATAGATAATAATAAATAAGAGAGAGTAACCCAAACTAATAAGGATAAAAGGGTTAGAAAAGGAAAATTCATAGTAGGAAGGTGAGGTAACTGAAAGGTAAATGATAAATTTGAAATTTTTTTTTTGTAGAATCTAATGGTAAATGAATGTTAAATTATAAAAGTTAATAGAAAGTTGAAGCCGTAGTGTGTTATAAAGTTTTGGATACAAGTTATTTAAATGTAAATTGTGTAATGTAAATGTAACAATGTTAATGTTTGATGTACAATGTTTTATTATGTTGATGGTACAATAGTGTGTGTGGTTAGGAGGTCGCTAGAGGGGTAACGACGTTAGCAAATGTTAAAAGATAGTAGATCTTAAATGTTAAAAGTATAAAGTTAGAAATGGTTTTGAACAAAATATAGTCTGATGCTGTTGCAAAATATAATATGATTATAAAGTTGAGTAATAAAATTTGAATGAACTTGTTTGCCATAGTAGTTATAGGTTGAATTTTATAGAGATAAATAGGTGATGGTGTTTTGGGAATTTTGAAGGAGTTGTTTACGTGTTATGTTATCTATAGGAATATATATTTTTCTCTTATAATGAAGAGATTGAGTTTAGTGTTGATTAAAGATCAGTCTATTTTGAATTCTTGTTGTTGCTGTTTTGGAGAAATTAATTGAACAAACCAATGTCTCAGACGCAAACCAATGCAACTAAAGGGAAACATATCAGTTGTAGATATGGAAGTATGTTAGACCACTATTTTAAAAATTTTGTATTCGATGTTTCAGAGTTTGGTGATGTTGTGACCTCGATCCTGAACTGACTGGAGCGTTGAGTACCTAATGACTTTATGGTGTTGGGATCTCACCTGAGAAGTCCAGTAAGGTCAGACAGGTACGATCATCATCATCATCGGACCAAGGGTAAGTGATTGTATTTCTTTTTATATCAACACTACAGGGGGTTGTGGTGACATATCTGAGCTGATCCCTTTAGGAAGTGTGAATGGGTCAATGAAAGTTTTTATGCTTCGGCATAAAACCTTTCATTGAGGGGGTTTTTGTAACGGGACAAAAACCCATCTTAGGATTTATTTGACCTAAATAGAAATTTTTATTGTAATTTGAATTAATTAAGGATTATAAGGTTGGTTCCCTGAGAAACATAAAACACGACGCAGTTGTCACCGTATGATTCGACCTCAAGGCCGAGGGTGTACGTGAAAATTCGCACGTAGTTAATGGTTGCACTGATCGACACAAGCAAATTGGTATGACAAATATTGACACATGTCATAACGATGATGAGGAACAATGCCGTCAGCTGCTGCAGACAAAGAGTTGATCACAATTGATCCCCTTCCACCCGTCAACAATACGACACAATGTCTCCCCACTCTGAAGACATCAGCCCAAGTGGCAACAAGTTGTACAATTCCGCTGGCCGTCATGGCCATTATCAACAATACAGTACTTTCAAATCAGTTAATTACAAGTGAAAAATATAAATTCTAAATTCAGTGCTTAAAAGGAGAACAGAACAGTGGAACAGTGAGACCTCGGCCCAAAATTATTAACAGCAGAAGTAAACCGGACTACGAGAACTTCGAATCTACAAGCAGGAAAGTTAAAATTCCAAAATTTATCCAACCTTTTAATATATATGAGCTCAGAAATAGAAATGAAATAATATGTAATGTGTGTGTGTGCGTGAACGCATGGTAGAGTGAAAGGCCGGCCTAGAAGGTAGACATTGGTTTGTGGAACGTACTTTTATTACCATCAGTAAATTTGCAATAACGACTGACAAAAAGATATTAAGCCAAAATGAATAAGTAAATACGAATAAAACACTGAATATTAAATATCGATGTAAGAGTAATTTGTAGACGCCATCTTGTTTTGTATGCAATGACGTCATTGTAATCTGTATTAAAAATATGCAAAATTGGCTTGAGTAAAAGTAATGTTCATGTCTAAAAACGCTACCAGAGTTTTTATTTCACACACCACTGTTTCCGCAATCTCGCCTATAACGAACCTGGACCCAATAAATAAAGTAATAAGAGCAAGTGAACCATGAGTACCGGAGCAGTATACCATAATTATGTGGTAAGTACGATGATTATGTACTTGGTACAAAAGAAAATAAATAATAAGTCACGGTAGGAATAACTCTACATAGTTTAAAATAATAACGGAGTGAGAAACACTAGCAAACATGTGTGGTTGCTTGTTCTCTATTTTACTGATCTTCAGATATAATGTAATGTGCATTCCAACAATAATGAAATGATGAATTTTCTACTATTATTTTCTGCATTGTTCCGAAAAACAAGTCTCTTTTGACTGCGATAACTTGACGAAAACATTCTCAAAAGTTTTTCATTCACAGAACCACAATGGATGAAGAAAAAGTCCAAATGAGAATGTAAAAAATGGATTTTTAAAGACATGCAGCACGCTTTTATAACACAATATAGCAAGTTTTCAACTAACGTTTCAGTTCTAGGCTCATTTACCTTGGGAACAGTCACCTAAAGGGAAAATTCAGTAAAGTCACCATTTCACGTTTGACAAAATTCACCTACAGCAATTAATTCTAAGAGAATTCAAACAGAGCAAAGTCATCCAGTAGGTTGTTCGCTGTTGTACTGTCCTCTAGTCTCTCTGGATGCAGAAATTCACAAGGCCAGCAGGTTGTTTGAAACAGATTGTTTTTTTTTTTACAGGAAGAAAACAGAATCTGGGTACGCATGTTGTGGCTACAAGCATGCAGGTTTTCTGATGGTCATCCCTGGTCTTCAACTTGTACCCTTAAGTTATGATCCACAATTTTTCGTTCACCTTCTTATATTTCATAAGGTCCAAAAGGTAACCAATATGCGAGGGGTGTTTGATAAGTCTGTGCAAATTCAGGAAATGGCGCTCACAGTATATAAATGACATCATTTTTAGTTTCCCGCATCTCCACTAGGAGCGTACACATGCGTCCACATTGTTGCCAATCCTTTGAATTGATGAAGTATTGTGATTTGCAAAAAATGGATGAAAGAGAATTTCATGTTGTGATGAAACGTTACTTTTCGAAAGGCAAAAACCCCACAGGGAACTAAATCCAAGCTGGATAAATATTATGGTGAGTCAGCTCCATCGACTAGAACAGTTTACAAATGGTTTGGTTATTTTCGTAGTGGTCACATGAGCACAAACGATGCTGAACGTTCCGGACGGCCTGTTGAGGTTACAACTGCATAAATATTTAAAAAATCCATGATGTGGTAATGGAGGACAGAAGATTAAAAGTGCATGAAATTGCTAAGACAATAGGCATCTCAAATAAACTGGTGCATCACATTTTACACGAACACTTGCATATGCGAAAACTATCCAGAAGATGGGTGCCACGTTTGCTCACAACTGATCAAAAGCGTCAATGAATATACATGTCTAAATGATTTGGAGCCGTTTCAGCGCAACTGAGAAGAATTTTTGCAGTGTTTCATAACCGTTGATGAAACTTGGATACATCACTACCAACCTGAAACCAAGGAACAGTCAAAACAGTGGGTTGCAGTAGGAGAACATGCTCCAAAAAAAGCAAAAACCGTTCCATCAGCAGGTTAGGTAATGCCCACTGTCTAATTGACTTTCTGGAGAAGGGTAAAACGATAACTTGGCAATATTATGGATCTCTGCTGGATCGTCTAAACGAGGAAACAAAGAAAAAACAACCACACTGACGATAAAGAAGGTTATTTTCCACCAAGTCAATCCACTAGCTCATTCTTCTGCGATTGTGACAGCAAAATTGTTTGCATTATGCTACGAAATTCTTCTGCACTCCCTCCTACTTGCCAGACTTAGCACCTTCGGACTATTATCTGTTTCCAAATTTGAAGAAGTGACTTGCTGGAAAGATATTTACACAAAATGATGAAGTTATTGCCAAAACATCTGCATATTTTGAAGACTTCGATAAATCATACTATAAGGATGGGATCAAAATGCTTGAGCATTGTTGGACTAAGTGTGTAGTGTTGAAAGATTATGTTGAGAAATAAAAATGATTTTTCCCGAAAAATTGTGTCTTCTTTATTTTTTCACGGACTTACCAAACACCCCTCGTAATGAAAATGTGATGTTTTTATAATATACACACACTTACTGCTTACTAATGGTACCTATAATCTCAATCTTCTATTGTAGTGTATTCATTGTTCAAAACCTAAAGATACCATACATACGATTTATAATAAAGTTTTTAATTACTCACATTAATTACAAGAATGTATGATATCTTTAGGTTATGAACAATAAATACACTACAACAGAAGTAACAACATGTCGACTTGAACAAAATAACTTTATACATAACGTTTGACCAACAGTTTGTGTCATCTTGGCCATTATAAGCATTCTGTCATCCTAATTCTTCGATTTCTCTCAGCACACTTTGTGAGCTGGTAAAAACATTAGAATAATGTGGCCAGTCTGAAAGACATTCTGAACAGCATATGAATGATACTCAGTTGGCTGAGTAGGATGATAATGTAATTACATCAATTATATTAGACTAAATATTTTATCCTGGGTGAACCACAGTGAGTGAATTTATCTGGATGAAATGCCCCTGGGGAAAATGGACAGCTCCCATTTTTTTATTGTTCTCAGGTCTCTGCAGAAGACACCTTTTCAGGAAACAATATAAGCTTCTTTTCCATCAGCATAAATAATATTTCATCAAAGTGTAAATTCTTAATGATTTTGTATATCTATATAACCATAAATATGCCCTCTTCATCTTTGGCATCATTTTCATACAAAAACAAAATGACGCATTTTGGTTGTAGATCAGAGTATATTTATAATAGTATTTATTCATGCAAAATACTTCCAAAAAAACTAAAAATAAAAAACATCACACACACACACACACACACACACACACACACACACACACACACACACACACACACACACACACACACACACACACACACACACACACACACACACACACACACACACACCTCTGTAAAGACAATTTTAATAAAATGAATATTTATAATTATTTGGTTATCAATACAGTCTGCTTAAAAATGTTGTTTAGATTATCATTATGACTGTACCTTTTTGCCTGCAGCAGCTCCAACCTTTGATTTCTTTGTACCACGTACTTTCTTCATCCTGTTCTTGCGTTCTTTACGCTGTTTCCTTGTCTGTTTTTGTTTCTCATACAATCCATGCTGTAATGTAATTGATTATTATGCACTAGTAAGTTTCCCAGTTTATTTTAAAACTATTTTAAAAAAATGTTTACTTCCGTCTATGGTAGAATTTTACATATGTGAAAACAATGCTTTTCATAATATTATTATTGTATTAACGAATTTATTAATAAAAATATTGTTTTAACGTATAATTATAAATCAAATTAAAAATTCTAAAACGGAAACCACACAACTCTACAGATTAATGCAAAAAAAAAAGAGTTCAATCAGAGAATGAATACAACACACATGAATTAAGAATATTGAACAGCTTACGGTTTGTGTTTACTTGTACACCAGAACAATTCACAACAGCATTAATTCATACAAAATACTTACAAAAAACTAAAAACTAATAAAATATGTAATGTGCAAGCATGTTCACACACACTGAGGCAATTTTAATAAAATGTAAATAGCATCATTGAGAAGCTTAGAAGAATATTTAACAAAACTGAGCTGAATGGAAGTAAGATTTTAATGGGACAAGAAATGCCCACCAAATGCAAATGCTATTTACATTTTGTAATATTTTTTTTTAAATATGAAGGTTATAATTATTTATCATAAAACTAGTTCTGTTATTCACACTTACTCCACATACAAACCACTAAACTGTTAAAAAAAAAACCTGCAGCCTATAGAAAATAATTCCCAATGTTTTCACATATTCTGGTGAGATCAAAAATAATTTACAAGTCAGTTGGTTATCCCTATTCCATTTACCTCTACACATATTTCTTTCCCTTTGTTTAAATACCAACAATATAAAGAAGGTGACACATCAGAAGATACAGTCATCAGAGATGAGTTCCTTGAATTACCTTAAGATATTCAATATTGGACAAGGAACAAGAACAGTAATATATTGTTACCACACAATTACAGAATGCACTTGAAGAGTCAAGAGAGTCCTTCCACCCATTAATCTGCTGGCTAGCCGAGCAGGTGCAGCATCTTGGTCAAGTACCCTCTAGACTCTTCAAGTGCTTGTTAACTACACAAATTATGCTGGCATGGAAAATTAATCTGGAACGTCTGCAGGCTATATATAAGAAACAGCGGCTACCCTAGTTACACCTGGAGAGACTGTAGAGCACGATCCAGTGGTTGTTGTGGAAAGTGATTACTGTGATATAATTACTGTGGAACTCTTTAATACAAACAGAATTATTACTGTTGCACACCACTACAGAAAAATTATTCCGATTAGCGCTTTCAAGCTTCTCAGCTCATCGTCAGAACAGAATTTTTGTTTGTGATTATAACCACTAACACAACTTTCTTTTTTAAACATTTTTGTTTGTTAACGGTCCAAGTCACGTGTTTTAATTTCTTATTTTCTTACCTTTGTTAGGTCCGTCTTGTGACTTTTATCTAAAATAAAATTAGTGTGACGCGTTTCAGGTCATCTGACCCATCTTCAGACACTTGCTCGAATTAGAAGAGATGACCTCTTTTCGAGCAAGTGTCTGAAGATGGGTCAGATGACCTGAAACGCGTCACACTAATTTTATTTTAGATAAAATTCACAAGACGGACCTAACAAAGGTAAGAAAATAAGAAATTAAAACAACTTTCTTCATTAAACTCTTTAATAGTTGACATTATTATTGTGTATGGACTAATTTAACTTAATTTAATTTAACTGTATGAGTATCTTGTTGATTTCAAATTCTTATTTGTGACTCATTGGCGTCAGTATTTTGTTTCCACTACCATACGATGGCCAGGGAGACAATCGTAACTATATAAAAAGCAAGTTCCATCTACCATTTTAGGCCAGGAAAATTAGACTTTTGGTTCGAAATAATTAGAGGAAAGCTGGAAATTGTTTTAAATGCTTTGTTTTACTCCTAAATTGAATAGTTTAAGTTTGTCCCAATTTCCTAGGTCTGCGTTACCCGCACTCTCCAAAAAACTGCAAAATTTTTGGACTTTTTTCAAAACAGCTGTTGAGCACTTTGTTTCCATCAATTTTAAACTTGAGGTACTCAATCGACGCAGAATTTAATGCTCTACAATTTATAAACATGTAACTTTTTCTGTAGGAAGCGTACTTTGCGAGTTATTTGCAAAAAACTGAAAAAAGTCCGAAAATTTGGCAGTTTTTTGGAGATTGCAGGTAACGCAGACCTAGGAAATTGGGGCAAACTTACACTATTCAATTTAGGAGTAAAACAAAGCATTTAAAACAATTTCCAGCTTTCCTCTAATTATTTCGAACCACAGCCTTTTTTTGGTCTTATTTCCCTGGCCTATATTTACATGATGAAAAAAAAGTTAAAGAATGGTGTGACAATCTGGACTGAATATCACAGGACAGACTGGCTGAAGCACCACTGTATTGTAGTTTGGACGAATGGCCAAGGAAACACTGAGTATAGGAAAGGTGCTACATAGTTAACTTTGAAGAGAAGTACAATAGAAATATCAAACATAACGAAACAATTAAATATTTGGGTGAACGTGTTGGTGATGTGAGTGTGTGCGTGCGTATGTATGTATCATTTTTTATGTGAAGACTTATGATAGTTTGTTTACATCTTCAAATTATATTTAAGAAAGCGAGCAAATTATAGTATGAGAGAACTTAATTTATACAGTATTACAATTTAAATTACTAAATGTAATGTTATTTTAATTAATTAAACAAACAGTAATCAAAAATTGGATATTAGATTGGTACATAAATTGATACCAATCTAATATCCAATTGTTGATTACTGTTTGTTTAATTAATTAAAATAACATTACATTTAGTAATTTAAATTGTAATACTGTATAAATTAAGTTCTCTCATACTATAATTTGCTCGCTTTCTTAAATATAATTTGAAGATGTAAACAAATGTGACTTTTCCCACTTTTTATTTTAATAAATATAACTGTATTTGTCATATGAAATATCTAGTAACTTATATTCGGGTCTGTTTACATTAATCGAATGAAGCACGTGTGTCACGTACATCATAATTATGGTACTTACCATAGTTTGGGATTCTGTTTACTTCGATCTTGATATTTCTATAATTACCTAGGGTCCAAGGATTCAACTCAGCGAGATTGCTGACAGAGATGGTCATGGAAATGAGAATACGTTTAATTGCAGCAACCATCATCAATCGTAATTTATTCAGGAATTTCTTAAATCGTGTACACAGTATAACAACTTAACATAGCGGCCATTACTTATTTCAGCCCTTTACTATCACCACTCCTTTATGTTTAATTAAACGCTAATTCAGACAATTCGGTTTACTGGTTATGCCTTAGTTTCATGATCATTTGATTCTTTATTATATTTAATTCGTTAACGCAAACCAACCCCCATTTATAAGTCGACATCTAACGTTTACACCTCTCTCACTCTCTCACATCCATACAGACATTCTGAATTTACTTTTGAATGTGTACACATTATAATTGCATTTTCTAATTAAACGAGCTCTTTAAATAAAATTTTGGGTTAGTCACTTCCCTTGTAAGTAGACTGGACGTTCTGGTAGAGGTGCCCATGTTGATTCCAAACGGCGTGGTTACATCTTCCTGACTGCACTGAGTTTACATTTAATTTTGAAAATATTACTTTATACTGTCCAAACTTTGAATGTAACTAACACTGTTTTACTTTTGATTACATTGTTACTACTTTGCAACACTTAAACCTGACTATTTCAAGCCAGCACTATTGTTAGCGTGTTGTCGCCATGATGAACTTCTGCAGACTGGGACGAAAATTATGCAAATTTTACGTATGTGTGTGTGTGTAAAACGTCATCGTTCTTTGTCTCTCGTTATATAATCGCCTTGTTAGTTGCATATTTTTATCACGTCATTGTTGTTTTAATGACGTTTGGCGTTGTTGGCCAATGAAACGGGAGCATGTAGCGCCGTTATTGGTGGCTGTAACCATTATAAGTCTTTTTATCTGCACGTACACTGCTGTCCTTGAAATTATTTTGTTGTCTTGGAACTGCATCGTTGTAGGCAAAAACCAAGGGAAATTGTATTACCCATATAAATGACTTTAGAAACATCGAAATACAATAGTTTACTACCTTGCATACCATACTTTTTATATCAGACTTTTTTGTACTGTCACAAAACCCCCTCAATGAAAGGTTTTGTGTCGAGACACAAAAACTTTCATTGACTCATTCACACCTCTCTAAAAGGATCAGCTCAGATATGGAGCCACAACCCCCTGTAGTGTTATTATAAAATAAAAACAAATTCAATCACTTACCCTTGGTCCAATGATGAGGTTCGCACCTTCTGACCTTACTGGACTTCTCCTGAGAGATCCCTACACCATAAGGCCATGAGGCACTTTACGCTCCTGTTCTGACTCACCGGCCAGCTCAGGACCGCGGTCACCACACCATAAAACTCTGAAACATTCAATACAAAATTTTAAAATCGTGGCCTTCTCTATATCCATATCCACAACTGATATGTTTCCTCTTAGTATGTTGGTTTGCGTTTTGGGGCGTTGGTTTGCTTAATTCTAAAATTTCAAACAATGTATAACAAGAATTAAGATAGAAATTGCTTCCCCTTTAAACAATCCGGTACCTAGTACACATTTCTGACTTCCGTCAACTCTATTCATTCCCTTTATCACATGAAAACAATTGTTCTTAACCTAAACAACAATGTATTTTACTGCTTGAGCAACAACCATTAACCCTAATATTTTACTTCATATCATCTTACAATATCTATATCATGGCAAACAATTTTAAAGCTTCATAATTTCTTTACGACCTTTTCTTATGTCTAACTTTCTTTATAACAGAATCATTTCTAGAGAATGGACAATCTATACAAAATTTTGATATTATAATCGTTACTATCCTGGTAGTAACCTCCTATCCACACACACTATTGTCAACATAAGAAAACACAATAAAACATTGTACATCATAAGCATTCAACACTAACATTGAACAATTCACATTACTTAATTCATATTTACATAACTTGTAGCAGAACTTTATAACATTTTTCCTATCAACAATTCTCTATTCAACTTTTAATATTTAACATTCATTTAGATTCTATACAAAACAATTTCACATTTATCATTACCTTTCAGTTACATCACCTTTCTACCATGAATTTTCCCTTTCTCTAACCTTTTTATCCTTAACTAGTTTGGGTGACTTTCTATTATTCATTTTTTCTCTATCTTATTTTGGCATTTGTCAACCTAACCTTACTCACCTCTTTTTCACTAACAACCGCTTCTAACCATTTACATATAATATGACACCAATATCTCAATAATAACCCCCTTCACAAATCCCATTTAAAACCTCTGGCACCGCTCATTTTTGTACTAGTATGTGTGTATTCCCTCTAACCAACTCATTCCCTTATCGGTTCCTGACCCTTTCAGATAACCCTTTCCGGCGCTAAACGGTCCCTTCCTGTCTCAACATCTCTCGTTGGACTCCTACACCAATACCCTTATTACAAAATATCACCACCAACAACAAATATAATTACCACTCACATCACTCAACTCTACATATAATTACTAACCTACTGTGTCCCTAAAATATCTAACACCTCTTTATATTTTATCAGCATCTCAACACCTTATTTTTCCTAACTCCCAATAACTCTATTTTATCCTTACTACCCAAACTCTTTACAACATTTCAACTTAATACACCATTACAAAATTTATCACTTATCTGCTAACAACACCTTTCATATCCAAATACATTACCTGCTTAATCATTTATTAACCCTTAGAACCTGAATCTTACAATATCCTTTAAAATCATTATTAACTTCCTTCAATTATTTAAAATCGTACAATACATGCTTACATAAAAAAATACATAAAGTACACAACAGCAAAAATACACAAATACATAGACATCAATACACAAAAATATACAATTCACATAATCATGAAATCATTTACCGTAATCAGTCCTAATCAGTCCATTTTTAAAAACACTGTCCACACAATTAAATGTTCATAACACAATAAAACATCTATCCTCCATCGTGAAACAATAGTCTTATCTTTGGTCTGTACAATTTATTTTTTATTAAATACATTATATTAACATCATTAATATAATACACATTTAAATTCTTATATTTTATAAAACCATCATAATTAATAGGGTTATTCCCTATCAATTCAACATACAACTTGTCACGATTGGTTATTGTCCTGTCACCTCCAGTATAATTAGTCACCACTAGATACGTTATAAAGTCATTATTTTCATTATCATCTTTTCCTACTGCTATATCAGCTTCATTACAAGGTAAGTTCTTATTTTTATTATACATCATCTCTGTTCCTAACTTTTCCATAAATTCTTCATAAGTTCTATTTATTTTAAAAATCTCTATCTCCCTCTTTCTCTCACAATATCTCTCACTTTCAAAACATCTCTCTCTTTTAAACTATCTCTCATAATAACTCTCCCAATAACACTTCTCTCTCTCAATATATGCAGGGGACTCTACTACTTTATCACTGCACAACCTATGAAGTGCACAAAAAACCAAGGGAAATTTATCTGTAGACCTATCGTCTTTCACATATTCATGTGAAGCCATTTCTTCACCCCCCACTACAACATTACGGGAAAAATTTACCCCCTGCAACCCCTTTATCTGTAAATTCTCTCTATACTTTCTCTCTAATTCATCAACACTTTTTATCACTTCATTATCAAATTCTACTCCCAGTATACTTTTATCACCACTCTCAATACTCACACAATTATTTTCTAACACCATATTTTTAATTCTATTATCATAATTCTCACTACTACTTACCTTGTCTTTATTTTCATTCAATTTATTTGATTCTCTACTATTCTCTACCCCCATTTTACACTCGTAATTTTCATCTACTTTATTCTTTTGTCTATCAAACTTCTCATTAACTAATGCAACTATTTTCTCTTCCGTTTTATCGAAACGTGCATGCATTTCATCAATTCGTTTATCAAAATTAAAATTTTGTTTTTTGATTTCACTTTTTATTTCGTCAAATTTTATATTAAAATTATTCTGAATTCCTCTAATTTCGCTTTTTTGTTCACTAAACAGCATTTGCATCATCTTCATAATTTCGTTATTCTCAACCCTGTTATTTGGAACTGGTGTTGAGTGCACAATTCCTTCACTCATAACTACTGACTCTGTCATACTTATTTGACTGTTATTCGTACTATCAGTTATGCTTAATAAAGAACTATTTTCTTTATTCTCTGCCATTATAAAAAATTGTTAATGGTTTGTCGCTTTATATTATCGTTACCACCTAACCTACAACCGTATTCTCACTTTCAATGTCCACTCTGCCACAATTCAGGCTTATTATATAAAATATATTTATATATTTTATATAGTCACCAGTTCGGGCCCATTTGTGACTTTTCCCACTTTTTATTTTAATAAATATAACTGTATTTGTCATATGAAATATCTAGTAACTTATATTCGGGTCTGTTTACATTAATCGAATGAAGCACGTGTGTCACGTACATCATAATTATGGTACTTACCATAGTTTGGGATTCTGTTTACTTCGATCTTGATATTTCTATAATTACCTAGGGTCCAAGGATTCAACTCAGCGAGATTGCTGACAGAGATGGTCATGGAAATGAGAATACGTTTAATTGCAGCAACCATCATCAATCGTAATTTATTCAGGAATTTCTTAAATCGTGTACACAGTATAACAACTTAACATAGCGGCCATTACTTATTTCAGCCCTTTACTATCACCACTCCTTTATGTTTAATTAAACGCTAATTCAGACAATTCGGTTTACTGGTTATGCCTTAGTTTCATGATCATTTGATTCTTTATTATATTTAATTCGTTAACGCAAACCAACCCCCATTTATAAGTCGACATCTAACGTTTACACCTCTCTCACTCTCTCACATCCATACAGACATTCTGAATTTACTTTTGAATGTGTACACATTATAATTGCATTTTCTAATTAAACGAGCTCTTTAAATAAAATTTTGGGTTAGTCACTTCCCTTGTAAGTAGACTGGACGTTCTGGTAGAGGTGCCCATGTTGATTCCAAACGGCGTGGTTACATCTTCCTGACTGCACTGAGTTTACATTTAATTTTGAAAATATTACTTTATACTGTCCAAACTTTGAATGTAACTAACACTGTTTTACTTTTGATTACATTGTTACTACTTTGCAACACTTAAACCTGACTATTTCAAGCCAGCACTATTGTTAGCGTGTTGTCGCCATGATGAACTTCTGCAGACTGGGACGAAAATTATGCAAATTTTACGTATGTGTGTGTGTGTAAAACGTCATCGTTCTTTGTCTCTCGTTATATAATCGCCTTGTTAGTTGCATATTTTTATCACGTCATTGTTGTTTTAATGACGTTTGGCGTTGTTGGCCAATGAAACGGGAGCATGTAGCGCCGTTATTGGTGGCTGTAACCATTATAAGTCTTTTTATCTGCACGTACACTGCTGTCCTTGAAATTATTTTGTTGTCTTGGAACTGCATCGTTGTAGGCAAAAACCAAGGGAAATTGTATTACCCATATAAATGACTTTAGAAACATCGAAATACAATAGTTTACTACCTTGCATACCATACTTTTTATATCAGACTTTTTTGTACTGTCACAAAACCCCCTCAATGAAAGGTTTTGTGTCGAGACACAAAAACTTTCATTGACTCATTCACACCTCTCTAAAAGGATCAGCTCAGATATGGAGCCACAACCCCCTGTAGTGTTATTATAAAATAAAAACAAATTCAATCACTTACCCTTGGTCCAATGATGAGGTTCGCACCTTCTGACCTTACTGGACTTCTCCTGAGAGATCCCTACACCATAAGGCCATGAGGCACTTTACGCTCCTGTTCTGACTCACCGGCCAGCTCAGGACCGCGGTCACCACACCATAAAACTCTGAAACATTCAATACAAAATTTTAAAATCGTGGCCTTCTCTATATCCATATCCACAACTGATATGTTTCCTCTTAGTATGTTGGTTTGCGTTTTGGGGCGTTGGTTTGCTTAATTCTAAAATTTCAAACAATGTATAACAAGAATTAAGATAGAAATTGCTTCCCCTTTAAACAATCCGGTACCTAGTACACATTTCTGACTTCCGTCAACTCTATTCATTCCCTTTATCACATGAAAACAATTGTTCTTAACCTAAACAACAATGTATTTTACTGCTTGAGCAACAACCATTAACCCTAATATTTTACTTCATATCATCTTACAATATCTATATCATGGCAAACAATTTTAAAGCTTCATAATTTCTTTACGACCTTTTCTTATGTCTAACTTTCTTTATAACAGAATCATTTCTAGAGAATGGACAATCTATACAAAATTTTGATATTATAATCGTTACTATCCTGGTAGTAACCTCCTATCCACACACACTATTGTCAACATAAGAAAACACAATAAAACATTGTACATCATAAGCATTCAACACTAACATTGAACAATTCACATTACTTAATTCATATTTACATAACTTGTAGCAGAACTTTATAACATTTTTCCTATCAACAATTCTCTATTCAACTTTTAATATTTAACATTCATTTAGATTCTATACAAAACAATTTCACATTTATCATTACCTTTCAGTTACATCACCTTTCTACCATGAATTTTCCCTTTCTCTAACCTTTTTATCCTTAACTAGTTTGGGTGACTTTCTATTATTCATTTTTTCTCTATCTTATTTTGGCATTTGTCAACCTAACCTTACTCACCTCTTTTTCACTAACAACCGCTTCTAACCATTTACATATAATATGACACCAATATCTCAATAATAACCCCCTTCACAAATCCCATTTAAAACCTCTGGCACCGCTCATTTTTGTACTAGTATGTGTGTATTCCCTCTAACCAACTCATTCCCTTATCGGTTCCTGACCCTTTCAGATAACCCTTTCCGGCGCTAAACGGTCCCTTCCTGTCTCAACATCTCTCGTTGGACTCCTACACCAATACCCTTATTACAAAATATCACCACCAACAACAAATATAATTACCACTCACATCACTCAACTCTACATATAATTACTAACCTACTGTGTCCCTAAAATATCTAACACCTCTTTATATTTTATCAGCATCTCAACACCTTATTTTTCCTAACTCCCAATAACTCTATTTTATCCTTACTACCCAAACTCTTTACAACATTTCAACTTAATACACCATTACAAAATTTATCACTTATCTGCTAACAACACCTTTCATATCCAAATACATTACCTGCTTAATCATTTATTAACCCTTAGAACCTGAATCTTACAATATCCTTTAAAATCATTATTAACTTCCTTCAATTATTTAAAATCGTACAATACATGCTTACATAAAAAAATACATAAAGTACACAACAGCAAAAATACACAAATACATAGACATCAATACACAAAAATATACAATTCACATAATCATGAAATCATTTACCGTAATCAGTCCTAATCAGTCCATTTTTAAAAACACTGTCCACACAATTAAATGTTCATAACACAATAAAACATCTATCCTCCATCGTGAAACAATAGTCTTATCTTTGGTCTGTACAATTTATTTTTTATTAAATACATTATATTAACATCATTAATATAATACACATTTAAATTCTTATATTTTATAAAACCATCATAATTAATAGGGTTATTCCCTATCAATTCAACATACAACTTGTCACGATTGGTTATTGTCCTGTCACCTCCAGTATAATTAGTCACCACTAGATACGTTATAAAGTCATTATTTTCATTATCATCTTTTCCTACTGCTATATCAGCTTCATTACAAGGTAAGTTCTTATTTTTATTATACATCATCTCTGTTCCTAACTTTTCCATAAATTCTTCATAAGTTCTATTTATTTTAAAAATCTCTATCTCCCTCTTTCTCTCACAATATCTCTCACTTTCAAAACATCTCTCTCTTTTAAACTATCTCTCATAATAACTCTCCCAATAACACTTCTCTCTCTCAATATATGCAGGGGACTCTACTACTTTATCACTGCACAACCTATGAAGTGCACAAAAAACCAAGGGAAATTTATCTGTAGACCTATCGTCTTTCACATATTCATGTGAAGCCATTTCTTCACCCCCCACTACAACATTACGGGAAAAATTTACCCCCTGCAACCCCTTTATCTGTAAATTCTCTCTATACTTTCTCTCTAATTCATCAACACTTTTTATCACTTCATTATCAAATTCTACTCCCAGTATACTTTTATCACCACTCTCAATACTCACACAATTATTTTCTAACACCATATTTTTAATTCTATTATCATAATTCTCACTACTACTTACCTTGTCTTTATTTTCATTCAATTTATTTGATTCTCTACTATTCTCTACCCCCATTTTACACTCGTAATTTTCATCTACTTTATTCTTTTGTCTATCAAACTTCTCATTAACTAATGCAACTATTTTCTCTTCCGTTTTATCGAAACGTGCATGCATTTCATCAATTCGTTTATCAAAATTAAAATTTTGTTTTTTGATTTCACTTTTTATTTCGTCAAATTTTATATTAAAATTATTCTGAATTCCTCTAATTTCGCTTTTTTGTTCACTAAACAGCATTTGCATCATCTTCATAATTTCGTTATTCTCAACCCTGTTATTTGGAACTGGTGTTGAGTGCACAATTCCTTCACTCATAACTACTGACTCTGTCATACTTATTTGACTGTTATTCGTACTATCAGTTATGCTTAATAAAGAACTATTTTCTTTATTCTCTGCCATTATAAAAAATTGTTAATGGTTTGTCGCTTTATATTATCGTTACCACCTAACCTACAACCGTATTCTCACTTTCAATGTCCACTCTGCCACAATTCAGGCTTATTATATAAAATATATTTATATATTTTATATAGTCACCAGTTCGGGCCCATTTGTGACTTTTCCCACTTTTTATTTTAATAAATATAACTGTATTTGTCATATGAAATATCTAGTAACTTATATTCGGGTCTGTTTACATTAATCGAATGAAGCACGTGTGTCACGTACATCATAATTATGGTACTTACCATAGTTTGGGATTCTGTTTACTTCGATCTTGATATTTCTATAATTACCTAGGGTCCAAGGATTCAACTCAGCGAGATTGCTGACAGAGATGGTCATGGAAATGAGAATACGTTTAATTGCAGCAACCATCATCAATCGTAATTTATTCAGGAATTTCTTAAATCGTGTACACAGTATAACAACTTAACATAGCGGCCATTACTTATTTCAGCCCTTTACTATCACCACTCCTTTATGTTTAATTAAACGCTAATTCAGACAATTCGGTTTACTGGTTATGCCTTAGTTTCATGATCATTTGATTCTTTATTATATTTAATTCGTTAACGCAAACCAACCCCCATTTATAAGTCGACATCTAACGTTTACACCTCTCTCACTCTCTCACATCCATACAGACATTCTGAATTTACTTTTGAATGTGTACACATTATAATTGCATTTTCTAATTAAACGAGCTCTTTAAATAAAATTTTGGGTTAGTCACTTCCCTTGTAAGTAGACTGGACGTTCTGGTAGAGGTGCCCATGTTGATTCCAAACGGCGTGGTTACATCTTCCTGACTGCACTGAGTTTACATTTAATTTTGAAAATATTACTTTATACTGTCCAAACTTTGAATGTAACTAACACTGTTTTACTTTTGATTACATTGTTACTACAGTACAACCCCGCTAGTCCGAACTAATTGGGACCGGGGCCGGTTCGGATTGGCAAAAATTCGGATTATCCGAAATATTTATTATTAAATAATTATAATTATTTATTTGATTTAAATATGGTCTTTAACTTATATGTAACACATATATGCCCGTTTTGTATTCAACGAATGCATTTTACGGTTTATAAGAGTTGAATATTTCATAAAATATTACGTAGTACAGTACAGTTACGCCGGTTACACACACGGCGGATTTTTCCGCGGCGGACAATTGACCGTCGCCGCCGTTCCAACAGTAGCGCACTGAAGTAAATGAGAGCTTACACATTAAACGGAAAAATAAATGCGCGGTCAATTTGCCGTTGGCGGTAGCTGTGCAACCGCCGACTGCCACTGGAGTCGACGGCAGTTTTACCGTCACCGTCCAAGTAGTGGCGTATGCGACCAAATGCACGTTTACACACACAGCGGTTTTTCTACCGTTTAGAGTTGTTTTGTTCGTGTGGAATCGAAAGTGTGGAAGCATAAAATTTTTGTGGAATGACCCCAGCCTAAAAAATTATCATGTTAAAACCAGTTAAAACATTCTGGTTGCCATAGCAACTAACAAAATAAACTTCGATGCCAACAGTCACCTGACTCGTACGACGGCGACGGAGATTTTACCGCCCTGTGTGTAAACGCTAGATTTCTGTGAGCGGCGACGGTCAATTGTCCGCCATGGAAAAATCCGCCGTGTGTGTAACCGGCCTATGGCCACTACTTGGACGGTGACGGTAAAACTACCGTAGACTCCAGTGGCAGTCGGTGGTTGCACAGCTACCGCCAACGGCAAATTGATGGCGCGTTTATTTTTCCGTTTAATGTGTACGCTCTTATTTACTTCAGTGCGCTACTGTTGGAACGGCGGCGACGGTCAATTGTCCGCCGCGGAAAAATCCGCCATGTGTGTAACCGGCGATAAGGTGAACACTATTGACACTGACGTTCGGTGGCTTTCTAGTGCGGTATTGTTGTTTACTATCACGGGCGCGCCAGGGTGTCAATGACTCATGCCAGTTTCTTAGTACTCCTACTTCCGCCACTCTTGTTTGTTTCTTCTCGTGGCCTTGCTTTCAGTAGTGAGACACCTGTCAGTCTGAGACGTTGTGTGTGCATTCCAACTTACATACGTTTTCAGTGTTGTTTTTTAAGTGCGTATTGTATAAAAATGGTTGGTAAGCGGAAACATAGTTCATGTGCACTAAAAGATAAAGCGGACGTGGTATCGATTACGTACACTGGAACGATCCCAACGAACTGGTTGAACACTTGAGACTGCTGGTAAGTTCAAAACGCGCCGGTCACACCGGACACGGCAACGAACAACGAAATCATCTCCGTTGTGGAGGAATTACGTGAAGCCAACATTATCGTATACATTTTGTGAACGCCGGTGTAACAACTCATTGTTGTCAACACTGTCGACATGTGCGGATTAGATTTGACGCCTGACTTTGAAGTCGAAAACGAGAGACTGAAAACCTTTACATCATGGCCTGTGCATTTCATCAGTCCGACCGT
This sequence comes from Magicicada septendecula, assembly GCA_034769895.1. Lineage (NCBI taxonomy): Eukaryota > Metazoa > Arthropoda > Insecta > Hemiptera > Cicadidae > Magicicada > Magicicada septendecula. The sequence continues at coordinate 404,611,428 of CM068375.1, read as the reverse complement.
TATGGTTGCCGCAGGCTTTCATTACATAAATGAACTGGACAGGGTTCGATGTTCATTTAATGGTATAGAAATATTTCGTTGGAAAGAGGGTGACGATCCGATTGTGTTACACACGCGATGGTCACCACAGTGTCGTTACTTAAAACGGTTAGCACACCTTTTGTGAAGAAGCAGACGAAACAGATGTGAACGAGTGGGTGGCAGCTGACACGGAAGACCACCAAGTTTTGACAGATACGGAAATCGTTTCCCTGATCAGACAAGACTTCGATGAAGATTCTGATGTGATGGATGAAGCCGATGATTCAGAACATCTCATTTCACATTCAGAAGCAGCAAAGGCGCTGGAAATATCCCTGCAGTATGTGGAGCAGCATGCCAACGCTACAGCGGCGGACATCATGTTCATGAGACGCTGGTGGAATATTGCGTCGTCTGCTAGATTCACGTCTTTACGCCAACAGAGAATAACTGATTTTGTGCAACCAGTGAATAAGTGAAGTGTTAATACTGAAGTGTTTATTTGGAAATTCTATTAATAAAGTATACAAACTGTAATCTAAGTACTGTACAGTACAATAATTGAATTCTGTTTTTGTAGTTTGTAGTTTTGTTTAAGAATTTTATTCCAGTAATTGTAGGCCTACTGATTAATACGTATTACAGTGGTTAGTATTATTTTCTACTGATTTTGCAAAATGTAACCATTTTATTAGAAATGTAATGAAATCATTTGTCACTTCATGAAATCTGCAGTTGTTTTTATAGCTTTCCTTGCCTATTTGGTTCCTGGAGGTGGTTCGGATTATCCGGAATTTCAGACTAGCGGGGTTCGGACTAACGGGGTTCTACTGTACTTTGCAACACTTAAACCTGACTATTTCAAGCCAGCACTATTGTTAGCGTGTTGTCGCCATGATGAACTTCTGCAGACTGGGACGAAAATTATGCAAATTTTACGTATGTGTGTGTGTGTGTGTGTAAAACGTCATCGTTCTTTGTCTCTCGTTATATAATCGCCTTGTTAGTTGCGTATTTTTATCACGTCATTGTTGTTTTAATGACGTTTGGCGTTGTTGGCCAATGAAACGGGAGCATGTAGCGCCGTTATTGGTGGCTGTAACCATTATAAGTCTTTTTATCTGCACGTACACTGCTGTCCTTGAAATTATTTTGTTGTCTTGGAACTGCGTCGTTGTAGGCAAAAACCAAGGGAAATTGTATTACCCATATAAATGACTTTAAAAACATCGAAATACAATAGTTTACTACCTTGCATACCATACTTTTTATATCAGACTTTTTTGTACTGTCACACAAACTATCATAAGTCTTCACATAAAAAATGATACATACATACGCACGCACACACTCACATCACCAACACGTTCACCCAAATATTTAATTGTTTCGTTATGTTTGATATTTCTATTGTATTTCATACACAGGTCCTGAAGATGACAATAAATATTGTCGAAACGTCGACGCAAAATAACTAAAAGTTGTATTATTGACCGATCCTCACTAACCATCCACTAAAACATTCACTGATTGACGGTCACTAAAAATTTAACGATTTTGAAGAGAAGATGAAGAGGAAGAAATTTATTAATGCTCAGAAGTACTAGTACAAGTACTAGATCAATTATAGATTATATAATAGTTAATAAGAAGCTACTGTCACACATTGAAGATACAAGAGCCTGGGGTATAACATTTTTTCAGATCATGTTCTTTTGACATAAAATGTACAGTTACACAAGCGATGGAAAAAAAAACAAAATAATTTTGGTCAACAACAACAAAATAATGAACTAGTCTTTAAAGTTTATGAATTGGAGGATTACAGTACTAGAAATATTTATCAGAACAGAATAAATTAGTGCACTGTGGTAATACCTACTAGTGAAGACATAGAGGTCAAATGGAGTAATATCATGAAAATAATAATACAAGCAGCTAAGGAAGCAGTAGGCTGCAAAAAAAAAGTACAGACGAAGGAGGGGTCTGAGAATTTGGACAGAAGAAATAGATACTGCAGTAAAGAGGAAAAATGATAGCTTTAGAAGATATACATCACATCCAACAGCAGAGTCAAGAGAAGCATACCAGAGAATACATCATAAGGCACTTTAGGTTTCTGCATACCATAATAGTAAATAAAATTTTAATATATTTTACTTACCCTTGTCAATCTGTATTTAGGTTCAAATTTTTTTGCGAAGTCTAATGTGTCGTAGATTAGACCGAATCCTGTTGACTTGCCACCACCAAATGCTGTTCTAAATCCAAAACAGAATACTACGTCTGGTGTTACTTTGTACATTTTTGCAAGTTTTTCCCTTACTTCTGTTTTCTTGACGGATGGCTGGCCTGGATGAAGTACATCTACGACCTAAATTAGATAGCAAATTTATTAAAAATCCTCAAACTCATATAACTACAGAATCCAAAACACAATTATTAATTTCCAACCAGAATTACAAACCCAATAACCAGTGACTTTCCAGTGGGCTCCATTTGAAGACTCATGAATTTGATCTCACTACCTTACACAATATGACTTGAGTTAACAGTAATTCATATTATAAAACACATAAAGACTACCATCAACTCTTGATTATTAATGTAAAGAGAACCTAACAGTAGATAAAGTGAAAAAACCGACATTCGTTATTAATCCAAAAATCAATACTAGTGTATTACACTGTACAATAAGAAGCAAAACAATTTATATAAAAGAGCTCTTCCTTTAATAAATTGTAATACTAATAATTTTTTTGAGGGGGGATGAGAAAGGATATTTTCCAGTAGCAGAACAGCTTTTTTTGTCTTAAGTGTGATTTGGTGAGAGTAAGTCCAATTTGTAAGAGAATATGTTGTGCACTTCATAATGACCAAATACATTGAAATAATTATTTGTGATTAAAAAAACTCTTGGTTAGGGCATATAAAAATAAACATGCATGACGCTCAACAGTGAAAGTCATGATAGACAGCGCTTATGAACCACACGCACGCACGCACGCACGCACACGCGCACACACACACACACCTTAATGTCGGGTACAACTTACACAATCGCAGTACACATTTATTTTTCAAAATTACGTACTTATTTTACATTTCCAGCTCTTAGTTTTTTTTTAAATGGTCATTAGGACTCAAAAAATGAAACACACCGTACTTCAATATGAAAGAAACCAAACGTGATACAATAATTATGAGTTGAATTAATGCAGTTAAAAGTTCTTAAAAGGAAGTTTAAAACTTCTTGTTTTTTTATGCTACACCTACAGTGATTTGAACAATATCAATGTACTCTTACCATCTGCTTTCGGCATAAAAGCCTGTTGGTCATGAACTTTCTGGTTCGAATAGTTGCTGTCCCCTCAGTCTGTAACATACATAATCATGCTATCATTGTAACATCATCAGTAATTCATGGTATGATAATCAAAATCCAGAATGAAGAATTAAAATGCTGTTACTAGGCCTACTGTGTACATTTTGTAGACTTATCCAGTACTTCGCTTTTATCGGTCGAGGATTTCAAGCCGCGTAATAATGGCAAACATAAAACCCATAGGGCAAAGTATTTCCTTATCTTGTCCCCCATTGTGGAACAAGAATAGTCTCTTCTCACATGTAATCATGTTTATTTGTAAAAAAAAAATTAAAGCTGAAAACCCAACTGAGCAACCTGAACTAATGTGCATTTTAAAAACGTTATTAACGTGTGTGCGCACGCACACACATGAATGCAAATTACTATAGCATGGAACAAAACCTGAATAAATATATTTTTTATTTTACGGTACATTTTTTTAATTTTTAGCTTATAGTACATTAGATGTGTACTATGAGCTATCAACGAGACACAAGTGGGCCTTCCCTGGCAAAGTCTATGATGGCTAATCCGTTTACTATCAGAACGATTACAAGATGGGAATTGACAACACATGGAATGCAAGGAAGCTACTGACACTGACTGTTTTTGGGACCACAAATTGTAACATCAGTGAAGTTTCCTATTTACACTATTATTAAAACTTCTTTAGTATTGACGTTTGTACTGAAAGGGAAGCAACATTGCCAAGCGCTGACCACATGACTTCTACAAGTTGATAAACACGAAACAATGATTCACATACACCAAACAATGATTCACATACACCAAAACAATGATTCACATACAAACAACTTACAACACATTCATGCTCAAGGTCATTTAATACGGCTGTTCAAGACAAAACTGTTTACTTTTAAAACATGATATGATATCTCTTAACGTACTTTTAATTACAGTAAGACATCCAGAGATGCTTTTGTAGTGAAGTCGCGTGGCTTATATCTTAGTGAATACGATTATTTAATGTATGGTTGCAATAACATATACGTATTATACTGTACATTACCTTAATCATAGTGCACACTAATCTGTTCACAATCACGTAAAAAAATCTTTTATTTTGTGAAATGACATGAACCGTGTTACGCAAATTCTAATTAAGCCCAACTCTGGTAATATGAGATCTTACTTAATATTTTGGTATGGATTTAATATCATAATAATTTACTCGAAAAACGTGATAAATAATTACTCTATTATTATATCATGAACTTAATAAATACAGATAATTTGGTATTAAGCAAGAATAAATATTTGCGAATTCTTCATAAATGAAACTGCCTATAAAAAGTGAAATATTAATTTATAATTGATAGAAATTGTAATATTGGACTATAATATTTCATTTGTTAATTTTTGTTTAGTTAAAGATTAAATTACATACTTTTATATTGCAATTTTATATTTAACATTACTTCTAACATTAAACAAAATAAAAACTTAGGTTTATAATGGGTGAACTCTGCTTAATGTAGAATCACTAATTTCAGATTCAACTGATTCACTGTCACTCGAACAATTCACAGAAATTATCAAATTTTCTACCTGCTGTTCCACTATACCTTCATTTTTCCAAGCGTCTTCAATAACTGACTTGGTGTGTTCGACTACCTTCTTCCAGTCTTCTCCAGTAATCATTTGTAGGGCTTCATTTGGTAATTTTTCAACTTCAGACATCGTGAATTTTGTATTATTATGGCAACGTATTTTTTAACCCTGGCCCATATTAGTTCTATGGCGTTAAAGTGACAATGATATGGAGGCAACCGGATGACTTTATGACTGTAACTTTCAGCCAACTCGTCAACAATATACACAGGAAACTTTGGTTTATTAAATAGTACTAATTCCATCAACTCAGCCTTTTTCATATACTCTGTCAATGGAATGTTTCGACGTTTTAACCATTCAACCATCTCTTCTCTTTTGAAGCCATTGTTGGAGCCTTGTCTTTAATCACTGAATGATATGGGGAGTTGTCCATCACGATCACTGAATTGGGAGGAATATTCTTTAACAGGAATTCTTCAAACCATGTTTTAAATTTGTTGTGATTCATTTTTTCATGATAAAAGTCTTTTTCGATTTAAATACATAGAGGAAATTGGGAATAAACCCCTGAGAATTTCTGGCGTGGATAATTATAAGTCTTCCACCTTTTCCAATTCGCACTGGCATAGTTCCCGCCGTAGAATCATCTGACCAACACTTTTTTAAAGAATGTCCTGCGTTCACCCATGTTTCATCAACCCAGACGACGTTATTAAAATTTTCATTTGTTACACGCCTAAGAAATCTACAGCGAGAAGCAACTACGTGTTGTTGCTGCATTAATACTTTTCTACCTGAAACAGTAGTAAATTTAAATCCCAAATTTTTAATTATGGACCGTAAAGACGAGTGGCTAGCAGTGAAAAGTTCTGCATCATGAAGAGTAACTAGTAGCTTTTATATTGTAGGATACTCTTTACGACTGTAATACTCATATACGTGGTGACGGACCCCATCTTCTGCAAAAGCACCCAGATTAGTAACACGTTTTTCTATCCGTCTTTTTTTACCTGGTGTTTCCAGTTTAGAAGGGCATTGTTTAAATTCCTCCAGAATTTGTTTAACTTTCTCGCTTTGTTTAAACTTCTCCTTACCTATCGTTACGACCGTATTTGTACTTATAGAGAGTGCAGCTGCTGTTCTATCAACAATTTGAGTAACTGAAATCAGAGGCCCACCATGTTCCTTCTCTTTCTCGAAATAATCTCGTAGAGAACAAACGAATTCTCTTTACTGCCCTCTAATTGGTACTCCGTGACCAGAAATACGTGTTTTCTCTTTTACCGGGTGTATTCGCGGTCGACCACGTTTTTTCCCAGTTTCCTCACTTTCAGACATACCTTCTGTTTGAAAGTAAACGCGTATAGGTTAAAGCTGTTACGTATTTTAAAGAATTCAAAATTTAAGAATGTAGATATTGTAACATCACAAAATGTTCCATAATAATAATGAACACCAGAAGGGTGAATAATACTAAAAGAACTATAAATGAGTAACCAGGAAGAATGTAACAGTAAAAATAATTAACCAATAAAGAATGAAAGGAGAGAAGCAATTAAAATAAACAGTGGTAAATCCACTACATGTACTAAATGACACTACAACATAAATAAACAGAATGACAAAGACGAAATGACAAGACAAATTTCCCACATAAACTGTTAAGTGAGCTCAATAAAAACCTTTGATAAATAAAATCAAATAGAATAAGTAAAATAACAAAATGACTTGAATAGTATTGTACCATATATTATGAATAAAAACAGCACATTAGCTGATCCAAGTCAAAGCAATGATTTAAAAAAGACAAATATAGAGAACCATGCTAGGAATAATCACAAACTGTAAAAGATAATGTGAAAGCCAAATATGTATTATCATGAATTAAGAATAACTATAAATGTAAACACTGGATGTGTTTAGGTAACATCATAAGTTGATAAAATGTGTACATAAATGTAATAATAGTCAGGGAACAAAACATTGTAAAATAATGATAACAAACCCTGAATGACCAATTTAAATCAAGGAAATAAGAATCAGATAGAAACCCTACTAAGCATAATGAAGTAAAATCGTGACAATGATAAAAAGAATGTAAAGCACCACCACATGTGTGATTATAAGAATAAGATTATTACAAGAATAAGAGATAAGAAGGACATGCTAAAATAAAAATAGTAAAATATGGAAGTTTATGTTAGAAAATCAACAAATGTAAACAGATAATTAATATTGTTCAGCTGAATGCAGCATTTATATATAATAAGGTATTCTTTTTAATCAATTAATCATGTTCAAATTAGAAATTAAGAATAATTAAACAAATATTAGGAAAAAGTTATTAGTCGGATTTGCAATATTTAGCAGACGACGAATGTAAACAATGCATTAGTTAGTTTAAAATAAAAGAATGTTAATGAAAACTATGACCAAACTGGCATCAAGCCATGACAAAATAAAGATAAATAAACAAGCTTTACAATGATAGTAATAGAACCCGAATTGCAACAATACCAATGCAAATGGCGTCGTTTGACGCGCAAGGCATGCCGGGAGTCGGTGCGCATGCGCATTTCAATGTTCGCGCATCATTCGATTAGCTACGGCGATTCGGACCTTACTTTCCGATTAACCCTCGTACTTCACATTCTATTTTATACACCCCTGAACAGCTTTCTACTGTTTATTGGAGTTTGGCCTTAAAGTTTTTAAAATGCTGTTATTCGTCTTAAAAGATACTGTATAGTCATACTTTCTAAAAACATTATAAATAGTATTGGGTAAAAGATTCGTATATTCAGTTGCTATGTATTTCTGAACCCTATTGTGTGTTTCATTGTTATTTCTATGCAGGTTCTTTTTTTGCTTTTTTACTAACCTATCCACAATCACGCTGTTATAACCGTTGGCCATCGCTATGTACTTTATAGTACTAAGTTCTTCACGGTAGTCCTCCGGCTCCAATGGAATTTTCAATAGCCTGTTGATGAAGGAGTTAAAAGACGCCATTTTCTGAGCGAATGGATGAAATGATAAAAGCTAAAATGATAAAATGAAATGATAAAAAGGTCAAACTGATAAAAGCTAATCTCGACATTAGGTTTAATAAGAAATGTTTATTCAAGAACATAACTCTCAACTATGTTAAATTTAACATTAAGAACACGTCTTCGTCAGTGGCTACTGCCCAAAAAGTAGCCCAGAGTGTGTGGGTAAAGGAAGAAATTAAACGGCTTTATTCCAAAAAGAACAAATTAAACAAAATATCACACACACTTGGAGGTTCTTAGTGGTATTCACCCAGTTGTAATTAAAGATATTTTGACATGCGTCGAGACACAAATACGTAACATCATAAGAAAAATCGTGAACACACATAAAATGAATCTTGTAAACCTGGAAAGAAAACAACTCCAAACTACCCAAGTTTACAGTAAACACAAATTTTATACACGTGTAGCCAACTATAGCAACATAAGTTTTACTAAAACAGAAGAAGAATTACTGAGTATAGGCCTACATCATAACCTGCCTAGATTTTCTAAACACAATATAATTCGCAAGATAACTAACGCTGAAGCGGCTATAAAGACATTAAGTGAACAGGTTAAACAGAACGAGGCTCGTGTCCTCATTAATAATAAATTGAACCGTGTATTAAAGAATGAGTGCAGGCATCCATCGGTTGATAAATATCGTAATGATATGAAAACTATACACAACATTAAACGTAAACTTGTAGATAACAATGCCATAATAACAAAAGCCGATAAAGACAGTACAGTTGTAATTCTAGATCAACATGAATATAAAGCGATAGTTTACGAATTTATCAAGGATAATAATATACGCGCATTAACAAAGGACCCCACCGCAGACTATATTAAAGATATAAACCACAGTATAAATAAATGTACGAATCTGTTTGATATACGTACCATGCGTCAACTCAAACAAATACATACTCGCGCCCCTGCGCTTAATGGTCTGCCAAAAATACATAAGGGGAATATGCCCATACGACCCATAGTTAATTTTACCACAGCACCCGGATATAAAGCGGCTAAAAAACTTCTACAGGTTTTAAAAAATAATATAAAAATAAACAATAACCACAGTATCAGGAATAATATTGAATTTGTGAATCGGGTAAAATCATTAAGAATGTTGCCACAATATAAACTGATGTCCTTTGATATTGTGAACCTTTACACCAATGTTCCAGTTACCCAAACCATCAATATTGTACAGGAAAATCTGGAGAGGTCTGGCAGCTTGAATCAACAAGAAGTACAGGAACTTATCATGCTATTAAGAGTAATACTAAGCTAGAACTATTTTACGTTTGATAATAGGTTTTTTGCCCAGACGATGGACTTGCAATGGGTTCGCCACTTAGTGGTTTTTTGGCTGACCTCTATCTTAACCACTTCGAAAATGGATACGTATTGTCTCATAAGAATAGGTTTTATAAAAAGATCATTTCATACACGCGGTATGTAGATGATACATTTCTTGTATTTGATGGCACATGTAGGCAGGCAGAAATTTTGAATAAATACATAAAGTTTACAAAATATCACTATAATATTGACGACTCGGAACACTAAGTTTTTTATAAGTAAAAACGTAAAGTTTTACCTTACAGCCTAAACCGGCTTTCACCTATAGAAGGCTTCATCAGAGGCTGTCGTTAGTAGCGCTGTTCATCTTGTTGTTGGCGACGAGATAGTGTTTCGAAAGATCGAAGCTGTGTGTGTGTGGTGAGATGTGTTCGAATAATGCGTGCGATTTGAATTGTGTCTGTTCGTTTAGGATGTCGTTTTTATTTGTTTGTGTGTGTTTGTATATTTCTAATTGTTCTAGAGTGTCTAGTTTTCGGCCTTTTGTGTGTACGTGTAGTATGTTCATGTTATTGTCGATGTTTTTATATGTGTGGTTTGCTTCAATGAGGTGGTTTGCGAAGGTAGATTCTGTAGTGGTGTGGAGTGCTTTTGTGTGCTCAATGTATCTCTGTTTGAAGCTACGTCCTGTCTGGCCTATGTAGAATTCATTGCAATTTGAACAATTTAGTTTATATACATAGGCCAAACAGGACGTAGCTTCAAACAGAGATACATTGAGCACACAAAAGCACTCCACACCACTACAGAATCTACCTTCGCAAACCACCTCATTGAAGCAAACCACACATATAAAAACATCGACAATAACATGAACATACTACACGTACACACAAAAGGCCGAAAACTAGACACTCTAGAACAATTAGAAATATACAAACACACAAAAACAAATAAAAACGACATCCTAAACGAACAGACACAATTCAAATCGCACGCATTATTCGAACACATCTCACCACACACACACAGCTTCGATCTTTCGAAACACTATCTCGTCGCCAACAACAAGATGAACAGCGCTACTAACGACAGCCTCTGATGAAGCCTTCTATAGGTGAAAGCCGGTTTAGGCTGTAAGGTAAAACTTTACGTTTTTACTTATAAAAAACTTAGTGTTCCGAGTCGTCAATATTATAGGGATATTTAGTTAAGTAACGGACACGTCATGGACAACGAAATCCAAGAATTTAAAGTTTACACTCGAGTTGCAGAACGAACATAGCTTATATTTTCTTGACCTGACGATACAAAACATAAATAACCACCTTATATTTAAAATCTACAGAAAGCCGACCACTACGGCCATTACTATCCATGCGTCCTCATTTCATCCATTCGCTCAGAAAATGGCGTCTTTTAACTCCTTCGTCAACAGGCTATTGAAAATTCCATTGGAGCCGGAGGACTACCGTGAAGAACTTAGTACTATAAAGTACACAGCGATGGCCAACGGTTATAACAGCGTGATTGTGGATAGGTTAGTAAAAAACCAAAAAAAGAACCTGCATAGAAATAACAATGAAACACACAATAGGGTTCAGAAATACATAGCAACTGAATATACGAATCTTTTACCCAATACTATTTATAATGTTTTTAGAAAGTATGACTATACAGTATCTTTTAAGACGAATAACAGCATTTTAAAAACTTTAAGGCCAAAATCCAATAAACCAGTAGAAAGCTGTTCAGGGGTGTATAAAATAGAATGTGAAGTATGTAATAGTTTCTACATTGGACAAACAGGCAGAAAATTTTTAGACAGATGTAAAGAGCACCTGCCTAGGGGCAACATCAGGAACGTCAAATCAAACTTTGCCATGCATATCATTGATCACAACCATACCTATTCCAATTTTAGAAATAATTTCAAACCACTGCATTTTTGCAAAAAGGGTAAACTCATGGACGCACTGGAAGAGTTTGAAATTTACAGAGCCTCTACAACACACAATGATCGGCTTCTGAACAAGAAACTGTCGTTCAAGTCAAACGAACTGTATGATACTGCTATACGCATGCTGAAACAGCACGACAAATAAGTACAGGCCGAATAATTTGTCAGTCGCTTGCGGGGTCGGTAGCGATGCGCATCGTGAGATAACGCGAGTGGGGAAATCAACTGAGTAGCGAGATGTGCGTGACCTTTATATATTTTTTATCTAGTGACGTGCTCTACATGAGTGAAAAGTTTATCCACCTGATGATGGGACTTTAAGTCCCGAAACGCGTAGTGTATATTGAGAAAAAACACAAAGAAGTTGCAAAGAAAGAAACCAAGGTAATTCTAATATTTAATTAGGTAAACATGTTATTTAAACATGCTTATGCTTAATTAGTTAATAATAGATTCACACGTTTTTACTACACTTAGTTAATAAGTCAGAAATTAGTTAAGTAATTAGAAATTAGTTAGCAATAAACTTGTATCTGCAACACAACTAGTTAAGGTACTAAACTAACGTACACCCACGAATAATCAAACAAGTGTAACTGAAAACACAGCACTCTTAATAAACAGACTTCATTACATAGAACCTACACCAACAGTTCACTCTGTGGTGCGCCATTCCACACTGGTTTTCATAACAGCATGTGTGGGACATATTGGCAACAGTGTGCGTAGCTACGGTTACTGTTTACAGTTTTGAGTATGGCAATTGGTTAAGAGGCATGTAGCAGTCAGTTGTTTAATCAACAGTTCCATCTGTCAATACCAAACAAGTTTTAATAATAGTATATATATATATATATATATATATATATATATCATCACAGAATAAACTGTTTTTGAGTAAAATATCATGTGTAAACTGATAAGGATAATTATAAAAACAATTACCATTATATTTTTAGCATGCAGCAAGTCACTAATTCCATATCAACTGTAACTCAAATCCAATTCATGGGCTCTTGAATTTTATCAAACACTTTAAGAAATATCGGTATGGAGAACCATACATGACTTCCATATTCTAAGATTTATATTTAAAATCATTTTCAGCCAAACAGCCAGGGAAGGAATTTTAACAAAAAAATACTTCTTTGTTGCCAATAACGTAGTACACATATAAAAAAAAATTATCCCCTCCCCCTTCAACTATAATTTTGATTTATAGAAAATTACCCCCAGCCCGTTCAACTAGCCTCTTCATTTATAGATATTTCATCTACGTTTCTACAGTGGATTATTAAGATGTTATCAGGATACTTTATCAAAATTAAGTACTTTACTCATGTTACAACAAAAAATGTTTCAGGTAAACTGCCCTTTCCCCATAACCGATCTTCACCAAAATCAACAGACACCGAGTTCTCTATAGCTCAGGCACATATGTAAAAAATTATTTGATTCTGTTTGAGGGCAGTTATGGTTCGTCATATAAAAAATTACCCATGTTAAAACATAAAACATGAGATTTATAAAACATATCTAAGATTTATATTTAAAATCATTTTTGAAATAAAATATTTTCATAGAACCTACTAACGCTGGGGAAATCTGAGGAGCCAATCAGAGTTGGGCCTACCTGTCACTCTGCTGAATTTGGTGGAAAGCCCTGTCACTGTCATCAAAGTATCAGCCTTGACAGGGTCCTCTTTTTCTGCAAAATGGGAGAGGCTTGAGATGGAGTGAGTGACATGGTCCCCACCTCAATGAAGAACCCATTGTTTTATAAAAATATATTTAAATTTTGAAAACTGAAAATTCTTTTCTTGTTGTAAATATTTATATTTTATAATCAAAATGACTTTATTTTTGTTACCTGGCAACAAAATTATTTTATTTTCAACAATTACCATTGTTTCAAAAAGTTTAAATAAATTTTCAAGTACTTTACTCTTGTTAAAACGTAAAAGGTTGCAGGTAAACTACCCCTTCCTCTTAACCGATCTTCACCAAAATCTAAAGGGCTTGAGTCCTCTACAATTCACTGACGTATGCAAAAAATTATTTGATTCTGTTTGAATTTGCGGCTGTTATCGTTTGCCATAGAAAATACGCTTGATAAAAAACGTTGCAGGTAAACTACCCCTTCCCCTCAACCGATCTTCACCAAAAACAATAGGTCTTGAGTACTCTACAAATCAGGGCTGTATGCAAAACATTATTTGATTCTGTTTGAATTTGCTGCTGTTATCGTTTGCCATAGAAAATACCCTTGTTAAAAAAACGTTGTAGGTAAACTACCCCTTTCCCTTAACCCATCTTCACCAAAAACAATAGGTCTTGAGAACTCTACAATTTAGGGCTGCATGCAAATAATCTTTTGATTCTGTTTGAATTTGCGGCTGTTGTCGTTTGCCATAGGAAATACCCTTGTTAAAACATAAAATGTTACAGGTAAACTACCCCTTTCCCTTAACCGATCTTCACCAAAAACAATAGGTCTTGAGAACTCTACAATTCAAGGCTGTATACGAAACATTATTTGATTCTGTTTGAATTTGCGGCTGTTATCGTTTGCCAAAAAAAAAAATTTCCCTTGATAAAAAAAAACCGTTGCAGGTAAACTACCCCTTTTCCTCAACCGATCTTCACCAAAAACAATAGGTCGTGAGTACTCTACAAATCAGGGCTGTATGCAAAAAATTATTTGATTCTGTTTGAATTTGCGGCAGTTATCGTTTGCCATAGAAAAATATCGGTATGGAGAACCATACATGACTTCCATATTCTAAGATTTATATTTAAATCTTAATATCGCCTGCCAAGCGCGATATATTTTCTTTTATACATGATTTACATTAAAATGAAAAAATTATAATTTTATTGCCTGGCAACAAAATTATTTTATTTTTAACAATTACCATTGTTTCAAAGTTTAAATAAATTTTCAAGTACTTTACTCTTGTTAAAACGTAAAAAGTTGCAGGTAAACTACCCCTTCCCCTTAACCGATCTTCACCAAAATCGAACGTCATTGAGACCTCTACAATTCAGGGACGTATGCAAAAAATTATTTGATTCTGTTTGAATTTGCGGCTGTTATCGTTTGCCATAGAAAATACGCTTGATAAAAAAACGTTGCAGGTAAACTACCCCTTCCCCTTAACCGATCTTCACCAAAAACAATAGGTCTTGAGTACTCTACAAATCAGGGCTGTATGCAAAACATTATTTGATTCTGTTTGAATTTGCGGCTGTTATCGTTTGCCATAAAAAATACCCTTGTTAAAAAAACGTTGCAGGTAAACTACCCCTTTCCCTTAACCGATCTTCACCAAAATCAACAGATCTTGAGAACTCTACAATTCAGGGCTGTATGCGAAACATTATTTGATTCTGTTTGAATTTGCGGCTGTTATCGTTTGCCAAACAAACAAAATTACCCTTGCTAAAAAAAAACTGTTGCAGGTAAACTACCCCTTTCCCTCAACCGATCTTCACCAAAAACAATAGGTCGCGAGTACTCTGCAAATCAGGGCTGTATGCAAAAAATTATTTGATTCTGTTTGAATTTGCGGCAGTTATCGTTTGCCATAGAAAAAAAATCTACAGAAGACAGACAGACACTTTTCGGAAAACGACTTTTTTTCATGTTTTGAGTGTAGTAGAATCAGAATCTGCAATAATCTAGAACACGATTTTTTTGCCATCACCATACTTCCATTCCTTAAGGAATATGGAAGTAAAAAAAATCTACAGACAGACACACACACAGACACTTTTTGGAAAACGACTTTTTTTCATGTGTTGAGTGTAGTAGAATCAGAATCTGCAATAATCTCGAACACGATTTTTTTTTGCCATCACCATACTTCCATTCCTTAAGGAATATGGAAGTAAAATATCGGTATGGAGAACCATACATGACTACCATATTCTAAGATTGATATTTAAATCTTAATATCGCCTGCCAAGCGCGATATATTTTCTCTTATACATGATTTACATTAAAATGAAAAAATTATAATTTTATTGCCTGGCAACAAAATTATTTTATTTTCAACAATTACCATTGTTTCAAAACGTTTAAATAAATTTTCAAGTACTTTACTCTTGTTAAAACGTAAAAGGTTGCGGTAAACTACCCCTTCCCCTTAACCGATCTTCACCAAAATCGAAAGTCCTTGAGACCTCTACAATTCAGGGACGTATGCAAAAAATTATTTGATTCTGTTTGAATTTGCGGCTGTTATCGTTTGCTATAGAAAATACGCTTGATAAAAAAACGTTGCAGGTAAACTACCCCTTCCCCTTAACCGATCTTCACCAAAAACAATAGGTCTTGAGTACTCTACAAATCAGGGCTGTATGCAAATAATCTTTTGATTCTGTTTGAATTTGCGGCTGTTATCGTTTGCCATAGAAAATACCCTTGTTAAAAAAACGTTGCAGGTAAACTACCCCTTTCCCTCAACCGATCTTCACCAAAAACAATAGGCCTTGAGAACTCTACAATTTAGGGCTGTATGCAAATAATCGTTTGATTCTGTTTGAATTTGCGGCTGTTATCGTTTGCCATAGGAAATACCCTTGTTAAAACATAAAACGTTACAGGTAAACTACCCCTTTCCCTTAACCGATCTTCACCAAAAACAATAGGTCTTGAGAACTCTACAATTCAGGGCTGTATGCGAAACATTATTTGATTCTGTTTGAATTTGCGGCTGTTATCGTTTGCCAAAAAAAAAATTTCCCTTGATAAAAAAAACCGTTGCAGGTAAACTACCCCTTTCCCTCAACCGATCTTCACCAAAAACAATAGGTCGTGAGTACTCTACAAATCAGGGCTGTATGCAAAAAATTATTTGATTCTGTTTGAATTTGCGGCAGTTATCGTTTGCCATAGAAAAAAAATCTACAGACACAGACACTTTTCGGAAAACGACTTTTTTTCATGTTTTGAGCGTAGTAGAATCAGAATCTGCAATAATCTCGAACACGATTTTTTTTTGCCATCACCATACTTCCATTCCTTAAGGAATATGGAAGTAAAATATAATTTTCATTAAAAATACAAGTGTCTAGAAATTAGTTAATAACTTGACTTTAGAAAAATATCTTTCTTAAATAACAAAATGTTATGAAAACACGACTATTTTGTCTTGTTATAATTACTGCCACAGTATAAACTATCATTTTATACGCAATTCACCTCAAAAAAGTGTTCACTTTCAGTTCAAAATAGGGGAAAGATTATTTTCTCAAGACAACCAATCATGTATATTGTGTAATTATTATTCTCTAGTGTTAATCATTCTCAAATACAAGCATAAAATACAAGAATATGAGGTTTTACATAATAATACAAACCATCCAGAGATTTTTAAATCTAAAATATACGTTTTGTTGTAAAACACTATTTTTCCTTAGATGAAACCGCTAAGTAAAGATAAATAAATCGGAATAGTTGCTATGTATTATTGGACCCACACCTTATCAACGAATTAACACTCTTTCATGTATGAACAATTAGCTACAGACTAGTATTTAAGGTAGTTTTCACAGGAACTCAGGAAAAAATTATGGTTCCTTGAGATTGAACAATTACAATTAATTTACTATTTATATATATTTACAAATGAGTTTCTTGTGAAGGTAACTAAGTATTAAAAACACTTCCAACATTTTGTTTTTATCACAATGTATTGAAGAGTCTTACACTACCATCAATGCATAAGACACCACTGACACTGGCAGTACTGCTCTATAACATGTTTGTAAAGTTTATGCCAAGCTGTAGTTATTTGATATAAAACAATACTTAAACAACGTATATTCCGAACTGTTCTACACTTCAGCAATAAAATCTTCCTTTGAATATAACCTAGGTCAATGTAATTCACTTTCGTTATAGGTTAGTTTTAATTTTCATTCGGAAAAGGTTAGGTTGTGCGAAGTTTTGTATAGGCGATTCTGATGTCGAATGAATGCACCTCTTTCTAAATTTATTCTTATCTATGGTCACTAAAGCATGTCCCTCATTCTACGGTATACCCATTCTACATAGAGAGATGATAGTCTCTCAACTGTGAAATATAAGCCGATTTGTTACTTAGGCCCAAATTGGTTATGGTGCCTTACGGCTTAACATACAAGCCGAAAGAACGTTTAACAGTGACATGTCCAAAAAAAACAGGTTGGGTTTCATATTTTTACAATTGTGAAGTTACGAAAAATGATTAAACTTATATACCCAAACAATTACATGTCATTAACATGTGACACAGGAATTAGAATCTATACTTCAAAAATCAACTTTATAGCATATTCAATACTACTGGAATCAAATTAAAAAACGGATTATTTTCCGTACATTTAATTTCAAGATGTGGATAACAGTCGATAATAAAACGTTTACAAACTCACCATCTTAAATAACCTAGTCACAACTTTTACACTCTTCACACGGAAAAGGATACGACGGTGCGTCGACGGTGCTGGCCATCTAGATTGTTAATAACCACATATTGGCTTCTGCATAAATACACATGTATGAAGCATACTGATCAAATATTTAAACAGGATCTGTAGTTGAATAACATTGAAGATACTTCACCTAAATTGTATGGTGAAAAGTAGAGAACTCTAATTTAAATTTAATTAATGTATACAATCTTATCGTGTTTGTAATTCTTTGAATTTTTAGACTACGAAAAAACATACGACTTAAATTTTTAAAATACATGACTGATCTTACATGTCTGTTACATATGAATTTTCAGTGTATAATTTCACTTGGATGGTTTATAATGGATATTTATTTTCTCATTACATGTATATGAAATAGTATCTTTTGGTATTTTTTATTTTATATTTGCTTCTAAGCGGAAGTAGCGTTGTCTGTTTATATTATTCGTGGCGTTGACCTGCATCACTTCCGGAACGTCATTGGTTTTCAGAAAATGGCGTCGGATCACGAAGAACGAAATTACTCTTCTCCTCCAAAACGGTTAAAACTTGACAATTCAGTTATTTTATGTACTTCAAGTATTGAAATTGATAAAGAAACAGTTTCTGCATCTTTTAAAACATCTGTGACACCTCCAGAAGGTAAGATAACGCAAAATAAGGGTAATACTTATTTGCTTTTTGGTCTCAATATGGCGACTTTTCGAGAAAAAACTGCTATCTGTCCTTTTCTGCTACTCCATTTTGGGGGGCGGGGCTGACAATGTCATATGTCAACGTAGCTAAAGGTTCGGTTGTAATTCTACGGATATCGCGTACAAAAATTAAAATGTAGAAAACGTAATTGTTAGGATAAATGTAATTATTAAAACTATACAAGTATTGTTGCCAACTTTAGTTACGTAAGTTTCCACTGTATTGTTTTGATTAAACCAACGAATCAGGTTAACAACATGGTTGTGTATAACCTAATCTACATTTCAGGGTGCCATGAGTCTGATGTATACATGTATTTTGTTCGTGTTATTCGATTGATGTGCGAGTACTCACGGAAATTGTGCATTTTATAGTGGGAATATTGTATAAGTAGGTAAAATGTAAATTGTTATAATTAGAAGAAACATTTGAGTTTATAAATTCGCGGGTTTTTAGCACACGTGAATTAAAGCAAAATATGTCCAAAAGTAAAAGGTTTAGTGGTGCTATTGTGAATTGTGATTTTCGTGATCCAAAACTATAGTGAAACAATTCGAAAAATAGTATAGTGATATCAGTGAAGCCGTTATCGCATATAAACGACTGTGTAAGCAAGATAGGTTAAATGCCATTTGTGACCGTCTACACAGTTAATATGGCGCTCATTCACCTTTGCTTGCGTGCTTATGGGAGTATTTATTTTATTTTTTTTCTCCGTAAATAGCTTCGACCGCCGTTTAAAATTATTTTTCACGTATTTATATAACATAGAAGAATAGAAAAAAAATAGTTCACTTCAATACCAGCATTGTCTAGGAAGGTAACAATTACCAATACTACTGATAAATAATTGTATATAGTTATAGTAGGTAAATTGAAGTGAGCATTTCAAGTTCGTTAACAACTTTGGACACATACAACTGTGACAGCAATATATAAAACTGACATCACATTGCTATGACAATAAAATTATGATTGGTTGCTACTAGTCTATTAGGTCATAACCTCCACAACTGTCAGAACCAAAGTGCAAGAGCAGTTAGACTTACCATGGCTCGGTTAGTTAGTGTTATGATATTTAACTTGGATTTGCAAAAAATATATACTTTATGCTGAAAAATAGAAAAATATGAGTACAGTTGGTGGCTATCCAGAATTTTGGACCTATTTTATACAAAAATTATAAGTTCATAAAAAAAGTTGATGTAGGTATTTGGTAAATTGTGTGTAGATTTACAAAATTTTGAGTTTTTTTTTTTTCAGAAATATAACTTGAAAAATGTATAAAAAAAAAAATGGAATCTGATTCGAGAGTTTCAAAACTTTTTTAGCAACATGCAACAAATTTATTTTTTCTTCGTATTGTTTAAATTAGCAGCCATCCTTACTATTTCTTTTATGAATTTGCTAACTGCTATAATTTTTTATTGTTCGACTAAGCTTTTCGTCATTACTGACATCTTCAGGTCTTAAACAACCTAGGTCATTGTTTAGTCATTGTTCAGGTCGTTGTTTAAGACCTGAAGATGTCAGTAATGACGAAAAGCTTAGTCAAACAATAAAAAATTATAGCAGTTAGCAAATTCATAAAAGAAATAATTTATTTTTTGCTTATGCCTATAAGTTTGTGAGCCATAGTGTGCACTGAAATAGCAGAATTGTAGTTTTACAACTTTATGCCCAGGAGTCATCCCTTTGTTATTTTAAACTAGTTGTCTGTAAGATCACTAAGATATAAATATATCAAAATTTTGTTTGTTTGCCTTATAAAATGCAGTGCACAGGAAATTGGCTGGATGCAAGCAATGACATATTACTGACTTTGAGTAGCAGTCTCAAAAATTCTGTAGGTTATGAAATAACTGTTAATAATATATGCAGTGGTAGACAATTAACTGAACGATAGTTAAATATAAATTAGATTTATTAGAAATTAACAAAAGTATAAGCTATGCTCTCGCAGAGTACCCACACACCAACAACAATGACCTAGTTAAATCTTACGTTTTATAAGTTGGCACTAGTGAATTTATAACTTCATTTAGATAATCACAAAGTATATAATATTCGAATCATAATTATATTTCATAAACATAACTTTTAACTGATACACTTAATGTTTATTCAACAATAACTAAGCCAGAAAATCACATTGATTAATCTAAAAACAATGACAATTTGTGTTGATTTTATTTAACTCACAAAATTAAGTTAATTAAAAATCTGAGATTAGAAAATAAATAGTACTTTTCCTTAAAGTCCGGAAGACCTTTAAATAAAAGTCCACAGTTTACATTCTGTTGACTATCTTTACTATAGGCCCTGTATCAGCCTCTGATCCAAGTAACAACTTTGCTCTTTTTTTGCATAGCATTCTTTTATTTCTATGACTGCTAACGTTTTATCATTTTTTAGGTAACATGTATTTTAAATGTCATAGAATTGTAAAATCAGATTTATACAGAAATCACAGTTGTATTATGACAAACAATCTAGAATAACAGTGGTAGTGAAAATGAATAACAAGCTACTAAAATTATCAACTGATTTTTTGTTTTAGATATGCTTGTACTTGACTCTGAAACATTAAACATCTGTGGAGAAGAAAATAATTTGGTCTTCGATCCGGTGCTTGATCATCATAATTCTGATGTTGGGTAAGTAGTGCACACACACACACGCCACTTAAAAACAGGACTTTGTTCTTATTTCAGTTGAGAAAAATTAGTCTGTAATTAATTTTCAGTGATTAATTTGTTGGATATTGTTTGTTAAGTTTGGTGGACGATGAAGAAGAAGATGATGACGTGTCATCGACTGTTAGTAATTTGTCAGATTTAAGTGGATTATCAGATATGAGTGGTCAAGATTGGAAACCAATGGCAGGTAAATATTTAGATATGGGAAATATTATGTTTACATTTGCTTTGTACAGTATAATTTATATTGCAGTAATAATTTCATAAAGTGATAATAACAAGAAATAAAAGTTTAGAAAGTGTTGTGTGAAAGAATTATACAAATCTGTAGACAGTGTATTTAATATTTTGATGGGAACATAAATAATAGTTTTTGGCCTTGTTTCATATAGTGCACTTGATTGTAAAAAATTAAAGTCAAGTCGAAACACATTGGTGATTATGGTTAAGTGAAAGCGGTGGTAATAGTTATTGCACCTACATCCAAGGTAGGTGCAACAAATTCATCCTTAATTCTAATTTGTCTTTGATATTGATATTGTAACGTCTCGCGGGTAATCTCTTTGAGTCTAACAAACGTCTTACCTATATACTTTCCTACTTATGCCCACGTTGGTACGTCATCTTGTAACGTCTTATCTTTACTGTTACTTATTGATTATATTTGCGAATGTTCAAAAGCCCCAATGTTGGGTTCGCCATCTTGTAACGTCTCGCGGGTAATGATCGGATAGTATCGTTAGATCTTATCGTCACTCTTGCGATCGTCACAGAATTCGTTATAATTTATGTTTAAAGTTCCAAAAAAAAAAAAAATGAAATCGAGGGTGTGTGATTATACTGATTTTTCCCTTAGCTTTGATTTGGGAGAATTCAATGAAGTTGTTTAACCGTAGTTAGGAGAGAGAGAGTGCAAAAAGTATTATCCTCTTGGCATACAATTACTTAATTTAAATTTCTCCGCTCATGAAACCAGCTGATTTTGACGTTTACAAACAAATTGGAGGTTAAATTACCACCAATGGTATGTAATATTTTCTGGTTGTCCGTCCTCTTCTTTGTCTCCTGACGATCTGTAAACAACACTACCCTCTACTGAAAATAATACACATTTTATTTAAATAACAAAGTATTCATTGTATTTATTTAATAAATACAATGTTTTTTATCTTCTCCCAATACAGAAAGTTATAATCGATTCTCCCTGTCAACTCAACATTAGTTCCATCTTATTTGGTAAACATAGAAAGTATAACAAATATTTTTATCCTTTATAAAATATAAAACAATAAAGAATTAATTTATTAATTTCCCAGGGTTATTTGTAAGTTCTTTGTGCTATGAGACGGTCAGAAATGAATAATTTAATACCAAGCTTTACATTAAAAAATAGATTATATATTTTTTTGTTTTCTTTAGTATGTAGTTCCGGGTTTATCCGCCAGATCGCAGGTTAAGTTCCTTCACTATACACAAAAATTATTTAATGGCGACTAGGAATTCACAGAGATTCATTATGATGATTTTTTGGTTAACAAAAATAATAAAGTTTGTTTTCACCTCTTTTCCTGAAGTGTTTAAAGATATGGTGCTGTTTCTAGTGTTATGAAGTTATAGTTGAGATGTAATTTAGTTAGATTTACTTGAATACGATCTCACCAAAATCTCGAAGTGCTGGAGACTAGGCCTGGATCTAGTCGTTAAATTTTTTCCAAGTTTCGTCAAATAAAGGGCGTGGATGGTGCTACTTGAAGGAGTTCTAATAGAAGGTGTAAATCACTCGTCAATTTTTATTAAATTTAGCACTAGTTATTCCAAAAGTATTCATTAATTTTCAAATTTTAAATAGGCATTACACTTTTTTTTTCAAACGTTCACTTCCCAATCGTTTTAACAATTAACTCAAATCTTGTTAGTTGGTTACTCGTAGTAACCAAGATTTTTTATGGTTTTTTTTTATTGGTGAATCTATATACTTTTGAGTATATAGGCTATTATTAACTATTATAAATTTATTTCTTCTTTATAGAAAAATAATCCTTTTTAAATTTTGTTTATAATCCAATTTAATTTATCTAAGGTTTTTCTTTCTATTTTCTCTTAAGCTTATACATAGGTCTTTAATATTTTAATTTCCTTCAATTAGATTTATTTATTATGTACTTAAAGTATCCTTACTCTAAACTACTTTCCTATGCCATCTTGCTCACATAGTATTATTTAAATTATTATTATTTTATACCTAACCCTGGGTTATCTTATATTTAAACTCAATTATTATATTAAACACAAAAATTATACCTAGGTACAAGACCTTTGTGGCCTACACAATAAAAATTACACAAAATACAAAATTTGTCAGCAGCAATATAGTCCACTGCTACAATTTATTTTTTCATCTACAGTATAAATCTGTGAGATGCTCTTTTTTAAAAGTTTACGCTCTCACTATGTACACTATATCTCACTTTGTACACTATATTTCACGTTGTCATTGTTTACAAAATTTTGTGGTACAAAGTTTTTTTTTTTTAGCTAGGTACATAATACCCATTTCTGACTTTTAGAGTGGGGTGATTGTGTTATCATATTTGGGCATGGGTTATGTAATGTTATATAAAGCCCCCCCCCCCCCACTAGAACAGATTTATTTTTATCTACTTGTTTTTTAAAATAAATTGTTGAATTCTTCAAGCTTCGGATTCTTTCATTATTCTTCGTAATATTCCTTCCTTTCTGATTGGTTATACACCTGTTATTCGGTTAATGGTAATAGACTTAATTTCCTACTCAACTCTCTCTCCTTTGGAGGCAAATTCATCAATGATTTATTTCTCTGTGTAGTGGTCTTCCACATATTACTTGATAAGGGCTGGTCACACAAATTGTAAAAAACTTGTTTTAACACTCATATTTCTATTTGCTTCTATAAATTCGCTTTCTCAATTAAGCTTCTGTCTGCTATCTTTCTTCTATTTTCTTCATTCATACTTCTGGAATCTAATATCACTCTTTTCAGCTATTTTATCATTATCCCTTAAATATTCAATTTCCCTAACATTTTTCCCTATCCTGTGCGGTGGTTCAGTTCGGGTGGCCACTTTTGGGTCCATTACTCCGCTGTCCATCCTTACACCTTCTGAGACCAGGGGAACATCATCGCTGCTCAGGAAAATTATTGCCGGAACATTTCTACGGTCAATTCATTATAATAAAAAAATTACAAGTAGTCGCTTAGCGACTAATACTAAACACTTTTGGGATTCTTCACGTTGTAGCTGTTTGCATTTAATTATATATTTCTTTTTCTTCTTGATTCCTTCTTCTTTTTCATTAACTAATAGCATATAACATTATTGATAGGCATTATTTTAAAATCCTTTTGACTTTCCTTCTTGTGACATATTTTCTCCGTATCATTTCTTCTTATATCATTTTCAATTCCGAGAAATTCTAAATTATTGTTGTATTAATTATTATCCTCCTTCAGCTTCATTGTAGTCATTAAATTATTCGTTATTCTTCTTATTTGAGCACACTACCATCAATTGTTTTTATTTATTTATTTTTTCTTCTGTTTGTTACCATCAAAAATATTATTTTTTCCTATTATTCCATTTTAAATCAGTTATTTATAATTATTATTTAATAATCTGTTCTTACATTTTCTTGGTGGTTTGTCTTTTTATTTTATCAAATTATTTCGAAATATTTAGTAAGTTGTACTTGCATACTTTTTATTAAATCAAATGGTTGCAAAATATCTTAAGTAAGTTGCACTTACATACTTTTATTAAATCAAATTGTTGCAAAATATCTTAAGTAAGTTGTACTTACATACTTTTTATTAAATCAAATGGTTGCGAAATAAATTAAGTAAGTTGTCCTTACGTAATTTTTGAATTTTGGGGTTTTATTTCCAATGGGTTGCTTGGTCGGTTTTCAGAAAATCAGTCCCCTTTTTTCTGGTTGGTTATTGTTTAGTTTAACCATGGTCCATTAACTCAGGTACTCCCTTTTCTCGGATTACTGGGGTGTTCGGAATTAATTCTCTCCTTGATAATCTTCTTACCATCCGGCTCTCCCACTTTGCTGCTATGAAACCTTCATTTAAGTACCGGTCTTCCGTCATTGTTCGTTCCTTTTTAACTAACAGGTATTGCACCTCCTCTGACATAACATATTCACTAATTTTTAATATCATTCCATTCCCTTTTTCCTCTGGATTATTTACCAAATTTTTTAATGATATATTTCGTCTTGAAGATATGACTGATATCTTCTGATGCACTTCAATTGTCGACATATTTAACTGATATCTAAACTTAATTAACTCCCTCTGTTCATTAATTGGAAGGTTAAATACATTAATTAATCCACCTGTAATCATCTCCAATTCTTCCCTTGTATTTATTATTTTCTTTCTACATGTTTTTATTATTTTCTTGGTCTTCTTTTCCAGGTATTGATTATCCTCTTTGTTGTGGCTACTTTTATTTTCCGATGGCATTACACCTTGGTATTCTGTAATTTCTATTTCCTTCCTGCTCTCTTCTGTATTCGGACTTACTTTAATACCTTCTGAAGTGCTGTCTAATGTTTCAACCAAATTCTTGAAACCACTGTCCATTTGCTTATTTGTCTCCCCCTTATATGTATCTGCTTTTTGGCTAAGTGTATTAATATTTTCAAACTTCTCGAGATTTTCCCTTAACTCCTTATTGAAATTCTCCGTTTTACCCTCAAATTGTTTTAAATTTTCTTCGTTTATTTTCTCAATTTGTTTTAAACTGTCCCTCAAGGTTTCATTTTGCTTCCTTGAGTTCTCCTCCTGTTTCCTAAAGTTTTCATCTATTTTATCAAATTTTTCCTCCTGTCTCCTAAAATTTTCCTTGTTTTCCTCATTGGTTCGCTTATTATTTTCCTCCTGTTTCCTAAAATTTTCATCTATTGTTTGTTTATTGCTTTCCTTAATGCTATCAATTTTCTCCATCATTAGCCTCATTTCTTGCCAATCTGGTTCTCTTCTGGCTTCCGCTTTGTCTGGTTGGTCCCCTTGGGCATCCTCTTCAACTCTTTCCTTTTCCGTGTTTGTGACTACTTCGGTTTCTTCTTTATCACCCATTGGTTGTTCCATTTCACTGTCCGTGACTACTTCTATCTCTCGTTCCTGTCCACCTTCTTCCTTCTCCTTGTCTTCTGCCCTCTTCTTCGATCTGCCTCTGGTATTATGCATTTCTTGTTTTCTCATAGCTGCCGACGAAAATTAGGTTTTTTGTGATATTATCTTTCGTATATCTAAAAATTTCTTTCCTAATTAAAGCCCTTTTAAGTTGAGCGCCATCTTGTAACGTCTCGCGGGTAATCTCTTTGAGTCTAACAAACGTCTTACCTATATACTTTCCTACTTATGCCCACGTTGGTACGTCATCTTGTAATGTCTTATCTTTACTGTTACTTATTGATTATATTTGCGAATGTTCAAAAGCCCCAATGTTGGGTTCGCCATCTTGTAACGTCTCGCGGGTAATGATCGGCTAGTATCGTTAGATCTTATCGTCACTCTTGCGATCATCACAGAATTCGTTATAATTTATGTTTAAAGCTCAAAAAAAAAAAAAAAATGTAATCGAGGGTGTGTGATTATACTGATTTTTCCCTTAGCTTTGATTTGGGAGAATTCAATGAAGTTGTTTAACCGTAGTTAGGAGAGAGAGAGTGCAAAAAGTATTATCCTCTTGGCATACAGTTACTTAATTTAAATTTCTCCGCTCATGAAACCAGCTGATTTTGACGTTTACAAACAAATTGGAGGTTAAATTACCACCAATGGTATGTAATATTTTCTGGTTGTCCGTCCTCTTCTTTGTCTCCTGACAATCTGTAAACAACTACCATCTACTGAAAATAATACACATTTTATTTAAATAACAAAGTATTCATTGTATTTATTTAATAAATACAATGTTTTTTATCTTCTCCCAATACAGAAAGTTATAATCGATTCTCCCTGTCAACACAACATTAGTTCGATCTTATTTGGTAAACAGAGAAAGTATAACAAATATTTTTATCCTTTATAAAATATAAAACAATAAAGAATTTATTAATTTCTCAGGGTTATTTGTAAGTTCTTTGTACTATGAGACGGTCAGAAATGAATAATTTAATACCAAGCTTTACATTAAAAAATAGATTATATATATTTTTTTTGTTTTCTTTAGTATGTAGTTCCGGGTTTATCCGCCAGATCGCAGGTTACATTCCTTTCCCTATACACAAAAATTATTTAATGGCGACTAGGAATTCACAGAGATTCATTATGATGATTTTTTGGTTAACAAAAATAATAAAGTTTGTTTTCACCTCTTTTCCTGAAGTGTTTAAAGATATGGTGCTGTTTCTAGTGTTATGAAGTTATAGTTGAGATGTAATTTAGTTAGATTTACTTGAATACGATCTCACCAAAATCTCGAAGTGCTGGAGACTAGGCCTGGATCTAGTCGTTAAATTTTTTCCAAGTTTCGTCAAATAAAGGGCGTGGATGGTGCTACTTGAAGGAGTTCTAATAGAAGGTGTAAATCACTCGTCAATTTTTATTAAATTTAGCACTAGTTATTCCAAAAGTATTCATTAATTAATTTATTAATTTTCAAATTTTAAATAGGCATTACACTTTTTTTTCAAACGTTCACTTCCCAATCGTTTTAACAATTAACTCAAATCTTGTTAGTTGGTTACTCGTAGTAACCAAGATTTTTTATGGTTTTTTTTATTGGTGAATCTACATACTTTTGAGTATGTAGGCTATTATTAACTATTATAAATTTATGTCTTCTTTATAGAAAAATAATCCTTTTTAAATTTTGTTTATAATCCAATTTAATTTATCTAAGGTTTTTCTTTCTATTTTCTCTTAAGCTTATACATAGGTCTTTAATATTTTAATTTCCTTCAATTAGATTTATTTATTATGTACTTAAAGTATCCTTACTCTAAACTACTTTTCTATGCCATCTTGCTCACATAGTATTATTTTATATTATTATTATTTTATACCTAACCCTGGGTTATCTTATATTTAAACACAATTATTATATTAAACACAAAAATTATACCTAGGTACAAGACCTTTGTGGCCTACACAATAAAAATTACACAAAATACAAAATTTGTCAGCAGCAATATAGTCCACTGCTACAATTGATTTTTTCATCTACAGTATAAATCTGTGAGATGCTCTTTTTTAAAAGTTTACACTCTCACTATGTACACTATATCTCACTTTGTACACTATATTTCACGTTTTTTTTTTTTTTTTTTTTTTTTTTTTTTTTTTTTTTTTTTTAGCTAGGTACATAATACCCATTTCTGGCTTTTAGAGTGGGGTGATTGTGTTATCATACTTGGACATGGGTTATGTAACGTTACAATATTGACGCGAGCTTTACTGATGCTGTGGAATTTTGAATATGGAAAGGCAGACTAATGATTTCCATATTCTTTTTAACTAATTTCAAGTTGGCTGTCCCAAAAATATAACACTAAAAAGCATGTAGTAGGTGCAAGTAATGTCCAATAGAAAATTTACTACAATTTGTTATAGTTTCATGCCAGGAACATGAAATGCCAGTTTTTAATTACTCCATATAGTTCAGTGATCGTAATTGCGACAGTTTTTTTCATTTTATTAATTTTTTTTTTATTTTGATCTTAAAGAAATATATGAAGCTGTAAAAATCAGTCCATTCCGACCATTAAAATGATGCTATAGAAGTGGAGAAATATTGAGCCTATGTCAGTGATGCTGAAATAAACAGTGTGATGTACCACCTGGAAATGCATACAAAATTTTATTGGTTAGAATCTTAGAGTCTAGTTTTTGTTGTCCATGTGATGAACAGTCACTCAAGATACAAGGTTGTGCAAATAATTCTCATGTGGATGAAGTGTAAGTGGTGTGATGTAAACAAACTACTTTCTAACCTGCAAACATTAGTTTGCCAAACTTTGTACCGCAATACTACACTACACAGATGACTGCTATTTTGTTGTACAAAAATGTGCAGTGAGCGTATTAGTTTTGAAGTATAAAATTAGTTTTGCAAATAATAAAAACTTTTGCCTTAACACAACGTGGTCTAAGCAGTAAGTGTTTTGTCGTGTGTGGAATAATGACTGATGCATTCGCAGAACGTACGTAAAGCTGTCTTCTGGCATGAGAATTCTGTCCACAGCTACCCTGTACACCAGCCAAATGGTTGGGGTCTTATAAACCTTCTTGTGGAATTGTTGTTTCTTTGAGTTGAATTACGACAGTATTGAAATGTTGTCTCGTTTCAAGTTTGGTAAACAAAGCATTTGACTCCACCAGCAACATCAACAATCCCAATATGATAGTTATTTTTACCATTACAGTTGCATGTTGTAGTATGACTTAACTGTGCTCCATGGCACTTACGTGTGAAACTTTTTCCATGAAAATCTGTGTATTTCATTTGTATGACGTTGTTTAGTATATATCCTCGTACTTGTGAGCTGTATATTATATTAACAAACTGGTTTAGTATCCCAGTTTTGTTTTATACTGACAGGATAGATTAGTAGTTCCAAAGCAAATATAATTTGGTAACTTTCAAACTTGTCTCATTTTTGCCGTAAGTTCCTTCAGTTGTAGCTTTATATCAAAGTTTTCCATGCTTTTGATTTAGTTAGCAATCTAGTACCTTGCCTCTTTCTAAACTGAATTAAAATGGAATTTACTTATGAATAGTGATAACATAGGCGTAACCTTATTAATGTTCTTTGCCATCTGTTAAGTTTTTTTAAATCTGTATTAATATAATTATAATCAATAACCAATTTTGATTAAGTATTATCAATAATTATAGTATTTATATACTTATTATATGTGAATTGTATGGATAATGTCTTTAAATGTGCATTGTGAATACTTGTAGGCCCTATGAGTTGGGTACAGAAACAAATGTTAAACGGAGTAAACCCACGCACTTTGCTTGGCCATCTCATGGGTGACACCTCCCATGTACCAACTCAAGTGGACGATCTTACATTGTGGAAGGTAATTTTAATTTTATTGATTAAAATTGTTGGTTTGCATTATGAGAAATCTGATTTTTCATTTTATAGAAACATATTAGTTTTATGTACCAGTGTGTTTGTATAAGCAATCCATTGATCCTGTATGTGAACACATTATACATAAGTTTTTCATACAATGGTCATCACTTAATGAGTGTCGCTATACTTAAATACTATTATAGGGGAAGCTTTTCACAGTTTTACCAGTTGTGCAGAAACGTTTCAAATCAGTGTAGTGTTGGATTGTTTTTGTCATATGATCAGAAAAAGTAAAGTGTTCAGACAAATGAAGAGTCAAAAGAGGAATGGATGAGAAGATATCAGTACCGAATGCAGTTTGTCACAGGAAGGAAAACTGGCACATCCTGCCAGGAAACAGCCTGCTGCTGGATGTGATCGAGGGAATTTACAAGGAACTCCTAGGCCTGGAAGAAGTTTTTATATGATTTAAAGGAGAAAAGGAAGTCCTGGGAATTGATGGGTGAAGCCAATAACAGGGCAAGATGGAAGGCAAAATCTGCATGTCGAGTCGGAGGACCTGCCATCAGACAGACCACTTAATAATGGTAGTAGAAATGTATGTTTGAAACAGTGAATTTGATATTTTTGCTGGCTTGTGTAATAATTTTTAAATATAAATTATGTCATAGAAATGTAAGGTTATAAATACATCATAAAGGGCTAATATAATTTGCTCACCACAGACATGGACGCATAAGGACCAAGTTTGTAATTTTTGTAAACCCTTTCTGGTATTTTATTTTTCTTCAAAATAGATTAATCTCTCCAATAAGTGTGACAAATTTAATTGACTTTAATACAAGGCCACCTGTATGTCTTCACTGCAAAAAGGAAATATAAGAAAGTAAGCAAAGCATCATTTCCTTTTCTTATTGTCATGCTAGGATTCTTTTGCCAACCGTAAGTATGGTATGTTAGTTGTTTTATTGTAAATGTACCATAGTAAATAAGTTATGTAGAAGTAGAGCATTATCTGGATATGTGAATCTTCCTGATAATTGAACTGCTTTATCACCTAAAAAAAAAAGTGAATTTGGGAGTGGCTAAATTTTAAATTTCGAGCAGTTGAGAATATATATTGAGCTTCAAATATATTAGAATTGAATTGTACATTCATTCTTGTTACAGTTCTAAACTCTAGTATCCAATCTTTCAATGATCAGTTGATTGCAGGTTGCCTTTCATATAATTTCTAAACTTTTGACATTTTTTAATCTCCAATAAGTGTGGATAATTGACTTCCAGTTAATAGAAATATTACTGTATAACTGTAATACAAGGCCACCTGTATGTCATCACTCCAAACATACAAAAAAAAAATTAAATATAAGAAAGTAAGCAAAGCGTCAATTCTTTTCCTTACTGTCATGGTGGGATTCTTTTGTTGACCCTAAGTGTAGTATGTTAGTTGTTTTATCTGCAAAACAAAATGTTTTATTTGCTTAAAAGATGTGTCCTCATTCTACAAGACGTCGAATATGATTTATTTGAAGTCTGTATATTATATTATTCTTGTGTAAAATTGTAATTAACCATTCGTGTGTTTGTGTGTGTGTGTTAAATTTCATATTTATTTTTTTGCAAGATTTAAATATTAAAAATATTTGTATATCATCATGAAATTATAATAATTTCGAAAAGGCCTTATTTATAAAAATAAAAAAATTTACTGATTTTGGTGGATTATATAATAATATTATAACAAATCAGTGGCATAATGTTTAGCAAAATAATATTTGTATTTGTTGCAGATTATAGTAAATATGCTGAGTGAACCTCCAAGACGGTCTCGACTACGCCACATTAATTGTTTGAAGGACGTTGTTACATTGCTCAAAACGTGTTCTCGTATCATAGTTCTTACTGGTGCCGGTGTAAGTTTTACATACTTGATTGTTTCAACTTGTGATTTTTGTATGCTATGGCTTTAAGATAGGAAGAGTTTAAAATGTTTATAGTGCACATAAATGTTATGACGTGTTATGAAATTGCAGGTGTCTGTATCCTGTGGCATTCCTGATTTCCGTAGTCGAGATGGTATATATTCACGATTGGCTGTAGATTTTCCTCATCTACCAGATCCACAAGCTATGTTTGATATCAATTATTTCCGTCAGGATCCTCGCCCGTTTTTTAAATTTGCAAAAGAAATTTATCCAGGCCAATTTAAACCTTCACCTTGCCACAGGTAATCACATATTTTTCTTTTGCAGTTTTTCAATTTGGTGTGTCTTAGCAAATAGTAATTAGTAAATATGCATAGTAGACTTATTTGTGATTTACAGTGAGTGTACAGCTTTTACTAATTGGTTTTCATTTTTGCAGTGTGTGTGTGTGTGTGTGCGCGCGTCACGCGCGTGCGTTCGCTGTAAATCATCTCCAGACTCCGTATCATTGCATTTCAACATTTTGTTAAGCTCTCAACATTGCAACATAACATTTTTCTGTTAACTAATGCCAACAGAATGTACACAGGTAGAGTTTAATACTGTACATTGTAGACAGGCTTAGCTGTACAGTAGGTTCACAATATTGTAGCCTATTGTGGCGGATGGCCAGGCCGGATTTGGAAAACACTGGAATACATCGAGGTCAATGCCCTTTTAATCTACTGCATTATTTTGTCCCTCATGCATATTTAATCGCCTACTGTAATGTTATTATAACTATATTATATTTAATACGATGTTATATTTCATTACTCTGAATGTTTTAAATTGAAAATTTAAATATTCATGACTGTTGTTTTAATTCATGAAAATTATGAATACAGGTGTGGGCCACTAGTCGTTTCACATTAGTGATTATAAACCATTCAATAATACTGAATACACCATTGTTCTATTTCACTTCTGTCCTTTTTTTCAGTTTTCCATAGTACTTTTATCTACACCCAATTCCAATACAGTTGCCTTGGCTGATTTACCCTATCTAATCTTTCAATTGTACTAATTTTATCTTCCATCATGAGCCAAACTTTTTTTTCTTGTTGTCACTCATTGTCATACCATCCACTCACAAACACTGTAATGGCGCAAAATTTACATAAATATTATTTTTTAATTTTTATAACTAACTTAACATGGGAAGATGAGGCCCACCTAAGGTAAGGCGATAGCCAGTGAGAATTTCATAACCATATATGGTTATGCAGCAAATCTAGAGTTTATTTGTAGCCAGTGACTAACACCGAAAGAATTTTGTTGATGGAAATCTGTTTGTGGCCAGTTAAAAAGGTGATACAAAACGCAACGGAACTTTTCAATACCAAGGACGAGATGTATGGCGGGGAACGGGATGAACTGGTTTTAAAGACGTCACAAAACGGAAATTGTAATGATGAACGGCAGTTGCGCCCGCAAACCATAAAATGTGAATTTTTAACCAGCATTTGAATGTAAATAATGTAAATACTCGGTGACCAATAAAATTGGAGTGACAGTTTTGGCCAAAATGTAAAAAGTGAGAACGATAAAACATCTAAACAGTGCGTGCACAAGGAGACGTGCCATGGCGAACCTCTACGCATCATGAAAGGAAAGTAAATACTACAATAATAATTAAATACTGGCATTTTATAAATTGAGCTCAACAAAATATAAAAGTATGAAAGTGTGTATGATTGGGTGAGTGAAGAATATATATATTGAACGGTACAGAATTGTATGATAGAGAGAAACAGTAAAAAATTCAATTCAGTTTTAATTGTCAGTATTCACCTGTGAGGTGCCCCATTGTCACATACAATGTTATGGCAGACTATTTATATTTATGTTTATGTCTGAAGCCTGTAGCCTGCCCAACCAGACGTATTACGCAATAGCTTGCCAGCAGCAGTCTTTGTGAATCACAGTAAGAAATGTGTCACCCTAGAGTTTGCATCAGACAGAAGCAGCATACAGTGCATTAACAAGTAAAACGGTGGCCTCGGGAGTGTAAGATAGGCCGAAATTAAAGTAGGCCTATCATGTGCAACTATTAAAGTACAAACAGTATAGCGCGGCCAGCCAACTAACCATCTAAGTGCTTGAGCAAAAGTTACGTCGGCCAACGAAAAAATTATATTGTCAAGTGAGTTTAAAAAGACAGTGGAGTATGTGATCCTAACCATTCAATAACAGTGTCATAAACAGTGAAAACAAATTTACGGGGGGTCAACCAAAAGGAGCGAATTCGTCACAATAGTGCAACAGCGGAGAGCATCCCTTGTTAAGTATCGATTGACTTTCCATTGTAATGTTTTATATATTTTAATTACAGTAGAGCGCAATAATTCGGACGTCAAAAATCCGGACCGTCGATAATCCGGATTCGATTCTGGCGAAAAAAAAATCGCATGAAGTGAATATTTG
Organism: Magicicada septendecula; assembly: GCA_034769895.1. Classification (NCBI taxonomy): domain Eukaryota; kingdom Metazoa; phylum Arthropoda; class Insecta; order Hemiptera; family Cicadidae; genus Magicicada; species Magicicada septendecula. The sequence continues at coordinate 404,576,827 of CM068375.1, read as the reverse complement.
TTTAAAAGCGTCGACACAACTGTAAAACTCACTGTGCCCTACAGAGTGGAGCACGAATTGCGTGTTGTGTGGGGAGGGAGGGGCAGTGAAAGCGGGAGAGTTGGCCGTCAGAGCTGTTGGGTTGTGCGTCGTGAGACGACCCAATGGGTTCCTAGTACCGAGCCTCCGGTAGGGGCTCCTGCCTAGTGGTCATGTCCAGACGGAATATTATTTATTTAATTTTTTTTTTATTGGTCGCTACAACGACATGCTCGTACTAGGTCGACTAGTACAGTATTTGTCGAGGCCGTTTCCAAGATTCACCTGGACGTGTTCGGTACTTGCCAAGGCCAGCTATGAGTGGGTTTGTCTGGGTCCTCGCAGCTCGGACGTAAAATTTACGTGCAAGTCGCCTTGCGGCGTCATCCATGGAGCGGACACCGAGTCCTCTTGTCAAGAGACGAGAAGAAAACCGATAGGGGACTTTGGTCGCTAGCCGAAGACCTCTATCGAGAACGCTTTGCAACCTTTTTTTATGAACAGTTGCGAGGTAACCCCAGACGGGAAGAGCATAGGTAATGATCGGCAACAGATACGCGTTGACGATCAGCTTACCCAGCTTGCGGGTCATAGCCTTGTTGACAAGTATCGGAAACAGTTGCGCGAGACGAGCGGACGCTTTCTTTCGCATCGTCTCGGCATGGGCACACCAGGTGAGCCGACGATCAAGGTGGACACCGAGGTACTTAACTTCTCTCGACCAGGGCAAGTACGTTCTACCGAGTCTCACCCGGCCTCGTGGTTCTTTCCGGCGCTTTGTGAATAGCACCGCGGAGCTCTTGGTTTCGTTGACGGCAACTTTCCAGCTTTCCGTCCACGTCGAATACGCATCGAGTGCGCGCTGAAGTCGTGGGATAGCTCTGTCAGCGTTCCGATCGGCGGTATAGACCGCCGTGTCGTCAGCAAACAGAGCCATCTGGACTCCAGGGTCTTTGGGTGCATCGTTGACGTACACGGAGAACAGAAGAGGCCCTAGCACGCTACCTTGAGGTACCCCGGCTGTAATGCGTCTCTCGGAAGAGGCATGGTCATCTATTCGCACGCAGAAAGTCCTCTCCGTCAGAAAGCTAGCAATCAAGCGAAGGTAGCAATCTGGGAGCTGGATTTCCCGGAGCTTGAACAAGAGCCCGTCATGCCAGACACTATCAAAGGCCTTTTCCACATCTAGGAAACAGGCGACAGTCTGCTCTTTCCGACAGCCAGCATCCGTGATGTATTCCACCAATCTCATCAGCTGATGAGTGGTGGAATGCCCCACACGGAAGCCGAACTGTTCGGGGACCAGTACATCGAAATTTCTTAGCTGGTCTAATACTCTCCGTTGTACGAGACGTTCGAGAACCTTTGACGTGGCTGACAGTAGACTAATGGGCCGGAGGTTGCCGGGACGGGAAGCGTCCTCTCCCTGCTTCGGGATCACTATGACCGTTGCCTTACGCCATTTCTGGGGAAAATAGGCCAGTCTAAGACACGCGTTGAACAGCGCGACCAAGAAAAGTACTCCTTGCTCCGGGAGTCGAGTAAGAGCGGCGTTCGAGACGCCGTCCGGGCCAGGAGCTTTTCTTGGCACGAGTTCAACGAGCCGATCTGTGACCTCTTCCCTAGTAATGGGTTCGGGCTCCGCAGTGATCGGAAGAGACAGAAAGTCTTCCACTTCGTTCTCGACTTTTTCATCGAAGTCCCAGTCCATGGGCGGGTTAGGAGCGAACTGACGCTCGAAACACGCGCCCAAGTACTCAGCCTTCGCCTCCGGGCGAGCCAGGATTTGACCAAAGGGTCCAGCAGTGGCCGGGATACGAGGTCGGCGCCTCTTCCCGACCAACGCCGAAGGTATCCGGTAAGGGCTACTTTCGTCCGATCCGTCCCCTGCTTGGGCCACGGCGAGTTCCCAACAGCGTCTCCGGTAGGCCTGCATTTCACGACGGGAGAGTCAAGGTTGCACAGTCACATGTATACCTGCTACCCTGCCCCTGTCATTCGCGTCAGGCCACTGACCTCGAGTATTGTTCTCTGTGCGTGCACTAAGTTTTTGTTTACCAAATCGATCGTTTGTGTACAGTAGAGTGTTTGTGTGTGTGTCAGTTTGTCTATGTTTTGTTTTTTGTAACACATTACAGTACTGTTCTGTACCCGTGATGGCGTCGAGTTCGAAGAAAAACACACTTTTTTAACCGTTGAAACCAAATTAAAAATTTTAGAAAGGTTAGGAAAAGGTGAAACTGGGGTATCACTTGCAAAGATTTATGGGGTAGGAACTTCCACAATAAGTGATATTAAGGCGAAAAGAGCCCAGGTGGAACAATTTGCGTTAAAACTGAACTCTGAAGAAGGGACACTGAAAAGAAAAACTGCATGTTCAGCAAACAACAAAGCCTTAGAAGACGCAATGTACCACGCGTTCACTCAAAGGAGAAGCTTAGGAGAGCCAATTTCAGGGCTTTTGATTTGTGAAAAAGCCTTACAATTTAATGAACAGCTTAATGGTCCGAAAGATTTTCAAAGCCAGTTCTGGCTGGCTTAAGAACTTCAAATCTAGGCATGGGATTAGAGAGTTAGACATCGAAGGAGAAAAACTTTCCTCAGATTTAGCGGCTGGAAGAGTTTTTAAAGAGAAGTTTATTAAGGAAGCACTTGAAAAAGGTTATTCTAGGCATGACGTATACAACGCCGATGAGACCGGGATAAACTGGCGAGCCCTTCCACGCAAGTCACTGGCGTCAAGACGCGAACAATCTGCTCCCGGGCTTAAAGTAAGCAAAGAGAGAATAACGGCTGTGGTATGTGCTAATGCCAGTGGAGAGCACAAGGTAAAATTGTTAGTGATTGGGAAGAGCAAAAAACCACATTGCTTTAAAAATGTGCACATTCTTCCTGTTTTGTACACGTCTCAGAAAAGTGCTTGGATGACTTCAATCATTTTTCTTGATTTGTTTAAAAATGATTTTATCCCTAGTGTTACAAAATTCCGTGAGGAGAAAAAGAAAAGTGGGAAAGTTCTTCTTATCATTGATAATGCACCCACACATTCCCCTCTCGAAGTATTAAACGAAATCGATCAGAATTTCGAAGTGCAATTTCTCCCACCTAACGTTACTGCAACTCTGCAGCCAATGGACCAGGGGCTGATCGAGAAAATTAAGAGGATCTATAGAAAGCAGCTCCTGCGTCGCCTTTTATTGGCAGAAAAGGACGAAGAGAGTGTAGTTCAGTTTATAACAAAGTTGAACGTTAAAGATAGCATTTACATGCTTGCCGATGCTTGGGAAACTCTCACCAAAAGTAATTTGCAAAGAGCCTGGAGAAAATGATGGCCTGATGAAGAAAGCAGGATTGAAGAAAATGCAAATGAAAATGAAGATTGCGTTGTAAACGAGGTGACAGAAATCTGCAGCACGATCCCGGGATTTGAACATTGTGACGAAAATGATGCCAGTGAGTGGTTGGCTGTTGATGACAACGATCCTGGGTACCAGATTTTGAGCGATCAAGAAATAGCTGACATGGTGTCTGAAGGTATGTAGCACTGCTTAAACATACAGTAGGACTACTGTAACTTTTTTATTTTAGCCAAACAAACTGTTTGCATTATCTGACGCTGTACTGTTAGTCGTTTTAAATTCACTGTTCTATTTTTAAAATATTTAGCCAACTTTGCGCTTGTTCATTTTTTCTATAAAATTAGAAAAAGAAAACATTTGTTTCGTTTGTTTATTTAAGCGTACTTTTTCATTATAAGGGGACGCAGAAACAGTAGAATCTGATGGGGACGAGAATGAAAATGACATTGAAGAAGTAGGGCCGACACATTCCGAAGCATTTATGGCAGCAGAGACACTGAATGTCATGGCTTGAAAAACAGACTGAGAGCACACCAACCCAGCTCATTCGCCTAAAACGAATCAAGGAATTAGCTGCAAAAAAACGAACCACTACCGCTGTTCAAAAGTCCATAAAAGATTTTTTTAAAAGCTCAAATACTGTATGATTTACTGTAGGTATTTTATTACTGTACTTTACTGTATTTTGTTGTAGGTCTAGATTTACTGTACATAAAATAAGACAGTCTGTAAATGCAATACTGTACATACAGTATTTTTTTCTGTAATTGAAAAACGTAAAATTTTAACTAAATTAATGGTTTTATTCATCCGCTCCACTTCTGTAACCATCAGAATGAATTATGAATGATTTTAGCAAGTTTTTTTTTACTGAAGACGTTTACCGGCGCTTTTATTGGTTCATTTCGAAAATCCGGACAATTTGATAATCCGGAAGGGGTCCGGTCCCAATTAATCCGAATTATTGACGCTCTACTGTAATTACAAATGATCTTAAACTCCCACTTACCTTCTATTTGTCACTATCTGGCCAGATCGTCTAGTGGTGTAACCCTATTTCGTATAGCGAATTTACCAGCACAGAAAATGAAATTAGGTACTTGAAATGATTATTCTAACACACATATATCAAGTGAAATAAATTATTAATTTATTTTTTAGGTTGTGACATTCTCTGTTCTCCTTTCTTTCTAATCAACTACAATTATGACTTCTCACTCGATTCTCCAACCTTTAAATTACCTGTATTCAATATTGAGGTGAAGCCCCTTTTTGCCAACAACAAATTTTAACATATTTCTTATATCTAGATTATAATATTAATGAATTAATTAAAGACAACCCAGCGTTTTGCTCACACACACACTCATTCCGTTACACCCCATTTATGTTAATGAGCTCACAAAAAAATGTTATGATCAATTAAAATGGATTTACGTGTGGCTACTTCCTTAATGTGTATCCGGACGCCAAAGGTTGTAGTTCTGTCTTCTTGATGGCTTATTGTTTCGTCAAAAAAAGTGTGTAATTAAACTTTAGTCTCGTCTCACTTTACACTTTCACTATATTCGGTCCAAAATAAATCAGCGTTTCAAATTATTACTCCATTGTGTAACTTTCTACTTTTATTGTTTAATTAGTTACATTTATTTTGTGTGTACTATTAATAATTACTTTCACTTTTAAAATCGGACGCCATGTTGTCAGATTGTGCAACATCATACAAGCTTAATTTAGGGCCAGAATTTGGGTAACACGAACCAGGGTTGTGGAGTATATTACCTGAAATAATCGTACTCAAGATAAAATGTACCAGTGACCTTTTATTTTTAAGATGACTCTAAATACATATTGAAAAACTGACTCTAGCTGTACCAAACACGTACATATTACGCCATGGGGCGTTTAGCAAACATCAAACCCTTAGAACATTTTAACCCTCCAAAATAAACAGTTGTTACCACTATTGTATAATGAACATGATAAACAATACAATAAATAATATCTGCACAACCCAGCACTTGTTAAATGATTTTGTTCTCTCTCTCTCTCTCTCTCTCGTACAAATTTTTAGTTGTTGTACGAGCTCGTTTTGTGAATTTAAATGCAAAATTTGGTCATTTTAAAATTTTGTAATTATGAATTTACTGTAAGGTATAAATATCGGTCAGCTGATACTCAGCTGCCGGGTTTTTGGGTAGGTCTCACCGTACTGCTTAGATCAGTCCACCGTAGCAAAATCTGTTGTTTTACATCGTCTTCGGGCCCACACAGTAGTGTCCCCCCTTGGATAACACTTTGGCCGATTAAGCCGCACGTAAATTGCCGATCCCTTGGCCGATGACACCTACTCAATGATCCGGTTACCGCACCAACATTTCCGATATTTTGAAATAGTTATTTAACCACTTTTGGTGGTGTAAAAATTAAAATTCACACTTGGTGAACCTTTTGCCGGCCGGCTACGTTCACTGTCCAGGAGAAAATGACACACAGTCTTTGTTAAGCATTGCGTAGGTGGGGCAAAACCTACGTCACCAGGCTTTTGTTCGCTGTTTACAGTCTCGAGTTGTTTACAGAAAATGTGCATTCCTTCCACTGACGTCACCAGGGCTAGTCACTTTATCTCTATCTGTGACGTACATTTTTTGCTGTGTTTGCTGTTTCACAATGAAAACGATCGAAATCCTGTCAATTCTCATCTGCGTTTTATAAAATAAGTATATAGTCCACTCACCAAAACTTTACAGGGATTATGAAATATTTAAATAATTATTACCAAATAATTGTTAAAAATAAATGAATACAATAATTGTGGTCTTTTGTACTATGTTTTTATAAATTTAGTATTGTACCATCACAAAACCCCCTCAATGAAAGATTTTGTGCCGAAGCATAAAAACTTTCATTGACCCATTCGTACTTCCTAAAGGGATCAGCCAAGATATGTCGCCACAACCCCCTTACAATTTATATAAAAGAAAATCAATAACTCACCCGTGGTCTGATGACGATGACAGAACCTGCATGACCTTACTGGACTTCTCCTTCGAGATCCCAACACCATAAGGCCAATCAGGCGCGTAACGCTCCTGCTCTGACGCGCTGGCCAGCTCAGGACCGCCGTCATAACATCACCAAACACTGAAACAATAAATTAAAATATCAAAATAGTGGCTTGGTATTTTACTCTATCCTTAACTGATCTGGTTCCCCTTAGCTATGTGCTGGTTTGTGTTAATAAGCACTGGGTTTGCTTGAACTACTAGAAATACAAATATAAAAAAAATGTAAAATACAAGAATTACATAGAATTGCCATTCTCTTCGTGGACTACCCTGAATTGTAAAAATTGTTTCGATTCCCATCGATAATAATTAACTCTTTCTGTTTCATAATCAATGTAATTATAAAAGAAACAAATATTTAAATAAAACATGGAAATCCCCATATAAATCTCCCAAATATTCAAACATGGATAAAACATTTTATAGCAAAAAAGAATAATTAATAAAATCTTATTGAAATTAAAATTATTATTAAAATTATTATTATTATTAATAGGTAATAATTGGCGCTGTTAACAATATTTACCCCTCTTTCTCCTCCACACACACTATTTTCCCCCCTGAACTGTTGCGTTCAGTTGCCTCCACAAGGACTGAGGCAGAAGGAGTGAGCACTTTTTTCTTTTCTCTCTCTCCCATCCTTGCTTCAGCTTTATAAAACCTTCAGGGTATGTACCCCTACTTTTACTCTTATAATATGCCCCTAAGGTCTACCACCCCAACCGAGGTGAAGTAGCCTATGGAAACAAAGAATCTTAGATTCCCCTGAACCTCCCAATAAATTTCAAAATTTTAACCAATTTTATAGGCAACCAACCATGGTCAGGGTTACAATTGCTGGCCACAGCTGGTTGTCGCCCAGAACCACGATTAGTGTTGGTAAGACAGTAATCGCCCGAAATATGGGGAATCGCAATTATATGACACATTGTGTCTTATGTAGTCCCAATTGGAACTGCCCTACAACTAACAGGTTATACACATAAATCCATTATAAGACTACCATATATTACAAACATAATAATAATATTATCACTGTTCATAAAGCAGTTTCAATATATCACCATAGTATCACTATGTCCTTTTAACCCCGTAAGGTTGTTACTTCAATATAAAAGTTAAACATGATTTCAAAATTCAAATATCATCTCAAAAAAAAATATTTTAATTCTTTCTTTAGTTTACATAATTAAATTTGTAGACACTTTCCAAGTCCCAACTTTCACTTTTCAAAAACTAAAACCTTCTCACTATAGGATAACAATGGATCATCTTATATACCTAGGTTATATAAAAAAAATATAACTCCGTAATGAGTTAAAATTTTAAGTTACAAAAATTTCAAGTTCTATTCTATAATTTCTAGAATAAAATCAATGTTCATGGAAAAAATGCCAATCCGATTTTTTTTTTTTTTTCACGAATTAGGGGTCCCCCTCCCCGTTCAACAATAAGATTAAACAACAAGAAGATTGGTTTACAAGAACCAATCCAAGAACCAAGACCAAGATTGGTTTGGAAGAAGAAGACAAGAAGAAACAATAAGATTGGTTTCTACTTGCAACCAATTTTGTGGAGTAAGACCATCGTTGCTTTCACTTCCATATGTCAGTTCCGCCAACCATGGTCCGCCTCCAAAATTCCAAAATCCACGATCAGAGGTGGTGAGTCTGTGATCGCCCGAAAATGGGGGAGAGTCCCTTCTGAAAAACAATAATATACCAAATTAATACTCATACACTCGCTAAATAAAACAATAATATTGATAAGATATACCTAAGATGACCAGTACAATTTTAAATTTGTAGCATTGTGTGTTCCTACTATTTCTCCAGTTACGTTGTTCTGCAACACATAAGAATTTTGCATTTTAATCTCTACTACCTCATACGGTCCTTCATATAAGAGAAAGAACTTCTTAATTTATTTGTCTTGCGCACTCGATAAGTCATGCCTTTTTACTAATACCATTTGTCCTATATTATACTTAACCCACTTACCTCTTGCGTCGTGTCTACGTTTTCTTTGTTCACCTTTGCTGATTAAGTTTTCATTAGCCAACCGGATTTTAATGTTTACATCAGGTGCCCTGCTCTCAGGTGGATAGTCAAACAGTTGTTCCAAAATTCTTGGGGGCATGTTCCTCTTACCAACTCATGGGGTGTATACCCGGTGGACTCGTGGGTGGTACTGTTTAGCCAAGTTTCTACCTTTCTTACATACAATGGCCATTCACTGTGTTTAGCGTGACAATAGGCTCTGAAGATCCTGCCTATTTCTCTCATTACACGTTCAGCCTGGTTGGACTGGGGATGATACACAGCCGTATGCTTCGTGAGGATGCCTTCCCATCCTAAGGTCTGACGCCATCTTCCACTGATGAACTGCGGCCCATGGTCTGATAAAATTACCTTTGGCTTACCCACGTTAATCATATAATCTTTCGTCACCTTTTCACTCTCTACCTTACTGGTAGCTCTTTTCACGCTATACAATTTTACATATTTTGAGAAAGTGTCAAGCAATACAAATATATAAACTACTCCGCCTCTACCCTTCGGCAATGGTCCAAACAAATCCACAGCAACTAAATCAAAAGGTCTTTCTACCTTAATATAATTTAACTCACCTTCCACTCTGTAGTTAACCAACTTCGACTTTTGACACAAGTCACAACTCCTAAGCAGCTGTCTCACTCGCCTCTCCATATTCCTGAAAATACATGATTCTTTTAAAACATTCATACACTTTTTAGCCCCAAAATGACCATATCTTATATGACAATCCCAAATAATCTTCTCTTCCAACACTGCTGGCACCACTAATCTCCAGTCACGCTCACCCCCTACTACCTTCTTAAACAACAACCCTTAGTAGATTTGAAAATATTGATTGTACTCCGATTCATCCAACTCCGTCTCCAAACTGTGTATTATTTTCCCAGACTTACCATTTGCTCTCTGCATGGTTTTGATATCCTTCAGCTCTTCTCCAAAGATTCTGTCTTCTCTGCTAATCTGAAAAATTTCAATTTCTTTTAAATCCCTACCTGTTTTATTATTTTTGCAATCTACCCTGGAAAGAGTGTCGGGTACCTTATTCTCGGTTCCTTTAATATACTCCCACTCGAAGTTGTACTCCTGCAAAACAAGTACCCACCTGGTTAATCGACTGTGAGCAAGTTTACAAGTGTTGAGGAATGACAAAGCTTTATGATCGGTTCGAATAATCGTTTTGTTGCCTAAGATGTAAGTCCTGAACTTGCTGACTGCAAACACAATACTGAGCAATTCTTTCTCCGTTGTGGTATAATTCTTTTCTGCAGGCAATAATGATCGGCTGGCAAACGCAATGGTTAGATGTTCCCTCTCCTCATCCTCCTGATACAGCTCCACGCCTACTGCTACATTGCTGGCGTCCATCTGTAAATAAAACATTTTATCAAAATCCGAATGGTTCATCATAATCATACTACTAAATTTTCGTTTTATTTCTTCAAAGGCTCCACGCTCCACGTCTCCCCACTTCTATTGCCTGTTCTTCTGCAATACCGCACTTAACTTTGCGGTGATGTGTGCGTAGTTCCTTTGAAATTTCCTATAAAAGTTGCGCAGCCCAAGAAAACTCTGAAGTTGTTTGATGTTTCGTGGTTCAGGGAAGCGCACAATAGATTCGACCTTGTCCGGGTTGGCGGAAATTCCTTCCGATGTAATAATGAATCCTAGAAAATTAATCTTTGTTTGTAAAAATTTGGACTTGTCCCAATTTACGGTTAATCCTCCCGCTTCTAATTTTTCTAACACATACTTTAAATGTTCTAAATGGTCTTCAAATGTCCGTGACCCTATCAAAATGTCGTCCACATATACTGTGAGAAAATCTAAATCTTTTGGTCTCAAAATTCTATCCAAACATTAAATGTCACTAGCTATGCTGGTATTTAGCCCAAATGGCAGTCGCTTGAACTGATAATTTTTCCCATTAAATAAAAGTGCTGTGTATGGCCTACTTACCTCTGCTAATGGCACTTGCCAATATCCGGCTGTCAGATCCAATGATGTCATGAACCTCACTCCACTAAACTTTTGAAATATATCATTAATGGATTACAGTGATTCTCGGTCTGGTATGATGATGTGATTTATCTTCCTTGCATCTAAACACAACCTTACCCCTCCGTCCTTTTTAATTACCACCACTAATGGATTTGAGTAGTGAGATACTGACCTCTCGATGATTCCACCTTCCATCATCTTATCCAACTCCTCTTGCACCGCTCGTCTTTTAGAGTAAGGCACTGGATAGCTCCGCTGCATGAATGGTGTGTGTTCCTTAATCTGTAACATACATTCATAATTTTTTGCCCTTCCTGGAATATCGGCAAACACTCTCTTAAACTGCTCTATTACCTGCCATAACGCTATACGTTGGCCACTCCTTATCACCTCACCCCCACTACAGAATTCATCCGCCCTTATCTCCCATACTGCATTGTTAATATTGCTCATTTCATTATCAACATCTTCAAAATACTCACCCTCTCTACAAAAATTTATTTTAGTATCTAAGTTATTCTCAGCTACTCGCTTCTGTAACAATTTCACACCAGTTGTTCTAACTTTATTTATCACATTTTCAAAATTAATTTTAACAGACCGATCACCCCCATCTAACTCTAACACCTTCTCTTTAAAATTTATTACAGCTTTATTTCTTTGTAAAAAATCATTTCCCAAAATGATGTCTAAACTTAACCCCTTGACTACCAAAAATGTATTATCAAAATTCATATCTCCAATTGAGAAACTTAAATGTATCTGTTTTGTCACCCCTTTACTACGTACCCCCGTGACTTCTATTACTGTAACCCCTGCTACGGGTAAAACTGGAATATTCTTTTTAAATTCTTTTAACTCACTTAAAATGTTCTCGGCTATTACTGAAATTTCACTTCCTGTATCAACAAGTGTTTTAAATTTCCTATTTTCTATTGTTACCTGGATTTCCGTGAGTCCAGCTCTCACCTCCAATGTTGTGTTGCTCTCCTCCTCCAACAAGTCGGCAACAATATCAGTTGTTATTACGTTCGATTGTACGTCTTCTAATGGTCGGACCTCATGTGCTTCCCTGAACAGTGGTCGGGTCCTATTTACCACTGTCGACTTTAGTTTTCCGGCTGTGACCTGTTGTTACTGGTGGTGGGTATCTGGTGTCCCCTTGTTGGTCCCTGGTTGTGATGTTGTGTTCCTCGGGTACTCGGTGCTCCCCTGGTAGTAGGTACAAACTGTTTTGGGTTGTTACTCCTTGTTTCATTTCTTGGCGTTTTGCATTGGTAACAGTGTTGCATGTTGGCACGATTTCCCTTCCTGCAACTAGAACAACTCCAATCGCCTGGTTGCTGTAAATCAGTACGATAATTAAATTTATTACCATTATTATTGTAATAAGGCCTTGGCCAATTAAACTCGATGTTATGATTAGGCATATTTTGTTGAATGGGTCGTCTACACATTTCGCGGTCATTGATGCTTTGTAATATATCTAATACTTTTTCAAGCTCATCTAAATTTTCTATTTCTTTGGTCATTAGAATAACCTGCACCTCTCTTGGTAAGTGCTTACTCACGTATCTAACAAATGACTTAAACGGTATGGGCGGCTCTAAATATTTTGCCTCGTTATAAAGTTTGGTTACATATATTGTAATGTTGTTGTTATTAGGGTTACGTCCCATGAAATTACCCGCTCCCATAATGCGGCTTCTCAAAGTCTCCTGCTCTTCTTCCGTCCAATATTTACCCTTAAATGCTTTTTCAAAAGTGTCATAACAATCCCATTCTAACCTATGAGCCTCAGCCCATATTACTGAATTGCCCTTGAAACATTTGACTATTTTAGTTAATTTCACTTCCCAACTACTACTACTAAAATAATTGTAATCCCGTGTCTGATTTAAAAAACGCATGGGATGTATCACCCTGTTTTCATGGCTAAAATTCTCTAGTTCTATTTCAGTATAGAAATCCCTAGTCACTATTACTCTATCATTAATACTTGAAATATTTTTATGAATTTCCCCCCGTAACTCATTTTTTACACTGGTTAAACTATTAGCAATTACATCATATTTATCATGCACATCCATATTATTTTGTATAGCTAACTCATCAATTTCTTTGATCTTACTTTGTAACAGACTTAATCTACTCTTGGTATTTCTTTCATGTTCTGTTATTGTGTTATCTATAGTTTCGATATTCTTTGTAATATTTACTACATTTGACTCAATTTTCTCTAAGTGACTTTGCAAAACATTTGTTTTCAGTTCTACTTGGTTACTCACTTCAACATTTGTTTTAATCTCTATTTGACTTTCTACAAAAGTTAAACACTTCTGTTCTATTTCTGTATTTTGTGACTCTAACTGGCTTTTAACTGTATCATTAACTGTGTCATAAATTTGATCAATTTTAGTATCCAAATTACTTATTTTATTATTGAATTTCTCATTAACAATTTCTAATGTGTTTTCTGGATGTTATCACAACGTGTTTCTATTGTGTTAATTCTCTCCTCTAAGTGAAAATTTTGACCTTTAATTTCAGTCTTTAATTCATTAAACTTGATATCAAAACTATTTCTGATTTCATTTTCTGCTCGTTAAATTGTTTATCAAAATTATCAAATCTTACACTCTGTTCCTTAAATTTAATCCTTAAATCTTACACTCTGTATATTTAATATTAGAATCGCTTTTTTGCTCATCTAACTTTTTATCAAAATTATCAAATTTCATTAATAATAACTGCATCAAAGCAGTTGTTTCGTCTGTTTGATTTTCTGACCTAGTTGAGATGGAGGTAGTGACTTTCTCTACAGATGCAAGCGTATTTGCCTCGTCAATCTGACTAATTTGGGTTGGTTGAACATCCATCTCACTAGTCAAATCTACATCAGTTGTACTGATTTCTAATGTTATATTGTCATTAGTACTCATTTTTGCTATTTTATCTTGCTAAAACATATATGTTTATAACCTAGAAATTTGACCTTATTTTACTCACGTGTTTGCGTACTTTCGCACTCTTACCTCAGGTAATCATTCCACATTCTGGTAAGTATACTCCACATAAAATTAGGTTTTATGTAGAGTCACTGTTTGGCACGCGCCATTTGTAACTTTCTACTTTTATTGTTTAATTAGTTACATTTATTTTGTGTGTACTATTAATAATTACTTTCACTTTTAAAATTGGACGCCATGTTGTCAGATTGTGCAACATCATACAAGCTTACATTTTGGGCCAGAATTTGGGTAACACGAACCAGGGTTGTGGAATATATTACCTGAAATAATCGTACTCAAGATAAAATGTACCAGTGACCTTTTATTTTTAAGATGACTCTAAATACATATTGAAAAACTGACTCTAGCTGTACCAAACACGTACATATTACGCCATGGGGCGTTTAGCAAACATCAAACCCTTAGAACATTTTAACCCTCCAAAATAAACAGTTGTTACCACTATTGTATAATGAACATGATAAACAATACAATAAATAATATCTGCACAACCCAGCACTTGTTAAATGATTTTGTTCTCTCTCTCTCTCTCTCTCTCTCTCTCTCTCTCTCTCTCTCTCTCTCTCTCTCTCTCTCTCTCTCTCTCTCTCTCTCTCTCTCGTACAAATTTTTAGTTGTTGTACGAGCTCGTTTTGTGAATTTAAATGCAAAATTTGGTCATTTTAAAATTTTGTAATTATGAATTTACTGTAAGGTATAAATATCGGTCAGCTGATACTCAGCTGCCGGGTTTTTGGGTAGGTCTCACCGTACTGCTTAGATCAGTCCACCGTGGCAAAATCTGTTGTTTTACATCGTCTTCGGGCCCACACAGTAGTGTCCCCCCTCGGATAACACTTTGGCCGATTAAGCCGCACGTAAATTGCCGATCCCTTGGCCGATGACACCTACTCAATGATCCGGTTACCGCACCAACATTTCCGATATTTTGAAATAGTTATTTAACCACTTTTGGTGGTATAAAAATTAAAATTCACACTTGGTGAACCTTTTGCCGGCCGGCTATGTTCACTGTCCAGGAGAAAATGACAGAGTCTTTGTTAAGCATTGCGTAGGTGGGGCAAAACCTACGTCACCAGGCTTTTGTTCGCTGTTTACAGTCTCGAGTTGTTTACAGAAAATGTGCATTCCTTCCACTGACGTCATCAGGGCTAGTCACTTTATCTCTATCTGTGACATACGTTTTTTGCTGTGTTTGCCGTTTCACAATGAAAACTATCGAAATCCTGTCAATTCTCATCTGCGTTTTATAAAATAATTATATAGTCCACTCACCAAAACTTTACAGGGATTATGAAATATTTAAATAATTATTACCAAATAATTGTTAAAAATAAATGAATACAATAATTATGGTCTTTTGTACTATGTTTTTATAAATTTAGTATTGTACCAGAATTGTACCATCACAATTGCACTGCTTCTACTTTTATTTGTATCACTCTCTAGTCCATATTTTGGAAGTTTTAATAAGTAAAAGGCCTGCAGGCCTTTTACTGAGAACCGTGCGGTTCACTTGCTGGGATGCAACAGACGTTGTTTTCTGCGCACACTGCACGAAGGTATTTCTGAAACGTGCCATTAGCGTGAGAAACTTGGCCGACTGTGTGCGCGGTTGACAGCGCGGGCGCGGCCTCCTTGCAATCTAAGCATACCAACGCCAATACACACCCGTCTCGATGCTACAGTCTATTCACCACATTTGGTTGCAAATAATATTGAAAGGATTTAATTTCCAAAGCCCTATAGGTCTGTACCGTTACACCATTATAAAATTATGTTAAATTTTTTGAAGTATAATTCATCATAGATAAAGGGTTAAACAAGAGTCATTAATGGAAAGGGGTTTTTATAAAATAAAGAAAGGGGAAAAAGATATAAAAGGAGTACTGGTTCATTAAATAGCATTCATTAAATAGAAGTCATTATAGTTAATTCAGAAATAGTTAAGGAAAGTTTTTTTTTATGTATGCTTGTTTTTGATTGATAATTATTTGTAATTTATTGGTAACAGCAAGAAAAGGTAGAGTCATAAACAATACAATAACCTGTTGTATTATGAGTGCATAAAGTAAAGATAATGATATTTGTGCTTAATAAAAAAGAAAGATAATTTGTTAGAATTCGAAAATTTTGTGTTAGCGTAATTATTTTGCAAATCAAATCCAGATAATCCTTTCTGCAGCTGTGTTCGTCTGTAAAACCCTGGAGAAGAACCCTAAGGTAAGAGTTTATTAATTTGAAGTAATTTATATCGTTTCACTGGCGCCCGAACAGGGACGATTTGTGTGATTTATTTAAATTGCACAGATCAGGCCTAATTAAGCTGCAGAACGGGTTATTTGGGAGTGAGGGCGATTGTGTAGTTTACTAAGCATAAGTGTATAAGTAAAAAATAATATAAAAATGGAAAACAATAGTGATAAAGTCAACAATATTGATTTAACTAGTACTAGTACTGAAAATCAAGTAAACACAATAGTAACCAAAACGGTAGTAAACGAAATAAGCCTAACTGAGTCCGTGACAATGGAAGGCGCTGGGATTCATTCAACGCCTATCCAAAATAAGCAGTCTGATAGTAACGAGATAATGAATATGATGTAATCACTTTTGGCAAAGCGAAGCGCAATGTTAGAGGTAAATTTTAATGCAATAAATAATCGCTTAGACAATAGTGAGGAAACATTTGAGACTTAATTCGATGCAATAAGTAGCGATATAAACAAACGTTTTGACATAAACGAGACCAAATTAAATAAACGCTTTGACACAAATGATGCTAAATTTGAACAATACAAAGAACAGAATATGAAATTTGAGAATAGCATAAACGTAAAGCTTGATGAATTAACTAATTCACTGTGTAGTATTGATGAGCGAATTAACGAAATACGTAGTGAAACGAAAAGAAAAACAGATGAGTTAAGAGAGAGAGAGAGAGAGTGTGTGTGTGTGTGGTAGACGGTAAAACAAACATGTTAGAACCTAACCAAAAAGAACTTGGACAACAAGTAATTATAGTAAATGACAAGTTAAAAAGCTTTGCAAGTAAAGCGGGTAATAAATTTGAAAATGGGGTATCAAAAAGTGATATAGTAGGTAATAGTAGTGATATTGAGAGTAGCATGAGAGTTGAGGTTGATCAGGGATTGCTAGTTAGTGTTTATGATTCAGAAAGGGAGGATAGAGGTAGTTTAAATGTAGAGTATGAACGAGGGCAAATAATTTTTCTTGTGGTATAGGTGAAGGAAAGGCTTCACCAATGTTGTTGGAGGACAAAGGTTCTTCGAGAGTTTTTGTGGGAGACAAATGGTCTCCAAAATGTCCTTTAATTTTTTGTGGTTTATCTGGTAAGTCCAGAGGAAATAATAATAAAGTGGTATTGTCCTCTGTGTGGAGTGAAAATATGAAATCATGTGGTATTGAAAGTGATTATGAAGAGCGAGAGAGAGTAATTGAGTTGTTCAGATTAAGTAGAGATTATGAAGGTTTAGTAGTGGGAATAAATATGGAAAGAAATGATTATATTAAAAATAGTAGAGACTTACCTTGTTTAATAAACAATGATTATATTGATGATAATAATATATACTTACCTGTAGTGAGGGTCAGCGTATTAGTAACAGCTGACAACTATAGTGATAAAAAATTGAGTGAGGTAATTGTAACAATAAATACCAATGGAGACTTGACAAAGATTACTAATGCTGACATGACTTATGATAAAAGGGTAATGGGGGGTAACCCTATGCCTTATTATTGTGGTATAATGGAAAAAACGAATGTTTATGGTTATAACACAAAAGATAGCCATATGATGTGTACAAATAAAAACGAACAATGTTATGTGAAGATAAGACCAATTTTTGATTACGGAGGGTAGATAAAAATTCAATGTATGAACATTTTAAATATTTTAGTTTATGGTAATGACCTGGCTGATTTAGGTATTGAAGTGTGGTAAATAATAAAAAACTATGATGAAAATATGTAAATAAATATGTTAGTGTTAAATGTATTGTGTCAATATTATCTTGTTGTAATGTATATTATAGCTTATGTGTAAAACATGTTTGTAATAAGAATGAAGGTTATAATAATATTTTATTTTGCTAAATAATTAACAGGAGTTATTAAGGAATTTTATTCTGTACTGTGTGTTTAAATCAAAAATGTTTTAAATAATGTAACTAAATTATTTTGAGTGGAGGTGGAAGTAAAGTAATTTAAAAAGGTGAATTAAAATTGTATTTGATCTGAATTGTAATAAATAGTAATTGATGAATATGTTAACACTAAAAGATTTATAGAAACTGAAAATTGAAGGAAGTACAGGTATTAGTGGTGTTGTAATCAGGAATGTTGAGACTGAGTCTGTTTATAAAACAAGCCTTGTAGAAAACTGTTGATGTAAACAGGTGCATTGTAAGTATGTTGTGTGACTAATGTTTACAGTCATGCTCGAGTTGACATCAACAAGAATGTTGTAGTTTGATGAATCAGTGCCATGAGCAAATTCTATTATGAAATAAAAGAAATACCAGATGTGTTGAAATGGAGGTAGCTTTTTATGAATAACAAAAGAAAATGACAGTGTTTTGATTGTAATGCAGTTAATATTTATGTGAGAGGATGTTGTTAATTTAGAATCATTTTGATAAATGTAATTAAAGTAAATGAATTTGTCTTGAGCCCAGGAAGAAACTAAATTAAAATTTGGGTTGGCCTTGAATTAACTTAATAATGTGAATTTTAGGGAGACGTTTAAATTTATTTTGATCTGAATTTTAACTGTAATGGAATTACACAATTTTAATCAATGTGTTATTTTGGAAGGGTAATAATGTATTGTGAACATTATTTAATTTGTATGGAATTTATATGATTTAGCTGTAAGTAGACAGTAAGTTTATATTATCAAAATTAAAAACTAAACCAGCACTTTGTATGTAAAAGAACCAGTACTTTGTAAATAATGAACCAGTACGGCTAAGAGGAAACGAATCAGTGGAGGATATGGTATAATGGAAGGCCTTTTTGTTAATTTTTTAATTGGATGTTACAGGGTGAGGCGATCCTGTGGCGGGCGCCTATCTGATCTTATGGTGTTGGGATCTCGTACAGAGAAGTCCAGTAAGGTAGGATGGGTGCGGCCACAGTCGCCGGACTAGGGGGGTAAGTACCCATGATTTTAGTAAGGACTAAAGGGGGTTGCGGCGCCATATCTTCACTGATCCTCTTAGGTTTTAGGCAATGAGAGTTTGTATGCTTCGGCATACAACCTCTCATTGGGGGGGGGGGTATTGTAACGGTACAGAATTGTATGATAGAGAGAAACAGTAAAAAATTCAATTCAGTTTTAATTGTCAGTATTCACCTGTGAGGTGCCCCATTGTCACATACAATGTTATGGCAGACTATTTATATTTATGTTTATGTCTGAAGCCTGTAGCCTGCCCAACCAGACGTATTACGCAATAGCTTGCCAGCAGCAGTCTTTGTGAATCACAGTAAGAAATGTGTCACCCTAGAGTTTGCATCAGCAGCATACAGTGCATTAACAAGTAAAACGGTGTCCTCGGGAGTGTAAGATAGGCTGAAATTAAAGTAGGCCTATCATGTGCAACTATTAAAGTACAAACAATATAGCGCAGCCAGCCAACTAACCATCTAAGTGCTCGAGCAAAAGTTACGTCGGCCGACGAAAAAATTATATTGTCAAGTGAGTTTAAAAAGACAGTGGAGTATGTGATCCTAACCATTCAATAACAGTGTCAAAATTAAACAGTGAAAACAAATTTACGGGGGGTCAACCAAAAGGAGCGAATTCGTCACAATAGTGCAACAGCGGAGAACATCCCTCGTTACGTATCGATTGACTTTCCATTATAAAATTATGTTAAATTTTTTGAAGTATAATTCATCATACAAAAAGGGTTAAACAAGATTCATTAATAAGAGATCTCTAAGGGAAAGGGGTTTTTATAAAATAAAGAAAGGGGGAAAAGATATAAAATGAGTACTGGTTCATTAAATAGAATTCATTAAATAGAAGTCATTATAGTTAATTCAGAAATAGTTAAGGAAAGCTTTTTTTATAAATAAATAATTGCTTATCTAATCCGTCGAGTGACTTACTTGTAATTCCGCTTGACGCGTTTCAGGGCATATGCCCCATCTTCAGAATAATTCCTCTTCACAGAACGTCAGACATTAAGATTAAAATGTAATAAATTAAAATTAAAATCCATGGTTAAAATATTAACTCGTCAAAATATTAAAATATACTAAATGCACAGAGAAGCACGCACTATCACAACATGAGTTCACTTCGCGTTATAGCCGGTGTACACCGTCGCGATGTTAATCGCGCACTGACTCAAAACTGATAGTGCGTGCTTCTCTGTGCATTTAGTATATTTTAATATTTTGACGAGTTAATATTTTAACCATGGATTTTAATTTTAATTTATTACATTTTAATCTTAATGTCTGACGTTCTGTGAAGAGGAATTATTCTGAAGATGGGGCATATGCCCTGAAACGCGTCAAGCGGAATTACAAGTAAGTCACTCGACGGATTAGATAAGCAATTATTTATTTAATACAGTGACTTGGATACTTTAAAAATGAACTTTTTTTTATGTATACTTGTTTTTGATTGATAATTATTTGTAATTTATTGGTAACAGCAAGAAAAGGTAGAGTCATAAACAATACAATAACCTGTTGTATTATGAGTGCATAAAGTAAAGATAATGATACGAGTGCTTAATAAAAAAGAAAGATAATTTGTTAGAATTCGAAAATTTTGTGTTAGCGTAATTATTTCGCAAATCAAATCCAGATAATCCTTTCTGCAGCTGTGTTCGTCTGTAAAACCCTTGAGAAGAACCCTAAGGTAAGAGTTTATTAATTTGAAGTACTTTATATCGTTTCAATATATAATAAGAAGTGCTGAGTTTGCAAAAAATATGTACTCTATTTTTGATGTAATAGTTGCTTGCGACTTGTTTTATGCCTCAAGGTGGAATAAATGTTTTCATGACATGTTTCATGTTGTCAAAAGAATAAAATAATGTTATATTTTACTTGATAAATACACATTTTGTTATTTGTATTTGCCTGTTGTTCTCTGCCGAGTACACTAAACGACGTCCTGGATTAAACTTAACACGTAAAATCAATATTAACATAATATCTAAATACTGAACATACTTCAGTTGACGTCCGAACAGGGATGAATTTAATTATTAAATACTGAACATACTTCAGTTGGCGCCCGTTAACAGGGACGTTGTAAATTAAAGTTGAAAAATTTACAACTTAGTCGAAAATGGCAGAGAAAAATACAAATATAAATTTATATGAAAATGCAGATGTGGGGTCCCTGTTGGATGCTACACAAGATTGATGTAGTAACCTCATATGAAAATGTTAATGAGAGTGTAGGCGAAATAGCTGAAACGGAAGAGAGTAGTAAAGGTAACGATATAAATATATTTAAGCAATTAACAATGATTATGGAAATGGTGTCAGCAATGAAAACTGAAATCAAGTCAGAGATAAATGCAAGTAACGTAGAGTTAAAGTCAAATATAAATGCAAGTAATGTAGAGCTGAAAACCGAGATAAAAGCAGAGATAAATGAAATAAATAATAGATTTAACAAATAAGACGAAATTAAGAGACATAAACGAATTTGTGAATATAAGAAGCAAAATAAAAATGAATAATTTAAGTATGAATAACCAATTTGAAAGTATAAGTGAGAGTTTTAGGGGAGTGAATGAGAAGTTCGTTGAAATAAATAATAACTAGAGAAACAAAGTGAGATAATTGCTGGAATGAAAGGTGAAATGACTATAAATATAAATAAATTACAAGAGGAAGTAAACGAAAGTAGAAAGAGAAAGGAGGGGGTAGAAAATTGTACAGACAATAAGGTAAGTAGTGGTAATGGTATCAAAAATAATGATGGTGATATAATGACGAATAATAATGAAATAATTAATGAGGTAAGTGTTAGTTATAAAAATGTATTAACAAATAGTAGTGGTAAGATAGTTGAAAACGAGATATATAAAAGTGATACAGTGAAAATTAATAGTGATGATGAGAATATAGAGATAGTAAGAGAGAATGAGAGAATAATGAGAGTAGGGGGTAGTGAGAGAGTAGAAATCAGTGTTGATGAGTTAGAGAAAGAGTGGAAAGAGAGTTTACAGGTAGATGGGTTGCAGGGGGTAAATTTTTCCCGTGGTGTTGTTGGGGGTGAAGAAAAGACTTCACGAGTGTATTTGGTAGATGAAAGATCTACAAATAATTGTCCCTTGAGTTTTTGTGATGTTCCTGGAAAAGCCAGGAGGTGTTTTTATGATTTAGTACCCTCTGCATGGAATGATAGAACAAGTGCGAAATGGTGTTATGATGAGAGGTATTTTAAGGGGGAGTTGTTTTTTGAGAGGGAGATAGAGTTGTTTGAGGTTAATAGGAGTTATAAAGAATTCAGAGAGAGAGAGAGTTGATAATGATATTGAGTACTTACCTTGTGACGTAATTAGTGCAGCAAATGATGATAAGGTTGATGATATTGATTACTTACCTTGTGATGAAACTGGTATAGCTGCAGATGATAATAATGATGAAAATATAATTGACCTAATTGTGACAAATCATACTAAGGGCGACTTGACTATACTCGATGGTGACAAGTTATATGAGGTAATAATATTGTATAATCCTTTTACATTACATACCCAAAGGTCGAAAACTCAACACAACTGATTTTACATTACATACCCAAAGGTCGAAAACTCAACACAACTGAACAGTACGAAATATATAAACACCACACAACGCAACCAAACAACATACTCAACGATCAATTACAATATAAATCGCATACACTTTTTGACACAATTATACAGAAAACAAACAGTAAGTTGAATCCCCGCGCCAATCCCCTTCCTCCTCACACCACCCCCACTACACCTTCCACACAACCGTTACAAAATGCTGGCAGTCTGTATCAAAGCTGAAGAAGGCGGATACGTAAGCCGAAACGCGTCCAATAAAATCAGTAAGTTTTCACATGAAAAAGTTCATTTTTAGTTAAGTGGTATAATCCTGTTGATTATTATGGTATTGTGGAAAAGTATGAGAATTTAAATAGTCGTTATATTGATAGAGATAACAATTATAATGTATTTAATAAAAAAACGAATTGTGTAGACGTAAGACCAGGTTATTGTTCAATGATGGGGGGTAAACAATTAGTGTTTATGAACGTTTAACTATGTGAGTAGTGGTTTTGAAATGGACTGTATTATGAAATGAGTTGTGGTAAACGATAACAGATAATAATGTGGATTGTATATACTTTTGTGTTGATGTTAAATGTAATGATGTAGCAAGTTGAAGTATACTCAACTTGTGAATTTTGTTAAAGTAATGAAATGTGTTTGATAAAATAATTGAATTAATTTGAAAGGAGATAATAAATGAAATATTGTACAAGATGAATGTTGATAACAAATTAAAAGTTTTGGAGAATTTAATGGTATAGTAATTTTAATGGTAATAAATAATTGATGATTGATTAGTAAAAAAGTACAATTAAAATTAATGTGTAATGTTTATAATTTTATATGCAGATTTAAAGGTGAATTGTTTATTTTGATGTAATAATCACAATGTTAATTACGAGTATTTACTATGTTTTATTATGTTGTATTATGTAAGTGTAGGGATTTTAAACATGTATTGTGTATATGGTAAATGCGATTCCCCATTTTCGGGTGGTCACGGTTTCACCGAACCCTGACCGTGGATTTGGCTTAATATTCTAAATTGGTGAACTTAAAAATACAATTGGGGGTAAGGTCAGGGGAATCTAAGATGATATAACTTTGGAACACGGCTATATACCTAAGTATGGGTGATAGACCGATTAAGGGAATGTGAATATTAACTTAGTAGGATTACTGGTATCCGGGATATCAGTAATGCCGAATTTTGTATAAAGCCAAAGCAAGGATGGGGGAGAAAGAAAAGAAAAAAGTGTTCACCCCTTCCACTTCAGTCCTTCTGGAGGCAACTGGGCGCTACAGTCCAGGGGGTAATAGTGTGTGTGTGTGGAAGGAGGAATTTAAAATGAATTATGTGATGATGGAGAAGGTGGTTACTAAGTTGTTAGTAACGAGTTATTAAACATTAAAATGAGTTACATCAATAATGTAGAGTGTGTAATTGATTTCCTGATGTAAATGAATGATGTATTGACGAGGAGTATTTTATTTTGATGTATTAAGGAGTAATCTGAAGATGCTTAACGATTGTTAAGTAAGTAATTTGTTCTGATGTAGTTGATTTAATGTGTTTTATTCTATATAAGAAGTTTATTTATTTTGAAATGTGAATTATATAATGGAAGGTATTTGTATGTTGTAATGGGAAATGTTTATTTAAATTTTGATGGGAATCGGAGCAATAATTTTGAATTTTGGGATAAGAGTTAACGAGAGAAGGGTATACAGAATGTTGGTATGGAATTCTTACAATGTATCACGTTAGATTCATCCATGTGTATGTTAGAGATAAAAAAAAAAAACTGTACTTCTTAACGCAAACCAGCACAGCTAAGGGGAACCAGATCAGTTAGGGATATGTTATTATACCAGGCCACTATTTGACATTTTGATTTCATGTTTCAGTGTCTGGTGATGCTGTGGCGGCGGTCCTGTGCTGGCCTGCGCACCAGAGCAGGAGCGTCAAGTGCCTGTCTGGCCTTGCGGTGTTGGGATCTCGAGAGAGAAGTCCAGTAAGGTCATTCAGGTGTGGTCACAGTCACTGGACCAGGGGTAAGTTAACCACAATTTTGAATAAAACGTAGAGGGGGTTGTGGCGACATATCCATGCTGATCCCTTTAGGAAGTGTGAGAGTGTCAATGAGAGCTTTTATGATTCGGCATAAAACCTCTCATTGGGGGGGGGGTATTGTAATGGGGCAAAATTTACATAAATATTTTTTTAATTTTTATAAATAACTTAACATGGGAAGATGAGGCCCACCTAAGGTGAGGCGATAGCCAGTGAGAGTTTCATAACCATATATGGTTATGCAGCAAATCTATAGTTTATTTGTAGCCAGTGACTAACACCGAAAGAATTTTGTTGATGGAAATCTGTTTGTGGCCAGTTAAAAAGGTGATACAAAACTCAACGGAACTTTTCAATACCAAGGACGAGACGTATGGCGGGGAACGGGATGAACTGGTTTTAAAGACGTCACAAAATGGAAATTGTAACGCTGAACGGCAGTTAGCAAAAGAACATCTAATACAGCGGACGCGAGCAGTTTGTTCGCCCGCCGGCTGAATAGTTTTCGTCGCACCCGCAAACCATATAATGTGAAATTTTAACCAGCATTTGAATGTAAATAATGTAAATACTCGGTGACCAATAAAAATTGGAGTGACAGTTTCGGCCAAAAATGTAAAAAGTGAGAACGATAAAACATCTAAACTGTGTGTGCACAAGGAGATGTGCCATGGCGAACCTCTACGCATCATGAAAGGTAAGTAAATACTACAATAATAATTAAATACTGGCATTTTACAAAATTTTATAAATTGAGCTCAACAAAATATAAAAGTTTGAAAGTGTGTATGATTGGGCGAGTGAAGAATATATATATATATAATAAGAAGTGCTGAGTTTGCAAAAAATACGTAATCTATTTTTGATGTAATAGTTGCTTGTGACTTGTTCTATGCCTCAAGGCGGAATAAATGTTTTCATGACATGTTTCATGTTGTCAAAAGAATAAAATGTTATATTTTACTTGATAAATACGCATTTTGTTATTTGTATTTGCCTATTGTTCTCTGTTAAACTTAACACGTAAAATCAATATTAACATAATATCTAAATACTGAACATACTTTTCAGTTGACGTCCGAGCAGAGACGAATTTAATTATTAAATACTGAACATACTTCAACACACAATAAAATACAACAAAAAACAAACACACGTTGAAAACATATTATAAAAGTGTTAAACACTGTTATGTCATTGAAAGACACATGTGAACATAACCAAGTACTTCCAACAACTGAGCAAAATTAGTTCCGTGCACAGACATAAGAATGACGGACCCTGCCAGTGATGAATTGTACTCGTAGCGCCTTAGATTGCATGATAAACACACTTCTTATTGCAGGTGTTTCTTACATGCACACAGTTCTTTGTGGTTCAAATTTTTGATTTGTAAACATTTTGTTTGTTTAAATTGATACTTGGCAAGCAAACTGAAATACACATAGGGCTAAATTATCGTGAGCCTACTGTATACGTCCAGTCATACAGAATCAGGTAACAGTTAAAAACTACATTTTCTTGTTAAGAGTATATTTCTTTAGTGAGAACCATTTGTGTATTTTAGGTATTTTGAGATAACAAAGAGATAATGTATTCTGCGCAGTTTAGAGCATTGGGTGTCATTATAGTTAATTTATATAAGGAAAAGACAGTAAATTAACAAGGTTCACTATTTTCAGGATGTGTATAAGGAAAAACAGCATAGGGTGTTTGAAATATCTCACTGTCACACAGACATGAAACAGTAAAAGGAAAAAAAAGCGGTCTTATGTCTGATGGCATGTGACTGAAATGTTTCAAGCTAGTTTTTACTTATTTATTTTTTTAATACACGTTTTTATTCTAAAAATTGAATTTGGTAGGTTTGCTGGGTTTGTGTTTTGAATATTTCTTGTTAATAAATAGTAAGTAAAATACAGCTGGCAATTACAAAATGTAGTAGTAAACAAGATATAATTATCACTTCATTCATATTAATTTGCTTTATCATGTTTGTGTATCATTTCAGTTGACTAGAATCTAATTGTCAGTAAGCATAAATAGAGTAATAAGTCTTAGTTTTTTCCCTGTACCCTTTGTTTGAC
Organism: Magicicada septendecula; assembly: GCA_034769895.1. NCBI lineage: Eukaryota > Metazoa > Arthropoda > Insecta > Hemiptera > Cicadidae > Magicicada > Magicicada septendecula. The sequence continues at coordinate 404,550,324 of CM068375.1, read as the reverse complement.
AAATTTATGGAGAGGGGGTGTTCAGATTGGAAGCTAAGCCTGTCTTTGAAATTAGGCAGGAATGAGTGGTGGTATAAATATATTAGTAAAATTTGAAAAAAAAAAAGAATAACAGATAGAATCCTACTTCTGCATATTGTGCACGATATTTTGTGTTATATTTTATACAAAGAAATTAATAAAAAAGTACTGGCCACTCTACTTGGTCTTTATTGATTATAATGAAATAATCATTTCATTTCTTTTTGCTGTTGCTCTGAAGGGTGATTGTTATCAGTGGGTGGGGTAATTATACTTACCATAATTACCCCAATGTTATGTAAAATTTTTTGTTGATGAAGAATGTAATTTTTCGTTATTAATTTGACTTAATCTGATGAATTTTGGTAATATATTAGCCATTTTTTTTTGCAGATTTATAAAAATGCTAGAAAAACAGAAGAAATTATTACGTAATTATACACAGAATATTGACACCTTAGAAAAAGCGGCAGGAATTGAAAACGTTGTGGAATGTCATGGTAAGAATTAATTTTTGTTGTGCTTTTTAGAAAAATCTCAAAAAACTTCAAGTTTTCTGTATTTTTGTGGGTCTGCAATTAACTAATTGTTTTCGTTAAAGGTTCATTTGCAACAGCTTCGTGTACAGTGTGTGGACACAAAATGACATCAGACGGAATACGTGCTGATGTATTTGAACAGAAAATACCACTTTGTCCAGTTTGCCCTCCTGGATCAGGTATGTAACATTTTTGTGTGCGTAGTAGAGTAACACTGGTTTCACGCAGACCACAAACATAGGAACCTTGTTGTACCTTTAATGTGGAGCTTGTAAAAACAGATTGACGTGGCAGTAACACATGTTAGGTCAGATGGTGTTAACACATTGTACAGTAGCGCGGTAATTTTTACATTTATAGGTTGGCTAATCTGCGCTTTTAACTTGCTCAATTCATGTCCGTGCATCTGGACAGTTCGTCACATACGCTCGCTAGCGGCGGTCGGCTCGCGCCCACAGCTATACTGTCACATTTTTCATTTCTGTTGTCGCGACAATTAATGTAGGCCTTAGGCCAAGACTTCATATATGGCCCTTTAGGCCCTTTCATTAAATTAATTTCAATGTAACATACGACTTGTATTTACGATGCGCTCATTAGCCAATCTCTTATTCAAAAGTGAAACCTAACAATTTTCAATGGTGTATATGTGAACAATTTCAATAAATGTATTAATTACAGTCCACTCTCTCTTCATCATTTCTGCATCCTGGCGAATTAAAAACAACAGTAAATCACGAACACTTCACACTTAACATTTTTGCGTCCACTCGGACCGCTTTACTAACCATTTTTTGGTCACTCCGGACCTGGATTTCCGGATACATCATTCACTTATTCATTATTTTGCTGCCCCAATTTCTGGCCATCACGGGCGACTCAGCATATCCGCTGATACGACCGTGGCGTGATTGGATCAGCATTTCGCTCGTCGCCTTTGAGCCTCCTGACGACATCATTGCAAGAGCTTACACCTGCTAGCTTCAGTACGTCAGTCAAAGCAGTCATCTCTCCGAGCTGTGTGTTTGCCATCTTCTCCACGGCGTCGATGTTTCAGGACATCGCCCACAAGGTATCACCTCACTAACATCATTTCAAGGTGCGTACAATGGCTGAAGAAGGCCTCAAAGTGTTAGTCAGAAAGAGAGGCGGCTTAAAGTCCGCAATAGTGCGTATACAATCAGCTGTCAGTAACTTTGATAGAAACTCTAATACAAAACACTTTTTAACAGTAAGACTTGAAAGTTTGAAAAGCTTGGCAACGAAGTACGACGAGGTACAGTCCGAAATCGAACTTATTTGCAAAGACATAAACGCTGCTCAAGAAGACAGAGTTGAGGTCGAAGAAATGTTATATTCCACAGAAGCGAATATTTTACAATTAATTGATACCTTTAATGTTCAGGCTGTACCTCCCGTATTATCGGGCCATATGCAATTAAAACCGATAAGTTTGCCCTGCTTCACAGGCAATATCTTGGAATGGCAGCATTTTTATTCAATTTTTTCGGACTTGGTGCATGCAAGATCCGATCTAACGCCAGTGCAGAAACTACATTATTTACATTCTTCTCTAAAAAATGAACCGTTAGACTTAATTAAATCACTACCTATTTGTAATGAAAATTACTCGATAGCGTTGAGTTTGCTGTCCGCAAGGTATGACAACAAGTTCATACTAGCAAAGTACTACATTCAAAATTTACTTCAAGTCAAGTCAACAATTAAAGACTCTGTCCAAAGTTTGGCAGAATTCACAAATACAATAACGTCTTCTGTTAATTCACTGGCGGCAATGCAACTGTCAGTGAATTCATTTGAACTTATCACTATACAATTATTATCAACAAAACTTGACCCTAGTACTTTTAAATTATGGAAGGAGTCTATAGACCCTGATAATCTTCCTAACTTTCAAGATTTCACTCATTTTTTAAACGCACGTAGACAGCTGTTAGAAAATACACTGCCTATCGATGCCGGACAGCAACTCAACAAGCTGAGTTTAAGATTCAATAATAAATCAGACAAATATAAATCACGAAATGCTGCTGGCGGTACTACATTTAAGAGTTATCACTCAGCGTCAAGTAATTATTCAGGTTTGTGTTGTAAATCTAATCATCCAATTTACATGTGTGATAAATTTCGTGCACTAAGCACTGCTGAGCGAGGACAATTTGTATCAAATCACAAATGTTGTACCAATTGTCTTAGATCAGATCATTTTGTATCTAATTGTAAGATTAAGCAGGCATGTAAGATCTGTTCAAAACGACACCATACATTGCTGCACATGAACAATGTGCCGAAGCCAATCTCTGCCAGTAGCAGTAATTATTGTTCACTCAAATTACAATCCACGAATAATATTCTTTTATCAACAGCAATTGTATTTGTCATTGACCAGGCTGGCAACAGACAAAAGGCAAGAGTTCTACTGGATGCTGGTTCACAAATAAATTTTTGTACCAAATCATTTGCCAAGAAATTACGGCTTAATTTGACTAAATCCAACATACCAATTACTGGTATAAATAATACCGCGTGTCATGCCACTAATCTCGCGTCTATACGCATTATTTCTCGTTATCAGAGATTTAGGTTCGAGGCAAAATGTGCTATCTTATCTGCATTAACCCACAGTCTGCCAGCACAATCATTTGACATAAATCAATTCAACATTCCAGACAACATTTTTCTTGCTGACCCAAATTTCAACATATCATCCGAAATCGACATACTCTTAGGGGCGCAATTTTACCTGGATTTAATTTTAGCCAACAAATACGTACGCGGTTCTCATTTTCCCATTATTCAGGAAACAAAGTTAGGCTACATTTTGGCAGGCAATTTGCCCAATCACTGCCGCTACAAGGGTCCTGCTGTTTCGTTCCTAGCTAGGAACAACGACGGTCAAATTTTACAGTCTCTCGAAAAATTCTGGGAATCAGAAACTATCCCTGATAATACGCCTGATAACGAGTCAGCTTGTGAGGAGTATTTCGTGTGTTCTACTCATCGCAATCAAGAGGGTAGGTTCATTGTTTCACTGCCATTTAAGTCCGATCATCTCCAGTTGGGGGAATCTTATAACAATGCTGAAGCAAGATTTTTGAATTTAGAACGTCGATTCAGGCGTGATTCAAAGCTTGCGCGCGATTACGCAGACTTTATTAATGAATATAAGGATCTTGGCCACATGACGCTTATCGATAATTGCTCTATCAATTCAGGGGTGTCAAATACTTACTATCTGCCTCACCATGCCGTTTTTAAGCAGTCTAGCTCGACCACAAAACTGCGCGTCGTTTTTGACGGTTCGTCCAAAACTACCAATGCCCTTTCTCTCAATGACATATTGCTGGTAGGCCCGAATGTTCAACAAGACCTTTTTTCTATTCTTTTACGTTTCCGCATGCATAACTATGTTCTCATCGCCGACATCGAGAAGATGTATCGACAAATTCTCGTCGATACATGAAAAGGATTGTCACTATCAACGTATTCTATGGTGTGACTCTCCCCTCGAACAATTTAAACACTTTGCATTGCGAACGGTAACCTACGGCACGGCTAGTGCTTCGTTTTTGGCCACTCGCTGTCTTATTCAAATTGGTAGGGACCATGAAGCTTCTTTTCCTGATGCTACGTTAGCTATAACAAATGATTTCTATGTCGACGATTTGCTTACCGGTGCAGACACCATCTCTGATCTGACCAAGTTGAAATCTGACTTAGGTACGTTATTGAGTCAATACGGTCCACGCTGCATAAATGGGCATCTAATGAACCCAGGGTGGTTGCAAGTCATGACAATTTATCACTCCCCTTAAACAAACAGGACAATGTGCGTACCCTGGGCATTCTCTGGAGTAACACTGCCGATTCATTCCTGTTTGACATTAAATCATTCCCCGTTGAATCAAGCATCTCCAAGAGGAAAATTCTTTCGATTATCGCAGGCATATACGATCCACTTGGACTGATCGGTCCCGTTGTTTTCTTGTACAAACAGTTTATGCAGCAACTCTGGCTTTGCAATCTTGGTTGGGATGAACCGATCTCCGGGCAGTTACGTTTGGCTTGGCATTCATTGTGCGACAAATTGTGTCTGATTAGCAAAATTGTTGTCCCACGTTCTATTCGTTGCAAGTTTGAGGCAAGTACAGTTGAATTGCATGGTTTTTCGGATGCTTCTGAAAAGGGGTTTGGGTGCTGTATTTATATTAGAGTCATTTATCAAGATTCATCGTCCTCTTGTCATCTCATGTGTTCTAAATCTCGCGTGGCTCCCCTTCGACAGGTGTCATTACCTCGCATCGAACTCTGTGCTTGCTTGTTGTTATCGCGACTCGTATCTAAGGTCGTTCATGCGCTTTATTCGTTTATTAATAGTGTTCATTTATGTTCTGACTATGGTGTCTCTTTACTGGATTCATGCCCAGTCCACGAGGTGGAAAACCTACGTCGCTAATCGTGTTGCTGAAAGTCAGCGTCTTATGCAAGCCTATACATGGCATCACATCAATTCTAGACACAATCCTGCTGATATTATCTCTAGGGGGTGTCTCCCTGACGTTTTGCGCGATTGTTCGCTTTGGTGGCACGGTCCCGCTTGTTGGTCTCAATCTTCCGAGTCCAATCCTTTTCCACCCTTTTTACCTTCTAATCCGTCGTCTTCTGAAGTCACTGCGGAAGAGAAACAAACCCATAACCTTTCTCTAATGTCTACCCTGGCTATCGACCTTTCTAAGGACTTTTCTTCGTTGCACCGTCTGACACGCGTATACGCTTACTGTTTTCGGTTCATCAAAAATATTAGACTCTCCAGTGCTGACAAAATAACGGGCGCTCTTACCCCCGTCGAAATTCATCATGCTCTTAATTTCTTCATAAAACAATCTCAGTCGATCCACTTTGCAGCCGAGATTAATTGTCTTTGTAATGGGTCTTCTGTCTCTATCAGGAGTAAGTTGTCTTCTCTCAACCCGTTTCTTGATGATTCTGAAGTAATACGCGTAGGCGGGCGATTACAGCAGTCGCAATTACCTTACGACACTAAACATCCTATTGTCTTCCATCCATCGGCTCATATTACTCGCCTTATTATTGAACGCGAACACATTCGTCTGCTTCACGCTGGTGCTCAACTCGTGCATCACTCACTTCGTGAACGTTGGTGGATTATTAATCCCAGGTTAGTCATTCGCTCCATCATTCGTAAATGTGTTAAGTGTCTCAGGTTTAGTGCCAAACAGCAGGTTCAGAGGCTTGGTATTTTACCATCTCCTAGAGTCACTCCATCACGGCCATTTCTATTCTGCGCGGTTGATTATGGTGGTCCCTTCATGATTCGTCATGGCGGGCAGAAATCCAGAACTCTCTCTAAGGCATACTTGTCTTTGTTCATTTGCTTAGCAACCAGGGCCATTCATTTGGAATTGCTTTCCGACCTTACAGCCAGTGCGTTTATAGCTGCCTTACGTTGTTTTATGTCCCGCAGGGGCATACCCAGTCAGTTATATTCCGATAATGGCACAAACTTTAGGAAGGCCCGTAATGTTTTACATGACCTCTACAATCTTTGGCATAATAAGGATGCCACCTCATCAATCAAATCATTCACTGCCTCTCAGGGTATCTCATGGTCATTTATTCCGCCCTCGTCACCTCATTTTGGTGGTCTTTGGGAGAGCGGCATAAAGAGTTTAAAGTTTCATTTGCGCCGCGTGGTAGGCAAGTCTATACTCACCTTCGAGGAGTTTACGACAGTTTTGTCTCAGATAGAGGCATGTCTAAACTCTCGCCCTTTATTTGCCATCTCTTCGGATGTAAATGATCCGGTGCCACTTACACGTGGCCATTTTTTGATTTGCGCACCATTAACGGCGATACCGGACCCAGACTTATCTCATATTCCTATCTCTCGTCTTGGACGTTGGCAACTTCTCCAGAAGTTGTCCAAGTCATTTGGAAGGGTTGGTCTCGCGACTATTTACACCAGTTACAACAACGTCACAAATGGAAATTCGCTAAGGATAATGTTTCCATTGGGGACCTAGTTTTACTTATTGAGGATAACCTACCTCCATTAGCCTGGAAATTTGGTGTAATTACCGCCACATTTCCCGGTCCAGATAACTTAATTAGAGTCGTAGACATTCGCACGCCTACTGGTGTTTTGCGGAGACCAGTACATAAGCTATGTCTGTTGCCAGCACGGGACGAGACTTGACACAAGGTTATTATGATCATGTAGCACAGTGCTATTTTACTTGGCCATTGTCTTTACTACTTTATTATATGACCATTTGGTCAACCTAATTGTGATGTATCATCACATTTTCATGACAATTTACACCATTGCGTGTTTCTATACTCATCATAGTTTCATGGTGGTATATTTGCTATTTTTGTATTTATATATTAATATCTTGTGTGGCATACTATGTCCTACACATTTACATTTTGATGTATTGGGTATGTGTCATGTTTTCGGTGGTATTGTTTTATAAAAATTTGTTACATAATATTCGCATGGTTTGCAATTATACAACCATGTATGCATTTCTTGCACAGTTGTTAATATGTGTGATTTATTGTTCTATGAATATATTTCTCAATTGTTCAACTCATGTATTACATTTGTAACCACAGTGTCGTATTTGTTACTTATGCTATTGCGTTTATTCATATTTGTAATTAACTAAATTGGTGTTTATTGTATTTATTATATAACTTGCATTTGTGTAAAACATATTGTTTTTTGTGTCTACTGTATGTAACCATGCCACGCCTAGATTTATTTTATATTGTATTTTTATATGGTATTTTGTGATTATGCATTGCACAATTATTCCTGCTTATTTTATTATGACATACATGTCATTACATATGTGCTTGCAATCAGTCAGCTATCTATAGCTTGTTCTCATACAACAATATATTGTAAATTCCTGAAACTTCAGGTATAGCATGACTCTTTCATTTTATGACGCCATGCTAGATTTACGTCTATACATGTATAATTTGTGACAATTTATTTGTTCATTGTAAGCAATACTCTGTACAGGTCTACTGGCCTCAACTATTTCACGGTAACCATCTATGACTTGCATAGGGTTACAATTTATCGGGCCATCATGTGATGAGTTTCCAATCATTCATTATTAATCATTGTCAAATTATGTATTTTCATGTTTTATATCGTTCAATATTGTATACATACAATATATGTGGGCAATACATTGCCAGCGCTTACATTTTCATTCATGCATAAAATCATTTTGCACGCCAACCTTGGCCTACCAAACGCTTATCTTTATTAAGGCTTATCTTTATTCATGCTTATCGCTAAACCATTAACGTACAGCTGTTATCTAAGATTACAACTCAAGGTTCAATGCAGCCTATTGAGATTAACTTTCATTATTAAGAACTCTGTATGTTATATAATAAGTTACCAAAATGTATATAATAAGTTACTAAAATGTAGTAAAAAATCTACTGATTTTTGACGGGCAGTTATGTACAGTAGCGCGGTAATTTTTACATTTATAGGTTGGCTAATCTGCGCTTTTAACTTGCTCAATTCATGTCCGTGCATCTGGACAGTTCGTCACATACGCTCGCTAGCGGCGGTCGGCTCGCGCCCACAGCTATACTGTCACATTTTTCATTTCTGTTGTCGCGACAATTAATGTAGGCCTTAGGCCAAGACTTCATATATGGCCCTTTAGGCCCTTTCATTAAATTAATTTCAATGTAACATACGACTTGTATTTACGATGCGCTCGTTAGCCAATCTCTTATTCGAAAGTGAAACCTAACAATTTTCAATTGTGTATATGTGAACAATTTCAATAAATGTATTAATTACAGTCCACTCTCTCTTCATCATTTCTGCATCCTGGCGAATTAAAAACAACAGTAAATCACGAACACTTCACACTTAACATTTTTGCGTCCACTCGGACCGCTTTACTAACCATTTTTTGGTCCTCACATGACGGATCATTCTTCTTACTAACCACACATTGTGGCTGTAATTTTCTGCTGTGCGAGTGTTGTCTCACTTGCCCAAAACAGCACCACTTTGTGAGCATGTTCCATATACTTTGTACATTCTGACCAGCATTTTTGTTCAACGTTGCTTAAATTTGTTTAGTTGTGCTGTCATTAATTTAATGGGTTTTTCTCTTTCCTTAAGTATGTTATTCGTAGTGCATCTTGAAAAAATGTGCATTTGATATAGAGCAATTCAATATTGGGCAATACATTTCGAGTGGTCTAGGACTGGTTGCCTTACCATCTCAGAAAAAATTCATATTTTGTATGTGCATTCCCTTATGTTTTGGTATTTCAAAAATATTTTTTTTATATTTTTATTGTACCCAGTTCACAAATGGCGGCCATTTTACTTCCATGTTCCATAAGGAAGTAATGGAAGTATGGTGATGGCAAAAAAATCGTGGTCGAGATTATTGCAGATTCTGATTGTACTACCCTCAAAAATATCGGTATGGAGAACCATACATGACTTCCATATTCTAAGATTTATATTTAAAATCATTTTCGAAATGAAATATTACCATAGAAACTACTTCTTTCTACTTACTGCTTCAGCCTTAACCACAGTACTGTGGTCACTAACGTATACCACCTCACGTTATCGCACTCGATTTTCACTGATGATGGAAGTCGATGGCATTGCCGAAACGTCTGGTTTTATAGAAAACATTGGACTACGGCCAAATATCCCGGGAAGGAATTTTAACAAAAACTACTTCTTTGTTGCCGATAACGTTGTACACATATATATAAAAAATATGCATAAAATTAATGGCTTATATAAGTTAATGATTGATCTCCATTAAGCAGTGCTCAAGTTTCCAAAGTTTTAATATTATGATGTCCGTAATTAAAACATCAGAGCAAGTTTAGTGTGAATGAGGGTACACCGTGGTCAAAAATTTTCAACATTTCCTATTGAGCGTTGCTTAGAGTAAAGCTGCGAATCTACAGTGTATGTTTCACAGAACAAACACGTGAAAAAGAAGGAGCGCTCCGAAGTCACTCATGGACCCTCAGCATCTTGTAGAGGGTTCATTCCCTAAAGACGAAAAGTCTGTCTATGAATCGTTCCTCTGTAAACACGTGCAGTTACGCTGCCCAGCGATCCACAGGAAGCAAATCGCTATCCACGCTGGACACTTTTTCGGCTTGCACGCGTTATGTTGGTATGGGTTTCGGCACTTACCATTTAAAAAGCGTGTGAATGTAAGAAGATAAACATGAATGAGGCCAGAAATAACGCGAATTTTGTGTGTGTGTCTTCCCTGCCTTTTTATTGCGGTAGTCATAATAATAAAATGGAAACGTAACCATTACATAACTGAGATATGCTTGCCTGCCACAAACGATATATTATTTTATACATGTATATTAACTCATACATGATTTACATTAATATGAAAAAATTATAATTTTATTGCCTGGCAACAAAATTATTTTATTTTTAACAATTACCATTGTTTCAAAAAGTTTAAATGAATTTTCAAGTACTTTACTGATGTTAAAACATAAAAGGTTGCAGGTAAACTACCCCTTCCCATTAACCGATCTTCACCAAAAACGAAAGTCCTTGAGATCTCTACAATTCAGGGACGTATGCAAAAAATTATTTGATTCTGTTTGAATTTGCGGCTGTTATCGTTTGCCATAGAAAAAATCCACACACACACACACACACACACACACACACACACACACACACACACACACACACACACACACTTTTCGAAAAACGACTTTTACTTCCATATTCCTTAAGGAATGGAAGTATGGTGATGGCAAAAAAAATCGTGTTCTAGATTATTGCAGATTCTGATTGTACTACACCCAAAACATGAAAAAAAGTCGTTTTCCGAAAAGTGTCTGTGTGTGCGTCTCTGTCTGTCTGTGAGTGTGTCTGTCTGTCTGTAGATTTTTTTCTATGGCAAACGATAACAGCCGCAAATTCAAACAGAATCAAATAATTTTTTGCATACAGCCCTGATTTGTAGAGTACTCACAACCTATTGTTTTTGGTGAAGATCGGTTGAGGGAAAGGGGTAGTTTACCTGCAACGGTTTTTTTTATCAAGGGAAATTTTTTTTTTGGCAAACGATAACAGCTGGAAATTCAAACAGAATCAAATAATGTTTTGCATACAGTCCTAAATTGTAGAGTTCTCAAGACCTATTGTTTTTGGTGAAGATCGGTTAAGGGAAAGGGGTAGTTTACCTGCAACATTTTTTTAACAAGGGTATTTTATATGGCAAATGATAACAGCCGCAAATTCAGACAGAATCAAATAATTTTTTGCATACAGCACTGATTTGTAGAGTACTCAAGGCCTATTGTTTTTGGTGAAGATCGGTTAAGGGGAAGGGGTAGTTGTTTACCTGCAACGTTTTTTTATCAAGGGTATTTTCTATGGCAAACGATTACAGCCGTAAATTCAAACAGAATCAAATAATTTTTTGCATACTTCACTGAATTGTAGAGATCACAAGGACTTTCGATTTTGGTGAAGATCGGTTAAAGGGAAGGGGTAGTTTACCTGCAACCTTTTACGTTTTAACAACAGTAAAGTACTTGAAAGTTCATTTAAACTTTTTGAAACAATGGTAATTGTTAAAAATAAAATAATTTTGTTGCCAGGCAATAAAATTATAATTTTTTCATTTTAATTTAAAATTATGTATGAGTTAATATACATGTATAAAATAATATATGGTTCGTGGCAGGTAAGCATATCTCAGTTATGTAATGTTTACATTTCCAGTTTATTATTATGACTACAGCAATAAAAAGGCAGGGAACACACACACACACACACAAAATTCGCATCATTTCTGGCCTCACTCATGTTTATTTCTTACATTTGCACACTTTTTAAATGGAAAATGCCGACACCCACACCAACATAACGCGTGCAAGCCGAAAAAATGGACATCAATTTGCTTCCTGTGGATCGCTGGGCAGTGTAACTGCACGTGTTTACAGAGGAACGATTCATAGACAGACTTTTCGTCTTTAGGGAATGAACCCTCTGCAAGATGCTGAGGGTCCATGAGTGACTTCGGAGCGCTCCTTCTTTTTCGCGTGTTTGTTCTGTGAAACATACACTGTAGATTCGCAGCTTTACTCTAAGCAACGCTCAATAGGAAATGTTGAAAATTTTTGTCCACGGTGTACCCTCATTCACACTAAACTTGCTCTGATGTTTTAATTACGGACATCATAATATTAAAACTTTGGAAACTTGAGCACTGCTTAATGGAGATCAATCATTAACTTATACAAGCCATTAATTTTATGCATATTTTTTATATATATGTGTACAACGTTATCGGCAACAAAGAAGTAGTTTTTGTTAAAATTCCTTCCCGGGATATTTGGCCGTAGTCCAATGTTTTCTATAAAACCAGATGTTTCGGCAATGCCATCGACTTCCATCATCAGTGAAAATCGAGTGCGATAACGTGAGGTGGTATACGTTAGTGACCACAGTACTGTGGTTAAGGCTGAAGCAGTAAGTAGAAAGAAGTAGTTTCTATGGTAATATTTCATTTCGAAAATGATTTTAAATATAAATCTTAGAATATGGAAGTCATGTATGGTTCTCCATACCGATATTTTTTCATGTTTTGAGTGTAGTACAATCAGAATCTGCAATAATCTCGAACACGATTTTTTTTGCCATCACCATACTTCCATTTCCATAAGGAATATGGAAGTAACATGAAAAAAGGTCATTTTTCGAAAAGTATTTGTGTGTGTGCCTGTCTGTCTTTGTGTCTGTAGATTTTTTTGTCTTTGTGTCTGTAGATTTTTTTCTATGGCAAACGATAACAGCCGCAAATTCAAACAGAATCAAATCTTTTTTTGCAGACGGCCCTGAATTGTAAAGTACTGAAGTCCTATTGTTTTTGGTGAAGATGGGTTAAGGGAAAGGGGTAGTTTACCTGCAACGTTTTTTTTAAATCAAGGGTAATTTTTTTCTATGGCAAATGATAACAGCCGTAAATTCAAACAGAATCAAATAATTTTAGTACATAGGCTTTCACGGCCGGTGTCATTATAATTATTTAAAACTTCCGGGCTGAAAGGCCGTGGTCGAATGTTTGATGTTCTACAGCTAGACGTTTCAGCCACACCACCGGTGGCCATCTTCAGTAGCAAAAAGTGTTCGAAATAGATGGTACGCCAAACACGTCTCCCAATGAACTGGGAACAAGCAAAAGACGCCAAGGATCCGCTCTCGTCGTGCGGGGTGTACAGTATTCCTTGTACGTGTGGCCAGCTATACATAGGCACCACGAAGCGTAGTGTCCGGACGCGCCTTTCTGAACATCGGATATACTGCCGGCTGGGCCAGCCGTAGAAGTCCGCAGTTGCTGAACACGCTCTTTCCCACGACGATCACCGGGTAATGTTTGATGAAGCCCGGGTGTTGTCTTCTGTCCGGGGTTACTTCACCTGCCTGCATCTGGAGTCCATCCATATTCATAAGAATGTGTCCGTCGCTATGAACCGCCGAGGTGAAAGCATCGCCTTAAATAGTGTCTGGCATGGTTTATTTTCCATGGCCAATCAGAGTGGAGAATGATGAGCTGGCTTCTCATTGGTCCGCGTTATACACCTTAAGCGGCCAAAAAGTTATAAATAGAAACAGCATAGCCTTCTCTCACTGTTGCTTGTTCCCAGTTCACTGGGAGACGTGTTCGGCGTACCATCTATTTCGAACACTTTTTGCTACTGAAGATGGCCACCGGTGGTGTGGCTGAAACGTCTAGCTGTAGAACATCAAGCATTCGACCACGGCCTTTCAGCCCGGAAGTTTTAAATAATTAGAATCAAATAATGTTTCGCATACAGCCCTGAATTGTAGAGTTCTCGACCTATTGTTTTTGGTGAAGATCGGTTAAGGGAAAGGGGTAGTTTACCAGCCACATTTTATGTTTTAACAAGGGCAATTTTTTCTATGACGAACGATAACTGCCGTAAATTCAAACAGAATCAAATATTTTTTGCACACCTGCCTGAACTATTGAGTACTCAAGGCCCGTTGATTTTGGTGAAGATCAGTTAAGAGAAAGTGGTAGTTTACCTGCAACATTTTATGTGATAACAAGGTTAATTTTTTCTATGATGAACGATAACTGCCGTAAATTCAAACATAATCAAATATTTTGATTATGTGATTTTGATTTTGGTGAAGATCGGTTAAGGGAAAGGGGTAGTTTACCTGCAACATTTTATGTTGTAACAAGGAAATATTTTCATGACGAACGATAACTGCCGTAAATTCAAACTGAATCAAATAATTTTTTAATATGTGCCTGAGTTGTAGAAGACTCAAGGCCTATTGGTTTTGGTGAAGATCAGTTACGGGGAAAGGGCAGTTTACCACCTGAAACATTTTTTGTTGTAACAAGAGTAAAGTACGTAATTTTGATAAATAAAGTATCCTGATAAGAAGATCTTAATAATCCACTGTAGAAACGTAGATGAAATATCTATAAATGAAGAGGCTAGTTGAACAGGGTGGGGGTAGTTTTCTATAAATGAAAAATATAGTATTAAATTCCAGCTCAAAGTCATTTATTTTGTGTCTTTAATTTTGCTCAAATGCAGGCAGTATCATATTGTTTTACCTTTGAGGCAAAAAAAAAAGGTAAAATCCTTGATTGATCATAAGCAGAAAACAGAGGGTTTCCAGGCCTATGTTTATATACAAAAAATCATTTTAATTATGAAGAAATAGTTTGAATTGTGGCATAAGCTTCCTTAGACATCCAGTATATCATAGTTGATTTAATACAGATGTCTTGAGTTAGTAGCAAATACAGTAAAATGATATCTGTGCACCTTATACATTTGTAATTGTTGACAGTTTTTGGTAATGGAGATTTTATGTTTCAGAAGCGTCTAGAGGAGTAATGAAACCAGATATAGTATTTTTTGGAGAAGGTTTGCCAGAAAGCTTTCATACTGCAATGGCTAAGGATAAAGACATCTGTGATCTGCTAATTGTTATAGGAACGTCACTAAAAGTCAGACCTGTTGCGCTGATTCCTAGTAAGGACTATTATATACCTCATTCATTCAAAATAAAAAAAAAAAATTTTTATCCTGTATTTATATATATATATATATATATATATATATAGGTGTTTTGTGTTGTTATTGTGAAGGAGTATTGGTTATTACATAAATACAGTAGACGCCCTCTAGTCCGACCACCTCGGGACCAGACTCTAGGCCGGATTACAAAATGGCCGGACGAACCAAAAGTACACTATACTGATGAAATAACGCTCTTTAATGAATGATCCATACAATAAATGAGCCAATACAGTATATATACGTTACTAATAATTGGAATTACTCGCCCTAACTCCATGGTAGCAAGTAAAAAAACAAAACCATACTCTTGCCTACATTAAACTCTTGGTAAATACTCTGGACCGATTCGCCCTTATCGAGACGCTGAAGGACTTGTAATTTTTGGTCCATAGTCACGAACGTTTGTTTTCGTTTCGCACTCATGTCGGAAAACGTTTTTATTTATACAGATACATACAGTATTACTATATACACGGATGTATTTACACAGACTATATACACAGAACTCACAACATAAGACATACATCCGCACATGAATAAAAGCACGAGTCAACTGAGCTACATGTATTTTCTGTTGGGACCTGTTGCTGGAGGCTCATCTAGACTGTGACTCACCGTATGACTGGTCGATCCAACCAAAGCCGGACTAGAGGGCATCTACTGTAGTATTATAAGTTTCACCTGAATATTTTTTTAGTAAATAGCTTAAGGTTTCATATGAATATAGCTGTTAAAGAAGTCTGATAATTGCTGCTAGAAATGAAATTCAGAAAATTGTGTGTGTGTGTGTGTGTGTGTGTGTGTGTGTGCGCATGAGTACGTGCTCACAAGGTATTATACTGTAACAATAAGAAGCGAATGGCCCTGAAATAGTCTACTAAGTCCCCAATAAAAGACCCATAACCCCCAGTTATATTTATAAAGATGGTATGTAGTAACCATTATCACTCTCCCGGCTGGTCCAATTATGAAAATAATCCCTCCAGATCTGTTATGCTAACCAACTGAATACAGAATGGCTTGTGGTAAAGGAAGCATTAAAATAAACTATCCATAATTACACTACTCAATATTTTATTATACTTACTTAAGACTGAATGTTTCCAATTATATTAGTATACAAAATAACCCATCCAAAAAGAATAATTAGATAATAACAAAGCATAATTCCAATTTTACTTTAAAAATTCTATTAAAATTGATGGAATCAGTTATTTGAACAATATCAGATATAAGTAATGGAATTTTATTGCTCATAAGGGATTATAACTTTGAAAGTTTTTTAGCATATATCCTGAAGTAATGATAGTTCCAACAGTTATTGCCAGTTAAAAAAATATATGGAACGTTGATGTAATGCTCTTCAGTGGACTGGGCAAAAAGAGTTGTATGTCAAGGGTAATTTTATATCAAGGTTATGAGTTGAACTTAAGAAATGTGAATGTATCTCCCCTAAAAAACTTTGTTTACCTTATTTTTATTATTATTATTACTCATTTTTTGAAGCGTGGCAATCTAGAACGTCATATCTAAAGTTAGTTTGTAAAGATTTCTTCCAAGAATTCTTAAATCTGAGTTTCTATCTTGCAGGTGTTTTGGAAGATAATAGGATATCATACATTTTATATTACTGCATGCTATTTCAAAAAATAATGTTATATGTTGAAAATTATGTACAGTAATCGGTAGTTAAATTTTTTTTAATTAAATGTATCAACCTAAAATAATTATGACATTAAGCATTCTTTAATTACAGTAGGTAGATGCACTAAATAAGAAAAAATCTATGAGGTTTATTCCAAACACAGATTTATTAAAAAATTGTATGTCGTAAGTATACAGAGCTTTTATAGCAATTGGATTAGTAGTGATAATATACATACATTGGAATTGTTATGATACTTGATACTTTTATATTTTTTACACTTTACACTTTAATTACACTTTCTGTTCGGGCAGCCGTCATATTGTATTGTACCAACAACAAAAAATATACTTACAAGGGCCAGGCGATCTTCTAGACGAGCTGAGGAACAAAATGGTTGATTGAAATGATAGACTTTAATTTCATTAGTAGTTTTAAACTCGTATTTATTAATTATCTGAGCATTCTATATTGATAACAAAACAAAATGTACTCCTTCCCCTTCTACAAATTCCAACATGGAGGCGATACATTCTCTTTACATCAAACTTTATTCAGGGTATATTTATGAAATATAATTAGAATTCGAATTACCCTTGTTACATATTGAAATGAATACAGAAAATTACTACTATTTTACTTAACGTAAACCAATGCTTTTATGTTATTAAGATAGGTACCTACGCACACTCACGCATACCCACAGACATGCTATTTTACACGGTACATTTGTATTTATTCATTACTGAGCTCAAATTAACAAGGGTCTGTATTTTAAGTGGTGTGAAAATGTCTACTCTCCTGTTTTGCTGTGTCGAAAATCAAACTAGGCGTCACTCATGGTCTACGCTGTCCCTCGGCCGAACTATAAACTTTTTCCAATTTCAATGTTACTCACTGCCTCTATGTTTACAAAAGACTGTTTGAAAATATAGCAATATATCAAAAATTCACATTTTAGCTGTTTTGCAGGCCTGCAATTTATGGTCCGTAACTTTACATACCACTTGTACGAGAGATGGCTGTAGACTGGGGCAGACAGTATTGCGTTCATTTCTGATGTGGAGAGGGGTGTCACATCACCAATCTCATTGTCTTTGATGATGACGTCTCAGCTTTTTAAGGCTCGGCAATTACGTACTGCATTCTTTATGTGACGTCTTTATAGGAGCGGCTTGTTAACGAGTTCGTTTGGCGAAATTGAGTTGTTTTCGCACGTACACCGTTGACCTTGACGCAATTCCTGCACGGCTTACTACGTCGTTACACACTTTATAAAACTTACTATCATTTATGTATCCCTTTGAATTTACAATAAAATTTATATCTGCTTTTCCCCAAAACACTATAGGGACATATTTGTACCATTACAAGACCCCCCTTAATGAGAGGTTTTATGACGAAGCATAAAAAATCTTATTGACACATTCATACTTCCTAAAGGGATCAGCTAGGATGTCGCCACAACCCCCTGTAATGTTTATATAAAAAGAATATTTTCCCCGTAGCGCAGAAAACACAATGTTTGTTGAGAAATAGTATACTCGGATTGCATTAGTTAAAACTTGTGTTTATTGATCATTGGAAATTTTATATTTCAATAACAAAAAACAAAATGGCTATGTTACTTTTCCTCTCCTCAGCCTTTATACATGATACATTTATGCAATCTATATATTTTGACTTCAAATACTCTGGTTACATATTTAAGTGAATCTAGACCATTACTGCAGTTTTAATACTTTAAGTTATTAAGTTATATGAATCACATAACGTGAACCAATGCTTTGTGATTTCTAGGTACCGGTACACACGCACACAATCATGCCCTCACACATACTAATAAAAACAGTACCTTTTCTGCATTACTTGAGCTCAATTAATAAGGGTTTGTAGTTGATATTGTGAAAGTGTCTACTTCCCTGCTTTGCTGGATCGACGATCGCGTCAGGCTTCACTCATGTTTCAGCTGTTGTTTGGCCAACCTATTAAATGTTTCTCCCTTTAATACTGCACACACTGACTCTACGTTACATTTTTATACTTTTTAGTTCTCAACACAAGTTTAATTTCACATTTTGTTACATAACTGTTGTTACTTTGAAGACTTGCTGGCCAGGAATTTTGGTAGCGTGCAGTTCGCACGAAAGATCTTTGTCGACTGAGAACGACAATATGGCTCTTATTTCTGAAGTGGAAAGGGTTGTCGCGTCATCAATTCTATTGTTCTCGCTGATGACGTCTTTGTTTTTTAAGGTGCAGCAATTACGTCTGACATTCTTTAGATGACGTTTACATAGGATCAGTCGTTTGTACTGGCAGAATAGCTGTAGTTTTGCACGTACGCTACTGACCTTGACGCAAACCCTTCATTGCCTACTGCGTTGTTTCACACGTTTAGAAAACTTTACCCTCACACATTTTAATATTTAATTTACAATAAAATTATACCTGTTATTTACCCAAAATCCCTATACGGACCTATTGTACCGTTACAAAACCCCCTCAATGAGAGGTTTTATGACGAAGCATAAAAAATCTTATTGACACTTTCATACTTCCTAAAGGGATCAGCTAGGATGTCGCCACAACCCCCTGTAATGTTTATATAAAAAGAATATCGATAACTTACCCCTTGGTCCAGTGATCGTGACAGCACCTGCATGACCTTACTGGACTTCTCTTTCGAGATCCCAACACCGCAAGGCCAGTCAGGCACTTAACGCTCCTGTTCTAACGCACTGGCCAGCTCAGGACCGCCGTCACAGCATCACCAAACTCTGAAACATCGAATAAAAAAGTCAAATAGTGGCCTTGTGTAATACCATATCCCTAACTGAACTGTTTCCACTTAGCTGCGTATTGGTTTACGTTAATAAGCATTGGTTTTTTTCCTTAACTCCCAATATCTCTTAATACATAGATGAAAACAAGATTTATTATAGGTGTATCCTTCTCTTATTTCACTCCAAAATATTTACTAAAATTTCGATTCCAATCGATAATATTTAACTTTTCCACTTTCAACAGAAGAATAAATTTTTACCCTAATGCAATAATATTTAAAACAACTCATTAATATAATTCGTATCGTAGTCCTTCAGTCTTTCGACTGGTTTGTACCCTCCCCGCATATACTGTAACGTAACAGAGTTGAGGTCCCCGACGTTACATAAATAACTAGGTAAATATGATTTAGAACAATGCACCAAGCCGGTTATAATGAAATACAAGAGGGCCCATATCACCTGAAGAATACATTAGAGGTACATGTTAAGGTTACTAAGTAATTAAAACATCTAAAGTGTACCTAAATCTAAAAAATGTAATAAATAATATGGGATGTAAAACATAAACATTGTGTCTAATGGGAGGAGTTTAATGTGTAGGAATAAATTATAAAATACTATTCAAATTAATATTTAATGGGTTATGAAATGTACTTGGTGTTATGCTGTAACATGATGTAGTGTTTACAGAATATTTATCTTATGTTTTGTGGATAGTAAGAGTGGAGTTGTTGCTTTAAAGAAGTACTTAGTCTGCGGTACTCCTTTCATTTATGTTAAAATTGTCTTTAAATAATTAAGTATAAGTACATGGGTTAAGTATTATATTATGTTAAATGTATTTACTGTAATTGATTAATGAAGATGTTTGAATTAATGTTTGTAAACTCGGCCAGAAAGGCAATAAGTGTTTAAAAGTTGGCAAGTAGTTCTTATAGTTATGTTATAAAATAATGAAGGGTTCAAGGATGAACTAATTAATATAATGAATTAAAACCAGGAAATTAAAATTAATGTAAGTGGCAATAAGCCAATGACTATTTGTACAGTAGGTCAGGTAAAGAAAAATTAAGTTAAAAACAATACAATATTATTAAAGGTGTAAGAAAACCTATAGGCCTAAATTTAATATTTGTAAAAAGGAATTAATACCTTTTTTAATAAGTCCAGTCAGATGAAACTATAGTAAAATATATACGGTTTAATAAGGTAGATTAGGTGAGAGTTTTATATAATTTGGTATAATTTCAAGCATGGAGTATTTTATTAAAAAGAGTAGTAATATTTTATAATTCTGGCTCTAGGATATCAAATATTATCCAATGACAGAAAGTAATGGTTGTTAGGGTAAATAAAATGTAAAAAATCTTGTTGATTTTCAATTATTCGATTGTTATATGCTATTGAGTTCAGATCAGTAGACAAATTTAAGAAAAAAAGAAATAAATTACCGTATTTTCTCGCATAATTAACGCCCCCGCATAATTTACGCATCCCATTTCTGGGGGGTTCAAAGTGGGAAAAAAGAAATATTCGCGTATTTGACACACCCACTTTCTCGATGATTTCATCACGCAGTTCCGGATGCGTTTCGAAATAAAGATGTCAAGTAGTAGCTTTCCTATTGCGCAACCTAGCATTTCAAACCCTCATGCAACTTCCTGTTATTACTCACTGCGGTATTCAGTCCGGTGAGTGAATCAGCGAAGACGTGACTAGTGACGATTTATTCCAGTCTGGTAGAAACTCATTTTACGAGTATTTCGGGTACACGGATGTTTTGTGATCTCAAAGTCGTTCATTAATCCACAATGAGCAAGTATTCGAGTAATACTGCGTCATATAAACTTGCGGTGATCGCTTACGCCGAAACACACGGGAATAGGGCAGCAGGCCGCAAATATTCTGTGTCCGAGTGTAACGTGCGGTACTGGCGAAAACAGAAAATTGCCCTTCAAGAGACCAACAAGTCTCGTAAAGCATTTCGCGGTCCAAAAAGTGGCAAGTTTCCGCAAGTAGAGGAGGATCTTCTGAAATATGTGATTTCGTTACGCAATGATGGATATGCCGTTTCTTACGAAATGCTGTATTTTAAAGGACGAGAAATAGCTGCAGCACATGGGATCAGTGTCTCGAATTTTAAGGTTAGCCGAGGCTGGGTGATTAAATTTATGAAGAGAAATGGACTCTCTCTTCGAAGAAGAACATCCTTATGTCAAAGAATGCCGAATGATTTCGACCAAAAAGTCATTGATTTTCATCGCTTCATGATTAGGAAACGGAAAGCGAAGAAATATTTGCTTTCCCAGATAGGAAACGCAGATCAGACGCCCATCAGTTTCGATATGCCACAAAGTCGAACAATCGATACGAAAGGAACATCGAGTGTTATTGTGCGCACTACTGGAAGTGAAAAACAAAGGTGTACAGTAATGCTTGCTGTAACAGCTGATGGCAGAAAGCTTGCACCGTACGTTGTCCTGAAGCGAAAAACAATGCCGAGAGTAAAATTTCCACGTGGGATCCACGTTCGTGTCCAAGAAAAAGGGTGGATGGACACGTCACTCGTAGAAGACTGGATACGAACGGTTTGGGGAAATAGAGCGGGGTCTCTCCTTCGGTGCCCGGCTCTTCTCGTGTTGGACAGTTTTCGTGGCCATCTGACGGAAAACACTAAAAAATTATTGGAAACCATGAAAACCGATTTGGCTGTGATTCCTGGTGGACTGACATCAGTACTTCAACCCTTGGATGTTTCAATAAATAAACCATT
Organism: Magicicada septendecula; assembly: GCA_034769895.1. NCBI lineage: Eukaryota > Metazoa > Arthropoda > Insecta > Hemiptera > Cicadidae > Magicicada > Magicicada septendecula. The sequence goes on along the minus strand of CM068375.1, from coordinate 404,528,379 downwards.
CAAGGACAATGTGCGAAAACTCTATCAGTGCTGGATGGCAGAAAATGTGCACGAACTTACTCCAACAGGCAAAATTCGGAAACCATCTGTGGAACTCCTTTGTGAGTGGATATTGCGCGCTTGGGACATGATATCTTCGAAGGTGATTGAAAAGAGCTTCAAAAAGACGGGAATCTCGAATGCGTTAGACGGGACTGAAGATGACTTCTTATGGAGAGATGTGAGCAGTGATAGCAGCACCAATTCTTCCTGCAGTTCCAGTGGCGACGACCAACTCGGTAGCCTATAAAAGGTAAGATTATTTTTCTTCCTTTTTAGCAGGTATGTCATTATTACTTACGTCGTTAGTACTTTCGTTAATTCATATTTATTTTGCTTCAGGTCGTACTATCAGCTCGTGACGGGAAGAATATTTTCCGGTGTCCGTACTTGAAACTGTGTGTCCTGTCAAATATATCATATGTACAATTTAAATATGGTTAAACAATGTATGTACAATACGCATGCGCGTATTATTATTGTTATAACGGATGTATGTATTCTATGAAGGTTAGTTCTAGTGAATAAAGTCTTTTCTAATCAACGTGTTGTCTAACTGTATTTGGCAATATAATTCCAATATTAAATAATATCTCTCACATGTCCAACTTGCCTAATGTACTCTATTTGATTGTTCAGAAGAAAACTCAACCGTAATTTTATGCCAAATGACGATTAACTTCAATGAGTTGAACTGATTTTGTGTATAATATATTTAATGTATCTTTTAAATGTCAATAAGTTTCAAATGAAATTTGGGTATACAGTACAACCTGTCACATCCGGTCCTGTGATATCCGGACGTATCTCCAAACTACGTAATTTTTCAATTTTGGTTAGCGAAATGGTTAGGGATGGAAAAGTGAAAGTTGCAGCTGGAATGTTGTTTACGCGCCTAGTCTATTCCGAGCGGGGCTGTGGCCTTGACTCAGTCAATGGCTCTTTCCCGGAAACCCATTCCTTTATTCTCAACCTCGGTTGCCGTCTGCCTGCCACTTGCTACCCGCAGTCTGTGTTTGCGTGTCTTTTTAAAGAGTACAGTGTACAAATACAAATGCTAAACCAATAGAAACGTCTAAAAAAACACGTTCTTCTGTGTATCTTCTGTAATTGTTAATTATATTAATTGAGATTTTGGCTACTTATAGAGCTTTTATTACTGAACACAATGCAGTTTTCAGAATTGCCGTATATGTATTGGTTTTGAAGTTATCGCAGGTTGAACTGCAAAAATGAATTGAGTAAAATTCACGTCTGATCCGACCGACCGCGTGCTCCACTGTGACAAAGAGTGAGATAGTTGCGTATTATACGCTCTCTGTCTAGCTTACGGCACACAGCCTGTCCCTTTCATAAAATGCTCAAATATGACGACATATTATGAATCGTTATATATACCCCTCCTCGGTATAAAAAAATTGATTATTTATTAGTTTGCTCTATCTCATTATTAACATCATTAACTCCAACTTGCCTAATGTACTCTATTTGATTGTTCAGAAGAAAACTCAACCGTAATTTTACGCCAAATGACGATAACTTCAATGAGTTGAACTGATTTTGTGTATAATACAGTACAGTATATTTAATGTATCTTTTAAAAGTCAATAAATTTCAAATGAAATTTGGGTATATCTGAAATCCTCGAATAATTTACGCACCTGAAATTTTCGCCGGTATTTTTCGTCAAAAAAGTGCGTTAATTATGCGAGAAAATACGGTAATATAAAATGAATAAAAATTAACAAATTAAAGTAAAAAACAATTCCTGCAACTAAACCGATGAATAATCAATGAATTAGATTTCGAGAAATATACCCATATACCTCCAAATGGTAGCGGAATTATTATTTCACTCTTCAAGGTAATTCCATTGGAATTAGTGTTGATCCCGATTTCCCATTTAACCAGGAGACTCATTGATGGAATAAGAAGTCTGAATTAATGGAATTATAGACAAAAAATACTCAAGAACCTTTGTTACTGGAGACGTAAACCTCACTTTCAAGAAAGAAATTATGATACGACACCAATTCCACCGGGACCGACAACCACAAGGATCGTGAAGGAGAACGAAGAATAGAAGAGTTCCTGTTGCCCTCCAGGACATCACCCTTCCAATTTTATTAATAATCTGAACACCTTTTCTGGACTAACGTAACCTCAACTGTAAATCTTCTAGCGTTTGTAAACAGGCACTGCTACCTTGAGAATCGCACAGTACGGTAACACCAGCTTATATTTAATTTTAATACATTAAGAACTAATAACATTTTGTAATACTTAGTAACCTTAATTTTGCATTACCTGGCCTTACTAATCGTTAAAAGAATCACACGTACCCTGGGATAAGAGATAATTAACATTATATTTAATTTGTATTAAAAAGGAATAGTCAACTAACCAATCGATTCAACATTGTACAATCGATATAACTATCTTATAACCGTGAAGAGCACTGTTGGAAGTTAAAATAAAAAAGTAATACAAATAAAGAATCCTTCTTGTATGTAATGATGTTTTATATTATTGTAGAATAGGTATTGTATTTTGGTGGTGGATTAATTTACAGGTAAAAAAGGTGATTAAAAATCTGGTGAACAAGCTAACCTATAAGAGTAAGTCAATTACGAATAACAGCGCTTATAGTCGACAGCTGGTAGAACGTGAGATTGCCGAACTAGCGTGTTTCCTTCACAACTTTTGCATTGATTTAAATAATACGGACTGACTAGGGTTGGAGAGAATTCTCAATTTATTAACTAAAATACATGAAATATAGAATTATCATCGAGTAAACATTTAGTAATTGGGTAAAACCGTGTTATGGTCTACATAAAAGTTGCGATAACGATATAATAAATAAACTTGTCTATTAATATTGAGTTACAGTAGGTCACCTATAAGACTACATAATAAACATTTTCCTTAATAACAGATTGATTAAACACACATAACATCGAAAAGTTGTTACAATACCCGTGGTGTGTGTGGTACTGAGTCTCTCACAGGTATATGGGACCTACAGTTTAACGCCGGATCCGAACGGCATAGTTGGGGAAGGTTTATACTAAGCAGGATACCTCTCGCTGGTTTGCCATTGCCTTGCGAGGGGGAACGGTCGTATCTAAATCAGATGGCCCCCGGCGGGAATTGAACCCGCGCCGACAGCGTAGCAGCGCCACACGCTAGCCACTACGCCACGACCGCTCCATAATTCGTATATAAAATTATAAGTATTACAACTTGATCATTCTATTAACTCTTTTACATTAACCTTCAGTTATTTATCATTTACTACCATTAGATTCTCCACAAAATTCAAATTTATTATCGACCTTTAATTTACATCACATTTCATTTATCATTACATTTCTACTATGAATTTTCTTTTATTTCACATTTTGATCATCAATTAGTTTGGGTGACTCTCAGTCATTCACAATGATTCGATTTATATGGGCGTTATAATATATAACCTTCCTCCCTTTTTTCTTCCTACAACCACTAACAGATTTACATAGGGTGACACCAAACTCGCAATAATAACCCCCTTCAACCCTTTATCTACTCCACTTATACCAATTTATTCTCCTCTTAGAATAAAATACCTAATACCCTCTTTGTACCTAGGATGTGTGTTCCCGAACCTGGCAATTCCATTCATATCCTTTTGCCCTTCCCATAATCTCGGCAAACACTCTTCGACCCTTCTCACTTACCTGCCCAATGACGCACGTTGATCACTCCTTATCACCTCATCCTCACTACAAAATATCACCATCATCTATTTATTTTCCATTTACATTATTCACTTTCTCTACATATATGCACTCCCACTACTGTGTCCCTACTACTACTCTGTTTCTGTATTACTTTCTTTTATTCCAAAATTCTTATTTTATCTAACACCCATTTAAATTAACTTTGACTGACTTACATGCCTTATTGAACTAATCATCACCCAAGCAAATTCTCTTACCACATTTAAATCAATTAATTCGTCTACAATTTATTTTAATTCAATCAGTTATTTAAACACAACATTACTTCAATTACCTTCTTCCAAAACAATTACAATTCATTTATTACAGACTCTCATTACTTATTTAGTCTGCTAAAATATTATCATTCAAATCAATTTCTACTACATGCACACATTGTTCACATAAACTACATTTCACAACACAAACACAATTAATTTCATTATAAATTTGTCATTATTTTTCTGTTTACGACACCTCATTTCATAATCTAGCCAGGTCTCACCATAAACTAAAATAATTAAATGTTCATGAACAACACAATATCTACCCTCTTTCGTCAAATAATAACCTGATCTTACGGCTACACCATTCGTTCACAATTACAGACACATTTTTATTATAATAATTATAACAATCATCATCATTGCTTTTTTCCATTGTATCACTACTATTGATAATACAAATATTATCGCATACCATTATTTCAAAATTCCTGTCGACATTGGGTATAATAATTTCGCCTTTAGTATTGTCTGTTACCACCAGGTACATTAATAATTTGTCATTAACAACTGTTACTACATCCGTTTCAACATAAGGTAAGTACTCACTATAATTATCAACTCTCTTTCTATTCACTCTCTCTCTTAATTCTGTATAACTCCTCCCAACCTCAAACAACTCTATCTTCGTATCACCATACCTCTCTCTCTCTCTCTCTCTCTCTCTCTCTCTCTCTCTCTCTCTCTCTCTCTCTCTCTCTCTCTCTCTCTCAAAATATCCCTCATCATAACACCAAGTCTCTCTCTCTCTCTCTCTCTCTCTCTCTCTCAAAATATCCCTCATCATAACACCAAGTCTCTCTCTCTCTCTCTCTCTCTCTCTCTCTCTCTCTCTCTCTCTCTCTCTCTCTCTCTCTCTCTCTCTCTCTCCAGGGGGCTCTAAATCATAAAAACACCTCCTGGTCCTACCAGGAACACCACCAAAATTCAAAGGTAATAATATAATAATTAATACGTATATATATAATAATAATAATATGTAATACAAAATTCAACATAATATATTTTATTTACGGGCTCCAAGGTTCTATAAACGTGCGCAGAAAACACAATGGTTGTTGAGAAAGAATCGACTCATCGCATTATTTAAAACTTGTGTTTATTCACATTATGAGTATCGTTAAAGCAGAGTGAAGAAAGTTTAAATAAGTTAGAGTGTCTGCCATAAACAAATTGTGGTGAGTTTTATATGATAGAGATAGTTGTTGTTGCTTTGAAAATTAAAAAATTGTTTTATGTGTTAATGCTTAGTATAAGAATATGTTTTCTTGTGGTGAAGAGAGTAAAGTAACCTTGACTAGAGGCAGAGAGCTTTAATAAATGTAGGAATGTTGAAAAGGGAAACGGATTTTCTATTCTAAATCTTGTTCGTTTTTATTATGAAAGAATTTTAGAGTTAAGCAAACCAATGCCTCAAAACACAAACCAACGCAGCTAAGGGGAGCCATATCAGTTGTGGATATGTGAATAGATAAAGCCACTATTTTAAATTTTTGTATTAGATGTTTCAGAGTGTGATGGCGTTGTGACAGCGGTCCTGAGCTGGCTGGTGCGTCAGAGCAGGAGCGTTAAGTGCCAAATGGCCTTACGGTGTTGGGATCTCTCCTGAGAAGTCCAGTAAGGTCAGATGGGTACTGTCACAATCATTGGACCAAGGGTAAGTGATTAAAATTTTTCTATATAACACTACAGGGGGTTGTGGCGACATATCTGGGCTGATCCCTTTAGCACGTGTGAATGGATCAATGATAGTTGTTATGCTTCTGCATAAAACCTATCATTGAGGGGGTTTTGTGACGGTACAAACGTCCGTCTTAAGGAATTATGGTACTAAGGAATATTGTATTGTATTTTTCTTGTATTTTCATATGTAAAAGAGAGTTAGGTCAACTTCCCCCATATTTAAATAAACGACGCAGTTTCATCTGTATAATTCGTCTCAAGGCCAAGAGCGTACGTGCGAAATAAGACGTACTCGATGGGTGCACTGATCGACAATGCTGAATTGTCATAACAAAATGCGACACACGTAATAATGATGACGAAAAACCATGCTGTCATCTGTATCAGACAAAGGAATAACGACGGTTGATCCCCTCCACCTGTCGATGTTACGACAATATGTCTGCCCAGTCTGCCGTACATCTTCATGGAGTGAACACGTTGAAAAGTGTGCTGGTGTAAATCTTACCAGCAAAAGTGTTGTAAACCATTAAAATGTAACTGCTATTAAACAAGTATCTAAAAGTTAATAACCAACAATGTAAAGTCAGTGAAAACAGGACAGATAAGCAAAATCGAGAGTATGCCGAACATCGGGCAAGCCATGGCCAACATATGAACAGCCAACCTCAACATTTTCAGAAAAGTGCAAAATTAAATAATACCTTTTTATAAAAGTAATCGAGCTCGAAAAGTATGAATAACAAAATTTAATGTACCAAAAATGATAAACATGTAATAAGAGAGAGAGAGTGAGAAAGCGCGTGAGAGAACAGGCCGGCATCTCATTTGAGAAGAGGTGTTGGTTTGTGTTTCGTAACACGATTTAATGATAATATTAAAAAATAGAAATACTGCAGTATACAATGTCTTTGATGTAATGAAAGTAAATAGGGAACCGTTATTTGAAAAGTAAGCTGTTAACAAGAGAGCGGAAGTTAAATGGCCGCCATGCTGTAGGTGCTGTATAAGCAGCCATTTTGTATTCATGAATATTAAAAATGCAAATGAGATACCGATTAAACAAAGTTTTTACACCACTCAATTGTGATCAGTTTCATTATTTCATACATACCTGCTGTTGTGTAATCTCGCTTATAGAACTCTGGACCGTGGGTATAAAAAATAATGTGTGTGTCGGGAGCACGTGCTCACCGGAATTGCTATAAACACGTGGTAAGTAGAAAGAATTATTTATGTATGTATTTATTTATGTATTTGTGAGCTGAAGGGGAGTAAGTCCACAATGTTTTATATTGAGGCAAATCTTATTTTATTGACCATATCATATTCCCTCTTTACTCAGCGATTATAAACAAATCTATTTAATTAGAATTCTTTGAACAACTACACTTCGCTATGAACCAGTACTTTAATTATTACTCCCCTTTTTACTCGCATACACTCTCATTCTTTACAATCGCTACATATATTTTTTATCCCCTTTTACCAAGCGCTTTACTGTTTTAAAAACTTACTGGCCAATGTATTTACTGTACTTAACTTTTCTGGCTATTCCACTTAGTCTGCCATCTTCACTTGCACTTTCACTTTAACCACACTTACCCTGTCCTCACTGCTTTACTTTAAGAGTTCATTGTATCACGTTCACTGTTTCTTTATAATATAGTTCCTTGGTGTTTCAATACGTTTCGGTAGGTCTCGGCTACTCTTTCCGCTTCGACCTACCGAAATTTCCGAGGCCACTGATATAAAGTTTTACTTATAGACGACTATATGCTGCCACTGTCTGATGCAAACACTAAGGTGACAATCTGCTTACTGTGATTCACACACAGAGACTGCACTTGCGTCTACGGGACGGACATCAGAGCTGTTAACCGACTAATCTGGCGACATGGTGGGGGCACTGGAGGGGCGAGCGAAGGTGCGTCCCATCACATCTATTAATCGTACGGGCAGACGCTGCTTGTGTGATACATTCGCATTCTGGGCTGACAAGCGTCTGCCCGTACGATTAATAGATGGGATGGGATGCGGCTGCGCTCTATCCAAGTCTTTGTAGACTTGACGATAAACCTGTAACTTATTTTCGGTTTGTTTAGCTGTGTGCGGTGTTCCTACGTGTGTTCTCTCGTAAGCAGAAATGCTTACAATATTTTATGTAATCGTTCAGCGCTACAGAATGCGAATTCTAATATGCCGTTTACAATAAGAACTCTTACTGAACTCTTTGCTGCATAAATCACATTTTACGGCAGTAGTACTCATCTGAAAATAAACATAGCATTGTTTTCATTTAACTTAAATTTAATAAGCAAATTTCAGATGAAACGGTAACAACTAAATTTTATTTATTCTTCCCATAATGGTCCTGTATTTTGTTTAATATACAGTAGACTCTCAACTATCCGACCTAATGTGGCGGTCGGCTGGGTCGGATAGCAAAAAAGTCGGATACACCGGAGCCGTAGGCATACCAGCCTCTGTAAGGTCAATGACCGCCACCCTATTGCGTTGAATGTACTTGTTGCTATTTGGATGCGTACGTCATATCAGTTTGTCCTTATAAATGACGTACAGTAATAAATGAATTAGAAAGAAATGAAATAAGAATTCGCAACTACAGTATCTTTCACAAAACCTTTATTTGAAGGATGAAACAAAATGTGTAGTTAACAATAAGTTGAATGAGTTTTACTATGAGTTTTAATTTATACGAAAGCTTTCAACCAAATTAGTTGTTAATATAAATCAAATTATAATAACCTAAAACTACGTACTGTATAATGAAAGAACAAGTGAAACTTACATTGTCTAAAGTTTGAAAAAGTCTGTAATTGAGACCTGCTTCTTTCCTCGCCGCTATATCCTTCCACTTACGTAAACATATGATGTCTGCTGGTGTTGCTTCTTCTTGCTGGCCAATGTATTCCACTGCTGTCTCGATCGCCTTCAGGCCTTTGGAGTGGGTTATACGATCGGAGGGTTCATCACCTTGTTCCTCTTCAATCGGCTGTTCATTTAATACCATCGCTGCAATTTCTTCGATTTCATCCTTTGCCAACCATTCCGTGATGTCTTCCAATGAAGCTTCCTCACATCCAGGAACTTTTTCTAACAGCGATACAAGCGCAGTGTTATCAGTTGCATTTTCCACATCACATTGCTGTTCTACCTCTTCCCACTTATCACTGGCTCTGTGGTCAAGCAAAATTTTCCACGATCGCACAAGTGTTGAAGATGGAATTTCATCCCATGCCTCGGACACCCATCTGATGACGTCAAGCATGTCTACTGACTGTAGTGCCGTCGCAACTTCTGTATTATCAATTGTCACGATGATATAGCTTAGTAGCCTACGTTGATATTTCTTTTTCAAAGCTTGGAGCACTCCCTGATCCATTGGCTGACATATAGATGTAACGCGGCCCTTGCTCTTCTTGAACCCTGGTGTGGCCTTTTCATGTTTAGACGCTACTGTTTTAGACGGCAACATACGGTAATTCAAACCCGTCTCATCACAGTTGTACACTCGTTCTCCGGAAATACCTTCCTTATCAAGCAGGTCAAAAAAGTGTTTTTTAAAGTCAGGGACAGCGTCATTATTAGCAGACAATGCTTCACCACTAATCGTCATCTGACGAACACCAAAACGTTTCTTCCAGCGATCAAGCCACCCGTCACTGGCAGTAAACTCACCATCGTCTCCTTCGATCTGTTTTTTAAACTGAATCGCTTTTTCTTGGATCAAGGGGCCTGAAACCATCAATCCTTTCCCCCTCACATTTTCATACCACAGATATAAAGCCTCTTCAACTTCCACATGTTTTCCTTTTTGCATAGTTTTTCTAACTTTCACGCCACTGCCACTTGCTTGCTTAGAACACCATTTTTCAATCTCTGCGCGATTTCTTCGCCAATCACCCACAGCAGTTTTTCCAACTCCTAACTCCAATGCAATTTTGTTTACCGACTCACCAGAATCCATTCTTTTTTTTGCTTGCAGTTTTTCTTCCAAAGTTACTACCACTTTCTTTCGTTTGTCACCCATATTTCACTTTAAAATAAAAGCGACCAACAATACTGTATACACAGTTTATAACAAATTAACAATCCACAAACGACTGAACCGCACAGACTGACTTCTGGATACAGACTGACTGATGCACCTGTTACACACTCAAGTAGGAACACGAAACTTTCCTGTCACAACATGAATCAATTGGCGTACTGTATTGGTAACTGGTGATTCACGCATAAGCGCCTTCACCCGCGTGGCGGGATTGCTCACATGATGTTTGAAGGCGCTAGTAATCGGATCGGAAATACTGCATACGTACCGTACTCAAAATACTTTTTTTTTTGGGTCGGATAGGCCGGAGGTCGAATAGTCGGGAGTCGGATAGCCGAGAGTCTACTGTACTTTCTGAAGTGACAGTTTGGGAATACAGTACTGCTGCATTGTGCTATCCTACCACATGTTTCACTTCTGGCAGCTGGGTTCTAACAGCAGATTATTGTTCAGATTAAAAGTTGTACATGCGTGCACGTGTGCGCACACACGCACGCACATACACACAGTATTCTTAACTGCCCATTAAACAAAACATTAAATTTTGTTTCTAAAAATTACAAATGTCTACAAGATAATTCTTCTTATTCTCTTTTCTTTCAAACATTAGGCCTGCTGCCTGTTATGCTCTTGACCATGGCAGAACTGACATTTCACCACTGCCAGAGAGAAATCAGCTACATAGCAACTGTGTGTGTGTGTGTGTGTGTGTGTGTGTGTGGGGCAGAGATGCCAGACAAGACTGCTGTATTATTACTCAGCAATATGGGTGTGCAGGCAGACTGACTAATTTTTGTTTAGTAAAGTAACAATATTATAGAGCGATCATACATTAAACAGTATAAATTCAACACAGTTAAATGTGTGTTATAATTTCTTTTAGTCTAACAGCTAGATGGATTCTTACACTTTTTTCAAATTATTGATTCCATTTTTGAGCCGTGGGGTCAAAGAATTTTGAAATTTCTAAAACTATACAGTATATTCAGATTTTCGTTAAGATTCTCTTTAATCTATGTCCCACATGGAATTTGTGATTTTGTCAAACTTTTGCCCCACTTTTTGAAACCTGGTGTCCCAAAATTTTGAAATGTACAAAAAATAATACTATATTTGTATACACTAATTTTACTTCTGTTGGCAAACAAACTAGAAGAAGGAATACTCAGATCTTTTGTTAGTCACTTTTTTTTTTTAAATAGTGTTTCGAGAAGGAAAGAGTGGTTAGAGTTGTGAATTATATTGTTCATCTTGCTGTATAAGTAAAAGTCAAGAACTACTTTTACAAGAAATTGTGTGGTTGTAACAGGAATTTTACATTTCCCTGGAACGAATCCAATTCTTATCTCACTGAAATGTATTTCAATTCTGAAAGCATTACATATCAAGTAACTGAATGTAATGAGCATGCATGCAAACGCACGCACACACACACAGTACTTATTTTTTACTTGTTTGTTCCATAACATTGATTAGAATTGCAGCAAAATTGATCAAAATGACATCATGTATACATGTACTGCCCTCAAAACACGAAAAAAAGTCATTTTACTTCCATATTCCTTAAGGAAATGGAAGTATGGTGATGGCAAAAAAAATCGTGTTCGAGATTATTGCAGATTCTGATTGTACTACACTCAAAACATGAAAAAAGTCGTTTTTCGAAAAGTGTCGTGTGTGTGTGTGTGTATGTGTGTGTGTGTGGTGTGTCTAGATTTTTTCTATGGCAAACGATAACAGCCGCAAATTCAAACAGAATCAAATAATTTTTTGCATACAGCCCTGATTTGTAGAGTACTCACAACCTATTGTTTTTGGTGAAAATCGGTAGAGGGAAAGGGGTAGTTTACCTGCAACGGTTTTTTTTATCAAGGGAAATTTTTTTTTGCAAACGATAACATCCGCAAATTCAAACAGAATCAAATAATGTTTCGCATACAGCCCTGAATTGTAGAGTTCTCAAGACCTATTGTTTTTGGTGAAGATCGGTTAAGGGAAAGGGGTAGTTTACCTGTAACGTTTTATGTTTTAACAAGGGTATTTCCTATGGCAAACGATAACAGCCGCAAATTCAAACAGAATCAAAAGATTATTTGTATACAGCCCTAAATTGCAGAGTTCTCAAGACCTATTGTTTTTGGTGAAGATCGGTTAAGGGAAAGGGGTAGTTTACCTGCAACGTTTTTTTTAACAAGGGTATTTTCTATGGCAAATGATAACAGCCGCAAATTCAAACAGAATCAAATAATGTTTTGCATACATCCCTGAATTGTAGAGATCTCAAGGACTTTCGATTTTGGTGAAGATCGGTTAAGGCGAAGGGGTAGTTTACGTGCAACCTTTTACGTTTTAACAACAGTAAAGTACTTGAAAATTCATTTAAACGTTTTGAAACAATGGTAATTGTTAAAAATAAAATAATTTTGTTGCCAGGCAATAAAATTGTAATTTTTTCATTTTAATGTAAATTATGTATGAGTTAATATCTTTATATATATAATTCTTCTGTGCATGTGTATGTCACTGAACTTCTCCATGTATAAAATAATATATCGTTCGTGGCAGGTAAGCATATCTCAGTTATGTAATGTTTACGTTTCCATTTTATTATTATGCCTACAGCAATAAAAAGGCAGGTAAGACACACACACACACACACACACACACAATTCACGTTATTTCTGGCCTCACTCATGTTTATTTTCTTACATTTGCACGCTTTTTAAATGGAAAGTGCCAAAACCCACACCAACATAACGCGTGCAAGCTGAAAAAATGGACATCAATTTGCTTCCTGTGGATCGCTGGGCAGTGTAACTGCACGTGTTTACAGAGGAACGATTCATAGACAGACTTTTCGTCTTTAGGGAATGAACCCTCTGCAAGATGCTGAGGGTCCATGAGTGACTTCGGAGCGCTCTTTCTTTTTCGCGTGTTTGTTCTGTGAAACATACACTGTAGATTCGCAGCTTTACTCTAAGCAACGCTCAATAGGAAATGTTGAAAATTTTTGTCCACAGTGTACCCTCATTCACACTAAACCTGCTCTGATGTTTTAATTACGGACATCATAATATTAAAACTTTGGAAACTTGAGCACTACTTAATGGAGATCAATCATTAACTTATACAAGCCATTAATTTTATGCATATTTTATATATATATATATATATATATATGTGTACAACGTTATCGGCAACAAAGAATTAGTTTTTGTTAAAATTCCTTCCCGGGATATTTGGCCGTAGTCCAATGTTTTCTACAAAACCAGACGTTTCGGCAATGCCATCGACTTCCATCATCAGTGAAAATCGAGTGCGATAACGTGAGGTGGTATACGTTAGTGACCACAGTACTGTGGTTAAGGCTGAAGCAGTAAGTAGAAAGAAGTAGTTTCTATGGTAATATTTAATTTCGAAAATGATTTTAAATATAAATCTTAGAATATGGAAGTCGTGTATGGTTCTCCATACCGATTTTTTCGAAAAGTGTCTGTGTGTAGATTTTTTTCTATGGCCAACGATAACAGCCGCAAATTCAAACAGAATCAAATAATTTTTTGCATACAGCCCTGAATTGTAGAGTTCTCAGGACCTATTGATTTTGGTGAAGATCAGTTAAGAGAAAGGGGTAGTTTACCTGCAACATTTAATGTTTTAGTAAGGGTAATTTTTTCTATGACGAACAATAACTGCCGTAATGTCAAACAGAATCAAATAATTTTTTGCATACGTCCCTAATGTGTAGAGCACTCAAGGTCTTTTGATTTTGGTGAAGATCGGTGGAGAAGGGGTAGTTTACCTGCAACGTTTTATGTTTTTATATGTGTACTACGTTATCGGCAACAAAGAAAAGTTTAGTATAAAAATTCCTTCCCGGGCTGTTTGAGCAAAGTACAATGTTATCTGCAAAACCAGACGTTTCGGCAGTGCCATCGACTGTCATCATGAGTAAAAATCGAGTGCGATAATGCAAGGTGGTATATGTTAGTGACCATATGCACAGAACTGTGGTCAGGCTGAATCTATAAGTAGAAAGAAGTAGTTTCTGTGGAAATATTTCATTTCCATTATGATTTTAAATATAAATCTTTGAACATGGAAATAATGTATGGTTCTCCATACCGATATTTTAATTGCTTTTAGTTTTCATTGAATTGTTTGTATTTCAGTTTTACATTTGATATGTAAACGCATCAAGACAGAAATAGTCGCTGCTGACATTGAGTTTAGCAGTTTAACATGATAATGTTTGTTATATAGTAAATATATTTGTAATATAGTTATATAGAAAACATGATAGAAGACAATTCTTACCTTTAACTTGGTTACTCAAACACGCATCCAAAATAGATACAAAAGTGCGCACGGTAAAAACTTAACCAAAATCAGCTGAGGCAAGTATCAGCTGAGCCCGCCAGGTGGCAGGTGTGTCGGTGTCACGGTCGGTCAGGCACTTGCCCCTCCAGTGCGCCCACCACGTCGCCAGATTAGTCGGTTAACAGCTCCGATGTCCGTCCCGTAGACGCAAGTCAGAGACTGTTGCTGGCTGTTGCGTAATACGTCTGGGCTGGGCAGTCTAGACATCAAACATAAATAGTCTGCCATAACATTGTATGTTACAATGGGGCACCTCACAGGTGAGTGCTGACTGCTTTCAAATTAAAACTGAATTGAATCTTTACTGTCCCTGACACACAATTCTGTACCGTTACAACACAACATAAGGTAATACACAAATACATTTAACATTACACACAAGAGAATATACAATCCAACTTATTATTTGTTATCATTTACCATAAATCAGTTCATAACAATCCATGTAGAAACCACACTGTTCACATAATTAAATGTTCATAAACAATAGAACAATTACCCTCCATCATCGAATAACACTCTAATCTTAGGTCTATGCAAATCATTTACAATTGAATACATATGGCTATTATAATTATAATAGTCATCCTTATTACTTTTTTTCCATTGTATCAATACTATTGATAATACAAATATTATTATATACTATCAATTCAAAATTCCTGTCGACATTGGGTACGTTAAGTTCGCTCTTAGTATTTTCCGTTAAAGTCAGGTAAGTTACATTATCATCAACTACTGCTGCTACCTCCGTTTCAACATAAGGTAAGTACTCACTATAATTATCAACTCTCTCTCTTAATTCTGTATAAATCCTCCCAGCCTCAAACAACTCTATCTTCCTATCACCATACCTCTCTCTCTCTCTCAAAATATCCCTCATCATAACACCAAGTCACGCTCTCTCTCTCAATATATGCAGGGGGCTCTAAATCATAAAAACACCTCCTGGTCCTTCCAGGAACATCACCAAAATTCAAAGGACAATTATTTGTAGATCTTTCATCTACCAAATATACTCGTGAAGACCCTTCTTCACTCCCAACAACACCACGGGAAAATTTTACCCCCTGCAACCCCTCTACCTCTATACTCTCTCTCCATTTTCTCTCTTAACTCATCAACATACACTAACATTCCATTATTACATTCTACCTCATCTAAAATTTCATCACCACTATTTTTAATTATATCATCGTAATTCTCAACACCACTTACCTTATCGTCTTTATATGTTAACTGACCGTCTTTATTTTCATTTAATTGATCGGTCTCTTTACTACCTTCTACCCCCATTTAATCTCACAATTATCATCAACATTATTCATTTTAAAGTTATTAATTATGTCATCTACTCTTGCATTTTGTTTATCAAACTTCTAACTGATGCTACTATTTTTTCTTTCATATTATCAAAACGTGCATTAATTACATTCATTTGCTGGTTAATACTAAATTTTTGTTGTTTTATTTCATCTTTCACTTCATCAAATTTGGCATTGAAATTACTGTTGATTTCATTAAGTCTACTTTCATTTTTAACATCTTGAGCTTTCATAAAATTGAACAAATCGTCTAACGACACTTTACTGACTGTAGGTGTCGATTTAGCATTTACTCCGCTCATGATCATTGATTCTGTTTCGCTTAACTCAACATTTACTGGATTCTCTGTTTCCATGTTAGTTAAGCTGACATTTTCATCATTGTCTATCTCAAAATTTTTAAATATATATCTTTTCAAAATATTACTATATATCTAACATATACTACAATCACAACATAACCTTATTATTTACGTATTAATTACATACCCATTTCCAACAACCATTCTGTTTCTGTATGCAGGTTTATTTTATATAAAATTTATTTATATAATGTCCAACTGTTCTGGCGCCATTTGTTAGCAAACTTCTGTTTTATTTTTTACTTTACTTACCCTTTATATTTCTTGTTAACATTTACACTTTGTTTACTATGTTGGTTCGGGTAGTCGCCATTGTTGCGTTGTTACCAACATAATATATTTTATTTACGGGCTCCAAGGTTCTATAAACGTGCGCAGAAAACACAATGGTTGTTGAGAAATAATCGACTCTGATTGCATTAGTTAAAACTTGTGTTTATTTATTATTTGAAATTTTATATTTTTATAACAAAACCAAAATGGAGCCATTCTCCTTTTCATCCAAAATACAAGATGGCTGCGATATATTTTGCTGCGTCAGCCTTATGTATGATACATTTACACCATATATCTATATTGACTTCCAATTAATCTGGTTACATATTTAAGTGAATCTAGAAGATTACTGCAGTTTAATAATTCAAGTTATTACGTTGTATGAATCACATAACGTGAACCAATGCTTTGTGATTTATAGGTCCTGGTACACACGCACACATGCTCCAACACAATCTAATTAAAACGGTACATTGAGCTCAATTAATATGTTTCTGTAATTTAAATTGGGTGAAAGGTTTACTTTCCTGCTGTGTTCGGTGAAGATCGAGTCAGGCGTCACTCATGTTCACGCTGGTCTTCTGCCGAATTATTACACTGTTCTTTTTACTTCCATATTCCTTAAGGAATGGAAGTATGGTGATGGCAAAAAAAATCGTGTTCGAGATTATTGCAGATTCTGATTCTACTACACTCAAAACATGAAAAAAAGTCGTTTTCCGAAAAGTGTGTGTGTGTGTCTGTAGATTTTTTTTCTATGGCAAACGATAACTGCCGCAAATTCAAACAGAATCAAATAATGTTTCGTATACAGCCCTGAATTGTAGAGTTCTCAAGACCTATGGTTTTTGGTGAAGATCGGTTAAGGGAAAGGGGTAGTTTACCTGTAACGTTTTATGTTTTAACAAGGGTATTTCCTATGGCAAACGATAACAGCCGCAAATTCAAACAGAATCAAAAGATTATTTGTATACAGCCCTAAATTGCAGAGTTCTCAAGACCTATTGTTTTTGGTGAAGATTGGTTAAGGGAAAGGGGTGGTTTACCTGCAACATTTTTTTATCAAGGGTATTTTCTATGGCAAACGATAACAGCCGCAAATTCAAACAGAATCAAATAATGTTTTGCATACAGCCCTGATTTGTAGAGTACTCAAGACCTATTGTTTTTGGTGAAGATCGGTTAAGGGGAAGGGGTAGTTTACCTGCAACGTTTTTTTATCAAGCGTATTTTCTATGACGAACGGTAACAGCCGCAAATTCAAACAGAATCAAATAATTTTTTGCATACGTCCCTGAATTGTAGAGGTCTCAATGACTTTCGATTTTGGTGAAGATCGGTTAAGGGGAAGGGGTAGTTTACCTGCAACCTTTTACGTTTTAACAAGAGTAAAGTACTTGAAAATTTATTTAAACTTTTTGAAACAATGGTAATTGTTAAAAATAAAATAAATTTGTTGCCAGGCAATTTTTTCATTTTTTTATTTTTGTATTGTATGTTCAGTTTTTTACTTCCATATACCTTAAGGAAATGGAAGTATGGTGATGGCAAAAAAAATCGTGTTCGAGATTATTGCAGATTCTGATTGTACTACACTCAAAACATGAAAAAAAGTCGTTTTCCGAAAAGTGTCTGTGTGTATGTCTGTCTGTCTGTGTGTAGATTTTTTTTCTATGGCAAATGATAACTGCCGCAAATTCAAACAGAATCAAATAATTTTTTGCATACAGCCCTGATTTGTAGAGTACTCATGACCTATTGTTTTTGGTGAAGATCGGTTGAGGGAAAGGGGTAGTTTACCTGCAACGGTTTTTTTTTATCAAGGGAAATTTTTTTTTGGCAAAATGATAACAGCCGCAAATTCAAACAGAATTAAATAATGTTTCGCATACAGCCCTGAATTGTAGAGTTCTCAAGTCCTATTGTTTTTGGTGAAGATCGGTTAAGGGAAAGGGGTAGTTTACCTGTAACGTTTTATGTTTTAACAAGGGTATTTCCTATGGCAAACGATAACAGCCGCAAATTCAAACAGAATCAAAAGATTATTTGCATACAGCCCTAAATTGTAGAGTTCTCAAGACCTATTGTTTTTGGTGAAGATAGGTTAAGGGAAAGGGGTAGTTTACCTGCAACATTTTTTTAACAAGGGTATTTTCTATGGCAAACGATAACAGCCGCAAATTCAAACAGAATCAAATAATTTTTTGCATACAGCCCTGATTTGTAGAGTACTCAAGACTTATTGTTTTTGGTGAAGATCGGTTAAGGGGAAGGGGTAGTTTACCTGCAACGGTTTTTTTTTATCAAGGGAAATTTTTTTTTGGCAAAATGATAACAGCCGCAAATTCAAACAGAATTAAATAATGTTTTGCATACAGCCCTGAATTGTAGAGTTCTCAAGTCCTATTGTTTTTGGTGAAGATCGGTTAAGGGAAAGGGGTAGTTTACCTGTAACGTTTTATGTTTTAACAAGGGTATTTCCTATGGCAAACGATAACAGCCGCAAATTCAAACAGAATCAAATAATTTTTTGCATACGTCCCTGAATTGTAGAGGTCTCAAGGACTTTCGATTTTGGTGAAGATCGGTTAAGGGGAAAGGGGTAGTTTACCTGCAACCTTTTACGTTTTAATAACAGTAAAGTACTTGAAAATTCATTTAAACGTTTTGAAACAATGGTAATTGTTAAAAATAAAATAATTTTGTTGCCAGGCAATAAAATTATAATTTTTTCATTTTAATATAAATTATGTATGAGTTAATATCTTTATATATATATAATTCTTCTGTACGTGTGTATGTCACTGAACTCCTCCATGTATAAAATAATATATCGTTCGTGGCAGGTAAGCATATCTCAGTTATGTAATGTTAATAATGACACACACACACACACACACACAATTCACGTTATTTCTGGCCTCTCATGTTTATTTTCTTACATTTGCACGCTTTTTAAATGGAAAGTGCCGAAACCCACACCAACATAACCCGTGCAAGCCGAAAAAATGGACATCAATTTGCTTCCTGTGGATCGCTGGGCAATGTAACTGCACGTGTTTACAGAGGAATTAATGGAGATCAATCATTAACTTATACAAGCCATTAATTTTATGCATATATTTTATATATATGTGTACAACGTTATCGGCAACAAAGAAGTAGTTTTTGTTAAAATTCCTTCCCGGGATATTTGGCCGTAGTCCAATGTTTTCTACAAAACCAGACGTTTCGGCAATGCCATCAACTTCCATCATCAGTGAAAATCGAGTGCGATAACATGAGGTGGTATACGTTAGTGACCACAGTACTGTGGTTAAGGCTGAAGCAGTAAGTAGAAAGAAGTAGTTTCTATGGTAATATTTCATTTCGAAAATGATTTTAAATATAAATCTTAGAATATGGAAGTCATGTATGGTTCTCCATACCGATTTTTGTAACTGCACTTACTGTCTCTACATTTTATACTTGTTGATTTTAGATAGATTTAATTTCACTTTTTGTTACATTTTGTTGTTACTTTAAAGGCTTGCTGGCCAGCAATTCAGACAACGTGCAGTTCGCACGAAGACTACGAGTCGACTGAGAATGACAATATGGCACTTATTACTGAGGTGGAAAGGGTTGTAGCGTCATCAATTCTATTGTTCTTTGTGATGACGTCTTGGTTTTTTAAGGTGCAGCAATTACGTATGGCATTCCTTAGATGACATTTACATAGGATCGGTCGTTTGTACTGGCAGAATAGCTGTAGTTTTGCACGTACGCCACTGACCTTGACGCAAACCCTTCGTTGCTTACTGCGTTGTTTCACACGTTTGGAAAACTTTACCCTCACACATTTTAATATTTAATTTACAACAAAATTATACCTGTTATTTACCCAAAATCCCTATATGGAGCTCAGGATCGCCGCCACAGCATCACCAAACTCTGAAACATCAAATTAAAATTAAATAGTGGCCTCGTTTAATACCATATCCCTAACTGATCCGTTTCCCCTTAGCTGTGTACTGGTTTACGTTAGGAAGCACTGTTTTTTTTTTTTTTCTTAACGCCTAACACATATAATACATATATGAATACAAGATTTAGTATATAGACGTTTCAGTCTCTTACTTCACTCCCAGATATTTATAAAATTTTCGATTCCAATCGATAATAATTAATCCTTTCCCATTTTACAAGAAGAAATATAAATCTTTATACTAACACAATAATGCTTCAAAACAATTAAAACCATTAATAACTCTTATAGAGAACAAAACACATTCAAATCAACTACATCAAAACAAATTATCTACTTGAAAATTACTAATCCTTTTTAATTATCATAATACTTCTTACTTCAATACAAAATCATCTAGTTATTTTTTATGATCAACATAATATATTTAATATTCATTAAAACGTTACTACCAATCTAGTAACCTCCTTCCACACACACTATGGCCATACAACATAATATAACATAATAAAACATTAACATTGCTACATTGAACTAAACAATTCACCTTTAAATAATTTGTATAAAAAATTATAAACATTACAACTTGAACTTTCTATTAACTTTTTTTATATCAACCTTTAATTATTTATTTTTATTGTGCCATTAAATTCTCCACAAATTCAAATCTATTATCAACCTTCATTTTACATCACATTTCATTTATTATTACATTTCAACTATGAATTTTCTTTTAACATTTTCATCATCAATTAGTTTGGGTGATTCTCTGTCATTCACAATGATTTGATTTACTGAATGGGCATTTATATATATAACCTTATTACTCCCTTTCTTTCCTTCTAACAACCACTAACAGATTTACATAGGGTGACCCAATTTCTCAATAATAACCCCTTTCAACACCAATTCCACTTAAATCCTTCCCCTCTTAGAATAAAATACCTGATACTCTCTTTGTACCTAGGATGTGTGTTCCCGAACCTGCAATTCCATTCATACCCTTTTGCCCTCCACATAATCTCGGCAAACACTCTTCGAAACTTCTCAATTATCTGCCACAACGATGCATGTTGATCACTACCTACACATCACCCTTACTACAAAATTTCACCATCACCTATTTACTCTCCACTTACATCACTCACTTTCTCTACATATATGCGCTCCCGCTACTGTGTCCCTACTACTGACCCGTTTCTGTATTATTTTTATTTCAAAATTCTTATTTTGTCTAACATCTATTAAAGTTAACCTTGACTGACTCGATTCCTTATTTATCATTATCACCCAAACTATTTTTACCACCTTTTCATTAATATGATCATTGAAAATTACCTTAGAAAATTCATCACTTACCCTATAATATTTTTGAATGTCCTGCCTCCTTCAAGCCCCGCGATGGAAGCCAATTTATAATATTTACCTCGTGCGCCGTCTCTCGTGTCTCGTGTTCTTCTTTCGTATACCTCTGTAAAATATAACAGTGTGTCTGTGTTTCTTACCACTGCGTCCTCGCACGGTGATGTAATTCACGATGTTTGGGCCCGTAGCGAACGTACTGGGGGACCAGGTATCATTGTTCCCGATCTGAGGTTCAAACGTAGTGGATAATCTCTGGGTGGCGCCAAATTGTTTATATAAAACAATTAAAATGGTTTCCTTATCAATGTTCTATTTGAACGAGGCGACGAATTCAATCCGTCCCGCCTTTTCTCAAATGTTTGTCAATCGAGTTAGCAGTTACAGTATTCGCTACTTGCGCGCTAGACGTCGTCTCAGAAACATTTGCTATACATGATAATTTAAACATACACTTTTCTAATGAAAATAAAACACGATTTAACACACACAGTATAGATTTATTATTAATTTGAAGTTAATATTTTATAGACACAAGTTGTAATTAATTTTTCATATATAATTCTGCACCGGATAATTCTTAATAAGACTCTCTCCAGGGTTAAACAATCGACTTTTGAATACTAATAAACACAGTATGGCGTTTTAATATGCCAATCAACAAATATTTCGATCGATGTTTGTGGGTTGTTTGAATCACGTTAAAAGGTTCAGATGCAGTTACAATATTAAAAATACACAACCTTACAATGTTTTTTCCTGAAGTAGGATAATGTGTAGTGGTAATTGTTTTGTTTGAGTGTCATACAAGAAGTTTAAAAGTCGTACATAAATATGAGGTTAGTTCTATAGTTAACAAATTTACAGTGATTTAATATTTCGATTCAATCCTTGCAAGAGAATAAAAATGATTCAGTGGTATTCAACATACATTGAGAAATATTCAAAGTGCGTTTATTTTTGGAAGTTGAAATAATTTAACTGATACTTAACAGCGTTGTAGTACGGTATTACTCTGGGTGTCGAGAAGGAAGGATTGTGGCATCAACATAATTCATTTGTTCTTTAATCAAGCTTCGGTTGTTTTGGACTTATTTAGATACTTCGTCTTCAGTTAAACGTCTTCTCCCTCTGGTAATGGTATTCCGCATCCATCAGACTTCTTTATGATCGATTTCTATACTTGGTTTTACTTTTAAGATGTTTTAAATATGAAAATGTGCTGTATAGAAATTCCGCATCTGGCTTGCGATAGCGTCACTTTCTCAGTAATTGTATTTAACGGTAATTACCTTGTTAAACGGTCGTTTCCATGGTTACATCATTGCTCTTATTGGGTGAGCTGAACCTGAACACATTGTTATCAATTTTCGAATTCCTGTCAAATTTTCCCATATCTTCGGACTTTCTTCCTCCTCTTATCTCCCTTCTGAGTTATTATCTAAATGCACTGTCATTTATATTTTCTCACAAAGATTATTTTGATACCCCACAATATTGGGTTTTATCAAGTTTTCTAAGTTTACAATTAATTTCATACTTACTAATTACATTTCTTTGTTTATATAATTACTTAGTTTTTAACAATAACTACCATTCATCCTTGATGAATTAGTCACCTTGGATTTGTCCATTACATGGTGATTTTTATACAATCAGTAATTGTTTATGTTTGACCGTTAGGCCTGTTTCACATTTAAGTAGCCATTACTGGATTTTTATGGCTTCATACACAATATATTTCCTTTAGTCCTAAATTGTTATTTTGCATTTATAATTAGGTTTAATGTCTCTGGATGTGTTTTAATTTAATCTTTGTTAGTAACAACTGTGTTATTCAATCTTACTTGCTAATTATTTTGCTATTCATTTCCAATATAACATAACATCTAGGTCTATGGTCTGTATGACTTACAGCCATATCCAATTCATAAACAACAGTTTATACAATTCATTATTTCTTATTTGTTGTTCTGGTGCTAAACAATCTCACCTCTATTGAACTTTTTTTTATTAAACTCCCCTTATAACATGGGTATTTACTTAATGTTAATACAGACTTATTTTCTAATGCTTTTTGCTCTCCCTTCCATGTTAACACCCTCTGATTACTTTTCCTTGTGAATCACACCTTTAAACTTTTACAATACATTTTTAAGTTATAACAATACTATTTCCTAGTCATCACAGTGAATATCACTACTTAGTGTTCATTATTTACTGAATCAATGTTCTATCCTAAATACTATTCATTGTAACTTTGTTAAATGTTATTGTTCACTCTTAAAACTAAAACATGAGTTATTTTACTAAGTCTTTACCTTAGCCTACTCTCCTCTTACTATTTTTATGATGGACAATATTTGTATTTATTTTTCACTTGCACTTTCTTAAATTATTTAGTGTTCATTATAATTTACTTAGTGTTTCTTTAGTATTATATCACTCTAGGATAAATCACTTTCACTAATTCAACTTCCATTTATTTCTCATCATTTTATTCTCTTTCTCTACACACTATCTACCGTATTTTCTCGCATAATTAACGCACTTTTTTGACGAAAAATACCGGCGAAAATTTCGGGTGCGTAAATTATTCGAGGATTTCAGATATACCCAAATTTCATTTGAAATTTATTGACTTTTAAAAGATACATTAAATATACTGTACTGTATTATACACAAAATCAGTTCAACTCATTGAAGTTATCGTCATTTGGCGTAAAATTACGGTTGAGTTTTCTTCTGAACAATCAAATAGAGTACATTAGGCAAGTTGGAGTTAATGATGTTAATAATAAGATAGAGCAAACTAATAAATAATCAATTTTTTTATACCGAGGAGGGGTATATATAACGATTCATAATATGTCGTCATATTTGAGCATTTTATGAAAGGGACAGGCTGTGTGCCGTAAGCTAGACAGAGAGCGTATAATACGCAACTATCTCACTCTTTGTCACAGTGGAGCACGCGGTCGGTCGGATCAGACGTGAATTTTACTCAATTCATTTTTGCAGTTCAACCTGCGATAACTTCAAAACCAATACATATACGGCAATTCTGAAAACTGCATTGTGTTCAGTAATAAAAGCTCTATAAGTAGCCAAAATCTCAATTAATATAATTAACAATTACAGAAGATACACAGAAGAACGTGTTTTTTTAGACGTTTCTATTGGTTTAGCATTTGTATTTGTACACTGTACTCTTTAAAAAGACACGCAAACACAGACTGCGGGTAGCAAGTGGCAGGCAGACGGCAACCGAGGTTGAGAATAAAGGAATGGGTTTCCGGGAAAGAGCCATTGACTGAGTCAAGGCCACAGCCCCGCTCGGAATAGACTAGGCGCGTAAACAACATTCCAGCTGCAACTTTCACTTTTCCATCCCTAACCATTTCGCTAACCAAAATTGAAAAATTACGTAGTTTGGAGATACGTCCGGATATCACAGGACCGGATGTGACAGGTTGTACTGTATACCCAAATTTCATTTGAAATTTATTGACATTTAAAAGATACATTAAGTATATTATACACAAAATCAGTTCAACTCATTGAAGTTAATCGTCATTTGGCATAAAATTACGGTTGAGTTTTCTTCTGAACAATCAAATAGAGTACATTAGGCAAGTTGGACATGTGAGAGATATTATTTAATATTGGAATTATATTGCCAAATACAGTTAGACAACACGTTGATTAGAAAAGACTTTATTCACTAGAACTAACCTTCATAGAATACATACATCCGTTATAACAATAATAATACGCGCATGCGTATTGTACATACATTGTTTAACCATATTTAAATTGTACATATGATATATTTGACAGGACACACAGTTTCAAGTACGGACACCGGAAAATATTCTTCCCGTCACGAGCTGATAGTACGACCTGAAGCAAAATAAATATGAATTAACGAAAGTACTAACGACGTAAGTAATAATGACATACCTGCTAAAAAGGAAGAAAAATAATCTTACCTTTTATAGGCTACCGAGTTGGTCGTCGCCACTGGAACTGCAGGAAGAATTGGTGCTGCTATCACTGCTCACATCTCTCCATAAGAAGTCATCTTCAGTCCCGTCTAACGCATTCGAGATTCCCGTCTTTTTGAAGCTCTTTTCAATCACCTTCGAAGATATCATGTCCCAAGCGCGCAATATCCACTCACAAAGGAGTTCCACAGATGGTTTCCGAATTTTGCCTGTTGGAGTAAGTTCGTGCACATTTTCTGCCATCCAGCACTGATAGAGTTTTCGCACATTGTCCTTGAATGGTTTATTTATTGAAACATCCAAGGGTTGAAGTACTGATGTCAGTCCACCAGGAATCACAGCCAAATCGGTTTTCATGGTTTCCAATAATTTTTTAGTGTTTTCCGTCAGATGGCCACGAAAACTGTCCAACACGAGAAGAGCCGGGCACCGAAGGAGAGACCCCGCTCTATTTCCCCAAACCGTTCGTATCCAGTCTTCTACGAGTGACGTGTCCATCCACCCTTTTTCTTGGACACGAACGTGGATCCCACGTGGAAATTTTACTCTCGGCATTGTTTTTCGCTTCAGGACAACGTACGGTGCAAGCTTTCTGCCATCAGCTGTTACAGCAAGCATTACTGTACACCTTTGTTTTTCACTTCCAGTAGTGCGCACAATAACACTCGATGTTCCTTTCGTATCGATTGTTCGACTTTGTGGCATATCGAAACTGATGGGCGTCTGATCTGCGTTTCCTATCTGGGAAAGCAAATATTTCTTCGCTTTCCGTTTCCTAATCATGAAGCGATGAAAATCAATGACTTTTTGGTCGAAATCATTCGGCATTCTTTGACATAAGGATGTTCTTCTTCGAAGAGAGAGTCCATTTCTCTTCATAAATTTAATCACCCAGCCTCGGCTAACCTTAAAATTCGAGACACTGATCCCATGTGCTGCAGCTATTTCTCGTCCTTTAAAATACAGCATTTCGTAAGAAACGGCATATCCATCATTGCGTAACGAAATCACATATTTCAGAAGATCCTCCTCTACTTGCGGAAACTTGCCACTTTTTGGACCGCGAAATGCTTTACGAGACTTGTTGGTCTCTTGAAGGGCAATTTTCTGTTTTCGCCAGTACCGCACGTTACACTCGGACACAGAATATTTGCGGCCTGCTGCCCTATTCCCGTGTGTTTCGGCGTAAGCGATCACCGCAAGTTTATATGACGCAGTATTACTCGAATACTTGCTCATTGTGGATTAATGAACGACTTTGAGATCACAAAACATCCGTGTACCCGAAATACTCGTAAAATGAGTTTCTACCAGACTGGAATAAATCGTCACTAATCACGTCTTCGCTGATTCACTCACCGGACTGAATACCGCAGTGAGTAATAACAGGAAGTTGCACGAGGGTTTGAAATGCTAGGTTGCGCAATAGGAAAGCTACTACTTGACATCTTTATTTCGAAACGCATCCGGAACTGCGTGATGAAATCATCGAGAAAGTGGGTGCGTCAAATACGCGAATATTTCTTTTTTCCCACTTTGAACCCCCCAGAAATGGGATGCGTAAATTATGCGGGGGCGTTAATTATGCGAGAAAATACGGTATATAACATTATTAATATTGTGTATTTCTTTGTTAACAAATTACATATATCTCTAACTCTTTGGTTAGTGTGCTTTTATACATTGTTTCATATTACTGACTGTTTATAATGGTCATTTTATCAATACTGACATTCATTAATAGTTTTGGTTCTTAACCGATTTTATTTTCTTTATTATTTTGGATTACATTACTTCTCCCTTCTCTATTTTTTTCTTGTCTAGTTTTCTTGACGCGTTTCATTTTGTTTTCTTCCTCGTGGGTCTCTTCTCTCTTGGTTTTCATTCTTCTTCTCCTTCATTCGTCTTGTTTTCTTTATTTTGGTTTCTTAACTGGCCAATCTCTGGGGTTGGGTCAATGTCGTTTGTCTGTCAGTCTATTATTTGAGTTTCTTTATTAATCACTTTCGGTTTATTACTCCTTCTCCTTCCATGTTAATTACCCTTTTATTTATTTTTTACTCTCCACATAATTTATTTATTCAAACTATCATTTAGCATATTTTATACATACTTATTGTTATCAAAATTTATCTGAATTTGGTGATGTTATAACCCTTATAATAATATAACTCGACATCTAAACATATTGTATGTTTAATCATTTACTATTCATTATAGAATCTAAATCTCAGAAAATCATTTAAATTCATCACCACCTTAATTAATTAATTAATTACTCTCCAATTATTTAATTCAATCAGTTTAAAATTTCACAATTACTCTCACCACTTATTTAGTCTGAAAAATGTTTTAATTATTATTAAATCAATTCCTATTTTTTACATACATTGTTTACATAATATAGAGTACTCCTTAATGTAATACACAAATACATTTGACATCAATACACAAAAGAATATACAATCCAAATTATTATCTGTTATCATTTACCACAAATCATTTCATAATACAATCCATGTCGAAACCACACTATTCACATAATTAAATGTTCATAAACAATAAAACATTTACCCTCCATCATCGAATACAATCTGATCTTACGACTACACAGATCATTTTTTATTAAATACCTTATATTATTATTATCAACATAATGGTTATTTAATTTCTCATAATTTTCCACAATATCATTGTAATTAATAGGATTATTCCATATCATTATATCATAACGTTTCACCATAGAGTATAGTCATGTCGCCTTTAGTATAATCTGTCACCACTAGGTAAGTTAATAATTCGTCATTAACAACATCATCTACTGCTGCTATATCAGCTTCAACACAAGGTACGATTTCAATATAATTATTCACTCTCTCTATACCTAACCTTTTTACTAATTCATTATGATTTCTACCCACCTTAAATAATTCTATCTTCTCATCAACACACAACTCTCTTTCACAATATCTCCCATCATCATACCATATCACATTTTCTCTACTAACCCATGCAGAAGGTAATGAATCATCACAAAAAATCAGGGAACAATTTGAAGACCTCATGTCTTCCAATACTAAGGGACTCTTGCCCTTCAACAACAACAATGAATGCCTTGGTTCACAATAAATCCGGGGGAAATGTACCTTCTGCCCCATATCCACAAAATAACTCTCTTCACCCTCTCTTTCTAACATATCAGCACTCTCTAACATTCCATTTTCAAATTCTACTCCCACTATAACTTCATCAGCACTCTCAATATTCATAACCTTACTTTCTAACACCATATTTTTAATTATATTATTATTTTTCTCACCCCTACTTACCGTATTATATGTTAACTGATCGTCTTTATTTTCGTTTACTTTATCGGACTTTTCACCATTTTCTACCCCCACTGTAACCTCATAATTATCATCAACACCACTTACCTGTGTTGATTCACCTGTATTCTCCTTTACTTGACATCCATCTCCGTCCCACTTTTTGTCCATCTCGTCAAAATGTTTATCCATCATATCAAAACTCTTGTTAATAACACTCCTTAGTTCATTAAAACCCTTCTCCATCCTTGTTTTTATAAGATTCAACAAATACATCGCATAATCAGATTCACACATATTATCATTACTTACCCTATTATCTGCCACCTGATCGACTTTATCTTCGTTAAATTGGTGTGTCTCTACCATTTTCTACCACCACCACACTATCATCATTATCATTAGGCGTATTCACTGTCTTATTCTCTACTCCTATCACTTCAACTATCTTACCTTTATCTTCACTATGTTTTTTAATTTCGGCGAATATTCCCTCTTCTTGTTCTTACATCCGTCTCAAATTATCGTCCAAATTACCCCACTCATCGTCCGTCATTCTATTCGTAATACTTCTAAATTCGTACTCTCATTCGTCCCACGCGAAATCTATATCGTTTACTTGTGTCTCGGCCATGTTCAAAACGAATTATATAATTCCCCTTTATATAATACAATAATTATACATATTAATTCACAATACCCGCTACAAACATCAATACCAATATTTTACAGTAAACAAATAATTCATCAGATACATCGCACTATCGAAACATAACCCCATATTTACGTCTATTTCTAATTACATACCAGTTTCAAACAACCATCCTGTTTCTCCATACAGGTCTATGTTTGGATAAATTTACTTATTCAAATGGTCCCTGTTCGGGCGCCATTTGTTATGATACTTGATAATTTTATATTTTTTACACTTTCTGTTCGGGCAGCCACCATATTGTATTGTACCAACAACAAAAAATATACTTACAAGGGCCAGGCGATCTTCTAGACGAGCTGAGGAACAAAATGGTTGCTTGAAATGATAGACTTTAATTTCATTAGTAGTTTTAAACTCGTATTTATTAATTATCTGAGCATTCTATATTGATAACAAAACAAAATGTACTCCTTCCCCTTCTACAAATTCCAACATGGAGGCGATACATTCTCTTTACATCAAACTTTATTCAGGGTATATTTACGCAATATAATTAGAATTCGAATTACCCTTGTTACATATTGAAATGAATACAGAAAATTACTACTATTTTACTTAACGTAAACCAATGCTTTTATGTTATTAAGATAGGTACCTACGCACACTCACGCATACCCACACACATGCTATTTTACACGGTACATTTGTATTTATTCATTACTGAGCTCAAATTAACAAGGGTCTGTATTTTAAGTGGTGTGAAAATGTCTACTCTCCTGTTTTGCTGTGTCGAAAATCAAACCAGGCGTCACTCATGGTTTACGCTGTCCCTCGGCCGAACTATTAAACTTTTTCCAATTTCAATGTTACTCACTGCCTCTATGCTTACAAAAGACTGTTTGAAAATATAGCAATATATCATAAATTCATATTTTAGCTGTTTTGCAGGCCTGCAATTTATGGTCCGTAACTTTACTTACCACTTGTACGAGAGATGGCTGTAGACTGGGGCAGACGGTATTGCGTTCATTTCTGATGTGGAGAGGGGTGTCACATCACCAATCTCATTGTCTTTGATGATGACGTCTCAGCTTTTTAAGGCTCGGCAATTACGTACTGCATTCTTTGTGACGTCTTTGTAGGAGCGGCTTGTTGATGAGTTTGTTTGGCGAAATTAAGTTGTTGGTTTCGCACGTACACCGTTGACCTTGACGCAATTCCTGCACTGCTTACTACGTCGTTACACACTTTATAAAACTTTACTATTATTTATGTATGCCTTTGAATTTACAATAAAATTTATAGCTGCTTTTCCCCAAAACACTATAGGACATATTTGTACCGTTACAAGACCCCTCAATGAGAGGTTTTATGACGAAGTGTGATCGTATTAACTATCTACCACATTTAAATTGTATTAATAAATTTCGCTTACCTTGAGTTGCCCAGAGTTCTGCACACGAACCTGTGGACTATAAGCGTGACTTAGGGTTATCTAACTCAATAACTACGCTCATTTTATAGTTCACTAATTCAACTCGATTTATTTATTTTTATCGTTATCTTTTTATGATTCAATATAACATGTTACCTCCTTCTCCATTCTCTATCTTCAAATGAACAACATTAATACGGGGAGGTCAATCCCATCTGGCAAAATTTACGACCACATCGAAAATACAAAACCATTTATGTCATACTTCTTATAATTAAGATTTAATTATCTATTAACTATTTAAGTATAGCAACCCAGTATTTACCCATGCACACAGTCATTCAGATTACTACCATATTTATTTTATTCAGAGCTCTTTTAATTTCAAAATCTTTTATAACTATTTAAAATGAATTTTTATGTATAGTTACTTCCTTTTTTGCCGATCTAGGTGTCAAGTGTTGTAATTCTTCTGTTTTGGTGGTTCACTGTTTTAGTTTGAAAGATGTTCTCATTTTAAATTTTGGTCACGTCACTTTTTGAATTATAACTATTTTCACCTTTGTTTATATCACTTTATATTCCACTCTAGACCATATTTTTAAAAATTTTATAGGTTTTCGGCTCGCAAGCCTTTATGTTCAACCGGCCGGTTTTATTACTGGAAGATAACAGATGCCAACACCGGCGTCCAAAAAGATGGCCAAGGTGCGTTCATGCTGACCAGCTTGCCTTTTCATTGGCTGAAATGAATCACGTGACACAGTAATTTGCTTCCTTTCTGAGAGCGGGTCTACAGTAAGTTGGCCGACGTACCATAGTCCTAAGGCTCGCTAAAAAGTTTGTGATATTTTCAAACAGAAGAGCAATCATCCGCGCACATGTTCACATTCCAGTGCATCAGGAAACAGTGCTTATTGCAGGGCATACAGACCAAATATGCAACAGGTGCCCCGACAAGGAATTTCTACGGTTAGAATTGAGGCCTTGTGTGGGTTATTACTCGTTAATACACATAATAAAATACAGCTCAAATATTTGTCCTGTTACAATACCCCCCTCCAATGAGAGGTTTTCGGCCGAAGCAGAAAAAAACTCATCGCTAACCCTAAGAGGATCAGTGAGGATATGGTGCCAACAACACCCCTTTAATTTCTTAACACATCATGGGTAATCTACCCCCTAGCTTGGTGAATATGGCTGCATCTGCACGACAGTACTGTACTTCTCTGGGCGAGATCCCAACACCGTAAAGTCGGACAGTTACTCACCACAGTACCACCTAACCTTGTAACATTCTAAATAAAATCAACAACTAGCCTTATACCATACCAGATCCTCAACCAATATATCTCCCCTTACATACATACTGGTTTGCCTTTAGGAAGTACTGGGTGCGTACATATATTCATTACTAAATTACACACTATCTCCACATATTAATTATTAATGTAACATTCACAAACATTTTATATTGGCTTCTACACAAAATTCATTCTCATTTCTCAACTTTTATTGGCTTGACATTATTTCAAATCAAATTAAAGTATTTAAATTTTGTTCAAATAGTGAAATAAAACTAAGTCCTTTACCAAAGATTCCCTTTCAAGATAATTTACATCATCTCTTTCCATTAATTAATTTAATCATAATTCTCAAAATTCCAAAATCCTTTAAATGAATGTACTTTATTATTTCTCTTAACTAAATGCTAATAATCATAATAAACACAACAAAATAAACAACTTATTTCTATCATAAATTCCCTTATCACTTCATTTGTTTACAGAACATATAATATGAACAATATAAATCAGTTAATACATTATCAATACACATAATCAGCAATATATCCTGAACATAAAAACAACAAACTGTACCTCAAAACAAATCAAAGAATTTTTTTTTCAATAATTAAATGAATTTAAATTTCAGAAACATATATTCTGATAATTACCAAAAAGAAACAAATTATTAAATTAAATCAATTATTAAAAGGACATATGAATTGGTTACATTGAACATTATACAGTTCACATCAGTCATCAGCTGATGTCTTACTAACAGGTAAATGACCTTTCTATACACACACTGCATACAAGTAACACAAATACACAAAATTATATAATTACAATCATAAAATGTTCGTTGGATTAAAATCCTAACAATTGAGCCTAGCACTTAAAATCGTTTGTTCTCATAAGTGAAATACATCACTAATCATTGAACATTGAATCATAGTTATAGTAACCGTTACTGAACAGGAACTGGGTCATCAGCCACCAACCCTCTCTTTAGAGTAAGTGAAATTGAATGTTCCGCTGTTTACAGAGGTCGTTACCTTCTCACTGATTGCTCAGCTGCTACTCCTACTACATCATTCTTCTTAATTCCCCCCTTTATACCCAGTTACAATTAGGTAACCACCCGCCAGATAAACCGGATCGAGTGTTTGCCTTATGCACAGATGCGGTATCTGTGCCCATGGCTTGTAACGGCCAGCTCCTTTTCCACACACACTATTGTTTCCTGATGGTGGACTGTAGCGTCCATTTTCATCCCCAAGAACTGAAGTTTATATATATAGGGTGTAGACGCTGCCTATACCGTTCTTGGTTCAGAGTTATAAAAAAAATTCGGCATTACTGATGTCCGAGGACACCAGTAATCTTACTAAATATTATTTACACACCCTTAACATGGCACTACCAACCCCTATGTAGGTAGCCGCTGTTCGAAAGTTTGGTGATTCCCCTGAATTTACCCCCCGGTTGATTTCTAAATTCACCAATTTTGAAAATAATAAGTATGGCTAGGATACAATCTGCCCAACCACACTTGCTACCAATAATCCAAATCCATGGTCAGGGTTCGGTGATTCCGTGACCGCCCGAAAGTTGGGGAATCACAAGTAAAATAAAGATGTTTGTGATTTTGTTACATTTAAAATTTATAATTTTCATTACATGAAGTTCCTAGTCTTGGTTGTGTGTTCTAACACCATACATTTTTTTCTTAACTTTCCCTACTTTGACTTTCATTAACATAAAATAGTGAGTACAACAAAATATTTACTTGTTCACCTAAACTAGTCTATTCCTACTTACACAATCGAGCATCAACTAACGATTAAATCTTTAATTATAATTTAATTTACAATTTAATAAAAGGCATTTACTCTCTCTCCTTCCATTAAAATAAACATTTCATTTGCATCTGAATAAAAATTACAAACATTTCAATTTTAGGTTTAGTTTCAAATTCTATTAACTCTTTATCTTGTTACATTTTATTATTACATTTCACTTATGAATTTCTATTAATCGTTTTCATCATCAATTGGTTTGGGTGATTCTCAGTTATCCACAATGATCTAATTTATTGCATGGGCACTAAAATGTAACCTTACCCCCCTTCTTCCTTCTAACAATCACTAACAGATTTACATAGGGTGACACCAATCTGTCAAAAATATTTACTTCCACTAATTCTCTAACTTCACTTAAATCATTCTCCTCTTATAATAAATACCTGTTACCTTCTTTGTACCTAGGATATGTGTTCCCTCCCTTATACTCATTCCCTTATTAGTTCCTGGCCTCTCCCAGGTAACTCCGCCAATGCTCATTTAAAACGATTCACCTCCTGCCACAACGCCTTGCGTTGAGGACTCCTTACCACACCACCCTCTTCACAAAATTTCACCATCACCTGTTTACTCTCCAATTACATTACTCTCACTCTCTCTACATACATGCACTCCCGCTACTGTGTCCCTACTACTACCTCGTTTCTGTATTGTTTATATTCCAAAATTCTTACTTTGTCTAACACCCCTTTAAAATTTAACTTTGTCTTAATGCCTTATTTAAATAATTATCACCCAAACTCTAACTTTTACAACATTTTATATTAATATGCTCATTGAAAGTTACACTAGAAAATTCCTAACTACCTCAAATTAATTTCATCATTTAATTTAAACCTTCGAAACTCATTTACAATTTATTATTCAAACCTTTTACTCTATTTCAAAATCATTATAAAATTCCTACTTAAATTACATCACTTGATTGAATAAAAACATGGTTACTGTCATAGTTTCAAAATTATAAACATTCATAATTATATATTGTCAATTATTAAAATATAAAAAACTTATTATTATTAGTTTTAACGTGAGTCGGTGATCGCCCGAAAATGGGTTTTATCGAGATGGGGTTGGAGATGGGCAGACACCATACGTGAATTCACGTACCCTAATCTACCGCTAAATTACATTACCTTGCTTTTATTCTTCTCAGCTACATTAATTATAATTTAAAAGACTTTACTCGCTCTCTCATTCATCCAGGCATGCTGTCTATCCACCTCAAAACCCATCTCCACAAAACATATTTTTCTTAAAATACTGAAAAATCTATCACTTGCTAAATTTTATTTTGCAAATGAAACTGGTAAATAATACTTGAAACATTGCCTCACTTTATTTTTATTTTAATACACTCTCTTAGGCAATGTTGGTACGTGGTGTTGTGCTTATTTATGCACCTTGAGTATAATTATTGTCTCCACGTACCTTAGGGGTCCCCCTCCCCATTCACTAATATGAAGTTGAATTTCTAATTGATACCAATTTTGTGAAGTCGGACCATCGTCGCTTTCACCACCCGAAGGAAGTTCCGCCAACCATGGTCCGCCTCCAAAGTGCCAAAACCCACAGTCAGGAGATTGGTAAGTTCGTGACCGCCCGAAAATGGGGGAGAGTCCCTTCTGAAAACAAACAAAACATTTTAAAATTCAGTTTCTTATTTTGACCAATATAATTTCAAATTCGTTGCATTCTGTGTACCCACTATCTCCTGCATCGTTTGGTTACGTAATACATAAGCATTATTCATCTTTATTTCCACTATTTCATAGGGTCCTTCATATAACAGGAAAAACTTCTTTATTTCTTTCTCTTGTGCACTAGACAAATCATGTCTCCTTACCAACACTAACTGTCCTACCTCGTATTTAGTCCACTTACCCTTTTCATCGTGTCTCCGTTTTCTCCTCTCCCCTTTGGTGAGTAGACTCTCATTCGCTAGCTGGATCTTTATATTTCTGTCGATGGTCTGTTCCTCTGGTGGATATTCGAAAAGTTGTTGTAATATTCTAGGTGGCCTGGTTCCCTTTATTAATTCATATGGCGTAAACCCTGTAGATTCGTGGGTAGTACTATTTAACCATTCTTCTACCTTCTTCACGTACAATGGCCATTCAGTATGTTTAGCGTGACAATACGCCCGAAATATCCTCCCAGTCTCTCTCATCACCCACTCTGCCTGGTTAGACTGTAGATGGTATACTCCGTATGCTTGGGTATAATGCCTTCCCAGCCAAGGGTCTGTCTCCACCTTCCGCTGATGAATTGGGGTCCGTGATCAGACAAAATTATCTTCGGCTTACCTGCATTTATCATGTAATCCTTGGTGATCTTTTTACTCAGCACCCTGCTCGTTGCTCTCTTCACACTGTACAACCTAACAAACTTAGAAAAAGTGTCCAAAACAACAAAAACATACACTACTCCACCTCTACCTTTGGGCAATGGCCCATACAAATCTACAGCCACTAAGTCAAACGGTCTTTCCACTTTAACATAATTTAACTTCCCTTCTACCCTATAATTCACTACTTTTGACCTCTTGACACAAATCGCTTACCCTTAAGAATCTTCTAACTCGCTTCTCCATATTCTTAAAAACACAAGATTCTTTTAACACATTCGTACACTTTTTCTCCCCAAAATGCCCATATCTTACATGACAATCACAAATAATTTTATCTATCAACTCTTCAGGTATAACCAACCTCCAATCACGTTCACCCCCCTCTACTTTCTTGAACAGAATTCCCTGATATATTTGGAAATGTGTATTGTATTCAGACCCATCTACATCTGTTTCGAGACTAGCGATTATTTTACCCAATTTATTTTCTAATCTTTGTAGGTTTTTAATCTCCCTTAATTCCTCACCAAAAATTCTATCTTCCCTTGTTAACCGAAAAATCTCTATTTCTTTAAGATCCCTCCCTGTTTTATTTTCTATGACATCTACCCTGGAAAGAGTGTCTGGTACTTTGTTATCTGTCCCCTTAATATACTCCCATGAAAAATTATATTCCTGTAATATCAATACCCACCTTGTGAGCCGGCTATGGGTTAATCGGCACGTGTTCAGGAATGACAACGCCTTATGATCGGTTCTGATGATTGTCCAGTTGCCCAAGATGTAAGTCCGGAACTTTCCTACGGTGAACACGATGCTTACCAGTTCTTTTTGCGTAGTTGTATAATTACGTTCGGCCGCCAAGAGAGATCTGCTGGCGAAGGCTATCGTCTGATGTTCTTTTTCATCATCTTCTTGATATAACTCCGCTCCCAGGGCGACATTACTTGCGTCAGTCTGCAAATAGAAAGTTTTCGAAAAATCAGGGTTATTCATCATTACCATATTCGAAAATTTTTCCTTTATCTCCTCGAAAGTCTCCCGTTCCTTCTCTCCCCAATTCCACTGTTTATTCTTCTGTAGGACGGCACTTAATCTTGCGGTCGTCTGTGCGTAGTTCTTCTGAAATGTTCTATAAAAGTTGCAAACTAAAACTTTGTAGTTCCTTAATATTTTTCGGTTCAGGAAAGCGCATGATAGCTTCTACCTTATCCGAGTTAGCTAGAATTCCTTCCGGAGTAATAATGAAACCTAAAAAGTGTATTTCGGTTTGTAGAAACTTGGATTTGTCCCAATTAACCGTTAGACCCCCTTGTTGTAATTTATCTAACACATTCGAGATGTTCTAAATGTTCTGAAAATGTTCGTGATGCTATTAATATACCATCAACATATACAGTTAAAAAATCTAAGTCCTTGGGCTGCAATATCATATCTAGACATTTTATGAAACTTGCTACACTAGTGTTAAGTCCAAATGGGAAACGTTTGAACTGATAATTCTTACCATTGAAGAGAAATGCAGTATATCTCCCGCTCTCTGCTGCTAGTGGAACTTGCCAGTATCCTGCGGTCAAATCTAAAGATGTCATGTACTTGACTCCATTGAATTTCTGAAAAATTTCATTTATAGGTTCCGGTGACTCCCGGTCAGGTATTATAATTTGGTTAATTTTTCTAGCGTCTAAACACAATCTTACCTTTCCATCCTTCTTAATTACCACTACTAATGGGTTCGAGTATGGCGATATCGATCTCTCAATAATGTCTCCCTCCATCATTCTGTCCAACTCTTCTTGCACGGCTCTCCTCTTCGAAAACGGCACTGGATAACTCCTCTGCATATAGGGTGAGTGTTCTCGAACCATCAACTCGTATACATAGTTCCTGGCTTTTCCAGGCAACTCCTCAAACACTTCTCTAGAACGTCCCACAACGCCTGTCGCTGGGGACTCTGTACAACTCCACCCTCATTAAAAAATTTATCTGCCCTATTTTCCCATACTCTCTCATCACTCTCATACCTCTCTCTCTCTCCTCATTCTCTACATTCTCACTCTCTCGACATATATTCACTCTTGTCTCTATGTCTTCATCGCCTACTCGTGTATGCATTAATTTTATCCCCGTAACTTTAATCTCATCTGTCCCCCTCTTAAAATTAACCCTGACTGGTTCACTCCCATTACTAAATTCTACTATTCTTTTATTAAAATCTATTAGTGCTTTATTTCTCTCCAAAAAATCGTTTCCCAATATTACATGTAAACTCGGTCCCTTAACCACTAGAAAAGTATTTTCAAATTCAGTTTCATTCACACATATATCCAATTGTACTTGTCTAGTAACCCTTTTACTCCGTACTCCAGTTATCCCCACTACTGTTACTCCCGCAACTGGTAATGATGGAATATTCTTATTTAATTTTTGTAACTCTCCCATTACATTTTCTGAAATCACTGATATCTCACTTCCTGTATCTATTAAGGTTTTAAAGTTCTTACCTTCTATGTTGACGATTACCTCTGTCAACCCGGTTTTGGTTTCCATAATTCCTGCTTCGTCTTCCTCCAACAACTCCTTTGACATGTCTGTGATAATGATATTGCTCTGGTATTTGCATTCTTCTTGGACCCCAGAGTCTACAATGGCTGGCCCGGTTCCCCATTGCCTCGTCTAGTTTCCCGTAGACGTACCCGCCACAGCTTGGTTGTATCCTCCTCTACCTCTCATCGTATTTCCACCTCCTCTGTCGTTACCTCCGCCTCGTTGCTGTTGATTGTGATGAGTGGAGGCCACGTTGCTCCGTTGGCAATCTCTCACCTTGTTGCATCTGTAACATACTGTTCGGATAGCAAAATTCTCGTACTCACAATTCGGACATTTCCACATCTCGCCTCTATGGTTACTACTATTACTTCCACGCGCCCCTCTATAAGAGTTTGGTATCCCCCTGGATTGATGGTAATTCCCGTTAGTGTGTGACGCTGGCGAGTTCGGACGCCTACTCATTTCCCGTTCCTTTATGTTTTAAAATACATCTAACATGTTTTCTAGTTCGTTTTATGTCCGCTACCTCTCTCGTCATTAGCGTAATTTGTACTTCTCTGGGCAGGGGTTTACTAACATGTCTAACAAATGTCCGAACCGGCAACGGCGGTTCTAAGTACTTTGCCTCGTTGAATATTCTCATTACATACATGGTTATGTTGTTGTTTATTCCCCCAAAATTCCCGGTTCCCATGATGTTACTACACAAAATTTCTTGATCCTCTTCGGACCAATATTTATTCCGGAACGCTGCTTCGAACTTTTCATAACTACTCCACTCCGTATTATGTACTTCCGCCCATATTTCAGAACTGCCCTTAAAACACTTTAAAATCTTTAACAATTTTATCTCCCAACTACTGCTATTAAACCGGTTAAATTCCCTTACCCTACTCAGAAACTGCATCGGGTGTACTCTCCGGTTGTCACAACTAAATTGTTCGATTTCGATATCATCTTTTTGTTTCACGAGTATAGAATATTCGCTCCGCAACACTATTTAAATTTTGGCTTACAGCCACATGTAATTCATCTTTAATTTCTACTATGTCTTGCTCAATTACTCTTAATTTATTATTATACTTATTTTCATATTGAAGGTTATGTTTATTCATAACCCCCATACTCTCTTGCACAGATTGTTTACACACATTTTCTACCTCCACTATTTTAATTTTTATGTCATCATTATTTTCATTAATCTTATTTATA
Organism: Magicicada septendecula; assembly: GCA_034769895.1. Lineage (NCBI taxonomy): Eukaryota > Metazoa > Arthropoda > Insecta > Hemiptera > Cicadidae > Magicicada > Magicicada septendecula. The sequence goes on along the minus strand of CM068375.1, from coordinate 404,488,179 downwards.
CACTTACTTTCTATCTCCACACACTGTTCTTTAACTTGAGTTTTAATTCAGTCCGTCATTTGTTCATTTACATGATTTATTTTACTTTCAGGGTTTTCTGTGATTTCACTAATTTGTTCATCGAACTTATGGTTTATTGATTCTAATATTTGTTCTTTCATATTGTCACAACGTGCATTCATTTATTGAATTTGCTTATTAAAATTAAAATTTTGTTGTTTAATTTCATCTTTAACTTCATCAAATTTTGCCTCGAACTTACTATCTATTTTCTTATTTTGATCATCAAACTTCTCGTCAAATTTATTTAACAATACATGCATCATACTCATCATATCACTATTATTCTCTTTCTTAACTGAGGTTGGCGTCGATTGACTCGTTACGCCTTCCATTATTCTTGATTCAGTCTCGCTTAAATCGCTATTTATCTGACTCAATATTGCTCTCAGTGAAGCTGACATTCTCGTCATTATCTTTATTAGCACTCATTTTTTATATTATTTACTAGATTCTAATCTCACAAAATTTTAATCTTATATGTATTCAGCATTAATTTACTCCATATATTACTTAACTATGATATACACATCACATAACCTTTACGTAATTTATACGTACTCCCAAATCACGCTTACATTCACTTGTAGGTGTGGTTTATATAAATTATTTTATAAACCGTCCCTGTTCGGGCGCCATTTGTGATCGTATTAACTATCTACCACATTTAAATTGTATAAATAAATTTCGCTTACCTTGAGTTGCCCAGAGTTCTGCACACGAACCTGTGGACTATAAGCGTGACTTAGGGTTATGTAACTCAATAACTACGCTCATTTTATAGTTCACTAATTCAACTCGATTTATTTCTTTTTATCGTTATCTTTTTATGATTCAATATAACATGTTATCTCCTTCTCTATTCTCTATCTTCAAATGAACAACATTAATACGGGGAGGTCAATCCCATCTGGCAAAATTTACGACCACATCGAAAATACAAAACCATTTATTTCATACTTCTTATAATTAAGATTTAATTATCTATTAACTATTTAAGTATAGCAACCCAGTATTTACCCATGCACACAGTCATTCAGATTACTACCATATTTATTTTATTCAGAGCTCTTTTAATTTCAAAATCTTTTATAACTATTTAAAATGAATTTTTACGTATAGTTACTTCCTTTTTTGCCGATCTAGGTGTCAAGTGTTGTAATTCTTCTGTTTTGGTGGTTCACTGTTTTAGTTTGAAAGATGTTCTCATTTTAAATTTTGGTCACGTTCTCACTTTTTAAATTCTCACTGTTGTATGTCCTAAAAAGTTCTGCAAGTCAAAATTTTTACGTCATTGAATTATAACTATTTTCACCTTTATTTATATCACTTTATATTCCACTCTAGACCATATTTTTAAAAATTTTATAGGTTTTCGGCTCGCGAGCCTTTATGTTCAACCGGCCGGTTTTATTACTGGAAGATAACAGACGCCAACACCGGCGTCCAAAAAGATGGCGAAGGCGCATTCATGCTGACCAGCTTGCCTTTTGATTGGCTGAAATGAATCACATGACACAGTAATTTGCTTCCTTTCTGAGAGTGAGTCTACAGTAAGCTGGCCGATGTACCATAGTCCTAAGGCTCGCAAAAAAGTTTGTGATATTTTCAAACTGAAGAGCAATCATCCGCGCACATGTTCACATTCCAGCGCATCAGGAAACAGTGCTTATTGCAGGGCATACAGACCAAATATGTAACAGGTGCCCCGACAAGGAATTTCTACGGTTAGAATTGAGGCCTTGTGTGGGTTACTACTCGTTAATACACATAATAAAATACAGCTCAAATATTTGTCCCGTTACAGAAGCATAAAAACTCTCATTGACACACTCATACTTCCTAAAGGGATCAGCTAGGATATGTCGCCACAACCCCCTTTACGGTTTATATAAAAAATATTTAACTTACCCCTTGGTCCAGTGATCGTGACAGCACCTGAATGACCTTTACTGGACTTCTCTCTCGCATCTCTGGATCCCAACACCGCAAGGCCAGTCAGGCACGTGACGCTCCTGCTCTGACGCGTTGGCCAGCTCAGGATCGCCACCACAGCATTACCAAACTCTGAAACATCAAATTAAAATTAAATAGTGGCCTCGTTTAACACCATATCCCTAACTGATCCGTTTCCCCTTAGCTGTGTACTGGTTATGTTAGGAAGCACTGTTTTTTTTTCTTAACGCCTAACACATATATGAATACAAGATTTAGTATATAGACGTTTCATTCTCTTATTTCACTCCCAAATATTTATAAAATTTTTGATCCAATCTATAATAATTAATCCTTTCCCATTTTACAAGAAGAAATATAAATCTTTATACTAACACAATAATGCTTCAAAGCAATTAAAACCATTAATAACTCTTATAGAGAACAAAACACATTCAAATCAACTACATCAAAACAAATTATCTACTTGAAAATTACTAATCCTTTTTAATTATCATAATACTTCTTACTTCAATACAAAATCATCTAATTATTTTTTATGATCAACATCATCAACATAATATATTTAATATTCATTAAAACGTTACTACCAATCTAGTAACCTCCTTCCACACACACTATGGCTATTAGGTAGATTAATGTTTTAAAATGTAATTGCCAGGATGCTGAAAATAATGATGAGCGTGGACTGTATTTTAATACATTTATTAATGTTTCATTACAATTTTGTTTTGAATATTAAGGTTGGCTACGTCTGAAAGACATTTGAATTTTGAAGAAAACCACGGTTAAGAAATGTTACATGGCAAAATTGAGGCGCAAGTGCGCAACACTCCCAGCTACATGAAAATGTTTAAGGCCTAAGGCCTACATAAATTGTTGCGACAACAAGAAAAATGAAAAAATGACAGAACAAGGCAGCAAATGCGATTACGTCCGCTGCCCGCTGACGCACGTTGCACTGTGTTTTAGCCTGATCGCGATAAGCGTGATGCAGAACGTACAGATTAGCCAACCTTTAAATATGAAAATTACCACATTACTGTCCATAGCTGCCCGCAAAAAATCAAAGATTTTTTAATACATTTTAATAATTTATTATACGAAAACGCAATGTGTTCTTAATAATAGATATCAACCTCAATAAATTGTATTGAACCTTGAGATTGAAATGTTAGAAACAGTTATAACATTAAACTGTTCAGAGATAAAACCTGAATAATGATGATAACAGTTGAGCAGGCCACAGTTGGCTTGCAAACTGATTTATACATGAGTATAAATGCAAGAATTAGCAATGTATTGCTAATATATATTATATGTATACAATATAAGACAATATAAAACATGAATAATACATAGTTTGACAATGTTTGATGATGAATAATCGGTGACTCATCACATGATGGGCCTGATACAAATTGCAAATATTTTATGCAAGTCATGATAGATAGCTTAAACCAGTCAAGGCCAGTTGACTTATACATAATAGTATTGAGTGTAAAATGAATAGACAAAAATTATTACAAAATTATACATGTAAAAACATAGATTTATCATAACACTGTAATATAATAATTAAATGGTGCATGCTATACCTGACAGTTGCAGGAATGCACAATAAATTGACATGTGAAAACAGATTATACATTGTTGAATGATTGCAAGTACATAAGTGTAATGACATGTATGTCATAATTGAAAGCATGAATAATAATTGTGCAATACGTGATCGCAAAATACAAATACAAAATATAAAAATATGTGCATGGCGCATGATTATAGACAGTAGATGCGGGTAAAACAATGTGTTTTACATAGATACAAAGTTATACATAATAAATACAATAGAAATCGGTTTGGATAATTACAAATACATGAATACAAGGCACAATAGCATAAGTGACAAGTACAGCAAATGTGTTTATACAAAATGTAATGCATGTGTTGAACAATTGCGAGTAACATATAAATTCATAGAGTAATAAAATGGCACACATATTAACAAAAAATGTGCAAGAAAGATGCATACATGGTTTGTATAGCTGCAACCCATGTGAACATTATATAACAAAATTATTACATAAGAACAATACCACCAATGACATGACACATAACCCATTACCAATATCAAATATAAGTATGCAAAGGACATAGTATGTCTCACAAAATTATTAATATATAAATACAAGAATAGTAAAGTATACCACCATAACAATATAATAAGTATACATATAATAACATAGTGCATGGTTGTACAATTACAAGTCACATGCGAATTTAGTGTATGAAATACGCAATAATGCGATATTAACATAAAAATGTTTGTGATAATACATATCACCAATTGAAGTCGACCAAATTGTCAGACAATAAAGTAATAAAAGCCAGTGGCCAGGTGAAATATAGCATTCTGCTAAGTAATTATATTGACCTTGTGTCTAAGCCTCGTCCCGCGCTGGCAACAAACATAACTTGTGAACTGGTCTGCGAAAGGTACCAGTAGGCGTGCGAACGTCAACTACTCTAATTAAGTTGTCTGGTCCAGGAAATGTGGCAGGGATTACCCCAAATTTCCATGCTAATGGAGGCAAGTTATCCTCGATCAGCAAAACCAGGTCACCAATGGAAACGTTTTCCTTTGCGAATTTCCATTTGTGACATTGTAATTGGTGTAAGTAGTCGCGAGACCAAGATTTCCAAATGACTTGGACAAACTTCTGGAGAAGTTGCCAACGTCCAAGACGAGAGATGGGAACGTGAGATAAGTCAGGATCAGGTATTGCCGTTAATGGTGCGCAAATTAAAAAATGGCTAGGGGTAAGTGGCACTGGATCGTTTACATCCGATGAAACGGCAAATAATGGACGTGAGTTGAGACATGCCTCTACCTGAGACAAAACCGTAGTAAACTCCTCGAAAGTGTGTATGGACTTGCCGACCACGCGGCGCAAATGATACTTTAAACTCTTTATGCCGCTCTCCCAAAGACCACCAAAATGAGGTGATGAGGGCGGAATAAATGACCATTTAATGCCATGAGAGGTCGTAAAGGATTGGATTGATGAGGTGGCATCCTTATTATGCCAAAGATTGTAAAGGTCATGCAAAACGTTGCGGGCCTTCCTAAAGTTCGTGCCATTATCAGAATATAACTGGCTGGGTATGCCCCTACGGGCCATGAAACGACGTAAGGCAGCTATAAACGCATTGGCTGTAAGGTCGGAAACCGATTCCAAATGAATGGCCCTGGTGGCCAAGCAAATGAACAAAGACACGTAGGATTTTGACAGAGTCCTAGATCTCTGCCCGCCATGATGAATCATGAAGAGACCACCATAATCAACTGCGCAGAATAGAAACGGCCACGAAGGAGTGACCCTAGGAGATGGCAAAATACCAAGCCTTTGAACCTGATGTTTGGTGCTAAATCTGAGACACTTGACGCATCTACGAATGATGGAACGAATGACTATCTTGGCGTTAATGATCCACCAACGTTGACGAAGTGAATGATGGACAAGTTGAGCACCAGCGTGGAGTAGACGAATATGCTCGCACTCGATTATAAGGCGAGTGATGTGAGCCGATGGATGCAAGACAATAGGATGCTTATTGTCATAGGGTAGCTGCGACTGCTGTAAGCGTCCGCCGACACGTATGACGCCAAACTCATCAAGAAACGGGTCCAGAGAAGACAACTTACTCCTAATAGAGACAGAAGACCCATTACAAAGACAATTAATCTCGGCTGCAAAGTGGATGGACTGGGATTGTTTTATGAAGAAATTAAGAGTAGAATGAATTTCGGCGGGGGCAAGAACACCCGAAATTTTCTCAGCCCTAGAGGGTCTAGTATTTTTGATGAATCGAAAGCAATAAGCGTATACGCGAGTCAGACGGTGCAATGAAGAAAAGTCCTTTGAAAGATCAATAGATAGGGTAGAAATTAGAGAGAGTTTGGGGGTTTGTTTCTCCTCCGCAGAGCATTCAGGAGACGACAGATTAGAAGGTAAGAAAGATGAAAAAAGATTGGGCTCCGAAGATTGAAACAGACAAGCGGGACCATGCCACCAAAGCGAACAATCGCGCAAAATGTCGGAGTGACATCACCTAGAAATAATGTCAGCAGGATTATGTTGCGAATTGATATGATGCCTTTTATGTGTAGGTTTCAGTGAGACGCTGAATCTCTGCAACATGATTAGCGACGTAGGTCTTCCACCTAGAAGACTAAGCATGAATCCAGTAAAGGGATACCATGGAGTCAGAGTACAGGCGAACGCTATTGACAAAAGAATGAAGAGCAGGGGTGACCTTAAATAAAAGTCGCGATAACAACAAGCAAGCACAGAGTTCAATGCGGGGTAATGACACCTGTCGTAGTGGAGCCACGCGAGATTTAGAACACAAAAGGTGACAAGAGGCCGATGAATCTTGACAAATGACTCTAACGTAAACACAACACCCATAGCCCTTTTCAGAAGCATCTGCAAACCCATGTAATTCAACTATCTTTGCCTTGGACTTGCTGCGAATAGAGCGTGGGACAATAATTTTACCAATTAGATATAACTTATCGCATAATGAACGCCAATGCAAATATAATTGCCCAGAAATTGGCTCATCCCAACCAAGATTGCACAGCCACAGTTGCTCCATAAACTGTTTATAAAGAAACACAATTGGACCGACGAGTCCAAGTGGGTCGTAGATACCCACGATAATCGACAGGATTTTCCTCTTAGAGATGCTTGACTCAACTGGAAATGACTTGATGTCAAACAAAAATGAATCTGTAGAGTTATTCCAAAGAATGCCCAGCGTACGCACATTGCCTTGTTTGTTTAATGGGAGTGATAAATTATTGTGATCTGCGACCACATGGGGTTCATTTGATGCCCATTTATGCAGAGTAAGGCCATATTGACTCAACAACGTACCCAAGTCAGATTTCAACTTGGTCAGATTAGAAATGGTGTCTGCACCGGTTAACAAATCATTGACATAGAAATCATTAATTATAGCTGAAGCAGCGTCAGGAAAAGAAGCTTCATGATCCTTACCAATCTGAATAAGGCAACGAGTGGCCAAAAACGAGGCACTAGCAGTACCGTATGTTACAGTTCGCAGTACAAAATGTTTAAACTGTTCAAGGGGAGAATTACGCCACAGAATACGTTGATAATGACAATCCTTATCAGACACTAGAATTTGTCGATACATCTTCTCGATGTCGGCGATCAGAACATAGTTGTGCATGCGAAATCGCAAGAGAATAGAAAAAAGATCTTGTTGGACATTTGGGCCTACCAACAAAATATCATTGAGAGAAAGACCATTGGTAGTTTTGGCTGAGCCATCAAAAACGATGCAAAGTTTTGTCGTGGAACTAGAATGTTTAAAAACGGCATGTTGAGGCAAATAGTAGGTATTTGAAACCCTGGAATTGACAGAACAATCGTCGACAAGCGCCATGTGGCCAAGATCCCTATATTCTTGAATAAAGTTTGCGTATTCACGCACAAGCTCAGAATCACGCATGAACCGGCGTTCTAAACTTAAGAATCTCGCTTCAGCGGTAGCATAGGACTCACCCAACTGGGGATTGTCAGACTCGAATGGTAACGAGACAACGAACCTACCCTCATCATTGCGATGAGTGGACTTAACAAAATGTTCCTCACAAACTGAATCGTTACTAATGGGTGCATTATCAGGGATGGTTTCGGTCTCCCAAAATTTCTCAAGAGACGCTAAAATTTGACTGTCGTTGTTCCTTGCCAAGAACGAAACAGCAGGACCCTTTGAACGGCAATGTTTGGGCAAATTGCCTGCTAGAATGTAGCCTAACTTTGTTTCTTGTATAATAGGAAAGTTAGGACCACGTACATATTTGTTAGCTAAAATCAAGTCTAAATAAAATTGCGCTCCTAAAAGTATATCTATGTCAGCTGATATGTTGAAATGTGGGTCAGCGAGGAAAACGTTATCTGGGATATTAAAATGATTTATGTCGAAAGATTGTGCCGGCAGTTTATGAGTCAGTGCAGATAAGACTGCACACGTAGCGTCAAAGCTGAACCTTTGATAGCGAGAAATAATACGAATAGATGCCAAATTAGTGGCACAACATGCTGCATTATTAATACCTGTAATCGGTATATTAGATTTAGTCAAGTTAATTTGCAATTTTTTAGCAAATGATTCCATACAAAAGTTCACTTGTGACCCGGCATCTAATAAAATTCTTGCAAGCTGTCTGTTACCAGCCCGGTCGATGACGAACACGAGTGCTGTCGACAAAAGAACATTGTTTGCAGACTGGAGCTTAAATGAACAATAATTGCTACTGCTGGCAGAACCTTGTTTTGACACATTATTTATGTGCAGCAATGTATGGTGTCGTTTTGAACAGATCTTACATGATTGTTTGACCTTACAATTAGATGAAAAATGATCTGGTCTTAAACAATTAGTACAGCATTTATGCTTTAATATAAATTGCCCTCGTTCTGATATGCTTAATTCACGAAATTTGTCACACATGTAAATTTGGTGACTGGCCTTGCAGCATGGGCATAAATAATTATTTGAAGTTGAGTGATAACTCTTAAGTGCAGTGCTGCCAGCAGAGTTTCATAATTTATGTTTTTCAGACTTGTTATTAAACCTTAAAGTCGGCTTGTTGAGCTGCTGTCCAGCATCTATCGTAATGTATTTTCTAATAATTGTCTACGTGCGTTTAAAAACTGTTTAAAGCTTTGAAAGTTAGGAAGATTATCGGGATCTATAGACTCCTTCCATAATTTAAACGTGGAATGGTCAAGTTTTGCTGACAATAGTTGTACAGTAATGAGTTCAAATGAATCCACTGACAGTTGCATAGCTGCCAGCGAATTAACCAAAGACGTTATTGTGTTTATGAATTCTGCCAAGCTTTGTACAGAGTCTTTGATTGTCGATTTTACTTCTAGCAAATTTTGAATATAATATTTCGCCAATATGAATTTGTTATCATATCTAGCGGACAGCAAACAACGCTATTGAATAGTTCTCATTACAAATAGGTAAGGCCTTAGTTAGATCTAATGGCTCATTTTTTAGAGATGAATACAAATAATGTAGTTTTTGCACTGAAGTTAGATCAGATCTGGCCTGTACCAAGTCCAGAAATATTGAATAAAAGTGCTGCCATTCTAAAATGTTGCCTGTGAAGCAGGGCAAACTTATAGGTTTTAATTGCATATTACTTGTTAATACTTGAGATTCAGTCTGAACATTGAAAGTTTCTATTAATTGCAAGATGTTAGCTTCGGTTGAATATAAAAGTTCTTCAGCCTCAATTCTGTCTTCTTGAGCAGCGTTGATGTCCTTAGAAAATATTCAATTTCAGACTGTACCTCATCATATTTTGTTGCTACACTCTTTAGACTTTCCAATCTAACCATTAAAAAATGTTTAGTGTTACTGTTTTTATCAAAATTAATTATAGCAGAATTGATTCGCACTATGGCAGACTTTAAGCCGCCTCTCTTTCTGACCAACACTTTGAGGCCTTCTTCCGCCATTCTACGCACCTGTTAGTGATGCCGTTGACGTCGTACCTTGTGTGAGATGTCCTGGAGCGTCGAGGCCGTGGAATAGATGGCAGATACACACGGACTGGATAGATGACTGCTCAATCTGGTGTGTAGACGTTAACACATGGATGGTCTTGTAGTGGTGTTGTCACGAGGCTCAATGGCGACGAAATAAATGCTGACTAACTCCCGACACGGTCGGATCAGGGAACATGCTGAATCGCCCGTGATGACCAGAAATTGAGGTGGAAAAAATGATGAAGCCGCTTTGGTATAAGTTGAAGGAAAGTAAAATGATGAATCCAGGCACGGAGCGACCAAAAAAATGTTAGGTAGATTAATGTTTTAAAATGTAATTGCCAGGATGCTGAAAATAATGATGAGCGTGGACTGTATTTTAATACATTTATTAATAAAACTTATAGTTTTACCTTATTTTCTTTCCATCTTGCGACTTCGTTATATGTCATACACGACATGTTTCGGGAAACATGTTCCCATCTTCAGGTTTAAAAACTTTTCGTTCTCACATGAACTTGTCAACGTAAATAAAAACTTTTACTAACATAATTAAAAACACACTACATTAATAACGTACCGCGCGAAGAATCAGTGCGCACTGTTCGGGTTCATAATCGCAACTGTTGATTACTCATTCGTCTATAATCTGATAAACATGTTGTAACGCTGTATCGTACAAGCTGTTCGAATTAAACGACAATTGATCGTTGAGTACTAGGTTTTTTTGTGTTCTCGATGCCTTGTAGATTTCGAATTCTTCTAAAGCGCTCATAATTCGCCCTTTGTTGCAAATATGTAATGGTTTCAAATTTTTGGCGCAACTAGTGTATCTGTGGTTATTATTAATCAAATGTAACGCGAAGTTGGAGGTAGTATATCTAATGCTGCCCTTTGGTATGTGTTCACGAAATCTATCTTTAAATTTTCTCCCTGTCTGGCCAATGTAAAACATGTCACAATCATCGCACACAATTTTATACACACCCGAGTTATTTTCAAGTTCTGAATGTTTATTATGTCTGAAGAAATTCCGCAAGTTATTCGTGGTTTTAAAAAATACATTAATGTTTAGTTTTTTAAATACGTTTTTTATAATGTGTGGAAGAAGATTAGTATATTCAGTCGCGATGAAAGCGTTCTCTGTATTATTAGATATAATCACTTTATTTGCTTTGGATTTGTGTTTACGAATTAGTTTGTCTATAATTGTGTCTTTATATCCATTCCTTACGGCAATGACTTTGACAGTCTTTATCTCTTCCTTCAGGTCTTCTTGGCTTAGTGGGAATGACAATAATCTGTGTACGAAAGCATTGAAGGAAGCCAATTTTTGTGTGTATGGGTGATATGAATCTGCATGAATAACCATGTCTGTAGTTGTGGGTTTTCTGTATATCCCAAATTTAAAAGAATTTCTTGATGCATACGTCCATAAAATTTAAGCTATTAAATTTTTTTATTAATATTTATTTATTAATGTTTCATTACAATTTAATTTGAATATTAAGGTTGGCTACGTCTGAAAGACATTTGAATTTTGAAGAAAACCACGTCGGTTAAGAAAAGTTACATGGCAAAATTGAGGCGCAAGTGCGCAACACTCCCAACTACATGAAAATGTTTAAGGCCTACGGCCTACATAAATTGTCGCGACAACAAGAAAAATGAAAAAATGACAGAACAAGGCAGCAAACGCAATTACGTCCGCTGCCCGCCGACGCACGTTGCACTGTGTTTTAGCCTGATCGCGATAAGCGTGATGCAGAACATACAGATTAGCCAACCTTTAAATATGAAAATTACCACATTACTGTCCAATGGCCATACAACATAATATAACATATGAAAACATTAACATTGCTACATTGAACTAAACAATTCACCTTTAAATAGTTTGTATAGAAAATTATAAACATTACAACTGAACTTTCTATTAACTCTTTTTATATCAACCTTTAATTATTTATTTTTATTGTGCCATTAAATTCTCCACAAATTCAAATCTATTATCAACCTTCATTTTACATCACATTTCATTTATTATTACATTTCAACTATGAATTTTCTTTTAACATTTTCATCATCAATTAGTTTGGGTGATTCTCTGTCATTCACAATGATTTGATTTACTGAATGGGCATTTATATATATAACCTTACTCCCTTTCTTTCCTTCTAACAACCACTAACAGATTTACATAGGGTGACACCAATTTCTCAATAATAACCCCTTTCAACACCAATTCCACTTAAATCCTTCCCCTCTTAGAATAAAATACCTGATACTCTCTTTATACCTAGGATGTGTGTTCCCGAACCTGCAATTCCATTCATACCCTTTTGCCCTCCACATAATCTCGGCAAACACTCTTCGAAACTTCTCAATTACCTGCCACAACGACGCACGTTGATCACTCCCTACATATCACCCTTACTACAAAATTTCACCATCACCTATTTACTCTCCACTTGCATCACTCACTTTCTCTACATATATGCACTCCCGCTACTGTGTCCCTACTACTGACCCGTTTCTGTATTATTTTTATTTCAAAATTCTTATTTTGTCTAACATCTATTAAAGTTAACCTTGACTGACTCAACGCCTTATTTATCATTATCACCCAAACTATCTTTTACCACCTTTTCAGTAATATGATCATTGAAAATTATCTTAGAACATTCATCACTTACCCTTATAATAATATAACTCGACATCAAAACATATTGTATGTTTAATCATTTACTATTCATTATAGAATCTAAATCTCAGAAAATTCATTTAAATTCATCACCACCTTAATTAATTAATTAATTACTCTCCAATTATTTAATTCAATCTGTTTAAAATTTCACAATTACTCTCATCACTTATTTAGTCTGAAAAATGTTATAATTATTATTAAATCAATTCCTATTCTTACATTCATTGTTTACATAATACATAATATACAGTACTCCCTAATGTAATACACAAATACATTTGACATCAATACACAAAAGAATATACAATCCAAATTATTAAAGTCATTGTATTGGTATCCGCATCACAATTATAATTAAAATTTAAAGTTTTTTACCTTAATCTGTCTATGTGACCGCTTAATTTTGTCTTCTTACGCATTTTGGATTATGTTAATCCATCATCAGAGATTAAAAAATTCTTCGGTTAAGACTTCGTTAAAACGTTAAAAGTTATACTAAAAGACATTTAAGTATTTATTCCACAAACACAGCGACGTACGCGTTAAAACCATCCTGTTTCTCCATACAGGTCTACATTTGGATAAATTTACTTATTCAAATGGTCCCTGTTCGGGCGCTATTTGTTATGATACTTGATACTTTCATATATTTTTTACACTTTGGTTACACTTTCTGTTCGGGCAGCCGCCATATTGTATTGTACCAACAACAAAAAATATATTTACAAGGGCCAGGCGATCTTCTAGACGAGCTGAGGAACAAAATGGTTGCTTGAAATGATAGACTTTAATTTCATTAGTAGTTTTAAACTCGTATTTATTAATTATCTGAGCATTCTATATTGATAACAAAACAAAATGTACTCCTTCCCCTTCTACAAATTCCAACATGGAGGCGATACATTCTCTTTACATCAAACTTTATTCAGGGTATATTTACGCAATATAATTAGAATCTGAATTACCCTTGTTACATATTGAAATGAATACAGAAAATTACTACTATTTTACTTAACGTAAACCAATGCTTTCATGTTATTAAGATAGGTACCTACGCACACTCACGCATACCCACAGACATGCTATTTTACACGGTACATTTGTATTTATTCATTACTGAGCTCAAATTAACAAGGGTCTGTATTTTAAGTGGTGTGAAAATGTCTACTTTCCTGTTTTGCTGTGTCGAAAATCAAACCAGGCGTCACTCATGGTTTACGCTGTCCCTCGGCCGAACTATTAAACTTTTTCCAATTTCAATTTTACTCACTGCCTCTATGTTTACAAAAGACTGTTTGAAAATATAGCAATATATCAAAAATTCACATTTTAGCTGTTTTGCAGGCCTGAATTTATGGTCCGTAACTTTACGTACCACTTGTACGAGAGATGGCTGTAGACTGGGGCAGACGGTATTGCGTTCATTTCTGATGTGGAGAGGGGTGTCACGTCACCAATCTCATTGTCTTTGATGATGACGTCTCAGCTTTTTAAGGCTCGACAATTACGTACTGCATTCTTTATGTGACGTCTTTATAGGAGCGGCTTGTTTGTGGAGGCACAAACTTTCTACCTTTTTATAGGCCCCATAATTTACGTACCCTGATTCCATTAAACTTACCTTTTATATAAAAACTCCCCAGGAGATTCCAAACTCGCTAACAAAGTCGCCACGATGTTTTCAGGATATAGATCGAAACCAAAATACTTACACTTAATTAATTTTGATCATGTAATGCCCTTAGATCAGAAGATTCACCAGGTTTCGTTTAGACAAATTCTCGATGCAGAACTCAGGTTACGGGTATAACATAATAATTAGATTAACACATTTTTATGCTATTTAAACCAGCTCTTTTATTTCAAATACTTTCTTTCTTTCTCTTTTCTTTATGAAATATTATTTGTTTCTTATTTATTACGTTATCTCTTATTTATTCTTACCTCTATCATATAAAAGTTAAAAAGTTTTATTCTACCTAACAAACCAGTACCATACTTTTACTTTTGACGTCTTTTCAAATTTCCTCTCTCACACACACACACACACACACACACTCACGCTCTTCACATTTCTCTTTCACCCCCTTTTTCTGAATTTTCAATTATTTAAATATTTAAGACTTTGTTGGCCAATATATTCATAGTACTTAACTTTCTCCTTGCCATTCCAATTGTTCCATCATCTTCACGTTCACTTACACTGTCCCTAACACACAACGGCTACCACTGCTTTAAGTTTTTGTATTTAAAATATTCATTTTATTTTCTTCGCACTCTTTCGTTCGAATATAATTTTGGGGTAGGCCGGGCGTATTCACACGCACCGGCCTCCCGTCACTATTTCACTGATACTGTTGCTGAGCTACCGACTATGCTGGTTGACGAGTGGTGAACAACTGCGAACCTCATGCGCGCTAGGTTGCATGCCTGCCAAGCGTTAGGCGATGGCCGCGCGGTCTCACCTCATTCTGTGATTGGTTGAAATGCAGCGAGCGGGAATAATTCGTCTTGCTTCCGTTATGAATTTTGGGTTGGAGATTACATACTTTTCCATGCCCTTTTGTGTCCTCTGAGCACATGTCGCAAAAGGCGACACACGCGCGCTCGCTCACACATTCCAACGTTATAATTTCTTTTGTACCTGACTGCCTCGTACGGTTTCAACCATAGGGTGTTTCAAAAAGTTACATACAAATAGTTAAAATCAAAATTATAAAATTAAAAACCCTCTTGCTTTGTTCCGTTACAATACCCCCCTCCCAATGAGAGGTTTTCTGTCGAAACAGAAAAACTCTCATTGCCTAAAAACTCTGAGGACCAGCAAGGATATGGCGCCATTGACCCTCTGTAAATCCTTATTAAAATCATGGGTAACTTACCCCCATAGTCTGGTGATTGTGGCCACTGAATCACCAGACTCTGAAACAATTCATAAAAACGTCAATAACTGGCCTTTCACTATACCATATCCTCATCATCCTACCATGTGTGTTCCCTTCCCTTTTACTCATTCCCTTATTAGTTCCTGCCCTCTTCTAGGTAACTCCGCCAAACCTCTTTAAAACTATTCACCTCCCGCCACAACGCCTTGCGTTGAGGACTCCTTACCACACCACCCTCACTACAAAATATATGTACCCTGCTCTCACCTATTTACTCTCCACTTTCGTCACTCCCTTTCTCTCTACACACAATCACTATCGCTTCTGTGTTCCCCCCTACTGACCCATTTTTATTTCACTTTACCTCCAGAAATTCTTATGTTGTCTAATACCTGTGCAAAACTAACTCTGACTGGTTTAATTTCATTACCTAATTCTAACACCCGTTTACTGAAATCAATTACTGTTTTATTAAAAAATCATCACCCAAAATCCAACTTTTACCACATTTTAAATTAATTTAAATCCATCTTTCCATTAATTTAAATTAATTACCTCAAATTAATTCAGTTACGTGATTTGCAATAATTTAAATTACTTCAATTACATTATAAAATTTCAATAATGTCAATTACTTTATCAAAATAAAGTATTGTTGTTATCAACTCACTCAAAACTGTAAACATTGCTTACACAAACTGCCATGTATGCACACAACACTGTAATTATTTTGATTGTAATATCTTTACCATAACATTATAAAATATTAATAATTGTATACTGTTAATCACTTCATCAATTATCATTATTATCATGTACTCAATAGAATTATCAATGTTTTAAGTACCCAAAATACAATGTACATACACATAATATAACCTATTATACAATCCATACTGCCTGTAATCTCAATGCATTAACACCTTTTACGTTTAATTATTTATCATTTATTATACAATTCAATTCAAAATAAATTTCTCAAATTTATTATCAAAGTTTCACATCTTTTCAATTAATTAGCCCATCTCAAATTAATTTAATTCCATCATTTTTCAAAACATTGTTAAGTTACTTTAATTACATCATTCAACACAATTTCAATTCATCTAATTTCCTTAAAAATTCACAATTAGGCCTACATCCTGTTAATTATTTAGTCAAATGAAATATTATTATTATAATATCAATCCCTACTACAAACACTTGTTACATAAAATAGCCTACTGTATACAACATAACCTATTACACAAATACATTTAATATCAATACACATTTATATGCCATCTGTTCTACATTAAACCATTGTTTACACACAAAAATCATTCCTTTCATCAAAATTTAGTCTGCTATTATTCCCACACTTTTCATTTTTGTTTACATTTATTATATTATCTTTTTTAATATAATACCCATTTACACCCAGGTAAGTGATCGTCATATTATTAGATATTTTTCCCTATTATTAATTATTTGTTTTTGAATATTAATTAACTTATTAAAACCCTTATCCCATGATGGATCTACTTTGTTTTCCCAAAATACCACACACATAAAATCGTTATCAATACGTAAAAAATTAACACACAAATTTCACAGGCACGTGACACTACCCAAACATAACCATAAAATATACGTTTAACATGTACCATACTTTCACAAATTATGCATTACCCAAAACCTATGTTCTGCATCTCAAATAGATCTACCTCGTATAATATTTATATACCAGGATCCTGGCATGGGTCACCGCTTGTGGAGGCACAAACTTTCTACCTTTTATATAAAAACTCCCCAGAAGATTCCAAACTCGCTAACAAAGTTGACATGATTTTTTCAGGATATACATCAAAACCAAAATACTTACACTTACTTAATTTTGATCATGTAATGCCCTTAGATCAGAAGATTCACCAGGTTTCGTTTAGACAAATTCTCGATGCAGAACTCAGGTTACGGGTGTAACGTAATAATTAGATTAACACATTTTTATGCTATTTAAACCAACTCTTTTATTTCAAACACTTTTCAAATACTTTCTTTCTTTCTCTTTTCTTTATGAAATATTATTTGTTTCTTATTTATTACGTTATCTCTTATTTATTCTTACCTCTATCTATAAAAGTTAAAAAGTTTTATTCTACCTAACAAACCAGTACCATACTTTTACTTTTGACGTTTTTTTTCAAATTTCCTCACACACACACACTCACGCTCTTCACATTTCTCTTTCACCCCCCTTTTTCTGAATTTTCAATTATTTAAATATTTAAGACTTTGTTGGCCAACATATTCACAGTACTTAACTTTCTCCTTGCCATTCCAATTGTTCCATCATCTTCACGTTCACTTACACTGTTCCTAACACACAACGGCTACCACTGCTTTAAGTTTTTGTATTCAAAATATTCATTTTATTTTCTTCGCACTCTTTCGTTCGAATATAATTTTGGGGTAGGCCGGGCGTATTCACACGCACCGGCCTCCCGTCACTATTTCACTGATACTGTTGCTGAGCTACTGACTATGCTGGTTGACGAGTGGTGAACAACTGCGAACCTCGTGCGCGCTTGGTTGCATGCCTGCCAAGCGTTAGGCGATGGCCGCGCGGTATCACCTCATTCTGTGATTGGTTGAAATGCGGCGAGCGGGAATAATTCGCCTTACTTCCGTTATGAATTTTGGGTCGGAGATTACATACTTTCCCATACCCTTTTGTGTCCTCTGAGCACATGTCGCAAAAGGCGGCACACACGCGCGCTCGCTCACACATTCCAACGTTATAATTTATTTTGTACCTAACTGCCTCGTACGGTTTCAACCATAGGGTGTTTCAAAAAGTTACATACAAATAGTTAAAATCAAAATTATAAAATTAAAAACCCTCTTGCTTTGTTCCGTTACATGTTGACCGAGTTCGTTTGGCGAAATTGAGTTGTTTTCGCACGTACACTGTTGACCTTGACGCAATTCCTGCACTGCTTACTACGTCGTTACACACTTTATAAAACTTTACTATTATTTATGTATGCCTTTGAATTTACAATAAAATTTATATCCGCTTTTCCCCAAAACGCTATAGGGACATATTTGTACCGTTACAGAATAACCAGACTGTGTTGTAAAATTTTAATAACGTTTCTCAATTTGTATAGTTTAATCTTTTGCTGTGTCAGCTCAATCAGCTAGTAACCCAATAAATTGCATAAGAGGAGCAACAATTTTTTAATGCCTGATTGTTTTCATACTTTTGTTCTTGGAATGACTGATCATATTTTAGCTTCAAAATGTGATTATTTTATCCTATTTTCTTAAAAAAAATGTTTATCACTAAAAATTTTATTTTACTACTGCCGCTATGTTAAAACAGGTTAGTTAACTGTCAATTGAGTAGCTGAAGCAGAAATTGTATTTATCAGCTTTTATAATGGCGAAAAACTTGTATAAAGTTGTCTGCAAAATACCAGCTGTGAAATTGATAAATATAGTGGAACCTCGATATAACACCCCTGTGATAAACGACAAACCTTGATGTAACACTCGCTTATTTTTCACGGTCCTGGCAAATTAAATAGTTAAACTTGGGACCTTTATATAATGCGACCCTCATATAAACAGCTTTTTGGCTGGTCTGAAGAAGAGCGTTATATAGGTTTCACTGTAGTAGTAACAATTAAAAAATATGTTGACAAATACAACCTAACACCCAATATGCGTACACAAAGTTCCAAAAACACTATTACACTTATGAGAACTATATATGTGTACTGATCATAAAATAATAAAACAGACACAAGATGCGTAGAATGTTTACATGCACACAAACGAAACGACACATGGAGCACATGGTAATTAAACAACAGACTGTAGTGAGAACAATGACACAGCCAATATCAGGTGTTAATACCTAGTTTTCAATGCTGCCACATGATTATGTGACAAAGGTCGATTACAGCACCGAATGGAGAAAATTTTCAATGATGTGGACTATAGTCGATTTACACAGTAAAAGGTATAAAACCCAGATCGACTATAGTAAACGTACGCAGCAGAAGGCTTTAAAAATATTGGTATGGAGAACCATACATGACTTCCATGTTCTAAGATTTATATTTAAAATCATTTTCAAAATGAAGTATTTCCATGGAATCTACTTCTTTCTTCAGCATTAACCACAGTACTGTGGTTACTAACGTATACCACCTCACGTTAGTGCACTCGATTTTCACTGATGATGCCAGTCGATGGCACTGCCGAAACATCTGGTTTTGCAGAAAACATTGACCATGGCCAAACACCCCGGGAAGGAATTTTAACAACAGACTACTTCCTTGTTGCCGATAACGTAGTACACATATAAAAAATCGGTATGGAGAACCATACATGACTTCCATATTCTAAGATTTATATTTAAATCTTAATATCGCCTGCTAAGCGCGATATATTTTCTCTTATACATGATTTACATTAAAATGAAAAAATTTTAATTTTATTGCCTGGCAACAAAATTATTTTATTTTTAACAATTACCATTGTTTGAAAAAGTTTAAATAAATTTTCAATTACTTTACTCTTGTTAAAACGTAAAAGGTTGCAGGTAAACTACCCCTTCCCCTTAACCGATCTTCACCAAAATCGAAAGTCCTTGAGACCTCTACAATTCAGGGACGTATGCAAAAAATTATTTGATTCTGTTTGAATTTGCGGCAGTTATCGTTTGCCATAGAAAATACGCTTGATAA
Organism: Magicicada septendecula; assembly: GCA_034769895.1. Lineage (NCBI taxonomy): Eukaryota > Metazoa > Arthropoda > Insecta > Hemiptera > Cicadidae > Magicicada > Magicicada septendecula. The sequence continues at coordinate 404,468,231 of CM068375.1, read as the reverse complement.
AAAAACGTTGCAGGTAAACTACCCCTTTCCCTTAACCGATCTTCACCAAAAACAATAGGTCTTGAGTACTCTACAAATCAGGGCTGTATGCAAAACATTATTTGATTCTGTTTGAATTTGCGGCTGTTATCGTTTGCCATAGAAAATACCCTTGTTAAAAAACGTTGCAGGTAAACTACCCCTTTCCCTCAACCGATCTTCACCAAAAACAATAGGTCTTGAGAACTCTACAATTTAGGGCTGTATGCAAGTAATCGTTTGATTCTGTTTGAATTTGCGGCTGTTATCGTTTGCCATAGGAAATACCCTTGTTAAGACATAAAACGTTACAGGTAAACTACCCCTTTCCCTTAACCGATCTTCACCAAAAACAATAGGTCTTGAGAACTCTACAATTCAGGGCTGTATACGAAACATTATTTAATTCTGTTTGAATTTGCGGCTGTTATCGTTTGCCAAAAAAAAAAATTTCCCTTGATAAAAAAAAAACCGTTGCAGGTAAACTACCCCTTTCCCTCAACCGATCTTCACCAAAAACAATAGGTCGCGAGTACTCTACAAATCAGGGCTGTATGCAAAAAATTATTTGATTCTGTTTGAATTTGCGGCAGTTATCGTTTGCCATAGAAAAAAAATCTACAGACACACACACACACACACACACAGACAGATACACACACAGACACTTTTCGGAAAACGACTTTTTTTCATGTTTTGAGCGTAGTAGAATCAGAATCTGCAATAATCTCGAACACGATTTTTTTTGCCATCACCATACTTCCATTCCTTAAGGAATATGGAAGTAAAAATTATCCCCTCCCCCTTAAACTGTCTCATTTTCATTTATAGAAAACTACCCCCTCCCCTTCAACTACCCTTTTCATTTATAGATATTTCATCTACCTTTCTGCAGTGGATTATTATGACCTTTTTTCCAGGACACTATATTTTGATAAATTTAATTTTTAAGTACAGTAAAGCCCCGATTATCCGCGAGTGCCGTGCCGCGAAAATTTTTTTTAATTACGAACCTCAAAAAAACGAATTTTAATCCAAGCCAACAACAGGGAAAATACAATAGGCCCTACAGTGCGAAGGTCGAAAATTTCTGACAGGTTTATTGTGCATTGTAATCCTATAGGCCTTCTCGGAATTTTGTTTTGGCTCTTGCTCTTTTGTTTTGGTCAAGTTCACTAACCTTCCCCCTCTACGTACATATTCTCTCGGTCTGCCAGTGGTGTCAGTTGTCAGTAAGCGTGCTTAGTGATCAGTCGTGATCAGTTCGTTAGTTCCTGAAATTAATAATGGCTGAAAAACGAAAGAAGGTTGTGTTAACGATTGCACAAAAACTTGAAATGATTTCTAAAATAGAAAATGGCGCTTCAAGGAAGCAGATGTGTTTGAATTACGGGATCGGGGAAACAACAGTGCGAGACGTTTTAAAGCAAAAAGACAAACTGTTAGCCTTTGCATCAGTGTCGTACAGTGCTTCTGGGATGAAAAAACGAAAAACAATGAAGAAATCCACCTATAATGAACTTGACTCGGCATTAGCGGAATGGTTAGCTCAGGTGCGAAGTGAGGGCACCCCCGTGTCTGGTCCCACCATTGCAGCTAAAGCAAAAATCTTTTTTGATTTGTTAGGCCTGGAAGGAAATTTTGATGCATCGTCCGGTTGGTTACATCGTTTTAAGAAACGTCATGGAATTCGAGAGATTGGTCTACACGGAGAGAAGCTGAGTGGTGATCAACAAGCAGCTGATGATTTTCAACATAATTTTGAAGAGTTTGTGTTGTCTGAAGATCTGTCATATGAACAAATTTATAACGCTGATGAATCAGGGCTTTTTTGGAAGTGTCTTCCCACTCGTACTTTAGCATTTGAAAGTGAACATCAAGCGGCAGGTCACAAAAGTAGCAAGGAAAGAATTACATTCTTGCCATGCAGCAACGCTGCGGGTAGTCACAAACTTCGGCTTCTTGTAATCGGTAAACCTAAGAAACCGAGGTCTTTTAAGGGGGACAAGAGCAGAAAATTTACCAGTTGATTATTTCAACCAAAAAAAAAAGGTTGGATGAACCAGCAGATTTTTCAAGAATGGTTTGAAAACATTTTTGTGCCTCAAGTACGTAAACATCTTGACTCAAAAAATTTGCCAAAGAAGGCTGTTTTGTTAATTGACAACGCAACGCGCCTTCACACCCAGCTACATGTGTGCTTAAATCTTCTGACGGGCAAATCTTCGCAAAGTTTTTGCCCCCAAATGTTACTGCGCTGATACAACCTGTGAACCAGGGAGTCATTGCAACCATGAAGAGAACATACAGAACAAAGTTGTTAATGTCAAAAATCGAAGAAGGCTGCGATCTCAAAGAATTTTGGAAGAATTATACAATTTTTGATAGCATTTACGATATTGCGTCTGCATTGGATTACATCAAACCCATAACCCTTGTTAAATCATGGAGAAAACTCTTTCCGAGTATCGAAACAAATGTCAACCAAAACATTTGTGAAGAAGAGAATGAAGTCATGCCGACCGCTACACTTGTTGACCTAGTGACATCCGTTCCGGGAGGTGAGAATGTCAACGAAGAGAACATAGAAGAGTGGCTGGAATGCGACGCAAGTGAGCCAGGGTTTGAATGACTGACTGACGTAGAGATAACGAACAAAGCAATGGGAGTGAACGAGAACGAAGAAGAACAAAGTGAAAGTGAAGAAGACGAGGCGCCTGCGCGGATGACACACGAAACTGCTTTGCAGCACGTAGACGGATTGCTTCAATATTTAGAGGAACAAGACGACGACGCACATCTGGCAGAAAAACTCATGTTAAGGAAAGTACAATCTAGAATAAAGAAAAGGTGTTTCCAAAGCAAGAAGCAAAAACGAGTGACTGATTTTTTTAAAAAGGTGTAACTGAACACTTTTTGTTAACAGTACAGTATTGTTTTTTGTTTACTGTTCTTTATTTTAGTGATTTTGATGTAGAGCAAAGGTTTCTGCTGTACTGTACATATTTTAAAAGTTTTACATATTATGTTTTTTGTACAATAAAACATAGTTTTTATGCTGAAATATTTTTTTTCGTGTTTACACCTCATTTTTAGTCTTTTTTCGGGTTATCCGCGATTGTCACTATCCGCGGTGCCCTTGCCACCCAATTCCGCGGATAATCGGGGCTTTACTATACTTTACTCTTGTTAAAATATAAAACGTTGCAGGTAAACTACCCTTCCCCTTAACTGATCTTCACCAAAATCAATAGCCCTCGAGTCCTCTACAACTCGGGCACATATGCAAAAAATTATTTGATTCTGTTCAAATTTGCGGCAGTTATTGTTCCCCATATAAACAATTGTACACACCCACTTTTCGGAAAATGGCTTTTCTTCATGTTTTGAGGGTAGTACAATCAGAATCAGCCCTTATCTCGAAGACAATTTTTTTTCATCATCGCCACACTTCCATTTCCTTCTGGAACATGGAAGTAAAATGCATAATTTTGTATTGTTTTGTTTCAGGTTCGATACCAAACAGTGTTCCACAGATTCTGATCAATAGAGAACGATTGCCTCATCTTAATTTCGATGTAGAATTCCTCGGCGATAGTGATGTGATCATTGACCAGTTGTGCCGTATGTAAGTATTATTTGATTGGCAAATCAATCATTGAATTTCAACAGTGCTGAACATTCTAGTAATAAGTGCTGGCAATAGTGTGCCCAGTAGCGTGTGGGTAATTCCATGTGAAATCAACCAATAATTTTTTAGGCCATGTTTTAGATTGTAATGATTTCTTGTTTGAATGTTGTACTTACCTCTGAGATGAAAAATACAAATTTTTAGATTATTTGAAGAATTCCTTTACGAGTTATGAATTTTTGAAATTTTGAAAATTTCACGAATTTTGTAATTTTTATTATCTTTAAACAGCTATAACTCGAGAACTATTTGGCCTAGAGAGCTGAACTTTGTCTCCTTTTGTTCAGTTTTTTATAGCATTTTATAAAATATATGACATGACCCAGTTCTTAAAAAGATTGTTTCTGAAGTATATATATATATATATATATATATATATATACACATATTTTTTCATTTTTTTTAAATTAAAAATCGGAATTTTTGTTTTGTTTGAAAAAAACATTTTATTTAACCCCCTTTTAGCAACATTTATGCCAAATTTCATGATGGAACTCTTATGGTATCATAGGAAAAAAAAATAATTTCTCTGACGACGTTCATGTAAATTCTGCAAAAAACTATGTTATGTGCTGTTGAAAGGGAACTTGCAAAGGAACAATAAAAGATGGAGAAATTTAAGAATAACCTGTTTAATTACAACCACGGATACTAGAATATACGGTAGGGATCATCAGCGAGGTGCGCAGTAGCAAGCTCCGCCCACTGACGTAGCGCGGGACCCACCGCTGTGTTCAGCCATGCTGTTTCTCCATTACTGTGTATTGTAGTGCGTGTTGTTAATCAGGTGGATAATATTTATTTTGAGTTGTCTGGTTCACTGAACCAAGAATGGTTTGTTGTGCTATAGCCGGCTGTACGCACCATACCAGACATCAAAAAGAGTTAGATTTCACGTTCCACAGGTTTCCCAAAAACAAGGAGTTAACATTGAAGTGGATACATGCTTGTAAGCGTGCAGATTCGCTTTCTGTTAATGAAGCCCGTGTGTGTTCAGAGCATTTTGACGACTCTGATTACTTACGAGATTTGAAAAGTGAATTGTTGAATCTTCCTGCTAAACGTGTTTTGAAACCAGATGCTGTTCCACATTTAAATTTACCTGTTAGCAGCGTTGTTGCTTGTAAGGAAAAAAATCAACGACAAAGTCCGTGAGGTATGTTACAATCCTACAATATTGCATTCTTTTTAAATTTTGTAATGTTGTAAGCAAAATACTTAACTGAACTATTTAGGCCTAACATTCAATTAAACCATGCTTTCAGTAATATTTAATGCTATAAAATGTTATCATTTTACCATAACATTTAAGCACTACTTACTTATATTTAGACCGTGGTCTCGAGGTAGCATTCCTGCTCCTCACACGTGCGGCCTGGGTTTGATTCCCGGTACTGGCAAATAATTTAGAAACGCCAGGAGGTCTGGAACGGCGTTGACCCAGCGTCATGACAAAAATTGGTGCTGACCACATGACCTCCCATCATCTGCAGGCCTTGAGCCGAGCAGCAGTCGTCTTGGCAGCTATGGGCCTGTAAAGGCCTACGTGGTGGCACATTTCATTTTTTACTTATATTACATAACAACACGTACACAGTTCTGGTGCAAATTTAAATAATGACTAGTGCCAAAGAAAACAATTATGTTATTGCTGTACTGTATTATTTCAGGTAAAAGTAAAAAAACGGAACAAACATAAAGAAGTATTAGAAATTTTACAACAATCAACGACAAACAATGAGGCTTCCTCGGACACGACAGACAGAAACAAAATAGGAGAGGACTCGTCAAAAGAAACCGAAGTGGGGGAGAACCCAACAATTGTGAATGAAATGGAGGTAGAGAACTTCCGAAAATGTAAATGTGATGTCGTTGGTTTGACGGAAAAGCTAATAAGTATTGAAGAAGAAAACGAGAAACTTAAAAAACAAATAACTGATTTACAAGAGCGCCTATCTGCAGCTCATGGAGAACTTTTGAAAATAAAGAGAATAGAGAAAGTAGTAGAGGGCACATTTTCACAATGTCAGCAGCAAGCTGTAATAAAAGGAAGGTGTTCTAACTGGTCACCAAATGACATCGCTAAAGCCGCGACATTACGTTGCATTTCCCACAAAACTTTGGGTTTTGTGAGGGATGTATTGAAATACCCCCTTCCCAGCGAAATGACAAAAGACGTCTAAGGCAGTTTTCAGTTCCCCCCAGATTCATTGATTTAAGCATTACCATTTTAAAGACACAGGCAACACTTCTATCAAACTTGGAAACAGATGTCATTCTCAGCTTCGATGAAATGAAAGTCAACAGCGATTTATGTTTTGATCACATGTGTAACTTTCTTACTTTTGTTATTATTCTATTTTATTCAGATTACAACTCCCACTTACCTTTCAACTTGGATCTGGCCGGATCGAGTAGTGTAGGTACACCCATTTCGTTTGACGAACTATGACAGTACATAAAACGAACTAAGGTTTTGAAAGAAACTAACTCTCAATTTTTTGGAAGAGAAATTATTTTTGTTTAATAATCAAATAGTGCGATTTTATAACTTTGTTTTCCAAATAAATTGTCTTACATGTTTTTAAAGGTTGGGTAACTCTTGTTTATACATCTTATTTAATAGCCTTACATCATATTACTTACGTCTAAGAAGATAGCCCAGCTGCTCACACACTCTCACATATATTTATTTTAATTTATCAAAACACCCTTAACCAATATTAGATACACGAGCGAAATATTTATTCTTTACAAGTTCCCGTCTCATTTTATATGGCGCGAGGTCGACCGAACACGTGCCTTCCCGGTTACATTATTCGTTATTAACTGCTTTTCAACGGCCACTGCACTGCACTCGTCTATAACATAGTCAATTCCTCGGGTCCCGGTCGGTATTAACGATATGATTGAGTTAGGCGTATTTAGAACACCACCGACCGGGGCCTAAACCAAACGGTCATTGTCTGTAGCGGTGTTGGCGTCCTGTTGACTGTATGGCTGTGTATAACAGGTACAACTACCTGTTCCTGCATGGAAGTTGTTCTTCCATGCCATGATGTTTTCGTCGTCGCTCCTTGTTCCTGCTGTCGTGTAACCATTTTATGCGTGGCATAGAGCTGGTATATGTGTGTGTCCAGAGGCCGATATTGGACTTGGTTCCGCTGATGTCACCAACAGTAGGCGGAGTTAATGCGACTTCCGTGAGGTCTTATAGAAGACAACGAATATTTTCTTACGCTCTGGCCATCTTGAGTTGTTTGTCAGAGCGTCACTTGGAGCGTGATTGAGCAGTTGCGTATGTGCGCTGCCACACACAGGTATAAAGTTCGAAGAATTTTGTGGAGGTACAAATGCTCTGTCGCATTCCTCAACAACGACTGCGTCTTATTGCGTTGTTTCATTGTTCTGTTACACTGACTGCTATACTGACACATACGTTGCACAATACAATTACTTTGCAATGTTTTATAAGGCTCCCGACCGAAAACGAAATGAATAAAATGTATATATAATATAATATAAATGTCCCAAACGGTTAAAATAAAACACCCAAAATTTGACCCGCTACAATACCCCCTCGATGAGAATTCTGCTGTCCACAACAGAAGAAATCTCATCGATAAACCCCGAAGAGGACCGGTGAGGAACTGGTGCCAACAACCCCCTGGTTCATAATCTGCATGGGTACACGACCCCCCTGGCTCAGCGACCATGGACTCATCTGAACGAGATCACTGGACTTCTCCGTAAGAGATCCCAACACCGAGAAATTGATCAGACTCGCACCACGGCACACCTCGCCTTCTAACATGCTACCCCCAAAATCCTCAATCCCGGGCTAAAATTATCCCAGCTCCTCCGCCGATATGTTTCCCCTTTTTGCAAGCTGGGCTGCCTTTAGCAGATACTGGGCTCACACACATTAACATTACATATTATCATAACACATTAAAATAAAAACTTCCTTTTAAAATTTATTATAAATTCAAAAAATTCAATATTCAAAAAAAAATCTTTTACCAAAAAATTCTCTTCCTCTTTTTTCTAATTTTTTGTTTCAATGACTTAACCTAAACATTCCTATTAATACAAATACATCCTTACTCTAGCATGAGAACAATTTATAGCCTACCAATATAAAGCAATACAATAAAAGAAACATCATTAATACATACACAACAAAATAATAATTATCTAACATATTCACTCGCTGGCAGGCGACAAATCAAGTTTTTTTTTTCTTCAAAAAAATTTAAAATTTTCAAAATTTTAAAATTCAAAAAAAATTATTCATTAAATATTTATTAAATTTATTTATTAAATAACATTTATTAAAATTATTCAAAGATTAGTTTGAATTAATCAAACAAACAAATTAAAATTGAATTCCTACTCTACAAGCTTAGTAGGTGTATGAACTCATCAGCTGATCAAAACTAGGTCAAGTACAAAACCCTTGACCTACCTATGTTATGTATGATTTCTGAAAACACTTTAAATATCTGTAATATCCTACCTTGAAATACAAAACATAATAACATAAAATATTTAAAACAAACAAAATATTAATACCAATAATAAACAGATTGACATTTACATTATTTAAAATAAACACTTCTTGACTTTACATTATTTTCACTTCTATCAGAATTCTGTCACTGGTTGAAAAAACAATTGCATATTCTTTATCATGAATCTCTCTTTCTTTTCAACAATCTTACTTTAATATACTGTGGGTGATGTAAATTATTTATTCTCGTTTTTCTGTATTAGATTTCTATACCTATATAAACTTTCTCCCTCTGACTCTAATATTCATCAACTCAATTATCATGACACCCATCTCTATCAAAAATATCTACTAATCAGGACATTCTAAACCCCAACTTATCATTTAACACAAATCGCTACCTTCTCTACATATATAAAACTCGCTAACCCTTTGTATATATAGGATACGTGTTTCCCCTACTCAAAAAACTCATTTCCCTTATTTGGCCCCTGGTCTTTACCTAAGGCGGCCCCTCCTCACTAAAATCTATTCTAATCCCGTCCCAACCCTTGTTGCGGACTCCCCAAATACACTACCCCCTAATACAAAATTGCCATCCCCAAAATTCTCAATCTCATTACATTACTACAAATACACAAAATAACCTCATTAACTATAAAAACAACAATATATCATTCAAAATCTACATAAAATCTCCATTACCACTGTGTCAACATCAATATTTCACCAAATTCTATAACATACATTAACTCAAAAACAACATTACATTATATTCATCTACATCCTTTCATATTCAACTTTCAATTCAACTTGGACAGGTCTGCATGTCCCATAAAACATTTATCACCCATGAATTATCTTTTATTAATTTGCATACTCTTTTTATCTTTACTTTAAAATACCTGTAGTACACTAAACATTAATTACTTGTAACATTCATAAACCAATATACCAGTGACATGGTATTGCTGATCAGCTGATATCCTAACATAATAAAAACACCATGAATACCATTCAAAATTGGACAATTACATGTAATACATTATCAACACTTACTTCTATTATGTTGATTGCCTGCCAGGCGTCTAATGATTGGCTTAGAAAAAAATTTACACACATAATGAAAATACTATTTTAAAACATCACATAACACAATGCACAAATAGCAATAAACCTGGATTATTAGCATACATCAAACACATAATTCTCTTTTAAATGCTTTATATAAAAATTTATAAACATTATTATTTAAAATTTTTCATTAACTCTTTTTATTTATCATCATGATGAATTTATCCTGTGTTGTAATCAGATTTTCAAAAATTCTAAATTTATTATTAATACATATTTTTAATCATTATGTTCCACAAAATAGACCATTTAACATTTATTTACTCATTAATTATTATTAAATCAGAATCTCATTACACAATTTAAATTCATTATAAAATCCAAACACATAACATTCAATCACAATATCTAAACATCTCAACTTATTTAATTCAATTTATTATTAAAATTAAATATTCATTTGATTATTAAAATAACATATCTCAATTATTATCAACATTCTACAAATCATTAACTATTGTCTTCGTAATTATTTTGTTATTTAATTAGAGTGCAAAAATATTAATAATATTATTATTATTAATACAACATTTTCTAAAACATATACACATTACATTTCACAATACACACAAATGAATTCAATATTATTTACAAAATATACGTCAAAATTGTTCAAGTGTATCTCACTTCAGATGTCCAAATCAGCAAGGTCATTACCAAAAATTTATAAAATTCAAACAAGGTCTATACACTGATATTCTAGTTCAGCCACCATCGTCAAAAATTAATCTTGGTTCTATATAACACTGTTGCTTTTTATTTACAAACAAATGGTTACTTTGTGTGTCATAACCAGAACAACCAAATTCACTCATTTTACCAGAATACTCATTAAACCAGTCTACGTTAAGTATTTTTGTTAAGTCTCCGTCATTACATTCATTCACTATCGGTCTAATTATTTTTTTCAAATCATTGTAATCATTATTATTCAAATATATTTCTAAGCCTTCTTTCCATTCATCATACTTTCTATTCAAATTATACAATTCTGTTACATACCATTCTCTATTTACCTCTCTCTCTTCATAACACCACATCACACTCTCACATTTATTCCGGACAGAGGGTACACAATTACTCCACAAAAATAAACACCTCAATTCATCTACCAATACGGGACTCTTGCCCTTCAACCACAACACTTGTGGACTCAATAAATCATCATAAACATCATAAATAATAAAGGGAAAATTTGCCCTCTGTCCCCACTCTACTACAACATTATTTTTTCTCTCTCTCTCTAACTCACTGACACACATTAACATCTCATAATCACTGCCTTCTATACTTTCATTCTTTATTTTTACCGTATCACTTTCTGATACCAATTTCTCAAACACATTATTAATCTCGTTATTATTATCATCATTATTATTTATTAATTCATTGCCTAACACAACACTGTCATTACAACTTTCGTTTGTATTATTCTTATTCTGTTCTACTTTATTCGAACTATTTCTTGTCATTTCATTGGTATTTTCAAGACATACATTCTTGTCTTGTATGTTATTTATCAACTCGTCAAATTTTATATTTATATTTTGCTGAAACTGAATATTCTGTTCTTTAATTTCATTAAAAATAACATCATTTTTAATATTCTGCTGTTCGCATTTTATTTTCTGTTCTTTGAATTCGTTACTTAAAATCTCAAGTTTCTCGTCATTTCTATCAAGACGCTTATTTATTGCATTGAAATTACTATTCATATTATTCAAAATTATATCATTATCATTAAAACGACTATTCATTCTCTCGAATTGACTGAGCATAACACTCATCATATTTGTTTCCTCTGATTGTTTGTTTATCTTAGTTGAAACTGGTGTCAACTGGATTCCCGAGTCAACATCTGTTTCATTTACTTGTGGTTGAGACGCAATCGGCGTGGAATGAGCTATTACATTACTGCCGGCAGCTGTTTCTGTAACAGTACCCGTCTCCCCCCTCAACATACCACTTTCATCCAGCGATTGCGACTCAAGGCCACTTTCACTCCTAATTGAATTTATTATACTACTTTTTTCTGTCTTCTCGGACATTTTTACTTTATCTATTTTTTCTTACGTAACAACTGTCAATTAGTAATTTTATTTCAAAACTGATATTTTACCCAATCAATTTGCTTTCATAACCCTACTTCGCTATGCATCGTCAGATGTAGGCCGGTGTTAAAATAACCCCTCGTCAGTTATATTAAATCCTGGAAATCACGGCACCAATTGTAACTTTCTTACTTTTGTTATTATTCTATTTTATTCAGATTACAACTCCCACTTACCTTTCAACTTGGATCTGGCCGGATCGAGTAGTGTAGGTACACCCATTTCGTTTGACGAACTATGACAGTACATAAAACGAACTAAGGTTTTGAAAGAAACTAACTCTCAATTTTTTGGAAGAGAAATTATTTTTGTTTAATAATCAAATAGTGCGATTTTATAACTTTGTTTTCCAAATAAATTGTCTTACATGTTTTTAAAGGTTGGGTAACTCTTGTTTATACATCTTATTTAATAGCCTTACATCATATTACTTACGTCTAAGAAGATAGCCCAGCTGCTCACACACTCTCACATATATTTATTTTAATTTATCAAAACACCCTTAACCAATATTAGATACACGAGCGAAATATTTATTCTTTACAAGTTCCCGTCTCATTTTATATGGCGCGAGGTCGACCGAACACGTGCCTTCCCGGTTACATTATTCGTTATTAACTGCTTTTCAACGGCCACTGCACTGCACTCGTCTATAACATAGTCAATTCCTCGGGTCCCGGTCGGTATTAACGATATGATTGAGTTAGGCGTATTTAGAACACCACCGACCGGGGCCTAAACCAAACGGTCATTGTCTGTAGCGGTGTTGGCGTCCTGTTGACTGTATGGCTGTGTATAACAGGTACAACTACCTGTTCCTGCATGGAAGTTGTTCTTCCATGCCATGATGTTTTCGTCGTCGCTCCTTGTTCCTGCTGTCGTGTAACCATTTTATGCGTGGCATAGAGCTGGTATATGTGTGTGTCCAGAGGCCGATATTGGACTTGGTTCCGCTGATGTCACCAACAGTAGGCGGAGTTAATGCGACTTCCGTGAGGTCTTATAGAAGACAACGAATATTTTCTTACGCTCTGGCCATCTTGAGTTGTTTGTCAGAGCGTCACTTGGAGCGTGATTGAGCAGTTGCGTATGTGCGCTGCCACACACAGGTATAAAGTTCGAAGAATTTTGTGGAGGTACAAATGCTCTGTCGCATTCCTCAACAACGACTGCGTCTTATTGCGTTGTTTCATTGTTCTGTTACACTGACTGCTATACTGACACATACGTTGCACAATACAATTACTTTGCAATGTTTTATAAGGCTCCCGACCGAAAACGAAATGAATAAAATGTATATATAATATAATATAAATGTCCCAAACGGTTAAAAAAAACACCCAAAATTTGACCCGCTACACATGGAAGAAATAACTAGAGGACCACACAACAATGTCCAGGTCATGGTGATTAGACCTTTACTTGGAAAGTGGATGCAACCTATATACTACAATTTTGACACGGCCGTTTCTGTAGAATTGTTAACTGAAACTATTAAAGTTATAGAGGAGACAGATTTTAAAGTCAGAGATTTTGTAAGTGACATGGGGTCTTCTAACAGAAAATTGTTGTCTGATTTACAAGTATCATGGACTAGGTTATTTATAGAAAATCCAGCAGAAGAAAACAGAAAAGTTTGGGTTTTTTGTGATGTGCCACATGCACTGAAGTTGATACGCAACCACTTGCTTGATGAAGGGTACGAGCTTGAATCAGGCAAGCTTTTCACGAAAGAACCATTTGTTAAACTTGTTGAACTTCAAAGTACCGGACAAGACCTGCAGTACGCCCATAAATTAACAATGAACCACCTTCTTGTGGCTGGGACCGAGAGACAGAATGTAAGGAAAGCAGCCGAGTTACTGTCTTTGACTGTCGGTAAGGCCCTCATTCACAATTTTCCCGAATTCAGTCATGTTGGAGAAGCTGTTATTATTGTCAACAATGGGTTTGATGTTTTGAATTTTCGTATACCAGTTGACGCCATTTACAACTTGAAAAGTGCGTATGGAACTTGTTTAAAAGAACAGGACGATGCCCTTGACAAGTTGTACAAACTGACACATTCCATGAAAGTAATAGCAAAAAGAGACAGAGGGAAGGAGGACAAAGAAATGGAAGACGGGGAAACCATAGACGAATATTTCCAAATGAAAAGAACTTCTGTATCTGGAAAGAAAAACAGAAGACCGTCCATAAAGACAAGAGAGAAACAAGCAGAAAACATTCTTCTACCATTTCAGAAAGGATTGCTGATGTCCATAAATAGTCTTCGTGGATTGTTTACTGATTTGAAAGCAGAAGGTTATTCGTACGTTATGGCATCAAGATGCAACCAAGACATTGAAAGTTATTTCTCACAAATCAGGGGTCTCGGCCGATTTTATGATCATCCTCTACCAATTACTGTATCGCAAAGGATTAAACATTTGATTCTGAGCCGCAATGCAGGAAAGCTAATAATGAGTAGCAGTTGCTTAACTGAGAAGGAAATTGAAACTTCAAGTGCAGACATTCTGGCTGATTGTTCCGAAGACCAAGTTTCCGACCTCTCACTTTCAGAAGAAATGAAACCCGGAACGAGCAATTCATGTGGACAAGTTGAAGGAGAGTACAGTGATGATGATGACGAAGAATTAACATCAGCAGTCGATGGACTCATCAGGCACTTCCAAGAAGAAAACGAAGAAAGGAATATCCAAGACAGTGGTGTCTCAGAAAAACCAGAGCTACTTGAAATGATTGCTGGTTATATAGCTTAAAGGATGAGGAAAAAATACCCAGAAAGAGGAAATGTTTATGGAAGTTTCACAAAGGATATTTCCTTTGCCGGCAAGAACTGGCTACAGAACATTTCAAGAGGGTCGTTGATGAAGCCAACAGATGAATTCATGCAAAATGTCTTTAAAATAGAAGAAGAGTTTCAAAAGTTCCACAAATGTTCAATTAACAAAGAGCCCAAGTTTTCAGAAACCTACAAGATATAATCAAAAGTAAATATCCAGAAATGGACGATTTCATGGTCAAATGTTTTGTACGGACGAGGACTTTAATAAGAATGAAATCACTGAACAAACGTTCATCAAAGAAGTGGAAAGGAGCAAAGCGTAATGAAAGCGAAGAAAGAAAGAAAACGAAAAAATGAAGAAAGTTGTGTCACAATAAAGAAATATTCTCATGTATATATGTACCAGATATAGTTCTTAGATTTCTTCTTTGCATCTGCAATTCAATTTTAAAACCACAAAACAGCTATTCAGGTTTTTCCGTACCACAGGTCTATGATGGCCTAAGCCTGTGGGAGCCTTTTTATCCTTAAAAAAAAGTGCCCTCCGAGATGGTGGAAGAGGTTGACGTCCTTCGGAGGCTTTTCACCGGCATTCCACCGGCCATCAGCTTAATAATGTTATTTGCCAGGGGAAAAAGACCAATGGAAGTCGACCCCTCTAAACAAATAATAATAAAAATAATAATGTTATTTGGAATTTTATTAATTGTTTTATAAATCACGTTAAAGGAATTAATGACAAGGAAAAATCAGTGTAGTTTATAAACGGAAACAAAAGCTCCTTTTGTAATTTATATTTACCGTAAGACTATATAAAACTAAAGATTTTGAAAGCTAAGATAGTAGACAAAATTAATACGAGGACTGAACAGGAATATCTGTACCTAATTTAAATAAAAATCGTATTGAACGATGCGAAGTACATGCGACCCGCTTGCCTGTTAATGAAGAGCGGCAACAGGTGGGTCCCATGTGACATCATCGCTCAGCCTCGCGCCGAGCCAGGCTGCGCGTGATCCCTACCGTATATTCTAGTATCCGTGATTACAACCCAAATGTTAATTTTCACATGTTTTAATAACAGATATAAAACTAAACTGTAAAAAGCGATTAATCTTTACAATACTTGTCTACTTTATAATAAATTACATATGCACTTTACCACAATACAATTTAGTTTTTAGATCCTAGTAAATGTATTTTTTCTTCTTACACAAAATTTGGGCTGCCCTTGCCATCTCCTCTTTTGGGATATGGTATGTTCTGCCTGTCGAAGTGGTCGGATGTAATTGACATAAAATAAATTTGTTTGGTACTATCAAAATGTCTGCTTTTCTTGGATAAGTGAATGATTGTGATGGTCCACTTGGATGAAGGAAAGAAACTAACGTTTTCTTCAACCTGATCTTTCGAAAGAACACATGCCATCCACCACTCATTGTTGTAGGCACAGGCAACATACCCCACAATTTCTTCAAACAGAACGTCTTCATCACCAGAACTCACCTGAACTTTGTGAGTTACTGAATTGTCAGAAAAAGAATAATATTTTGTTTTGACTTGGCCTTTAGTGAGGGGGATGAATGCATGAAATCTGTTAGTCCCAACAACTGCCACAGCTTCCTCAAATCTAGATTTTAAATACTTTTCTTCTTCAACATATTCTTCATTATTCACATAAAAAAAAGTGATGGATGGTAAGTTTTTTACTTCCCACTGAAAAAGTTGAAAAGGTGTCAATATTTGGTTGTCTGCTGGACGTTGGAGGCTGGCTTTAGCAGTAAGCCTTTTTACCGTGCCGCCTACTCCATCGCATACACCTTTACCGTGTGCTGTGGCATAAAAATGCCACTCAGCCTCAATTCCACCAAAATCTTCTTTGTGATAGCAAAGATTCACAAGATTCTTGCGGTTTTTATATTGAGCTGCTGAGCCATCTGAAAAGTAGTATAGCTTATCGGGGTCACTTTTACTGCAGCTTGGTTTTGGGTTTTCATTGTTACTAAAGTCTGAATACTTACAATCATGTCATTTTCAGAACTTGAGGGTTGCTTTCACTTGCCTAATTGTAAGCGCCAACAACTGTAAATTTTCATGCCTTCTTCAATGCCATATTTTAGTGTTATCATCCACGAGGTGACATTCCTTAAATCTTTAGTCACCCAATGTCTTTGCTTTTTCAGTGGATTACAGCAAAATTTGTTCCATTTTGTATCCATTTTCAACTTAAAGCCACTCCACTCTATAACAACACATTTTAGAAAAGCCGACTGGAGCGAATACGGCAAGATAACAAATGATATTATACCACACGAAATAAATTGGAAATCACCTGAAACAGCTATAGAGTCCCTGAACGATGCTATACTGAAATCTGCTCTATTATGTGTACCAAGGGGTCAAGTAAAGGGTTTTCGACCGTTCTGGAATAAAAGACTTTCATCCCTCAAGAAAACGAGACTCTCTGAGAAGGAAAGCAGAGAAATCTAAAGAACTATCTGACTGTATCCAACTCCGAAAATCCCAGGCCATACTACGTAAAGAAATTAAACAATCTAAAAGATCGGCCTTCAAAACCTTCTTATCAGAGCTGGATTTCCGGCGCGATGGAGCAAAAGCACACCGTTTTGTCTCAAGGCTAAATAATGACACTGAAGCCAGAGGACAACAACCTTTCAAAAACGGACTCAATCTTATCACAGATCCCAAAAAAATAGCTAACACCTTTTGCAAGTACTACGCAACTATAAGCCGAACCCGAAAGACAAGAAATGAACACAGACACCTGAATAAAAAACCTCTAATGCAGTGCCTCAACAAAACCGAACAAAAAATTTGCCTAAACGATTTTAGCCTCTCCGAACTTGAATTTGCACTATCAAACACAAAGGGCAAGAAGGCAGCAGGAGCCGACGCAATCTACCCAGAGCTCCTAAAAAATCTTGGTAACACAGCGAAAACTAGCCTTGCTCAATCTCATTAATCTAACGTGGAAAACACGCGTCCCCCAGCAATGGAGGAAAGGGGAGATTATACCTATTACCAAGAAAGGAAAGCCAAGTGATACACCTGAGGGCTACCGCCCCATCACATTAACAAGTGCTTGTTGCAAGGTTGCCGAAAGAATGGTTGTGCGGCGTCTGAACCAGTTCTTTGAAATGAATGCGGTTATTGATGAATGCCAAGCAGGTTTCCGAGCGCACCGATGCACCATGGACCAAGTCGTTTACTTTGCACAAAGTGTTAAGGATGGGTACCACAAGAAAATGTCCTCCCTGGCAGTAATGGTTGACCTAAAAAACGCGTACGACACAGTCTGGAGACCCATGTTGCTTCACAAACTTGCTTTGAGTGGCGTCGCAGGTAACCTTTTTAACTGGATAGCGTCCTTCCTGAGTCAAAGACAAATTCGTGTCCGCTATAATGATTGCCTTTCAGAGTACCGAATTCAACGCCAAGGGCTACCCCAAGGTGCCGTTATCAGCTGCAGCCTATTTAACCTTATGGTCAATGACATTCTGGTGGCTGTTCGGTGTGTGCCGGGAGTACAAGCGCTGCTGTATGCCGATGACCTTATCATCTGGGCAACTAGCAGCCATATTCATGGGTCTTGAAGCAACTATTAATAGTGCACTTGTTAAACTAGAAGAGTGGGCCAAACTAAATGCCATGACGGTAAATACCACCAAGACGACATACCAACTTTTCTCTCTATCAACAAGGCGGCCTACGGTCAATCTGCGCTATTGTGGATTGGAACTCGAAGAGGTGAACATGTCGAAATACCTGGGTGTTAATATAGACACCAGAATGACGTGGAAGCACCATATAGAACAGTCCGCGAACAGTGCATCTAGGCGCTGCCGGCTACTTAAACGACTCACTGCGACTACATGGGGAGCAAATCAAGATGTTCTGACAACTGCATATAAGAGCTACATTCGGCCGCTATTGGAATATGGCGCAGAAGCAACTATTACTGCCTCCAATGCAGCATGCCATAAACTTCACTTGGTCCAAAATGCAGCCCTTAGAACGATAACTGGTGCGCCAAAATCAACTCCTATACTTGCCATGGAGTCACAACTCCAAGTCGAACCTATCCAAGTAAGACGGGAAAAGCTGTGCCTCATATCCTGGGAGAGATGTAAAAGAGCCTACCAACAACGGTGGAATAACTATAAAACAGCGACAGAAAGGCTGAAAACTCAGAAATGCCCGATTGCGATCTATGAAGAACTCCAACGCAAATATGACATAGAACCAAATGAGGCAGCACCATTTATACATCACCGTGAATTCTTTAGCCAACTCCCAAATGCTAACTTGAAACTCTTCGACCATAATAAGACAAAAACTGAGTCGAATGAAGCCGAGCTTCGTCAAGCAGCCTTACACACTGTGCAAAAACATTTTCCCGCTGAGCAGTGGATACGAATCTACACAGACGGATCCTCTATACCATCTACAGGGGCAACAGGGGCTGGGTTCTACAGCTCTCTATTTGAAGGCCACCTCGCTGTAGGAGGCCGGCTAAGCAACTATGACGGAGAGGTAGCAGCCATAAAGGCAGCATCTATTGAGCTTGCCAAGATCTCACCAC
This sequence comes from Magicicada septendecula, assembly GCA_034769895.1. NCBI lineage: Eukaryota > Metazoa > Arthropoda > Insecta > Hemiptera > Cicadidae > Magicicada > Magicicada septendecula. The sequence continues at coordinate 404,449,373 of CM068375.1, read as the reverse complement.
CTAACAAAGCCGTCTTCCTCATAGATTCGACTGCAGCGATTCAAAACGTGACCTCAAATGGTGATACAAACTGCTCCCTGACAATTGAGTGTAGGCGAGAACTGCAGAACCTTGTACAATTAGGCTGGCAGATTGAACTGCAATGGGTACCCAGCCATGTCAACATCATGGGAAATGAAAAAGCCGACATCCTCGCCAAAATGGGCGCAGCACTACCTCAGCCGGAGACCCCCAGCTCATATGCATCTGCGAAAGCACGAATAAACTCCTCAATAAGCCTATGGCTAAAAGAAAAACAATTAAGAGCCTGTGTGGGAAAAAGATGGGCAACATTGGTTACGGACGGCCCCATCAACAGAACTCTACCCCGAGCAACTAGTGTTGCTCTTTTTAGAACTACAACCGGTCATGACTACCTGGCCTCCCACCTGCACCGCATTGGCGTGTTGTCGTCTCCTGAATGTGTTCTCTGTGGATACGCTTCCATGAATGCGGATCACCTAATTGCATGTCCAGCCTTGATCTCAGACACGCAAGTCCAAGACGAAGATGGTACGGCAAGGCTCTCACGTCTCTACTGGTCAGCGCGCCGCCTAATGGCCCAACAGCCAAGGGTGGGCGTTGGCTAGTAAGTAAGTCTATAACAACACAACTTTAAATACAACTTCACAAATAATAGTAATGCACTAATACAATTATAAAATAAAAATTACAAATAGATAGTGTTTGAGACAGCGTATACTACACAAAAGCTCACAGGATACTGGAGGTTTAAAAGCCCTGTTGTGAAAGAAGGCTGCTGCGGGGTGCAGGTTGCAACAGGAAACAAACATGTTTCTGCTTGAGTGTGACTCATCGTGATTGTCAAAACCTTCTCTACATCAGCCTTGATCACTTCAAACCTTTGCTTTACTGAGCTCTACACAAACATTTATTTTTTTTATAAATTGATTTATTTTATAGATTTAAAAACACAATGAGGTAATTTTTTGTACTCAAATCGCTCTTTAACAGCACGTAATGTGGTTTTTTACAAAATTTATATTAACATCATCAGAGGAAATTTTTTTTTTTTCCTATGATACCATAAGAGTTCCATCATGAAATTTGGCATAAATGTTGCTAAAAGGGGGTTAAATAAAATGTTTTTTTTTCCAAACAAAAAAAAATTACGATTTTGAATTTAAAAAAAAATGAAAATATATATATATACTTCAGAAACAATCTTTTTAAGAACTGGGTCATGTCATATATTTTATAAAATGCTATAAAAAACTGAACAAAATGAGACAAAGTTCAGCTCTCTAGACCAAATACTTCTCGAGAATACAGCTGTTTAAAGATAATAAAAATTACAAAATTCGTGAAATTTTCAAAATTTCAAAAATTCATAACTCGTAAAGGAAGTCTTCTAATAATCTAAAAATTTGTATTTTTCATCTCAGAGGTAAGTACAACAAACAAACAAGAAATCATTACAATCTAAAACATTGGCCTAAAAAATTATATTTTTATTGGTTGATTTCACTCGTGTTTAAAAATACACTACTTGTCGACAGTTGTAATATTCTTTATCACAGGCTTCATGAAATCAAGATATATGAATTAAACGAGTTGCACAAAACCAGTTGGGTGAGGGAAATTGCAGATCAAATGTGAATCCACCAAAGTAGTAGGAAGTCAAAGGCCTGTTCCCTATTACTCATGATTTGGTAGTGTTGATTGTTGTCATTGCCATGATAAGCATCACCTAATACTGGCCATCATTCTCAAGGAGTCGTGCAGATTTCTTCAGTGGTGCTAAATGAGCAATACTAGAATAAGACAAACGTGTAAATCATATAATGAGTAAGGCAGTTGAAAAGTTCGTGGCCTACTGTATAAACATATCTGTTTTGCTTGTTATCTTTCACCACATCATGGCACCACATTCACTCCATGAACAGCTGTGAAAACCATCAAGTCGGTCTGTTCCATTATTAATTAGAAACGGATGTATAAACAAAGTCGTCAGGTGCACTAATAAAGTTGGATAAAATTAAATATCGTACAATGATCTTTTTTTTTTTTAAAAAAAGGTTCATTGCCAACAGAAATTTTTAATGAGATGAAAGATATGTTTGAGTGATGCTGTTCTTTCATTTAACATAGTCAAAAAATGGGCTGCCATATTGAAATGTGGTTTTGCATCTTTGGAAGACATCAGCATTATTTGCCTGTTTTATCTCCCACCTGACTTTCATCTACTCCCAAACGTCAACAATTTGTTGGGAAGAAGGGGAGATTTGTCTCGTGTAACTAGCTGAAAGTGGAAGTAAAAGGTTATTATGAGGATCTAGAAGAATCAGACTTCGACAGTAGAATAAAAGCACTGGAAGATCAGTGAACCAAGTGTGTTAAACTATATGTAGAACTATTTTGAAACAAAAAAATTGATTCCAGAAAGAAAAGTAAGTCTTTTGCTATCAGGCCACAAACTTTTTAGATTCCCCTTGTATGAATAGAATGTAATATAAAAACGCACATAATTCTTTTGTAAAGCAAGGGTTAAATTTTAAATAATGTGCAACACCTATTGTCATATTTAAATTTTATTGTTAAAAGAAACAAGTTACTGAACAGCATATTTACAAAATACATAAATTACTTCTTCTTATTCTATCAGGGATTAGGCTAATATATGCCTTTGGAAACATTTTTCTCTTCAAAATGATGATGGTGGAAGTCTACCATCACAGTAATGTGTGATTTTCCATTGCGTGTAGATCTAACTATAACCAATTTTACACTCTTCTTGACCACAGTAATACTTGACAGCATTTTATTGTCAGGTTGTAGGGGGCTTAAAAACTAAGACAATGATACTGGTTTCATGTTCGTATGGTAATCAGCACCCAACTTATTGGGGAAGCACAGTGAATTAGAGAATGAGAATTTGGCTTTCAGCGAATTAGATAATCCCATGTTCTGCTGGTTGGAGGTTATAAGGGGCATAAATAAAACTTAAGACAATGGTACCGGTCTTGTGATTGGTAGCCGATTTGTTACGGAAACGTGAGGCCGTGCATGGGGAGCTGTCATGCAGTTGGACGGAAAATATGCACGCAAATCCGGCCAAACGGTTCGTCACTTTCCCTTGAAAGGGTGTAACGGTACAAAAGTGTGTGATCCAGTTTTAATCAGTATTTAATTCAGTAATTAATAAATTATTAACTTTCACCTGTGAGGAGCCCCAGTACAGCAATGCACACAGTTAGCCTAAACAATTGCCCAGACGTATTGCGTAACCGCCCAGTAAGCAGGAGTCCTTGTGAAACAGTCTGCAGTTTGTCATCAGAGAGTGAACAGTAGTGAGCAGCTTCAGACAGTAAAAAGTTTGTGATTTAAAATTAAACGGTGGCCTCGGGTGAAAGATAGGCCATAATAAAGAGTCGGCCTATCTTTTAAAGCATAATAAATATTAAAAGTGCTATTGCAACTCATGGTCGCGCGACCGTTAAAATTCTAAGTGCCCGGGCGAATCTTAAAAGCCAGCCAGCTATATATATATATATATATATATATATATATATATATATATACTAGGGGAATACCCGTGCTTCGCTACGGAGTTTCACGTTGTACGTAATGAAAATGTTAGTTTAATTAATAAAGTTCAATTAAAGTAGGTTTCTTAAAAATAAATAGCTGTTGCCCACGACTTCGTTCGCGTGGTCTTCAGTTTAATGCGATAATATATTTATAACAGAATCTATTCTATTGGGTTGCCATAGTAACCAAATCTAATAGTTTGGGGGACCCCCCAGAGGATCGTATCGAAAAAACACCTGTCCTATGTTGGTTCTCCCGTTGCGTAAAATATTTGTGCCAAGTTTGGTTGAAATCGGTCTAATAGTTTAGGAAGAGATGTGCAAGACCCCAAAGGACCCCCCAAAGGATTGTATCGAAAAAAACACTTGTCCTATGTTGGTTCAGTGGTTTAGGAGGAGATGTGGAAGACCCCAAAGGACCCCATCGAAAAAACACCTATCCTATGTTGGTTCTCCCGTTGCGTAAAATATTTGTGCCAAGTTTGGTTGAAATCGGTCCAGTGGTTTAGGAGAAGATGTGGAAGACCCCAAAGGACCCCATCGGAAAAACACCTATCCTATGTTGGTTCTCCCTTTGCGTAAAATATTTGTGCCAAGTTTGGTTGAAATCGGTCCAGTGGTTTAGGAGAAGATGTGGAAGACCCCAAAGAACCCCCAAAAGGACCCCATCAAAAAAACACCTATCCTATGTTGGTTCTCCCTTTGCGTAAAATATTTGTGCCAAGTTTGGTTGAAATCGGTACAGTGGTTTAGGAGAAGATGTGGAAGACCCCAAAGAACCCCATCGAAAAAACACCTATCCTATGTTGGTTCTCCCGTTGCGTAAAATATTTGTGCCAAGTTTGGTTGAAATCGGTCCAGTGGTTTAGGAGAAGATGTGGAAGACCCCAAAGGACCCCATCGAAAAAACACCTATCCTATGTTGGTTCTCCCTTTGCGTAAAATATTTGTGCCAAGTTTGGTTGAAATCGGTCCAGTGGTTTAGGAGAAGATGTGGAAGACCCCAAAGAACCCCCAAAAGGACCCCATCAAAAAAACACCTATCCTATGTTGGTTCTCCCTTTGCGTAAAATATTTGTGCCAAGTTTGGTTGAAATCGGTACAGTGGTTTAGGAGAAGATGTGGAAGACCCCAAAGAACCCCCAAAAGGACCCCATTGAAAAAACACCTATCCTATGTTGGTTCTCCCTTTGCGTAAAATATTTGTGCCAAGTTTGGTTGAAATCGGTACAGTGGTTTAGGAGAAGATGTGGAAGACCCCAAAGAACCCCCAAAAGGACCCCATCGAAAAAACACCTATCCTATGTTGGTTCTCCCTTTGCGTAAAATATTTGTGCCAAGTTTGGTTGAAATCGGTACAGTGGTTTAGGAGGAGATGTGGAAGACCCCAAAGGACCCCATCGAAAAAACACCACTAATTCAGAAACCTTCGCGGGCGTGCGCACAACAACTCACCGAAGTTTCATTGCAATCCGATGAATGGTATAGGAACGCATACGGGACAAACAAAGAAACATTCATTTTTATATATAATTTCCTGGAACCCGATCGCAGCGCCACCTACCGGGTCCAATTGTGAATCTAAACCATCCAGGGACCCACTCAAACACACACACAAAATTTCATCAAAATCGGTCCAGCCGTTTAGGAGGAGTTCAGTGACATACACACGCACACACGAAATATATATATAAAGATATATATATATATATAAAAACACAGTATACATCTTACAGTGCATAAATTATTTAACAGCAACCAAACTCAATGTTAATAGTGCCGGAGTGCGAAAAAACGTGTAAAACGGATATCATGAGACGACGTAGCAAACCAGAAGAAAACGTAATGGATGGGTAACTAAAATCACAGCATATTAACATTTAAACCAATGTTTAGTAAATTTTGATTAACAAAAGCTTAAAAAGTAAGAAACAAAGAGATATCTAAGAAAAAGGTTTTTATATTAAATATGAAAGCAAGGTGAAAGAATAAAAAATAAACGTACTGGTTTATTCAAAAAGATATAATTTGTTATAGGTTAAGAAAGATTTCATTTATTAATTTGTTTGAATATAATGTATTACCAATATAAAGACTAGTGTTTAATTGATGAGTAAATAATGGGGCTAATAAATTGGAAGCGATTTATTTTATAAACGAACTGCGTATTTATATGTGTACTGGTAACCTTCAAATAACCTTTCTGTAGCTGGTTTCGTCTGAACGACTCTGGACCCGAATATAAAAGGTAATAGTAAGATTATAGTATTTCAGTTAATTAATATTGTTTCACTGGCGCCCGAACAGGGACGCGAGTATAGGGTTTATAACCTATATTCGCCAGACCTAATTAAGCTGCAGAACAGGTTATTTGGAAGTGAGGGCGATTATTGTGTAGTTTGCTAAGCATACATTTATAAGTATACATTTACTCAAAATGGAGAGTAACAGTGATAAAGTCAACAATATTGATTTGACTAGTACAAGTACAGACAATCAAGTAAATACAATAATAACCGAAACGGTAATAAATGAAATAACCCTAACAGAATCAGTGACAATGGAGGGCGCTAAGATTCATTCAACGCCTATCCAAAACAAACAAGGTGACAATAACGATATACTGAACATGATACAACTAATGTTCGAAAAGCACAACACAATGTTATGTAATAAATTGGAAGCATTAACTAATTCATTGTGTAGTAAAATAGATGAAATATGTAGTGAAACAAAAAGAGAAACAGATGAGTTAAGTGTGTGTGTGTGTGTGTGTGTGTGTGGGGGGGGGGGGGCACAGTAATACAAATGAAAATTATAATGACGTGTAACAATGTGGTACTAGATAAAGAGTTAACAAATGATGATGATGTCAAAAATGATAAAAATAATATTGAAAATAGTAATGTGATTGAAAGGGTGGTATCAGAGAGTGATACGTTGAAAATAAATAGTGAAATAGTGAGTGAGAGAGAGAGAGAAATATGTTGTAACGAGGTAGTAATTAGTGTTGATGAATTAGAAAAAGAATGGAGAGAGAGGAGCTGAATGTGTAGGGCAGAGGGTAAATTTTCCCCTTATTTGTGATGAACCAAGGTGTTCAAAAATGTTGTTATTGGAGGGCAAGAGACCCTATTTAATGGAAGATTTGAGGTATATCCCTTTTTTGTATAAATTAGTACCCTCTGTATGGAATGGGGTTGAAAGTGTGAGATGGTGTTTTGATGAGAGAGATTTGGGTGGAGAGTTGTGTGTTGATAAAGAGACAGAATTATATAAACTAAAGAGAGATTATAATGAGTTGAAAGAGATGTTAAATGATTTGAAGTACTTACCTGTTAAAATAGAGAGTGAGAATTGTTTTGATGATACATGTTTAAATAAGAATAATTTACCTGATGAGGAAAAATTAACTGACTTGATAATGAATATAACTACTAATGGAGACTGGACAGAAATAAATAATGTTGACCTGGTATATGATTATTATGGTAAAATGAATAAACTGAAATTTTATGGTTACTATACACAAGATAGCCGTATGTGGAATGCAAATAAAATTGAAAATTGTTATTTGAAACCCAGACTAATTTTTGACGATGGAGGCTGAGCCTTAAATTCACAAATGAACAATTTTAAATATATTGTTTTATGGTTTTGACCTCGCAACCTTGGACAATGAAGTGTGATATAACTGAATAATAATGATGAAGACTTGTAAATAAATGTTTAGTAAATTTATTTGTGTGTATTGTAAAATGTTGGAAAATATGCACGCAGATCCGGCCAAACGGTTCGTCACTTTCCCTTGAAAGGGTGTAACGGTACAGAAGTGTGTGATCCAGTTTTAATCAGTATTTAATTCAGTAATTAATAAATTATTAACTTTCACCTGTGAGGAGCCCCAGTACAGCAATGCACACAGTTAGCCTAAACAATTGCCCAGACGTATTGCGTAACCTCCCAGTAAGCAGGAGTCCTTGTGAAACAGTCTGCAATTTGTCATCAGAGAGTGAACAGTAGTAAGCAGCTTCAGACAGTAAAAAGTTTGTGATTTAAAATTAAACGGTGGCCTCGGGTGAAAGATAGGCCGTAATAAAGAGTCGGCCTATCTTTTAAAGCATAATAAATATTAAAAGTGCTATTGCAACTCATGGTCGCGCGACCGTTCAAATTCTAAGTGCCCGGGCGAATCTTAAAAGCCGGCCGGCTATATATATATATATAAAAAAAAAACATACAGTATACATCTTACAGTGCATAAATTATTTAACAACAACCAAACTCAATGTTAATAGTGCCGGAGTGCGAAAAAACGTGTAAAACGGATATCATGAGACGACGTAGCAAACCAGAAGAAAACGTAATGGATGGGTAACTAAAATCACAGCATATTAACATTTAAACCAATGTTTAGTAAATTTTGATTAACAAAAGCTTAAAAAGTAAGAAACAAAGAGATCTCTAAGAAAAAGGTTTTTATATTAAATATGAAAGCAAGGTGAAAGAATAAAAAATAAACGTACTGGTTTATTCAAAAAGATATAATTTGTTATAGGTTAAGAAAGATTTAATTTATTAATTTGTTTGAATATAATGTATTACCAATATAAAGACTAGTGTTTAATTGATGAGTAAATAATGGGGCTAATAAATTGGAAGCGATTTATTTTATAAACGAACTGCGTATTTATATGTGTACTGGTAACCTTCAAATAATCCTTTCTGTAGCTGGTTTCGTCTGAACGACTCTGGACCCGAATATAAAAGGTAATAGTAAGATTATAGTATTTCAGTTAATTAATATTGTTTCAAGGGGAGTGGGGAAAATTATTTTAGTCATGCAGAAAATCTTTGAACAAATCTAGCCAAACGAATTCATCAGACTCTTTGGTCAGCAGAGCGGGGAGATGTCTAATGGCTCATGGTAACTCTATGAACAAATTTGGCAAAATGAATTTCGTTCAACTCCCCTATGATTAAGGGAGAGTTGGTGTAGTGTTTTGTGGACAATCTTTCACAGAATGCAGTTCTATTGTGTCCCTTGTCGCCATGTCTTGACCTTAAACTCAGTATGACACGTGCCTGTTGATTCACACTAGACACATGGCAAGCCTGTGCAGCTGGTGAGTCATACAAAATGTGGTACACTTGTGCAGGTGCAAACACAAAATTTTGATATGTTAGGTTGTAGGTATAAGACAGGTATAGTTTTTGGAAGGCCATTTTAAGGAAAATAAGCAGTATGGGGAACCGTACATGACTTCCATGTTCTAAAATTTATATTTAAAATCATTTTCGAAATGAAATATTTCCATGGAAACTACTTCTTTCTTCAGAAGTACTGTGGTCACTAACTTATACCACCTCACATTAGTGCATTCAATTTTTACTAGTGATGGCAGTCGATGGCACTGCCGAAACGTCTGGTTTTGCAGAAAACATTGGACCATGGGCAAACAGCCTGGGAAGGAATTTTAACAACAAACCACTTCTTTGTTGCCGATAACGTAGTACATACGAGGGTCGTTAATAAGTAAACAGCTGTAGAAAAGAAATTAATTGTAGTAGCTGATTGAAACTTTCAGGAGTGTTACCTGGCAATGTCGTGAGTTTTGATGAGCTGTTCAATAATATATTGCATAAACATAACCAATACAGTTTTATTTATGATGGCGTGTCCTCTTGAGAACAGTTCTTTCGAAGAACAGCGTTCTGTTATAAGATTTTTGCTTTCGGAAAGTGTAAACCAGTCAGAAATATTCTCTCGTATGAACAAACAATATGGTAAAAGTTGTATGAATCGTGCGAGTTTCGATGCTTGGGTAGAAAAGTTTAAAAATGGCCGAACGCGCGTGGCAGACGAACACCGTTCCGGACGACCAGTGGAAGTTTCAACTTCTGCACTTGAAAGTCGCATCAATTTACTTATCCAAGAAGATCGATGAATTACAGTTGAACAAATTGCTGAAGAATGTCAAGTGAGTGTTGGTACAATTCATTCCATCATTCAAAACAGGCTAAATTACCGTAAAACTAGTGCAAAGTGGGTTCCTAGGGAGCTTACCGATAACCACAAAGCCAATAGACTTCGCATATGCACCGAGCTTAAAAATTGCTTTATGGCTGAAGTTGATGAATTTTTGAAAATAATTTTAACGTGTGATGGAAACTTGGATTCACTATTTTGAACCTGAGTCAAAGCGACAAAGCATAGAGTGGAAGCATTCCAGTTCACCCGCCAAAAAGAAATTCAAAACCCAGCCATCGGCTGGTAAGGTGATGTTAACCATCTTTTGGAGCTTCCCAAGGCCCAATTTTCTGTGATTACCTACAAGACCAGCGTACTATCAATAGTTAGTACTATCCTGACATGATTGTGAACAAAGTTAAGCCTGCATTGAAGAAGCAATGTCCGGGATGGCAGAGGAAAGGTGTAATTCTTCTTCACGATAATTCCCCGCCCACACACGGCAAAACCGACGCTCGAAAAAATAAAAAAAAATAGGTTGGGAGATCCTGCCTCATCCCCCTTATAGCCCTGACCTTGGCCCATCTGACTTTTTCTTGTTTGGCCCACTCAAGGAGACTTTGCGTGGTGTCAAGTTCAACAGCAATGAAGAAGTGATGGAAAAAGTCCAAAACTGGCTTCGACATCAAGGTAAAGAATTCTTTGCTGAGGGAATAAAAAAGCTTGTAAAGAGATGGGACAAGTGCATAGACGTTGCTGGAGATTACGTTGAAAAGTAAAACAGACATTCAACAACATCAGTTTTAAACAGTTCAGAACATATTTCGGAGTGTCTTGTGAAAATAACGAATCTGCAGCGGTGGTGAGATAACTGGACAATGGTTACAGCAAGGATGAGTACCATTTAAACCTATAAATAAGTTAATCAACCACCTTTTAAAATACTTGAAATACTAAAAGCGCTCAGTAAATGGGGTTATGACTATGTAAAAGAAAATGAGAATATGTCCAAGTACTGGCTTGCCTTATTAACATGTAATATAGTTGGATAAGTAATTTTTTGTTTTTGACAATGGTTCAATAGTTAACAGTTAAAAAGAAAGAGTAAGAGAAAGAAAAGTAAAGGAGAACTAGAAATTTTGAAAGAGTAATAAATGAGATGATTATTTCATGAAAACCATATTTTAGCGTAATTATTTCGCAACTCAACCTAAATAACCCCTCTGCAACTGTTGTCGTCTATAGGACTCTGGAGGTTAACCTGAAGGTACGTAAATTTTTATAAACTTGGACAAATTATATTAACGCATAAAATTGTAAAGTTTCAATGGCGCCCGAACAGGGACTCGATATTATTATATTAGCAATAAAATTCGTAAAGCTTCAACACTTTGCCAACATTTCCTATACTTCGTTGTCCATCAGGCTTGTGTTCCCAAACTTCCTTATGCAACCTGCTATATGGGATCCTATTCGGATGAGCAATCCACATATTACTTTGGTAATACATTAATGCAAAATTGTTTCGGATAATTTTTTAATAGAAAAATTCTTGTTCACTTAAAATGTCACGTCACAGTTTTTCATATTTAATGTCTCAGTTTATGAATGATTTTCTTTGGTTTATAGAAAACAGTTATTCTACTATGATCTGTTAACTTTACTTCAACAAGTGCTATAATTTGTTCATGTGGCACAAAGTAAACTGTAGTGCACGAAGCTACAAATGTACATTGCTCCAGACTCCACACAGCAACAGCTTAGTTTCTCTGAACATCAGAACTTTGTGTCTGCAACTGTAGTGTGCATCTAATTTCCTTAGTAATGGAGGAAACAGGAGTCCAAACTGTACAGCAGGAGTTGTTGAAATTTATGGTTTGTCAGTATTTACTGCAGGCTATATAAAACTCACACATATCTGCATAATAGTAAATGAGATGATATTATTTTTATTCGCTTTTTTGTTGAATTAGAGTGTCGTTATTTCTTCTTCTATGGCATCACAGTTCGGAGTCGAACCTTTGCCTCCAGTTTTCCCTGTCCTTGACAATCGATGTCCATCGTTTTTAGAGGTGGGCTAAACTGTTAATTTAAAATAATAGGTATGAAAATACCATTCCAAAAAAATAACAGGTACAAATACCTGTTATTATATACTAATTATACATAACCTATATTATTCAAATAATATATTATACATAACCTAATATCTTCAAATAAATACACTGCAAGTAGGTTTATTTTCACCTAGATACACCTATTAATGTATTAATAAACCTATTAAAATAAACCTACTTGCAGTGTATTTATTTAAATATGTAACCTATATTATATAATTTGTTATAAGAAATAAATTGAAACTAAAAGTATTAACAGTGTTACTTTACACTGTGACTTCATTAAACTATTACTGTTTAAAAGAAAATAAGAAACAAGAGAATTTATAGGCGTATCTCCCTTTGGGAATACTAATTTAAGTTTTCACTACGAGTAAACAAACCAACATTGGTTAGACAAATCAGTTGCAAAACTCAGGCAATGGAATTTAGAATAGCGCAACAAATAATGTGAAAAAAAAACCATCAGAAACATATAATAAAAACATTACAGTAAGCTACAAGAGTGAATGAGAATAAACATGATTTAAACCGATTACCCTTATAAAAACACAACCTAAACAGTTTGCGGTAAAATTTCATTAGATATCTCCTCTTATCTTATTTTATTTTCTTATCAGGTAGTAGCCTACTTGAAAAAAATGCGGAAGACCAAAGTATACGCAGATCCCGAAAGGTTGGGAACCACTGCTAGTAGATCAACTGTGCAACTGATAGGTCCTGGCAAAAGCACAAGTTGGGCAGATAATGGAAACTTCCAGCCATAACATAAATCAATCATGAATGTTTCAGAGTCTCTAATAAATTCAGATAAACTTGTAGCTTTCTCTTCTTATTACCTTGTTTTATTGATGGCCTTCTAATAAGTTTAGTAAAATCTTATCTTCATCAAATCCTAGGCCGCAGTTTGACCATTTACACCTAAATGTGTTATCTGTTATGGAGTTTGTTTTTATTTCTTTACTAAGTGGAAACTACTATTAGTCAAATGATAAGTAAAGTGATAGAGACAAAAATTCAAAATCAGCCGTTTAGATAAAAGAAACAAATTTATGAAAACACCTTGTTTTTAGGGTAGCTTTATCACATCATTAAAGATATAATGACAGGACTAGATAAAGTGCATAAATGTCCATTACAACAATCTCATCATTTACGTGAGATGTATAGTGTAGTTAAAATCACATTAACAAAAGTATAATGTATAGCACAACAAATAATGTTAAAAAAAAAATCAAAAACATAACATAACAGTAAGCTACAAGAGTGAATGAGAATAAACATGATTTAAACCGATTACCCTTATAAAAACATAACCTAAACAGTTTGCAGTAAAATTTCATTAGATATCCGCTCTTAGCGGCCTATCAATTATTATCAGCCACTCTGTAGGTTATAAAACAATATAATTTGTTTTTCAAAATTTACCAAGTTGGTGACTAGTATAATATATAATTTATTATAATCTGTATTATATATCTGTATAACATACGAGAATAAATGTAACATCAGTATGAATTTTGTTCATTTATTAAAAACAGCTTCGTCTTTTTGCACAGAATGAAGTATTCAGGACCAAAAAGTGGCTTCGTACTCGAAATAGCCTACTCCTGATACTAGTTGTTCCTTGTGTACCAGCGTTCCTCGTGATACGCCTAGTATTTGGCCTTGGCGTATTCGTTTACTTGTTACTTGTGTATTCATTAGTTGCGTAGGGGGGGGTGCCTCGACTCGGAACAGCAAGGCCGCGAATAACAGGTATTTCAAGTTTTCAGTCACTGTTACATCCGTTCCACAAAAATATCGTTCCAAAATACCTGTTACAGGTATTTCGGCCCACCTCTAATCGTTTTATAAGTAAAGTATCAGTATCCTTCGCTGCTGCATCAATTCAGGGTTTCTTGGGTCTTCCGACAAGCCTTCTACCCTCAATTCGACTAAACAGTACCTTCCTAGGTATTCGGTGGCCTTCCATCCTAATCGTGTCCTGCCCATTGCAATCGGCAATCCCTATGCAGTCAGATGATGGTGGCCAGATCATTGTCTTTGTACATCTTGTATATCTTCTCATTGTGATGCATTCACCATATCCCATTGACTTGGATTGGTCCATGTATTCTCAAAATTCTCCTTTCAAAAGTATTGACTATGTTAGTAGCTTGTTTGTTCAGAGTCCAAGTCTCGCTGCCATATGTTATCACCGGTCTAATCGTAACTTTATGTAATGTGACCTTGGACTGATGGTGGATATTTCTTGTCTTGAATATAGTTATCAACTAAGCATATGCTTTATTTGCAGCTGTGTCCTTTTCCTTATTTCATTTATCTCTTAATTATCTGTTGCCATCCAACATCCCAAATATTTAACCTGATCAACTATTTCTAGGTTTAGTGGTTCAATTTCAAACTGTTCAGGTTTCCTGTTTTTCCTTCGAGTGATGATCATAACCTTTGTTTCATCTGTATTAACCTGTAGTGTGACATTATTTACTTAGAGTTATTTATAAATTAGATTTTGTATGAACATTATACTTTTGCAACCACTGCTTATGAATTGTATGTTATTGAAAAGTTTATATGTGACAAACACACAAGTATGTTACAACCAAGTGACTTTCATAAAAAATAAGAATTTGCTGACAAAAAAAAATGTATCTATGTATTATAAAATGTTGTGTGCAGCTAATCCTCTTTACAACAACTTCTCAGAGCACTGAGAAAAATTGTTAACATAATCGATGCTTCGTACATCCAAAATGTAAATTGTATTATATTATAAAATGATGTTTTGTTATTTAAAGAAACAAAAATTGTGTTTTACAGGTTAGGAGATAAATGGAACGAAGTTTGTTGGCGTGATACGCCCATGACAGAAACGGAATTCCTGCTTGCACCACAGTGCAGGTGAGGCTAAAACCTTGCCTTCTTTCTCCTGTTAACTTATGATAATATGTTCCTGTATATGTTTATCAGGTAATCTTAATATTGTCATCAATCTGATTCAAAGTATTTTACAGTTTTTCAGTATTTGTGTATATGGGACATACAAATTTTAATTCTAGATTAGATTTGATTATATAAAGTTAGTAAGGACCAAACTTGAGGTGCAAGATGAAAGGAGCCTGTGTAACGTAGGACTGAAAGGAGTCTATAATTGTGATGGCCTGGCTAATGAAGGTAAACGTGTTTAAGAAATATTTATGAAAGGACATGCTTACTTACTAGCCAACGCCCACCCTTGGCTGTTGGGCCATTAGGCGGTGCGCTGACCAGTAGAGACGTGAGAGCCTTGCCGTACCATCTTCGTCTTGGACCTGCGTGTCTGAGATCAAGGCTGGACATGCAATTAGGTGATCCGCATTCATGGAAGCATATCCACAGAGAACACACCCAGGAGACGACAACACGCCAATGCGGTGCAGGTGGGAGGCCAGGTAGTCATGACCGGTTGTAGTTCTAAAAAGAGCAACACTAGTTGCTCGGGGTAGAGTTCTGTTGATGGGGCCGTCCGTAACCAATGTTGCCCATCTTTTTCCCACACAGGCTCTTAATTGTTTTTCTTTTAGCAATAGGCTTATTGAGGAGTTTATTCTTGCTTTCGCAGCTGCATATGAGCTGGGGGTCTCCGGCTGAGGTAGTGCTGCGCCCATTTTGGCGAGGATGTCGGCTTTTTCATTTCCCATGATGTTGACATGGCTGGGTACCCATTGCAGTTCAATCTGCCAGCCT
The DNA here is from genome assembly GCA_034769895.1 of Magicicada septendecula. Lineage (NCBI taxonomy): Eukaryota > Metazoa > Arthropoda > Insecta > Hemiptera > Cicadidae > Magicicada > Magicicada septendecula. The sequence goes on along the minus strand of CM068375.1, from coordinate 404,433,966 downwards.
AATTGTACAAGGTTCTGCAGTTCTCGCCTACACTCAATTGTCAGGGAGCAGTTTGTGTCACCATTTGAGGTCACGTTTTGAATCGCTGCAGTCGAATCTATGAGGAAGACGGCTTTGTTAGGTGGTGAGATCTTGGCAAGCTCAATAGATGCTGCCTTTATGGCTGCTACCTCTCCGTCATAGTTGCTTAGCCGGCCTCCTACAGCGAGGTACTCTGAAAGGCAATCATTATAGCGGACACGAATTTGTCTTTGACTCAGGAAGGACGCTATCCAGTTAAAAAGGTTACCTGCGACGCCACTCAAAGCAAGTTTGTGATTCAACATGGGTCTCCAGACTGTCGTACGCGTTTTTTAGGTCAACCATTACTGCCAGGGAGGACATTTTCTTGTGGTACCCATCCTTAACACTTTGTGCAAAGTAGACGACTTGGTCCATGGTGCATCGGTGCGCTCGGAAACCTGCTTGGCATTCATCAATAACCGCATTCATTTCAAAGAACTGGTTCAGACGCCGCACGACCATTCTTTTGGCAACCTTGCAGCAAGCACTTGTTAATGTGATGGGGCGGTAGCCCTCAGGTGTATCACTTGGCTTTCCTTTCTTGGTAATAGGTATAATCTCCCCTTTCCTCCATTGCTGGGGGACGCGTGTTTTCCACGTTAGATTAATGAGATTGAGCAAGGCTAGTTTCGCTGTGTTACCAAGATTTTTTAGAAGCTCTGGGTAAATTGCGTCGGCTCCTGCTGCCTTCTTGCCCTTTGTGTTTGATAGTGCAAATTCAAGTTCGGAGAGGCTAAAATCGCTGGGCAAATTTTTTGTTCGGTTTTGTTGAGGCATTGCATTAGAGGTTTTTTATTCAGGTGTCTGTGTTCGTTTCTTGTCTTTCGGGTTCGGCTTATATTTGCGTAGTACTTGCAAAAGGTGTTAGTATTTTTTTGGGATCTGTGATAAGATTGAGTCCGTTTTTGAAAGGTTGTTGTCCTCTGGCTTCAGTGTCATTATTTAGCCTTGAGACAAAATGGTGTGTTTTTGCTCCATCGCGCCGGAAATCCAGCTCCGATAGGAAGGTTTTGAAGGCCGATCTTTTAGATTGCTTAATTTCTTTACGTAGTATGGCCTGGGATTTTCGGAGTTGGATACAGTTAGATAGTTCTTTAGATTTCTCTGCTTTCCTTCTCAGAGAGTCTCTTGTTTTCTTGAGGGATGAAAGTCTTTTATTCCAGAACGGTCGAAAACCCTTTACTTGACCCCTTGGTACACATAATAGAGCAGATTTCAGTATAGCATCGTTCAGGGACTCTATAGCTGTTTCAGGTGATTTCCAATTTATTTCGTGTGGTATAATATCATTTATCTTGCCGTATTCGCTCCAGTCGGCTTTTCTAAAGTTCCACCGGGGGGCACGTTTGTTAATGTATGTGGCTTTTCCTGTCGCACATTTGATGAGAATGAAGCGGTGTCCACAGCCTCCTGCGTCATCCATCAAGTGAACTTTTGTCTTCTGTGCGATGTTAGGGTGCGTAAGGACGAGATCTGGTCGGGAAGTCTGTCCAGCAAATGACAGGAAGGTTGGTGGCGTGTCTTTCAGGTCAAGAAAATTTGCGTCGATGAAAAGTTCTATGCGTCTTCCTGCGGGTGTTAACCTGTCATATCCCCATCTCGGTGATTGGCTGTTAAAATCACCTATGATTATGCTATTTGCTTGGATCGTTGATTCAATTGCATCAAGGGATGGAATATTGCCAGGAGGGTTGTATAATCCTATGACTGTGAAATGTTTGTTATTTTTCCATATATGGGCTAGAATTATTTCCACTTTGTCATCGTCTTGCATCTCATGGATTATCTCAAATTTAGAGCAGAGATTATTTTTAATTCCAACAATTATCCCCGAGGCGACTTGTCGTGATCGAGGTAAAATATGGCTGTAGTATCCGGTAGTTTGGTAAAATTCAGAGAATTCAGTCGCAGCGCCTGCTTCTACTATAACATATAGATCCACATCAATTTGGCAGATGCTTCGTTTAAATTGTAAAAATTTATCGTTGCTAAGACCTCCGGCATTCCAATACAGGATACTTAGGTCCGTGTGAAGGCCCTGAAAAGGGCTGTTGGTGTTTTTGAAATGACATTGAGATTGATTTTCATACTGCCAGGTATTTGTACATGAAGCTGGTAGATCTTAATACTTTTTATGTCTAATTTCTTGAAAAAAGTGTGAATAATTTTCAGTTACTTACTTAATATTTCATCTGTCCAGTTTAAATCTTAAATCGCATAGCTTAACTGCTCACAGACTATTTTTTATCCATTAGTTGTCTTATCGTAACATTCTTATGGGCTTCATCGAGTAAAACAACTATATTTCTATGTTTTTGAATTCTTTTTCTGGTATGGACTCCATCAAAAGTGTTTTGTATGACCTTTCACTCATAATGAATATCCTCAGGTCTAAGTGACCCAACTATATTTCTAGTTTTATTTCTGTGAAACACATTAGGAGGTAGAATGATTTTGACAAAATAATTTTGAATAATTCTGAAGCATTGTCTTCAGAAATTCGTGGTGTTGCTAAAATTGCAGTCAAAAGCTTAGTCAGGTATGAGATAAAAATTGTGATACAAAATAATAACTTGAAACACAAGTTTATGAAGAAACTGAAATAAAGGATCCAATACATCCAAAGAAACTGACAGAAGAAGCCACTGAAGATGTCCGTTATGTGTGTGGTGGGAATGTGTGGTACTAATTACAGACATTTTGGACCACAGTCTTAACGGTATTGACATGGACTATGGAAGCTTACTTCTTTTATCAAACGTTTGTTTCTGTATATTTTTATGTATTCTTGTCCATATTTACATGCATATTTTTCCATTTAATTTGTATATAAACCTCAGCACTATCCACAATCAGTTTGTACCACATATACTCCTACAAGTTTAATGTTTATATAAAAATACTGGGGGGGGGGGCAGTATTTTATATTTGTGTTTTGAAAGGTGTCTTAATTACTAAACTGCTATATCAATGGAACAGAAAGAAAATGTTTTATTTGTTGGTATATAAAACAGCGTACAAGGTGAATCGCTAAGATTACTGAACTTCTTAAATTAGAAATTTTTCGCTTTGAAAGTCCCCTCTACTTTGAATACACTGGTATCAACATTCCTGGATTATTGAGTCAGTCAACTGAAAACATCTAACTTTCAACTTCATGTTTTAATTTAGGGAATAAAAAAAAGTATCAGGCAAGTAAAGAGGCTATGGAATGAGTGTTATCTTGTTTGTAATGAAAAACTGATGTATTAATAGCAATGTGTATGCGGGTGCATCCTCAGCGTGGAGAATCCATCAGTTTGACCTATAAGCATCTAGTCTTTTTTTCTAACAGCTTCACAAAGACATTGTGTTACATCAGTTCCATGTTCACTACTGTGTCTTGTGGAAGAAACTCGTGGTGAAGAACACACTTAGAATCAAGAAACTGTCAGCACAGCTTAAACATTTGACTGCACTTGTTTTGCTTTTTTGGTCATAGGGACTCTTTTGACACCCACTGATGAGCTTTTGTTTCAATGTTGTTTGCGTACACCCGTGTCTCATATACAGTAATAATTTTGTTTAAGTTATCATCTTCGTTTCCTAAGTTCAGAAGCTCTGGACTCAAATCTGGGTTTTACTCATTGGTCAAAAGATAAGGCACAGATTTGTCTACAGTGCAGCCCATATTTAAATTTTGTCTATACAGTTCCTTTCTACAGAACTATAGTTTTAACAAAAACTTGTCTGTTCATTCTGCTTACAAAAAATTGTTTTTTTTTTTCCTATAATAAACATGTATTATTTGGTGTCTATATGCTGTGATGCAATTTAAGTGGGCACTCAGTATCACTCAATTCAGAATCATTTGATAAAAAACTGACCAAAAACTAAGTTCAAACTATACAAAAAATAGTTAAAACTATAGTTTGAAGAGTAGCATATTAAATATTAATGTATGTTCCATAACATTCCATAATAATAGAGTGATTTTTGTATTATGGTTCTGGCCACCATACTGTTCAGTTCAGTCCATAATATCAGAGTTTCCATTTTAGTTTGAACCAAGAACTAACCTCTTGGCGCACCTTCACTGCTACTCCTTTCAATCGCATCTAACAGTATCCCTTAATTTTTTACCCGAGTGTTTTCCAGAACTATATAAGCTCAACTCTTGTTTATAAAAAACAATACCAAAGACTGTTTGTTGGGTTATAAGGCAGGGGCATACTGAAGCTCAACGCTTCTACTTTGTCATCTTCTTGGGGTTTTCTAAATCACTTTTTTACAAGAGTTTCTGCATCAGTGGCCTTCATTCAGGTGTTCAGAATGTTAGAGTTAAGTTTATTTTTAACATGTTCATATCTGTTTAAGTTTATTTTTAACATGTTCATATCATGTTTATCCTATCTGTCAGTGAGTCACACATGATATATATAAAGTTATACACGTATATCATTTTTCAACTTTTTTAAATTCAATTTAGTATCAACATTAGTAGTAGTTTCACTTGAAAGATACTCTTAATTAGATTTTTTGTGGCAGTAATGAGATTTGTGTTTCAATTATTTTAATGTATAATTTAAAGTGGTTCATACAGAATTGGCTGTTGGTCTGTAGACACATATTAAATTTATGCTAAGAAAACAATGAAACGAATTTTTGGTAAGAGTACGGTTACATGAGTGTTTTTTCCCGACCGTTTGCCTGCAGTTGGGAAACGTATTGAATTTAACACACAGGCAGCAATGAAATTGGTCGCACGGACATGGAAAAGACATACGGGTCGTCAACGCTGTTCCGTTTTCAAAGTCTCCCACATCGAAACAACCTGCTGCTTTTTACTTCCGTTTTTAACACTCACGAGGGCGGTCACATGGATGTTTCTGTTGTAACGTATCAAAATTATCGTTACATAAAAATAATATCAAATACCCAGAATGAAATATACCATGAACATATCTGAGACAATATAGCCAAGAAACACCAACAGAATGAAAAACTACACTAAAATGTAGAAGTCAAACGTATATCCATGGATAAATAATTTGAAGAATATAAGCACCGTAGAAGGAAGAAATTATAATTGCATGAACCACCAATATTATCACAAGAGGAAGAATGAACCAAACGACTACGTTAGCAACCAGGACCCAATAGATCATACAAGTGAGGGAAAATATCATACAAGTGAGGGAAAATATCGTATAAGTGAGGGAGAAAATATCATATAAGTGGGAGAAAAATAATAAGAAGAGGAAGAAACCTATATATAAGAAAAGGAAGAATGTATAATAAATAATGAAAAATATTTAACAAGGAACAATAAAATGACATTGCCAGTGTGAAGAAGACACGATAAATAAGGAAAGCATTTAATAAATGAAGAAAATACCCAGAGAATAAGAAGAATATACTACCAGTATGAAGAATACCAAACAAGTGAATAATGATACCCCAACAAGCAAGAACTTGAAGGAAAACCAAGTGAACAAGAACATAGTGTTGACAGTATAATAAGCAGCCACAGACAATGATAGTGAGTTACTTATGGTGAATTGATCAATACCAAAATACCACGATCTCAAACAAAAAACACAAACAATAAAAGTGTAGTGTTTATAGATAGTGAAAATAATAAGTAGTGACAAAGATATACAATAATCTCAGTTAAACAACACAAACAATCAGTGCATTAATTATGAGACAAAAATATAATAAAGTAAAGAATGATAAAGACCACAAGTGTACTTAAAATAAGTAAAGAAATAATTGCTCAACTATGAAGGTAAATCAAATTATTTACCAGTAGCTACCATGACTGACATTGAATATGAAATCCTTACTAAATATAATTTTAAATGTCAGGAGAGTGAAAAGTAAAATCAATACAGAAAGTGATTACTAGTATATCAGAGATAAGACAACTTGTATTAGAAAAACAAAACAGTATACCCAAACCAAATGTAAACATAGAATGTGTATCAATAACCAGTTAGAATTAGATAACAATATGTGAACAAATAGTAAATAATAGAAATGATATAAAGAAAACTATTGTACTAGATAATAGTAAAAATAATCATAGTAAATATATATAGAAATAAGCAAGAAACTAAACTATGAAATGTAAGCATTGTTGTCATTCAGTAGAATACACATAACCTCAACTGAACAGAATCTGCAACACAGAATCACAAGTAACAATTAGAAAAACACTAATGAAAGTTTTTACAGGAACCAATAACCAAACTAGAATAAATACTAAATAGAATAAACCCAGTATGAAGTAAGGAACAAATCAGTATTGTTTAAACAAATCATAACCAATTTACCAGACCACAGAGTGACTGACAGAATTACATAAAAAACTCAGATAAAACTAATCAAAAAGAGGAGATTAGCATAACAGTAGTTACATGAATACTCAATACCTCTTTGAGAACCATTAACAAACATTAATTACATAAATTTAGTTAATAATAATAATAAACATGTCAGGTGGAACTAGATGTAAGTAGCAATCCAACAGAGAATTGTAAATAATTAACACAGCAGGGAATATGATAGACCCAAGATAAGCTGTAGACAAAGACTAAAGACCTATTAATGGATGAAAATACATTCCCAATACAAAAATAATGTAAAATGAGAATATCAATATGGCAGGACCCATTACATGATTGTAATAAAAACACTCAGTGTAAATAAACGAAGCTATATTAGTGAATACAAAGCTTCACACAAGATGTAATATCATTTGATGTTCAAACTAAGGACAAAATAATTGTATTACAACAAAATATATGTTAGAATTGATAAGAATCAATGCATGGACATTTAGGGCATACTCGCCTGAAAATGCATTATGAATTATTGTAAATATTTAATATTTAAGGAATAGCTGATAAGAGATAATGACTCTAACTATCGACAGTGAATGATATAAGTATCATATGATACGATGAAGTGGAAAAAACTTATATTTAATTAAGAACCACAAATAGTGCCTCGACTGAAGGGTAAATAGGTTAATTATGGACGGAATTAGTGCTTGAGTGGACTCAAATTAAAGAGCAGAGCATCCGCAATACAGTGATACCCTTAGTTCCCAAATCTGAGTTATATGAAAAAAGTTATAGACGATTATAATTTTTCCAACAAATCTAAAAGATTTGATAGCGTCATTTCTGTAATCTCGAACCCGAAGTCAGATGCTTAGAAATAAAATTTCTTAAATTATTAAGGCATATGGGTATGAGATTAACCGATTTCCAACCAATAAGAAGAGCTGATTTCGACAGAAGCCGAGCGGGACAGCGAAAGAAAGCATCATGAAGTAACTGATCATCAACGCAGATGGAAGGAGTCTCCCACGAGAGTTTATTTTTAAAATGTGCGCATTCCCTAGTTGGTAAACAATTAAATATAACCTAACTTTTGTATAAATAACCCCGATCGAGTGAAGCGCTATCAGTGATGTGAAAAGTGAACAAGCCATTGCCAGTGTATAATATCGGCAGTGATGAGTGAAATAACAAGGGAGTATTTAGACTTGGCGACATTTTATTGAATATTAAATGTTTATCAAAATAAGAAATTTTTGTGTTGATACCACGTTAGTCAAGTACACTTATACATGACTAACCTAAATAATGATTATTAATTAACAAGTTATTGAACTAAAGCTCTCAATTTTATTTATTCATTCTTTATGAAATATTATTTAATTTTTAAAAGGAATTGTAAATTGAATTTACTACTTAACCCTTACTGGTGTGAGCAAACATAGATGCTCATTTGACTAATCAAAACGAAAGACAATTCATTTCTAAACAATAATTGAGAACCGTCAATATGGTTAATGAATAATAACAGTATCATTAACAATTATTATGTGTAATTATAAGATTTTAAGGAAATCAATTTAAATATTTTTAATCATTAACTAAGAGGAATTGACACTCTAATAACCTACCTGTTACGAAAGTTACACAGACGATGCAGTGCTGTGTTTGCACATTAAGAAAGTATAAATATACTTAACTTGCACTGAGATTATAAATTAATCTTTATATTTTGTTTTTTACAACCATTTAAGGAATATTATTCCGATACTCAACAATTTTAATCGTATCGCACATACTTTAACATAACCTGTGGAGTTCATAGCAGGCGTGCCTGATACGATAGTTTCCAATATTATAATTAAAAACTTTTTTATATTTTGTAATCACTCTCCATAATACGTTATTGTCGTATTTAAGTATTTTTGTAGCCAGTATCTTGTATACTAAAAGAATTCACGGTTTTTTGGTAATTATAAATAAAAGTCTAACCAAACCAGGTTAGCACAGTACAATATAAATAATCAGTGTTACCAGCCCTGAGCTTTAAGAATCTCTGTGACAAGTCAAATTGTTTTCTGATGTTTTATAAAATGTTTTAAAGGGTTTTGAATGAAAATTCACTATTGTTAACAAACTACCATTTTAATTATAACCCTGTCAGTCTGTCATTTCAAGGTAGATTAAATTAATAACCAAAACAGAGCATTTATTTTATAAAGTGGCAATACGGCAAACCAGCGGCCGAGATTTGAATAACTTCAAAACAGTATCACAAATACAAAACAATTTTATTTACTTTATATCCAAATGTACACTGATGATAAATGTTGTATGAACTGTGTTATGTTATTTTAGTGCATTACAGGATCTACTTTGGAAGGTTGACACCAAGAAATAAGTGATAAGTGACAGGTAAATTCACCAGTGTCCAAGAAGAAAATTTAAACATTGTTTTCAGCTTTTTAAACCCTTTTGAGCTATCGATATTAATATTTAAACATCGATACACATCTAACTCGTCTAGTTATAGAGTGGCACTCCATCGCGGGGCTGAGTGATTGATTGATAGATTGAACAAAGGATACTCTACCAACTCGTCTAGTTATAGAGTGGCGCCCAACATTCGAGCATCGAATTAGGTCGATTAAACCTAACTAAATAAATAAATAGCAAATATTTTGAACCTTAATTCGAGCGGCAGTTACAATACGAGACTACAAAAATGATAAGGAGAGCGACTTCTAAGAAGCGAGCGGCGGAAGCCGAAAAAGAAACCAGAATGGAGGAAAAAGAAGCGACATCAGCCGAAGATGTAGAAGAAATTCTGACCGGAGTGGAACATAGACAACCCGAACATTTGGAGGAACTCCAGCAACCAGAAAAGAACCAACCTGAGAAACCAACGCAAACAGCGGACGCAAACTTTCTGGAAATACTGATGGCGATGGAATAATTAAATAAGAAGATGGAAGAAGGCTGAAAGGATAACAAGAAGGACATAGAGACACTAAAAGAAAATTTAACGGAAGAATTGAGCAAGAAGACTGAAGAATTACTAACCAAGAATATGGAATCATTGAAGGAAGATTTAAATAAAAAATTGGACGACAATAATAAGAAGATTGACGAAGGTCAAAAAGAACATCAGAAGAACTTGGAATTAATCAAAGAAAATTTAACGGAAGAATTGGGAAATAAAATTGGAGAAACCAATAAGAAAATTGCTGAATTGAATGAACAAATTGACAAGAAAATTGAAGCGATCCAACTCGACAATCAGAAGATGTGGCAACAGATGGCCGATAACACCAGGAGAACGGAAGAGATCGTCAAAACAACAATAGAATTGCTGAAGGAAGATAACTGGAAGAACACAGAATCGCTGAATAAGAAAATTGAGAAAGCCAGAGAAGAAAACCAGAAACACTGGGATGATTTACATAATAGCTTTAAGGAGGTGAGAGAAGAAAGAAGAAACGATAACAAACCAGAAACTGAAGCGGTACCCGAGGATGAAAACTTGGAACAACAAAATCTGCCAATGAATGATAATCAAACGGAGGTAAAAGAATTATCCGAAGATAAAAACACGGGACAAGTGAGCCCGAAACCCAAAGATACTGGAATCAAGAACCAAATAACTAAGAAAACGGAAGAGAAGAAGATGAAAATAAGAGGAATAATATGTCCCAAGAAAGTGAGAATTACACAGGAAATATTAGAGATGACTCGGAGTGGTCTAATTAATCTACTTAACTTCCCAGTCGTTGATCACAGAGAAGGAATTTATATGAAGGATTATAGAAGGAACTTCATGAAGATGTCCGAAGAGGATTACCATGTTACGACGAGGAAGATTGTAACCAATAATGTATTTAAAGTGGATACACCTGGAAGGAAAATACTTCCCAAGAGATTAGACATGTCATCAATAACCAAGATACGTGGAACATATTTGAGTAACAAACCAGATGATGAAGTGATAGAAGTGGATCTTAAAATAAATGAAGATTTAGTAGCAGCCAAGTGGAAGAACCGTATGATAAGTAGATACTTCACCGGTACAGAAACCGATCTGGACACAAAAATAATCCGAGGGAACAGAGCAACAAGGATAATCGACTATGGTTAAACCAAAATAACCATCCACCATTGAAGAAGAAGGACGAATGTTACAGATAACCGAATGAAGCAAACCAGGAAGGAAAGAAGAATAAAGGGAAATTACAACCAAACTTCACTGAAAAAATATATTGAAGACTAACTAGCATGAAGAGGCTGAATATTATTTTGAAAAAATACTTAGTGGTAATATTAATTTTGAAAATGATAATTGTGAATATGAAAATGAATGTTAACAAAATACTAATATAAAATGATATGATAATGCGTACATACATTAAGGGAAGAAAAAGAAGAATAATATACGAGGCAGACACCTAACAACTTGGCATAAAAAATATAAATTTCCAAGAGCCAGTCAACATGTAATTACCAGCTTACCCGTACATAAAAAAGAAAAAGATAATCTACGATGAGATTGCAAGAAGGAGGAGGAAGACAAAAGTGAATGAATTTTATTATAAAATGGATATACAATACATGAGACATGAAACCAAAACCAAGTGAGAGCCTATTAAGTGAAATATTACACAGATATTTGGGTGAAGAAGATGCAGAAGAATATAAAGTGGTCTACCAGAAGAAAGATTAACTGATACCGAAGAATAATGAACAATACCATTCTAAGAAGGACAATCAAGAGAAAATACCAATGAAGAACTGTAAATAGAGTTATCCTAGAGAATGATATGAAGATTAAGTTAAGATGAATCAAGAAGAGAAGAATATAATTAAGTATAAACCACAGATGCGTGAAGTAATCCCAAGAATGTTTATTATTAGTCGGAAGATTGACTACTTTTATTTTATATGATATGAATTAACTTAAGAATTGTTCCAGCAATCATTTGTATTTTGAACAGAGATGATTTACCTCTGAATTTATTTTATGTTAGTATGGCCAGCAGAGAATGAAGGTCAAGCGAACCACTCTGAGCTGCCCCAGCTAAAATGTTAGGGAAATAGGGAATTAAATAATCTAGGGAAGACAAATAAAAAGGAAGAAATAAGAAGTATGATTCATAAAAGAAAATGGAAGGATACAAGAAGAACAGAAGATTCAATATGAAGGAGAATAAAATAATTGATAAATTCTTCATTAAGTTAGTATAGGGATTCAGAATTAATCAATTTTATAGGAAGGCATATGTAACGTATCAAAATTATCGTTACATAAAAATAATATCAAATACCCAGAATGAAATATACCATGAACATATCTGAGACAGTATAGCCAAGAAACACCAACAGAATGAAAAACTACACTAAAATGTAGAAGTCAAACGTATATCCATGGATAAATAATTTGAAGAATATAAGCACCGTAGAAGGAAGAAATTATAATTGCATGAACCATCAATATTATCGCAAGAGGAAGAATGAACCAAACGACTACGTTAGCAACCAGGACCCAATAGATCATACAAGTGAGGGAAAATATCATACAAGTGAGGGAAAATATCGTATAAGTGAGGGAGAAAATATCATGTAAGTGGGAGAAAAATAATAAGAAGAGGAAGAAACCTAATAACAAGAAAAGGAAGAAACCTATATATAAGAAAAGGAAGAATGCATAATAAATAATGAAAAATATTTAACAAGGAACAATAAAATGACATTGCCAGTGTGAAGAAGACACGATAAATAAGGAAAGCATTTAATAAATGAAGAAAATACCCAGAGAATAAGAAGAATATACTACCAGTATGAAGAATACCAAACAAGTGAATAATGATACCCCAACAAGCAAGAACTTGAAGGAAAACCAAGTGAACAAGAACATAGTGTTGACAGTATAATAAGCAGCCACAGACAATGATAGTGAGTTACTTATGGTGAATTGATCAATACCAAAATACCACGATCTCAAACAAAAAACAAACAATAAAAGTGTAGTGTTTATAGATAGTGAAAATAATAAGTAGTGACAAAGATATACAATAATCTCAGTTAAACAACACAAACAATCAGTGTATTAATTATGAGACAAAAATATAATAAAGTAAAGAATGATAAAGACCACAAGTGTACTTAAAATAAGTAAAGAAATAATTGCTCAACTATGAAGGTAAATGAAATTATTTACCAGTAGCTACCATGACTGACATTGAATATGAAATCCTTACTAAATATAATTTTAAATGTCAGGAGAGTGAAAAGTAAAATCAATACAGAAAGTGATTACTAGTATATCAGAGATAAGACAACTTGTATTAGAAAAACAAAACAGTATACCCAAACCAAATGTAAACATAGAATGTGTATCAGTAACCAGTTAGAATTAGATAACAATATGTGAACAAATAGTAAATAATAGAAATGATATAAAGAAAACTATTGTACTAGATAATAGTAAAAATAATCATAGTAAATATATATAGAAATAAGCAAGAAACTAAACTATGAAATGTAAGCATTGTTGTCATTCAGTAGAATACCCACCTCAACTACACACACATAACCTCAACTGAACAGAATCTGCAACACAGAATCACAAATAACAATTAGAAAAACACTAATGAAAGTTTTTACAGGAACCAATAACCAAACTAGAATAAATAGTAAATAGAATAAACCCAGTATGAAGTAAGGAACACAAATATATACCCTATGTTGTTTAAACAAATCATAGCCAATTTACCAGACTACAGAGTGACTGACAGAATTACATAAAAACTCAGATAAAACTAATCAAGAAGAGGAGATTAGCATAACAGTAGTTACATGAATACTCGATACCTCTTTGAGAACCATTAACAAACATTAATTACATAAATTTAGTTAATAATAATAATAAACATGTCAGGTGGAACTAGATGTAAGTGGCAATCCAACAGAGAATTGTAAATAATTAACACAGCAGGGAATATGATAGACCCAAGATAAGCTGTAGACAAAGACTAAAGACCTATTAATGGATGAAAATACATCCCTAATACAAAAATAATGTAAAATGAGAGTATCAATATGGCAGGACCCATTACATGATTGTAATAAAAACACTCAGTGTAAATAAACGAAGCTATATTAGTGAATACAAAGCTTCACACAAGATGTAATATCATTTGATGTTCAAACTAAGGACAAAATAATTGTATTAGAACAAAATATATGTTAGAATTGATAAGAATCAATGCATGGTCATTTAGGGCATACTCGCCTGAAAATGTATTATGAATTATTGTAAATATTTAATATTTAAGGAATAGCTGATAAGAGATAATGACTCTAGCTATCAACAGTGAATGATATAAGTATCATATGATACGATGAAGTGGAAAAAACTTATATTTAATTAAAAACCACAAATAGTGCCTCGACTGAAGGGTAAATAGGTTAATTATGGACGGAATTAGTGCTTGAGTGGACTCAAATTAAAGAGCAGAGCATCCGCAATACAGTGATACCCTTAGTTCCCAAATCTGAGTTATATTAAAAAAGTTATAGACGATTATAATTTTTCCAACAAATCTAAAAGATTTGATAGCGTCATTTCTGTAATCTCGAACCCGAAGTCAGATGCTTAGAAATAAAATTTCTTAAATTATTAAGGCATGTGGGTATGAGATTAACCGATTTCCAACCAATAAGAAGAGCTGATTTCGACAGAAGCCGAGCGGGACAGCGAAAGAAAGCATCATGAAGTAACTGATCATCAACGCAGACGGAAGGAGTCTCCGACGAGAGTATAATTTTAAAATGTGCGCATTCCCTAGTTGGTAAACAATTAAATTATATAATTACCTTATTATCCACTCTGGTGATACAAAGTTTCGTTAGTTATGACGCGTTTCGGGATTAAGTCCCATCCTCAGATAACATTTATTTAAATATAATAAATTAATATAATAAAAATCACAACCATGATACTGGTCAAATCAATAAAATAAAATAAATAAAACTACAAATCGCATGTGAAATGCAATACGAACCACGGCCAGAGCTCCCGCATGCGTTCACCCTCAACCGCGATCGTCACGCGACTGGTCAAAGATTAATCCAAACCAATGGCAGTATCGAACAAGTAGTTTGATGCAAAATTTATTTGATCATTTAGTAAACTGTTTTTAGTGGTACTATTTCTAGACTAGCCAGAAAAACCGAACAATATGCTAGCACGTTTAGAATCAAAGAAGAAATTAAATTTCTATATAGCAAAAAAATATCATTGAATTTGGCAATGTATAAATCTCAATTGGAATTATATAACATGGTACATCCTGCATTGATCGATAGTATCATAGAGCAAATTAACAGATACGTTACAAATAAGATTAGACTTCACAAACATAAACAGGCAATTAAAATCAGCCATTTAAGTAACAGTAAATATAAAGATAACATCGAAAGCACACACAATTTCTACCCTAGAGTAATAAATACAACAGACGTCACTTTAACTGAGGCAGAAACAAAACTTATCAGCAAAGGTCTAAATTACAATTTTCCCCCCAACCTCAAAAATAAACATAACTTAATTAAAGAAATAATTGAAGCCGAGTCAGTGATAAAAATCATTCCTGACCAAGATAAACAAAATGAAATAAGGGTATTAGTAAATAATAAGTTTAATAAAATCATTAAAAACAAGAACAGTAATCATATACAAAATAAAGTTAATTACACTAAAGCACAACATGAACAACAACGTATAGCTATACAACTAAATAAAAAACTTTCTAATAATAATATTTACATAACCAAGGTAGATAAAGGAAATTCTATAGCCATGCTGAAACTTGAAGAATACACGTAAAAAGTGTACAACTTTATAAATGACAACAATATTACTAAGTTGACGTCCGACCCCACTAAGAAGTACACTTTAGAACTGAATAAAACAATAAATAAATGCACGCAATTATTTGATAAGCGCACACAATCCTCACTAAAACGAATAAATGCTAGTGCGCCTTGTTTAAGGGGTCTTCCGAAAGTACATAAACAGAACACTCCAGTTAGACCTTTGGTTAATTTTACAACTGCCCCCGGTTATAGAATAGCAAAAACCTTAGTAAAAATCATCAGAGAGCACACCAACTTAGAAAATAATCGGAGTGTAAAAAGCTATAAAGATTTTATCAAAAATGTAAACCACGTTACAATTCAACCAAACCACAAACTAGTATCATTCGACATAGTAGATTTATACACTAATGTGCCTATTGATGAAACATTAACTAACTGCCACAATTTAATGAATAAAGGTAATGAATAACTCAGACACAATTTAATGAATAAAGGTTTTTTAGAAATACAGAAAGTTGACCAACTGATGATGATACTAAAAACCATTCTTAATCAAAACTATTTTTCATTTGAAGATACATATTATAAACAGAAGACTTGCCATGGGATCTCCAATTTCTGGCATCCTGGCGGACCTATATTTAAACCATTTAGAAAATACAACAATTTTAAAAGATAATTATTTCGCCAATAAAATCATCCATTATTCCAGATATGTTGATGATACCTTTATTATTTTTAACAGGAATGCCAGACAAATAGAATTATTTAAAAATTACTTAAACAAAATTCATAATAAATTAAAATTTACTATGGAGATCGAAAACAACAAAAGTATCAATTTTTTAGACCTAACTGTATTACATAACGGGAATAATTTAAAATACAAAATCTTTAGAGAACACACTAATACTGACACAGTAATACACTGTGATTCACATCATCCCGTTACACAAAAAATGGCAGTATTTAACAGTCTTGTCAACAGACTTTTAAATGTTCCCCTCGAAAAGGAGGACTACTTAAATGAGGTTAGCACTATCAAACAAATAGCTATAAACAACGGGTATAAATCTACAATAGTTGACAAAATAATAAATAAACATAGAAAACGTTTAGAAAATAAAAATTCAAATTGTATAAAAGCAAGTAATAAAAATTATAAATATCTTTCTGCTAATTTCACAGGTATTATGCCAAATATTTTAAGACCCGTTCTCAAAGATAATGACTATATCTTATCATTTAAAACAAATAATAACTTGAGAAATTATTTCAAAAACAAAAACAAAATACCTTTAAAAAAGAAAACTGGTGTATATAAAATAAAATGTGATGATTGTGAAGCGTTCTACATCGGTCAATCAGGCAGATGTTTTTATAAAAGATTTTTAGAACATATTCCCAAGCCAAGTAATACTAAGTCCAATTTTGCACAACATTTAATATCAAGCGGACATAAATATACGGGCTTTGAAGAAAATTTAACAGCGTTGCATTTTTGTAAAAAAGGTAAACGGATGGATAGTCTGGAGGAGTTTGAAATTTATAAAGCAATAAAAAATAGTACCACTAAAAACAGTTTACTAAATGATCAAATAAATTTTGCATCAAACTACTTGTTAGATACTGCCCCATCGGTTTGGATTAATCTTTGACCAGTCGCGTAACGATCGCGGTTGAGGGTGAACGCATGCGGGAGCTCCGGCCGTGGTTCGTATTGCATTTCACATGCGATTTGTAGTTTTATTTATTTTATTTTATTGACTTGACCAGTATCATGGTTGTGATTTTTATTATATTAATTTATTATATTTAAATAAATGTTATCTGAGGATGGGACTTAGTCCCGAAACGCATCATAACTGACGAAACTTTGTATCACCAGAGTGGATAATAAGGTAATTATATAATAGGTGATACGGTATGCAAAAAATAAGTAATTTAAACAATTAAATATAACCTAACTTTTGTATAAATAACCCCAATCGAGTGAAGCGCTATCAGTGATGTGAAAAGTGAACAAGCCATTGCCAGTGTATAATATCGGCAGTGATGAGTGAAATAACAAGGGAGTATTTAGACTTAGCGACATTTTATTGAATATTAAATGTTTATCAAAATAAGAAATTTTTGTGTTGATACCACGTTAGTCAAGTACACTTATACATGACTAACCTAAATAATGATTATTAATTAACAAGTTATTGAACTAAAGCTCTCAGTTTTATTTATTGATTCTTTATGAAATATTATTTAATTTTTAAAAGGAATTGTAAATTGAATTTACTACTTAACCCATACTGGTGTGAGCAAACATAGATGCTCATTTGACTTTAATCAAAACAAAAGACAATTCATTTCTAAACAATAATTGAGAACCGTCAATATGGTTAATGAATAATAACAGTATCATTAACAATTATTATATATAATTATAAGATTTTAAGGAAATCAATTTAAATATTTGTAATCATTAACTTAGAGGAATTGACACTCTAACCTACCTGTTACGAAAGTTACACAGCATCAGTGCTGTGTTTTCACATTAAGAAAGTATAAATATACTTAACTTGCACTGAGATTATAAATTAATCTTTATATTTTGTTTTTTACAACCATTTAAGGAATATTATTCCGATACTCAACAATTTTAATCGTATCGCACATACTTTAACATAACCTGTGGAGTTCATAGCAGGCGTGCCTGATACGATAGTTTCCAATATTATAATTAAAAACTTTTTTATATTTTGTAATCACTCTCCATAATACGTTATTGTCGTATTTAAGTATTTTTGTAGCCAGTATCTTGTATACTAAAAGAATTCACGATTTTTTGGTAATTATAAATAAAAGTCTAACCAAACCAGCTTAGCACAGTACAATATAAATAATCAGTGTTACCAGCCCTGAGCTTTAAGAATCTCTGTGACAAGTCAGATTGTTTTCTGATGTTTTATAAAATGTTTTAAAGGGTTTTGAATGAAAATTCACTATTGTTAATAAACTACCATTTTAATTATAACCGTGTCAGTCTGTCATTTCAAGGTAGATTAAATTAATAACCAAAACAGAGCATTTATTTTATAAAGTGGCAATACGGCAAACCAGCGGCCGAGATTTGAATAACTTCAAAACAGTATCAGAAATACAAAACAATTTTCTTTACTTTATATCCAAATGTACACTGATGATAAATGTTGTATGAACTGTGTTATGTTATTTTAGTGCATTACAGGATCTACTTTGGAAGGTTGACACCAAGAAATAAGTGGTAAGTGACAGGTAAATTCACCAGTGTCCAAGAAGAAAATTTAAACATTGTGTTCAGCTTTTTAAACCCTTTTGAGCTATCGATATTTTAAACATCTATACTCATCTAACTCTAGTTATAGAGTGGCGTTCCATCATGGGGCTAGAATAAAATAACAATAATACCAATCAACTCGTCTAGTTATAGAGTGGCGCTCCATCGCGGGGCTTGAATAGATTGAACACACTCTACAACTCGTCAAGTTATACTGTGCAGTTACGTTTTACCTTTCAGCACCTTTTACCTTTATTAGTTGTTTTCTTCAAAAGACGATGTTTTGTTATCATGTGAAATTAGTAAAAGAGTCAATAGACATTCTGTAGTACTTGAAAAAAAAACTTTTCTGGATACACCTTCAATTGTTCATACAGAAGTTGAAATTTTCCTTTGTGTGCTCTTTCACTTAGTAGAGGGTGGATCCAGAATCTCTTAATCCTCTTACGCGTTTGACATCTAACCAGAAGCACGGCTATGCAAACTTTATCTACAAAATCCATGACCTGTTACATGTCACTCATCGACTATGAATAAACAACAGCACTGCCATCTGATTATAAACCGCCTGTGTGACTACACTTCGCGTCCGTGCACGTGTGACCACTGTGTTTTTCCAAACTCCACGGGCGTGCACGGCTGGAAAAAAAAACTCGTGTAACCATGTACTAATTTGTCCAATTATAAGATTGTTTGCTGTTTACAGATCGGGATATGGAACTGAATACAGTGAAGCAGAAGGAGAGATGTCTGTGGATTCAACACGAGACAGTGGATTAGGACGATTAAACTCCATTGATGATTTGGTGCTGCCTGGTACGACAGACAGTCGCATGGAAGAAGTAATGGATGACAATTCTCAAAGTGGTACCAGTCACGATGCACATAGTCCATGTACATCAGCTGTTCATTCCGACAGTGATTGTGGTAATTGTTAGATCTCAAAAGAACCTGTTAAATTATTTTGTAACATAACATCGAATAATGAAAGAGATAAAGACTTATTTGTTTGTAGTTTTATACAGTGAAACCTTGATATAACACTCTTCTGCGGACCAGCAAAAAAGTGCTTTATATCGAGGGTTTCTTTATATAAAGGTCCCAATTTTACCTATTTAATTTGCCGGGACCATGAAAAATGAGCGCTACATCAAGGGTCGCATTTTATCACAGGGGTGTTATATCGAGGTTCCATTATATTTCTGACGTAAAGAGTAAATGGAAATACTTTTCATACACTTTGTGTTCCTAGTTTTGTTACTGGTATTGTTTTTATTTTTTGTTACTTTGTGTGATACATGTAGTTAGAGATATCACGATATCCAGAACCTCAAAAAAGACATGAAAACCCAATGTCTGTAAGCCTATCATGATGAGAGTATTTTTTTTTTTTTTTTAATACGGTTTTCTAATTCTGAAAATGTTCAGTCTTGAAAAAGGGAAATTTTGTTCAGAAAGTTAAAACATACAGTTAATATTCATTACACACATTGTTTAATGGTCAGATTTTTCATTCGTTCAGTTAAATTTATATATTTACGTATGTTATAAAACTAGTAGGTAAAATAGAGAACTATTTTGTTTGTAATATGGTTTCAGAGAGAGAGAGAGAGAGAGAGATAGATAGATAGTCAAGTTTAAAAATATTTTTATGCAGTTTGCATATAATAAAGCTTGCATACAATATTCATTGAGTTTCCTTATAATTGATCATAGTTCACTTTGTGTAGTTTTTATAATAGCCTATATTGTGGGGTGTATCCTGATAAATTGTACACAGTGTGGTTTATTTGTAATTATTTGTTCTAATCCACAGAACAAACTTATCATTATTATTTGTTGGCTATCTTTATTACATTGAAGTTTTACAATTTTGACCAAGTGATGAATGAAATGTCACGGTTTGCTCTGCGATTTTGTAGGCCTGCGATTCTTCTTCTGATAGTTCCTATCCGTTTCAGATGTTGGATATCATACACACTATTTTAATTTTCTGTACTGCTGCACGGAATAAGTCAGTTGTATTCATGCCAAATCAGGTCCTTAAATTTCTCAGCCATGATATTCTCGGTCGCCCAACTCCTCTCTTTCCAAGTACTTTTCCCTGTAGTATGGACTGCAATAAGTAAAATCTCTGTTCATTTCTCATGAGATGTTCCAGATACGGAAGCTTTCTTATCTTCACTGTGTGAATAACTTCCCTTTCTTTTTTCATTGTTCTAAGAACTTGCTCAGAATTCTACAGTAGAGCCACATTTCTAAAGATTCTAATTTCTTAGTTGTGGGTTATGTCAAAATCCAAGGTCTGCTATTACAGCCTTAAAATTTATGTTGCTTTATTAGCTTTGCTTTACTATTGGTGCTCCAGTATTGGTATCAGAATAGCCAGTAAACTAAACAGATCCACGGATTTCAAATTACATACATATATAAGAAAAAATAACACTAGTTTGAAATTTTTTATCGTCACAAACAACTTCGTCAGTAGAAAAATACAAAGAGAAAATAGGTTCATTTGTGTTGAGTAGTTTACCATGACTGATGAAATTGTTTGTGATAATGAAGTATTTAAAACTAGTTTTTTATTTTTGTTTTTTTTTTCTAATTCATTGTAAAGAAAATTTGTTGGCCTTCTCTGTAATAATTTTTAAGCTTTTGAGTTTAGTAATTGGTAATTAGTAATTCTAAATAATTTTGATTCAGATGTTTGATAGCGTTATGAAATCGGTACTGTCCCAATAAATCCGTACCTGCACTCATTATTGATATTTTGATTATGTAATTATTGGCATCGATATGTAGTGAATATTGTATATGCATTAGTTAGTTAGTATAACTCATCAAAACGTATTTGTGTATGTTATAAAATAGTTTGTCAGCGATTGTAGTCTTGTTTCATTATCATATTTTTTACAAAAAATGTTTCTAGCAATAATGTAACTCCGATGGATGCCTGTGACACCAAAATTTGGAATTTTTAGGTTAACATGAAAACAGTTACACATGGAAACCAATATGCTTATAAAATAATATAAAGCAATATGCTTGCTTTTTGTAAAATCCATGTAAAACAACTTGAAGTAAGGCGGATTGGCCCTTGGTCCTTGCCTATTACTATACATGTCTCCCTTTTGGGGGCAGAACTCATTTTTGACCGATGCTCAGCTTTTGTTTCGCAAAAAATTTGCTTCCAGTGAAATTTTCAAGATTTTACTGGATGACACAAAAGAATTTTGACTACCTAACGATTAACAAATCTTGTTTTCATTTGTTAACGCATTTTTTGTTTGTTTGTTTTAATCTTATAATTCAGAATTAATTGTATTTTTCATTTTTGTATTGTTTTTTGTTAAAAAAAACGTGTTCTTTGTTTTGAATGTTTATCTTTTTCAAGTACTGTGGAGACACATTAAAAGTCATACATTTCCTAACCATGGCTTTTATTTTTTTTTACAGTAAGCTAAAAACCAGAAACCATTATTATCTTAACCTTGCAAATGAAAACAACAGGTATTTTTCCTTTACATTAAGACAGAGGTCTGCAAACTACTGCCTCCGGGCCAGGCCCGCAGCAACCGGCCGATGCTGCGTGCAGTTTTTAAATATATCGTCAAAATACTTTGTAACGGTATTGCTCTTTTACCACTTCTAAAATAATACAAATGAAACTCACTTAATCACTCACTGCCGCCAGAATATTACTTACCGTCATAATCCCATTACTTCGAACTTACCTTTTAAACTGCCCAGGTCACCAGCATATTTTATAGATGAATATGTAAACTTAAACACTCTTGCCCTTATAAAAAATTAAATTAATCCTGCTATCTGACTTCCCTTTATTTCGGAAAACTCCCCAGAACATTAGACGAGGTTTTCAGCACAGAATAGGAAATGGTAATTGCGTAACACGTATTCATGATAATTCAAATACTATTTTATTTACCATAAAAATTGACTTCTTCCTTTTCCTTCACGTTTTCTATAGTTTTGTTAATAAGGTTACAATATAAAAATATGTAAATTCTATATATACGAGGGGTACCCAAAAATAACCGGAATAGCGCTGCGATTGGCGGAGCTTACGTAGTACGCATTTCTCCCGCTAGGCGAGCGTAGCGCAACTCGTTCCGAGTTCAGTGCCGTCATTGTTGTCGCCTGGGAAGGTTGTGTCCGGTCACAGTAATTCGTTTTGTAAAAGCAGTTTCGCTTGCTCCTCGTTTTTTGTCATGGCGGATTTAAGTGAACAGCGCGCTGCTGTGAAATTTTGCTTTCTGCTTGGGAAAAACGCCACAGAAACTGTTGTGATGTTGAAAACAGCTTACAAGGATAGTGCTATGGGAAAAAGATAAGTGTACCAATGGTTTTCTCGTTTCAAAGAAGGTGAAATGTCAATTGATGACAAACCTCGTTCTGGACGTCCGTCAACTTCCAGAATTGACGAAAATGTTGAAAAAGTTCATACAATCGTGTTTGAAGACCGACGACGGACCATTGAAGAGATTAGTAAGTTATCTGGAATAACTTGGAGCTCGGTTCAGCGAATTTTGTCAGAAGATTTGGGGATGAGGAGGGTCACTGCAAAATTTGTGCCTTGGGTCCTGACTGAACAGCAAAAAGAGAATCGAGTTGAAACATGCCGTGCATTGAAAGACCAGCTCCGAACCAACCCAGATTTTTTATCCAAGGTCATTACTGGTGACGAGTCATGGTGCTATGGTTACGACCCCAAAACTAAACAGTCAAGCCAGTGGAAAACTTCATTGTCGCCTCGCCCAAAAAAAAGATCATCAAGTGAAATCAAACATCAAGACGATGCTCATTTGTTTTTTCAATGTGACAGGGGTAGTGCATTCTGAATTCGTCCCACTAGGTCAGACTGTTAATCAGGCTTTCTATTTGGAGGTTTTAAAAAGATTGCGTAACAATGTGCGACAAAAAAGGCCCGATTTGTGGCAGACGAGGGACTGGTTTTTCCACCATGACAATGCACCTGCTCACGCAGCCATTTCAGTGCGCCAGTTTTTAGCAAAAAACATGACTCCCTTGCCCCACGCCCCTTACTCACCTGACATCGCTCCGTGCGATTTCTTCTTGTTTCCGCGAATGAAGAGGGACATGAAAGGACGTTTTGACGACGTGGAAGCGGTAAAGAGAAAAACGAGGCAGTAGCTGTCAGCCATCACAACAGACGAGTTTGAAAAATGTTTCCAGGAATGGGATTGCAGATTGGACAAATGTATTAAGTGTAATTGAGAGTACTTTGACGGTGATAAGGTTGTTTTGTAAAAAAAATTAAATACATAGCTTTAAAAAAAAATTCCGGTTATTTTTGGGTACCCCCTCGTATATTATCGAACCAATACTCTCCTTATGTTTTCTTTCTCCCCCCTTTATTACATCACTCACTCTCTCGTTCTTTTAACTTTTCGGTCTACCAAAAAATCATCCGAGGCTACGGTTAGTTTTATGTCCTCTCTGTTTGCCGACTGCTATTCAACTTTTTTGTTAATCAACTGCCCGCCAGCGTATGCGTTTTTATTGCACCTTCTCTGATTGGCCGGTTTGAACTGGGCCAACCCACTCCTGCAGCTGTTGCCTCCTGATGAAACTGGCTTGTGTGAATTACGTGTTTCACTGTAATTCACAGAGAGACTGAGTTGCCAGCGGTTACGTAATACGTCTAGCCGGGCGGTCTAGACATAAACAACTTTCAATAACATTGTGCAGTTTTGTGAAAGCAGGGGTTCCCAATAGGTGGTGTCTTGTATGAATTGACAACATTTTATTAACATCTTTCTGCCTCCCAATTCTGTACCGTTACAATACCCCCCCCCCCCAATGAGAGGTTTTGTCCTGAAGCATAAACACTCTCATTGCCTAAAACCTAAGAGGATCAGTGAGGATATAGCACCGCAACCCCCCTTAAATCCTTACTAAAATCATGGGTACTTACCCCCCTAGTCCGGTGGCTGTGGCCGCACCTATCTGACCTTACTGGACTTCTCGCTCGAGATCCCAACACCATAAAATCAGACAGGCACGTCACCACAGTATCACCTGACTCTGAAACATTCAGTTAAAATGTCAACAACTGGCGTTTCACTATCCCATATCCCCGACTGATTTGTTTACTCTTAGTCGTATACTGGTTAGATTTTTTATAAAGTACTGGTTGTTTATCTAATTTGTTAATATACAAATACCTCTGTTCTACATTCATCACTCTTAAACCTGTACCGTGACTATAGAAAATACAATGTTTACATGGCAACATAATCTTACTGCCTACTTACATCTAATACATAAAAATCCCATACAAGTAGCTATTAGTACTTTTCTCCCCTAGCAAAACACTATCCCCACCAAAATTACAAATGGTTTACATGAAAGACAAATAAATCATAACCTTACTATAAAATACAGGTTACACACACCAAAATACTTTATTAGCTTTAAATTTAAATACAATTTATGAACATTATAATTTTAATCTCAATTATCCATTACCTAAACATTTTCCTTGTTTATCTTTTATTATCACTTCTATGATTATTACATTATTCCATCATCTGTTACGCAATTCAAAACAAAATAAATTTAAGTTCATTACTAAAATCCACAATTTAAATTAATTTAATTCCAACCCCAATTTAATTTCCGTTACTTTAATTATATTGTATTCAAAATGATTCTGCATTAATAAAATCCTCTCACATAAATTTCAACTACATTACAATCAAAACACTAAGTTAGTTCATTATATTGTTCACAAAAAGTTAACTCAATTTAATTACATCTTGTATTTCTTTTATTTCCTAATAGAATTCAGTTATGGCAATAATGCCTCAAAATAAAATGTTATTGTCATTATCAACTCCATCATAACTGTAAACATTAGTCATACAAAGTACATGTCAACAACAAAACCTAGTATACAATAATACATCTAACACCCATACAGATTTATTTACAAATGTTCGTCATATCATTTCATTGTTTACCACACTTCATTCTCACCCCATTACCGACCCATTATTGCCCAAATGTCCTAGTGAGGATCTCTTATCCTCATAAACCACTTGTGATGTCTGTGCTCCACATTTAACCCCAGAAAAATTTGCCCCCTGTTCACCCTCTTCATTTAAACTATCTCTATACTCTCTTTCTAACTCATAAACTCTAAATGCTACTCTGTTACTAACCCCAAACAATTTTCTACTCTTATCATTATTTCTACTATTTACCATATCGTGCATAAATACCTCATTATCAGCTACTTTGTTATTATTATTCACCATTATTTCACCCTTGTTAACATCATCATGATTAACATTATTACTCACCTTATATATTGTCACCTGTTTTGCCTTTAAACTACAACCGTTATTATTCGTAATTATTTCCCCATTATAATTATAGTTATCACTATTAATTCCACTTACCTTATCAATTATCACCTTGTTTGCACTTAAACGAACCTCTTTCTGATTATCACTTGTTTTAACCTCACCTACCTCGTTTTTTATCTCTTCGTTATTTTTCATAATTATCTCCCCATTATAATTAACAACATTATTACCACTTACTTGTTTTAATTCGACTTCTGTATTCTCTTTTAATTTATGTCTATCTCCTTTCCACATCTCGTTTTGTTTTTTCATATCATTAATCATGTCATCATATTTAGCAGACAGCATCTTCATCACAGTCATCATGCGCATCCTAAAATCTCATTCACTCATATCATCATTTACTTACCTCATTATCGGTTCCCTGATCGCCTTTATTCTCATTTAATTGAGCTGTCTCTTTACCATTTCCTACCACCACTATACTATCATCATTATCATTAGGCCTATTCACTCTTTTATTCTCTACCCCTATCACTTCAACTATTTTACCTTTTTATTTGTCATCTCACTACCAATAATACTATGGTTTTTAATTTCAGCGAATATTCCCTCTTCTTGTTCTTCCATTCGTCTCAAATTATCATCCAGTTTACACCACTCATCGTTCGTCATTTTATCCACAATCCCTCTGAATTCGCCTTCCCATTCATCCCACACGAAATCTATATAATTAGTAAAATAGTTTACCTTTTTCTTGTCCGTCTGGTGGCCTTTTCTCTATATTTCATTCAACGCGTTTCAGGACATATGCCCCATCATCAGGATATCCCTTGTTGAAGTTCGTCGATCGTTAAAATATTAAAAACACTGTAAACATAACAATAAATATAATATAAACATAAAAACACATAAAATACCCAGATTTTAGACACACACGATATCGGTGGTGCGCACCACGACATGCTATAGTCGACTGCAGTGTTCATGTTATATGTTGTGCACTATGGACCTTGTTCTGTATTCTTATCGCTGTGTCGTATAATAGATTGGACTGGAAATTCAGCTGATCGTTAAGGATGACTTCTTCTGTTTTTTTATTTTTGTAAGCTTTATATATTTCGTATTCTTCGATAGCATTCATATAATTTCCTTTTCTGCATATATGGAGGGGTTGAAAGTTCGTTGTGAAATCAGTATAACTATGGTTGTTGTCCATCAGATGGCGCGCGTAATTTGACACTGTTTTACTAAATTCTTTTTTAGGTAAATGTTCTTTGAATCGTCTTTTAAAAGGTCTACCAGTTTGGCCAATGTAAAAGCTGTCGCAATCATTGCATATTATCCTATAAACGCCCGTCCTGTCTTCAATTGATTTTGAATGTTTAGGTAAGAGTATCTTATTAATGTTATTATTAGTTCGGTAAGCCATTTTAATATTTATCCCACCGAATACTTTGTTTAAAATTTTGGGTAGGGTGTTACCATATTCTGATGCTATATACCTAATTTTATTTCTATTATTTTCTTGTAATTCTATGTTGTTTTTCTTCTTTCTGTGTTTCTTGACTAAATTGTCTACGATTGATCTTTTATAACCATTGGCCTTAGCTATGTATTTGATCGTGTTCAGTTCTTCGTGAAAATCTTTGTCTTCTAATGGTATGGAAAGTAACCTATGTATTAAACTATGATAAGCTGCCATTTTCTGAGAAAAGGGATGATGTGATTCAGCATTTATCGTGAGATCCGTGGTTGTCGGTTTTCGGTATATTTGATATTGGAATTTTTCATCTAGTCTTGTAATTGTCAGGTCGAGGAAGTTAAGTTTATTATTTATCTCTGTCTCAAGTGTGAACTGTATGTTTTTATTGACACTATTCATGTATGATTTCATATTTTCTATTTGTCGTGTTGTGCCATTAAAAATTATAAACGTATCGTCAACATAACGTGTATATGATATTATTTTCTTGGAAAGTTTATTTACGTTATTGAGCAAATATGTATTCTCATAGTGGTTTAAGTATATGTCAGCCAATAAACCAGATAAAGGTGACCCCATGGCTAGGCCCTTTTTTTGGATGTAATAATTATTATTAAATGTAAAATAATTTTGGTCAAGTACAACTTCCAGTAAATTCACTAAATCATTGATTTCTTCAGAATTACATATTTTGGCGTTAATAAGATTTTCTTTAAGGATAGTGAGAGTTTCTTGAACAGGGACATTTGTATACAAGTCAACAATATCAAAAGATGCTATTTTATAATTAGGTCGTAATTTAATGCTTTTCAATTTGTTAACAAGGTCAATGTTATTTCTTATACTATGGTTATTACTTATCTTTATACTGTTTTTTATTTTCACTGCAAGTTTTTTGCTGACATTGTAGCTCGGCGCAGTTGTGAAATTTATCAATGGCCTAATCGGTATATTGGTCTTATGGATTTTTGGTAGGCCAACAAATTGTGGTGCTTCTGCGTTAATGGGTTTTAGTGCACGGCGTGTGGCATTAGTGCACGGCGTGTGGCGACATGGATCTAAAACGAAATCTATTTCATTTACTTGTGCCTTAGCCATGTTAAACAAAATTATTTAGATAATAACTCTTTATATAATACCCACTATACTCCTGTTACTCAATAATTATTCAATTTAACTCAAAATACCCCACACATAAAACAGTTAGCAATACGTAAAAGTAAACACACAATAGCGCTACCAAAACGTAACCTTATTCAACGTACATATTATACGTTAATTTCACAACTTACGCCATTACCCAAATCCTATTTTCTGTGCCTCAAAACGGGTCTAATTCATATAATATTTATACGAACATCCTGGCAGCGGCGCCACTGTAACGGTATTGTTCTTTTACCACTTCTAAAATAATACAACTGAAACTCACTTAATCACTCACTGCTCCCAGAATATTACTTACCGTCATAAGCCCGTTACTTCGAACTTACCTTTTAAACTGCCCAGGTCGCCAACATATTTTATAGATGAATATGTAAACTTAAAAATTTTGCCTTTATAAAAAATTAAAATAATCCCGCTATCTGACTTCCCCTTATTTCAGAAAACTCCCCGGAACATTAGACGAGGTTTTCAGCACAGAATAGGAAATGGTAATTGCATAATAACTTACTCTTAACACTTATTCATGATAATTCAAATACTATTTTATTTACCATAAAAATTGACTTCTTTCTTTTCCTTCACTTTTTCTATAGTTTTGTTAGTAAGGTTACAATATCAGAATATGTAAATTATATATATATTATACGAACCAGTACTCTCCTTAATGTTTTCTTTCTCCCCCTTTATTACATCACTCACTCTCTCTTTCTTTTTACAATTTGTTTTTAAACCCTGTTTATTGAGCTCATTACCACTTCTCTTTACCGACACACTTCTGGCCAAAAATACACGAACTTGTAACTTTATCTCCTCCTTGTATTTAGAGGCACATGGTTTAAACTACGGTGCACTATATCGTTTTCGTCTTCTTCACGGAACTATCCGCATTCACTTTCTGAACATTTTTCTGGCAGTATTATAAACTGTTTGGTGTTGTTTTATGTCCTCTCTGTTTGCCGACTGCTATTCAACTTTTTTGTTAATCAGCTGCCCGCCAGCGTATGCGTTTTTATTGCACCTTCTCTGATTGGCCGGTTTGAACTGGGCCAACCACTCCTGCAGCTGTTGCCTCCTGATGAAACTGGCTTGTGTGAATTACGTGTTTTGCTGTAATTCACAGAGAGGCTGAGTTGCCAGCGGTTACGTAATACGTCTAGCCGGGCTGTCTAGACATAAACAACTTTCAATAACATTGTGCAGTTTTGTGAAAGCAGGGGTTCCCAATAGGTGGTATCTTGTATGAATTGACAACATTTTATTAACATCTTTCTGCCTCCCAATTCTGTACCGTTACAACTACAAATATTATAACATTTTACTAAATATGTAAACAAGAAATAAGTATAAAATCAAAATTCAGGGCTAACTTGCCAGATGAACACTTGAAATCCATTCAAGTGATAGGAGCATCAAAATTTGACCCAAAATGAACAGACATTATATGTCAGAAGCAAATCCACACATCCCATACACACATAAGAAACATCTTTGGATGTATGTTATTTTTTCCGTACTTTTATTTACATTATTTTGAATGAATGAATTTTGTTTTTGATAAGTCTGCTTATTTTTATTTAAATACTTATTTTATTAATTTGATTATTTCGTAAAGTTAAAAAAAGTGTGTGTGTGTGTGTGTGTGTGTGTGCACTTATTTATTTATATTTATATTGTTGGCCCCCTGACTTCCAAGATTTTTCATTTCGGCCCTCAAGTGAAATAGTTTGGGGAAACTTGCATTAAGAAATAGAACAATTCACATCGATACAATTGCATACTCAAAACATTAAAAACGTAATGTGGGTACGGATATTGGGACACTACCTAAAAATCTAATAGAAAAGACGCTGGAACATCTCCTGTCAATAATATTTGAACTGGATAAACAGATTGATATTTGTGTTATACCAATTTTTTTTTTTTTTTTTTACAGCTTGCAGGAGTTCTGTTGTTGTAAAGTGTAGAAAAATTCGGCGAAATCATGTCGGAAACAAAGACATAACTTCAGAAGCATGTAATCTCGAAGAGTGTATATCAAATGAAAAGTTGGAGCTTGTGTCAGGTGAAATAGTTGCCAGAATGTCAATTGAACAAGAGGAAGTGGAACTGGAAAGTGGGAGAGGGGAATGCTGCTTAGTGACGAGAAGACATCTGTCCTTGGATTCAACAAGAGACAGCGGCATTGGTGATGGCAGCAATAGTAGCCACAGTGCTGAAAGGCATATGTCTGTTGATTCTCAGTCAGACATTCCTACAAGCCTTGCGTCAAGACTACCAGGTACGAGCTGTGAACTTACATGTATAAATTATCAGCATAGACATCATCACTCTAACTAAAATCAGTATGTACTCTAATTGTATACTGCAAAATCTGATATAATAGTAAAAAAAGTGTGCAAATTTTGCAGCAGAGTCCTTCCAACAGAACCCCTAGTAATAGAAAAGTGCCAAGTCATGGCCGGCTCTAATAGAAGGCCGGAATATTAAACGTGGCAATGTTGTGTCAGAGGCCTGTGCACGCATAGTGTAATAAAATAGCTAAAGTGAACATGTTATATTTTGATTTAATTTCATAGCATTACTAAAATCATGAGTAGGCCTATTTATAGCTAAATCTAAATTAGAGGTCTGTGCACACTTAATATGATACGTTTAAGTTGAAGAAATTAGTGAATTAGTGTTAGGCCTAATGAATTAATTTTGTTCGAATTATTGAATTCGTATCGTATTTATGAGATAATTATTATATTTCTTGAATAATATAACAGTATTTTACATAATAAACTTAATTTACAAAAAATGAATTATAAAACTACTGTTTACCGGCAATTGAAAATGACGCGATTTGATTACTGAAATACATAAATTAAAGAGACCGTCTAGTCGGCCTCAATATCAGCTGGTTCCAGTGTTGCCATGTTTAATATTCTGGCCTTCTAATAGAGCCGGCCATAACCAGAGTCCATCAGTTTAAAAAATGTTTTCTAATGATTACTGAGAAGACCTAAAAGATATTTTTTAATTGTTAAAAAGTAGTTTAGTTCCAGAAATTCATTCTATGCAACTTCACACACACACACATAATTGTTATTAATTGGAACAAGATATAAGTGGAACGTACTGAATTAGTGGGTTAGAGCTATGTTCAGCATATAATAATCAAATACAATTTTGTTCTTTCAGAAAACACTTACTTCTTTTTACGTCCAAATCGATATGTATTTCCTGGAGCAGAAGTAATGGATGACACAGACGATGACGATGATAATAGATCAACAAGTGACTGCAGTGATTTGGGATCGGAAACGCAACAGAATTCATGGTTTTGTCAAAATCAGTTACCACCAACATAAATATTGTTGACTATTTGTAATTAAATTTGTTGAAGAAGCAAACTGTATCGGTTTTTGACGCTCTAAAGAAGTCAGTACTAGTAGTTATACAAAACAGTTTAATCTTTGTGTGTTACATGACATTTTACGTATACTGTTGTATAATATTTAACGTCCACCTGCTGTTTTCAGTTTGATCAACTGTGTTTCGGTGTAAATTTCTTTC
The DNA here is from genome assembly GCA_034769895.1 of Magicicada septendecula. Taxonomy (NCBI): domain Eukaryota; kingdom Metazoa; phylum Arthropoda; class Insecta; order Hemiptera; family Cicadidae; genus Magicicada; species Magicicada septendecula. The sequence goes on along the minus strand of CM068375.1, from coordinate 404,401,830 downwards.
TCAAGTAACAACACAAGTAACTTTATTGGTATATTAACAGAGTAAAATCATTTTGATTCATATAATGTGGGGTGTAAATCAATTCATATATAGATTTACACCGTATTTTTGTAATATGAATTTTAGCGGATAAGTATGTGAAGTGTTGATGCAAATTGTTTGCTTATATTTTTCCTAGACTGCACAATTCCATACAGTGTCTAATATGATATATTCAAGTTTTACCTGTTTCTCTATGATATTGGCATTACGTAGGAATTATAAAAATGTTAAAATTAATGTATAACTGCAAAGTATAGCAACCTTCTTGGACCAGTCAATTGGCGATACGGATTGATCCTTGTTAAACTTTTTTACTATTATTGTAAAATAAAGTTAACTTAAGCTTAAAGATTGTTGACGTAAGTGATTATTAATAAATTAAATAGGATTTTTTTATTTTCTTTAGACTGTTTTTAAAGCTCCAGTACACACACACACACACATTTAAATTCTTGAACCGTTAATGAAAGTGGTATAATTTTGTTGTAGCCTTCTTGCATTAGTAGTAAAAAATGTTTATATTACAGTTACGTAAAACAGCGATCGTGCATGCACTCGTGAGTGTTTACAGATGTGAGAATTTTACAGATGAGATTTACTCGTGAGTGTACAGATGTAACTTTAGAATTTCTACATTTCAAATACCATAGTTGGAAAACTGTAAGAAACTTCTGTTTAAATATTTTACTTTGTGTGTTTTGGTATTATTGAATATTTAAATTACTAAATTTCAGTAAAGTGTAAGAAATTTTCTGTGAAGCAAAATTTAACATCAGTGTGATAACCAACCAGCTGAAACTACGGTGTTTTTAGTTTTGTATTTTTAAATGTTCATTATAAACATTCTTTTTTTTACATAGTTTTGAATTAAGTTGATAGCTTTATTGATATTTTTTAGCTGCATATTCCATGCACTGAAGATTTTTTACTACTAGTCGCAAATGTAAATTTTTGTTTCAAAACACATCATAATAGATTTTATATAAACCTTATTAATATATACATAACTTGAAGGTGTATAAGTAAAATATAATTTTCTTTTGGAAATAGTATGGTTAGTTGTATTGAAGTATTGAGTTTTCCATAGCTGCAATGCTAGAGACAATGATGTGCATATGATGACTGCAAGGTCATATTTGGTAAAAGCAGTAGCCTTTTATATAATATTATTTTATTTTGGAAAGCTGACTTAAATATAATATATTATTACTTGAGAGGAAATTATTTATAGATAACACATAAATATGTTATTAATTCCACACAGATTCTTACATTTAAAGTTGTGAGAAATATGGGTGCAAGTGAAGAATATTCTAAAACAGTTTGTTTGTATAACATAAATATAAAATTGTTTTCATTGTACAGTAATTATTTATTATGAAATGTACACTGGGCTTGAATGCAATGTGATTGTTAATTTTTATAAGAATGTTCCTAAAAGATAAAAGAAACATTATATATGTTTAGTGGTAAATTTTTCATAGATGTAAGTTATGGAAAATAAATTCAAGTATTTTAGTAATTTGATGACTGTTCGTTTGTTTGCTTTTACATGTTGAATGTGTTTTTGGTGTGTGATAAGTAACAGAAGAAAAGAAATATCCCTCCATGTATAAAGTAAATTATAAAAGAAAAAATTGTAATTAAGTTGTAGTATTTGGTTACTTTAAATGCTACTTGGTGACAAATTATTATTTAATTTTAATGTGGATTGTTTTTAGTGTATTAATATATATGATTTTTTTTATAATTATTATCATTATATAATTAACAACTAGTTTAATTGTGTATAGTGATGTAAATTAAATTATTTTGCCTATTTTTGTGAGCAATGTAAAAAAACATTAACAATTGGTGCATAGTGTTTATACTGATATTAATATATATACCTATTTTACTGTAAGATGAACTGGCCATCGAAATAAATGTTCTGTAATGTTTGACTAACCATGTACATGTGTAAACTGTTATTACACAACACTGTGATGGTTTTATGTTTTTATAGTAAACAAATTTATGGTTTAGTGTAGAAGATTGATTTCTTTCTCTGAATCTTAATTTAGGGATTATTATTATTATTAAACATATAATAAGCTCAGAGCATTGAAAACCATATGAAAGAATAAATTTGTACAAAATATAACAAAGCTGAAGCTGAAGAAGCTTTAAAAGTGAAAACCGGTTCAGGTTATAAGGTAAAACTTTTACATTTTAACCCATAAAAAGTTTTGTGTTCAGAGTCGTGAAATAATTATATTTAGTAAAATATAACATTCGTGGTGGTGTCAAAAATTAAAGATTAGCACATACATAAACACGATGATATACATTTGATTCAAAAATGCAAATTATTCTGACATTAACAAGTTACATTCACTTTATTGAGATGGAGCCACTTCATCTTAACATGGGAGTAGATGTTGCATATTAATTGGTGATTGTGTGTGTAAAGTTCTACCAGTAATTTTGTGGTAATGTTAATTCGTATGTATATACATAATATATGTCATGTCCTATCTAGGCGTCTTGTTTTGTTGTTATTTTATATAATTATTGTTGATCATAATATAATATATATTGATACATTTTGTATGGTAATTGTTCAGTGATCTTTCATTCTTATTTAATGTGTTAAGAAAGCATGAATAAATAAGAATTAGTTGTTAATTTGTACATTAGTGTTGTGTATGAGTAAGATATTTTGGAAGAAATTATTTAAAGTTTTTATTTAAATCGTCATCAGACTGATGGTGGTGTCTTTTAAGTATTTCTTTAAATAACTGTTAACTGTAACTTTCGTCTTTAAGTAAAGCCAAAGTAATTGTTAAGTTGGATTTGTTTTTAAAGCATTGTGACTTTAATTTAGTGTCTGGATTGCTTGTATTATTTAAATTATTTAAAAAAAAAATAATGTTTTGTCATTTTTTAAGGAATGAGTGCCTGTAAAAAAAAAGCTGAAAAAAATATTTATGACTAAATGGATTCACGGTGTAAACTATTTTTTATGCATTATTTATTTTGAAATGTTAAATGTAAAGTTTCTTGTGCTACATTGATAAAGTGGTTCAGTGCTCTGCTCTGTCGCTGTTTTCCAATAGATATGTTTTGGAGTTTTTTTGTTTTTAATCACATGCGCAATACTGTCTTGTGACTAGTACAATTATTTGTGTTAAGCCATTCTAATATAACTTAAATTTACATAAGTTACCTATGATATATATATACTTTTTATATTAATTGTCTTTGTTCACTGTTAGTTAAAACCATGCTAAAGCAATAATAATTTAATTTACTATTAATATAATACTTTGATTCATACATACACTCACACCCACACATGCACATTAGACAAAAAATAGTTCAGGAATGTGTTATGGAGCATATAAAGCTGTTATAAAACTTAAATATATCTTTTTAAAAATGTTTCAAGTTATACTTCACAGTTTCTTCCATATGTAATGCATTTCGTGTGCGTTATTCAAAATTTTGTCATTTATGTTTGTTGTTTGTACGGTATACATGTTTTATATGGCTGTAACTGTGGGTTTATCTGAAAACAATACGTCATGTTACATGTGAAATTATGTAACGAGTATTTGGTAAAATTAGTGTCTAAAATTTGTTTAAATTGATTAATTACAATTTTTCTTCTGCCAAGATTATGAAGTAATTAGGAAAGCGTTTTTATCAAATTGCCTGTACTCTTGTAACATCACAGTTTTAAATAATACTATTTATATTTCAGAACATGATACATATTGTACATTTAATGATAAATATAATTTTTTTAACTATAAGTGCTTTGTGTCTTTCCATTGAAAACCTGCAGATAGAAGTATATGTTCTTTAGTGTACATAAGTTTGTATAATATTTTGTTGAAGTGTATTTAAAAAACATATGTTCATTCAATTCTGTTGGACTCTGAAAACAGATTGCAGATGGGTATACATTTGTTAAATTGAATCTGCAAAGACTCTGGATTCCAAATATCCACACTTAAAACCAAGGTGATAGCTTTTTGTGGAACTGATCCCGTACGAGCAAAAATTGTTATAGATGGTACTGTCCTGGAACAAGTTAGCAATTTTGAATACCTGGGCTACGTGTATCTTATAATGCAAGCAACGACGTGAATAAGTTGCATAAGTTCAACCTTATGTGCCGGGACCATTAGGCGAACCCGTGAGTCAGCAAGTAAACGAACATGCCTAAAATTCTACAAGGTGATGGCTCTTCCCACACGTCTTTATGGGTCTGAGAATTGGACTTAATGAAAGGACAGGCCAGTCGCATCCAAGTGGCTGAAATGAGATTTTTCAGGCACGTGGCAGGGTATACTCTCCACGATCATAAAAGAAACACAGATGTACGGCAGGAACTAAATATTATGAGTATACTCGATAGGATCGCCCAGTATTGGCTGAATTGGTGTGGACATCTTTGCCGACTGGGTGACCGCCACATCCTCAAACAACTATGGAACTATAAGCCGAGGGGGCGGAGAGGTTTGGGACGTCTGAGGAAGCTCTGGGGTGACCAGCTTTAATCTTTGCCTATTTGAGACCGGAACAAACCATCCGTGGTTTAATCCTTGAAATGATGATGATGTTCATTCAAATTATTTGGTTTTTAGAATTTCCAAATTCAGTTTGTTTTTGAAATTCTGTTTTAGCACAAATAGTAGATACAGATAACTATTATTGGTTTTTATTGAAAAAATGTTAAAAGTTAATGTAATAAATTTGATTCTATTGTGGTTGTATAATATTTCCTCACCCTGTAATGGGGATTATGTTCATTATGGTGAAAAATGTAGGGGTTAGTAAAATTGATGAAATGGAAAATGGTCAGCAACATATATGTAATTGACTTTAAGATGTATTACAATCTACCTAGAAAGGATAATCAGTAATAAGTACAAAATTGAACTATTTGTAAACTAAACTGTTCAAATACATAAGGCCAGTACAATAATTCCAAATAGCAAACAATTGTTTAAATTGTAACAATTTTGTTTTTATATCCTATACGGAAGCAAAATTTGGACAGTGTACAAGAAAACCAGGGTGTCCACATTCTGGAAAGTCAGGGAAAAAAAAGTTGGTCAGGGAAATAAACAAAAAATCTGGAAAGTCGGGGAAATCTTCCCCGATGACAGACATGAGGACAATTTTTTACTCTAGTCTGCCGCAACCCGTGAAAAATCTGAAAAGTCAGGGATATCTTCCCTGATGATGGATTTGAGGGGAATTTTGAATGCTCTAGTCTGCCATAACCCAGACTATTGTAGCATTTTTTCCAGGTATTTTTCACAAGAAGTGCACAACAATTATATATTTTTTGTTGTGCCCTTGTGTCCTTTTTTCAACCGATTTAGCTAATTCTTTTTCTGTTTTCAGTTTTTTTAGGCTGCTGACTTAAACTCATTACAATGGCTAACAAGAAATGTTTGTTTAATAAACTTTGGCTGGACAGTAAAGTGTTTCCGGAATTTAGTGGTTGGTTGGACTTGGTGGTTAGTGATGCAAATTCGGCTTATTGTCAAGTGTGTCTCAAATCTTTTAAACTAAGCAATATGGGGAAACAAGCAATTGTTTCTCATGCTAAGGGACCAACTCATGTAAAAAACATGATAGCAAAGACTTCCCAGCCGGCAATTTCTTTTTTTACTACTCCATCTCCATTAAAAGATGTGCAGCCAACACCTTCAACTTCAGCTACAAAAGAATTATTAGTAGTGCCAGGTACAAGTCAAACAAGTTTAAAGAGTTTCAGTGTGAATGAAGATGATGTTACGTCAGCCGAAGCAATATGGGCTCTCCACGTCATCACTGGGAAAATGTCTCTCAACTCTTGTGATGAAACCTCTGCAGCCTTCAACAATATGTTTCCAGACAGTAAAATCACTCGGAGCTTTTCTATGGGCAAGACTAAGGCTTCCTATGTAATAAATCATGGGTTAGCCCCATATTTTCAAGAAATGTTGCAAAATAACATGAAACAGTGCTCTGACTATGTTGTTTGTTTTGATGAATCTCTGAACAAATTTGTTCAAAGAGGACAAATGGACTTGTGTGTAAGGTTTTGGGAAGTAAACCTTCAGAAAGTTTCAACACGATATTGGAATAGTGTATTTTTAGGCAGGGCAACTGCAGATCACTTGTTAGATGGATTTATTCAAGGGCTCTCCTTACCTTTAGGAAATATTTTGCAAATCTCAATGGACGGGCCGAATGTTAACCTCAGTTTTATGAAAAAACTCTAGAGCCATTTGCAAGTCTTAAATCCAGAGGGAAAGTCCCTTCTTGATATTGGCATATGCAGTTTGCATACAGTTAATGGAGCCCTGAAGACTGGGATCTCCAAAACTGGTTGGGAACTTTTTCACTTTTTTTGATCTCTCTACATTCTTTTCAAAGATAGCCCAGCTCGGCGAGCAAAATACTCGGATATTACAACCAGCACCTCTTTCCCTTTTAAGTTCACAGCAGTAAGATGGCTGGAAAATGGTCGCTGTGTAGATCAAGCTCTCAAAATATTTGATCATGTCGATAAATTTGTAAAAGAATACAACGAAAAAGACAACAAAAACCTGCAATACCTTAGAGAAGCTATGAAAAATCCATTTTTTAAGGCAAAACTAAGTGCTTTCAGAATCATATTGTCAGACGTTGAACCGTTCCTGAGAAGGTTCCAAAGTCAGAAGCCTATGGTCCCTTATCTCTTTACTTCACTTGAACAACTTATGAAAAACCTAATGATGAGATTTTTAAAATATGAAAAAATAGCTGAAGCAAGTACTACTCAAAAATTAATGAACTTGGACTTGCAAGACAGTGCCAATCTGGTTCCAGTAGAAAAGGTGGACGTTGGTTATGCTGCAGAAAGCTTAATGAAACAAATTAAATGCTCAGAAAAAGAGAAACTTGTTTTTAAAAATGAGTTCAAAAATCTCCTTACCACCATGATAGAAAAACTCAGAGAGAAAAGTCCTTTGAAATCACATTAGCACAAGGCCTCACTGCCTTAGACCCTAAAATGATAATGCTCAAACCCAGTTTGGCAATAAAAAGGATTGATGTTGTAGAAAACCTGCACAGCCATAGAAGAATATGTGATAAAAGTGCTGAAAAGGCCAAACAACAGTTTTCTTTGCTAACTGAAGAAGCTAACGATTTCATTTCCAAAACATCTGATGACATGGGATTGGACGAATTTTACTACGGCCTTTTAGGAGAAGATAAGAAATATGAAGATCTCTGGTCTGTAATGAAGCTGTGTTTCATTTTATCCCATGGTAATGCATCAGTTGAATCTGGCTTTTCTGTCAATAAGCATTTACTAGTTGAAAATCTAGAAGAATCCCTTGTGTCCCAAAGAGTTATTTGTGATAGCATAAAGCATCTAGGTGGTTTGAGGAATGTGACTATCAACAGAAGTATGCTTACCTCGGTCAGATCTTCAAAGATATCAATCATATTTTGAAAAGAAATGCAGTTAGAAGAGGAAAAAAAGAAAATAGAGAAAAGGAAAATTGAATTGCAGTTGGAAGAAAAAAGTTGAAACTTGAAAGAGAAATGGAGTATGTAGAAATTGGGGAAAAGAAAAAACTGCTGGAGAACATGAAGAGATCACACTAGTAAATTTTGAAGGAGTGCATATTTTTCTTTTTCATTCTCATCCTGTCGGACTGGTTCATTTTCAATTTTGAAAGCTATAGCTGATTATTATAATTATTTGTTACCATGTAAGTTGTTCTATTAATTAGTCCATTTTATCTTGTTCATATATTATTTTATTAAGTTCTAGTGAAAATACTCTCATTCTTACGTTACCTAAGGTAATAATGGAAATATTTATTTTTAAAATGCCATCAATGTATTTATATTTTTCAATAAATAAATAATAAAAAATAAAATAAAAGAGGAAGAAAAAAGAAAGTGGAGAGAGAATTAGGCCAGCTATGGGGAAGGTGGAGGCTGGGTTTTCTTTTTTCTTTCTTGTAAACTATAATGCTCAAAGAATTAACGTACTATGCATTTTAGTGAGTCAGGGAAATTTCTGTAAGTAGGTCAGGGAAAATTAAAACAGAATTTCTGTGGACACCCTGAAAACATACATATAAGGGGAAAGCAAGGAGGGGTCGTGTAATGCAGTGGCGGCTGGTGGTTCAAAAATTTAGGGGTTGCAGTTGGGTTGGATGGTATTAAATTGTTTTATTCTCTTAATAGAAAATGTTGGTTCTTGTCAACAATCTCTTGTGTAACTTCATCTTCAGTAACATTTCCCCGAGTTCTTCCATTAACTCAGGAACAAGCAAAAGAGTCTTGTCTTGACGCCTATAGTTGCCTTTCCAATCATTTCTTTTGTCATTATACTTATTTGTACTTCCTCTGCTAGTTATCCCTCCAGTTCCGCTTCAAACAGGGAGGGTTCCTCTTGACCAGACCTATTGACTTTTTCTTCAGCCTATGCCACTTGCTTAATCGAATGGTTGGTAGACCCCGTCATTTTAGCGATGCAAAGCTATATCTTCTCTTGGCCAACCCTCAGGACATTCTCTCTTTTAAGTCCACAACGAATCCGTAGGCATTCATAATGTCCATGCCTAGAATCACTTCATCGACAATGTCTGCAACAAGCATTTGGTGGCTAAACTTGAGAAGACCCATGCGTACACGTACGTCTACCTTTCCTAGCACCTTGACGGGGCTTCCAGTCACAGTCTGTATTGTACAAGAGCTAATTAGAGGCTGGCGGTTGCTGACTTACGTCAGGGTGCACAATGGACACTCTTGCGCCCGTGTCAACTGTAAATGATGTTGGTTTACCTTCCACAAAACCATTAACGATCAAGTTTCCACTGGTCTTATGTAGCGTGGAAACTGTGCTGTTCTGGGGCTTAACTTCTCCAATTGGTGCGATCAATCTCTTCTCTCAATATTTTCTTCTCCCAACAGTCTACCTGTAGATGACTACGTTTCCCACAGTTGTAACACTTCTGTAACGGTCTTCTGTCTTTTTCCCATCGTTCAAATTGTTGCGACTCTCTTGAGGTTCTGAATTGTTTGTCCGACAACATTGTTTTTCTGCACCTATCGTAACGGCAATGTGATACAGGGATCTTCTGACTGCAATGTGATGGCACAAACCCATTAATGTAGTGGGACACTGACTTGGCAGTTTCAAACTCTAGGGTGTCATACGAGCTTCTTGTAACAATAAAAAATAAGCCGAAATATAAAATATACATAAAACACCCTGCCAGGACTTACCTGTACGCAATCAATTACTTACCATATCCAAATTTCACCAGAAGACCAATGTCGCCACGATTATTTTTTATATAGGATAAAATATCGAAAACCTTTACACTCCACCTTAAATAAAAAGGACAATTTTGCAATCTGACCCCACTCAATTAATAATTCAGAAAGATTCCGGTCCGTTAGACGAATTTTGCAACACAGAAATGAGAACGTGGTAATGACGAAATAACTTAGTCTAACACATGATTATATTGTGAATTCAATAAATTTAATTTCTCACACACATTTTATGTATACTACCAGATACAAAATTTTTAAATCTAATTTTGTTTTTTGGTACCATTTTTAATAATCATTGTTAAGACAGCCCATTCTGCAACATTCTCTCTTTCATTCAAATTCATACGTTACCCCTCGTTTGAATAATTTACAAATCCATTTGTTTATTTTTTCACTGTCACTATTCAAGCAGAATAAAGCACGTGTCGGTCACCCGAGCCAAACGCTTCTTATTCATTATTGTAAGTCACCACGCCACCGCACAAATGATACTCGGTATTTCGTAACTTCCTCGAGTCCCGGTCGGGATTAGCAATATTGTTGTTTCACTCACATCGTATAAAACAACACCGACCAGGACACCGACAAAACTGTAAACGTTTGTTAACGGAGTCGGCTTCTTGTTGACTGTCTAGCGTCTCTGACTAATGTAGACTGTTAACGTGGACCGCGAGCGGGAGGAAGCGGCGGTTCACTGCCACCTGATTTTCGTCGTCGTTCATGCTTAATTTGTTGTGGCGTATTCATTCTATGCATGGAACATAGTCGTTATATGTGTGGTAACCGGGGACGATATTTGCCTCTGCTATACTGATGTCACTAGCAGCGGGCGTGGCTTAAATACATTTCCTGTAGCTGGCTGGTTGGTTTTACAAATTGTTCATTCCAGCGCCATTTTTTGCATCGACGTTGGAGTTTCACGGCGTCACTTCAGCGCCCCGTCCTGAGATGTTAAGTGCGGGCGTCATCACACATATGCAGAGTTCTGAGAATTTTTAGGGTGGTACGAATTCCTTGCCATGTGTTCTGTTGTAATGGAAATAACGTTCGCCGGGAAATAAAACTTTCACAATAAATTTATAAAATCCCACACAAAATGAAACAAATAAAAATGCAAATACCCCATACTGTAATAAATAAAATAACCCAATTTTGGACACGTTACATTCTGAGCTATTTTGGTGTCTTGCCATCCGTAACACTTGCTGAAGTTAACATCTGATGCCATCAATAAATGTCTCCACTACAAACCTTATTCGAAAATCTTCTGGTGCATCAGGATAGGCCAATCTAATCAGTCTGTCGATACTTGCTTCAAACTCTTGAAGACTCTCCCCGGAGTTTTGTCGTCTTGTTCTCAACTGAGCATAGTACACATCTCGCAAATGTTTATCACTATACCGTAATTCTAGAGCTGTAATCAATTCGGCATAGGTGTTCTGGCAGTCAGGTGGCACTTTCTGTAATAATTCTGATGCAGGTCCTTTTAATGCGAGAACGAGTGAAACCGCCTTGTCTTCCTCTGTCCATTTTAATTTCGCACATTAAAGTGTTTGCGAATGTTCTTGTCGGGCACCAAATTTCGTATCTTTTGAAAGTCCCCACACCTCTCTCTCTCTCATTATGAGATCTTTGTCAATTCTGTATTTCAGCTGCATTGCTCTAATGCTTTGTCCTTTTAAATTCCATAATAAAACCTTAAGTCGGTCAGGATGTTCACCATCGGTGAGACACGTCGAGAATCCTGAAAAGGACTGTTTGAGAGGCTCGTTTTGTTATTCGCTTCGTTCATGGGACTTTCACAAGGAAAGCTAATGCTGGTGTTCAGTTCACTGTAAACAGCTATCCAGGGGCAGGACGAGGACCAACCAGCTCACCCCCGATCGAAATGTACATTAGAAGACAAATGTGGACAAAACTTTTGAAAGTCAATACATTACCAATAACTCACCCATTATACAACTTATGTGCCAATCAGATAAGCATTAAAAATTCGTTCAACTATCAAACGAACATACTGTCGACAACGTTATCGTATAATGTGCTGGAGCAAATTCCACCTGTGTACGATGAACCGCCACGTAGCTGGCCGGGAATAAAAGCGATCGTGGATCTTCCATACAAATTCGGCAAAATGAGTCGTCCAGATATACTTAGAGCAGAAACACTGGAGATGATTGACGAGCAGTATAAAAATCATACGAAGATCTCCACGGATGGATCAGTGGACACCGAAAACGGGAAGTCAGGTGCAGGGTATTTCAACCAGAGTAATGGCGAACGGTACTATATTCCAGCTAACGCACAGTCCAGTATGGACGCCGAATTATTGGCTATAAACGCGGCATTAACCTGCTGTCTTTCCATTGAGCAAAAGCTCATATGTATCTTGACTGACTCCAAATGATCATTAGAAGCGCTATCAAAATCTGGCACGAGTGCGTACTTCTTTCGTATTAATGAAATAAGGAAACTATTCCTCCAGCTACACAATGAAGGAAAAAACATCACCCTTCAATGGGTTCCATCCCACTGCGGAGTCCCCGGAAATGAAATAGCAGATGGGATCGCAAGGGAAGCGTGCACAATGTATCCAACTAACCTAAAGACGTTCTCCCTGCTGCAGTGCAGAAACTCGGGTGACCGACACTTCAGGAGCTCTTGGGAAGACAGTTGGAAATCAGGTCGCAGCTTATACCAAATACAACCTGTGTCGGCCAAGGAAGACATCTACAAGGGAGTAGCGCGTCCGATAGCTGCGAGGGCACGTACCGGCCATATCGTTACCCAAGAGTATCTCTTTAGATTCAATCTCACGGATATGCCAGAATGCTTATTGTGTGAAGACGGAGAGGAGAACCTTGAGCATATACTTATAAAATGTCATTACCCGATTGCCGCAAGGGATATCTTAAGGATGCAAGTGTCGGGATGGCAAGAAATCATGAGCAATAAGAAGTACTGGGCTATCGCTTCTATAATCTACCATGGACATCGGGCTATCAGCTACAGTTGAAGCTGGACGCCTGTAGGAAGAAGAAGAAGTAAGTTCCTCTGTCCAATTATTTTCGCATGCAGCAGCTTCAAATTGGCGGAGGTACGTTGCCCAGTGACTACTTCCGTCAAAGGTTGGAGCCTCGACATGAACTATCCCAACCATAGGCAAGGTGACTTTCTCTGTTGTCTTTATCATTGGTACAGTCTGTTCAAAAGTTTGTTTTGGTTAATCTTCGTGCACTGCTCAACTCCACTTTTAATTTGTTCTATTATGTTTGCCATTGAGTTTTATACTGCAGACAATTTACTTGACAGATATTTTTGTAGCCATCGATTCTTCAAAAATCAAGACAGATTTTTCTACTTCAGCTGTTTTTAATGTAATTAATTCTTGTACCTACAATATTTTAGTAACTTGCTTATTAAGCTCACCTCATTGGAGACCCAATTCTGCGGTACTGTGTTCTTGCAACTGTTTTTGCATAGCTTCAAAAAGAGCTTCCGTTTTATCTGCGTCTTGCCTACGTTTTTCATCCTGTCATTTTTCTGTTTACAACAGCAGAGCCTGGAAATTTTCCATCATCTGAGTGGCATCCATTGTTTACTGATTAATTATGAATTACACTTGTCTTGTACAATGTGTCCACTGTTAATGGTTCTGTCGTACTTCTGACCCACTGTTACGACGGTCTAACTGATCGTCGTATGGTACAGTGGAAAACAAAATACAAGACACCAATTATGTCACTAATCACCAGCTTTACTTATCACAATTAAACAAAATAGTCTTACAATAAATCAAATAAAAATTGTTCACTTGCAATAAAATGTCAACTAATATAAAACACAATTGTCCCGCCCGATTATAAAACACAACACTTCACTAATAACCACTCAGAGTAATCGCCGATAATAACTCGAACCTTACTGAGATATACCGCAACTCAAACTGAAACTGAACGTCGTTGAGTACTTTTATTTATACCTCGCCGAAATACTAGAATATTCCATGCTGCGCATTAACAATAAAGTAAAACATTAGAGCGTAATTCATTGTGGCCTTGACACAGTCTAGCTAATGTTCCAACCAGAGCCAGAGGAATCCAGCTCTAATGTGTGTGGCATACATGATTCTCGACACATTAGCTATATCCATTAGTGAAGGTGTTTGCCAGTGTAAGGCAAATGTAAACCTTACCTCAGTGAGGATGACCTTTGTCATCTTGAGAAAGGAAAAGTAATCTGTATCGGTCCAAGGGTTGAGGCTAGATTTCCCAAAATAACATACATGTAGCCAAATAGTTGACAACATGACTACAATGTTGGTCCTATTGTGTACAGGAAAAGTTAACCCTACACAAGAGTAGAATTTCTTGGGAATAAAGGAAGGTATGTCATGCTATGTATGATGTCAATTAATTCAGGGTTTTTATACTATGAATTGATTCTGTCTTTTCCATGACATTTCATCACACATGCATTGTATATCAATTTATATATCTGATTGGCTTACATCAGTATCTATCTTGCTTCAAAGTGTACATATACATGACATAAATAACAAGCATAAGGTTAACATTATACATACTGTTATTGGTATCCGGTAATAAATTACCTTAGATCTGTCGAGTGACTTCATTTTTTATTTAAAATGATGCGTTTCAGATGTTCATCATCAGATTAATTCACTCAGTTGAGGTCGTTAAATGTTAAAATCACATTACTTTATACTTGCACACGTCAGTATGGGTGTCCACCCTTTGAAGTCTGAGTATCTGGTTTGGCACACTGCATGAGGACACTACTGTGTAAGAAGTAGATCACTTGAAGTGAATAAATAACTTGACTTGTAATGATTACAAAAATTATTATATAGCTCACTTTTCAATGAAAACTATTCACTAGATTCTTGTATGTGGTATCCATGATGTATCCAAGTGTTATCAAGAATCAAAATATGCTATTACAATGCAGAACACTGGTATTTTATATAAGTACCTTATTGGTTGAACCAGTTTTCACTCATTGCAAGCTTCATCTGAGAGAGAGAGATGGACAGACAAACAGGTATACTTTTGAAATAAATATGATTTTTTTATTAGTAATATGCACTTAAATATTTCTATATTCTCTTTTAAGAAATTGGAAAACGATAGAAAATACATCAAATTAACTAATGTTTATTAACATATCTAATTCACATGTGATGTTGATAACTTTCACTGTTGAGAATAAGGTTAGATACCTGATTATATTTTCCTTCATGCAACTTTCCTTTGGTCATTAGGTATGATGTGTTTCGGCCCCACAGTCCCATCTTCAGGAGAAAATCACTCGAGGCGAGCTCGTCAGTACATAACAATTAACACGCACATAAAAACATTGAACTCAATATTTACTTATATCACGCGAGGACACGATGCGCATTGTTGAGAAAATAAAAGCATACACTTTGTATTGTAACACATATATAATACTGAATCCCTGTTATAAATAAATAGCCATATTGACAGCATTACTGGAATGATACACTTATTTCCTTTATCAGTAAATTATGAAGAACCAAAAGATAGGCGATGTTTGCTTTTGCAATTGGTTGCTAACCACTCTGACAAATGGAGTGAAGCGAATCGAACATTAATTATTTTACGAAGTGCATTTAATACAAACTACTAGAGTGATCGACCATAATTACTTCACAATCCAAGTAAGTAATAAACCATAGACCCTTAACATATTCATTGAGATTAACTTTAGGGTTAGTGAAGCAGCGTAGTTCAGAGTGGGAGCGAGTGCATTTGTATTCAGTGTTAAACAACAGTGATCGGTAAAACACCATATTGTTTCATAACAAACAATAATATTAAATAATTAAAGTACACCCGTTATTTATTATAAATTGACGTCAAGACCACACCACTCAGAGATTAGTTACAAATTGGCACACCAACGTGTGGCTTATAACCAATCAAAACTACCAGAACAACTCGTTTAGTCACTATATGTATTGTAACATAACAAAATGTTACCTAACCTAAACGTATACTATCAGATTTAATAAGTACATAACAATAATGTAAATAGGGAATATAGTGATAAGAATAACCAAGAAGAGAGAAATCATGGAGGAAGAAAGAAGCAGAAGTGCCACATGAAACAGTAAACCCAAATACTGTTTGACACTACAACCAGACAATGACTAACACAAACTGATGGACAGAGTAAATGTACTTTAAGCTGTCAAGCGAGTCAGTGAATAATGTAAACAGAATATGATATGTTAATAACAAGTGAGTCAATAAGAATCTGAATAATGTGAAATCAGAATTAGCATTTTGCTGATAATAAATTTAACCATGACTAGTAATTTACGAATGCCAAGAACTAAAATTAGCAATGGCCACCAAAATGATAACAAAGATATATTTCAATCTCAAATATAATTATGACGAGAAAGAAAAACCATTTGTAAGAGGGAATCTTATACGAATAAGGCACCTCAACAAATTACCGAATAGTGAACCTATAAATGTTGTTAAGGCAAAATTCCAGTATAAGCGGTATGTCTTAACAAGGCCTAGACCAAACAATAATCAGTGAGTTGATTATTGGGAGGTAACATGAGTGTAGATTAAATGCACAGAACAATTGTTATGCTCAAACATAGCAGAAAACCATTATTAAAATAAAATGTTTAATAATTCAATTGTTAGTTAGTAGAATAGAGCGAGTTAGTGTAAAACGAAATGTCATAGTAGTAAGGATCGTTCATTACCATGTATAAAGATAAGGTTTATCCATAATGTTCAGTAAAATGTCAGTACAGAGTTAATAGTGTTCTCACATAAACGTTTGAGTAATAAAATGCTATGTGAACACAAACAATATTCATCAAAGTGTACAATCGTCGATTCAGGTAAACAGACGACAGTGCGGAATAGTGTACCTGAACATTGTTTATGTAGCAATGTCAGTAAAAGTGAAATTAACTCGGTATCAAACGATATCAAATTAAAGAGGACAAAATGATCTTTAATTTGATGGTGATATCGCCCCAATCGCAACTGTATTAAGTGCGTGAAAGGTGTTAGCATCATTTACAAAATATGCATCAGAAATCTGGATACTAATAACAACAATATCGACAAGCTGTCAATCATGTCAGAGCTTGGCGGTTAAAAAACCGTTATTAACGGCTAAATAGACAATACGTCATATCCAGCACACCTGCAAGAGCCAATCACAAAATTAGTTAGTAATTAACATTTTTGCCTAAGGCCAATCGAAGAGTAGAGTATAAAAGAGAATGTAACCGATTCTCGACAGACACTTATCAACTTCATCCAGTGCAGAACGTGCGCCCGCCATCTCAACATTTTTTAATAACTGATAGCGTCATCTCCAGAACACATCAAAAGGAAACTGCTCGACAACAACCTACAACTACTTCAAATTATTCTACAGAGAACAATAGTGATTATGTGCAGTATTATTTTATTTTTGTGCGGGGAAATAATGAACAGAAGCAATTAAATAATGTTATTTATGATCCATTAAGTTAGAAGCGGATCGAAATTCTCTGTTCTTGTAACAGTGTAACCATTATTTTATTTTTTCTACGAGCGCTATAACCTGTACGTTTTTATACACTGATCTGTACTGACGCAAACCACAGAAACATTTCAATATTACACCATGTCTCAATTTATTTGATGAATTTGTCATTAGTAATTAAGCTGAATGTTAGTTATAAGTGTTCTCAATTTATAAACTTTGTAATTCAAAAATCAGGCGTGACGAACGCACAACCTATCAAATAGGTTATTTTTATTTGTTTACTTTATAAAAGTAACGTCAAAAACATTATTGATCAATATTATATCAGAAAATTATTAGCTATTGTGTAGGCATGACTTTCTTTTTCGTGTCTCAAAGAACTCACATCTGAGATTTTAATAATATTAATGTTAAAAATAACAAATATCTGGACTTAGCGAGATTTACCACTTATGCTCTGAGCAAGCCTTATAGGGTATATAAGAACTTATTTACAATTGTAAATCATTGTATATTTTTAATTATATTTGTTTTGAATTCTCTATCAAGGGTATGAATAAAACCCCATTATTAACAGCATAACTCGACTTGATTTATTTCTAACTGATAGTTAAATATTTTATTTAGAAAACTCAAACAACCTTCAGTTGTGTCTAAATATTTTGGAATAGCATTGCCATAAAGGTCATAAACAATTAATTTAAATTTTTTAAAATTATTAATTGATAATATTCATGGGTTTTACACGGGATTTTCCCAAAATAAATCCGTGTGGCGCCCACTATCAAACAAGGCAACTTAACCTTGCAACTAAAATGAGTTGGTGTTTGTAAACTGAGTTGACAGCTTATTGAACTTCTAGAAAACACGACCAGGTACGTGAAAGTATATTATATTTATTCTATTGTCCAGACATTACTAGACGTAACGTACTTAGACTATCAGCGACCTGGGGGAGAAGTTTCACAGCCAGTATCAACAAGACAATCATCATCATCAAGCGACCAACTATTATACTTTACTTTTAAACCTAAGCAAAACTAGTATTTAATTATTATCAACCCAACTATTTTATTTGTTTCATATAAGGGAATTCTTTTCAGGCAATTATAATTAGACAATTGTAAACACACTTTGAGTAACCTCGAATGTTACATTTTAAATTGCTTTACAAAATTAGTAACCTTCAATTAGAAACAACTACAAACATTAATACATTTCAAAATAATATTTTAAACATAAACATAATTTTACATAACAACCGCAGATCTTTTATTTTATTACAAATTGGCTAGCCAAATAGTGTGGCCTTTAAGGAGAGGATTTCGTTAGGTTACAATATATATATATATATATATATATTGTAACGATACAATTAAGCCAAATCTAGTACCAGTGATAAAAAGGATAATTCTTGATATAAAATTACTTCATATGAAATAAAATGTGTAAAAAAGGATTAAAATGTAAATACTTTGACAAGACGTACAACGATATTACCCAACCCAAGTGATTGAGCCGAAAACACAAACATAAAGAAGGGAACCACGTAACATACTTATTAAAATGTAAATATTTTGACATGATTGAGCCGAAAACGCAAACATAAAGAAGGGAACCACGTAACATACTTATTAAAATGTAAATATTTTGACATGATTGAGCCAACAACCCAAACATAAAGAAGGGAACCACGTAACATACTTAAGAAAAATATGATAGACAAAACAATGATGGACACAGAACTAAAGAAGAACCAGAAGAAGAGGACAGATCCATACAAGTAAACAGAATTTAAACCAGAAGAGAAGAAGAGGAGAACCGAACCGGATTGAAGAAGAAGAGGAAGAATGAAGAGGAGACAGATAAAACCCAAGGGGAAACTAACACACATATATAAAAGGGAAAGATTGTATGTTTAGAGATAGAATACGGTCAATAAACCTTGAATAATTATGTATTAATGAAACCAATGTTATTATTAGCATTAATTTAACCTAGGTACCCATTTTTAAGACAATACAATTGTAAAGCAATGTAGTATAGGAAAAGTACACTAACCCTGTCAGAAAGGTTAGATTCAACCAAAACACAACTAGCCTAGAATTGTTAATAGTAAATATAATACTAAAACAAAATAGTGAGAAATGGTAGGAGAAAGTATAGGGATTACCCATTAAATAACACTAATTACAAAACAGTGAACCAAAGTGAAGTGCTTTAGTGAAGTGTAAATGCCCTAAAAAATAGTGAAAGTGGATGTGAAACATTCAAAATAGAATGCTAAGTAAATAGACACTCTGTAAAACATTGATAAACCACCAATGATTGGAGTGAGATTATAATTAGTTATATACCTAGAAGTAATTAGAAATAGTAATCCAAATTAATATTAAGGAAGCTTGTAATAATATTCAGGGAGAAAGCCCAGTACAATAACTTGTGTTAACATGGCATGATAGGATAGAAGTAAAGTTTGTTATTAAAGATTAAAATTATAAAGAATACAACACCCCATGTTGAAAGGGGAATTAACCTTCATAATATTAGAGAAAGTGACAATGTTTATCACCCTAGTTTATAAGACAAGAAAGAAATCAATGTTAGTACTAAGAATAATTTATGACTTGTTAAGAATAGTTGATTCAATGTTAAAGAAGGAATATGGCTGAAAGGGGACTTACAGTCCATAAACCTAACTATTATATTTTAAATGAAGAGTAATGAAAATGTATGTTGAATAGTAATTAAAACACAAACAAATAAGTGAAGCCCATCAGGCTGAATCCAGAATGTAATTTAAAAAGGAAATACACTAAAAAACAATAATGGCTGTTTGTGACTATGAAAACAGTTAACTGCCAAAGACATTCAAATGCAAATTGTATCAATTTCACAAAAAATCTTACTAATCTAAGAACAGTGAATGGACAGTAATTATATATCAGTTATTTCAACACAGAAATATTATTGTAATAATTTAATTCAAGAAAGATATGTTATTTATTAAATGTCAAATAATTAGACTATAGTTAAAGTGTAACAGAATATGACCTTATGAGGTATCATTGTAAACTTTGAAAGGAAAGAAAAATAATAGTGATGTCATTTATTATCCTAAAGGAATTATAAGGGAATAAAATCATTAGGAAAATACTTAATAAATTTGAATAAAAATTCAAATATTTCTAACAATGTATGTAAGGAGTAATTAACCAAGCATTGAATTATTGGTTACTATGACAACGAGACGTTTGAGGGCTTATTTTTCCGTTAAATTTTAGAGACGCTGAAGAAACGAAGCGTGGGTAAGCCACACGAAAAATTGGACAAACTAAAATTTTAATTTAAACAGTTATAAAAAGTCGAATCAGTGAACCAAGATAACCCAATATGAAGAGACGTCGATCTATACAGAATTAATGATGTCCAGGAACGAAATTAAATAAACTAATTAAAGAAAAAACCCAGACCAGTTTGAAGATGTTGGAAGCCTTCAACCAGCCCAAATTCGAAAAATATACGCCTATCCTGATGACGACACAGACAACGTGAGATGAACTGATAAGTACCGAATAATTCCTTACTCCCAAAACCCCAAATTACTTAAATTATTTTCAAATGATAAAATTTCTCACTATTTAAAAAGTAGTATTTTCTTTCAAAGGTAAAGGCATAATTTACTTACATTAAAAAAACATTTATTAAACTATAGAGATAACCTTATTTGTGAACATAACTACTGTAACAGAAATACGACACTACTGAACAAATTGTACAAACACATTATAAATCCTAAGTACGCATAAGGTATAGTAGTATACTTTTTTCATGTAATCAACGTTTATGTCTATTTTCATGATCAAAAGAACTCCAGATTTTAAAAACATAGTAATTTGTTAAAAGTAACTGAACGATAGTGTTTTGAAATCAATTTTGCCAACCTGAGATGTTTTGTGTTTCAAGCTCTAAGCCGGAGCATAATATTATAAATTTGTTTATGATTCATTTGTCATATTTATTGATAATTAAATGTGTATTAAAAAACGCAGTACAGAACATTACTATCTTGTTATTTCATAGGAATTTTGTAGAATATATGTGTGTTAGCGAAGTTTTAAGCAACAGCCAACTAGCGCTCACCACGAGCGGCCGAGCCGACAACCTGCGTAGCAGCGGGAACAATTCAAACGTCACAGCTGTCTAGCTAATATCACGTATTACCTTAAAAATTAAATGTTTTAACAGAAACAATTTGGCGCCACCCGGGAATCGTAATCCCTATGAATTAACAGGTAGGTTGTACTGGTGACATTGACAACGCTACGGACTCCAGTAGTGACGTCGATTTATGTAACGACCAGTGTGAGGCAAACACACTACATTCACACTAATACACAAAATAAACAAGTGTGATACATTTCAACAGGTACGACCCTAGTAGATTGTTACATATTGGCGACCAGCAACGTGTGGCTAGGAAGAATAACTAGCGGCGATCATGAATAGACACGGGATGGTTACGAGACGCAAAGGGAAGGAAACATCAAACCAAGAAGGAAACCCAGAAGAAATGGAGGAAGTTGAAGAAGTAGAAATGGAGGAAACGACTGGAGAATTGTCAGAAGAAAACCCACAGGAGGACTAAACGGAAAATCCAAGCCCACTTGAACCCGAACCTGAACCGGAAATAGAAGTAGAAGTCAGGGTAAATAACCAGCCAGTCAAACCAACAGAAGAAACGAATTTAAATAGCATGATGAAGTTCATGATGGAACAATTTGGACAAATGAATCAAAAATTAGAATCAGACAAGGAAGATTTAAATAAAAAATTAGAATCAGACAAGGAAGATTTGAATAAAAAATTGGAAAAACTGGACATAAACAGCGAAGAATTGAAGAAGCAAATGAAGGAGAGTATAGAATTCCTGAATGACAAAATAGAGAGCAACCATGAAGACTTGAAGAGAAGTCAGGAGGCATTGGAGAAGAAGAGCGAGGAGCTGAAGAAACAGATCAAAAAGGATCTAGAATTAGTAAACAAAAAGATGGAAAATAACCATGATATTCTCCAACGGAAAATCGAGGAAGAAAGTAAGAAAACCAAGGAGGAATGGAAGCAACAACTAGTCGAATGTCGAGAAGAGGTTAGACAAACGGTAACAGAGACCAACGAAACAGTGATACACATCAGAGAAGAATTAGTAAAATTAGTAACATTGAAGAGGAAGGTAAATTGAGGGCGACGGAGTTCTACCAAGTCCTTACTGAAGGGTGCCAAAAGAATAAACAAGAAGTGGTCAAGGAACTGGAGGAGAGACACCAAGAGCTACAACTGGATGTAAACAATCGGGTGGAGAAAGTGTACACCGTCATAGATAAAATCGACGGACTGACCCGAGAAAACCGAGAAAAAATCCAGGGAATCAGTATGCGAGAGAAACAGATGCAGGAAGAGTTAGATGCATTAAGAGAAAAACCATATAATCACACACAGTTCATAACCAGTGAGAACAGAGAAATGATTAATTTTCGTAGCTACAGGAGAAACCCGATAGAATTCCTCAAACGGGTAGAAGAACTGATAGAGAAGAACAGAGAAACCAGATGGTCTAGTGTGAGAAGTATGATCGACGAGATGTTTCGTGACACCCATGACAATTGGTGGACGGCCACAAGACCTGAGATAAATGATACTCAAGAGTTCAAGAAACAATTCAGGGAGAAGTATTGGTCCGAATCAACACAGAATGTGGTCCGCAATGACATCAGTAACGGAAGGTACGAGACACAAGGAGGACACACGTTAACATCGTACTTTCTGCGAAAGGTATGTTTAGCCAGAAATTTGGAACCCAGGATACCGGAAGAGTCGTTGGTGATACAACTGGGTTACCATTACGAAGAGGCCATCCA
This sequence comes from Magicicada septendecula, assembly GCA_034769895.1. Classification (NCBI taxonomy): domain Eukaryota; kingdom Metazoa; phylum Arthropoda; class Insecta; order Hemiptera; family Cicadidae; genus Magicicada; species Magicicada septendecula. Next base: position 404,378,986 of record CM068375.1, on the reverse strand, counting down.
GAAGGCCAGGCGACAAGGCCAAATTAAAACAATCTAAGGAATGATTAGCTTACTGGAAGACCTGGAGAACGATAACCAGTATCGAAAAAACAGGATCACAAACCAAAGATACAATAAGTGGAATGAACACAATAATACACCTAATTTCCAGGGACCATACAATTATCCACAAGGCAATAATCGAAATAACTGGGGCCGGAATAACAATAATAATAATGCAGAACCAACAGTCAATGGAAACGATCAGCATCGCCATCCAAATAACCAGCCTGGTAACCGAGGACAACAGAACAATCGCCCAGGAAGTCCAAACAATAATAGAAGCAGCCCAAATAATAACAACCGACCAAATGAGAATTACCGAGGAGTGGAACCTGAACAACGTACCAACGGTCACCCCAATGACCACAATTACTACGGCAACCGGTATCATCCCAATTACCAGTACAACCGGGGACCCGGGGGCAATCCAAATAGGAGTGACAATCGACGTCATGTAAATTTTATCAGTGGGAGAAGGCGGAATAACAACCGAAGATACAACCCAAATTGGAACCAAGAACCATGGTACAATGCATCCAACGAGACTGACAACAGACCATCAGTGAACAGGAACCATGAACCAATACAAAATGGAAATAACCAGCAAAATGTGCCACACAATGAAACGAACGACCAGCCAAGCAACCTGGCCGTCAGCCAGCAGCCACCTTTAAACTAAAAAGGTCAGTGATAAAGTATGAACGCCCTTCACATGACCAATCACTTGGGTTGATACGTCAAACAACGTCAGATAAACAAACCAAAGGAATCACGATAATTTACAATTATTTAAAAAATATTCGAGAAGAACTTCTCGAGGAAGAGGCCACTCAATTACCACAGAACAATAGTGAAATTGTTCATATAAAGGCAACAATAAACGGTACCATAACCAGTATCCTGGTAGACACGGGGTCTAATATCTCTCTCATTAACCAACCTGAATTAGAAAGAATTCAAGCTCACTCTCGAACACCAATACCTACATTGCCAATAAATAATATAATCATCATTGGCGCAACGGGCAAACAGAACAAAACAATAAGAAAACAAGTGTCATTGGAGCTAGATAATCTAGAATCCACCATTTCTATTATATTTCTAGTGGCAAGTGGGCTACCTTTCAATATGCTCATCGGATGTGATATACTAAGAAGGTATTCAGCAGTAATAAACCTGCAGAAGGGAGTAGTGTTGTTAAATTCAGAACAAGGAACCTGGTCCGCGAACATTATAAATTGTGTACCAAGTCCAACTGCTTTAAGCCAAAACACAGAACTGAAAAGTTATTATTGCCAGAGGCACGAGCCAGATATCACCATAGTAGAGGAGGAGGAGCGTAAGACCTTATGGAACAAGAAGAAGTGTTTAAATTAATCAAACAAAAATTTGTTGACACTGTTATTTTACACCACCCTAATTTTGCAAAACAGTTCTATCTAAACTGCGACGCTAGTGATGTAAGTCTAGGCGCAGAATTATACCAAGAAGACGAAGATGGTAATCACCTACTCATTAGCTTCGCCAGCCGAATACTTAATAGCTGTGAGCGTAACTATAATGTTACAGAAAAGGAGTTGCTCAGCATAGTATTCGCGTGCGGCAAGTTTAGGACGTACATACTTGGATATAATATAACGGTCCGAAGCGATCATAAATCAATATCGTTTCTAAAACAATGTAAGTTGAATCATGGCTGACTTACTCGATGGATACTTGCTTTACAAGAATACCACATTACATGGGAATATATTCCAGGACGAAAAAATATAGTGGCTGATGTTTTGTCCAGAATAAATGTAGTAAATCAGACATTTGAAGGAGAAAAGGGGAAGATAGCAAAAGTGTATTATATGTTGAAGGATAGAAAAGACCTGGAAGATATTATGAACCAAATAGTGTTGCAACAAGAGCAAGATACAAAAATATCCAACATCAGAAGAAGACTGATGGAGTCTGAAGCCATTATTAACCAATTTTACTGTGTGTACAACAATATTTTATTTATGAAAACAAAAAAGAACCAAGATACTTGGAAACTGGTAATTCCTCAATCATTAGAAAATCAAATCATCAAAGATTATCATATGAGATACGGCCACATGGGAACAATTAAAATGGTAAAGGCATTAGAGGAAGATTTGTTTATAAAAAATATTGCAAGAAAAGTAAGTAAAAACATAAAAACCTGCACATTGTGTCAGATGGTGAAAACCAATAACGAAAGGAAGGATGGAACGATGATACCCATCACATCAAGTGCCAAATTAGAGAAGGCGTTCCTCGACATATGTGGACCATTCCCACGTAGCGGAGGGCGACATGGCTACAAATTCATTGTTATCATACTTGACCATTACACCAAGTACACCAAATTATATGCTATAAACAGAGCCACAACAAAGAAAATATTGGATATTATCAAAAATAAATACATTATAGAGATTGGAAGACCGTACATGTTAACAACAGATCATGGAACGCAATTTAAAGGAAGGAAATGGAGAGAAGAGTTATTAAAACTAAATATTAAAACTTATAAAACATCAGTCTACCACCCTAGCAGCAATCCCGCAGAAAGAATGTTGAGGGAGGTGGGACGCATTTTGAGAACTTATTGTCATAACAACCAGAGAGAATGGTACAAATATTTACCTTCAACCGAAGTGTTTTTAAACATCAGTTACCACCAATTCACTGAAGGTACACCTTACTTGATGATGTTCGAGAGGAAGCCAAACAGAGAGATACAAGAGATAATAGAATTCCCAAAAGACCCAGAAGACCCCGTATGACAAAAATAAATGGTACAGCCTAATAGTGGAAAAAATTGAGAAACAAAAGGCCAAATATGCAAAGAACCAACCCAAAATAATCAAATATAAAGAGGGAGAAAAAATACTAATTAAAAATCGTGAACTACCAAGTACAATGGAAGGTATAGCAAAGAAATTATTATTGCTATACACTGGTCCGTATATCATCACAAGAGACAATGGTAATAATACTTACCAGATCAGTAATATCAATACAAGGAAAATCAAGGGAGTTTACAACCAAACTTCAATAAAAAAGTTTTACGAAGAAGAATAAAACCATTGTGAAATGAAACCGATTTCAAAATTCTAAAAGAGATTGTAAGAGCAGCTTACTCAAATATTTAGATGATATATGCGGAACAATAAAAAAGTTTTATAATAATGAAAAAAAAAAAACAAAGGAAACAGTTACACAAATTCCTTTCAATTTAAATTAATTTGCAGTCTAACAAAAAAAAAAAATTTGATATATGAAGTATGAAGTAAAAAGTGAAATAATCAGGAATAAGTTACACACATTCCTATGTAATAAAAATGTAAGAAGCACAAACTTACAATTATAATTAAAACAAAAAATAGCTAAAAAGGAATACGCTACAAACATTCCGTTAAGGTAAGACCATTAACTTACCAAAGAATTATCAAAAATGATGTTGAATACAGAGTAAAATAAACAAAAATAAAATCAAGTTCAAATTACTGAGATAAATACTTGAAATTATACTGAATCAAAAGTATTATCAGAAAAAAAATAAATAAAACTATACCTGGTACAAGGAGAGAGAAATTGTATATAAAACAAATATACAAATATGGCTAAAGCAGAATCCTGCTAAATGACTAAGAAAAAAAAAATATGTCTAAGACAATTAAAATGATCACAAAATGTGAGATATGATGAAATTAACATATGAATAAAGATAAAATTTCTCAATATAGTATATGAGTAGATGTTAGTGTATAGTTAAGGTATAGCGGAAGGAAGAATGAGTAGTAATGATAAAGTGATCTAAAAACAAACCACAAGGTGGACAATCCCTATTATATTATTATTAAGTCACAAGTTGACAAAGATTTAAGATTGACTGTTGAAAAGTCCAGCAATCTATATGAACTGAGTAGAGAAGATGTGCCTCTAGTCTCAGAAAAATGAGTAGTAATGGGAGAAACCAGCTACTATATAAAGTTAGGAAAAAAAATTTGTGTATGAGGGAATATGCACCAATGGAAATAAATAAAAACAGATCCAAATAAAATGGAGTGAATTAAGTAAGAAGAGAAATGGAGAATGGAGAAACAAACAAGGAAGAGAAGGAAAAAAGTTATCTATAACTGATAATTTCATAAAAAATATGCTAGTGTTTTATTAAAATGATCAATTTTAGAGGAGAGGCATTATGTAACGGTACAATTAAGCCAAATCTAGTACCAGTGATAAAAAGGATAATTCTTGATATAAAATTACTTCATATGAAATAAAATGTGTAAAAAAGGATTAAAATGTAAATACTTTGACAAGACGTACAACGATATTACCCAACCCAAGTGATTGAGCCGAAAACACAAACATAAAGAAGGGAACCACGTAACATACTTATTAAAATGTAAATATTTTGACATGATTGAGCCGAAAACGCAAACATAAAGAAGGGAACCACGTAACATACTTATTAAAATGTAAATATTTTGACATGATTGAGCCAACAACCCAAACATAAAGAAGGGAACCACGTAACATACTTAAGAAAAATATGATAGACAAAACAATGATGGACACAGAACTAAAGAAGAACCAGAAGAAGAGGACAGATCCATACAAGTAAACAGAATTTAAACCAGAAGAGAAGAAGAGGAGAACCGAACCGGATTGAAGAAGAAGAAGAGGAAGAATGAAGAGGAGACAGATAAAACCCAAGGGGAAACTAACACACATATATAAAAGGGAAAGATTGTATGTTTAGAGATAGAATACGGTCAATAAACCTTGAATAATTATGTATTAATGAAACCAATGTTATTATTAGCATTAATTTAACCTAGGTACCCATTTTTAAGACAATACAATTGTAAAGCAATGTAGTATAGGAAAAGTACACTAACCCTGTCAGAAAGGTTAGATTCAACCAAAACACAACTAGCCTAGAATTGTTAATAGTAAATATAATACTAAAACAAAATAGTGAGAAATGGTAGGAGAAAGTATAGGGATTACCCATTAAATAACACTAATTACAAAACAGTGAACCAAAGTGAAGTGCTTTAGTGAAGTGTAAATGCCCTAAAAAATAGTGAAAGTGGATGTGAAACATTCAAAATAGAATGCTAAGTAAATAGACACTCTGTAAAACATTGATAAACCACCAATGATTGGAGTGAGATTATAATTAGTTATATACCTAGAAGTAATTAGAAATAGTAATCCAAATTAATATTAAGGAAGCTTGTAATAATATTCAGGGAGAAAGCCCAGTACAATAACTTGTGTTAACATAGCATGATAGGATAGAAGTAAAGTTTGTTATTAAAGATTAAAATTATAAAGAATACAACACCCCATGTTGAAAGGGGAATCAACCTTCATAATATTAGAGAAAGTGACAATGTTTATCACCCTAGTTTATAAGACAAGAAAGAAATCAATGTTAGTACTAAGAATAATTTATGACTTGTTAAGAATAGTTGATTCAATGTTAAAGAAGGAATATGGCTGAAAGGGGACTTACAGTCCATAAACCTAACTATTATATTTTAAATGAAGAGTAATGAAAATGTATGTTGAATAGTAATTAAAACACAAACAAATAAGTGAAGCCCATCAGGCTGAATCCAGAATGTAATTTAAAAAGGAAATACACTAAAAAACAATAATGGCTGTTTGTGACTATGAAAACAGTTAACTGCCAAAGACATTCAAATGCAAATTGTATCAATTTCACAAAAAATCTTACTAATCTAAGAACAGTGAATGGACAATAATTATATATCAGTTATTTCAACACAGAAATATTATTGTAATAATTTAATTCAAGAAAGATATGTTATTTATTAAATGTCAAATAATTAGACTATAGTTAAAGTGTAACAGAATATGACCTTATGAGGTATCATTGTAAACTTTGAAAGGAAAGAAAAATAATAGTGATGTCATTTATTATCCCAAAGGAATTATAAGGGAATAAAATCATTAGGAAAATACTTAATAAATTTGAATAAAAATTCAAATATTTCTAACAATGTATGTAAGGAGTAATTAACCAAGCATTGAATTATTGGTTACTATGACAACGAGACGTTTGAGGGCTTATTTTTCCGTTAAATTTTAGAGACGCTGAAGAAACGAAGCGTGGGTAAGCCACACGAAAAATTGGACAAACTAAAATTTTAATTTAAACAGTTATAAAAAGTCGAATCAGTGAACCAAGATAACCCAATATGAAGAGACGTCGATCTATACAGAATTAATGATGTCCAGGAACGAAATTAAATAAACTAATTAAAGAAAAAACCCAGACCAGTTTGAAGAAGATGTTGGAAGCCTTCAACCAGCCCAAATTCGAAAAATATACGCCTATCCTGATGACGACACAGACAACGTGAGATGAACTGATAAGTACCGAATAATTCCTTACTCCCAAAACCCCAAATTACTTAAATTATTTTCAAATGATAAAATTTCTCACTATTTAAAAAGTAGTATTTTCTTTCAAAGGTAAAGGCATAATTTACTTACATTAAAAAACATTTAATTAAACTATAGAGATAACCTTATTTGTGAACATAACTACTGTAACAGAAATACGACACTACTGAACAAATTGTACAAACACATTATAAATCCTAAGTACGCATAAGGTATAGTAGTATACTTTTTTCATGTAATCAACGTTTATGTCTATTTTCATGATCAAAAGAACTCCAGATTTTAAAAACATAGTAATTTGTTAAAAGTAACTGAATGATAGTGTTTTGAAATCAATTTTGCCAACCTGAGATGTTTTGTGTTTCAAGCTCTAAGCCGGAGCATAATATTATAAATTTGTTTATGATTCATTTGTCATATTTATTGATAATTAAATGTGTATTAAAAAACGCAGTACAGAACATTACTATCTTGTTATTTCATAGGAATTTTGTAGAATATATGTGTGTTAGCGAAGTTTTAAGCAACAGCCAACTAGCGCTCACCACGAGCGGCCGAGCCGACAACCTGCGTAGCAGCGGGAACAATTCAAACGTCACAGCTGTCTAGCTAATATCACGTATTACCTTAAAAATTAAATGTTTTAACAGAAACAATTTGGCGCCACCCGGGAATCGTAATCCCTATGAATTAACAGGTAGGTTGTACTGGTGACATTGACAACGCTACGGACTCCAGTAGTGACGTCGATTTATGTAACGACCAGTGTGAGGCAAACACACTACATTCACACTAATACACAAAATAAACAAGTGTGATACATTTCAACAGGTACGACCCTAGTAGATTGTTACAATATATATGTAATGGGGCAGAATGGGAGATTTTATTTTTTATTAATTTTATTTAAGTTTCAATTGTGATCGACTACATAAAACTGTTTTAGTCAAACAACGAACGCAGTAACATAGCTGTGTGAGCGAGGTGTGACAATAGAACGCAATATCATTCCAAGAATTTGAGTGTTGTGTACGCACTCAAATGCGCAACATGAGCACGCGCGCATATAGGACGCACATTGGTCTGAAACGACGCTAGCCAACATGGCTAAAATGTAAAATTTTCTCGCCACGTGGTTTTGGAATGGCGGAAATACAGGCAAACCACACCCACTTGAGTCATGTGACTAGTGGCATTGAAATATCGTCACCCCCAATGCACATGGACAACACCATACTTTGTGTAGAGTGATGAACAATTTGACAGAAAAAGGCATTGGCTTCCTATCCAGTAACCCGACATGGTGGGAGTTTGGTTGGTTCGTCAACGCTCTCTCAGTTCGAACAAATACGCTCGCCGGCCGGCAGCACAAAGAACTAGTGCATATCAAAATTTTTCTTTACTATTGACAATAATCCGATGCAACTGAGTGATGATATTTCAGAAGAAAAAGTAAGTGGAAAGAAGAAAGGAAAATTAAATGTGTTGAACGGACAAACATTCGAACATACATCTAGTGCGGCACGTGGTGAGGAGAGAAATGACCATGACGAAAGTTAAGTAATCGACGAGCAATTTCCTGACTTAATTATTTTTTTAAATTCAAAGAGAGCTCTAAAAGTATGGGGATTTAAATGTGTATGAATGTAGTGTGTGGGCAAACTGGGTTGTTTTCATTTAAACAGTTATTAGGATAAGTTTAGAATGTAGAAATCCATGTTTTGTTTAATTTAAATTTTGAAAAAACCGTAACTTTTGAGGGGAGGTAAAGTTGAATTTTAAAAGAGTATAAAATGCAATAAAATGTGAGTTATGTTACATAAATGAGAGTTGAGTACTTTAATGGTATAACCCTAAGTCACGCTTAGCATTCACAGGTTCGTGTGACGTAACCCGGGGTTCAAATCAAGGTAGGTGAGAGATGAATTATTATTTTATTATTGTGTATTAAATATAATAGCACAAATGTCGCCTAGAACTAGGGACTTATATATATATATATATATACGAGTAAGCACAAATGGCGCCTGAACAGGGACAGTCTGTATAAATTATATTTCGTATACGCTATGCCTACTCGCAAATGTAAGAGACGCTAGTGGGAGTTACATATGAAGTAAAATTAAGTACAAGAAGTCTGTATAGAATAAAATCGAAATAAGAGTATGTTATAATACGTGTAATAGATGTATTAGGAACAAGTAAAAAACTAAATAATATAAAAAATAAAAATGAGTACTAATAAAAATAATGACGAAAACGTCAGCGTCACTGACGAAACATTTACGAGTGAGATGGGCATTCACTCAACACCAGTTAGTCAGATCGGTGAATCTAGTGCCACCGAATCAGTCGAATTAAATACAATACAAGTGACACCCATCTCAACTCGTTATGAAAACAAAAAAGATGATGGTAACGATATGAGGAGTATGATGCAGATATTGTTAAGTAAATTTGAGGAGAAGTTTGATGAACAAAAAAATGAAATTAATGTAAAATTTGACATGCAAAATAGTAATCTTAATGCCAAATTTGAGGAACAAAAGAGTAGTTTTGATGCTAGATTTGATGAACAAAGTGATAAAATTAAATAATTTTGATGATAAATTCAATGAGATCAGAAATGAAATTAAACAACAGAATTTCAAATTTAGTGAGCAAGTGAATGAAATTAATACAAGTTTTGATAATATTAAAGAACAGGTAATAAAATCTATAAATAATAATTGTGAGAAGATGGTTAATGAAATGAATAAAAATTTGGACAGAAAATTAGAGCAGATAATGAATAAGAAGTTAGGTGATTATGTTACAAATATTAATAATGACAAAATAGTGGAAGAGGTAGTGTTAGAGAATAAAATATTGAATAGTGATGATATAGAGATAGTGAGTGAGAGTGAGAGAGTAATGGGGTGTAAAGGGGTACAAATGAGGTTGTGAGAGAGTGTGATGGAAGGTTATATGGGCAAAGGGCAAGTTTTCCCCAAGTTTATGGTGAAACAGAGGTTTCACAAATGTGGTATGAGGACAGAGTTTCCTCAAGTAGTTGTGTGGAAGAAGAGGTGTCTTCAAATGGTCCCTTTATTTTTTGTGATGGTCTTGGAAGTGCCAAGACATATAGTAAGATTGTTGTGCCCTTTGCATGGAATGAGATAATTCAGGGGGGTTGTGAGAAGTATTGTGAGAGAGAGAGAGAGAATAATAGAGTTATTTACAATGAGAAGTAGTTATAATGAGTTGAAAGAGAGGTTAGAATTGAAGGAGATGGATGATTATTTTGATGATACTGTTGTAAATGATAAACACTTACCTAATGATGTGATTGAGATAGTGGAGGAGTATAATGATAAAATAACTTACTTTATGTTGAACAAAATTACTGATGGAGACAGAACTGAAATTACCAATGTAGACGGGTTTTATGAATTAATAGGTAATAATGGTGTTAAATATTATGTTGATAATGGTCATTACAATAATAATAATAGTGTAACGAGTGTGAGTAAGGACGATAATTATTATATAAAAGTAAGACTAATACACGATGATGGAGGGTAAATATAAACTCAATGAATGGACATTTTAAATATTTTAATTTGTGGTAATGATATGGCTAGATTATGAAATGAGGTGTGTTAAACAGAAAAATAATGACGAAGAATTGTAAATAAATTTGTAGTGAAATTAATTGTTTGTGTTGTAAAATGTATGGTATGTAAAAAATATGTATGTAGTAGAAATTTATGTAATAATAATAATAACAATATTGTGGCAGACTAAATAAATAACAAGAATAATTATGAAGGTAATAAATGAATTGTAATTGTTTTGGAAGAAAGTAATTAAAATATGTTGTGTTTTAATAATTGATGGAATTAAAATAATTTGAGATGTTTAAATATTTTTGATTGATTTAAAATGTTATATAAAGAAATTTTGATGATGAATTTAAATTATTTGTATGAGATTTAAACTTGATAATAAATAAGTAAATATAAAATGTACTTAGTTATGGAATCTTATGAATGTTATAATGTTGCAGAAGGTACATGGAGTTGTGTACGTGATATTGGTAGATGAATTGTTTATAATTTTATGTCAGTAATAGGAAGCAGGTGTGTTGAGTGATGTACTGTAAGTATGAATTTTATAATACAATTTAAATAAAGTAAAATGTTCAGTGTTTAAATAGCAAAGTTTAAATGAAATGTTTGATGTTAAAAGTTAAAATGTAGATGAGTAAGAGATGTAAACATGAAAAGTAATTAATAAATAACCAAACATATAAGAGTTGACCATCCGTGAATTGTAGTAACGGTGTCAGTGTGAGCCTTATATGTCTTTTGGTAGTTTCCCCACATTTCGGGCGGTCACGGTTTCACCAAACCCTGGCCGTGGAATTATGTAAGTAGATACTAAATTAGTGAACATAGAAATTAACGGGGGGGTAACACAGGGGAAACTACATAACTATGGAACAGCGGCTATCATCGAAGGTGGTGATAGTGCCATTTTAAGGGTGTGTGAATCATTTTAGTAGGATTACTGGTGTCCTCGGACATCAGTAATGCCGAATTTTTCATAACGTTGAACCAATAACGGTATAGGCAGCGTCTATACCATATACATGTAAACTTCAGTTCTTGGGGATGCAAATGGACGCCACAGTCCACCCTCAGGAAACAATAGTGTGTGTGGAAAATGAGTTGGCCGTTACAAGCCAGGGGTATAAACAATAAAGTGTTTATGCAACCAGGCAAACGCTCGATCCGGTTCATCTGGCAGGTGGTTACCTAATTGTAACTGGGTATAAGGGGGGACTTTAAGTAATTGATGTAGTAGGAGGGTAGCTGAAAATTCAGTGAGAGGGTGACGACCTCTGTAAACAGCGGGCGGTCAACTTATAATATGGCTCTATAGAGAGAGTTGGGGGTTGACAACCCAGATAGCTGTTCAGTAATGGTTGCTATAACTATGACTCAATGATTAGTGATGTATTTCACGCATGAGAGCAAAACAATTTTAAGTACCAGATTTAATTGTAATGATTTCAGATAACATTGTAGGATGATAACTATATAATTTTGTGTATTTGTGTTAATTGTATACAGTATGTTAAGGATAAGGATGATAAAAATATGTACTTTATGATTGTTGAAAGGTATCTATAGAAAGGTCATTAACATGACAATGAGACATCAGCTGACTGCTGGGGTTATATATGTAATATGTCACTTATAAGTGATTTGCAGATTTTTCAATGTAATTAAATGTTTCAATAATAAACTGGTAATGTTTCAAGTAAGTGTATGTGAGATGTATCTGAGATAGTTTTTGAATTTTTAATGGTTAATGTAGTGTAAAATGTGGTAAATGTTATAATTAAATTAAATGTTAGACATTAAATGTTAGAATTAAATGTTAGACAAGCATAAAGAAGGCATTTGAATTAATAAGTCCAAGTTAAGTTTAGAGAGAATAAGAGTCTTGGGAGTAAAAGTAATGTAGAATTGAGAAGTAATAGTGACACAGTAGTGATAGTGGGTATATGTAGAATATGAAAGGGAGGTAATGGGAGAGTAATTAGTTGATAGAGGAATTTTGTAAAGGGGGGTGGTGTGATAAGGAGTCCTCAACGAAAAGCGTTGTGGCGGGAGGTGAATAGTTTAAATGGGGTTTGGCGGGGTTGCCTAGGGGAAGTCCAGGAACCAATAAGGGGATAAGCATAGGGAAGGGAACACACGTCCTGAATACAAAGAGGGTAGAGAGTATTTTGTTATAATGTTAGAATGATGGGAATGGAGTTAGAAAATTACTGGTAAATATTTTGAGAGAGTGGTGTCAGACTAGGTAAAGCTGTTAAGTGAGTATTAGAGTCAGAAGGGGGGTAAGATTATAAGTAAATGCCAAGTTAGTAAATCAAATCATTCTGAATAATTGAGAGTCACCCAGACTAATTGAGAATGGAAATGTTATAGAAAATCAGAGTTAAAATGAAATAATAAATGAAAGCAGTAAAAGATTGAGTAGAATTTGAAAACAAATTGAAACTGTAAAATGTGTAATTTTTGGTCAATTTAAATGTAAATTTTATTGTTTATTGTCAGATAATAATAACCATGTTAATTTTGAATGTTCTATTTTATTATGTTTGAAGGTAAAAAATTTTAAAGATGTTTCATGTATTTTATGGTGTAGCTTTGTGTAGTGTATATATGTCAAGGTCATTCACTTGACCCAGAGAGATCAGCTGATGACTGATGTTAAAGACAGAACCATTTTCTAATAATTATTTCACACAATGGTGTTACTTAATTAAATTAAATGATTTTATTTTTTTGAGATTTATAAAAGAGATATTTTGGTAAATTAAAATTTTTTTGAACAAAAAAAAATTATTTTTTATGCCTGCCATATAGATGCGTCAATATTATAGTGATATTTAGTTAAGTAACGGACACGTCATGGACAACGAAATCCAAGAATAGATGGTGTTTTGAGGTTCAGAATATTTTGTGGATTATATGTTAATGTGTTAAATGATTTATGTTATTCATATTGTATGTATTGTAAACAAAGGTAATGAAAAGTGAATTTATGTTTTAATAAGATGTTCAGTTTATGATTGTGAGTAGTTAGTGAAGGAGAATGGTAGACTCATATAAAAGATTTTGGTATTTTGATGAAATTAATGGTAATATAACATTTTGATATTGGAATTAGATTGATTTCTTTGAGTTAACAGAATTTAAATGATTTAAGGGAATTTGCTTAATTACTTTGAATTGAAATTGTAATGTCTAATCGATGAAATACCAAGAGAAAATTAGAGTTCAAGTATGACAAGTTTTTATAAATTTTAAAGCAACAAAGTAGTGTAGAAATGTTATATGCAGTAATAATAAGTATGTGTACGCACCCAGTACTTGCCAAAGGCAACCCAGTATGCATGGAAGGGGAACATATCGATTGAGGATCTGGTATGGTATAAAGCCAGGGTTTTGATTTTGGGGTGGAATGATAGAAGGTTAGGTGTACTATGGTGAGTATCTGTCCGAGTTTATGGTGTTGGGATCTCGAATAGAGAAGTCCAGTAATCTCGTTCGGGTGCAGCCATAGTCGTCGAACTAGGGGGGTACTTTACCCATGATGCGTTAAGAATTAATGGGGGGTTGTTGGCACCACATCCTCACCGATCCTCTTATGGGTTTAGCAATGAGAGTTCTTCCGTTTCAGCAGAAGATCTCACATTGGGGGGGGGTCTTGTAATGGGGCAGAATGGGAGATTTTATTTTTTATTAATTTTATTTAAGTTTCAATTGTGATCGACTACATAAAACGGTTTTAGTCAAACAACGAACGCAGTAACATAGCTGTGTGAGCGAGGTGTGACAATAGAATGCAATATCATTCCAAGAATTTCAGTGTTGTGTACGCGCTCAAACGCGCAACCTGAGTACGCGCGCGGATTGGACGCACATTGGTCTGAAACGACGCTAGCCAACATGGCTAAAATGTAAAATTTTCTCGCCATGTGGTTTTGGAATGGTGGAAATACAGGCAAACCACACCCACTTGAGTCATGTGACTAGTGGCATTGAAATATCGTCACCCCCAATGCACATGGACAACACCGTACTTGTGTAGAGTGATGAACAATTTGACACAAAAAGGCATTGGCTTCCTATCCAGTAACCTGACGTGGTGGGACTTTGGTTGGTAACGCTCTCTCTCAGTTCGAACAAATACGCTCGCCGGCCGGCAGCACAAAGAACTAATGCATATCAAAATTTTTCTTTACTATTGACGATGACAATCCGACGTAACTGAGTGACGATATTTCAGAAGAAAAAGTAAGTGTAAAAAAAGAAAGGAAAATTAAATGTGTTGAACGGACAAACATTCGAACATACATCTAGTGCGGCACGTGGTGAGGAGAGAAATGACCATGACGAAAGTTAAGTAATCGACGAGCAATTTCCCGACTTAATTATTTTTTAAAATTCAAAGAGAGCTCTAAAAGTATGGGGATTTAAATGTGTATGTATGTAGTGTGTGGGCAAACTGGGTTGTTTTCATTTAAATAGTTATTAGGATAAGTTTAGAATGTAGAAATCCATGTTTTGTTTAATTTAAATTTTGAAAAAACCGTAACTTTTGAGGGGAGGTAAAGTTGAATTTTAAAAGAGTATAAAATGCAATAAAATGTGAGTTATGTTACGTAAATGAGAGTTGAGTACTTTAATGGTATAACCCTAAGTCACGCTTAGCATTCACAGGTTCGTGTGACGTAACCCGGGGCTCAAATCAAGGTAGGTGAGAGATGAATTATTATTTTATTATTGTGTATTAAATATAATAGCACAAATGTCGCCCAGAACTAGGGACTTTATTGTGTGTGTGTATATATATATGAGTAAGCACACCCATATATATGTAAAATATCGCCTCCTTTCCGACTTATTTTTACATCTTGTGCCATTTTGTCAATGTTGTATGTGGACAGACTTGCTTACTTTTCTATTAAATGTAGAAATAGATTTTACCATTATTTATTGCCACAAACCATTTAATCTTGTTGTTTAATCCTTTTTCTATATGAATAGCTCGTTACAATTATTGTTAATATTTCATGTACACAGCAGAGAGATGCTAAGTAGGACATTGTCTCAGGTAAGATTGAATTGGTAAATCAAGTCTCGCGCGTATTTCTTCCACACGGTGACGTCAGAGCGAAGCAACCAATGGGAGCGTAATAGGCCGGAGTGGCCTACCTTATATTATTCTAAGTTCTATTAAAACAATCTGAGTCTTCTGACAGCTAAGAAGCACATTGGGCTTAGCACAGCTGCGGGAGCGCTGTGTTGCCACATGGTCCGCTAGGCTGAGCCCGCTCCCTCTTAAAATCTGAGAGCAGCACACTCTGATAATAAAAAAATATGGTCACCATTACTTTTCCTGCCGAAGGTTGGGACCGACATTTTTTCGCCTTCGGAGATTGTGCATGCTTCCACTGCATACTCTGAGGTTTGGATTCTGGTTCGTAATGATAACACCAAGGCTCATCACCGGCAACAGTTTGGTGTAGAAAGGCATTACCTTGTTGATAGCACATCAAATGCTGTAATTATAAGGCCGAAAGCAAATTTTTCTGCTCATCAGTAAGCAGTCATGGAATCCAGTGACCACCAACTTTATGATAGCCAAGACTATGAATGATGGAATGAACAGTTCCCATGCTGATGCTCAAAATTTGAGAAAGTTCTCTAACTTTGATGCACCTATTTGTGCATAAAGCAGTTTCCAGCTGTCTCACATTTTCATCTGATGCTGCAACACGTGCAGGTCCAGGATGGGCCAAATCTTTAGTGGATTCTCTTCCTTGTTAAAATTTATTGCACCATTCAACCACTGCCGTATGAGAATAACTATAGTCACCATATACAGCTTTCATTCTCATACAAATTTCCATTGGCTGACGCCCCTCAACGGCCAAAAACTGAATAACGCCACGGAGATTATCTTTAGACGGATTTTCTATCATAGGTGCCATTTTTCAACCCAGTCACAATGCTTAGAAAAGAGCAAACTCCAAATATTTTTGACAGATGCGTCACTAGTACTTAACAGACAACATAAACAAATTAATTCCATTGCCATGGCAACTAAGTCACGGCTGCGTAGATCAAACGTGTTTCTATTGAACAATCCTCGTACATACGTAGCAGTCAAACAGGAAGTGAATTTTGATGGTAATGAGAAGGGACATTATAAAGTGGTCTGTGGGATAAAAGCATAAACACACGTGTCAAGTTTGATGAAAATCGGTTGTTGTATTCAAAAGTTATTGTGAGACATACCCCAAACGGACAAAATCCCACTATAAGTTTTGAATGCATTGACTGATTGACTTAAAATGTTGTGTAGTGTTAGTCCCATCAATACAGAGATCCCTACTGTTTATGATAACGATCCCCACCTCCAAAGTGGGGCATTGGGGGTCAAAAAATTGTAATTTTTAGTGTGGGGTATCAAACTAAAGGTAATTTCAGCTGCAATACCAACATAACATTACATTTTCAAAAAATTACACGTTCAAGGCCCCAAGGGAAAACCACATCTCTTGGAGAATAACTTAATCATTATAATAGAATGGATGGGCTCTTATTGGTTTGAAATTTTTGCTATGTGTTGGTCCTATAAATTCACACATCTCTACTGACTTTAAGAATGATCTCCCCCAAAATGGTGGTGGGGGTAAAAATATGCAAGGCCCAAAAATGAAAAATTATAATTGTGGGGATAAAATGAAAGGTAATTTTAGACACAATTCCAACAGAACATTACTTTTTCAAAAAAATTAAATTTTTCAGTCCCCATTGTCTAACTACAGCGTCATCTGTATGGAAGTAATGTTACTCTTAAGAACACAACACTTGAATGAATTGTCTAATTGACTTCAAATTTGTTACTTATGACTAACAGTACATACACCCATCCATATTTATTTTTATTACGATTCCCCCAAGGTGTGGAGTATCAAAATGAATGACGAGACCCAAAATGAAAGTTATTTTGATTATTTAACAACTTAATTTTTGGAGGAATAGAGGTAAAAATTCAAATTTCCAAGACGGTGTGAACACTTTCCAGTTCGTGAACGAGTTCTTCAGCTCAGGGAGCTTACTAATGTATTATTATTATTATATTACTTTAATTTTGACCGAATATTTCTCTATCTTTACAGGTTACACCATCTGCTGTTTCAGCTTCTTCAGCATCTTCTGCCTCTTCGTTTGCAGCACCCAACAGAAAAAGAAAGTTGATTCCTACTTCAGCATAAGATCTCGTGAAGGCCACATGGTATTTGGAAACAGAAGACGATGAGTACTTGATGTTGGCAAAATGTTATGCAACTAAATTGAGGAAATTGACACAACAGTTAATGTTTGCTGAAAAAGTAATCAATGACGCATTGCTTGATGCTCAAATGGGCCTTTTGACCAGGAACAGCTATCTGGTTCACTCAGTGCCTTACCATCCCCTACTTGGAGCTCACAGTCATGGGCTTCTTCTCATGCTCCTTCAGAACCTCAAAGCTCAAGAAATGTTTGGGAAACATTTTCTTATACGGATGATAACATTGCTCCTCGTAATGCGTAGGATTGCTAAACATACTAACTTATTCTGGAATTTTTCTATGAATTTGACTTGACTACTATTTTGTGAATAATACTATAATAATAAAAAATGTTGCTGCGGTTTTGTCTGATAGTTATTTTAATCTTATTATACCTTTAATAAATTAATTACCTTAATTATCCGCCGTGTGATTTCTTATGCTTCGTCTATGACGCGTTTCGGAGCGTATGCTCCATCATCAGATATTAAAAAGTTAAAACTGTCACTCTTGCGAGATCGTTAAGAAGTTAAAATGTCAAGATTTGCATATGAACCGTACGCGGATTTGGGTGCGCACCAGTTCAAGTTCATTCTGCCACTGAGCGGTTGCTACCTTATCGTAGCCCCAGCGAGCAGACTCAAGGCAGTATCGTACAATCGGTTGGATACAAAGTTCAGGTGGTTATTTAACACGATATCGCGACTCATTGGGTTTGCATATGCACTGTAAATTTCAAATTCCTCCAAGGCATTCATGA
Organism: Magicicada septendecula; assembly: GCA_034769895.1. NCBI lineage: Eukaryota > Metazoa > Arthropoda > Insecta > Hemiptera > Cicadidae > Magicicada > Magicicada septendecula. The sequence continues at coordinate 404,360,819 of CM068375.1, read as the reverse complement.
AACGGCCCTTCTTACACACATGTAACGGTATTAAATTGGAACTAAAATCTGTGTAATTATGATTGTGTGAAGTCAGGTGTCGGGCGTAATTTGATTTGATGTTGTCAATGTTTCTTATTTTCTTAGGTAAATGTTCTCGAAATCGTTTAAGGAAACCTCTCCCAGTCTGTCCAATGTAGAAGCACTCGCAATCATTACATGTTAACTTATATATGCCAGTTTTTTCTTCTGGAGGCGTGTGTTTTTTCGGTTTGAGAATATCCAGTAACTTATTATTAGTCCTGAATGAAATAGTGAAACTATTATTATTCATATAGAATACAAAACCTTAGGCATAAAGCTAGTGTAATTAGTAGATATAAAAATTTTTTGCGTGTTGTTGTTTATTCGGGGTTTAAGCATTCTTTTTTCATGTTTTCTCAACAGTTTGTCAATGGTTAAACTACTGTAACCATTGGCAACCGCGATATATTTTATGACATTTAGCTCATCACGGAAGTCATTATCATCCAAAGGAATCGTCAATAATCTATGAATGAAACTATTGTACGCTGCCATTTTATGTGAAAGAGGATGATGAGAGTCTGCGTGTATTGTGGTGTCAGTGGTAGTCGGTTTCCTATAAATGTTGAACTTTAGTTTATTCTCAAACCGAAAAAACACACGCCTCCAGAAGAAAAAACTGGCATATATAAGTTAACATGTAATGATTGCGAGTGCTTCTACATTGGACAGACTGGGAGAGGTTTCCTTAAACGATTTCGAGAGCATTTACCTAAGAAAATAAGAAACATTGACAACATCAAATCAAATTACGCCCGACACCTGACTTCACACAATCATAATTACACAGATTTTAGTTCCAATTTAATACCGTTACATGTGTGTAAGAAGGGCCGTTTCATGAATGCCTTGGAGGAATTTGAAATTTACAGTGCATATGCAAACCCAATGAGTCGCGATATCATGTTAAATAACCACCTGAACTTTGTATCCAACCGATTGTACGATACTGCCTTGAGTCTGCTCGCTGGGGCTACGATAAGGTAGCAACCGCTCAGTGGCAGAATGAACTTGAACGGGTGCGCACCCAAATCCGCATATGGTTCATATGCAAATCTTGACATTTTAACTTCTTAACGATCTCGCAAGAGTGACAGTTTTAACTTTTTAATATCTGATGATGGAGCATACGCTCCGAAACGCGTCATAGACGAAGCATAAGAAATCACACGGCGGATAATTAAGGTAATTAATTTATTAATTCGTACAAGTGATTTGGTTACCATATTAAACATGAATATTATTATACCTATGTTGAAATCAGGGTGTCCACATTCTGGAGAGTCAGGGAAAAAAAAGTTGGTCGGGGAAAGTCAGGGAAATAAACAAAAAATCTGGAAAGTCAGGGAAATCTTCCCCGATGATGGATTTGAGGGGAATTTTGAATGCTCTAGTCTGCCGTAACCCAGACTATTGTAGCATTTTTTCCAGGTATTTTTCACAAGAAGTGCACAACAATTATATATTTTTTGTTGTGCCCTTGTGTCCTTTTTTCAACCGATTTAGCTAATTCTTTTTCTATTTTCAGTTTTTTTAGGCTGCTGACTTAAACTCATTACAATGGCTAACAAGAAATGTTTGTTTAATAAACTTTGGCTGGACAGTAAAGTGTTTCCGGAATTTAGTGGTTGGTTGGACTTGGTGGTTAGTGATGCAAATTCGGCTTATTGTCAAGTGTGTCTCAAATCTTTTAAACTAAGCAATATGGGGAAACAAGCAATTGTTTCTCATGCTAAGGGACCAACTCATGTAAAAAACATGAGAGCAAAGGCTTCCCAGCCAGCAATTTCTTTTTTTACTACTCCATCTCCATTAAAAGATGTGCAGCCAACACCTTCAAATTCAGCTACAAAAGAATTATTAGTAGTGCCAGGAACAAGTCAAACAAGTTTAAAGAGTTTCAGTGTGAATGAAGATGATGTTACGTCAGCTGAAGCAATATGGGCTCTCCACGTCATCACTGGGAAAATGTCTCTAAACTCTTGTGGTGAAACCTCTGCAGCCTTCAAAAATATGTTTCCAGACAGTAAAATAGCTCGGAGCTTTTCTATGGGCAAGACTAAGGCTTCCTATGTAATAAATCATGGGTTAGCCCCATATTTTCAAGAAATGTTGCAAAATAACATGAAACTGTGCTCTGACTATGTTGTTTGTTTTGATGAATCTCTGAACAAATTTGTTCAAAGAGGACAAATGGACTTGTGTGTAAGGTTTTGGGAAGTAAACCTTCAGAAAGTTTCAACACTATATTGGAATAGTGTATTTTTAGGCAGGGCAACTGCAGATCACTTGTTAGATGGGTTTATTCAAGGGCTCTCCTTACCTTTAGGAAATATTTTGTAAATCTCAATGGACGGGCCGAATGTGAACCTCAGTTTTATGAAAAAACTCTAGAGCCATTTGCAAGTCTTAAATCCAGAGGGAAAGTCCCTTCTTGATATTGGCATATGCAGTTTGCATACAGTTAATGGAGCCCTGAAGACTGGGATCTCCAAAACTGGTTGGGAACTTTTTCACTGTTTTAGATCTCTCTACAGTCTTTTCAAAGATAGCCCAGCTCGGCGAGCAAAATACTCAGATATTACAACCAGCACCTCTTTCCCTTTTAAGTTCACAGCAGTAAGATGGCTGGAAAATGGTCGCTGTGTAGATCAAGCTCTCAAAATATTTGATCATGTCGATAAATTTGTAAAAGAATACAACGAAAAAGACAACAAAAACCTGCAATACCTTAGAGAAGCTATGAAAAATCCATTTTTTAAGGCAAAACTAAGTGCTTTCAGAAGCATATTGTCAGACGTTGAGGCGTTCCTGAGAAGGTTCCAAAGTCAGAAGCCTATGGTCCCTTATCTCTTTACTTCACTTGAACAACTTATGAAAAACCTAATGATGAGATTTGTAAAATATGAAAAAATAGCTGAAGCAAGTACTACTCAAAAATTAATGAACTTGGACTTGCAAGACAGTGCCAATCTGGTTTCAGTAGAAAAGGTGGACGTTGGTTATGCTGCAGAAAGCTTAATGAAACAAATTAAATGCTCAGAAAAAGAGAAACTTGTTTTTAAAAATGAGTTCAAAAATCTCCTTACCACCATGATAGAAAAACTCAGAGAGAAAAGTCCTTTGAAATCACATTTAGCACGAGGCCTCACTGCCTTAGACCCTAAATGATAATGCTCAAACTCAGTTTGGCAATAAAAAGGATTTATGTTGTTCTAGAAAACCTGCACAGCCATAGAAGAATATGTGATAAAAGTGCTGAAAAGGGCAAACGACAGTTTTCTTTGCTAACTGAAGAAGCTAACGATTTCATTTCCAAAACATCTGATGACATGGGATTGGACGAATTTTACTATGGCCTTTTAGGAGAAGATAAGAAATATGAAGATCTCTGGTCTGTAATGAAGCTGTGTGTCATTTTATCCCATGGTAATGCATCAGTTGAATCTGGCTTTTCTGTCAATAAGCATTTACTAGTTGAAAATCTTCTAGAAGAATCCCTTGTGTCCCAAAGAGTTATTTGTGATAGCATAAAGCATCTAGGTGGTTTGAGGAATGTGACTATCAACAGAAGTATGCTTACCTCGGTCAGATCTTCAAGAAGAAGATATCAATCATATTTGGAAAAGAAAAAAGAAATGCAGTTAGAAGAGGAAAAAAAGAAAATAGAGAAAAGGAAAATTGAATTACAGTTGAAAGAGTTGGAAGAAAAAAGAAAAAAGTTGAAACTTGAAAGAGATTTGGAGGATGTAGAAATTGGGGAAAAGAAAAAACTGCTGGAGAACATGAAGAGATCACACTAGTAAATTTTGAAGGAGTGCATATTTTTCTTTTTCATTCTCATCCTGTCAGGCTGGTTCATTTTCAATTTTGAAAGCTATAGCTGATTATTATAATTATTTGTTACCATGTAAGTTGTTCTATTAATTAGTCCATTTTATCTTGTTCATATATTATTTTATTAAGTTCTAGTGAAAATACTCTCATTCTTACATTACCTAAGTGTTACCTTTAGGTAATAATGGAAATATTTATTTTTAAAATGCCATCAGTGTATTTGTATTTTTCAATAAATAAATAATAAAAAATAAATAAAATAAAAGAGGAAGAAAAAAGAAAGTGGAGAGAGAATTAGGCCAGCTATGGGGAAGGTGGAGGCTGGGTTTTCTTTTTTCTTCCTTGTAAAATATAATGCTCAAAGAATTAACGTACTATGCATTTTAGTGAGTCAGGGAAATTTCTGTAAGTAGGTCAGGGAAAGTCAGGGAAAATTAAAACAGAATTTCTGTGGACACCCTGTGAAATTTAACCTTATTATAATTTAATAATTTATTAAATTATTATAGTATTATTATTATTATAACCTTATTATACCTTTGAAAATAGTAAAAGTACACTTACTTGAATATAATTTCGCAGCCCTTTCCGTATTGTCACGCACGCTTTTATTATTGTGTGCCCGAGTGCCTGAAGTGATACTCTCATAGAAAACTTCAAAACTTCTTCCAGTTGGTGGGAACCATAGTATAGCAATTAGTGTCATTTGAGGTGACTTGCCTCTCTCAAGTGTGTGCTCTTTTTTTCGATAGGGGAGCAACTTTGGTTAGCAGCAATTGAAATGTACTGTCGTCCATTCTAAGGTAATTCCTGTAGTCATTAACTTCTCCTTCTTGTAACATTCAACAAACGGTAATCAGTAGACAAACACTCCTTTGAAAATATCATTCTTTACTCCAGTGTTCACGCTGCATTATTCTATTATTTTCTTCAGTTAGCAACGCAGACACAATCAGGCAACAAACAACTGCTTTCCTTTTTTGTCACCCATTGTAACTGCACTTTCGATGAAACTGAGGAAAAAACTGATGTGCCCCTACACTTTCAGTTCAGTTCACTGTACAGCTTGTACCGTTATTTAGGGCAGTAAAACTGAGTGTGTGGACCGCTTAACAACTAGAAACTTAACAAAGTAAAAAGCAGTTGAAAATGAATTGCAAAAAATGAGGTAACGGAAAGAGACCAAAGTTGTTTGAAAATGTCTAATACGTGTATATTATATACCTACAACAGTTAATATGAGTAAAAATGAAATATTTGTTTATGTGATTTCAGGCAAATAAACTATTAATTACCTTGTTTGTGCAGTTTTTACATGTTTATTTTCCATATTAATTGTAATTTGAATTCTTTGTATTTGTATTGAATAACCTTTTAATGTTATGAAAACTTTGGCTTGCCGGGCTGAAAGGCCGTGGCCCACGGTTGTTTCATGCAAATGTTTCGCCTGTGCCTTCAACAGCCATTTTCAGTGCAGAAGGCCGCAAAACACTGACAAAGGTTTCATAGTCAGTGACCACTGAACTGTGGTTAAGGCTAGTGGCTGTGAGTAGGACACCCATATTTATAAACTTTTGGTGTCTGCACAAAGTTATTGTTTGATACTACCAGCCAATCAGAAGAAAGGCAAATTCTTATTGGTTCGGTACAACTCGTGTCCAAAGAGCACTCAATGAGAGGGACTCGCCCCGCTGATTCATTGCAATAGATGCATGTTTCTCAATCTGAACAGACTCCATATGCAGGCGAGGGAAATACAGTAGGGCCTACAATTTAAAAACAGTACAATTTTATTAAAAATACTAAGTACTTTTCAGTTTTATTTATAGTTTATTGAATAAGCCAAATACAACAGTTCTGTCGATTGTGACTATGAATGTTCAAGTCAAAATACAAATTCTCTTTTACCTGACAAATGTTCGCCCTTAATAATATATTAAAGCAGTGTTGTGTTACAACCAAATTTTTAAGTCAAGTAAATTACAATTAATTTAATGAACACGACGGTATGCAAGTAACTATATGTACAAAAAATTACATTTTGCTTCAGTGAAGATACAGTACCAGTAAGCCTACTTTATAACTTTTGTTATGTTAGGTCTCAAAGTTAATCTTAACTTATTAAGTCATATCTTATTAATTAATCTGTCTGCATTTATGTCTCTGTACTTTAATATTGAAGTTACCCTAAATAAATGACATCATAAAAAGAGCGTAAGAGCAATTCCTGAAGTTTCCTTAAAAAAATGCTGAATTTGAAAGTATATTCAGAGTAGGGTGACCAAACGTCCCGGAAAACCGGGATTGTCCCGGTTTTTCATCATAACATACGGTGTCCCAAAAAATTGTTTCGGGACGCTCATAAGTTTTTAGAGATTTCGCTCGATTAAACGGAATATGACACGATAAATTAATACATTTTAGCTTATTTCTCTAACCTCCATAGTCCCACAGTAATCACAGTATCAATATTGATACACTGAAACAATAATTTATTTTGAGCGGTACTGTGGCTGGAGAGTAGTTGTATTGTTGTAACAGTTCCAGGCATTGCAACTTGAGAAGAGTTATGAAAACTGTCCGATTGTCGCGCCACTTGCCACTGTCATTGTCAGAATAGTGTAGTTGTTGATGTTATGTCATACAAGCTGTACCGGTGGCTTCTCGTATTAGTCGTATTGTTGCCATTGAGTTGCAAAACGCAATGCCGAAACGTACCTGCAAATTCAGTGACAGTTATTGTAAGGAGTGGAATTTTATCAAGAAAGGTCGATTTGATTACGAAGCAGAGTGTTCGGTAGGTAACTGTTTTATTAGTATCAGTCATGGTGGGCGTTCTGACATAGTTGATCACATCAAGTCAAAGAAACACATTAACAGATTTAGTGCACCGAGCTGTAGTAAAACTCTACAAAATTATTTTGTAAAACCTCAATCAAGTGAAGACACAAAAGTTCGAGCAGCCGAGCTTACACTAGCCTACCACACGGTAAAACATCACCAAACCTTTAGATCTAGTAATTGTACTAATAAGCTTAATAGCGTTATGTTTGATGATTCTTCCATTGCAAAAAAATTTAGTTCGGCAAGAACTAAAGTATCAGCCTTAGTAAAAGGAGTTATTGCTCCCCAGAGTTTAAAGGAAAGCCTTGAGAACATCAAAAAGTCTTCTTTCTATGGGATATCCACTGATGCCAGCAATCATAAAGCTGCTAAAATATTTCCGTTTGTTGTTCAGTTTTTCGATATTAATGAAGGAATTCAGTCCAAACTTTTGAAGGTGAGTTCCCTACCTAATGAAACATCTGACGAAATTTCAACATTTTGTATGAATACTATTGAAATGTTTGATCTCAAAAAAAATAAATGTGTGGCATTTTGTGGAGACAATACGAACACCAACTTTGGTGGTTTAAAAAGACAAGGCAAATGTAACGTATTTACCAAATTAAAGACAACATTGCATGAAAACATTGAAGGGATAGGCTGCCCTGCACATGTTTTACACAATTGCATGCAGACATCTGCTGATAGTTTGAGCTGTGATGTTGAAACTATCATTGTGAAGGTATTCTCGTACTTTTCTATATACACAGAACAGAGAGGCTTAAGGAGTTTTGCGATTATGTAGGGACTGAATATATGAATGTAATGTGTCACTCGAAAACCCGCTGATTATCACTATTTCCAGCAGTTGAACGAGTCATCAGGCTGTTTGAACCCTTAAAAGATTTTTTCCTAAATGAAGACAAAGCCCCCAAAATATTGGTTCAATTTTTCAGCAATCCTTTAAGTGAAGCCTACTTATGGTTCATTCACAGCCAGCTTAGCACTTTGCAGCATGGAATAAAGGAAATTGAGGGGAGCACGAAAAGTGTAATAGAGGTAAAGGATGTCCTGGAAAATACTCTTGAAACTGTTACTAAGAGAAAAGAGCAGCAGTTCATTTCTTTTAATGTTAAATCTGTTCTTAAAAGAGCAGAAGTAACACAATCAGCAGAAAAGGACTTTAAAGAAGAAGTTGACAAATTTTATGACACTTGTATAGAATATCTGAGCAAGTGGAGCACCTCATATTCACCATTATTGTCGGTGTTTGATTGGATGTTATTGAAGAGAGTGCCAAAATGGGAAAGTGTTGAAGGACAGTTTCTTATTTGAAGGGGAAAAAATTGAAATCGATGACTCCATTTTCTTTGATCAATTCGGGATATTGACAAATTCGTTGAAGAAAATATTCACAAGTGGAATGATGAAAACGAAGCACCACTGCAGTGTCATGAGAAGTGGGTGAGTTTTTTCAAAAACTGTGACCATCTTCAGCAGTACTCTGAGATGGTAATAATTGCAAGGTATTTGTTTGCAATACCAGCCCATAATGCCAATGTAGAAAGAATATTTTCGTTCATGAATATCCAGTGGACTGATGAAAGGAACAGAATGGAGGTGGACTCTCTTGAAGCAATCCTACAGATCCTGTACAACTACAAAATCGACTGTGTAGAATGTTACCACTACGTCTCAAAGACAAAGACATGATCAAGAAGGCTGGAAGCAGTGAAAAATACCCGTTTCTCCAAGGACAATCAACCCCATCTACAAGCGCTCAGTAATAGTTGAAGCTTATGTTAATTTTACTTTATTAAAAATTTCATGGCTATATTTTGAAAAATCATAATAAATTTGTTTTTTATTATGTATATTAAATATCATTAATTAAACAGATATTGTAGAAATAAATCAGAGTAAATTTGTTTTTATCCTTTTTACTAATAGTAAATAGGCCATCATCGGGTTAACAAATTGTATTAACAAAACATTAATATTAACAATTAAAAAACCTGGGTACATTTGGGGGGGGGGGGGTCCATTGGACCCCGGCTGGTTGTGTCCCGGTTTTCTCCGAAAATGATTTGGTCACCCTAATTCAGAGTAATATAGCTGGACTGAAGCATTCAATAAAATATGTAGCATAAAACTAACTGAAAGTTTGTTGTACATTATTACTACGCCAATGTTATAGAATCAAAGTCTCATTTAAACACTGAACTATCCATAAGTGATAATTTCATTTTAATACAACTTACATTCGATACAATAAATAGGCCTACAAATTTTCTACGATGTATACCACTACGATTTCTATTCAAATATTATTCTGATATTTTGATTTTTGTTTTAGCCTACACTTTTCGAACACCTATTACAATTTTAAAATTTTATAACAACACATCAAATAAAATTATTCTGTATAAAGGTATTTGTAACCTGACGTCTGTTTAATGTAATTGTTAGGCCTAACCAATAGCAAAGGTAATGGATGACAAGTTTTATTAATCCAGTAAAGGTACAAATTAATTTAAATAGTCTACGTACTATATTGGAACGCAATTTTCGATAGCAAATGACAATACCTTATGCATCTTTGTAATAACTTCAGTTATTGGTAGCAAGTGATCTGAATTGAAACGTAAAACAAATGCTTTATTTCATAATCAAAACAATAAGCCTACTGTATTAAATTTATTATGGCAATTTGCCAATTCGATTTACCCAAAAAGTCCGCGATAAATATTAGTTTATTCATCAAGCAACAGGTCCGTTAAATAAATATAAATTATTGTTACGAATGTACTTATTACTACAATAAAACCCCATAATTTGTGTTTCTGTAGGCCTATAATTTGTAAAAATTGGCCCCGCTAAAAATGAAAAAGATTAAAATTGCATTAATGAAATTAGAAGGCTAATCTGCTTCGTTATTAAATTTTGGACTCAACAGAATTATATTAGTTATAATTAGATCTACAACAGGTACGTATTTGCCAAAAAAAAATATATACATAAGAAAATCACAAAATGCATTCTAATGCACATTTATATGTAACACGATGTAGGAGGCAGTGACATTTTGACAATAATACACCTCACATTTGAAAGCTTTAGTTTGCGACAATAATCTGAGTTATTTATGTAATATAAAAAATGTCGTTACCCATATTCGAGGAAACAATGAAACAAACAAAGCTGCCTCTGACAGGCCCGTTAGACATACAAAATTACGACACGTACTTGCAAACTGCGCAAGATGAATTCGAGAAAAGCTTCAACAGGAAATTTGAACCACAAGGTTCGCTGGACGATTTTGAAAAGGTACACACGCTGGGCGTCGGTTCGTTCGGACGCGTGATGCTGGTCAGACACAAGCAGACGGACAAATATTACGCTATGAAGTTGATACAGAAACACCATCTGGTCAAGACGAAACAAATCAAACACACGCTGAATGAGAAACGCATTCTGACGTGTATCAAGAACCCGTTCGTGCTGACGCTGGAATACTTCTTCATGGATAACAGTTACCTGTACCTGACGATGCCGTTCATAGCCGGCGGCGAGCTGTTCACCCGTTTACGCAAATCCGGTAAGTTTGACGAAGCAGTGTCGAGATTTTACGCTGCTCAAATGGTCCTCTGTTTGGAGTACCTTCACTACTTGGATCTGGTCCACAGAGACATCAAACCGGAAAACATTTTAATCGACCACAGCGGATACATAAAACTGGCCGACTACGGTTTCTGTAAACAAGTTAAAACGCGAACTTGGACAATATGCGGAACGCCTCATTATATGGCGCCGGAGATCCTACTGAGCAAAGGTTACGGAAAGGCGGTAGACTGGTGGTCGTTCGGCGTCCTCATCTACGAATTGTCGTTGGGACGTCCGCCCTTTTCAGGCAGTCAGCCCATGAGGATCTACGAGAAAATCGTCGCCAGTAAATACGTGATGCCGAATTTCTTCACCGTTAACTTGAAAGATCTCGTGAAGAACCTTCTTCAGCTGGACCTGTCGCGCCGGTTAGGTAACATGAAGAACGGAGCCAGCGACATCCGAGAACACAAATGGTTCCGCGACATTGACTGGATGATGCTGTTCAATAGAAAAGTCGTCCCTCCATACATTCCAAAGTATCTGAAACCTGGGGACGTGTCCAACTTTAACATCCATCCCGAAGAGAAGATACAAATATCAAAGAATGACAGGTTTCATAAAGAATTTGCTGATTTTTAGCTTGATAATTCTGTGTTGGCTTCACAAAACGAAATAAATTGTGTATGGGAGCATCTAATGTACAACACTTTTTTTGCAACATACTTATGCAAACGATGTGTTTAACATGATTGCACTTCGTTTAGCTTTGTAATGCACATAGAAATTTAAAATTGTTTTTGAAAATATTGTTTTGCGGCTGTGTGGCTGCCAGGGTCCAAGTAGTGATATCAAGGAATTATAATTTTTATGTAGACTGTCGTTTAAGAGGGGTAACCCTGGGAAAAGGAACTATTCATTTAGACATTATTGATTTAATGTCAGTGTGTATTGAATTATGATAATTTAATAATATTAATTATAAGTATAATGTCTTCATCCAGATCAAGCAGTTGAAAAGTATAAATCTTTCGTTCAACAAATTCTAAAAGGCAACCAGGATGTACAACTGTATTTTTCCAGTATATTGTTTCTAATAAAAAAAATAGGTAGAAACCACATTGAAATCCTGAAATCTACAATATAAAGTTAATGCGTGGAAGGCAGAGAAGCTCTTAAAAGACGTGGTTATCAGGTAAAAACTTTTTGTTTCTTTCTTGTAATCCAAAATCCTGATTTGTTAAAGGCATCCTCATCATTGCTGTCCTACCTTTTGCATGTGGAATAAAAGTTAAAAGAAATTTTAGACATCTGTCACTACATTCTGAATTCTGTTCATAAAAATCTGAATGCACAATGGAATTTATTACACACCATGCTTCAGTGCCACTGTGAAATATTGTTTAATTCTTAATTTTGAGGATTGAGTCAATTGTTAATCGCCATTCAGTTTTACGAATAAACATTTGATCATTATAAATCTGTGATTGTCTTCAGATGTTAAAAAACTACCCTAACATCTGTTAAAATAAAATTAAGTACATTGTTTAGTGTTAATAACAGCTACTGTTACTAAATGTATTCTACAAAATGTAGGTCAATAGCATTTTGCCCAAATGTACAAGATACAATGTACCTAATAATATATGCTACTTCCAGTGATGTTTTATTTAGCTGAACAAATGTGATGCAAGGAGTTTTACTTGCAGGCAATACCTGATAACAGCCACTTGACATTTAAACGACAAAAGGAAACCAACAACTTTTTTATTTGTCTGTCTGTCTGTCTGTGTTATATAATAATGACTGTCTCGTATATTTATTAGTATTATAACATCGCCAAATTCAGATCAGTTTTGATAACAATAAGTATGTAAAAAACGCTAAAAAATAATGTATGTTAATGAATAAATAATGGAGAGAGTAAAAACGTAAAAAGTAATTAAGAAAGAAGGAGAAAGAATTATAAACCAAAAGTGATTATTAAAGAAACTCAACGACTAGACTGACAGACAAACGATTTTGACCCAACCCCAGAGATTGGCCAGCTAAGAACCAAAATAAAAGAAACAAGATGAGAAGTGAAGGAGAAGAAACATGAGAACAAAGAGAGAACAAACCAATGTTGAAGAAAATAAAATGAAACACGTCAAGAAAACGCAGACAAGGAATAAAAAATAGAGAAGTGAGGAATAATGTAATCAAATATAATAAAGAAAATGAAACCGGTAAAGAACCAAAATAATTAATGGATGTTAGTATTGATTGAATGACAATTGTAAATAGTCATTAATAAAACACGATAGCTAAAAATACACTAGCCAAAGAGTTAGGAGTACATGTAAGTTGTTAATAGAGAAAGACATGATATTATATATATATATATATATATATATATATATATATATATATAATATGTGTAGAGAAAGAGAGTAAAATAGTGAGAAGTAAACGGAAGTTAACCTAGTGAAAGTGAACTTACCCTAAAGTGAAATGATAGAAAAAGAAACACTAAGTAAATTATAATGAACACAAAATAATTTAAAAGTGCAAGTGATAAATAAATAAAAATATTGTCAGTAATAAAAATAGTAAGAATAGAGAACGCTAAGATAAAGACTTAGTTTAAAAATAACCAATGTTTAAGATTTAATAGTGAACAATAACATTTAAGAAAGTTATTCTGAATAATATTTAAAATAAAATGTTGATTCAGTAATAATGAACACTGACGAGTGATATTAACTGTAGTAATTATAAAATAATATTATTATAGAACTTAAGAATGTATTGTAGAATTTAAAGGTGAGAATCACAAGAAAAAGTAATAAGATGATGTTAACATGGAAAGGAAAGCAAAGAGTTTTAATAAAATAAGTATGTCATAACCATAAGTAAATACCCATGTTATAAGGGGAGAGTAATTAAACAAGTTCAATAGAGGTGAGATTGTTTATCACCCGAACAATAAATCAAAAGTAATGAATTGTACACCAATATTAAATAATAAGTGTTAATTAATTGTATAAACAATTGTTTATGAATAGGAGATGGATTGGGTAATTATCCCCAAACATAAACCTAAATGTTATATGTTATATGATGAAAGGGTAGTAATTAATAGCCATATTGTTGACATTGGCAGAGTAATTAAAAAATAAGAAAAGAAAACAATGTTTGAGTTATAAAAGAGAAAACCATTAGTAAATAATTAGCAAGAAATATTGAATAACACAGTTGTTACACACAAAAATCACACAAGGACTGAACCAAAACACCTCCATAGATAATAAACCTAATTATAAAAACAAAATAACGATATAGGACAAAATGAGATATAATGTGTATGAAACAATCAAAAACCAGTAATGGCTACTTAGACTTGAAACAGGCCTAACGGTCAAACATAAACAAATACTAATTGTATGAAAATAGCCAAGTAATTAACAAATCCAAGGTGACTAATTAACCAAGGATAAATAGTAAATATTATTAACAACAAAATATTAAAATAAGGAGTTATGTAAACAGAGAAATGTAATTAGTAAATACTGAATTAATTATAAACTTATAAAACATGAAAAACCCAATATTGTGAGATACCAAAATAATCTTTGTGAGAAAATACAAATGACAGTGCTAATAATTAATACTTAAGAAGGAAGGTAAGAGATGGAAGGAAGTCAGAAGATATAGGAAGATTTGAAAAGAATTCAAATTTTGATAACAATGGATTTATATCAAGCTAGACCAATCAGAATACTTTGGTAACCATGGAAACCACGGTTGAAGACAAAATTACCGTTGAATATCATTACTCAGAAAGTGACGCTCCAGAAAAACAGACGCCAGAATTCAGAACAACCTATTTTCTTATTTAAAATGTTTTAAAAGTCAAACAAATTATCAAAATTGAACGAGAAGGAGGCTGACTATCACTGAACTCAATTACCTGATGAAGAAGACGTTTTATTTCAAGACGAAGTGAATAAATGAATCTAAATACTTTGAAAAAGATGCCCGAAGCCCGAATAAATGAAAACTGAATTATATTGCGGCCACATTCCTTCAGTCCAGGCCAACAGATTAATCACATGCTATGAAGCTGTTAAGTATCCAATAAATTATCTAAACTTCCGAAATAACGCATATTGAATATTTCTCACTATATTCTGAAATATCACTGAATCAATTTTATTCTCTTTCAAAGATTAAATAAAAATATTAAGACACTGTATATTGGTAAAATTATAAAGATAACCTAGCATTAATGTACGAACCTTTAAAACACTTCTACTACACTTCAACAAACCATTTATAGTTACACGTTACAATATTTAAGTAGAAACATTGTAAGGTTGTATATTTTTATTATTGTAATTGCATCTGAGCCTTTTAACGTGATCAAAAGAATCCATAACAATTGAACGAAATTATTTGTTTACTACTTTGGTAGAACGACATACTGTATGTTAGTCACGTTCGAAATCGATTGTAAAACCCAGAGAGGAAAAGTCTCATAAATAAATAACCGGTGCAAAATTATATAAGAAATCAAATATAGCTTGTGTCTATGAAAACCGTAATATCAGATCGCTAATAAATCAATACTGTGTATATAAAAATGTGTTTTATTTTCAGTAGGAAAGTGTATTCTTAAAATTATAATTTACAGCGAACGTCTCTGATGTGATAACTAGCGCTCAAGCAGCGAATACGGCAACTGCCGGCTCGATCATACAACTCGATAAATGGCAGGACGAATTGAATCCTTCACACCGTCTGAGCAGAATCGCTGATAATAAGACATTTTTAATTGTTTTAATTAAACAATTTGGCGCCACCCGGGAATTATACACTCCTAGTGAACCTCAGATCGGGACTACGATACCTGGTTATCCGTACGTTCGCTACGGACTCAAACATCGTAAGTCACGTTACCGAGCGAGGACGAATTGGTAAGACACACATACACAAGTTACACTCTGACACACTTCTACATTTTACAGAAGACGTTAAGAACGACGGATGTCAGCATTTGTAGTAAATTGGCGACCAACTGGTGGGACTAGAAGAAAGGAAGGTACAAAATTCTAGCGGTGGTCATGAAAGGAGATCAAGATGCACACAAGAGGATTATCGAAAAAATTGGCGAAGGACAAAGAGATGGAAGAAAATAGAGGGGAAGAAGAGGAAGGAACATCGATCGAAGAAGTGTAGACAATAATAACCACAACAGAACCAACCCAAGACAGAGAGAGGGAACCACAGACTGGTGACAGGGAGGAAGCCAGAGGAGGCATGGATTTACAACAATTATGGGAGTTGATTAATAGAAAATTAGACAAGAATGAGGAGAATCTGAATAGTATGAAGAAAGAAACCAGTGAAAATTTTAAGAAACAAGAGGACAATTTTCAGAAGCAGAAGGAAGAATTGAGACAAACCATTAACCAAAATAACGAAACCCTCCAACAACAGCTGAAGGAAATCAATGAAATAACAAAAGAAGAGATGAAGCAGCAAGTAATCCAACAATTAAGGGAGTATTGAGAAGAAACATTACAACAGATTACCAAAACAAATGAGAAATTAGAGGAGATGTTGGAGAGACTAGAGAAGACCAACGAAAATATTTCAGAAATCCGTGAGGAAGTAATCAACAAAATAAACAACGTTGAAGGAGAAAATAAAAGGAGAATTGAGGAATGCCACGAAGAAACAGCCAAAAGATGTGAACAGATGGACCAGGACATACATCAAGTCCGGGAAGAAAACCAAAAGGAGATAGCAGCTGTACGAACAGACCTGGGAGAAAGAATGGAAGGGGTGTACAGCAATTTAAATAAAATAGACAGCAAAGTAGACAAAAACAAACAAAGGATTGACGAGATGCACAGACTAGAAGAAACATTACGGGAAGAAGTGGACGCCTGGCGTGACCGGCCATGTAACAGTCACCATGTCATTAACACGGACAATAAAGATACGATCAACTTCCGTAATTATAAAAGGAACCCTATTGAATTCCTGAAGAGGGTGGAAGAGTTAATAATAAAAAATCGAGAGACCCGATGGACAACAATAAGAGGAATGCTGGACGAAATGTTCAAAGAGACCTACGACAACTGGTGGACTGCCACAAGACCAGACATCCAAAGCATTCAAGAATTTAAGACCCAATTCAAGGCTAAATACTGGTCTGAATCGACCCAGAACATGGTCCGCAATAACCTAAGCAACGGGAGGTATGAGAATCAAAATGGACAATCTCTCACATCCTACTTCCTGGGAAAGATCTGCATGGCAAGAAATTTGGAACCATGCATCCCGGAAGAGTGTCTTGTGATACAGTTGTCTTACCATTACGACGACGCCATACAAAAAGCACGGATGTACAGCCAGGTAAAGACCATTCAAGACATGGCTAGTTTGTTAGAGAGCCATGAGCATGAGTGGCAATGCAGGAAAAATAGAGTATCGAGCTTCAGAAGTAATAGAGTAAACGAAGAACCATCACTACCAAACCAACAGGGGGATAATAAGCCACCACAAAACAACCCTAACAATTATCAAGGGAACCAACGGGGCAATAACATACCCAGAAATTTCAACCGAAATGGGAACTATAATAACATTTTCCGAAACAACTACAGGGGTAACTACCCACAGAATGGTCCTAATAACTATTATCGCCCTGGAAACGGCAATAATAACAGCAACCAAGGATACCGACCACAGGTAAATTACGTAAGAGGACAACGGAGTCCAGGAAGAAACTATTCCCAAACTAACTATCGACGAACGTACTTTAACCAGGTACCCAACACAAGAAGCCACCCATTCGAGGAAAATACCAGGAACAACGTAGATAACAGGAATAATCGACAGAAGCCAATCACTAACCAACCATTAAACACTAATGAAGTTAGAGACAATGAGGCCAACCCTCATTTAAACGCCTAAGGTCAGTGAAAACTGTGAACAGCCCATGACTGGACCAATCTCTTGGGGAATGTAAGACGACAGAAAATATAATCACTATAATACAAACGAATTATCTAAAAAATATAAGAGACGAGTTGATTGAAGAAAGTAATCAACCAATGCCTAGCCGAAACAGTGAGATAGTGTACGTAAATGTCCAAATAAATGGAGTCATGTCAACATTAATGATCGATACTGGATCTAATATATCTTTAATTGACCAAGTAGAGTTAAGCAGACTACAACAGGAAAGTAGTATACCTATACCAACTCTACCAATAAACAATGTGACAATCATCGGTGCTACCGGCAGACAAAACAAAACTGTCAGGAAACAAGTGTCCCTGGAACTTAAAAGTAAAGGCCTAACATTCACTATGTTTTTTCTTGTTGCCAGCGGCCTGCCATTCTCAATACTTGTTGGATGTGATGTACTCCGACAATACTCTGCCATAATTGATCTGCGGCAAGGAGAAGTGTCACTAAACACTGAACATGGAATGTGGACAACAAATATAGTGAAGGGTAGTAACTTACCTTCAGTAACCAACTGTTGCACCATGTTACAAAACAATTATTGTCACCAATCACATGGAAGGATAGTAAATGAATGGAAGGATGAAGAAATATGGTCGGACAAGATGGAGGAGATCAGACAATTCCAAAGAAAAGTACGAGATCAACAAATTAGTGTTCACCAGGCAGAGGTTCTCATAAACATTTACAATAAATATCGACACATTTTTTCTGATGCCCCGGGCAAGGTAAAAGATTACCAATGTAAAATCATATTCAAAGAGCCCATTGATTTTAAGAAAAAATCTTACCCTATCGCCTACTCTCAAAGGAATGCAGTGAGAGCAGAGATCAACCAGATGATGGAAGATGATATAATAGAATTAAGCCAATCACCATATACCAGTCCAATAGTGGCGATACCGAAAAAGGATGGAAAAGTAAGAATATGCCTCGATGCTAGAGAGATCAATAAAATGATCGTAAATGATAGAACATCCCCAGGCGAAATTGAAGAGATTCTCAAGAAGTTCCATGGTACTAAATACATCAGCGCATGGGATACAGTATGTGGATACTGGCAGGTGGAGCTACATCCGAACAGTAGAAAATACTTAGCTTTTCTGTTCGATGGGAGAAACTACCAATTCAAAAGACTGCCATTCGGACTGATCAATTCGGTTGCAGTATTCGTCAAGTGTATGGATCAGATATTGGGACAAGAGGTACTTAATTTTACTACTGTATACGTAGATGACTTGTTGATCACCTCATCAAATTGGCAAGAACACTGTGATAGAGTGGAGATAGTTTTGAAAAAATTATCAGATAACCATATTACCCTTAAGCTGGATAAATCAAAATTCATAGCCAGCAAGGAACAATTTTTAGGGTTTAATCTGACAGAAGAAGGCATCTCCCCTTCATCAGAGAAAGTTGAAGCAATACAACGATTCCCCACACCTAAAAATAAAAAACAGCTACAGTCTTTCCTTGGAATATGCAATTATTATCGGAAATTCCAGGACAATTATTCCAAGCTAACAGCACAATTTCAAAAACAGTTATCCGCTAAAAATAAATGGACATGGGGAGCCGAACAAGACGAAGTGTTTAAACAAATAAAAGAGAAATTTTTAGACACCGTTATTTTACAACATCCAGACTTCAAAAAGCCATTCTTCATGAACTGTGATGCGAGCGACGTGAGTGTCGGTGCTGTATTATATCAAGAAGATGATAAGGGGCAACATATGGTCATAAGCTTTGCAAGTAGAACCTTAAATGTATGTGAAAGGAATTACCACGTCACGGAGAAAGAACTACTTAGTGTTGTGTTCGCCTGCAACAAATTCAGGACGTACATTTTAGGATACAACATAACCATGAGAAGTGACCATAGATCCATATCTTTCCTTAAGCAATGCAAGCTCAGTCATGGAAGACTAACCCGATGGATTTTATTACTACAAGAATACCATATTAACTGGGAATACATACCAGGGAAGAAAAGCACAGCTGCTGATATATTATCCCGTATCAACATCCAGCAACAAACATTCGAGGGAGAGAAAGAACAGCTAGTCAAGGTATATAACATAATCAAGGATAGAACAGATCTGGAAAAAATAACGCTGGAAATAAGCAAACATCAAAATGTGGACCCAAAAATAGTGAGTATCCGAGAGAGAATATTGAAAGAAGAAGAACCCATTGTACAGTATTATAAAGTACACAATAACTTATTATTCATTAAAAATAACCCTAACATTGGAGAATGGAAACTAGTAATTCCGTCTATTGTAGAAGAACAACTGATCTTGGACTACCACATTCGGTACGGCCATATGGGTGCCATGAAAGTAGTAAAAGCACTAGAGGAACAAGTGTATATCAAGAGTATTTATCGAAAGGTGAGCAAAACTATACAAAAATGTCACATCTGTCAAATGGTAAAGTGCAACAATTCTAAAAAAGAGGGTATGATGATACCCATAATATCAAGTCAAAAATTAGAAAGAGTATTCCTTGATATTTGTGGTCCATTTCCTCGCAGTGGAGGAAGACAGCGATTTAAATTCATTATAATCATATTCGATCACTTCACCAAATATACTAAATTGTACTCCATTAACCGTGCTACTACCAAGAAAATTATTGAAATCATATTAAACAACTTTATACCAGAAAAAATTCCAACTTTATATGGAAAAGCAAACTCTTGGAACATGGTATTAAAACATACAAAACATCCGTTTATCATCCCAGCAGTAACCCAGCTGAGAGAGTACTTAGAGAAGTGGGTCGAATTCTGAGGACCTACTGCCATAATAAGCAAAAGGAATGGAACAATTACCTAAAATCCACTGAAGAATTTATAAACCTGGCTTACCACAACTTCACTGAAGCCACACCATACTCAATGATGTTTGAGCGACCACCACCTAGAGAGATAAATGATCTAATTAAATTTCCTACCAATACCGAATACCAATTCGAAAAAAGAATAGTTTATAACAGAATCGCAGAGAAGGTAGAGCAACAGAAAAATAAATACTCTAAAAACCCTCAAAATACTATCAAGTACCAAATAGGAGAAAGTGTGCTGATAAAAAACAGAGAATTACCCAGCTCAATAGAAGGCATTACAAAAAAGTTACTATTATTATATGTAGGACCGTACACTATCACAAAAGACAAGGGCAATAACACTTATGAAATCACTAACCCCATCACTAAGAAAATAAAGGGGGTATACAATCAGACATCAATTAAAAAATATTATGACAGCCAAACATGACTGAGAAACAAAAAAAAAGTAGGAGATAAAAACAACCAAATTACGTTGAAATAAAAAGAAATAATAAGTCAAATGAATAAATTTGCTAATCTATAGATATAAAAGAGAAATACCACTGACTCACTGACTCACTGATTCATCACGAAATCTCCGAAACTATAACACCTAGAAATTTGAAATTTGGCATGTAGGTTCCTTATGTGATGTAGGTATCCGCTAAGAAGGGATTTTTGGAAATTCGACCTTTAAAGGGGGAAAAGGGGGGAAAGTTTGCCTGACTAACTGACATAGAATCAACGTAGAGCAAAAACTACTGAATGGATATCAATGAAACTTTGAACATAGCTTCATCATAGGTCTTAGGTGCTCACTAAGAAACGGTTATAAAAACTTTCACTCCTAAGGGGCAAACCCCCCCTATTGTATGTATGTATCTATGTATGTATGTTCCACATCTCCTCTTAAACCACTGGACCGATTTCAACCAAACTTGGCACAAATATTTTACGCGACGGGAGAACCAACATAGGTGAGGTGCTTTCTTCGATGGGGTCCTTTGGGGGGTTCTTTGGGGTCTTCCACATCTCCTCCTAAACCACTGGACCGATTTCAACCAAACTTGGCATAAATATTTTACGCAACGGGAGAACCAACATAGGACAGGTGTTTTCTTCGATGGGGTCCTTTGGGGTCTTCCACATCTCCTCCTAAACCACTGGACCGATTTCAACCAAACTTGGCACAAATATTTTACTCAACGGGAGAACCAACATAGGGTAGGTGTTTTTTCGATGGGGTCCTTGGGGGTTCTTTGGGGTCTTCCACATCTCCTCCTAAACCACTGGACCGATTTCAACCAAACTTGGCACAAATACTTTATGCAACGGGAGAACCAACATAGGACAAGTGTTTTTTCAATACGATCCTTTGGGGGTCCTTTGGGTCTTAAAAACTATTAGATCTGGTTACTATGGCAACCCAATAGAATAGATTCTGGTTACCATAGCATCGGTGGAAGTCTCCCGCATAGGAAATAGCGCGGGAGTCATCTGACGGGCCTTCCCCGGAGTTCATCCACGGAACCCGGGGAGTCTTAGGTCGGATCCCGCGAAAGACGGCGGGGCCAGAGTCCACGGTTCTTATAATTAAAGATATAGGTTATTATATCAAAGGTGGTGTATGCATCTTAAGAAACTACTTAACAGTGTGTGAATTCAGAGTTGTTTCAGTTTGAATTTAAAAGTTGATAAGTTAAGATCGAAGTAAGTTATAAGCGAGTATAAAAAACAAAGTTTTGATAGCAAATGTATTCAGATCATAGTGTTCAGACAATATAAATGCACTTACTTCAGTTTGAATTTAAAAATTGGTAAGCTGAAATCTATCGAGGTATTGTATTGTTAGAATAAGTTTAGGAGACACTAATTTAACAAATGCCTTATTTCAACATTAACACAATGAATTATAAAAGACAGTAAATACGCAGCGCGTGCAAGTACTATAGACATTTTATTGAAAACTAATTTAGCTGTTCGCCCTCTTCCAGAGTTAGAAATCGAGCAGGAGCATCACGCGCAACAGAATTCTTCTCCAGATATAAGAATACAGTTGACATGTTCTTAAACAGGTGCGCTACAGAGTATTCCTCCAGTGAGAATGCGAACGTAACAATATAAGGAAGATTATACAATATACAAGTAATATAACGTTAGAACAAGAATAGGTGCCTATGAGCCTATGAATAAATTATGAACCCGAGCAACGCTGGGTAAATCGGCTAGATATAGATATCTATATAAGCCAAATACCACTGACTGACACACTGATCACGATATCTCTGAAACCACTGAATGGATATCAATGAAACTTTGAACGTAGCTTCATCATAGGTCTTAGGTGCTCACTAAGAAACGGTTTTAAAAACTTTTACTCCTAAGGGGCAAAAAACCAGATAATGAAATTTATCGTGGGAATTGCATACTTTGTAAATGAAGTGGTTGACATCTCAGTTTATTGGAAACCCCGAATACATTTAGTTCTGAGTTTTTAATCATTGTTTTAAATTGAAAAACTTCGTTGTTTGCAGGTTCTTATAGTCGAGAAAATTTCGAAGTTCAATTAATTAATAAATGTTGTAACTAACTTAAATTATCTTTAGTGTTTATATTTAGAATATTAAAGGTTGTAGTTGTTGAAAATTGAAAGTCACTAATTTTATAAAGTAATTAAAATGTAGCATTAGATGTTATTAAAAGTGTGTTTACAATTGCAAAAAATTATAATTGTCTGAAAAGAATTCCTTTAGATAAAAAATAAAATAATTGCGTTAATATTATTTGAACACTAACGTTGCTTAAATTTAAAAATAAAGTGTACTAGCTGGTCGCTTGATGGTGGTGACCGTCTTGCTGATACTAGCTGCAAAACTCCTCCTCCAGGTTGATAGTCGTCTAAGTACGTAAAGTCTAGTAACGTCCGGACAATAGAATTAATAAAATACACTTCCACGTACCTGTTCGTGTTTTCTGGAAGTTCAGAAGTTCAATAAATCAATAAGCTGCCAAGACGGTTTACAAAACCAACTCACTTTATCTACAAGGTTAGGTTACCTTGTTTAATAATGGGCGCCACACAGGTTTATTTCGGGAAAATCCCGTGGAAAACCCATTAATAGAATCAAATAATAATTTTAAAAAGTTAAAATCATGTTTATTGCCCTTATGGCAATGCAATTCAACAATATCTAATCACAACTGAAGGTTGTTTTGATTCTTCTGAATAGATTATTTATCTGTTTTTTAGAAATAAATTAAGTCAAGTTATGCTGCTAATAATTGGGTTTTATTTATACCCTTGATAGTGAATTCAAACAAATATAATTAAAATAATACATTGATGTACAATTGCAAATATTTTGTTACATACCCTATATAACTGGCTCAGAGCATACACAAAATTCTGGTTAAGTCCAGATACTCTTTACTTTACACATTAATATTATTTATATCTCAGGCGTAAGTTCTTTGAAACACAAAAAAGAATGCTCATGCCTACACAATAGCTAATTATTTGATAATATAAGATTGACTAGTAATGCCTTTTAGTTTACTAATATAAAAATAAAACCTGTTTTATAGGTTAGGCGTTCGTCACGCTTGGTTCGTGATTTACAAAGTTATATGTTGAGATCACTTATGACTAACATCCAACTTAAATAGGATTGACAAATCCATTAAATAAATTTAGACATGGTGTAGTACAGAAAAATGTTTCAGTGTTATGCGTCAGTACAGATTTGTTTATCAAAACATATAGGTTATTGCACTCGGTGTAATAGAATAAATTGTCAAACAGTTACCTTCGTGTTTTAATCTTTCGATTAAAATTCAATTAAACACATCAATGATCGGATTATAATGATCATTGTTATTCACTACACATGCACATGAACAGAGAATATTGGCCTGCTTCTGACTAAAAAAGGCCGTATCTGATATTATTTAATTATTTCTTCTGTTCGTTATTTTCCCGCACTAAATAAAATAATACTGCACTTAATTGCACGGGGTCTACGTAGAATATCTTGAAGTTACTTTTTGTTGTTGTCGAAAAGATTCCATCGATGCACTATTACAATGACGCTATCAGTTAGTAGAAATTTTGATGAGACGAGCGCACCTTCTGCTCCGAATGAAAGTAAAAAGTGTCTAACGGTAATAAGCCGCTCTTTCTTATATACCCTGTGGTTTGATCAGCCTTAGGCGATTGTTTTAATTATTAAGCTATTTTCTGATTGGCTTAGCCAGGCGTTACGAAAGTGACGTATTGTCTTTTCAACTGTCACTAACGGTTTTTTAACCGACTCTCGCCAGAATGATTGACAGCCGTCGTTGTTGTTAGTGTTGATAACAGATTTCTTATTTATTATGTACAAATGATGCTAACGCCTGTCACGCACTTATTATAGTTGCGATCGGGGTCGTATCGCTATCAAATTAAAGGATATTTTTTCCTCTTCAATTTGATATAGTTTGACACTGGTTCATTTACACTTTCACTGACATTTTTTAATAAACAATGTTCAGGTACTTGGCTTTACGCTGTCGTCTGCTAATCAAAGCCGACGATTACACTCTCTTATCAATATTGTTTGTGTTCCACATCGCGTTTTTTGACTTAAACGTTTATGTTAGAACACTATTATATCCGTCCTGATATTTATTTACTGAATATTATGATTAAACCTTAACTTATACATTGCTATTAACTATGCTTACTCGCTATGACATTTTGTTTCACATTATTTTGCTCCATGCTATTAATTAACAATTGAACTATTAATCGTATATCATATTAATAATGCTTATCGCTAAGTTTGGGTATAAAGATTGTTCAGTGTATGTGATTTACACTTCTAGTACTTTCTACTAATCACCTTACTGATGACTGTTTGTTTTAGGCATTGCTGAGGCATACCGTTTGTATCGGATTTATGCCTTAATAAAATTTATTAATTTACAATTCGGTACCTTGATGAGGTAGCTTATTTGTATAAGGTTCCCTCTTACCAACATTTTTACTTGTCATAAGCACATGTGAGACTGTAACACAGCTTCAATCTCATATTGTGGCCATAGCTAATTTTAGTCCTTGGCATTAATAGTTACTAGTCATAGTTGCTTTATTCTCAGCCAAATGCTGATGCTGATATCCCATTATTCGGATTCTTATTTAATTATTTTTTATTAACCTGTCACATTTCATTTAAGTTATTCACTGACTCGCTTGACAGCTTAAAGTGAATTTAATTTGTTCATTAGTTTGTGTCAGTTATAGTATGGTTGTAGTGTCGAGCAGTGTTTAGGTTTACTGCTTCTTGTGGCACTTCTTCTTCTTTCTTCTTCCATGGTTCCTCTCTTCTTTGCTACTCTTACCATTATATTATCTATTTACCTTACCGTTATGTATTTATTAAATCTAATGGCATATGTCTAGGTTATGTAACCTCTGGTCATGTTACATATACTCCCCCCTCAAAATTGATAATTTGAGAGAAAATTTGATTTTTGATAAAATTATCATTTCATTTCAGTTTTTAGTATATTACTACTGTTTTTTGTCTTGTACTCTTTACATTGACCTTTAACATACTATTAGTGTGTTACACTAGTTTGAGTTCTTGTCTAGTGATATAATTCTTAGCTTACTAGTATTTTTTCAAGTTGCTCACATTTTAAGTCATTTAATTACAATAGATTTCACTTCTTAAATTAACAATCTCCTGTCTTATCATATTACATTTTTCTTTCTCATTACGTATCTTTACTTTTGTGATTATCTCAATGGTTCTTACATTTTTTACCTCACAGATTCTTTAATAATAGTCCTTGATACATTACTATATAATTCCCTAACTTTTGTAGTGGGTTTGGAATCAGAGTGGCTCACTGTGGCATACATTCTCCGCCGTTCCTCATTACACATACTCAGATTCAGAGGCATCCTCATCTCTGTCTGAGAAAAAATAAAAATTGCACCTGGCAATAGTTGCACTATCACAACACATAAAATATAACATATCATTCATTTTTCAATAATATAACATACTCAATATAATATTCAAGGTCTTAGAGGTTTCATTTGTATCACATTTCCTTCTTTTATACTTTCTAACATACTTCCTTTTCACAGGTAATTATTTCTTTTCAGACTTGACATTCTCGGCCATGCTTTTTATTAGCCATATTGTTACCTTTTTATACTAGTTGACAACTTGTTTTGGTTTACTTGAGTATTCTTAAAATTACACACTTACATTGATCATCATATAATTATGCAGTTGTTTCTTACATATAGAGTTTACAGTATTTCATTCTCACAATAGTTTACTAGTTTTTCTCTCGTCAATAATTTATACTTATCCTGAATTATCAGGGTTTACAGTATTCATATACTAATTGTTTTTGTTAGATGTTCTCTGACATATCTTGTTACATACGACCTTTGATAATTAATTAACATTTTTCTTTCTCTTCATTCCACAATAATAACAGCCATCTTTATAATTAACTCTCTTTGTTATTCTGCCTCTCTACTCCTTCAAGTGTCTGGTAATTTACACTTATTCTGGATGATTTTATATAATATTTTAGTTTTGTGAGAGGTATAATATATTCATTTGATAAACATCTTGTTATATACAATACTCATTTGATAAACATTTTGTTATATACAATATTCATTTGATAAACATTTTTTTTTTTTTCTTCCTTAAATATAGCATAGTAATTTTAGAGTTATAACATAGTAGTATTTCTTCTTTAAATTAATCTAACATAGGAGTATTAGAGTAATTTTATGTCATTATCCTAGGTATATTTTTTTTATATGCCCCTTTTGGTTCTCTATGATATAATAGATATCTTTCTTCTCATTAAATTATTTGGTTTACGATACACATTTTTCTACCATCTCGTATGATAGATCTGGCTCTTATTTAATAGGTAACAAATAGTTTGGCCTATACCTTAATCCTACACACTTTTTATAACACAATACGGCAAATAGGTTTGCTATAGGCAATTAGTCACTTTCAATACCTTGGGCATAATACATGATCCTTCTAATCACTAAATGAATCCGTTTATGGTAGTTATTTTTAAAGTTTTTTATACACTAACTATTCCGGTGGTAAATGTTGTATACCACTATAATTTATTCTGTTCTTAACAATAATCACATTTATGGTCTACATATTTGGGGTTACATTGTGCTTTTCCACTCTATTGGGTTCATTGTTTGGGACAATTACGTTTCACAGGTATCCTTTTTCATATCTGTCTCTAGTACTACCTGTTTGTGGTATTTGGCACCCTATCCCTATCATGCGGTTCTTCCACTTTGCGGCTACCAGATAGTCATTGGCTCCCCGTTTTCTCGCCTTCTTCTTCTCATCATTTTAGTATCCATGTGCCCCGTGTACTCCGGGTCTTTGTTATTATTGACGTCTAGTACCTCTTCTAACTCGGGTTGACCGTCATTAGTTTCCTGGTTGGATTTTTCCATTGATTGGTCCCTCTTCTTCCGTAATTCCTTTATTTCTTGGGCGTACCCTTCAATGATCCGGTCCAGTTGTTCTTGATACCCTTTCCTTTTCTTGGAATGCCTTATTCTCCCTTTGGAAATATCTGCTTTAAGTATTTTATTGGTTATCGTCTTCTTTGTTGTAGCACATTTCTTCTCTTCGTCCATCTTCATGAAGCTCCTTCGATACTCCTTCCTATAGGTCCCTTCTTTACGGTTGATGACTGGGAAATAAATCATATTAACTAGACCACTTCGAGTCATTTCGATTAATTCCTTTGTTACCCTAGTCTTCTTTGGGCGTAGTATTCTTCTTATCTTCACCTCCTTTTCTTCCGTTTTCTTAATTATTTTGTTCCTTTCTTCATGAATTATAATTTGTGAATTCACTTGTTCGGTGTTTTCATTTCTGGGTAATTCTTTTGTCTCCACTTGATCATCACACATTGGCAGATTATTTTGTTCTAAGTCTTCATTCTCGGCTACTAACTCTTCCGCTTCTTTAATTACCTGAGTGTTCTCTATACTTCCGGTATCGATCTCCTTATATTGAACATCTTCCTGATTTCTGTCAAACTCATTTTCAGACGATGATGTATTCGAGTCCCCTTCATTCTCAGTTTGTTCGACCTCATCTTCAGGTTGCAATTCTTCTCTGGTCTCATCATTGGGTACTTCTTCAGTCTCTGAGTTGTTGTCGTTTGGTAATTCTCCTCTTATGGTCTGACCCAATTCTTCCGTATATTTCTTATTCATTTCATCCATTTTCTGGCTAATCTTATTTAATGTGGTGTTCAACTCTTCTCTTAAAGCTCTGTTGCTGTCTTCTATTTTATCGTTTAACGCGTCCATGGATCTATTGGTATTTTCTATCTTTTTATTCAAGTCTTCTTTCAGTGACTCCATATTTTTACTAATAGACTCCATATTTTTATTTAAGTCACGATGATTCTCCTTCATTGACTCTATATTTTTATTTAATAACTCAACATTCTTTTGATTCTCCTCCCGGGATTTCTTACCATCTTCTTTCATTAATTCGAAGTTTTTATTATTTTCCACAATCGCCCTCATTATGTCTTGTAGGCTTATATCCCCTGACGGCGCGGGTCTCTCAGGTTGCTTGTGTTGGTTGTTGACCCTCACTTCCACTTCCGGTTCTACATAGAGTGCTTCTTCAGGTCGAGTTTCTATGTTATTAATGGTAATGACTTCCATCTCGTGTGTGGGTTGTGTCTCATATGCCTCTGTATCTGGTTGTACCTCTCCTACTCGGCTGTCCTTGTATCTTGTGTCGTACTGATGTGTGTGTGGCATGTTTGTTATTTTGTGTCTACAGGGCTGATTATCAATATAAAAAATCTTTTTCTCTAATATTTTTTTCAGCCTCACGTTGCTGGTCGCCAATTTGTAACTAACTTAAATTATCTTTAGTGTTTATATTTAGAATATTAAAGGTTGTAGTTGTTGAAAATTGAAAGTCACTAATTTTATAAAGTAATTAAAATGTAGCATTAGATGTTATTAAAAGTGTGTTTGCAATTGCAAAAAATTATAATTGTCTGAAAAGAATTCCTTTAGATAAAAAATAAAATAATTGCGTTAATATTATTTGAACACTAACGTTGCTTAAATTTAAAAATAAAGTGTACTAGCTGGTCGCTTGATGGTGGTGACCGTCTTGCTGATACTAGCTGCAAAACTCCTCCTCCAGGTTGATAGTCGTCTAAGTACGTAAAGTCTAGTAACGTCCGGACAATAGAATTAATAAAATACACTTCCACGTACCTGTTCGTGTTTTCTGGAAGTTCAGAAGTTCAATAAATCAATAAGCTGCCAAGACGGTTTACAAAACCAACTCACTTTATCTACAAGGTTAGGTTACCTTGTTTAATAATGGGCGCCACACAGGTTTATTTCGGGAAAATCCCGTGGAAAACCCATTAATAGAATCAAATAATAATTTTAAAAAGTTAAAATCATGTTTATTGCCCTTATGGCAATGCAATTCAACAATATCTAATCACAACTGAAGGTTGTTTTGATTCTTCTGAATAGATTATTTATCTGTTTTTTAGAAATAAATTAAGTCAAGTTATGCTGCTAATAATTGGGTTTTATTTATACCCTTGATAGTGAATTCAAACAAATATAATTAAAATAATACATTGATGTACAATTGCAAATATTTTGTTACATACCCTATATAACTGGCTCAGAGCATACACAAAATTCTGGTTAAGTCCAGATACTCTTTACTTTACACATTAATATTATTTATATCTCAGGCGTAAGTTCTTTGAAACACAAAAAAGAATGCTCATGCCTACACAATAGCTAATTATTTGATAATATAAGATTGACTAGTAATGCCTTTTAGTTTACTAATATAAAAATAAAACCTGTTTTATAGGTTAGGCGTTCGTCACGCTTGGTTCGTGATTTACAAAGTTATATGTTGAGATCACTTATGACTAACATCCAACTTAAATAGGATTGACAAATCCATTAAATAAATTTAGACATGGTGTAGTACAGAAAAATGTTTCAGTGTTATGCGTCAGTACAGATTTGTTTATCAAAACATATAGGTTATTGCACTCGGTGTAATAGAATAAATTGTCAAACAGTTACCTTCGTGTTTTAATCTTTCGATTAAAATTCAATTAAACACATCAATGATCGGATTATAATGATCATTGTTATTCACTACACACGCACATGAACAGAGAATATTGGCCTGCTTCTGACTAAAAAAGGCCGTATCTGATATTATTTAATTATTTCTTCTGTTCGTTATTTTCCCGCACTAAATAAAATAATACTGCACTTAATTGCACGGGGTCTACGTAGAATATCTTGAAGTTACTTTTTGTTGTTGTCGAAAACATTCCATCGATGCACTATTACAATGACGCTATCAGTTAGTAGAAATTTTGATGAGACGAGCGCACCTTCTGCTAAAAAGTGTCTAACGGTAATAAGCCGCTCTTTCTTATATACCCTGTGGTTTGATCAGCCTTAGGCGATTGTTTTAATTATTAAGCTATTTTCTGATTGGCTTAGCCAGGCGTTACGAAAGTGACGTATTGTCTTTTCAACTGTCACTAACGGTTTTTTAACCGACTCTCGCCAGAATGATTGACAGCCGTCGTTGTTGTTAGTGTTGATAAACAGATTTCTTATTTATTATGTACAAATGATGCTAACGCCTGTCACGCACTTATTATAGTTGCGATCGGGGTCGTATCGCTATCAAATTAAAGGATATTTTTTCCTCTTCAATTTGATATAGTTTGACACTGGTTCATTTACACTTTCACTGACATTTTTTAATAAACAATGTTCAGGTACTTGGCTTTACGCTGTCGTCTGCTAATCAAAGCCGACGATTACACTCTCTTATCAATATTGTTTGTGTTCCACATCGCGTTTTTTGACTTAAACGTTTATGTTAGAACACTATTATATCCGTCCTGATATTTATTTACTGAATATTATGATTAAACCTTAACTTATACATTGCTATTAACTATGCTTACTCGCTGTGACATTTTGTTTCACATTATTTTGCTCCATGCTATTAATTAACAATTGAACTATTAATCGTATATCATATTAATAATGCTTATCGCTAAGTTTGGGTATAAAGATTGTTCAGTGTATGTGATTTACACTTCTAGTACTTTCTACTAATCACCTTACTGATGACTGTTTGTTTTAGGCATTGCTGAGGCATACCGTTTGTATCGGATTTATGCCTTAATAAAATTTATTAATTTACAATTCGGTACCTTGATGAGGTAGCTTATTTGTATAAGGTTCCCTCTTACCAACATTTTTACTTGTCATAAGCACATGTGAGACTGTAACACAGCTTCAATATCATATTGTGGCCATAGCTAATTTTAGTCCTTGGCATTAATAGTTACTAGTCATAGTTGCTTTATTCTCAGCCAAATGCTGATGCTGATATCCCATTATTCGGATTCTTATTTAATTATTTTTTATTAACCTGTACCATTTCATTTAAGTTATTCACTGACTCGCTTGACAGCTTAAAGTGAATTTAATTTGTCCATTAGTTTGTGTCAGTTATAGTATGGTTGTAGTGTCGAGCAGTGTTTAGGTTTACTGCTTCTTGTGGCACTTCTTCTTCTTTCTTCTTCCATGGTTCCTCTCTTCTTTGCTACTCTTACCATTATATTATCTATTTACCTTACCGTTATGTATTTATTAAATCTAATGGCATATGTCTAGGTTATGTAACCTCTGGTCATGTTACAATGTACAGTCGACTCCCTCTCGTTCGGACTCCGATGGTTCGGACGCCGGATGGTCCGGACTACTTCTTGGACATGAGTCATCAGCGCGCGCCGGGTTTCTCACGGCCGAAAACGACAGGATTGAGCGTGTCTGTTTATTTCCGGCCTACATGTAAACAAAGATCCTCAGTTCGGCTTACGATTGCGTTTGCTCCGGATCGTCATACAGTGTACTGTAGCTGTTTTTACTAATTACTACTGATATTGTTGTGTGTTTTAATAATTTTCAATGTGAGTTACAATATGTTATTATAAGTGAGTTTATTTGTTAGGTGAAATTGTAGTTTCAGTAACTCTGATTATTTGACAGTAAAATTCTCAAAAATGAGTGAAAAACGGAAGCATAATACGGTTAAAATGCAAGACAGACTTAATATTTTACAACGTTTAGATAAGGGTGAATCAGTGCAAAGTATTTGTACGGAGTTTAATGTAGGGAAAAGCACAGTTTATGATTGGCGGAAAAACAGAAAATCGATCGAGGATTTTTGTATGCAAATTGAAGTCGAATCCGTCCTGTCTACTCGATCTACCTTGAAAAAACCACACCATGAACTTGTTGATGACGCATTATGGTTGTGGTTCATGCAGGAACGTAGAAGAGGGACTCCTATAAATGGGTCGATTTTGAAAGAAAAAGCCGTCATTCTTCATTCAAAACTTGGGGAAAAAGGAAACTTCTCGGCAAGCGATGGTTGGCTAACGAGATGGAAAAAACAGCATGGAGTGCATTTCCTTGGAGTTTGCGGGGAGAAGCTTTCAGCAGACCAACCGGCAGCTAATGATTTTTCTGAAAAATTGAAGCGTATCATTGAGCGTGAAAAACTAACCCCAGAACAAGTGTACAATATCGATGAGACCGGGCTTAACTATAAACTTTTGCCTAATAAAACCTTTGCCACTCCTCAAGAAAAGTCTGCTTCGGGCTTTAAAGTAAATAAAGAAAGGATCACTGTTGCACTATGCTCAAATGCAACTGGGACACACAAGATGCCGCTATTTGTGATTGGAAAGTCGGCCAAACCCAGAGTATTCAAAAACTTAAACATGTCTTCCCTTCCAGTGTATTACAGGTCACAAAAGTCTGCCTGGATGGATTCTTATTTGTTTAAGGAGTGGTTCGTGGCTCAATTTGTTCCGTCTGTAAAAGAACATTTGACATCCTTGAAATTGCCAGTAAAAGCAGTTCTTGTGCTTGATAATGCCCCTACGCATCCAGAGGAAGGTCTCGAATGTGATAGTTACAGTGACATCAAGCTTTTATATATGCCTCCAAATGTAACAAGTATCGCACAGCCCATGGACCAGGGTGTAATCGAATGCTTTAAGAGAAAATACCGGAGGAAGCTTCTTTCAGAAATTTTGGATAAGATGGATGGTAATGACAATGCAGGTCTCATCCAGACGCTCAAGACAATTAACATTAAGGACGTCATTTATATCGCTGCTAAATCGTATGATGAAATCCCATCATCTACGTTTACCAAATCCTGGAGAAAATTGTGGCCAGATGTTGAAACTCTCGTTGAGAAGAGACAAGAAGACAACCCAAATACAATAGGGTCAAATATTCATGCAACTGAACCTGATGACAACCACTCAATTTTAAAGGATTTACAACGGCTGCCTGATTCTGCTAATATTAATGAGAATGACGTTGTGGAATGGATTTCACGAGCTGATGATGAACTGGCTAATGAAATCCTGAATGATGACGAAATCGTCGATGTAGTCCTTCGTCAAGAGGAAGAAAAAGAAGAAGACGACGACGAAGGTGATAGTGAAGCGGGAAATGGCGTGGGAATTTTGACTCATGCAGAGGGTAGGGCAGCACTGGAACTGGCAACTACCTACGTCGAACAACAGCCTGGCGCATCAGCTGTGGATGTTATGTTTCTAAGGAAGTGGCGTGATTCTGCCTTCAAGAAAACAGTTGAAGTAAAGAAGCAGAAGAAAATAACAGATTTCTTTTAATATTGCAAAGCCAAGTTTTTCATTAGTTTTAGGTTTAAGTTTATTCGTTTGGGACAATTTTATGAACCTAAAATTGTGTTCCGTACACTTGAAAATTGTCTTAAAATGTGATTTATAAATATAGATATGCTATTACAGGTTGTAATTTACATAAGTAAAAAACCGCCGGATGGTCCAGAAATTTTTTAATCCCAACAGGGATCCGGTCCCGAAGTGTCCGGATTAGAGGGAGTCGACTGTATGTCCTTTTTATTTCTCGGAAACGGCTCTAACGATTTTCTCGAAATAAATAATAAATAGCTGTTGCTATGAATGTAAATAAACAAACTAAGAGTTGAGAATTTGTACAATCTATCTAATCCTATACTATCAAGCGAGAAATAATTGTACAATTACGTACAACGTGAAACTCCGTAGCGAAGCACGGGTATTTTGCTAGTAAGTAATAAAGAAAGGTATAAAATGAATTTCAAAACTCAAAAAAGTTATGTAAGGACAGCTTACACAAATATTTCGATAATACTAAAGGCAAATATTAATTGTACACCCGGTTGCTGGCATGTGTCCAGAGCTCATTAAATTTTATGCTCTATACTGGTTTGTAAAAGTTGTGGGGGACGAATTTTCTTAATTAAGTAAATGGGTGCTGTTGTACGATGAGCTGAACCGGCTGGTTTGGTTTTATTTTTATCACGGGGTTTTTGCACATAATCACTTTCTTTTTCATAGAAGGGCTGGGGTTTTCTTTTATTCTGCTATCCGGACGTGTTACCTTTAAATATTTCACTAAATCAGGGGTAGGCACCTGTTGGTGCAAATTCAGGCAAGCTTCCAACATGTCACCCTATGTCGGGTCAGGCGCTGGAACATGTCCGCGGCCGGGTCAATTCAGATTTTCCTTAAATTTTTATATTTTTATAAAATTAAAGATTTTACAATTTTTATAAAATTATACAGGCTGTACTGACACTCAAATTTATTATTGTCTTTTCTTGCTGTTATGGTCAATTCAGATTTTCCTTCAATTTTTATATTTTTATCAATTTAAAGATTTTACAATTTTTATAAAATTATACAGGCTGTACTGACACTCAAATTTATTATTGTCTTTTCTTGCTGTTATGGTCAATTCAGATTTTCCTTCAATTTTTATATTTTTATCAATTTAAAGATTTTACAATTTTTATAAAATTTATACAGGGTATCTCTTAATAAATAAAATTAATTCTCAATTAATAAAACTAGCGGGGTTGTTTACAGCCATTTGAAATTTCTAAATGGTGGGGCGATGAAAATACCCAGGCAGGGGCCGCAAGGCTTTTATGTTTATAATGTTGTTTGTGATTTATATTTGTTATCTTGGTGAATTATGTGTGATCTTAATGTTATGTTATGTGTTAGGTGAATGAATAATATTTGCAATGTAAAGAAAAGGAAAATGTGATATTTACGATAATATAAATTAATGAATTATATATATATATATATGTTAATAATGTTGAAAGATTTATTATGTCTGCAATACTATTTTGGGAATTTGTGATATTTAAAAAAAAAAATTTTTTCTGAATTGTGATACTGTATATTAATTGTTGAATTATGATGGTAAATTTTGAATTGTAATTAATATATACATATACATAATATGAATTACTGAAATTAAGACATAATAAAGGGTCATCTTGTTTGTTAATACTGAGTTTTAATTGCAAGTCCTGTCTCACTGCCCAGCACACTTTATGTTTCTTCTAGGCCTTAAGCCTAGTCCTAAATATCTGGTAGCCCCTCTTCAAAAAAAAAAATAAAATAAAATAAAAAAAATAAAAAATAAAAGTAAAATAAAAAAAATGCAAATGAATCATTAAAAGTTGATTGATATACTGTATTTTAATTTGTGTTTATTATTACTGGTGCCCTGGGGTACAATAAAGAGTCGGTACACTGGAGTAAGTGTTATAGTCTATTGAGTAGAAATATTAATATTATCAGTGATTAAAGTAGTTTGTAAACCTTACTTCTTACATGCTCATAGGCCAACATAATATGCAAATCAACAATTTAACTCTTTCGTAAAGGCCTATCAAGTAGTGTATTACATTCTGTCGCCCGGAACGTGGGACAATTGAGTCATTATTAAACAAATTATAGATTAAGACTAAGTAGAAGTTAAGAATAGAAATAGTATCAAACATAGTATATGATTACGCGAAGTAGGAGTAGGAGAGACAAAGACACACAAAACAACATTCACAACCTGTACAACAACAAGAGCACAAATACAGATACCCAAAGCAACGAG
The DNA here is from genome assembly GCA_034769895.1 of Magicicada septendecula. Lineage (NCBI taxonomy): Eukaryota > Metazoa > Arthropoda > Insecta > Hemiptera > Cicadidae > Magicicada > Magicicada septendecula. Next base: position 404,324,506 of record CM068375.1, on the reverse strand, counting down.
ATGGAATTTGAAATAAATAATCAGTTAGGCGATCCAGACACGCTCGCAGACATTTCAGAGGAGAATCAAGCGTCAGGGACGTGGGGACAAAACGAACAGAACGATGAAAACGCAGAGACACAACAATTTACACCAACAATAGTAGCAGAAATTCGAGAAAGACCGGTATGTCAAACACCACTAGAGAAAGACAAAAACACTGATATATACACAATACTACAACGATTACTAGAACAACAGTTGTCACAACACACATGACGAATGGAGGAACAATCGTAAAAATAGAAGAACAGATACAAAAACAACAGAACAAACAAAAGAACAGCTCTCACAACAAATACAAGAAGAATCGAGAAATACAAAAGAACAACTCTCACAGCAAACACAACAAATACAAGAATTATCACAACAGTCGAGAAAAACAGAAAAGCAACTGTCACATCAAACAGAACAAATACAAAGACAATCAGAACAGCTGGCACAAACAAAAGCACAGATAGCACAACAATTTGCTGAACATGCGAAAAGAACAGACGAACGGTTAGAACAACATGAATTAAAATTAGAACAAGCGTTACAACAAATGAAAAAACAAATCCATAAACAACACATAGAAATAAGAAATGAAGTCACCATACAAATGGAACAAGAGAGAACAAACAACAAAAAACTGTTCCAAGAATGCCAAGTAGAGACTAACAACAAAATCCAAGACAACACCGATAAGATTACTGAGCTTAGTATTAATACTAAACAGCAGATCATAGAGTTGGACGAACGGCATAGCAACAACATTCAAATCATGAGCGAAAAAATCAATGTAAACGACAAAAGATGCGAAGACAATACGGCAGCAATCAAAGAATTACGAGCCGAAAAGCTGGAAGAAATGAAGAAAGTGAACGAAAATATAAATGTAATTGACCGTAAGTCGGAAGAAACTGACCTGCAAATACGACAGATACAACGAGAAGTTAGGAATAAATTAGCCTCAATTAGCAACCAGTCGTGCAACCGTAATATTACTCACGAACAAGTCAAAGAAATCAAGAAACAACTTAAAAACATACAGAATTATCAATTAGCCAACACCAAACTGAAAAAGATTATCGAGTCAATTCAATCAAATGAACAGCATAAACTTGCCAGGAAATACACTTGGCATAATGGAAAGCTGTACCGTAAAGATAAGGGAGTATGAAAGCTAATGTTGATGGAGGAGTTGTGGCACAGCATGATCACGGAGCTACACGAGGCATACAGTCACGTGGGGAACCGGCAGACATATCAGTTGTTTAAGGAAAATTTCACCGGGGATTCCATAAATAAAATCACAAAAGCAGTTACGAAAACCTGTATCACATCCCAAAAGAGTAAGGATCATTTTAAAAGGATGTTAGGAGAGACGCGACCGGTCATACCGAAGAAGAAAGGCGAACTGATCAGCGTCGACTATTATGGACCGCTGCCGATTTCCACAGGGAAAGTAAGGTATATCTTAACTGTAATCGACAATTTTACTAAGTATGTCAAATTATATAAACTGAGGCAAGCCACAACGACTGCCACAATAAAGAGAATTCAATTATATTGTGAGGAGATAGGAAAACCAGTAGCTATTTTATCTGATAACGGTACACAGTTCACCAGCAATAGATGGTCTACCGCATTGACAGACATGGGTATTAAGGCAAAATATACAGAAATCCAAATACAAATCTGGCAGAGAGAATAAACAGGCAATTAGGTAATATGTTCAAGGCAATGACTTCCAATAAGCTCACCAAATGGGCGCAGTTTCTTAAACTCATTGAGGCGTGCATAAACCAGACCTATCAGGAGACAATTGAGACCACCCCTTTTGAAGCGCAGTGGGGGAAGAAACCAGAGCAGGACTGGATAAAATATATTGACCAAGATATGATACCTCCAGACCAACCCATCAACTATCACAACATCTACCTACGAATTAAGGAAAAGGGAGATAAGAGGACAGATAAACTCAACACTACTCACCACCTTACTAGATTTCACATAGGAGACCAGGTCTTGTTAAGGGCGTACCCGATGTCGGATTTAAATAAAAAAGTAATAGGAAAATTTTGTAACCTATTCGAGGGTCCATATAAGGTAACTAAAGAAATCGGAACAGTGACCTACCAGTTGGAAGATCCACAAAGACCAGGACATATCCGCGGGAACTTCAATGTACGAAAACTAAAGCCTTATTATGAGAAAGAAACCCAAAATTCACACACACATACAGGAACATCACATGAAAATTAAGAAACAAAGTGTAATAACACACAACCGAGTATTGATGTAGTAATCGTAAGTTATCAAACTAAATGTAAAGGTGTTCAATGTAATCAAAGCATAATGAAGTTTAGTCATGTAAGAAGTCACCAATGTTTAGTAAAATAAGAAAAGGAGTAATAATGTATTGAATATGATCAGAATGATCACAGTTGCACACCACTATATAAAAAAATTAATTATTGAATATGAGTATAAAAAAATAATACCCTAAATAAGTAAATGAAAATGGTAACAAAAATGTTAAAAGGGAGATTGCTTTATGTAAACAGTTGTTATTGAGAAGGAAAATGGACCAGCCCCATTTGGGAGTAGTTTGGCAAGATAGGTAGAGAGGACGGGAAGTGTATGTTAGTAAACAAACCATAACAGGCTATCGACCCTTGTGTGTAGTAGTAGGTAGTAACCGAGTAATATTGTACTAGTGTACTCACCAATTTAGACTAAGTAATATAAAGCAAGTAATTAACTTGAATATATTGTCAATTTTAAATATAAGGAATGAACTTGTAATTATATCAGTTTATTAGAATACATATAAGCAAGGAACTTGTAATTATAAGACCTTTAGGGACGCTTCAATAGAACTAGTTTCCAATTTTGATAAAATTGTAAGGCTAATTCTATGGGGGGACAATGTAACGCAAAAATTGAGCAACACAAATTTTACGAAATCAAACTATGCTGAACGCAAAGAAATGTGTATGTTTTAGAAAGCGGGGAGGTAGTGAAACGCCTGTACCGTTAGGCGGCGTTACATGAAAGAAATTAACTTGTAAAAAGCTGTAGAGTATAGCGGTAGGTTAGCAACGCCGGCCTTGGGGCTGACGTCTATAAGGAAGGTAATATTAGGCCAAGTCACGTTTTGGGACATAACTATCATAAAATGTATTATTCGCTAGGATATTAGGGGTGTTTGCCAATGTTGTAAACTTTAAGTGCATGTAACAATAGATACCGTTATGTTCGAGAGAGCGATGTAAGAGTGAGATAGATAGTGACGCTAGTTTTTTAAGCACGTGAGACGCGAAAAACGTTCGGCAAATCAGAGGAAGCGCCATGTGTTGCGCGGGAGGTTTTCGCTAAGGAGATTGGGTGATTTTGTATTTAGCGCTAGTCTAAACCTATGGGATTGTTTTCTATCGAGACTTAGTAAGGGAAATTCAAAGCCTAGTATAAAAAATATGAATTTGGAGAGAAATCAGGCAATCTTCTTTTATATCGGCGAAACTACACTGAAGAGACTCGCGTGCGCTGTTTTGTGTTAACTATATAGATATAAATTTTATTAGTAATTTAAAGAATAAAGTAAATTCGCAGCAGTAAACAGAAGTACGGGAACGGGATAATTGCTAACGCTAAATTTATAAAGTTTAATATACAGTAATAAGTTAATGAGTGAATGTTCGGAGTAGTAACGAACAACGAGAAGTAAATACTACATATAAATGTTCATCAAGCAAATATGTTGTGGTGAAATCACTGAAGAAAGCGAATTAGTTCGGGTTAAATTCACGACGGTATGAGATAATCAAGACGCACGCGACGCGAACTGTGTTAGATGCACTTAATGTAAATTCAAGAATACGTTGTAAACCAGAGTGTATAATTATACGACATAATTGTATGTATCACCAAATATTTCAAGTGTAGTGTACATCTGTGATAAAGTGAATTAGTACATTCATAACCAGGATTAACGGGCAACAAATTGCTGCTGACGACCCACCGGCATGCAACACCTTAAGGACTACGCACATCGGAAGGATTCTCCACGCAAGTAACAAATAAATGAACATTTGATTCAATATTGTTTTATAAATATATATATTTGTAATCAAATATAGTGACTCAATTTGTCTAAAAAGAACTCATTGCCACGAAATAATATTCAAATTGTAAGGCAGAACTATTCAAGTCATGTTAAAGAAATTTGTAGTATATAAATGCAAATGAATCATTAAAAGTTGATTGATATATTTTAATTTGTGTTTATTATTACTAGCGCCCTGAGGTACAATAAAGAGTCGGTACACTGGAGTAAGTGTTATAGTCTATTGAGTAGAAATATTAATATTATCAGTGATTAAAATAGTTTGTAAACCTTACTTCTTACATGCTCATAGGCCAACATAATATGCAAATCAACAATTTAACTCTTTCGTAAAGGCCTATCAAGTAGTATATTACAGGGTAGTTTATCTGCAACATTTTTTTTAAATCAAGGGTAATTTTTTTCTATGGCAAACGATAACTGCCGTAAATTCAAACAGAATCAAATAATTTTTTATATATGTGCTTGAGTTGTAGAATACTCAAGGCCTATTGATTTTGGTGAAGATCGGTTACGGGGAAAGGGCAGTTTACCTGAAACATTTTTTGTTGTAACAAGAGTAAAGTACTTAATTTAGATATAAAGTATCCTGATAAGAAGATCTTAATAATCCACTGTAGAAACGTAGATGAAATATCTATAAATGAAGAGGCTATAGTTGTCTTGATTGTTCATCGTCTTTTTTCACAGCACTACACTTTATATAATAATGAAACTTTCACTTGTGAACTTACTTGTCTTGTTTTTTGTTTGTTTTTTGTATAATTGTGTCAAAAAGTGTATGTGATTTACATTGTAATTGGTCGTTAAGTATGTTGTTTGGTTGTGTTGTGTGGTGTTTGTATATTTCATATTGTTCTGCTGTGTTGAGTTTTCGAACTTTGGGTAAGTAGTGTAATATTTCAAGATTAGTATCTATATTGGTGTAGCTGTGGTTTTGTGTGTGTATGTGTGTGGCAAACGCGGAATGTATATTGTTGCTGGATAAAGCTTTTAAGTGTTCAGAGTAACGGGATGAAAAAGATCTTCCCGTCTGGCCTATGTAGAAACTATTGCAGTTATTACAATTTAATTTGTAAACACCTGTTTTGTTGTATTTGTCTATGTCCGTGTTTGTATCATTGATGTGTTTTTTGATGGTATTGTTAGGTCTGTATGCTATTTTGTACTGTAACGGGGCAAAAGAGGGGTAAAACCAATTTTAAATGTGATTTGAATATTCTCAATTTTATTTCGCCCAAGTGTAGCGTCGAGACGGGCGTGAATTGGCATTGGAATGTGTAGGGAGCGAATGCGCCAACACACGCGCGTTCAGACGGCCAAGTTTCTCACGCTATCGGCACGTATGAATGCATTCTTTCGCGTAGCGTGCGCAGGAAACATTCTCAGTCGACGAATAACATCTGAAGGCAGCGGGCGCGAGCAGTGGTGTGCATCGCCGACCGGGCAAGGTTTTATATCGCCCGCATATAAATGTAGATAAAACAGTGTCTCAGTCGACTTAAAACCACTCCCCGGGCCGGGTGAATACATAGGCTGACGAGCCAAAATTTTACTAAAATGTATACCAAAGTGAATTCGATAAAACAGTGAAAACAGTTAATATCAACAGTGCGGATGTGAGCATTTCAGCTCGCCGTCGGCTGCGTAACTTTACGCCCGCAACTAAAATGTGAACACAGCAAGTATAAATTATAAAATAACCACCTATAAGTTTATCAGAATGCATTGACAGTTTAAAATACATAAAATCAGTGAACATTAGAAAACCAACACCCGTAGTGCGCGTGTAACGATGCGACGCCTTCTGGACAGATTTGCAGCTAAGTAACTAATAAGAGATAAAACCAATTTTTCAGTACTTTGTTTAGATTCAATAAAATGAGCTCAGTTAGGGAAGTCCATGAAATTGTACTGCATGAATGAGTGTGTGATTGCGTGAATATAATATAAAATATAAAATTTAAGCAGTGCTGGGTTGTGAAATATATACAGTATATAATTCTATAATTTAAGACATGATTGATTATGTTTATTTTGGTGGGATTATGTTTATAAAATTATAAATGGGAAAGAAATTTTAATTTGATTCAATAACTACGCCTCATGGCGAATAGCATTGTGCTTTGTTTCCGAAATAGAATCACATGTAACTATGTGTGGTTTGTTAATAAAGGGTAATGTCATTGGTAAATCTTACAATTAAGAGTAAGTTATTTCAAGTAACAAGACCCGCTACTTCCGGTTCGCTTAAACGAACTCGGCCCAGAAAGGTAAGTACATTTGAATTTCTTGTGTTAGTAACAAGATGGCGCCCGAATGAAATAGTTAATACAGAAAGTAAACAGTATGTAACTCAATTAATAAAAGAATAAAAAGAATTAAAGTTACAGTACTTGTGTTTTCTGAATGTGTTGGCGAGTTTGTGTGTGTTGTAGTTATGGTATGTGAGTGTGATGTATTTATTGTGTTGTGTGTTGATGGTATTTTGTGTTTTGTTGTTTTTATTATTTTTTTTATGCGTTTGTGTAGTTTGTTTATTAAATTAGGTTTGTATCCATTTTTCATTACTATGTATTTGATTGTGTTGAGTTCCTCAGTATAATCTTGTTTACTTAAGGGTATTTTAGTTAGTCTATGGAGCAGATGGTTGAAGGCCGCCTGTTTATGTTGTGTTGGGTGGTTTGATGTGTTGTGTATAACCATGTCGGTTGTGGTTGGTTTCTTGTATATTTTGTACGTGTGTGTATTGTTAGTTTTGTTAATTGTTAGGTCTAGAAAATTTATACTATTGTTTTGTTCAATTTCCAGTGTAAATTTTAATTTGTGGTGTATTGTGTTTATGTATTTGTGGAAGTTTTCAACTTGTCTTGTGTTGCCTTTGAATAAAAGTAATATATCATCTACATACCTGTACCAGTAAATGATTTTGTTGGTGTATTTGTTGTTGTTTATTATGTGGTTCTGTTCTATGTTGTGTATATATATTTCTGCCAGTATTCCTGATATGGGGGATCCCATCGGGAGACCGTCTGTTTGTGTGTATATCTTGTTATTGTATGTAAAGTAATTTTGTTCAGTTATTATTTTGGCAAGTGTGATGATCTCTTGTATGTGTGTTCAGGTGTGTTGTTTTGTCTGAGTAATTGTTCTAGTGTTTGTATGGTTTCTTGAAATGGGACATTGGTGTATAAATTGGTTATATCAAAAGCTATGCCAGTCTTGAGTTGTGTCGGATGTGGATGTGTTCAGTTTTCTTGACTAGGTCGATGTTGTTTTTGATAGATGTGTTGTTACTGAGATTAATGTTTTCTCTGATTATTTTGTCTAGGTGTTTTGCGATTTTGTGGGAGGGAGCTTGTGTGTTGTTTATTAATGGTCTGATGGGAATGTTAGGTTTGTGTATTTTTGGTAATGCATTTAGTTTAGGGGGGTTAGGTTTTATTTGTTTAAGGTATTTGGTGCTTTCTGGTTTGATTATATGTTTTGTGTTATTTATAAATTTGTTAATCTGTTTTTGAAATTTTAGTGTGGGGTCTTTATTTATTTCCGTTATATTGTCTCCACGCACCACCCCCACTATACCTTCCAAGCAATAACCGTTACAAAGTCTGGCAGTCTGTCTCTAAGCTGATGAAGGCGAACACTACGCCGAAACGCGTTCGACGAGAAAAGACAAGTAAGTTCACAAGTGAAAGTTTCATTATTATATAAAGTGAAGAGGCTAGTTGAACGGGGTGGGGGTAATTTTCTATAAATGAAAATTATAGTTGAAGGGGGAGGGGATAATTTTTATATGTGTACTACGTTATCGGCAACAAAGTAGTAGTTTGTTGTTAAAATCCCTTCCCGGGCTGTTTGGCAGTAGTCCAATGTTTTCTGCAAAACCAGACGTTTCGGCAGTGCCGTCGACTGCCATCATCAGTGAAAATCGACTGCGATAACGTGTGGTGGTATACATTAGTGACCACAGTACTGTGGTTAAGGCTGAAGCAATAAGTGGAAAGAAGTAGTTTCTATGGAAACATTTCATTTCGTAAATGATTTTAAATATAAATCTTAGAACATGGAAGTCATGTATGGTTCTCCATACTGATATTTGGTTAAGTGACCAAAATACCAGGTAAAGTGGTAAGTAAACAGCCATTCCATTCTCCTCAGCCTACATATATATATATATATATATATACATTTTTCTAACATTTTGGCGTCTTTTCAAAATGTATACGTTTTGGCGTCTACCCGAAAACGAAGAGTATATTGAAATTTTTTTGTAACATTACGTTCTTGTGATTATGTTATTTGTGTTTTGCATTTTATATTTCAATATACTCTTAAAATAAGCAAATAATTTTTTTTGTACAAAACGCTCTCATTATGGCATCTTTTCATAATTACGACAATAGGGCGTCTTTTCAATTTCCCAACAATTAAGCGTCTGAAATGTATACTTTTTTCGAATTTTCGCCGTTTTGCTTCCAGCGACGTTGCCAGATTTCAACCCCGGGTATCCCACAGTTTACGTTGACGCTTATTTGTTTGTACGAAAGAGTGACTAACTCCAGGCGAATGAAAATTATTCTTTTCCTTCGTTCACGCGCCAACTTTACATCATAATTTTAACTAAATATTTATCAACAATTTTTAAACTTCACTATCCAATTCTATTAACCGTGGTAATATAATTATTGTGTTTTACGAAGCATGCCAACGTAGCGTACTGGCCTTTCGAATTATGTAAAGATTGACCACTTCTCGTCGGATCAAATAACGTAATTAACGGGCATGTTAATCACATGGGCATGTCAACGGGCGTATTTTCTCACATGCATTGACACCGGGCGATAATGTAACTTCGATTTCTTTTACTAAATAAATTTCCTGTGCATATTGGCAGTCAGAAATAATAAATGTAATGCCAATCGTTATGAACTTATACTAGTTATATAAAAAGTATAATCAGTTATATTTCTGGTCAGTGTTCATCATTATACATACAGTCTTTTGAAGTAATGCTATAAAACATTTATTTGTATCAGTTTTGCGGTTAACAAAATTGTATAATTTTAGTTTGTAGTTCTGTAGTTCTTAATAGTCTATAGTTCTGTTTGGGATTGAGATTGGTAAATAGATAGATAGATAGAGATAGTGAGTGTGAGAGAGAGAGAGAGAGAGAGAGAGAGAGAGTAAAATGATAAAAGTGCGTAATTAAGAGAGTAAGAGAGTAGGAGAGAGAGGATGAGTAGGGGGAGAGAGAGAGAGAGAGAGACAGAGACAGAGACAGAGAGGGAAATAGTAAAATGATAAAACTGTGTAATTAAGAGAGTATGAGAGAGAGAGAGAGAGAGAGAGAGAGAGAGAGAGAGAGAGAGAGAGCTAAATGGGAGTAAAGAGTCAGATACACAGACAAACACAGAAAATTACTGTACGTATTTTTTTGTTAATAAGAGTTCTATTTTTATTATTAAGAAATATAAAAAGGGGAGAAAAGAGAGAAAGATAGAAGGAAGGAGAGAGACAGAGGGTTGTGAGATAGCATAAATTTTTATATAAAAATTGTTATAATATTAGTTCTATTTGTGTTAGAGATAATAGCTAGATGATGCGATATGCAGGCAAGGAAAGGGAGAGAGATACACGCAATATTAAAATATTTTGGGCTGAGGGTACTAGAAGTTGTCGGATACCTGCACTTTTTGTAAGACCAGGAAAAGGTTATTTTATTATACTGTTCACTGACATGTCTATTGTTATATAGGCGTGTGGGTTTTTCCACGGATTATAAACGTAGTGGCTACATCCAGTGGCTTGAGAGGCATTTTCATACAGAGAATGCTCACGGCCGCTAATACATGTATCAGAGAAATTCTGATACTTATTTCAACAACAATTGCTTCACTTACTAAAAGCGGTCAGTGAGGCCTTGTCGTTTTTTACCTCTATGTTTATATCTTTACATCTATTTTTATATTTTAATTTTATGTATTTTTTAGATTTGTTCTAATTTATTTCTACTTTAGCTAAATTTATTGACTACAAATTACTGTATATTCAATTTAAAAATTGCGTGTAAAAATAATGAATAGCCGCTAAAAATCATTAAACAATTCTTCTGCAGAAAAACAGTTTTCTCCATACGTATTCAATTAAATGCGTCTGAAATGTACTAACAGACATTCTGCTGACTCTTCTCCGCATAACACGCTTAATTTTAGACCATTAGTTCTGGATCGTTTGGGTGTGAACAGTAGAATTGCGAGGACATACAAAATTAAGCGAATGGTTCACAGACAAAAGTATATACCCGTACATTTTGGTATGTATGGGTACTCGCGAGTTGTACCCGCGCCACATATCTGCAACTATAGTGGTTCCTGGTTCCATGTTATTTAAATTTACACAATTTAGTGGGTCCACCACCTTTAGGATACACTTCTTTATTGTCCTGCCAATTCCCTCAAGTACCCAACGAGTTTTGGTTATTCGACCCCTGTTGTACTTCCTTCAAACGAACGCACTTTCATCAATTTCAGTATCTCCCAGGCCGTCAATTTTTGAGCTGTTATCCATCAGCCAGACAGTAAGGATCTCCCTAAACTCGTTTATTAATTTTTGTGTAGTTTTCCTGTTTATGTCGATCTCTTTCGAAATGACTGAAATTTGATATTTCAAAATACAAGCGACTAACACACATAATACAGATAATGCAGGAACACGCGCTATTTCGAAAAAAGTGTCATCATATATGATTTTTGTAGCTCTGCAATTCCGTCTACCACATCTGAAGATGACGTTTATTTGTCCTTTTACATTTGTTAACATATTACCATCACACTTTACACATTGTTTTGAAAACTGAAGAATATTTCAGTAACAAACACATTTTCTGATACCTTTTTTTTTTTAATGAAACACCGAAAATTATTAACAATTTTGTATTATGAGGTTTGATTTGCAGGCGTAGATTTCAGTAAGATACGGATGTGAACAACGCTGATGAATGAATGTTAAACAAAATTAAATAGATTTAAAGATATAAACATACATGTAAAAAAACGACAAGGCCTTATGGCCGCTTTTAGTAAGTGAAGCAATTGTTGAAACAAGTAACAACATTTCTCGCTTATCATTTGCGTCATTCTCTGCATAAAAATATCGGGTTGCATGAAAATGTCTCTCAAGACACTGTTGGTAGCCACTTACATTTATAACCTTTGGAGAAACCACAAGCCTATATAACAATAGACATGTCAGAGAACAGTATCATAAAATAACCTTTTCCTGGATTTACAACCAGTACAGGTATGCGGCGACTTCTAATACCTTCAACCCAAATGTTTCTTTATAATACGAGTAATTATACAAGTAGTTACATAAGTGATAAGTAGGTGAATAGATAGACAGAAAGAGAGCAAAAGAGAAAAGGAGAGAGAGGGGTAGTATAGATAGTGTATGTCAGTCTCATTTAACTCATGTTTTTTCGTTTCCCTTTTTTTTCTTAGTTTAAAGCGAAGGTCTTGTTTCATCGCAACTGTCACACAATCTCAGGGCACTTTATATTGTATAATACTTTATAATTTATAACAAATGTGTTACATCGCGTTATAATCGTTTATTTAAGTACTAAGTAGGCCTGTAATGTGAACGCTGATGTTGCTTGGTATAAGTCTATGTAGGCCTACTTGTGCTTCGTATTAGGTAACTAATTAATGATGGCTACATGTTCATAATAGTTCTGTTACATCTAATAACGTGTATTTTGTCTTTGTTCCTGCACTACTAATGATGGCCGTAGTGGGTACAGTAGAAACATCTGGATATTTCTACATCAGTATTCAATGAATGGCGGCTTAATAACCTGCATAATAAATTTAACACTACTGATAATGGGAGTCTTTCAGACGAATATGTGGAGGGAGAGGATTATCAAACCACCTCAAGCTGCACTAAAAGCTAGTCTTGTAGTCGTAGTAGGACTGAAGGATATGAATTTAAGAAAGCTTCTTTTCTAACAATTTTCCGCCAAAAAAAAATTTGCGAATACAGTGATGGTACGGACGATCCAGAATTTGAACAATAGTGTAGAGACACCGCATCTTACGCATCTTAAAAACAATTCTGTTCTTGTTATGGGCAATGTCTCGTTTCAATGCAAAGCATTACCAACGACATCTCATACGGAAAAAAAGTATGAATTGGTTTGAGGAAAAAGGAATAAATTTTCTAGAGGACGGCCTGAATAGTCAATTATTGAATTTATAGGGGGAGGCGTATAAGGCAATATTCAGTGAATACGATGATAATGTAACCGAAGGAAATGAGTGTCTTGTGCTCTGGCCTATTCCATCAATACTTCTGTGAAGTCAACCCGATAGAATGAATTAGTACTGAGTAGGCCTACCGTAATGCAACCTGTAGCAAGAATTAATTCGTATAACCTGTTGTGTATAGATTCTTCTTGTGCAATTTAAACAATAATTTACTAACGTAAAGGTCATTGACATGAAGACATAGTCCAACAATTGTAACATACTTACGAAAATCAGTGTAACACACATTACTGAACGCAACGTATTTGTTGTAACCATCTTTTAATACGCTCTTTATTAATAAAAATAACTCGCAGCCTGACAAGTTTGCCTAAATTTTACATAATATGGTTTGTAGCGTCCGCCATTTTGTTTTCCAAAATTTTATATCTTTGCTGACTCTTCTAAAATCAAAACAAGTGACTTCATATCTCGTGCATCAAAACTGGTCCAGCCGTTTTATGGTTACAAGGGAACAAACAAACTAACGAGCATTAATACACAATTTTCGTACAAAAGTAAATAAATACGGTTATTTAACAGAATACGAAATTCGTTGAATGATTATAAAATACATATTATAAAGATATAACATAACTATTATGAACATGGAGTAAAATCAGTAATTAGTAACCTAATACGAAGCACAGGTAGGTCTACATAGACTTAGGCCTATAGTAAGCAACATCAGCGCTCGCATTACAGGCCTATTTAGTACTTAAATAAACGATTATAATGCAATGTAACACAATTGTTATAAATTATAAAGTACTCAAGTAAATATTATAAAATGTAATACAGTAGTTACCAAAAAGAAACTTATGTGAACTGTACAAACCTAACGTATTGCACAGAGGCGTATGATGGGGGGGGCAAGGGGGCAGCCGCCCCGGGCGGCATAGCAAGGAGGGCGGCAAAGTGAGCATAGTCTTGAAAAAATTGTTTTCAATTTATAAAACTACAAACAACTTGTTTCTTTGATATGACTATTCCTTTCATAAAAGAAGCATAACCAGCCAATTTCTCTGTTGTCATAAACCTTGCGTGATAAACAGTACTAATCTATTTATGCTGAAGCATCGTAATTACGGTTCATTATGGTAACAAATTTGTGGTGATTTTGTAGTGAGTTGTTATGCTGGAAAGGAGAACTGATAATCATACAGTATTAGCTTTGTATAGATAATGTGAATTGCTGTTCGTATACAGACGAATATATTATTTGCAAAAAAAACGTTACGTGGGCTAGGTATGTGCAATTTTTCCCGTTTCGACGCAGCGAACGTGTTGATCATCGATGAGTATCTTGAATGTGCGGTTTGTTTTTGGTTTGTGTGTCTTATGGGTATATCTATAATACTTCACGTGTATGACATCATACTAATACTTCATAGATTTTATTTCTTTAAAAGTGAAAACAGCGGAGGGGATCACACAATCTATTACAAGTAAACTTGAGAGTGATGGATTGAATCTTAGCGATTGCAGAGATCTGTCGTATGGCAATCAAACAACAATTGCTAGTATCCATTCAGGAGTTCAAAAGAGAATATTAGATTTGAATCCACTAACTATGTTTGTTCCTTGTGACAACCATTTACTTAACTTGGTTCGAGTTCAGCAGCTCATGTAAATGTTCAGGCAGTGACATTTTTTGGGACAGTAGAACGTCTATTCACCTTCTTTTCCTGTTCCACTTATAAATTGAGTGTTCTTAAAGACTTCGTATATATTAATCTTAAAAGACATTGTGATACCAGGTGGAGTTCAGAAGCAGATGTGGTGAAAGCAATATCCACTCAGCTGGATGAAATGATCGCTGCACTGGAGAAATGAATACACCGACTGAAACAATTGATACGAGGGAAGATGCAGCAAAAATAATTAATGCGATAGAAAACTTTAATTTTGTGACCTTGCTCTTTTTCTGGACGTATATTCTTTCTTCTATAGACAAAAACCATAAAATCTTGCAGACCAAAGAAATAAGCTTTAGTCAAGCATTAACACGTCTGGAGAAGCTAACGGACAATTTAAACGTTTGGAGGAATGAGCTGTGTGACAATGTCATTTCTAAGGCCAAGCAGGTATGTAATGAATGGGATGTCAGTATCACAAAAAGAATAAGAAGGAAGCACACGATGCCAGGGGAGTATCCAGACAATTCTGCCTTAACCATTCGGCAAGAAATGCTACGTACTCTAATAGAAATTTTGGACAAACTGTCGGTTAAAATTTCAAGGCGTTTCTCTACATTAAAAAGAGTTAGAAAAACGCTGTGGGTTCCTCTATAAATTTGAGGCGTACGTAAATGATGGGGATATACATTTTAAGAAACAGCTTTCCTAAATCAATATTAAGTGCACAGTGCTTGCAAAACTGTATCCACATGACCTAAACAGTTAAGAATTGTTCAGTGACTTAAAAGACGTCATACTTTTATTAAAAACGGCAAAGGTTAAAGGAGAACAAATGGACTTTACACTCAGGGACTGGTACAGTACAGTTCTTCAATGGGATTAGAAGCCTACAAAACACTAGCGATGATTTAAAAAATTTTCTTACTTTACCAGTGACTGTGCCTTCTTGTGAAAAATCGTTTAGTAAACTTAAAAATCATACCTACGATTAACAATATATCAAGACAGGGTATCAAATCTACGGATACTCTTAGTTGAAAACGACATTGCTCCGTCTTTAGGTTATACTGATTTAATAACCGACTTTGCAGCAATTAAGACCTGAAAAGTTACATTTTAAAATGTCTCGTTTTCAATATTTATTAAATATTGCAAATAAATATTAAGTCTTTATTGATAGAAGACGGAACCATAAACCTGTAATGGTAAGTGATTTATTTGATTACTTTTAATGTAGTTCTTTGTTTAACTTTATGTTGCTTTAGGATATTGTTTTGAAGATGCGATTTATACCTATAAGGAATTTGTATGTTTATTAGAACATTTTTATGTTATAAATTTGTTATATTACTACATTTTTATAGTCTAAATAATAAATGTTAGAAACTGAATACCGGTAATATTATAATATGTAATTTCTTAATTTTGACTTAACAAATATTCTTAAGACGTTTGCTGGACGGGTTTTCATACAAAAATCTACATATTTGCATTTATTAAGTACTTTGTTCAGTGGATGGGCCTTCATTTTTGTTCTTTTGTCCCCTATTAATTGTGAAGGCGAGACGGCCGACGATCTCCTTGCTCCGGGCGCCAAAAAGCCTAGCTACGCCACTGGTGTCGCATTATATGTAGAGTGCGACGTGCTGACCGCTCGTTTAATTGATGGTCTATGCAAATTATGGCATGCGACTTCTAAATGAAGTATGGTGAAAAATGTATACAGCTAACCTCTGTCTGTGTACCTCTCTCATTTTCTTACTCTCCCCCCTCGCCATCTCTCTCTCTCTCTCTCTTTCTTTCCTTATTCGTTCTATTTTTGTCCTCATTTTTGTTAAAGATGAGCCAAGGAGCTTATGTGCATTTACACCTGGCGGACACCCCTAAGGGTGCTTCTGTAAGAAACAATAAAATTTCTCAAGTGTTTACGAAGTATGAAGGACACTGGAACATGGTAAACGCACAGTAATGTTTATTTTGATGAGACAAAATAAACAAGAAACGTGATTAAATTTCTGGCGGGAATGAAAGATGCATTTTGCAAACTGGCGTCTACGTCACACACGTCAGTCTTTTCTACAAATATTCTGCACAGTTTAGTCTGAGTGTTGTATCGCGAACTCATAAATGGTTAATACATGTCAGCCACTGCTGTGTAGCGTGATAATGTGTTGTGTCTATTCAGCGTAACACCGCAGGTCACCAGCACAGAGATTTGTCATTCATCTGAATCCCGCCAAGAGAGTATTCAAGGTCAAATGACATTCCTAATTTTTAATAGCTCAGCAGCGTTTGTTTACAAAACGTACTACTGTTTTGGCTGATACATATAAACAGATCTATGTCTGAACTAATGCAACCTCTTATTTATATGTACATCTGTCTGTTTTTACGTTTCCACCAAACGTGTTGGTAGGCTGATGTGTTCGTACTCCTTGAGAAAATAATATTAAAATAATATGAATATTTCATAGTAAAAACATAACAACAATAGTAATAACAATAACAATTTGTAGGCTTAAGCATTCATAACATAAAGCAGTTTTTTAACGTTCCATTCTTCCCCCTCCAACATAAGATACGCACGCGCGCGCACACACACACACACACACACAAATAAAATATGTATTAGACTATATTATTGTGTGGTTAGTACTGCAGATAGTTGAAATAAATGTGCCTTTAATGATAGAAGCATACAACTTGGGGCACATGCACATATACTACATATATGAAGATTTAATTTTGGATATGAGGCCATCTCAGATTTCGCCTATTGCAGTAATGGCGGACATTCAAAATGGCGGCTTCTGAATATTTTTTATGTGCTCCTTTTAAATGTTATTTGATGATGTTAAATGACAGCTATTAAAGCAATGGCGAGTAATTGTTGTTTTGTGCATGTAGTTTGCTATTTTTAATAATATATACCATATTTTATTTATATTCTATTTATAACAAATGTTGATGGATTATTTAATGGAAATACTAATACTGCATTGTCTGTATTGTATAGAATTCTGATAGATAAACACATAATAGATTAGATATAATAGATAATGATTAGATTCAAAATCTGATATCACTCAGTGCAAAGAGCACCACAAGCACAAAAGCGGTACACTGTAGGGCAGCCTTCCTACATTGACACTGTCGTGTGCAGCCTTTCTTGCAGCCACATCGTATGAGTTCCCTGCATGCTTGCGAAGCCTCTGGTAGGGTTGTCGAAGATATTTCCCATCCACCTTCAACCTTCTTCTTCCAACCCCAATCACCTGGTGACGGGAGCACTGGGGTTGCGACAATCATTTGAGCCCAGCAGTAACCAGCCTGGTAGACAGCTCTCTTTGTATGCTGAATACATCTTGTGAAGGAGGTAGATTGTCAATTGCTCTACCTTTCTGAGTAAAGAGGTGTTTTCTTGCATCATTAACACATTTGTCGCTGCTAGTACGGTCATATAGCAAAACTATAAATCTCTCCAATGGTTTTTGAGCATATCTTGTACAGTCTGCTGAGTAGGTCTGTCAGCCAATGCACAAAAAGTAGCGGTGATATCTTGATATGCATTCCAGGTGTCCCATGCGGTCCTTTTGCCTCTTCCTCCAAAGAAGGATACAGTGTCACACCCAGTTATTGTGTGAAACAATGGTAAGGCAGTACAACGATCACGACCCAAAGATCTTGCTAAGTCATGCGCGGCGAAGATCCGGTAGTTCTTTCCCACTCCAAAAGCAACCCACAGTTCTTCAATGTTTAGACGTTGTGCTGATAAGATGGCAAGAACTAAAACATCGGTGTCCACAGTGCGTATTTCGGCTTTGGTATATCCTTGCTGCACAGCATCACATAAATGAAGTAGGAGTCGAGTGTCAGCTTCTTCATGTGTGCATGGAGCCAGTTCTAAGACATCTTGGCGATTTATAGTAAGAACATCGCTACCAATTGTGGTAATCACCTGCTTGTCCGTGGAAATAGCTGCTAATGTTGTAGCCAAGAAAGAGAACAATTCAGTCTTATTTTCATCAACCCGGAGAAACTCCTCCCAGTTTTTAGGAAGTGAACTTCTTGGTTCAACACGCTTTCGAACACCTTTTCCCCTTTTGCTGTGTGTGTCACTCTTCAAGCTGTCAGGCATGTACACGTCCCAGATGATATCTATCCTTCTTACATGTTGAAGCTGAGCTTTGATGTAGGGTATGAATACAGTATTGGCATAATCTTCAAATGTTTTTGCCAATCCTGGTCGCAGCATGTTGACAATTGTAGCACCGTCAATGATTGTAATTTCTGCTGTTGGTTTGGTAGTGCTAGTAGGTGCGAGTCCTTCAAGACAAGTCAATAAATCTGACTCTGTTCCGGTTCTTAGACTCCCCAACTTCGACAGTGCTGGAGGATAAGCTTGGTTCTCGTGTCTAAAGAACTCATCCAAATCTCCATTACGTATCTGTGATGCAATGTACAACCTAGAGAACAACGAGCAGTCATTCTTTAGTGATGTCAACTGTAACTGTTTATTAGACTTTTCACGAACTGGAGGACGGCTGAAGAGGTGTAGGTTATTCCGCTTAATAGGATCTGATATATGTTTAGTTTTATTAATAAGCCTCTCGCTGACATATAACTCATACTGTTCAATTCCAATTTTTTCAATATTTAACAATGTGTCTGAAACTGCCGTATTTACAATATTTCTGCTGTCAAGTACCAGAAGATCAGAGCTGTTTTCACTGAATGGGTTTCCCATATCTTGCATTACATGAGTCAGAGACTTGACATCTTTTGCAAATGCCATCTGTGAATGCTTGTTAGCTTCGTGGTGACGCTCATCTTTTTCCCATCTCTCTGTCTTGGTAGAATTAAATTCTTCAAACTAAGCGGGCCATCTCAGGTCCAGACACCATCCAACGAAGCAGAGCTTTTGAGTTTTCTGTTAGGCCTACAGCTCCTCCATCACCTTTGACTGATGCGTTATTTTGTTCATGGGCCTGATCAATAGCAATAGCAGAGAATGCCCTACTTGATTTTTTTGGTGACAAACTTTCCTTTCATGAATTCTTCATAGGTGGCAAGGTGATTCTGTTTAAGTGAAATCATGTCATGTAAGTGGACAGGAATCCATCTCGCATAGTGAGTATGGTGAAGAGAAAAGAACCAGGGAACAATGCTGGATAGCGCCTTTACATAGAGCTGAAAATCTCCTTCTCGTATTGCTCTAACAAAAGTCAACAAAAGGAGTTCTAGTTTTAGAACGATAAACCAGAATCTAAATTGGGGACATACATTAACTCTTTCTTTACACCACTCTTCAAATGACTTAACTTGACTGCTATGCTCTATGTGTTGGCTGTAGTCAATGTAAGCCTGCTGCATAAGTAAATATAGGCTACTGGCTGTGATTTGATGAGCCCTGCGGGTACGAGTTACATGGGAACCCTTTAAAAATGAATCCGCTTTTCCAGCTGTTGTAATATCAGCCTGAACAAGTGCTTCAGTCCATCCACTGTCATCCAAGAGATTTCCAAGAACCTTGAGAACTGCCATCTCAATATGAAGCCCACCAAACAGTATAACAAATTGACCTTCACCATGAGTTGTTGGCCAGTTCCACTGGATTTGTTTTGTCAATGCGTAGAGTGCTTTAATATCGTTCAGTTATTGGTCAAATGCAATGATAGGAATCTCCCCCGGATTAAGCCGATCAATTGCTGTCTTAGCAATATCCATTGAATGGCGAATCATGACCACTGATGTAGCATGATCTGGAAATAGAGGAAGCAACGAAGAAATTGTTAAATCACATTCTTTAGGTTTATTGACTTGTTGACTAGCGTTGTATGCTGCCCAGGTGATCATTTCATCCCCTTGTAGGTTGTCAGCAGCCAAAACAGTTTTTATATGCTTCAGCCAGGTGTATTTTTTAACCATATCTTTCGACGACAGTTGGTAGTCAACAAAGTTTTCTTGTACTGTTGGCAAAGGACAGTCAGTTCTAATAGGAGGAACAGGGGTAACACTTGTGTAGCTTTCAGGAAGATGTTTGGTTGCCTTCACGACAAAAGGACTTGAAGTCCTAGTTCGATCAGTCCCTCTGGAATTACCATCTGGATGTTGAAATAGGGATATTCCTGTACCATGGAAAGAATCATGAGCTCTAGTAGAACTTGGATTGTGGTCAATATTATCAACCGCACTAGTTGTGAAAAGCCCTCCTTTTAACTGAAGATGAACGACAGCATTTTCCATGTGATACAGATAACATATTTCATTTCCAAGTTCTGATGAAATGTCTAGCACTCGGTCATATGATATGCTTAATCCGAGCTCGTGAAGGTCTTCAACTAGTTCACGCTTGCGAGTTTTTGTATGAATTAAAATATCTAAGTATATAGGCAAAGGTGTTTCCCGTCCTCGATTGTGCTTGTAGACTGTTCCAGAATGACACTCCCGACGTCTCACCAAACTGTTATACATTAGTAACTGTGCAACAGTAAGGATATATATATTGCAATGGACCATCGCAGAAAGGGTATCTGTAGCCAGGACTATATGCTTTTATATCAATTTATGACGTTGTAGACATGTTGAAAATTGATTTTGGTTCAATGTTGTAAAGTAGCTATAAGTTTTGAATTGAGAAATGGGTAAAAAACTATTATGTGTCAAAATGCCCATAAATTTATTTCCTTTCATGTCAAGTGCGAAGTTAGTGTGCGAGTGCGCGGGTGTGCGTGTTATTCGTATTTATGTGAATAACTCTGGTTAAAATTAACGTATTGAATTGAGACTTGGACAGTGCATGCATCTAAATTAGCGCTACATCTTTCTTTTACCAAAGACTCGAAACAGATTATTTTAATATGTATTTTTTTGGAAAAAAAATCGGCAATCTATATCTTTCTATAGATTCCTTATCTTTTAAAAGTAATAAAATTTCTAGATAAAATCTATAACTGCTTCTGCAGCTTTTTGCCAATTTGTTCAGGACTTCTGTCTATCAGTTTTACCCATTGGTCACGTGTTAGGGGTTTCGACCAATCAGTGGCCCCAATTTTCATTAAAATTGGGTTACCGTCCGATAAGTTTCAGTCAGTTCCATCTACCAGCTCGACCTAAACAGACGTGCTCACTGTGCGAGTTTTTCGTAGCAGAATACGTTCTTATATAAGGGTTACGAGTAGGGAATCTTAGCGACGAATTGCGCGTTTGCTAATATCCTATTGGGTGCAAGAACTCAGATTAATAAAATTGAAATAATTAATTTCAACTAGTGCTAGTCTCGCGAAAGTCAAGATATCCGCTTAGGGAAGGTATATCTACCGTGATACACCTTTGTAAACGCGAGGACACCTCAAGACGCGGGAAGGTGTACGTTCAATACACCGCATTCATATAAATGTAAAGTACAACCTAGTTCGAGCCCTCCGTTTAAGAGATGATCGCTATCGGTGTGTCGGCGTGCGTGCGTGTGAGCGGAGTGTCCAACGGATCGTCAGTGTTGCAGATATCAGCTGGCAGCGAGGTAGCAGATTTCAACGGACCACAGGACAGGAGCAGTGTGACAAATCAACCATATTGTAACATAACCAAATATGGCAGTTACATAAAATGAGCTTAAAGGACGGCAAGTAAGAGAAAAATATGAATGTAAATCTAGATAAGTAAATCCATGTATATATTGTGTGTATCTACAAATGTGTTAATATGAAAATCCAACTATGAATAAGATAATATCAACATAGTGACATCAACTATGAAACATAAGAAAGAAAATGACATGAGCCAAAACAAAATACCAGTAACTAGACCCAATAGGATCCAAAAGTGAGGGGAAACAATGAAATAAGGATTAACAAACTCCAAAAGTGAGGGGAAAACAACGAAAAGGATTAACAAACTCAAACAGCGAGAGGAACAATTAAGGAATAATGACTACGATGAAAATAACGAGAAAGAAGAAAGAAAGCTGACTCAGAAGAGAGAAGAAGATGAATAAATCATACCAGTAATCAACATAAACCACGTGTACCAAAGACTATATAAGTGACAAGTGAAATGATGATTATCAAATGTGGGGATGAAAACCAGTGTTTAGCATTTAAGGAAACACAAACAATAACAGTGCGTACTTAATAGATGTGAAACATGTGAATAATTAACTATTTCAACTGATAAAACCACACAAACAATTATAGTGATGAAGTTTATAAGTATATGAAAATATGTTAATTCCATGATGAAAAAAACAAGATGTTAAATAAGTCAAATAGACACGAACAATGAGTGTGACGCATTTAATAAAGTTGTGATCAACACAGATAATCATAAGACCACCAGAATAAAACAAAATAGAACAATATAATTATGTTTTTTTTTTGGTAAAGAACTGACAACAAATAAAAAACCCTTGTATCAAACAAAATGGATTGAATTGAATTCAATCTATGACTAGAAAAATATAATAAATAATACAATAAGATATGTGTTAGTGTTTAAGAAGGAATTGTATAAACATGTGTCACAAAATAAGTAAAATATTATTGTGGAATACCATGCTGATACCATGTAAGTAGTAGAGACATACTGCATTAAAACAGATGGTACATTGTTACATAACCCATAGAGAAGGTACCTGTTAAACAGAAAACCAAACATATCAATGAAAATAAATGATTATCAACAATGATATCAATTAAGGAATTGTTATAAATAACAATACATCCTAATAGACAATGCATTATAATGCAACCATGTAAATAAAACCAATCAAATGCAATGGCAAACAGAGATAGCAAAGATGCAACAAATATGCCAATTCAGTTAGGCAAAGTGCAATATCAAAACCAATGCTAAAGTGAATAACAATATTACCAGTAGAAAGATCAATATCTGGTAATGTTTTGAGAACAGATTCTTAACATAATAACAACAGTATTATAAACAAAATGTAGTAAACTAACTAACCATGTACATACAATCAGATGTAAGATGGACCATTGTATGGCCCATTAGTTAAGGAAAATAGTGTATTAAAGATTAAACACAGATTGTTCACAATATTACCAGTAGTTAGAGGGAAACTCAATACAACTTTGAGAACAGATTAGAACTATAAAAACAGTCAGTATATATGCAAATAATTAGAAACCAACTGACCATAGTGACAGAAATCAGATGTAAACAAACCATGTTAAGTAAGTTACTTAGGAAAAATATGACCTATAAATTTGTCTAAGAGTAAATGAGAACATTACCAAAAGTAGGAGTAATGTCTAATACCAATATAGAAACACAAACAAAATGTAACAATAACAGTTTAATTATTGTTTTTATGAAAAATAAATGACCACTATGATGAGACACAATAGGAACAAACCCATTATTAAAGAATTGAAGGGTTCTAAACTAGCTAGAAGCTGACCACTATATGTAATGCATTAAGTACAATATATGTACACTAATGACATTTAATACATAATATAATTCACATAGAAAAGACTAAAATTATGTTGACAATTGTATGAAACAGGTAGAAGAGGAATAAGACAGTATGTATATTATATTTAATACAATCATGTAAAGATATTTTAGTGTGAAATCATGTAAATAATCGTTTTAGTATTATTAGATTGTAAGATTACTTGTATTAAATAAGGGAAATTCATTTTAAATACATTTATATAAAAACAAAGATGGACGCCTAATGACGCTATAATGAGCTATTGTTAAGGAAATAATTATTTCCAAATAATAAATCAAACCAAGTGAGAAATGGACTCCAAGTGTTTATTTAGAAAGTGTTTTTATTAAAAATAATTAAAGCTGGTGTCAAAGACTTATAAAAATAAGAAACACCAAAGATAATTAATAAAAACGTTATATTAAGAGAAGCGATGTAAATAAAATAATGTTGTTTAGACTTAAATTAAAGAAGAAAATGTCTACAATTCAATGACATAACTCATGTAACGATAGGACGTTCAGTAAGGAAGTTATTGTAATTATTAACTTTTCAATTATTTTTTACACTAGTGCTTACATCACATAAACTCCAACCCAAAGTCAAAATTTGGTAAAACATCAAATATTTTAATAAAACAAAGGCTTTTGGGGTGAAGACTATAGTGTTTACAACCAATCAAATCAACGCATTTTGTCAGACTCGAAAGAGACGCTCCGGCGAAATGTAACAGTCTACGAACAGCCTTCAGACGAAGTGTCCACGCAGCTCTACACCATGAAAAAGTATTATTTTCAAATTTATGCGCGTCCATTGACAATAAGTTGATAAACATACATAACCTTGACACAACAAAAATACTTCCGAGTGGAATGTGCGGAATTATCGAGTTATACAAGTACGATAGTGTATAATCCCGGTCGTACTTGCGTGTGTTGTGATAAATAAACAGGGAGTACAATATTTTATTTAAACAACTTTGATTTAAAAATGATATTTGTTAAATAGACATCTATGAATACTACGCGAGTCAAGTACTAGCGAAAGATCAAACTTATAATGGAATTATTAGAATTCCAAGAAATATCAATTTATACTTATTAAAATATTAGATAAATATTTTAATTAATTTTTATAATTTTAATAATTATGTTTGAAGTAATTGTCATTAATTACAAGAGTTAACATTTAGTCACTCTTTTGACTAAACTTATTTTGTTTTGATTATTTCGATGTTTTGAAATAAATAACGTTAACTTTCATACAAAAGTATAAAAGCAATTCTAATAACAACATGTCAAAATGTTACTAATAATGTGTTCAGAAAATATAAATTAAGAAATGATAACCGTTAAGAAATCATTTACCATAATAACATTACCTGTAATAGCTAACCTCTGAATAGTAGTGGTAGCTTGTTAATTTAACTGTTGCATCTGTTCTCAAGTAATTTCTAAACCAAATAGAAATCATATCAAGAGTTTTTTTTTGTATTTTATTAATTTTTTCTCTTGAAAATATATATTTATCAAACTAATTGTTGAAAATAAAACGATACATTGAAACTGTACAAGCCACGAGCTTGACGCCTGCTATAGAGTTTTATAAGGTGCGTGCGCATCCACGCGTACGATAATAACATACTTACCATACATATGGTATTAATTTTCATTGTTTGATGTTTATTTGTTAATTTTTAACCATTGTTCAATTTTCTTAATTCTATTAATATTACATCTTGACACTGATATCATGTTACCTCAAAGAACCTAACAACCTGATAACACATTGACAAGAAAACATAACCTATTAAGTTCAAATTATTGTACCAATGACAGGACTACCAGCATTGAGCCTGGACAGAGTTTTATGTTAAAATTAATCAATTGTAATTATTATTTAAAGGGTTATTAGCCCAAATGATTGTTAATTGTTTTTAAAATTTGCCATTTTAAAATTGTTAATAAACCTTCACTTATTTACCTATGAAAAGGAGTATCATTTCAAATATAAATCAAATTATTTTTTTTTAAATCAGTTCTACCAAAGGTGGCGGAAGAGTTCAAACAGAGAGTAATTTAAAGTATTATCTATATATGCTATTTCATTCATATTGTGTGTACTAACTGTTTTGAATATTCAAATTGAATATTTGTGTGCATTTTAAGTGTATGTATTTCAGCAACAACCGTCACAGAACAGGACTGAAACAGATACTTGTGGTAAGTGAGGGAGGCATACAACAAAAGTGCGCGAAACCTATTTAAATCAAAGGAGTGAATTACTCATATACATTTATACAGATTATACAATCACACTAATAACTCCTAATAATTATAATTGGAGCAGTTTTTATAAAAACAGCATCACAGCAGATACCGGAGCGTATCTGCAAGCACACTACACACCACTGTATTATAATATTACATTACATTAGAACAACAACATCTATAAAAGACATCTATAAAAAATCAGTTATAGATTGGCGCTCCATAGCGGGGCTGAAGTGATTGAAGATTAAACATCAACACACTACAGCTATAAATACAACTATACTTATATACCTGAATATTAAAGTTATACTTGTAATAATCTATTACAAGTTGGCGCCCAACGTCTGAGCACAAGTTAGGGAGATATACAATAACCAATAACCTAAATATACTAATTCGTGAGAAGACAGCAGGAACATTATCAGAAGATCAAGATGTATACCGACAGATTGAAATCAAGATCAAAATCAAGGTCAACGTCAAGAAAAAGGGCGGCGCAAGCAGAGAAGGAAACCAGAAAAGAAGAGAAGGAAGCTATGTCAACGGAAGATGTGGAGGAGATAGTAGTGGAAGTAAAAGACAAACAAATTGAACCGGCGGAGGGTGTTCAGCAGCCTATGGAGGAACCGGAAGTGATGATTCAAGAAACTCCACCGGAACCAAGCCAGCCTAAACAAACAACATTAATAGGAGAATCAGCATTCCAAGATTGGATGAGGAAGGTAATGGAAGGTCTGAACAACAAATTAGACGACAACAATAAGAGAATGGAAGAAGGCCAGAAAAGGATGGAAGAATCACTAAACTCCACCAAGGCGGACCTAAATAGCAAGATAGAAGAGATCCGGAAATCAACCAAAGAGGACAATCAAAATTTGAAGGCGGACTTAAACAAGAAAATAGAAGAAACCAGCCGGTCAACAAACCAGAAAATAGAAGAAGGCCAGAGGGAGAACCAGAAACATATAGAATTATTAAAGGAAGAGTTCAATAACCAGATACAGGAGACGAACAGGAGGATGGAAGATGGACAAAAGAAAACCGAGGAATTACTGGAGAAGAAAATGGCCATCATGAAAGAAGAGTTATCGGCAGAGTTGGGAGTCAGAATGGATCAGGCCGACCAGAAAATGGATGAAATCACGGCTAAGTTCAATAGAGACGTCGAAACAATACAATCTGACCATGAAGGGATGTGGCAACAGATAAGTATCCACAGTAACAAGATGAAGAAAGCCGCCAAGGATACAGAAGAGATGATAGAAAAAAGATTGAAGGAAAATGTTGATGAAATCGAGAAGCGCATGGCCATCCTATCAACTGAAGTTAATGTCGAGATGGATGAAGTACGAAAGGAGGGAGAAGGTACTAGCCTGAAACTAATACAAGCAGAGTTAGACATCAACCAACGCATTAACGAAATGGAGAGAACGCACGGTACCCAAATAAATGTGATAACACAAGAGCAGACCAACATGAAGGCAGCGCAGTCAACACTAACAGACAAGTGTGAAGAAGTATCTGGAAAAGTGGACGCGATTAAGCAACAGGAACCCTATCAACCGAGCATCAACGAAGAGAGCTAGATGACCTCCGCGACGAGATGCATCGTCTACAAACGATACCAAATTTACTATCCGGATTGACTCACCTAGACAACAGAGATCAGATTGAATTCAGGACTTATTATAAAAATCCGCTAGAGTTTTTAGAACGAATAGAAGAAATCATACGTAGAAACAGAGAGAGTAGATGGACTACCATTAAAGGAATGTTAGATGAAGCCTTCAAAAGCACGTTCGACAATTGGTGGACGGCAACCCGTAACGAAGTGGGGAATTATGACAACTTCAAAGTGGCGTTTAAACAAAAATATTGGTCAGAAGCCACCCAGAACATCGTTAGGGATGATATCACAAACGGAAGGTTCGATACACATGGAAGGCAGTCAATGACAACATATTTCTTGGGAAAGATTTGCCTGGCAAGGAATCTCGAACCCGCAATCCCAGAAGAATGCCTAGTGACGAAATTAGCCTACCACTTCAATCAAGGCATCTCACAAGGAAGACTAAATGCACAAATAAAAACAGTCCAAGGAATGTGCGAACTGTTGGAGAACCATGAAAGAGAACGATACTACCAACGTAGTCGACAAGGACCTAACCAGACATATGATCGAGGAGGACCTGGGAATAATAACCCCAACATATCCAACGAAAGGAATAGCCCGGGAAGAAATCACAATCACCCACCGAGATTCCAAAATCACCCTATACCACGTCAAGACGGAGGGGGCAACAATGTGAATAATAGAGGGAATAATAATAATCAGCATTCAGGTGGATATCAGCGAGAGCCAGCTTACCAAAGAGGTAACAATTATTACCGGCCGTACCAGAATCAAGCTCCCAATCATCACCCCAGACAAAGCAATGGCAACCAACATAATAATCACTTTCGCAGAGTACACTACACTCGTGCCAGTCGAGGGGGAAATCGTCGAAACTACTACCAAGGAAGGAGGAGTTTCACTAATCAGCATAGTCACTCCAGCAATAGCGATAGAGAGGAGCGGGAATCTGGATACCGGACTAACGGAAGCGACAGCAATGGAAGTCAAGGAACAATAACGCAAAATACAGAAGTCTACCATAATGGACATGGGCCTGGAAATCAGGAACCCATAGCTTCAACATTGCAAGACAGGCACGGGAATAGTGACCTGCCTTTAAACACCAACTGGCAGTGAAAAACCAACAGAATTGCCATATTTGCCAGCTAGTCAAATGCAGTAACGAAAAGCGAGAAGGAGTGATGATACCGATTACATCTGTGAAAAATTTAGAAAAAATCTTCTTGGACATTTGTGGGCCATTTCCACGGAGTGGTGGAAGACACCAGTATAAATATATCATTATTGTCTTTGATCACTATACAAAATATACTAAGCTGTACCCACTTAATCGAGCCACGACAAGTAAGATACTAGAAGTAGTTATAAACAAATACATACCCGAAGTGGGCCGACCAGCGTCAATAATTACAGATCACGGAACGCAGTTTCGAGGACGAAAATGGCGGGAAACACTGATCCATCTGGGAATCAAAACGTATAAGACATCGATGTACCACCCCAACAGCAACCCTGCTGAGAGAGTGTTGAGAGAAGTAGGAAGGATTTTAAGAACCTACTGTCACAGACAGCAGAGGAAGTGGGAGGAATATTTATCCCCAGCTGAAGACTTCCTAAACCTCGCCTACCATCAGTCAACTGAGGAAACACCATACATGGCAATGCACGAGAAAAGACCACCCCGGGAGATCACAGAAATAATTAACTTTCCAATAAGTGCAGAGATCAAGTTTAACCAAACCAAGTTCTAAAATAATGCAGTTGAAAGAGCCCAGAAACTGAGAATTAAATACAAAAAATTGCAGCCCAAAATTATAAAATACGAAGTGGGAGACCAAGTGCTAATCAAAAATAGAGAACTCCCAAGTACTATCGAGGGCATTGCAAAGAAATTGCTACTACTATATACCGGACCGTATACTGTAACGAAAAACAATCTAAACAACACCTATGAATTGCAGAACCCTATTACAAAAAAGATAAAGGGTACCTATAATCAAACTTCCATGAAAAAATATATTGACAATTGAGATATGAAATTAAAAGTGAAAAGAGAGCGATAAGGATTATTTTATTATTAATACTATGTAAAGGATGAAAATGTTTGTTGTGTAAAATGAAAAAATAATTATGAGTATAACTGTTGACTATATCAAGATGAAAAATGAAATGTGGCCATGAAGATTATTGTTATTTACAAAATGAAAGTGAAAATATGATTATAACAATAAATGTTGACTGAAGAAAAAGGGTGAATTATTATCATGAAGATTATTATATGTTTGTATTAAATGAAAAGTAACTATGTAATTATGTATTAAACATTGAATGTATATTGTCATTTTATAATGTGGGAAAAAATGATCCCAGAGAATTTATGTAAAGGAATCAGAACATTGTATTCATTAATGATAAACTACTACTATATAAAAAAGATGTCAATACGAGACTGACACACACCATCCTTGGCACCAACTAATTCCAAGAGCCACGTCAACCAGTAGAACAACAACATCTCACCCGTACTACTACTATAAAAAAGATGTCAATACGAGGCCGACACACTACAACTATGGCAACAATTATTTCCAAGAGCCACGTCAACCAGTAGATTAACAACATCTCACCCGTACTACTACTATAAGAAAAAGAAGAGTTGGAAGAATAAACCAAATGAACACTATTACTGTAGAGAAACAACCACACACGACAAATTTGTATTTGAATAAAGAAAAGCCAACACTACATGAAGTACAAATACCAACTAAAACCTGGAAAAGGAAAGAAAAAATGAATGTACTAATAAATAGTATCTAGAAGAATAAATATGGAACGAAGATTATGACGAAATGACGTTCAAGGTAACACAGAAGGAAGAGATTAATCTATGGTGAAGAAGAATAAAAAAGAATATACTAACGAAGAAAATCATGAGAGTATACCAATGAGGAAATGTAAAACAAACTATCCCGATGATATGTGAAGAATTAGTTAAGTTGAATCAAGAAAAGAGAGAATCACAATGTACAAACTGCAGATGCGTGAATTAATCCCAAGAATATTTATTATTTGTCGGAAGAACGACCACTATTATTATTATTAATGATTTGAGATGAATTGACTGAAGAGTAATGCCAGCAATCATTTATTATTATTAAAGGAGATGATTTGCCTCCATATTTATTGAAATTAGTATGGCCAGTAGAGTCGAATAGCCAAAGTGAGCCGCTCTAAACTGCCCCAGCTAAATGTATGTTAGGGAACTAAATAAACGAGGGAAGTAATTACATAGAGAAGAAATAAATATGATGCAAAGAGCAGAAAGCGAAAGGATTAATGGAAAAAACATGTGAATCAACATGGAATGTACAATAATTGATAAATTCTTCATAGAAAAATGTAGTATAATCATAACTCAGAATTAATCAATTCTTAAAGGAAGGCATATGTAACATAACCAAATATGGCAGTTACATAAAATGAGCTTAAAGGACGGCAAGTAAGAGAAAAATATGAATGTAAATCTAGATAAGTAAATCCATGTATATATTGTGTGTATCTACAAATGTGTTAATATGAAAATCCAACTATGAATAAGATAATATCAACCTAGTGACATCAACTACGAAACATAAGAAAGAAAATGACATGAGCCAAAACAAAATACCAGTAACTAGACCCAATAGGATCCAAAAGTGAGGGGAAACAATGAAATAAGGATTAACAAACTCCAAAAGTGAGGGGAAAACAACGAAAAGGATTAACAAACTCAAACAGCGAGAGGAACAATTAAGGAATAATGACTACGATGAAAATAACGAGAAAGAAGAAAGAAGAAGGACAAGAAAGCTGACTCAGAAGAGAGAAGAAGATGAATAAATCATACCAGTAATCAACATAAACCACGTGTACCAAAGACTATATAAGTGACAAGTGAAATGATGATTATCAAATGTGGGGATGAAAACCAGTGTTTAGCATTTAAGGAAACACAAACAATAACAGTGCGTACTTAACAGATGAGAAACATGTGAATAATTAACTATTTCAACTGATAAAACCACACAAACAATTATAGTGATGAAGTTTATAAGTATATGAAAATATGTTAATTCCATGATGAAAACAACAAGATGTTAAATAAGTCAAATAGACACGAACAATGAGTGTGACGCATTTAATAAAGTTGTGATCAACACAGATAATCATAAGACCACCAGAATAAAACAAAATAGAACAATATAATTATGTTTTTTTTTGGTAAAGAACTGACAACAAATAAAAAACCCTTGTATCAAACAAAATGGATTGAATTGAATTCAACCTATGACTAGAAAAATATAATAAATAATACAATAAGATATGTGTTAGTGTTTAAGAAGGAATTGTATAAACATGTGTCACAAAATAAGTAAAATATTATTGTGGAATACCATGCTGATACCATGTAAGTAGTAGAGACATACTGCATTAAAACAGATGGTACATTGTTACATAACCCATAGAGAAGGTACCTGTTAAACAGAAAACCAAACATATCAATGAAAATAAATGATTATCAACAATGATATCTTAAGGAATTGTTATAAATAACAATACATCCTAATAGACAATGCATTATAATGCAACCATGTAAATAAAACCAATCAAATGCAATGGCAAACAGAGATAGCAAAGATGCAACAAATATGCCAATTCAGTTAGGCAAAGTGCAATATCAAAACCAATGCTAAAGTGAATAACAATATTACCAGTAGAAAGATCAATATCTGGTAATGTTTTGAGAACAGATTCTTAACATAATAACAACAGTATTATAAACAAAATGTAGTAAACTAACTAACCATGTACATACAATCAGATGTAAGATGGACCATTGTATGGCCCATTAGTTAAGGAAAATAGTGTATTAAAGATTAAACACAGATTGTTCACAATATTACCAGTAGTTAGAGGGAAACTCAATACAACTTTGAGAACAGATTAGAACTATAAAAACAGTCAGTATATATGCAAATAATTAGAAACCAACTGACCATAGTGACAGAAATCAGATGTAAACAAACCATGTTAAGTAAGTTACTTAGGAAAAATATGACCTATAAATTTGTCTAAGAGTAAATGAGAACATTACCAAAAGTAGGAGTAATGTCTAATACCAATATAGAAACACAAACAAAATGTAACAATAACAGTTTAATTATTGTTTTTATGAAAAATAAATGACCACTATGATGAGACACAATAGGAACAAACCCATTATTAAAGAATTGAAGGGTTCTAAACTAGCTAGAAGCTGACCACTATATGTAATGCATTAAGTACAATATATGTACACTAATGACATTTAATACATAATATAATTCACATAGAAAAGACTAAAATTATGTTGACAATTGTATGAAACAGGTAGAAGAGGAATAAGACAGTATGTATATTATATTTAATACAATCATGTAAAGATATTTTAGTGTGAAATCATGTAAATAATCGTTTTAGTATTATTAGATTGTAAGATTACTTGTATTAAATAAGGGAAATTCATTTTAAATACATTTATATAAAAACAAAGATGGACGCCTAATGACGCTATAATGAGCTATTGTTAAGGAAATAATTATTTCCAAATAATAAATCAAACCAAGTGAGAAATGGACTCCAAGTGTTTATTTAGAAAGTGTTTTTATTAAAAATAATTAAAGCTGGTGTCAAAGACTTATAAAAATAAGAAACACCAAAGATAATTAATAAAAACGTTATATTAAGAGAAGCGATGTAAATAAAATAATGTTGTTTAGACTTAAATTAAAGAAGAAAATGTCTACAATTCAATGACATAACTCATGTAACGATAGGACGTTCAGTAAGGAAGTTATTGTAATTATTAACTTTTCAATTATTTTTTACACTAGTGCTTACATCACATAAACTCCAACCCAAAGTCAAAATTTGGTAAAACATCAAATATTTTAATAAAACAAAGGCTTTTGGGGTGAAGACTATAGTGTTTACAACCAATCAAATCAACGCATTTTGTCAGACTCGAAAGAGACGCTCCGGCGAAATGTAACAGTCTACGAACAGCCTTCAGACGAAGTGTCCACGCAGCTCTACACCATGAAAAAGTATTATTTTCAAATTTATGCGCGTCCATTGACAATAAGTTGATAAACATACATAACCTTGACACAACAAAAATACTTCCGAGTGGAATGTGCGGAATTATCGAGTTATACAAGTACGATAGTGTATAATCCCGGTCGTACTTGCGTGTGTTGTGATAAATAAACAGGGAGTACAATATTTTATTTAAACAACTTTGATTTAAAAATGATATTTGTTAAATAGACATCTATGAATACTACGCGAGTCAAGTACTAGCGAAAGATCAAACTTATAATGGAATTATTAGAATTCCAAGAAATATCAATTTATACTTATTAAAATATTAGATAAATATTTTAATTAATTTTCATAATTTTAATAATTATGTTTGAAGTAATTGTCATTAATTACAAGAGTTAACATTTAGTCACTCTTTTGACTAAACTTATTTTGTTTTGATTATTTCGATGTTTTGAAATAAATAACGTTAACTTTCATACAAAAGTATAAAAGCAATTCTAATAACAACATGTCAAAATGTTACTAATAATGTGTTCAGAAAATATAAATTAAGAAATGATAACCGTTAAGAAATCATTTACCATAATAACATTACCTGTAATAGCTAACCTCTGAATAGTAGTGGTAGCTTGTTAATTTAACTGTTGCATCTGTTCTCAAGTAATTTCTAAACCAAATAGAAATCATATCAAGAGTTTTTTTTTGTATTTTATTAATTTTTTCTCTTGAAAATATATATTTATCAAACTAATTGTTGAAAATAAAACGATACATTGAAACTGTACAAGCCACGAGCTTGACGCCTGCTATAGAGTTTTATAAGGTGCGTGCGCATCCACGCGTACGATAATAACATACTTACCATACATATGGTATTAATTTTCATTGTTTGATGTTTATTTGTTAATTTTTAACCATTGTTCAATTTTCTTAATTCTATTAATATTACATCTTGACACTGATATCATGTTACCTCAAAGAACCTAACAACCTGATAACACATTGACAAGAAAACATAACCTATTAAGTTCAAATTATTGTACCAATGACAGGACTACCAGCATTGAGCCTGGACAGAGTTTTATGTTAAAATTAATCAATTGTAATTATTATTTAAAGGGTTATTAGCCCAAATGATTGTTAATTGTTTTTAAAATTTGCCATTTTAAAATTGTTAATAAACCTTCACTTATTTACCTATGAAAAGGAGTATCATTTCAAATATAAATCAAATTATTTTTTTTTAAATCAGTTCTACCAAAGGTGGCGGAAGAGTTCAAACAGAGAGTAATTTAAAGTATTATCTATATATGCTATTTCATTCATATTGTGTGTACTAACTGTTTTGAATATTCAAATTGAATATTTGTGTGCATTTTAAGTGTATGTATTTCAGCAACAACCGTCACAGAACAGGACTGAAACAGATACTTGTGGTAAGTGAGGGAGGCATACAACAAAAGTGCGCGAAACCTATTTAAATCAAAGGAGTGAATTACTCATATACATTTATACAGATTATACAATCACACTAATAACTCCTAATAATTATAATTGGAGCAGTTTTTATAAAAACAGCATCACAGCAGATACCGGAGCGTATCTGCAAGCACACTACACACCACTGTATTATAATATTACATTACATTAGAACAACAACATCTATAAAAGACATCTATAAAAAATCAGTTATAGATTGGCGCTCCATCGCGGGGCTGAAGTGATTGAAGATTAAACATCAACACACTACAGCTATAAATACAACTATACTTATATACCTGAATATTAAAGTTATACTTGTAATAATCTATTACAATATCAAAAGGGATTTCAACGAACAAGTAACCATAGTCATTTAAAACCAAAAGAGTTTCAAATCGTTAATGGACATTGTTAATTTAAAATAAATATTTTGTTAAACCACAGACCATATTTAAATTTGTTTAAATATACAACCTTACTCCAGATAACAGAGTTTATTATTATTGTGTTAATACTATGCCTAATAAATTGTTTTGTCGCATAGAATTAAATGGCGCCCAATGTGGGGCACGAGTAAATAGTATATTATAAAAAAATTTGGTATTATTTGAACTGTCAATTTTGTATTTAGAGTGTGTATTACTTGATATATTGCATATACTCTGAAAGACTGTGTTTTAAGTTTGAATTGTAGCATAATATAGGGAGATCAGAGGCGTACGCAAGGGGGGTTGCCGGGTTTGAACCCCCCCTTGAACGTTTAACCACTTTTTTTAATATTATATAAAATAAAAATTAACATTTATATTTGAGTATCTTTTTAAAAATCCATAATCATATTCTCCTCTAATTTCTCACTGTCAGAGTAACAAAATCTATCGACATAAGGTACAGTCCCTCCTCCCCTTCTTCAATAATATAATCCCTGTGCTTGGTGCTGCGGCACGTACAGTACATCACTCCACGTGGGACATAAGTAGCTGTCATTCAGCATTCTGAGAACGCGGCAGTGCTCTAACTGGCGCGGTGAGTGTCAAAGCATATACCCCTCCTCGTCTACTCAAAGAGAGAAAGGAGCATCAAAGCTGCTTGTTAAGAAGGTACGATAATGATGCCGACCTTGTAATAAAATAAGGCCGACACCATATAAACTTACTTGTTGTGAAACATATTGTTTTGACAATTCTGCAGTGCAGATGTGAAATATTGTACATTGTCGAGCGGTAGTCACCCGTTAGTCTGAGTTCAGATTTTGTTGTGGAACGTTCGTTTAACGTTTTGTTCATTTGGCAGTTCATATATTTAAATAGAAACTTCACATTATCGCTCCGGGTTCTTTGATATGTCTATGCGACCCCAAAGCTCAATTTTACAATTTTTTAGCAAAACGTCGCGTACCGGTAATAATTCTCGTGAGGTTAGTGAAAATTTCACATTGCCAAATGTTTCTTTGCAGCCGCAGCGTGACGATGTTGTCGCAAACGTTCTTCCCGAAACTAGTTTCACATCCCCCTGTGAAAACTCGGCTGATATTGAATGTACATAGACATCACTCAATAATGTTGACATGCCTGCTGAATCATTTAGAAGTGATAAGTGTATTGTTCTGATTAGTGAACCACACGCTTATGATATTGGAGTTTACGTAGGAAAAGACTTGTCTAATGAAAAGAAACTGGATGTCTTGAACAATGTCTGGGAACCAAATCCAGGGTTTGTTTTTCCAACAAAAGGAAAGAGAAATTTGCGATTTCAGTTTAAATGGCTTTACCGCTGGAAGTGGCTTGCACATTCCGAATTTAAGGGAGGGAGTTTTTGTAAATTTTGTGCACTTTTTGCTCCAAGTGATGGTGTTGGATCTGGCAAGCAACCCTTAGGTCAACTTTGTAGTGTGAAATTTGACAACTGGTAGGATGCCGTCGAGCGATTTTCAGAACATGAGAAGTGTCTGTATCACAAACAAAGTTTGGAGGTAGCCGGTACTTTGGCCGGTATTTCATGTGGGGAAAAAAGTCTATTGATGTGCTAATAAATATTGCAACAATGCAAAAGAAACTGGAGAACAGGAAAAATCTTATTCCTATTATTGAAAGAGTTTTGTTCTGCGGGAAACAATGTATCGCACTGCGAGGCCACAGGGATTAGGGACGAATAGAGGTCGACCTAGAACCAGAAGAAAATTATAGCAATTTCAGGGCATTTCTTCGCTTTCTAAGTAAGACTGATTCTGTATTAAAAAATATGTTGACGTGTAGTGTTGGAAATGGGCAGTACACCAGCCCTAGAATACAGAATGAAATAATTCTGTTCAACGACCTGATTGTTCGAAATCTCGTGAAAGAACTTAATGCCTCCAGTTGCTTCCTTATTCTCGCCGATGAGACATCAGACATATCAGGCTTAGAACAATTATCACTGTGTGTCCGTCATGTTGATAGAGAAAATTTCACTGTGAAGGAAAACTTTCTACAATTCGTACCATTATATGATGTGACCGGAAAAGGAATCGCAACGGCGATATTGGACAAGTTGCGTTCATTAAATATAGACATAAATAAGATTCATGGTCAAGGGTATGACGGAGCTATGTCCATGTCAGGAAAAGTAAACGGAGTCCAGGCACATGTAAAGGAAATAATTCTGTCAGCTTTATATGTCCACTGCTCAGCACACAGCCTCAACTTAGCTGTATCCAGTGCCTGTGAAGTAGCTGCCATTAGAAACTGCAAGGGTAAAATATCGAGTCTGTACGAATTTCTTAATACACCTAAAAGGCAACATGTTTTAAAATCGGCGATAAGTGAAATGGAAACTACAACTTCACTCCGTAAAAAACTCATTGAACTTTGTGCAACACGTTGGTTGGAAAGGTATAACTCCGTGGCCGCGGTGGCGGAATTGTATGACCCTATTATTGCAACCCTTCAAAGCATATCAGAATGGAAAGAAAAGACTCGTCCTCACAATCAAATTCACTTTTATGTGCTCTGACTAACTGTCAATTTGTGATAACGCTGTTTTGTATTCAGATACTGTTTTCTTTAAGTCTCCCATTGTGTAAATTCCTGCAGAATTCAAGTATTGATCTCGTGGAAGCAATAAACCTTGCTGAAGATATTAACAGTGAAATGAAATCTATACGCGAAAATGTCGATGAAGAATTTTCTAAAATTGTCATTTGTGCTTCTGAAGTCTTTAATAGGTTGGGGTCCTCCATTCAAATCCCTCGCATGGAGCGCGACAAAAAAACCGTGTGAACTTGGACTTATCATCAGTGACGCCAGAACTTTACTTTCGTGTCTTTACTTTTATTCCATTTCTGGATACCTTCATGTCCCAACTAGATTCGCGTTTCTTGAAACACAAGGAAATATTGAAATGCTTTAAGTGCCTTTTACCTACGAACCCAGTCCTTCTGTCCCTGCCGTCTCAAGTTTCTGCTTTCACTTCGCTCACAGAGTTCTACGCCAGTGACATAAGAAGCGGTTGCCAAGAAGACCTGAATAATGAATTAAAATTATGGTACAGAAAAATTGCACGTCTTGAGAAGGGAGACCAACCGAAAAGGCCGTAGATGGGTTAACTATGTGCAATCCCAACATAATGCCAAATATATTTACTTTGCTAGAAATACTAGCTACGCTCCTAGTGTCCACATGTAGGCTAAAAATGAACGATGTTTCTCAACATTACGCCGTCTAAAAACATATTTGCGTAATTCTACTGGAAATACACGTTTGAATGAATTAGCACTCGTCAACATACATAGAAATTACTGTACACTCCAACTGCAGAAGATGTGCTAAATGAACTAACAAAAAAAACGTCGTTTGGACATTGTATTGTGAATGGCGAAATGTCCGAAGTGTAGTGACGTTATATACTGTAGGCTGCGTACATTATATGTACTGTATATTACAACGTAACGACGTTTACCTGTGTTTTAGCCCACTTTTATGGAAGCCATTTATACACATAAAACCTCTTTCAACGTTCTAACGTTGTACTTTACTGACCGTGTAATCGTAATAAATAATACTAGACAGATTTATTAATATTCATGTAAATTTTATTAACAATAACTTATTTGGTTTTCGGTTTTAAATGCATTATTATTTTTACTTGCTTATTATGTGCTCTTTGCACTTTTATATTATAAATAATTCTCTTCTCTAATTTACAATTTCAAATTACCACAATGTTTATGTCCTTATTACGCCTAATTCTTAATATTACCTTACATACAAACATATTGTCTAATGTTCTAATCTAATATTTATGATCAATCTTTCTACTGCTCTCAGCTAGCTCAATCGTTATTTTATTTAATCTTTTGATTATCTAATTCTTTTTTTTCTCTTTATAATTATTCAATTCTCTTTATACTGCATATGTGTTAATTTACTGTTACTTCCTCTAACGAGGTTGACATTTATTATTATTATTAATTATTGATTTTGAATTTACCTTTAGTGCTAACTTGTATCGCTTAACAGTCTTCTCATATTATGACACTTAATGTACAGACACAACACATTTATAATTATACAATTATTATAATCATCTTACAATCTAATTGTCTATTCTTTTTCTCTTTTCTTAGAGATTAAAAGTCTTTTTGATTTGGTCTCTTTTTTCTTATTAATACATGGCTATTTGTCACCTTGTTAATTTGTGTGTTTTGAATTGGGAAATGGGTAAAAAACTATTATGTGTCAAAACGCTCATAAATTTATTTCCTTTCATGTCAAGTGCGAAGTTAGTGTCCAAGTGCGCGGGTGTGCATGTTATTCGTATTTATGTGAATAACTCTGGCTAAAATTAACGTATTGAATTGAGACTTGGACAGCCCATGCATCTAAATTAGCGCTATATTCGTCTTTTGTCAAAGACTCCAAACAGATTATTTTAATATGTATTTTGTAGCAAAATTCATCTTTCAAAGATTCCTTATCTTCTAAAAGTAATAAAATTTCTAGATAAAATCTATACCTGCTTTTGCAGCTTTTTGCCAATTTGTCCAGGACTTCTGTCTATCAGTTTTTCCCATCGATCACGTGTTAGGGGTTTCGACCAATCAGTGGCCCCAATTTTCATTAAGATTGGGTCACCATCAGAAAAGGTTCAGTCAGTTCCATCTACCAGCTCGACCTAAACAGACGTGCTCCCTGTGCGAGTTTTTCGTAGCAGAATACGTTCTTATATAAGGGTTACGAGTAGGGAATCTTAGCGACGAGTTGCCCGTTTGCTAATATCCTATTGGATGCAAGAACTCAGATTAATAAAATAAAAATAATTAATTTTAACTAGTGCTAGTCTCGCGAAAGTCAAGATATCCGCTTAGGGAAGGTATATCTACTGTGATACACCTGTGTAAACGCGAGGACACCTCAAGACGCGGGAAGGTGTACGTTCAATACACCGCATTCATATAAATGTAAAGTACAACCCAGTTCGAGCCCTGAGTTTAAGAGATAATCGCTATCGGTGTGTCGGCGTGCGTGCGTGTGAGCGGAGTGTCCAACGGATCGTCAGTGTTGCAGATATCAGCTGGCAGCGAGGTGGCAGATTTCAACGGGCCACAGGACAGGAGCAGTGTGACGAATCAACCATATCAAAAGGGATTTCAAAGAACAAGTAACCATAGTCATTTAAAACCAAAAGAGTTTCAAATCATTAATAGACATTATTAATTTAAAATAAATATTTTTTTAAACCACAGACAATATTTAAATTTGTTTAAATATGCAACCTTACTCCAGATAACAGACTTTATTATTATTGTGTTAATACTATGCCTAATAAATAGTTTTGTCGCAAAAAAATATATATATATAAAATATTTAAAATTTATATTTATTTTACCTCAAGTTGTTATTTTCCTTATTTGGAATATGTTTCGAGAACTCCTGTGTTCTCATTCTCAGCCTTCGTGATCTTGCATCTGGTGAAGTATTTGTGTGTTGTCTGGATGCTATTAAGGTTTCTTGTTGGTCTCTGGTATTTTAGAGTGGTATTATTGTGTGTGATTGTGGTGTATGTATTTGTATTTTGTGTATTTTCGATGTTGAGTGCTTTGAATATTGTGTCGTGTTTTGTATTGATTTGTATTTGTTCAGGTATTAGTTTCTTTTGTGTTTTATGTCTGTATATTTGTAAATTTTCCCAAATGTTCATTATGCTGCCTTTGTGTGGTATATGTTTTATTAGTGTCACATTGGTTATGTTTGGGAATTCATGTCCAGTGTTTATTGCATGTGTGGCCAAATTAGATTTGTATATTTCTGGTTTTTTGTATGCATTTAGGTGTTCAAAATAAAGTTTTTTCAGTTGTTTTTTTGTTTGTTCTACGTAACATTTATTGCAATCTTAGCATTCAATTTTGTATATACCATTGGATGTTATTTATTATGGGTTATTTAGTTTTTGTAGATAATTTTTGTTAGTTTTGTATGCTATTTTAATGTTTGTGTTTTTAAACTGTTTTGTTAGC
The DNA here is from genome assembly GCA_034769895.1 of Magicicada septendecula. Taxonomy (NCBI): domain Eukaryota; kingdom Metazoa; phylum Arthropoda; class Insecta; order Hemiptera; family Cicadidae; genus Magicicada; species Magicicada septendecula. The sequence goes on along the minus strand of CM068375.1, from coordinate 404,282,937 downwards.
TTTGTCATTTTATTATTTATGTATGTGAATGTGGCCCATTTTTTGTTGTTGTTATTATTTTTGTTTTGTTCATTTTGATTAACTCTTAATTGTTCAGTTCTTTTTTATATTTGATTTTATTTTCTATTTTGTTTACAGTATTTTTATTATACCCATTTTCATAAGCAATTTGGTATATATTTTTTCTTTGTCTGTTTTTTGTTTGTTTAGGGGTATTCTGAACATTCTGTTAAATATAGTGAATAGAATGCTGCCATTTTATGTTTTGGTGGGTGGTCAGAATGGTTAGGTATAATGATGCTAGTGGAAGTTGGTTTTCTGTATATTGCATATAGTAGGTGGTTATGGTATTATGGTATCTTGTGATGGTTATGTCTAAATAGTTGATTTTGTTATGATTTTTTTTTCTTCTGTGGATTGTATTTTTGGATGTATGTTATTGATTTGTTTTAATATATTATCTGCATTTGTATTTTTGTTACTTGATACATATAGCCCATCATCTACATATCTTATCCAAATGCCATTTGGATCAAAGGAATTTATAATATTTTGTATTTTTGTTTCTATATGTAGTAAGAATATTTCTGCTATTATGGTAGATAATGGAGATCCCATTGCCAATCATTCTTGTTGTTGATAAATTTTGCTATTGAATTCAAAGTAATTTTGTTTTAGTATTAGTTGATGGCTATTTTTTATTTCATTTCAGTTATATATTGTGTGTCTTCATTTTGTTCTTTAAGTTTGTTTATTATTATGTCTATTGTTTCATCAATTGGGATGTTGGTGTACATATTTGTGATGTCATATGATGTGAAAAATGTGTTTTCATCTATATTTATTACATTTAGTTTCTCTGTTAATTCGTACGTATTTTTTATGTTGCGATAATAATTTGTTAGATGGTTACTTTTTAGTTTTTGTGCTATTATTTTTGCTATTTTGTATGTAGGTGCTTTTTTTGAAGTTGATTAATGGTCGTATTGAGTTGTTTAATTTGTGTATTTTTATTAGGCTATTCATTTTAGGTGGTTCTGGATTATTATTTATATGTATGTCTGTATTTTTATTGTTGAAAATGTTTTTAGCTGTTTTTATTAGTTTTATTGTTTGTTTAAGATATTTTTCTTTTGGGTCTTTATTTAATTGTATGAAATCATTATTGTTGATGAAGTCTTCAGTTTTTCTGATGTCGTGTTTTTGTCAATAATTACTGTTGCCTGGCTTTTGTCTGCTTATTTATGATTAAATTGTTAGTATTTACTTTATTTTTAAATTCTTTTAATGTTTTATTATCCTGCTTTTGTTTAAACGTGGGTGTCAAAGTTGTCCACACTTGTCTTGGGACTAACCTGGGGTTTGGTCTTTTTTGGGCTCCTAAACTGTCCTCCTTCTATTTTTTCTCCCTCTATTGCGATACGTGAGAACGTGCGAGTAGATATTCCAGCTGGAGTAAAAATTTAATTGGAATATTTATTCCTTCAGCCGCTTCTCTTCTCATAAATTGTAAAACATTAAAATTACTTCCCGTGCTTGACTATGAATAACTTTCCTGTCTTTGCTAGTTGAAGGAGAAGTATCCATTTTAACAAATCTCATTACTGGGTGATAACACAAATAATTACAATAATATGTAATTACAGAATAAAAACTACCAATGGAAATTAACTAAAAATATTAAATAACTAATAAAAATGAATTACTGTAAAACAACGATACAAATAATAATAAATCGAGATAATAATAACAAATGCAAGACTGAGATAGTACGCCACATAGTAACTAACAATGTACATTTAACTAAAACATCACACGCAAGTTGGCATCACCTTCACTAGCATACTGACTGATTTTCCATTACCGTCCCGCCGTTCACAATTTCAAAGTGGACTCTGTAACTTTACAATTCCTTTTGAATATATAAAAACGCTTCTACTTACCCGATTCTTTTAAACTTATCTTAACCCGAACAGAAGACTCCCAAAATTACTTATTACAGGTCGCCACCAACATTTTTAAAGGCAAATGTGGAAACCTTATTATACTTCACCCCTGAATTCAATAACTTACCAGGTCCATTTTAGGCGAGATTTTCCATACAGGACAGGTTATGTTAAACTGGCGTAATAACTTACTTACACATGTTTATAGTAAATTCAATGCTATTTTATTTATTTCAAAACTTAAACTCTGTTACTTATTTCATTACTGACATCAAAAATACAAAACATAAAATTCTATTATCAAATATTTAAATTGGCCAACATTTTAATGGACAAACCAGTACTTCAATTGTTTACTTCTCTCTCTCTCTCTCTCTCTCTCTCTCTCTCTCTCTCTCTCTCTCTCTCTCTCTCTCTCTCTTTCTTTCTCTTTCTTTCTATTTTACATTATTTTCTGAGATCTCATAATTTTAGATTTAACCCCCCAAACTTTTATTTTGCTGAATGAATAATCGATGGTTAACGACTCTTATTTAAATTTTGACTGTTTAATGTTACTTATCTGGATCGGATATCCAAGCGATTTCACCACCACATGTTAGTCACTTTTTATGTAGCACTCTCAAAAAACTTTGGTTCCGAACTGTTATATTTTTGACACTACTGTTGATTGTTCATTATTATCTTATTCGCTGCTGTTTTAGATCAAATCACATAATATTTTAGTCGGCCGACTTTAATTTACTTGAGTAATCTTTTACGTGACCGTGTGGTCCAAGAACAAGGGGGTTGTTGGCACCAGTTCCTCACCGGTCCTCTTCGGGGTTTATCGATGAGATTTCTTCTGTTGTGGACAGCAGAATTCTCATCGAGGGGGTATTGTAGCGGGTCAATTTTGGGTCCTTTTATTTTTTTTTACGATATGGGGCGTTGGTAATTTTATTTATTTCGTTTTGTGTGGAAGTCTTATAAAATATTGTGAAATTGTATTATGCGGCAACGTTATTTCGGTTACGAAAGAACACGTGGAGACTGAAACAGTGGTGTAACAAAGCGAAACGCAGTTTGCAATTGTGTAATGCGGCAAAGGGATTCGCGCCCCCTTCGAAATTCTTAGAACTCTGTACTTGTGTGGCGATGCACGCATGCCAATACGCAACCACGCGCCTGAGGGAAGCGATCAGTATGAAAAACAAGATGGCTAAAGTGCGAAAGTATACATCGTTCCTTTAGTTTCACTCAGGATGTGCTGCTTAAGTCCTGCCTACTTTAATGACGTCAACCAATGCCTAGCTGAGATCATATGCTGTATTAGCTCCAAAGAACTACATGCAGAGCTTGTGAAAAAGCTTCGACGACGAAGAGCGAGGCAGTGCTTTCCGTTGAAAGTCTGAGACCACCTGAGAAGTACCTGTTACGTTACCGTTCCCAGTCTACCAGTTGAATCCACCGGCGCCGGTACGATCAAAGTAGGCTAGTCATAAAAGTTTTAATTTATCAGTACAAAAGTGGTAGTTACACCAAATTGTTATGTGACCGCGGTCAATCCAACTAGGGGACCATAATCAAGAGTTTTTTTCTTCTTTCGGAACATAAAGACAGGGTAACCGGACAATGAGTGTGTGCGGCGACCGCGTGGCCGGCGTTTGGGGTCTGGGGTTTCTATTATAAAATGATAAGGGGCTTATAATTTGCAGTGTGAATGCGAGTGTGGGCAAAGCTGGGCTGTTTGTGTCTGTTGTTGTAATTGTGTTTTGTGTGATTAGGAGATACATAAGGTAACCCATAGTTGTAAGTTTTATTACGAGAAAAATGCAAAAAGCAGGATAACATTTGTTTCTATATGTAAATTTAAATGACTTGATCAAAATTAAAATCTCAATTCTCTTCATACAAATGTGTTGTGCAAATTATTCACACAACCTTAAGCAATTACGCCTGTATCCTGTAGTACGTATGACGCAACCCTGAAGCCAAGTGATGGTAAGTAGAAGTTTATTAACGTTTATTTTATATTATTATTATGTCATTTATTAATGGACATAACATACCCCTAAACACACATGACTACCATGATGAATTAAACACAATTAACTACATTGCAGTCAAAAACGGATACAACCCCGAATTAATAAATAAACTACACAAACGAATCCTCAACACAAAAAGTAAAACACATCTGACCAACAGCACACAACCCAGTAAATACATAACACTTACATACTACAATTCCAATACACATAAAATTGCAAACACATTTAGGAAACAAAATTATAAAGTAGCTTACAGAACCAACAACACCATTAGAAAACACATAAACAATACTAACAAAGACATTGACACATACAGCAAAACAGGGGTTTATAAATTAAATTGCAATGATTGCCAACAATTCTACATCGGCCAGACGGGAAGATCTTTTTCTTCCAGGTTTTCTGAACATTTAAAAGCCCTCACCACAAACTACATACATTCCACATTTGCCACACATTTACATAATGAAAACCACAGCTACACAAACATAGAACACAACATGGAAATATTACACTACTTACCTAAAAGTAGAAAACTAAACACAGCTGAACAATTTGAAATATACAGATATCACACACTACAACCAAACAACATATTAAATGAACAGATACATTACAAATCACATACACTATTTGACACACTGATCCACACACATAATTCGAACCTAAGCGCCAATCCCTTCCCACCATCAACCCCCACCACACACTCCATTCTGTAACGGTTATTCTGTAATCGACAGTTAGTACTAAACCCACTGAAGAAGAGAAACAACATCTCGAAACGTTTGGGAAGTGACAACAGTAAGTTCATAAGTGAAAGTATTATATATATTATTAAATTAATAAGTGAACGAAGAGGATGCAACAACAAGGGAATGTAATTATTTCATCACCTGACCATTTTAATGAATCACTCATCGTACATGTAGAAATAGAACACTCAAAAGGCACATTACGACAACAAAACCAAAACAAATGCAGAGACAAACACATGGTGACAATGGAGACGCTACTTCTCTCCTACTGCACTGTTACACTGGGCGACTGGGGTGCTACTCGGTAGCAGCTAGTGAGTCATATGACCTCAGGGTCTGCTAATGACTACTTAGTAGCGCCTTAAGTTGAACATGTCCAACTTCTCTAGCTGCTGATTCTTCACTCGCCTGCGAGTGCTAGTAGCTACTTCTGTGTCACACTAGGCTACTTTGTAGCCACTACACGAGTAGCGGCTAGTGAAGTAGCATAGTGTGACATAGGCTTGACAGATATAAAATAAACTGCACATAGTTGTTTTTATAAACCATCCAGTTGAAAAGGTCATTTAATGGCACAAGAGAGGTTAAAATTTGATTTGGAACATAAATCAGTAATGATACTCATTTATAAAAAGCTGAGTGCTAAAGAGTAACAGAAATTATACGCATGGAGTTTGACTATCATGTTAGGAATTGCCAATTCATATGTTTTACATATTATGCTAAGCTAATACTTTAACAGTAGTCTGGAGTAAATATATTTGAAATTAATGGTAGGAAATATACAAGATGTGAGTAGAAAAAAAACAGAAATGTCTTTTTTCTCAAGTTAAGTCTTAAATTATGATCGATTTCCCATTTAAAAAAAAGATTGATAGTAGTGATTCAGGTGTTGTATGTACTGTGTGCAGCTCCAAGTTTAGTATTGCCTTTGGCGCCCAGCAGTATATGGAAGATTTGGACACTCAAAAACATTTGACAACCATACAGAGTGCAAATACAAGTTAAACTGTAGACTCTTTTAAAAATAAAGTGGCAAAAACTGATGTCCTTGTTATTGCAGAAAAATAAACCACGTTTTCATAGCACAATGTAAGTCATGAACAGAATTTCAGATCTATTGGCTCTCAGTGTAAGCTTATCACCAAGTTGTATGACCAAAGTATAGCAGTCCTAGGACTATCTCTGAGGCCAGAGCAGTTAATGCCCTTGCTTCTAATTGTTTGATGATGTCCGATGTGAACCCGACAAAGCCAATTTTGAAACTTTACAATAGATTTGTTTACCAGTAAGTAGGTCAAGTTGGTGCCAGTTATGTGTAGAATTTTCAATATGACATAAGGTATTAAGGTTAGGATTTTAGAGGTTGACAATGTCAGTACAGAAACTGCAAAAATATTGTCAGATTATAAGTTAAAATGTTAAAGAACTATGGTTTAGAACATACATTAGTTTGTTTCTGTTCTCGGACAACCACAAATGCAAATTTTAGAAGGAAACAAATAAAAAGTGTACAAAAGAGTTTAAAAGAAGTTTGGTAAGAGAATATTAGGCATAGGATGTGCACCATATACGGAACTTAAAAAAAAAAGACTAATTTCATTTTCTGCCTTCCAGGTACTTCTGCTACAACTCAAATAGTCTTTTCTGTACTGAAACGTGGGGTTCTGAGAAAGTACAGGTGATAGTAGACTAGGTGAAAGCTTGACTGTTTAAATATCACTATAATATTGACGACTCGGAACACTAAGTTTTTTATAAGTAAAAACGTAAAGTTTTACCTTACAGCCTAAACCGGCTTTCACCTATAGAAGGCTTCATCAGAGTTGGCGACGTTCATCTTGTTGTTGGCGACGAGATAGTGTTTTGAAAGATCGAAGCTGTGTGTGTGTGGTGAGATGTGTTCGAATAATGCGTGCGATTTGAATTGTGTCTGTTCGTTTAGGATTTCGTTTTTATTTGTTTTTGTGTGTTTGTATATTTCTAATTGTTCTAGAGTGTCTAGTTTTCGGCCTTTTGTGTGTACGTGTAGTATGTTCATGTTATTGTCGATGTTTTTATATGTGTGGTTTGCTTCAATGAGGTGGTTTGCGAAGGTAGATTCTGTAGTGGTGTGGAGTGCTTTTGTGTGCTCAATGTATCTCTGTTTGAAGCTACGTCCTGTCTGGCCTATGTAGAATTTATTGCAATTTGAACAATTTAGTTTATATACACCGGGTAGATCGAATTTGTTTTGTGCTTTGGGCATGCGTTTTGATAGTGTGTGTTCTGTTTTGTTAGTAGTTTTGTAAGCGATTCTGTATCCTGCTTTTTTGAATTTGTGGGCAATTTTTTCTGTTTGTTTGTTGATGTATGTTAGTGTTATGAATTTGTTGTTTTCTGTCTTTGTCTGTTGTTTGTTTTGTGTAGGAGTTTACTGACTATTGTTCTGTCATAACCGTTAGATTCTGCTAGAATTCCAAGAACTTGACTGTTTCTTAAAATTAGTTCTGAACTTGAATTTAGTGACTTACATACAAAAAATACAATAAAGGAAGATAAGACTTTGATGAAAGTGCCCTTTTTGCAAAAATATGACTGGTGCAAGAAAAGTACTGAGGTTGATTGTTATGTAAACTTTATTTAAATTTAAAATATGTTTCTATAAATCTTTTAGTTATTTGCTTTTATTATAATGAACAATGATTTATATTAATAATACTATTATACCAAGAGTAATAAAAATTATAATACAATTTTACACTGTAGAGTTTGTAATTTTAAGTACCTAAGGCTGAAAATTTGTCCATAAAAAATATCGCTCCCCTATTACGAATCTAACCCAGCATGCTGGTGTCCTTACTTTGTTCTCAGAAATGTGGCCAACCCAGTAAAATGGTTATTAATAGTTTTACAGGTTTTTGATTATTCATTCACAACTGGTGTTTTTTAATAATGGCTTTTAGAAGAGAGTACATAATTATAATAAACAGAATGAATGTGTAAACTTATTGACCATGAATGTGTTACCCATAGATTACCATATAACTTAGGCCTTGGTTTTGCAGGCTAATATCATGATTTGTAAGAATTAAAGGGGTCTGGGGGAATAGTCAGCGGCAAAATGTAACTTCCGTCGCCGCGCGTGTACTATATTTCGGTATCCGATGTGTACATCCAATTGTTTTCTTCACAAGTAACTAATGCCAGCTTATGGAAGTTATGTACGACAATGTAACTTAAATAAAATTTACTTTGTTAGTGTACATTAAAAGGGTGTATTTATTGGAAGTACAGAAATTAGTTTACATTTATCGCACATAATTACGGTACAGAGACGATTTTGGGAGGTTGTGGCTACGTTTAACAATATAACTTAACCTTTTACATTTTTAAAATTAATTAGACTTAACAAACGTTTCCTTAGTTAGTGTACATTCAAAGGCTGTATTTATTGTATGGATAAAAGGCTGTATATAACATTAACGGCTGTATTTATTCGAAGTAAGTAATGCCAGCTTATGGAGGTTATGTACGACAATGTAACTTAAATATACCAAAATTTACTTTATTCGTGTACATTAAAAGGGTGTATTTATTGGAAGTACATACATTAGTTTATATTTATCGCACATAATTACGGTACAGAGACGATTTTGGGAGGTTGTGGCTACGTTTAACAATATAACTTAACCTTTTAGATTTTTAAAATTAATTAGACTTGACAGACATTTCCTTAGTTAGTGTACATTCAAAGGCTGTATATAACATTAAAGGCTGTATTTATTCAAAGTACCGGAATTAAAACGTACTTCCAATTTAGAACCTAGTACAATCTAATGTATAACCAAACAAGTACATTAAAATCCTTTTTTCAACATAATGCAACAAAAAGCAATGTGCAGTTTCTGTTAACATGCAAATGATTAAGTGTTAATAATGGGTTACAGTGGAATTTAATGTTACTACGGTCTGAATTAATGCAAATATAATTGGGAGAATCTTGTTAACATATTAAAGAATGCTTGTATATTACACACAAAATTATTACAGTACGGACCTTTGTTAATGAATAGAAACAAATTTGACTCTATACCAAGTAGTATACTATAGACTCTATAGTATGTACCAATAAAATTCACCCTTTTTCAAATACCAATATCTGTTGTTTTTTTCATACCCTTAAAAAAAGGTCATTAACAACATAGATTATGAGAAAACGTGATTACAAATAACCAGCCATTAGTTACTTGTGAAGAAAATAGATATAATATTTACAAACATCAAATCTTCAATTTTCTCCCTATTTGTTTTATAAAAACTGGAGTTTCTACTGCAGGTTTTAAGTCCACTAACTACTTAATTAAATATACATAATTGTTCCTGTATCTTGTTGGGTAACATATTATATTAATACATCTGCTTCCTACTCATATGTGCAAACAATGTTTTTAGTGTACGGTCCTAAAATCTTTATCAACACTTTATATCTTTAAAATTTAGACAAAGTCTAATGAACAACTTGGCCTAACCTGAATTTACATGACCTGGCTCAGAACAACTTTATTTTGGCAAATACAAAGATGAAGACTGGTTCCAATTTCTTCAGGGCTCACACCTGCTGCCAGACTTAGTTCTATAACATGATAAGGAAGAAAGAAATCAGCCCAAACCTGCAACCGCTGTGGGAAGGCTTTTACACCATTACCAATAAGATTAATGATGTCATCTAAGAATAACTCATTAGCTTTATTTATACATTTAATGCATCGTAATTAATACACTAACAGCACTGCTCTGTCTTACAGTAACAAAACACGTTTCCGTACACTAACTCAAAAGAATTTCTTGTTTTCAGTTTAAGAAACTTGAAATCGTGTATTTATTTTCTTTTTCATTCACTATTTGTAAAACGTGCTTAAAATTAATATGTGTACGCTTACTATATTGAAATCCAATGTTCACTATCCAATAATTACAAATTTTGTGGAATTGTGAAATTAGTAACACTATGTACTAGTGTGTGATTTATCAGTTGAATCTCTGAATTCCTTTCATTAATAAATCTTACTAATTTGTTTCTTTATGTCTATAATGATTTCTTATTAGTTTTTAATCTTTGTGTTTTCATTATTCATTTGTAAATTTTTGCATTATGTTGCCTATGACATGTTCATTGATTAACTAATTATCATTAAAACACACAGAGAACTGATCCTCTTTTCCAAGATCACAAGATGTTTTTAATTTTTTTAATTGTATGCAATGTGGACACATATAGAGGAGTGTCAGTTTTTTTATGTTTTTTCAATAAATACAATGAGAGGGGGAGAGAGAGAGACCAAAAATAACATGTACAGAAATTACATCAGAACTTTTCCTGACAGTAAAAAAATAACTAAATAATGAATGGCAAAGAACATTAACAAAATTAATTGAAATTATAGTTATTATTTGTTGTCTAATGAACAGGTACTAGTAAAGGCTTCATATACCTCACATCTTAAATTATAAACCTATTATAAACATATTTGGTATACTCAGCTTGAAACAAACGTTCAGACCAATAAAAATGGTTTAAATTTTGCCATGCTGCATTATTAGTACTGTTGAAACAGCAGTTTGATTATAATTGTTTTTAGAACTGACTTCTGGAATGATGTGTGCAAAATGATTAAAACATACCTCCTTACAGTGTGGCTTAATAAGTTGTTGATTATTCTAACTGATACACTGGCATCCCATTATCATATGACAGTTCTCAGAGCTTCAGTAATAGTCATCTTTGCTGTTAACATGGACACAAGTCTCTTTTTTAAAAAGACTTTTCATTAGTAAAGTTACTTATAAGTAGGCATACATTTGTACTCATAATATGTGGTTAAGAATTAAGAAAATTAAGAATGATATTTACTTACTAACCATTGAGTGTAACATTATTTACAGTAATTAATAATGTCCCAATTTATAAAAGTCATGTTTGGCTAACTAGGCATAACCCAACCTGGGTTCCTGTCATCCTAATTCTCTTTCTTCTAATAATATTACTTAACTTTATTGTGATATAACTGATCACAATTGTTCCTTATAACTCCCTACAACTTTTACAACAATACTAATGACAAAAGTCAGTAATAATTTCTTACAATTAACATACATAATTTGTCTAGGCATATTGGCCTATTATAGTTTGAACATTATTTTTTCATATTTTAACAATTCTTGTTTTTAATACAAGACAACTATTCTAAATTGTTCTTAATCCTTGGCTTTCACTTTTGTTACACTAATAATGACAATTATTAGCAATAATTGTTTACAAAAAGTAGAAATAGTTATTCAGGTATAGGGCCTACTGGCCCATTGTAATGGACACCTTAGTTTCTTTCGTACGTTTAAAATAATTACTTTTGCTATCAGACAATTACTTTACATTTTTCTTGATACCCTTATTCAACTTTCACTACAATAATAATGACATAACTTAACAATTATTTACTATGAATAACATAACAAATGTTCTAGGCTCATTTGCCTATGATATTGACCCTTAATTTCATTCATACCTTGAAAATACATGTTTCTTCCTATTACATCATTATTCTAAAACATTCTTCACAATTTACTGAAGCTTTGACAACATAGTTTGTCCTTTAATATTGTTTTTCTTACTTATTCTAGTTGTTATTATCTTCAGTATCAGTATTCTAAAGGTTTAGTCCATGTATCTTGTTTCATTATTTACTTTGTTTATACTTATTGGTTAATCATATCTTCCTTACTAGAATATTATTCTAATAATAATGATTCTAGTATTATTTACACAGTATAGTTTCTTTAATAAGTTTACATTAAAACTGTTCTTTTTACATACAATTATTGACAAGTTTTAGTTTCTCATACTTTTTCTTCTTCATGTTATAATTCAAATTAATACCATTATTAATTTACCATTATTATTAAGCTGTTATAAGCTTATTTACTACTTCATCAGTAGTTTTCACCTTCTGTTTACAATTCATGGATTTTACAATGCTTTTTTGTTCTTTCTGTTGCTTAAAACATTATAATGTTACATAACCTTACTTGTAGGCTTACATTTAGCTTTATTGTTGTTTTATTATTACATTTTTGTAATACTCTTTTTGATTTACATTATTCTGTTCATAATCATAAATAAAATTTGATTTCATTATTTTAGTACTTAGAAACTAATTATTGAATTAATAATTTTCTTTATTGAGTATCCAGTTTATTACTGCAGTATGGACTATATGTTTTATCTTTTTAAAACAATGTTTAATGCAGTTTACTGGAGTAAAATCTTCTTATTGATAATGTTCTTATCAGTTTCATTACATTATTCTTATCTCTTTTTATTATCTCATACAATATTTATAGTATACAGTTTAGTTAATGACTTAGTATTTTGTTCTTCATGTATCATGGTCATGAAATGGTTTAAGTTGGGGCCTATTTTATGTAAGGGGAAAACATAACGTTACAATATTGTAATTACTTTTATTTCTATAATTATTTATAAGCATTACTTGTACAAACAAAACTGGCTTAGAAATGGGTCTACTGAGGAAATTATGGAATTCTGCTGAAATTTCGAATAGTTCCGGAGGGGAATTGATCCCCTGATAACCCCCCTCCGCAAGTTACTACCTACACTGATCCCACTCTACACAGTTCCAAGAAATCCTGTATTTAGAAGTTCAAAAGTAAGTGATGCAGACTCTAAAGATCTCATTGTAGCATTCACTACTGGGACAGTTCATGGTTTAGAGCTTCCCTTATGTGCCTGGTAAGTGAAGGAGAAGGGATCTATTTAACATGCAAGTTGAAGAATATATTTAATTATTGCACTTAATTTGATATAAGTACTGATTACATTTCAGGATTATTTTCAGAAATAATGTATGTAAACCAGTTTTCCCCATATAAAGTTAATTAAAATTCTTTAATGCATAGCATTCCAGGCATTTACAGTAGTAGATTTGTATTACTAAATTTGAATTTACACAAATAATTCTCTTTGATTAACCAGAGTTACACACACAAACTAAATGCTGAGTGTCCTCCTAGTGTATAAATTCAGCTAAAACAGTATTCCAAAAACTTACCTTGTTACTAGAATATGTGACATATAATGAACTTTCATCATGTGTTCAACTTTGTGTTGGGAGTTAAGCATTTTAATAATTTTTATTTATGCAGGCATATAGCAAAATCTGATCATCATGGAAAAGGAATAAGGCATTTTGTAATAGCAATTAACTGATTAGTTCCTGCTGTATTACCGAATCATATTACAAGACCAATTTTTGTTTAATTGAAAAGATATATTTTATCTGTTTCTTTTGGTGCAATCTGTTAATTCCATGATACACGTTGTTACGATACAATTAAGCCAAATCCCGTACCAGTGATAAAAAAGATAATTCTTGATATAAAAATACTTCATATAAAATAAAATGTTTAAAAAACGATTAAAATGTAAATATTTTGACACGACGTACAACGATATTACCCAACCCAAGTGATTGAGCCAACAACATAAACATAAAGAAGGGAAACACGTAACATACTCAAGAAAAAATATGATAGACAAAACAATGATGAACACAGAACTAAAGAAGAACCAGAGGAAGAGAACAGATCCCTACAATTAAACAGAATTTAAACCAGAAGAGAAGAAGAGGAAAACTGAACCAAGATGAAGACTATTGAAGAGGAAGAATGAAGAGGAGACAGGTTAAACCCAAGGGGAAACTAACACACATATAAAGGGGAATTATAGTATACTCAAGGATAGAATACTGTCAATAAACCTCGAATAATTATGTATTGATGAAACCAATATTATTGTTATAATTAAATTAACCTATGTACCCATTTTAAAGACAATACAATTGTAAAGTAATGTAATACAGAAAAAGTACACTAACAGTCAGAAAGGCTAGATTTAACAAAAAACAACTAACCTCATATTATTAATAGTAAATATCATGCTAGAAAGAGATAGTGAGAAATGGTAGGAGAAAGTATAGGGATTACCCATTAAATAACACTCAATACAAAACAGTGAACCAAAGTGAAGTGCTTTAGTGAAGTGTAAGTACCCTAAAAATAGTGAAAGTGAATGTGAAACATTAAAAATATAATGATAGGTAAGGAGACACTTTATAAAACATTGATGAACAATCAATGATTGGAGTGACATTGTACACATTAATATATCTAGAAAAAATTAGCAATAGTATTCCAAATTAATATAAAGGAAGCTTGTGATGTTATTCAGGGAGAAAGCCCAGACAAAGTAACTTGTGTTAACATGGTGTGGTAGAATAGAATTAAAGTTTTGTTATTAAAATTAAGACTACAAAGAATAAAACACCCCAGGTTGAAAGGGGAATTAACTTTCATAATTTTATGAGAAGTGACAATGTTTATCACTCTAGATTGTAACAAAAGAAAGAAATCAATATTAGAACTAATAATAACTAATGACTTGTAAAGAATAGTTGGTTCAATGTTAAAAGAGGAATATGGCTGAAGGGAATCTACAGTCCATAAACCTAATTATTATATTTTAAAAGAAGAGTAATGAAAATGTATGTTGAATAGTAGTTAAAACACAAACAAATAAGTGAAGCCCATCAGGCTGAATTCAAAATGGAATTTAAAGAGAAATACACCAAAAAACAATCATGGCTAATCTTGACTATGAAAACATCTAACTGCCAAAGACATTCAAATGTAAATTGTATCAATTTCACAAGAAATCTTACTAATCTAAGACCAGTGAATGGCCAGTAATTATATGTCAATTATTTTAAAACAGAAATGTTATTGTAATAGTTTAATTTAAGAAAGATATGTTATTTATTAAATGTCAAATAATTAGACTATAGTTAATGTATAACAGAATATGACCTTATGAGGTATCGTTGTAAACTTTGAAAGGAAAGAAAGATAATAGTGATGCCATTTATTACCCCAAAGGAATTATAAAGGAATAAAATAATTAGGAAAATACTTAATAAATTTGAATAAAAATTCAAATATTTTAACAATGTCTTTAAAGGAGTAATTAACCAATCACAGAATTACGGTTACTATGACAACGAGACGATGAGGGGTTATTTTCTGTTAAATTATATAGACTCTGAAAAACGACGCGTGGGTAAGCGGCACGCAAAATTGGAACGATTAAAATTTTAATTTAAATAGTTACAAGAAGTTTAAAAAGTGCACCAAGATGACCAAAGACGAATAGATGTCGATCTACAAAGAATTAACGATGTCCAGGAGCCAAATTAAATAAATTAATTAGAAAAAACCAAGACCAGATTGAAAAAGATGTTAGAAGTTTAAAACCAGCCCAAAATTGAAGAATATCCAATAACGATGACTACACTTCAACGTGATATGAACTGATAAGTATCGAATAAATTCCTTAATCCCAAAAACCCAAATTACTTAAAATATTTTTCAAATGATAAAATTTCTCACTATTTAACAAGTAGTATTTTCTTTCAAAGGTGTAAATGCATAATTTACTTACTTAAAAACATTTTATTAATCAAAATATAACCTTGTTTGAGAGCACAATTTTTGTAACAGAAATACGACACTACCGAACAAATTGTAAAAACACATTATAATTTCTAAGTACATATAAGGTATGGTAGTGTACTTTTTTAATGTAACCAACGTTTATGTCTTATTTCATGATCCAAAGAACTCCAGATTTTAAACATAGTAATTTATTAAAAGTAACTGAAGCCATTTTCGGCATTGAAAAGTGTTATAAAATCAATTTTGCCAACTCTGAGATATTTTGTGTTTCAAGCTCTAAGCCGGAGCCGAATGTTATAAAATTATTTATAATTCATTTGTCATATTTATTGATGACCAAATTTGTATTAAAAACACAGTACCGAGTATTACTATCTTGTTATTTCATAGGATTTTGTAGAGTATATGTGTGTTAGCGAGTTTTAAGCAACAGCCAACTAGCGCTCATCACGAGTGGACGAGTCGACAACCAGTATAGCAGCGGGAACAATTCGAACGCCACAGCTGTCCATGCTAATCACACGTATCAATTTAGAATTTAACTATTTTAATTGTTTTAACAGAAACAATTTGGCGCCACCCGGGATTCGCAACCCCTATGAATTAACAGGTAGGTTGTACTGGTAATATTGACAATGCTACGGACTCCAGTAGTGACATCGATTTATGTAACGACCGGTGTCAGGCAAACACACTACATTCACACTAATACACAAAATAAACAAGTGTGATACATTTTAACAGGTACGACCTCAGTACATTGTTACATATTGACGAACCCAACGCGGGGCTTTTACAAAAGAAGGACGTAACCCCATATATTGTTACAACGTCCATAAAGGTTTGAGAATATGCTTTCTCCAGTTTGATAGGAATAACTTCTCAAAAAACTAATGCAACAAATTTGTTATGTCTGATCACACCAGCTATCCTTTCTATTGGAAATGAGCCTTTTATCTAGATTTATCATATAGTATTGTGACAAGATATTACACTACATTTGTATACTGTAATACAGTATATTATTTGCAGACTGACAGGGTTATAAAAAATTCTGAAAGAATTGTTGCTTTTACAACACCATCCTTTATCAAGCGACTACTCAGATCTGCCAGTTTTTCACAGAAACTGAAGTTTGATGATTAGATCAATCATGACCTAGTGATGCTCCAAACATTTCAAGGATTCTCCTGGCCTTAAAAAACTGGACTGGCCTCATTGATTGACATGACTAATGTTAAATTTACTTTGGGATACTTCCAAACATAATACAGTTTACAATAAACAAACAAAATATTATGCCTGTCTAATTTTTCCAGAACTTTATACACATAATTTGATCTGGATAGAACATTTATTAAACAATAATACTATTTGATGCAAATAATTAAAATATCGGTATGGAGAACCATACATGACTACCATATTTTAAGATTTATATTTGAAATCATTTTAGAAATGAAATATTTCCACAGAAACTACTTCTATCTTCAGCCTCAACCACAGAATTGTGATCACCAACATATACCACCTCATGTTAGCGCACTCGATTTTCACTGATGATGGCAGTCGATGGCACGTCCGAAACGTCTGGTTTTGCAGAAAACATTGGATCACGGCCAAACAGCCTGGGAAGGAATTTTATCAACAAACTACTTCAATGTTGCTGATAACGTAGTACACGTATAAAAAATTATCCCCTCCTCTTCACCTATCATTTTCATTTATAGAAAATTATCCACTCCCCCTACCCCTTTTCATTTATAGATATTAAATCTACCTTTCTACAGTGGATTATTATGACCTTTCCAGGATACTTTATTTATCAAAATTAAGTACTCTTTACTCTTGTTAAAACATAAAACGTTGCAGGTAAACTACCCCTTCTACTTAACCGATCTTCACCAAAATCAACAGACCTCGAGTCCTCTACAATATGGAAAAAATTATTTGAATTTGCAGGAGTTATCATTCACCATAGACAAAATTCTATACACAGACATCTTTCTAAAAATGACTTTTCCTTATGTTTTGAGGGTAGTACAATCAGAATCAGCCCTCACGGGACACTAATTATTAGATACAATTTTTACCTTCATTTAAGCCAGCTTCCACTCACTGTGTACTTTCTCAGAGGCCATAGCATGTTCTTTTTAACGTTGCCGAACATAAATTGATGTTAAATTAAAAATAAAGTAAAGGCTTAGCACCTTAAGTTTGCAACGTGCAAGTCGAAGAATCTATTTAATTATTGCACTTCTTCTTCTTCTTTCTATGGCACTACAGCCCTTGTTGGGCCCTGGCCTCCTTCAAATTTTCCCCCCATTCTCCTCTGTCAGCAGCCATCCTCCTCCAGGAACGCACTTTTAATATCTCTCTTGCATCCTCATCCACCGCATCCTCCCATCTTCTCCTTGGTCTTCCCACTGGTCTTTTTCCATGGATTCTGGTATACAATAGTTTTTGTGGTATCCTTTCTTCTCCCATCCTGGCTACATGACCAGCCCACCTTAGACGCTGTAGTTTTATGTACCGTGTTAACGGTGGTTCTTTATACATTTGATACAATTCATAGTTATATCTTATTCTCCAGCCATGTATGTCATTAACTGGTCCCAGGAGTCTTCGTAATATTTTTCTTTCAAAGGTATCGAGAGTGTTTGCTGCCTTGGAATTATTGCACTTAACTTGATATAAGTACTGATTACATTTCAGGATTATTATTTTTAGAAATAATGTATGTAAACCAGTTTTCCCCATATAAAGTTAATTAAAATTCTTTAATGCATAGCATTCCAGGCATTTATGGTAGTAAATTGTAACCAGTCTTCATCTTTGTATTTGCCAAAATAAAGTTGTTCTGAGCCAGGTCATGTAAATTCAGGTTAGGCCAAGTTGCTCATTAGACTTTGTCTAAATCTTAAAGATATAAAGTGTTGATAAAGATTTTAGGACCGTACATTAAAAACATTGTTTGCACATATGAGTAGGAAGCAGATGTATTAATATAATATGTTACCCAACAAGATACAGGAACAATTATGTATATTTAATTAAGTAGTTAGTGGACTTAAAACCTGCAGTAGAAACTCCAGTTTTTATAAAACAAATAGGGAGAGAATTGAAGATTTGATGTTTGTAAATGTTATATCTATTTTCTTCACAAGTAACTAATGGCTGGTTATTTGTAATGACGTTTTCTCATAATGTATGTTGTTAATGACCTTTTTTTAAGGGTATGAAAAAAACAACAGATATTGGTATTTGAAAAAAGGTGAATTTTATTGGTACATACTAAAGTATAGAGTCAAATTTGTTTCTATTCATTAACAAAGGTCCGTACTGTAATAATTTTGTGTGTAATATACAAGCAATAAATTCTTTAATATGTTTACGAGATTCTCCCAATTTTATTTGCATTAATTCAGACTGTAGTAACATTAAATTCCACTGTAACCCATTATTAATACTTAATCATTTGCATGTTAACAGAAACTGCACATTGATTTTTATTGCATTATGTTGAAAAAAGGATTTTAATGTACTTGTTTGGTTATACATTAGATTGTACTAGGTTCTAAATTGGAAGTACATTTTAATTCCGGTACTTTGAATAAATACAGCCTTTAATGTTATATACAGCCTTTGAATGTACACTAACTAAGGAAATGTCTGTTCAGTCTAATTAATTTTAAAAATCTAAAAGGTTAAGTTAAATAATTAAACGTAGCCACAACCTTCCAAAATCGTCTCTGTACAACCACCCTTTTACTGTACACTAACAAAGTAAATTTTATTTAAGTTACGTTGTCGTACATAACCTCCATAAGCTGGCATTACTTACTTCGAATAAATACAGCCGTTAATGTTATATACAGCCTTTTATCCATACAATAAATACAGCCTTTGAATGTACACTAACTAAGGAAATGTCTGTTAAGTCTAATTAATTTTAAAAATCTAAAAGTTTAAGTTATATTGTTAAACGTAGCCACAACCTCCCAAAATCGTCTCTGTACCGTAATTATGTGCGATAAATATAAACTAATGTATGTACTTCCAATAAATACACCCTTTTAATGTACACGAATAAAGTAAATTTTGGTATATTTAAGTTACATTGTCGTACATAACCTCCATAAGCTGGCATTACTTACTTCGAATAAATACAGCCGTTAATGTTATATACAGCCTTTTATCCATACAATAAATACATCCTTTGAATGTACACTAACTAAGGAAACGTTTGTTAAGACTAATTAATTTTAAAAATGTAAAAGGTTAAGTTATATTGTTAAACGTAGCCACAACCTCCCAAAATCGTCTCTGTACCGTAATTATGTGTGATAAATGTAAACTAATTTCTGTACTTCCAATAAATATACCCTTTTAATGTACACTAACAAAGTAAATTTTATTTAAGTTACATTGTCGTACATAACCACCATAACCTAGCATTAGTTACTTGTGAAGAAAACACAGTTGTAGTACACATCGGACACCGAAATAAGACAAACGCGGAGACGAAAGTTCCTTTGGCCGCAGGATATAGTGAAAGACCCGCAATGCTGATCATAGTTTACAATTCCGTGGTAATATTCTGTTAAGCGTATCCCATTTCGATTCTATATAAACAGTCATTTTTCACTATACAAAGGTTTTGTAAAATATATAAAAACACTTGGTAAGTTTCATAAATTTGTGAAACTTACCAAGTGTTTTTTATATATTTTACAAAACCTTTGTATTAATATGTTTCACCAAGTGCCCAACGAGTCATCAATTAATTTCTCACCAAATGTTTAGTTTCGTACTCAATAGATGGCGGATACATATGAGAAAGCTCTGAAAGGTTTGTTATATTTACTGTTAGAATGCACAGGAATCGCATGCACCTGTCGTGTAAGCCGCGACCTGCAAACTTGCTGACCTTGTGTTGTGGTATTTCAAATGAGTTTTGTTTTGGAAATACAGGAACCAACCCTGTTGTAAATGAGACCAGTTGATATGTATTCAGTGTAATGACTTTTTGTAAAATCTTGTGTGTGCGCGGTGGATGATGTATAGTTTCAGTTAAATTTAAGGGTAAGCACTACTGTATACAGAAAGATTTATGGCAGGAAGCTTGTCAAATTGATTGTAAACATAATTGGTTAAAAAGCCGTTAACAATGCAGTGTTTACTTTAATTATAAAATATAATTGCAAATCAAAGTTCTTCAACATTTTCAGATTGGGGCTACATTACCGGTACCTATTAATATACAGTTCATGTCGGAGATATTTCAGTAATTGATGAAATTCAACAGATCATTTAGAATAACAGACTTATATATGTAACTAAACTAAAATTAAAAAAGGAATAAGTTAAGTTAGAAAAAACAATACCGAACTTAACAAATAATGTTAACACTTTTTATTTCTTTTATGAATTTGCTAACTGCTATAATTTTTTATTGTTCGACTAAGCTTTTCGTCATTACTGACATCTTCAGGTCTTAAACAACGATTGAAAAGTCGTTGTTTAAGACCTGAAGATGTCAGTAATGACGAAAAGCTTAGTCGAACAATAAAAAATTATAGCAGTTAGCAAATTCATAAAAGAAATAGTAAGGATGGCTGCTAATTTAAACAATACGAAGAATTAACACTTTTTGTTAGTGTAAAACTTCTATTTTGAAATTCAGTGCGCTATCTCAGCAATGTGATTTTGAAGTGCAAAATGTTATCACACGTTTACAGTGAGTTACAGATTGTTTATACATTTTGGGAAATTTTAATGTATGAATATGGTGTTACTATTATTGTATTGTATACAAAAATTATTGAGAACTTCTTAATTTGTTCATAAGGAGCACCGAATAGTCAAGAATTTTGTATGAAAATTTTACTACGAACATCTGTTCCAAACATACTCAAATGTAGCAGGTAGTCTTTAAGGACATTTTAGACTCACATATTTTATATAAAAGTTATATTAATAGTTTTCCGTGATTAGTGGTTTATTCAGGAAAGATAACCATTTATATACACAGTACTGCATGATTAGTTTAGAAGTAAATGTTAAACATGTATTTATGATCTATCATGTTACTAGATAGTAGGTTGAAAACATTATTTTGAAGACTTCAAACTTGACACTCAGGCCTACAATTTGACTACTTACTATAGACTTCAATTTCAGTTAGGCCAACTGTACAGTATTTACAGAAAAAATATATTTTGTGTTCCCTTTTTGTATTCGTTATTTGTAGTGAACAAAGCAAAGGGACATATTGTTAATTTGTATTGGCTAATTTATAAAGCCTTTGTTATATGTTATAACCTGTTGTAACGGTCCAGCTATGTGACTTATCACAATATTAATTGATGTCTCGTTGGGCACTTGGTGAAACATATTAATACAAAGGTTTTGTAAAATATATAAAAACACTTGGTAAGTTTCACAGATTTTATTTAACTCTGACAGCTGTTTTGACTACCTAAGCCATTGTCAAAGAGACGAATGAATGAAAACCTAAACACCACCACCACCTTTACTCACATCCTGTGTTTAGGTTTTCATTCATTCGTCTCTTTGACAATGGCTTAGGTAGTCAAAACAGCTGTCATCATTATCATTATTCCTGCATCTCCTAAGTGGAGCATAGGGCATCAATGAACTTCCGCCACCGGACTCTGTTCCGCGCCATCGTCTTGATCTCGGGCCAGGTCTTCCCTCCTTTCTCCATCCCTTCCGCTATTACACTCCTCCTCCATGTGTTCCTTGGTCTGCCTCTTCTCCTGCTACCTTGTGGGTTCCATTCCAGGGCTTGTCTTGCTATGTTGTCTCCATCTCGTCGTAATGTATGCCCAATCCACTTCCATTTCCTACGACACATCTCAATGTCAATGGGTGTTTGATGGGTTCTTCTCCACAGCTCTTGATTGGAGATAACTTGTGGCCACCATATCCACAGGATATTCCGCAAACTTCTGTTCACGAATGTTTGGAGTCTGCTAATCAGTTGTTTGTTAGTCTTCCAAGTTTCACACCCATAGAGCAGTACCGACTTGACATTTGTATTGAAGATGCGTAGTTTGGTATTGGTGTTAAGTTCCCTTGATTTCCAGATTGGTCTCAGCATTGCAAATGCTCCTTTAGCCTTATTTATTCTATTTCCTATATCCTCTATGGTTCCTCCCTCCGTGGTGACCATACTTCCCAGCAAAACAGCTGTCAGAGTTAAATAAAATCTGTGAAACTTACAAAGTGTTTTTATATATTTTACAAAACCTTTCTATGTGACTTATCTTATTGTGCAATATGAAGCACACGATTATAATATATGCAATTCCTATAGTATAATGCAACTTATGTGAATTGCATTTTTGCTTTGTTGTCATCCGCCAATAATATTTATGGGTATAAGAGGAGCTAATACCTCCTCAGACATCACACTAATGTTGCACGTAGAAAACTTATAATTGTAGGTAGGAATGTATATGACATCTCTGAGAATGTGCTCCTCATCTGTCATTTTGCTTGACCCACATTAGCAGTTCCAAACCCACATCTTTAGTAACTGAGCCATAAACCATTACGGTACGTGCATAGTACGGAATACTACCATAGGAGCTTTGCATAGATTATCGCAATTAGCATATCACACATGTATACCGAGGATGAAATAATGTCTGATACATGAGAATAGTGAACAGTGTCGAGTTCTGTGCATGCCGCCGTAAGCACATTTTACAGCAGATTAGAGACCGAACTGTTTACACTTTACCGGGAATTGTACATTGGATAGAGCTGCGTGTGGCTACAGTCCAGGAAATGTCCTAGAAGCACCTAATCAGAGCTCAGAAGTATTATGTGCGATGTAAAAAAACAAACTTGTTTGCTTTCGAAGAGGATCAGTGATGATATTCTGTGGTATGCGATGTGCGATCTGCTTCGCTGTACATGGTGTCATATAAATACATGAGTTTGTTTTCACACTGACTGTAATCTGTATAAGTATTCTATGCTAGTATTCCGTGCTATGCACTTACCCCAAGTCCACACACTGTCTGAGTCAACTATTGTTTGATCTCTGTTGCCGGTTAAGTCATTAGAAGGCCCTTCACTGACTCAAATTCAGTGCAGTTATTCATTAACAGTAAAGGAAAGTTGTAAGGAAAAAATAATAATTTTTGGTGCACCTTACTAAATATGGCAAATACTAATCTCCTGTGTGTAGATATTTTAAATTCAACTGTTTATTAATTAATAAAAGTTTTTTGTGTGTCTAGGCATCGAGCTTAATTCGACATCCAGTGTGTACATCTTTTTTCCTCTAGACTTTAAGTAGGGTAAAACATTCATTTAAATTCTGTTAAAATCATGAAGTAAAATTAACTGCTCCTTACTTGTTACAGAACACAATGATGTCAGATCCACCAGACATGGATAAGGAAGTTGCCGAACTGAGTGATCTGGAAAGAGCTCAGATACTCAATGTTTTGCGCAGAGATGAAATACTGCGGACCCAGCATCAGCTGCAGATGATGTAAGTCTAAACTGTTTCTATTATTGTAATCAGTAACCATGTATAATGCATGTTCCGCTGTAACATGACACGGCTAATTTGTAACATATTAATTATATGTTTGATAGAGTTTCAGATTCAGTTCTTTTAAAAACTTCAAATTCAGGTTTATTAAATATGTCCTCTCTTACACAAATTCAAATTCAAAATCAAGACAACATAATAATTAAATATTATCACTGATTTATTCACTGAAACATAAGTAAAGCTATACTGATGACGGTATTTCAAAATGATTATTGTTTTGGAACCATAGCTACTGATTTAATAATAACTACTAGATTTTCTTATTTCCTTGATTAATGCTGTTAATGGTGTTAATGGTTTGTCTTAACATAAAAGTGTTGTTTGTGTTTTTGGATTTTGTGTCCATGTAGTACCTCAGAACCTGTAAACCAGCGTAACTGGCTCAGATCTAAGTGAAATTTAATTAATATTTTATCTAAAAATATAGTATTCTGAAATCAGAAAAGTGGAGTGTTTTTTATTTATTTGTTAGCATTCAGAAAATACATTCTTTAAGCTAATCTGCTGATTAATGTATAGGCCTACAGATAAGAAATGTACAGCTAGATGGTCACCTCGTGTTCCTTAAGGGCCAGATGGCCAAAGTCTTCTATCAATTGCAGGCTGTAGAAGTGGCATGATCAGTGGTTACGATGGTTGTCAAGTCTTGTATGGTGTGTGGTAACATGTTTATGGATAACTTCGTGGATGTATCCAATATGAAAGTGTGTGTGGAAAGTGTGCTTGAACACATACTATAGGGGATCTGCAATAGCTCTTAGGATCTTTGATTGGAATTGCTGTATGATTGCTATGTTAGATTTGGTGGCATAGCTCCAAAGTCTGATTCCGTAAGGGTTTAAGAACAGTTTTATAGAGAAGAAATATTTTTGGTTTTTGTTGTCCATGTCATGTCCGTTGATTAACTAAATATAAGTATATCACTACTGACTCGGAACACAAAGTTTTTTATTGGTAAAAATGTAAAAGAACGCATACAAAACTACAAACAAAACAGAACACACACACTATCAAAACACACACACAAAGAACAAAACAAATTTAATCTATCTGGTGTTTACAAACTAAATTGCTCAGATTGCAACAAATTCTATTTAGGCCAGACAGGACGTTGCTTTAAACAAAGATACATTGAACACACAAAGGCACTAAACTCCACTACCAAATCCACCTTTGCAAACCACCTCATTGAAGCAAACCACACATATAAAAACATCGACAATAACATGGATATTCTACACGTACACACAAAAGGCCAAAAACTAGACACTCTTTGAACAACTAGAAATATACAAACACACAAAAACATATAAAAACGACATTGTAAACGAACAGACACAATTCAAATCACACGAATTATTCGAACATATCACATACCACACACACAACATCGATCCTTCATAAGACGGCACCAAGAACAAGATGGACAGCGCTCCCAGTGGCAGCCTCTGATGAAGCTTATAATAAGTGAAAACTGGTTCAGGCTATAAGGTAAAACGTTTACATTTTTACCAATAAAAAAACTTTGTGTTCCAAGTTGGTAGTGATATACTTATATTTAGAAGAAGTTTGTTGTTTTATAGATTAGATTTTCTGCCTACCAGCCAGTTAATTTCCTTTATATCTTAAATCTTGTTGTTTTCTTTTCTGTTTCATGTAGTGTTTCCAGGTCAGTTTAGCATCTAAACGAAGGCCTAGGTACTTAAATACTGTTTGTTGCGATATTTCGACAAAAAAGTGCATTACATCTTAGTTGTTTGTAAGACTTGACTTGCCTTTTAGTGAGCAATGTTCTGTGAATAGTGTTCATAATTTGAGAACGCTGGAAGCTGTGAAATATATAATTTACACCTGCACTTCATTTTAAGGAACCTCTTGTTTATTTGAAATGATGAAGAATCTTCCAGTATTCCTTGCATCCTTGCCAGTTTTTGTTTTCCAAATTTTTGTTTTCTTTTTCACAAAATTGGCATGTTCATGTATTTGCTGTTGATGGAAGAATGTGTGAGGAGTATAGTTTATGGTGTAGGTTTGTAAAGAATTATTTTAGATAGATGAATCTTCTTAATTTTTTACTAATGGGATAACATTATCTTATGTTGAGATTGGATGGTGCTCTGGATTTTGTTATCTATTGATGGACCAATTGATGAGTTGAAGAGATATTCTTATACCTGCGAGTTGTCTGATTAATTACCTTATTACTTACAAACCTTCCTTCTGATGCTTACAAGAATTAGGTGACATCATCTGTTCTTTTCAGTGAAGTCAAGCTTGAATACTGCTGATAACTTTTTTCAAACATCATTACCTAATTCTCAGGGACTCTCATACAATATAACAGGGACTGCCATGACTATAAACCTTGAATTTTGTAAAACAAAACAAAACTGGCTGCAAAACAAAATTTAAAGTCAACATTTAATTTAGATTAAATTGAAAAGAATGTAAAAATGTCTGTGTTTTTTTTTTTGCAATCCTGCCTGTATATATCAATTTTTTCTTAACAATTCAAATGTCAGGGCTACATGCTGTGTAGAAAATAACTTACATTAAAGCTAAGTGTATGGTGTTGCTCTGGCATATGAATTCAGCTAACAGTCCCGTGGTCTCTTTTCAGATTGTGCATAGGCCTGTTTATAATTTCTCCTTAATATTTTTAGCTGTTTTAAATCGTAGTCCATTCAAAGTGGATTTTACTTTGGGAAAGAAGAAAAACTGCTGAAGTGAATAGGATGGGTAATGAAGACTGTCAGTGTAGTTGTATCTAAAAGTCACAAGCCAGTAGCTGACGTGATGGATTGTCGTTATGAAGTTCCAGAAATTGTGACTGTACAGTTCATGTCTTTTTCCCTTGAAATTTTCTTACATATGTTTCAGCACTTTGGGATAGCAGCAGAAATTCACAGTTCGTCCTTCAGATAAAAACTGTGATACATGTTATATCTGTACAAAATGTACAACTCTAATGTTATACATGTCTGTATAAAACCTTGTACAGCTCTATGGCTAGACTTTATATTGTAGAAATATGGGCGAAAGCTGGTGACGAAGTGTTAATCTTCTAAAATATAAAGTGTTGCATAGATGAAAGGTGTTGCATACAGTATAAGCTAGTTTTACTTAGATGGCCATATGGTCAAGATGGGAGATGTAGGTACATATCCTGTAAGGGGTTCTTGCTAGACTGTGAGAGAGGTATGTACAAAGTCCTTAACAACTGTACCATGGTCAAACAGCCCGGGAAGGAATTTTAACAACAAACTACTTTGTTGCCGATACGTAGTACACATACAAAAAAATTATCCCCTACCCCTTTAACTATCATTTCCATTTATACAAAATTACCCCCTCCCCCTTCAACTACCCTTTTCATTTATAGATATTTCATCTATCTTTCTACAGTTGATTATTATGAGATTTTTTTCAGGATACTTTATTTATCAAAATTAAGTACTTTACTCTTGTTAAAACATAAAACGTTACAGTTAAATTACCTGTTCCCCTTAACCAATCTTCACCAAAATCAATAGGCCTTGAGTCCTCTACAACTTAGGCACATACGCAAAAAATTATTTGATTCTGTTTGAATTTACGACAGTTATCGTTTGCCATAGAAAAAATTCTACACATGGACACACACACACTTTTCGGAAAATGATTTTTATTTATGTTTTGTGGGTAGTATAATCAGAATCTGCCCTTATCTTGAACACGATTTTTTTTTTCTATCACCATACTTCCATTTCCTTATGGAACATGGAAGTAATAGTAACAATACAAGTTATAGCACAAAAGAAGAAATGTTTAATGCTGATGTGAGCGACTTATAGAAATTTGAAAAAGGATTTACGGTACCTAATTGTAACATTCTTAAAAATCACTCATTTCAACTGCTCGAGCCACACAAAGTTTTTATTGGCGCAGAGATCCAGAATAATAATATTGATTTATAGACACTATAAACAGTAGCTTATGGTCTGAAAAACACCTTGTCAGCTGCCGTGTAAACAATTTTGACACCCAGCATTGCAGTAGTGTCACTGGCTTTATCTGATTGTAACAAAATAACAATTCTCCCCCCCTCCCTCCCCCCCCCCCCCTCTCTCTCTCTCTCTCTCTCTCTCTCTCTCTCTCTCTCTCTCTCTCTCTCTCTCTCTCTCTCTCTCTCTCTCTCTCTCTCTCCACATATTGTAACAGTCAATGGTCTGTTGCGTTTTGTTATTCTGTGTTATCCCATGTCGTTGGGTCAATTATGTAATAATCAAATAAATTAAATGCTGTATTGGGTTACTCTCGAGTTGTGAGCACCAAATATGTAATTCAAAATAAAAAATAAAAGGTTGATAAATGTTTAAATTAAATGTTTAAATTCAATAGGTAGTGTATTTAAATTCTTCCTATAACCCCTCTTGTTGTAAGCACTAATTTTCATAACGTTCTAATTTATTTACGTTTTTTTAATTTACCTTTAATTACTTCATTTTATTTTTCAATATACAGTACAACCTGTCATATCTGGACTAATATGGCGACCGGCCGATCTGGATATGGAAAAATCCGGATATCACAAGGTCATTTATAAATACCGTATTTTCTCGCATAATTAACGCACTTTTTTTGACGAAAAATACCGGCGAAAATTTCGGGTGCGTAAATTATTCAAGGATTTCAGATATACCCAAATTTCATTTGAAATTTATTGACATTTAAAAGATACATTAAATATACTGTATTATACACAAAATCAGTTCAACTCATTGAAGTTATCGTCATTTGGCGTAAAATTACGGTTGAGTTTTCTTCTGAACAATCAATTAGAGTACATTAGACAAGTTGGAGTTAATGATGTTAATAATAAGATAGAGCAAACTAATAAATAATCAATTTTTTTTTATACCGAGGAGGGGTATATATAACGATTCATAATATGTCGTCATATCTGAGCGTTATATGAAAGGGACAGACTGTGCGCCGTAAGCAAGACAGAGAGCGTATAATAAGCAACTATCTCACTCTAACTTCGTCACAGTGAAGCACGCGGTCGGATCAGACATGAATTTTTATTCAATTCATTTTTGCAGTTCAACCTGTGATAACTTCAAAACCAATAAATATACAGCAATTCTGAAAACTGCATTGTGTTCAGTAATTAAAGCTCTATAAGTAGCCAAAATCTCAATTAATATAATTAACAATTACAGAAGATACACAGAAGGAGAACGTGTTTTTTTAGACGTTTCTATTGGTTTAGCATTTGTATTTGTACACTGTACTCTTTAAAATACAAAAAGTAAAATTGGTTAAAAAGTTTTACTTACAGTACGCCTACATCAGTTTTTGAAAAAGTTTGTGATTTTCGGCTGCTTCATACAATGCACACGTTTTTTGGAAGCCATGAAGCCAAAGTGAGTCGACCTAACGCCGCTGCATCGGCTGGATGCAAGCTAAGACTCAGTTGCCCCAAATAAATTGTAAAAACTTAAATATTCAAAAATAGTGAACCATATCGCAGAATGACGTAAGTGTAGTGAAGAAAAAGTGGTGAACAGCGAAAACATCTTTAAATCCCTAACCATTTTGCTAACCAAAATTTCAAAAATTAGTTTGGAGATACGTCCGGCTATGGGAGGTTCCGGATATCACAGGTCCGGATGTGACAGGTTGTACTGTAAAAATAATTCATCAAGTATTTGTTTGTAGAATGTATGATTACTTTAGTAATTGATTGAAATAAATAATAATTTAAAATCTGATTATTATCTGGGCTCACTTGGTACCCTTGACCACTACCAGACTTTGCTTCCAATTCTGTCTGCAGAAGCACTCGTATTTTAATATTTTATTAATAATTCCAAATAATTACAACAACTCTGAACTCGTTTACTTCAATATTCTTTTATTATAGAATAAATAAATACTCTTTGAAAGTTATTAGTTAATTACCCGAACTGTACAATTACTTGCTCATAGGTTGGCAGTATCGAAAAATTCTCAGGGACTAGATTAATTTTTGTTTATTAATTCAACTTAAATATGTTACTGGGTTCTTCTGACTACAATAATTTACTTGAAAAATGCCCTTAGTGAAGTACGAAACATCACAAATCTTCAATCTATTGCATAAATTAAATAATTACTTATAATTAATTAACAAACAGTTTTCGGTTCATTTCGGGACATAATAGTGTTCAGTGTCTTTCTAGGTTAATAACGAATTCACTTCTGAATTCTGAGTGCACAAAAATAAATATCTTATAATTAATAATTACAAAAGTGTTAGTGTTCAGTGATTCAGTGATTGTTCAAATAATAAAAATAGTTTATAATCAGTGTTACACTTAGGTTATATAGAAATAATGAGTTGAGTTGATCTCAAACTCTGGTAGATTGTTTTCACAATGAAATATTGGTAAATCACTCTTCACAATTCACGGATTAAGTGATTCACTGAATTTCATAACTCACTATATCTTGATCACCTAACCTGTCTAGTGTTTGATACTCGTTAATAATTTCCTGGACACAAGTAATACAGGGAGTGTGTTCTTTACTCTTCGAGGTATAACAATCAACTAACTGGCGTGGGTTGATTTTTCTGGCTTCTTGGACCAAAACTTGCAAAATTCCGATTGGTCGAAGCCCTAGGCATTGTCATTTGATGGCTTCGGTTTTTTCTAGTTCCAATATACCACCAAATAATTATTTTGAAACTCCCACCTTATACTAAATATAATTTTAATGAGATGGTCATTAATGAATTCCCCTTTTTTCACTGATTAATTAGACATCTCACAAGATAGGTTTCTGTTCAGTATCTTCGAAGTTAAAATTTTTGAGTTTTTATCTAAATGTATGTTTTATTCATAAAAGTGCCCTTTTTGTATCCTTAATGTTTTAACACAGTTCCTATTCGCCTTAAATGTGATAATAACAGTTAAATACATTAATATTAGTAATGGTTATGACAAATTTTAACATAATTATCTTATGCATACTTTAACTTCCTTAATTTCCTAATATACATTGCTTATTTAGGGAATACAATCATATTATGTATTACATTATACTTTTTACCTTACTACAGTTCTTTTGAAACTTATTCTAATATAAACACAAAGTTTATACAACATTTTTAGGCCATTTCTTAATTTATGTAATATACACTTCAACATACTAATCATAATGACCTGTTTCTTTTTGTAACAGTTTATACCTGATTCTTACTAATATTAACAGAAATTATAAACCATAAAATTTAAATAAACAGCTTTCTTTCCTTAACATAATAATCATCATGACATGTTTCTTTGTAACAGTCTGTTCATGATTTTTACTAATACTAACACACATTAGATACAGTAACATTTAAATAAACAGTCTTCTTTCTTTAGCATAATAATCATCATGATCTGTTTACTTGCAACAGTTTGTTCACGATGTTTACTAATATTAATACACATTAGATACTGTAACATTTAACTAAACAGTTTTTCTTCACTTAACACAGTAATCATCATGACATGTTTCTTTGTAACAGTTTGTTCATGTTTACTAATAATAATACAAATTACATGCCAGAACTTTTAAACAAACAGTTTTCTTTCCTTAACATCCTGATCATCATGATCTGTTTCCTTGTAACAGTTTATTCATGATGTTTACTAATAGTACCGTAATACAAATTATATAACATAATATTTGAATAAACAGCTTTCTTCCTTTAACATAATAATCATCATGATCTGTGCCTTATACGTATAACAGTTTATTCATGACGTTTACTAATATTAACACAAATTATATACTATAATTCAACCAACTATATTAGTAACTCTTTAAACATATTAATTGTCCTCCTGACAAGTTCTATAATAGGGTAATTAGTTCAGGATTCCTTATTAATAATCACTCAATTTTATGTCACAGATGTTAGCTACAATATTTTGATATGGTTTTCTTTACACTTTACAATATAATATTAATTATTTATGCGTAATGTGACATGAGTCTGACCTATTTTTAAGGCATTATGACCTACAGCATTTAACAGAAATAAGTATTACAATGATGTGGCATTCCCTATATACTTTACTTGACTATGGTATATCATTTTTATAAACTAAAACAAACATTTTACAACATATAACTTTCAACATAAACTTAGTACTTAACTATTGTTTTGTACTTAAATTGATTTTAATAATTAGGTTGGGTTATGCACTTTGGCATATTTCTACTCTTTAACATATATAAGTTTGATATTTATGACGTTTTCACAAAACTGGTGCTACTAAAGCAATGTAACTTAATTACAGACTCGTATTTTGGGAGAACCGTCACTTTACAATATATAAGTTTAATATTTATTTTGAGGGAACTGTCACGTTACAATATACACGCACGCGCACACACACACACACACACACACACACACACACACACACACACACACACACAATATTATAACAAATTTCTTTCTTAGTTATTAATATACTGTACATGAATATATTTAATATTTATAATAACTTTACGTCAAGATGTTTTTTCCCTTATTTGGAACATGTTTCGGAAAACTTATTGTTCCCATCCTCAGCCTTCTTAATTTTATATCTTGTGGAGTATTTGTGTTTTGGTTGGTTGTTGTTATGGTTTCCTGTTGGTTTTTGGTATTTTATACTGCTGTTATTGTGTGTGATTGTGGTATTTTTGAGTGTAATTAGCTTTTTGAGTATTTTCGATGTCGAGTGCTTTGAAAATTGTGTCATGTTTTGTATTGATTTGTATTTGTTCAGGTATTAGTTTGTTTAGTGTTTTGTGTTTGTATATTTGTAGATTTTTCCAAATGTTCATTATGGTGCTTTTGTGTGGTATGTGTTTTATTAGTGTCATGTTGGTTATGTCTGGGAATTCATGTCCTGTGTTTATTGCATGTATGGCCAATTTAGATTTATATATTTCTGGTTTTTGTATGTATTTAGATGTTCAAAATAACGTTTTTTTTTCAGTTGGTTTTTTGTTTGTCCTATGTAACATTTATTGCAATCTTGGCATTAAATTTTGTATATACCATTGGTTGTTCTATTATCTTTGTTGTGTGGGTTATTTTCCAAATAAGGGAAAAACATCTTGAGGTAGTAACAATCTTACTACACATTTAAAACAATGAAGAAATAAACAGAAGCATTTAAGATTACTTTTGTAAAAACGTTTTACACAGAACCCATATGAAAAATGGCTTAAAATGTAGTTTATGATAAAAGGCAAGTGCTATGATAAGTACACTGCTTGTTGAATGAATTAGTTTTTGTTACAATAACGTGGGGGAGTTTAGCACACAGACAAAAGTATTGTGCAGTCCAATGGAGGTGTATAAGACAAGAGGTCAGTGTGTAGTGGGCACTGTCCGCCGACTCAAAAGTATCGCCTACAGGAAAACCCACTGGTCTACGGTGCTGGTCACCGTTTTGCACAGCACTTTCCATAGTGTGCTGTGTCCATGATGGTTTGCCAAAGTGATCAACAGCTTTGTTTACTGTTTTGTATACTCAAGGTAATAAAAAAAACATTATTGGCACAATTATCACCCTTTTGATTGGTTATTTTAGAGACAAAAATAATAAATTTCTTTCATTTCAGTTCTTCTTAATTACATTTTATAAGTTTTTCTCAGATGCTTGTATTGTATTTTTAATGGTATATCAAATTATGTGGTGACGTTATCTATCAATTTTTGTAGAATTTTTGTGTCACAAAAATCTTAGTCCAGGCGGATGGTGGTTAAGTATCAATTAGGATTGAATATGTATTATGATTATGGTGTTTTGTGTTTATTATAGATTCTTATATAGATTATCACACACACACATGCACACAGCTGTAGGTGCTGTTCTGATTCATGTGGAGTTACAGTGAACGTACAGAGCCTTCCATATTTTTATTGTGTGTGTGTGTGTGTGTGTGTGTGTGTGTGTGTGTGTGTGTGTGTGTGTGTGTGTGTGTGTGTGTGTGTGTGTGTGTGTGTGTGTGTGTGTGTGTGTGAACTTTTGAAGAAACTCATAATTGTCAGATGACTGTATTATTAGTGTACTATTATATACTAATTTTCAGTTATAGTGTAGAAAGTGTGGAGGTGCAAGATTCTTTAGATTATTTTAGCATACTGTTTTGACATTTACATTTGAGAGCTTTATCACATATACGTAAACAGATCTTTAAAAAAAATGTTCGTAGTTTACTGTGTTTTTAGTGGTAAAATTTTGTGATGAGGTGTGGTACTGTTTTAATTGATTTTTTCATTGTTTCTGTTTTGAGGTAATGTCTGTAAAGAATATTTTATCACATAATGTTATCAATTGCCTGAACATATTCATATATCTTGTAAATGACTAAAACATATGAGTTCAGTGTTCTTGAATAGTCAACTATTCATAATCGTTTAGTTGCAGCTTAACCACAGTGCACACCTAACACAAACATGCATATTATTTTTGACATGCTGCGTATTGTTACTAAAACTGTAGGTCAATATGAAAACAAAACAAAAGTCATTTGTATCTGATGTTAGATGTCTGAGAAAATAAACAGTGGAAACATAGCTAGATATTGTAATTCCAAAATAATTTAGTTGTAACTGTCAGTCAGTTTGGTAGAACTTGTTTGTTGTTTGGTCGGTGAGTTCTGTATCAATGGTTGATGAGCATATAGTTAATTTAATTACTTTCCTTCAATATTAACCATAATTGTGTGTTGGTTTTGTTTTGTCAACAATCCAGTAATTGAAAATTGTGTATAATCCACTTTCTCTGGCATTCACCATCAGTTTCACTGTATCTCTCGGCCTTTAAAATGTGTAAGAAAGTACATTCAGCAATGACTTTTTGCTACAGTCTATTTCTTGATGGATATATAATTTACTTAATACTTATGAATTCTTTACCTCAAGATGTTTTTTTTCCTTATTTATTACATGTTTTGGGAATCGTATTGTTCCCATCCTCAGCCTTCCTGATTTTATGTCTTGTGGAGTATTTGTGTTTTGGTTGGTTGTTGTTATGGTTTCCTGTTGGTGTTTGGTATTTTATACTCTTATTATTGTGTGTGATTGTGGTGTATATATTAGTTTTTTGAGTATTTTCGATGTTGAGTGTTTTGAAAATTGTGTCATGTTTTGTATTGATTTGTATTTGTTCAGGTATTAGTTTGTTTTGTGTTTGTATATTTGTAGATTTTTTCAAATGTTCATTATGGTGATTTTGTGTGGTATGTGTTTTATTATCCCAGGCATAACCAACATGACACTAATAAAACACATACTGAGGAGAATCATTTCGTAAAGATTGGCACCTACTTTTTGGAACTCTCTGACAAACCTTACAAGAGACCTGTGGGCATTACCATATATTACTGAATGTATCTTAATACTTTCATTATTATTGTTAGCGATACTATTATTATGAACTTGCCACAATATTCTGGTTGGTATCAGTAGTGTGTGCAATGCAGACAAACATAGTGATAGTGAAGAGAAATAGCCATATACAATGTGTAGCAGTGGTGACTCATGGGTGAAATTATTGGTTGCTATGCACAAAAGTAAATTAATAAAAGAAAGATAAGAATTTTAAATTTAAGTTCAATAGGAAATACCATATTTTCTCGTGTATAATGTGCACTTTTTTCGTAGATTTTCTTCCCAAAAATGAGGGTGCGCATTATACACGAATAATATAACTTACATGCTAAATTGTAGATCATCTCCATATGTATGGTCAGATTGTGCATGCCAGAGTTGGCAACATCGTTTAAAACTGGCAGGCTTGAGTCTAGTAATAGTAAAATGAAATTTACCAATAATTCGGTTGGTAATTGGGTTCGCAGTTTTCACCCTTTCTCCATCAGTTATTTGTTCATGTTGGAGACTTATAACAGTACTGTGTAGTAGCATTCTGTTTGTCGTTGTTAGTCTGTTGTTTTTACAGTCGTTCAATACCTGTATTGCGTATGTTGTCAAGAAACATACTGTTATAGTCATAGGGAGTGAAAGAACATCTCTATTGTCCTATGCGGCTAAGTTTAAAGTTTAAATTATCCGTAATAAAATTCAGAAATGAAAATGGTTACCGCATCGCATCGCATATATTTGATGTAGCGGAATCTAATGTTTGGGAATGAGAAAACAATAAGGAAAATTAAGTGTTACTACTTGTGATCGGCATTCTTTCTTTAGTAAAAAAAGCTAAGTTAACAGGAAATCACCTAGTCGAGTTTTTATAAAACTGGGGCTTTCACTGTTACTACTGAAATGGTACAGGCTCAACGTTTGCCTTGGTGTACGAAAATATTCTACTTCTAATCGGTGTTTCATCAATTTATTCTATAATCGAAGCATACGAACAATTTTTATTCTTCTCAACCTGGGAATGCAGACCAGTGTTTTGTCTCTTGTGATATGCCAGTGGCCACGAGTATTGACGAAAAAGGTGTGAAATCTGTGCCTGTCAGATCAACAGGACACAACAAACAAAGGTGCATCAAAAGAATCAGAAGAGGAGAGTAATTCATATTGCTTTCTTGAGAAACAGATGAAGATTTAAAAAAATGCAAATGCTATGTGCTAGTGAAAAACTAAAAACATAAACTAAATGAAAACTATGGCTTGTGTGAGTTTTAAGTTGTATAAAATTTTATATGATTTTAATACTTCTGCTTTGTGTTTACAAATAAATAGGCATGGTAAGTACATTTTTTCTCTTATTTTCTATGAAACACTTTTTCTGCACAGTCTAATATTCAAACAATGTATATTTTTCTGCATCCTAATAAATTTGTTCAATTATATCTCATCACAAATAATATGGATGCGCCTTATACATGAATTACATTTTGTCTGCAAAATGTTACGATAAAATGTGGGTGCACATTATACACACGAAAATACGGTAAGTGCTGCTTGTCCTTTTCCCTTGCAGTTCGCTTACAGCAAGTCAAAAAAGGGAAGACAACTGAGAAAATGAGCTCGCATACACTGCAGCTTCAGTGCTGTCTATCTGGCATGCTGGTATTACATGATTGGTGTAGCAGAGAGGCAAGGCTTGTCCACAGGTCAGGACAAGGATTAAGTTGACGTGCTGGTTTCTGCAGACCAGGAAGTGACTTTCAGTTAATAAATCTTTAGTGACGTTAAAACACTAAACAGGGGGGGGGAGTTACTATGATTAAAAAATAGTTCACTAAAAAAAAAATGCAAGGAAATACATAAATATATTTGTAAAGCCGCGTTGACACTGACTTTTGTGAACAGATGTTTGCAATTTTTTACTTCCATGTTCCATAAGGAAATGGAAGTATGGTCATGGCGAAAAAAATCGTGTTCGAGATAACGGCAGATTCTGATTGTACTACCCTCAAAACATGAAAAAAGTAATTTTTTGAAAAGTGTCTGTGTGTAGAATTTTTCTATGGCAAAGGATAACTGCCGCAAATTCAAACAGAATAAAATAATTTTTTGCATACTGTTCTGAATTGCAGAGGACTCGAGGCCTATTGATTTTGGTGAAGATCGGTTAAGGGGAAGGGGTAGTTTACCTGCATCCTTTTACGTTTTAACACGAGTAAAGTGCTTAATTTTGATAAATAAAGTATCCTTAAAAGCAGGTAATAATAATACACTGTAGAAAGGTAGATGAAATATCTATAAATGAAAAGGGTAGTTGAAGGGGAAGGGGGTAATTTTCTATAAATTAAAATGCTAGTTGATGATGGAGGAAGTAAATTTCATAAGTTTTATATGTGTAATACGTTATTGACATCAAAGAAGTAGTTTCTATGGAAACATTTCATTTCACTTTAACAAAATTCTATATTTTTTCATTTTAATTTAAATCATGTATGAGAGAAAATATTTCGTTCGTGGCAGGCAAGCATATCTCAATTATGTAATGTTTACGTTTTATTATTATGATTACCGCAATATTATTATGAGCACCACACACACACACACACAATTCGCGTTATTTCTGGCCTCACTCATGTTTATTTTCTTACATTTGCACGCTTTTTAAATGGAAAGTGCCGAAACCCACACAAACACAACACCTGCAAGACGAAAAAGTGTCCAGCGTGGATAGCGATTTGCTTCCTGTGGATCGCTGGGCAGTGTAACTGCACGTGTTTACAGAGGAACGGTTCATAGACAGACTTTTCGTCTTTAGGGAATGAACCCTCTGCAAGATGCTCAGGGTCCATGAGTGACTTCGGAGCGCTTCGGAGGAGGGATGATTATCTGCGTATTACGGTTTCTTTATAAGAATAAAGTAACCCTACCTAATTTTTATGGATAAAGTGACTGAAAATAACATTATATTAAACGACTACCCCATAATAACAAAAATATCTATAAACAGTGAAATTAGTTTGAGGGTGGGCGATATTTTTTTAGAAATTACCGAACTGAATTCAAGTAAATTATTTTAAACATAAATCTTAACAACATGGAAGTCATGTATGGTTGTCCATACCGATTTTTTGTGTTGTAATATGTTGACAACCACAGTACTAGTTTATCTTTATTTTTGTTTGCAACATTTACCCGCATGGACTCAAACCTGACCTGATGTCACTTCAGTCTTGCTCAAGATGCCGAGTGTGGAGGGTGTTGTACTGCTGCAGCAGCTTGTGCGATTATGGTGAAACAACGGACACCAACAAGATACTGAGCCAGACCGTCATTAAAAGCGAGAGCTAAGTACAGTGGAAGTCGGCTTTTGAAGGATTTAAATAGAGATGACGTTGATCCTTTGTCAAGTGAATTGAGATCTGATGGTAGTTTTAAACACTTTCTGAGAATGCCCAGCTGGAATTTTGAGTACTTGATTGTAATGATATGACATAAAATTATCAAACAGGACACTAATTACAGACCAGCTATTCCACTGTAAGAAATGTTTTCAGCACCGTAGAGGCGCTGCAACACGAGTGTACAACAGATGTTTAACTTTCTTTGATATTTACCGACTTCTGTTGGAAAACAAAATTTGTGTTTTTAAGACGGAAAATCTGTTGACAACACGGATGTTTAAAACAAATTACTACCGTTCTTTGAAATGTTGTCATCATTTGTTCACAACGTGTGTTTTCAACTCCGGTGTAAACGCGGCTTAAGTGTGACTATTACAGTTTAGAATATTGCTGATGGTTCTGCAAGTCCGCAGTATTTATTGTAAAGCCGCAAATTGCATAGCCTGCGTAAGGAAGTAGTGTGCATAATACCAAAACAAGGTTAACTGTTTGCGTAATGCGTTTGTAATTAACAGGAAGCGAGACAAAAAACCACGGGCATGAGGGTCCATTTAAAATGGTGGTATGCGCAGCACACCTTTGTACTATTCTGTTTACGATACGGACAGAAACAGAGACTGGGGAAGGCAACGGTGAGACGTAACCGCTGAAAAATAAGTAAAAACAGGCGAAGTTTCAGAAAGAGGTGGTATGCAGAATAGTAGATTGACGGAGAAGAATTATGTTCGCGTCTTCTCGCTTCTTTCATTCAGCATTTATGTAGCCGAAGAATTGACAAACACTCTTTGCCTTGAACTAATGTCCTGTCTGTTTATATCTGCGCACACACAGTTTGTAATGTACTTTTAATAGCGTTTGTGTACCGGTCGGTAAATGCTATGCTAATTGTGTTTGTTTAGAATTTGCTGCGTTGTATCAGTGTTAACTGTTCTAGCTGTTTGATGGCTCGTATTACGTCTGTGTTTAGTATTCTCAGTATTACTCTGACAGCAGAGATTTGTACACTATTAACGAGTGATCGCAAGCAGTGGCGTATCTAGAATTTGGTTGGGGGAGGGGGTTCCGGCCGAGTCGGCTTCATACAAAAGAAAAACAACTCAGGAGTAATCAAGATTAAAGTGGTCTGAAAACGTGTGATAGCATCCTGAAATCGATCCCATCAAAGTAAACGGTAACAACACAATAAACATACGTGTTATTGAAACGTTGTTTAGAAGATACTCATTGACTGAATTGACTTTCATATATTTCATATTTTAAGGCGTGTAATAAACGTGTTGGTATATTTGAAAAAGACGTTACTATTAGCACACACAGCTGAAAAATAGCCTAAAAATTAAGAAAGCAACAAAATTCGTCAATTTTTTCGACCCTCGACAATCACTCGTTTAACGTAAAACCATAGATTAAAGTGGTGCAAATAGAGTAGTGTTCTGTGAAACGTGTGTATTATTCGGGGGTGTGGGTGGTTCACGTTATAATGAAACTGCCGGGCGTACTATACCAGATTTGGAGACGTGTTACGGATGAGAGGCTTGCGTAAGCGTCGAAAGTCTTTATCTCGACATGGACGTCCGAAACGATGGCTCAGGGAGGAACAATACTAAATAAGACAAACTAAACATGTGCTTACGCTGATGATGTTGTGATAGTAGCCAGATCAAGATAACGGCTAGTTGAGGTATACATGGAGCTGAATCAAAAATCCGCTGGAATGGGACTGAATGTAAATATTGTAACACGACTCCCTAGTCGGTATATTTAATAACAATTTTCAATTACAAGCTTCACTTTCTATGCCAAATATATAACAATATTTACGAAATTTAAAATATAAAATTTAAGTTGGTGATTCTTAATTTTTTGTTTGATATCATTGGAGTACCGTTGGTTGTAAGCCTCACGTATGGAATGGTTTTAATTAAAGGTGTAGTCTCATTGAGTAACACCTCCCGTGGTAAGCGTCAATTAAAGTAGTGTTGAAAATAATTAAATAGTGTACTTCAAATGATTGATGAACGAATGGTGACATTACGGTTCGAAGATTTATAGTTCATTTATAAATAATTGCACTTGATTTCTTCTTAACCTTGATCTTATTACTTACCTAACATTGATTCAAAAGACCTCAGTTCTGCGGGCAATGGGTGCTACCAACTGACTTTCTATGTAAACATAACCTTAACTCAAACCACTAAAATCATGTTGACTAAAGAAAATAGTTCCATACTCCATTAATGTTGCTTAAATTCATTTTATTCATCGTATAATCCTTATTCTTTATCCCCTTCAAAATATTTAATTTGATTATCGTTACTTTAAAACAACAGGTTATGTTGGTTGAAACTCATATCTCAGGGTTGCCAATACTGTTTCATAAACCGTGTAGTGAACAAATTATCTAAGTTATTTAACTATAATTCGGGTTCTTTTAACTGCAGAATACGTAACAAAAATGTCGATTACTAATCTAAAAACATCGTAATAGGAGAGTGATTACATAAAACATAACAATATGTTAACCTAATATAACGAAGTTCGTCTGATCATTGACGTCAATTTTGTAGGTTAGCGTATGACTGATAGGTTACATAATTTTAACCCCAACTTCAAATAAATTACATTTAACAAGTGAAAAGTTACAGTATTAATAGTGTTTGTTGATTGGGTAGTGTTAGAAATAGTTCATATAATATAGGAACTATTCGAGTAGGATTATTCGAGTTAGTAAATTATAATTAATCACTATACTTTCCTTAATTCCTTACCGTATCAGTAAAAATATATTTTTATATTCACTGTTAACCTTTTAATTTACATTCATTGCTTTAATAAACACAACACTTCACAACACTCGTTGCTCACGGTTGAGTCACTTCGCGTTGTTAAGGTTAGAGCGCCTTTGTTTACTTCCGGAACCGCACTAGGTAAGAGGTTATGGTAAATTATCTTGTCGCGGAGCCGTTGTTCCGTACTGCACGAAAACTGATGAAGAACTCTCTTAGTTTTGCGCGTCTCTCTCGCTGTTCTCGCTTGAGCCTTCGGGGGGGGGGGGATTCTCGATATAAGAGTTTTGATTGGTTGGAATGCAAAGAATTCCTTTATTAAATCATCACCCCCGCGTTAACAAAACGATTTAATTCTGTCTGAAGTGTGGGTTTTTGGGAACGAGATTATCAAACCGATGCCAAACTTTTGATCAAAAGTTCTGCTAAACAATTTGACACCTCACAAGGCATAATTCTGTCTAATACTAACAAAGCTAATATTTTTAGCTTATGGCCTTCTACCATATTTTGTTTAAATATGTCCTTTTGATACATTATTGACATGTTGCTATTATATATATATATATATATATATATATTGTGTACAACTAATACAAAGTCTTCTGATGTTATTATTTGGCATGATAAACATCCCACTTTTGAATAAAACACAGAATCTGTCTAGTGCTCCATAATGCCTGTTGTACCATGACCTAGTTTTGCTTCATACAGTACAATTATTAAATCCTAAGGGCTTATAACACTTGATACTTAATTCTAATGAACAATACCAACTTTTGGTTAACATCTTATTGCTCAAGACATGCCTTTTCCCTTGTATATTATCAATAATATAAGTTGAGTTCTTGTGCAAGTAGGCAGCTTGTTAATTATTCTTATTACTAGTCTATATTATACATATTTTATACTCCTCATATCTTACTCCTAATTACACATCTTATTTCTTTTTACGTTTTTACAATTGCTTGTATTATTTTGACATCCTTATTTTCTGGTTAATTTACTAATAAAACATGCATCTTGGTGCAAAAAGTCATTCTCATTAAATATATTATTAATGGTCCATTATTAGTGATAGTTATTATTTATTTTACTGACCAATAGTCAGTTCACTTAACACTTGTTATATTAATAGTATTTACATTAACTTATTATTGGTATTTCTGTTGTTTTTGAATGTACAAGATTAGTGTTTTATACTCTATCACATTTCATCATGTTAATATACAATAATAAAATAATTACAACATCCTTGTGACCTAATCTTTGTTTTAGAATGGTCTATTTGTTTTCTGTTTTCATTTAGATATAACATATAATAGGTTTATAGTATATTTACTACATATTTTGTGTTTACAAGTGTGATTTCAGATTTTGTTAGGTTAGATTGTCATATTTACCTTCGCTGACTAAATTTAGTTCACATTCTTTGTCTTTATTATTTATTTTGATCACTTTTTACTATTTATTAATAGTACTCTTTACTACTTGTAATTGTGATTACAATTATTTGGTTTTTTCTAAACTTCTAAGTACATTTTAAATTACAAAACAGTCCTGGTTCTGACATTCAGTTTGGCTGTTAGTTTTGTTACATAAATGGTATAGTCTTAATGCCTGATACAGCCTTATAATCTTATTTATTTATTTATTATCAAAATACCCTTATTCCATATTGGTGTCAGGTTACATCAACTACACTCTATATACAAATTTTTTCCATCTTACTCTATCCATTGACAATGTCTTTGCTTCACTCCAGCCCAAGCTTCTTTCTCTCAAAATGTTTCCCATCATTCCATCCCAAGTCAGTCATGGTCTTCCTCTCTTCTTTCTCCCCAAACCCTTTTTACCATTCTATCACTATCCATTCTCTGCATGTGTCCCCACCAGCATAGTTGTCTCTGTTCAATAAAATCCAGAATCGATATCATTTCTAAATCCTCTCTTATTTGTGTATTCCTAACTCTATTCTTCCTTGTTACTCCTACTACTCTCCTAAGATATTTCATTTCTGCCACCTGGATTTTACTTTTTTGGCTTTTGGATAGCACCCACGTCTCACAGCCATATGTTAAAACCGGTCTATATACTGTTTTATAAACACTCATTTTCGTTTTTCTTGATATCTCCTTCTTATTTATAAATCTGTTGTTTAATGCATAGTATACTTTTATTGCCTTTTCAATTCTTTCATTTAATGCGGCTTCTTGATTCCCATTACTATCTACTATAACCCCTAGATATTTAAATTGTTTGACTTGTTCTATCTTCACTCCTCCAATCTCTATATTTATTATTTTCTCCCCCATTACCATTACCTTTGTTTTGGTCTTATTTATTTTCATCCCTTTTTCCTGGAGAACTTCATTCCATATATTCAAATTACCCTGTAACACCCTTTCACTTGTAGCCATTAGCACTACATCATCCGCAAAAGCCCCTTCTGCTACTTCTATACTTCACAAGTTCCTGTATCCAACATGCATTTTCCTAACCTCCAGTGAGCACTTCTTAATAATGTCGTCCATGTACAAGTTGAATGATGTTGGACTCAGTCCACCTCCTTGTCTTAATCCATAATTTGTTGTAAATCCTAACAACCTTATATCCTTGTAATCTTATACTATGCATTATTACAAATTTCATTATATATCCCTTTATTATATTTTATTTTATTATATCCCTTCACTCTCCTAATCTGTTGGGTACCTTTTATTTTATGT
This sequence comes from Magicicada septendecula, assembly GCA_034769895.1. Taxonomy (NCBI): domain Eukaryota; kingdom Metazoa; phylum Arthropoda; class Insecta; order Hemiptera; family Cicadidae; genus Magicicada; species Magicicada septendecula. Next base: position 404,238,724 of record CM068375.1, on the reverse strand, counting down.
CTAAGTTATAGTTATAGTTACAATAATCAGACTCTTTTATCTTTTTAAGGATATTATCTCAGGGTAATAAATAATTTAATTAACACAAAATATATCATAAATTTTTACTTTAATAACTCACTTTCAGTTACTTATTACAATGACATAATATTGATGATAGCAAAATTTAATATTTTCTTTTATTTGATAGTGGGTTCTTTTAGATCTGATTGAGTTGCAAAATAGTGAATAAAGTATATTTTAAATGTTCAGTATGAATTACTTGATGGTTGAATCCCTATTCTGCGAAGAGGCGCATCCACTTGGTCGTCTGTAGTATGGCTCTGCGGACGGCTGCTGTTAATGGAGGTCCTAGTTGGCTGCACTTGATTGATTATCACAGATTGATTTACACACTGGCATCACATTTACAATAACACATCTCAAATATCTTAGTTACAGTACGAACATACCGTTATAATCAATATATCTTCTTAACACAAACTTTTATATATAGTTAACAAATTTTTACTCAGCAATACTATGATTCGTCTAAGTTCATAGATGTAATTTAAGCTAGGTGCATATAACAAGGATTGTATTGATTGATAACGTCAGACTATTTAATCACGATTCTTTATGTGAGTTCCGCGAATTATGCGTAACTTTTCGATTGACTTTAGACAAACTGCGACTGAATTGTCACTCCTAATTCAACGGTAACTTTCAACTGAATAAAGCTGTTTAACCTTCTGATGACTGATTACTTGATTAAAACTGACTTCTTTAAACTGAACGATAACTGCGACTGTTTTAATTCTCCAATTACTTAATTGACAATCTTTAATTGAACGGTCACTTTCGGATGACGGTTAACTGAATCACTGTTTTAAACTTCCGACGAATGCTTTAACTAACTAATTAAAACTGACTCCGATAACGTAATTGACGAGTCTTTACTGTTGTAACTTCTCCGATGACTGCTTTAAACTTCTCGGTCTGGGGTTTTTGTACACAAATTGGGCCTACCCTCGCCTAATTTTGAATCTAAACGTTCCCATTGGACTTGGGTGCCGCGATATTCAATTTTACCCAATGTAGTATCTAGAATTTTATCGCTAAAAAACTGACGCGTTTTCTTACTTGCTGGATAACAGTGCGTTCACTGGGGTCGTCCGCGTGGTGGGAAGAGACGCTTTAGATGAGTTCTCTGTCTAAATGTCTCACTCTCACATAACGGGATCCATTGTTAAAAGCACTCAACTTTTACAACGTTCTACCTATTTTTTGTTCATTTTTAGCATAATACAATTTAATTGCTGTGCGTCCGTCCGCTACGTGCTTTTTGTTGTGTATTTTGTGCCGACTTTCTGTCGCCAGACACAAGGGTGTGTTCTTTAAAAAAAAACACCGCTTTGACATTTCATTTTGACACATGCAAATTTGGCGTTATATAGTTATGTCTTTTGGTATGTCTTGTCTGTCACTTAATTACTTATGTTTATTACACAGTAGGATTCTATATTTTATTCTATTCATTCTTTAGATATATTGTTCTTTATTTATGGGTGGTAGAGTTAGTTTAAACCCTTTTTATTTTATAAAATTAACTGTTTATTATTATTCACTTGACATCACCTATACTGAATTGTAATACACCCTTTACCAGTTATTTTTTGGTTGACCTGATTCATTTCCCTGGATATTTTTATCTATTTATTGTAGCTTGTAGTACTGTATAATTTGGTGATGCTACAATATGTATCAGCAAAACTAAATACATGCTGATTTCTGGATCAGAAAGGAGACGAAATCTATATAATTTATGTATAGAGGATAATTTATTTGATGCAGTTTAATAAGTTCAGATACCTGGGTAACATGATAGATAATGAAGGGTCCATAAACACTACAATACATTAGAAGATACAAATAGGAAATAATGCATATTATGCCAACAGTAGACTATTAGAGAAGCAAAGTCATTAGTCACAACATAAAAATAAAAATATACAAGCCACGTATCAGACCGGTTGTTACTTATGGAGGCGAGACTTGGATATAAACAAAAAAGGCACAAGAAACAGTAAAGCGGTTTGAAAGAAATATAGCAAGACGTGTTTATGGCCCGGTTAAAGAAGATAACGAATGGAGAATAGATGAGCTATTGAAGAATGAGGACATGGTAAGATTCGTAAAGGTTCAACGAATACAATGGCTAGGACAGCTAGAGCGGATGGATGATCAGCTGTACCAGAGAGAATTCTAACGGTGCAAGTCTATAAAAGCAGAAAGAGGTGCCGATCTAGGATAAGATGGTTGGGTGGTGTGGTGGAAGATCTAAGAAGAATGGCTATAAGGGATTATACTTATACTGAGAGGGCAACGGATAGGAAACACGAAGATTGGTGGTGGAAGCCAGGGCTGACGTTGGGCTGTATTGCTAAAGAAGAAGAAGATGTGGCGATGGCTAAAGTATAAAGAAATAACCAGAAACTATTTAATCGTAAGAGCATGAAATAATTTTCCGGGTTGGAACCGTGTGGGGTGGGGTGGAGGATGGCACCATCTATGTGACCAGGCAGCCAACCTGATACCCAGGCGACCGGACTGCTTCTGTACGGGGCGGTAGACCCCTTCGCATCACCTCCACCGACAATTTAAGCAGTTTTACTTAGTGAAGAATTTCACAAGAATGTGTGGAACGATTTGGAGAACGTTGGGAAATAAATGTAGAATAGCAACACAAATAAAATTTTATAAAACAGCGGCAATACCTACACTACTGTATGGTTCTGAAACTTGGACCATAAAGAAAATAGATGAACAGAAGATACAAACAGCAGAAATGAAAGTTATGAAATCAGTTAAAAGGTGTAATGGACGTGATAATATAAGAAATGAAGAGATAAGAAGTGATTTAGATATTTTTGCAGTTAATGAAAGGATTAAAGAATACAGAAGACAATGGATTCAACACATAAATAGAATGGAAGAAAGTAGAATACCGAAGATGGCGAAAGATTACAACCCCACAGAGGCAGAATAAAAGATGGTAGACCTAAGAAAAGGTGGACCGTCGAATAGGAACAGGCCGCTAAAGCCTAAAACCGTTAAGATGATGATGATGACTTAACTACTGTACCGTTTAATTAAGAAAGTTGTGTTAGTGGTTACAATCACAAACGGAATCAACACTGCCGCACACCACTATAGAAAAATCACTCCGATTAGCGCTTGCAAGCCCCACAGCTCATCGTCAGATCGGAAATAACCGGTTATTTCCGATCTGACGATGAGATGTGAGGCTTGAACGCGTTAATCCGAATGATTTTTCTATAGTGGTGTGCGGCAGTGTTGATTCTGTTTACTGTACCGTTTGTTCAGTGCTTTTTGATCTCCTCCTTATCGACTTGTTCTACGCTGTTTGATTGATATTTGAAAATGAATTTAAGAAGTTGAACGAATTGGAAACATCGTAGAAACGTTAAAATAGATGGAAGCGCGTTTGCCGCGAAGCATAACAAAATACCGTAAGAAAGATTCGTAAAACATACATCTTGAAGTTGTTAACCGTGTTACAAAATAATCGTCAGTTTTTGTCGAGACTATGAAAACTTTGTCTGGACACTTTTGTAGGATGGTAGTTAACCTTGGAGCCGGATAATTGAAGTAACCTACTTATTTAAATACTGTATATTGTACAACGAAATAATTGTGCGATTCTTAAAATTATTATTATTCATTACAATATAATCATTACAAGTTATAATATTTCGGACATTAGCCATCGTGAGTTAAAATTAAGAAACACGAAGTTTCGACCTCTATAGAACTACAGGTCGTTTTCAGGCAAACAAAAAATTAATACAAAGATAAAGCTATCACTAACAGATAGATATCGTCAAATCTCCAATTCTTAGTTAAACAAATATTTTGCTAAAAAATAATACTACTAATAATAAAACAGTACTCACCATTCCAGCAAGGAAGGATTCCTCCTGTGGTTGCAACGTAGCATATATTTGTTTAACTAAGATTTGGAGTTTTGACGATATCTATCTGTTAGTGATAGATTTATCTTTGTATTAATTTTTTGTTTGCCTGAAGACGACCTCTGATTGTACAGAGGTCGAAACGTCGTGCTTCTTAATTTTAACTCCCGATGGCTGATGTCCGAAACCTTACAATTTGTAATGAAATAATTGTGATTCAAAGTCAGGTCGCGTCATGCGGCCACGACAACTCGGCTCACATAAATATTTTCAATTCCATTTCTAGGTTATCGGCTTCCGTTTCCTCTGATATCAACACATGTTGACATTTTAGCGGTGAATTGAGAATTTATATGGTTAGCTGTCGTCTGTGTACTCATTTTTGTTTCTGTTTTTATGTACATAAATTTTATTTTGTGACGTTCGTTGCGTTTACTTGAGTCAAGTAGCACACGGATTTGTGATCGGTCGAGTAGGCCTAATCATAATTTTATACTAAACAGTCAGCTGATTTGTGGTGTATATTTGGTACGTTTACTTTGAAAAGACATCTGACTATACGAGATGTTTTTTTTTTTTGGCGATTTAATTACGGCTACCGCCGCCTCTCGCATCCTAGCTTCCACTGGCGCCGGTCTGAACAGTCCTGTTCTGTAAGTCCTCTTGCATTCATTGGATCTTCGACGTCCATTTGCATGAATGTTTAGATCTTCCGTGTGAGGCATGGACAATCACACAGAAAACAGCCTACATAGTAGGCAGCTTTGAAAGGAAAATCCTCAGACGTATTATAGGCCCAATAAAAGAAAATGGATCATGGAGACTGAGATACAACAATGAACTGTATCAAATATATAAAGAGATACCAGTCTCAAAATTTATAAGAATGCAAAGATTGCGTTTGGCCGGACATGTTATGAGAACGGAATATGGAAGGAACCCCAAAAGGGCTCTGCTGGGTACATGGGAGGGAACGAGACCTAGAGGCAGACCGAGGAAGAGGTGGGAAGATGGCGTTGCAGAGGACGCGAGGGACATGGGGATAAGAAACTGGAGGAGGGCTGCAATGGATAGAGTAAATTGGAGGCGGAGATTGGTGGAGGCCAGGGCCCGACTTGGGCTATAGCGCCATAGGAGGAGAAGGTTTAGATCTTCCTTTTTTTCTTCTAGAGGGTGGAGTCCATTCCCATATCTTCCTTGGCCATCTCTCATGCGACATTCTTTTTAGGTGTCCGAACCAATTCAGTCTTCGTGCTTCTATTGTTTCATATTGTCAAGGTCGATTCCCATCGCTTGTCTTGTCTCTACATTTCTCACTCTATCTAGTCTTGTTAGTCTACAGCACCTCCGCCAGTAATCCATCACCATAGCTCTTATTATGGATTTATTTCTTTTATTAATTTCCCACAGTTCTACTCCATATAGGCATATACTTTCGACTAGTTTTATATATTCTGATTTTATTGTTTTTTGTTAACTACGAGATGTTAACACAAACACTACGAGATGTGTTTGTTTAAATAGTAGATCGGAAACTTTCATCTGCCGTGGCTCTACAACCCTTGGTCGGTCTTGGCCTGCTCCAAGAGTCGATTCTATTTTTTCCTATTGCGTGCCTTAGCTTTCCAGTTTCTTATGTTCAGCTTTCTGAGGTCCTCCTCTATCTGGTCTCTGAATCTACTTCGGGGTCCTGCCCCTTTTTCTACTACCCATTGGTTTCTGGTAAAAATATGTTTCGTAGGTTGTCCTTCCCCAATTCTCTCTATGTGTCCAACCCACCTTAGCCTATTATTGTGATATTATCCTGACAATGTCCGGCTCTTTGTAAAGATGTTATAGTTCATAATTATAGCGCCTGCCCCACATTCCATTTTCTTGTACTACTCTAAATATTGTTCTTAGAATCCGTCTTTCACAGCAACCTAGAAGTCTCTCGCTATTTTTTGTCATTGTACAGGTTTCTGAAGCATATGTCATCACTCGCGGGATAAGTGTTTTGTAAATTTTGCATTTCGTGCGTCTTGAGATGAAGCTATATGCCAGGTGCTTTTTTAATCCATAATATGTTTTATTTGCTAGATATATTGGTCTTCTTATTTCAGTGTTGGTGTGGATCGAAAACTTAAAATGGATTTAATTGCGTATTGCATATAATTCAATGTTCCACCGTTTCGCGTTGAGATGACAACGCGCGGTTCAAATCGTCCTTACGTCGCTATGACCCGGTTACAAACGTCGGCATATCGACTGTCCGAATTTGTTTTCGTTTGTCCCGAACGAAAGTCAGGCATCTCCCCGTGGCTACGGCTTTGTCAATCCAGCGCCTGTTAAATACCCAGTCAGATAGATGGAATCAACTGGAGTCGCCTTGGCTGCGTTGTCGTCCTAGGCACGGGAAACCGCGAGGTGTGGCAAATGCTACCTTGCGGGAACCATTCATCTGGGCGCGGCAGCTCTACGTTCCGGTAGACGCCACAAGGCGGCCGCGCCAATCGTCCAGGGCAGTACTGTTCTAAGCTCCTGAAGATGAAACCTCGAGGGAACCACGGAGCTGTACCTCGGACATGGGGCCAGGCCGGTGCACTTGGACACAATAATCAAAATTCAAAATTAAACAGTTCGTAACTGTTTGAGTTGCCTCGGATGCACTGTCATCCTAGGCGCGGCAGCTCCGCTTTTCGGCCGACGTCGCAAGGCGGCCGCGCGTATCGTCCACGCCAGTGCTGTTCTAAGCTTCTGAGGATGAAATCTTGAGGTAACCACGGAGCTGTACCTCAGACGTGGGGTCAGGTTGGTGTACTTGAACATAATAACACAAAATTCAAAATTGAACAGTTTGTAACCGTTAGTCGAACCGTTTCAGCTGCGCTGTGGTAAGAAACCGTGGGTGTACAAGTGTGTGACTGCGGGAGCCATCCATGTGGGTGTCCCAGCTGATCGATCCGGACGTATATAACATTACAAAAAATCTGAAAATTGAGATACCTTTATAATTGTAGTAGCGTTTTGAGTGTATAAGTTGCTTACCTTGCGTGCTAAAATTTCAGATTATAGGTTTTGAGATAATGGGTCTCAAAGTTGATGAATTTAACATGATAAGCATAGCCGGTTACGAGTGCCCTTAACCCAGTTACGTAACCAGGGGTTCAATTACCCCCTTATAAGCGTCGTAAATCAAACAAATCAGTGAAGAAAAAGAATACATTTACAAAACCAAGTTAGATTATCTTAGTAAAGCCTAATGTACTACTAGTTATGTTAGGCCAGGTTTGACCAGGCTTTTACATTTCTCATAATTTAGTTATTGATTACGCATACTAGAAAACCTTTTGGTATTGATAAGAAGAATAACATTACTTTATTGATTCGAATAATTGCTTAAATGGCTTTAGTTTTTCAAACATAGTAAACGTAGCCGATTACGAGTATCCATAAAGGAATCGTTTAAGAGATGGCCTGCACAATAAGTCTGTAATTATGAATAAAATCCATACGGTAGAATTGAGGAATTAAAAGTTGTTCACGGAGCGTGGTAGAGTATGTTACCACAAAATCAGAAAACAAAGTCATCGATTCTTTGGTTGTAAAACCTTTTCTTCCGGTGGAAGCAGAACGCTGCTCTTAGAGTTTGTTAACGTTAGTGTTCTTGAGTAATCGAATTGAAGAAAATTTTGTTTCAATAGATTGTCGTCATCAATAGGTTCGCAGTGGGATACCAAGATTTACTTACATGGAACTAACTATACGACTGACCGACTAGTCAGGTATGACGTAGGGCACTGTCACCGCTGGCATTGTTATAGCAATAGATTTATACTGTAACCGGAGCTCCAGTCTGGCCGTCTTCGCGGAATCACATGCGTACAGATATTATTTGCTGTCGCTCTCTCTCTCTCTCTCTCTCTCTCTCTCTCTCTCTCTCTCTCTCTCTCTCTGTAAGTGTTACTTATTAACTCATTGGCCGGGTATGTTGCAACACCAGGAGACGCACAGACTCTTGGTTCTACAGTCGGATGAGCCAATGGGCTAGACAGGGAAATACATTGCGCATATGGGGTTTACGTTCGCTACTATTACGTCACTTGAAAACCTCGACTGATAAAAGTGAAGTACAATAGATAAGTCTACAAAATGTACACAGTACTAACAGTATTTTAATTCTTCGGTAGGCCTATATTTTAAATAAATTTAGCCCAAAAAATGAGCCGGTAAAAATAAAATATCGGTATGGAGAACCATACATGACTTCCATATTCTAAGATTTATATTTAAAATCATTTTCAGCCAAACAGCCAGGCTGTGTCTTACCTGCCTTTTTATTGCTGTATTAAATGAAAAATATTATATTACATTAAAATGAAAAAATTATAATTTTATTGCCTGGCAACAAAATTATTTTATTTTTAACAATTACCATTGTTTCAAAAAGTTTAAATAAATTTTCAAGTACTTTACTCTTGTTAAAACGTAAAAGGTTGCAGGTAAACTACCCCTTCCCCTTAACCGATCTTCACCAAAATCGAAAGTCATTGAGACCTCTACAATTCAGGGACGTATGCAAAAAATTATTTGATTCTGTTTGAATTTGCGGCTGTTATCGTTTGCCATAGAAAATACGCTTGATAAAAAAAACGTTGCAGGTAAACTACCCCTTCCCCTTAACCGATCTTCACCAAAAACAATAGGTCTTGAGTACTCTACAAATCAGGGCTGTATGCAAAACATTATTTGATTCTGTTTGAATTTGCGGCTGTTATCGTTTGCCATAGAAAATACCCTTGTTAAAAAAACGTTGCAGGTAAACTACCCCTTTCCCTCAACCGATCTTCACCAAAAACAATAGGTCTTGAGAACTCTACAATTTAGGGCTGTATGCAAATAATCTTTTGATTCTGTTTGAATTTGCGGCTGTTATCGTTTGCCATAGTAAATACCCTTGTTAAAACATAAAACGTTACAGGTAAACTACCCCTTTCCCTTAACCGATCTTCACCAAAAACAATAGGTCTTGAGTACTCTACAAATCAGGGCTGTATGCAAAACATTATTTGATTCTGTTTGAATTTGCGGCTGTTATCGTTTGCCATAAAAAATACCCTTGTTAAAAAAACGTTGCAGGTAAACTACCCCTTTCCCTCAACCGAACTTCACCAAAAACAATAGGTCTTGAGAACTCTACAATTTAGGGCTGTATGCAAATAATCTTTTGATTCTGTTTGAATTTGCGGCTGTTATCGTTTGCCATAGGAAATACCCTTGTTACAACATAAAACGTTACAGGTAAACTACCCCTTTCCCTTAACCGATCTTCACCAAAATCAACAGATCTTGAGAACTCTACAATTCAGGGCTGTATGCGAAACATTATTTGATTCTGTTTGAATTTGCGGCTGTTATCGTTTGCCAAACAAACAAAATTACCCTTGCTAAAAAAAACCGTTGCAGGTAAACTACCCCTTTCCCTCAACCGATCTTCACCAAAAACAATAGGTCGCGAGTACTCTGCAAATCAGGGCTGCATGCAAAAAATTATTTGATTCTGTTTGAATTTGCGGCAGTTATCGTTTGCCATAGAAGAAAAATCTACAGACAGACACACAGACAGACACATAGACAGACAGACAGACACACACACAGACACTTTTCGGAAAACGACTTTTTTTCATGTTTTGAGTGTAGTAGACTCAGAATCTGCAATAATCTCGAACACGATTTTTTTTGCCATCACCATACTTCCATTCCTTAAGGAATATGGAAGTAAAAACGTAAACCCATCGCACACTCGATTTAGTACGTATTAAAATATAAACTGTCCTTACGCAGGATTTTCTTCCTCTTTAAAAATAATTTTTTTTTGTTCATGCAGTTCAGACCACGTACATGGTGTACACGATATTTCAGTTTAATAAAATTTCATATCAAATTTTTACTTCCATATTCCTTAAGGAAATGGAAGTATGGCGATGGCAAAAAAAATCGTGTTCGAGATTATTGCAGATTCTGATTGTACTACACTCAAAACATGAAAAAAAATCGTTTTTCGAAATGTGTGTGTGTGTGTGTGTGTGTGTGTGTGTGTGTGTGTGTGTGTGTGTGTGTGTGTGTGTGTGTGTGTGTGTGTGTGTGTGTGTGTGTGTGTGTGTGTGTGTGTGTGTAGATTTTTTTTCTATGGCAAACGATAACAGCCGCAAATTCAAACAGAATCAAATAATGTTTCGCATACAGCCCTGAATTATGGAGTTCTCAAGACCTATTGTTTTTGGTGAAGATCGGTTAAGGGAAAGGGGTAGTGTACCTGCAACGTTTTATGTTTTACGAGTAACAAGAGTATTTTCTATGGCAAACGATAACAGCCGCAAATTCAAACAGAATCAAATAAATTTTTGCATACACCCCTAAATTGTAGAGTTCTCAAGACCTATTGTTTTTTATGAAGATCGGTTAAGGGAAAGGGGTAGTTTACCTGCAACGTTTTATGTTTTAACACAATTTATGTCGAATTGGCGTCGTTCGACATAACTAATTTATACACGAACATCCCAGTCATAGATACATTACAGATTTTGAGAAACAATTTATCTGACAATAGTTGCATGAACACACAGACAATAAATGAGTTAATTAAATTACTCGAGGTTATTTTGAAACAAAACTATTTCACTTTTAATGGCTCGTTTTACATTCAAAATGATGGCCTAGCTATGGGCTCACCCCTCTCCGGCCTACTGGCCGATATTGTAATAATAATAAAAAAGATTGATGTGTGTGTTCTTAAATTGGTGTGTATTTATTGGTGTGTAATTGGTGTGGCTCTCGACGTCTTACTGGCCTGAAACACTTCCTTAAGTTTCCCAGCTGGTCGAGTCCCAATGGTAGCAAGACTGGTTGAGTAGCGTAATGTTGATGAAGAAATGTATGTTCAGCTTCACCGAAAGTTTCAAAACAAAAGTTATTGTTTTGAAGAAAATTTTAAAAAAAATTATGTTTATAAAAAAAAATAATTAAAAAAAAAATTTAATTTTATTAATTAATTAATTATAATCAATTAATTAATATAGGGCTGTGAAGTTTTAAAAAGTGTAATGCTCTTCTGAAAATTTTTATTAAAGTTTTGGTATATTTTAAATAAACTATCACCACTCATAAGATTGTCTTCAAACCAATCGATACTTGTTTACCTTTTTATTTTTTTAGGTTATCTTCAATTATAGGTGGTAAGTCCTGATAGATTATTAATTATAATTATATTAATGATAACTAGTAATATTTATGAAATGAAGAACTATTTAGTGTTGAAGAATATTAATGTTTTATTAATTAATAGCAATTTGACTCTTATCGATTATTATCGACTCTCAGGTTATCGAAAAAGTTACAAAGTATATTATATAAAAATTATACAGGGTTCTTTAAACAGCCAATTATTATCAAAGTCAGAGAAATCGGGCTAATATTTAAAAAGTATAACGTTACAATCAAATTAATAATTATTACTAAACACAGACATTGAATAATAATTTGAAAATAAAATAATTGTTTTCACCAAACAGTTGGGTTGAACTAGGAGGCGTTGCTCTGGCGAAGACGACCAATATTGCAAATGGCTGCCGTGAAGTTAGTAAAATGTCATTCGTATATTCGACGTTCCAAATAAAAGATTTTCCTGTAGTATTCCTGTTGTGGTGTCTGCGAATCTCTTGTTAAATGTTGTGTAGTGCCTAGTGTACTGTTTCTGGGTTGTATTTAGTGTATCCGTGTAATTATTAGTTCAAACACTTTCCCCGATTCCGTCACTAATTTGGGTTAATGTATTATACAGTTTTCTAGTGTTTTGTGGTGTTTTTCGGAGTAGATATGTATTGTTCTGTGTTATGGAGTGTTTCTTGATTGTTTCCGTTATAATATGAGAGTTTTAGAAGTATTTTACAAGTCACTCGCGATTTCACAATAACGTACTATACACTCGCTTTATATGACTATTATAAGTTAGGTTAGGCACGTTACAAAACGTTTGTCATGTTAACCGTTCAAATACCAATAATTAACTAACTGTTTCCTCCAGTTTCAATTAAACTCTTAGCCAATATAATATTATTCTTAACATTGTTCAAATATATTTTCATATCCTGTGCACACTTTAATATTTCACTATATAAATACCTAAACTTGGGTTATTTATCAATTTTATTCACTAGATGTTATTTAAATTAATCTTTCAGTTCATTCAGCTTATTTTCAGATTAAATAATGCCGTTTCATAGTGTTTTCTGTCCAAAAAATAGTAATTTTACTTTCAGTTTGGTATACTCTGAAAAGTCAAAACATACTTCCTGTCATTATGTAAATTCAGCCATTTTATCAGTTATATTTAATATTAATAATCCTATATTGTATTAAAAGGTTTATATTCCCTGATTTTCTAGTAATTAATTGAATTAGTTGTATTCTGAAACATTATTCTGGAATATATGACTCCCATGTCTAAATTTCTGAGTTTAGTCATTTTCATTTTTATTTATAATTCTGAATATAATTTATTAAAATCTTCCTAAATGGTATGTGCAATTATATGGCTTGATCTCAAGTTTATTTTGTCTAAACCCCTTTTGTTTATTTGCATTTAGATGAGCAATTTCTCTGTTTTGATTAAGTTTGGTTTCCATACTTTTGGCCTATGATTTTTTTAACAATTTTTCTTACAAAATATTTTACAAACAATATATGATGTGTGATACCCTCTCTGACTTTTACATATAGTATTATAAATTAAACATGTTTTCAAATTACACAAAAACAATTAGTATTGGTTACAATACAAATAATAGTTAAAACAAATAAAGAATATTTTTTTAAATAAATGGTTGTCTTCAAGTCAGACATTTTACAACAAAATCCTTATTTCTAACATGGAAATATGGTTTACAAAAAAGGTTTTTTACTAACTAACATCTTAATTACTCTCGACTATTTACAAGTAGTAACTATTTTTATAGTTCTGATGTTAGTTGTATCAGACCCAAACAAATGGCCTTATATCTAAAACATTTTTAAACATTCTTATATTATATACATAAAAACCTTATATTTATATTCTTATTTCTAACTATTATTATAAGTAGGATTCTACAGTTTTTATACCGTCTTTTATACATTGTCTTTGGGGAATTGTACCCTGTCATTAATAAATAAATAGTATGAATTGTTCAAAAAGTATTATGAAATCTGTTTTTCTTTTTTCATGTAAAATAAAATGTTATTTTAAACAGATTCATGTCTTATGAACAACATATTGTCACAGTACACATTTCAAGTCATTGAAAAATGCATATTTCATTGCATTCAATGTTTGTGATTGCCAAGAATGAAACACAAGGTTCATTTTTTATAATACCCAAAACTATCACTGGTTCACTTTGCACTTATATATTATGTTAATGCTAAATGGTCGTATAGTCTTATTAACATAATAAATTGGTTAGCGTTTTTCAATGGAGATTTGTTCCATGGGTACTATATTATTGTTTCATCTTAGTTCACAGGCAACTTTTACTTTATACACTTCTCTCTCTTAAATTTGTATACATGTGGTTTTCAATTCGTTATACTTTTATTTTTAAATATTTATTTTGGGGATATAGGGATTTGGGTGTCTTTTATAAGAGCATGACATCTTCTTCAGGATGCTGCCTTCTTCTTCTTTCATCAGTCTTCTTTTCTCCTACCTTCTGGGACTGGTATCTTCTCCATCTTCTTGATGATGCCATCAGGTTTCTTGGGATCTTCTCCATCTTCTTCTTTATTTCAGAAATACACAACCTGTATTGGTTGATCTTGGCTTATTTTAGGGTTTCTATTCTATTTATTCTCCCTCGTTGTGGGTTTGGTCATATTGTGTACTGCTTGGTTATTTACTTTCTTACCTTCCTGGGTTATACCTTGAAAACCTTTGGTTATGAGACTGGTTTTGGATGACTCATCACTAGTAACTCCTTTTATTTGAACTTGTATTTTCTTTATAATAATGATTTCTTTCCACAGTTGCTATGAATTAATCTATTTATATTAAACTTAATGCTTTCTTCCAAATTTAAATATTATAACTTCATTATTCTAATGATCAATTGCCATTCAATGTTATGCATACATCTGTCACGCTACAGATTGCTCTCCTCCAGAAGTAATTATTTCAGACATGTTTATGGATGAAATAATTTCTTATGATAATTTCATCATTTCTTATAATTCATTTTCTTCTCCATTTTTATATCGACTTTTTTATAATTAGAGTTTAATTAATTTTATATATATAATTATTTGTTTTACTACTGATCCTTTTCGGATAGTTAGTGTCTTCTGAGATATATTATTATTGTAATACATTTTCTTTCTTTATCAACTTCGTGTTGCATCCTTGGGATATTAATTCCCTAACATTCCCTATCACGTGGGCTGGGGCAGATCAGAGGGGCACTGTACGCTACTTCTCTGCTGGCCATACACCACTTCTATAAATTGAGTACAGAGGCATATCCATCCCTGCTCAAAAAAAAAAACATAATGCTGCTGGAATTATCTTCAGTCAGTCATCGAATAAATAAATAAAAAGTAGTCTCATTTTCGACTAATAAAAATATCTTTGGATTCTCCACTTCGTAGTCTCTCAGATTATCTCACATTTTCTATCTTAATAAATCTTCATAATTATTATTATACTCATTACATATATATTTTTTCAAAACTCTTAACTTGTCTGATATATTTATTTTTATTATGGTTGAAAACCTTTCTTTTAATAATTCTGGTTACTGTTTACAGTGTAACTCTCTTTCTTCTTCATCTGAATTCTCTTTATACTTTCTTCTGGTTACTCATAGTATTAGCATGGTCTTTATAAATAGTCTTTCGTATTCATTATTTGAATGGTCTTAATATATTATATTTAATTTTTTAACATTGTATCTTTACATTAGATATACAGGTTGTTATATTGATCATTTTATTTAAACATTTTGGTTCTTTCCTTTCTCTTAGAAAGTTATTAATCCGCCTTCGCATTCATTAGCATTAATTCATTTATATTATATTTCATGTGGTATTTCTTCTCTTTGCATTTCATATAGGTCTTATTATTATCATTTGTTCAAAATCATCTTCTCCATCTGTTTGGTATGAGTTGTTCTTCTTTGCTCTTAATTAACTGTTTTCATTATCGTTTCATAATTAATTAGTCTCTTTGCTTCCAAATTTTTTCCTTCTCTGGCATATTACACTCTTTTTTGTTATTCTTCTCTACTCCTTCAAATGCTATTGTGAATGTCTAGCATTTATTCTGGATTAACGTTAATTCTCTTTTCTGAATTAATCACTTTATTTTCTTCTCAATTCAATTATAATTGACACATAATTATTTTTTGGAACTTGGTTAGTTTTAATGTAAAATTCAAACTATTCTTTTTATTTAATTGAAAAATATTTCTCATAAATCCTTGTAATATGTTGATCTTATCTTGTTTCAAAGTTCTGACGTTCTATCAACATTCAAATTCTGTTTAATTCATTTATTCCCAGAATTGTTTCATTCAGAATTGTTTATAGTACTGTGATTTTACTATTATTTCTGAATGTTTTGGTATTTCTCCAAATTCAAATTCTTCTTAATTATTTACCATAAAGTTTTCTCACAAACTTAGTTATAGTAAGTTGGTCTTACTTCATTTTTAAATTTTTTGTATATTAAATTCAAAATTCCTTTCTTCTTAATTCTTCCAAAATGTTTTTCTCATAATTCAGTGGTAGTAAGCTGTGCTTGCTCAATTTTAAATTTTTATAATTAATAAGTTCAAAATTCAAGATTCTCTCTTTTTCTCTTTCTTCCATAAAGTTTTGTTCCAAATTATCAGGTTGTAGTAAGATGTACTTACTCAATTTAAAATTTTTATAATTATATTTCAATTCAAAAGTCTTTCTTTTTCTTTCTTCCATAAAGTTTGTTCCAAAATTATTAGGTTGTAAGTAGTTCTTACATATTTAGGATTTTTCAAAATTAAATTAAAAAATTCTTCTTCTTTTAATTCTCCAGAATGTTCTCAAAATATTAGGTTGTAAGATGTACTTACATTATTTTAAAATTTTAAAAAAAATTAAATTCAAAATTCTAAAACTCACAACTCATTCTTCATAATATTTCTTCATAGAAGCTTGATTGTACACTCCTTTGATTTTTCCTGAAACGATTTCCTTCAACTCATATGTATTGTTATGCTTATCATTTACCACAACATATGGGCCAGTGTAAAGTAATAGTAGTTTTTTGGTTATGCCTTCTAAAGTGCTAGGCAGCTCTCTATTTCTTAGGAGGACTTTTTCACCCTCTTTATATGTTACAATCCGCCCTATTGCCTTCTGGTATTTTGCTTGCCGTTTTTCCTGATCTTCTGCTACCTTATTGTAAAACTTCAGCTGGTTGAATTTCCTATTGTTCGTTGGAAATTCAATGATTTGTTCAATGTCTCGGGGAGTCGGCTTTTCATACATGGCTGAGTATGGTGGAATTCCTATAGCTGGATGGTGGGCGTAAGTTAGGAATGTTTCTGTCGCTGCTAGGTACTCTTGCCACTTTTTCTGTTGGTTGTGACAGTACGTGCGCAATATCCTACCCACTTCTCTCAGTACTCTCTCAGCCGGATTGCTACTTGGGTGGTAGACTGATGTCTTATACGTTTTGACCCCAAGTGCTAATAAAGTGTCTCGCCATCTCCTCCCCTTAAATTGCGTACCATGGTCGGTAATAATAGAAGATGGTCTACCGATCTCTGGGATATACAAATCGATAATCACCGCCAAAACCTTTGCTGTTGTTGCCCGATTAACCGGATATAGCTTTATATACTTGGTGTAGTGATCCATTATGATTACCAAGTATTTATATCTGTGTCGACCACCGCTACGGGGAAATGGCCCGCATATATCCAAAAACACTTTTTCCAGTTTTGTGTTGGAAGTTATTGGTATCATGATACCCTCTGTCTTTTCATTGTTTATTTTGGCACATTGGCAGATCTTACAGGATTTGATGTATGTTCTCACCTTGCGGTTGATATTCTTGATCTTACAGTTTTCTTCTAGAGCCTGTATCACTTTTAACGCTCCCATATGACCATACCTGACATGGTAATCGATGATGACCTCCTTTTCGATTTGGTGTGGGATTATCACCTTCCATGTCTCATCGTCCAAGGCGGTTTTTATGAATAAAATTCCCTTGTTAAGGTGGTAATATTTAGAAATGGTTTCATCATTGGCTTCCAAACGACTCACAATGTTTTTCAGCTTAGGATCAGACTGCTGATGGATTCGGATATTTATTAACAAAGCTTGTAAATCGGCTCTGGTCGTGAATATGTTATAAATTTTTACTAAGCTCTCCTTCTCTCCCTCGAAAGTCTGATGTTCCAGATTTATACGTGACAACACATCCGCTACCACGTTCTTCTTTCCTGGAATGTATTCCCATTTCAGGTCATATTCTTGTAGGGCGAGTACCCACCTAACCAATCGGCCGTGACTCAATTTGCACCTACGAAGGAACGAGATGGATTTATGATCAGTTCGTACCGTGACTTGATATCCGAGAATGTACGTCCGGAACTTGCTGCATGCGAACACCACGCTCAACAATTCCTTTTCTGTCACACTGTAGTTCTTTTCGCACTGGTTCAGTGTGCGACTAGCGAAGCTTATTACCAGATGTTGTCCCTCCTCATCTTCCTGGTATAATGTCGTTCCTAAGCTTAAGTCGCTAGCGTCACAGTTTAGAAAGAACGGTTTCTTAAAATCTGGGTGACGAAGTATCACACTCTCCAGAAACTTCTCTTTTATCAAGCGGAAAGTAAGGTCTTGATCTTCACCCCAAGTCCATTTGTTTTTGGCAGATAACTGTGGTTGAAACTTGGCGGTCAACTCGGAATATCGGCTCTGAAACTTCCTGTAATAGTTACAGAGTCCGAGGAAAGATTGCAATTGTTTCCTGTTTCTTGGTTGCGGGAACCTCTGAATTGCCTCCACTTTCTCTGCTGATGGGGTAATACCTCTGTCGTCTAGGTTGAAGCCTAAGAATTGTACCTCGCGCGCTATGAACTTGGATTTCTCCAACTTCAGTGTTATGTTGTTCTGCGCTAGTTTGTTTAGTACAAATTCCACTCTGTAACAGTGCTCCTCCCAGGTTCCGGATGTAATTAGTAAATCGTCAACATAGACGGTGGTAAATTGGAGCGCTTCTTGTCCAAGAATCTGGTCGATGCATGCCACAAATATGGCGACAGAATTGACAAGTCCGAAGGGCAGTCTCTTGAACTGGTAATTGCGCCCTTCGAAAATGAACGCTACATACTGGCGGCTTTGTGGATGCAGCTCTACCTGCCAATAACCACAGACCGTATCCCAGGTGCTAATAAATCTAGTACCATGAAAACGTTTTAAAATCTCTTCTATTTCACCGGGAGATGTTCTGTCATTCACAATTGTCTTGTTCAACTCACGCGCATCTAAACAGAGCCGGACTTGTCCGTCTTTCTTCGGAACAGCAATAATTGGACTAGTGTAAGGTGATTGACTAATCTCAATTATGTCGTTTTCTATCATCTTGTTTATCTCTGTTCTCACGGCTTCTTTGAGCGACTGCGCTATTGGATATGACCTCCGGTTAAACTCTACGTTTTCTTTAAAACGAAGTTGGCACTGGTAGTTTTTTACCTTCCCTGGTTCATCAGAAAACACCGCCTTGTATTTCTCATATATAGCGATTAGACGATCAGCCAGATGTGTTGGTATTTTCTTGTTATCGCTTCCGCACTGGAAATTCCGTATTTCTTGGATCTTAACTGACCATAAATCCTCTCCTCCATGATTGTATATTATGGGTTTATAAAGGGGGCTGTTTCTAATAACATTTATTTTACGAAGTTGTTGATGTATAGGGCTGGGAAGTATAGTTGTGCCTCCTACCAGATCTGCGGTCCATGTTACTCCGTCTGGGAAAAGTGATACTTTATTTAAATTAAGATCGATTACTGCCGAATATCTACGAAGAATATCGCAACCGACTAAGATGTCAAATGGTAATCCGGTGGCGATTAAAAATTCCATGTCTAAAGCTATATCACGGCTAACGACACTTAAGGAAACTTGCTTCCTAATGGTTTTATTCTGGCGGCCAGTTGCACCTACCAACACAATGTTGTTGACTGGTAACATTGGCAAAGTTTTTCCACATGTACATTGTATTCTCTCCAACTCATTGGAGTTTATTATTGAAATATTAGCTCCTGTGTCTATCATTATTTTGGCGGGAACTCCTTCCACCTCCGCTGTTATATAAATTATCTCATTATTACTGTTGCTGAGACTCTTCTCGTTCTCTTCCAAAAGTTCAGTTCGTATGTCTTTCAGATAATGGTTACTTATAATAGTGATATTCTTATTATTGTTTGCTTGTTGCAAATCATCCTTTTCTAACCCAGGAAGTATAAGCAGTAACGGGTCATCGTTGTTGATTACTGCCTCCTCTCGTTTAAAGTATTTTGTTCATTGTTTGTGTTATTATTGACCGAGGCATCGTTCGGGAAACTCTGGTTTGTTTCCTGACGTTCTGTACTCTGGTTGATGTTTAACGCCCTGTTCTGTTGTCTGCCAAGATCTTCCAGGCTGATACTTCGTCTTTCCTGTTCGTGTCTTGGGCCGTCGCGTTCCGCACTCCTCCATCTTCGGTCGGCGCCGTGGAAGCTGCTCCTCCTCGGTTGATAATATCTCCTGGGTCCGCGATCTTCTGCTCTTATAAAATTTACCCTAGGACGCGACACTCGGTTATTACTATTGCTATTATTGTTATTATTAAAATTATTATTATAGTAATTTCGGTTAGGTGGGTAAGGTCTGTCACCATTATTGTTGGGATATGGATTTCTCTGACTGTATGGGACATTATGATTTTGTTGATAAAAATTGTTTCTATTATTTGGGTAGGGGTTGTTATTCCTCACGCCGTTAAAATTACCGTTAAACTGGTTATTACGCGGCTGGTTGTTAGGGCCGTCGTAATTATTGGGCTGGTTCCGGTTACTTGCATGGTTATTGCCGTTATTAGGGGTAGGTAGTCGGCCTTGCTTCTGGTCTCTCATTTCTCTTTCTGCTCTGCCGATAATACTCTTCGTTCTCGTATCCCTCCAATAACTCGGCCATTCCCTGGATCGTCTTGATCTGGCTACCTCTCCGGGCCCTGATAATGTCCTCATCATAGTGATATGATATCTTGTTCACTAAACATTCTTCTGGGATTGCTGGCTCAAGGTGTTTTGCCATACACACCTTCCCCAAGAAATATGCCGTCATACTGCTACCTAATTGTGACCTGTATCTTCCATTACAAATATTGTCACGGATCAAGTTCTGGGTGGTCTCAGACCAGTATTTTGTCTTAAACGTTTTCCGGAATTGTTGGTAGTCGGAAATTTCACTCCGGTTGGCCATCCACCAATTATCTGTTATGTCTCGGAAAGACTCGTCGAATATCTCCCTGCTATGGCTCCATTGAGTAATTTTATGCTTGGTCAAATATTCTTCTACCCTAGCCAGGAACTCCATCGGCTTGCGTTTGTATTGCCGGAAGTTGAGCCACTCTCGGCTTTCGTTGACGGGCAATCCAGTGAAATGAGTCGGTCTGTTTCTTATTGCTTCCATCTCCTCTCGGCTTTGTCGCACCTGACCGGTGATATTGGCCATGGTCTCTTGTATATCATTACATCGTTCTGTGACCTGGTTGCGTACTTTTCCGAATTCTTCTTGATTTTCCTTCCTCTGTTCTTCTACCTTCCTACGATCATGTTCTTCGATATTTGTGAACTTGATGTTCACCACTTCTTTAAACTCATTCACCTCCTTTTCGGTCTGGTTGCACTTTCCATCAATCTCTCGAATCTGTCGATTGACCATTATATTTTCTTCTTCCATCTTCTTATCCATCGCTTTTTTGTTAACATTGATTTCCTTATTCATTTCTTCTCGCAACAATTCCATTCTTTCGTCCAGTTTGTCCAAATTCTCCTGATTTACCTCCCTTAATTCTTCTCTTAAAATTTGATTGTCCTCTCTTAATTCTTCCAATTTCTCCCCCATCTTCTCTTCCAACTTCTTGTTATCTTCTTTCAACTCTTCCTTCAATTGTCGGTTGTTCTTCTCTATCTTCTTCCTGGTTTCATCTATTTTCTGATTGGTGTTTTCAATTTTATTAATCAATTCTTCTTTAGTCGATTTGAATTCTTCCTTGAACGATTGGTTGTCTTCCTTCAATTCTTCTAACTTCTTCCCCATCTCTTCTTCCATCTTCTTGCTGTTTTCTTCCATCTTCTTGCTATTTTCTTCCATCTTCTCTTCCATCTTCTTGTTGTCTTCCTTCAATTCTTCCATGTTCTTGTTCATCCCAGTCAACTCTTCTTTTGTGGATTGGTTATCCTTCTTTAATTCTTCCAGCTTCTTGTTTGTCGTTTCGATTTTATTTCCTAAATCTTCCTTTAAAGACTGGCTATCACTTCCCATTTTCTTACTATTCTCGTCCATTTTCTTGTCCATTCCTTCCATCTTTTTATTGGTTCCTCCAATGTCTCCCTTCAAATCTTCCATTTTTTTATTCATTTCCATTATCACTCTAAACATCTCTTGCATTGTTGTGTCTTCTGCTTGTGAGGGTTTTTCCAATTGTTCCTTCCGGACATTGACTTCCTCTGTCTGAGTAGGCATCTCAGGTTGTTCCCCTGGTTGTTCATGTTGTTTGGACAACACTGGTGGCAACGAACTTTCCGCGTCTATTGGCGTTGCTTCCTTGTTGTCCATGTCAACTTCTATTTCTTTCTCGGCCTCCGCCGCCCGTTTCTTAGATGTTGCACGTCGTTGCATTTTCCCTTGAAATTCTCTGGCTTTGTAGCTGTTGCCTAGCTCCAACTAGTGATTGGGAAGAATGTATTGGCCTTCCAATCGCTAATTAAAGCCCCTAAAGTTGTGCGCCAATTTGTAATAATAATAAAAAAGATTGACGTGTGTGTTCTTAAATTGGTGTGTATTTATTGGTGTGTAATTGGTGTGGCTCTCGAGGTCTTACTGGCCTGAAACACTTCCTTAAGTTTCCCAGCTGGTCGAGTCCCAATGGTAGCAAGACTGGTCGAGTAGCGTAATGTTGATGAAGAAATGTATGTTCAGCTTCACCGAAAGTTTCAAAACAAAAGTTATTGTTTTGAAGAAAATTTTAAAAAAAATTATGTTTATAAAAAAAAATAATTAAAAAAAAAATTTTAATTTTATTAATTAATTAATTATAATCAATTAATTAATATAGGGCTGTGAAGTTTTAAAAAGTGTAATCCTCTTCTGAAAATTTTTATTAAAGTTTTGGTATATTTTAAATAAACTATCACCACTCATAAGATTGTCTTCAAACCAATCGATACTTGTTTACCTTTTTATTTTTTTAGGTTATCTTCACTTATAGGTGGTAAGTCCTGATAGATTATTAATTATAATTATATTAATGATAACTAGTAATATTTATGAAATGAAGAACTATTTAGTGTTGAAGAATATTAATGTTTTATTAATTAATAGCAATTTGACTCTTATCGATTATTATCGACTCTCAGGTTATCGAAAAAGTTACAAAGTATATTATATAAAAATTATACAGGGTTCTTTAAACAGCCAATTATTATCAAAGTCAGAGAAATCGGGCTAATATTTAAAAAGTATAACGTTACAATCAAATTAATAATTATTACTAAACACAGACATTGAATAATAATTTGAAAATAAAATAATTGTTTTCACCAAACAGTTGGGTTGAACTAGGAGGCGTTGCTCTGGCGAAGACGACCAATATTGCAAATGGCTGCCGTGAAGTTAGTAAAATGTCATTCGTATATTCGACGTTCCAAATAAAAGATTTTCCTGTAGTATTCCTGTTGTGGTGTCTGCGAATCTCTTGTTAAATGTTGTGTAGTGCCTAGTGTACTGTTTCTGGGTTGTATTTAGTGTATCCGTGTAATTATTAGTTCAAACACTTTCCCCGATTCCGTCACTAATTTGGGTTAATGTATTATACAGTTTTCTAGTGTTTTGTGGTGTTTTTCGGAGTAGATATGTATTGTTCTGTGTTATGGAGTGTTTCTTGATTGTTTCCGTTATAATATGAGAGTTTTAGAAGTATTTTACAAGTCACTCGCGATTTCACAATAACGTATTATACACTCGCTTTATATGACTATTATAAGTTAGGTTAGGCACGTTACAAAACGTTTGTCATGTTAACCGTTCAAATACCAATAATTAACTAACTGTTTCCTCCAGTTTCAATTAAACTCTTAGCCAATATAATATTATTCTTAACATTGTTCAAATATATTTTCATATCCTGTGCACACTTTAATATTTCACTATATAAATACCTAAACTTGGGTTATTTATCAATTTTATTCACTAGATGTTATTTAAATTAATCTTTCAGTTCATTCAGCTTATTTTCAGATTAAATAATGCCGTTTCATAGTGTTTTCTGTCCAAAAAATAGTAATTTTACTTTCAGTTTGGTATACTCTGAAAAGTCAAAACATACTTCCTGTCATTATGTAAATTCAGCCATTTTATCAGTTATATTTAATATTAATAATCCTATATTGTATTAAAAGGTTTATATTCCCTGATTTTCTAGTAATTAATTGAATTAGTTGTATTCTGAAACATTATTCTGGAATATATGACTCCCATGTCTAAATTTCTGAGTTTAGTCATTTTCATTTTTATTTATAATTCTGAATATAATTTATTAAAATCTTCCTAAATGGTATGTGCAATTATATGGCTTGATCTCAAGTTTATTTTGTCTAAACCCCTTTTGTTTATTTGCATTTAGATGAGCAATTTCTCTGTTTTGATTAAGTTTGGTTTCCATACTTTTGGCCTATGATTTTTTTAACAATTTTTCTTACAAAATATTTTACAAACAATATATGATGTGTGATACCCTCTCTGACTTTTACATGTAGTATTATAAATTAAACATGTTTTCAAATTACACAAAAACAATTAGTATTGGTTACAATACAAATAATAGTTAAAACAAATAAAGAATATTTTTTTAAATAAATGGTTGTCTTCAAGTCAGACATTTTACAACAAAATCCTTATTTCTAACATGGAAATATGGTTTACAAAAAAGGTTTTTTACTAACTAACATCTTAATTACTCTCGACTATTTACAAGTAGTAACTATTTTTATAGTTCTGATGTTAGTTGTATCAGACCCAAACAAATGGCCTTATATCTAAAACATTTTTAAACATTCTTATATTATATACATAAAAACCTTATATTTATATTCTTATTTCTAACTATTATTATAAGTAGGATTCTACAGTTTTTATACCGTCTTTTATACATTGTCTTTGGGGAATTGTACCCTGTCATTAATAAATAAATAGTATGAATTGTTCAAAAAGTATTATGAAATCTGTTTTTCTTTTTTCATGTAAAATAAAATGTTATTTTAAACAGATTCATGTCTTATGGACAACATATTGTCACAGTACACATTTCAAGTCATTGAAAAATGCATATTTCATTGCATTCAATGTTTGTGATTGCCAAGAATGAAACACAAGGTTCATTTTTTATAATACCCAAAACTATCACTGGTTCACTTTGCACTTATATATTATGTTAATGCTAAATGGTCGTATAGTCTTATTAACATAATAAATTGGTTAGCGTTTTTCAATGGAGATTTGTTCCATGGGTACTATATTATTGTTTCATCTTAGTTCACAGGCAACTTTTACTTTATACACTTCTCTCTCTTAAATTTGTATACATGTGGTTTTCAATTCGTTATACTTTTATTTTTAAATATTTATTTTGGGGATATAGGGATTTGGGTGTCTTTTATAAGAGCATGACATCTTCTTCAGGATGCTGCCTTCTTCTTCTTTCATCAGTCTTCTTTTCTCCTACCTTCTGGGACTGGTATCTTCTCCATCTTCTTGATGATGCCATCAGGTTTCTTGGGATCTTCTCCATCTTCTTCTTTATTTCAGAAATACACAACCTGTATTGGTTGATCTTGGCTTATTTTAGGGTTTCTATTCTATTTATTCTCCCTCGTTGTGGGTTTGGTCATATTGTGTACTGCTTGGTTATTTACTTTCTTACCTTCCTGGGTTATACCTTGAAAACCTTTGGTTATGAGACTGGTTTTTGATGACTCATCACTAGTAACTCCTTTTATTTGAACTTGTATTTTCTTTATAATAATGATTTCTTTCCACAGTTGCTATGAATTAATCTATTTATATTAAACTTAATGCTTTCTTCCAAATTTAAATATTATAACTTCATTATTCTAATGATCAATTGCCATTCAATATTATGCATACATCTGTCACGCTACAATATTTATTTGAATTATTATGAGAATACTCACTTGTTGAACAATAATATATATGCAAATAAAATAATATTTTATGCACGGTATGTAGACGATACGTTTTTAATTTTTGATGGTACTATAAGACAAATCGAATTATTTAAAAACTGTTTAAATAAAATAAATAGAAACATCCAGTTTACTCTTGAAACAGAGGTTGATAACAAGATAAACTTTCTAGATTTAACCATCACTCGACAGATGAATAAACTAAAGTTCAACATTTATAGGAAACCGACTACCACTGACACCACAATACACGCAGACTCTCATCATCCTCTTTCACATAAAATGGCAGCGTACAATAGTTTCATTCATAGATTATTGACAATTCCTTTGGATGATAATGACTTCCGTGATGAGCTAAATGTCATAAAATATATCGCGGTTGCCAATGGTTACAATAGTTTAACCATTGACAAACTGTTGAGAAAACATGAAAAAAGAATGCTTAAACCCCGAATAAACAACAACACGCACACAATTTTTATATCTACTAATTACACTAGCTTTATGCCTAAGGTTTTGTCTTCTATATTGAATAATAATAGTTTCACTATTTCATTCAGGACTAATAAGTTACTGGATATTCTCAAACCGAAAAAACACACGCCTCCAGAAGAAAAAACTGGCATATATAAGTTAACATGCAATGATTGCGAGTGCTTCTACATTGGACAGACTGGGAGAGGTTTCCTTAAACGAATTCGAGAACATTTACCTAAGAAAATAAGAAACATTGACAACATCAAATCAAATTACGCCCGACACCTGACTTCACACAATCATAATTACACAGATTTTAGTTCCAATTTAATACCGTTACATGTGTGTAAGAAGGGCCGTTTCATGAATGCCTTGGAGGAATTTGAAATTTACAGTGCATTATGCAAACCCAAGGAGTCGCGATATCGTGTTAAATGACCACCTGAACTTTGTATCCAACCGATTGTACGATACCGCCTTGAGTCTGCTTGCTGGGGCTACGATAAGGTAGCAACCGCTCAGTGGCAGAATGAACTTGAACGGGTGCGCACCCAAATCCGCGTACGGTTCATATGCAAATTTTGACATTTTAACTTCTTAACGATCTCGCAAGAGTGATAGTTATAACTTTTTAATATCTGATGATGGAGCATAAGCTCTGAAACGCGTCATAGACGAAGCACAAGAAATCACACGGCGGATAATTTAAGGTAAATAATTTATTAACAAGTGATTTGGTTACCATATTAAACGTGAATAGTAATTTATGAGTATGACAACGACATCGATATAAAATAAATAGATTCCAAATGATATGTGGTGCTATACACTGAACACTTGGAAATAAGACAAGGAAAGACACTGAGATGAAATTCTGTAAAGTAAGGGCAAAACCTGTTTTAACTTATGGAAGTGAAACTTGGACGATGACGAGAAGTGATGAACGAAGAATACAAACAAGTGAAATGAAGTTCTTAAGAAAAACCAAAGGTTGCACCCTTAGGGCCGATGCAGACATCAGTTTTTTTACTGTGCGGTGCCGCTACGTGCACGTTGCCGCAACGCAAAACGCAGGTTCGATACACACACACATCACCTAGCCTCAGTCAGTAACCAGATTTTCCTATGTACATGTACAGCCATGCATTTATATCATAGAAAACGTGTACAGTTCTTTTATTTAGTGGACGACGTTTTATTTGGAATCGGAGACGGTTTTGGGTGCACCCATTTACTGATTCAAGATTTATTAGAGGTAGATTTCATATGGCTTTTGGTGATTTAACAGAAAATTCGTATAAATTTTTCTATTACTTTCGAATGAGTGTTTATTCATTTGATGAGCTTAAAGGGAAAATAAGCGACAAGATAAAACCCCAAGACACGTGGATGAGACTGTCTGTACCTTAACAGGAAACGTTAGTTATAACTCTTAAGGTTAGCTCTTGCTAAGGATATTTTCTTTTTCACAAATGAACAGCTCTCTGTCCAAAATATCTTCAAAATTTGATCCAGCTATGAGTACGATTACGTCAGACACTGGATTTGTGCGCTGCTCAATAGACACAAGGTCTATACAAACAGGTCAGGACACGATACCACAATCCTTTGCGGTGACAGCCATATTGATTCTTAACATTGGTGTGAAAATGTGAAGTGGGCGTAACCAAGCCTTTGTGTGCTATCTTTAATTAAATGCGATGGGATATTGCGCTGCACCAAATTGCAAGAATAAATCATCTGACGGGATTAGAGTATTTCGTTTTCCAAGAGATAAGCAGAGAAGAGCGCAATGGGTTCAAAATTGTAGACGGGATAAGTGGCAGCTTACAGATAATTCTGTACTATGTGAGGTTAGTAAGTTACAATGTTCACGCTAATGCTGAACAGTATTCCGTTACATAGCACATTTATATATGTATATGAGATTTTCGCTTCTATTTTTGTTTTCTTTTAGCATCATTTTGAAGAATCTCAATTTGAACAGAAAAGAGCAGATTGGAGGAAACTACTGAAATGGAATTCCATTCCAACAATTTTCAATGTGTCAAATCCTCCAAAGTCTCTGGAGTGTACCAGAAAACTGCCAAAAGAAAGACCCTTACCTTGTAAAATGAGCAACAAAGGTAAGATAACTAAAGATATCTATTCTAATTCATAAAAGTCTATAAGCAAATAATAATAATAATTATTATTATTCCATATTTAATTCTTGGATTTCGTTGTCCATGACGTGTCCGTTACTTAACTAAATATCACTATTACATTAACGACTCAGAACACTAGGTTTTTTATAAGTAAAAGCATAAAGTTTTACCTTACAGCCTGAACCGGTTTTCTCCTTTAAAACGCTTCTTCAGAAAGAGAAAACCGGTTCAGGCTGTAAGGTAAAACTTTATGCTTTTACTTATAAAAAAACTAGTGTTCCGAGTCGTTAATGTAATAGTGATATTTTCCATATTTCAAGTAATTGGGGGAGGGGATTTAATCACGGTACCCACTTGCTCCCTACCAGCTCTTTAGGTTGTTTGTCACAAAACTTGTACTAATATATTGGGTGCAAGGCACAAATTGTTCTAATATCATATCATATCATTTACTTCATCATTAGCTATACATTGTATAGATAGACATAGTCAAATAAGGTATGATAAATACAATGATCATATTAGAAATCCCTTAAAAGTATAAAAAGTTTCGACTTTGTTTCGTATCTGTGCCGAAACTGGTAGTTGCACTGTAGCCTTCGAGGTGTTCACGTAGCGAGACGTGGTAAATCGAGGGGTTCCTGAGGTTTCCTAAGATTTTTTAGGTTAGGGTTAGTGTGTGTATATAAATTTAATTCTAATATTGTAGGGTAGGATAGGATAGGGTAACATTCTTTATGGTTATACTATGGATATTCCATGCCTAGGTTTGTATTTTTTGTAGTTTTAATTTCGGCATATATACGAAACTGGAGCCAAAGGTTTTCTCATACAGAATAGTATCAGTATCACCACTGTGCTATGAAAAAAGAGATTTTGCTAGTTGGGAGGTAAGGTACTGTGAAACAAAAATTTACCTCAATATAGACAGTATCCTACTCACCTTACATTTCTGGCATATTAGTTATACAGCTTTATGTGAGACATGCACACGTTTATAGTAATTTTCCTCCAGTGATAATAATTTATATTAGGCCTACTGAACAATTTCTCATGTTTGGTTGCATTCTAATAATGTTTTTCTGCAGATAACTCTGTATTTTCGCTTTCACTGTATTATTATTCTTTACTTTATTTTCAGATGAATCTTCAGAATCACAGTTAAATGAAGAACTTGTCAGCAATGATGAGCCTCAAAATGATTCCATGAATAAAATTGCAAAGTTAGAATTAGAGAACAGAAAACTTAAAATTCAGGTAGGTACAAACCATATATTATTTAAATTAAACTTTACAGTTTTTTTAATTGAAATTAAGTTGGTACAATACTTTTCTCCTAATGCTTTTTGATATGATAGTGAGAATTGTTTAATTTTGTATAATGATTATCTAAAAATTATTCTGATTTTGTTTTCTCATTTAGATAAAACAACTCACAGAAAAGCAAAATGCAATGGAGAAGAATCTCGACAGCTTTTTAAAACCAGACCAGATTCAATATCTTGAAAGAGTGTCTACAACAAATCCTTATAAATGGTCGAACCAAACAGTGAGACATGCATTACAAGTGAAATGTGCTGTGGGCAATAAAGGATATGAATTCTTGAGAAATGCTTCTTATCCTTTAACATCTTCGAGAACACTAAGCAGAAGGATTGAGTCCTGCAAGTGTGCCCCAGGTCACAACTGTTAGTAGGGCCAATTTAATACATCCTACAGAAAGGGCATTCCATGTTTGTCACCATGCTGAGGTAACTTTTCAGAAGCACAGTAGTTTCTTCTTAAATAAAGAAAATGTATTGGATAATTTGGTGAAACTAGTATTAAGTTCATGCAATGACAAGTTGTTGAATGTGCATTGTAACCATAATATAACTGAGTCAATTGTTTCCAAGTTTTTGTCAGTGAGATTACATATTTTGGCAGATGATATTAACAAAAAACTTGATGCCAAGAAGTTGTATGGAAGTAAAACTGCATTCATGCGTACTTCAGCTGATGCACATTTCTCAAAAAAATGGACTTCTAGTTTTCTTCACATTATGATGCTCATGTATGGTATATTAAAATGGATTGTAAAATATATATATTACAAACAATTATATCATTTTTTTCATCCCTATTTCAATCCTTGCTACTTAATTCTCTCTAGAACAGATTAGTTTTGACTGCAGGCACGCCCACTTTTAAGAATCAATATGGCGGCTCCATAAGTAACATTGGTGTCCTGACCTGTTTGTATAGACCTCGAGCCGGAGTAGTGTGTGCGGCGCCACTGTGGTAAGGAGGGGAACTGCGGCGAACCGCAGCATCGCCGGAGGTATGTGTGCAGCGACTCACTCGTATGCCTTCCAGTAATCCACGCCGCACTTGCGGGCACGCAGCTGCACCGCGCGGTAAAAAACCGGATGTGTGCATCGAGCCTTATAGATAAAATACGAACTGAAGATATAAGAACCAAGTTAAATGTATATTCTACGGCTAGCAGAATAAATGAAGGAAAAATATAAAGGAGGCAGTATATCAAAAGAATGGAAGATATGAGACTACCTAAACAAGTAATAAAATACAGACCTCAAGGAAAACGAGATAGGTAGACCAAGGAAGAGGTGAGTTCAGTGAGGGTTGAACAGGCTGTAAGCCTATACCTTGACATGGAGAAGAAGACGAAGAACTGTATCCTACGTCCTGTAGCGGTGAGACGATGGCACACTATCGATACTCTGGGAAAAAGAATCGTTAACATTTGTTCTTTA
This sequence comes from Magicicada septendecula, assembly GCA_034769895.1. Classification (NCBI taxonomy): domain Eukaryota; kingdom Metazoa; phylum Arthropoda; class Insecta; order Hemiptera; family Cicadidae; genus Magicicada; species Magicicada septendecula. Next base: position 404,207,843 of record CM068375.1, on the reverse strand, counting down.
TTATAATATTTATTGCACCAACGATGGTTTCGAGCACTTTCAATCCTATGACAGATTTCTTGGTTTCCACATCCGTTCTTATCCGTAATCATTCTTAAATATTTAAAATTATTCACATTTCCACCTGTACTTTGTAATCTGTAAGAAGTTCAAACTTTTAATCATAGCATAGTATTCTAGGATTATTTCGTAACTACGTATTCTTCGTGTATTCCATATGAATATATTGATGTGAGCATATTACAGACCCATCATTAACAAAGGTTAACGTAAACGTGTAACGCCATATTGCCGTTACGTAAAATATTTAAAACTAGACACATGGTCTAGATGGAAGCAAAAAATGGCTGGAACCCATTGTGACAGGACTTGCAATAAGACACTCTTTAAACAGTAACAATTCCTTTTATTAGTCTTTCATAATCATTAAATTTCACTACAGTTTATGGCAATAATTCTTGTAATATGTATAAGCATGGAATATATTAAGAATTTAAAAATTGTAATAATAAGAATGTACAGGAATAATTCTTGCAGTTATCTTTTGTTATATCTTAAGTTTTAAATAGATATATATATTGAATCCACATGTATGGTAATCACCACCAGCAACCATAAGATCCAATGCCCAGTATCACGAATGGATACTCTTAATTAATATAGTAATACATGATAGTAAGTAATGAGCGGACATGTTCGGACAAAATTCTGATCATTAAAAAAAAGAGAAAACTGATTATACCAAAACCTTTCTACTAATATTCGTGAATGTAATTAACAAAATTAATCAACAGCCTGACAAACACGGGCTCCCATACAGTCAACCATATGAATCAACATGTGTATATATATATATATATTATAACTTTACACACTACTATGCGTTATTGTAATGTAATGTTGTGTGTGAGTACCCACCTGCTGTCTGATCTTGCAGATTCTTCCGACTAGGGCGTGTGGATTTTGGATTTGAAGTTCGCAAGGTAGTAATCTCAAATTATTACAACAACACACATAATGGGTTACTTTAAAGGGGGAGAGTTTTGTGAGACTGGTAGGCTTTATCGTACAACAATAAAACACTGTTATATGGGGTAATAAAACGTTGTTTATTACACCAACAACACACAAGAATAGAATGGTTATAATCTTATGAATTTTCTTATAGTCTATACAATGAATCGATGTTTTTCGATTGTTTAATAGTTGAAAGAAACTGAACTCGTTCTTTGCGAGTTAATTGCAATTTAAATTTGACTTTATTAATTGATTTGAATTTAATTAAATTTATTTAATTAAATTGAATCTAAATGTTCATGAAACAAAATATAAAACTCTGAAATTAATTAGAATAATTACTTAAAATAAATTAGACGTGACAGTCTAGTTCACGTTATTTCATTTCTAGTGATTCTACTTCTGATCTACTGCAGTATGATCTAAGATTAGATTGTCAGTTAAGATTTGTATAGCGCTTTTATACTACTTCTATTTCTTAACTATAACTTACTAATGCCTTATACTGCTATACAGATTATCACAACGAATTTACTTTTTAATTACTAGAGTCTTTGCTTTTTGTTTGGCACCTGAATTATTTGAATTACAATGTTTTAATTGAAAAATAGAAAATTTGATCTGAAAAATAAATAAGTGGATTTTGCTTTCCTGTTACTGAAGAGGATGTCGTCCCGATTTGTCCCTCGTCGATTCGAGTCCTTGGTTAGAGAAAGTAATCTGCTTAAAACTGCTGGATTCGGTCGTGGAGTTCAAAATTCGGCAACACTCTGCTTCCTTGCTGTTTGTGAATATTTTAACGTCTGGTGTTGTCTGCTGGAAGTGCTTCCTGTCCCTCGTCGATTCGCACGTTGCACGTCAGCGTGTGTGTGTGTGCTTCGTTCGAGTGGTCGCTCTGCTCGTCAGCTGTTAACCAATGATTTAGACGGCCTCTCTGCTGTATTCTTGAAGTCTGGTCTTGAAGTCTGGTGGATCTCTTGCGTGCTTATGACTATCTGGTAGTACACAATAAGCTTGGTTGATGTCCTGAAGAGTATCTCGCCTTTACGCAGCAATTACGAGCTATACAGATGATCTGTACTTAGTGTGTTCGTAATTGCGTGTGTGTTGACCACGTAGAGTCTTCTTGTTGATCTTCACCACTTTGGCTACTAGACGATCGAAGGACTACGTCTTAACTTCGTGAGTACTGACAGAAGAGTGATTTTTTCACCAGAAAACATCGCACTGGCCGGGGCTGCATGAAATGATTTCATTGGTCGAAACACTCTCCCTACCACATAAAATTTAGAATTCCCTTAGTCCGTGAGAATGAAGTCTGGTTCCCACAGACGGAGAATAGAATTATTATCTAATATATAATTATCCGGCGGAACCACTTTGTCGCTAAGGATATCCTGTACTTAATTAATTTTGCAATAACTTGGTTGCAAATCAAGTTGTGTGAAATCTAAAATATACAATCTGTCACAAATTATTATCTTTATAACATACTAAAATCTCATTACTGTAACTCTATTTTAACAGAAGTTATTCAATTATTTTAATTAACTCTTACATTTGTTAATTATATTGCATCAAATTTGCACACGTCATTATTAATATCTCGGCAAACATTTTGGCTATGTTAGATTTCGCCTTTATTTATTAGTTTCCGAGATATTAATAATTAACAGTTTGGGTGTGGTCGCTTCCTTGTACAGCGAACTGATTACATAACGACCACGTGTGCGTTGCTTTACACAGCATTATTTTCAATGCGCTACATTCAAATGGAGTTTTAACTGTTAATTTTTATTTAAATATGGTTTCAGCATGCGGTAAACATATAACCCCAAATAGTTAATATTTGGTTCCGTTATAATATATATATATATTTACAGGGCTAGTTCTAACAAACTTGATCTGTTTCATTGCTTAATGCTTATAACATTCATCGTTTTTTATTTTCTAGACAATATATTTATATATATATATTCAATGTGCTGTAACAACAGGAATAAAAGTAATTTTTAACACTGTAAATAAGCAGAGTACATAAAAGTAAATGCCGATTTTAACACAGGCTATAGTGAAACAGAATTATGTATTGACTAGACATGTTCTCACACAATTTTTGGCAATTATAATTTGAAAATATAGTCCATATACATGTCCATGTATGCTTCGGCACCAAAAGTGTAGTAATTGTTAAGTCGACATCCCTGCCGATGGTGACAGATGGTCAGGTCACCATCTCAGCCTCTCCCTTCCTCTTGGCGGATCGAGGACCCTGAGACATTTTTGATCAGTGACACATAGTATTAAAGAATGTAGCGGTGGCAGAAATTCCTTCCAAGGCCGTCAGACACCAGTACCGAAGGAGAGCGAAATTGGAAATGAGGCCGATTCGCGTTTTACATTTAACCACGAAGCTTCGGGTTAACGTGCAACGAGCTGTTTATCAGCTGATCGACGGCCTGCATTATTGTATCGCCGCTCACCTATCAAATGGTGATTGACGCCGACAACCACTCCCTCCGTTGTCTCGGCGCGATTTTTTAAATATGCCGAGCGCTTCGGCACAAAGGTAGACGTAAAAGTACCAAAGGTTGACGGATTGATAAAGTTAGATAGGTCACCATCATCATCACCATCTCTTCACAACACGCCATAGGCAAGGTGCTGCCTGTTCCACCTTGAAAATCCTTCAGCCCAGGGGGGAACCTAGGATTTCATTTTGGGGGAGGTATTTTTTCAACCACGTATCGTTTTCATAGAGTATTGTTTTTCTCATATTATAATGAAATCCTACCAATAAATTAAAACTGATGGGCAGATAATAGCTGTAAATCAGTGACTTCATAAAAATCAATTAAAAACATACATCAGATAGGCTTCCAGTTTGTCTTGGAAGTCTAATAATACCTTTCTGTGGAATATAAATACTGTAAAAAGAACGGAAAATTAAGAAAGTGAGGGTTAACACATACAAGAAGACGGAAAATGTTTAATGAACGTGTGTTTAATTTTACAATATTTTGTTTCTTAGAGCTAGACATTACAAGAAACCATGTCGAATTATGAAATATAAGTTAAGAAAATAAAACTTATTCAGATTGTGTGCTTTGTGATTGAAGTTATCAACATGTAAAATTAAGTTAAAATAAAAAAAAAGATATGCCCATATGTATAATCACATAAAACATTTCAATATCTGTTATATTTATTGTTAAGTGTAAGGCGTATTATTGTAGATTATTTAAACTAGTTTAAAATATTTTGCTCCAAGATTTTTTTTTAATTTTGTCGGATTTGGGGAGGGGGTATTCATGTTTTCATGTTGTAAAGTTTGGTTTTGATTAGTAAATTTGACCTATATTAAATAGGTATCCTGGTATAATTGTTTCGACTTTCGTGTGGTTATTTTGATGTATATATTAAATTAGAGAAGAATTAAAGTACACTCCTATCTCCGTGCTTTACTTTAGTACGTTGGCTTTGATACGCATGGGCAGAAGAAATTTGAAAATTATTGACAACAGACATTGCATAAACGTTTGAAAACTTAGATAATACGAGGCGGTTCAAAATTAAGAAATAATTGATAGGAAGAAAAACAATAATTTAAAGATCAGCAAAGTCTGTAATGCGTCGAACACCTGTTACGAATGAACGAATCGCGACTGCGGCCGAAACGAATTGTCACACGAAAACTATCGGGAAAACACAAAAGAGACGAAAGCAAAGCCGTGAAGTGAGAGAGCGAGACGAGCTGACCGTGGTACAGACGAAGCAATGTACTCACGGACGATAGACGCGGAGACTGAGATTGGAAATGCAGTGTCAGTTTGTCTAATTAATGCATTATGTACGAGGGTCAGTTGAAAAATTCGCGGAGCGACATCTATAGCTCACTGGTAGAAATAAAATCGTTTGTGTGGTGCAAGACGTATATTTCGCGTAAACACCTGCTAATTTCCAGATATATCTGTCAATTTATTCACTTTTTACAAGCTGTTTGAAATTTTCCTGTCACGAGTGTTTTTAAAATGCACAAAATCGAACATCGTGTTGTGATGAATTCTCTGTTAAAAACGTTTCAGCGCCAATGGAAAATCAAAACGAAATCGTAAATGCGTTAGGAGATGGTGCGCCTTCAGAAACAAAGGTAAGTGGGGCACACTCGAGTTTAAACGTGGTCGTACAAGCACTGAAGACGATCCCAGCAGTGGACATCCAAAAGTGCAACAAAAAATGGCATTATTGAAAAAATGTCATAGGTGTTGGAAGACCGCAGATTGAGGAGTGGATGACGTTGCTGAAATAATAGCTATCTAATATGAGCGTGTGTATCATACTTTAACTCAAGAACTTGGTGTGAAAAAGCGTTGTGCAAGATGGCTGCCGCATCTGGAGTTGTTGCACTTTTTTGGGCGTCCAGTGCGACCACGTTTAAACTCAAGTGCCTACTTACAAACCGTTCGTTTTGAGATCGCAGCATCTCCTGACACACTTACAAATTCGTTTTGAATTTCCGTTGGCGCTAAACAATTTTTAACAAAGGATCACACCACGATGTTTGATTTTGTCCGTTTTTCAAAACACGTATGACACGTCAATTTTAAACAGCTTGTAAACAATGAATAAATTGATGGATAGATTTGCAAAATTAACAGGAGTTCACATAAAATACAAATCTTGCAGCACACGAAAAGTTTTAGTTTTACCGCTAAGCTACAGATGTCGCTCCGGGAACTTTTCAACTGATCCTCGTATTTTCTAAATTCTGAATAGAGTGGTTGCCAGCCGAAGGGATTGCTGTACTAGTGACAGTGACGAGAAGTGTGTAATAACTGTATTATTCATGATTAGTGGGAGGGGGGAGTAGTAACCAGATAACCTCGACTCGGTTAGATACCGACGCTGGGACTTTGGCACCACAATAAACTCTGCTCTATAAGTACGGTGTTCAACCCAGACACGCACTCACGGTTATCCGATCACGACAAGTGTCTCTGTTAAATATAGGCCTACTCTTATGCTGTGCAACACGACGACGTCTGCAGCGGTCCTTGCTTATACATTAAAGTCAATTTCTTCTCACATTCTGTTTCTGGGTTTGCTTTTACATTATTTCCTGTTCGCTTTCATGCTCTTTGTTAATCAGTCTTTAATACCGGGTGGGGTGAGGCAAAGATAATTAAAAATATTTCGTTCTAGGACTGTTGTTTTCTTATTTTATTACTATTGTCTTTTGAAGAACAGTCCCATATAGCTGGACGACTGCGAATTCCTTCAATAAAGGATTCGACATCGAAAGTATTAAATGACTTTTTCATTCGGAAGAGGCAGACGTCTGCTCGTGTGAAAAGGTTCTAAGGATTTGCACTTGTTAACTAGCAACTGGCCTGGCAGACGAGTTGAGTTCAACTGTCGGGGAGAAAACGAGCCGGCAGACGTCTGCCTCTCGTGGCTCACTCGCACGCTCGTGTGAAAAGCCATGCATTGTATGAATGGGATTTCAGTCCCTAGCAGACGTCTGCCTCGTGTGTAAGGGCTCTAACCCTCAAGTACTTCATGCTATACCGATTCATAGCCAGCGAGTCACTGTTTGGTGTGGAGTTTCGTGTTTATCGACCTTATATCTTTGAAGGTGATAAATGAAATTCAGTCATTGTGAACTCAGACCGATATGTGCAAATGCTGAACAACTTTTTCCTTCCGTTCTTAAGTGATCTAAGGAACCACACTGACTCGGTGTGGCTCCACCAGGATGGAGCTACCGCGTACAGTGCACAAAACACAATGGATGTGTTGAGTGAGGAGGCCTGTGTTCGAAGATCGGTTGATCTCAAGATTTGGTGCAATACCATGGTCAGCGCGATCTCCAGACCTGTCTGCTTGTGATTTCTTTTTGTGGGCTATTCGAAATTAAGGTTTTCCAATAACGACCGCGTGATTTAAATCAACTCAGGCAGCGGATCACCGAAGAAATTCAACCGATTCCGCAACCATGCTGCAGGGAAAATGTTACAATCGTTACAATTCCGTGATATTTCAACAAAAAATATAGTCTTATTATCAACACACTGTCAAAACTTTTAAGTAGTGATTGTCTTTCCGTATTGTTCGTTCTTATCTTTACCGAATTTTCTCTTCTGCTTCTTCTTCTCCTCCTTATTTTCTTAACACTCTATCGCTTTTTGAGGCCTCAAGAAGATCCCCGAAGATGGGACACAAAACGTTGCCGACGATTATACAGCAACCGACCACGGCCTAACAGCGCGCTATTTCATAATTTTGAGGATTATTTTAATTACTGTAAAAGATAACTAAATTTTCATGAAAAATAAAATTAATTTTCAGAAAAAAATAAAATGCTCTTAATTTCACCTGAGAAGGTTTTAAAACTGATTTACTTTAAAATTATTTTATGAGATGAATTTAGCAATGCTTAGACGTTGGAATAAGTGTATTTGTAGATCTTTACATATTAGTGCCATGGATAATAATCAAATTAACTAACTTCCAATAATGTTCTAAATATTTAAATTCACAAATCAGAAACGTAAAAAAGAACATAGTGGGCAATTTTTATACTTTAGAAGCTAAAACGTGTGTGCGGTAAGCGCCGTTGACATCCAAGGTTTTGTGATTCTTGTCCATACTTTTCTGGTTTTACGCTTTACTTTTACAGTTCTTTGTATCCGTTTCTCTTACGTCTGTCGTGACCAGGTCTTCCTCTCTTATTCTGTTCACTGTTCTCTACTCAGCTTGTTCACTTCACAAGACCCAGCCTCTGCAGGCTTCTTGATTTATCAGTATATCTATTTCCGGTCTCAAAAATAAAACACGAAAGGATACCCGAATGAAATTTTATAAAGCTGTGTGGCTTTCCCCACATTCCTGTATGCTAGTGAGACATTGTAAAAGGGACGTACAGATATTCAGACAGCCGAAATGAAATTTCTAACAGAGACGCAAAGTTGTTCTCTCTTAGATCGGAGAAGGAACGAGGATATTAGACGCGATTTAAACATTGTATCATTTGCACCAGAAGACTGAAAACCACAGAAGGAGATGGTGTGAACACTTGAACCGCATGCCTGATATCCGTCTACCTGTGGCAGATAACCGCATGCCTTGGGTTATCACCCTACTGGGAAGAGAGATGTCAGTAGACCGAGGAGGAGATGGGTTCCGGAACAGGTCTAAGGCCTAGTCCTTGGAGTGGTGATGATGATGATCTATTTCTGGTAGGTATTGTGCATCTCTTAGTTTTTTTCTGCTTACATTCCGTCTTCTGTTTTTCCTCCTCCCAGTATCCTTTAATTATCTTTGTTTTCCGTCTCTTTAATGTCTTCTGTTCATTCGTGTTCAGAACGTTGTAGCGCTGTTGTTTTGTTTACAACAGGATGTATTTGTATTGTGCAGTAGCAGCAATCCTATACGCAATATCATTGAACTACAGCCTCTCATCCATGGAAAAGACATAGTGAAATTCGTCAAAAAAACAGAGGTTGCGTTGGCTGGGACATGTGGAAATAATCCCTAAAAAAATTCTGGAGGGAACATTGTACTACTACACATAGAGGGAGAGCAATGATGAGATGGTTGGATGGCGTAACAGAATATTTTGCTAGCATGGGAATCAGAGGGTGGAGAGGAAGGGCGCAGGACAGGGAAGCATGGAGGAGTATTGTTGAGGAAACTAAAGCTCACCAAAGGCTGTTACGCCAGATAAGAAGAAGTAGCAACAAACAGCATAACAGTGTAGCGGGGACAAATCAAGTCTCAGCGGCTTCTGACTTACCGTGTACCTGATTGACACGTTAACACTTGCCAGATAACCTGTCGATTGCCGTGAACTACTTGTATTTCACTATCCAATAGCATGATGACACGGGACTCTTTCTGACACGGGAAGTGTCAGTTCTCCGGTCTGCGCCTGTTACGTAATTTCTGACCTACAACAGAAACCCGTTGTCTTGTCTTATGACAAACACCTTCTACTAAAGAGACGAGTAGACAGGATGTATATTGACGTTCGGCTAACCTCGGTTACGCCGCTGGCCTGGTGCAACGTCAGCTCGCCCTGCTTCCGGACTGGCTAAGGAAGTGGAGAATGGCGATCAATACGGAGAAATCCGAGGCGATCCCCTTTTCTCGTAAACTCACTTCCCGCTGCCAGCCCCTCTTCCTAAACGGGAACCAAATCGCATGAAAACGGTCTGTAAAATACTTGGGCGTCACTCTTGACCGGCGCCTAAGCTTTGCAGTCCATGTCTTCCAGCGTGCCCGCGGCGTCAAAGCCAAGTCATACCCCTTTCTCTCTCATCGGAGTTCAGTGTCTGTGCACATTAAAGTCAGAATCTATCTGCCTTTTGGTCATTACTCAGCCTGACCGTTGTCGCCCGTTTGGAAGCTTTCCAATCCCGGACCCTCCGCTACATCTCCAACCTCCCTTGTTTGTTAGAAATGATGATCTCAGGCGAGGGCTGAAGGTTCCTTCCCTCAGTGGCGTAGCTAGGCTTTTTGGTGCCCGGGGCAAGGAGATCGTCGGCCGCCTCGCCTTCACAATTAAAAGAGGAAAAAGAGCAAAAATGAAGGCCCATCTAGTGAACAAAGTACTTAATAAATGAAAAGCTGTAGATTTTTGTATGAAAGCAGGTCCAGCAAATGTCTTAACAATATTTGTTAAGTCAAAATTACGAGATTACCTATTATAATATTACCGGTATTTAGTTTGTATACATTTATTAGTAACAAATGTAGACTATAAAATGTAGTAATATAGAAAAATTGTAACGTAAAAATGTTCTAATAAACATGCAAACATCTTGTAGGTCTAAAGCGCATCGTCAAAATAATATCCTATAGGAAAATAAAGTTAAACAAAGAACTACATTAAAAGTAATAAAATAAATTACTTACCATTACAAGTTAATGGTTCCGTCTTCTATTAATAAACAAATAATATTTAATAAATATTTAAAACGAGACATTTTAACATGTGACTTTCCTGCTCTTAATTGCTGCAAAGTCGGTTATTAAATCACTATAATCTAAAGACGAAGCAGTGTCGTTTTCAATTAACAGTATCGCTAGATTTGATACCCTGTCTTGAGATATTGTTGATCGTTGGTACGATTTAATCAATTTAATCTTACTAAGCGATCTTTCACAAGGAGACACAGACACTGGTAAACTAAGAAAAGCTGCTGCTAGTGTTTTGCAGGCTTCTAATCTCATTTAAGAAATGTATTGTAGTAGTCCCTGAGGTGTAAAGTCTTTTTGTTCTCCGTTAACTGTTTTCCTTTTTAATAAAAGTATGACGTTTTTCAAGTCACTGAACAGTTCTCTACTGTTTAGGTCATGTGGATACAGTTTTCCAAGTACTGTGAACTTAATATTGATTTGGGAAAGTTGTTCCTTAAAGTGTATATCCCCATCATTTAGTCTACGTACGCCTCAAAAGAGAGAAACCCAAAGCGTTTTTCTAATTATTTTATGTTAGAGAAACGGCTTAAAATTTCAACTGACAGTTTGTCCAAAATTTCCATTAGAGAACGTTGCATTTCTTGCCGAACAGTTAATGCAGAATGTCTACATACTCCCCTGGCATCGTGCGCTTCCTTCTTATCCTTTTCTTGGGCGGTTTGAGGCGCCCTGCCCGTTGTGGGCTGCAAGTTATTCCTCCCAATCGAAAGGTATCTGAAGTCTCCCCCATTCTGCTGTTGCGGGTCTCTTCGAGGTCCGGGGTCCAAGAAAAATTACATCACACAACTGGGGGTTGCGAGTGGTGCAGTGTCCCGAGTCTCAGGAAGGACTCCTGCCACTGGGTCGGTTTGAGTTTCTTTTATATTATTTTATCTATTGGGGGGGGGTCTGAAGGGACCTGCGATTGGTGGATTATACCACCGGGACTAATAGACGAGGTCACTTCCAGGACTCACCTGGTCGCGGGATGTGTTTACCAAGTCCGGCAATGAGGGAATTGTGAGTCACTCTGTCGGAACGAACATAGAATCTACGCGCCAGGCGTCTCACGGTGTCACCAAGAGAGCGGACACCGAGTCCTTTCCTCAAAAGACGAGAAGAGTACCTCCGGGGGACTTTGCACGCGAGCTTCAGTCCCCGGTCGAGTACGCGCTGGAGCGTTGTTCTATGACCACGAGCCAGGTATTCCCAAACAGGACAGGCGTAGGTAATCACGGGCAACACGTACGTGTTGACTATGAGCTTACCTAGCCGGGGGGTCATTGCCGGATTAGATAGCACGGGCCAGAGTCTACTGAGTTGCGCCGAAGCGCGTTGTCAGATGTAATTTGTATGGGTTCGCCAGGTGAGTCGGGAATCCACGTGGAGCCCGAGGTACTTGACGCTGTTGGTCCAGGGCACCTCGACGGGGCCTACTTTAAGCGGCCGAGGCCGCTTGCGTTTGCGCGAGAATATTACCGCGGCGCTCTTGGAAGCGTTAACGGCAACTCTCCAGTCGTCGGTCCACCCGACATACGCGTCGAGTTGGCGCTGGAGCTTAACTGCCGCATAACTCGCGTTCGGCTCTGAGGCAAAAGCCGCAGTGTCGTCCGCGAACAGCGACAGTTTTACTCCAGGAACTCGGGGCGTGTCGTTGACAAACAGCGAGAACAGGAGAGGCCCAAGGACACTTCCCTGAGGGACGCCAGCGGTAATACGCCTCTCCGAAGAGAGAGCGTGGTCTACTCTCACTCGGAAGCTACGGTCTCGCAGAAAGCTGCCGATCAAGTGAACGTAGCAGTCTGGGAGAAGGACTTCCGTCAGTTTGTAAAGGACACCCTCGTGCCACACGCGGTCAAAGGCTTTCTCTACGTCTAGGAAGATCGCAGTCGTCTGTTTGCCCTGGCAGCCAGCCTCGGTAATGCATTCCACGAGTCTCATCAGCTGGTGAGTCGAGGAGTGCAGCTCACGAAAGCCGAACTGTTCGGGGATCAGCACGTCTAGTCTTTCTAGATGGTCGCGGATCCTACGCTGGATCAGACGCTCGAAAACCTTGGACGTCGCGGACAAGAGGCTGATGGGCCTCAGGTTTTCCACGCGAGAAGAATTCTTTCCCGGCTTAGGTATCACTATGACAGTAGCCGTTTTCCATTTCACCGGAAAATAGGCCAGTCTGAGGCATGAATTGAACAGGTCAGAGAGGAACTGGGTTCCTCGCTCCGGAAGGCGATGGAGGGCGGAATTCATGACTCCGTCCGGGCCAGGCGCCTTCCGGGGCTTGAGCTGAACAATTCTCTCAGAGACCTCCTCCGGGGAGATGGGCTCCGGTTGGACTGTGATATCGGCCGATAGAAAGCGCTCTACCTCGCGGCAGATTTGCTCAGTGAAAGCCGGGTTCTTGGATGGGTTGGGAGCGAACTGTCGCTCTAAACTGTCAGCCAAGAACTCTGCCTTTTCGAGGGGGCGGCCAAGGGGTTGACCGCCGGGTCCGGCCAGTGCGGGGAGAGGCGCGCGTTTGCGCTTTCCCGTTAGGGCACTGAGAATCCGCCAGACATTACGGTCCTCGGCAGGGCCATCCATCTGTGTCACAGCTAGCTCCCAGTTGCGTCTACGGAACGCCAGCATGTCGCGACGCAACTTGCCGAACGCTCTGTTGAACGCAGCCTTGTCAGCCGGGTCACGAGTCCTCTGCCAGCGTCTCCGGAGGCGATTCCTCTCGCAAGCGAGCTGAGACACCTCTTCGGGGATACGCTGATAGTCGGGCGTGAGCCCCGGCTTCATCCGGGAGGACACGTCTACCGCCGAGACTACGGCTGTGTCGAATAAGGCAACTGCCTCGTCGACATGCTGGGTAGTGTCGAGCGGGATATGCTCAGGTAGGCGGCGACTGAACGCCGGGCCAAAGCGGTCCCACTCGATTACCCGCCGCTCTTCGCGGACGGTGGCGTGCTGGGTAGCTATATGCACACTGATAGGGCAATGGTCCGAGGACAGTTCCGAAATGACGGAGACGTGGACCGGGCAATAAACGCCCCTGACCGCGGCAATGTCCAGTACGTCAGGGCGGGAGTTAGCCCTCGAGGGATAGTACGTAGGCCCGGTAGGACCCATGACTGTGACCCGAGCCGCATCAGCATACCTGCGTAAGCGGGCCCCGTTTGGGTTCACCAAGCTGCTCCCCCAATCAGAGTGCTTACAGTTCAGGTCGCCCGCCAGGACTACCCTCCTGTGTGCGCCAAAGACGGCCTCCAGATCGTTCGACAGGAGCTCCGTTTGTGGAGGCTTGTAAGCGGAAACCACGAGTAGACCGCCGAGAGCACCATGGAGCTCAACCGCGGTGCACTCGAGGTTCCGCCGCTGAGGCAGGACAACGCGGTGATGGCGAAAAAAAATTACATCGTTCCATCCTTCCAAAAATAAATATCTTGGAGGTTGCAGTCCTGCGTAGCGCGAGATCGCTAATCATGGTAACAAGCAGGCAGTCATCGGGTTCGCCCGGACACGAAGTCATTTAAACCAGACTCAACTCTACCGCCCCGTCCAGACGAGACAGACACGACGACGGACGAGACACACACTTCTGCTCCAGCTTCTGACTGAACAGGACTGCTCTCTTCAGCTCTTCGCTGGACGGACTACGGCTTTGCTGCCTTCGCCCACCTCGCCTTCGGACGAGGAATATTGCTTCTCTTCGTGGGAACAAAAAGGACCAAGGAGCCAGCTGCTGCCGGTGAATTAAGTAGCTGGTACAAGTGGCAGCTGGCAGAAGACCTTTTTAGGACCACCTTCGCCGGATACCATCTGCTGGCGAAGAATAGAAGAGGATTGCTCTGGGCTCACCTGGTGAGTGCCGCATCAGTGCTTAAACCCTAACTTGCTCACGACTGTTAGGTAGCGCTGCCCCGGACGATCCTTGCAAGTCCCCACCAGTGGTAAGCGAGCTAGGATATCGCCGGGGTAAAGGGGCCAGTGGACACCAGTCTTGGTAAGGACTGGTATTCAACGAAGCTGGTCGTTAGCCCAGCTCCTCCCGCATCGTCGTGAGCAGGGAAGACGCGCGGGTAATCCGGCTTCGGCCGGACCGAGATCCCTGGCGTCTGGCAGTGACTGCCTAGCAGTCTCTGCCCGGCAGCCGCACCTGGCCAGCATGCCTTCTACAGGCAACGGCTCAAGTGCCGAGTCGCTCGGCTCTGCCTTGCCCCATCTGGGCGACTCGCCTGAATCGCCTCGGGCGGTGGAAACGGACGATCCTCTCCCAAACCCATTACCCCCTCTCCCGGCGGACGAGTCGGGCGAATTCGCGACCGTTGGTCGGCGTAATCGCCCGGCTAAGAAGCCAAAGAGGACCCATACACCCGGATCCACTTCCTCTCAGACCTCGGCCATGGACATCGGACCTTCTCAGGGCCAACAGGCCGCGGTTCCGACTGCTTCGGCAGCAGCTCCGGCTGCTGCCGCTGTTGGTCGCGCGCCGCCCCTGTATGTCCACAGTGTGTCCAATGTCGCCGCCTTATACAGACGGCTGATCGCGGCCCACGGCCTGTCGGCCGACAAGCTTGACCTGAAGCTGCTTGGCGGTGATACGGTCAAGATTGTCGTCCGCCAGCTCGAGGACCATCGCTTGGTCGAGGCCTTCCTCCAGGCGCACAGCCTTCAGTACCACACCTTGTCTCCTAAGCGAGTCAAGCCCTTGTCTGTAATTTTGCGAGGGCTTGACGCGCACACCGATCCACAGGAGATCCTCATGGAACTCCGAGACCTCGGATACCCAGTGCAGGGAATTTTCCGCCTGTTCACGCACTCAGAAACCCGAGTACCTCTCCCGCTCGTCCGTCTCCAGCTCGAGAAGGGCGAGGCTGCAGACAAAATATTCCAACTGACGCGGCTGTTTGGCTTTCGCGTCAGGGTGGAATCAAGTCGTCCCCAGGGCAAGCTCGCGCAGTGCCACCGGTGCCAGAGGTTCGGCCATCATACCGACGTCTGCCGCAATGCCCCGGCCTGTCTACGTTGTTCGTTGGGACATTCAACTCAGGCCTGCACTGTGGCAGACAAGTCCAAGTTCCGCTGCATTAATTGTGGCCAAGGCCATGCAGCTAGTAACGTAAACTGCCCGGTCTACAAGGCGGAGCTCCTGCGGAAGCAAAAGCCGCAGGGGCCCCTCCCGAAGCCAAGGCAGCCAGCTATGCAGCCCCAACCTCAGAGGCAGCCTAAAACACAGGCTAGGCCGCAACCGAAGGCACAACCGGCACGGCGCGCGCCCTCTCCGGCTCCACCTCCAGCCCCTGCAAAGGCAAACAAACGAACCGCGTCTCCTTCCGAAGCAGAGACAAGCCCAGTAGCCGTCATCTCGGTTATGGAGCCGGAGAATCAACCCTCCACCTCCGCGGAACCTCCAACTCCCGCCTCTGAACCAGAGGTAGCCTCGCCACCACTGCCACCTCCGAGATTTCCGCGAGCAGGCATCACAAAACCCAGGAACAAAGGGATAACCACACCGGATGCTCGGCCCCGAGCTACTGCCTGCCCACAGCCCAAGAAAAGTCCTGCTTCCCGGTATAAGTCCGACGAAGCGCAACAGCGTACTTTTCCTGCTGCTGATTCAACACCGTCTGCCCCTGGTCCTGTGGCTTCCACCACGACCCGATCTGCCGTTAAACCTGGTCGCTCTTACGCGGCTTCAGTTTCCAGGCAAACCGCCCAGTCCGTCATTTCCGATGACGCACAGTTCGTCCGCGACTTTCTGTCTGGCTACGACCTCAAGAAAGTCGCATCCACCTTCAGGTCCATCCGAGACCGCCTGGAAACTGCTGACCCAACTGAGAGATTCATGCTCTTGGTGGAAGCCTGCGAAGTAATAGGTCTTCTATGAACCGAGCCCTTAGACGAGACCTCTCGCTCGTAGACTGGAATGCTAACAACATCGGTTCCAAGCTTTCCGACCTTCTTGAATTCCTGGCTCGGTTCAAACCCGACGTACTTCTCCTCTCGGAAACCCACCTGACCCCGGCGAACCGGTTTCGGTTACCAAATTACGTGGTCTATCGGGATGACCGAGTTGGCCGGCGAGGAGGCGACACGGCGATCGCGGTGAGGACCTCCATAGGTCATCATCGTGTCGCTTTGCCGCAGCTTACCAACCTAGAGGCCACCGCCATTGAGGTCCACGGAGCTCTTGGCGGCGTCCTCGTGGTTTCAGCATACAAGCCCCCACAAGCTGAACTCCTTGTCGGCGACCTGGACGTCATCTTCGATTCCCATCGAAGGGTAATTTTGGCCGGCGATCTGAATTGCAAGCATCGCGTTTGGAATAGTCGCCTGACTACTCCGAACGGGAGGCGCTTGCTCAGTTTTGTTGAATCGCGCCGGGCGATGGTGTTTGGTCCAGCGCAACCCACGTTCTTTCCGTCAAGGCCTAACGCGGCTCCCGATGTTCTGGATATCGCGGTGACCCAAGGAGTTGTCTGTCCGGTCGAGGTATTCTCACTTACGGAGCTGACATCCGACCACAACCCTATCTTGGTCCACGTTGCTACCCAGCACGCCTATGCACGTTCTGACAAGAAGAAGGTTATCGATTGGGATCGCTACGGCCCGGCCTTGTGCCGTAGATTGCCGCCAGCGGCCCCACTCGATTCCGTTCGCCTCCTAGACGAAGCAGTTGCGGGAATCGAAGAGGCAATCATCTCGGCTATAGGCGTGTCTTCACGTACGCGAGCTGGCTTCACACCTGACTACCAACGCATCCCTGAGGAAGTCTCTCTTCTCGCTCGCGAGAGGAATTACTTCCGGAAACGTTGGCAGAGGACCCGTGATCCGGCCGATAAGGCAGCATACAATCGGCTCACCGGACGACTGCGTGGCAGTCTGAAGGCGTTCCGACGTAGCTGTTGGGAACTCGATGTGGCCCGAACGGGGGATGCGGACCCGCAAAGTCACTCGTACAGAATACCTACCGCATTGACGGGACGGAGGCGCCGACCTCCACTTCCCGCCATTGTTGGACCGTTCGGTCGACTCCTGGGTCGCCCGGAGGAGAAGGCCGAGTACTTGGGCTTGTGTTTCGAGCGACAGTTCGCTCCCAACCCGCCCATGGACTGGGGCTTCGACGAACAAGTCGAGATGGCTGTGGAAGACTTTCTGTCTCTTCCGATCACGGCGGAGCCCGAACCCATCTCTTTGGAAGAGGTCTCAGATCGGCTCGCTGAACTTCAGCCAAGAAAAGCTCCAGGCCCGGACGGTGTTACCAACACCGCTCTACGACTTCTTCCCGAGCCTGGAGTTCAATTCTTGACTGATTTGTTCAACGCGTGTCTTAGACTGGCCTACTTTCCCAAAAAATGGAGAAAGGCGACGGTTATCGTGATCCCGAAGCAGGGAAAGGATACCACCCGCTCGGAAAACCTCCGGCCTATCAGCCTACTCTCCGCTACGTCCAAGGTTTTTGAGCGCCTCGTACAGCGTCGTGTACGAGAATATGTAACCAACTTTGACGTGCTGGTCCCCGAACAGTTCGGCTTTCGTGTGGGGCATTCGACCACTCATCAACTGATGAGACTGGTGGAAAGCATCACCGAAGCCGGGTATCGGAGAGAACGGACCGTTGGCTGTTTCTTAGATGTTGAGAAAGCCTTCGACAGCGTATGGCATGATGGCCTGTTATTCAAACTTAGGGAAGTCCAGCTCCCGGACTGCTACCTCCATCTGGTTGCTAGCTTTCTGACGGAGAGGACCTTCTGCGTGGGAGTTGGCGATTCTGTTTCTTCCGAGAGACGAATCACAGCCGGCGTCCCTCAAGGTAGTGTTCTAGGCCCCCTTCTGTTCTCGATCTACGTCAACGACGTGCCGAGACAGCCTGGAGTCCAGATGGCCCTCTTCGCTGACGACACGGTCGTATTTACGGCCGGTCGTCATGAGGAAAGGGCCGTCCTACGACTGCAGCGCCAGCTCGACACGCTCGTGGACTGGACCGAGAATTGGAGAGTGCAACTCAACGCTACCAAGAGTGTAGCCGTCGAATTCTCTAAGCGACGGAAGAACCCCGTTAGGCAGCTACGTATCGGCAGAACGTACT
The DNA here is from genome assembly GCA_034769895.1 of Magicicada septendecula. Lineage (NCBI taxonomy): Eukaryota > Metazoa > Arthropoda > Insecta > Hemiptera > Cicadidae > Magicicada > Magicicada septendecula. Next base: position 404,189,794 of record CM068375.1, on the reverse strand, counting down.
TGCGCTGGTCCAACGAGGTCAAGTACCTCGGCTTACACCTTGACCGTCGGCTCACCTGGCGTACCCACGCACAGACAGTTCTTAAGCGAGCATCCACTCGCCTGTGCGCTCTGTTTCCACTCCTGATCAGCTCAGCCATGACCAGGAAATTTGGTAGGATGATCGTCGGCGCGTATCTGCTGCCGGTCATTACCTACGCCTGCCCGGTCTGGGGTTACCTCGCCGCAATGCATAAAAAGAAGTTGCAGAGCGTCCTCGACAGGGGGCTTCGGCTAGCGGCCAAAGTCCCCCGTCGCTTCTCATCTCGCCTTCTAAGGAGAGGACTTGGCGTCCGCTCCTTAGACGACACTTTCAGGCGGCTTGCACGCAAATTTTATGCACGTGCGGCGAGGTTCCCAGGCAATCCTCTAGTGACTGGGCTGGGAAGGTACCGTATACGTCCAGGTGATTCGTGGAAACGCCCTCGGTTATACTGCGCTAGTGTAGACTAGCACAACAGCCGAGACTCGGCTTGCTATAGAGCACACGCCCTACTTGGGCAGGGCCACGAGGCAGGAGCTCCAGAAGGCAGCTCGGAACTCAGATACCGAGCGGTTCGTCTCTGCGACGCACAACCGCAAAGCCCAGAGCGAAAAAAAACCGCCCCGTCCATCTACATGATCAACTTCTACAAAGAAAGAAGATAATAAAAATAACTATCTCCCAAATAACATAATCACCTATTTTAAAACCTACAATCCTGTCCCCCGCCGATCCCTTGACGCCATTGCGATGCTTTTCTCCACTTTTAGCGTCACAAGCTGCTCGACTCTGGCCACATTAGTCTATAAGTTTGACACTAAACACCCTCTCCTAGAGGCTGCTCACTCACACCTTTAACACAGACACTCTCTATGCTGGTACCACCGCCTTCTCATCGGCCGTTCTGCGTTGGCGTGCGAACCAAGCCCTAACAATCCTACCACACGGGTGAAGGCGCTTGCCCCAGAACAGCCCCAGAGGTCCTAACTTGGGCTTCTCAAATATCACGAAAAAAGTCGTTTACTTGATAATTATGTAACAGCGAAACAAAAATCACATAAATTTAGACCTAATTAGACTCGGCTTCTTTTAGAGTAAGACGATTCAAATGACTGAGATCTCTATAAAGCACTTTTGGAGACGTTCGGCACGAGTATCCAGACGTGAGAAAATTAGAAATTAAGTCATTAAGAACAGAATGAATGTGAAAAATTCAATTGTTGATTTTATCCAAACAAAAAAATTACAACAATATGGACACACAAATAGAATGGCAGAGGAAAGTTTCCAAGGGGAGTTATGGAATGGACCCTACCAGGAAGAAGCAAAAAAGGAAGACCGCCTGTCACCTGGATAGAATAAATTCAAATTCAGAGTAACTTGAGGGAAAGAGAAATTGAAGATCTTTGGACGGACAAACAGTAGTGGAAGATGAGAATTCAATCAAATCTTTGGTTCCGGAAAATGTGTAAACATTGTACAGCCGGAATAATAATAAAATCTCTTTAAATTTTATTTTTTCCTACTTTTGCACTCTATAAAATTTCAACAAGGAATAAAGAATTGAAATTGGCATGTGGTTCTCAGATGGCCGATACAAATAGAAAAAATCTGTATCAAGTCATCACTACGGCCTGTACATTTTACTGCCCCCCCCCACACACACGTTTAAAAACAAAACTTCCTACTTGTGAGTAGGTAAGAATCACTGTTGTTAGTTGTAACACAGGTGAAGCTTTACCTGTTGATAATTTCGGTGTGCTCGTTGGTAGACCTGTCTCGCGGCCGTACCGTCCGTGCGTTGAAGTCGCAGGTCGGCTTCCATCAGTTGTTTGTGTAGCAGTGGTGCCGTAGGAAGTGTCTTTGTTTGTGTGCTAAACATATTAAGGTTATTATTAAATTGTAATCTATTACATTGTTGGATGTTACTATTAGCAGTAGTAGCATAGCGGTGATTGTAGCCCGTGTGTTATTTTACTGGAACAACTCGCGGCACTGTGTTCTGTTGTTATTGTGTGAGTTTCTATACAAAGCCATTGTCTGCCCGCCCGGTATTCGGACGTACCAAATCGTGATTGTTTATTCGTCTGTAGCGTTCCCATCATGTAGTGTCATGTTTTGTAACCAATTAACTAACTGGTTAAATACAGTATGTATGTAACATACTAACTTATATGTAATTCAGAATTTGCTACGAATATGTAACTGCCAAATTAATTATGCTATGTTTAAATGTTTGATATTTAATTCTGCTTCCGACAGTATACGTATTACGAACTCTTAAAAAAAAATTTCCTTGCCCAAATTTGCTCAGTTCTGTACGAACTCTTGTTTTTTATTTTTATTATAACTATTATCGACGGCATTATACATATTATAATACATTATACATAGTATAGGCCTACTACGCACAAATTAATAATTTTAATTTTTCAATGAAGGGTTTGTGATTTTAATGTTTTAATACAACTATCAAGAATACTATTATTAATATTCATATTTGCTCGTTTTTCTTGTATATTTTATATTATTTTATTAATATTAATAATCCTTTTTATATTTTTTTTTGTATCGGTAATCTGAGGACCACATGCCAATTTCAGTTCTTTATTCCTTGTTCTTTTCTTTTTCTCCAGTATTCTTTCGTCTTTTCACTGTGTCTCTTCTTCCTGTCTCCAGTCTAATTTGAACCTACGTTTTTCTCTCTCCTACACTCGACTCCTTCCATTTTTAACACTTTTGCCCGAAAAACTTCTCTTTCAATTGCTTCTTCTACGTTTATATTATTTATTCCTAAATCCGTTTGGACTTCTTTAATCCACTTGATGTTGACTTCTTTCCCCACAGAATATATTTTATTATTTTGTGAATTACAATGTTTAAACAGTATTTAACTATCATCATCAGATATAATTTAATAAATTTGTTTATAATTTATTAATTTATATCTGATATCGATAGTTAAATACTATTGAAACATTGTAATTCACAAAATAAAAAACACGAATAAAATACGCGTAGGCCTATATTCTTGTACAAAAAGGATTATTATTATTAATATTTCAAACACGTTTTGCTACAGTCTATTTCTCGATGCATATATAATTTATTTAATATTTATAAATTCTTTACCTCAGGATGTTTTTTCCCTTATTTGGTACACGTTTCGGGAATCTTATTGTTCCCATCCTCAGCCTTCCTGATTTTATATGTATTTGTGTTTTGGTTTTGGTTGTTATACACCACAATAACACCAGTATATAAAATACCAAAAACCATAAGATATAAAATCAGGAAGTCTGAGGATGGGAATAATAAGATTCCCGAAACGTGTACCAAATAAAGGAAGAAACATCTTGAGGTAAAGAATTTATAAATATTAAATAAAATATTATTAATATGTCGTTGTTAATAATAATTGTATTAATATTGTCAATAACGTTATCAATATTTTTTAATAATATAGTCAAAATATTAATATTTTGTTCGTTTGGAATATAATTTCGAACGGTTTTTGCTGCAGTGTGTTAATTTCCAAAACCCAGCACCGATAAGCATTGGGCTTGGAACCTTCTGTTGAGTACATATATTTATACTGTTGTGCTCTACGATGTGACGACAACAGTAGAACAATTTTTGAGAATACAAAACCCGCCACCGACTCTAAAACTCTTTTTTTTTATTCGCGTACGTCACCTGTACTGTTTGTGTAAAATACACGATTTAAAATTGTTTATTTAAACTTAAGGTAAAAAATGTTATAGAGAAAAATTTGCTTCAGAAAAGAGATGTTAAGACTTTGTCGTAATTAATGCTTGATGCCTTTACTTGGTGAAAATCCGTTGTAAATTATAGTAAAAAATAAAACCATAAAATAGTTTTAGTGATTTTCACTCGTCAATTTATTAAAATTATAAATCCATGACAGCTGTTTCGGCAGCACAGTGCCTTCATCAGATGGTGTAAGCTGACTAATTTTCGTACAAACAATACAGAATATAAAAGATAATACAAGTGCTGTTGTATAGAGAGCGATAGTAATCTCGTGTCAGTGAGATTTAATACACATTACACAAACATATAACATAACATAAACCAAGTCTATTTATACAAATTAAGCAGAGGCGAGCTATTTAGATCTAACTGATCATTTAATAATACATTTAAATATTTGTTTAACATTCATGTTTCGTATGGTATCCAAGTCACTTTTATGTAATATTAAGTGATTACCTGTATGCGGTCCGCCGTGTGACTTCTCAAACTTATTACGTTACGCGTTTCAAGGCGTATGCCTCATCATTAGACGTTTAAAAACCAAAAAACACACATATCACACAAAACTGCGTTTGTCAATCAGTAGCAGACAACACTTGAACGGGTGCGCACCCTACATCACGTGCACATAATATGCTTGTTTCTGCAATTTTATTTTTTGACAAACGCAGTTTTGTGTGATGTGTGTGTTTTTTGGTTTTTAAACGTCTGATGATGAGGCATACGCCTTGAAACGCGTAACGTAATAAGTTTGAGAAGTCACACGGCGGACCGCATACAGGTAATCACTTAATATTAAATATTTGTGTTTATTAATTTCAAGGGTTTCTAATAAATCAAGCTTTGGACAAATAATAAATCATTTATCTGATAAAGGTCCAAAGCTTGATTTATTAGAAACCCTTGAAATTAATAAACACAAATATTTAAATGTATTATTAAATGATCAGTTAGATCTAAATAGCTCGCCTCTGCTTAATTTGTATAAATAGACTTGGTTTATGTTATGTTATATGTTTGTGTAATGTGTATTAAATCTTATTGACACGAGATTACTATCGCTCTCTATACAACAGCACTTGTATTATATTTTATATTCTGTATTGTTTGTACGAAAATTAGTCAGCTTACACCATCTGATGAAGGCACTGTGCTGCCGAAACAGCTGTCATGGATTTATAATTTTAATAAATTGACGAGTGAAAATCACTAAAATTATTTTATGGTTTTATTTTTTACTATAAGACTTTGTCGTGAAGATGATACCTTTTACGTCAGGTCTGCGAAGAAATGATCATTCGTGTGTAAGATTTTTGGCGTTGCGATTTTTTTAATATAAATTGACTACAAAGGTTTTTAAAAACACACAATCACTTGGTAAATGTCATAAATTTTCTTAATCTCTGACAATTGTTTCACACTATTAGGCTATTCTCAAAGAGCTGCTAAGAACAACTAAATACAAACGCTTTGTAACTTACCAAGTGGTTGTGTGTTTTTAAAAACCTTTGTAGTAATATGTTTCACCAAGTGCCCACCGAGTGTTCAGTCAGTATCGTGATAAACTGACTTTGTTACTCGAACGTGCGAGAAAAGATTTTATTTAAGAAAATTTATTTTAGAAGAGATACGCTGAGATGATAGTAGTATAAATTAAACATAGAACAATTTCTTTCTATAAAAGTTGCGTTCGGTGTGTTTATAGTTAAACGGTGCAACAGAACAAAGATTACGAGTCGTAACCTTTAAATATTGTTGTGAGTAGGTCGTATATTATGTTTCAACACGTATAATATGATTAAGTGAAGAGGGCAAAGATTGGGCTGACAAATGTTGATCAATGATTGTCCTGTATAGCACTGAACAATATTGATCTGTCTTATAAACAGTTTGCCAATAACAACATAGATTTTTATAGTAAGCTTAGATGTTTGTCGTACAGGGGCGTAGTAACGCGGGGGAGGGGTGAATTCCGCCCAGAGGGTCGAAAAAAGTAGACGAATGTTGTTAATCTCTTAATTTTTAGATTACTTATTATTTTTTCAGCTGTGGACGCTGATACAGTAGTAATTCTTTTTTAAATATACGAACACATTTATTAGATAGCATTTGCGTAATCGTTTGAAATATGAAACATAGAAAAATCAGTTCGTCAGTAAGTATGTATCTTCTAAATGATGTTTCAATAACGCGTATTTTTATTGTGTTGTTATTACCGTTTCTTTTAATGGGACTGGTTTCAGGATAATGTCGCAGGATTTTCCAACCACTTAAAAGATAGTAATGTTGATTAGTTTTAACTTGTTTTTTTATTTTGTATATAACCGACTCGACAGGACCCCCCACAGACCAAATTATAGGTACGCCACTGTTCACGTAGGTCAGTTGTATGGAAAATAATAAAAAAATATATAATTTTTACATATAGCTTATTTCTTTACGTTACTGTGAATTAAACATTTCAGAACACAGAAAATATATCACTGCATTGTTTTTCATTTTAACGTATTAATCACATCTCTAGAAGGTTGGGAATAGAAGACTACAGTAATTGAAAGTTCAATCTTAAACTAACCAATTAACATACAGTAAACGTCTTCCATTGGCTTAATCAAATCCAATTTAACTTTAAATTGACAATTATCTGCTGAAACACCGTTCGAAACAGCAGAGTTACCAAATGTTGGTGCTATTAACAATGGCTAATTTTGTCACACCTGTAATATTTAGTCTTCCCCCCTTCCCGTATCTTGGACAAAAATGTTCCGTAATTATGGGTCTTCTTCTTCTGATAGTTCTTATCCGTTTCGGATGTTGGATATCATACAGACTATTTTGACTTTCTGTACTGCTGCACGGAATAAGTCAGTTGTGTCCGTGCCAAACCAGATCCTTAAATTTCTCAGCCATGAGATTCTCGGTCTCAGCCAACTCCTCTCTTTCCAAGTACTTTTCCCTGTAGTATGGACTGCAATAAGTAAAATGTACACAGCATTTGTGAACGTTTGAAACATGAAATATAGGAGAATCAATTCAGTCAATAAATATCTTCTAAACGATGTTTCAATAACGCGTATTATTTCCATGTTCCGTAAGGAAATGAAGTATGGTGATCGCGAAAAAATCGTGTTCGAGGTAAGGGCTGATTCTGATTGTACTACCCTCAAATGAACGGTGTTCATTTTTCATGAGATGTCCCAGATACTGAAGCTTTCTTATCTTCACTGTGTTAATAACTTCCGTATCTTTCTTCATCTTTCTAAGAACTTCAACATTAGTTATATGTGCTGTCCATGAAATGCTCAATATTCTACGGTAAGCCATTGCTCAAGGCAAAATTATGGGTCAATAACCGTATAATAAGAAGTAAATTTATACAGTAGCTTCATCAACCGTCTATCAAGCTTGATAATCTTAAGTTTTCTAGAAACTATTAGTCACATTTGTAACAATGGAATGATTAAAATGCTCTGTTAAAAATAATTCCTTTTAGAAATACGTTCGCACATTATCCGCCATCCACCCAATACCATTAAAATTTTGGTAAAAAATATTGTTGTTGAAGACAAGAGGCATTCAGATTGGATCGTAGGCTGTAAGTCACTTTAAAAGTACCATTTTCCTAAAGCGTTTGGATACGTTTTTTAAAATTTTTACTTTCATTCCCAAGGCTACGAGTAATCAACGTACTTTCATTATTAATAGCAGTATTTTATATATTTATGTTCAGTCTTTTTAACATAATCAGGTGAAGTGAAAGATTAAGCTGTCAGTGTTTAATTATTCTATTGAGACATGGGTTTGTGTTCTAGCAAGTAGACTAGCACAGCAGTAATACAACATAGAGATTATACGTTAGCATAAATATTTTCCGTAACCCGTTACATGCCAGTTAACCTTGAATTATAATATATTAATTGTTTTAATGTAAAACCTGTTTACGTTACTATACGCGAAATATTTATGGACGTCTGGAAAATTTGTGACTGCATTTCTCTTCATTTTAACTTAATTACATTTTCCGATTATTAAGAATTTAGTATCGCATCAATTATAGTCGAATATTGCATTGTATCATTAAAATTGTTGTATGGATGTGGAGAAAAGCAAAATGGATAAGTTTGAAATGGATAAGTATGTGCTAAAACACTGTAGAAAAATTAAAAAAACTTTATTCTATAACTCATTAATTCACATATTTTTCTAAATGGGTCATAAGGACGCGCGAAAGTGCTTTTGTATCAACCGTAACATTTAATCTTTCTCCTTTGTCTTTCTTAGACGGAAGATATCATATAAGAAGAAGTAAATCTTCTTTACTTATAATTATATCCAGCCCCAATGTGAACCCTGGCTTCCAAGACCATTCTCCAATTTCTCCTGTCGATTGCCATCTGAGTGTAACCTCTCACATCCATTCTTCTAAGAACTTCCAGCACATCATCCAACCATCCTACCCTAGGTCGGCCCCTCTTTCTGCTTTTATAGACTTGCGCCCTCAGGATTTTCTTTGGCATACGCTGATCATCCATCCGCTCTAGGTAACCTAGCCATTGTATTAGTTAAGCCTTTATGAATCTTACAATGTCCTCATGACTCAGTAGCTCTCCTGGTTATTTCTTATTCACCATTCGTCATCTTCGATAACCGGGGCATAAACACGTCTTTTTATCTTTCTTTCAAACCTTCAACAAGAAGTAAATACTATAACATTTTCGTATGCATACCAGATATGAACTTGGCAGAACCTTAAAGCTTTTAATCAAATAAACCAGGTAGGTGGTCGACGTATTACACTTGTAATATCGCAGTCGCCCACATCCAAGAATAGTGCTGTTTTTTTGTATTGTAGGACTGTTCATATTAAAGGAATACTGCAATTTCAGGATATTATTCTTATTATTATTTCCTTAAATTTTTAGTGACCGTCAATCAATGAATTTTTTTAGTGGATGGTTAGTGAGGATCGGTCAAAAATAACACAAATTTTAACTATTTTGCGTCGACGTTTCGACAATATTTCGACAATACTATCATAAGTCTTCACATATACAATGATACATACATACGCGCACACACACTCACATACACGAACACGTTCACCCAAATATTTAATTGTTCCGTTGTATTTGACATTTCTTTTGTATTTCATACACAGGTCCTGAAGATGACAATAAATATTGTCGAAACGTCGACGCAAAATAATTAAAAGATTTTATTATTCTTATTTTTGTTTGTTGACATCCTTAAACGGCAGGCGCCGACGTAAAAGTTCCTCTTGTTTTTCTACTGCAGAGAGGGGAACATCCTTAGGAAACGCAAAAACTTTAGATATTTTGCTACGATTGAGTTTGAAAGTCGCTTTCTGAACATTAACGTATCGGTCAACTGCAGAAATGATAGAATGTTTCAAAAGTCGTTTTAGTTCCCTTGCAAAGCAACGTGTGTAATTGTGGAGACGTTCCCTTTTTGCAGGAATACAAAATTAGAGCACATAAAGCTTCAGTACGTAAATTAATTTTCACCATTAACCACTAAAATGTCATCAAGTAACCGTTAGTCGATAACAAAGATGTAACATTGTAATAACATTCTGTTTAATGCAGAACTCTTGGAAATGAAACGGACGTAACGTGAAAAACAATAGAGTCATACAAAAGTCTAAGATGGTGACACTGGCTAACTTTGTAGAGAACTGGGAGATGTTTAGTGCTCGCAGTATTACCAAATAAATGCTCTTTATACACATTATGCGTATACATATTGTGTACATACAAAAGTCTAAGATGGTGACACTGGCTAACTTTGTAGAGAACTGGGAGATGTTTAGTGCTCGGAATATTACCAAATAAATGCTCTTTATACACATTATGCGTATACATATTGTGTACATACAAAAGTCTAAGATGGTGACACTGGCTAACTTTGTAGAGAACTGCGAGATGTTTAGTGCTTGGAATATTACCAAATAAATGCTCTTTATTTACATTATGCGTATACATATTGTGTACATACAAAAGTCTAAGATGGTGACAGTGGCTAACTTTGTAGAGAACTGGGAGACGTTTAGTGCTCGGAATATTACCAAATAAATGCTCTTTATACACATTATGCGTATACATATTGTGTACATACAAAAGTCTAAGATGGTAACAGTGGCTAACTTTGTAGAGAACTGGGAGATGTTTAGTGCACGGAGTATTACCAAATAAATGCTCTTTATACACATTATGCGTATACATATTGTGTACATACAAAAGTCTAAGATGGTGACACTGGCTAACTTTGTAGAGAACTGGGAGATGTTTAGTGCACGGAGTATTACCAAATAAATGCTCTTTATACACATTATGCGTATACATATTGTGTACATACAAAAGTCTAAGATGGTGACACTGGCTAACTTTGTAGAGAACTGGGAGATGTTTAGTGCACGGAGTATTACGAAATAAATGCTCTTTATACACATTATGCGTATACATATTTACTTCAGTCATAAAAGTCCTCTTTATGTATTTAACTAATGATTACGTCTTATAAAAATACGTGAAAAACTGTGAAAGCTGGATTTAATAAAGAATATTTATTAGGCCTACAGGTACTAGACTTGAAGAAGAAATATTTAACTGTTAAATTTTCCATGCTTGTTACGTAACTGAGTGTCCGACAGATTGATCTGTAGCATTGTGTATCAGCAGTTTAGCATGAAACAGTAGCAAACGACTAATAGGCTTACTTGAAGTAGAGCACCGGCCGTTTCTACGAAATGCGGCTGGCAATTACAGACGAACAGTAGTTACAAACCCAATCCAAGATAAAATCCGTAAATGTGTTTGGATATTTACTCAGAATTGACTTCGTGTAGTAGTAGAAATCGTAAAGTAAGCGTACAGGTTTTGTGGATAGTAAAAAATATTATTTGCCACGGTAATTCGTAAATGACAGCAGTGCTGGTAGTTTATTGCTATATTTTATTATGAGCTATGTCTATGTTTTCGTAAGGGTACGAACATGCCGATGCAACATTACTGGTAGACAGCTGCTTACTGTGAGACATTACTGTACTGTACGGCAGTGCTGACATAACAAATGTATAGGTTTGAATAGGAGCGAACTGTAGTACATTACATGTGTATGAGCTATGTCTATGTTTTCGTAAGGGTACGAACATGCCGATGCAACATTACTGGTAGACAGCTGCTTACTGTGAGACATTACTGTACTGTACGACAGTGCTGACATAACAAATGTTACATGTGTATGAGCTATGTCTATGTTTTCGTAAGGGTACGAACATGCCGATGCAACATTACTGGTAGACAGCTGCTTACTGTGAGACATTACTGTACTGTACGACAGTGCTGAAATAACAAATGTATAGGTTTGAATAGGAGCGAACAAGCCGAAGATGCTTACTGTAGTACATTACTTTGCAGCTTATTCTTAGAGTGAGGTAAGAACAAATTATTTTGTTTTTGCCTCACGGAAGATAGTAATGTAATAAGGTGGCGCGCTACCTGATTGGTTCACTGAATCACATGACTTCCCTCAGTTCATATGCGTTTCCGGTTTCATAGTTAATTTTTTTGATTTTTAATTATAAATGAAAGACGATTTGATAGACTTAGTTTCTTTGTTTCTCATTATAAATATCTTTAAGTATAATGGTTATGTCATTATATCTTTTAAGTACCGGTATAGTAATCAGATCATATCTTTAAGTTTTAAAAGTCATAAGTAAGGTGAAATCTTCGCTTGAAGTTAAAACCGACTTCTTTTTATGAATGTCAGATATATCAACCTTTGAGTAGAAGAGATTAAGTTGTCGGTTTGTTTTATAAAAACGAAACTGGCCAAACTAACTACAATGAAGAAAAACGTTTGACAATTTTAAACTATAATCTAATAACTGCAGTGACATATATTCCACTACTATAAAACACTTTCTTTTTGCACAGCGAAGAGAACTGTTCGTCAGCTCACTTGTCGCGGTGTCTCACAGTAAGCTGGAGTCTACCAGTAATGCTGCGTCGGCATGTTCGTACCCTAAGGGTCCCCGGCCTATCATCCTTTTAACCTGAAGAGTTTTCAGCAAGAGGTGTCAGGGATAACTGGCTTGTGGCGGCCAAGGGTTCATAGCGACGCTATTTCGATCCTTCGGTGTCGGCTTTTCGTATAATGTTATGAAGTTTTCGAGTTACCTTCAGCGTTCGTAAGGTCACGTTATGGTTTTTGGGTCTTTCTCTTCGATTATTGGATAACCCGTATCAGGTGTGTGATCTGTTGTCTGTCGATGGAACCCGAGAGTGATTTGAGAAAGAGACGGGCATTACATTATAATATATCTTCCGTGTTCTCAAAAACATCTTTCTCATGAACTTTCGTGGTTTCATTATTAATCATATATATATTTTTTATTTTGTTTAAGCGGTGAAATTAAACAAAATGGTTCCTAATTCTTTAAATAGGTTCCACTGTATTCAGCGAAAGACGTTGGCAGTGACTACAGGAATACGTTAGGCTACAGGCACGGCCGAGACGAATAGTAAACGATAGTATTATCAGTTGAAAGTGACCACACTCGTAACATTCCGTAAATATCTAACAACTGTTACTACATACCTTTACCTACCATTGTGGTTTATTTATATATTTTATAGTTTAAGTACTTTTGATACTTATTTTCATTCGTAGACTTTGAATAACAACACTTTACCCGACAGTTTTCCTATAGAATTGTTAATAACAGATATTTTTCGGTTGACAATAAGTGTTTATTGCCACCAGACATTTCGCCCTCTCTATGAGGTGCACGGTCCGACACGTGTTGTCATTTCTGTATTACGTGTTTTCCATATGTAACAACATCCGCTTAACTCTAATATTATTACTAACTTTACATTACCATATTGATTGAAGACTTGTTGGTTGGACACATGGTGAATTATATTACTACAAAGGTTTTAAAAACACACAAACACTTGGTAGTGTAACAGTTTATTCTTAACCTGTGACAGTTGTTTCAGACTATTAGGCTATTCTCAAAGAGGTGCTAAGAACAACTAAATAGAAAGAGTGTGTGGGAGGGTGAACATGTGTGTGGGGTGGAGGGATGGAGGAGCTAGTATAGAGAAGGTCAAGTGACGGGCGTCTCCAGTTCTACCTCCCCTTCCTAAGGCCTCTATACTTGCAGCAACCACCGTTTTCCTACCCGGCTCGCTTCTCCCATTACGCTATGCACAATTTTCTCGAGGCACCCGTCTTTGCGCTTTCTTCCCATGTCCCTAACCAGCAAATTGTTCTAGATCCTACAGTACATATCTTTTCTTTCGATTGTGCCATTTATCTAATAGTTATTAGTCATCCGCCAGTCTTCCCGTTCTCCTATAGGGCCATAAGTTTACTTTATTTTTTTATCCGCTCAGAAACGATGTGTCCGCGACTGCTGTAAGGGCCCATATGTTATTACTGGCCCTGTCAGAAGTCTGTAAAGTTTCAATTTAGCTATCGGGAAGACATTTTAGATTCGAAGGGATTTACTTGTGTGTAGGATTTCAGTTGTTACCTTTTCTTTGCGGTCTGGTTTTCATTATTCAGATCTGTTCCTCAAATGTGAAACTTTGTACTCAAACTTTCAACTGTATGTATAATCTCCGATTTACATATTTATGATATTTATTTATGACTTTTATTTTGACTACATATTTATCATCTCCTTCACACTGACTTTTGGCTTTTCCGTCCTTTTTTGATGACAACTGATGACAAGAAGGTGGTAGGAAAGGATAGGCAGTTTTTTTTTTTTTTGGTGGGCATGATGACCACTGTGTAAAAAGCAAAGATACTGCCATACGGTTTCTCATGAGAACTTAGGCCTACTGTGAGTGTCAAGTTGTTAATTCATATTTTCGTTCTTGACACCTAACCGGTATACCGAATGCTGTAGGGTACGTTGCCCTTTGGTATTACGAGTGCATTACGTATTACTGGTTAGATGTCACAGTAATGGTTGTAATCAGTGGCGACGCTAATGGCGTGTTTGGCAAACGTGTAAGTCTCGTGAATGCGGTCGGTACGGTTGCCAACAGCTGGCGCCCCGTCCCGCATCCTCAAGGCCAGTGCACCATCTCCTCCGCTGTTCACACATGACCGTCTCTACACTTGTATTGTTTTTCAATGGGAGTATCTCGTCTAACAACGTATGTGGTACATCATTTTGTTCTTTCGAGTTACCGGTACCGTGAAGTCTATAACACTGATGTCGTTGAGAAGAATAGATCGAGTTAAAATCGGCGCAGTCGTCTTGGAATTTTGTGAAACAGATGTGCATACGTTACACCTGCCTCCCCGCGTGGACTAGCGAAACCTTTATAAATTTTTCGACTTCCTCGAGGCAATAGGAGCGTCAGATATCGCGCAAAGAAAGTCTTCTTCTTCTTCTTCTTCTTCTTCTTCTTCTTCTTCTTCTTCTTCTTCTTCTTCTTCTTCTTCTTCTTATATGCTCTTCAAGGATTAGGTTATATAATTCTGTTCCGGCACCCGTCTCGTCCTCGGACGACCCACGTCTCCATCAATGGCTTTATAGTTCAGTCCCGCTTTTGGCAATCGATCCTCTGTCATCCTTTGCAGATGATTCCACCATTGTCTCTTCTGTAAATTGAAATATTTTCATTTATGTCCTTTACTTCGAGTTCTGCTCTGCTATCCTCATTACTTATTCTATCTTGCAATGCATAATTTAAAATATTTCGAAGAAACGAAATATCTTGAATCTGACATTCTTTCTAAGTGTTCTTTCCACTGTTGTTTGTAATCTTTTAAATTTTTCATTCAAGTGAAAAACTTGTAAACATTTTCTTATGGCCTCATTCTTTATCCGGCCAAGTTTAGAACACCTTTTAACTCCTCATAAAAACGCCACTTCGGAGGCCTGTATTTTACTGTCTGGGCCTGTATTTACTGCATTTCAGCACTGTGAATCTTGCCGCATTCCTTTTTTAACACGCCTCACTCGTATAAGTCAATGTAGGTATTGCAATTGTCTTATACACTTTAATCTTTGTGCAGTGTCGTGTTTTACAAGTTATTAATAAAAGTAGTTATTATTAATATTAGCCACACACTGTTTAAATAATAACCACCAATTTCCAGACATTCATAATCATTGTGCTGTGTCTTGTTTTATTTCTAAGATTTCTATGAATCGTACCACAGATATTCCTGAATTTATTTATCTTCTCTCATATTCAGATTCATAGCTTACTAAACAGCCGAGATATTTAAAACGGCTCACTTGTTCTAAAGCGCCGTAGGAAAGTCATTTAAGTTAATCACAACCCCAAATTTCCATTACAAATTTTGTATGAAGAACTGTCCTTATAAACTTACTACTTAGCCTTATTGATTTGTTCAAATACAGAAACATTATTTGCATAGTGATCAACCTAAAAGTCTCAATACATAGGCCTATTAAAAAAAAGGAAATAGATATTAGAACAAAACACGTCCCGGTAACCCAAACTAAAATTGTCTATAGAAGTGTACATTCGTAAACAGAGTGGCGTATCTAGAATTCGCCCTTGTGGGGGGGGGGGTGTCCGGGGTTGGGTCGGCTTCATACAAAAGAAAAAACAAGTTAAGACTAATCAACTTTGGTATCTTTAAAGTGGCCGAAATCAGTCTCCCGTTAAAGTAAACAGTAATAAGACAATTAAAATACGCGTTGTTGAAACATCATTTACAAGATGCTTATAGACTGAATTCATTTTCCTACTTTTCATATTTGAAACGTGTACGCTAATGCTGTGTAACAAATCTGTCTGGATATTTAGAAAAGAGTTACTACTATGAGTCAGCTTACACACATGAAAAAAAACAATAAAACACCCTAAAAAGTAACAGATTAACTCGTCAACTTTTTCGACCCTCTGCGGGGGCCCGGTCCCCTCCCCCCGGGAAATACGGCCGTGTTCGTAAGGAGTTTTTTTAATTTCACTACACTTAATTAATTGTTACCGTTCAAATGACTTATAACTATAATATTCGAGAGATGATTATCATTTAATCATCTTTTAATCATCTCTACAGTTTGAATACGTTGATTTCTGCAGTATGCATTTAGGGATTTTGGTGGTCGGTGCAGTATTTTCCTCTCAAATCATTTAAGATCTTCATCTTTCTTCCGCATGGTCCATGTCTGACAGCCGTAAGTCACTACTGGTCTTAAAAGGCTTTTATAAATTTTCAGTTTAGAATTATGATTTAAGATCCTAGAGCACAATAGTTTCTTGTTTGCAAAATACGCTGTTTCCCTTTGCTATCTTTGATCCGATTTCCCCGCTGTTCAAATCGTTGTCGTTTATCAGCGATCCCAGGTAAGTAAATTATCCATTTACTCAAAGCTATAGAAGCTCCTCCAACATCCAGTGTATTTCTTTATGTCTTGACCTTGAAACACACATGTACTTTGTTTTGTCCTTGTTTATCTGTTCTTCCAGTTCTATGAATGTTTTCCTTACTGCATTATTGTTACGGGCGAGTATAACTACTATGTCATCAGCATATGCACCAATTTGCCTGTTTTTAGTGATTAAATTCCCATGAGCATTCACTTTATAAACACCTGCATGAAGTATGAGACTGAAAATGAGTGTTGATAAGGCAAGTTAAGTAACTAACTAACCTTGCTAAACTTGTCTCCATTTATTAATTAATAGTCGCTGCTAAAAGGCTTTGATTATTGTTACTATCAGTGGTTGGTTGATTTCTAAAATTATAGGTGCCGGAACGCATCAATTCAAAAGTTGTACAGACTCAAATATACTTATATTTTATATTAGCTCGAGATCTTGTTCACTAAGCATTCTGTTTTCAATAGATTTTTTCAGTGCCTCATAAAAGTTTTCAGGGTCTACGGGATTATTGTTTTTCCTACCGTCCTTTTTTTTTGAAGCAGAACTCCGAAAAAAGTCAAGCTTTATACTGCTTTCATAGCCGTAGAATAACGGGGGCCTGGTACTGATTTTCTGCTTTAAAATAAAGAAGCTGTAATTTTCAGTTTTTCGTTTGCAAAACCCAGACCAACATTGCGATTCTGGAAAAAAATGAACGATAGTAGTTAAGATAAAGATTAGTGGCAGCGTTTGATTTTGACAAATGTTTAGTTTTGTAATAGGGCTGATGAGGGGCAAAATTTAAAAAGTAGTAGTAAATGTTTGTAGTAATTAGGTTTTTCTTTTCATATATTTTGTTTCGGTAATTTATATTTTGGTTGCAAGAGGTTCGGGAACGCCGCGCCGGTGCGTTCATCAAGCCCTGGTTCAACATGGCATTTACCGTTTCACAACATAGTACGGTCTCGGAACCATGGCAGGTAGCATAGCAACACGTCCACAGGTGTATCCGATGTCTATGTATCTCCTTTCTGTATGTGTTTTGGTTTTTATTTCAGTTCTCTTGTTTGGTATTCGTACCCGACGTTTTATCGTGTTTACAATTTGTAACGCGTTCTGTCTTTGTGAAAGCCGGAAATTCAATAGAACGCTCGCTTCTCTCTTATGCTGCTGCAAAGTGTTTTATGTTTCCGTTTAATCATCACGTGTTTACGTTTGTGTAGATGCCGTCAGACGTGCATCCTTGGAATAAGGAAATAACTTTATAGTTATTACGCGAAAGAAAATAGTTTGCACCAATGGAAAACATTACAAGTGAAGGCCAACGCTTTGAAGACACGTGATTAGTCGACGCGACCCTCTCTTCTTCTCTCTTCTATTCGTCTTCGTTTTATTTTCTTCTGCTGTATTTTTCGATTTCGGTATTCCTGGTTTTTCTAGTTAGTTTGAACTGCGATCTTCTTTCGACAAGGGCTCTTGTTGTAATCGTCATAATGTCGTATCATTATTTGCTAAACTGCTAAATGTCATGTTCTGGACGAGGCCTTTCAGTGTTTCCACCATTTTCAAGTCCTAAACCACGACGACGACTAAAAAAGGGTCGTGGTTTAGGGCTTGAAAATGGTGGAAACACTGAAAGGCCTCGTCCAGAACGTGACATTTAGCAGTTTAACAAATAAGCAGACGAAGTTGGAGTTACAGAGACTGCTAATTCAAATAAGATTAATAATATCGTATATTTAATTATGTCATAGTCTTATCCTTTTTTCCGTCTGTGCTGTTATTTTCACCATTCGAATCTGTCGTTTCCCTTCCGTTTATTTTCCCATTCTTTCGGTGTTCATTCTAGGATTACAATTTAAAAATATCGGTATGGAGAAGCATACATGACTTCCATGTTTAAGATTTATATTTAAATAGTTTACTTGAATTCGCTTCAATAATTTCTAAAAAGAAATATCGCCCACCCTCAAACTGTTTTCACTATTTATATATATATTTTTGTTATTATAGGGTAGTCGTTTAAAATAATGTTATTTTCGAGTCACTTTATCTATAAAAATTAGGTACTTTATTCTTATAAAGAAACTGAACTACGCAGATAATAATCCCTCCTCCTCAACCGATCCCCACAATTAATGATATTTACACTTTCATAGAGTAATAGTTTTATGATACGTTATTTCTAAGGTATCTTATCCTTTAAAATTAAGTATTCGTACTTACTTGATTTCAGCACAGCAGTTAAAAAAAATCACCCCCTCCCCTTCAACTACCCACTCCATTTTTAATTATCCCATTTACCATTTACAGTGGATTAATATGACTTTTATTTTTGGGGGCACTTATTTATTAAAATTATGTACTTTACTCTTGTTAAAACACAAGACAATGCAGGTAAACTACCCCTCCCTCCTAACCGAACAACCAGGTTGCTTGGCAACAAAATTATTTTATTTTTAACAATTACCATTGTTTGAAAAAGTTTAAATGAATTTTTAAGTACTTTACTCTTGTTAATAAGTAAAAACGTTGCAGGTAAACTACCCCTCCCCCTTAACCAGTCTTTACCAAAATCAATAGGCCTCGGATCCTCTACAACTCGGGCACGTATGATTCTGTTTGAATTCAGTAAATCAGTGACGGTTAACGTCTGCTTAACACTAATCCATCACTCTTAAGCTTAAAACTGTTCTCCCTGCATATTACCTTAATTTTCTTGTCCCAGAAAGTACTAAAAGGCGATTCCTGTCTCGTATTTCGTCGTTACTTTCCAAAGTTTTCACTTACCATTTGCAGCTCGCTAGTCGTGTCTTCCTACGTAGGAAGGTACTGTTTAGTCAAATCGAGGGTAGAAGGCCTGTCGGAAGACCCAAGAAACGCTGGATTGGCGCAGTGGCGAGGAATGCTGATAATTTACTTAAAATAAAACTATGGACATCGATCGCCAAGTACAGGGAAAAATGGAGGCGGATGATTATGGAGGCTAAGGTTCGACTTCGAACTGTTACGCCATAGAAGAAGAAGAAGTCGTGTCTTCCATATCTTCTTCATTTCAATTCCATACGTCGTCCAAGTATTCGATTAAACTTTTCGAACAGCGTTTTCCTTAGCTCTCTTGGTACAAGCTTTTCCTTGTTTTCGAATTTCGAAAAATTTATGGTGATGAGCGCTCGTTACCAGTATTTTTTTTCATTTTGTTTTAACGAGATGATTGTGTCTGCTTGTCCATAAGTAGACTAGTATATTATGGGAGGTTTTTAGATTATGTTTTGAAAACGCTTGGGAGTTTTCCATATTCCCACAAAACAAAACAAACACACACTATTCACTCAAACACACTCGACTTATCCGGCCTCTTGTTTTAAAGGTAGATTTAATTTTTACGAGAGAGCAGTTGGGTTCCGCTTCTGACTTTCTGAGATTGATACTTTCCAGATGTAAAACACATGGCCCTTTTCCGTCAGAGCAAAGGGCGGCACATCTTTTGCAACGTTAGGGTCAGTTTTTTTTTACCTGTGTTTATGTTTTAATAGGATAAACTATGTTTTAGTGTCTAAGTATCGGGTTATAAAGAAAACGTGGGTTATAAAGCGACGTATCTTAGTAAATGATTCTAGATATTCGGCCGCTGGGTGTGAACTGTATAGACCTAAGGGCAGTGACGGCTCGTGGTTCTGACAGTTGGGGATTCAATGTCTGAATGTTTCTACTAAGATAAGAGCAGTTATCCCATTCCAAATAACACACGGGGTGGGTCGCAACATGAAGACATAACTATTGAGAACTTTTAGTAGGCCTAATATTAAGTTGTGTTTATGCTGTTTGTAAATTATTCTAAAAATATATAGTTAAAATAAAAGGATAGTCAGATATTTCTGTTTAATATTTAAAACGGGAAGCGCCCTACTGAGTTCCTTAATTTTGCATTTATCTTTAATAGAGAGAGAGAAGAAAAATTTGATTTTAAAATAGATTGAACACTATTCATTTTACCAAATCAATGAACTGAACACAAAAATAAGAAATACCTGAACACTTAACACACAAAAACACCAGCAAACACTTTGAAGGTTATACACGCTTCGATCAGTTTAACGTTAATACAATTATTTAATGACTACATTAAAGACACTTTATTTTCGGAATACAATTACTTCACTATTTTACTTGATTTTAAGGCCTTACTGCTTCTTTGCATTCTAAATGAAATAGAGAAATCTGACACAAAACTGAAGGTAAACGGACAAATCTTGTGGTAAAAATCATAATAATGGCGAATGGCGATATTATGAAATTGTTAAAATTCCCGGTCAGTGCGGTTCGGCCCTCGTCGGAACTATTCGTGCCTATCGCAAACACTCGGGATCAGCGACTGTTGAATGTAATTTTGCGTATACTGATTTCCCCCTCCAAAGCTGTTTACACAGTCCAGGATAGAGGTGGGCTAATATTTGAAAATACCTTTCCAAAAAAATAACAGGTACAAATACCCGTTATTATATACTATATATACATAACCTATATTATCCTTTGTAAGTAACTCGTTTTGAGTTTCCTGCAGGTCTCCTATGTAATATCTTCAAATAAATACACTGCAAGTAGGTTTATTTTCACCTAGATAAACCTATTAATATAAACCTACTTGCTGTGTATTTATTTGAAGATATTATATAACCTATACGTACTATATAATTTGTTATAAGAAATAAATTGAAACTAAAAGTATTAACAATGTTACTTTACACTGTGACTTTATTAAACTATTACTGTTTAAATGAAAATAAGAAACAAGAGAATTTATAGGCCCATCTCCCTTTGGGAATACCAATTTAAGTTTTCACTAGTAGTAAACAAACTAACATTGGGTTAGACAAATCAGTTGCGAAACTCGGGGCAATTAAATAATTTAGAGTAGGCCTACACGTAATACCACAAAAAATAATGTGAAAAAACATCAGAAACGTATAATAAAAACATAACAGTAAGCCACAAGAGTGAATGAGAATAAACAAAATTTTACAAATAAAAAAACAAATTGTAATAAAATAAATATAAATACATAAATAAAAACTTATAAATAATAAGCCACAACAAAAGTAAATTAAATGCATTACAGATATTTAAGGAACAGGACTAGATAAAGTGCATAAATGTCCATTACAACAATCTCATCATTTACGTGAGATGTGTAGTGAAGTTAAAATCACATTAATAAAAAGTATAATATAGCTTATCAACATCAGCCACTTTATAGGTTATAACTCAGTATAATTAAATACAACTATTTCACTAACGACTCGGAACCTAAAGTTTTTTTGAGTAAAAACATAAAGTTTTACAAAACCGATTTTAGTTACAAGTTGGTGACTAGTATAATATATAATTTATTAGCATATAATCTGTATTATATATCTGCATATCACACGAGAATAAATGTAACATCAGAATGAATTTTTTCCTTTATTAAAAACAGCTCCGCTCTTTGCGCAGAATGAAGTATACAGGACGAAAAAGTGGCTCGTACTATTATAGTTCCTACTCGAAATATGATTGATATACCTGTTCCTAAAATACTAGGTGTTACTAAAATACTACTGTTACTCTGGAACGCGTTGTTCCTTGTGTACCGGTGAGACCACTAGTATTTGAAATACCTAGTATTTTAAATACGCGTTACTGGCTGTTCCTTGCGTTCCAGCGATATTTTTGTACGCCTAGTATTTGGCCTTGGCAAATTCGTTTACGTGATGTTGCGTACTTTTTGTGTGTGTGTGTCTGTGTAGGTGCGTAGGGGGTGTGCCTCGACTCGGAACAGCGTCGCCGCGAATAACAGGTATTTCAACTTTTCAGTCACTGTTACATCCGTTCCACAAAAATATCGTTCCAAAATACCTATTACAGGTATATCGGCCCACCTCTAGTCCAGGAGTTGCTGAGAGCTGCTTTGCACCTCCAAGCGATAGTAGCGAGCAATTCGCCTATTACGCGAATCCATTACTGTTCAGTCAACATGATTAATCCCGCAAATCTTGTTATTTAAATATGAAACCATTATTTCAAGAAATCCTTAAACATATTAAAATTATTTAGGGGGGTTCACTGAATCATTGAACCTTATGGACGAGCCGCCACTGGCTAAGGGGGGTGCAAGTTATCTGGAGTGTGTTTTAAAATCGTAGATAACATCAGAAATTAATAGTTAACGGAAAACGAATACACAAACACAGGTGTTGAATGCTCCAAAAATAAGTACTGAGTTAACAATACCGAGACAAAGGGAACGCTAGTGAGAAGACGTGGACAGGGTTACGGGGGAGAGAGAATGACCGAGAGAGAAAACCGAATGCCACATTGTACCTCCACTTCTTGTTGCCCAGTTTCATCTTTAAGTTTCTCAAAATTCGCCCATGTTACTTACTAATGGATGGTATCATTATTATTCTGTGATGATTCTCACATTTACTACCATCTTCTTTCTTTAAATTACCTGTTATTCATCTGTTTGACACTTCTCCTATTTAATCAGTACAACGTTTAAATAGTAAAGCAATCACTCTCGATTAATTTGACTACAGTTATATAAGTGTGTGGTGTTATATCAGGTATAATTAACAGGACAGATATGTTGTAATCGAAATTATCAACTATATGAGAGAATATGTGACACTAAGCTGTAATGGCTTACACCCAACCGTAAGATAGTTGAGTAATATTTTAATAATCATTTACAAAATGCTGGGAAATCTTACAGTAATTCCCAGATTACTGTTAGATTTAAATCGTGGTCACGAAGGTAAGGAAGGAGTTTTCCAACCAACGGAATCATTAAAGATGAAATTTCGAAGAACGGTAGAAGTTTGTACAGTTTCAACACATAAGTAATGATTGATGTAAGACAAGAATTAGAAAAGTCTAACCAATAAAACACGTAGGAATAGATTGCAAGGAAAGACAGGAGAACAATGTAATACGCAGTGAAAGAACACTGCGGAAAGATGTAAGTATGTCATTGAGAGGGAGAAGTGTTGGGACTAATTATGAAAGGACAGAGGAAGTAGACTTCCAACGGAAAACTACAGAAACAAAATGTAATCGAAGACAAAGTAATCGTAGCGATGAAGAGATTCGATAGTTTCAGTATTGTTTATAAGTTTTACGGTTATTATAGTACACATCGATGTCTTAGGCTCTCAAACATTAGGCTGTGGTCCAATACTGTTTATAACAACAGACGTTTCCACCCCACCATTGGACGCCACTTCAGTGTTGCACGATTGAAAGTTTAACTGGTAATATTATGTCCACCAGTTCCCACAGTACTGGCAACATCTTTACCACAGTACTGTGGCAACTAATGACATATTGCCAGTTAAACTTTTAATTGTGCAACACTGAAGATGCCCTCCAGTGGTGAGGCCTAGGGTGCAGAAAATCTTCAGACCCCTGAAATTTCCCCCGAACACAATTTTCTCGGTAGGAAATTTCCCCAAAACAAACGCGAGGGTTTATTATGTTTTATCAACCAATTTAATGTAGCCTACGTGACGAATGATAAAAGAGAAGTAATAAAAATACAGGTTGCAGACGCTTAATTTATTCAAAAAATTATGAACAAGAAATACATTAATAATCACAACTCAACAAACACGATAGGCTAATATTCGCTGTACCGTGCTGGTTCCAAGGGTAAATAATCACTGAAGAGGACACTGAAATAAAATAAATGTGTTAGGTTTAATCTAAGAGACATGCTAAGAATATTACTTACTAAATACGGTAATTATTAAAATGTGAGTTTATCTTCTTTTATTTTGAGAACGTACAGGATATCTATCTCTATATTTTGAGAATATGTAGGAGAAATATTGATCCTTATCGCTCCGTCCTTTGCCTGTCGCAACATGATTCTATGAGTCACTGCTGGGTTGCTATTTTTGTTCTCATTAGGATAAATGTTTCTTTTCAGAACTTATTTTAAAGATTAATTATTCTAGTTAATAATTGTAAAAATGATGTGAATACAACGTCAGTTGATTTCTATTTTTCGTCACTGATAAAAATTTCCCCGGGCAGCCCAAATTTCCGCCGAACCACGTTCGCGCGTTGGGACATATTCTGTGAGGGCGATACGTCTGTTGTTATAAACAGCATTAGACCACGGCCTAATAGCCCGGCAAGGAACAGAATTATAGTACAAAGTTACAAATCGCCGATATCTAGTTTTGTTTGATGAAATGTGGTGTAAAATGATACAATAGTAGGGATAGTCCGTTTTGAGTTTCCTAGAAGAGTTATGTTCCGGTCGTGTGTTGTCGGTTGATTCGAATCTGAATACCGGGTTCTAAGCGATAGTGTGACCACTACTCCAATAGGATATTACGTTCAGTTATAATTATAAATCACGTCCAATTAAAACCGGACAGGATGCACGCCAATCACGATTACCAGACGGTCACGTTGTGCGTCCTGTCGGTCGTGACTAACGTTTGACTATAGTGTCTTGCTCACGATTTGAAAGCAGTTTATTGAGCATTTCAGAATTTTAGTAATCGAGGTTTTAGGTAACGACAGGCAAGTGAGGTTCTACAAGCGTAGTCTCCCCTAAAAATATTCTGTACTGAAACAGTTTCAAAAAACTATCTTATGTTTATCACCCCACCACATGCGGATAACACTGAGAACACAGACACAAGCACATACAGGGAGGCCACTTCAAAAGTCCATCTCTGCTGTCATTAATTTTGTTCTTGTGTGTTTGTTAGTAGTCCAAACTTCTGAGCCGTAAGTCATGATACTTCTAACAATGGTTTTAGTTTCTGCTATAATTTGCTTATCCCACAGGTTCAGTATGTTTTAACATACTGAAATCAATCGCATTAAAGTAATCACAATTAAGCTCTATTGAAACATCGTTTATAAGATACGGAACAGCGGACACCGGACAGCGGAACAGCGGATTAGTTGGTTTAATTGATTTTCCTACATTTCATATTTCAAACCTACACGAAAATGCTGTGTAATAAACATGTTTGTATACCTATATTAAAAGACGGTTACTATTGTATTAGCGCGCACAGCTGAAAAATTAATAAAACAGCTTAAAAATTAAGAGGTTAACAAAATTTATCGTCAACTTTCGACGCTGGGGGGGGGGGGAGTGTCCGGTCCCGTTCGTCCCCGCCGATAAATACTCCCCCGTTAATAACATATCCTTTGCATACGGCCTTGTCAGAGCAGCTGTTTTGTGTTTTGTGGCGTTGGTCAGCTTCATTACATCGCGGATATTCTCTGACTCGTGATACAGATCGTCTTACAGTTTCCGCGGCTCCTCACCATTTCTGTACCGTATTGCCAGCTTTAACCGGTTAAATCCTTCACACTTTCATATAGTGTGTACGATCTCAAGCGATGTTAGTGGCAACGATTTATTTGTTACTAGCTGTTACCCACGGCTTCGCACGCGACTATTTGACTTTTAATAAGTATTTTAATATAATTTTTGTTGTCTATGTCTGTATCTCGTTCTGTCAGCTCGTATAACAATTTTGTACTCATTAGTCAAATTCTCTCCAAAGCTGTTTTCAACACTTGTACTAAATTATTATGTTGGTACAACAGCCTTTGGAGATTTAAAAGTACCCGTTTATAAAGCCTTTGGAGATATTTATGAAGTACCTGTTAAATCAAAAACGCTGCTAAATTCTTTATTTTAAATGTTACTGTGTTAGAAGCATTGTATAACACATTAAACGTTATGTTTCCCTCAACCATGGCTTTTATTTATTTCAC
The DNA here is from genome assembly GCA_034769895.1 of Magicicada septendecula. NCBI lineage: Eukaryota > Metazoa > Arthropoda > Insecta > Hemiptera > Cicadidae > Magicicada > Magicicada septendecula. Next base: position 404,163,812 of record CM068375.1, on the reverse strand, counting down.
TAGTAAACTAAAACCAAAAACCGTTGTCACCTAACCTCACAAATGAAAACAACACGTATTTTCACTTTGCATTAAGTAATAGGATATTTTACAATTAGTACACTTCTTCTTTTCCACATCGTAATATATCGATACAATCGTATATTATATAAAACATCGAAAATGTACTGCAGGAATGGATAAATGTACAGTTCCGATGCCGCTAAATATCATTTGTTTATTTACTCGTTACTATGGTACTTAATTATGGTCTCCATGGTGTTTTTGACATCTTTATACGCGTCAACGAAAAGGCATAATTAAAAGGGCCTAAATCGTGCGAACGAGGCAAAATATCAAATTCCAAGCTAGACAGTACTTTTCACCTTGTGCCAAAGGTTACCTGTGCAAATTTTGGTGGTAGTCGGTGTATTTGTATTCAGTACACATAAATCCTCAGATTTTGAGTTTTATATATATAGATATCAACTGCGACCGTGAAATCGGTTGGGTATAAACGGATGTAGGCCCTAAGAGAAATCGCATGCACGCGTATTGGGTACAAGGGCTGCGACTAACTGTGTAAAATTGAGGCTACCTATTGTGTGAGGTGATGCGTGTCCAAGTATGTGCGTGCGTGCTTAGTAACTGTTCCTGCGCGCGTTTTGTTATATATTCCTTTGCAAAAGTTGGATATTCCGGTTTGAACATGCACCAAAAATTAACGTACAAATCAAAATAGAAATGCTCTTTTTGACTACTCAAGAGTATTGTTCAAAATTTTTTTTTTACACGAACAGACCAGCCGTGGACCACGCGAATATCATTTCCTTTTCTTCTCGTGCCAGAAGGGCCTCATTCGCACACTATGCGCCGCCTTCCTGTCCACTGTCCACCCCTTTCTCGTCTTCTCACCGCAGAGAACTTCAAGATTTTGAATTTTGTTTCTGTATGTGTTTCTATCCATACAGTCGTTCAAAGAGATACCCACAGTTTCATCATTTTCTCCTTGAGCTGTTTGGTGTATCCGTTCAGACTGGAAAGTTGCCAAATATAGTTGAACATTTGTTTATTTAATCTAGACTGATCCGTCCGAACCATATGTCCAAGGAATTTCAGTCTTTTCCTTCGGAAAGCCGTTTCCAGATCTTCCGAATACCTGTACAGCTCTTCTTTGGGTATATGCCTGTACCCATCTTCGGTTTTCTTGGAGCCATAAATTTTCCGAAGAATTTTTCGATTAATTTTAAGAAAAGGTTCAAAATTTTGAAAGCACAGTGTTTCCACTTCATGTATGATCACCGGCCTGATCACAGTGCTAAAATGGCGGACTTTCGCACTCTGGAAAGGTTTTTATTTCCGTACAGTTCCCAGGTTAGAGTAAAGACCTTTGCTAATTTGACTTTCCTTATCTTAAAGGGTTCTTTGTCTGAGGCGTTTCGGGATATGTTTTCCCCAAGATATTTAAAATTGTTAGTATATTTTATTTCTCCATAAGTAGTGTCCAGGCACGTTTTCGGGTATTTAAATAAGGTGGTCATAATTTCCGTTTTAGTAAAGGAGATTTGGAGGCCAGTTTTCTCAACTATCTCTTTGAGATCTTCTACTTGCTTTCTTGCTTCTTCTTCTTCTTCTTCTTCTTCTTCTTCTTCTTCTTCTTCTTCTGAGTGGACGAAGATGGCAAGATCATCCGCGAAAGCTAAACAGCTTAATTCTGTGCCTTTGGATTTGTTACCTATTCTAAACCCCAGTGGAATTGACTGTATGGAAGTCAAAAAATATTTTAATTAAAAAAAAAATGGAGGGTGGTATTTCTAAGCACTCTGTCACGATTCTTCTTCTTCTTCTTTAGCACTACATCCCAACGTGAGCCCTGTCTTCCAACACCAATCTTCTCCAATGTCTCCTATAGATTGCCATCTCAGTGTAACAGTGTTACAATGTTCTCATCATTCAATACCTCATCTAACTCCTGGTTATTTCTGATTCTTCATTCGTCATCTTCTTTTACGGGGCAATAAACACGTCTTACGATGTTTCTTTCAATCCTTCGTAGTATTTCTTGTTCCTTTTTTATCAGCGTCCATGACTCGCCTCCATAGTTAACAACCGGTGTGATAAGTGTCTTACATATTTATTCCGAAACTTACTCCATACCAGTATGAAGTGAGAAAACAGACAGTTGCGGACCCAATTCGTAGTCACTTTAGGATTCATGGTGTCGTTCCGCTGATGACACGAAATATCGAGTTTCCCGTTCGTTATGGTACAGTGGAAAATATCTCCAAGTCAGCGGTGTAAACAAAACACGCCGTGAGTACGACATCCGATACACTGGAGAAACTAACACTGGAGAGAGAGAGAGCAGTTGTCACGAACAGTACGTTTGTTTGTTTCGCAAGGTCGCGGTGAACGGTGTTTCTGGCCGCCGGCAACTTTCATTTCGGTAAACACAGACGACGTTTGCCCAAGTCTCTTTATTAATACCGTTTTTGTTAGTTATGGGATCCAGCTCCAAATACCAGACTAGAATTCAATCACAACTCTCCCGCTCTGTCGATACCATGAATGGACTTAAACAGGTATAGATGCCCTAGCTGCATACTGTTCAACATTGCACTTGAAAAGGTAATACGAGACTCTGGAATACAAACAGGAGGGCATATTTTTAATAAAGGAGTCCAGCTCTTAGCGTATGCAGATGATATAGATATTATCAGCAAGAATGGAAATAATCTGAAGAATGCCTTTAGAGTATGGGGCTTGTTATAAATGAAAATAAAACAAAGTTTATGGCTGTGGGAAGCAATAATCATAATATTTCAAATATACTAATATATGGCTATAATTTTGAAAGAGTAAAATGGTTCGTATATCTGGGGACATATATCGATGCCGAGAATAACTGCACAAAAGAAATTGAAAGAAGAATTTTGGCTGCTAATAGAAGCTATTACGGGCTGAATAAACATTTTAAATCAAGACTATTAACTACAGAAAATAAAACCACGCTTTATAAGACATTGTTAAGGCCTGAGTGACATACGGCTCTGAGTGCTGAGTACTCAAGAAAATTTATGAACAGAGGCTGGCTGTGTTTGAACGGAATATACTGAGAAGGATTTCTGGGCCAATTCAACAGGACAGAGTCTGGAGAAAGAGCAATAATAATGAATTACATGCTAAGTACAATGACATTACAGTTGTCCGATTTGCCAAAATCAATAGATTAAGATGGGAAGGACACGTTCAGAGAATGGATGACGAACGTACGAAAAAAGAATTATGAAACACAAGCCAACAGGAAAAAGGAAGCTTGGAAGATCGAAGATCAGATGGTTGGACCAGGTAGGCAGTGATGCGAGGAAGCTGGGCGCAGTGAATTGGTGGTGGATGGCTGAGGACAGGAATAAGTGGAGGCAATTTCCTTTGGAGGCTAAGGCTCAATCTGGGCTGTAGAGCCAAGGATGTATGCATGTATGTATGTAGATGAGTAAATAAACAGGTAAAGAGAGGGAGAGAGAAAGAGAGAGGTATTGATAAGATAATCGATAGAGGGGAAAAACGTAGAGAGAAACAGAATGGTCGTTTGCCGTGATATAACAGGTCGGGTTTGTCTGTAACGACCAGTAAGCAGTGTCGACGACGTAGGAAGTTTTCAACGACACCAGGAAAGAACTATCGGCGAAGGATAAGCCGCACGACCGACTGTAATAACGGTAGCGGATTCCAGATAAGGCAGGCAGTGTACGCGTTCTACAAACGGGTTTGCAACGCAACGAGACGGCGACTGGTCAGCGCGTTAGTTGCGAATAGCGTTGCCAGATCAATATCGGTATGGAGAACCGTCATGACTTCCATGTTCTAAGATTTATATTTAAAATCATTTTCGAAATGAAATATTTCCATAGAAACTACTTTATTCAGCCTACTTTAGTGACGCAGGTCGTACTGTGGTCACTAACGTATACCACATTATTGTTTCGACGGTCTCACGGATCGTTTGATTGTACAGTGGAAACAAAATAACAGACACCAGTGTAGTCACTAAATCTTCTTCTTAATTGGCACTACAGCTCTTGCAGAGCCTTGACCGCCTGTACAGTCCGCCTTCGGTCGTCTCGATCCTCTGCTCTCAGTCTCCATCTTCTTACACCGAGCTTGCACAGGTCGTCCTCAAGATCATCCAACCATCGTTTTCTTGGCCGACCCCTCCTTCTTCCACCGGGTCTCCCCGTAAAAATTTTCTTCAATGTAGATGTCTCTTAACATTTTCTGGACATGCCCTGACCACGGAATTCTACTTTTCCCAGATATGTCAGTGACGATATCTGGTTCTCCATAGATTTGCTGGATTTCTGCATTCGTCCTTTTCCTCATTGTGATAGTCGTATGAAACCCTACGTTCTTAAGCACTTCCATGATGCCCGGCCTTCGACACAAGTTAGTAATTCCCGCCTCGTTAATCTTTGAGTCTCAATGAATATATTCATTATATTGCGTTAAACGTTTATCGTCTATACCCTGATTAACGAAAGAAAGTGACTGGCGGAGCGGCCGCGCGGCGACCGAGTTTGTAGTAAAAACATTCCACTTTATAACCTCGTGGAAACGTAAAATACAGGGCGAGAAATGTCTAATGAACTGTATTTTAATCATCAATTAAAGACGTTTTTAACAAACTTTTCTAATTTTTAAAATCTCTTTTCAATAAATTTACATTGTGAGTTAAAGAAAAAAATACACGAATTTGAATTAAAAAATTAGGGTTTATCGTTTTTATTACGTAAGAACTCAGAGGTTAAGCATCGGAAAAAAATTTCTTGTAGACAAATGGTAGTCCACCTTCTTTAGTACAATATATCAAAAATTGAGATTCCTACGATTAATATTAACGACGTTATTAATTTTTTCCGAATGTACTGTTAACTCCGTTATTAATAATTTTTTTCATTGTGTTTTTTCACAATAAACATAACAAAATTGTATTCATCAATACAAAGTGGTATGTAACCTTCAAATATTACGAAATATAACCGCAATCAGTTAATATAGGAAAATTAGAACTAACATCGCTCAACGGCGCGCGATCGAGTCAAGGTACAGTAACAGCCCAAAGAAAGTGGTGCATACGCTCACGGCTCACACATTGACACATAGCCAACTTACTACGAGTCACCAATCTCTCATAAGTATATACTTAGTTATCTGTCTACTTATTTAATCTAATCTTCTACCTGGAGATCTGTCAAAAACGTACATCTGACCAGACTTTTGTGGTTTAGTTGAACTACATGCTTTTTATAACAGTCTTGAATGATTGTTTATTACTCTTTTGCGGTACGGTATTTATTGTTTTCTTGTTAATAAACTGTTTTTGTTTTGTGATCAGCTTTAATACTACTAATTAAAGTGCAATGTAATTACTGGGAAATTGTTAATGCCATTCAAATTTCTCAATAACTAATTATTTAACTATGAAATATAGTTTACAGTTTAAAACTACCGAGCAAAGCTCGGTCTACCAGATATTGCATAATTATAACAGTATTTTACTGTTATAATGTAATTGAAATGTAAAAACAATTAGTAAATTACTTGTTATTAGCATTGACAAATAAATAATAAATACAGTACGGTACTTACAAGTATTGTAGTGTTCTTCAGCTTTTATGGAATCCGCTCATAAAATATGTGTATAAATCATAAAAATACACTATTAAAACACTCTATAAAAAACACTTATAGCTGTGAGTTAGTAGTCTTCAAACGAAAGTTCTCTGATACCCTCCATTGGATCGTCATCACTATTATCATCTTCTGAACAATTATCATCCTCGGAGCTACTGCTGTCTTCCACGGATATAATCATTTCCTCCACAGCTTCTTCCATTAGTCCTTCGTTATTCCATGCATCGATAATAACTTTTTTGGTGTGGTCCACTACTTGCTCCCACCTCTCAGCAGTAATTCGATTAAATCCGTCTTTAGTCAGTCGTTCAACTTCTTTTAAAGTAAACATTTTGTTGTTTTCGGCAACATACCCCTTAACCTGAGCCCATATAAGCTCAATGGCGTTAAGATGGCAATGGTAAGGTGGTAGCCTTATCACTTTGTGACCTCTGCTCTCTATCAATTCATCAACAAAATACCTTTTGTTCTGGGGCTTGTGCCATTTCACTAATTCCAAAAGTTCTGATTTTTTCAAGTCGGTTGTAGATTGAATATTTTTCCTATCCAGCCATGCAAGTATGTCAGCTTTTTTATCTTTGCTTGTGGGAGCTTTATCAATTTGCTTAGAATGGTAGGGAGCATTGTCCATGACTATTACTGCAGGCTCTTCTAGGTTATTTAGCAAAGTTTCAGAACACCAACCGAAGAATTTGTCGTGATCCATATCTTCATGGTAGTCACCGGTTTTTTTCGATTTAAATAGTAGAAGGGAATTTGGAACAAACCCTTTTGAAGAACCTGCATGACATATTATTAATCGTTCACCTTTCCCTATAGGTGTTAACATTGTCCCCTGAAGTGACTCATCAGTCCATCCTTGTTTCAGACAATGCCCAGCATTGACCCAGGTCTCATCGAGCCAAATTATATTATCGAAATTCTCGTCTTTGATTTGGCGAAGAAAACGACACCTCCAGGCAGCGACATCGCTTCTCTCCATAATCACTTTTCTGCCCGAAAATTTTCTCCACGTAAATCCTAAACCTTTTAGCACGTTTCTAAGCGAAGACAGACTGCCATTAAACAGCTCTTCATTTTCCAACGATGATAAAAGTTTTTTCAAAGTGGGATATTCTTTTCTTATGTAATATTGATATACATGTCTTCGTATAGCGTCTTCCTGAAAAGTGTCAAGTTTTGTCACAGTTTTCTCCCGTTTCCTCTGTTTGCCCGGAGTTGAAAGTTGGCTATTACTGTCATCTTGTATTTCTTTCAATTCTTTTTCCTTGCAAACTCGCAGAACTGTATTTTTATGTATTTTCAGAGCATCTGCAGTTCGCTGTATTGCATTATTAACCGGAATCAAAGGACCTTTGTTCGCCTTTTCTCTATCAAAATATTCCCGCACTTTGCACACAATTTCTCTTGACTGTCCTTTCATAGGTACGCCTCGGCCCGAAGTTTGTCTTTTCTTTGGAGTTCGAGTCCTAGGTCTTCCCCTATGTTTCCTTGGTTCAGCCTCGTTACGTTGCTCCATGCTCAGCCACCGAAGTATATTCACACAAAATAACTTAAAAACACGTCAATTTATAATGAAAGCACAAGAAACTAACACTTAAAATCAAGATAACCAACAACCGGACATCACTCAACCACCACATCAACTAAACTGAAAGCTGGAAATTTCCCTTACCCTTAGTGTGCGTATAACGGTTCAGTTTTCCTGGAAGCGTGTGCTATTTGTAGACATAAAGGAGAGGCCGAGACGCTGTACGGGAATGACGGTAGCGCGCGAATAAAATGGGTCCAATAGGTTCTGACTGTACTTCCGCCGCAGAGCGCCACGCATTGCTCTCTGTGAAATTCACTTTATATATTAATCCATTGTAGTATTCCTCGTACAAGGTGTAAGTTGTATATGTCTTCTACATTTAGTTATCTAAAGAGAGCGTCACGCAAATCTCATTCGTGTACAACTTTTAACAACTGAGTTAACAGTACATTCGGAAAAAATTAATAACGTCGTTAATATTAATCGTAGGAATCTCAATTTTTGATATATTGTACTAAAGAAGGTGGACTACCATTTGTCTACAAGAAATTTTTTTCCGATGCTTAACCTCTGAGTTCTTACGTAATGAAAACGATAAACCCTAATTTTTTAATTCAAATTCGTGTATTTTTTTCTTTAACTCACAATGTAAATTTATTGAAAAGAGATTTTAAAAATTAGAAAAGTTTGTTAAAAACGTCTTTAATTGATGATTAAAATACAGTTCATTAGACATTTCTCGCCCTGTATTTTACGTTTCCACGAGGTTATAAAGTGGAATGTTTTTACTACAAACTCGGTCGCCGCGCGGCCGCTCCGCCAGTCACTTTCTTTCGTTAATCAGGGTATAGTACTGTATTGTCCTGTATTAAAACCCCACTAGTTCATTTCCGTTATTCGGTATTTGAAAAAATTTCCATTGATTTCACCGGCCGTCGGTAATTTGGATTGTAAACAGCTCGAGACTTTGGCGTCCGTAAAACACACAAGTAATGAACCGTGACGCATGTAATGATCGCGGAGACGTTCACCGTGACGACGATAGTTTGGGTGTCATTAACTAATTCGAAATTTCTCTTGCGCGTGAATAATGGGCGCCATTATTTTTGGTCACGACAAATGCGTCATTAGAGAGGGCGCCAAGAGAATCAGCCAGACAGAGATTTCTGATTACCAAATGTCTCCAGATGTTTGTACAGACACTCGAGTTTCTGTTTTTTAAAGAACTATTGATTAGTATTTTATATTATTCAAGAGTGCCATATTCATAATTAAAAAATAATATCTGTACAGTGTTAGGCACGCAGTGTAGTAGTTATGTAGTTCAAAACCGAGCACGAATATGTATATCATTCATGAGTACATCAATAAATGTATAGGCTACAGGATATTCAGTATATTTAAAGTGTTTGTCACCTAACATTTATATTGACGATGTGGTAGTGGAAACATCTAGTGAACCATGGTAATCAGATATCATGAGACAGATATTTGAATTTGTTGTTGTTTGCTTGTACTTCAAAATACAGAATCTGATTTGCGAAAATCTGTTTTTAAGATTCATCACATTTGCAAGCAATACAATATGAAAATCCTCCACTATATAAGAACAAAGGTAATGGCATTTCGAGGCAAGGAACCAGTAAGAACAAATATAATGATTAGTGGTCGAATGGTTAATGGAACAGGTGAACCATTTTAATTATTTGGGAAATGGTATTGGCTATGATAGGAATTATGATATTGATGTTAAGTTAGGTAGGTTCCAGACGATCTGTGGGACAGTCGACTGTACTTTTAGGAACATGGTACATCGAGATACAAAATTAAAGTTCTATAAATTTGTGACAGTCCTTGTACTGTTCTATGGTGTGAATTATGGACAACAACCAAGAAGGAAGACAGTAAAATACAGGCCTCGGAAATGACGTTCTTAAGAGGAGTTAAAAGGTGTTCTAAATTTGACATTATTACCTTTTGGTTCCTTTCGGACGTACGTAGCAACACCAGAATTAACAACATATTTCAGTAATTCATTTCGTGGATTACCGTAATTACTCTTATTCGCTTATTCGTTATCCTTTCAGTTCTGGACTGTTTGGCTCTTCGTACATAAACACGAAATTCTTTCCGTAATATTTCTCCCCTACGTCTTGGATAAACGTACTGAAGAGTACTCCCGTGTTAATGAATCAATTGCAGAGTGCGAAGTTTGTACTTTCGATTTATAGGAAGGTCTGTTGATTCATCGATTCGTCTGTCGGAGAAACACAAAGGAATCAACACCGCCGCTCTTGTTTATGCATATTAAAGAAATATGATTCATGCCGTCCGTTGGATTTCTGTCGATTGACTGAATAAATAATGCTGAGACACACACTTGAATACGCTTGCGTATTCATGTGAAGTGTCTTGACGTACCTGACTTACGCATACGACACACACACGTGCACATTGCTTTGTTGTGTGAAGATATATTTGCTCGGAATCTTTAATAATTTGACAAAATTAATATCTCTCAAAATCGCTTGCAAATTTTGCTGTAGTTTGTAAGGTATATTTGCAAACTTTTAGGCAGATTGGTTGTACATCTAAAATAAAAAAGTGCAGTAGTTCGGAAGGGCGCACTCGAATTGAGGAATGTATTCTAACCACGAGAAACTTCAAAAACAAGGAAAAATATTCAAGAGCTTCACATATTTAATTTACAGAGAATTTATTTGCTAATGCTTTACAATAAAAAATTTTGAGTTATTAATGAGAAACTTGAGCCTGTCGTCTGTTACTGTACCCAAAAGCCCAATTCGTGGTGGAATTGAACATAAACAGACATACGTATTTCCTGTTCTAGTCTCTTGCGTTCTGGTTTGCAAAGCCCTTCTCGCACAAGCACGTTGTAGAAAATTGTAATTGCTTCCCCTACAATTTTTGGGTACTCTTTCTTTGCTCATATCAAAAACTCTTAGAGTGACATTTCAGTTAAAGTGTTCGGTCTGACTTAAGTTCTGCGAGTTGTTCTTCTTTCTCCAGAGGGAGGGTCGACGGTGACAAAGCATAAGGATTGTACACCCAGTCATACCTGGTGATAGTGTTTGCCATCTCGTATACGTTAGTGTGCCGTGCAGAACAAACGATTGACAACCACTGTCTGTAATACTAGTTACGTTTGCTGCAATGGATACTGCATGATTGTTTCAATCGTTTTCTACACGAGCAGCATTTTTGATTGTTTGATGAGTTAAAGTGATAGTTAAAGTTAATTTATTTGATAGGAAAAAACATGGTTGTGTATACTTTCTGAGGCTGAAAGGTTGGTGTATGGACGACTGAAATCTTGTAATTTTGTAAGGCTTGGTTGTGTAACAATGTTACATCGTGTGATTAACATAAATTGTCAGGAGTGCGCGCGCGCGACTACCAGAAGGGTAGTCTCCGCTTGTTAACAACATTGTATTTAAATTAACGCTGCCCTTCATTCACGAAACGGATTGTCTTATAATACATGCGGAGGCAGATGGTTGAATCTTCCACCGACTCGGTAAGATTACATGCTTCATTGTAATTTACAAGCCACAGTTGGTGATTCAATAAGTATTTTCCATCTGCAATGGCTTTTCGTCTCCGTTACGTACCACAGTGCCGAAAGTTGTTCAGTAACGTATCACGATTTGACGAATTTCGTATATGAATTATTTTTATGTGGAGGACATTTTTTTTTTTTTTTTGAACCTGTACTGCAATAATAATGGATACACTGAAAATAACATTTGGTACTTTATGAAGTTATTTACGTGAATTAGCGCATAAACCTTGAAATAACTTATCGGGTGAAATTTTTTACTGAATGAGATTACGTTGTTACTGGTTGAGATTTTTTACATACGAGGGTCAGTTTGAAAAGTTCGCGGAGTGACAACTGTAGCTTAGCGGTAAAACTAAAATGTTTCGTGTGCTGCAAGATTTGTATTTTATGTGAACTCCTGTTAATTTTCAAATCTATCTATCAGTGTATTCATTGTTAAAATTGACGTGTCGTGCGTGTTTTGAAAAACGGACAAAATCAAACATCGTGGTGTGATTCTTTATTAAAAGTTGTTTAGTGCCAAAGGAAATTCAAAACCAAATTGAAAATGTGTCATGAGGTGGTGCGACTTCAAAACCAGCTGTTTGTAGGTAGACACTCGAGTTTAAACGTGGTCGCACTGGACACCCAAAAAATGCAACAACTCCAGATGCGGCAGCCATCTTGCACCAAGTTCTTGAGTTAAAGTATGATGCACACGCTCATATGCGATGCCTATGATTTCAGCAACGTCATCCACTCCTCAATCTGCGGTCTTCCAACACTGTATGAAATAATGCCATTTTTTGTTGCACTTTTTGGACGTCCACTGCTGGGATAGTCTGCAGTGCTTGTATGGCCACGTTTAAACTCGAGTGTGCCCCACTTACCGTTGTTTCTGAAGGCGCGGCATCTCCTAACACTTTTACAATTTCGTTTGGATTTTCATTGGCGCTAAAACGTTTTTAACAGAGAATTCATCACAACACGATGTTTGATTTTGTGCATTTAAAAAACACGCGCGACAGGAAAATTTCAGTCAGCTGGTAAAAAGTGAATAAATTGACAGATATATCTGGAAATTAACAGGTGTTCACGCGGAATATACGTCTTGCAGCACACGAAAGATTTTAGTTCGTGTGCCACTGAGGTATAGACGTCGCTCCGCGAACTTTTCAACTGACCTTCGTACTGACATTGGACGAACTTTTTGTCTCACATATGGTTCATAAACGTAACTGTAAATTGAAGATAAAATAAAATTACAAAATGTCACATATCTTACGACGTTATATAGGCTGATGTAAAGTATAAAATAGAGTTGCTAAGGTTTTCTTGAGCAGCGTCCACATATACTGTAGTTGTAAACGTTGTTTGCCGTGTTTTATGGTTGTGTTGGCAGACGTCGAAGCCATCATCAGTGTCGTAAACAATTGGCACGGTGATACGAGTACTTCGGCTTGCCGGGCTGTGAGGCCGTGTTTTATGGTTGTTTGGCAGACGTTTCGGCCCCACCGTCGGATGCCATCATCAGTGTCGTAAACAATTGGCACGGTGATACGAGTACTTCGGCTTGCCGGGCTGTGAAGCCGTGTTTTATGGTTGTTTTGGCAGACGTTTCGGCCCCACCGTCGGATGCCATCATCAGTGTCGTAAACAATTGGCACGGTGATACGAGTACTTCGGCTTGCCGGGCTGTGAAGCCGTGTTTTATGGTTGTTTTGGCAGACGTTTCGGCTTCACCATCGGAGGCCATCATCAGTGTCGTAAACAATTGGCACGGTGATACGAGTACTTCGGCTTGCCGGGCTGTGAAGCCGTGTTTTATGGTTGTTTTGGCAGACGTTTCGGCCCCACCGTCGGATGCCATCATCAGTGTCGTAAACAATTGGCACGGTGATACGAGTACTTCGGCTTGCCGGGCTGTGAAGCCGTGTTTTATGGTTGTTTTGGCAGACGTTTCGGCTTCACCATCGGAGGCCATCATGAGTGTCGTAAACAATTGGCACGGTGATACGAGTACTTCGGCTTGCCGGGCTGTGAAGCCGTGTTTTATGGTTGTTTTGGCAGACGTTTCGGCCCCACCGTCGGATGCCATCATCAGTGTCGTAAACAATTGGCACGGTGATACGAGTACTTCGGCTTGCCGGGCTGTGAAGCCGTGTTTTATGGTTGTTTTGGCAGACGTTTCGGCCCCACCGTCGGATGCCATCATCAGTGTCGTAAAAAATTGGCACGGTGATACGAGTACTTCGGCTTGCCGGGCTGTGAAGCCGTGTTTTATGGTTGTTTTGGCAGACGTTTCGGCCCCACCGTCGGATGCCATCATCAGTGTCGTAAAAAATTGGCACGGTGATACGAGTACTTCGGCTTGCCGGGCTGTGAAGCCGTGTTTTATGGTTGTTTTGGCAGACGTTTCGGCCCCACCGTCGGATGCCATCATCAGTGTCGTAAACAATTGGCACGGTGATACGAGTACTTCGGCTTGCCGGGCTGTGAAGCCGTGTTTTATGGTTGTTTTGGCAGACGTTTCGGCCCCACCGTCGGATGCCATCATCAGTGTCGTAAACAATTGGCACGGTGATACGAGTACTTCGGCTTGCCGGGCTGTGAAGCCGTGTTTTATGGTTGTTTTGGCAGACGTTTCGGCCCCACCGTCGGATGCCATCATCAGTGTCGTAAACAATTGGCACGGTGATACGAGTACTTCGGCTTGCCGGGCTGTGAAGCCGTGTTTTATGGTTGTTTTGGCAGACGTTTAGGCCCCACCGTCGGATGCCATCATCAGTGTCGTAAACAATTGGCACGGTGATACGAGTACTTCGGCTTGCCGGGCTGTGAGGCCGTCTTTTATGGTTGTTTTGACCAAACGTTTCGCCCGTGCCTTCGACGGCCTTCTTCAGTGCAGAAGGCTGCAAAACGCTGACGTAGGTTTCGTAGTCAGTAACCACAGTTCAGTGTGTTGCAGCCTTCTGCACTGAAGATGGCCGTCGAAGGCACGGGCGAAACGTTTGGTCAAAACAACCATGGAACACGGCCTTACAGCCCGGCAAGCCGAAGCACTCATATCATTGAAGCCGGCCGTGAAAGCCTCAGACAGAAATTGGTACGGTGTTTGCCAATTCACCCCAGTGATGATGTAGAGACTGTGTCACTGGGGTAGAGACTAGCTCATCACCAATTGTTTACGACACTGATGATGGCCTCCGACGTCTGCCAACACAAACTACAGACCGCGGCCTAACAGCCCGGCAAATAATGTTTACAACTAAATTATGAAATGTTACAGTTAATTAACAGTTCAGTAACTGATTTTCGAAATTACGAAACTGTCGTAGTAGAATGTTTACAGTATAGTACAGAGAGTTGTCTCCTGATTATCCGCATTGCCGAGTGAATACAGTACTATACTTACGAATAATTAGACCTTCACACTGAAAATTGATATTATTTCCGGTGCTAACCACAAAGTAAGCGCCTGTCTGGAACGAAGTGTAATCGCGCGCGCGCGCGTTTTTGGACTTTACTTTTTCGGTAAAATGTAAGTTTTGAAATGACCGACCTCCACCTGTGTCCGACTCTAGTAGAAGGCCGGCATATTAAACGTGGCAACGTTGCGTCTGAGGCCTATAACCATAGTGTAATAAATAGGTAAAGTGAACATGTTATATTTTCATTTAATTTCCTAGCATTACTATGATCATGAATAAGCCTATTTATCTAGGTAAATCTAAATTATATGTCTGTGCGCACTTAGTACTATACGTTTAAGTTGAAGAAAATAGTGAATTACTGTTAGGCCTGATGTATTAATTTTGTTCGAATTATTAAATTCGTATCATGTGAATGAGCTAATTATTATATTTCTTAAATAATATAACAGTATTTTACATAATATACTTTTAATTTCCTAAAAGTGAAGAATTATAAAACTGCTGTTAACCGGTAATTGAAAATGACTCGATTTGATTATTAAAAAACATAAATTAAGAGATCGTCTAGTCGGCCTCAAATATCAGCTGGTTCCAGTGTTGCCACGTTTAATAGTCCGGCCTTCTACTAGAGCCGGCCATGCCTCCACCTACGACAAGATGCGGATTCCATGAAACTGTGTTTCGGTCCATGAATTGTCTCCGTATTAAGAGAACTCTGTTTGTGCTCTCGGCCGAAATCCCGGCCATTCCCCCTCCCCCACACCTTAGCCTTAAGAACACTGAGGAAATGGCGAACGTTAAAATTATTTATTTCAGTAAAAGCCGTAAGATGGGCTGGCTGCTTACGTAAGTGTAGTGAACGCGATACTGCAAGAAATTACGGAAGGTATAAAGTAAACGTGGTTGTCAGACATTGTTGTAAAAACCAAATAAACCATAATATAAAACTGTAATAAGAAAATGTATGCTCATTATTACCAAGGAGACTTTCTCAAACGCTGTGTGCGGCTGGGAAATGTTTCAGACACAGATAAAAGATAAAGCGCGTCCACATAACAACACCCCCTCCCCTCCCACACACACAGGAACATTGTAACACAGGTGGTATAACGCTGCTTTTTGTGCTGCGAGTATTATAGAAAAACATTTGCAGTTATACAAGGCGTATTTATGTTATACAGTATATATCTCATGTGCATGCCTGTTTTTTATTGAAAATTCAAAACTCAAAATTAATGATTTTTAACAGAACGAAATTATCTTTAATTTCGGTATGGAGAACCATACATGACTTCCATGTTCTAAGATTTATATTTAAGTTATTTTCGAAATGAAATATTTCCATAGAAACTACTTATTTTTTCAGAAGTACTGTGGTACAGAAGTACGTATACCACCTCACGTTAGGGCACTCGATTTTCACTGATGATGGCAGTCGATGGCACTGCCGAAACGTATGGTTTTCCAGAAAACATTGGACCACGGCCAAAAAGCCCAGGAAGCATCTTCTTTGTTGCCAGTTACGTAGTACACATATAAAAAATTATCCCCTCCCCCATCAACTATCATTTTCATTTATAGAAAATTACCCCCTCCCCCTTAAAATACCCTTTTCATTTATAGATATTTCATATAACTTTCTACAGTGGATTATTATGACCTTCTTTAAAGGATACTTTATTTATCATAATTAAGTACTTTACTTTTGTTAAAACGTTAAACGTTGCAGGTAAAACTACCCCTTCCGCTTAAACTATCTTCACCAAAATCAATAGGACTCGAGTCCTCTTCAACTCAGGCACATGTGCAAAAAATTATAAAAATATTTGCGGTAGTTATCGTTCGCCATAGACAAAATTAACACACACACACACACACACACACATTTCAGAAAATGACTTTTCTTCATGTTTTGAGGGTAGTACAATCAGAATCAGCCCTTATCTCGAACACGATTTTTATCGCCATCACCATACTTCCATTTCCTTACGGGAAGATGGAAGTAAAAACGAAACAAGCGGTTGTTGATATATTTATTGGTATATATTTACTACACGTTCTCGTGCCATTTTCGAGATTAACGGCCACGTTAGGGGATATGAATGGATGGAGACTCATATTCTCCCAATGTCTGGCACTACTGGGACTGTGATTTTATATTTTAAATGCTAGAGTTATCTGTCCGTAGACGGCTACACAGTTCCTGTGTAGCTGAAAAACGTTAATCTAAGGGCACTATAATAATTACAAACAAAGTACATTTGGTTGAACAATCTGTATTCTTTCAAAGGGTCAAAATATCATTAAGTAAATATGAGTTAACATTGTCCATGCTTATGTCCGTAGACAAAGTTATGTTGTTCAGTGTAAAAATGTTATTAATACCACAGTTACCTTAAAAATTAAATCACTGATTGTTGAGGTACAGATTTTCAAATTGTAATTCAAATTTTAACACAAATACTCCATTTCTGTGTAAAGAAGTTGTCTTGTGTTACTGTCTTCAGATCTGTCCTGTATTACTGAAACCACAAGTTAAGAGTTAAGAGCTCTATTTATGCGTATTAATCAGCAGACCAATCGAACCGGTCCTTTGTCATTTGTGTCATATAACGTCATATTACGGTGTTAAATTGACGAATGATAAGTACCGAACTGTATAGTTTTTACGAATACAAGTATATGAAAATTACTTCTATATCAATGTTATATTAATTGTTAATATAAAATACTGAAATTTCTTCTCAAACGATAGTGATAGGCCTAATTGAAATCGTAATAAGTATTCTGAGACTCCGTAGAGGATTAAAATTTGTTAAATCTACTTGGTTGGAGGACTGTCAGTATTTCATCCTCTTAGATTACCGATGATCCGACCTGGATAATCAGGAGACACCCCTCTCTACAGGAATTTCGGTCGGACATGGCGGTTGACAAACAGACGCGCTATCGTCGACTATATTCTTCTCCCTACAGAATATAGACAACCACTGATCGCGCATCCGAGCCGCCACGTTTGACCAAAATTCGTATACGTACAAACACGGGAGTTGTTGATTTAACTGTACAACATACAGCACACTGCTCGTCCACGTGTCACGTAAAATACATAACTGTCAGGGCCTGATTAAAAGGTTTTAGCGCCCTAGGCTAATGATTTTTTGCGCCCCCCCCCTGTTTCTTACCGTAGATAATATTTAGCGATGAGTATTGTGTACTGATATACATAATAATACATAATTTACTGATATAAGGTACTTCCTCCAAATAAGGCCCTTTGATCCTTTTTATTAAGATAATGTAGATAATTTCGCAAAATGTTTCAACATTTCATAGTTTTGAACAATTTGTAATTAAATTACATTAATTTCAGTCAAAACGAACAATTATACATTGTTTATTTTTTATTACAATCTGAAACCATAAGTGGGCCTATTTGGTGGAAGTGCCTTATTATAGGTTAGGCCTACTTATTATTCAGAAACATATGGGTTGAATGGACAAAAATTTGTCTTTAATCCATGTTTATCACATATCAATATCAGTTCTATTATTGATTCTTTGATAAAATTACACTATTTTAGTAAGAATGAATTAACAAATAACGAACAGAATTTATTTTTTAATTATTTTGAGTTTTTCCTGTTAAAAATCGGTTAAATCGACAACTCACAAAAGTATATAAAACTATAAAAACAAAGTCGGCTCAGAAGGTTGGGTGTTTTTTAATTCTACGTACAAATTAAATAAATAAATTAAATCACAATTAGAAAATAAAGATATATTTTTCACTTTAAATGACGTGATTTTGAGGACGGAATGATGAAAAAATTATATATAATGCAACATGAGTTTTGTTACTTTCTTATTCTCTTAAATTTTTGCGCCCCGTAAGAGCTTGCGCCCCAGGCTACATTCTACTTAGCCTAACGGTTAATCAGGCCCTGATAACTATATACCACCTTTGATTTTAGGTCGCATCACTGGTAATTATCCGTTAAAAGTTAACACTCGTACACTCGACCGCTACACGGTCACAGAAGCTATTCAGACTTCGGGTGTCGCTTGACGTTTAGATCCGTGGAATCTGGAATCGTCTACAGAAGCTGTGAGTGGCGGTTAAAAGCAGGGGTGTAGAAACTGTTCAGACCCATGAAATTTCCCCCGAACACAATTTTCTCGGTAGGAAATTTCCCCAAAACTAACGCGTGGGTT
This sequence comes from Magicicada septendecula, assembly GCA_034769895.1. Classification (NCBI taxonomy): domain Eukaryota; kingdom Metazoa; phylum Arthropoda; class Insecta; order Hemiptera; family Cicadidae; genus Magicicada; species Magicicada septendecula. The sequence continues at coordinate 404,145,397 of CM068375.1, read as the reverse complement.
TATTATGTTTTACCAACCAATTTATTGTAGCCTATGTGACGAATGATAAAAAGAGAAGTAATCAAAATACAGGTTGGAGACACTTAATTTACTCAAAAAAAATTATCTTATGAACAAGACATACATTAATAATCACAGCTCAACAAACACATCAAGATAGTTTTGGCTGTAACGTGATGGCTGCAAGGGAAGATGATTACTGAAGAGGGCACTGAAGTAAAATAAATGTGTTAGGCTTAATCTAAGAAACGTGCTAAAAATATTATTTACTAAATACGGTAATTATTAAAATACAAATTTATCCTGTTTGATTTTGAGAACATACATAAATATTCTAGGGCTAATAAAAAATCTGTCGATTCAATGTCTGTAGGACTGTTTAACTATTTTTGCTAAAGGTATAGTAATGAACAGTTGTTTTATTTTTATGATAAAATTAATAATACTTCATAAAGATAGTTACCTGTAATGAGTGCAACGATGATTACGAGTTCAAGTCGTTAAGAAAAGGCAGTCTTCCTTTATCTTTGTGGAGACTGTCAATGACTTTTGATGTTTTGAATATTTTTATACGCTGGATTCATGAAAGTCTCGTAAAATGGTATTTTCCACCATTAAAGAGGCTGTTTCAATGATCTCTTCAAAAGTTGTGATGCATGATGAATGGGAGGACCATTCCATGAAATAAATACTTCTTGAAATAGGGTGTCAAATTTTACATTTCGGTTGTGCAGATGATTACTAATGACACTGATCCAACAGATTCACATACAGCCTCACTACAGATTTTTAAGCAGTTTTTTTTTTTCAAGAAGAAAAATTATTTCTTAGACTTCAGCATTAACTTCCCCAAAATTTCCCCCGAAGCAGGTTCGCGCGTTCGGACATATTCTGCACCCGTGTCGTTAGGTCTTTCAGCCGCCACTCACAGCTTCTGACGGCGATCCCAGATTCGAAACGTCAAGCGACAAAATATCACGAAGTCTGAACAGAGGATTGAAGCGGATCGCGTAGTAGTAGTCGACGGCAAAGTATTATTGAGTCAATTTTTCTGTTCTTTTATCTTTTGTAGTACACGGGCGGGCTTTCGGAGTACTAAATTTCCTATGTCTCTGTATTTCTTTGTGTGAACAAGCAAAGAACAGTGAGCAGTAGTAGAAGTACAGTAGTAACGAAAGTGAAGTGTGATACACAGTGGCAACTGGCAACTGACGGTGGCAATCGCAGCAGAATGTGAACGTTGACCACAATGGCAACCGCTCTCATTGCCTTCACCGACGATGAGTAAGTGCTTTTATTGTTGTTGTGTAATATAATATAATATATTAATAATGCATAGAGTTGTTGTTGTTGTTGTTGTTGTGAGTAAGAAGTTTGAGTAGCGTGTATTACATCCGTGACCGCCCTTGCGTGGCACGCCTCCTACTTATTTGTATTATATGTAAATTACTGTTGTGTCATTTAATACTGTGTTTGGAATTTTGTTGTTGATTTTTGTGTAATTTTTCTCTTTCCGCTTTTACGTAAGATGTCTATGGAAATAGTATGCCTTTGCAGAGGAATTTATTTTGATTCAAGATACGGTAAATCATTTTATCTGTTTGTTTTAGTTTAATCTTGAGAATGTGTGTTAGAATACTTTACAGAGCAATGTGAAGTTCACAATGTCATTCATGCAGTTGGTCTTAAAGTTTGTTGGATCATTTTAGCGGGAACGTATAAACGGTCTTTTAGGTCGGCAGAGGGATCAGTACTCACTATTGCTGTATAACACATGTTCAATTTCAGAAAAATGTACCGGCTTCTTGGGCGACAATCTCAGTTATCTGTACATGGTAAACAAGTTATTGGTATATAAACAAGTCCTTAAACCGGTCTGGACATGTGGTGTACAACTCTGGGGGTGCACGAAGAAAAATAACAGAAAACTTATCCAGATATTTTAAGACAAAGTACCGAGATGTATTGTAAATGCCCCATGGTACATACGAAATTGAACCATTGCCCCATTGCTTCAGTCAAGCATGAGGGACGTCTGCATAAACACTAGAATGTCGAGATGCTGCAACTTCTTGACAGTACTGAACTTGTGCGAAGGCTAAACAGATGAAGCCTTTTGATTTAGTGTAAAGTGTCAAGTGACAGACATCATAAGAACAAAGTGATTAGTCTTTAAAAGAATCCGCAATAGGACACCCATTCTACACCTTCTAAATTTGTTATGAGATGTAAATTCATAGATGTGTTTAGATCAGTCTCAATAAAAAAATAGGAAAAATATATTAAATTTATTCTGCTATGTTATTCCAGTACAAAATGTGGAAGTACGTACAATTCACTAAATTAATAATAACAATATCGTAACAAAATTAAACAGTATGAGACTGTACTGTCACTTGTACTTAGATTGCTATAAAACTATTCGCAGACTGCCTGAACGATATGCAGCTGCGGTGGTTTATAAAGAATAGAAGTAATGTTAACGGAAGTGTGATATATGATAAAGAAGAGTGTGATATATATAATAAAGAACTAAAATTGTTTACTTGATATGTCTAGACATTGTAGGGCGTTTCTGAGGAATCATGTTGCATCTGGAAGTTTTCAGTTTTTACGCGACAGTACTTTCAGTTACATGTAAATATAAATGTGGTGACTTTATAGGTTTAGTTGTAGAAGCCCTCTCCTGACGGAGGAAATATGCAATCGCAGCATCAAATCGGATTGGAAGGTTTCAAAAGTAAAATTTTCGAAGGCTATTTACATGTTTAAATGGAGAAAAACTCAAGCGTTCCTAAACGAAACTTTAACATTTTTAATAAAACTTGAATCGTGAGATGATTCTTTTTCGTCTGCACGCTGAAGAGCAGGTTATATCCGTAACGAACAAATCACAGTTGGAACTGATTCATCCTAAAGATTTCGTGAACGCATGTTCATAAATTTGTAGTTTTAGAAAGAATATTGTATATAATAAAAGAATTACGGAATTAATATACAACAAATATTATGAAGATATTGAGAATGATGTATGCCGTGTTGATTTTACAACTTAAACTTTAAATTTCAAGTTCGATTTTAAGGATATTGTTCTCCAAAGGTAGGAAGGTAGGATCTTATGGGATACAACAAAGAAACGAGTAAAGTAGGGTTTCACATTAAAAATTGTAAATAACTTTCCTATTTTCGTGTTTACAAGAAAATTCCTTGAAGGTTGAAGGTTCCTTCCTTTGACGAGTTTGTGCGTTCTCTAACGCTCAAACTCTTCACAGGCGCCTCTACCTCATCCTAACCTCACACCTGCCCCCTTAGCACAGATGACGGCCCACCTCCACGAAAATTCAAACTCCCCCCCGAGCCCTGCTCGATGACCCTTCCCATAAGCATTTATCTGCCCCTCACCACCGCCCTTGCGACGATGACCATCCATCCTTTCCTCTCCCGATCACTAAAAGTGGAAACCCTATTCGTCTCCTCATGGTCTAACTTTCAAACAAGAACAATAGAATGTTTCACCGCCGCTCCCTTCCATCTTCCTCTAGAAAAAAAAAAACAGCCGTTGCGAATCGCTCTGCAGTTCAGATCCACCTTAACAACAGCCTCCGTCCCTCCACGTAGGAGGGCTCCATTCTAATCAGGCACATGGCTATTCAAGTATTCAGACGCATCAGGCAGTCATCGTTTCACTGCAACCACTGGACAGCTTAGCTGCCCCATGATTGGTCTTGGTCTTGGTCTGTCTTTACAAGACGTGAACTCTGAATGCACAATACTTTGATAGACGCTGTTGAAAATCCTGATTTTACACGTGTTAAATAAAGCGCCCTAAGACGTAAAGGTTTGGTCATTATTTTGGGAAGTTCTAACATAACTGATCGGATATGCTCGAACTCAGTAACAGACGAGAAAATTAATCGCAATTATTATTAGTATAATGACTGTCAATGGTGACGACTGTGAAGAAGTTATTGTTGTGTTCACGATTTTGCAGAGTAGATCGTGTGTAGCTAAGAAGGTCACGCAGTCACGCACGCGTGTGGATTCGGTTCAACGGAAACTCTACGCAGAACTGTTACTGTAGGTAGCGGTCATACAACCATGATCGGGGGACTTTCGTCATTGTGATATAAACAGCAGTAAAATGTATTGGGTTGTGCTCCATTGACTTGGGCCAGTGTAATGTTTTTATAAATTCGTAAGCTACGTTAGATTGCTAACAGAGATAGAACAGAATGAAAGTGTTTCATAATATCTGGGGCGCATTTGCGGGAGGGGACAAACAGGACCGAACCCCCTCCGCAGTGGTTCAAAAATTTACAGGAAATTTTGTTAATCTCTTAATTTTTAAGCTGTTTTTATTAACTTCCCAGCTGTGTACGCTAACATAATAGTAGTAACCTTTTTAAATATAGGTCTACAAACATGTTTTTACGCAGCATTTGCGTGTACGTTCGAAATATGAAATATAGGGAATCAATTAAGTCAATATGTATTTTATAAACAGTGTTTCAATAGCGCTTATTTTTACCGTGTTATTACTTTAATGGGATTGATTTCAGTATGTTATTACACGTTTTTCAGCCATTTTAAAGATTGTAATATTGATTAGTCTTAACTTGTTTTTCTTTTGTATTAAGCCGACTCGACCCCGGACTCCCTCCCACCAAGACCAAATTCTAGAATTCGCTACTGCATAATAATGTGCAGTTGGTTTTGGCATAAAGAACAAACCACTCGGTAAATCTGGATGGCAACGGCATTCATCGGCGATTTAAAGCTTGTGAGGGAAGATTGGTTAGTTTCGTGAATACAGACGGCCACGCTATTTCATGGGATGAGGAGCGCTGCTGTGAAACGGCAGTTAATATAATAGTGATCTACTCAAAACGAAGGGCAGTCAAAACGTTAGTTGCATTTGTGCATATTCTTTTATCCAAAAGAGATGTTTTGATGAACGTTGTTGGCAACACTGGTAAACTTTCGTTTCCGTCTGCTGTAGTAACGTTTCCCATTTGGTAGTAACGGTTAGTCCGTTGTTAGCCGTCAAACATGTTGTGTCGTTTACGAGTAGCCTCCAAATTATAAATCCACGCTGTGACTCGTTTTCTGTGGACAAAGAAGTGTAACTCTACTGAAATTCATCGCCGATATTGTGACATGGCATTTTCACGCCAGGCCATCGCAAAAGGCCCTACAGATATCGAGGATGGTCGGCAGGGAAGGCCATCAACTTCAGCAACGGATGACAACGTTGAAAGCGTTCAACAATCGTTGCTTGGAAATAGGCGAATCACAGTAGACGAACTTGCAGCTGAATTGGCTATTTTGCGTGGAAGTGTGCACTACATAATGTCTGAGCGTCTGCAATGTCGAAAAAATTGCATGCATTATTTGGCATACGTCACATATGAAATTTGAGTGGGAACACCCTCATACAGTCGTGACCTTGTGATGTGTGATTTTAACGTGTTCGGTCCTATAAAAGAGGCTCCTACGAAGCACCGATATCACGTTGATGAAGAAATCCAAAACGCATCGCGGGAATGGTCATCTAGCTGTGAGAGACCATTCCCACCCACACATAACATCAATGAATACAGCGGTCAGTTCGAATGCGGCGCTCAAGTAAAAGAAAAGCGTTGCGTCGTTTAACGACTATTGGTTTAGAATTTGACGGGTACCTTTATACTGCGGCGAACCATTGTACGTGCTGAAGCTTTTAAACTGGCTGAACCGTTCGGGGTCGTTTTTTTTCCAACTTTATGAAAAACATAGTCGCATTTTGTGTTATAGAAACACTCATACGTAAATTAGAGAAAGATGGAGAGAGCCCGAGAGGTAATGACCGTACCACAGTCGTAGGGAACGTCTCAGATTTTCTTTCAGCACAACTTTCCTACGAACGAAAGTTCCTATTCACGTTGCTTTCCTGTCGTGTGACAATCTGTTAATTAAACAGCGGATAGATTTGTACCGTATACTAGGGAGCGGGAGTGGCCTGTTTGATTACTTAATGAAACTTGCGTAACTCGGTGCGGGCGTGTCTCCACCAGCACTAATAGTCTCTTGGCATTGTTTTACTCAAATTGTGGCAATAAAAAATTAATTAATATGAATTTCAGTGGATTCTTTCAAATTTGGCACACCGTAGTCATGTCGGTGATGGTAGTTTTGTTTGTTCCACATATTTAAGTCACGTTTGACCTGTGTGAACTCGAAGCTTTGTTTCTTTTTTCATTCGCACGAACTTGTACTTGTTTTTCTCCCATGTCAAGGCTTTGGCCTCTGTACTTGGAACTTGTGCTACTTCTCCGTTTTCTACGTATCCCTAGATTCAGTGGCGGCTGGTGGTTCCAATTTTTGGTGGTTGCAGTATTTGTTGAGTGGCTGGGAGAGGGGTTAAAAGACATTGAACTATCATAATCACAGTTTGATAATATTAAATTATTACTATAATGTAATAACCTTAAACAACGGATAACGTTTACCTTGAATCAACGTAAACACTAAACCTGACACAACTTATAAATCAAGAAGGCTGTGCTGATTTCATGACACAAAATTGCGCTACAACGCTACTGGTGGAGCGCTGCAGAAACCTTGCAACCACCAAGATTACACTGGGAACATAGGACAACTGTGAAGAGTAGCGCACGTCCTTCCGTATGTTTGTGTAGTAAGCTCTGACATTTACTTTTGAAGTTGCAAGCGGCCTACAACCACCAGCCTGCGCGCCACATTTGAATATTGTACGCGAACATTGCCGCGTAGAATCTGATACGCTCTCCGGGTAGTGTCTGAAATTTATGAGCTGCTTAATGTTTTCGTATATTATTTTATAGTTTAGTTATACTATGTTGGTGGTTGTGCAACGCTGCAACCATAACACCAGCCGCCACTGCTTAGATTCCTTTTGCCGAGAAACGAATACTGCGTTAGAAATTCCAGTGATATAGGTTCGGTTTATATATTGGGCACATTTGTTCTTATGTTCAGTATTCGTATCAGTTAATGCAAACATTTAAAATTCTTATCCGATATTTGCATTCGAAGCTTGTCCAGTCTTGTGCCGACAGAGCGGTTGTGCGGGCGAAGGGCAAGCCCGTTCTGCGTCCCGAGCTTCAGATAGAGCTCCTGCCGACCATTTATAATTGACTTCTGTTGTAGCTTTCAGAGGGAATCTCTAAATCTAAACAGCACTTAATACATGCATTATCGTAAATGTCTTTACTGCACTTTACGTGAGGTCACTTCGTCTTCACCTTGTTTAGGTTTTGAGGCAAATTAAACACGTTGTTCCCTCATTTTCCGATTGTGAGTCGTCTTCTTAATTTGTAAGTCTATTATTACCTTTTTGCCTCGATGTCTTAACCACAGGTTTAACTATAGTTTTAATTTTCTTATGAAATTAATTTGTTGCCATAGGTTTAAACTTAACTTCTTTGTAAAGATGACACGTAAGTTTATCTCATCGTCAGGAAATCTAGCGTGCCTCCGTGTGTATTCCTTTCCCATCATCCTCGTCCCCTTTAACTAAATAAATCTTCATCAATGCACGTTTGCGCGCGTGACTCTGACAGCACTCCCTGATAACGAGGAAGTTTCGAAGCATGACCAGCAGGCGGGGCATACTAATGTCGACAGAAACTCAGTGTGACGAAAACACGTTTACTTTGGAATCTTATTATTCGATCGTCATTCTGTTTTAAATAACTGGCCTTTGGATGGGTAAAAACATTGTATACACATATCCGATTCTTTGCTACGCGCTCGCAGATTTCTGACGACTACAGCAGTTTACTTTGTAAGTAATAAGCTTATGTAATTAAGCGTAATGTCGTTTACAGAATCACTTTAACGAGAATTACCATTTATTAAGAAAGAGTATTGCCGTAATGATTGTATGCATTGGCGCACAGTTAGTTTTAGTTATGTACTCGGCCGGTGTCAATATAGCCTACTGTCTGAAACATTCAATATAAATGAAACGTTCAGTATCAGAATAACTGATACAAAGCCACCAAATCCTATCTCACAAAGAGAAGGGTGGGTGCGAATCTTCTGCGGCTAAGTTATGGTAACCCTGACAGAAGAAGAGTCTCTGGTCCTCCTTGTGGGGGGTTGTGCAACAGGCCAGTAACCTGTTCATGTAAAACTTTGAAATACTTCTAGTATCCAAAGCAGTCTCGCAGTAGAATAAGGAATGAAGTTATCAGAGCATAACTCGAAGTAAAGTACATAAATTGAATTATTTCAATTTATAGAAGACAATGGTGGGATCATCTGGAAAGGATGACAGAGGATCGGTTGCCGAAAGCGGCACTGAACTATAAAGCCATTAGTAGAAGAGACGTGGGTCGTCCGATGATGAGATGGGTGCCGGAACAGGTTTATATAACCTAATCCTGTAAGAGAAGAAGAAAAATTATAAATATCGGTCTGTTAAGGTGTGATCGGTTGCTGTATAATCTCGACGTCGTCGGCAACATTTCGTATCCCACTCTCGAGGATCTTCTTCAGACCTCAGCAAGCGACAGAATGTTAAGAAGATAAAGAAGAAGCAGCTTAACAGTGCGGTATTTAATAATGTTGAGCACGGGAAATAGGATTTCATTTCGGGGGAGGGATTTTTTCAACCACATATCGTTTTCTTAGAGCATTGTTTTACTCGTGTTGTAATGAAAAGCGTACCAAAAATTAAATCTAGTAGGCAATTAATGGCTGTAATTCAGTAATTTCATTAAAATAAATAAAAATATTCATCAGATAGGCTTTCAGTTTGTTTTGCGAGCCTAATAATACCATTCTGTGGAATGTAAATACTTTAAAGAGAACGTTAAAATTAAGAATGTGAAAAAGTGAGGGTTACCAGCATGTATACAATTGCTGTGGATATAGATGTGGATATAGGTGTTTATATCCAACAGGATTGTGGATATAAATTTTAACCATGTAAAATAATGTTAAATAATTTTGTTAACAAATATAATGATTGTCAGTCTTTTTCAATTAATTACATTAAAAAAAAAAAATGCAACCAGTTTAAAAATTTTGCTCCATCATTTTCGGATTTCGGGGGGGGGATGTATCCCCTATATCACCGACCTAGATTCGCCCCTGATTTTGAGTATACAAAATCTTGATGTTAAATTGGTAGACGTCTCGTTTTACCATTAACATACGGGTTTGGACGAGTCACCACCAGTCTTTCACTATATTTTACTCTTGAGTACGGTAGTGAGTCGCATCTGTCATGTGTTGAATGACGTCATTACAGCTGTACAAGAGTGCGCTAAAATGACACTTGGTGCTAAAGACCAAATTGCTTTTGTACACTGCATTTAGTAGCCAGATATGTTTATCGGTTAGGGAGGGTCACACATCCAACAATGTTGGTCGTTACTCAGAGCATATTTTAAGGAATTTGCACTAGGCGACACTAAACCAACCAATGCGTGTGTGTGTGATTTTTATATAATATTGAAATTATGTAATTTGAATTTAACTTGAACATGATCATGTTCAATCTTTACTCGAGAAATTAACTATAAAAATAGACACAAATGCTTTAGACATTAAAAAAAAAGACACAAATGCTTTAGACATAAAAAAAAAACACCACAAACACAAATGGATTCATTATAATTAATTATGTAATATTCAATAAGTACATTACAGTGTGATGAAAACACTATAGGCTAAGTTTGTTAAATTTTAAGTAATTTTTGTTAAATGAAAAATGGATAAACATTTCATATTAAATTGCTTTACAACTGAATGAGTTAGTTAAGAAAGAAAAAGGAAAAATGATGCTAGTAACAAAATATTAACTTAATTCACATCAAAGGTACAAACTTAAAAAATAGTCTTTTGAAAAAAAAAACTTCTTGATGTAATCATGATGTTTGTATAGTTCTTCATCAGGAAGTCTTCGCCTTCGTTCTTTAGCTTGTAAGAACATTGTCACTTCCCCATTCGCACATTGTACAGACAGTACATTGTACAGCTGAAAGCTAATATACGCAAATAACGTGCCTTCGTGATTTGCTGATTTCTCCCCTTCTAGTTTGCTGCTTAAAATATGCTCTGTCGTTACCATCGATGTATAATAACACTGGATTGCCGGCTGCGTGTACTGAATTCGGTCCGCTCAACTCTACGCTCGCCCCACCACATTAAGGCAAAAGCCACTTCGCCTGCATACTCGCAGTGTTATCTTAATATTAGTTTAACCGATTTGATCGTCCCTTTAAAAAGTCTTGTTATGAAAATTGTGTATTTTATATTAATCAAATTAAATGGAACACCTGATACTAATTTTAAAATAATATAAATATAAGTTTAATTTCTGTTCATAATAGAAGCTCGTACACTTTTTTTCGTTGGTACAGATCTATAAACAACAAACAAGTTACCGGTAACATTAAAGTTATGCATACATATTTTCGCTAACTATACCGGTTTGTTACGGTGTAATAATTACCTCTTTTTTGTAGTAGTTTGTTTTTATTTTGTCAATAAAATAAAGGAAACTGACTAAACAAGAATACAAATGAAAACGAAATTGTTTATTACATAGCTTTACATTTTTTTACATTGATGAATATGTACAAAAAAAATCTTAGTTTACAACCTATCTGCATATAATTACAACGTATCTTACTATTTCTAATCAAAATATATTACATTTGATATAAAACTACATTTGCTATGAATAACATATTGCAATTCTGGGCTAAACATTGCTAAATAGAACTAACTTATTTAATTTTTGACGCACACCAAGTTTCGAAAACAGCTGATGATGTCTTTTCTTTAGCTATACTAAAACATAGAATTTTGTAAAATAAACTACGGTACCTATTAACATTACTAATCTTAACTTAAGAATTTTTTACCTTGTATAATCCACTATGCGATCTCAGTTTTTTACATACAACATGTTTCAGGGACTAAATCCCCATCTTCAGGTACAGTAAAAAATTTTTATTATTCCCCTAATACATAGGGGTCGTCGAAATGATTAAAATGTTTATACATAAAAACACACGCACAAAAATCACTGAATAAATTAACATATAACACAAACACATGAACACGTTAAAAGCGACTCAGTGCACCGGTCGACCTCCGATCGTCAACTAGTCCGTGTTCGTGCTTCATTGCTTATCATCATCAACGCGGTATCATATAATTTATTGGATTTAAATGATAGCTGATCGTTGAGTAACTGCTCTTTATTTACTTTGGATGCCTTGTATATTTCAAACTCTTCTAAAGCATTCAGGAAATGACCTTTATTACAAACATGTATCGGCTCCATGTTCTCTTTGAATCCGGTGTAATTATGGTTTTCGTTTATTAGGTGGAGTGCGTAATTTGATGAGGTGGTTTGGGGTTTCTTTTTTGGTAGGTATTCTTTAAATCTCTCAATAAATTTCCTCCCCGTTTGTCCGATATAGAACTTATCGCACTCGCTGCACTGGATACTATATACTCCTGAACATTCCTCCAAAGTTATTGGTTTTCGTGGCTTAAGTATATTTTTCAGATTATTTATGGTCTTGAATGAAACATTTATATATAATTTTTTAAATTCATTTTTTATTATGTTGGGGAATATGTTCGTATATAATGCTGAGACATATTGTGTTGTATTTTTAACTTTATTATTGTCACCATTTATTTTCCGTAATTGTTTATGTATCATTTTATCCACAATTTCTGTGTTATATCCATTTTTCAAGGCTATGTGTTTTATTATGTTATATTCTTCCTTATAATCCTCCGTATTCATTGGTACGCTTATTAGTCTATGTGCTAGTGCATTAAATGCCGCCATTTTTTGTGTGTATGGATGATTCGATTTAGCATTTATAACTATGTCTGTTGTGGTAGGTTTTCGGTATATTTTAAAACCGAAATGGTTGTTTCTTTTTAACACCAATACATCGAGGAAGTTCAAGCCATTATTGGTTTCCATTTCCATAGTAAATTTTATGTTGTGGTTAATTTCGTTAATAAATTTAAAAAACATATCCACCTGTCTATGAGTGCCATTAAATACTATGAAGGTGTCGTCTACATACCGTGTATAAGAAACAATTTTATCATAGAATCGGTTACAGTCAGACAATAAAAATTTATTCTCATAATAGTTCATATATATTTCGGCCAAAAGTCCACTTAGAGGTGAACCCATAGCCAAACCTTCCTCTTGGTTAAAATACTTGTTGTCATGGGTGTAATAATTTTGCTGTACTATAATCTGTAACAAAGATAGGAGTTCATCTATCTGTTTTTTGTTTAGAATACCTGTTGTAGTTAAATTTACCTTTAGAATTTTTAATGTTTCCAAAACCGGAATATTTGTATATAAATTGACAATGTCCATCGAGACAAGTTTATAACTAGGTGTAATCTCCATATCTTTAATTTTATTTATGAATTCAAAGGTGTTTTTTACATTGTGGATATTTTCTAATTTTATGCTGTTCTTAATAATTTGTTGCAGTTTTTTGGCTATTTTATAATTAGGGGCGGTCGTATAGTTAATCAAAGGTCGTATAGGAATGTTTTGTTTGTGTAATTTGGGCAGTCCCGTAAATTCAGGTGCCTTAGGTTTGATTTGTTTCACATTCCGTCTGGTTTGTGTGTCAAGTAAATTTACACATGTATTAATAGCTGAATTTATGGTTTTAGTGTGTTTTTCGGTCGGGTCATCATTTTTTGTGCGTGTGTTTTTATGTATAAACATTTTAATCATTTCGACGACCCCTATGTATTAGGGGAATAATAAAAATGTTTTACTGTACCTGAAGATGGGGATTTAGTCCCTGAAACATGTTGTATGTAAAAAACTGAGATCGCATAGTGGATTATACAAGGTAAAAAATTCTTAAGTTAATCATAATAGCGATCTGGAGACTGGAAAAAATGTATCTTGATTACTAATCTAATTTCGTGAGTGTCTTCACCATAATCATTGTTAGAAGTATGGCCTTTAAATATGTTATTAGTAAAGGTTCTACACGCTAATATAATCATCTTTTTTGTGTCCAAATTGTTTTTGTCAATGTTTTGTTTATTTCTAAAAAGGGAGTACATAAATTCTACTATCCTGATTACGTCTGAGGAAGCCCTGACCAAATTTCCTTTTGAAATATAATCAACAAAATGGGTGTAAGGGCTAAGGTTGCTATCATCGGCTATCAGCAGTCTTATACATTCTTCACGTTTCAACTTAGAACTAATTTTTCTGACAATAAATCCAGACAAGTAGAAAAGAATATTATCTTTATAATACGAGTTTTTATTTTCCAGCAGACATTTAACGTTTTTAATGGGTTCTTCATAGACGCTGACTGAGTTTAGGTCCACTGTTTCTTCTGCTTCTGCAAAACTCAACAGAGTTTTGAAATGTCATGTCAAAACTCAAACAATTGCTTTTGTCAGGTGCTTTAACGCTGTTCCTGAACATAAGTTTCCTCAAGGCCCATTGGAACTGCTTGACATTAGGATTGTTATTATGCCCCCTCGAGATCTTACACAGGAAAATAACAGTTCCAATTGATCTTGAGAAAACTTATAAGTCAAAATACACTTGAATTGTAAACTATTTAATAATCTGTTTAACAGACTCTTTATTGCGTTTATATTCGTAATAAATCCAAGTGCAAATGTTTTCCTAGGATGCCGCAGAACCTGAATATTTTCAATTTTTAACGTCGTTAAATATGCCAAACAATTATCATTTTATTGTCATTTTCTAAATTCTTCTTCTTTATTGGTTGTTTGAAGTGCTGCCCAAATGGGTCCCTGCTATTAAAATAATCGAATAGCCTGTGTATAACTCTAATATATTCCACTGTTGGTTTAGCACCAATAAAATCAGGATGTTGTTTATACATCAAAAATTCGATGGCGTCTGCTACGCTGGCACTTAAGGTTTGGGCCGCAATTTTCATGTTAATTTTTCTGTTACCATAATGTATGTGTATGTCTGAAAGGCTACTGGCAAACTTTAATCCTTGTTCTTTTTGTAAAGTGTTTAGCCGTTGAATATATTTAAAATCTATCACACCATCTGTAGATAGTAAAGTACCTTTATCTGCTAATGTGTTGCGAGCCAATTTAATCATATGGCTACCATCTAGCATTACACAAACTGTTACATTTTCTTTGTTTATTTTCACATTGAAAAAAGGCTTTTCTGGCAATTCGCAACCAAGTTTCGTAACAGCGTTTATATTTGTACTAGTACATTATGGACATGGATACCTGATTCGTATAATTTAATAATGCACATTTTTATTAGTTTGGACAAAATTTCTGAACTAATCTTATCAACAAAAAAATAACCAACGGCACATTTGAATTTTCTCGTAGTGCAACTATCTGAAAGACTAGTGCTTCAATAGCTAATGTTTCGTGTTCATTTACTTTTATATCATTACCCAAATTCACATACCCAAAATTCTTCCCCTCTCGTGGATCGTAGATTACCCGTTTCCTTATGCTCATAGCATCAAAAACCAAGTTAACGTGTTGTAAATGTGGCTTACTTTGAACGTTTTCTTTTAAATATATAAAAATATCTTCTAAAAAACCGGGTGAGCAATTAAAATTAGAAAGCCACCTCCTTAAAATTGATGGGTTAGGTAACTGAAAATTTAGATTTCTCAAATACTTATAAGCTTTGGGACTGTAGAAATAAACGGTTAAAGCAAACTCCTTCATTTTGTCTGAATAAAACCTATTAAACTTACTTCTATTATTATTGCTAAAGTTATTAATAATAATTTTTATCGGAAAACCAGAAAAATTATCTTCTAAAATTTCTAGTAACCTTTCAGAATTTAATTTTTTCTTTAAAACTAAAATAATATCTTTCATGGATTTAATTTTAGCATCCCTTCTATGTAAACGCTGTTGCAGTATTTTCACCTTCCGGCGGAGGAATTTATCAGTAGGCGATACACACAACTGAAAAATAAAAATCAGGACTTAATTTTATGCTGTTTATTCATTGGCAATAACAACGTTCTTTAATAATGGTCCTTCTTTTTTTTTTTGTCAGAGGATTTGAAAGATGCACGGGGAAGTCAAAGAGCGTTGGCACGGCATAGCTTTTCAACATTTCGTAATTACAGTTGGGTCTGAACTGATACGGGTCTTTAGCAAAATGTTTGTTACAAAGTGACGTATGTTTTGAAGGAACAAAATTTTTCTTTTTGTAGCTATAATCCACTTCTTTCGTAGCTATTGATCTTGTGGAAATCTGGAAGAAATAATGTTATTATAGTACGGTCTTCCTTATTTTTAATACTGTACTTTATGTAAAATAATGAAAAACCACAGTTTTTTCTTAGACATTTGCATTTCTTATATTATGGTATGTTGATAATATAATAATGCTATCAGACAATACACTGTAATAGACAATTCACAGTTTATATGAAAAAGAATACAACGTTAAAAAAAATAATAATTTATAATTAATTTAATCAGTAATTAATTTGTAGAGATTTAAAAAAATGAATGTTTTATATTAGTCTAATAAAAGTTATAAAGGAATTAAACGAAATACAGTACTTACCTATAAAATGATATTCCACTGTTCTTCTTGTATCTGTTAGTGCAGTTGTAAGCAGCACAGGAAGTTACCATTATGCAAAACTAATAATCACAACAATCAAAATTACATACAATTAAATAATAAAAATTACATAACAGTTTCGCTAATAAACACGGAAAAATTTCCGAACTGAATTAAGTATGTAGTTAACAAAACACGGAAGCACGGCTGCACACAATGTGTAAACTTGTGCTTAGTGACGGCTTCTTGCCTTATTGTGGTGGGGGGCTGCTGCTTACCCAGCGGACCGTTTTTTGCGCTTTTACTCCCACCTAGCGCGCTATCCAGTGTTATTATACATCGATGGTCGTTACTTCCTCTGGCGTTTCCAACTATCTGCTATACTTTGCTGTACAGATTAAATCATTACTGCTACAAGGATTAAGCGATAAAACTAATCAACTGAGACGAATTTTAAAATGTACGCGTAAATTGTTACATAGACCTACAAACATACAATACGTAATCAGGGATTTGGAGGGGAAAATGTTGAAATGACATGAAATGAAATGAAAAAAAAAATGACCCCCGAGGGTCGAAAAATGTTGACGAATTTTGTTAATCTCTTAATTTTTAGACTATTTTATAATTTTTTTAGCTGTGTACGCTAATATAGTAGATAGTAACTCTTTTTAAAATCTACAAACAGGTTTATTACACAGCATTGGCGTAAACGTTTGAAATATGAAATACAGGAAAATCAATTCAGTGAATAAGTATCTTGTAAACAATGTTTCAAAACGCGTGTTTATTGTGTTTGTTACCGTTTACTTTAATGGAACTGATTTCAGCCACACGTTTTTCAACCACTTTAAAGATAGTAACGTTTATTAGTCTTAACTTGTTTTTTATTTTGTATTAAGCCGACTCGACCGGACCCTCCTCCCCCGACTAAATTATACGCCACTTCACGTAATAGGTCAAAAAACAAATTTTTTGACGAAAACGTGGCTTACACAGAAAACTTCAGTGAGCTCTACCTTTTTTCGATTATAAAAATCTCTAGGAACATGTTCTTATTACAGAAACTGTATATATTTGTGATATTTATACACATTTTTTCATATACACATTTAATTTTAGTTTCCTTTATAGGGCTCCTTTATTTAGTGAATAAAAACAGTACAGTCAATAACAATAGCGCGATAATATCGTCATGTCCTCGGAAGTGGTGATCGTCTAAATTCACGTCACTCGTTTACCATAGGTGTCTCCGGTCATCGTTTGTTTTAACTTCCGCTCACTTCTTAATGAGCGGTCGTATAAAAAAAAATGACCACATTTCGGTTAAATAATAATTTCTCCGGCTAGTCCTTATTTGAGGCAATTTACTAGTGAATCTGTCCCCTGGATATGTTACTAGCATATCGCAGGGTAAGACTTGTGGTGGGACTGCCACCTTCAGGCTTAACGTCCAGCCCGATTTTCTGCCTGCGTGTTCTCCCATAAACTGGCTGTCTTACCAGACTAACGAGACCAGTTTTCCCTGTTGAGGGAATCCATAAGGATCTTTAATGTGGTGGTGTCTCCTTGCCTCCCACATCCTACGTCGTTGACCAAGGAAGGTCATCCGTCTTTAGGGGCAATTTCTCACCCCAAGGGCAAGAGGGTGCCCTAACCTCTACTTGGCGATGACAAGTAGAGGAGGGATAGCTTATACCGGCTGTCACTGGATCTCCAGAGCCGCGTTAGCCACCTGTAGGTGTTGCCCATCCCCCACCACTTGGAGGTACGGTTGGATATTTCCTTTCATCAAGGAATGAGACCAAAAGGCATTACTCATCCTCTCCAGTACTCTGGGGGACCAAGCGGCTGAAATGAGATTTCTCAGGTACGTAGCAGGGTGTACTCTCCTTGATCATAGAAAAACACAGATATATGGCAGGAACTGAATATTATGAGTATACTCGACAGGCTCGCCCAGTGTCGGCTGAATTGGTGGGAACATCTTTGCCGAATGGATGACTGCCGCATCCCCAAACAACTCTGGAACTATAAGCCGATGGGACGGAGAGGTGTGGGACGTCCGAGGAAGCGCTGGAGTGACCAGCTCTAATCTTTGCCTATTTGAGACCGGAAGAAACCATCCTTGGTTTAATCCATGAAGATGATGATAATGATGAATAATTTCTCCAAGCCGTGAATAAATTCTCCCGTATGAATGAGTAATTTCTGCTTATGTGGTTTTTTTATATATGTTCTTTCTATCACTGTGACTGACCGCATTAATGTTCTTACCTCGTGTCGTGCGTTTGTAAACAGGAAGACCATAACTGAGTACTATATAACGTCTTTACGTTATAATATCGGGAACCTGGTTAATTGGCTCAGGTCAATTAAACAGGTTGCCATAATATTAACAAACTCATAATTAACTGTAATAGAAACAAACGTTAAATAGGATCCCGTGAATTCAGGAATTTTGACAGGGGTTTGTAGATTTATTCACTCACCTTTTTGGACCATGACATCTCTTTATTACATACTGTTTTAACATCATAGAAGAAAATTAGTAATGTGTATACTAAAGACAAAAATATTTGCACATTTCGTACAATTGAAATTAGTGTAAGTCATGGGTAAACATAACTTGTACTGCCCTCGGATCCGAGTTGTTTGTTCCTGTATATGATATTACAAATAATAATCTTTATTTTGTGCCATCTGAAGAATGGGCTTATTTAACTTTAGAGTGTTATACTCATTAAACTTAACACATCTTATTACATATTATGAAATTACAATTTTATGGTAATTAGGTCAGTCTTTTGTGTTTTATTTTACTCTTATTTTGTTATTTAAGTGTCTTTCATCTATTAGTTTAAGTTCTGAACCACGGAAGTAGAACTTCCGTGTCACCTGTGTGTAACATATCCTCGGCGAATCGGCGCTTCTGTCTGTTGTGCAGGGTGTCTGGGAGATCTTCTGTCTATCGTGTATTGGTCAAGTTTGATGTCATACTTAAGGATGAGTAGTCTGTCTCTTCTGTAGATTCTTGGTGGTAACTTTCACTGGTGTTCACATTGTTGTACCGCACATACTGCTTATGGTTAATAGTTACATTCTAAAAGTTTAACATCACATTTAGGTGATGTTATTTAATTATAGAGATGTCATCGTCGCACACTCAAGTCATTTACAGCATTCACATCATTCGGCAATTACACAAGCTTTTTCGTAGTCTACATGTTTTATATTGTCAACATAACTTTCTGTACGCTGTATCACCAGCGGACTCAATGGGGCTGTCCGCGCGCGGGTAGTTTCTCAGCGCGAAAAGTAGTTCTCAATTATTATTAATTATTTTCCTTTAATTTGCTTACAATTTACAATTTTCAGCTTACAATTTAATTACATCACTCTATACTTTTATTATTCTTTTATGTAACGCGAGGTCATTATGGATTTATTGGGTTTCTTTAAATCTAATTATATTAACTGATACATTGGCAAATCGGCATGTTACTACCGGTTTGGGGCATGGAGAAAGGGTTCTTCAGTACCTTATTAAATTATTTTAGCATTATAATTTATAATTTTTTTTTATTTGTGGGATTTAGGCATCTTAAATCGTCACAACTACACAGCCGAGAGTTCGCAGCAATTGTTTTTCTCCGCCTCTACGGTAGTCGTTGCAGTAATTAATTGTGTTTGATAATTACGTGCATGTTGCATGTAATGTCGTTGTTGTTGTATACACTCATTTATTCTTATCTTTCTTATTGTACAAAAGAAGGAAGCAATATTCCACACAGCGTAAGCACAATTTGTGATTAGAGTTAATGATAACAACGTGCGGGCAATAAATTTTCTTATCACTTCGGACGCATAGAAGAATTCGAATTATTATTATTTTTTTTAGATACGGTTTAATTGTTTATATAATAGTCTTAATATTCACACTTGGTGTGTGAGGCTGGTTAAAAACTTTAATCTGTTATGTCGAATTCATTTGATGTGACGTTGTATTTTTGTTACCGAGTCAATATTATGTAAAGGGCAGCTTTTCAGTAATGTGTTAAAAACTTATTTGTACATCCATTAAATATGCATGAGCGTTATTACTTTTTTTGTCACATGCCAATTTCAATTCTTTATTTCTTGTTCTTTTCTTTTTCTCCAATATTATTTCATCTTTTCACTGTCTCTTCTTCCTGTCTTCAGTCCACTTTGAACCTACATTTTTCTCTCTCCTGCCTGGACTCCTTCCATTTTTTAACACTTTTGCCCGAAAAACTTCTCTTTCAACTGCTTCTTCTGCGTTTATATTATGTTTTTCTAAATCCTTTTTGACGTCTTTAATCCAACTTGATGTTGACTTCTTTCTCCACAGATATTTGAAGATCTGTTTTGTTAACCTATTGTCGTCCATTCTATATAAATATCCAACAAAATACTAGTCATCTTTTTCTCACGGTTTCTGTTATATTTTCTATACTGTTTATAGGCCTATTTCATCCATTACTTCTTAATTTCCAACCTTCTGAAGTTTATCGTGGGCCTAATATTTTCCTGATAATTCGTCTTTCCAGTATTTTTAGTTTGTGTAAATTATATTCAGTGCTAGACATTCACTTGCATATAGGCACTTTGCCATCACTACTGTACTGTAATGCCTTATTTTCGCATTTTTAGGTAGGGTCTTTTTATTGTAACTTTAGTTGTACCATATGCTCTTTCCATTTTATGAATCCTTTGTTCTATAGGAGATTTCTCTAAACCATTCCCTTGAATTATTTCCCCTAGATCCGTGTTAGAAATTTATTTTTACATCCATTAAATATGCATGCGCCGTTAACTTATCGCAGATATGTTGTAATTAATTTTCTGTTATAGTCAGTGTAAGAAACATCCATTTGCTGAGCAGCAATCCGCAGACATTTTTGAGCGTTCTGTTTTCCCTGGTACCGAGTTTCCACTGTGCATCATTAATAGGGAAATATCTTGCTGAAGGTATTTCGCTTGTTCGTGATTTATATTCCTAAAATATTTGTGAGAAACATTTCAACGTGAGTAGAGTCCGACGCACGTCCACATAGTTGGAGTAATCTAGGCTGTGGTCTAGATTTTATGCTGACAGACGTTACGGCGTCACCATCGAAGGCCGTCATCAGATGTCAATTGTCATGATAAATGATGGCCTACGAAACGTCTGTCAGGATAAAATCTAGACCACGGCCTAACGACCCGGGTAATAATGATTCCAACTATTCCAATGTGATTCCAAAAAACGATAGGCTTGGTTTTTATAATAAAATTCAGCTTCCTGTTTTCACCAGTTATTTTCAGAATTAAATACCCTTTGTAGTAGAGTACGCGATCGGAAAATTTTGATTAAAGTAGATTGTCTGGAATGAGCGATTCGCTTGTTGAATATTCAGGAAGCCGAAGTTCCCATCCTGAGTTCCCATGACTGGAACTCATTTTTATATTTAAAAATGTGGTTATTTTATTGCTTTTGCATAGTAGTATTTTTTTAATATCTCGACTTCTACTATCGGTTTAAAACAAAGCAAAAATTGTTTTCCGTTATGATTTTTTTTTTACAAATCTGTCCAGGTTAGAACACTTCAGAATGGATACATGACCTAAAAAAATCTCTTTAAACAGGAAACCCAAAATGTACTGCATGATTTAAAAAAAAATTAGCAATAAATGTACTTCAAAAAATGTATACCAGATTTCAGGCTAATAAAATAAACAGCACTGAAACTTAATTTCCTTTGGAATTAGGTTATTCGATCACTGGTTTTCTGTTCTTGATACAGGGAAATATTATTTCTATGTAAGTTTTGGTGGACTTTAAGGTGTGTAAAACAAATTATAAAAATTGTATCTAAAACTCGCCCTTTTACTTTCTTTTTTAAATTTGTGCACGCGAACTTGATTCAAGGGAAACGGTTTACCATAACAGCATTTCTTTACATAAATTATTGGTATGGAGAACCATACATGACTTCCATGTTCTAAGATTTATATTTAAAATCATTTTCGAAATGAAATATTTCCATAGAAACTACTCCTTTCTTCAGCCTTAACCACAGTACTGTGGTCACTAACGTAGCCTATACCACCTCTCGTTAGTGCACTCGATTTTCACTGATGATTGCAATGCCGAAACGTCGGTTTTGCAGAAACCGTTGGACTACGGCCAAACAGCCTGGGAAGAATTTTAACAACAAACTACTCCTTTGTTTCCGATAACGTAGTATACTTGTTCATATAAAAAATTATCCCATCCCCTTCAACTACCCTTTTCATTTATATATATTTCATCTACCTTTCTACAATCGATTATTATGACCTTCTTTTCGGGATACTTTATTTATCAAAATTAAGTACTTTACCCTTGCTAAAACGTAAAACGTTGCACGTAAACTACCCCTTCCCCTTAACCGATCTTCACCAAAATCAATAGGCCTTGAGTCCCCTACAACTCAGGCACATATGCAAAAAATATTTGATTGTTTGAATTTGCGGCAGTTATTGTTCGCCATAAAACAAATTCTACGCAAGACAGACAGAGACACACACAGACAGTTTTAGGAAAATGACTTTTCTTCATGTTTTGAGGGTAGTACAATCAGAATCAGCCCTTATTTTGAACACAATTTTTTTCGCGATCCACTGTACTTCCAGTTCCTTATGGAACATGGAAGTAAAAATAAGCAGCTACTTGGAAGTGTATGGGACGGTAAGTCATTGTAAACGAGGTAGACATACAGGATGATTCAGTATTTCACGGCACTATTTCAGGAGTTGGTTCGGGCCATTAACGTTAGCAAAAACGTTTCTATAAACACGTCCGAAGACGCTAGTTTGGCCGTGTTTTCTGCTCCAAGGGTAAAAACTGAGCCCATCCTGAAATTCTTGTAACATAAATTAAGGGGTAAATTTATGGTTATATATGATTTTTGATCTCATAAATTCAAATAAATCAGGTCTCAGAACTGTATCTCTAGTAATTTTAGCGCGCGCGCGAGTGTTTGTGGACACATATACGGTCCAAAACCCTGGGACACTGTGTTTGTGAACGGATACGAGGACGAGGAAGACCGGTTGCTCGCTGTTATGATGATGGAATATAAAGGAACTAGCTGTTACCCGCGGCTTCGCACGCGGATATTTGACTTTTAATAAGTATTTTAATATAATTTTTATTGTCTATGCAGGGCCGGACTGGGCCTCAGGAAAAGGCACAGACCTTAGGTTTTTCAGGGCGCACCCCTCAAGTGAAGTTCAATGTAATCCCGACCTGGAAACTCGTCTTACAACACCGTTTTGCCAAGAATACCATTTTGTTGATATTGTATTGTTCACTATTGATTGCCGTTAACGTTTTACTATTGATAATGAGTGTTAATATATACTAGCAATAAATACCACTTCCTGAGGCAGCTCCTATAAAGCTGAGAACGAAATAATAAACAACAGACACACAAGAGTTGCATATCTAAAAAAAGGGATAAAGTACGGTATTTGAAATAATTTACAATTTGAAATTAAACCTTTTTTAATGTTACAAATGTTTGTACTACAAATACAAATACTGTACATGAAAAATAGAACATTAGCTTTCAATGGAAACAAAATGTTGATTGATTTTTTTGCACATCAACAAAATACCTTTAAAAATCATAGTGTTAAATTTTTTGTTCAGAAAATATCAATGTCACTTTTAAGAATTTACGGTACCAATGGCTTAAATAAAACACTGAAGTTAATACATTAGTGAAGCAAAATTCTACTAACTTTTTGTTATCAAGGAACAATTAAATAATTTAAAATTAAAATTTTTTATGTCACAAGTGTTTGTTGGTGCTACAACAAAAATAAAGAAAAAATAGAACATTACTTTTGAATGGAGACAAATTTGATTGATATTTTTGTACATAAACAAAATACCTTTAAAATCAAACGTAATACTACATTTTTGTGTACAATAAAGATCAATGTTACTATCAAGATCTTACCAGCGCTTTAAATAAAATACTGAATTTAATACATACAAATTAGTAAAGGATTTACTCTGTACACATTTTTGTTATCAATAAATAATAAAATATAAAAAACAAAGATTTAACTTGAATCTGTAAGGAGGCTGTAAACTTAAGAAAATGTTACGATTTAAGTCTAGGTAAATTTAAAGAACAAGCTACAAAACTTCTACTAATTTGCTGCCGACTTTATATTTTGCTAACCTGGAAATAAAGTCAATGGAGATTGCAAATATGAGACAAAAACGAAAATAAATAACCAAGGATAGTACACTTTTTACAATGACTAACTCTAATAATTTAGTATTCAGTAAGAGAGTAGGCATTGCATTTCTTCACTATGACGAAACCAAGTCGCACAGCACGGACGAGCACTTGTTCAATGCCTGCTTCCGATTCGCCTACTTTCCTAGGAAATGGCGTTCGGCTACGGTCACGATGATCCCGAAGTCGGGCAAAGACCCCACGTTTGCCGAGAACCTCCGGCCTATCAGCCTGCTGTGGTCCACATCGAAAATTCTTCGAACGACTAGTCCAGCGGCGACTAGCGGATGAGCTGTATTCTGGTCCCCGAGCAATTCGGTTTTCGTGCCGGGCACTCCTCGACGCATCAATTGATGCGCTTCGTGGAGACCGTGGCCGAGGCCGGTTGCTCGCGAGAGCAGACCGTCGCCGTTTTCCTTGATGTCGAGAAGGCGTTCGATCGTGTTTGGCATCCAGGCCTACTGTACAAACTCACGGAGATTCTGCTTCCAGATTGCTACATTCATCTGATTGCTAGCTTTCTTCGGAGCAGAACCTTTTGCGTGAGAGTTGTTAACACTCTTTCTTCGGCAAGGGCTATTACGGCTGGTGTACCTCAGGGAAGCGTATTGGGCTCCCTGCTTTTCTCTGTGTACGTCAGTGACGTGCCCAAGTTGCCTGACACCAGGTTGGCCATGTTCGTTGACGTCACGGCGGTGTATACCGTCGAACGTCGAGCTGAAACGGCAGTTATCTGGCTCCAGGAACAATTGCACGAATACGTTGAGTGGGCAGAGAGATGGAGGGTTGCCATCAACGCGGCCAAGAGCACAACAGTAGTCTTCTCCAGACGCTTAAGGCTCCCCGACAGACTATACGTAGGTGATACTCAGTTGCCCTGGTCTCGAGAGGTCAAGTACCTCGGGGTCCACCTTGATCGTCGTCTTACCTGGCGAACACACTCCGCACAAGTAGCCCGCAAGACCGCCAATCGCCTATATCGACTCCGCACTCTCCTATGCAGCAACGCCATGACCCGCCGCCTAGGGAAACTTATCGCCTCCACCTATGTGATGCCGATGGTTACCTACGCGATTCCCGTATGGGGCTAATTGGCCAAGACCCATAAGCGAAAGCTTCAGTCTCTCCTTGACCGAGGATAGCGCTGGGCGTGCAAAGCTCACTATCTGACATCAAATAGAACCATACGAGAAGCCCTGCATGTCCGTTCCTTGGACGCCACTATACGGACACTGTCCCGCAAATTTTATCGTCGCTCCGCCCGATTCCAGGGCAACCACCTCATTCAGGGCAAGCGCCCTCGGTCGCTACCAATCTGTGCCAGGAGAATCTTGGACTCGGCCTCGGCGTACTCTCTCACCCTCAATTAATTAAGGGTTAATTAATTGAGCCGACCGCCCACGGCCGGTAGCAGGCCACACCCTAAATCCAGCCGCATCTATCGTCCCTGCGGCAGGAGCTCTATTTGAAGCTCGGGACGCAGTAACGAGCGGGCGACGGGCATGCCCTTCGTCTCGCACAGCCCCACTGGTCAAGCACAGACGGGCATGTACGGCGCACACCCTCACCGCGCAGCGCTCTCTGCCAGACTTGCACTCGCACACGTCATTTTCCGTTGCATACGCTTTCTCTACTGATACTAATACAGTTAAGCAATTAGTTTTGTAAATAAGCTTATATTTAAATATATTTTTTTAATATCTCGGGAAATTTGACCCGATTACCAAAAACATATTCTCGTGTAAAAGCGTGACAGCATTTTCAGAGCTGGCTGAGGGCGCAGGTCGGGTTTTATTTAAAAAGGCGCACCGGCCGGTGGGCCGGCGGGCCAGTCCGGGCTTGTGTCTATGTCTATATGGCGTTCTATCAGCTCGTATAACAATTTTGTACTCATTAGTCAAATTCTCTGCAAAGCTGTTTTCAACACTTGTACTATTTTAACTTGTACTAAATTATTATTTTGGTGCAACAGCCTTTGAAGATTTAAGAGTACCCGTTTATAAAGCCTTTGGAGATATTTATAAAGTACCCGTTTATAAAGCCTTTGGAGATATTTATAAAGTACCTACTAAATCAAAAACGCTAAATTCTTTATTTTAAGTGTTATTGTGTTAGAAGCATTGTATAACATATTAAACGTTATGTTTCCCTCAACCATGGCTTTTATTTATTTCAGCAGTAAACTGAAAACCAAAAACCGTTGACACCTAACCTCACAAATGAAAACAACACTTATTTTCGCTGTGCATTAAGTAATAGGATAATTTACAATTAGTACACTTATTCTTTTCCACATCCTAATATATCGATACAATCGCATATTATATAAAACATCGATGTACTGCAGGAATGGATAAATGTACAGTTCCGATGCCGTTTAAATAGTTTTTGTTTATTTACTTGTTACTGTGGTAATTAATTCTGGTCTCCATGATGTTGTTGACATCTTTAGTAGTAGTAGTATTTAATATATTTCATTACTTATTCATTGCATCATCAGAAATACGTATAAACATAAATTTTATAATCGTTTAAAACAATTACAAAATATATAGACATATGTGTATACAAAATTACAAAATATGTTGATACAATCGCATGTTAAAAATTGCAGGAACGGATAAAGGTACAGTTCCGATGCCGCTAAATATCATTTGTTTATTTACTTGTTACTATAGTAATTAATTCTGGTCTCCATGGTGTTGTTGACATCTTTATACGCGTCAACGAAAAGGCATAATTAAAAGGCCTAAATTGTGCGAAATGGGCAAAATATCAAATTCCAAAAGTTAGACAGTATTTTTCGTCTTGTGTCTAACGTTACCTGTGCAAAATTTGGTGGCAATCGGTGTAACGGTGTGGATTTGTAATTTAGTACCCTTAAATCCTCAGACTTTGAGTTTTATATATATATATGGTAGATTCATATGGATGGGAACTGTACAAGACAGGGGAAACTGGCGAAGCGTGAGGGAGGGATATGCTCATTGCTGGGCGCAACAGGCCTTCTAGAGAAAAAGAAGAAACCCAGAAAAATGTTTATTCTGTTACATCATGCCCGGCTCTAGTAGAAGGCCGGAATATTAAACGTGGCAACGTTGCGTCTGAGGCCTATAAGCATAGTGTAATAAAATAGCTAAAGTGAACATGTTATATTTTAATTTAATTTCATAGCTTTACTAAAATCTATTTATAGTTAAATCTATATTATTGGTCTGTGCGCACTTAGTAGTTCTACTATACGTTTAAGTTGAAGAAATTAGTGAACTAGGCCTAATGAATTAATTTTGTTCGAATTATTGAATTCGTATCATATGAATGGGTTAATTATTATATTTCTTAAATATTCCTTTGTAAGTAACTCGTTGAGTTTCCTGCAGGTCTCGTATGTAATATCTTCAAATAAATACACTGCAAGTAGGTTTATTTTCACCTGACGCACGTTTCACAGAAATTATTCTGTATCTTCATAGTACAATTACAAACGGGGCGGATTAACCATTAGGCTGACTAGGCTGTAGCCTAGAGCGCGGCACTTTGGGGGGCGCAAAATTTTAGCTAAAAAATAATAAAATTTTACAGCTACATGTAAAATTGGTAATAAATTACAAGGATAAAAATTTGAGTTCATTTTGAACGCAGGCGCCTGTTTGCGAGAAATTTTGGTAAAACTGTACATAAATAATAGAAGTGCTTTCCAAACTGTTTTCTACGGTTATGAGTCATCGGTGTAGCCCTCTTGTTCACTGAAAGTGACTTTCTGCAAAGACTTGATTTTAGAATGCAAGGACGTGAAAAAAGAATCTATCTTGAACTTTACATGTGTCTTAACAAATCCACAAGATATTTAACTGATTGTCTTCTTTGTGTAAATGATGTTAAATGTACTCGTAATAAGACTGTTATAATTCTGTAACTACTTAGTTAATTTTTTCATATAAAAGCCATGCAAACTACAAATGGTTGAAGGTGTAACTCTAAAACAATCTCTGAAAAATGGCCTCAGTTTTCAATTCTTGAGACTATTTCCAAAAACAGTAACATATTTGAAATATTCTTAAATAAGAAATAAGTTGTAAGGTGTTTAAAGCTTCATTCAGCCCCTTGGAAATAAACGTAATAGTAGCCTATCGGTGGTGGGGGGGGGGCGATAAAATATAATTAGCCTAGGGCGCCAAGATACCTTAATCCGGCTCTGATTACAAATCAAACAAACCTCTGAAGGTACAGAATAATTTCTGTGAAACGTGCGTCAGGTGAAAATTTCTTTAATAATATAACAGTATTTTACATAATAAACTTTTAGTTTCAAAAAATGAAGAATTATAAAACTGCTGTTAACCGACAATTAAAAATGACACTATTTGATTATTGAAATACATAAATTTAGAGATGGTCTAGTCGGTCTCAAAATATCAGCTGATTCCAGTGTTGCTACGTTTAATATTCCGGCCTTCTACTAGAGCCGGCTACGGGTACATCCATTGTGACGTACTCAATATATCCCCTTTTTTGGTATTAACTTGGAATTTTTATGCTCTGCGTTACAAGAGTATTTCTCATTCGTCTGTGGGCACGCACGTTTATCTTTCTTTTCCGTTCTTCATCGTCTTGAGATCTCCAATCACAACATTCGCTCTCAAGACAATTACCGTGTGAGCGACGTTTTTCTTATTTCTCAAAGAAGGAACTGGCAATTATGAATTTCTAATTGAGACCGTTTTTCTCTCATTTAATTCGCTAAGAGCGCGTAATTAGTCGAGCGGGTCAATCACGGGTCATCAGATAATCACGTCTGCGGTTTAAGTCATTAACTTCTGCCGTTGACCTCCTGAAATTTAATCAAGATAGCGTACAGAACCTTGTGTGGGTCTCATGAGTCGATGTATATATCTCAGTTTATCAAGATAGAATACTTTACTAACGGTTTCTTGACGACAGCGTCTGGAAGAAGGGTCTTCTGCTTACCAAACGAGGAAACTTCTTTTTTAGCAGTCACAAGGTAGTGTTCTAGAACAAATTCGATTTTGAAGGTCTCTGCAGACAGCTGCAGTGATTGAGACAAGATTAGTGTATAACCCGGTTATTTCCAGCTTAAGAATTAACTAACTGGTAAGTTCAGCGTGTTTTGATAGCAAAGCGGTTCACCTTTGTACGTTTTTAAGGGTCTTGTCAAGGAGAAGGGAATATAGAATCTAAAACGTATAGATTTAACCGCATAAATTTCATTTGTTTACCTACTGGAACAATTCGGCTTTCGGAATATCGAAGGATTAATATAAATTTTTCTGTTCGTATAATTAAGGAATAATAGTAATAATAATAATTAATTACGAGACAAACTGTCTCCCTTTCTTTCGCCCCGTAACCGCTTGGCTCTGCGCACAAAAGTCACAGTCTACCTCTTGTTTATTCAGTCAGTACTGACCAACGCGGCTTCCACATAGTGGTCACTTCTGTCGACCACCAACAAGTGTTGGCTAGAACGTTTCCAATCCAAATTCCATCGATCCTTATCGAGATCTCCTTGGTGTGTTAGAAATGACATAATCTGTGTAGATCTTCGAGTTGCCATTCTGTCTGCCTTTGTCCGATCGCTGGCAATTAGTTTGTTTGCTGCCGCCTCGATCTTTACCTTCCTCTACCTAAGGACGACCAGCGCCTCAGAACCACCGCCTTCGATCCGGGTCAAACGCCCTCGGGAGATTCTTGATGACCCGCCATAAAGAAACCCTCGAACTAAACTTCTGTTATCCCCCCTTAGCAGCTTACCCTTCTAGCACGGTGGTTGTCCGGGACGGGGCTCTCTGCCTCTGCCTCAAGGCGTCTGTCTGCTGTGTCCGAGACTGGTGACACTTGCCGCCTGGATCAACGCAATCGCAATGTCATGACATAAAGCATTCTTCCCACGCCATCTAGCGAAAAATCGCGTTGGCCGTCTCCCTTTCCAGTTTTAGGAAACTGTCGAGGAACCACCCCAGTGTATTACATCTGGCAGCCACGCCCCACTACTACTATGCAATGCAACGTAATCCAAACCTACATTCTGTGTACGCCATATGTCTAGGATGGCGGATTTCCCGTACCTACTAAGCTCTTTCATTTCATTGTTTGTTGGAAAAATTATACGACTGAAAATTGATTTACGTATCCGTGTATTTTGGAACTTCTGAACACAGTCTTCTGTCGTGAGCGCTGGCGATTTTGTAGTGAAAAGGTTAGGTCCATGTCGACTATGATCGTTCTAAACCTTTAAGATTATGGTACTGATTAAGTGTATAGTTATGTATTTTTAATGTTTATCGAACAGGCGTGACAGATAGATCCGACACGCCGAATTGAATGCGACCGTTCGTTACACGTTTAATAGGAATATTATTATTCTTATAGCCGTTTGTATTGACTGTAATCGGAAGGGGGGAAGCGTGTCGTAATGGATTGCATTTCATGCCGTACGAGAGTGTGAGAATCGCATTTAAGCTAATAATAAATTACGTTTCTGTGTATAACAGTCAACTAGCTCAATCTAGTGCAGTTGTATTCTGTAACATTGAGCACTGTGGGCGCTGAACGTCCATGAGAATAACGCATACGTATCACGAAAAGACATGCGGGTTTGTTATAAATGTCTAGAGGATGTTGCGTCACCTTGCTTCAATTTGAATGCATCAACTCAATTCTTCTTTTTTTTTTTTGATTGCCCTTTTGTAAATTTGATATAGAAGTTGTCAAGATTTTCATCATCACCATCACTCCAAGGACTAGGCCTTAGACCTGTTCCGGAACCAATCGACTCCTCGGTCTACCGACATCTCTCTTCCAAGTAGGGTGATAAACCCAAGGCAGCCACATATAGACGGATATCAGGCATGCGATTCAAGTGTTTGCACCATTTCCTTCTGTGGTCATGGAAGAATACGATTCGTTTTTCACGAGAGGTTATACACGAAAACGGTGAGGTCAGTGCTTTGAGATCTACTTGACACTAATTACTGATTATTTCGAGAGCTAGGGGAGTATTTACGGGGGGGGGGTGAACGGAACCGGACTTCCTCCCAGAGGATCGAAAAAATTGACGAATTTTGTTTATCTCTTAGTTTTTAGGCTGTTTTATTTTATTTTTCCAGGTTTGTACGCTGTCATAGTAGTAGCTCTGTTTTAAATATACAAACAGGTTTATTACACAGCATTAGGGTATACGTTTGAAATACAGAATACAGGAAAATCAATTCAGTCCTAACAGTGTTTCAATAACGCATATTTGTATTGTGTCATTTCCGTTTACTTTAATGGGACTTATTTCAGGATGTTATCTCGTGTTTTTCACCTACTTTAAAGATAGTAATGTTGATTAGTCTGAACTTGGTTTTTCTTTTGTATGAATCCTACCCGACCGCGGTCCCCCAAGACAAATCTAGATACACCACAGTTGCGAACATCAGATTATTCTAGTACTATAACACACGGAAACAATATACTGTACAGTAGCTGTTGAGTTTGCGCAAAAAGTGCTGTGTACAAGTGTGAGGCAAGTACGAACATTTAGAAAGTTATGGAATATACGTGCTTGGAAAAGGGAGAGAGAGAGAGAGAGAGAGAGAGAGAGAGAGAGAGAGAGTGAGAGAGAGAGGGGGGGGCAGCAAACTTGCGAAGTACGATGAAGCCGAAAAAGAGATAAAACCCAGTGGACAGGAAATTCAGGGAAAATTTGCAACGAGTTGTTTGCGAGCAGCGGCAGTGAGATAATATTGAGGCCAACATCCTGCTGCTCAGTAGTCTTTGCCGGGTAACGGTACCACGGCCGTGTGTGTGTGCGTCGTTCGCCTTACGCTGTGAAACAATAGTGGATTCAATGCAAACTTGTGTTTCATAATTCGTGCCGTTGATGTCCATCAGCAGCCATTGTGTTGGAGAGTTCAACAACCACGCGCGCGCACACACTAAAGACGGGGTTATACCTGCCTGTCTAGTAACAGCTGTCAAACGTGCAATTAAAGTGATTGGGAAATGCGATTCCTTTGTTCCGCCCCGGAACGCGATGGGCTGGGCCTGAATAGTCTAAATCCGATGAAATCGTTACACATGGTTACGAAATACGGCCGTTTTTTTTCCTTCGTAATTGACTGAAATGTTTAACAAAGTAAAGACAGTTCCATTATTTGTTATCGATCCCTTGGAAAATGGATTATGAACCTTAAGATGTGGTGGGTTTGTCTAAGTGTGCCGTTGGTCAACAGAATGTAGGGATTATCCCAATTACGAAGGTCGAGGTACGCCGGCGGTCAGCCCAAAGAGTAGGATCGAGGTGCGCCGATGTGCTTTTTGTTAATATAGCAGCTTCTGTGCTCCTTAACAAGAACTAAACCGTTTTGCAACATGCAGATCCACATAAACGAAGCGTATGGCTAATTGGAACTCACCGATTGGTACTCCTATTAATTCTATTATTAAAAAAAAAGGCAAAATAACTACGTAATGTGTTTATACGATTTATAAAGATTGTAGATTATTGTCAGCGCTGGTTTCTATAACGTCAGTTACAAATACAAATATTTTAAACATCCATTCTCTCAGATTTAAAAGACAAAATACATGGTAATGTCCAACTCAGAGACCAGAGGGGCTCCTAGAGATTTCAATGTGAATGGGAAGTGTTTCAAAGTGTATTAGGAAGTGGGAAGTGTGTCTGCTTTAGTTATCTAAGTGCCTTGTTGTCAATGATAATAACATTAGGATGAGTATAAAAGAAAGGATGCAAGCAGGAAATAGACCCTACTTTGCAAATATTAACATCTTTAAAAACAAACTTGTTATAAGAAGTATAAAACTTAAATG
The DNA here is from genome assembly GCA_034769895.1 of Magicicada septendecula. NCBI lineage: Eukaryota > Metazoa > Arthropoda > Insecta > Hemiptera > Cicadidae > Magicicada > Magicicada septendecula. The sequence continues at coordinate 404,112,664 of CM068375.1, read as the reverse complement.
TATATTATTCTCTTTTGCGACCAGTTGTTACATATGAATCTGAGGTGTCGACTTTGACAGAGAATGACAAAACTGCTTTAAAATCATTTGAGCGCAACATATTGCGTAAAATGTATGCCCGGTAAGAGAAGAAGGCAGTTGAAGAATACGCAATAACAAAAAGAATGCTGAAGGGGAGATTATATATTACGTAGCATATATATAGGCGTAGACCCAGACCAAGTTTGAGATGGTTGGATGGCGTGAGGATGGGATCAAAGGGTTGAGAGGAAGGGCGGTGAACAGGGAAGCAGGGAGGAGTAATGTTGACGAGACTAAAACCCACCAAAGGCTGTAACGCCAGATAAGAAGGTTCTCTCAGATTTGCTTTATTGTTTAATTAACTGATTTCGGTTTATTAATTTTTAATTTTTCTTATCTTGTAAGGTCGATAAAAACGGTTTGCAGTCTTGTAGAACTACAATAAACCGATTTAAAAAAATTACCCTTAGGACGTTTTTTGTAAAGGCTGATAAACTGTATGTTGAGAATAGTAGAGATTTCAGAGCGACAGAGAGAGTATTGAAAACCAGTTATAACATAATAATATTATCTGATTGTATCACGTCTGTGCCGTGCTATCTGGAACAATATCTGCATTCCTTATCTCCGTTTGATTTATGTTGTTATTCGAATAAAAATAGCTAACGTACACACATACGTGCATGCGTCTATAATCTGCTGCCTCGGGTGATAATAACAGTACTGTATTTGCAAGTCGAGTTCGATGTCCCGTGCCCGTACCTCCTCTCCCCCTCCACCACTACAGAGTTTTGAAATTGTATACATATGTGTGTTCCTGAAGCCGCGCGCGCACACACAAGACAACCCTCACTCTAGTCACTCGGTAAGACATAAACATGAAAATGTTCTTATAGAAACAAATAAATACTTAGTAAATAATAGTCCTTAAATAGATAAGTCGTACATATTAAATATTATTAAGTAGGGCTACAGTGTTTGTCGGATTCCTGTGATGTCGGTAACTGTTTAGATACTGAAGGCTCACCTCTAATTGCTACAAAATTTACAGCTATCACAATTGTCACGATAATTGGGAATGCTGTATCTATAATCAGTCTTTTACGATTAAATGAATATTATATATTGATATTGTTAAAAATCAGGAGAGAACGCTCGTAGAAACGTCGCTACACAAACCAAAAATAGGTTATGGGCCTGTAGGTTAAGTTTACAAAATACCTGGACGGTGTTGTCTCTCGTCACCATGCACAGCTGCGGGTTTCACATCCTCGATAAACTCGATCCGCTAGACGCTTGTGGGCAGCAATAGCCGCCACCAGTATCACGTTGAGTCGTATTGATCCTGGATCGGCTTATTTTTGAGACGGCAATCTCATCTTGATTTACCCAGCTGTGATAACTACTGGGTTCACAACCCATAATGGCAGACGTGACGTTTGAATGTCGATCCCTCCCCGCTCGTGTTGTTTATCACGAATACGCAACAGTCAGTTCCTCCTTCTCCTCCTATGGCGCTGCAGCCCGAAGTCGAACCTTGGCTTCCTCTATCCTGACTCTCCACCTCTCTCTATCCTCGCACTCCCAACATCTCTCTTGCATCCACAGCGACAGCATCTTCCCATCTTTTATTTGGACGGCCTTTTGGTCTTTTGCCATCCATACGACCCATAGGACTCTTTTAGGTGTTCGTTTGTCATCCATTCTTTCGACATGGCCAGCCTATATCCGTCTCCTCAGTTTTACGTACACTTCTACCGTTGGTTCTTTGAAGTGATAGGGTTAATATATCTCATTATTATGCCGTGTCCTCCATTTCCCATTTCTGTATACGGGGCCCAGGATCCGTATCAGAAGCTTCCTTGCAAATATCTTCAGACGTTCAATTGTTCTTTGTGTTAATATCCAGGTTTTACTGCCATAGCACAGGATGATAGTTTTGTATATGCGCATTTTTGTCTGCCTATAAATAACTCTTGACGTAGTGATAAGCGCGAAGTAGACCTTGTTGGCTAGAGTTGTCCTCCTTATCTCTGTCTCTTCATTCATATCTTCAGATATGGTCGCTCCTAGATATGTGAAACCTCTCACTGCTTCTATACAGTCTTCTTCTATAAACAAATTTTTCCTGGGTCGATAGACCTTGTCTGACATCAGTTTTGTTTTATCCACATTTATTAATAGTCCTAGCTCTTTTGTACTTACTTTCAAGTTTAAGTATGTCTCCCTTGCAGCCGCACTTGATCGGGTTATGATGGCCATATCGTCAGCATATGCTACTATTTGTACTGACTTATATAGTACTCCTGAGCTATCTACACTCATTTTTCTTATGGCGTATTCTAGAGACAGGTTAAAGAGGAGCGGGACCAGCCCATCGCACTGTTTTAGACCATGGGTGCTCATTTTGTGATCTCACCTATGCTAGTGAGTTATTCCTTACTCAAGAATTTTTACCTTATCTTTAAGGCATACAAAGAAAAACCAGAAGAAAGTTATGATTATAGTGATAAAAGAATAAAAGTAGCTCAAGAAATGTCATCAGATTAATCTAAGTAAAGGAGCGTGTTGTCCACACAGTATAAGTTTCAACGCGAGATCTTATCTACAAAGTCTCTAGGTGTGTGTGACGGAAGCAAGAGACTGAGTGAAAATAAGAAGTGTCATTCGAGTGCGTAAAGATTGATAAGCAGAAAATCAAATTAATTCGTAGACAGAGTAAGATTCGTATTTATAGTAGGCCTACTTTTGATTTTTTAATTTTTTCTCTACCGTGTTCCGTAACGAAATGGAAGTATGGTGATCGCGAAAAAAACGTGTTCGAGATAAGGGCTGATTCTGATTGTACTACCCTCAAAACATGAAAAGTCATTTTCTGGAAAGTGTCTGCGTGTAACATTTTTTCTATGGCGAACGATAACTGCCGCAAATTCAAACAGAATCAAATAATTTTTTGCATGTGTGCCTGATTTGTAGACGACTCAAGGCGTATTGATTTTGGTGAAGATCGGTTAAGGGGAAGGGGTAGGTAATCTGCAACGTTTTGCATTTTAACAATAATAATGTATTTTAACAAATACAGGAATGTCAGAACACAGTTAACTAAAACTTCCTTGAACATCGCATACAACAAAACTTGCCGCAAACACAACATTATACCCACACATGCACAAATCACAATAAATAACAACACACACGCCGCAATAAAAACCAAACGTAAAGCCGAAATAATACACCTGGACAACATCATCAATGATTTATACCATAAAAAAGATACGCTAAACAAAACGGCATACAACCTACACGTAAAACTCACACAAATATTACACCACATTGAATTTGAACACATAATACTACATACACGAAGTATCATAGAGAAAATCCAATTAAAAATACAGGAAAGACATAACAGAAAAATCAATAACCTTTTAACACGCAGAAATGAAACCGTCCATACACCGACACATAAATTTCACACACGTACAGTTAACACAACAACGACCAATTTCACTAATGATGAAATAAACCTATTAGACAAAGGTCTAAAACACAATTTAAGCATCATTCCAACCAATAACAACAATAATAAAAGGCACACACGCGGCATAGTCCTAGACGCTGAAACAGCCATACAACACACGCTTAACAAAGATATGATACCTTACGCCATGATATAAAACGCAAATTACAACACACACAACAATATGAACAAAAACAACGCAATATTGAATTCCATACACTAAAAAACATAAAACGTAAATTACAAGAACACAACCTAACCATACTCAAAGCAGACAAAGGTAATATAATTGTCATAATGGAAAAACAGGCTTTAAATAACAAACTCGAAACATTTTTTAATGAAAACACAATCACTAAATTAAATAATGACCCCACCCCAAAATATCACAAACAAATAAACAAAACCCTAAATAACACAAAACACATAGTATCACCTGACAACATCAAATATCTAAAACAAATCAAACCAAACGCCCCTACACTAAATGCACTACCGAAATTACACAAACCAAATATTCCCATCAGGCCACTTATAGACAACACACAAGCACCTGCACACAAAATAGCTAGACACTTGAGATAAATTAATCAGAAATAGCATAAATTTAACAAACAACACCTCCGTCAAAAATAATTTAGATCTAGTGAATAAAACTCAACACGTCCACATTCCACACAATTCCACACTAGCTTCATTCGACATAACAAACCTATACACGAATGTTCCCATAAAAGAAACCATAACTACATTAGAACAATTACTAAAAATAAATAACACCTGAAACACACATAAAAGAGATCATCCATCTAACAAAAATTATCACTGATCAAAATTATTTCGCACACAATAACATTTTTTACACTCAAACAGATGGTCTACCCATGGGCTCCACTATATCAGGTATACTAGCCGAAATATTTATACACACCATAGAACAGGAACACATACTGAACAATAACAAATACACCGATAAAATAATATATTGGCACAGGTACGTTGATGACATTTTACTCCTCTACAACGGCAACAAAAGACAAATAGAAAATTTCCACAAATACATTAACACAATACACCATAATTTAAAATTCACGCTTGAAATAGAACTAAATAATAGCATCAACTTCTTAGACCTTACAATCACCAAAACAAACAACACACACACACATACAAAATATACAGGAAACCCACCACATCAGACATGGTCATACATAACTCATCCAACCACCCAACTCAACACAAACATGCAGCTTTCAACTACATGCTCCATAGGCTCACTTCAATACCCCTAAACACACATGACTACCAAGAAGAATTAAACACAATCAAATACATAGCAGTCAAAAATGGATACACCCCCGAATTAATAAATAAACTACACAAACGCATCCTAAACACAAAAAGTAAAACACATCAGACCAACAGCACACAACCCAGTAAATACATAACACTTACATACTACAATTCCAACACGCACAAAATTGCTAACACATTTAGGAAACATAATTATAAAGTAGCCTACAGAACCAACAACACCATTAGGAAACACATAAATAATACTAACAACGACACAGACACATACAACAAAACAGGGGTATATAAATTAAATTGTAATGATTGTCACCAATTCTACATCGGCCAGACGGGAAGATCTTTTTCCTCCAGATTTTCAGAACATTTAAAAGCCCTCACCACAAACTACATACATTCCACATTTGCCACACATTTACAAAACTATAACCACAGTTACACAAACATACAACACAACATGGAAATATTACACTACTTACCTAAAAGTAGAAAACTAAACGCAGCTGAACAATTTGAAATATACAGATATCACACACTACAACCAAACAACATATTAAATGAACAATTACATTATAGATCACATACACTATTCGATACACTGATCCAAACACACAATTTGAACCTCAGCGCCAATTCCCTCCCACCATCAACCCCCACCACACACACCTAAGTCCATAACCGTTATTCTGTTAACTGTCAATCAGTATTTACTCCCACTGAGGAAGAGGCACATCGCCTCGAAACGTTTGGGAAAGTGGTAAAGAAAGTAAGTTCATATTGTGAAAGTTTATATATATAATAATAATAATGTACTTAATTTTGATAAATAAAGTATCATGGAAAGAAAGTCATAATAAACCACTGCAGAAAGGTAGATGAAATATCTATAAATGAAAAGTGTAGTTAAATGGGGAGGCGGTAATTTTTTCACGTTTGGTATTGATTTAATGAGTTTGACGAAATTAAATAAAAATGCATTTAATCTTTTTTACAAACAACATTATCACTGTTGCACACCACTATAGAAAAATCGGTATGGAGAACCATACATGACTTCCATGTTGTAAGATTTATGTTTAAAATAATTTACTTGAATTCGGTTCGGTAATTTCTAAAAAAAATATCGCCCACCCTCAAACTAATTTCACTATTTATAGATATTTTTGTTATTATGGGGTAGTCGTTTAATATAATGTTATTTTCAGTCACTTTATCCATAAAAATTAGGTAGGCCTAAGCTTACTTTATTCTTATTAAGAAACCGAACTACGTAGATAATCATCCCTCCTCCGAAGCGCTCCGAAGTCACTCATGGACAATGAGCATATTGCAGAGTGTTCATTCCCTAAAGACGAAAAGTCTGTCTATGAACCGTTCCTCTGTAAACACGTGCAGTTACACTGCCCAGCGATCCACAGGAAGCAAATCGCTATCCACGCTGGACACTTTTTCGTCTTGCAGGTGTTGTGTTGGTGTGGGTTTCGGCACTTTCCATTTAAAAAGCGTGCAAATGTAAGAAAATAAACATGAGCGAGCCCAGAAATAACGCGAATTGTGTGTGTGTGTGTGTGTGTGTGTGTGTGTGTTGCCTGCCTTTTTATTGCGGTAATCATAATAATAAAATGGAAACGTAAACATTACATAATTGAGATATGCTTGCCTGTCACGAACGATGTATTTTCTCTCATACGTGATTTAAATTAAAATGAAAAAATATAGAATTTTGTTAAAGTTAAATGAAATGTTTCCATAGAAACTACTTCTTTGTTGTCAATAACGTAGTACACATATAAAACTTATAAAAATTTACCCTCCTCCATCATCAACTACCATTTTAATTTATAAAAAAAAATTTCCCCCTCCCCTTCAACTACCCTTTTCATTTATAGATATTTCATCTACATTTCTACAGTGGATTATTATGACCTTCTTTTCAGGATACTTTATTTATCAAACTTAAGCACTTTACTCTTGTTAAAACGTAAAACGTTGCAGGTAAACTACCCCTTTCCCTTAACCGATCTTCACCAAAAACAATAGGCCTTGAGTACTCTACAATTGAGGGCTGTATGCAAAAAATTATTAGATTCTGTTTGAATTTGCAGCTGTTATCGTTTGCCACAGAAAGAATTCTACACACAGACACTTTTCGAAAAATGACTTTTCTTCATGTTTTGAGGGTAGTACAATCAGAATCAGCCGTTATCTCGAACACGATTTTTTTCGCCATGACCATACTTCCATTTCCTTATGGAACATGGAAGTAAAAATTATTCCTATTAGGGCTTTCAAGCCTCACAGCTCATCTTCAGATTGGAAATAACAATAATTAATGATCTAAAGTGCTAGTGTTGCAACGTTCAGGTAGGGGTGCTAAAAATCCCTGATAGGGGTAACAAGTGTCTTCGACATTTATCTCGCAGATAAGTGTCCATCCGATTTGGGATGTAGTTTACGGTTAATTAAACTTGGACTAGAGTTGAGTTTTATGTAGCGAATCCTGTGCCATACGAACAGACTGTTGCCGTAAAAATAAGTGACAAAGAGAGAAGAGACGGTATTAATTTTTGTCAATAAGAAGGAACTTCTAAAAACAAAATACACGTTCGGATGTAGAGACGGGCGTAGTAGGTGGGAGGCCGTTTTGGTTAGTTCCGCTAACTGTAGCTGATCGGTATCAACCAGATATAGCGGAGAAACAAGACACGTCTGGTTGTCTAGTAATGGCAGATATCCAAATGCTTAGATAGTAGCGGCAGTTTATGTAGTATTATAATATTGTGTGTGTGTGTGTGTGTGTGTGTGTGTGTCGGAGGTTTTGTTTTTACACAGTCTGTACTGCCTACGTAGTCGAGAGCAGAACTAAAGAAATAGCTTAGTTATATAATCAGGCCAGGTTGATTGTGTCTGTGTGGTTACTAAGTCACATCGTCACGTGGGCGTACAGTATGGCAATATAAGCGTGTTCTGCAACATACATTTATTGCCTTTCGCTTCGTGTACGTATCGCTAATTGTGTTTACATATGTACGTTGCATGCGTAAGGTACTTGTGTGTACCGAGTTTTATTCGGTCAGTAAAGACACTAACACCTGTAGTTACCAGAAATAATTTCTTCTTCAGCACTACAGCACAACGTGAGCTCTGGCTTCCAACTCCAGTCTTCTCCAAAGTCTCCTGTCCATTGCCATCTTAGTGTAACCCCTCACATCCATCCTTCTGATGTCTTCCAGCACATTATCCAACCATCTTATCCTAGGTCAGCCCCTCTTTCTCCTTTTATAGACCTGCGCCCTCAGAATTTTCTTTGGCATACGGTGATCATCCATCCGCTATAGGTGACCTAACCATTGTATTCCTCTTACAATGTCTTCGTGATTCAATAACTCATCTATCTCCTGTTATTTCTGATTCTCCAGTCGTCATCTTCTTTAACCGGGCCATGAACACGTCTTAAGATCTTTCTTGCAAACCTTCTTAGTGCTTGTTGTCCCTTTTTATCAGCATACGTGTCTCGCCTCCATAACTAACAACCGGTCTGCTAAGTGCCTTATATATTTTTATTTTTGTGTTACGACTAATGAGTTTGTTTCTCAATAGTCTGCTGTTGGGATAATATGCTCTATTTCCTATTTTTATCCTGTCATGCATTGTCGTGTTTATGGACCCTTCGTTATCTATCATGTTACCCACGCATCTGAACATATTAACTGCATCAAATGCATTATCCTCTATGCATAAATTATACAGATTTCTTCTCCTTTCTGATGCAGAATTTAGCATTTATTTAGTTTTGCTGATATTTACATTGAGTCCTATTTCAGTGGATTTTTTATTCAGCTCTGTATAGGCTACCTCAACTAGCCATTGTCTTAATCTAGCTATTATTCCAATATTGTCAGTGTAAGTACATACCAGAAATAACTAGGGTATAAATATTACTTTCAGATCAACGATACGTCGGCATTCTTGTCGGCGATTGACAACACGATTTCCGTCAGTTTTAATATACACAACACGTTGATGACAAAGGTTATGCCTTTGGAAAGAGTCGCTGCTTTCGCGCATCTCATTGCTGCTTTTGTTTTTGTTTAAGAGATAATTCCCACATCTCCAAAAAACCTTTTCCTAGGTCTTCCTTGTCCTGTTTGCCTTAAGATTTTGCGTTTCATAATGTTCATGTTATAGTAATTGGGTCATGTAGCGTGACCTATGAATTTACTCGTCATGAACGTCTTTCCTCTTCAGTTTTCTGGAAACCTGTAAATTTGTTTCCATTTCAATCAAGCTAGTTTAGTTGTTTTCGCCATATCCATGTTTATGCTGCCTCAAGCGGGATCTTCCGTTCTCCTATCTTCCGAGTGTTTAACTCTCACTTCCACAGTGAGCTCCCTACCAGTGACGTTCCTATTTTTAGTATAAAGTCTTTTGTTTTATTCATATATTCGTTTGGTTTTATAGCACTTAATGCGTACCTTTTGTTTGTCATTGCTATTTTTTTTTTTTTTTTTTTTTGGGTCAAAACGTCTTACGACGTTGTCCGATGCCTAACCTCCATTGTTGTCTGTCGTTGCAGTTTTCATCGTTTAGTCCTCTATCCTTCATTGATCTTCTTATGCCCTCTATCCATGTTTTCTTGGGTCTTCCTTTCTTTCTGTGCTCTCTGGGTATCCATCACATCATTTTCTTTGGTAGTTGGTCTTGTTCAATTCTTTGTACGTGTCCGTACCAGATTAGTTTTTTTTTCAATGCAGTCAATGATTGTCTTTCGTACACCCATTTCTTCTTTGATCGTTTCATTTCGTATTCGCTCTAGGCGTGAAGTTCTTGCAGCTCGCCTCAAAGTATCCATTTCTGTAGCCGTTACTTTTCTGTTCTTATTATTGCTTTGTTTTATTACTTTTTTCTATTATTTGGTCTACTTCATTTGGGATTCTATACACGATATATACTTTCCTTCAAGTAATACTTAATTATTTGTATATCAGTTTAGTGTAAACAGTCTATTTTGTTTTGCCATTTCCTAAATGCTGCGGACGAGATTTATTGTTTTAAATCTTAAATTACAACAAATGTATTTCCAACGATTTCTGTAACAGTTCAATGCGTTAATTGAAACACGTCATGATACACATAGTATGAGAAGCAGGGAAATGATGCGACGTATGGCACCACGCAGCGCAATCTTTGAAATATATTTGTACGATTCGCTCAATAATTTGACTCCCAATAAAGATAGAACATTGGGAGTTAGATTAAAATTAAATTTGAATCTCTCTGTTCATTTCACTCGCATAATGTGTTAGTCTGTCTCGAACAGGGGAAAAGTTTCTCACAAAATGCCTCTCGACTGAACAAAATTAAAATTTGATGTGAAAGTTTATTTTTTAATTTTGTTATTATAAGGATATTATTAAATTTCAATGGCATCTACTTGATCTGGATTACGTGTACAAAAAAATTATTATTAAGAAGCAAGTACATCTTACGTAAGTACTGTTTATATTTTAATACTAATAAAGCAAGCGTGCGATGGTTTATCACGTTTTTTCTTTTTACCGACTCAATTTTCGGGCTAAATTTGTTTAAAATATACCAAACTATGAAGAATTAAAATACTATTACTACTGTGTACATTTTGTAGACTAATATAGTACAGTACTTCATTTTTATAGGTCGAGGTTTTCAAGTCGCGTAATAGTAGCGAACGCAAAACCCGTAAGCGCAATGTATTTCCCCATCTCGCCCATTGTCTCGTGTGACTGTGGAACCAAGAATACACCTATGCTGATGTGGTCATTTGTTAACTATTTCTTGTGTATATTTTGTGTTTTGAAAAGGCTGTTTTTCTTTTTCTGAACCATGGATGCAACAGGATTACTTATGGACTTATGGGTGTTCTGGGGGAGAGGTTTTAGATTTTTATGACTAAAACTATAAAATACAAGATAGAACTTTGCTATTTAATTTGTTGTAATTAAGAAGATAAAACAGAAACATAAAGGTTATACAAGTTTTAGATATCTAAAATTGAACAAAGTCATGAAACTATAAAGATGGCATCCAACATTACAGTATTACAATGAACTGTACTAGGAAACTGCCGCAATTTTTTCAGATGCCTCCTGCAGACGCTGATAGTGATAAAAATGTTTCGAACGAAATTTTTAAAACTTTGTCATACCGAGTACGCGACACAGACTATATGTTTAGAAAATTGAAAGAGGAGTACGAGAAATGGGGTCTACACATAAACACTACTAAAACAGAATATCTGAAAATAGGGGAGACATGCAAGAAGAAGACCCAGATCTGCAAATCCATGGAATCGGAAAGTATAGCGAATTAAAATATTTGGGAAGCATTATTTCAGAAGATGGAACAGCAAAAAATGACATCAAAAATAGGATACAACAAGGAAAAAAGGCTATTCGTTTGCTAAACTCGTTACTTTGGTCGAACAAAATAAGACTTCAAACTAAACTGACAATCTACACAACTATTATGGAGCCCATTTTAACTTTGGCTGCGAATGCTGGCAACTTTCAGATAAAGAGAAAAAGATGTGGAAATGGACTTCTTAAGAAGACCGTGTAATATTTCTAGAATGCAATATGTTAGAAACGAAGATATAAGAAGGAAAACAGGGCGCGTATTTACAACAGCAGAAAAAATAGAATCCAGACAGTTGCTATGGTATGGTCATGTAATGAGGATGGAGGAGAAGGGGTAGCCAAAGAAAGCATTGACTTACACACCACAAAATAAGAGAAGAAAAGGAAGACTGACAACACAGTGGAGAACAGGAATTAGGTAAAGCATAAGAGATCGAGCTATTGAAGATGATGACTGGAAGGATAGGGAGAAATGGCGATCGAAATGCGGGATGCAGTATAGACTGTAGGACCCCCGATAATAATAATAATAATAATGAGTACGTGGCCTGTAAATATTTGCCATTAACACAATTAAATCGGTCTATTCGTATTGTCATAGAAATGGATCAAAGAATTTTTATAAAAAATGTGAATAATTTCAGCCACATTAAAGATATTATTGTTGATTAGTGTTAATTCGATTTTCCTTTGTATGAAACCGACCCGACCCCGGACCCCACCCCAGAGCCAAATTAGAGATACGCTACTGTGATGGAGATGATGGGGGGGATTTTCGGGAACAAAGTGTACAGCACGATGGTATCTACCACCAATTGGAATAACGTCACAAGCAGTCCCGGTAATGTACAGAACATGAAACAATAGTTTGTATGTTTCGTGAACAGTCGGTATATCCTTTACTTGTACGCACGTAGATTTTATCTCGCAGAGAATTTTTCGTCGGTTGTGGATTGCGTTTTCATGAGAACATCCATAATTGTGGGCATAATTTATATTGTTGTTATTCGTGACGATCGGTGTATCCGGAACACGGTCGTGTGCCGGAAGTTGCACATAACGGTGCCTGCTGTATACAGGGGAAGTGCTGCTGCATCCAACTGAGTGGTCACAGTTACGTAACCTCCTCACCACTTGCACGCCGTTTACTGACACCTTTAATTTCCTATCGACTGTGTATTACTTTTGAACATGCCTCATGGGTCCTGAGTAAAAATCGAGGCAGTAGCCGACATGAAGTACCTGATAAGAGTCGTAGTAGTTAAAGAAGAGGTAAATTAGAAACGCAGAAACTAGAAGTGATTTACATTATTTTTTATAAAAAGAATTGTATTGCGTTAATGGCGACACTACAGCGTATGGGGCACAATTTGAGACGCAAGAATTAAGAAAAATTGGAAGTAATTTGGCATTGGGGGTGTTCAGGGGTTGTGAAGGGTCCATACTAAAGAAAAACAAATTAACACTAGTCAACATTAATATCTTTAAAGTGCCTGAAATCAGTCCCATTATAGGAAACGGTAATGACACAGTAACAATACGCGTTATTGAAACATTGTTTACAAGATAAATATTGACTAATTGGTTTTCCTACATTTCATATTTCAAACATATATACGCTAATGCTGTGTAAAAACCCTGTTTTGTGTATTAAAAAAAAAAATTACTATGTTAGCTCAGCGAGACATGGACACTGATAGAAGAGGAACAAGTAACACTAAGAAGGTGTGAAAGAAAGATCGTAAGACGTGTTTATGGCCCCGTTAAAGAAGATGACGAATGGAGAATAAGAAATAACCAGGTGACAGAGAAACTGTTGAATCTTGAAGAGACTGTAAAATTCATAAAGGCTCAACCAATAGAATGGCTAGACCACGTAGAGCGGATGGATGATCAGCGTATGTTAAAGAAAATCCTGAGGGCCCAAGTCTACTCAAAGAGGGGCCGACATACTCAAAAACTGTTTCACAACGCTTTTCCCTACAATCCATAGCAACCTCCATCAACAGAACTACCCGCAGACCTTCCTTCCGTATTAACCGTCTCCTTACCGTACCCGATGGACCTCGTCGCCGTCAGCGTCAGAGAAATACAAACATATAGAATCACATAATCCCCGAATTACAAACATAATCAGCCTGCAATCCTTCCTGATCACACAATAATTTAAGTTTCCCTACCTTCTTACCAAGTCTTTAGCCTCTTCTTTGTGTCCTCCGCCTATCTTGACGCCTCTCAGTCGCGTCCTTCCAGCTTTGGCGACCTGCGCTACACGTCCCTGTCTTGCCCGCCCTCATGTATAAACCTATGGCACTTCCATCAGTCACTTCCTTCACCTATATGGCTATAAACACATCTACACACACACACACTACTCTAGCTTCAATGTACCTCCACTTTCCTCGCTTCCGGCCCGCGCTGGCGTGCGACTCCCCGCATCCTACCATCTGGCTGAAGGGGGCTTGCCCCAGATCAGCCCAAGGCTTGTCCTTCCCGAACAAGTCTCAAACGACACGAAGAAAAGACCTAGGATAAGATGGTTGGATGGTATGCTAGAAGATCTCAGAAGAATAGATGTGAGGGGATACACTGAGATGGCAGCGGATAGGAGACTTTGGAGAAGATTGGTGTTGGAAGCCAGGGCTCACGTCGGGCTGGAGAAGAAGAAGAAAAAAAGAATAAGAAGAAGAAGTTCTTCATCCCTTCGACTTTATCATGAACATTATTATAGTTCAGCTACAAATAAATTTATTGATAATTTTGTTCTTACATTTAACATTTGTTTTCCATTATAATGAATGTCAGTATCTTTAAATTCTGTCGAGTTATTCTTTCTGTAAATCTGCGGACCGAACCACAGATAACGTTACTTTTAAATTGTGTTACAGCCTATTCAAGTATATGTATTATGCGCGCGTGTGAATATAACAGAACATCTGCATGCGAGTGCAATTTGTTTAAAGTAATTAATTCGAACAGTAATTTTTATGTAGGATAGCTTTACATGTATTTACACACACCTACATTTCGTGACGTTGATATATACTATTCAGTGGTTGATTTCTAAAATTTATGTGCCGGAACGCATCAATTCAAAACTTGCACAGACACAAATATACTTAATTTTATTATAGCGTATAAGTGTACATCAGGTTATTACAAAGGAGGTCTACATTTTTAAAGCCTTATAAAATATATAACGTATGTATGAACTTGTATCTAAAAAGGTAATAAAGTTTACTGATATTTCTAAAGAGTTTCATCGTCAGGTTAGCCGCACGACATTCGAAAACATGTCACTCATAATGGAGTCATCCCGGAGCCTCAGTCAAACTCTTCCAAGTGATGGTTTCGGTGGTTCGGACATTTGAAAAAAGTTTCCGTAGTTTTATCATTGTGTCGCACATTGTTTGTTTCTTGACCTTTCCTTACTCTTTGTGTCCAGTGCTGTATGAGGGCCAGAAATCAGCCCTCTCACATTCACTTGAAGATATTGCTATTGATTCAATAACATATTTCAAGGTAGAAAAACTCTCCGGAAAATTTCTGGAATGCACATATTCTCGGAAGCTCCCAGTAAGTTGCCTTTCATGTAGCTTATTGGGACATTTTTTGAACGATAGTAGTTAAGATAAAGATTAGTGCTGATGTTTGATTTTGACAAATTGTTTAAATCATTCCTTGGTAGATGTTCTTTGTATCTTTTCAAGAAAGACCTGCCAGTTTGACCCAGATAGAAACAATCACAATCATCACATGACATCCTGTAAACACCTGTTTTCTCTTCTAACGGGAATGGTTGTTTTATGCGTAACAAATTAGAAATATTATTATTTGTTTTAAACGCGACTTTTATATTAAATTTAGAAAAATTTAATTTCTAAACAGCGTGTTTTCTAAATTTAATATAAAAGTCGCGTTTAAAACAAATAATAATATTTCTGATTTGTTACGCATAAAACAACCATTCCCGTTAGAAGAGAAAACAGGTGTTTACAGGATGTCATGTGATGATTGTGATTGTTTCTATCTGGGTCAAACTGGCAGGTCTTTCTTGAAAAGATACAAAGAACATCTACCAAGGAATGATTTAGACAAGACCAAATCTAATTATGCGCGCCATCTAATGATGCATAACCATAATTACACAGATTTCAATACTAATTTCAAAGCAATCCATGTATGCGGTAAGGGTAGGTTAATGGACGCTCTCGAGGAGTTTGAGATTTATAAATCATTTAAAGACAAGAATATCAACAATAATAGTATATTAAACGAACAATTAAGGTTTCAATCTCGCTCACTATATGATACAGCCCTAAATATAATCGCGCATGACGGTAATCACTGGTGATAAGGATTGACTTAGTTTAATTAGTGGCTCGGCAACTACACGCGCGGTCGGACCGGTCCAACGAAGCCGAAGTTACATCGTGTTATGTGTGTGTCGTTATTGTGATTTAGTAAATATGTGCAAATGTGTTTTTATGTGAATTTTAACATTTGACGAGGATTACTGATGATGTGACACATGTCACGAAACGCGTCTATATAAAAAACGCTGGAACAAAGTCACTGACGGATATAAGGTAATTAAATTAATGTATATTTTTACTGTTAATTCTACGGGAACGTGCAATTGGTATTTAATAATTTAATAGAGTACAGACAGAGAATTATTTAACCGGTAGGATAGATTGTAAAGTAGTAAATGTTGCGTTGCGCTGCCCTTTAGACCGTTATCGACCATTGTATTTTTATTGCTCGTAAATATTATTGCGATTACTTTCAACGCCAAAGTATTCTGACCTTCATGTGTTAATAAAGAACCATAAAACAGGCAATAAAGTGTTACACGTCCTGCATTGCCTTAAACGAAACATGCCAGTCAGTCGATTAAATATAAATATTTGTTTCTCGAATTGTTCCAGATTTAATAACATTAGGTGTGAACTTAATAAAGTATAGGGTACTATCCATCGTTACAGAGACAGATAACGTTAGTACGTATGCTATTAAATATTTTTCGCTTTGATCTAAATAATTAAAAAAATAAATGAATAATTCGCTTTGTGAATGGTGGCACCGCTGTACAGGAGCCGATCTCGTATGCGTACTTAACCGGGAAGTACGGTTAAAGACAAACAAAACAGAACACACACTATCAAAACACACACACAAAGAACAAAAAAATTTGATTTACCTGATATATACAAACTAAACTGCTTAGGATTCAACAAATTCTACATAGGCCAGACAGGACGTAGCTTCAAACAAATATACATTGAACACACAAAGGCACTACATTCCACTACAGAATCCACCTTTGCAAACCACCTCATTGAAGCAAACCACACATACAAAAACATCGACAGTGATATTCTACACGTAACACAAAAGGCCGAAAACTAGACACTCTTGAACAATTGGAAATATACAAACACACGAAAACACATAAAAACGACATCCTAAACGAACAGACACAATTCAAATCACACGCATTATTCGAACATATCACACCCCACACACACAACATCGATCCTTCAAAAGTCGATACCGTCGCCAAGAACAAGACGGACAGTGCTCCCAGCGGCAGCCTCTGAAGAAGCTTTTTAAAAGCGAAAACTGGTTCAGGCTATAAGGTAAAACTTTTACGTTTTTACCCATAAAAAACTTTGTGTTCCGAGTCGGTAGTGAATTAATTATATTTAGTTAAAAAATTAGTGTTCCGAGTCGGTAGTAATTTTCCTTACTCAAGAATTTTTGCTTTAAGTTATCTTTAAGGCATATAAAGTAAAACCAGAAGAAAGTTATGATTATAGTGATAAAAGAATGAAAGTAACTCAAGAAGTGTCATCAAATTGATATAAGTAAAGGAGACGGGTGTGCACGCAGTGTAAGTTTCAACGCGAGATCTTATCTACAAAGTCTTTAGGCGTGCGTATAAGTGCGTGACGGAAACAGAGACTCAGTGAAAGTGAGGAGTGGCATTCGAGTGCGTACAGACTGATAAGCAGAAAAACAAATACGTTCATAAACAGAATAAGATTCATATTTACAGTAGGCCTCCTCTTGCGTTTATAATTTTTTTACTTCCGTGTTCCGTAAGGAAACGGAAGTATGGTGATGGCGAAAAAATCGTGTTCGAGATAAGGGCGGATTCTGATTCCGATATTGATTCTCGTACTACACTCAAAACATGAAGAAATGTCATTTTACGTAAAGTGTCGTGTGTGTGTCTGGGTATAGAATTTTTTCTATAGCGAATGATAGCTACCGCAAATTCATACAGTATCAAATAATTTTTGGCATGTGTGTCTGAGTTGTAGAGGACTCAAGGCGTAGGCTACTGATTTTGGTGTAGATCGGTTAAGGAAGAGGGGTAGTTTACCTGCAACGTTTTACGTTTTAACAAGAGTAAAGTACTTCATTTTGATAAATAAAGTATCATGGAAAGAAGGTCATAATAATCCACTGCAGAAAGGTAGATGAAATATCTATAAATGAAAAGGGTAGTTAAAAGGGAAGGGGGTAATTTTTCACATTTGGTATTGATATAATGAGTTTGACGAAATTAAATAAAAATGCATTTAATCTTTTTCAGACAATGGTTAATTTTTAAAAATAAAATAATTTTGTCGCCAGGCAATAATTTTTTTATTTTAATTTAAATCATCTATGCGTGAAGATCCGCAATCACGGCCCACCAGGCCACAAAATAATTTGTGGCCACATAATTAAATAAATGTGTAACTAATGCGTGATTATCTGCGTAGTTCAGTTTCTTTATAAGAATAAAGTAGGCCTACCTAATTTTTATACATAAAGTGACTCGAAAATAGTTTGAGGGTGAGGGATATTTTTTTTTTAGAAATTATCGAACTGAATTCAAGTAAATGATTTTAAATATAAATCTTAGAACATGGAAGTCATGTATGGTTCTCCATACCGATTTTCAATTAACATTCGTAGCCATGAAAATAATAGACTGGTTCCCAGGCTAGTACGAGGGTCAGTTGAAAAGTTCGCGGAGCGACATCTATAGCTCAGTGGTAGAACTATGCGTGAACACCTATTAATTTCCAGATATATCTGTCAGTTTATTCACTTTTTACCAGCTGTTTAAAATTTTCCTGTTACACGTGTTTTTAAAATGCACAAAATCAAACATCGTGCTGTGATGAATTCTCTGTTAAAAACGTTTTAGCGCCAATGGAAAATCAAAACAAAGTTGTAAATGTGTTAGGAGACGCTGCGCCTTCAGAAACGACGGTAAGTGGGAACTCACTCGAGTTTAAACGTAGCCGTACAAGCGCTGAAGACTACCCCAGGAGTGGACGTCTTCATAGGATGTTGGAAGATCGCAGATTGAGGAGTGGATGACGTTGCTGAAATCATAGGCATCTTGTATGAGCGGTGCATCGTACTTAACTCAAGAACTTGGTGTGAAAAAGCGTGCAATTTGGCTGCCGCATCTGGTGTGGTTGCATTTTTTGGACGTCCAGTGCGGCCACGTTGTCAGTGCTCGTACGACCACGTTTAAACTCAAGTGCCTACTCACAAACCGTTGGTTTTGAAGTCGCAGCATCTCCTACCACATTTACAATTTCGTTTTGAATTTCCGTTGGCGCTAAATAATTTTTAACAAGGAATCACACCACGATGTTTGATTTTGTCTGTTTTTCAAAACACGCATGACACTTTAATTTTAAACAGCTTCTAAACAATGAATAAATTGCTAGATCTGGATATTTGGAAATTAACAGGAGTTCACATAAAATGCAAATCTTGCGGCACACGAAAAATTTTAGTTTTACCGCTAAGCTACAGTTGTCGCTGCGCGAACTTTTCAACTGACCCTAGTATTAACAAAGTCGGGAGAAATCGTGGTTGGCAACGTTGCGATGGCAATTTCACAGAACCACGCAGTGCAGTGCAGTCGTGAACATAACGTAGGGTACTTAGCGTCAACGCGAAGCTCTCGAATCGCTAAACTACTATACGTGATGCAATCGCTTAACAAATCGTCCGCCGCGTATCTGCATAACACGATCTGTTGTTCCATGCTCTCGCCTGCCTAGGTGTTAAGAAATGAGAGTTTATTAAGGTCGGCAGCAAAAACGGCGGTTTACGTCTGCAACTGCGACTGCGCGAACGGTGTTTCCACTAATGTACGTGACTTTATGTGATTCGTAGTCGGGCTTTGCCTGAGGTTTGTCGTATACGTGAGTCCCTCCAGAGACAACAATTTTAATTGCTTAAAGATCCATGCACAGTACAGGTGTGCTAACTATAAAAAATAGTATTTGAAAATAGCAGGTACAAACGGAACCGTTCCAAAAAATACCACGTACAAATACCTGTTATTATATATTATTATACATATACCTGTATTATATATGTGCATAACACACGAGAATAAATGTAACATCGGTATGAATTTTTTTCATTGATTAAAAACAGCTTCGTCTCTTTGGCATACAGATATTCTGAACCTCGCTGTTTTGCTTCGTTTCGTACTCGTATGACAATCGACACATGCGCAGAATCAAGTATTCAGCACCAATAACTGTGACTTTCTACTCGTTTATTCGTTAGTTCGGTAGGGGGGTCCTGCAAGTAATCGGAAAGGGCATTTCGACTTTTCAGTTATCGTTGAATCAGAACAGGTATTTCAACTTTTCAGTCACCACAAAAATATCCGTTCCACAAAAATAATCGTTCCAAAATACCTGTTACAGGTATATCGACCCACCTCTATCGTACAGTCACACGACACGTTCTGTATTCTGATCAGTACTAGTGTGTTTCTTTGGTATTATTTTGTACACGATTTCAATAAGCGTGCACATGCCGATTACCCATTGCTTTGTCAACTGACTATATAGAATAATACTGACCGGGAACACGTTATTTTTTGTAAAAATTGTTAAATTTTTACCGTACAGCCCAAAGTAGCTTTCGCTCGTCAGAGGAGGTTGCCGCTAGGAGCGCTGTCCGTCCCGCTTTCGGTGACGGGGCCGTCGTTGGAAAGATCGTTGTTGTGTGCATGTGTTGCCTAATATGTTCAAATAGTATGTTTGATTTAAATTGTGTCTGTTCGTTTAGGATATTACACAACATAATCTTTGAACATATTACACAACACACGCACAACAAAAATTATCTTTCCAACGACGGAGCCCCCTTCACTAAAAGCAGGGCGGACAGCGCTCCTAGCGGCAGCCTCTGACGAGTCTCTAACGAGCAAAAGCTAGTTTAAGGTAAAATTTAATCATTTAAATGAATAATAATTTGTGTTCCACGTCAGCGTTATTCTGTATAGTTAGCTGATAACATCGGACACGTCATGGAATTCCTGTGTTTTATAAAAATTACTGTTTACCCGTGCTAATAACTTCTTATGAGCAAACATTTATTTATTTGCCAATATTTACACTGAGGAGATTTTTAAATTTGCGTGTTCGCTATAAACAGGAATGATCGATAACCCTAAGTGAATCGAATGCCATTAGAATTTAATATAGGCTGTAGACTTCTGTTCATAGTGATTAACGCTAAACGCATAGTGAAACGCTAAGTTGGCATAAGAGCAGCGAAGCAACAGTAGATAGTACCGCACATGAATTGAAGTTTACTCAATTTATTGGTCATGTTATTTTTTTTCTGTTATAACTGACTCGACGTACTAAATAATTAAAACTTGAACTTGCTTACAGGATCATTCGCGAGATCGGTCTTGGAGATCCCACTGATATCTATAGCGAGCGAAAAATTAGAAAATTTCAAATTTTCTTCTTGACCGATTTTGTTCACACACAGTTGTGTCAACGACTTCAAGTTAAAGCAATAAATAAGGCTTAATGTGAAGATATCAAACCAGCGTCGCTAGCAGACAATAGAAAGATGTTAGACTCCACGCAACAATAGATATGAAAGTTCAAGATGACAGGAGAAGCTTGGCTAAAAATTATTACCCCACAACAACTACACAATGCCATGCTAGGTCACTCACACGTTTACGGATAACAGGCGAACGTCCGCTCGGCTTACGTCAGAATACGATGGTACTGCAAAAATACCAGGATGTCACAAAAGAGTTGAGGATGCTGCACTTTACAGAGACAATGAAAGAAATAACTAGTTGAAAAGACTCGAGGATGCTGCACAGCGGGAGGTGACGTTTACGTGACGGACACAATTTACGATTAGAAAGTCGGGGTGGCTTCACCAACCAACACATGTCAGAAATTATTAATAGCTACAAAAAAGGGGTGTAAGATAGAACAATACCTCAAGATGACCAAGGAAACAGATGGGGAAAGTTAGAACAACATTGCGTAAGTCCCTAACAAAAGGATGATTGACAGGCGCGCAACGACAAGAAATTCTGCGAAAGAGATCAACGTCCGAACGAAGAAATCTGGGGGATGTCTAACAACCTATCAGGGTACAGCGTCTTGCGAAGACACCGTTGGAGAGGAGAGTTTCTATGGTAACCAGGAGTCAAAGCGAATCATTGAACAGAAACCAAAAAACCCTAAAGAAGTGGGATAAAATATTCTAAGAAAATATCGAGCTGACCTATCGTAAGTAAGAAAAGGCGTGGACAGGCTCAAGACAAAATTTGGGTAGGGACGAGTTGATAAAAACTGACTGTCTAACACGGAGGAGTCTCAGTCATATTTTTTAATTCTCTCAGTCGTATTTCAAGTTTGCTCAGTATTTTAAATTTTCTCAGTGCTATGAAGGACTCTCAGTCTTATTACATTTTTGGAACATATATTTTGCTCAGTATTACTGTGCTCAGTCTTGTAAAATTTATCAGTCTTAGT
The DNA here is from genome assembly GCA_034769895.1 of Magicicada septendecula. Lineage (NCBI taxonomy): Eukaryota > Metazoa > Arthropoda > Insecta > Hemiptera > Cicadidae > Magicicada > Magicicada septendecula. The sequence goes on along the minus strand of CM068375.1, from coordinate 404,090,582 downwards.
GAAAACTCAGTGTTATAATATTCGGACTTAGTCATTTCAAACTGTAAGATTCAATGTACAACCGGAAGTAATACTCGAATACAACAGTATAAAATGTGCGAATTAACGAACTTAGTTAAGCATTAACATTATTGGGAATTTCCGAGTGAACAATTCGAGCGACTCAAGCGAACTATCATGTAATCTCGGCACATACACGAAACATTATTAGTGTACTGTACAACTTAGAAAGAATTACATTTAGCCAGTGTTAATGAATTACACTCAATGTAACAGAACATTTAAAACTTGAACAAACTAATCAACCAAGTACAGCAGTATAAACGCATAAACACCAACACAATGGCAAGTGAATTTCTGTGATGAACGGACATCGACATTAACTTTGCGAACGTGAACATACACCACTCATTTTAGAATGATCACACATTATAAAGCGAACTGATCTATACAAACTGACATTGAAAGCAACATCACATCCACACTACTCTATAAATGACGCGAGTTCACGTGTGTGTACGAGTGACAGTGAATTCAACTTTATTCAACAAGATGTGTTCTTCAGACTTCACCACAACAAGGAGGCCGATCACCGTTGGTCCATGAGTGGATATTCTTACCACAAGTAACAATTATTAATCTATTAATTTAGTAACTACTACTGTCCTGTCTCTTTCAAAGAATCCCCACCCTGGGAGTTTTAAATAAATTTGGTAAAAGAATAAATTTAAAGTTATAAATAATGAACAAGTAAGCGAAACTATCTGGAATTAATGAACGCATTAATTAATTATTATTTGGATTTATTGTATATCATGATTTCGTATGTGTGTCTTTTTCAGCTATCATATAAGCTAGAACTTGTTTAATGATATATGTATTATTTGATGTATTTACAGGTACAGCAAACTTTTTATGTGTCATTAATATAAATTGACTTAATGAATAATAAATTAGTCATTTAAGTACAGTTAAACAAATGCGTTCATTATTACTAAAACCCGCACGTTAAAGTTTTACATAGAACACAATTACACGAATATTTATAATTGTACAATTTTCATGTGTAACAAAAGAACATGGTTAATTTACTAAAGAGTCTCTTGTCTATTATGCTAATTGGTAATTAAAATTGATAATTGAACTAACTAATTAATTCACATCGTAATTAGCATAAAACACCGTTTATCTTTTCTATGGAATTCCATTGCATTATTATTTTTCTTGGAAATTTGTAATCCACAGTTAGCATTCATTTGGCTTACTTTATACGAGGCGATGTACGACTTCTCTGTGTCATCTGCGAAAATTGAGTCATGCTGGCGTACCTAGGCCAATGTTGGCCCGGGGCGGATTTCTTTCTGAGACCCCCTTCCATAAGACGGATGTTTATAATCCAATTTATTTTTACGTAATACACAGCAAAAACACTTTATTGTTTTATATTTATTGTCTTCACTGTATTGATACATCTAGTGAGAAAAGTTTATAAGAAGCTGTAGAATGTGCGAAATAAAAATAAACTTTCATATGTAAATACAAAGTTTAAAGAAATAATAGAAGTAGCATTATTTATAGACTGCATTAAACTTATTAGAATACTTTATAATATTGTTTCTGCGAGTTCAATTTGCGAATTCCGACTGCGTGGGCGAGACATTGACGGTCGTGGTACAACTGGCGGTCATTTTTGTAGTATGAATATATTTCTAATAATAAACTTACCTTTATAAGTTGTTTTTTAATATCTGTAAACACTTTATGAGGTAGGGTTGTAAGGTAGATTTCAAAATAACAAGAAAAATTCTTTGGAATCGATCGATTAAATCCTCTCCTAGCGTTGCGTTTCATAACAGAAACTTAATTGTCAAAATCTGGAGGCCCCCTACTAAGTGAGGCCCGGGGCGGTCCGCCCCCCGTGTAGTCCGCTACTGGCTGTTGCCTTTTTCTAGAAACAAGCTCTGCCCTCGAGCTAAGAAACAATTAGAGCTCGAAAGTATGCTCGCTCCTCCTCTAATGTAAACGAAATGCCATTAGCACTTTCGGGTAATTTCAATGTGTTCCATACGGATTGACTTGGATGGTAACCGTAGATTTATAAGAAACTACGAACGAATGGCTATTCACTTGTTGGGATACTGGATGAACGACATTTTAAGTTACGGAAGGAAGGATGTCGCGCAAGTGTATACAGGATGTAGATGCGTAAAATCTGTGGCTTTCCGCAATGGGGAGTTTTGATAACTTACTTTACCCCACCTTCACGAGCGGACGAAACTTTCCTATACGTGAGAGGTCTACCTTTGTCGTCATTTCTGCGTTAGTGTATACAGGATGTAGATGCGTAAAATCTGTGGCTTTCCGCAATGGGGAGTTTTGATAACTTACTTTACCCCACCTTCACGAGCGGACGAAACTTTCCTATACGTGAGAGGTCTACCTTTGTCGTCATTTCTGCGTTAGTGTATACAGGATGTAGATGCGTAAAATCTGTGGCTTTCCGCAATGGGGAGTTTTGATAACTTACTTTACCCCACCTTCACGAGCGGACGAAACTTTCCTATACGTGAGAGGTCTACCTTTGTCGTCATTTCTGCGTTAGTGTAAACTAGTTACAGACACAAACAGTTAACATTCCCTGTGGACTTACTTAGACTTTAAGACTCTAAATACATTGTACATTATATGTAACTTTTAAATACTCATACAGAGAACTAGTTGTAGGACGACCTCTGTATTCTGACAACAATTATGCTTATTGTTATATATTAACATGTTGCATAAAAAACGTTTAAAAAATCGGTATTGAGCACCATGTTCTAACATGACTTCCATGTTCTAAGATTTATATTTAAAATCATTTACTTGAATTCAGTTCGATAATTTCTAAAAAAAATATTCCCCCACCCTCAAACTATTTTCACTATTTATAGATATTTTTGTTATTATGGGGTAGTCGTTTGATATAATGTTATTTTCGGTCACTGTATCTATAAAAATTAGGTACTTTATTCTTATAAGGAAACTGAATTATTTTATTTTTAACAATTACCATTGTTTGGAAAAGATTAAATGCATTTTTATTTAATTTTGTCAAACTCATGAAATCAATACCAAACGTGAAAAAATTACCCCCTCCCCCTTTTAAGTACCCTTTTCATTTATAGACATTTCATCTACCTTTCTGCAGTGGATTATTATGACCTTCTTTTCAGGATACATTATTTATAAAAATTAACTACTTTCTCTTATAAAACGTTGCAGGTAAACTACCCATCTTCCGTAACCGATTTTCACCAAAATCAATAGGCGTCGAGTCCTCTACAACTCAGACATACATGCAAAAAAGTATTTGATTCTGTTTGAATTTGCGGCAGTTATCGTTCGTCATAGAAAAAATTGTACACACACACTTTACGGAAAATGACTTTTTTCACGAGGGTAGTACAATCAGAATCAGCCTTTATCTCGAACGCGATTTTTCCTCCATCACCGTACTTCCATTTGCGTACGGACCATGGAAGTAACTGTAATGTTTCTTATTCATCGCATAGGCATATGCTGAGTTTTTGTTACCATATACACTACTGAGTTTTATAATTTTTGAAACTTGAGATCACGCAAACCATACAATCGTAGTCGACACAAAATAACTGTACCCTTCTTGGTAGAAGTCGTTAGCGATTATCATACGTGTATGTGTCAAATTATTGGCTGGGAAGATCACTTTCAGGCGGTAGGTGCGCGTACGTACCCCACGTTCAAGAAGCAATACTGCTGAGAGTGGATCAGTCGTGTGTGTGTGTTGGTGGTGGTGAAGGCTATTGACCCCGGCCGCCAGCTGAAAGAAAGGAAGCGAATCAACTCTACCTCTCTTGCTCTTGTGTATTGCTTTTATATTACACACTTACCACTGCTGTCTGGCTCCTGCACGTTATGTCAGTCTACTGTATGTATAAGATGAATATATTCCATAGGTTCGTTTGTATACTGCACGGATAATAGAATACTAGTATTCTAGTATCCGTGGTATACTGCGTGGTACAAGATTATGACGAAGTTGGTTTTCGTACAGAAGTACAGAAAACTTTCAATAAAATCTACAGTGTAGGAAGAAAATGAAAAGGAATACATAATGGAAACAAAGAAAGTGACAATTTAAAAAAAAAAAAGAATTATAAGATATATTATCAAGTTCAGTAACTTTCTTTTTAATTTTCGTATTGTTTCAAAAAGTGTTCCACGTCGTAGTCCTCATGTTTTCAGATTTATTTTTTTTTAGTAAAGATTAAATTTAGGTACCGATATATTCAGTAAAACTTACGGGAAGTGAATTGAAACGATAAAAATACGATACAACTACTTACAGAATTATAATTTGAAATTTAAATTATAATTTGACAATATAGGCCTATGTAATATTATACAGTAATGCTGCAAGAAACTCATAAGAGTTACTTATATAGACATTGTGTGTGCGCGCGCGCGTGTGTGTGCGCGTGTGCGTGTGTGTGTGTAAGATATCGTGATATTATTCAATATAGTTCCTTCTGCAAGTAGCGTATTGCGTTTTTGAAGTTTCAATACCTGACGGACGATTCACTGAAAAATATCAGCATCACCGGAGGTTTCTAAGTAAGTCAATAACATTCGAAATAATTCTGTGTTAATATAAAAACAGGAATAATCGAATTTGTTTCGATTTTAATGTAAAATAACGGATAATCGATTTTAAATCGATTAGTTAAGGATTGTTTTAATGTTTATTTACTTAAGTAGATGTTTTGTCGGTTATACTGGAAATATTTAATGTTTCTTTTTATTTATTTTAATAAATTTATAATTTTAAATATATCATCTTGTTTTGTTTTTATTTGAGTTTGTTCTTTAATTAATAAATTGTTGTGATTGTGTTTGTAAATATTAAGATTTTCTCAAATACTATATTCATTTTTTTACCTTTTTGTATGGGTTTAATTATTTTACACGCGCGCGCGCGCGCGCGCGCACACACACACACACACACGCACACACAATGATAATACCTACATAGTACTATGTGTTGTTTATATTATATACTGTACATCGTAGCCGGCCGGCGGGACAGGTGAAATCGTGAGCACAGGAACGCACTTCAGGTTCTCACAGATTCGTTTGGGAGCGTTTACCGTATCAGAATGGTCGTGACCTCAGACTCAGACGTTTTGTTGCTTTGTTGTTTTCCATTGATTAAGCGAATGCATCTAATCGCGCCGTTTCCGTCCATGGGCGTATCATTTCGCAGCATTACTAACATCGTCATAGATCGGTTTACAACTAGTCTTTCGATGTTATGCATCTTCCTCGATCGTTCCGTAAGACTGTAGCCCTTGTCTTTTGCATTCCTTCCGACCGACTGTGGCCTACCAGGTCTTCTTCTACTCTTGGGTTGCAAGTGTAACTTTGTTTTAGGTTCATTATATTATAGTCTCCAAGTCACGTGTATAAGTATTTAATTGTAATATTTACTGTGACAGATTCTATAGGCCTATAGGACAGACCGGCAGACGGTCGGTGAAATGTTTCAAAGAACACCTACCAAAGAGGGACATTTCGAAGACCAGATCTAAATATGCTCACCGCCTGATGCAATACAATTACAACTATACGGATTTTCCAACTAATTTTAAATTGCTCCATAATTGTAAAAAAAAGGAGCGTACATGGACGCCATAGAGGAGTACGAGATATATGAGGCCCCAAAATTGTCAGCAGACAAGCTACTTAATCATAAACTCTCTTTTAAATCCAACCGTCTATGTAATACTGCCATAGATATCGAAATACTGTACGTACGGTCAATTGCGGTGCAGTAATAATCTCGGGCGATAACGATGCTCAGTAGTCGATCGCGTGCAGTGGTGCGCACCAGGTCGCGACGCGGCGTGAAAAGCTACCATAATGTGTTCTTAGATGACATACATCCTGTGATGTTTGATAAAAATTTTGGATTTTTTGTCGACTTCTCCAGAAGGATTGTGTTTTTACTTCTATGTTCCTTAAGGAAATGGAAGTATGGTGATGGCAAAAAAAATCGTGTTCCAGATTATTGCAGACTCTGATTGTACTACACTCAACACAAAAAAAAGTCATTTTTCGAAAAGCGTCTGTGTGTGTGTCTGTAGATTTTTTTTCTATGGCAAATGACAACAGCCGCAAATTAAAACAGAATCAAATAATTTTTTGCATACAGACCTGATTTGTAGAGTACTCAAAACCTATTGTTTTTGGTGAAGATCGGTTAAGGGAAAGGGGTAGTTTACATGCAACGGGTTTTTTTTAATCAAGGGTAATTTTTTTCTATGGCAAACGATAACAGCCGCAAATTCAAACAGAAGCAACTACCCTTTTGCATACAGCCCAGAATTATAGGGTTCTCAAGACCTATTGTTTTTGGTGAAGATCGGTTAAGTGAAAGGGGTAGTTTACCTGCAACGTTTTATGTTTTAACAAGGGTATTTTCTATGGCAAACGATAACAGCCGCAAATTCAAACAGAATCAAATAATTTTTTGCATACAGCCCTGAATTGTAGAGTTGGTTTTGGTGAAGATCGGTTGAGGGAATAGGGTAGTTTACCTGCAACTTTTTTTTTTATCAAGGGTAATTTTTTTCTAAGGCAAACGATAACAGCCGCAAATTCAAACAGAATCAAATAATTTTTTGCATACAGCCCTGATTTGTAGAGTACTCAAAACCTATTGTTTTTGGTGAAGATCGGTTAAGGGAAAGGGGTAGTTTACATGCAACGGTTTTTTTTTAATCAAGGGTAATTTTTTTTATGGCAAACGATAACAGCCGCAAATTCAAACAGAATCAACTACTCTTTTGCATACCTTTTTGAATTATACAGAACTCAAGGTCTGTTGATTTTGTTGAAGATCGGTTAAGGGAAAGGGGTAGTTTACCTGCAACGTTTTATGTTTTAACAAGGGTGTTTTTTATGGCAAACGATAACAGCCGCAAATTCAAACAGAATCAAATAATTTTTTGCATACAGCCCTGATTTGTAGAGTACTCAAAACCTATTGTTTTTGGTGAAGATCGGTTAAGGGAAAGGGGTAGTTTACATGCAACGGTTTTTTTTTAATCAAGGGTAATTTTTTTTATGGCAAACGATAACAGCCGCAAATTCAAACAGAATCAACTACTCTTTTGCATACCTTTTTGAATTATACAGAACTCAAGGTCTGTTGATTTTGTTGAAGATCGGTTAAGGGAAAGGGGTAGTTTACCTGCAACGTTTTATGTTTTAACAAGGGTGTTTTTTATGGCAAACGATAACAGCCGCAAATTCAAACAGAATCAAATAATTTTTGCATACAGCCCTGATTTGTAGAGTACTCAAGACCTGTTGGTTTTGGTGAAGATCGGTTATGGGAAAGGGGTAGTTTACCAGCAACTTTTGTTATCAAGAGTAATTTTTTTGTTGACGAAAAATAACTGCCGTAAGTTAAAAGAGAATCAAATAATTTTTTGCATATGTTCCTGAATTGTAGAAAACTCGAGGCCTTTTGATTTTGGTGAAGATCGGTTAAGGGAAAGGGGTAGTTTACCTGCAACATTTTATGTTGTAACAAGAGAAATGTTTTCATGACGAACGATAACTGCCGCACATTCAAACAGAATCAAATATTTTTTTGCATTCATCCCTGCATTGTAGAGGACTGAAGGTCTATTGATTTTGGTGAAGATCGGTTTAGAGAAAGGGTTAGTTTACCTGCAACGTTTTATGTTTTAACAAGAGTAAAGTACTTAATTTTGATAAATAAAGTATCCTGATAAGAAACTCATAATAATCCACTGTAGAAACGTAGATGAAATATCTATAAATGAAGAGGTTAGGTGAACGAGGTGGGGGTAATTTTCTATTAATGAAAATTATATTTGAAGGGGGAGGGGAGAATTTTTTATGTTTACTACGTTATCGGCAACAAAGAAGTAGTTCTTTGTTAAAATTCCTTCCCGGGGTGTTTAGCCGTAGTCCAATGTTTTCTGCAAAACCAGACTTTTCGGCAGGACCATCGACTGCCATCATCAGTGAAAATCGAGTGCGAAAACGTGAGGCGGTATACGTTAGTGACCACAGTACTGTGGTTAAGGCTGAAGCAATAAGTAGAAAGAAGTAGTTGCTATGGAAATATTTCATTTCGAGTATGATTTTAAATACCGTATAAATCTTAGAACATGGAAGTCATGTATGGTTCTCCATACCGATATTTATATAACCTGATGATTAGGATTTATCCTTGAAACGCGTAGTTGTTGAAAGTTTTAAAGAAGTCACAAGACGGTGAGTAACGAAGTGTTTACTAGTATTACAATGAAATACTTTGTTTTAGGATTCTGCACAATTATACGCAGTTTTAAGCCACTTCATAGATTGTACTTGTGTTACGTACTTGTACTTATGCCTAAACGCCACAACCCCCATTTTGGAGGGCCAAACGCCACATACCAAACGAATGGAATTTAACTATAGTTTATCCTTTGTTTAAAAAAAGGGAAGACCTGAGCGTGAATACGGTTGGAAATAAGCTTATTTTGAATAACAGTTAAAGTCATACGAAGGTTAGTAAAGCTAAGTAATGGTCAGAACGGTTTTCACAAAGACTGATCACGAGTAATGTAGATTGCATTTATTAATACACAGCCAAATAAAATGCGTGGAGAACGTTATATACATCAGAATGTTAGGTTGGGCTGGATTAGGTTACTAATGAATAAATTATAATGGCAATTTCTGTATTATAATGCCAAATCTGTCACCCCACAATTCTATTTCATAAGCCCACCAAGGTTTGATAAATAGTCTTAAAATATTAGGATTTAGTATAAAGTGGAAACAGATATCTCCGTAATGGTATTTGAGAAAAGGAAGCTAACACGAGGTAATGGAAAGCGAGAGAAAGTACACTACACTGTTAAAGAGGACAGGTGGAAACCGATTGTTTTGTGACAGCAAGTGGGTACCGTAGTGCAGTCGACGGAGTGTAGGCGTGCTGGAGAGGACCTCACGCAGGCGTCTCTACCGGAAACCGTACGTGGCATATTGTCAGGTACACTTGGCTGTCAGAATACAATCACACGCCGATCAAGGTCTTGTAGTGGTGCGTGTGAGACAAGTGTTGTGTGTACGCAACTATTGTTGCTTGTAGGCCTACCACTTTGTAATGTGATTTCATTGTTTATCTCTTGGAACTAGAAGCAACGATATTTCAAAGAAATGCATAACCTTAAATAAATAATTAAAAAAAAGTCGAAAAGTCAAAGTCAAAACCTCCTCCTCCTCCTCCTCCTCCTCCTCCTCCTCCTCCTCCTCCTCCTCCTCCTCCTCCTCCTCTTCCTCTTCCTCCTCCTCTTCCTCTTCTTCTAAACCTGTTCTGGCACAATCGATCCTCTGTCATCCTTTGCAAATGATCCCACCATTGTCTTCTGTACATTGAAATAATTTAATTGTTGTCCTTTACTTCGAGTTCTGCTCTGATATCTTCATTCCTTATTCTAACTTGCAATGTATAATTTAAAGTATTTCGAAGAAACTGCATTTCAGCACTCTGAATCTGGCCGCATTCCTTTTTTGTCATAACCCACGCCTCACTCGCATAATATGTCAATGTGGATATTGCAGTTGTCTTATAAAATTTAATCAAAAATATGAAAGCCAAAGTCAAAAATCAAACAGTTGAACACAGTGTAATTGCTTGACGGATATAAAGGATAGAATCCTTGTCCGTAAACTGTATCGTTACGCCTACGAGTTTTACATCTTTTCGGAAAAAAATAGTGGAAATTAAATTTTGTTGATAAAAGACAGATTTTATTAAGAACTGGAATCTTTCGTTTCTGTAATAGTGGGGACTGGTTATAGTGGGTATGTGTTAAATTCATCAGTGAAGTGAACATTACATCTTCATATCTGCCTGTAGTGCCTTCACAGTTATTTTTATAATTTAGATTGTTAGCTGATTTATTATATTCGTAAAAAAGATCGAGTTCATTACAGCGTGCACAAGAAAGTTTTATAAATTTTTACGTCGAATGGAGACAACGTTAACACCTCCTAACTCACGTGTAAATTTGAAAAAGAAAACATGCGTGCTTAAGTGAAGATACGACGTACAGTGAAGGTGTTTCTTCTTACTGAAGCTTGCTTCATTTCCGACGGTATTCGAAAGAACGTCGAGATTTGTACCCTCTGGTAAATAAAGCCACATAGTCTTAATGTAGGACAATTTCAGTGATATTATCATGTGGCTAGTCTTACAATCATGGATGAAATTTTAAACATGAAATTATAGACGTATGCAGACACACACGTATATATAGGTGTGTGTGTGTGTGTGTCTGTGTGTGTGTGTGCGTGGAAACATTATTGGCCGGGTTGTTAGGCTGTGGTCTAAAGTCTATTCTGACAGACGTTTCGGCCATCATCAGTTCGGTAACAGTTGGCACGGTGTTCGCCAATTCAACCCAGCGATGAGGTAGAGACTGTGTATTTTGTTTAAAAATAAAGGATATGTGTGTGTGTTTGACACTGTTTATGAAAATAAAGTAGCCTATACATTACGGCTACCAGTGCAAAACGAGATAAGGCAGTTTCCATAAACAGACTGGGGGGGGGGAACGCCACCCCATAAGAAGCGCTCTCAATCACACCATAATTAGTTAAGGGAAAGTCATTAAGTTTGATTCTTCTTTTTTGAATGCCATGTTCGAATCGAGCGTAGGCGGCGTTTCTGCATGTACCATGGTGTGTGTGTGTGTGTGTGTGTGTGCAGATTCTGTCACGTACACATGGGACGTAGAAACCTAACGATAGAAATTGAACACTGGTTTAGAGATGCGCAGTGTACAAACACCGTTGCCTCGAGGCTAACAAAATTTTCATTTATTTCGCACATGCGCACAACATCTTGTACAGTGTTTCATAGTGTGAACATCGGCTGGAAGTATGTGTGTGACAGAGAGGGCGATAGTATGGAAGTGAGATAGTGAAATGTTATAGCGTCGCTCCCCTCCCTTCTCTCTAGATAACGTATCTATACTTGTAAGTGGGGGTAATTCATCCATTGAGTCGTCGCATTCATTCAAAGTCTGTATCACAAAACAAAAATTTTTATAAGACTAGACGGAAAGATGAGTAATTCAGTAAGGACTAATATAGGAGGAAGACAAGGATGCAGTTTATCACCCACGGGATTTAACATTTATATAGATGATATAATCCGAAACTGGAAAGAATTACATAAAGATGGAATATATTTAGACAAAGACACAATATTAAATGTAATTTTATGTGCTGACGACCTCACACTAATTGGGAAAAAAGAGGAAGAATTGCAGAAGGTATCGTACAAACTGCAGCAAATTAGCGAAGGATACAATTTAAAAATTTCAATTCCTAAAATAAAAATAATGGCATTCGCAGGAAAAGAGCCAATAAGAGCCAAAATCGTCTTAAACGAAAAAACACTGGATCAAATAAAACATTTTAAATACCTAGGTTGTGATATTTCCTTCGATTACAGTAAAGATATTGACCAAAAAATTAGTACTTTTAACCGTATTTGCGGAACTATCAATCGATGCCTGAAAAATAAAGCCAGAAAAGAGACAATGTTGAAATTGTATGCAACAATGGCTGTCCTCGCACTTATATATGGCAGCGAAACATGGGTAACGACAAAGGCACAAGAAAATCGAATTCAGGCACAGGAAATGAGATTCTTAAGACGAGTTAAGGGCCAGCGGCGGCCCGAGGGCCGTGCGAGCCGTGCTCCAGCACGGGGCGCCAGGGGGCGGCGCACAGCGCCGCGTAGCGCCGAACTGTTATTAAAAAAGACCGACTCCCATTTCATTTTAGATAGTTTTATTACTTTTTAGATATGATTATTATGAGAATGTTTGTTTATTTAGCTGTGGATTTACAATTTTGCCCCTCTCAATACTTTAATATTTTTCTACTTGTTTACAAAAACTTCGCTCTCGCCTCTCCCTTCCAAAGGTCATTGTTGTTTCGTCTGCTTGTCGCATCAGGGCATTCAAAGTAGAATTAATACTACTACGAAAGCCCGCAATATAATGTAGAAAATTGACCATTACTGTGAAATTACATGATGCAATTCAAGTAGCCTATAATTAATTCGTGCTTTTCAATGATTTTTTATTTTGTAGCTAAGATAAGATATCTACGTTCTTCATTTTAGTCGCAAAGATTCAGGTTTATATTTTTTGTTGTTATTTTGATGAGAGAAAATATGTTTTTCGTGTAGTTATAGTTAATATTACTGGTTTTTGCCCTCCCTCCAGATTTATGCGCCCCCCTCCCACATAACTTGTTTGCCTATAAAATCTCTTCATATAGCTTGCTATAAAAATTGCAGTTCACTACACTGTATAAAATCACGCCGCATCACATCTCAGACGTAGACCTTCACCATCCTAAGATTGGAGGAGGGGTTAGGGGAGGGGGAATATAGGTGGTAGGGGCGGCATATGTGTAGGGGGCGGCAAATTAGGACTTTGCACGGCCGCTGAAAAACCATCGGGCCGGCCCTGTTAAGGGCTGTAGTCGAATAGACAGAATAAGAAATGAAACGATTAGACAAGAACTTCAGGTATTCAACTTAAATGAAAAGATAAAATTTACTAGAAACAAGTGGCAGGAACATTTAGAAAGAATGCAACAATACAGGATTCCAGTAAAAGCTAGAAAATACAAAGCCAGAGGAAGAAGAAATTTAGTTAGACCAAGGAAAAGGTGGGAACCGTAACAGGCAGAATGCCTAAAACATGAAATGAAGAAGAAGAAGAGTCGCAGGATACTGTTCATGAACGACTGGCAGGCCTATACGCTTTAATGCCGGCTCCAAACGACATAGAGATGTCTATTACTAGACTAGGATATTACTTGCTGGTTTGACACCACATTGCGTAAGGAAAGTGGCCGTATAGAAATTAAATTTTCACGCGGCGGAAATGGAATCCAGGGTACGTGGTGTACAGAGCCGACATGCTACTCGCTACGCCACGACCGCTCCTTTGTGTACTCCAACGATTACGTTAATTGAAACGATTTTAATTTCTGTGTAAGCATCCGTGCACGTTACTTTGTGTCAGTATACGTTATATCCTTAGGGAAACCCTTTTTTAATCGTCGTGAAACGTCCATCTTAACTTTAGCAATAAAACTGTTTACCTGAAAACCACAAAAGTGGCATTCACGCTTTCTGGAAGGAGGTTGCAAGTATTTGTGAAGTATACTGCTTGTGATAACAGCTATTTGAGGTGGAATATACACGTGGAGCGAAAGGGCGACTATGACAGACAAAGATAGTAGCACAGAATTAAACTCAGGGGGAACGCGCCGCAACCTCTTGGATCCAAAAATAAATTACATAAAAAAATATATGGAAAGGAAAACCTAAATATTACAAAACATTACTACTACTTTTTAAATTGTGCCCCTCGCCAGCTCCACTACAAAACTAAACATTTGTCAAAATCAAACACCAGCACTAATCTTTATCGTAACTACTATCGTTCAAAAATGTCCCAATAACCTATGGAGAAAGTGAAATAAAAAACTTACTTCAAAATTAAAACTATACGAAAGGCAACTGTTTGGGAGCTTCCGAGAATATGTCCATTTCAGAATTATCCGGAGAGTCTTTCTATCTTGAAATATGCTATTGAATCAATAGAAATATCTTCAAGTGAATGTGAGAGGGCTGATTTCTGGCCATCGTACAGCATTGGAAACAAAGAGTAAGGAAAGATCAAGAAACTAGCAATATGACGACACAATGATGAAACTATGGAAACTTTTTTAAATGTCCGAACCACCGAAAGGATCACTTAGAGTTTGATTGAGGCTCCGGGATGACGCCATCATGAGTGACATGTTTTCGATTGTCGTACGGCTAACCTGACGATGAAGCTCTTTAGAAATATAAGTAAACTTTATTACCTTTTTAGATACAAGTTTATACGTATGTTACGTATTTTATAAGGCTTTAAAAATGTCGACCTCCTTTGTAATAACCTGATGTAAACTTATACGATGATATAAAATATATATATATATATATATATCTATATATAAGTTTCAATCACTTTCTGCTACAGTCCGTTTCTTGATGTATATAATACTTTAATATTTATACTAAATTTATACATTTAGTAAAAAAAAAAAAAAAAATCTTGAGGTAAATTTAGTATAAATATTAAAGTAATATATATATAAGTGTATTTGTGTCTGTACAACTTTTAAATTGATGAGTTCCGGGACATATAATTTTAATATTCATTTTTAAAGTATCCAAGTCACTCTGTATTAAATAAATAATTGCTTGACGCGTTTCAGGGCATATGCCCCATCTTCAGAATAATTCCTCTTCACAGAACGTCAGACATTAAGATTAAAATGTAATAAATTAAAATTAAAATCAATGGTTAAAACATTAACTCGTCAAAATATTAAAATATACTAAATGACTCGGACAGTCAGTGCGCGAGTAACATCGCGGCGGTGTACACCGGCTATAACGCGAAGTGAACTCATGTTGTGATAGTGCGTGCTCCTCAGTGCATTTAGTATATTTTAATATTTTGACAAGTTAATGTTTTAACCATTGATTTTAATTTTAATTTATTACATTTTAATCTTAATATCTGACGTTCTGTGAAGAGGAATTATTCTGAAGATGGGGCATATGCCCTGAAACGCGTCAAGCGAAATTACAAGTAAGTCACTCGACGGATTAGATAAGCAATTATTTATATAATTTTAGAAATCAACCACTGATTAAACTCATACTGGAATACAACTGAGTTGGCGGAAGCATATTAAAACAGTGAATTAAAAGACGCCAGTGACAATGTTTTTGGGAAGTTAGTGAAGTAAAGTAAGAAGAGTTATTAGAGGAGTTATTAAAGAGGAGAGCAAGACCTACGTATGTAGAATTGATATAGCATGATCTTACAGATAATGTTAACGAGAGTATTGACGACAGTAAATCAGTGTAACTTAGTAGCTAAAGGCAAGGAAAATTGTCTACATTTGAATTGAAGAATGTATTCGGATACACTCAAATGTATCAGCGTGGTGATCTACAACACAAGCATGCGCGCGTGTGTTGGTTGCTATCGTGCTTACGCAATAACGATTTGCTTAATTGCATTGGACGTGTACATTTTAAAGCGTCTGTTGACCGCTAAAATTCTGAAGAAATGTTTCAAGGAAACTGACACGGATCTGGCGCCTCCTTGAATTCCTCCATTCATCATACGATTAGCCTCTTCTTTTTTAGTAGATTGCGTAATGACAAGGTGCGACTTTTCTTTTAAACACCGTGACTTGTACGCAAGTGTCGATAGGTTAATTTCAACAGGTTATGATAGGTTAATTAGAGTCATTTAACAAGAAGCATTTCGTTGTTGCTGTTGGCATTAGGGATATATATTATACTGAATATTTGAGAAAGTTGCGTAGCGAATAGTGTAGCTCAATGGTTCCCAAACGTTTCAGTCCGCGGACCCCCAAAAAAATTAAAAATTTCACGGACCCCGTCTGAGTTATGAAATAAAACAAACAGTAAATATGATACAAACTCTTATATTTTAATTAAAATGTATTAAAAATCAAAATTCTTCAACTTGCAAAATTATAATATTAATGATACCAAACATAGTTAAATGTGAAAAATGAAGCTGCTTTTGAACAATTAGCTGTGCAATATTAGGTTTAATGTCTGAGAATTTCAATATTAAGTCACTCTCGACATCAAGTTTATTTCTTAACTTTGCCAACCTCGGCTCTATCTTTCCAGCCACACGTGTCGAAATCCAGCTATTTAGGCATAAAACCAGCTACACTGAAAAACGTTTTGATTAGATGCAGTGCTTGTATGCGATATTCAGTGCTTATACGCGAGGTACAGTGCTTATACGTGGACTAAAACAGCGCGATCAGTTCTGCGTTGATGCAGCGCTCTAGTCAGTTCGGCTGATAAACGGATCTGCTACACGACATGATTTAAAGACATTATTAAAGGCATTAGTTTGAAATTACTTTTATAATTACAATTAGTTTGAACAAAAAAAAATACTCCAATCTTCTACTAATTGTTTTAAGATTTTAAAATTTCGATTTTGGCCCATGAAAAATCGGAGAAAATGTTTGGTATACCGTACTCATTTTTTTCTTAAAAGTGTCGGCGGACCCCACTTTGGGAACCACTGGTGTAGCTTATTCGTTTTCGGTCTTCGATCAGTTATCATTCGGTTTCCTGAAAACGCGATATCAGGTGTGGCTCTTAAAATCTTGTCGTGGTTTTCAGGTCGAATAGTCATATATTGGTAAAATATTCGGATATGAAGAGAAGGTTAAATTTCGTGCTTTTTCAGGTGTGAATTTTGTGCTGCAAGGGAGTCTATTTTGCGGTTTTGTCTGTGTGGTTCAGGCTTATTTGACATATTTTCGTGGCTATCCGCTTCTCAGTTAGAAGTTCTGGGTATGAAGGGGACTGTTGTTTTGCGTTCTATTCTCGCGACGGCTTTGTCGAGTGAAAGGCCAGGCTACTTCTTGAAATCGGTCACGTGGTCTAGAGCTTTTGCTCACTTTAGTTTCTTAAGATCTGTTGAGATTGTATTCTATATATATATTTTTTTTTTTATTTTATATTATATATTGTGTATATATATATATATATACACATACACACAATACAATCTAAGAAATGTAATAGAATATTATATAAATATAAAAGTAGAATATCTTTGTAAGAAATGTAAAAGTTATGTTTAATATAATATAACATAATATAATGTAACAAACATAAAATATACCATGCTAATATCTTCCGATTACATACAGGGTTAGAATACGTAAAACCTCTAAGCGATGGATGATTTCTTACAGGTAAATCCTCTATTCGGACTGCTTCCATCGTAATATTTTTGTTTGCTTGAGGTTTCGATCCCTGAAATTTGGGATCGTCCTTAAACGATGCTAAACAACATAAAACCACTTACAACAAAACATTATAAAAAGAGCTTAGCAAAACATACATAACTACGATTAAAAAACCTTTTCATAACGATATAAGTCTTGCAAACATTAGGCACAACATATATGAAATGAATTCCAGTCTGTTAACTAATTTCGGATTTTCGGGCCTGTTGGTGAAATGAGTATTGAAGGTAACGATACAAGTGAGAGATCCAGACAAGAAGTGATATTTTGACTTGTACTCGTATGCTTTTGGTAGACATATCGTCATAAACCAGCAGCACGACCACGCGTTATTGAGTTCAGAGCAAGACTGTATTATATCCTACGAGGAATAAAATCAGTTATGATTTTAGCCAATTTCATTGGTTGAAATATTCTTCACCCTTACGGCTTCAGTCCAGATAACGTTATTTTTGTAAAAGACTGCCTACTGACATAGCTAGACTTGCAAATAAAAAACCTGTCTAATTTTATTACTTTTCTTTATAGTCATAAAACTTTCTTTATAAAAAACCTCATATATTTAGTTCTTTAATTTATTAACAAATATTAACAGAATATTTGTGCATAACCTGGTGTAAGTCTCATGTAAGAAATTTTATTTTCACCAAAGTTATTTAATTTAATCTGTTTTTTTTTATTATTCCGTAACATAGTTATACATACCCGCACACGCGCACTCGCCATATGCGTCACACAATTTTTTACTGTCACAAAATTAAACTAACAAATTTGACATGTATCTTATTGTTTATTATACAATGTCTGAACATGCAGTTTTACTTAAACAAATTCTCGTTGCAACATGCTATCATACGCTAAGAGTTAAATTAATACTTTATTTACAATTTCCATCTATTGCAATATATAAATGTGTGTGTGTGTGTGTGTGTGTGTGTGTGTGTGTGTGTGTGTGTGTGTGTGTGTGTTAAATGATGATAAGGGTAGGCGTATTTGTCTTGGTTCATAATATTGGTTAGTGCGATAACGTTAAAAGAGTAGAAAAAACTACTTTTCCCCATAATAATTTACCAGTTGTGAATAAACAATAAATTCTAATGATAATGTGATGTCTTTTATACTTACACTTATTGTTTTTTATTAATGGTACCTATAATTCAATTTTTTATTTTTTGTATTCTTTTCATATAGCCTAAAGGTACCATATAATGTTATTATTTATATTCTTAAAGCGATCGATTTCGGTCACAGACCATCGTCAGGTTATATATAGCACCATATAATGTGCTATATAACCTGACGATGGTCTGTGACCGAAATCGATCGCTTTAAGAATATAAATAATAACATTATATGGTACCTTTAGGCTATACAAAAAGAATAAAAAAAATAAAAATAAATTCTAGTTGCACCGATTTAGAATGCGATATGTATGTGTTGGAGTTGTACAGACCTGTCTGGGGCTGTCAGAGCGTCGCGTACAGTGGCGCTCCGCTGACGCTGTCTCCAATCTCGTTCCGCGGTAAGGCGACCGCTTTGTTTGAAATTCGCTTTTATTAATGTTACGTAATAAACCACGAGAGAACTAGATTTTTATCATGTTATTACCTCGATTAACGGTTTTGGGTCGGTTTCTAATGACGTTAGGAAACAGAATGTATAAAAACGTACAAGAACGATAGTGTGTCGAAATTTGGCTTCAGTTATTGAAAGTGAACAACGAAAAATGGGAACGAACTATGTTAGAAATAACATTTCCTAACTGAGAACAATAATTATTATGTATTTTGCTATTCATTCTCGTGTTGCAATGGAATGAAGCAAACGGACGCACATCTGTGTAACGGCAGATTATATCAAGTTTCACCATTGATTGGATATAGGCATACGAGTATATTTGTAGGCCTATATAAATTAATGAACCAAGGCAAGAGATTAAAATGTTGCAAACTTTTTTCAGTTTGTTTATCATCTTTAAAAAATACATGTATTTATAAAATAGAATGATAGTAGGGCTAATAGTAATACTAGATAATCAGGATGTGTGGTCTGGAAATTTCTGTTATCAAGACTTAGTCCATGACCTTTAAAGGTTGCTTTCCATTAAGGTGTAAACCAGAACTGAATGATCAACTAATTGAGGAAGTGCATTCATTCAGGTTCTTTGGATGTGATTTGTCTTATGTTGGTGAGATAGATGTGGACAAAATGTTAGAGAAGCTTTCACATGTGTGGAACGATAAGAAGAACACTGAATGGAAAGGTCAGAAGAGATACTCTTTTGAAATTGTATAAATTTATGGTAGTGCCGTGGGGCCTTTATGGCAGTGAGATTTGGACACTGAACGCAAACACCCAAAGCCGGATACAGGCTAGTGGAATGAGATTTTTAAGATCAGTACTAGGAGTAGCGCGGAGGGACCTGCTAAAAATGATGATATAAGGAACATCTTTGGAATATAGAATCTAAACGAAAGGATAAAGCAACACAGACAGGATTGGACAGACCATGTTGAAAGGATGCACAAGAACAGGATACCAAAACAAATTTGGGTTTATAATCCGAAAGGACGGCGAAATATTGGAAGACCAAAGAAAAGATGGCCGGACCAAGGAGTGCGCAACGGATCGTAAGGTCCACAGCCTGAAGAAGAAAGAATACTAGTAAGCTCCTGAGCTGCAGAATTCTTGTTATTCTTCAGCTGTTCTGTAGAAGCTCCCTATTACAGAACAAAATGCATTTATTATTAAGTAAATTTCAATATTAGATGATTTTTAGTTATCAGAAAACCCGGACTACTCAATTTTTTTTAAATAAAATAACGTATAAAACAGACAATCACAATAAACACTAACAGTTCCAAACTATTGTACTGTTTTTTAGTTAAATTGATAACAGTAATGCTTAAATAACAAATAATTTAGTCCTTCCTAGCTTCTAAGTTCATGAATGTTTCCATAGATATCTGAGAGCCTATATATAATACTTTTCAAAAATAAATATAACTGATAACAATAAATTTACAACGGCTAGTTGAGGTATACAAGGTGCTGGAAGGGTCTCAATGTAAATATCAGCAAAACTAAGAATGTGCAGTTAATAACCTGATGACATGTTAGATAATGAAAGGTCCATAAACACGACAATACATGACAGGATACAATTAGGAAATAGGGCATATTATGCCAATAGAAGAATATTTAGAAGCAAACTCATTAGCCGCAACACAAAAATAAATGTATAAAGACACTTATCAGACCATTTGTTACTTATGGAGATGAGACATGGACATTGACAAAAAAGGAACAGGTAACATTAAGACGGTTGTTTGAAAGAACATTTGATTTGACTTTTCCTCGAGACAACAAACTCAACGTTCGCCAAGACAATCGATTTTATTTAATACATTTCGTCCTGAGGTAGAGGAGATAAAAAAAATTATCGAACATCTTAAGCGTCTTCAGGAAGAGCGTTTTTTCTGAAGTTTCGTCTCGTCTAATTTTTTCAGCCAGAATCGATAAAATAGAGCGATGCTTTGAACTAGTAAATTGTTATTAATTTGAAAGCAATTTCAAACAGTTTAAATGAGTTTTATTCACTTGTCAATTTTCCGGTTCATTGTTCATTGGCCTTGTTTATGGTGTATTATTAAAATCCAGCAGCAGCAGCAGCAGCAAACCGCCCAAGTAACTGGTGCATTTAATCTCATCACTATACGTTGTGTCTTGCTAAAGCAAGGTGTGGTCCCATTCTGCTGTGTTTCAAGATAAATCAGACAATCTGTTACGTTTTGATCGCTATGTAACGGGCAGTTTCTTAAGCTTAAGCTTCACGGCCAGTTTCAGCATTGTTGAAATTATTATTATTAGTCGGGCTGTCAAGCCGTGTCGTTATTGACAAACGTTTCGACCCCACCGTCAGTGTCTAGATTTGTCCGTCAATTCACCTTAGAGATGAGGTAGAGACTATGTGTTTTTGTAGCATGTAGCATTGTGGTAGCAGGGCGTCTTTGCACCCGGTGCATGATTGCAGGCAGCATCTGGGGCGAGCAGCCCAGTGGATAAACGTAGTTCTGGTTCAGTAAACAGGTACCTAAAACTGGAAAAAGATTTCTTTATTTATTTTTAATTTAGCTGATCGTTGGGCACTGCCGCTTGAACGGATTCAGGTGACAGATGTCACTCGTCCCCAGTCCAGCGTGCAGACGCCATGAGGCGTCGGTCGCTCTCCGCGAGGCAGAGAGCCTCCGTGCGCGTAACAGCGACAAACAGCGCGGTCGGCGTACAAGGATGGGAGGGAGAAGAGCTTAGTAGGTAAACTCTAGCGCAGGGTCAAATGTTAAAAGTTGTTATTTTATTATATTGTATAAAGTTTATGGCGGGTCATCAGGAATCGCCCGAGGGCGTTTGACCCGGACAGGAGGAGGCGGTTGCGTGGTGCTGATGGTCCGTAGGTAAGGAAAGGAAGAAGTCTCAGCTGCAGCAAAGTGAGTTGCAGCTAACGACCAGACAAAGGCAGAGAGAGTAGGAACTCGAAGACCTCCTCGACTAACACTATTCCTTATAAATCAACGAGTTCCCGACAAGGAACGGAGGGTTCTGGATTGCAGACTTTCCAGCCTACGCCTGTTGGTGGCTGATATTGTGTTTTTGCACGAGAAGGCCCACTTTTATAAACTTTTGTACCAGCACGATCTAAGCTGGTAATCAGCATCAAGACCTGCTATCTGATTGGCTTGGGAACACAGTATGCCAGATCCTATTCAATTGGAGACTCAGTTCATCGCGACGGAGCCATGTTTGAAGATCTCCTTGTGCAGCCGAGAGTAGTAGGCAGTCTGCGAGGATAAGAGAACGCGATGGTCACCGCAGACTTCTCCGGCTGCCTGACAACGGCTGTGTTCACCACCGCGTGTGCGGAGAAGTCGCACTCGATAACGGCAACTGTGGACGACGGCTTAACAGGCCTACTACGTTATGTGGCAGCAATGAAGATTACTTTATTGGAGTAATGGTTCTCACCTATGGTTTTGAGACCTGAACCATTTCTAGAATGTCTGAGTTCATGAACGCAAAATTCTCCTGCCGGTTCATGAACACAAAATCCTCCGCAGCATTTTTGGTACAATATGTGTGGGAGGTGATTGGAGGAAAAGGACCAACCAAGAATTGAACACTCTTCTGAATGAACCAGATATTGTGAAAATTATGAAACTTGGTAGACTTGGGTGGGCTGGACATGTGATCAGAATAGGGGAGAATGAAATATCCAGAAAGGCACTCACAGAACAGATCTATGGCACCAGGAGAGTTGGTAGACTCAAACTACGTTGGGAAGACGGTGTGAACTATGATGCGCGCCATATCCTTGGGACCCGGAACTGGAGACAACTGGCGGAGGCTGTTAAAGGAGGCCTTGACTCAGTAAAAGGTTGTCGCGCCGGTGAAGAAGATTTATATTTTGTGAATTATATTTTGTTCTGGTATAATTATCGGTCATGGAGTTTTGGTAATGAAGTTGCAGACGTAATAGTTCTGAGCTAAACCATCGTTTCATAATGAGGAAAGACAAAACCATAATTTCCATCCTCGTCTGATGCAGTCTTCCGTGAGATTCTTTCAGTAGCCATCTACAATTTCGTGTCCATATTCGGTTAGGCTTCTTTTCGTTTCCCTTCTCATTTTAGCACTTGGGGCGGATTTCCATTGTCCTGAGGACACTAAACATTTAAGCTGTTCGACCAAACCGTTTATACAGTTTTATGTAAAATGCTAATTTCTGCATCAGAAAGTAGAAGAAAGCTATATAATTTATGCACAGAGGGTAATTCGTTTGATGCAGTTAATAAGTTCAGATACCTGGGTAACGTAATAGATAATGAAGGGTCCGTAAACACGACAATTCATGACAGGATAAAAATAGGAAATAGGGCGTATTATGCTAATGGTAGACTGTTGAGAACCAAACTCATCAGTTGTAATAGAAAAATAAAAATATATAAGAAAAACAAAAATATATAAGACACTTATCAGACCGGTCGTTACTTATGGAGGCGAGACATGCACATTGACAAAATGGGAACAAGTAACATTAACAAATGCATGAAAGAAAGAGTGTTTATGGCCCGGTTAAAGAAGATGACGAATGGAGAATAAGAAGTAACCAGGAGATAGATGAGATATATAAAATGGAGCCAGCATATCGAGAGAATGGAAGATACGAGACTACCCAAACCTCAAGGAAGACGAGATTAGGTAGACCAAGGAAGAGGTCTGTGATCCTATACCTTGACGTGGGGGAAAATAGATGAGCTATTGAATCACGAGGATATTGTAAGATTCATAAACGCTCAACGAATACAAAGACTAGAGGGTATGGATTAGCGTATGCTAAAGAAAATCTAACAGCGCAAGTCTATAAAAGCAGAAAATGGGGCCGACCTAGAATAAGATGGTTGGACGATATGCTGAAATATCTCATAAGGAAGGATGAATGTTGGGGTCTTCCGATGAGTTGTTACGCTGAGATGTCAATGGATAGACATCTATTGGTGTTGGAAACCAGGGCTCATGTTGGGGTCTGCAGTGCTGAAGAAGAGACGCGTGTGTTCTTTATCGTACCGTATTTACCTAACAAGGCTGTCCATTTTTTAGTTTCTATTTTGTTCTTTTTTACTTCCCAAGTGCCCAGGCCCCGGTACGTTAATGCGACTCTTTTATTATGGCATCTCTAACTCCTGCTTAACAATTTTTTCGACATATTTCACACGGTAATGGATTATTCCGCAGACCGGAAAGATCAGGAACATTACGAAATCAGGGCAACGTTTAGTCGAGCAGTGGTGGGTGGGTAGCCGGTGTTTATGGTAATTGTCGGACGGATGGCTGAGCACACTGCTGCCATTACACGAAA
Organism: Magicicada septendecula; assembly: GCA_034769895.1. Taxonomy (NCBI): domain Eukaryota; kingdom Metazoa; phylum Arthropoda; class Insecta; order Hemiptera; family Cicadidae; genus Magicicada; species Magicicada septendecula. The sequence continues at coordinate 404,066,653 of CM068375.1, read as the reverse complement.
TGTCAAGACCGTGTCCGGGCGGGGGGACTGTGGCGTGACCTCTTACCGGCGGCGGCGGCGGCAAGGTCCGGTTGCTTTACTTCTGCGTTGTGCGCACAAAAGTAAATTTATTAAGTTATTTTCTTGAGGTGGGCCGTCCGATATACCTATAACAGGTATTTTGAAACGATATTTTTGTGGAACGGATATAACAGTGACTGAAATGTTGAAACACCTTTTCCGGTTCAACGAAAACTGAAAAGTAGAAATAACCGTTCCGATTACTCGCGGTTCCGTGTCGCGGGACCCCCCTACGCAACTAACGAATAATCAAGTAAACGAGTATACTACGTGTATTACGAGCACACGAGTGTAAAGCCACTTTTTGGTGCTGAATACTTCATTCTGCGCATGTGCTGATTGCCGTACAAGTACGAAACGAAGCAAACCAGCGAGGTTCGGAAAAAAATTGATACTGATGTTACATTTATTCTCGTGTGTTCTGCACATATATACGTAATACAGATTATAATAACAAATTATATATGATACTAGTCACCAAGTTGGTAAATTTTGAAAAGCGAATTATATTGTGTTATAACCTACAGAATGGCTGATAGGCCATATAGTACTTTTTGTTAATGTGATTCGGAGATGATTTTAACTTCACTGCACATCTCACGTAAATAATGAGATTGTTGTAACTCTTGTGGCTAACTGTTATGTTTTTATTATATGTTTCTGATGTTTTTTTGACATTATTTGTTGTGCTATTACGTGCACTATAAATTTCATTGCCTGAGTTTCGCAACTGATTCGCCTAACCAAAATGGAATCAGTAATGTAATATTAAACCTATGTCAGTTTGTAAATTAGTATTTCCAAAGGGAGATAGGCTTACAAATCCTCTTGTTTCTTATTTTCTTTTAAACAGTAACAGCTTAATAAAGGCCCAGAATACTTTTAGTTTCAATTTATTTCTTATAACAAATTATATAATACAGGTATAGTATAATATGTATATGTAACAGGTATTTGTATGTGTTATTTTGTGGAACGGTGTAGTTCGTACCTGTTATTTTTAAATAGGCCTACTAGTTTAGCATACCTGTAGACGGCGCTTAAAGATGTAGCTACTTATTATGTTATAAAACACTGTCGATGTACAGATTACAGGGGCCCATCAAACGCCACTCGCACCAACGTGGTCTGAATGGCGACGACGTCTGTTTATGCTCGTTATCTGATGTACGTTTTGGACACTTGGACGTGTGCCGCGTACAGAATTCCGTTCTCATCGGCGGTCATTTAAATATTTCAGTCGTGTGACTATTTTGACACACGTGAGTTGGAAGCAAGCTGTCCTGCAGTCCGCATAACTCCCGTTCGGTTTCTATTGCGAATCCAATGTACCACATCTCGAACTGTTCCCTTCTTCTTATTCTTCTATGTTTCTAGTACGTATTAGGAATGTTTTATTCTTTACTTCCCCGTCTTGTGCTTGGTTCCCCAACACTTCTCTTACTCAGTTACTTATACGTTGAATCTTTCCGCGGTATTCTGTTTGAAACATATTCATTACATTTTCCCTTTATCTAGTTTTTCCGCGTCGTCGATAGCGCGGAGCATACGCGCGTTTATTTGGTCCTTAAATGTGACAAGTGGACCACAAGAAGACCATCCGTGGTGACAGAGATCGGCATGATAGCTTGTGAAAACATATTCGGAGCAATGCTCCCAGGGGAGGATGGATGTCCGGAACAGTGTAGGGTGCTACGTAGGGAGCATCCTTCGGACGAAAAAGACCTAGACCGTCTGTAAACTATCAGTCGTGAGATGTTCGGCCCAGGGCTACTACGGGGTAGCCTGAAGTAGTGTGACAAACAGTTCCAAGCTAGGTCCAAAATTATTATTATTAGTGTTACTTGTAGAAAAACGTGTATAATTATGTATTTTATACTTCATATAAATTATATGCCCTATATTAAGAACACGACTGAATGCAATAACGGAGACCATGCTTTCAGAGGCCCAGAACGGTTTCAGGAAGGGCAGATCATGTTTAGATTGTGTATTTACAATAGCCCAGCTCATTGAAAAGCGTAGAGAGTATCAGCTGCCCACATAAATAGCTTTCATCGACTTCGAGAAGGCGTTTGATAGAGTGAATCGGAGCAAACTATGGGCAGTAATGGCAAGGAAAGGGATCCCACAACATCTAATCGGAGCAATACAGAGTCTGTATATGAAGATTAAAATCTTAATTGAAGCAGGGAAAACGAGAGCAGCTCCTAGAGTCGGCCTGATCAATTGTGGAGTACGACAAGGGTGTCCATTATCACCTTCTCTTTTTAAATTTATATATTTTGACAATGTCACACAAAACTGGCAGATGTGTCGTCCAGAACATTTTGTGATTGGTCACACATTTTGACATTACACATTACAACTGACATTTTGTTGATGCGGGCGATCAGGCTATTCTGTCGGACTCTGAAAACATATTGCAGATGGGTATATATACATTTGTTAAATCGAATCTGCAAAGACTCTGGATTGCAGATATCCACACGTAAGACCAAGGTGATGGCTTTTCATGGAACTGATCCCGTACGGGCAAAAATTTTTATAGAAGGTACTGTCCTGGAACAAGTCAGCAATTGTTATAGACGGTACTGTCCTGGAACATGTCAGCAATTGTTATAGATGGTACTGTCCTGGAACAAGTCAGTAATTGTTATAGACGGTACTGTCCTGGAACAAGTCAGCAATTGTTATAGACGGTACTGTCCTGGAACATGTCAGCAATTGTTATAGATGGTACTGTCCTGGAACAAGTCAGCAATTTTGAATAGCTGGGCTACAGTGTGTCTTCTAATGCAAGCAACGACGTTGTGAATAAGTTGCATAAGTTCAGCCTTATGTGCGGGACGATCAGGCGAACCCTTAAGTCAGCAAGTAAAGGAACACGCCTAAAATTCTACAAGGTGACGGCTCTTCCCACACGTCTTCATGGGCCTGAGAATTGGACTTTAACGAAAGGCCAGGTCAGTCGCATCCACGCGGCTGAAATGAGATTTCTCAGGCACGTGGCAGGGTATACTCTCCATGATCATAGAAGAAACACAGATATACGGCAGGAACTGAATATTATGAGTGTACTTGACAGGATCGCCCAGTATCGGCTAAATTGGTGGAAACATCCCCAAACAACTATGGAACTCTAAGCCGAGGGGACGGAGAGGTGTGAGACGCCCGAGAAAGCGCTGGAGTGACCAGCTCTAATCTTTGCCTATTTGACACCGGAACAAACCATCCTTGGTTTAATCCGTGAAGATGATTATGATGATGAATTATGTATTTTATATAACATTATAATATGCATAAATATTAATTATGTATTAATACATTAAGTATTAAAATATTATTATATGTTGATAATTTTGGTTGTTTTTTGTATTTTATTGCCATTCGTACGTGCAGTTATTTTACTTTTTAACTATACTGTGAATTCTAGGGTTAATGCGATTCTTAAAATTATTGTTAATCGATGGCGCAATATACTCATTACAAATTATAAGCTTTCGGACGTTAGCCATCGGGAGTTAAAATTAATAAACACGATGTTTCGACCTCTGTAGAATCAGAGGTCGTTTTCAGGCGAACAAAAAATTAATACAAAGATAAATCTATCACTAACAAATGCATATCATCAAAATACAAATCTTAGTTAAACAAATATATTGCTAAAAAATAGTAGTAATAATAACAATAATACTAAAACAGTACTCACCATTCCATCAAGGATGGATTCCTCCTGTGGTTGCAACGTAAACGTATTTGTTAGTGATAGATTTATCTTTGTATTAATGTTTTGTTCGGCTGAAGACGCCCTCTGATTCTATAGAGAGTGAAATTTCGTGTTTCTTAACTTTAATTCACGATGGCTAACGTCCGAAACCTTATAATTCGTAATGAATTCTAGGGTTATTGTGGATAGAGTCAGGTATGTGCTCGCTTGCAACAGTTGACGACAATATGAGCAAATAGGAGTAGGGTCAGTTACACTATGTAGTCTCAGTCTAGCTACAGTGTATGCCTTATATCGTCTGTTGGTGTTCACAAAATTAAAACGTGTGTTTAATCCCAAACGAGCGTCGTTTATGAAAGTTTAGCAAGGAGATTAGCGAACGGTTCAATTCTTCCAACCAATAAATCTTATAATGATTGGAATGTTTTCCTTTATTTTAACATCAGGCTTTTAATTGATTCTGTTTAATTAATCTCATCTCATAAAGTACTTTATTTGCTGTTGAAGGTCGTCGAGTTCGCCGAAGAATGCAAGTCGGAACAGTTCAGTTGAGCGTCGTCTGACATCCCTGTCCGTCTTTGGAAACTGATCGCACATAATATTCTCGTGTCAATGTCACGGTTTACTACAGTACTTGACTATGTCCATAAGTTGATATTTCCGATTTGATTTCTCGTTTCCTTACACTGCACGCCCTATTTTCCTACAGTATTTCCTACCTTAGAGCTGCTAAGACGTTGCAGCGTGTTTGCAAAGGAGTATACGGACAATAGCTCACATCAAAATGTTCGCCAAATGTGACACATTCGTAGGTAGAGATACACCATTTACATGTTTAATACATCAATTTCTTCTTCCTTATCAAATAAAGAAGAGTTACTATCTGCCTGGCCAGTCATTTAGTAACCATTTCTTTACGACTCTGGAGACTGTGGTGCTCAGAAAGCAAAAGTAGAGACACCGGAGCTATGATGGAAGGTCGCTTTGAATCGCGATTATGTAACGGTTGAAATGCGTAATTGGAATGATAGCTCCAATGGAATGAGACTGTTGGCGATGTCTACTTCAGCAAGACCAGGTCCTGACCGGGGTTTCTGCGCCTCTGGTGATGACTCATCATTTACCTACGTGTTTATTGTATGGAAATCCACTGATCCGTTCTTCAAGTCAATACGTTCTAGGTCCATAGTTAGTCACTGTACATACGTGTTATCGGGTTTCCGTGTTGATTTAGATTTGTATCAACACTAGACAAGTAATTTTTTATTTTATTCAATGGCATCTCTCTGAATTCACATCATATTAAATTCAAAACTATATTAATAATTTCTAATGACCTTGAATTTCCTGACGTCGTCATGTGTAATCTCCATGTCTAGGATACTGCTTATTCCGGTTTCAAATGTCTTTCCACCATTTCAGTGATGTCCGCAAATTTCTTCTGCCATAGGCAGGGCCGCCGCTACCATATGTGCGAAATGTGCACCCCCACACGGGCGGTCATACCAAAAGGGCGGCCGTAGACTGCCAAATTCATCAGCAGATATTGCAAAATAAATTAAAACAATTAATACCGACTAGGTCTAGGTAGACCTATATGACATTAAAGTTGTTGTTCTTGATATTTGTTTTGTTAGCATTGCCGCATCAGCCAGGTTACAGCGGCAACAGGTAAACGTTCGTTTTCTGAACTAAAAATTATAAAAAACCATTTACGATCTTCCACAATCAAGAAAGATTATCAGCCCTAGCTACCTCTATCCATAGAACACGAAATGAGTGAGCAGTGTTATTAAAAAGCAATGTTATTAATAGAAATCAATTTGAGCAATGTTATTAAAAAAAGAAGACGTTTGAGCTCGTCGATTCTTACGATTTCAAAAGCTCTACTAGACCTAATTAACAAGCTTTATAGAGGCTAAGTGATATTCGTATTGGTAGTGAGTGGAGGCGTATGGTGGGCCACAAGTACAAGTTGTCAGCCACATACTGCGTGTCACGGTCTTTGTTCTGTCAACGTTATCAGACTTGTACGAGGGTCAGTAGTAGAACTAAAATCTTTCGTGTGCTGCAAGACGTATATTTCGCGTGAACACCTGCTGTTAATTTCCAGATACATCTGTCAATTTATTCACTTTTTACCAGCTGTTTGAAATTTCCCTGTCACGGGTGTTTTTAAAATGCACAAAATCAAGCATCGTGTTGTGATGAATTTTCTATTAAAAACGTTTTAGCGGCCAATTGAAAATCAAAACGAAATTGTAAATGTGTTAGATGCTGCGCCTTCAGAAACAACGGTAAGTGAGGCACACTCGAGTTTAAACATGGTCGTACAAGCACTGAAGACGATCCCAGCAGTGGACGTCCAAAAAGTGCAACAAAAAATGGCATTATTGAAAAAATTTCATAGGATATTGGAAGATCGCAGATTGAGGAGTGGATGACGTTGCTGAAATCATAGGCATCTCATATGAGCGTGTGCATCATACTTTAACTCGAGAACTTGGTGTGAAAAAGCGTTGTGCAAGATGGCTGCCGCATCTGGAGTTGTTGCATTTTTTGGGCGTCCAGCGCGGGGGAGGATCATCTTCAATCCTTTTACGACGCATGTAAACTTAAGTGCCTACTTACAAACCGTTGGTTATAAAGTCGCACCATTTCCTGACACATTTACAATTTCGTTCTGAATTTTCGTTGGCGCTAAACAAGTATTAACAAAGAATCACACCATGATGTTTGATTTTGTCCGGTTTTCAAAATACCCATGACACGTCAATTTTAAACAGCTTCTAAACAATGAATAAATTGATAGATCGATTTGGAAATTAACAGGAGTTCACATAAAATACAAATCTTGCAGCACACGAAAAACTTTAGTTTTACCGCCAAGCTACAGCGGGTCGCTCCGCGAAATTTTCAACTGACCCTCGTACTCGTCAACTTTTTTTGGACCTTCTAGGGCGGTCTACCATATGCTGATGATAAAATTATTTGTTTTAGATATGCTTTGAGAGAATTATCCTTTCCGAGTCGTTACAACTAACCTAAATAGTTGGCTCAGTATATACCAATACAGTTTGTAGTTAAGCATAATATTTCCAGCAGGTAGGAAGTAACCGCGAGGTTTTTGGTTGGAAGCGTGGTGTGTAACCTTCATTATAACAAACTGTATCACTCGGAATCCGATGCCATTACGTAATAGGCTACACTGAAGAATTCATTATACATACAAAGCGAACGTAATAATGTGGTGATTTGTGCTGTTTAACCGTTGAACAGTGCCAACTTGGTTAACGCGTGTCACCACAATACCGATCTTTGCTTGGTTAACAACTAAACTTTCGTTTAATTTGTTGTGATTTCCGTTACTTATTGCACGCCGTCAATTGCATGAAGTAACGACAGGTTTTGCGTCTTTCATTCGCTATGGCTGGCCCTACTGTTTTTGGGGCCGGCTTTCATTTTTGTGAGTGTAGTCACTGCGAACATTATACTTAGTCAGTTGATAATCAGGAGCGTATTTACGGAGTGGGCCCGGACCCCCCCCCCCCCCCCACTCGGGAGGGTCGTAAAAGTTGACAACTTTCTTTAATCTCTTAATTTTTAGGCTCTTTTACTAGCTTTTTTAGCTGAGTACGCAAATATAGTAGTAAAAGTATTTTTTTTTTTATTATACAAACAGGTTTATTCCACAGCATTAGCGTATACGTTTGAAGTATGAAATATAGGAAAATCAGTTCACCCAAAAAGTATCTTGTAAACAATGTTTCGATTACGCGTATTTTTATTGTGTTATTACCGTTTTCTTTAATTATTGATTTCAGCTTCTTTAAAGATATTACAATGTTGATTAGTCCTAACTTGGTTTTTCTTTTGTTTGAAGCCCACCCGACCCCGGAACCCACCCCAAGGTCAAATTCTAGATACGGCACTATTAATAATAAGTCCCAGCTATCTTCTGAAAACAAAGTATTACCTTGTTCAACTTCCACATCTTTTTAATTTGTTTAGATAAGTCTTGATATTTGTTAATTTTTTTCTTGGAATACATGTCTAATATTGTGGAAAAAGGAATTGTGATGTCAGTGACTTGTTTTTCTTCTTTTTATACAAAATAGTGACATCTGGTCTGGAATTGTGATGTCAGCGAGTATATATTTTCCTGTCCCAATAAATTTGCATGTTTTCATTTTCTAAATCAGTTCCAGGTTGGCACTTGTAGGAATTGTAGGAAGGTACAGTACTTGTATGTTATGAAGAAAACTATTTACACGTACGGAATGTTATGTCTTCTCAGATGTTCATTTGTGGGATCCTGTGATTTATTCTATGTTGTCAGACTGGTTGTTATTATTATTATCATAATTTTTTAAAAAGTCACGTAGCCTACTACGGACTACGCACCGTAGCATAGTTTAATACGCACTACAGACAGTACTCTCAAAGTAGGGTGTGATGTGGTAAAAACCGAGTTTGAAAAATACTGTACCATAAAAATGTACCTTATTACAAAATTTGTCAAGAATACGAATGAGGTATGTTCTCTATCTCCATGTTTGTTTAACTTGTACGTCCAAGAAGCGATCGATAGAGTAAGAGAAGACACCAATCTCGGAGTAAACATACACGGGGAAAAAGTGACTGCAGAGAGCAACGAAGATCTACAAAAGATTCTTGACACAATGGATCCTAAGTAATGACGAATGAATTCAGTATGAAAATAAATGAACAAAAGACCAAAGTCCTAGTCTGTAGTCGGAAGGAAGAAGATCCAGTCAGAATAACTCTTGGAAATAATGTTCTCCAGGCAGTTAAAGAATATAACTATCTAGGAAGTAAAATCACAAGTGACTGACGTATCAGTAAGGAAATTATAAGCAGAATTAACCAGGCTAAAATTGCTTTAAACAAACAGAGAAACCTCTTCACTTCAAATACGATCAGCCTAAAAATAAGGAAGAATCAAGTAAAGACATACGTGTGGAGTGTTGCCCTATACGGGAGTGAAGCTTGGACAATTGGAGAAAGTGACAAGAAAAGACTCCAAGCATTTGAGACCTGGTGCTACAGACGAATATTCAAGATAAGCTCGAGGGAGAAGATAACGAATGAGGAAGTCCTTAGAAGAGCTCAGGAGGAAAAGAGTTTTTTACGAAATTTAAAAGGCAGAAGAGCTAAGTTTATAGGGCATATACTACATAACAATGGGTTGGTTAAGAGAATATAGAAGGAACAATTGAAGGGAAGAATCACAGAGGTCGACCCCGTTTAGACTACATGAAACAGCTTATGGTCGATATGAAGTGCACATCATATTGTGAGTTGAAAAGAAAAGCAGAGATTCGTGAAGAACAGCGAGCTGCTGCCAACCATCCTATGGGCTGCTAACCTAGAAGAGACGAATGAGGTAACTGAGATAACATCTGACAGTTTGAGGGGTTTCATATTCATTTGCATATTTAGTTTACCCGAGTTAGAATTTCTTGAATGTGGCGCCATTTTCTCCTTTTACAGCCCTCATATTTAACCGTTGGTTTACTCAAAAACTAAATCGGGGTGTGGCAGATTTTGTCAAAAGAAAATTAAGTAGTGTGTCAGCTTTCTGTAAGGGAGTTTTTACGTAGGATCCTTACTTTTCCAGTAATTCGTAAAAGTATTGGGAAGAAAATTCAGTTTTCAAAAATATCAAAAAGCTCACGACTTGCAGAAATCTATCGCGTTGAGTTTTTATCCCAGTTGAAAGTAAACGCCTCAATTAATAGACATCTTTTTAACTTTAAATTATGTTCTTGATAAAGTTCATGAAAGTGATAAACTTTTAAAGATATTTTAGCATAATCTGTTTTCATCACTTCAGCTCGTCTAATTTAAGGCTGTTGTGTTACGTAATTCAAAACATGTGTACGCCATTACAGAACATTCTACGTGGTTCTTGCATATTCCAGCGGTGCCCGGCTGTAATGTCTGTGTGCGTACATATTGCTGCTACTTTCAGATGAAGGAAAATTAGGCTTACGTGACACTTGTTACGCGTCCGCACCCTAGACTGATCCTGATTTCACCAGTCCGCGCACACTGTGTTCAAGGCGGCAAGCAATTACGCTCTAGTGTTTTCTAGTAGCGTTCTTTACGCGTAGTATGGGATATTCTGGAAACTCAGAGCGGGGTATAAATACAAGTACTCAGCTATGCTAAGTTCAGTTTTAGTGGCGAGTTATTGCAGAGCGGTTCGTAGTATTGTGGTGAAGTGTTATGTGTTTTATAATTGTGCGAGACTATATTGGTTGACATTATTATTGCGTGTGAACAGTCTTTATTTGATATGTTGTAAAAGACTACCTTGTTGATTACAAACTGTTAATTGTGATAAAGCTGGTGATTAGTGACTTAATTGGTGTCTTGTACGTATTTAGTTTTTCCACAGTACCATACGACGATCAGTTAGACCGTCGTAACAATATGTTTAGGCGATTTTTATATGATGAAGTACACGATAGAGTGCATGCTTCTTAGGTGCGAATCGTGTATTATATTTTTCGAATCAAAACCTGTTTTGCGTGGGCTGCTTGGCTTCCTTAAGAATGGGATTCAGCAATGCAGCATTAAGTACGCTGCAAGACTTAAAACGCGACCAAAGTTACGTTGGGCAATAAAGTGAGCGGGACAATAGTAGAGAGGGAAAGTAAAATACGTCTCATCCAACAGACTGACTGTTTTAAGTTAAGTAAATTAATCACTTACAGGCGTATCTCATAAAAACGTTAATGCCCCACTGGGTAATGTTTGTCATAAAATACATTTATCGCCTCCTTAGTTAGACTAGTGTGCTCATAAGAGTTAATAAAAACTAAAGTTTATTTGCTGTGACGAGATGCTGTAAATACCTGACCATTTACCTTTTTTTTTAGTTAGTTTCAGTTTATAACAATTCTGTACGGCAGGGGTCTCCAAACCTTTTCACTTGAGGGCCGAATTGAAAAATCTTGGTAGTTAGGCGGCCCAACAATATATATATATATATATATATATATATATATATATATATATATTTATATATTGTAAACTTAATTTTTAAGTTTACAAAATAATCAAGTCAATAAAATAGGTATTTAAATAAAAATTAAGCATACTTATCCAAATAAAACAAATTCATTTATTCAAAATAATGTAAACAAAAGAGTAAGGAAAAAATAACATTCAAAGGTAGCCTATTTCTTATGTATTATTTTTTGGCTTTCTTATGTACGAATGGAATGTGTGGAGTTGCTTCTGACATATAACGTCTGTCAATTTTTGGTCAAATTTTGATGCTCCTACCACTATAATGGATTTCAAGTGTTCATCTGACAAGATAGCCCTCTACTTTGATTTTACAAAGTTCATTTTTGAAAACGTTTGCATTACATTGAAAGCATTACTCTTGCCAAGCGCAGTGAGGGAATAGACAGATTGATGCTAGTGAAAAGCGTGATTCGTTCAAGGCAGCCAGACGAACAAGCACATTAACCACGTAAATGTTTTAAACTTGTACAAAATATTATAACATTTTACTGAACTTATTTCTTGTTTCGTTATTTAGTAAAATGTTATAATATTTGAAGTATTTTGACGATCTATTTAAAAACTGCACGAAGCATCGGCCGGGTTGCCGCGGCATACATCGGATGCGGCCCGCGGGCCGTAGTTTGGAGACCCCTGCTATACGGTTTCAATTCTGTACGTTAACATTATTGTTACTGGTAGGCTGTCGTCGACTGTTATTGTAGACAGACGTTTCGGCCCCAACAACGGAGGCCATCTTCAGTGTCAGCAAGGTGTCCGCCGCCAATATACAGACTACATAAATACTAACATACTAGAAAATAGATGCTTAACATTTCAAATTCAACCCTAACTGAAATAATCCACTTTAACCTTAATTCACATTAATGATTACACTAAGGTATAGTATTAACAATTATTATTAATAATATAAAATAATGAACCTAATATTTGGCATTTATAACAATTTTCAACATAAAATCAACAACACTTTCACATTGAACTGAATCTGATTTACCGTTTTGAAATGAAATGAAAATTATTACGATAATTGTTAACAATTTTGAACTGAAATTGTTGAAGTTCTTTCAGCTTAGCTGTTCACTTTTACAATGCAAGTGCCAAAAGTTACAGCGCTGCGTAGTTTACAGTTACAGTTCACGTGTCCCATTGTATTAGTGTCCCAGTAACTTATTAGTGTCTAGTATATACGTAAGTGAAACCAGCTGTACATATGGTGTAAACATCAATGTTAATAAAACGAAGCTAATGATTGTATCTAAGAACAAGTTCACAAACTGCACCCTTAATATAAACCGAAGCCCAGTTGAACGTGAAACCAAATCTGCATATCTTGGTACTATAGTCAATGAACACTGGGACCACTCTCAAGAAATAAAGAGCAGAACTGAAAAGGCAAGAGCAGTGTACACTAGAATGAGCAGTTTACTCAAAAGTCACGATTTAACAACATATTCTCGGTCCCCTTTCTTTCTTCACGATTTAACAATAAACACAAAGATGAGACTTTTGCGTTGCTACGTATTCTCGGTCCTCTTCTACGGTGTAGAATCGTGGACTTTGACTGAAGTCACAACTAAAAAATTAGAATTTTTCGACATGTGGCTTTACCTTAGAATACTGAGCAGTTCATGGACTGCACACATAACTAATGTTGAAGTTCTTATAAAGATGAGGAAAGAAAGGGAAGTTACTAACACAGTAAAGATAAGAAAGCTTCTCTATCTGGGACATCTCATGAGAAATAATTAGAGAGTTTACTTATTGAAGTCCATACTACAGGGAAAAGTACTTGGAAAGAGAGGAGTTGGGCGACCGAGAATCTCAAGGCTGAGAAATTTAAGGACCTGGTTTGGCATGAATACAACTGACTTATTCAGTGCAGCAGTACAGAAAGTTAAAATAGTCTGTATGACATCCAACATCCGAAACGGATAGGAACTATCAGAAGAAGATACAAGTGAAGTTAGAATAATTGCAAGTTGATGTGTACAGACAGTATGTAGGGTTGTGGTATCCGGTAACCGGGCGTGGAGCGTGTCCAACGACCGTGAAATCGGACGAGACAGATCCAATCTGCACGAGTATCACTCAACAGCGTTGCACTCCACTCATTGTATTCGTGTTATCGTCATTTAATTTGTGCGTTAACCGAATTAACTGTTTACTTCTATAGAATTCACTTTGCCTTTCAAATGTAAAATCGTAAATATTCTACTTTAAAGGTAAAAAAATCGAACCTTCAGCAGTAACTTGAAAATAATTGGAACGAGAAAACTCGTCTACATCGAACACTTCAAACTATTACACTTATAAATAGCAAACGTTTTGGCTTTTGGATGTTTCATCATCATCTTCACGGATTAAACCAAGGATGGTTTGTTCCCGTCTCAAATAAGCAAAGATTAGAGCTGGTCACTCCAGCGCTTCCTCGGACGTCCCATACCTCTCCGTCTCCTCGGCTAAGATGTAGCCACCAATTCAGCCGACACTGGGCAATCCTGCCGAGTACGCTCATAATATTCAATTCCTGCCGTATATCTGTGTTTCTTTATGGTCATGGAGAGTATACCCTGGCACGTGCCTGAGAAATCTCATTTCAGCCGTGTGGATGCGACTGGCCTGGCCTTTCGTTAAAGTCCAATTCTCAGACCCATAAAGAGGTGTATTCTACATCACCTTGTAGAATTTTAGGCGTGTTCCTTTACTTAGTGACTTAAGGGTTCGCCTAATGGTCCCCCGCACATAAGGTTGAACTTATGCAACTTATTCACAACGTCGTTGCTTGCATTATAAGACACACTGTAGCCCTGGTATTCAAAATTGCTAACTTTTTCCAGGACAGTACCAGCTATAACAATTTTTGCCCGTACGGGATCAGTTCCACGAAAAGCCATCACCTTGGTGTTACGTATGGGATAGCTGCAATTCAGAGTCTTTGCAGATTCGATTTAACAAATGTATTCCCATCTGCAATCTGTTTTCCGAGTTCGACAGAATAGCCTGATCGTCCGCAAACAGCTTTTGAATGTTGTTTAATTTTACAATTACTTTCGTCATACCGTCAATTATTTATATCGTGTACCGTGTATACTGTTACGACGGTCTAACTGATCGTCGTACGGTACAGTGGAAAACAAAATACAAGACACAATGAAGTCACTAATTACCAGATTTAATTATCACATTTAAACAGTTTGTAATCAATAAGTTATTCAACAAGATTATACTCGTACAATAATTCAAATAAAATTTGTCCACACGCAATAATAATGTCAACTAATAGAGTCCCGCACAATAATCACTTTTCACTTGAAACTCATTGAGTAATAGCCCGAAGTAAACTGCAACTGTCGCTGAATGGCTATATTTATACCCCGCTGATTGCTTTGGATGACGTGTTAAGCAAACGGGCGCTCTTGAATCCAATAGAACCGGTGTCCTTTAACACAGTGCGCTGACCAGTACGTTCTGGAGTAGACTCGCATCATAAGTGTCACGTAATTGTCTTAGTAGCAGCAATATGTACGCACACACACATTACAGCGGGGCTCTGTTGGGATAGCCGAGATACTTGTAGAACGTTCCGTATTACGTAACAATATGTTAAGCGTAAACATGGAAACCGCTCGTTCAGCGAAAAACTTACCAGAACCCCTCCTTAGCCAAGTAAAACTTTCCAGAAATAATAGCGTCATTAGTTTAATTTTACTTCTGGTCGATATTTGATGAGATATGTGTTTGTATCGTAATTTAACGTTCGGTTTATTATGTTTGTCTTGATGCGATCGACTGTAGAAAATACAGGTGTGCGAATACGTTTTTTGATAGTTACTATTGTCAAGAGACTTATGGCACATTCTGTATATTAACTGCCATCTGTTGGTTCTCACGTGGTAGGGCTATCACATTTAATAGACGCTTCTTAAAGCCTGTAAAATTTAGTCTCTCAATGTCTCCATATCGTTAAGTCTGCAACATCGTTATTTTAAAATCTCAGCTGCGAATTTCTTGTGCGTTAGGCCTACTTGTTCTTGTTTTTATATTGTGTATTTACTGTTAGAGGTTTCTTACAACCAGTAGCGTATCTAGAATTTGGTATTGGGGGTGGAGGGTCCGGGATCCTGTCGAGTCGGCTTCATAGAAAAGAAAAAACAAGTTAAGACTAATCAACATTACTATCTTCAAAGTGAGTGAAAAACGTTTTTTAACATCCTTAAATCAATCCCATTAAAGTAAACGGTAATAACACTACAAAAATAAATACACGTTACTGAAATACTGTTTACAAGATTGAATTTCCTATAGAGCATTTCATATTTCAAACGTATACGCAAATTCTGTGTAATAAACCTATCTGTATATTAAAAAAGAAGTTACTAGCTAAAAAAACACAGCTAAAAAATAATAAAAGAGCCTAAAAATTATGAGATTAGAAAAACTCGTCAATTTTTTTTTACCGTTGGAGGGTGGTCCGGTGGTCCCGTTCGTACCCCGTCAGGACATTGATTATCCTGACAATGCCCGGCTCTTTGTAAAGATGGAATATTTCATAATTATAGCGCCTGCGCCACATTCCATTTTCTTGAATTCCTCTTAGAATTGTTCTTAGAATCCGTCCTTCAAAGCAACCTTGAAGGCTCTCGCTATTTTTTGTCATCATTCAGGTTTCTGAAGCGTATATCAGCACTGATCTGATAAGTGTTTTGTAAATTTTGATTATATAAAAATATCGTTGTTAAATAATAAACAAACGTAAAAAATACGATTAAGTACAAAGAAATTAGGAAAAAACATTCGTAAAAACATCGTTGTCATAGCGGCAAAGCTAAACGTCGAAATTGATTCAAATTAGAACTCATTATTTTCAGATCGCGCTTATGGTGTTATATATATATATATATAAACTGCCTAAAAAGTGTATAAAATTGTACCAGAACGACAACATTGCTTCACAGTAAACTCGTTGACGGATTAGAAACAGTAGCTCGTAATCAAGCCTTCTGCTTAAGCATAATTTGAGCAGCGATCTTCGTCTTTTCGGGAAACCGAGTGTATGAAAAGTATTACCAGATATCCTTCGCCCCCGTAAAAACGCCCCTGCTTATAATCCTTACGAAAAATAGTTTTTTGCTGCAGCTGTGTTGTTCATTTTTCACTTATACCATCGCTATCAAGTGATTAATCTGTAACAATATCAAATTATTTAGTGAACTGAAACGCAAAAAAAAAAAATAAACAGTATAGTTGTACAGTAATAACATTTGTTCACAAGTATTATTTCTTTTAAACTCCTTAATGTGCGTTTGAAGTTTTTACAGTAGGTATTCAGCAAGGTGGATTAGAACGTTTAATTGACTGAGTATTGTGTAGTACGTTCAAGGATTCGAACGGTTGGAAAATAACATGTAATAAGACTCCACAAGTACTGTAATTCGTATTGCTCTAGGTGTACGGCTAGTGCGAACTAGTCGAATAACGGTCGAGCTAGTCTGTTACAATAGTCTACTGGAGACAAAACCATGGCGGTGGACACTGTCGAATGACTCACCCAGTAGGTTAAAGACATTCACTGGTCGCGACTAAATCAAGTTGCTCTCGTCTCGCCTTCTACTACACATTTCAAATAATTGCGTTCACTACCGCTTTCTATTCGGCGCGGCGGGCGTCTAACTTCTGTGTAGTCTGGCACACGTACCTAGTTACTAAAGGTATTATATAATTTCACCGTTACGTTTAGATAATTTAAAACTAATTTGAAGATTTTTTAAGTTTTTATTTTTACTTGTTTTTTTTTTTGTGCGCAGCTAATTTAGTATCAAGGTTATGTTTTGCTATAAATGGATTTGTAATCTGTCAGTGAAATGCACTTTTAAATCGCACATCATCATATTGCCTTTTTCAACCTTGAAAAATTTTCATGAGTATAATCCTTTGACATTCAGCTTGGAAAAGTTAGGTTCTGTACTCAATTTTTTCTTTTGTTTTTTAATTGTATGCTTTTTATTAAATTAGACCAGTCAGACCGGTTGGAGTAATTACCGGCAGTAGGAGATTACATTACAAGGTACGCTACTGGTAGAAAGCGCAACATAACTGGATTTTATACATAAAGTAATAATTCTTCTTCGTTTCAAGGCTTCGAGTGAAGATCTGTTATTAGGAAGTATTCATTTGCCATCACTCTTCTTTCGAATTTATGAACTGGAAGAAGTGCCACATCTGACTCAAGAACAACCATATTCTGTTTGTTGGTTTCGCGCGTTTGTATCGTTTACATATTGCATTCCAAATACTGTGTGTCGGCCTCGTCGATCCCATAAACGAAACATGTGCACCAGAATCTGCAGTGGTCGGCATTACGACTAAACATACACCTTGATTGTGTTGAAGTTCGTTTGACAGCTGTTAGGCCGTGGGTCCACTACCGCCGCGTAAAACAGACGTTTCGGCCCACCGTTGGAGGTCATCTTCAGTGTAATGATTCGAGCAGCTTGTACATTTGTGACCAGTTTTCCTTAGTACCGTGGCAAATGTTTTCTGCAAAACCAGACGTTTCGGCACTGCCATCATCAGTGAAAATCGAGTACGCTAACGTGAGGTGGTATACGTTAGTGACCACAGTACTGTGGTTAAGGCTGAAGAAAGAAGTAGTTTCTATGGAAATATTTCATTTTGAAAATTATTTTAAATATACATCTTAGATCGTGGAAGTCATGTGTGGTACTCCATACCGATATTTGTAATATTGTATTTGTTTTGTTGTTTCTTAGATGCTGAAATCTTACTTCTGGTAGATTGTAGTTATTAAATTTTAAACCTTGAGATCTTGTTAGTAGTTATCATCTGTTCGGTATGTCTGATTTTGAAGTAGTAGTCGCATCCTTTTCTACCCTGGGGTGTCGAGGAGTTGTAAAGAGATCGCCACTGTTGCCTGTAGAGAGCAAGCGGCCTTGCCTGCTTCCAAGGGATCCCCCTGTCCTGCAAGAAGCCTTGCACATTGTCTTGCCATATAGTCCTGGGGCTTCCTCTAGATCTCATACTTCCTCGTCCGTCCACCTTTCTCTCTTTGCTTTCTTTGAATAAGTGTGATCTCGAGTGTGCCTGTTATTATTGGCCTACAGCACCCATAGCTTCGTGGGGGAAGGGGGTGCCTCCTGTGCATCCAAGCCTACATGGCGTTGCTTCGGTTGCCTGATTCATGGCTCAGCCTACTCCCTGGGACGTGCTCTTGCACCAACCAGGTTGCAACTCCGGAAAGACAATGTCATTTCCTACAATTCTCTTCTATAAGCTATGGTTATACCGCCAATACTCGGTCGTCAGTGGTAAGAGAGTGTACCGGATGTAAAGACATCGCTCGAGAAGGTGAGGTTGATCCGATTTTAAAACTAAATTATAATCTTCAGAAATCGTCATAATACCTCATGGAATTGTATGGCAAGTGACGGCGAAGGAGAGCCAAACACGTGTAGACGGGGGAATTGTGGTGTAAGAAGGCGCTGACTTATTGATTTGTTCGGCCTATTTCCTTACGGTATCTTATGGTGCTTCCGATAAAGCTTTTGTGTGCACAAGGATTCTCTGCTCTGCTGATGATCAGAAACAAACAAAGAAATCGGCTGAACGCAAGAGCTTTGAGCAGCATTTTATCTGCCCAAGAATTCCACAGCTGGTGAAACATACACAAGCAAAAAAATCACATTATCGCTAAGAGAGACAGTATCAGTATATCAGTTGATTTTATTTATATCAAACGTTATTTTAATTAAACAAAAATGTTAGTTAATATATATATATATATATATATATATATATATATTATAATTTAACGAGTACCTCCTCGCTTTTATTTTATTAATGTAATAGAATTGTAGTTCTGTTCTGTTGTTAGTACAATTTTCAAATAAAAGCCTCACGTTGTTTGCGTCAGTTTATAATTTGACGGTTATTCCTCTCTGCTTTTGTATGTAATATAATTAAAAGAATACTCTTGACGTACTGTTGTTACGATTTGTAACACACACGTGGTACGTACCTTTAACGTCGATCGTTGTCTGATTCTCGTCGTTACAATAGTCCGTCACGTCTGTTGTGTTTACACTGGTTAGCCTTTGTACTCAATAAAATAATTGAATTGTTTGAATTATAAAAATTACCACTAGCTGAATGACTTGATAGTGGTTAAAAATTGTATTTGGGCGCCATATGGAATCTTGTTACGAATTTATAAATTTAATTTGATAAATAAAAAACTAAAAAAAAATAATTTATGTTGTTGGTTAAGCTATTAATTTCAGTTCAATTAAAACCTTATTTATTTTAATGTTACTTCGCTTGGTGTTGATCTGACAGTTTGAATAAGGTTAGCGCTTCAAAAGTCAGCGCTGCCAACGTAACCGTTTGAGTGGCTTGAAAGATACAACTTTTGTAAACAAGAAAAATTATTCGAAATTACTAAAATAATGCTTGACACTGTTTTAATTTTATCTATAATTCTTTTATTTTCCACTTATGGTTATTTTCTCTCTTTTAAAACAATTAAACAATAATTAAATAGTTAACAATTGACCTGGCTTATTGCGCTATTAACTCAGCAGGTTGGCAATATTGACTTTGATAAGAATTTTTATTTATGTTTTTTAATCTCAGAGGTGAGTTCTTTTGATCTACAAGATAAAACTCAAATGCCACGAATTACGATGCTTTACAATTGATATTCGATTAGGTTAGACGCCATTAACAACTTATAACTAATAACAATTGGTCGTTCGTCTTTGCCGAACTTTGAGGTTAATTACGGTTAAGTATAATAATCATTTCCAGCATGGAATTCAATTAATTAATAATTAAAAAAGTGTTCACAATAGTTATTTGTGGTGATATTATTGTATGGTGATGCAGTGGATGTAGATGTAGTTCTAACAATAATACAATAATAATATAATTATGGTCAGTTATTTTTCACTCTACTCCCTTGTTAATAATCCTTACTGATTGTTTTCACTTCACTTTCGATCTCACTTAATTGCCCATGAAGCTTCCACTGTTCACTAATAACACATAATACGCATTCGATGTGCCGACTTTGTTTACTCGTACACCTAACCTCGTTACGTACTGGTAGGCACTGCTGATTTAAATTATACTGTTATTCGATGACTTCACTCGCTTCCGTATTTAATTAAACTGTATACTTGTTTACTATTAGCTTTAAGTAAACCTCACTACTTCTTCTGCTGATAATTACTTTTAGGTTATAATTTTGATATGGAGCTGCGTGGATCTTGCTTCTGAATAGTCCGAAAGAAATTAAAAAACTGTTGTTGGCACACACGACTGGGGGTTGCGCGGGTCGCGAGTAGTGCAGTCCCGAGTCTCAGAAAGGACTCCTGCCACTGGGTCTGTTTGAGCTCATTTTATACTTTTTATCTACTTATGGGGGAGGGGGTCTGAAGCGACCTGCGATTGGTGGATTATACCACCGGGACTAACAAACGAGGTCGCGTCCAGGACTCACCTGGTCGCAGGGTGTATTTACCAAGTCCGGCAATGAGGGAATTGTGGGTCACTCTGTCGGAACGAACATAGAATCTACGCTCCAGGCGTCTCACGATGTCATCAAGAGAGCGGACACCGAGTCATCTCCTCAAAAGACGAGAAGAGTACCTCCGGGGGACTTTACACGCAAGCTTCAGTCCCCGGTCGAGTACGCGCTGGAGCGTTGTTCTATGACCACGAGCCAGGTATCCCCAAACAGGACAGGCGTAGGTAATCACGGGCAACACGTACGAGTTGACTATGAGCTTACCTAGCCGGGGGGTCATTGCCGGATTAGATAGCACGGGCCAGAGTCTACTGAGTTGCGCCGAAGCGCGTTGTCGGATATATTGAGAATGGGTTCGCCAGGTGAGTCGGGAGTCCACGTGGAGCCCGAGGTACTTGACGCTGTTGGTCCTGTTGTTGGCGCTCTGTGCGTCGTCGTATTTATAGTCCCAGCGGTTGTCGCCGAATTCAATTCTGAACATAATTTTTGATTGGTAGAAAATGATGTAACGGGGCACGTGACATTACGTCATTTTACTTAAACTGTTAATTTGGCGTGGGGTGTCGTTTTTGTTAGTATTACTACCTCGATTCTAAATTCACAGAATTCTCACCTTTTACATTAGTTTTTTGGTTAACAACATTATATTGATAATTACAATGGTGATTATTTTATTAGCATCGTATTGCTTGTTTACTGCTCGTTAATTTAAGTCTAATAGCGGCCAGTTTTTGTACATTATTAATTAATAAAACAAACTTAATGATGGCCTATGCCAATGCATGGTTTTACAATTAGTGTTGTTTGCTACAATTTGTAGTTTATTTCCTTGTGTTTATGATAGTATTTAATTAATAATTATTTTTAATAACATTCGATAAAATTATAAGCCTTAATTTATTAAAAAACTCTAAAATGCTGTACTCAGCTTAACATTGGTGATTCTTA
Organism: Magicicada septendecula; assembly: GCA_034769895.1. NCBI lineage: Eukaryota > Metazoa > Arthropoda > Insecta > Hemiptera > Cicadidae > Magicicada > Magicicada septendecula. Next base: position 404,045,306 of record CM068375.1, on the reverse strand, counting down.
TGACTAATTTGCCTTATTACAATCAAATGGCGTTACTATTCTACTTTAAAACAATTGATGCTTAAAACTAATAGGCCTACATGTTATCGTCTTTTATTACATGTTTGGTGATATAACACCCTTTATATTTTACAATTCAGTAAATTTGCTATACACAGTATAGTCATGGCTCTGTAGTCCAAATGTCTTGTCTATTTGATAATACTTTCTTATGTTTTTACATTCACTTTAATATTAATTATATTTTAACTTGTTTACATCAGTCCCTTCTTTATACATTGTATATGGATTGTCATATGTTTTATGACTTATTATGTCATCATTCTTCTATTTAGTATAGGCATTTTGCTGTCTGGCACAGATTCCTGACTAATCATATTTTTTTCTGCTCAAATACAATAATATTAGTTGGTATATGACTCTTAGTCATTAGTCAGTTCTATTACCATACTTTTTATTACAATTTGATCTACTTTACTTTCTCTTTTGTAACTCTATTATTATTTCAGATTTACAATTAGGTTCCCTTCATATCATACTCTAATATATAGTTTCATAAAATTAACATGTTTACAATATTCTTAGAACATAACGTTCTTCACATTACTTGTCTCTTTATATGTTATTTATTCATAAACAATATAACATCTATACATTCAGCATTTTTATCTTTAATCAGTGATTATACTGCTTTGGCCTACCTTTCCTTCAAGGTTAGGTTATTCATTCTTAGTTATACTTGATTAATCTTACTTTATATTTTTAATTTTCATTGTTTATCAGTTATTTCATTTAATACATATAATTAAGATCATTAATCTTTAATTTATTCCTTATAATAACTATTCTTATTTCATGGCTCAACTGTCATGCTTGTCACCTGACTTTTATGTTATTTTCAAATATAAGTCATTTTACATATTATTCATTTATGATATTTTCATTGTCATATCTTATATATTTTCACTTCACTAACCTATTGGGTAACTAGTATTTGTCAAAGTCATAGTCTGTTTGCCAATTTATTTAATGGGTTGTCTTATAATGCTGCTTGTAGACTTCCTACGGTTCATGGTTTGTTACTAATATTCTTCATTTGTTCATAGCTCATAGATTTATTTAATATCATTCTTTCTTTTCGTTTTAATTGTTTCCATTAATCCACAATCTTTAACTAATTTTATATTTTTCATGAGTGTATTTGTATGGAACATTTTGTGATGTTACAATATATAAAACTCAGAGTTTGAGGATTTGTGGGTGCTTGCACAGGTAACCTTTGTCACAAGGTGAAAAATACTGTCTAACTTGGAATTTGATATTTTTCGCCGTTCGTACGATTTAGGCCCTTTTAATTTATGCCTTTTCGTTGACGCGTATAAAGATGTCAAAAACATCATGGAGACCAGAATTAATTACCATAGTAACAAGTAAATAAACAAAAGCTATTTAGCACCATCGGAACATTTATTCATTCCTGCAGTACATTTTCTATGTTTTATATAATATGCGATTGTATCGATATATCACGATGTGGAAAAGAAGAAGTGTACTAATTATAAATTGTCCTATTACTTAATGCAAAGAGAAAATGCGTGTTGTTTTCATTTGTGACGTTAGGTGACAACGGTTTTTGGTTTAGTGCTGAAATAAATAAAAGCCTTGGTTGAGGAAAACAAACATTTAATGTATTATACAATGCTTCTAACACAGTAACACTTAAAATAAAGAATTTAGCGTTTTTGATTTAACAGGTACTTTATAAATATCTCCAAAGGCTTTATAAACGGGTACTTTTAAATCTCCAAAGGCTGTTGGACCAACATAATAATTTAGTACAAGTTAAAATAGTACAAGTGTTGAAAACAGCTTTGGAGAGAATTTGAGTAATGAGCACAAAAAACGTTGTTACACGAGCTGACAGAACGCCATATAGACACAGACAATAAAAACTGTACGTATTAATTTACTTATTAAAAGTCAAATATTCGCGTGCGAAGCCGCGGGTAACAGCTAGTTAGTTTATATTATAAACTGTACTTTCCTTTAGTTGCCGTCTTAAAAAGGGCGATCCGTCTTTTTCAAACTTTCGACTTAGTTGTCCGATTAGTGGCGGATTATCCATAACGCTATGGGATGCTGTAGCACCGGGCACCAAGGCCTCAGCTGTCATAGGGGGCGCTAAACCACAAAAACCTTTTGAATATAATAAATGTGAAAAGAAAACAAATAACTTTGTGCCACGAGTAAAATTGCAAGAAAGAGGTTTTTTTTCAAATCGTTCGAATGAAAATGATAGATTCCTGGATACCACAGTTTGTCCGCTCAAAGTATTAAACTGAATTATTAATTGTAAAGTGATTGACGTATTTCCGAACATATATACATTGCTTGTCGTCTTTCTTTTGACGATTCAAGTAGCTAACTGCGAATCTGAAAGATCATTTTCCGTATTAAAACGCATTAAAGATATGTTGAGTTCATCTATGGGAGATGAGAGATTATCTTCGTTAGCAAGGTTAAATATCGAAAGCGAGATAGATTGAATCGCTTGATAACTTCAAGACTAGTTATAGCCAAAATTAACTAAAATGAATATATATTGAATGGCGGTAAGTATTTTATTTTATTTTATTTATTTTTTTTTTAGGCGATTTAATTACGGCTGGCGCCGCCTCTCGCATCCTAGCTTCCACTGGCGCCGGTCTAAACAGTCATGTTCTGTAAGTCCTCTTGCATTCATTGCATCTTCGACGTCCATTTTCCATGAATGTTTAGGTCTTCCTTTTTTTCTTCTAGAGGGTGGAGTCCATTCCCATACCTTCCTTGGCCATATCTAATCCGACATTCTTTTTAGGTGTCCAAACCAATTCAGTCTACTTGCTTCTATAATGTCAAGGTGGATCCCCATCGCTTGTCTTATCTCCACATTTCTCACTCTACCTAGTCTTGTTAGTCTACAGCATCTCCGCCAGTATCCATCTCCATAGCTCTTATTATCCATTTATTTCTTTTATTAATTTCCCACAGTTCTGCCCCATATAGGCCTGTTCTTTCGACTATAATTTTATACATTCTGATTTTATTGTTTTTTTGTTATTCGTGGACTCCAAAGCAGACTGTTTAATTGTTTTGTTACTGCCTTAGCTTGTCCTATTCTTACTTTTATTTCTTGGTTGCTGTCACCAAAATACTTGAAGTTTTTAAAATTTTTTATCACTTTTGTTTCTAGTTCTAGGTCTTGACCTTCACTGCCTACTAAAAGGTACTCAGTTTTTGAGGTATTTATTTTGAGACCCCATTTCGCATATTCTTCTGGTAGTTTCCTAAGCATATAACTTATAACAATTTCGTCTTCTGCAATTACAGCCTGATCGTCTGCAAAGTGTATTGTAACATCTTGTCATTTCCAACTGGTACACCCATATTACGGCATTTTTCCTCCATGATGTTAGGGCTTCATTTATATAGATCGTAAACAAAGTCGGAGCTGTGCAACAACCCTGTTTCAAGCCCTTACTAATACTTATCTTGCTGGATATCCTTTTCCCTATTTTAACTTGAGCTCTCATATCTTTATATAGTTGTTTAGTTGCTTTTATATACTTACTACTTATTACTTGATTCTGCATAGCACTCCATAATATTGCAGGCGGCACGCTGTCATATGCTTTAGTTAAATCGATAAATACAATATGGGTAGGTTGTGAGCCATCCTTTTCTCCGCAACTTGTTTGAGTGTAAAAAAAAGTATTTTCGTACCACAAGAAATATCAGACGCTTGCATAGAGTAGAAATACGCAAAACCGCTGATGGGTGTAGGAAACAACTCGGTGCTATAAGTCACATGGCAAATAGGGCGGCGGTGCGATACGGAGCTTTCCGTTTATGGAACTCAAGGTATGTGTGTTACGGGCGTCAAGGTTACACAAAGGTCGCGAACCGTACGTCCCATTGAACTTTACTATGATTAATGTCGTCTAAATCCTTTACTAGTTTCTCGTAGACGAATAGTGACGTGGTTTCATAAATATACGTAATCTTTACCGATTCGTTAAATGAAGATTGTATTACCATACTGAACTCGAACTAAATCGTAAAACGCGGTACTGTTGGCTGTTAGACACAGACTGCGAACACTGAGACCTGATTAATTACGTCTATACAGTCAACTTGCGGGTTACGAGAGAGATGCAATCCCTGATTAATCCAAAAGCCACGAATAACTCCCCCCCCGAATATCTCCCAATAATTATGTACACATGATACTACCGTTTATTTGAACGTAACTTTAATCTATGTATATAAAACTCAAAGTCTGAGTATTTCTTTGTACTGAATACAAATCCACACCGTTACACCGATTGCCACCAAGTTTTGCGCAGGTAACCTTTAATACAAGGCGAGAAACACTCTCTAACTTGGAATTTGATATGTTGCCCCGTTCGCACGATTTAGGCCCTTTTAATTATGCCCTTTTGTAGACGCGTATAAAGATGTCAACAGTACCATGGAGACCAGAATTAATTACCAGTAATAATTACAAGTAAATAAACAGATGCTATTTAGCGCATCGGAACTGTACCTTTATCCGTTCCTGCAGTACATTTTCAAGGTTTTTAATATGCGATTGTATCGATATATTACCATTTGTGGAAAAGAAGAAGTGTACTAATTGTAAATATTGTCCTATTTCTTAATGCAAGTCGACTACGCAAAGCGAAAATACGTGTTGTTTTCATTTGTGAGGTTAGATGACAACGGTTTTTTGTTTTTAGTTTACTGCTGAAATAAATAAAAGGCCATGGTTGAGGAAAACGTAACGTTTAATGTGTTATACAATGCTTCTAACACAGTAACACTAAAAATAAAGTACCTAACGTTTTTGATTTAACTTGTTTTTTTACATCCTGAAATCTATCCCATTAAAGTAAACGGTAATAACATGCAAAAAATAAATACACGTTACTGAAACATTGTGTAGAAGGTACTGAATGAATTGATTTTCCCATATTTCATATTTACTTATACTTGTACAAAATACAAAATACTTTTAATGCAATGGATAGATGGAGCGTAATACACACTGTTAAAACGAAATTATAGTGAACAGTCCTATATTAGTATACAAAATAAAGTACAGGGGAACCTCACTAATTCGTCACCACTAATACTGGTCTCCCTCTGTAATTCGTCGCACACTGAATCTTTTTTTCTTTATTAACAAGCGAGTAACATAGACGCTCTAATTATAGCCGGGGTAAACGAGAAACGTCCTGATTGTGGCCGGGGTTTTAATAATACCCAGGAGAACGGATTGCGCAAGGTATTGGTTCCGAGAATGGATGTACAGACGGGACAATAAGTTTTGTGTTGTGTTGTTACAGCGTAAAACGTTTCCGAAAATACCGTCAGATTGCTGACGCCTGACAAAGTATTCCGGAAAACACTGTAAAATCTACCTGCAATGTTATTCTAAAATCTGAATTACAACCAGCGTCTACAGAACCAGAAGGTCTTGACTCCACATAGGAATTGTCAGATTTCTGCCAATCCCTACCAGCATGAAGACGACGTCAAATATTGGTGTGGAATAGACTTACCGGATATAGGCTACGAAATGTTTAGTGATGATGAAATTGTTTCATACGTATCCTCAGAACCTACACTAGCTTATGATGAAGATGACCAGTCAATAAAACCAGCCAATCTCTCATAAGGAGGCCACTCAATGTCTTGACTACAACAATCAAGTGGTACGAAGGCCAAGATGAAGCAGAACTGCCTAAAATAATTTCACTGCACCAAATACATAATTTGGCTACATTGTTAGTGTTGTAATAAAACATTTTGTATTGTCGTCAATGGGTTTGTTTCTTACTCCCTCACTAATTTGTCTATTTCACTAATTCGTCACCCCTTCGGTCCTGTAGGTGACTAATTAGTGAGGTTCTAATGTATTTTGTATATATACAAAGTACACTTAAAAGTATTAGAACAATATGTAGATTTTAATTTGTTTAAAATATCGGTCGCCGATTTTGTTTTATTTAGTGCAATTCCTTTCTCGCACGCAATTTTCTCTAAATTAATTTATCTGTTAACTGACTGTTCTTCGCTTCTTCTAGATACTTGAGAGAAGTCATTACTGTTCTTCAGAGAGTCTCGTTGCAATATCTCTCTTCTTTCTACCACATTAGCTTTCAAGTATTTTCGTACTACTTTAAACTCGCTTCCATGCATTTTAAATTGTGCTGGTCTACCATGGTTATTATTTCGGATATTTGAGAATTGGCTGTCTATTTGTTAGTTTATTTCTAAATATTTTTCACTGTTTCAGTTGTATCCATCATTCTCTGTAGGCAAAGGTAATTGTAAAATATGAGACGGATTTTTATGGAGTGGAATGTATGTTTAAAAATGTGTATGTATGCCCTAAACATTAAAACTAACATACTGATTAAAGAACAGGTTCAAATAAAACAAAACAATATGCCGTATTATTAACTTTCGGGTGAATAACAATTCTTCCAATGAACAAAAATGTAAAAAGTAAAGTTTCAAAATTAACCGTCAAAACAGCTGATTACATAAATAAATATTACAGAATAGAAATAATTTTAAATCGCGTATTCGGTGAAATATTCGGCCTTTAATGATACAGATACAAGATAATACAGGGAATGGTGTGATAGACGGTACAATTTTATACTTACAGAAGAAATTATTCTTGTGATAATTTCATAAATAACTGAAAATATTTGTCCATTAAACGCATAGTGTTTTCACTTCAGTAAATGGGTTTTATTTTATCCAGTAAGATAATTTAAATAGGTCGGTATAGTATGCCTATATCATTGTGAGAATCTAACGTACTTTGTAAGTTTCTAACGTACCGTATAACATAAATGACAAGAAGTTCACTCTCTATGGGGTTGTGTGCGAGCGCCGTGTCCACTAAAATTAAAACAGTAGGGACACTTAATCTGAGTTTACGCGCGCGCGTGTACGTTTGCCTACCTTGAGTATGGGACGTAGAAATTATTAAGTGTATACAAACCGTTCGCGATGTTTTGAAGAGAGCGGCAGGTGTTGTCATTCCTTTTTTAATTAACTGACATCATAGGTTCTTAGTAAGCAGGACGCTGTGACGTCATACACAAATGTAGAAAACTGTATATACGTATAGCATTTGAATAATTGGACGTACCTTGAAGTGGCGGGAAGAATACACTAAATAGTATAAAAAAATCTGTGCAACTCCTACTACATTGGGAGTAAACACCGGTCACGTACAAGTTTAGATTTTGTAATGATGTCTACGTGACTACACAGATAATTCGCAAGATTAGATCTGTGAGTTACTGTATGTTTAGAAATTACTGTCAACCTATATTCAACTTGAAAATGAACTCATACTAGATTAAATACAGTACAAACAGACGTGCTGATTTTTTCAGTACAGTACTGAATTTAAAGGCTCTGTAGTGATTTAAAATTTATACTGAATATTGTACTGATTTTAAGAAAAACAGCTCAAAATGTACTGTAGTATTAACATCAGTATATTACTAAATTAGAAAATTAATTAAAAAAATATGATGAAAGTAATTGAATATCTTTTATGTATTCCTGGTGCAAATGTACCAGTTGAAAGATTATTTTCAGTAATGAATAAAATTTGTACAACTGAAAAAAGTCAATTACGATTAGATACTTTCAAGCACCTATTAATTGTAAAGTACAATATCACTGCCAACTGTTGTCAGTTTTACAAAGAAGAATTTTAATTTTAAATCATGAAGAATTACTGACGGCGATTTCTTCTTCAAACGAATATATGTAACCATTGTTTGAGATTTATTACTGTATAGATTAGGTACTTAGATTTACATAATAAGGAATCGTATTTACTCGTAATAATAAAATGATTCACTTTTTCTAATTTCGTAAAAATATTCGTATTTATACAGAATATATTGTAAATTACGTGTTTCTCATTAATAAAATAATTAAATTAAAACGTAGTATTACATTTCATTGCAGTTGACAAATAGCTGTATCCTTTTTGCGCTTTACTAAGAAATGTACTGAATCTGTCTGCAGAAAATCTGGTCAGTTTATACAAAATGCATGGGAGAGCAAAATTCTGAGGAATATATATATATATATATATATATATATATATATATATATGTACCAGTGAAAGATAGTGGTATATATACTATTTCCGTGCTTAGTTCAATCCTGATGTAAACAAACCCACGTGGCAAATCTGAAACTCTATTGGTCAGGGGCGTTGACACTGTTCACACAGTAATGTATTACGCGCATGTGCAGAATGTCTGTATAGTCATATAGTAGTTATCTTACCACTTAAATCGGACCATATCGTTTTAAGACTTCCTCCTTATTACTGTATTCTGAATACCATTGAATTAATATGGTGCTAGTTGAAATTATATGTTGCCTGTCACAATACAATATATATATATATATATATATATATATATATATATATATATAAGCTTCCTGATATAAAACAATTCATTGAGAAGGGGATAAAAGGATAAAAGACACAACGGCGGACATGTGGCGTCACTGTATCGAGCATGTAATCAAGGAAGAAAATAAACCCTGGGAACTGGCCCACAATACTGACAGGTTTATCAATAATAACGCTGACTCAAGTGATGATACATGTTCCGACACAGATATGGAAGGGACTGAATTACTCTCTTATAGCAACTGATAATATACAGTACACTGGTAATTAATAACGCTTCTATTTTCGTTTTAAATAATCTTTACTTTTTTGTTTTGTTACCATTATTAAACGGTTAATAAAAAGAGCCATTAACTGGTGTTATAAGACATTTCACTGTCGGTCTGACACAGTCACACAAATGTAAACCTTTAGTCAGGACATTTTACATGTGTTTATACAGTATCAATATTATATGCACCTTGTGTGTACTCCTTCTGCCAGAGTGACACGCCTTTAATTCAAGCAGCAAATAGCGTTTCAGATGTACCACGCCTGTTTGTTTACATCAGGATTAAACTAAGAACGGAAACAGTATAGATAATAAGCGAAACCAGGAACTAATAAACGTGCTTAACAGACCGAGTAAAACAAGAGTGATTAAAAATAAAAGGATGAGCAGTTATGGAGATGTGTGGCTAAGAGTAGAAGTGAAGCTATAAAAACGAACACCATTTAAACAGACAGATTTTTCTAGCAGCGTTGCATCGTCGAAAATATAGTGAAAGGCGGCGCGGAAAACTGATGCCTTCTTGGCAATTACGTAATTGTTTTTGCCAGTATTTTTTATAAACGCAGAGCGACAAGGTCAGGATAGTCTGTTATCGTGTTTAGTGCGAGTCGTATTTTAGTGACGCTCCTCTGTATTTATTTGTTACAATTACGTCATTGTAACTTTATTGATAAACCGTTCAGAGTAAATAAGGGATTACGACAGGGCTGTTGCATTTACCCCACACTTTTCAAAAGCTGTAGTCCATTGGAAGAAAAAATGCAAAGGGATGACATATGAAATTGAAATTGACGATAACATATGCAGTTTGCAGACGATCAAGTGATATGTGCAGATGAAAAAGAAGACCTGGAATATATGACACGCAAACTGAAGGAAGAGTGTGAAAAATGGGGATTACTGACGAACATAGAAAAACGCAGTATCTGTTTGTCGGAGAAAAACAGATTTAATGTTAGAAAACAACGAACGTATAAAAAATGCAACAGCTACAAATACTTAGGTATAAACTTTAATGAAGAAGGAACAGATGATGTTGAAATAAAATCAAGAATGAACAAACTAAAATAAATCATTAGATCATTGAATGGGATTCTATGAAGCACAGAAATCAGAAAAGATAGGAAGAAAAGAATATACGACAGTATGATTAAAAGGACGTTGATGTACGGATTCGAAACATGGAGAATAAAAGAACAGGTAAAAAGAAAGTTAGAAGCTACAGAAATGGATGTTTTGAGACGAGCTGCTAGAGCGAATACGAAATGAAACGATCAAAGAAGAAATGGACATACAAAAGACAACCATCGACTGCATTCAAGAAAAACAACTAATCTGGTACGGACACGTACAAAGAATGGGGAAGACGACCGACTGTCGACTATTGAGATGGATACCTAGAGGTCATAAGAAGATCAATGAGCGATAGAGGACTAAACGACGAAAACTGCAACGACAGACAGCAATGTAGATTAGGCTAGTAATTAAAAAAATCTATTGATTCTTGACTCTTGTGTATAACGCTTATTGGATGTCTGTATAACATAAGAAAAAAAAACACCAACTGTTAATTTTCCTGGAGTTTAATAATGTATTATGGTGTACTAAACATCGCTATCCTTCGTACGAGTAGTTTATTGATTAGGCAGTAACTTTCGGAACACCAGATTCCCGGCAATGACAGTAAAACACGCATCAAAGATAGGAGTCGTTTCGTTTCTTAATAATCAATATCTTAATAATAACAAAGAATTGCGTGTCAAGTTTTATCCAGTCTTCGTATACGAACTGTGATACATTCTTAGAGGTGTCAAACAGTTTTACAACAGCGAACCAGCTTTCATGGGTATTGGTACTCATTGTTTGTAGTTTGATCTTTTAGTTGCTTAGTTACGTAACCACACTTTCCAGTTTCAAGTTGTTGCCGTAGTTACATGGCGCATTTGCTACAGATTACGCAACTAGTATGAGAAGCGTGTTTTGTAACGGAAAAGTTCAAGAAGATCGAGGCGTCGGTCGCTACGAAATAAACATCTCTTCTCACCTACTTCACACGCTATGTACCACTTAGCCTAACGTAATACAGTACTGCTACCACTCCGCATCTAGTATGTGGACCTATAGTTGTAAAATCAGCTTGTTTATACAACGCCTACCCTTGTTTGCAAAACGCCGATTTCTTGTAGAAAAAAAGTTTGTTATGTTAATTAGACTGACAATTGTTAGCGTTTTGCAAAATGGCCAAAGATTTTCGGTCTTATTGTAACAAAAGTATATGACTACAGAAGGGTAGCTCACACTTCAGCCTTCTGGTAAAAAGAAAGTTTCATCACTCAGCGTTTTGAAATTATTACAGAATCTGGTAATTATTTCAAAACTTGCTAGAGTCCTCTGCCTGACTGTAACAAGGTGTGCAAATTTAACCGTAACATTATTGCGTTTAAGTTCTAAAACGCACTTTTATAAAGTTTTATATTAGCACGATCTAAGCTGGAAAGCAGCATCAACCAATTGCTTCTTGGATCCGCCCCTGATGCCGTCGAGACTGGGACGTTGCAATTGTTTATGCGTTCTGTTGTCTTCATTATGTCATCAGTCATAAACTCGTGCCCTTTCTGTTCGTCAAACTTTGTTTCATCTGGTCCTAGTGATTAGTGTCCTTCGTAATGTGTATGCTAAAGCTCTTTGTTTTTCACTTATAAGCGTACCTATATAGCTATATATATATTTGCTCCATGCGTTTCTGATGAGATTTTTAACGCGTTCTGTTCTTGTTGACTCATAAGAATTTGAATTCATTAGTCATACCAGCGGTTTTGTGGCGCTCCTTCTTTCACTACACAGCCCAACGTGAGCCCGGGCTTCCAACACCAATCTTCTCCAAAGTCTCCTGTCCATTGCCATCTCAGTGTAACCCCTCACATCCAACATCCATTCTTCTGAGATCTTCTAGCACATTATCCAACCATCTTATCTTAGGTCGGCTCCTCTTTCTGCTTTTATAGACTTGTGCCCTCAAGATTTTCTGTAGCATGCGCTCATCGTCCATCTACTCTAAGTGACCTAGCCATTGTGTTCGTAGAGCCTTATGAATCTTACGATGTCCTCATGATTCAATAGCTATGATACGTCTTAGTTATTTCTTATTCTTCATTCATCGTCTTCTTTAACCGGGTCATAAGCCCGTCTTACGACCTTTCTTTCAAATCTTCTTAGTGTTACTTGTTCCTTTTTTGTCAATGTCCATGTCTCGCCTCCATAAGTAACAATCGATCTGATAAGTATCTTATATTTTTTTATTTTTGTGTTGCGACTAATGAGTTTGCTTCTCATTATGTCTCGCTCCTTATTTTGTCATATGCTTTAATTTTTCCTTTCGAATTACAGAGGTTCTGTTTCTCTCCGAATTCTTGTTACGCCCACCTCTGTGTGTTGAATTGTGGAACCTTGTCCAATTTAAAAATATAGGATATTTGATTGTCTGAAATATAAATAAATTAAATTCTTAGTATGTGAATAGTTCTTCAAATATTAAATACTACTGCAAGTAAAATTTATTATTGTACTAGCGAGTACCCGGCATGCGTTGCAATGCCACTCAAAGAAAGAAAGTGTTTGTATATATATAATATATAAAGACTTCGTTCGCGTGGTCTTCAATTTAATGCGATAATATATTTAGAACAGAATCTATTCCACTGGGTTGCCATAGTAACCAGATCTAATAAGTTAGTTTTTTAAGACTCCAAAGGACCCCCCAGAGGATCGTATCGAAACAAAACACCTGTCCTATGTTGGTTCTCCCGTTGCGTAAAATATTTGTGCCAAGTTTGGTTGAAATCGGTCCAGTGGTTTAGGAGGAGATGTGGAAGACCCCAAAGGACCCCCCGAAGTATCATATCGAAAAAACACATATCCTATGTTGGTTCTCCCGTTGCGTAAAATATTTGTGCCAAGTTTGGTTGAAATCGGTCCAGTGGTTTAGGAGGAGATGTGGAAGACCCCAAAGAACCCCCAAAAGAACCCCATTGAAAAAACACCTATCCTATGTTGGTTCTCCCTTTGCGTAAAATATTTGTGCCAAGTTTGGTTGAAATCGGTCCAGTGGTTTAGGAGGAGATGTGGAAGACCCCAAAGGACCCCCCAATGGACCCCGTCGAAAAAAACACCGATCCTATGTTGGTTCTCCCGTTGCGTAAAATATTTGTGCCAAGTTTGGTTGAAATCGGTCCAGTGGTTTAGGAGGAGATGTGAAAGACCCCAAAGGACCCCCCAAATGACCCCATCGAAAAAACACCTACCCTATGTTGGTTATCCCGTTGCATAAAATATTTGTGCCAAGTTTGGTTGAAATCGGTGCAGTGGTTTAGGAGGAGATGTGGAAGACCCCAAGAACCCCCCAAAGGACCCCATCAAAAAAAATTCATAAACCTTCGCGGGCGTGCGCACAACAACTCACCGAAGTTTCATCGCAATCGGATGAATGGTATAGGAACGCATACGGGACAAAGAAAGAAAGAAACAAACATTCATTTTTATAGATATAGATTGTCAGATATTAAGAATATACATAATAGAATGTCCGGATTGCAATAAATTTTACATAGACCAGACAAAGAAAAAAACACTGATAGTTTCCTTCAACACTGCAATGCATTTTTAAAAGCAGATATTTACAAATCTAATTTAACCACACATTATATAAGCAATAATTATCAATATAAACATCATTTCTCGACATTCAAAATATGAAGTTAATTAAAAGTATACAAAAAGGTTAAAAAGTGAATATTTGGAAAATTGAATATTTTCAAACACAATAACAATAATTTACTAATTAAAGAACAAACTCAAATAAAAACAAATGAAGATGAATTATTTAAAATTATAAATTTATTAAAATAAATTAAATATAAACATAAAATATTGCTAATGTAACCTTCAAACCGCTGATTAAGTAAATAAACATTAAAACAATAGATAAGTTCAAATTAAATTAAATCGAAAACTTCTTTTATATTAAATTCGATTATTAGTTATTTTTTATATTGAAGTCGAATCAGTTCGATTATTTGTTAATTCATTTATAAACTCTCATGATACCTACGTATAATCAGTGAAACGTACTTCAGATGAATCACGGATGTGCAGTAAGCTATGAGGGTGAATACGATATAAAAGAGAAGATAAATAAGTTTAGGAATATTTGTTGAACGATTCATAGAAATCTTAGAAACAAAACAAGATACAGCACAAGGATTCAGCGTGCTGAAATGCAGTTTCTTCCAAGTACAGTACTTTAAACTATACATTGCAAGATACAATAAGGAATGAGGATATCAGAGCAGAACTCGTAGTAGAGGACATAAATGAAATTATTTCAGCTTACAGAAGACAACGGTGGGATCATGTGCAAAGGATGACAGAGGATCGATTGCCGAAAGCGGCACTGAACTATAAAGCCCCTGGTAGCAGAGACGTGGGTCGTCCGAGGAAGAGGTAGGTGTGGAAACAAGTTTATATTCTAATCCTTGAAGTGAAGAAGTAGTAGTATTTCATATTTGAAGAACTATTCATAGTATAGAAAACTTGCAAGAAATATTGAATAGTTACGTACGAAATAAATTATAATTGAATTCGTAACGGATATGAGAGGAGCGGTGTGAGAAAATGCAAGTTCATGTTTTACACCAGCGTGTGGTTTTCGGTCGAGCGCACAGTTTAGTTTTCGCTAGCTGCGTATACACACGCACACACGTTACTTTTACTTTAGTTGCAAGTCAACGACATAAACTTTCGTCGTCGGATCCACACGTTGAAGGTCGCGACGCAGAAAGCGTAACTGTGTTGTATGTACATACGTATTATACGACCAGAACGTTGCTTCTTCAGTGCATCCGGCCATCGGCGATATAATTAGTCAGCTAAACTGGGCTATGAAATTAACGCAATTATGAGCAATACCGCTCGACTGCAAGAAGGCTAAACAGAACTTTAGTGATTTTGTACAGAACGCTTTTTTTCTGTAAATGAAGTTACCGTAACGCATTGGTTAGCATATCGACCTCAAAGGATAAATTATGTGCATCTATATTAAGAACACGGTTGAATGCAATGCTTCAGAGACCCAGAAACGGTTTCAGGAAGGGCAGATCATGTTTACGTTGCATCAGTGGCGGCTGCTGGTTCCAGATTTTGGTGGTTGCAGTAGTTGGTTGAGTGGATGGGAGATGGGTTAAAAGAGATTGGATTATCGTAATCACAGTTTGATAATAGTAAATTATTACCGGTACTATAATTTTATAACCTCAAACAACGGATAACGTTTACCTTAAACCAACGTAAACATTAAACCTGACGCAACTTAAAAATCAAGAAGGCTGTACTAATTTCATACACAAAGTTGCGCTACAGCGCTACTAGAGGAGCGCTACAGAAACTTTGCACCACCAACCTTGCATCGGGAACATAGGACGATTGTGAAGTCCCATATGTTTGTGTAGTAAGCTCTGCCGTTTACTGTTGAAGTTGGAAGCAGCCTACAACCACCAGCCTGCGCGCCACATTTGAATTGTACGCGAACATTGCCGCGTAGAATCTGATACGCTCTCCGTTGAAATTTTGTGTTTAGGTGCTTAATGTTTTCATATATTATTTTATAGTTTAGTTATTCTATATTGGTGGTTGTCCAACCCTGCAACCATATCACCACCCGCCACTGGGTTGCATATTTACAATAGCCCAGCTCATTGAAAAGCGTAGAGAGTATCAGCTACCCACATACATAGCATTCGTCGACTTCGAGAAGGCGTTTGACAGAGCGAATCGCAGCTAACTATGGGCAATAATAGCAAGGTAAAGGATCCCACAACATCTAATTAGAGCTATACAGTCTTTATGTGGAGAATAATATCTTAATTCAAGCAGGGAAACCGAGAACAGCTCCTAGAGTTGGCCTGATCAATTGCCGTATACGACAAGGGTGTGGATTATCACTTTCTCTTTTTAATTTATATACTGACGATATCATACAAAACTGGCCGATGTGTCTTCCGGAGCATTTTATGATTGACACTTTGTTGTTTGCGGACGATCAGGCTATTCTGTCGGACTCGGAAAACAGTTTGCAGATGGGTATAAATTTGTTAAATCGAATCTGTAAAGACTCTGGATTACAAATATCCACACTTAAAACCAAGGTGATGGCTTTTCATGGAACTGATCCCGTACGGGCAAAATTGTTATAGATGGTACTGTCCTGGAACAAGTCAGCAATTGTTATAGATGGTACTGTCCTGGAACAAGCCAGCAATTGTTATAGATGGTACTGTCCTGGAACAAGTCAGCAATTGTTATAGATGGTACTGTCCTGGAACAAGTCAGCAATTGTTATAGATGGTACTGCCCTGGAACAAGTCAGCAATTGTTATAGATGGTACTGCCCTGGAACAAGTCAGCAATTGTTATAGATGGTACTGCCCTGGAACAAGTCAGCAATTGTTATAGATGGTACTGCCCTGGAACAAGTCAGCAATTGTTATAGATGGTACTGTCCTGGAACAAGTCAGCAATTGTTATAGATGGTACTGTCCTGGAACAAGTCAGCAATTGTTATAGATGGTACTGCCCTGGAACAAGTCAGCAATTGTTATAGATGGTACTGCCCTGGAACAAGTCAGCAATTGTTATAGATGGTACTGCCCTGGAACAAGTCAGCAATTGTTATAGATGGTACTGTCCTGGAACAAGTCAGCAATTGTTATAGATGGTACTGCCCTGGAACAAATCAGCAATTGTTATAGATGGTACTGTCCTGGAACAAGTCAGCAATTTTTAAAAAAATACCTGAGCTACAGTGTGTCTTATAATGCAAGCAACGACGTTGTGAATAAGTTGGATAAGTTCAACCTTATGTGCGGCACCATTAGGCGAACCATTAAGTCAGCAAGTAAAGAAACACGCCTAAAATTCTACAAGATACTGGTCCTTCCCACACTTCTTTACAGGTCTGAGAATTTGACTTTAACGAAAGGCCATTACTTTGAACAGTCCGGTGCCCAACGCCAGGTTGTTGATGTAGAGGATCGGTTTATTGTCGTCGGGTCCGGGCATCGGCTCTTCCCCGTACACACTCATCAAGTAGTGGATATAGTAAAAGATGAGATTCGAATACCGACATCGGTCCCACACGACAAACGCCTCCTTCGTGTCGCACAGAGGTTGAAACATTATGTACTCTAACGCGCGTAACGGATCGTAATTATAATTCGACCCACTGGTGATGTCCGGACAGTGTATATTTATTTTCATGTACATACGGTTCATGGAACTAGCCAACGTGCTTTTACCGGTCCCGTTCATGCCGTCTATGCTTATGCTGCGGTAGTCTCTCCAGTTGTTCAGCTTGTCGAGAATTTGGGCCGGCGTTGGACGGCAGTGTTGTCGTTTGACCCGTTTGGAGAGCGCATTGTACTGACACACAGGCCACGGCGGATTTATAGTTAACTATTCTTCTTTTGCCGTACCACGATATGTCGGTCTTGCTCTTGTTTTCAGTCTCGGCTGTGGCGTTTGATGACGATAGCGATGGGGATGATGCAGTAATGCTACTGAACGATGACGAACGATCGGATATATTACCTTCTAGCGTGTCTGCGACGGGAACGGTGGGTTGCGGTACTGTGTTAGCAACGAGATCCATGTTTGTGGCTGGCGATACAGTTCACTATACATTCGGTACAATATAGTAAACGAGCAATGGAGTTGTACAAGAACGCATACTCCAAGCGGCTGAAATGAGATTTCTCAGGCGCGTGGCGCAGTATACTCTCCATGATCATAGAAGAAACACAAATATGCGGTAGGAACGAATATTATGAATATACTCGACCGGATTGCCCAGTATCGGCTGAATTGGTGGGAACATCATTGCCCAATAGATGACTGCCGCATCCCCAAACAACTGTGGAACTATAAACCGAAGGGACGGAGAGGTGTGGGACATCCGAAGAAGCGCTAGAGAGACCAGCTCTAATGTTTGGCTGTTTGAGACCGGAACAAACCATCCTTGGTTTAACGCTTACAGATGATGTTCTCCTATATGAGATTGAAACATGTAGAACGACGCGGTACGTAATCGTCGTAGCATAGGTCGGACAAAAGGGCATTCTAAACGCGTTAGATAATTAGCAGGTGCGTTGTAATGGTATTTTACAATTTTAAAAGAAAATTTTATGGGAAGTCGTGGTTTAACAAACACGTATATAGAAGAAGGTGCGGAAGTAAACGGTAAATGCCTTCAGAAAGCCTCTGCGTCCGCGTCCATGGTGAATACCGCACACAAGTCTTTTGTTGCTATATTTAAATAATTTCTTCAATTTTATGATTTTTATTTCTTATTAAACACTTGCATTTGTTTTCCTCGTGTGTTAGTTTTCGTGTCTTCTTGTCATCACTTACGCTGCGTATAGTAACGCATGTTTTTGTGATCGCAGCTTCGATTAACTAAGAATGCTCAAACGTCAAAGGTTTCATTAATAAGTTGACGAAAGAGAGACGGTGTAACTGCACACACTTTACAGCGAAAGCGCATTAGGCTACCTATAGCCTATATAGTGAAGGTCTTTTTTTATCTTGTTAGGTATTTTTTTCTCTCTTAGGGACCACATAATATCTTAATTATCACGTCACATAGGTGTTCAACATTATTTTTCTTGAAAGAAGATCTGCGCGCGTAACGTATAAAACAAAAAGGATTGAAATTTCATTATCTGAAAAGTAGGTCTACTTCTGTGCGAACGCGTTTATCGTTGACGTCACTATCCGGTTACGTGTAAATTGTTTTCACACGTTGCGTGTCAGAGATTTAGTAAATATTTCAATTAGTAAACAGAGATTTACGTATAAATTTTTTTGCAATTTTCATAAGTTTTCATGTCGTCTTATTGTTGGGTGACCAGATTTGAAAAAAGGGACCCTCCCTCTTCCCCCCCTACCTTCCGCACTACCTTGCCCACCTTCTTCTTCTTCTTCTTCTTCTTCTTCTTCTGTGCCTAGATTCCATGGATTTCCATTCTGTAATAGCTCTCGTATTTCTGGTCTTCTCCATTGTATAAATATGCCTTAGCCATCTAATTCTCTGTGACGTAATAAACTTTACTATGTTTTCGCTGTTTATTAATGTATCAAGTTCAAGATTCATGCGGATCCGCCATGTGTCATCTTGTTGTACTACTGGCCCAAAAATTCACTTCAGTATTTTCCTCTCAAATCTTTTAAGATCTTCTTCACCTTTCTTGCGCATGGTCCATGTCTCACAGCCGTAAGTCACTACTGGCCTTTTATAAATTTTAAGTTTAATGACTTAGGATCCTAGAGCGCAATAGTTCCTAGAGCGCACTGTGTTTCCCTTTGGTATCATTACTATCTTTAAAGTGGTAAAGACGCGTTACTGAGACTTTGTTTACAAGGCATATGTTCGTACGTTTCATATTTCAAACGTATACGCTAGTGCTGTGTAATTAAACTGTTTGTATGTTAAAAAAGAAAGAGTTACGCAGCTGAAACTCTTGTATACTAGCCTATGCAGCTGAAAAAATAATAAAACAGCCAAATATGCCAATTGAGATACAAATAAAATTCGTTAACTTTTTCAACCCTTGGGGAGTCCTGTTCGTCCCCCCCTCCAGTACCAATTTCCCCTGCACCAATTGCGAAAAAAATAGCCTCTACTTGAAGTTGAAATCTAAAAATTAACACTGTTTAATAAAGTAATTGAATCTGAAAAGAAATAAGTGAACATTATTTGTAATAAAAATTAAACAATATGAATTTTATAAATTACCTAGAAAGATATGATAGGCTGCTCAATATCGGACATGACTGTTCTGTAATGTACGTACCTGATCTTTCACCATGTCAATACTGAAAACAGTTGCAAATCGAACACGGTAACTTGTCTGTTCCCTTTTGTTTTCAATTAAATATGAAACTATTTTTTCAGTTCATTGTTAAAAAAACACTTTCTTTTAGGCATTATTATTGTTAAAAATACAAGTAGCCTACACTCATCACTTCCCTCACTACTCACAAAACACAACGCTACGAAACAAACGTTGATAAGCACGAGCTTTACGCTTGTGGTGCCTACTGAGGATATGTTTGTGAGCATCCCGTATCGACAGCCTATTAAAACTGACAATATAAAGATAGATGCCGTGATAATGCTAGATTAGTTATATTTTATAACTAGTAGGCCTACCGATAGAGCACGGAACAGACCGTAGTAGGTTGGTTAGGCTGTAAAACATCCCAATTGATTTTAAAATCTAATTTTGTGTACATTTTAAAAATTTTGGTGGAAGTTTAAGGCTTTCTAAAAAAATAGGACATTGTGCTTACCTTCGGTTTTTCCCTGGACAATTGGGCAAAGAGCAAAAAAAAAAGAATGATCCCGTTAAAAACGGGACCTCTGGTCATCCTATCCTGTTGAGATTTCCCTGTCATTATCGAAACAGTTTGATATCGCAATCTGGAAATTGGTTGTTTCACATATAGAAATATAATAGCCAGTTTGCAAGTCCATAAGGTTTCAAGGCCGGCTTCAGTTGTTGAGATTATTATTATTACCAGCCGGTCTGTTAGGTCGTGGTCCACAGTTGTCGTTATCGACAAACGTTTCGACCCCATGATCGGACGCCATCATCAGTGTCGCGGTGTCCGCCAATTCACGTCAGAGATGAGGTAGAGACTACGTGTTTTCCCTGAGAAGGCCCACTTATAAATACACATAGTTTGTGAGGTGAACCGGCGGACACCGTGCCAGTCTAGACACTGACGATGGTAGGGCCGAAACGTTTGTCAATAGCAACAACTGTGGACCACGGCCTAACAGCCCGGCTGGCAACAATAATACCCAGTTTATAAAGAATTCTAAAAACGTATTAACATGGCTGAAGATAATTGCATTTGTAGCCAGTAATTTTCTTGACAATCGAAGTTTGAAACGTTAGCGATTGTGCCGAATAATATACTAAATTATGTGTTTATACCGTCTAAATGATGTTTTAATTAAATGAAAGCTGTGCTGTATTTAATAGGTGAAAGTATAACGACAATTTAAAGAAACCCGATCATTAATTTGGGTATAGTGAACTTTATTGAATAGACCTATAAAACTGGTTCCGATACTTGTGCTTGACTTGCACTGCCAATAGACAGCCTATTCCGCCTTTGAAAAAAATTGTATTCACCGTTTTTGTTTTTTTACAATTTTAGATTTTTTACGTGAAAAAATGAAGTTTTAGAAAAATCTTATATATTGAAACTATAGATCTGTTGAATTCTGAATCTTTTTCTTCATGCGCACGTGATAAAGTTCTGTATCCGTAAAAAATATACCACAGTATATGATAATAGTGTACAGAACTAGATGAACTTTGGATTTACAACGTAGCAAAGGATGCAGAAAGTGTTATACGAATCAAGTAATATTGTTCAAGGAAAAATTAAAGATGAAGAGCTTATCAGGAATGATCATTTGGAATGAAGCTATGCGTAGCTGCAAGCTTAGGTGAGAAAATCTCCCGGTACAAAACGGATTGGCGGTTACATGTAGAGAGAATGGATCCAACTAGATTTTCAAGAAGAACCCTTGACTATCATCCAACGGGGAAGAGCTCCAACTCCTCCTGTGAACGTTATTCTGGCAGCCTTCTTGGTCTTCCCTTCATCTGGTGTCCAGCATCTGTTCTTTTGGGACTCTTTGGCACGCTCAATATCTCCTGCCTGTCTTAGGCGTTGCGTGATACATTCTATGATGCTGAGTTCTTTTTCTAGCTGTTGTTCGATATCATTTACTTCAAAATAAAATGTCGGTTGTTAAGAAATTAGTACTTACAATTGAAATGATTTTCAACTGATGCATACAATTTTCTGAATGCTAATTTCTCCGTACAACGATCGCGTCTCCAACATCATTTTAGCATTGTTTTCTTTAATTTGTATTTTTAAAAAGATTTCTGTGCATTTTTATCTTGTTCTGATCCGTTACGATTAAAATTTAAACTGGATATTCCTCCCCCGTATATCGGAAGTAGACTGTAATGCTCTGAAGTTGCTTAATTATAAATAATACATTTTAGGTTAGTTGTCTCCAAGTCGCGTATATTAATATAATAGACGTATTTACCAGATATCCGTCGTGCGACTTCGTTTTTCTTGTCCTTATGACGCGTTTCGGCAACGAATTGCCATCTTCAGAAAACTTAATCACTCATTAGAGATCGTTAAAAAATTAAAATATTAAAATCATTACAGTAAAAGTGCACTTTTAATATTTTAATTTTTTAACGATCTCTAATGAGTGAATAAGTTTTCTGAAGATGGCAATTCGTTGCCGAAACGCGTCATAAGGACAAGAAAAACGAAGTCGCACGACGGATATCTGGTAAATACGTCTATTATATTAATTATAAAATCCGTTATGCACAAATCATCACCACCATTATCTTCCGTTAATGTCGTTATTATTACAATCAGAATGATCACTGTTGCACACCACTATATAAAAATTATTCCGATTAGCGCTTTCAAGCTTCACAGCTCATCGTCAGATCGGGAATCATTCCCGATCTGACGATGAGCTGTGAAGCTTGAAAGCGCTAATCGGAATAATTTTTATATAGTGGTGTGCAACAGTGATCATTCTGATTGTGATTTCAACCACTAACACAAATTTCTTCATTAAACGTCGTTATTATTGTTGTCACATACCTTTCATGGTCTAGCGTGTCACCACGTACATTACAGTTCCTGCTTAGTTTAACTGCTGTTGTGGTAAGTACGCGTAGATGCAGTTTGCCGAGTGCTGTGTGAGTCTTTTTGCAGGTTGGTAATCAGTCAGCCAATTCATATAGAGAAGCTCAGTGTTTGTCAGTTTCAGTTAAGTTTTATCGCGGTAATAGGCTATAGATGATTCACCTGATCTGTGGTACAGCAGCAAAAACGGCAGGAAGGAATTTTCATTTTTGTGAGTTAAAAAATTAAATTTATAATTCGAGTGATTTTGATACAATTCATGTACTTATCGCATAACTTGTCAGTTGTTTTTAGAATTAGGGTATGATCTTGTGAAGATCAAAACTGCCCGCTCTTAAGATCCTGAAATTGTGAATTACAATACAAAAGGTTTTAACCTGAAAAAGGATAACGCAAAATATCAGTTGCAACGAAATATTATTTGCTCAGGTCCTAATTGCTGAGTGTATTTTACAATTATAATCCCTAATCTAAAATGGAAAATTTTATCTTAAAAAGAAAATCTGTTGATACGGAATAGGCCTATTCACGCAGGTCCCCGAGTGTTGCTTATATTTTACAATTATAATTTGTCAGGTTAACTAGAAAATATTATCTGAAAACTGTCAGAATTTTAATTAAGAAAGTTCTGTTAGTGGTTATAATCACAAAAACAGAATTATCACTGTTGCACACCACTATAGAAAAATTATTCCGATTAGCGCTTTCGAGCTTCACAGTGATAATTCTGTTTGTGAAAACTATAAGTTGACACCAGGGGCGTATTTACTGGGAGGACGAACGGGACCGAACCCCCCCCCTCCAGAGGATCGAAAAAGTGTACGAATTTTGTTAATCTCGTACTTTTTAGGGTGTTTTACTATTTTTTTCAGTTACTAATTTAGTATGAACGCTTGTTTAAATATAAAATAGGTTTACTACACAGCATCTGCGTATACGTTTGAAATATTAACAGGCTATAGGAATATCAATTCAGTTAATAAGTATCTTAACCTTATTTAATAACGCATATTTTTATGGTGTTATTACCGTTTACTTTAATGGGACTGATTTCAGTATGTTATCAAGCGTTTTCAGCCATTTTAAAAAGACGTAATGTTGATTAGTCGTAACATGTTTTGTGTGAAGAAGCCGACCCGACTCCGGACACCCCCAATGCCAAATTCTAGATACGCCACTGGTTGACACGAAAAATATCTGTTATTACCACAAACGTGTTTTCATATTAAAGAACCCACTCTTCCGTCAAATAGGAAAAGAACACTGTTGGATGCGGCTCTTAGAACGGTAGTATATCTCACAGGTTTCAAAAGCTTCGATTTTCCACGTTTCCAGTTGGTTTCTATACACACTCGACATTCTTTCCGCGTAATATTTGATAACTTT
This sequence comes from Magicicada septendecula, assembly GCA_034769895.1. Classification (NCBI taxonomy): domain Eukaryota; kingdom Metazoa; phylum Arthropoda; class Insecta; order Hemiptera; family Cicadidae; genus Magicicada; species Magicicada septendecula. The sequence goes on along the minus strand of CM068375.1, from coordinate 404,021,325 downwards.
TTCTTTTAAAATTCTCATATAGAATTCAGTGTGGTGGCCGGTGTGTCCTGTGGAGGGGGGGGCTCGAGACAGTCACCTGAGCCGCGCAGTCATAGCATCCCCCCTCCCCGACAATCTGATTTTTACAGCGTTTGCAAGCTGTGATGAATTTACTTGTAAGCAAAACCAGCAGAATATCTTCGAATTTACTGCACTACCTCATAGTCATTTAGATTGATCGTACCATGACGACTGGGAAATTCTAGATTGGTTTTTGTGCCTTTTAAGAAATACAATTTTGGGGTAGGTCGACCGTTTTTCAGTACTTCATTTCTCTCAAAGTCACTCAAAAGGAGAAAATGGTTTATCCAGTAGTGTTGTAATAATGCTTTTGTTCGATATTGCAATATCACTTTCATTTTCTTCTGCTAAATCCTTTTTATTCTCGTAGTACAGATCACAAACACACGCCAAGAAGAGGTCAATAATAATAATAATAATAATAATAATAATACACAAGCACAAGGAGTGCGAGAACGTCAAGATCGCGTAAAACTAACACAAATCATATTAAACCGTGCCGAGAGGCTAACTTACTCGTTGCCTCCCAGCCATGGTTACTGATGCCTTAGCTCCCCCCCCCTACATGCAGGGCATAGCTCTCACGTATCTGTAGGAGTACTACGGCGGCTGCTGAGATCCCTGCCTCTGTCTGCTGCTATTCTGCGCTATTATTGATAACGCGCGATTAGAAAGTTTTTTGTAAGTAATCAGATAATTTAAACCCAAATTGTGATTACAGATTGATTACGGGTTCAGTTACAATAAAAAAATAGAGCCTATTACTAGCTGTTTATTTGTAATGTTTTTCTAAATTACACTGGGGAGGCTTAGCCTCCCTCGCCTCCCCTGATGAACCGCCGCTGTTAGAATTACCAGAAGCAAAGATAAGCTAAGGGTGTTGATGTATCATTACTTTAGTTTCGTAAAAGCTTGTAAAGGTGGGGAACATCATGACTTTTTCTACATCGTGTGGGTTTGGGAAGCACGAATTTGTATATGTTACATTTAGTTCATTACACACTCCTCGATTTTTTGTCCCTAGATCTGCTACAGTGCCAACAACATTGTACCCTACGTCTTCCACGCAACGAATAATGTTTTTTAACAATTCAGCCGACATTTGGACATCGAAGTCATAATATATTGGCTGCTTCCAACCAGGTACAAGGCCACGAAGCATGGCAATCTGACAACTGCTGTGAGGCCCTACAACACGATCTTCCTTCTGATCGTAACTGACGTTACTATCCACGTTCATTTCGTCAAAAGAAATAACACATGGTCAGGGTGTTCACCTGGGCCTTCATGAAACACAGAACATCACGGAGTATGTCCGGCTGACGGCAATGAAACAGATGTCCATCTCTTATCTGAAACAGATAGTCCTGGCAAGCGAAAACCACTTTTATTTCTCAAAAATACGTAATATTTTCTTGATACAGCGCGTAGTCTTTTGGAAATGTATGATATCTAATATCTGTCCCATCCTTTCTTCTTGTGTATGAATTACAACCGGCTACAGCACACACAGGCACAGTAAAATAAGGATAAGAATAATATCAAACAACGGAAATAATAGCTATGTTCAACAACAACGAAAAAATCAAAATGAGACGAAACAACGTTTACCTTGCTGTCACAACACAAAACAAATACGTCTTGAAAACTAAAATCTATCGCAAAAAAATTCAACAAAAAATCAAATAATAAATAGAAAAAGAAACTGTACAAAAAACTGTACAGAAAGTACAACTAAAGTAATAGCTATATTCAACAAACAAACAAAAAAAAAACAAATGAAAAAACAACGTTTACCTCGCTGTCACAACAAAAAACATAGTGTACACGTATTAAAAACCCGAAACTATCACAACAACAAACAAAATAATTAATAGAAAATTAAGAAAGTGTAATTGAAAATAATTAAATTTTCGTAAACACCGATACAAACGTATTGGTAACCTAACACTGTTACTGTCGAAACGTTCTTGTGAAACGTAACGAGACAAAACAAACACTCAGCTCACATAAATGCACCAACAATAACTGCAGTGTTTTACCACAGAATTTAAACAATTCTGTATTACTTTTTTTTTCAAAAAAACTCCATCAACACGTATTTATTCTAAATTTGTATCGTTACAACTACGAACAAACGCATAAATTAACACCGATTAACCTCACAACTTATAACACCCATATAACAATGTAACTATACTAAGCAAGTCATATGGCGCGCGGAATTCTGCTCCTGTGGTGACGTCATGCGCAGCAGCCTGGATTCAGAACGCGTACTGCGCAACCCATTCGCCCCCCCCCCGTCTGGAACTATAAGCCGAGGTGATGGAGAGGCGTGGGACGTCCGAGGAAGCGCTGGAGTGTCCAGCTCCAATCTTTGCCTATTTAAGACCGGAACAAACCATTCTTGGTTTAATCCTTGAAGATGATGATGATGATGATGATCAAGAACTCACTTATCATTTACTAGGGTTATCATTCATTATGAATTTTGAGCGCAACTAAATATTTGAGCACAGTAGTAACTTGTTTAGAGTCCTCGCGCTATTCTTTCTCTTATTACCATCAGTCAGTAGCCTATATTTCATCATAGGATAGTAATACCAAAAGTAGGACAAACACAGGGCAGTACATTTATGGATTGAGAATCTGTCGAGTAAAGTCCTCCGTTAGACATTAAAGTAAGACTCGCCAATCGTAAAAGTCAAAATCTCTACCGTGCGTGTTCCGTGATAGGGATTACAACGTCAGAATGATTGATACGCGACAAAGCAAAACGTTTGAGATTACGCTGGTGGAGTAGTTTCGTAAATCAGAGATTATTCGGGAGTGATACGATCGTGTTATACATTTTAAAAGATAACACTGACTAAAAACACCATACAACTGCTGGATTTGTTTGTTTTTCTACCGAATATTGATAATTTACTTGTAAATTAAATTTTTTTTTGTATTTAAATAAATATAACATTGGCAAACAGGTCATGTACACATTCCAGCTCTGTTGTATTCTCTACAGACGCCTTTTTCTTATAAATGTTTCTACTTGTTTCGATCCATTGATAGTTCTTTCGCTGAGATCCAGTTCCACCAGATAGTCGGGTCGCACTGCACGTTCTTCTCGGTCGTCCTCTTCTGTTCTTTCTTGTAGGTCTTCTTGTATCCAAGATTCGCACGCGTGCAAAACGATAGTCCCTTAGGCCGGCTGCACACTGGAGCGACATTTTGTTTTGCGACAGAACCGTTTTGATGCACCGTGTTGCAAAGCATCGCTTGGGTGGAGAGACATTGGCTCACGACAAAACAATTTCTCGTCACCTGTTTTTGATCTGTCAAAGTTTGTTGTTCGTGGGTTCGTGATAGGCATTATTTTGCATCTATTTCAGTTTCAACTACACCTACACTTGCTTCCGCTTTATACTTAATAGCAATTAATAATAATAACAAATAGACAATAATACGCAAGACACAGAACGAAAGGACAATGCACACGCTTTCCACGTAGGTCTAAGTAAGTGTACTATAAACTCTCCGCCTTGTGCGGTTAGAATCTAGCGCATGCGCAGTTCAGAATGTCGCAAGCTGTTTTGTTGCGAGACATAAATTGAAGTAGTTTCGTCTGTGGTCGCGAGCGGCCTCGCGACACGTGTAGACAATATCGCAGCCAGTGTGTGACGCTTTATGGATCCTGATGGCTGTAGAATCATCTGGGACGGTTTACGCCAAAACGATTCTGTCGCGAAACAAATGTCGCTCCAGTGTGCGGCCGGTTTTACTTGCCATTATCTCCCATTGGCATAGGTTTCTGAACCACACGGATTTTCATTCTTTGCTCTTTTCTGGTGGTCTGAAGCCCCATATTCTGTTTATAAACGAACACTCATATCTAGACTGGCAAATATTTGGAACTGTAGCAGTGAGATTACAACTGAAACAATTTTGGAACATTGAACTGCATTTTGTAGAGCGTGTAATGCAACCTAGTCTACCCATTACTTTCACCTATTGTATTTTATCTGTCATGACTGAAAATGTTTAATATTAAAGTAAATCTTCTTCTGCAATAAATTAGGCCTGAATCGAAATGAGTCATTGTAAATATTACATGTTCATTCTTCTTCAGCACTACAGCCCAACGTGAGCCCTGGTCTCCATCGCCAATCTTCTCCAAAGTCTCCTGTCCATTGCCGTTTGTGTGTAACCCCTCACATCCATTCTTCTGAGGTCTTCTAACACATTATCCAACCATATTATCCTACCTCGGTCCCTCTTTCTGTTATAGACCTGTGCCATCAGAGTTTTCTTTGACATACGCTGATCTTCCATCCGCTCTAGGTAACCTAAGCATTGTATTCGTTGAGCCTTTATGAATCTTACAATGTCTTCGTAATTCGATAGCTCATCTATCTCCTGGTTATTTCTGATTATCCATTCGTCATCTTCTTTAACCGGGCCATAAATACGTCTTAATATATTTCTTTCGAAACTCCTTAGTGTTTCTTGTTCCTTTTTTATAAGGGTCCATGTCTCGCCTCCATAAGTAACAATACACGTCGATTAATAAATATTAATTGTTCCTTCAGACAGTTCATAACATTTCTTTTACCGTATATGATTATAGAAAAATGCTTGCGGATTGGGTCATTCATGGAACTCCGTGTCTTCTATTACCATTGTAATCGGGAGTTGACCGTAGTTTCAATATTATTACTTTTCAGTTACCGGCACCATTAACAGTGGTTTAGGATCACTGCACCGCCAGATAGTTTGTAGCCCATCGCTTCGCCTGAGGGGAGGGGGCGCTAAAAAGAAATCGTATCAGCCCCAACCGGACGTAAACTTCAACTACTGTCGGCCCTGTATATACGCAAGTATCGCGGGATAGGACGGGGTAGAACTCGGAGCTCGGCGACACCGAGTAGGCTTACAGTACAGCACACACAAGAGGAACATTAATTTTTGTCGGTTGCAACATGTGTTTCAATGTTAAACGAGGTCTGATTATATTACGGCTGCAACAACTGCGCTACTGTTCCTTACTTTCCACACCATAAATAAATACACACACACACACACACACACACACACACACACACACACGTATAATTTCACAGATCCTGTATATCTGTATAATCCTGTATACGTTCACTTTTATAAAAAATAAAACCGGGAGTGGTTGAAATTGGACGCTTTGATGTCAGTTGAACGAATGTGTTGACACGACTTGACATTTAAAACAGTATTAATTGATATCACGTTCTAATTAGTACATATTGGTGTCACAGTGCTTGTAGTTTTATTATCCCTTGTTCCATATTGCTTTTTATTTTGAAAGAGAAGCTGATTGTCGATATAGCAGTTAGTGTTTCTATTTCATGTAACCAACGCTGTTTCACATTCTCCCATTATAATCCTTGTTTCTTTGTGTGTGTGTTGTAGTAGGTTTTTGGGTACATCCGTGTATGTGATGTTTATATTGCCGACGTTTCGTTCCATAATCCCGGAACATTTTCAAGGCGTACTGGTGTTGTTTTAACTATGGCGCGCGTTTTATATCTTGCTTCCCTTGTGGTTTTTGCCGTGGGAGGGTTGGAGCGTGGGTGTGTGTGTTGTGGCCATATGTTGTTTGTTAATTTGTGAACTGTCAGTTAGGAATTTCCAAGTTGTCGATAATTTTGTATATTCATTTCTGTCCTTGACCATTCCCTCCCTCATCAGGTAGATCTCGATGGCTTCCCTGTACTGGCTTATCTTCTTATAGTTAGTTCGTGCCAAGATTGTTGTGTTTTTGAAATCGAAAGTTTGTCCTGTTTCTTTGCCGTGTTTCGTTAGGGATGTGTTGTCTTCTTGTTTTGCTACTGCCAATTCCTCTTCACGGACGCGTTGACGGATATTTCTCCCAGAGTGGCCGATATAAGATCGGTCGCAGTTTTTGCATAGTATTTGATATACACCTTGTCCCTCTAAGTGTATGCCGTCCTTCAGATTTTGTAGAGAGGCATTGATTTTTTTGTGCACATTGAATGTTGTTCTGATGTGATATTTCTTGAGTATTCTCCCTATTATGTCTGTTGTGGCCTTTATATATGGTAACGTTAAGCTGCTGAGGTGCTCCTGTGTTTCTTTCTCCGGTTGCATCTTCTTTGTCTTCTTTTGTTTGATGGTGTTGTTTAAATCGGATGGGGTGTATCCGTTGAAAAACAGCGTCCTCTTCAAAGTGTTCAGCTTCTGTTTCCTGTGTCCTTGTCCGTTAGGTGTAGGGCTCTGTGTGTGTCTTCACTACAGACTGTAGCTGAGCTGGGTGGTAACGGGACTGTCTATGTAAGTATCTGTTTGTGTGTGGGTTTCTGTATGTGGAAAAGCTGAGGTGACCGTCTTTCTTCTTTATGAAAAGATCAAGGAATGGAATGCCGTTGTCTGTCTCCGTTTCCATAGTGAACTCTGTTTTTGAGTGGACGCTGTTTATATGCATCAAGAACTCTGTTAATGTGTCCTTTCCGTGTGGCCATATTAGGAAGCAGTCGTCGATTTATCTAATCCACAAAGAAGGTTTTAGATGTGCTGTGTTTATTGATTTTTTTCTCGAGATTGACCATGAAGAGGTTTGCGATGACCAGCGATAACGGCGAGCCTTTGATCCTCTATCAGTGCTTTAGTGTCTTCTGTTTCACACTTATGTTCTTCTGCTTCAAGCGTCAGTGTTTTCTGCTGTTCCTGTGTTTCCAGCAGTAGTGCTTTTGGTCGTTCTTCTGTTTCCAGCATTAGCACCTTCTCTTGTTCCTCTGCTTCTTCTATAATGCATACCTGCATTTCTCATCCAGTCATTTTACTGCCTCTTCTGCTTCCCATCTTATCGTTGTTATTTTGTCATTCCTGTGTTTGCAGTAGCAGCACTTTGAAAGCTTCCATCGTCTTACTGGTACCTATTTTTAAATCAATTACCATGTACACTAATCTTCTATGAAGTGTTGTCTGCTTCCACTGTTAAATGTCCTATACCAAGTTCTGACATCAAAAGTTACAACGGTTGCGTGGATCGTCATGTTGTACAGTGGAAACAGAATAAATGATACCAGATGAAGTTGCTAATTACAACTTTAATTAATTACAATTAATAGTAAATGTATACAATTCTTCAAGCTACAGATTGTTCAACACTCAGCAGTGTAACAAACAGTAAATGTCACCTTATAAATAGTGTCACACTAAATAATACAGAGGAATCATTTTGCACTAAACCACAAGTCACAACAAGTCTGATAACGCACTAATGTCGCAGATCCAAAAACTAAACTCTCTGCTTCGAAAGCAGTGCTTTTTACTTCGCCTCCGTGGTATATTGACCTGGATGAGTGTAGAATAATCAACAGACATCTGGAATGTGTATCTGGATACGTCAAGAGCGCTGTGTAATAACAATGCATGCAACGTATCACGCAGCCACACATTATTCATTTTCACTATGTACGAGAGTCATCTCAAAAGTAAGTTTCCCTGATTTAGGAAAAATAAAAAACACATGTAGAAACTAAAATAAAAGTATTCTTTTATTTAAAAAGAAGTACATATTTTTCAATATAATCTCCAGCCTTATCGATACACTTTCTGTAACGTAAAACCAAGAACCACTGTGTGCCCAGATTTCGGAGCCAGGCGTCTACGGCCTGTTTCACTTCTGTGTCTGTTTCGAAACGTTATCCTCCCAGGTGTTCTTTGAGATGGGGGAACAAATGGAAATCACTCGGAGCCAAATCGGGTGAATATGAGTGGTGGTCGAAAATCTCCCATCGAAAGGACACCAACAAATTCTGTGTGACTCGCGAGGAATGAGGACGTGCGTTGTCGTAGAGCAGAAGAACTTGTTGCTCAACAAACCTTTCCCTTTCAAGAACGATGTATGCCACCAGCGGACCGTTTGAATGGTCATGCACTCGGGTCCGTACACAGAAACTATGTGACGATGAATTTCAGCCGCTTTTTGTAGCAAAAAACCGATTCACACTACGCACTTTCCAATCTCACACTGTGGTAAATGGAACGTCCACGATTTTAAATTTCGTTTGTTGTTAAGTTGCTACGGAACGGAGGAGGTTTTAGCACTACTTCCACTACACACAAAGATACGTTCTCCAACCTTCGCCATCCTGGTTGTGCTATTTCCCTCTCAAAGGAAACATAGGGAAAATTACTTTTGAGATGACCCTCGTATAATGAGTACTGATCAATTATATGAAGCATATATTGTGCCTTGTGTGAAGCACGCATTGTGGTTTTGCTTCACAATTATGAAAGTGGAAATATACCTTAAAATTTAGCACCAAATATATGGGATAATTTTCCAATTTTTAAGAACCATAAGGTGGAAGTCATGAGGTCATCCTCCTTACAAGATTATATATGAGTAAAGTTAATTTTTTATATGTAATCATTGTACCCGGTATTAATATAGTTGTTTTATAGCCACTTACAGTTTCAGACCTAATTCTATGAATGATTTCGTGGGTGCGCGCGCGCGCGCGGGTGTGTGTGCTTGTTTCTAATGGAAGAATGCTGCTAATTAGACATCATGAATCTCATTAATGTCATTGTTTTGTAACGCACAACAGCTTCTATAGTGGGAGTATTGTTTACGCGCCGCCTGATCGGGAGAAAGTTGATTTTGTCAGTGATCCGGTGTCAAGGTTCCTAATTTTAGGTTAGTGATACCTATCTCTCAACTGTCATAATTACAACTGGAGTTCGTTTTATAATTTTGCTTCATTGGCATGCTATGTAACCAAGCTGCATGCCGGTAAAACTGTATTGAGAAGTGTAAGGCGTGACCTCTTGAGGTAGATCTGAGGCGTTGTTGAAATACTGATGATAAAGAAACTTATGTATGGCAAGAATCAATCAACCAACTGTGGCTCTACACCCCTTGGTGGGTCTTGGCCTGCTCCAAGAGTCGAGTCCATCCCTCCCTATTGCATGCCTTGGCATTCCAGTTTCTTATGTTCAGCTTTCCGAGGTCCTCCTCTATCTGGTCTTTGAATCTACTTCGGAGTCTTCCCCTTTTTCTACTACACATTGGTTTCTGATAGAAAATATATTTCGTAGGCTGTCCTTCCGCCATTCTCTCTTTGTGTGCAACCCACCTTAGCCTGTATATTTTGATTATCCTGACAATGTCCGGCTCTTTGTAAAGATGATATAGTTCATAATTATAGCGCCCGCGCCACATTCCATTTTCTTGTACTCCTCTAAATATTATTCTTAAAATCCGTCTTTCACAGCAACCTAGAAGTCGCATTGTCCAGGTTTATGAAGCATATGTCAGCACTGGTCTGATAAGTGTTTTGTAGGTTTTATGGCAAGAATAACTAGTAGATTATAAACGCTAAATGAAACTGTGGCAGACAAATTATTGGGCAGTGCAAAATAAATTATAGACTAGTATAAAGCATTATTATACACTTTCTACAACTGAACTCGTCGAATTGTATGTCCTGGTCGTTAGTGCAAGAAAAGTGCAGTAATGAAATGATCTTCATGATAAAGTGCGATAATAACTTACCAAGTTGTAGGTATAAGTAAGGAACTTTCCAAGATTTTGACACAGGAACATTGCAGTGTGAAGATAACGATTTCGTAAATCTGTATTCATATTGTGCTATACTGCTGATCAGTAGGTCTATTTAAGTCTTATGAACGCTAGTATCACTGTATTCAGTTTCAATTTCCAGTCTAGTATTTATTAAAAGTGTGTTATTATGCCATTGGATTTTCCTACATATATCAATTTTAATTGAACAGAACAGCCTTGTGGCAGTTCAGACAATTGCGTGGGTACTTGTTTTCAGTACTGTATAGAAATCAGTTGCTGCCATTTTTGTAGTAACGTAGGGTGTGGTTTTAGAGTTGTAATAATTGGTTAACATTGCATCAAATTACTATTTTCAGTAAAATAAAAATACCGGTAGCTTGTTTATGTAAATACGCAAAATAATAATTATTACTTACTGCAGTAATAATTGTGTGTGTACGCGTACGCTGGCACGTCAGGTGTATAATGTGAAATTATATATTATACTGATATCAAATCGTTAAAATTGATTTGTAGTGTCTTACGTACTTTGGGCGTTATCAATATAATGATATTTTATTATATTGATTTGCGATAGATAATATGTATTTACTTGCTTTAATTGATTACTTTCATGCCGTGTGTTATACGACCATTTAATACTATGTATAACTATTCTGATTCTTATTAACAAATACTTGATATCATTTAGTAGATTAGCGTTATCAATTCATTTATTTTATTTGAGCATATGAAACTCTTGAAAATCTATTTTATATTTCTCCAAAATTTAAGTTAATATCTGGGATGTAATTGGTAATAATGAACGCATATATATGATAAACTTAAATTACTAGTTTATTTATAATTCACAACAAATTAAAATTGTACATATGATATGTCGCTGTACCTGAAATACATACATATTTTATAAGAACAAATTCATGTTTCAATATATGCTGAAAACAAAGAAAAACATACATACAAATACAAATCAGATAATATAACAATTCATATTCTAATTATTTAATGCGTTCATTAAATCCCAAATAGGCTTTTGTTAATATATTCATTAATTACTTTTATTCAGATTTATTCATTGCGTTTCTTAATAATTTTCTCAGGGATGAATTCTTTGAAAGAATCAGGTCAGTAGAAGTAACTAAATAGAAATGATTAAAATAATGGTTACTTGATTATTGAATATCCATTAGTTGTTGACGAAGTCTAGTTCCGGTGATGAAGATGACTCGTAGACACATTTCGTCGGATGCTGTTTTATCACAATCACTTAACACTCACTTTTCCGGTCACTCGCGTTGGCGTTTGTTTATGTGAATAATTGAAGTTTAGTGTTCGATCAAATGTTTCATCTTACGGTGTATGTTGTGTGTTCGTTTTGACGTTAATGTACATGTCTGGTTTCACTTATCGCTGCTTCTTTAAATATTCGTATAATTTATTAATTAGTTCAATATTTCATGTTCATTATGTTGTTAATAAGGTGTAGTAACACTATATTAAGTTCAGCTGTTTAGTATATCGTTTATGTGGTGAATCTGTTCGTGTAACGGTCTGATTGTTCACTTTATATAATTCTTGTCTAAGTCCGTTACGACACACTTCGAAATACACTCTTTAAAAGTTTACTAAGACTTACTATCATGACGTGAAGATATTACTAAGTCTTCTAAGTTACAGGTTAACGTACTAAGTCCCGTACTCGAGTTAATTCTCCGCACGATTAATGTACTCTTGTGAACTTAGAATAAAACTAACTCCGAACAATTAGAATAAACTGTTTGAAATCTGAGTATCAACTGTTCCGTACTTGAAATTAACTAACTGAAAATTCGAGTAAAAACTGTCTGAAGATTTGAGTAAAAACTGTTTCAAAAATTGAGTATAGACTGTCTCTCTTCTGTCTTGGACAGATAGTTTTATTAATTCGTCCCTACTCAAAATTTTGTCTCTGGCGCAGTTCACGCCTACTTCATTTTGAGATTGGTCAGTTTTGAATTTTCTTGGAATATTCTGTCCCACCATGTCGAGATCCTACGTCATAGTTCTTCCGATAGGTCTTCCGTTTCTGTTGCTATGGAAACACTCCTCACCACCAATTTTCTCCCTGGCTGAAGGCATCTGATAGGTTCTTAAACGTCCCCCGATTTTGCTCTGACGAACGTTGACCCTTTTCGTAGAAACTACGGCTATTAGACACTTGTCTATCAACCTATTGTCTGAAGTAAACTCTGTGTTTCTCTAGATTGCCATTATCTGTATTTTCGGTCCTCCTGGCGTATTGTTCTATGTTATACCCCTTTTTTTGTGGCTATTAGTAATTTTGAACATCTGCTGGCTGGTGAAGTCACCCCAACTTTCCACTCGTAAATCCTGTCTGTCACTTAGACGATAACTCCAGCTGCGTAACATGACTTGAGTTTTTGTCAGATCTATCCTACAGTATTGTTTCTTAAGGTGCAGTGCATCCGTTCCATTGTAATATGTAGTTTCACTCGTTTTTGTCGTTTATCGTATACTGACGTAACATGGTCAAACATCTGCCACAATTCTCGGTACAAGTGTGAATGTCCTTGCTTACTTTGTTACAGCTGTAGTGAGCAATAATTCTGGACTACACTTTCCCTGTCATCTTGTGCCACCAATTTCTATAGTCGTATCGTACTTAATGTCTTTCTATTGTCAAGCTAGCGACGCTGTACTGACATCTTCTCATTACGCTTTATTTATTGCGTCAACTATAAGTCGTTGACACCGCCTCGTGTGAACGTACTCCGTCGAGGTGAAAATTTAAAAATTTTTGCTCGTTACAGGTGTTTATTTTAAACAAAACCAAAGCTACTTAAAAACTACAGATGTTTAATTACTATACTACTTTACTATTATTCCAGAAATACGTATTTTAAATAGTAAGAACATTTAGAGACTGGTACAAATAATGTTTAAAGCAAAGGTTAATGTAAAAATGGCCAGCATTTTCACCAATACAAGCCTGTACTCTCTTTTTACTTCCATGTTCCATAAGGAAATGGAAGTATGGTGATCGCAAAAAAAAATCGAGTTCGAGATAAGAGCAGATTCTGACTGTGTACCCTCAAAACATGAAGAAAAGTCATTTTTACTTTTTGAAAAGTGTCTGTGTGTAGAATTTTTTCTATGGCGAACGATAAGTGTCGCAAATTCATACAGAATCAAATAATATTTTGCATATGTGCCTGAGTTGCAGAGGACTCAAGGCCTATTGATTTTGGTGAAGATTGGTTACGGGGAAAGGGTAGTTTACCAGCAACGTTTTATGTTTTAACAAGAGTAAAGTACTTAATTTTGATAAATAAAGTATCCTGATAAGAAGATCATAATAATCCACTGTAGAAACGTAGATGAAATATCTATAAATGAAGAGGCTACTTGAACGGAGTGGGGGTAATTTTCTGTAGATGAAAATTATAGTGGAAGGGGGAGGGGATAATTTTTTATATGTGTACTACATTTCGGCAACAACGAAGTAGCGTGTTGTTAAAATTTCCTTCCCGGGCTGTTTGGCCGTAGTCCAATGTTTTCTGCAAAACCACATGTTTTGGCAGTGCCATCGACTGCCATCATCAGTGAAAATCGAGTGCGATAACGTGAGGTGGTATACGTTAGTGACCACAGTACTGTGGTTAAGGCTGAAGCAATAAGTAGAAAGAAGTAGTTTCTATGGAATATTGCATTTCGAAAATGATTTTAAATATACATCTTAGAACATGGAAGTCAAGTATGGTTCTCCATACCGATATTTATATGTTTACTACATTATCGGCAACAAAGAAGTAGTTTGTTGTTAAAATTCCTTCCCGGTCTGTTTTGGTTGTGGTCCAATGTTTTCTGCAAAACTAGACATTTCGGCAGTGCCATCGACTGCCATCATCAGTGAAAATCGAGTGCGCTAACGTGAGGTGGTATACGTTAGTAACCACAGTACTGTGGTTAAGGCTGAAGCAAGAAGTAGTTCCTATGGAAGAATTTCATTTCGAAAATGATTTTAAATATTGTTAATACCAAGCATATATTTCATCTTCCTCTAACGTTGAAATGAATTTTCCAATTGTCTCTTTAGGAGCAACCTGATTAGGGGAGGCGTAACATCAAAGATGGTGTTTATTCAGGGTTAAAATTAAGTATAAAATTGACTTCGTATTTATATGTTGATGTTAATAATAAATAATATTTGATGTTTTTAAAACAAGTATATATTTTTTATAATGTTCCGAAAGTTTGTATTACTGTCATCTTCAGAAATATAATGTACAAATAAATAGTTAAATAAATTTCACTTAAGTAGTTACTTAATTTTATTTATTACTAGCGGAATACCCGTGCTTCGCTACGGAGTTTCACGTTGTACGTAATGAAAATGTTAGTTTAATTAATAAAGTTCAATTAAAGTAGGTTTCTTAAAAATAAATAGCTGTTGCCCACGACTTCGTTCGCGTGGTGGAAGACCCCCAAAGGACCCCGTCGAAAAAACACCTATCCTATGTTGGTTCTCCCGTTGCGTAAAATATTTGTGCCAAGTTTGGTTGAAATCGGTCCAGTGGTTTAGGAGGAGATATGGAAGACCCCAAAGGACCCCGTCGAAAAAAACACCTATCCTATGTTGGTTCGATCGTTGCGTAAAATATTTGTGCCAAGTTTGGTTGAAATCGGTCCAGTGGTTTAGGAGGAGATGTGGAAGACCCCCCAAAGGACCCCATGAAAAAAATTCAGAAACCTTCGCGGGCGTGCGCACAACAACTCACCGAAGTTTCATCGCAATCGGATGAATGGTATAGGAACGCATACGGGACAAACAAAGAAACATTCATTTTTATATATAAGATAAGATGAACTTAATAATGAATGTTGTTTATTAACTCTTGTGTTATTCCAAGAGTCAATTTCATTTGTCCCTATTCCTTACTCTAGCCTTCCAGTTTCTAATACTAGGACTTCCCAAATCCTCCTCCATCTGATCCTGCAACCTAATTCTTGGTCTTCCGCTTGTGTTCCACTACCCATAAGCCACTGGTAAAACATTTGCTTTGTTGACTGCTTCCTTCGTTCTTTCTAAGTGTCCACACCATCTGAGTCTATTTATTTTAATAATTCTATTTGACATTAAGAGAGAAGGTACCATCCGTAGAAATTATAGAGTTTACCATTATGGAGTCTGCACCAAATGCCATCCTCAGCCACCCTTTATAGATGAAGACACATCTTTCCTGTTGACATAGTTCATGTAAATGGAACTATGTCTCACCTGAGTAAAAAGTTTTATCCAAGACTTAAATTCTTTATTGAAAAATTATTTAAGCCATAGATAGCACAGTCTGGCAATGTAATTCAATCAGGCGTACATGGATTTTAAATGGTTTTAGACTAAGTAGCGAAGTAGGTTTAAAGCACTACCAATCAGCGGCGGCTCATCAGGGGAGGCAAGCGAGGGTAAGCCTCCCCAGTGAAATTTAGAAAAATAATAAAAACCGACAACTAGTTAGTAATAGGCTCTATTACTTCCATGGTTTTTTTTATTGTAACTGATAACTTGGTAATCAATCTGTAATCACAATTTGGCTTTAAATCATCTGATTAATTACAAAAACTTTTTCGTCGCGCGTTATCGATAGCGCAGAATAGAAGCAGTGGTGGCACAGGGATCTGCTGTAGTGCAGTGAGTACCCGCTGTAGTACTCGTATGGCTACGTGCTTGACAGGTGGTGGGGAGGACGCTACTAGTGCGTCTGTAACCTTAAGTTAACTTGGCCTCTCAGCACGGGTTAACGTGGTTCGTGTTAGTTTTACGCAGTCTTTACATTCTCGTGCTCCTTGTGTGTGTACGTGTATTATTTATCTCTTCTTGGCGTGTGTTTGTGATCTCTACTGCGAGGATAAAATGGAATTAGCAGAAGAAAATGAAAGTGATATTGCAGTATCGAACAAATGCATTATTACAACACTACTGGATAAACAATTTTCCCAGTTGAGTGACTTTGAGATAAATTAAATACTGAAAACTTGTCAACCTACCCCAAAATTTTTATTTCTTGAAAGTACAAAAACAAATCTAGAACTTTCCAGTCGTCATTGTACAACCAACATAATGGCTATGTGGTAGTGGGGTAAATTCTGGTTACTGTAACCACAAACAAGACTGCGTGGTCTGTTGAAGGATTACAAGTAAATTCATCGCAGCTTTCAAACGCTGTTAAAATCAGATAGCTCTACCATACTTAAGAGTGAAATAATGTGTGTCCGGAGGGGGAGGGGGTTGCTATGACTGACTAATTGACTGTCTCGTCCCCGTAGCCTCCCCTTCTCTGGACACACGGGCCGCCACTGCTACCAAGGAACGTTTCTTTTGTTATGACAGTTGGTTTCTGTAAAGATTTTTGTGAAAAATCCCGTCAAACCTACTCTAACATCTTTCGTGGCCTCTTGAACATGTTTAAAATTACACTTTTTTTTATTGAACAGTCAGTTGGTTTAAATTTTTGTTATCAAACAGTGAATAGATGTTTTGTTTGGTCCATTCACTCATAAAGAATATCTGCGAAACTCTTCCTGTCAGGAAATAATTGATCTAATTTTAGATCTACATTATTGTAAAATGCTATGTAAAAAAACTTAACAGTTGCGTTGCATGCCCTGTATAAATCTGCAATAAGATTATACATACTAATTTAAATATACATAAAGAAAAGCGACTGTATCAAAGCAAGTGTATGTGTGTGTGTACACGTGTGCTGGCATTACTTGTGTCTCTGGTCACACTTCTTAGTTCTTACAGAAAGACTGGAGTTTAGGTATATCTCTGAGTACAACTTCCTTGCCAGTTTCGTGAAGGGTGAAAAGATTTGTGTGGGTATAGTAATTTAGAAACATATATTGATATGTTAACCCAATGATATGCAAGACTTCACACTCTTTATTGGAAAACAGTAATTAATTTAATAAAACAAAAAATTAATTTAACTTTGTTGCACCTGGTTCAGTATGTGGATGAGTTTATTATCCAGAATATCTTTTTAAATTTCAATGTAGGGCTTCTGTTCGTTAACTTCTTCACCAGTTTTCCACATTACTGTAATGCACCAGTCTTACTGTTGGATACACTGAAGTGGGGTCCAACGGTGGCGCCAAAACGTCTGTAGTAGTGGACCATAGTCTAATAGCCCAGAGAATTGTCATATGAATATTAAATCTTATGCTGTTTATATAGTTTCAGACTCAATAATTTATAAAAAAAACGTGTGTTCATTCTTGTGTTCATCAAAATATTTAATACAATAATTTGTATTAACACTAAACAAATTTTAATTCACGAACAGTGTCATAGTACTTAACAGTTCTTTTGTGTTACTTTTGTGTTGCAAGTTCTTCTGAACGTATTTTTTCTTTTTACATAAATGTCTCAGTACAACGAATTTCGTGAGCATGACGAACTTGTTTGAGACATCACGTTCTCAAGAATTTTTAGTCCCCCAGATAAAAGATTAAATTGATTTACAGCAACGACCAGAACTGCATTCACACAGCTCACCTTGAAGTCAATGCTCCAGCAGAGCAAGACACGGTTGGCTTTGTTATGTCTGTCTCAGTTGAATCCATTTCTTTGTTAATTCTCCAGGTACACACTGGTAATATCATACTATTGTGTTACATAAAAATTGCTGTTCCCGTTTGCAATTAGTGAATTTCAGTACAGTGGCCTCTCTCTTAACCAACGATCTCTTAACTGATCATTCCATTAATCGACTGTTTCACTAGAGAGGGTGGAAAAAATTAACTATACATACTACACCAATAATACATACATACTCACAGATAATTAAACCATTTATCCAATTTTATCGTACGCATTTCATTTATAAATACAGTATAAAGTGGGTTGTATGTACATGTACATCAAATATAGGATATTCAATTCTTTGTTCTTGACAGTCATAAATGAGCTACCATTCTGTTAACCGACTTTTCCATTATCCGACCTTTATGCAGTCCCATCCAAGTAGGATAAGAGAGAGGCCACTGTAATTTGTATTTGAAGTGACGGAAGTACAAGGCTCTGAAAAAAAGTCCTTTAAGAGTAATGTGCTATATGAACATAGTAACAAGAGTTCTCAGATACAGATGAAACAGAAGTTATTTCTTTTAGTACAGATGTATTATGTACGGTAGTTGTTTCTTTTAGTACATAGCATCATGATATACCATCCTCCACTCCTTTTATCCTTATCTCCCACAAATTCTCTTCAACATCTTCCTATCATCTTTACCTCCTCTTATCCTTCTACTCGTATATTTTCATTCCAGTAATTTCTTAGACATTCTCTCATGTCCATTTTTATATTACCTAGTTAATGAAAGAAAATATGCAGCTGTATACTAATCATGTACAATCAAAAAATGTTAAACAGTTTGTTCAGTCAACTAGTAAAGGTAAAATTACATTTTAGACTTCTATTTTATTATTTTTCTAATTAGACAAATTCATTTTCATCCCAATCAGTTGCTTTGTGGGACAGGTTGTAAGGCTTTAGACCATTTTTTTTTTTAATATGCTGGGCATGGGATTGGTTCCTATCCTGTAAAACTTAATATGTTAGCCTCTGGTTTCCTGTAATAACAAGTATATATTTCCCAGTCTTCTTTAATTTAAGTCATCCCTTTTTTGTTTCTTGGATGTTTGTTTCTCTTATCCTGCCGTGTATCGTCTTTCTGTAATTTACTGTTTTCAAAAATTACATTTCAGCTACTCTTAGTACACAATTTTGTTTTACTTTGATGGGTATTTTGATTGACGATTACATGACAACAGTGATGCAACAAGGGAGAGAGTTGGTGTTTAACTCCACCTCCTCAGAGGCCTAACTGAAAGTATAAAAAGTTTAATTAATGAGCTTGTAAAAACGTAATTATTTAGTCAAATTAAATAATTAGTTATGTGAGTTCGAACATTATATTTGTCTTTGTCTTGTGAGTATGAAATCACTTCATGTAAACGTTGTTGGTTTGGTGGTTCAAATTTTTATCTTAGATGTGACATTTATATTCTAGTAGTAGGTGGAAAGGAGTAGTTCCAAACCTATAGGATTCAAATATTTATTTGACCCGCAGGTAGCAAACTCAGTATATGAAATTTATTGTGTAGTCTTTTATTCCATGCCACTTAAACAAATTTGTGTGCTTAACAGGTTTCTGGCTTGTTACTGGAAATGTTTACAGATATGCCTGTTGTTAAGCTTCACGTTTTTGATCAAGTCAGTTACTTAATGTATTTAGTAAGTTTTTAATATTTTTTGGTTACAGATTAATTGAATTTCAAACATAAAATAATTCAAGTCTTTAAACTAGTTATTTTTTTCTCCACACATGTAGACCTAATACCGAATGTGGTGCAGCAAATGGAGGTTGTTTGTGTAACTAGTGAACTGATTTGTGTAACAGCTTCATCAAAATGTGTGGCCAACCGCATATTTGCACATCCATAAGGGAAATTTTCAAATATTTGTTTTTTGAGGCTTGTTTTATAAAAATCAGTTATTCAAGTTTGTAGCAAAATGAGTAGACTGATTTTATTTCATTTGCTGAAAAATACTTTTTACAGACACCTGCTCACTTATTAAAACTTTTGAAAAATTTGTACAGAACCATTTTTGTTTTCAGCATCTGCAGAGGATGGAAAACAGTTTGTGGCAGTTAACTGATACTGAATATATATTTATATTGTAATTTATATGTAATGTAATTTATTTATATTGTAATGTCAGATATCTGCAGTGTTTATGCCGTTGTTAAATTTTATTTATCTAATATGTTATCCTTCTGTTTCCACAACTATTGTTTTGATTATTGTAACAAAGGACCAGACAATTTTTTCATTTATTTTTGTAGTTTATTCACAAAATCTAACCTCATAAAAATTAACACTTTATTTTAATCTCAGTTTTTTAGTCTCCGTTGTTATGGGAGTACCTTTTTATTGTGGATAATTAAAATTAGAATCATTGTCTTGGTTAGAATAATATATTATTACTTCTTCGTATGTAGGTTGTTACCTCGGAGCAATAAATATATATACAGTACATTTGTAATGATCTATGTTTTAATGTACATTACACATTTTGGTTTGCCGTACACTGTCAGTTTTATGTACAATAAAGTAATGACCAGAAATAATCAATGAATTTTAAGAGTGCAATAAGAAAGGTTTAAATTATAACACTATTTTGATTGAAAACCACACTTTATTTATATTATTGTTAACACCAAATGTTTTGCTTATTAATCGAAGTGGTGTTAGCTATTCTCAGTTATAAAATTTAACTGGGTAATGTTAATAATAATAATATCAATAAAAACGTGCTTGTCAATTCAAAGAAGAAAGTGCTGTTATTAAAAATTCTTACCATAAGGTCAACAACTGAAAAGAAAAATTTGTTACGTTTATAGAAGTAGACCTGAAAAAATATTATGTCATTACTACTTTTTTTAGTATCTAAACACCGAAAACTAAGATTTATATTCTCATAATAGCAGTAGTTAGGTACATTACAGGCAACACCTGTATGAAGAGGCATACTTAGTACAGTAAACTGTAACATCACAAGTGTACTAGTCTGGCCTCACACCTGTTAGTGTGCATACTGTTACTAAATGAATAATGAGCATGTGAGTGAGTTAGCATTAATCAGTTATGGCTGTGCATTGTGCTACTGCGATTCCATTTGTGTATAGAAAGGAAAGTCAAAATTGTGTAGAATAAAACTTTTATCGTAGTTTCGTGTAGCGTTGTGTTTATGAAGTTGACAACACAGTGCTGGAATTTGTAACAATGAAGTAAGAAATTTCTTTAATACCATTTTTGTGTGGCTTTTGTTTTCCGTGACGTGTCTGTTGATTAACTAATTATAAATATAATACTACTGACTTGGAACACTAATTTTTTGTTGGTTCAGGGATTTTTTACTGGAACACTAAGTGAAAAGTGGTTCGGGCTACAAGATAAAAGTTTTACATTTTTACCAATAAAAAATTAGTGTTCATAGTCAGTAGTATTATATTTATAACCATTTTTTGTTTATATTATATTTCATACTTCTTTATATTATGGATGGCAGTTAGCACTGTTCAGTTGAATCACTGGATTACTGAACAGTCGTTTTAGTAAATGAGGTTCTCAAGTTCTATCTACAAGAATTTTAATATGTTATAATTTTAAAATAATTATAAATACAAAAATGTATAATAATAAAAAAGTAAGAAGATGGCTTCATAAGATGGAAATGGCATATGGTATAACTAAAGACATTTACAATAAAAAGTGCGTATCTAGAAATGCTAAAATAAGGTATTACAGTACAGTAGTGAAGCCAGAATGCCTATATGCAAGTGAATGTCTAGCACTGAATTATAATTTAGACAAACTAGAAATATTGGAAAGACGAATTATTAGGAAAACATTAGGCCCACGAAAAACTTCAGAAGATTGGAAATTAAGAAGTAATGTTGAAATACATCAAAGTATAGAAAATATAACAGAAACAATGAGAAAAAGAAGACTATTATTTTTTTGGACATTTATATAGAATGGACGACAATAGGTTGACAAAGCAAATCTTCAAATATCTGTGGGGGAAGAAGTCAACATCAAGTTGGATTAAAGAAGTCGAAAAGGATTTATAGAAAAATAATATACATGCAGAAGAAGCAATTGAAGAAGTTTTTTGGGCAAAAGTGTTAAAAATGGAGGGAGTCCAGGGTAGGAGAGAGAAAAACGCAGGTTCAAAGTGGACTGAAGACAGGAAGAAGAGACAGTGAGAAGATGAATGAATATTGGAAAAAAGGAAAACAAAGAGTAAAGAATTGAAATTGGCACGTGGTCCTTAGATGGCCGATACAGAAAAAAATGTAATAAATAAATATATACTGAACTATGTCTGTCTGTCTGTCTTCTCTCCATCTCCCCCCTCTCATCCCCCCCACTCTCTCTCTCTCTCTCTCTCTCTCTCTCTCTCTCTCTCTCTCTCTCTCTCTCTCTCTCTCTCTCTCTCTCTCTCTCTCTCTCTCTCTCTCTCTCTCTCTCTCTCTCTCTCTCTCTCTCTCTCTCTCTCTCTCTCTCTCTCTCTCTATCTTTTTTACCCCACACACACACATTAAACACAATTTCTGTATAAAACAATTTCTGATGCAGACAAATTTCACTGATTTAATTTACTCTTTACAATCTGTTTAAATGTGTACAGTATGTAAATTCCATTTCATTGTATCCGCAACCGAGTTAGATCTTAAAGTAGCAAGAAATTACAGAGTTAAAAAATTAAAACAATTAAAATTTAAAATAAAAGTGAAGTAGACTTCGTATGTGTATGAGACAAGCATTTCTCTATCTTTTGCATAATGCTATCTCAGGCTTAAATTATTATTAAAGCTTATTCATTATAATGAAGCAATGTAGATCACTTTTTGTTCTCCCTTGCACTTTATTTATTAACCAAGTTTAGTGCACTTACAATTAAATAATTTAATTAACAGTAGCACCATGTGTACTGACTTGAAAGAGATCACAAGTCTGGCAGCTTCTACCTTTCACTGCCAGCTGGCCAACTCATTATGTACTGATGGTATTGATTATTTACAGTTAAGTGGTCAGCCATTGCATGCATTGTTGTGAAATGGTAATGCTTGTTCTTCTCTGTGCGAGCTGATAAATGAACTCTGTAACTATGGCAAGAATATGTTCTTTTTTAAAATATTGGTATTTGATGTTTTCATGATAAAACACTTCAGACAACATTTTTACTTTTAACCAGTTATAACAAAATATTTCTGTAAAGTAATATTCAGTAACCCAAGAGTAAGGAGTTTCAATGTGGGTTAATCTAAGAAAATTGTTCCACCAGACTACAAATTGCTGATGCAAAATAATATCCTTAAAATTCGAGTCCTAAACACAGGGTGTCAAACATCAGGCCCACAGGCTCGAATTCCACTGAAGACGGCAGCCAGTGCTGCTGCTGAAACGTTTGGTTTGTTTGCTTGTTTGGACCACGGCCAAAGAGCCTGGTACGTATTTCTAATATAACTGACACCTGCCGTGAAAGCCTTACAACAATATTAATATCCATAAAACTTCAATTATAGTAATCTCATTTGTTATGAAACAAAAATTCATTAGGCACGTATAAGACTATTGTGTAAGGAAAAAGCCTACTGTAAGCATACATAGTTTATTTTGTAGTGGATACAAGACTAGTGAATATTTATTATAGTGACTGTTATTGAGTTTATTTCACTGTTGTGTGGAGAGCAGCTCACAGACCACCGCACCTACATCTGACTTCCTGCTCACTCACTGTGAAACTATAATAATAATAATAATAATAATAAAATCAGCTGCTTTACATAATGCGGTAATATTTTAAAGTCACAGTTTCCTTGGATTGTCCCTGTTTCTGTTATAACCTTGTGTTTTTTCTTAGTTATTCCTCCATGTGCAGTTGCAACCAGTGTTCCCCCTAACATTGTATATAGTAAACAACTAAATTTTCTACATCATTTTTTTAGTGTATACATGGTTTTTATACATTTTAGGTTGTATCGACCATCTGTTGTTGACAATATTTTTTCTATTATTGAACAGTAATGGAAATGTAATATCTTCAAATAATTATGCTACAAGTAGATTTATTTTCACCTGACACACGTTTCACAGAAATTATTCTGTATCTTCAGAGGTTTGTTTGAATTGTAATTACTGTTAGCTATACAGTTTGTTTGAATAAGCGATTACAGTTACAGTTAGCTATATTGTAAGTGAAACATTCAATTACAATTCAAACAAACCTCTGAAGATACAGAATAATTTCTGTGAAACATGCATCAGGTGAAAATAAACCTACTTGCAGCATAATTATTTGAAGATATTACATATGAGACCTGCAGGAAACTCAACGAGTTACAGTAGAATCCCACTAAGTTGCCTCCCGATCTCTTGACATTCCGTATAACTCGACGATCAATTTTTTTTTTAATTGCTAAATGATTTCTGCTGGTCAAGCAGAACATTATCTTTGAAATAATGTGGTGGTCTATTAAAAGCTAGACTGTAATAATTTCTAACACCCCCTATACGGTGCAAACAGTATAGTACTGTATTATTGTAATTACAGTACATATTTAATTTAAACATTTTTCTTGGCTCCAGAAACGATTAAGACTATAAAAATAGGTTAATTACCTTCTGTCAACGTTTCTTAAAATCCTTTTAGGATAACTCGAGTTTCAACACCATTTGGTGTCATCATCAGATCGGATATGAATTAGGTCAAAACATTTTGATGCATATACATCTCGTCAGATATTAAAAAATTAAAAACAACACATAACATTACATAAATAATAAATAAACTATATCACAACAAAATAACATTACAACAATAAAATATAAAGACAACGCGGCCGCAAATGAACCTGTACAGGAACGCCCCCACGGTAAGACTAATCAATGCCGGTTTGACCTTGGTTCAATTTTATCGATCTGATATAGCCAATTTCTCGTTCAATAAGATCGATTCTATTAAATAAAACATTATTGGTATATATTGCTTTTTCATTTAGGACACGATTGTGATCCTTCTTTATGGCTTTATATATCTCGAACCTTTCAAGGGTGTCCAGCTTTAGTGACTCTTTACATTTATGTAGGATATATAAATTATCATTAATACTCTTTATATTATGGTTATATGAGCTCAAATGTTCTGCAAATGTAGATCTTGTTACATTTGACTTGGAGCTTGGGATATGTTCTTTATAGCGTAATTTGAAAGAACGACCTGTTTGTCCTATATAGAACTGTGTGCAATCAGAACAATTAAGTCTATATACACCAGTACCATCAAATATATCGGAGGGTATATTTTTGTTATTAAATGTAAGTTTTTTCTCAAGTTTATTACTTGCCTTTGAGGCCAAAGTAATATTATGCTTTTTTAATTGGTTTTTTTAAAATATGGTATAGATTTTCACCATATTCTATAGCAATGTATTTGTTTACTTTTTCTTTGGATACATCAATATTTATTGGTTTATTTTGTTTTTTATTAATTATTCTGTCTACTATATGACTTTTGTATCCATTGGCTAATGCTATGTGTTTGATAATGTTTAGTTCATTGTTATAATCATCCGTAGATAAGGGCAATGCCAGTAATCTATGAATCATACAGTTGAAAAAAGCCATTTTATGTGAAATAGGGTGATACGATGAGGCGTGAATAGCATGATCACTGGCAATTGCAGACAATTGCACTGGCAATGGCAATTGCAGACAATTAGAAATGCTTAAAAAATATATGAATACTATTACAAATAATTTACAATTCACATTAGAGACTGAAATGAATAATAAAATTAATTTTTTAGATTTAACTTTAACTAAAATAAATAATAAAATTAACTATAATATTTACAGAAAACCAACAATCACAGATCATGCTATTCACGCCTCATCGTATCACCCTATTTCACATAAAATGGCTTTTTTCAACTGTATGATTCATAGATTACTGGCATTGCCCTTATCTACGGATGATTATAACAATGAACTAAACATTATCAAACACATAGCATTAGCCAATGGATACAAAAGTCATATAGTAGACAGAATAATTAATAAAAAACAAAATAAACCAATAAATATTGATGTATCCAAAGAAAAAGTAAACAAATACATTGCTATAGAATATGGTGAAAATCTATACCATATTTTAAAAAAACCAATTAAAAAAGCATAATATTACTTTGGCCTCAAAGGCAAGTAATAAACTTGAGAAAAAACTTACATTTAATAACAAAAATATACCCTCCGATATATTTGATGGTACTGGTGTATATAGACTTAATTGTTCTGATTGCACACAGTTCTATATAGGACAAACAGGTCGTTCTTTCAAATTACGCTATAAAGAACATATCCCAAGCTCCAAGTCAAATGTAACAAGATCTACATTTGCAGAACATTTGAGCTCATATAACCATAATATAAAGAGTATTAATGATAATTTATATATCCTACATAAATGTAAAGAGTCACTAAAGCTGGACACCCTTGAAAGGTTCGAGATATATAAAGCCATAAAGAAGGATCACAATCGTGTCCTAAATGAAAAAGCAATATATACCAATAATGTTTTATTTAATAGAATCGATCTTATTGAACGAGAAATTGGCTATATCAGATCGATAAAATTGAACCAAGGTCAAACCGGCATTGATTAGTCTTACCGTGGGGGCGTTCCTGTACAGGTTCGTTTGCGGCCGCGTTGTCTTTATATTTTATTGTTGTAATGTTATTTTGTTGTGATATAGTTTATTTATTATTTATGTAATGTTATGTGTTGTTTTTAATTTTTTAATATCTGACGAGATGTATATGCATCAAAATGTTTTGACCTAATTCATATCCGATCTGATGATGACACCAAATGGTGTCGAAACTCGAGTTATCCTAAAAGGATTTTAAGAAACGTTGACAGAAGGTAATTAACCTATTTTTATAGTACATATTTATGCGTATGAATGTCTGTATGTTTTCCTGTTCTGTTCAAGCTTTATTACGGTATTCAGTTTTTGCAATTTTTGTCCCTTTCCCTTTACGACACTAATTCTTGGAACTGTCTAACGAATTTGGTGACAGATTTTGTTCTTTTCATGGAAATTCCAATCTACCCCATTCCCTCTCTCAGTAAAGAAGTGGCTGAAGAAAGTCAGGTAGCCGCTGTCAATCACCACTCACATTCTCGACAATGCCTCTTCCCATCCTGATGCGAACAGTTACGAGACAAAGACATAAGAGCCATGTTTCTCCCTCCTAACATGACTTCAGTATGTCAACCAATGGGCCAGGGTATTTTGGAAGCATTGAAGAAGAGATGCAGGCGTAAATTTCTTTCATCTCTTGTCTTAGCCATGGAGGAAGGGTGTGACATGACCGATAAACTAAATAAAATAGACATGTTGGACGTAGTGGGGTGGATATCTGAATCTTGGAATGAAATCGAGCATATAAGCCTCATTCGTTCCTGGAGAAAGTTGCTGGACCATTCAAGAAACGAGTTTCAAAAAGCAGAGAAGAGACAGAAAATTGTGAAATAGTGAACTTCTTGAAGAAAATTCCAGGCTGCGAAGAAGTTACTGATGGTAATGCTGGAGAATGGATGGGCATAATGAAAACTGTGAACTTTTAGGAGATGGTGAAACAGTTGCACTAGTGAAAGAGAACGAGGATAAAAATGAAGAAAAATCAGAAGACGAAGAGATGGAAGACAACGGAAAAGTTAAATAGATGACTCACAGTGAAGGACTAAAGGCCGCTGAAGGAATGCTCCACTACTTGGAGGAGCAGGGTGCATCTGCTATGGACATTTTGTTTCTCCGTCGCCTACGTGATGAAGCTGTATGAAGACGACATGAGTATGAGAGACAGTCTAGCATCACGAGATTTTTTTCTACAAAGAACTGGTCATTTCTTCAGTTTTGTATGTAAGTTTGTTTTTAACTTTTAACAATAATTTTAGGGTATTTTGTACTTTTCTGTGTCCTGTATTGTGCTAGAACTTTCATTAGAATAGGCTAATATGCAGTAAAATATTATGAGTTGTGAATAACCCACCCTGTATTCTGTAAAACTCGACATTTTCGGTAACTCGTCACCCTCTAAGTCCACATTAGGTCGAGTTTGCGGGACTCTACTGTACTTACAAAGGAATAATGGAGTAATGGAAATATTGACACATTGAATATCCCTGAATTAGAGGAGCAGAGAAATTATCAACAACTACAGACTGGACA
Organism: Magicicada septendecula; assembly: GCA_034769895.1. Taxonomy (NCBI): domain Eukaryota; kingdom Metazoa; phylum Arthropoda; class Insecta; order Hemiptera; family Cicadidae; genus Magicicada; species Magicicada septendecula. The sequence continues at coordinate 403,993,808 of CM068375.1, read as the reverse complement.
TAGAGCCTACTTTAGTTTAAAGACGTACGAATATTTGCCATAAAAGTAAAATAAAGGTCTACAAAATTTGAATTAGCCCATTAATGACAGTCACAGTAGAACATTGCACTTCGTAACCAAGGAAGCCAAACTGAAATAGTTTAAGAGAAGATTAATAAGAAAGATCCAAGGAAAGTTTGTGAAGGACGCAGAAGTTTGAAAAGTTAAAGATCAGTACTGGTGAAGTAGACAAAACAACGAGTGAGGAGAATACAGAGAGGTTTATTAAGCCAATAAGGTTAAGACAGTTTGGATAAATGTACAAGAAATGACAGGAAGGTATTAAAAACAAATCATTGAGTGAAGCCAAAGCATTGTGCAGGAAGACCAAGAATGAATAAGATGGAACAACCAAGTTATTGGTTTAAGAAGTATGGGAATAAAAGGATGTAAAGAAAAATGCAAAACCAGAAGAAGTAGAATGAAATTACATACAGAGAAAAATAACACAACTCAATCAGTAAGCCTGAGTCACCAAACCACATACCAAATGAAGGACTGAAGAAACTGGGTTGATCTTCTGCAGAGAAACATGTTGTGAAGAGTTCTCCGAAGAGCAAGTATAGAGCTTTCATGGATTGCAAAATTTAAAATAAATGTAATTATATATAGAAGTCAAACCTCCGCTCAACAGTCCCTGAAAGGACCAAGGCGTACAACGCGGCTGTTGTGTGGAATGTGACGGATGCATGGCTAGTACAACGTGCCACCAGCTGCTAGTTGCGGTATTCACAGCCAGGAGGCAGCGCTGGTATCTCAGCGCCTACTCAGTTCGGCCTCATGACGCTGAGTGCATGCCGTACGGAGCCTCTGCCGGGAATTGAACCCGGGACCATGAGCGCATCAAGCGCCCGCGTTAGCCACTAGATCACCAGGAGGCTCATTATATATAGAAAGGGTTTCAAATACATGTTGTGACTCTGGTGACTCTAACAACCTATGAGTCGCAAATGTATAGGCCTATAATACATTCATTTATGTATCTGCTGCAGTTGAGGAGTATATTGTGATATACAGTTTATATAGATATCAAGTTTTAAGAAAATTATTATTTTAGTATCAGCTGCAGAGATTTAGTAGTAATAAACACAGTATAATAATTTTTATTTTAACAAATAATTTTAAATGTGCCTTAAAATGTGTTTCAGGAGATTGAAAGGAGATCTCCAGTTAGCCCGCCGTAAAGGAGCGTTGAAGTGTGGTGTCATTCAGAGTGGCCGTTCATGTTCACGGTGTCGAGCTGAATTGGGCAGGATTATAAACCGTGGCGCATTCTGCCGTGCATGCCGCCACAGAGTCTGCAAGTCTTGTCGAGAGTACAGCTCGAGCCAAACTACTGAGTGGGTCTGTACGGTCTGCTTTAAACACATGTAGGTTTACATTTCTATTGATGTATATACTTGTATACGCTAGCCTATGTGTTTTGTTTAGACATTATTTATTACTGATCTAGTTTAGATCACATTGGTAAAGATCACTGATGACCTGGTGAGTTGTCATCCTCTTTTTTCATTATTAATACAATATTACTACTATAGAATATGGAGATTCTTCTTCTAGTGCTTGAAGAAGAACTTTTTGTGAGCCCAATCTTTACATATGCCTTTCTTCGCTATCTTCTCACTCCTCTTTTTCTTGTATTGTCTTCACGTCATCCAGGAATCTCAACTTGTATCTGTAATTTTTTTTCCTCTGGGTGGCTGGAAAATTAGTTTTTTACAAGCTTTTTCTTATGTATGTATTGTACATGACTTAACCATATAGTTCTTGGAATAGTTGGTGTAATTCACATTTTATTGTATTCTTCAGAATCCATTTTGTACCATAAATTCTCCTTAGTATTTTAAATTCTAAGTGAGTACATAGTGCTTCTTCTGCAGTTGGTACGGTCAAGTTTTCCAATACACGGTACCAAGAAGGATGTTTTTAATGGTTGTAGGTTCAGAGCACTGATTATATAGAATAATCAGTATCAGTACTTTTCCAGATAATAAAATTTAAGGATAACACCTATTTTAAGCATTCAGTTTGTTTTATAAGAGAGAACTCAGCACTTTCCACACATCAGATGTCCTGTCAGAGATCACCCTACATTTGTCTTCTGAAGAAATCATAAAATACACTCTACCCTCAAGTTCAAATTTCCCAGTTTGTTCATCTTCTGCTTGTTATTTGAACTTCTCTCATGTCTGTTGATATTACAAATTCTGCACTAGTGTTTGTAAATTTTATAATATTTTATAATGTCACATATATAATTCATCCAATGATATAACTATGCCATAATGGGTAGCCATTCAGTATGTAGCCAGGATTTTTCTGTGAAAAGTAATTGATGATGAAGGGGGGTATGGATGATGCATGAAGTTGGTGATTCAGATGAAAACGACAATGCACATTTTTTATATTGCTCCATAATATAACCTTCACCTTCAATTAGATAATTGACCATTTATAGTGGATGTAGTCTGTATAATGATATTTTGTTGAAAAGACATTAAGTAGATTTTATCTCTAAATCCACATTGGAACCCACTACAGGGGGGGGGGGGTGGATTTTAACACTCATAATACCTTTGGCTGCACACTGGGTGACACAGCTTCTTCTCTTGCACTGTATTAATCCACAAAAGATAGTAGGCTTCTATTCCAGATAAAGCAGAGATGTTTACAGTTAGGAGCTTATGCAGTCTGTGCTAATAAAATCAACTATTTATTAGTAGATTATCATTATTTATTAGTTTACTATTTATTAGTTTATCGCCATTTTCTTTTTAACTGAACACAAACTGAAGTCAGGACTAGGAGCTTGAAACAAGAGGCACTGGAATGGAAACTATAATGCCTGTTTGCACAGAATATAGACTAAGGTCTCTTCTGAATTTTGAATACTTTTGTTCTAATACCTACTAGTTATTAAATTGATTTTGGATGGCCTTTCAAGTGTTTCTTAGATATGTTTAACTCCTGCACAAAGTTTTTACTTCCCTAATATTTTTACCTTCACCAAAAATATTCCAGGTAACTCACTTCCAGTTAAACAATTCTCTGATGTAAATTTTCTTCAATATTAAACATATCATGGGTTTAATGGTACATCTACCATTCTAAGTTCACTCAAGTGAATTTACGGAAAACTGAAATTAACGGTTATGAAGTGCAGTGCTAAATCATAAAATTATTAATCTGATTTTCAAGGTTGTTTTTTATTATCAGAAGAGTCTTTTATTGATTACATAACTGTTAAAAATTAAAAATATTGTTCTTGAAACATTTTAAAATTTCACTTGGGTAGTTTTACTACTAACCTCTCTCATATGTTACTGATTGTCACCTGTCACACAGCACTGTATAGCATATAATTATCATACTTCTATAATAGCAGGGTGGTGGGTTAATGTGTGTTATTGTGTCGATATTATAAACATTATCTGTCTTTAAGTTCTGGATGCCTTCCACAGTGTAATCCAATGAAAAGCACTTAATATTTAGTTACAGTTATTTTAACATTTATACTATACAAATGTGAGAAGGAGTCCTATCCACTCTGAATAATTAGATGAATTGTTGACACCTCAAGGTATATCATGAATGGTATAGCAGACTCAAAATGCAATCTTATGAGCCAACTACTTTACTTCTTTATTGTGTATATACCCTTTGTGTGTAATTGTTTTTAAATGACAGTTTCATCTGTTCTTGTTGATGATACAGAGAAGTGCGGAGACAATATACAATTTTTTCTCGGTCAGAAATATTAATTAATGCCGCCCGCTGTAATGACCAATCTCAATTGTTGTAAAATTATTTGAGATGTTAGGCCATGGTTCAGTGTTTTATCTTGATGTACAGCCAGATGTTTCAACTATATCCATAGCAGTCATCCCCAGTGGTGCACCAGACAAGATCTCAGTGTCTGCATAGTTAGTCCAGCAGTGATTGGCATCAACCATTAAATCCTGGGCACCAGTGGTGGCCAGTGTGTCCTGAGGAAGGGGAGGATATGAGACAGTCACCTGAGACTGCCCCCCCCCCCACAACAATCTGCATTTGTAAGCTGTGATCAATTTACTTCTATTCCTTCAGCAGACCATATAGTCTTGTTTGTGTTTAACGGTAACCAGAGCCAGCAGAATATCTTCAGATTTATTCCACTACTGTATAACAATTTATATTGATCGTACCATGACGACTGCTAAATTCTAGGTTGGTTTTTGTGCCTTTTAAGAAATGAAATTTTGGGGTAGGTTCACCACTTTTCAGTATTTCATTTCTCTCAAAATCACTCAAAAGGGGAAAATGGTTTATCCAGAAGTGTTGTAGTAATGCCTTTGTTCGATACTGCAATATCACTTTCATTTTATTCTTCTAAATCCATTTTATCCTTGTAGTACAGATCACAAATATACCCCAATAATACATAAATAATAATAATACATAAACACAAGGAGCACGAGAACGTAAATATTGAATATACTGTAACTAACGCAAACCACAATAAACCGTGCTGAAAGGCTAACTCACTCGTTGCCTTCTAGGCACAGGTACAGATGCAGTAGCATCCCCCCACCACCTGCCGGGGATAGTTCCACGTAACTGTACAAGTACTACAGCGGCTGCTTAGATCCCTGCTTCTGTCTGCTGCTATTGTGCGCTAAACACAAGGAGGCGAGAACGTAAATATTGAATATAACTAACACAAACCACATTTAACTGTGCTGAAAGGCTAACTCACTCGTTGCCTTCCAGGAACAGTTACAGATGCAGTATCATCCCCCACCACCTGCCGGGGATAGTTCCACATAACTGTACAAGTACTACAGCAGCTGCTGAGATCCCTGTTTCTGTCTGCTGCTATTGTGCGCTAAACACAAGGAGCGCGAGAACGTAAATATTGAATATACTGTAACTAACACAAACCACAATAAACCGTGCTGAAAGGCTAACTCACTCGTTGCCTTCCAGGCACAGGTACAGATGCAGTAGCATCCCCCCCACCACCTGCCGGGGATAGTTCCATGTAACTGTACAAGTACTACAGCGGCTGCTGAGATCCCTGCTTCTGTCTGCTGCTATTGTGCGCTATTATAGATAATGCATGATTAAAAATTTTTTTTGTAAGTAATCAGATAATTTAAAGCCAAGTTTGATTACAGATTGACTACAGGTTCAGTTACAATAAAAATTAGAGCCTATGACTAGTTGTTTATTTTTAATGTTTTTCTAAATTTCACTGGGGAGGCTTAGCCTCCCTTGCCTCCCCTGATGAGCCACCACTGCTGGACACTTGATTTCTTCTTGACTTCTTGATTTCTGTGCCACTGAGAGTGTCTGTTATGGATCCAGTTGAAACTTGAGACTGTATGTCTAGATTCAACACTGGACGATAGCCTGTCAGCCTGGACAATTTTACATCATTTAGAAATATTTTGTTAGCAGTTTCTATAACATTTTCCTCCCTTTCTCACATGTGTTATATCTCGATCTAATAAAGTGTTATACATTGGTGCAGGTCAAGTCTGAATCCATAGTTGCTCTCCCCAAATGTCTTCTCCATCTCCCCAGTAGGCCTACTCTATCTTTTGGCAGTCTCTGTGGAGATTTCCTTTCATATATATGTTGTAACTTAAATGATGTTATTCTAACATAGTGTTAATTGCTAAATTACGTATGTTTTAACCTTTCTACACAATCTTAAAATTCTAGTTGACCTGAAGTTAAGGATATACATCAGGTAGAACTTGAAAAACAGAAGACAATACCAAAATATCTCAAGTGCAGTGGTTACAGTGATAATTTACTGTTTATCACTGAAATGTTACATTGTAATGTAGCACTTATTCTGTGTGTGTGTGTGTGTGTGTGTGTGTGTGTGTGTGTGTGTGTGTGTGTGTGTGTGTGTGTGTGTGTGTGTGTGTGTGTGTGTGTGTGTGTGTGTGTGTGTGTGTGTGTGTGTGTGTGTGTGTGTGTGTGTTCAATATTTATACAGCCAGCAAGTTACCTTTAAATATGAGATACACTTTCAGAATTGTTTTCTGAAATCAGAGTTTTCTCAGTAAGTATACACCATTGCAAATCGGTCAATAGAAAAAAGATTTTTTAAATATTTCAACCTTAGTTGAATAAGATGATAGTTATGAATAACATGACAAGAGTGTTTTCAAATAGTGAGGTATTTATTACTGCTATGGCATGCCCAGGAAATGTGTTTCTGGCACACAAGTTTTGTTTTTAATTAACTCAGCAAAAGTAATATCAAATAAATTACATCAGATTTCCTGGCATGGTCTCATTCATGCTTTATTGATTCTGATATATGCAAGCTTTCACTATTTTGTGTCAGTGTACTGGTTAAGAAAGAAAATTATAGAAGGCAACACAGTGATTTTTTTAAGTTCCGTTGTTTTTGTATTCTGAGTTTTGTGTAAATGCTTAGATCAAATTGCTGCAGTGTGCCAAGTTATGAAATGAATTTTGTGTAAACTTGTTGATGTGTGGGCTCTTCGACAGACAAACTGAATGTGTAAAATGCATATTAGTAAATGAGAGAATATTTGTAAAATATGTGATTTTGGGTGTGGTAATGATTTCCGTTAGGGTACTGAATGTGACACTCAGTTGTGAGTCACAACTTCCAAGTAAGCCTGTATGAGTAATTTAAGTATGGCAACTTTTTAAATTTGAGTATTCCTGTTTTGTATTGCTTTTAAGATCATGCTGGAAAACTGGTAAACAGTAAGTAAACTGGTATGAAAGTTTCTATACAGATGGTAGTTTCATGTACGTGGGTAGGGTGAAAAGTTCGGGGCCTGGCACAGATATAGCGCTACTATGCTCATTATTTTGACCATGTTGTATGATCTCATCTTTTGTAGGTCTAGTTTTGATTACTTCAAGTCAAAGAGTTGTTTTAGCCGCACAGTCCACTGCTGTAAGCATCTCGAGCATCATTGGATAGACTGAAATTCGTGCTGTGATTAAACTTTGTTTTCATAGATTTGACTGCAACAGATATAAAAAAAGAGCTGTATTCAAAGTAGGCAATGGATGCATTGTATCCATCGAATGCAATGGTTGAGCGTTGGGTATTTAAATGGGTTGTGAAGTTTCCGTGGTTCCTGGAATACTAAGTGAATACAGGGTTCCTTGCTTCATAGAGTTATTCAGAGTTAGAAGTGTTTCCATATCTTTCTGTCTTGTTATTTCATATTGTGTATAGCAAATATCATGTATTAGGAGTATTGCCTTCGCAGTGTTATTATTATAGTAGCTTCTCTTGTCCCGTAGTCTGTAAGCACTTTGAGATACATCAGATGGGAACATTTTTTCATTGTGAATACATGACATAATTACAATTTTTAATCTTAAAATTTGTTACAGGATTTTAAAATATGTATAGATATTGCTATAACTGGTCAGTATTACTTATGGAATGGTAAAGTTACTGAATCTTTGTTTCTGTAATTTGTATTTCTATACTCAATTTTTGTTCCCATGTAGCAGAAGTTTGGTATATGCTGTATACGAAGATTATTATCATCTACTGAATATGGTGTTTTCCATACAAATTTATTTCCTTAGTCATAAATGTGGATTTCTCTAATTTCTTGGGAATATACTCCAACCAGCAGAAAAAATTGTCAAAAATTTGTTTAGTTGTTCATTCAGAAATACTGAAGAAAGGACACTCGCTGTTTAATTGTTCTATGGTTTTAGCAACTTATTCAGAAATAAACATTATAGTCCCAGGTTGAATAACAAAAAATACTTGCCAAAAAAAAGGTATTATTATTTTTTAAATATAATTATAACTATAGTTAACCGGTATTATAATTATTTTAATATCAATATAACTATAATATTTATATAATTTGAAAAAATTTGTACCGTATTTTATAATTTTTCTTTATTAAGATTTTGTTTGTTAATTATCACTTCATCGTAGTCCTTCAGTCTTCGACTCGTTTGTACCCTCCCCGCATATACCCGTGGTGTGTGTGGTACTGATTCTCTCACAGGTATATGGGACCTACAGTTTAACACCGAATCCGAACGGCATAGTTGGGGAAGGTTTATACTAAGCAGGATACCTCTCGCTGGTTTGCCATTGCCTTGCGAGGGGGAACGGTCGTATCTAAATCAGATGGCCCCCGGCAGGAATTGAACCCGCGCCGACAGCGTAGCAGCGCCACACGCTAGCCACTACGCCATGACTGCTCCAATTAACACTTACTACAGTAAAACATTTTCAGCTTTACTTTTGTTGCAGTAGAAATACAGTGCAGAAAATTAAAAATATAATATAATTTACAAGAGCAAAAGTCATATATTTATTTATAAAATCAATTAATTTAAAATGAAATGCATATATTAATTTGTGATTCTTCATTTTATTGTGTCTGACATAAGTTAGTAAATAAATATTATATCAAGTATTTAATTTATGTCACAAATAAGGAATGGCATTGTATGCTGATAATAACTACAAATTTGTATGTACAGGGAGTTGACAGCAGCTAGTGGTGAATGGATAAATGATTTTGTCCACCGTCCAAACAAGAAGAGGGACAACAGAATCAGTGCAGCTGAAACTGTCAGACATAGCATTCAGCGTTCGTGGACATTTTCAGGTGATTGTTTCTGCGTGTAAATCAAAAAATTATTGAAAACTGCTTCTGCCTATCCTTGTTATTCATGTTGTATACTGTAGATGTACTGTTCTAATTGTACACTTATTCACTGTTATTGAATACGGTTTTGAAGCCCAATAAAATTAAAAGTTTATTTTAAAGTATGATTATATTTACTCTCAGTGTCAGGGCAAATAGGACTGATATTTGTATTCAGAGGTATTTATAAATGTATACAAATATAGGTCTTTATTCCTTTGTAACTTGTTGAGTTTCCTGCAGGTCTCCTATGTAATATCTTCAAATAAATACAACTGCAAGTAGGTTTATTTTCACCTGACGCACATTTCACAGAAATTATTCTGTATCTTCAGACGTTTTTGAATTGTAATTGAATATTTCATTCAGTGTTTTCTTCAAGACGATTTATTTAAAATCATACGTTTATTAGAATAATAAAAATAAAACATTAAATACCGGTATATAATAAGTAGCCAGCTGTATAAACATAACAACAATTGAAAATAGAATCTAAGTAAAATTGATTATTCGTTAAGCATATTGTAAGCAAAACATTCAGTTACAATTCAAAAAACCTCTGAAAATACAGAATAATTTCTGTGAAACGTGCGTCAGATGAAAATAAACTTACTTGCAGTTGTATTTATTTGAAGATATTAAATATAGCCCTATATTTATATTTGGATTTATATGTAGTTATGCATACAGAGTATCTTTTCTTTCAGCGTTTAATAGGTTACTTTTAGTTATTATCTGGTGTGTAGTTGGTATTACAAAAGTTATTCATTTTGCAGTTGCTTGTTTTCATATTGCTTTCTATTTAATTAATTCACATTTTTAAATCACTGTATTATTAGTTACGTTAAGTTCCAGATTCTAATACATTTCGTCTTTTATTATTAATTTCCTCTGGACAAAACATTACACACTTCTTGTTTCATGTGTTCTTGTCTAAGGTGAATGGCTCTCTTTTTGAAATTTTCAAACTAATTATTGAAAACTATACTTTTTCTTCTTCTTATTTACATACACTGTAACATTTTTTCCCTTGTTAATTTTGGGCTATTACTTAACCTTTTATGCCCAGTACATCAGCTATCTAAATATCTTTTCATACAATTTACATCCCTTTTTGACATTTTACGTTTATTAGTTACTTATAAAATTATTCTATTACCCAAGTTTGCACGATGCCTGTGACATCTTGATTATTCTGTGTTAGTCTACTTTCCAATTCCTTAAAATTATTTTAATTTTCAATAAATTGTGATTTACGTATGTTTTTTTAATATGATATACGCAATTTAGGTACACTTTCATCATACATTTATTTTTCTCATTATTTTTTTAACATTTTGAAGGATTTATCCTAATAGCTAGTAACATATTAAAGATATTTAAAAAATCTAATATGGCCTAAAGTTTACTACTCTTCAAACATAAAACTTCAAAATAATTTAGAAAGTTCTTTCATTTTTGGTAGTTGTCTTGTATTGTAATTTATAGCAATACAATGTACATTATATTGCAGTCAATACATTACATTTAAATTCTATTTCAAACTTTTACATATAAATATGAACACTGCTACCCCCCCCCCACACACACACAAGCTAGGGGGTTCTATACAATACAATAAAGTTAGAAAGGGTAGTGAGCTATATGTATCCTGGGTAGAGGTGGGCCGATATACCTGTAACAGGTATTTTGGAACGATATTTTTGTGGAACGGATGTAACAGTGACTGAAATGTTGAAATACCTATTATTTGCGGCCTCGCTGTTCCGAGTCAAGGCACGCCCCTACGCAGCTATACACAAGTAACAAGTAAACGAATACGCCAAGGCCAAATACTAGGTGTATCACTGGTACACAAGGAACAGCAAGTAATCGAGTATTTCAAATACTAGGGGTATCACCGATACACAAGGAACAACAAGTAAACGAGTATTACAAATACTAGGCGTATCACGAGGAACACTAGTATTTTAGGAACAACTAGTATCAGGAGTATTTCGAGTACGAACTAGTACGAAGCCACTTTTTGGTCCTGAATACTTCATTCTGCGCAAAGAGACGAAGCTGTTTTTAATAAATGAACAAAATTCATACTGATGTTACATTTATTCTCGTGTGTTATGCAGATATATAATACAGATTATAATAAATTATATATTATACTCACCAACTATAAATTATATTATATAGTCACCAACTTAGTAAATTTGGAAAAACAAATTATGTTGTGTTATAACTTACAGAGTGGCTAATAATAGTTGATAAGCCGCTAAGAGCAGATATCTAATGAAATTTTACTGCAAACTGTTTAGGTAACAAAATGTTTTTATAAGGGTAATCGGTTTAAATCATGTTTATTCTCATTCACTCGTGTAGCTTACTGTTATGTTGTTATTATGTTTTTGAGGTTTTTTCACATTATTTGTTGTGCTATAAATTATACTTTTGTTAATGTGATTTTAACTTCACTGTACATCTCATGTAAATGATGAGATTGTTGTAACGGACATTTATGCACTTTATCTAGTGCTGTTCATTAAATCTTTACTGATCTGATAAGGCTACCCTAAAAACAAGGTGTTTTCGTAAATTTGTTTCTTTTATGTAAACTGCTGATTTTGAATTTTTGTCTCTATCAATTTACTTATCATTTGACTAATAGTAGTTTCCACTTAGTAAAGAAATAAAACTAAACTCCATAACAGACAACAAATTTAGGTGTAAATGGTCAAACTGCAGCCTAAGATAAATACACGATCTGATGAAGATAAGGATTTACTAAACTTATTAGAAGGCCATCAATAAACAAGGTAATAAGAAGAGAAAGCTACAAGTTTATCTGAATTTCTTGGAGACTGTAAAACATTCATGATTGATTTATGATATGGTTGGAAGTTTCCATTATTTGCCCAACTTGTGCTTTTAAATTAAAAAAAATAACTAAACCCCAAAACCCCAATTAATACATCCCCAAAGAGTAGAGTAGACATGCCCCAAAATTCTAAGTATATGGACAGCCAAGGTCAATTTGGCTAAACAGCCCGAACGCCACACAAATACCACGCAGAAGTTTAATTATCAATTTCGGATCTCAATAACGATAATGATAATGAGTGCCATCACTAGGTCAACATGGATGCCCGGTTGCATGACTGCATTTCTCATTTCTTTTATTTTCCTGACAGAATTTATAAAAATAGTGGAACGTGACCACCCATAAATACTCCTAACTGATACTGATTAGTCTTGTACTCTTTAACATTAATTAATTGGTATTGTGAGCAATAAAAGGTTAACAATTACAAAATTTAAACTATGGCCAAATATAAACTATGGCAATATTTAAACTGGCTATGGCATAATTTAATGGTTACAAAATTAGCTGAACAGTAAAATTGAATTTCGAAAAGCAGAATCTGTGTAATGAATGTACTGAAACATGCTTAAAGTGTTCGTAAAAAACTTGACCTCAGGCACGGTCATGCGTCCGGACGAGATCCAGCAAAATATGACATGATACAGTCCTGTAGTGAACGGCCCCTACGGGTGTCGTCCACCTGTTAAAACACCACCCCGATCTTAACTAATAGACGAAAAAAAAAAAAACTCCAACCCAATTAACAAAACAATAATTGACCATCAAATTCCCAACTGGCACAGATACATCCGCACATGCCTGCTCAACACAGAAATAATTTAGTGCCGACCCCTTTTACAGAAAACTCAGCTCAACCCGGGTGCTGCATGACCCTGGCCGAGTGTACAATTCTCAGAATGAGACATACATTAATATACTAATGAGGCGTAAGCCTTAACAAGAAAATTACAAAGTAACATGTAAACCCAATTGCCCGAAACTAAGTCTACAGACTGGAGCGTCTCCACAAGTGTCTCAAAAAGAGTTTATCGGCCACAAACATTTTGTTCAAAAAGCTTAAATGTCACCTGGTTAGCAGCATATGGGTAGAGGGTCTGGTCGAGTGTGCGTCAGTCCATCCTGGCTGACAGCTGACGGAAGTGTTTGAATCTATATTATGGAAAGCAGGTGTTCGGCCATCCTCTGGAGCGAGACAGATTCTCGTCTACATCGGAAACCCGGTAGGTCATGTAGACTTCTACTTATACATAGTAGCAGCTAGAAGACGAAAACCTTTACATTTACGCTGTCAGCCGGATATAGACGCTGCTATGCTGAACGACAGAATTGGACTCAAGAAGCCTGCTGCTGAAAAAAGGTATGAAGCATCGGGCACAGAGCGCACGCGGATCGGCCGGGTGGAAAAATAATTCATAACGACAGCAAAGTCCGATAATACGTACGTAAATTCTTACGTAAACACTCACATTAATAAATACGTAAATTAATAATTCAAATTACGGGCAGGCCGTTCCCGTTAAAAAAAACCACCGCTGAGTTTTTCTAAACACGGCACACCCCCACCCCAAAAGGGCAACTTGGTTGCCTCACAGTTAAACGCAGGGAGGGCACCCTGCAGTGTACCCCATTTCCCAAAACAAGCCAGTGGTCTTCGTGATTATGTCGACCCAGCAGTACTTGCTCTCAGGAGAACAGAGATCCCCATGCGACCCTCTCCGCTATGCCAACCCCACGGGACCGCCCCAACACGTCACCCTCTCCGGTGACCATCACCTACTCCCACCGGTCCCAGTCACGTACCCGTCCTAAGACCAAACAAGGTATCTCCCACCTTGGTATGTGAGTGACCGCACTACTCCTCGTCCATCTTTTGGACCGACCAGCCACATGCACCCACAAGGCATCTCCATCCTTGCCATATGGCTGGCCCACATCCCTACACAAGGGGGGACGGCCCCGCTTAGCCAGACAGAGAGGACCGCACCAAGGGCACGCGAACATTAATCTCATCTCAACTCTTACTTCACCAAAAAGGCCATAACTATATGGGGGGGTTTACTTCACCACAGCACCATCGATACACTATATATATATATATATATACACCACCTAGTTTTAACTCAAAATAAACACCATGGTAAACAACCGGGGAATGAGGCATGGCTCGACCCTACACTAACCAACATCAACATCAACAACTATTAACAACCAACAACAGCACACCGTCCCTCCATCTAACCTCTCCCGACAGGGGAAACTGACGATCTCAAGGACCACAATCTACTCACTTCCGGCAAGTCTCTCTAACTCCTTATCAATAGGTTTTTTTTGTACTAAGGGGAGGGGTAGGAAAATCAGGAAGATGAAACGGGCAAGGATCACTAAAGGGTCAACAGCTAGGAGTAAGGGTAAGGACATGGTTCCCTCCGAAAAGGAGAATGACTGGAGAAAACCAAGGCTCGCGTGGGCAGGGGCGCAACCCTGAAGTAGACGAACACCACTGGGACTGTGGGGAACATCTACCCACTACCCGTTAACCTCTTCTTCTTACCTTTCTATGACGGACTTTGGGTATTCGTTGCTTTTGCACACCACTCTCAGAGAAATTATTTTGTGTTGAGCTGTACGGATTTGTTTCTTCTGAATCAGAATCAAGGCAACTTACTTCACTCCTTTGACACCGCTTTGGATTATGCTCATCATCTAACTCCTCCACTTGTCTTTCTTCCAATCCTTCCTTCTCTTCCTGCTCTTCTACAATTTCCTCTTTTTCATCCCCATAATCCAAATCAACCTCATGACACTGCAGCTGCTTACCATCTTCCAGTTGCTCCTCTGATCCATCTTCAACCACATGTTCCCTCAGCTCCTCACCAATTTCTTCATCACACTCGTCACCAGCCGCTTCACAAATTTCTTGACTAACCTCTTCTCCGATCTCGTTTTCCCCAACACATTTATCATCAACATCATCGCCATCACGTCCATTACCACCATCAGAACACTGCACATCTTCATTCTCTAGTTGCTCACCTGGTCCGCATGAAACTTCTTTCCGCTCCTCGGAATCCTCAACACTACTTACAGAAGGCGTCTGCACATCTTCACACACTACATCATTCTCACTCACACACTCCAGAACGCTGCCACCAAATTTCTCCTCGACTTCTACCTCATCTACTTCTACCACACTTGCGGCATGGACACCCCCTTGTCCATCCACAACCTCAGAAACACTTGCAGCCTGGACATCCCCGTGTCCATCTGCAAACTCAGACTCTACAGTCTCCCTAACACCTACAACTATACCTCCCTGTGCAGCATCCGCAGACCGCTCTTCTGACTCTTGCTTCGATTCCTCTCCTACACCACTCTCAGCAACTACAACGTCCTCAACATTTTCCACCCTGCAATCCAGCTGTCCAGGTTCATGTGCAATGACTAAATTAATTTCTACTGGCGATGGTAAAGCTACACCATCAAGTGACTTCTCATATCCCTGCGTAGGCGATGACGATATTACCGGATCTGGATCCGTCACGAACCAAGATGGAGATACCGGAACAAATTCTGCGGGCTCTGGATTCAACCATGACGTCCTCTTTGAGTCCGGTAATTCAGTATCAACAGACGTTTTCTTCTCGTCTTGTATTGATCCCACGAAGTATTTCCGCTCTTCTACTTCTGCTTCACCTTCTTCATTCACTACTCTATTAGGCACTGGTAATTCCTCTGGAACCCTTAAAGTCTCACTTTTCTCCAAATAAGAATGACGCCTACTTACAGGCTCCCTACTTGCCGATGTTTGTTCCCTAACATAATTTCTTCTTCCCCTGTTAATTTCGTATTTCTTTGTTTTCTGTGCTGTAGCTGTTGTTACCGTCTTCTCACTTGCCACCCCCTTGTAGCCTCCGTCACTTCCGGAATATTCAGGCTTTCTGACAGTCTCTTGTGTTCTCCTCCAACCACCATGTTTGTCCTTTTTGGCTCCTCCTGATGAACCACTGGAGTATTGGACATCTGTAGCATCTCTTCCCCGGGACTCGTCAACCTCCTGGACCGTTCTTGAAACCACACACAGCCGTTCAAGGTCCGCAAAACAACGCGGACGGTCCGCGAATACCAAACGAGATCTCTCTTGGGGATTCAGTCCTTCCAGAATCGCTTGTATAACTTCTGTCTCGGGCAACCCCAACCTTAACACCCGGGCAGCTTTCCGTATATCGTGCACGAAGTCCCCTAACGCCTCTCCGTTGGCCGGTAGGCGATAGAATTTTTCAAACTTAAGCTGGGCACGTCGTCGAATGGGTAGGAAGAAGTTCAACACCTCCCCATGGAAAGCATCAATACTGTCACCCCGACGCTGAGTGTTGGTGACCAGCTCAGCCAACGTACCCCGGCAATACGGGTATTTAAGAGACAAGACCTCCCCATCGGACACCCCCGGGAAATCTGCCACCTGCAGGACCAGGTCCAAGAAAACCAGCAGCTGGTCCTCATCAAATCCATTCACCACCAGAAATTTCTGGAGAACGCCTGAAAGAGGGTGGGGCAATTTCTGGTAACATACCGCCGCCAGAACTGCACAATTCAAATCAA
This sequence comes from Magicicada septendecula, assembly GCA_034769895.1. NCBI lineage: Eukaryota > Metazoa > Arthropoda > Insecta > Hemiptera > Cicadidae > Magicicada > Magicicada septendecula. The sequence goes on along the minus strand of CM068375.1, from coordinate 403,977,623 downwards.
ACAATAATAAAACAAATCCCCACTAAACACCTAACACAAACATGACCTACAAAAAGAAAAACTTGAGTACTCTCTCTTCCATCAAGTGGCCCCTGGGTTTCCTAGCGCTGCGAAAACCTGACCCGGTCCAGAACTAACTCTCCGTCAGTCACCAGACTCGAAAGAAGAAACGACATCAGACACTAACACCAACATACAATCCACACCACCAAACACTAACCACAACATATGACATTTCAACTAAGACATTATCACAATTGCAGTCGGACGGTACCGACTTCCAGTCGGGCCATACCGCATCCCGCTAACCGCACGCGCTATTACTTTCATAGAATAAATAAGGGAGCCCATCCCCACGCGATCTCCGGTAAGGTCCAATCTCAAAAAACAACAAGAAAACCCAACTACAACACATGCCCGTGGCGGCATCAGGTTTACAATTCGAATCGCCTAGCAATAATTCACACATAGTACATATATATACCTACATAGGATGTCAACCCTGCCATTGCATCTATCTATTCTCATTTTAAAATATTTTCAAATATTATTGTTTTTCCCAAACTATTTCCGAGTTTGCAAGCCCCATCACACCAAAGGACCCAAGGGTTCAACCCTAGAATGAACCACGCTCTCTGCTGCTACCATTTGTAACCCCTCTTTCCTTTTATACCTTTTATATATATATAGAAACACCCTTCTTTTTTTTTTTTTTTTTTTTTGAAAGAGTCCTAGTTATTTAGGACTAAGCGAGAGCCTAGAGAAGCCAAAATTGTGCTGGGTCCAGTATGATAGGACTTGGAAATGAAACTCTGCTCTAAGATAACAATAACAGGATTTATTGTATTCGGGCTTTTGTACAATATATGCGCCCTTGAAAAGCAAGATAATTACAAGTATTTTACAATCAAAAATAGCTCACTTCCAAAAACCCCCAATCGTTATTATAAATCCATTAACATATGCATCGCCAAATAGTTGAGCTTGAATATTAATGGCGCATAAATAATAATAATAATGTGAAATGGCGCATAGTCTCGACCCTCCCAGTAATTACACAAATCATAACACGATATAAATATATATATATGCATAATCACGTATAATAATCTAACAATCACATAAGGCATAACGCACAACATATAATTAACATAGAAACACATTTACATATAAATGGCACATCACATGTTCACCTGGTTAGCAGCGTATATTTTGGCATCATGCACCCTCAACCCTCTTATTCAGACCAAGTATCCGGCCCACCTTAATTTTCAATTAAAAAAAATAACTAAACCCCAAAACCCCAATTAATACATCCCCAAAGAGTAGAGTAGACATGCCCCAAAATTCTAAGTATATGGACAGCCAAGGTCAATTTGGCTAAACAGCCCGAACGGCACACAAATACCACGCAGAAGTTTAATTATCAATTTCGGATCTCAATAACGATAATGATAATGAGTGCCATCACTAGGTCAACATGGATGCCCGGTTGCATGATGTATACCTACGTTATTTTTGAATTTATAAGTACGATATATTATATCTCACAAATGTGGTTATGTATACAAAAACTAGGACGCCATCTTTTACTACCTAAGTCATGGGCCAGAATTTCGTTACGCGAAGTCAGTCGGGAATAGAAATTGCTTGAAATAAAAACAGCTGTTCTGATTTTTACCAATGAAATACCCTTTTTATTATTTATACGTTTTACATACTTGTTTTCAACCCTATCTTTAACCCTTCCAAAATAAATACATAGTGTAATAATACCTTCGGTAAATATCATAAGTATATGACAAAATTATTTATATGTGTTGCAACTTCTATAAGTACAATATGTATATGACAAAATTACATCTATATATATATATATATATATATATTTTTATAGGTGTTGCTCAACCCAGCACTTAGAAATAATTACGCACGCACACAACCACTCACCCTTTCATTCTCATGGTACAAACATTTATAACTTTTCTAACTTTTGGAGCTCCTTTTATTAGATTGAAATTTTAAATTATTTTTTAACCAAAAAATGATATTGGGAAATTATGAAATCAGGAATTAAGGAACGATCTCACCCATTTCGTATTGGCTTCCTCGCACTGCTAGTCTCGTTCGTACATCGGCACAATCGGTATATTTTCACGGCGCTTGACGGGACACCTTTGTGTCAACCCACGTAACCCACCGTCGTGGGACCGATTCTATACGTCGATCTTTTTTACGAACGATTTAATCGGTCGAGGACGCCTACACCAAACCGAACTATAACTCTCCTTAATACATCTTGATTGTAGATATTATACTGTTTATTAACCACCTACAGTGGTCTAAAAAGTTAAAATTCACTCGTAAGTGAATGTGCAACCGGCCGGTGCTGATCAGTTGTTGCAACAGAATGACGGCAATTCCTAGTTGAATTCTGCGGAAGTGTGGTGTACTGACGTCACATTTTCTTTGTCTAAGTTGTTGACATCGCCGTTTTGTCGTTGTCAACACATTCTCCGCCTATGACGTAATAAAGGCTTGGCTCTGCTTATCGCAAACTGCACACTGTTTTTGTGATGTGACACCGTTTTTTGTCATGAATTAGTTCAAATCCTGGCAAATACTGTAATATAGTCCACTCACTGTAAATTCGATATCGGATGTTTGAGGTTGGGTTGGGTATGTCAAAAAATAGGAAAATACAATATTTATGATCTCGTTACCATATTTTAGGTAATTATAAAATGTACCATGATTGTACCATCACAAAACCCCCTCAATGAAAGATGGTGTGACGAAGCACACAAACTTTCATTGACCCTTTCATACTTCCTAAAGGGATCAGTCAGGACAAGTCGCCACAACCCCCTTACAATTTTACATAAAAAATAACAACAACTCACCCTTGGTCTGGTGATGAGGACCGTACCTAGATGACCTTACTGGACTTCTCATGCGAGATCCCAACACCATAAGGCCACTTAGGCTCTTAACGCCCCTGCTCTGACGCGTTGGCCAGCTCAGGACCGCTGTCACATCCCAAACACTGAAACAATTTATAAAAAATATTAATATAGTGGCTTATTGAATCACTACCTCCTTAACTGATATGGTTCCCCTTAGCTAAGTGCTGGTTTGTGCCAATAAGCACTGGGTTGGCTTAATATATTTTAATATGCTTAATAAAATTATAAGATTATATATTATAATCTTCAAGAATTAAAAAGAATATTATACCAAAATTGAATAAGATATAATTGAAAATATAATAAGAAAATTACACATTATAATCTCCCAAATCTGGAGAAAAACAAATTATAAAAGAATTAATAACTCTATATATTTATTTATTGAATACTCTTAGTGCATGATAAAACAAAAAAAATTATTATTATTATTATTATTAACAGTTAATCATCTGGCTGATAAATATTATTAACAGCACCATTTAAAAATTTTTTTTTTTTTTTTTTTCTTCCTACACATATTATAAAATCATGTTAAAAAGTTTTCAAATAAATACATATTACATTAATAATTAACACTGATATATTAATAATACAGTTAATACATTTTAAATACTCAATCATATTTAATCATATCTAAGATATGCAGTAACATTTGTATAATTTACTTAAAAGTTGTATTTAAATTAAAATTTACCATTGCAGTTATTAATTAAACATCAAATTTATTTATTTATAATAATAAAATACATTTTGAACTTATTGTTACTATTCATATTACCTTATTATTTCATTATTCATTTTCTACTACCTCTCTCCTCTGAACTTTCTATCTACCTAACTACCTAACCTCTCACCTTCTATCACTGTTTAGTCTGGATAACTCCTATATTCACTACACTTCATTATATAATTTTACTCACCTTCTTTTAACTGACCATCAAATTTACCTATCATTGACACCAATATCTCAATTATATACTCCATTACTAATTCCATTTAAATCTTATGGCACCGCTCGTCTTTGCAATGGGTTGGGTGTTCCCTAACTGGCTATATACATCTCTAATATTTTGCCCTTCCATAAAATTCGGCAAACACTCCCTTAAACTACGCTATTACCTGCCACAACACTATTGGTTGGCTACTCTTTATCACCTCACCCCCACTACAGAATTCATCAACAACAAATATATGTATGTACCTTTACTTAAACACCTTCTCTACAAATAATCCCTAACTACTGTGTCCCTAAATATTTAATAATTCTCTTTGTATTTTCTTAAAATTCTTATCTTTCTAACTCCCTTTACATTAATTGCATTACTCACCTGCATTTTATCTATACCCAGGCTCTATTCCTGTTTAAACACTTACTGTAATCATTGACAATTCTCTTATAAAATTCCTCTCTTACCTACTTATAACAATACCTCTTTTCAAAATTCAAATATAGTTATTTATTTAAACATTCATTATTATTCATTAGTAATTAATTAAAATATTATTATTAAACATGTTATATATATAAAATATATAATAATACACACTGGGGTACCTGTAATACATAATACACATCAAATACATGGATAAATACAATTAATACAATAAAATATACACTCCAACTTCATTATTGTGTCATTAATCGAAATCAGTCCATAACAGTCCAATTCAAAACCACTTTTCATATTATTATTTAATGTTCATTTCACAATATAACAGTCTATCCACCATCATTAAACAACAAACGAATCTTAGGTCTATATAAATTCTTATTTACTAAATAGATTTTATTAGATACATTATATTCATATGTTATTGAACAGTTATTAAACAAATATTCCCAGTCACGATCAAGTAGAGTTCCGTTTGTCTTAGTATCATATGTCATTAATCGGTTTATATTATAATTATCCTCATAATATTCCACTACAGGTAAGTACCTAAGGTCTTTATTCTCATTTCTTGTTATTGTCAATTTATTGTTATTATCAGGTAAGTATTCATCATTTTCATATACCACATCTAACCCTAACCTTTCTAACAGTTGTCTGTAATTTCTGTTTACTTTAAATACTTCTATTGTTCTTTTACTCTCACAATATCTCTCTATACTTTCTCTCTTAATACATTTCTCTCCATAACACCAAAATACATTTTCTCTCTCCAAATATGCAAGGGTCCCTATCATAAAATCGTTGCACCTCTTAGGTACACAAAAACTAAAAGAAACTTTATTTGTAGAACTATCGTCTATCAAACTACATGAAGACTTGTCTTCACCCCCTAATACAACATTAAAAGAAAATTCTACCCCCTGCATTCCTTGTACTAAATTACTTTCTCTCAACTTTCTTTCTGACTTTATAAATTCAAATATTTCATTATCATTCATTATAATTTCATTATCATGTCTATCCTCTTCTACCACCACTATCTTACTACCTGTATTATTTGAATTATCTAGAGTACATTCATTTTTGGAATTATCAGTTTTAAATATGTTATCCAGTACAGCATTTTGCTGGGTATTCCTATCTACTTTCTGACTTTCTAATTTACTTTCTACCACATGTAACTTATCTAATTTTGTAATCAGCTGGTCACATTTCTTAATAAGTTTTTCGTGACTCACTTTTATTTCATTCTTTAATTCATTGAATTTAATATCAGAATCAATTTTCTGTTCGTCTAGTTTTTTATCAAAACTGTCAAATTTATTTAATAAAAGTTGCATCATTGCATTAGTTTCATCTGACTTACTGTCTAAATTAGTTGAAATGGATGTGTCAGTTTGCGTTATTTCGGCAGACACAGGCGTATTTGCCCCGTCAGTCTGACTAATGGGATTTATTTGCATATCCATTTCACCAGTTAAAGTTATGTCAGTGGTACTGGTTTTTATGTCGCTATCGTCACTTGTACTCATTTTGGCAATTGTGTAATGCACGCATGCATACAATTGTCTAACCTAATTGTGGGGTTATGTGTACTAGTTATAAAATTTTGTCTGTTACCTCAAGCAATTTTTTTTTTCCGTGTTCTTTCTAGGCGTATCCCATGTAATAATATATATACATAATATTACATAGGGTCCCTGTTCTTACGGGCGACATCTGTATACCTACGTTATTTTTGAATTTATAAGTACGATATATTATATCTCACAAATGTGGTTATGTATACAAAAACTAGGACGTCATCTTTTACTACCTAAGTCATGGGCCAGAATTTCGTTACGCGAAGTCAGTCGGGAATAGAAATTGCTTGAAATAAAAACAGCTGTTCTGATTTTTACCAATGAAATACCCTTTTTATTATTTATACGTTTTACATACTTGTTTTCAACCCTATCTTTAACCCTTCCAAAATAAATACATAGTGTAATAATACCTTCGGTAAATATCATAAGTATATGACAAAATTATTTATATGTGTTGCAACTTCTATAAGTACAATATGTATATGACAAAATTACATCTATATATATATATATATATTTTTATAGGTGTTGCTCAACCCAGCACTTAGAAATAATTACGCACGCACACAACCACTCACCCTTTCATTCTCATGGTACAAACATTTATAACTTTTCTAACTTTTGGAGCTCCTTTTATTAGATTGAAATTTTAAATTATTTTTTAACCAAAAAATGATATTGGGAAATTATGAAATCAGGAATTAAGGAACGATCTCACCCATTTCGTATTGGCTTCCTCGCACTGCTAGTCTCGTTCGTACATCGGCACAATCGGTATATTTTCACGGCGCTTGACGGGACACCTTTGTGTCAACCCACGTAACCCACCGTCGTGGGACCGATTCTATACGTCGATCTTTTTTACGAACGATTTAATCGGTCGAGGACGCCTACACCAAACCGAACTATAACTCTCCTTAATACATCTTGATTGTAGATATTATACTGTTTATTAACCACCTACAGTGGTCTAAAAAGTTAAAATTCACTCGTAAGTGAATGTGCAACCGGCCGGTGCTGATCAGTTGTTGCAACAGAATGACGGCAATTCCTAGTTGAATTCTGCGGAAGTGTGGTGTACTGACGTCACATTTTCTTTGTCTAAGTTGTTGACATCGCCGTTTTGTCGTTGTCAACACATTCTCCGCCTATGACGTAATAAAGGCTTGGCTCTGCTTATCGCAAACTGCACACTGTTTTTGTGATGTGACACCGTTTTTTGTCATGAATTAGTTCAAATCCTGGCAAATACTGTAATATAGTCCACTCACTGTAAATTCGATATCGGATGTTTGAGGTTGGGTTGGGTATGTCAAAAAATAGGAAAATACAATATTTATGATCTCGTTACCATATTTTAGGTAATTATAAAATGTACCATGATTGTACCATCACAAAACCCCCTCAATGAAAGATGGTGTGACGAAGCACACAAACTTTCATTGACCCTTTCATACTTCCTAAAGGGATCAGTCAGGACAAGTCGCCACAACCCCCTTACAATTTTACATAAAAAATAACAACAACTCACCCTTGGTCTGGTGATGAGGACCGTACCTAGATGACCTTACTGGACTTCTCATGCGAGATCCCAACACCATAAGGCCACTTAGGCTCTTAACGCCCCTGCTCTGACGCGTTGGCCAGCTCAGGACCGCTGTCACATCCCAAACACTGAAACAATTTATAAAAAATATTAATATAGTGGCTTATTGAATCACTACCTCCTTAACTGATATGGTTCCCCTTAGCTAAGTGCTGGTTTGTGCCAATAAGCACTGGGTTGGCTTAATATATTTTAATATGCTTAATAAAATTATAAGATTATATATTATAATCTTCAAGAATTAAAAAGAATATTATACCAAAATTGAATAAGATATAATTGAAAATATAATAAGAAAATTACACATTATAATCTCCCAAATCTGGAGAAAAACAAATTATAAAAGAATTAATAACTCTATATATTTATTTATTGAATACTCTTAGTGCATGATAAAACAAAAAAAATTATTATTATTATTATTATTAACAGTTAATCATCTGGCTGATAAATATTATTAACAGCACCATTTAAAAATTTTTTTTTTTTTTTTTTTTCTTCCTACACATATTATAAAATCATGTTAAAAAGTTTTCAAATAAATACATATTACATTAATAATTAACACTGATATATTAATAATACAGTTAATACATTTTAAATACTCAATCATATTTAATCATATCTAAGATATGCAGTAACATTTGTATAATTTACTTAAAAGTTGTATTTAAATTAAAATTTACCATTGCAGTTATTAATTAAACATCAAATTTATTTATTTATAATAATAAAATACATTTTGAACTTATTGTTACTATTCATATTACCTTATTATTTCATTATTCATTTTCTACTACCTCTCTCCTCTGAACTTTCTATCTACCTAACTACCTAACCTCTCACCTTCTATCACTGTTTAGTCTGGATAACTCCTATATTCACTACACTTCATTATATAATTTTACTCACCTTCTTTTAACTGACCATCAAATTTACCTATCATTGACACCAATATCTCAATTATATACTCCATTACTAATTCCATTTAAATCTTATGGCACCGCTCGTCTTTGCAATGGGTTGGGTGTTCCCTAACTGGCTATATACATCTCTAATATTTTGCCCTTCCATAAAATTCGGCAAACACTCCCTTAAACTACGCTATTACCTGCCACAACACTATTGGTTGGCTACTCTTTATCACCTCACCCCCACTACAGAATTCATCAACAACAAATATATGTATGTACCTTTACTTAAACACCTTCTCTACAAATAATCCCTAACTACTGTGTCCCTAAATATTTAATAATTCTCTTTGTATTTTCTTAAAATTCTTATCTTTCTAACTCCCTTTACATTAATTGCATTACTCACCTGCATTTTATCTATACCCAGGCTCTATTCCTGTTTAAACACTTACTGTAATCATTGACAATTCTCTTATAAAATTCCTCTCTTACCTACTTATAACAATACCTCTTTTCAAAATTCAAATATAGTTATTTATTTAAACATTCATTATTATTCATTAGTAATTAATTAAAATATTATTATTAAACATGTTATATATATAAAATATATAATAATACACACTGGGGTACCTGTAATACATAATACACATCAAATACATGGATAAATACAATTAATACAATAAAATATACACTCCAACTTCATTATTGTGTCATTAATCGAAATCAGTCCATAACAGTCCAATTCAAAACCACTTTTCATATTATTATTTAATGTTCATTTCACAATATAACAGTCTATCCACCATCATTAAACAACAAACGAATCTTAGGTCTATATAAATTCTTATTTACTAAATAGATTTTATTAGATACATTATATTCATATGTTATTGAACAGTTATTAAACAAATATTCCCAGTCACGATCAAGTAGAGTTCCGTTTGTCTTAGTATCATATGTCATTAATCGGTTTATATTATAATTATCCTCATAATATTCCACTACAGGTAAGTACCTAAGGTCTTTATTCTCATTTCTTGTTATTGTCAATTTATTGTTATTATCAGGTAAGTATTCATCATTTTCATATACCACATCTAACCCTAACCTTTCTAACAGTTGTCTGTAATTTCTGTTTACTTTAAATACTTCTATTGTTCTTTTACTCTCACAATATCTCTCTATACTTTCTCTCTTAATACATTTCTCTCCATAACACCAAAATACATTTTCTCTCTCCAAATATGCAAGGGTCCCTATCATAAAATCGTTGCACCTCTTAGGTACACAAAAACTAAAAGAAACTTTATTTGTAGAACTATCGTCTATCAAACTACATGAAGACTTGTCTTCACCCCCTAATACAACATTAAAAGAAAATTCTACCCCCTGCATTCCTTGTACTAAATTACTTTCTCTCAACTTTCTTTCTGACTTTATAAATTCAAATATTTCATTATCATTCATTATAATTTCATTATCATGTCTATCCTCTTCTACCACCACTATCTTACTACCTGTATTATTTGAATTATCTAGAGTACATTCATTTTTGGAATTATCAGTTTTAAATATGTTATCCAGTACAGCATTTTGCTGGGTATTCCTATCTACTTTCTGACTTTCTAATTTACTTTCTACCACATGTAACTTATCTAATTTTGTAATCAGCTGGTCACATTTCTTAATAAGTTTTTCGTGACTCACTTTTATTTCATTCTTTAATTCATTGAATTTAATATCAGAATCAATTTTCTGTTCGTCTAGTTTTTTATCAAAACTGTCAAATTTATTTAATAAAAGTTGCATCATTGCATTAGTTTCATCTGACTTACTGTCTAAATTAGTTGAAATGGATGTGTCAGTTTGCGTTATTTCGGCAGACACAGGCGTATTTGCCCCGTCAGTCTGACTAATGGGATTTATTTGCATATCCATTTCACCAGTTAAAGTTATGTCAGTGGTACTGGTTTTTATGTCGCTATCGTCACTTGTACTCATTTTGGCAATTGTGTAATGCACGCATGCATACAATTGTCTAACCTAATTGTGGGGTTATGTGTACTAGTTATAAAATTTTGTCTGTTACCTCAAGCAATTTTTTTTTTCCGTGTTCTTTCTAGGCGTATCCCATGTAATAATATATATACATAATATTACATAGGGTCCCTGTTCTTACGGGCGACATCTGTATACCTACGTTATTTTTGAATTTATAAGTACGATATATTATATCTCACAAATGTGGTTATGTATACAAAAACTAGGACGTCATCTTTTACTACCTAAGTCATGGGCCAGAATTTCGTTACGCGAAGTCAGTCGGGAATAGAAATTGCTTGAAATAAAAACAGCTGTTCTGATTTTTACCAATGAAATACCCTTTTTATTATTTATACGTTTTACATACTTGTTTTCAACCCTATCTTTAACCCTTCCAAAATAAATACATAGTGTAATAATACCTTCGGTAAATATCATAAGTATATGACAAAATTATTTATATGTGTTGCAACTTCTATAAGTACAATATGTATATGACAAAATTACATCTATATATATATATATATATTTTTATAGGTGTTGCTCAACCCAGCACTTAGAAATAATTACGCACGCACACAACCACTCACCCTTTCATTCTCATGGTACAAACATTTATAACTTTTCTAACTTTTGGAGCTCCTTTTATTAGATTGAAATTTTAAATTATTTTTTAACCAAAAAATGATATTGGGAAATTATGAAATCAGGAATTAAGGAACGATCTCACCCATTTCGTATTGGCTTCCTCGCACTGCTAGTCTCGTTCGTACATCGGCACAATCGGTATATTTTCATGGCGCTTGACGGGACACCTTTGTGTCAACCCACGTAACCCACCGTCGTGGGACCGATTCTATACGTCGATCTTTTTTACGAACGATTTAATCGGTCGAGGACGCCTACACCAAACCGAACTATAACTCTCCTTAATACATCTTGATTGTAGATATTATACTGTTTATTAACCACCTACAGTGGTCTAAAAAGTTAAAATTCACTCGTAAGTGAATGTGCAACCGGCCGGTGCTGATCAGTTGTTGCAACAGAATGACGGCAATTCCTAGTTGAATTCTGCGGAAGTGTGGTGTACTGACGTCACATTTTCTTTGTCTAAGTTGTTGACATCGCCGTTTTGTCGTTGTCAACACATTCTCCGCCTATGACGTAATAAAGGCTTGGCTCTGCTTATCGCAAACTGCACACTGTTTTTGTGATGTGACACCGTTTTTTGTCATGAATTAGTTCAAATCCTGGCAAATACTGTAATATAGTCCACTCACTGTAAATTCGATATCGGGTGTTTGAGGTTGGGTTGGGTATGTCAAAAAATAGGAAAATACAATATTTATGATCTCGTTACCATATTTTAGGTAATTATAAAATGTACCATGATTGTACCATCACAATGACTGCATTTCTCATTTCTTTTATTTTCCTGACAAAATTTATAAAAATAGTGGAACGTGACCACCCATAAATACTCCTAACTGATACTGATTAGTCTTGTACTCTTTAACATTAATTAATTGGTATTGTGAGCAATAAAAGGTTAACAATTACAAAATTTAAACTATGGCCAAATATAAACTATGGCAATATTTAAACTGGCTATGGCAAAATTTAATGGTTACAAAATTAGCTGAACAGTAAAATTGAATTTCGAAAAGCAGAATCTGTGTAATGAATGTACTGAAACATGCTTAAAGTGTTCGTAAAAAACTTGACCTCAGGCACGGTCATGCGTCCGGACGAGATCCAGCAAAATATGACATGATACAGTCCTGTAGTGAACGGCCCCTACGGGTGTCGTCCACCTGTTAAAACACCACCCCGATCTTAACTAATAGACGAAAAAAAAAAAAACTCCAACCCAATTAACAAAACAATAATTGACCATCAAATTCCCAACTGGCACAGATACATCCGCACATGCCTGCTCAACACAGAAATAATTTAGTGCCGACCCCTTTTACAGAAAACTCAGCTCAACCCAGGTGCTGCATGACCCTGGCCGAGTGTACAATTCTCAGAATGAGACATACATTAATATACTAATGAGGCGTAAGCCTTAACAAGAAAATTACAAAGTAACATGTAAACCCAATTGCCCGAAACTAAGTCTACAGACTGGAGCGTCTCCACAAGTGTCTCAAAAAGAGTTTATCGGCCACAAACATTTTGTTCAAAAAGCTTAAATGTCACCTGGTTAGCAGCATATGGGTAGAGGGTCTGGTCGAGTGTGCGTCAGTCCATCCTGGCTGACAGCTGACGGAAGTGTTTGAATCTATATTATGGAAAGCAGGTGTTCGGCCATCCTCTGGAGCGAGACAGATTCTCGTCTACATCGGAAACCCGGTAGGTCATGTAGACTTCTACTTATACATAGTAGCAGCTAGAAGACGAAAACCTTTACATTTACGCTGTCAGCCGGATATAGACGCTGCTATGCTGAATGACAGAATTGGACTCAAGAAGCCTGCTGCTGAAAAAAGGTATGAAGCATCGGGCACAGAGCGCACGCGGATCGGCCGGGTGGAAAGATAATTCATAACGACAGCAAAGTCTGATAATACGTACGTAAATTCTTACGTAAACACTCACGTTAATAAATACGTAAATTAATAATTCAAATTACGGGCAGGCCGTTCCCGTTAAAAAAAACCACCGCCGAGTTTTTCTAAACACGGCACATAATATTTTGTTTCACAAATGATTTACAATTTATTCTGGACGAGTCCTTCACCTCGGATTTGCTAATTTCTTTGTTAATTTGTTATAATTTGTATTTGTTTGTTTCTGACAGTTAGACATTTTCTTAGGCCTTAGTAGCCATTATGGTATTTGACTTATTTCATTTAAATTACATCTCCTTTCAGCCTAATGGGCTTTATTTTGTTATTATAATGGGTTGTGTTGTGTTTTTGGGTCTGTTTATGTGTGATTATCTTGTCACTATTATTTTATACATAATTGTTTACTATTTGGTTTCCACATTTTCTAGTCATACATTTCTTAACTTTTATACCTATTTCCTTTGCCAGTAATACAATGTGGCTATTATTTACTACTTTTTGATCTTATTACATATAATAATTAGGCCTATGGTCTGTATTATTCTCACAGCCATATCCAATTCATAAACTTGCCTGAATAATTATTTAACTATTATTTGCTAATCTATGTTTACAATTCATCTTATTTTACATTATTTTTTAGTGTGATAAACAACATCACTTTTATGAACTTATAACGATCCCTTATAACATGGGTGTTTTTTGATTTGTTGTAATTACTTAATTTTTAAACAATCTTTATTCTCCCTCCATGTTAACACTATCTGGTTTTTCCCTTCAAGGCATTCTTCCTTTTAATCATAATGGTATTTACTTAAATTTAATAATAACATTCTTTCTTAAACTAGTTACTGTCTAATCAGTTCATACTGCTATTCTTAATTATTAATATTTTTCACCTTTAATTATTTAGTGTTTCATTTGGATTTAGTAATTGTTAATGATTTTATCATTCACTATTTTTCACTATATTACCATTCTTTATTTTATACTATTTTCATTCAATCATCACCGTCACTTTTAAATTATTTATAGTTTATTATAATTTTATTAGTGTACCTTCTTTATCACTACACCTTGGGGTTTTTACACTTTCACTTTGCACTTCACAAATGTTTTTGTTTTTTAAGTGTTTCTGAATGGGTAATCCCTCTAATTACTATCTCACTACCGTACTATCTGTTTCATTACAATATTTCACTAATACAGTGGAACCTTGGATTGCGAGTATAATTCGTTCCGGGAACGTGCTTGTAATCCAAAGCGCTCATATATCAAAGCAAATTTTCCCATAAGAAACAATTGAAACGCGGATGATTCGTTCCACAACACAAAAATATTTATTCGCATAACATTTCTAATACAAAATACAGTATAACGTAAAACAAATTAAACTGCACTTTACCTTACAATAGAGTCATTGTTGGTGTGAGGGAGACGAGAGAGATGACATGAGAAGGGTTATTGTGTAGCACGAATTTCGCTAACGGAATCACTGCTATCTGTTGGCTCACTAGAATAGTTTTCTTTTCTTGCAACTTTAACAAGGAACCTGTCCAATTACTGTTCCTTTTGCCTCTTTTTGAGGCTTTCACGAAAATGTGACATTGCATTGTCATTGAACAGATTCATCGCTCGCATTGCTACAGCCTTATTCGGGTGGTGTTTTTCTATAAAATTTTGCACCGTTTCCCACATTTTGCACTTCTCCCGAATCTCATTTGAAGTGAGAGATTCCTCTGACTTTTCCTCCTCCTCTTCACCGGACGAGATCTCCTCCATAACATTCATGTTTCGTAATGGTATCCAAGTCACTTTTATATAATAGTAAGCGATTACCTTGTATGCGGTCCGCCGTGTGACTTCACAAACTTGGTTAACGTTACGCGTTTCAAGGCATATGCCTCATCATCAGACGTTTAAAAAACCAAAAACACATATCACACAAAACTGCGTTTGTCAAGAAATAAAATTGCAGAAACAAGCATATTATGTGCACGTGATGTAGGGTGCGCACCCGTTCAGGTATTGTCTGCTACTGATTGGAATTCGTTGAGCAGTCTCAAAGCAGTATCATACAGGCGGTTAGATACAAAGTTCAATTGTTCATTCAGAACAAACTCGCAACTGCTATCATTATTATATGCATTATAAATTTCCAGCTCCTCCAAGGCATTCATAAATCGGCCCTTGTTGCATATATGCAAAGGCATTAGATTAGACTTAAATATATGCAACAAGGGCCGATTTATGAATGCCTTGGAGGAGCTGGAAATTTATAATGCATATAATAATGATAGCAGTCGCGAGTTTGTTCTGAATGAACAATTAAACTTTGTATCTAACCGCCTGTATGATACTGCTTTGAGACTGCTCAGCGAGTTCCAATCAGTAGCAGACAATACCTGAACGGGTGCGCACCCTACATCACGTGCACATAATATGCTTGTTTCTGCAATTTTATTTCTTGACAAACGCAGTTTTGTGTGATATGTGTGTTTTTGGTTTTTTAAACGTCTGATGATGAGGCGTATGCCTTGAAACGCGTAACGTTAACCAAGTTTGAGAAGTCACACGGCGGACCGCATACAAGGTAATCGCTTACTATCTCCTCCATAACCTCCTGTTGTTCGCGATGCAGGTCCATCAGTTCGTTGATGGTCAGTTCCTGGCTATGTTCTTCCACCAGCTCTTGAATGTCGGCGTCATTCACCTCCAGCCCCATGGTCTTCCCTAAGGACACAATTTCATCGACAATCGGCGGCTCATTTTCACCAGCAATCCCCTCAAAGTCACGTCCAAGAACACAGTCAGGCCAGTTTTCCCCAAGCAGAAGTGAGAGTTCTCTTGGTGACCCCATCCCATGCTTTATCGATGATCTTCAGGCAGTTCACGATGTGGAAATGATTTCTCCAAAACTCTCGGAGGGTAAGGTCTGTTCCTTCGGTCACTTCGAAGCATCGCTGAAATAGTGCTTTGGTGTATAGTTTCTTGAAGTTCGAAATGACTTGCTGATCCATAGGCTGGAGTAGTGGAGTAGTGTTGGGAGGAAGGAACTTAACCTTAATGAACTTGAATTCCTCCAGTAAGTCGTTCTCAAGGCCTGGAGGATGAGCAGGAGCATTGTCCATAACCAGCAAGACTTTGAGCGGCAGATTATTATCTAAAACGTATTTCTTCACTACAGGACCAAAGACCTCGTTCATCCATTCAACAAAGAACATACGAGTGACCTAAGCCTTAGTGTTGGACCTCCACATAACATTTAACTGGCTCTTCTGCACCTTGCATTTCTTGAAGGCTCTTGGATTCTCGGAATGATACACAAGCAGGGGCTTTACTTTTAAATCCCCGCTGGCATTAGCATACAATAACAGGGTTAAACGGTCTTTCATGGGCTTGTGACCGGGCATTGCATTCTCTTCTGCTGTAATGTAGGTCCTCTTCGGCATCTTTTTCCAAAAAAGTCCTGTTTCATCGCAGTTAAAAACTTGCTGCGGCAGGTAACACTCGGTAACAATGAGCTTCTGGAACTTAGCAGCGAATGCCTCAGCTGCCTTAGCATCCGAACTTGCAGCCTCCCCGTGCCTCGGAACACTATGGATGCCACTTCTCCTCTTAAAGTTATCAAACCATCCCCTGCTGGCCTTGAAGCTTTCGTCGATTTCTGTTGACGTAGGTGTACTACGTGGCAGTTTACTTACGAGGTTGGCGTACAACGTCTTTGCCTTTTCACAGATTAAATTCTCGGTCACAGTATCACCTGCTAGTTGCTTATCATTTATCCAAACGAGAAGCAACTTTTCTACATCTTCCAGAACACATGGCCGTTGCTTTGATACTCTTGTGACTCCTTTTGCTGCATCTAGCCCTTTTATTTCTTCTTTATTCTTTAATATTGTGCAAATCGTTGACGTAGACTTGTTATAAAATCTTGCGATATCAGCCACTTGCATACCTCGTTCGTGCTTTTCGATCATTTGCTTTTTAACTTCCATCGTAATCATCTCCTTCTTCCGACCGAATTCCTTTTCAGCCTTCTTTTCCTTCACTAGGCCCATTGTTGCAGTACAGTTATAACACTAATGAAAGAAACAAAACATGTATACGCTCGTACAGTGTTGACTATGCGAGCGAGGCACGCCAACTGAAGTCCAGAAGAACCATCTCTAGTCCTCTGTGTCTCGTTCCTTTGTTAGTCGTTCTCTCGTCCTCTGTAAGGAGTTGATGTTCTTAGTTATCAACTGCTTGTAGACGTCCAACGATTTCTTTGTTACAGTACTTTTTACTTATTGTTTTCATTGATACTTTAAATCAAAACATTTGCCGTAATACTTTATAAGTTAAGCTTAAAAAAAAAATCATACTGATGTTAGACCTAGCGTTTAACTTTGTCCAAAGTAGTTAAAAAATTCGCGTCTCGGACGGACATAGCGTACCGCCGTGACTGAGGTAATTTAGAAGAGAGAGTTCGTCTCTCGTGGGCTCATATTTATATCCACCCAGAAAACTGCAGCTGTCGATTCAGGAATCAGCCTGTCGACAGTTGAACCATGGCATGATAGCCCCCACTCTCGTCTCATTTCACATAATTGCACTTTTTCCCCAATCGCACTGTTTAACGCAGATTTCACGGCGATAAAATATTGTCTAATTTAATGTCCTATGTGATGTGCAATTATCATGATGCTCACACCACTAGTGCAATTATAATGCTTTAAAAATCGCACTGGATTCGCACTGATTGTCCGAATTACGTAAAATTCGCACTGCACTTGTGTCTGATTTTTATATATTTTTAGAAGTTTTTACCTTCTCGCTAACATTTATGGTTTGCTTAATATTAAATATATTCTTAATTTAGGATTGACTTGGGGTGAGGTGCAAACTTTCAGGATCAAACAGGCTTCACGCACACACACTATTTACTTGTATACACACATGCAGTAGTAATCGCGTGATGTTTACCTGTTGGTTCCTGCATGAAAGCCAGCTTCTAATCTCTCACACCTGCTTGTCTATTATATATTATTGAAATTAACTTAAATATTTATTTTATATTATATATGCGCATTACACCCTATGCTTGTATCGTTGCTATATATATATATATATATATATATATATATATATATATATATATAGTAAACTTTTTTTAAGTTTACAAAATAATCAAGTCAAAAAAATAGGCATTTAAATAAAAATTAAGCAGACTAATCCAAAGAAAACAAATTCGTTTATTCAAATATTCAAAATAATGTAAATAAAAGTAAGGATAAAATAACATTCAAAGATATTTCTTACGTATTATTTTTTGGCTTTTTTATGTATGTATGGGATGTGTGGAGTTGCTTCTGACATATAATGTCTGTCCATTTTGGGTCAGATTTTGATGTTCCTATGACTAGAGTGGATTTCAAGTGTTCGTCTGACAAGTTAGCCAGAGTGTTAGTTCATTCAAGGCAGCCAGACGAACAAGCACATTAACTACATAAATATTTCAAACTTATACAAAATATTATAACATTTTACTTAACTTATTTGTTGTTTAGGTATTTAGTAAATTGTTATAATATTTGAAGTATTTTGACAATCTATTTAAAAACTGCATGCAGCATCAGCCAGGTTGCCACGGGCTGGACAATGACCCTTCATGGGCCGGATCTGGCCTGCGGGCCATAGTTTGGAGACCCCTGCTTTATATGATTAAAATAAAAATTACCACTTATTCCATCCTATGAAAATATTCGTGTGTGTATGTGACGATGTGACGTATGGTATGACACAAATAGTGTCTTTGTTTTATCTCTATGCTTAAATTCTTTTTACCTTTCAGTATGCATTTAGGAAATGTGAGTAGCACTACTAATAGTACCACCCCTGTTTGTATGGGTGGATGTGCAAAGTCTGGCTGTGAACCAAGAGATGTGCCACTCTTGGATAGAATTGAATTCATAGTGTGCTACGGTGGAAGTAAGTTTCATTGTCTAAGCCCTGTAGCCCCCACATAGCAAATACTTTAATCATTTATTACAAATCAGGAATATAAACAGAAATAGATGTTAGTAGATTTACTTCTTACAAAGCATTGTCTTTTGAGTTAAATTTATCTCGGTCTAAATGTTTCTCTAATAAATGTATGGCCTCAAAAGATGAGAAAAATTATGTGAATTTAGGCTTAGGGTTAGCCACGCTTACTTAACTACATGTCAGTGATACAGGAAGATGAACTTTAATTAATGAATTACAGTGATCGAATGGTCGCTCAGCACTTGGTAGAACATTTTACTAATACAGTACAACCTGTCATATCCGGACTAATATGGCGACCGGCCGATCCGGATATGGAAAAATCCGGATATCACAAGGTCATTTATAAATAGCTAGAGGGCCAGAAATAATGAACGCGTTTGTTGTTGAATGTTTTTTTTAGACGTTTCTGTTGGTTTAGCATTTGTATTTGTACACTGTACTCTTTAAAATACAAAAAGTAAAATTGGTTAAAAAGTTTTACTTACAGTACGCCTACATCAGTACAACTTTCACTTTTCCATCCCTGTAACGGGGCTAAAAAGGAGGGGTTTTTATTTTATTAAAAAATTGTAAATTCGTTTTCATCTGCGTGATCAGTCCCATGGTAATATAAATTGTAGTTCAAACAAAGGCACAGTGAGGTGTAGCCGGTACAATAGAATGTGGCGGTGAGTGTGTTCAACAGCAGTTTAATTCCCAGAAGTCCAGTGCGCACATGCGTGTATTTTCGTTGGGGAGAAAAGTAAAAACTTTGTAGCTGTATGTTGGAATGCGGCAGGTATGCAACAACGCAATACAGTTCTAAGAACTGTAGTACTGTGTGACACGTGCAAACACCAGCAGGCGCGCAACCGACGCCGAGAAGCTAAAACAACATGGCTTGATTGTGAATTTTGTTCGCCTCGTGTTCAGAAGCGGGCGGAAACATAATTAGAGATCCCGCCCCTTTGTGTGACGTGTAGAAAGGCAATGTAATTTCGTCAACGCTTGGGGAACACTCACAAACCATGTTCCCGATGCCACTACTAACAATTTGACACGTGAAGGCTATGAACAGCGACGAAATTTGGTAGCAAGAAAGGCAGTGACATCCGCCCGCATGTAAAGTGAGTCGACCTAACGCCGCTGTGTCGGCTGGATGCAAGCTAAGACTCAGTTGCCCCAAATAAAGTATTTCAATTGTAAAAACTTAAATATTCAAAAGTAGTGAACCATATCGCAGAATGACGTAAGTGTAGTGAAGAAAAAGTGGCGAACAGCCAAAACATCAAGAGTAGTATCTTTACATCCCTAACCATTTCGCTAACCAAAATTGCAAAAATTAGTTTGGAGATACGTCCGGATATAGGAGGTTCCGGTTATCACAGGTCCGGATGTGAAAGGTTGTACTGTACTTGGTACATGTATTCTGTGTAGTCAACTCAGACTGTTAGTGGCAAGTGTGTTGAACTAGGAGACAGCAGGGAATTTAGTTCCTTCTCTTTATCTGTGTCAGATTTCAAAATAATAAGAAGCATCTCTTTTCAGTTTAGGCCACTCACATTCTTAGTTTTCAGCATCGTTGGTGATACGTTCTTGGAATCTTTTCATTTGTCTCATGCATTTTTGGACAGTAAGTTGCCACTAAGCTTTAAGCACACAACCATTAATATGCGAAAGTAATATATTATTGAAGAATCACTCTTCTTTCAATGTTAGTTACCTCTTTTCTCCCGGATCATGCTCAGCTTCCCGGTTGCATTAATTTTCTAACTTGATTTTGCATTTTCTTCCTGTCAACAAACTTAACATACATTGAATGTTTATTATAAAATTTGACTCAAAATATTATATAGAAATTTAATTTCCTTGTTTTCCATTCTTGTTAACAGATTTTGTTCATTACCTCCATCATGTTTACTCGTTTTTCTTTTTGGACCAGTTTGTTCGTACATTAAAAATTGAATCTTATAATTCTGAGAAGTGTCTGTGAAACAGTAACATTGTAAAAATAGAAGTGTAGTTTTTTGCATTGTTTGAGGTGTGTCCAATCAGACAAGTCTCGGGCTGTTCTGGGGGGGGGACAAGCCCCTTCAGCTGGTTTGCATAAAGATAGTGGAGATGCACGCCAGTGCGGGCAGGCACCTAGTATAAAGAGTAGAAGTGTGGTTGTTGAGTATATTTAGTGTAGGATGGGGTATGGTGTAGAGTAGAAGGGATTTGTGCTAAACAAGAGAGTGCAATGGGCAGGGCGCACAGCGCAGATCATTAAAAGTGGAGAGTAGCGTCTGAATTACAAAATGGTATCAAGGGTATGGTAGGGGACTCAAGTGAGGGGAGAGAGTGTAGGGTGGGATTGTATGGTATATATGGTTTGGTTATTTAGTGTAGAGACTTGTTTTCATGTTCGTCTGCGTTAGAAGTGTAGCAATGTAGGTATGCATGTATAAACATATAAAATTAAAAAAAAGACATGAATTAATGAGGCACTTCCAGTAATGCTATAATCTTTAAACTCAGAACTGGGGAAGCTCATAATCTCAAGATCCCTAGAAAAATAGAAAATTCCCAAAACTCTCCAAGGCAGTTAAACTTAGGTGTTTGAAAAATTGCTTAGTAGAAAAAATCATATAAGTATATGAGTGTAACCATGTGTTCATCCAGTGGGGAAATTTTTTCCAAAGTGATGACTTTAGTTTCTTTTTTTTTTTTTAAAGTTTCCTGAAAGTACAAATGAAATTTTAAGATCGCAAGACGAGAAAGTATTGTGGAAAATGTTCAAGATACTAAGGATGTAAGCAGGCATCCTCAGTGTTCAGTGAAACTCGCGGGTACCACTGTCCTTTGAAATCTGTCACTTATTAATATTTAAATGGAAATATATTTTAAATAACAGTTCTTATAAATATTAAAGAAAAACTTACCATTTTAATTGAGAAAGAATCAAGCATTGATAAAAAAGTTATTGCAGAGTCATTGCTGTGTTATACTTAAGGGGTAGGGTATGTATGTTTGTTTAACATATTGTGTATTAGTATATTTATGTACATCGTGAGTATTGTAAACAACAAAATAATGTTTGTTAAAAAAATAATTGTGTATCCAAAAAGTGTCTAACTTTATCAATTTGTTTAAATTTGAATAAGATGTAGCATAATTCATAACATTGTAGAAAATTAATTAAAACTGCCTGTGTTTCAGATGCATCACCTTCGCCATGGTCTGCTTTGCGAGGTTCTCCTGAGCTAAGAGCTTACAGTAGCATGCCTCGCCATGTGGAAGACTGTGACTTCATCCCTCGCACACTTTTCACTAACAGATTAAATCTTACAAATAAAAACACTGCTACAGTAACAGACAACAATGGTGCGAACGAATGTAAAAATGATACTGTTTCTGATAAGGAATCAGATAAAGAAGACAAGATAATAGAAATTAAAATAAACGATAATTCGAATAGTGATAAAGAAACAATGGATAAAACATCAGATTCAGAACCATCAATAATTGATGAACATATGAATACAATTCAGACTACTGATAATGATTCGAGTATTGGTAGCCCTTTGATTGATAAGCGCTCGTATAGTGAAAGCACGTCAGTCGACAATCAGTCATCTATCGGGAGTCCAGTAACTGATAAGCGTTTCTGCAGCAGTCCATTAGTGGATAATACTTCATGCAGTGGAAGTCCAATTGTAGAGAAAAAGAACATTGGTGATTCTGTCGTGGAGCCCCTAACAGGAACTGTTTTTAGAAAAGTGACATTAAGAAAGAGAAGAGTTGATACTAGAAATCTTCCACCTGGTAAGCAACTATATTATATATATGTACTAGCATGTCAACTGCATGGACTGTACACAGCAATTTCTTGGTGTAGCTATGATTTTGTATAAATACCAACTGATTTACATTTTATTAGTGGTTCATAGTTCGTACTTACCAATATTTCGATCTTTCTCGGGTCCCAAGGTTCTTTCATAAGCGAGGTCAGAAACAGTGTGAGGTTACGAAATAATTATTCTAACACATTTTGAATGAAGAGAATTAACATTTTAATTTTTTAAAATCATTTAAATTTCAACAAATTTTACCATACTTTCGCATATGAAATAACTTCGTAATAATTTCTTCTTTTGCTTGTTATTCGTTACTTGAGTACCACACGTATTCTATCTTATTCTACTGGCTTACCTTACTCTTATCTTACTGGCTTACTTATTTTACAGTTGGTACTATCTGCATGCTCTGAAATAGCTTTACTTACTGTTTCTATATTCTCTGCTATACTTATTACATTTGACTCAAAATTTTCTAACTGATCTTGTAAAACGGTTGTTTTAATGTCTATTTGTTTATTTATTTCAAATTTGGTTTTCATCTCTATCTGCTTATCTACTGTAGCTAAACATTTATTTTCTATCTCTTTACTTTGTGTCTCTATTTGGTTTTGAACTGTGTTAATTACTGCTTCATTGATTGTATTGATTCTGTCATCTAAATCATTTATTTTAGCCTCGTATTTCTCATTAACTATTTCTACTACTTGTTCTTGAATATTTGTACAACGTACATCTATTTCATTGATTCGTCTATCAAAATTAATATTCTGTTTTCTGATTTCATTTTTTACTTCATTAAAATCATTTTTCTGTTCACTAAATTTTTCGTCAAGTTTACTAAATTTTTGATTAAAAAGCATTTGCATCATTTTCATTATTTCATTATCTTCAGCCCTGTTAGTCGGGACTGGCGTTGAGTGAACACTCTCACTCATAATTTGCGATTCCGTTACACTTGTTTGGCTTTCATTTGCGCTGTCAGTTAAGCTGACATTCTCGTTATCTGCCATTTAAAAAAAAAATTTGTTTAAATATTTCTTTCACAAAAAATTTTTTCCGTGTAATAAATATTACACCACCTTATTATATAAAAATATTGAACTATTTTCTACCATGTGTAGTCACAACATAACCTTATTCTTACGTTTTATCTACTCTTTCGATACCCACTCTGTTTCTGAATTCTGGCTTATTTATATAAATATTTTATATAATGTCCATAGTGTGGGCAGCCATTTGTATAAATACCAACTGATTTATATTTTATTAGTGGTTCATAGTTCGTACTTACCAATATTTCGATCTTTCTCGGGTCCCAAGGTTCTTTCATAAGCGAGGTCAGAAACAGTGTGAGGTTACGAAATAATTATTCTAACACATTTTGAATGAAGAGAATTAACATTTTAATTTTTTAAAATCATTTAAATTTCAACAAATTTTACCATACTTTCGCATATGAAATAACTTCGTAATAATTTCTTCTTTTGCTTATTATTCGTTACTTGAGTACCACGCGTATTCTATCTTATTCTACTGGCTTACCTTACTCTACATATATAAGACTGCCCAGCCTGCATTTTACACACACACACACACGCACACTATTAAAAAGCCCTTAACATTTTTGAAATACCCTTCCCTGCCGGCACGTGGTTATAGCTCAAGCTATTAACTTTTCATTTTTTTTTTTGTATTTGATAATGTGTCCGAATATACTGTTGATGTTCTTTAGTTACTTACGCACTTCACTGCCACATAATTGTTAATGGAAAACTCGAGTTTTAATATTTAAACTTAGAAAATTTTGGCGAGCCCCTTTTGGGCTATACCTGTACAGGTAAAGTCTCCAGGCGGACTGCGCAGAGCCGCTATATCTTCGCGGCCAACTCAACTTCGTCTTTTTTTTTATGGAAGACAAAGCCTCATGGTTCTTCGTCGCTTGCATGTCCTATTCCACCCATGCAGTTGTTTGTGTGCTGATCATATAGGATATTCGCTCGGCACTGGCTGACGTCACAAGATAGGCGGGACTTAGGCTTTACATCCGGCCGCATGGTAGACTAAGTGAACAGAAATTGTTCTCTTAGCCATCTTTGCTTTGCACAAAACGGCGTCGCTCCACGCGCATGGTTGTGTGATGCATACGAGCGCACGGCCACATTCTCGCAAAGTTCTTGGAAACTGAGGCTGGGTGCATTCTTCTGTACTGATTGCACAACTGTGGACACGTATTACTCCCTTGTTAACACGGCTCTTACAATACAACACGTGGTCTGGTCACAGTTGAAAAGTAAATTTACAAATATTTTAATAAAACCCCAAAAAATTTAATAAAACGAAATCCCCTGTATTTGTCACATTACAATACCCCCCCAATGAGAGATCTTCTGCCAAAACAGAAGAAATCTCATTGCTAAAACCCCTAAGGCACAACTAATTTCCAATCACGCTCACCCCCTACTACTTTCTTAAACAACAACCCCTGATAAATTTGAAAATGCTGACTATACTCTGACTCTGCTAGTTCTGTTTCTAGACTATCCATAACCTTACCTGACTTACCATCTGCTCGTTGCATGGTTCTGATGTCCTTTAACTCTTCACCAAAAATTCTGTCTTCTCTGCTAATCTGAAAAATTTCAATTTCCTTTAAATCCCTACCTGTCTTATTGTCTAACATGTCTACCCTGGAAAGAGTGTCAGGTATCTTGTTGTCTGTCCCCTTGATGTACTCCCATTCGAAATTATACTCCTGTAAAACAAGTACCCACCTGGTCAGACGGCTGTGAGCAAGTTTACATGTATTTAAGAAGGATAATGCCTTGTGATCGGTGCGGATCACCGTCCTGTTTCCCAAGATGTAAGTTCGAAATTTGCCGACGGCGAACACAATACTTAATAGTTCCTTTTCGGTGGTAGTGTAGTTCTTCTCTGTCATCAACAAGGATCTGCTTGCAAATGCGATGGTTAAGTGTTCTTTCTCTTCGTCCTCTTGGTAGAGTTCCGCACCTACGGCCACATTACTAGCATCCGTCTGTAAGAAAAATATTTTATTAAAATCAGGGTGGTTCATCATTATCATTTTGCTAAATTTCTGTTTAATTTCGTTGAACGCCTCTCGTTCCACTAATCCCCATCTCCACTGTTTATTTTTCTGGAGTACTGCACTCAATCTTGCTGTTACATGTGCGTAGTTCTTCTGAAATTTTCGATAAAACTTACACAATCCCAGAAAACTGTAGCTGCTTGATGTTCTTCGGCTCAGGGAAGCGCATGATGGAGTCCACTTTATCCAGATTTGCTGAGATTCCTTCTGGTATGATTATAAATCCTAAAAAATTTATTTGTGTTTGTAGAAATTCTGACTTGTCCCAATTTACGGTAAGTCCTCCTTCCTTTAATTTGGCTAACACATATCCTAAATGATCTAAATGGTCCTCAAAAGTTCTCGACGCAATTAAAATATCATCTACATATACCGTTAAAAAATTTAAATCTGGGTTTTAAAATTTGGTCTAAGCATTTTATGAAGCTGGCTACGCTGGTATTCAATCCAAATGGTAATCTTCGAAATTGGTAGTTCTTGCCGTTAAACAGGAAAGCTGTATATTTCCTACTCACCTCCGCCAATGGTACCTGCCAATATCCTGCTGTTAGGTCCAATGACGTCATATATCTCACCCCGCTGAATTTCTGAAATATTTCATTGATCGACTCTGGTGATTCACGGTCTGGTATTATTATCTGGTTGATTCTCCTGGCATCTAAACATAACCTAACTCTGCCATCTTTCTTAATTACTACAACTAATGGGTTCGAGTAGTGTGATAATGACCTTTCTATTATCCCTCCTTCCATCATCCTGTCCAGTTCCTCTTGCACCGCTCGTCTTTTGGAATAAGGCACGGGATAACTTCGCTGCATGAAAGGTGTGTGTTCCCGTATCTGCAGTGTACATTCATAACCCTTTTCCCTTCCTGGAATATCGGCAAACACTCCCTTAAACTGCTCTATCACTTGCCACAACGCCGCACGCTGCTCTGCTTGTCTCAACGCCGCACGCTGGTCACTCCTTACCACCGCACCTCCACTACAAAATTCATCCGCCCGTATCTCCCATACTGCATTATTAATATTACTCATTTCATCTTCACACTCATCAATATACTCACCCTCTCTACATAAATTTACTCTAGTATCTATATCACTCTCGCTTACTCTCTTTTGTAGTATTTTTACCCCCGTTGTTCTAACTTTATCTATTACTTGTTCAAAATTAACCTTTACAGACCGATCACCCCCGTCTAACTCTACTATTTTCTCTTTAAAATTTACAACAGCTTTGTGTCTTTGCAGGAAATCATTACCCAATATAATGTCTAAACTTAACCCTTTAACTACCAAAAATATGTTCTCAAATTCTATGTCATTTATTAAAAAACTTAAGTGTATCTGTTTTGTTATTCTCTTACTGCGTACGCCTATAACTCCTACTACTGTAACCCCTGCTACTGGTAAAATTGGAATATTCTTTTTAATTTCTCGTAACTCTCCTAAAATGTTTTCTGCAATAACGGAAATCTCGCTACCTGTGTCTACAAGTGTTCTATAATACTTATTGGCTACATTTACCTGTATTTCTGTGAGTCCCGCTCTCACCTCGATCGCATTGTTTTCTTCCTCTAGTAAATCGGCAACTATATCTGTTCTAATTACGTTACTCTTGACATCTTCCAACGGTTGGACCTCACTTGCTTCCCTGTACAGTGGTCTGGTCCGTGCTACCACTGTCTGCTCTAGTTTTCCGGTTGTTGTCTATGATTGCTTGTGGTGGGTCCCTGGTGATCCCGCGGCGATCCCTGGTGATAATGGTTTGTTCCTCTCTTTTGTTGTCTGAACTGCTTGGTGTCGTTTCTCCTCCTCTGGTCTTCTCTTGGTAAACTACATTTATAACACCGTTGTCTGCTGGCGTAATTCTCCCATTTGCACCTGGAACAACTCCACTCACCTGATTTGTTTATACTATCTCTATGCACATTATTATTATATCCACGATAATTATTATTCTTATTTTGATTATATTCAACATGATGATTGTTATTATTCTGTTGTGTTCGCCTACTCACTTCTCGATCTCTAATGCTCTGTAATATATCTAGTATTCTCTCCAACTCGTGCATATCTTCAATTTCTTTTGTCATCAAAGTGGTTTGTACATCTCTCGGTAAGTGTTTACTTACATGTCTAACAAAAGATTTAAATGGTATCTGCGGCTCTAGATACTTCGCTTCGTTATGTAACTTAGTCACGTATATCGTTATATTATTATTATTATTAGGGTGTCCTACAAAATCGCCCGTTCCCATTGTACGGCTTCTTAGTATTTCTTGTTCATCTTCTGTCCAATTGTCATATATTAAATGCTTTTTCAAATGTCTCATAACAGTCCCACTCTGACCGATGTGCTTCCGCCCACACTACTGAACTACCCCTAAAACATTTAATTATTTTGGTTATTTGCACCTCCCAATTACTATTGTGGAAACGGTTGTATTCCCGGGTTTGGTTTATAAATCTCATTGGATGTATTGTTCGGTTTTCATAGCTAAACGTTTCTAACTCAATTTCGTTGTGTAAATCTCTAGTTATGATAACCCTTTCCGTAACCCCGGTAAATTTTTTGTTAAATTCCCCCCGTAATTCATTCTTCACAATCATTAAATTATTCTCAATTACAGTACATTTGTCATATGTATTATTACTAGTTTGTAAACTGAATTCATCTATTTCTCTAAGCTTACTTTGTATGGTACTTATTTTACAGTTGGTACTATCTGCATGCTCTGAAATAGCTTTACTTACTGTTTCTATATTTTCTGCTATACTTATTACATTTGACTCAAAATTTTCTAACTGATCTTGTAAAACGGTTGTTTTAATGTCTATTTGTTTATTTATTTCAAATTTGGTTTTCATCTCTATCTGCTTATCTACTGTAGCTAAACATTTATTTTCTATCTCTTTACTTTGTGTCTCTATTTGGTTTTGAACTGTGTTAATTACTGCTTCATTGATTGTATTGATTCTGTCATCTAAATCATTTATTTTAGCCTCGTATTTCTCATTAACTATTTCTACTACTTGTTCTTGAATATTTGTACAACGTACATCTATTTCATTGATTCGTCTATCAAAATTAATATTCTGTTTTCTGATTTCATTTTTTACTTCATTAAAATCATTTTTCTGTTCACTAAATTTTTCGTCAAGTTTACTAAATTTTTGATTAAAAAGCATTTGCATCATTTTCATTATTTCATTATCTTCAGCCCTGTTAGTCGGGACTGGCGTTGAGTGAACACTCTCACTCATAATTTGCGATTCCGTTACACTTGTTTGGCTTTCATTTGCGCTGTCAGTTAAGCTGACATTCTCGTTATCTGCCATTTAAAAAAAAAATTTGTTTAAATATTTCTTTCACAAAAAATTTTTTCCGTGTAATAAATATTACACCACCTTATTATATAAAAATATTGAACTATTTTCTACCATGTGTAGTCACAACATAACCTTATTCTTACGTTTTATCTACTCTTTCGATACCCACTCTGTTTCTGAATTCTGGCTTATTTATATAAATATTTTATATAATGTCCATAGTGTGGGCAGCCATTTGTATAAATACCAACTGATTTATATTTTATTAGTGGTTCATAGTTCGTACTTACCAATATTTCGATCTTTCTCGGGTCCCAAGGTTCTTTCATAAGCGAGGTCAGAAACAGTGTGAGGTTACGAAATAATTATTCTAACACATTTTGAATGAAGAGAATTAACATTTTAATTTTTTAAAATCATTTAAATTTCAACAAATTTTACCATACTTTCGCATATGAAATAACTTCGTAATAATTTCTTCTTTTGCTTATTATTCGTTACTTGAGTACCACGCGTATTCTATCTTATTCTACTGGCTTACCTTACTCTACATATATAAGACTGCCCAGCCTGCATTTTACACACACACACACACGCACACTATTAAAAAGCCCTTAACATTTTTGAAATACCCTTCCCTGCCGGCACGTGGTTATAGCTCAAGCTATTAACTTTTCATTTTTTTTTTTGTATTTGATAATGTGTCCGAATATACTGTTGATGTTCTTTAGTTACTTACGCACTTCACTGCCACATAATTGTTAATGGAAAACTCGAGTTTTAATATTTAAACTTAGAAAATTTTGGCGAGCCCCTTTTGGGCTATACCTGTACAGGTAAAGTCTCCAGGCGGACTGCGCAGAGCCGCTATATCTTCGCGGCCAACTCAACTTCGTCTTTTTTTTTATGGAAGACAAAGCCTCATGGTTCTTCGTCGCTTGCATGTCCTATTCCACCCATGCAGTTGTTTGTGTGCTGATCATATAGGATATTCGCTCGGCACTGGCTGACGTCACAAGATAGGCGGGACTTAGGCTTTACATCCGGCCGCATGGTAGACTAAGTGAACAGAAATTGTTCTCTTAGCCATCTTTGCTTTGCACAAAACGGCGTCGCTCCACGCGCATGGTTGTGTGATGCATACGAGCGCACGGCCACATTCTCGCAAAGTTCTTGGAAACTGAGGCTGGGTGCATTCTTCTGTACTGATTGCACAACTGTGGACACGTATTACTCCCTTGTTAACACGGCTCTTACAATACAACACGTGGTCTGGTCACAGTTGAAAAGTAAATTTACAAATATTTTAATAAAACCCCAAAAAATTTAATAAAACGAAATCCCCTGTATTTGTCACATTACAATACCCCCCCAATGAGAGATCTTCTGCCAAAACAGAAGAAATCTCATTGCTAAAACCCCTAAGGCACAACTAATTTCCAATCACGCTCACCCCCTACTACTTTCTTAAACAACAACCCCTGATAAATTTGAAAATGCTGACTATACTCTGACTCTGCTAGTTCTGTTTCTAGACTATCCATAACCTTACCTGACTTACCATCTGCTCGTTGCATGGTTCTGATGTCCTTTAACTCTTCACCAAAAATTCTGTCTTCTCTGCTAATCTGAAAAATTTCAATTTCCTTTAAATCCCTACCTGTCTTATTGTCTAACATGTCTACCCTGGAAAGAGTGTCAGGTATCTTGTTGTCTGTCCCCTTGATGTACTCCCATTCGAAATTATACTCCTGTAAAACAAGTACCCACCTGGTCAGACGGCTGTGAGCAAGTTTACATGTATTTAAGAAGGATAATGCCTTGTGATCGGTGCGGATCACCGTCCTGTTTCCCAAGATGTAAGTTCGAAATTTGCCGACGGCGAACACAATACTTAATAGTTCCTTTTCGGTGGTAGTGTAGTTCTTCTCTGTCATCAACAAGGATCTGCTTGCAAATGCGATGGTTAAGTGTTCTTTCTCTTCGTCCTCTTGGTAGAGTTCCGCACCTACGGCCACATTACTAGCATCCGTCTGTAAGAAAAATATTTTATTAAAATCAGGGTGGTTCATCATTATCATTTTGCTAAATTTCTGTTTAATTTCGTTGAACGCCTCTCGTTCCACTAATCCCCATCTCCACTGTTTATTTTTCTGGAGTACTGCACTCAATCTTGCTGTTACATGTGCGTAGTTCTTCTGAAATTTTCGATAAAACTTACACAATCCCAGAAAACTGTAGCTGCTTGATGTTCTTCGGCTCAGGGAAGCGCATGATGGAGTCCACTTTATCCAGATTTGCTGAGATTCCTTCTGGTATGATTATAAATCCTAAAAAATTTATTTGTGTTTGTAGAAATTCTGACTTGTCCCAATTTACGGTAAGTCCTCCTTCCTTTAATTTGGCTAACACATATCCTAAATGATCTAAATGGTCCTCAAAAGTTCTCGACGCAATTAAAATATCATCTACATATACCGTTAAAAAATTTAAATCTGGGTTTTAAAATTTGGTCTAAGCATTTTATGAAGCTGGCTACGCTGGTATTCAATCCAAATGGTAATCTTCGAAATTGGTAGTTCTTGCCGTTAAACAGGAAAGCTGTATATTTCCTACTCACCTCCGCCAATGGTACCTGCCAATATCCTGCTGTTAGGTCCAATGACGTCATATATCTCACCCCGCTGAATTTCTGAAATATTTCATTGATCGACTCTGGTGATTCACGGTCTGGTATTATTATCTGGTTGATTCTCCTGGCATCTAAACATAACCTAACTCTGCCATCTTTCTTAATTACTACAACTAATGGGTTCGAGTAGTGTGATAATGACCTTTCTATTATCCCTCCTTCCATCATCCTGTCCAGTTCCTCTTGCACCGCTCGTCTTTTGGAATAAGGCACGGGATAACTTCGCTGCATGAAAGGTGTGTGTTCCCGTATCTGCAGTGTACATTCATAACCCTTTTCCCTTCCTGGAATATCGGCAAACACTCCCTTAAACTGCTCTATCACTTGCCACAACGCCGCACGCTGCTCTGCTTGTCTCAACGCCGCACGCTGGTCACTCCTTACCACCGCACCTCCACTACAAAATTCATCCGCCCGTATCTCCCATACTGCATTATTAATATTACTCATTTCATCTTCACACTCATCAATATACTCACCCTCTCTACATAAATTTACTCTAGTATCTATATCACTCTCGCTTACTCTCTTTTGTAGTATTTTTACCCCCGTTGTTCTAACTTTATCTATTACTTGTTCAAAATTAACCTTTACAGACCGATCACCCCCGTCTAACTCTACTATTTTCTCTTTAAAATTTACAACAGCTTTGTGTCTTTGCAGGAAATCATTACCCAATATAATGTCTAAACTTAACCCTTTAACTACCAAAAATATGTTCTCAAATTCTATGTCATTTATTAAAAAACTTAAGTGTATCTGTTTTGTTATTCTCTTACTGCGTACGCCTATAACTCCTACTACTGTAACCCCTGCTACTGGTAAAATTGGAATATTCTTTTTAATTTCTCGTAACTCTCCTAAAATGTTTTCTGCAATAACGGAAATCTCGCTACCTGTGTCTACAAGTGTTCTATAATACTTATTGGCTACATTTACCTGTATTTCTGTGAGTCCCGCTCTCACCTCGATCGCATTGTTTTCTTCCTCTAGTAAATCGGCAACTATATCTGTTCTAATTACGTTACTCTTGACATCTTCCAACGGTTGGACCTCACTTGCTTCCCTGTACAGTGGTCTGGTCCGTGCTACCACTGTCTGCTCTAGTTTTCCGGTTGTTGTCTATGATTGCTTGTGGTGGGTCCCTGGTGATCCCGCGGCGATCCCTGGTGATAATGGTTTGTTCCTCTCTTTTGTTGTCTGAACTGCTTGGTGTCGTTTCTCCTCCTCTGGTCTTCTCTTGGTAAACTACATTTATAACACCGTTGTCTGCTGGCGTAATTCTCCCATTTGCACCTGGAACAACTCCACTCACCTGATTTGTTTATACTATCTCTATGCACATTATTATTATATCCACGATAATTATTATTCTTATTTTGATTATATTCAACATGATGATTGTTATTATTCTGTTGTGTTCGCCTACTCACTTCTCGATCTCTAATGCTCTGTAATATATCTAGTATTCTCTCCAACTCGTGCATATCTTCAATTTCTTTTGTCATCAAAGTGGTTTGTACATCTCTCGGTAAGTGTTTACTTACATGTCTAACAAAAGATTTAAATGGTATCTGCGGCTCTAGATACTTCGCTTCGTTATGTAACTTAGTCACGTATATCGTTATATTATTATTATTATTAGGGTGTCCTACAAAATCGCCCGTTCCCATTGTACGGCTTCTTAGTATTTCTTGTTCATCTTCTGTCCAATTGTCATATATTAAATGCTTTTTCAAATGTCTCATAACAGTCCCACTCTGACCGATGTGCTTCCGCCCACACTACTGAACTACCCCTAAAACATTTAATTATTTTGGTTATTTGCACCTCCCAATTACTATTGTGGAAACGGTTGTATTCCCGGGTTTGGTTTATAAATCTCATTGGATGTATTGTTCGGTTTTCATAGCTAAACGTTTCTAACTCAATTTCGTTGTGTAAATCTCTAGTTATGATAACCCTTTCCGTAACCCCGGTAAATTTTTTGTTAAATTCCCCCCGTAATTCATTCTTCACAATCATTAAATTATTCTCAATTACAGTACATTTGTCATATGTATTATTACTAGTTTGTAAACTGAATTCATCTATTTCTCTAAGCTTACTTTGTATGGTACTTATTTTACAGTTGGTACTATCTGCATGCTCTGAAATAGCTTTACTTACTGTTTCTATATTTTCTGCTATACTTATTACATTTGACTCAAAATTTTCTAACTGATCTTGTAAAACGGTTGTTTTAATGTCTATTTGTTTATTTATTTCAAATTTGGTTTTCATCTCTATCTGCTTATCTACTGTAGCTAAACATTTATTTTCTATCTCTTTACTTTGTGTCTCTATTTGGTTTTGAACTGTGTTAATTACTGCTTCATTGATTGTATTGATTCTGTCATCTAAATCATTTATTTTAGCCTCGTATTTCTCATTAACTATTTCTACTACTTGTTCTTGAATATTTGTACAACGTACATCTATTTCATTGATTCGTCTATCAAAATTAATATTCTGTTTTCTGATTTCATTTTTTACTTCATTAAAATCATTTTTCTGTTCACTAAATTTTTCGTCAAGTTTACTAAATTTTTGATTAAAAAGCATTTGCATCATTTTCATTATTTCATTATCTTCAGCCCTGTTAGTCGGGACTGGCGTTGAGTGAACACTCTCACTCATAATTTGCGATTCCGTTACACTTGTTTGGCTTTCATTTGCGCTGTCAGTTAAGCTGACATTCTCGTTATCTGCCATTTAAAAAAAAAATTTGTTTAAATATTTCTTTCACAAAAAATTTTTTCCGTGTAATAAATATTACACCACCTTATTATATAAAAATATTGAACTATTTTCTACCATGTGTAGTCACAACATAACCTTATTCTTACGTTTTATCTACTCTTTCGATACCCACTCTGTTTCTGAATTCTGGCTTATTTATATAAATATTTTATATAATGTCCATAGTGTGGGCAGCCATTTGTATAAATACCAACTGATTTATATTTTATTAGTGGTTCATAGTTCGTACTTACCAATATTTCGATCTTTCTCGGGTCCCAAGGTTCTTTCATAAGCGAGGTCAGAAACAGTGTGAGGTTACGAAATAATTATTCTAACACATTTTGAATGAAGAGAATTAACATTTTAATTTTTTAAAATCATTTAAATTTCAACAAATTTTACCATACTTTCGCATATGAAATAACTTCGTAATAATTTCTTCTTTTGCTTATTATTCGTTACTTGAGTACCACGCGTATTCTATCTTATTCTACTGGCTTACCTTACTCTACATATATAAGACTGCCCAGCCTGCATTTTACACACACACACACACGCACACTATTAAAAAGCCCTTAACATTTTTGAAATACCCTTCCCTGCCGGCACGTGGTTATAGCTCAAGCTATTAACTTTTCATTTTTTTTTTTGTATTTGATAATGTGTCCGAATATACTGTTGATGTTCTTTAGTTACTTACGCACTTCACTGCCACATAATTGTTAATGGAAAACTCGAGTTTTAATATTTAAACTTAGAAAATTTTGGCGAGCCCCTTTTGGGCTATACCTGTACAGGTAAAGTCTCCAGGCGGACTGCGCAGAGCCGCTATATCTTCGCGGCCAACTCAACTTCGTCTTTTTTTTTATGGAAGACAAAGCCTCATGGTTCTTCGTCGCTTGCATGTCCTATTCCACCCATGCAGTTGTTTGTGTGCTGATCATATAGGATATTCGCTCGGCACTGGCTGACGTCACAAGATAGGCGGGACTTAGGCTTTACATCCGGCCGCATGGTAGACTAAGTGAACAGAAATTGTTCTCTTAGCCATCTTTGCTTTGCACAAAACGGCGTCGCTCCACGCGCATGGTTGTGTGATGCATACGAGCGCACGGCCACATTCTCGCAAAGTTCTTGGAAACTGAGGCTGGGTGCATTCTTCTGTACTGATTGCACAACTGTGGACACGTATTACTCCCTTGTTAACACGGCTCTTACAATACAACACGTGGTCTGGTCACAGTTGAAAAGTAAATTTACAAATATTTTAATAAAACCCCAAAAAATTTAATAAAACGAAATCCCCTGTATTTGTCACATTACAATACCCCCCCAATGAGAGATCTTCTGCCAAAACAGAAGAAATCTCATTGCTAAAACCCCTAAGGCACAACTAATTTCCAATCACGCTCACCCCCTACTACTTTCTTAAACAACAACCCCTGATAAATTTGAAAATGCTGACTATACTCTGACTCTGCTAGTTCTGTTTCTAGACTATCCATAACCTTACCTGACTTACCATCTGCTCGTTGCATGGTTCTGATGTCCTTTAACTCTTCACCAAAAATTCTGTCTTCTCTGCTAATCTGAAAAATTTCAATTTCCTTTAAATCCCTACCTGTCTTATTGTCTAACATGTCTACCCTGGAAAGAGTGTCAGGTATCTTGTTGTCTGTCCCCTTGATGTACTCCCATTCGAAATTATACTCCTGTAAAACAAGTACCCACCTGGTCAGACGGCTGTGAGCAAGTTTACATGTATTTAAGAAGGATAATGCCTTGTGATCGGTGCGGATCACCGTCCTGTTTCCCAAGATGTAAGTTCGAAATTTGCCGACGGCGAACACAATACTTAATAGTTCCTTTTCGGTGGTAGTGTAGTTCTTCTCTGTCATCAACAAGGATCTGCTTGCAAATGCGATGGTTAAGTGTTCTTTCTCTTCGTCCTCTTGGTAGAGTTCCGCACCTACGGCCACATTACTAGCATCCGTCTGTAAGAAAAATATTTTATTAAAATCAGGGTGGTTCATCATTATCATTTTGCTAAATTTCTGTTTAATTTCGTTGAACGCCTCTCGTTCCACTAATCCCCATCTCCACTGTTTATTTTTCTGGAGTACTGCACTCAATCTTGCTGTTACATGTGCGTAGTTCTTCTGAAATTTTCGATAAAACTTACACAATCCCAGAAAACTGTAGCTGCTTGATGTTCTTCGGCTCAGGGAAGCGCATGATGGAGTCCACTTTATCCAGATTTGCTGAGATTCCTTCTGGTATGATTATAAATCCTAAAAAATTTATTTGTGTTTGTAGAAATTCTGACTTGTCCCAATTTACGGTAAGTCCTCCTTCCTTTAATTTGGCTAACACATATCCTAAATGATCTAAATGGTCCTCAAAAGTTCTCGACGCAATTAAAATATCATCTACATATACCGTTAAAAAATTTAAATCTGGGTTTTAAAATTTGGTCTAAGCATTTTATGAAGCTGGCTACGCTGGTATTCAATCCAAATGGTAATCTTCGAAATTGGTAGTTCTTGCCGTTAAACAGGAAAGCTGTATATTTCCTACTCACCTCCGCCAATGGTACCTGCCAATATCCTGCTGTTAGGTCCAATGACGTCATATATCTCACCCCGCTGAATTTCTGAAATATTTCATTGATCGACTCTGGTGATTCACGGTCTGGTATTATTATCTGGTTGATTCTCCTGGCATCTAAACATAACCTAACTCTGCCATCTTTCTTAATTACTACAACTAATGGGTTCGAGTAGTGTGATAATGACCTTTCTATTATCCCTCCTTCCATCATCCTGTCCAGTTCCTCTTGCACCGCTCGTCTTTTGGAATAAGGCACGGGATAACTTCGCTGCATGAAAGGTGTGTGTTCCCGTATCTGCAGTGTACATTCATAACCCTTTTCCCTTCCTGGAATATCGGCAAACACTCCCTTAAACTGCTCTATCACTTGCCACAACGCCGCACGCTGCTCTGCTTGTCTCAACGCCGCACGCTGGTCACTCCTTACCACCGCACCTCCACTACAAAATTCATCCACCCGTATCTCCCATACTGCATTATTAATATTACTCATTTCATCTTCACACTCATCAATATACTCACCCTCTCTACATAAATTTACTCTAGTATCTATATCACTCTCGCTTACTCTCTTTTGTAGTATTTTTACCCCCGTTGTTCTAACTTTATCTATTACTTGTTCAAAATTAACCTTTACAGACCGATCACCCCCGTCTAACTCTACTATTTTCTCTTTAAAATTTACAACAGCTTTGTGTCTTTGCAGGAAATCATTACCCAATATAATGTCTAAACTTAACCCTTTAACTACCAAAAATATGTTCTCAAATTCTATGTCATTTATTAAAAAACTTAAGTGTATCTGTTTTGTTATTCTCTTACTGCGTACGCCTATAACTCCTACTACTGTAACCCCTGCTACTGGTAAAATTGGAATATTCTTTTTAATTTCTCGTAACTCTCCTAAAATGTTTTCTGCAATAACGGAAATCTCGCTACCTGTGTCTACAAGTGTTCTATAATACTTATTGGCTACATTTACCTGTATTTCTGTGAGTCCCGCTCTCACCTCGATCGCATTGTTTTCTTCCTCTAGTAAATCGGCAACTATATCTGTTCTAATTACGTTACTCTTGACATCTTCCAACGGTTGGACCTCACTTGCTTCCCTGTACAGTGGTCTGGTCCGTGCTACCACTGTCTGCTCTAGTTTTCCGGTTGTTGTCTATGATTGCTTGTGGTGGGTCCCTGGTGATCCCGCGGCGATCCCTGGTGATAATGGTTTGTTCCTCTCTTTTGTTGTCTGAACTGCTTGGTGTCGTTTCTCCTCCTCTGGTCTTCTCTTGGTAAACTACATTTATAACACCGTTGTCTGCTGGCGTAATTCTCCCATTTGCACCTGGAACAACTCCACTCACCTGATTTGTTTATACTATCTCTATGCACATTATTATTATATCCACGATAATTATTATTCTTATTTTGATTATATTCAACATGATGATTGTTATTATTCTGTTGTGTTCGCCTACTCACTTCTCGATCTCTAATGCTCTGTAATATATCTAGTATTCTCTCCAACTCGTGCATATCTTCAATTTCTTTTGTCATCAAAGTGGTTTGTACATCTCTCGGTAAGTGTTTACTTACATGTCTAACAAAAGATTTAAATGGTATCTGCGGCTCTAGATACTTCGCTTCGTTATGTAACTTAGTCACGTATATCGTTATATTATTATTATTATTAGGGTGTCCTACAAAATCGCCCGTTCCCATTGTACGGCTTCTTAGTATTTCTTGTTCATCTTCTGTCCAATTGTCATATATTAAATGCTTTTTCAAATGTCTCATAACAGTCCCACTCTGACCGATGTGCTTCCGCCCACACTACTGAACTACCCCTAAAACATTTAATTATTTTGGTTATTTGCACCTCCCAATTACTATTGTGGAAACGGTTGTATTCCCGGGTTTGGTTTATAAATCTCATTGGATGTATTGTTCGGTTTTCATAGCTAAACGTTTCTAACTCAATTTCGTTGTGTAAATCTCTAGTTATGATAACCCTTTCCGTAACCCCGGTAAATTTTTTGTTAAATTCCCCCCGTAATTCATTCTTCACAATCATTAAATTATTCTCAATTACAGTACATTTGTCATATGCATTATTACTAGTTTGTAAACTGAATTCATCTATTTCTCTAAGCTTACTTTGTATGGTACTTATTTTACAGTTGGTACTATCTGCATGCTCTGAAATAGCTTTACTTACTGTTTCTATATTTTCTGCTATACTTATTACATTTGACTCAAAATTTTCTAACTGATCTTGTAAAACGGTTGTTTTAATGTCTATTTGTTTATTTATTTCAAATTTGGTTTTCATCTCTATCTGCTTATCTACTGTAGCTAAACATTTATTTTCTATCTCTTTACTTTGTGTCTCTATTTGGTTTTGAACTGTGTTAATTACTGCTTCATTGATTGTATTGATTCTGTCATCTAAATCATTTATTTTAGCCTCGTATTTCTCATTAACTATTTCTACTACTTGTTCTTGAATATTTGTACAACGTACATCTATTTCATTGATTCGTCTATCAAAATTAATATTCTGTTTTCTGATTTCATTTTTTACTTCATTAAAATCATTTTTCTGTTCACTAAATTTTTCGTCAAGTTTACTAAATTTTTGATTAAAAAGCATTTGCATCATTTTCATTATTTCATTATCTTCAGCCCTGTTAGTCGGGACTGGCGTTGAGTGAACACTCTCACTCATAATTTGCGATTCCGTTACACTTGTTTGGCTTTCATTTGCGCTGTCAGTTAAGCTGACATTCTCGTTATCTGCCATTTAAAAAAAAAATTTGTTTAAATATTTCTTTCACAAAAAATTTTTTCCGTGTAATAAATATTACACCACCTTATTATATAAAAATATTGAACTATTTTCTACCATGTGTAGTCACAACATAACCTTATTCTTACGTTTTATCTACTCTTTCGATACCCACTCTGTTTCTGAATTCTGGCTTATTTATATAAATATTTTATATAATGTCCATAGTTTGGGCAGCCATTTGTATAAATACCAACTGATTTATATTTTATTAGTGGTTCATAGTTCGTACTTACCAATATTTCGATCTTTCTCGGGTCCCAAGGTTCTTTCATAAGCGAGGTCAGAAACAGTGTGAGGTTACGAAATAATTATTCTAACACATTTTGAATGAAGAGAATTAACATTTTAATTTTTTAAAATCATTTAAATTTCAACAAATTTTACCATACTTTCGCATATGAAATAACTTTGTAATAATTTCTTCTTTTGCTTATTATTCGTTACTTGAGTACCACGCGTATTCTATCTTATTCTACTGGCTTACCTTACTCTACATATATAAGACTGCCCAGCCTGCATTTTACACACACACACACACGCACACTATTAAAAAGCCCTTAACATTTTTGAAATACCCTTCCCTGCCGGCACGTGGTTATAGCTCAAGCTATTAACTTTTCATTTTTTTTTTTGTATTTGATAATGTGTCCGAATATACTGTTGATGTTCTTTAGTTACTTACGCACTTCACTGCCACATAATTGTTAATGGAAAACTCGAGTTTTAATATTTAAACTTAGAAAATTTTGACGAGCCCCTTTTGGGCTATACCTGTACAGGTAAAGTCTCCAGGCGGACTGCGCAGAGCCGCTATATCTTCGCGGCCAACTCAACTTCGTCTTTTTTTTTATGGAAGACAAAGCCTCATGGTTCTTCGTCGCTTGCATGTCCTATTCCACCCATGCAGTTGTTTGTGTGCTGATCATATAGGATATTCGCTCGGCACTGGCTGACGTCACAAGATAGGCGGGACTTAGGCTTTACATCCGGCCGCATGGTAGACTAAGTGAACAGAAATTGTTCTCTTAGCCATCTTTGCTTTGCACAAAACGGCGACGCTCCACGCGCATGGTTGTGTGATGCATACGAGCGCACGGCCACATTCTCGGCTGGGTGCATTCTTCTGTACTGATTGCACAACTGTGGACACGTATTACTCCCTTGTTAACACGGCTCTTATAATACAACACGTGGTCTGGTCACAGTTGAAAAGTAAATTTACAAATATTTTAATAAAACCCCAAAAAATTTAATAAAATGAACTCCCCTGTATTTGTCACGTTACAATTTGTATTTATGGAAGTGTTGTTTTGTAACATCTAACTTCATGTTATTGTAACATTATATTTACATGTGCATATTTAATATTTTGTCTATTGATATGTGTGTTTCTTGTTTTATTATCTTTTACTTTTTACAAACAATTTGTACTTAACAGTGTAGAGCCTGATAATTTGATGTTTGATAATTTGATGTTTCTGCAGTAGTACTATTTACGTTCTCCTGTATTGTTGATGATACAGAAACTATAAATTCTGCGTAATTACTCCTTCCATACATTTTTCTGAAAATATATTCTAACGTTATTAGAATGTATTAAAATCATGAACAACTGGTATTAAGGTTGAAGAGACAGGGCTGTTCATATTTTATAGTAACATGTATCAGTTATACGAGGGTCACAGTCGAAAAGATTTTAGTTCTACCACTATACTATAGATCTCATTCCACGAGCTTTTCAACTAATCTTCATAGACAGAAGGTGACCAAGTAGCACACAAACACATACAGCATTACCATATTTGTATTTTAGTTCTACCACTATGCTATAGATCTCATTCCACGAACTTTTCAGCTAATCTTCATAGACAGAAGGTGACCAAGTAGCACACAAACACATACAGCATTACCATATTTGTATTTTAGTTCTATCACTATGCTATAGATCTCATTCCACGAACTTTTCAACTAATCTTCATAGACAGAAGGTGACCAAGTAGCACACAAACACATACAGCATTACCATATTTGTATTTTTCAGAGATACGTCAGCATTATTAACATGTATGTAAAACACAATGATGTAAGTAGAGACTGTATATTGTTCAGTAGTACTACATTTTTCACTTATTGTTCTGAATTCACGTACTTTTTTACTTTTTGCCAAACAAATGGTATAAGTGATATGAGTACTTCGTCTTGCTGGGCTGTAAGGCTGTGGTCCATGGTTGTTTTGTGCAAACGTTTCTGCCGTGCCTTTGACGTCCAACTTTGGTGCAGAAGGCTGCAACACACTGACCAAGGTTCACAGTCAGTGACCACTGAACTGTGGTTAAGGCTAGTGGCCATGAGTAGGACACCTATATTTATAAACTTTTGGTGTGGAGCCACTCAATGAGAGGGACTCACCTTTGAGTGAGTTGTGGATGCAAGTTGTGGCAAACCATAAGAATTTGCCTTTCTTCTGATTGGCTGGTGGTGTCAGACAACAACTTAGTGCGGGCTTAGCAACTTAACCGGCCGTGAAAGCCACAGACAGAAATGGTATAAGTGCTTGAGCTTTTATCTTTAGGTTTTTGAGCTAAAATTACATGTTTTAAAAATTCACAGTTTGTAGTGGGTGGAGATAGTTGTCTTTGAACAAAAGAATCTTGTTGATTTTGTCATCCAAGACCTTTAAACAAGCGACAAACAAATTAAATCTATAACATGTTATAATTAAGTACATAACACATTTTCTATGTTTTGAATACCTGACTTCTTCCACCATGACAGAGAGTTTTTCAGAACCAATAGAATTTGCAGGAACAAACGGTGTTATACTTTCTTCAGTTAGTTTATAAAGACTGATCTAGTCATCAGTGGATTGTTATCTGGATAAGCATAAAATGTTAGCAAAACAATTAAAATACATGCTGCTACCTGGAGTAAATAATCAGCAAAAATGATTATTGAATGTGAAGGCATTATGCAAAAATTGAAAAATAAAAAGGACAAAAAGCGTTTACAGTGGGAAATAA
Organism: Magicicada septendecula; assembly: GCA_034769895.1. Classification (NCBI taxonomy): domain Eukaryota; kingdom Metazoa; phylum Arthropoda; class Insecta; order Hemiptera; family Cicadidae; genus Magicicada; species Magicicada septendecula. The sequence goes on along the minus strand of CM068375.1, from coordinate 403,934,289 downwards.
GTACTGTAATAGATAAAATATTTAAGGAAACCATAATAACACAAGAAAAAACAACAAATTAGATCTACAGTAATAAAATTTAAAAAAAAAGCAGAATTAAAAAGAATGATATTGTAGTTAGAAAGGCAGACAAAAGAAATACATTGGTGCTATTTACCAAGGATAAATATATAAAGAAATCAGAAGGTTTTATAAGTAAAGGACAATATGAAAAATTGAATATGATTATGGAAGTAAATACCAATGAAAGGTAAAACAAATAACATTTCTTGAGGAAAGAAATGGAACAAACAACATTTGGCAGAAAGTAATAATGGCACTAACTTTTAAATGTAAAATAAAATTACACAAAGATGGAAAACAAGTCAGGCATTTATTTTATTAATGCACCAGTATATAAGTTATCTAAAGAGGTCAACAGAATATTGAAAGAACAGTATAAATTTGAAGTAAAACATAATGTAGAAGATAATATAAAATGTACTGAGAAACTATAAAAATTGAAATTAATGGAAATACAAAGTTGATATTGGTTGATATTGAGGGCATGTTTACTAATCATCATCATCATCATTTTAAAGGAGTAAACCAAGGGTGGTTTGTTCCTATCTCAAACAGTCAAAGAGTCTAGAGCTGGTCATTCCAGCGCTTCCTCGGACGTCACACACCTCTCCATCCCTTTGGCTTATAGTTACATAGTTGTTTGGGGATGCGGCAATCATCCATTCAGCAAAGATGTTCTGCCAATTCAGCCAGCCGATACTGGGCAGTCCTGTTGAGTATACTCGTAATATTCAGTTCCTGCCATATATCTGTGTTTCCTCTATGATCATGGAGAGTATACCCTTCCACATGCCTGACAAATCTCATTTCAGCTGCTTGGATACAACTGGCCTTGCCTTTAGTTAAAAGCCCAATTCTCAGACCCTGTTGGAAGGGCCATCAGCTTTTAGAATTTTAGGCGTGTTTCTCTACTTCGTGACTTAAAGAGTTCATTTGATGGTCCCCCACATAAGGTTGAACTTATGCAATTTATTCACAGCATCATTGCTTGTATTATAAGACACACTGTAGCCGAAGTATTCAAAATTGCTGACTTGTTCCAGGGCAGTACCATCTATAATAATTTTTGCGCGTACAGGATCATTTCCACGAAAAGCCATCACCTTGATCTTAAGTGTGGATATTTGTAATCCAGAGTCTTTGCAGATTCGATTTAACAAATGTATACCCATCTGCAACACATTTTCCGAGTCAGGCAGAATAGCCTGATCGTCTAAGTAAATATAAAGTCATTACGTTAATAGAAGAAAATGTAGGAAATTATAAATATAAAAAGAAGTTAATAAAAGTAATAAAAGAATGTTTAAAACTAAACTATTATAGATTTAATAATAGATTTTATATACAGAGACAAGTGTTACCCATAGGGTCTTCATTAACTACTACTCTTGCTGAAATATATGTGAATGACTTTGAAAAAATTATTGAATTATTGAATTGTACTTAGGTATAAAGGAAATATAAAGCTGTGGACTGGACTGGATATGTCAATGACATAAAAATGATTTGGGAAGGTAGTGTAGAAGTAATTGCAGTAGTGTAGATTTTTGTGCAGTAAAAAACAACACAGAATTTGTAACAAAAATAAAAAGATGTACACATCCCCCACAATGCCACACTAGCGTCCTTCGACATAAAAACCTGTACACAAACATCCCAATCTCCAAAACAATCACCATCCTACAAAACAAACTCAAACAGAACACAACACACCAGAACAACTTATCACAGAAATAACAGAGACTCTTTAATATAATCACAAAACAAAACTACTTCACATATAACAGTAAATTTTACACACAGAATGACAGACTACCCACGGGCTCACCCATATCCAGCATATTAGTGATCTTCCTACAACACTTAAAAAAACAAGAATCTTCACAAACAATGACCGACGCTCACATAAAATACTATATTGGAACAGATACATTGACGATATCATAATAAATTCTATACAAGGGAAATAAAAGACAATGCGAACAGCTACTAACCCACATAAACGAAATACACAAAAACGTAACTTTCACTGCCGAATATGAACACAACAATAGCATAAAGTTCCTAGACCTCACCATCACAAAATTTGAACACAGACACAAATTCAGTATATACAGAAAACCCACCACAACCGGCACACTAATACACAACATCTCCAATCACCTAATACAACACAAACTAGCTGCCTTCAGAACCATGATACACAGACTAAACAACATCCCACTAGATGAAAAAGACTACAAAGATGAACTAAACACGATAAAATATACCGATGAATACAACAGAACAATAATCAATAAACTCGTACACAAAACAAACAACAGACAAAGGCAGAAAATGACAAGTTCATAACACTAACATACATCAATATTCACACTGAAAAAATAATCCACAAATTAAAAAAAGCAGGGTATAGAATCGCATACAGAACTACAAACAAAACAGAATACACACAAAGAACAAGACATATTTGATTTACCTGGTGTTTACAAACTAAACTGCTCAGGATGTAACAAATTCTACATAGGCCAGACAGGACATTGCTTCAGAGATACATTGAATACACAACGGCAAAACACTCTCCACCACCGAATCCACCTTTGCAAACCACCTCATTGAAGCAAACCACACATACACAAACATAAAAAGCAACATGGATAGTCTACACGTACACACAAAAGGCAGAAAACTAGACACTCTTGAACAACTAGAAATATACAAACACATAAAAATGACATCCTAAATGAACAGACACAATTCAGATCACATGTACTATTCAAATATATCACACCGCACACACACAACATCTATCTTTCAAATGACGGCACCATTTGTAATAAGGCCACTTTGATAGTGGCAGCCTCTGGCAAAGCTTACAATAAACGAAAATTGGTTCAGGGTACAAGGTAGAAATTTTATATTTTTACCAATAAAAAACTTAGTGTTCTAAGAACTAGACACTAGACAGTGTTCTATACTTAGAATTAGACATTCATAGTTACAAATTTTCAGAGAGTAGGATCATAGTTGTGACCAATCACAAAATAATAAAATGATGCATTCTGGTAGGTTAGCATCAAACATCATGTAAAAGTCTGTCTTATCTCTGATAACCTCGTTTTAAACCCGGTAATCAGAATTTATTGAGGATGCCACCTTCCTCTTTTCTATTCATGCTCTGATCTTCACAGGAGTGGATTTCAATCACCTCCATCTGCAAGTGAGCAAAATACTGTTGTGTCAAAGACAATAGTTGGGTCTCATCAAACCAGATCTTGTGGCCTTCACCATGTTTGGCTTGGGCAGATTTCTCAGACTGGCCCAGATGACAGTCTTGATTGTGCTCACCAATGAAGGTGTTCACGCTGTGTTTCTTAGTACTAACATACACCATACCACATGAGTTGTGTACACTCCATAAGAGGACAGTGATCCCCAGTTCCTTATAAAACAATCACAGGCATTGTTGGATCTTCTGTGTTGGCAAGTAATCCACACACGTCCCATACCGCTCAAGCAACCTTCTAATACAGTCTGTCATACTCCTAACATAGGCAAGAACACAGTGCCAACCACTTGCCACTTGCCAGGTCTACATGGCCGCAATGATCTTCTAAACTCAGCAGCAGAATAACCATTCACCTGCAGTGCTGCGTCCAGATGTCTAAGCTCCTTTTCAAGGAACTGCAGCTCACAGATGCATCTCACTCAGTCCACCAAGCTCTTCATCGAGGTGCGCTACTGTTATCACAGTGTAAATAACAATCAGTGTTCATTGGCTTTCTGTAAACCCTGTGAACAAGGCTATCTTGTAACTGCTTTCTATACCCACCACTGCACATTTGATTTTAAAAAAATAATGTACAAACCTGATTTTTCAAGATATACAACTGAAAATTTTGCCAGTTGTACTAAAACCACTGACGGACAAGAATATAATTCTGCAGTAAAACGAACATATAGACCTGTATGCCCTTTTTATGTATATTTCCTCAATTAGAAATGTGTACTCTGGAAGCTCCTCTTCAGCTAATTTGTGAAAATGTTTCTTCAATTAACATTCTCAGTAAGAAGTTTTTCATCACTAATGTTCAGTTACCCTATCCCATAGTTCTTTTTTTGCTTGTCAAGCCAGTCAGTGCTAGGAGTAAATCTAGGTTCTCCGTCTTCTCAAACTTTTTCATAGAATTTGTCAGGAAGTCTCTTGCAATCCTGACATTGGCATTCCTTTTCCTTCTGCTTCTTAAATCATTTGTAAAATGCCCTGCTGATTTTCAGCGTTCATCTGATTTTATATTTTGTCTTTCTTTTTATTAATGATTAATTACAAATCCTTTTCACACAAACACTTAGGTCTTGGCTTCTTATTTTCCAGCCATCAGTTGTGGTCTGCCCATCACCAAAATCCAATCCAATTTAATTTACACTTCCTCTTTTGGCAACAAAATATCTATTAATAATTTTGTTTTCATTGTTGTATTAGTTTGCTTAAGTTTCTTTTCAGTCATAGTTTTAGAAACTCAATACTGAGTACTCATTAAGAAATACACAGTAAATCAAATAAATACAAAAAAGAACTCTCCTTTATAAACTGCATTGTGTTTGTATTATAGACTTCAATTTGTTTTCAAGCATGTCTCTACCAATACTAGTTACTGATATTACAGTAATCTTCCAGAATTCAAAGAAAATTTTAACTTCTTGGATTTTGTTGTCCATGATGTGTCCGTTGATTAACTAGATATACTGTCTGGCTGCGACTTGATGATTGAAGCTGCTCTCCCCCACCACGCGGCCGCTTGTAAGCGATGTAGGGTAAAATACGTGTACTAGCCGTTTGATTTGCCTATGCTAGTAAGAGCACAGTTCCCCTCTACTCAGCATCAGCAAACTGACTTCTACAAAAGCTGTAGTGTCACGTGTTCAAGTGTGTATTAATAATTTCCCCTGTAAATGTATCCCACATAAATAATTTTTGTACTCAACAAAAAAAAGACTGTTGAAAGTATGTAAGGTGAGAACAAGCGGTGTTGAAAGTTAAAGAAATAGCAAATTTTATTATGTACAAAAACTTAATTTTTATTATTTATCCAATAATAAATTTATGTATTTAGCACATTAAAACTAAATACACAAGTACATAAAGTGAACTTAAATGTAATGTTTGCTATATTAAAACACGATCGGCTTAGTTTAGGTGTGAATACATGTACCGAAATAATAATACAAAGGCATATGCCAAGTTTTTTGGTCACTCTTATGATAGCTGGTGGCTTTGCAATTCAACACCTGACTACGCTTATCTGTGTGCCATGTTTGTGTGTTATCTGACTTCCTGTTGCCAGACTGTTGCAGTTATCTAATGTTGCAGTTAGATAATTCAATAATTATCTTACTTTTGTTTTATAGATTCAACTTTGGTTCTGTCGACCAATTTATTTCAGATATGGAACGTTTTCTTATACAAACTGATAATGAAAGTATTCTTTTAGCCTACACTAATTATCCTTCTATGAATGTATTCCAGAAATAAGCAAAATCTTTTGTAATGTACATACAGTATACCATAGTGTACGTTGTATTTTAAAACCACACATTTCACATGGAATGACTGACATATTGTATTTTTCGGAATTTTCCATTTCTTAAATGGTTGCTACTCGTTACCTGTATATCTTTTGTTGTTTTGCCGCATAGCCCTAAGAATAGGTACTGTATTCTTAGACCTTATTAAGTTTACTTTTACAGTGTTACTTTCACTTACATTTAGTTTGAATCTGCTGTCTGTCTGTTACTGTGCAGTCTACTGTATTTAAAATTCATAAAATATCAGGCATCGAATGTTAAATCGTAACTATTTATGAAAAAGTACGATTAAGTCGGCCTTTAGGACGCGGTACTTCTAATTCAACGGTGTCTAAGAAATACTGTTTATCGGCATTTGAATTATAACATTAGATTTAAATTTACTCGAGCTTCTGTGCACTACAGTGAACTGTAGTGAATTACAGGTAACTTAATTATTTTAGTGTATAGCCTACTAAACATAAATGTTAATTTCATGATTAAATTTTGTAGTTTATGCATTTGCTAGTTAATTTATTTTTTGAAATTAAATTCTGTAATTCATACATCTTTTTTTTTTTAATTTTTTTTTGTCATTATGAAGCCTATCTCTTTATGGGAAAATTTCCGTATTTTGCAGGGAAAACGAATATCGGTTACAAGGAAGAAATTTATGCATTCGTTATAAACAAATTCCACAGGATTTGCTTCTAAAGTACATGGTAATATGATTTTGTTAGGAATGCGTGAATGCATTGAGAGAGCAAGAGACGAGCTAAATGGCAGGGGGGTGAGGGACGAGTGAGATGAGGTAATGTTCTCAGCTTAGAAATTACAACACCCCCACTTAGCCTACCGTAGTACCCGGCCTGCTTCTCCCACCTTAACCTTACCCAATGCTTGATCTTCAAATCATGGCCAGACAGTAAGTATATGACCACTGACTTGGAACACAAAGTTTTTTATTGGTAAAAACGTAAAAGTTTTACCTTATAGCCTGAACCAGGTTTCACTTATTATAAGCTTCATCAGAGGCCAATAAGTTACCAATAAAAAACTTTGTGTTCCGACTCAGGTAATGATATACTTATATTTAGAAAATTCTTTCCTTTACTATCCCACAAATTTTTAGCATTACTTTACATCTGATTGTTAGGTTTTCTTCTTCTTGTTTGACTAGAGAACAAGGTTGCTTCCACTTGTTGCATTGCTACTTGGGTTCTGGTTCATAATGATGTGTCTATGTCTCAATCATGACAGTATCTTCCAAAGTAATGCAGTATGATATATTACTAGAAGACTGCTTTATGGACAGATAATTTTGGAAATTGGAAAATATTGTGGAACGTTGTCAGTTGACATATAGATGGGTCGTACATCCTGTAACATTTGAAATCTTAAAAAATCGGTCTTAAAACCCCACCTCTCTCTCCTTTTGTGTCATGCCTAGATAAAGATTAATACATATTTTTTGAGCTGCCTACACATTGAATGAGATTGTTAGAGATGCAGGTATCCAAACAAGGGGCACAATATTCTTCACATCTGTTCAACCGTTGGCATATGCCGATGACATAGATATTATGGGAAGTCAGAGAATGTTGTAAAGAAGGTATTCACAGCCAGTGGCGTATATACGGGGGGCTCAGGGGGCTCAAGCCCCCCTCCAACCGCAAAAATGTAATATGCACTTCCTTAATTCACTTAGGCCTCGTTTAAAATTACAAAATTGCATATTTCGGCCGATTTGGACGGGGATTTAAATACTAACAAAATAAGTTGTTTATAATAACAATTATTACTTCATTGAGCGGTGTATTACGCTGAGTGTAACATTCAGTAAGCTACCTGTTCTCTCTCTCTCTCTCTCTCTCTCTCTCTCTCTCTCTCTCTCTCTCTCTCTCTCTCTCTCTCTCTCTCTCTCTCTCTCTCTCTCTCTCATTTGACGACGCGGCCACACGCATGCCACACCGGCCATCGGCCACTACTACCAGTGAACCCTAAGAATTTTTACTTATGAATTAAATAATATTTTTATGAAACTTAAATAAGTACATAAACCTTTTTCATAAAAATATTATTTAATACTTGAGTTAAATTCAGCACTTTTTTTATATCAGTCGATAAATAAAACGAAAATTTTAATAGTCTTCCTAATTTCATATCTTGAATAATGCTGTTGTAATAATGAAAAAAATTACTTTAAAAACATTTTACATTTATATGAAATTTTTATATAATATTTTTACATTAAAAGAAAAGAATCTTAACTTACTTACTTAGTTATAGCCTATATATTATTATAAAATAATTAATTTCTAGAAATAATATTTTATTTAAAATGTATCATATTTTCCGATATAAACATTAACTAACCTACCTACCAAATCCTGCAAAATTTCGAGTTTTTATGCATGCCTGTGGCGTGCGAAAAGAAATTTGCTGCACGAGTGCCACGGGTGAGAGGTAGCCTCTACAAGCTTCCATATATTTTCGGCAGTGATCGGAGGTAGTCGTTCAGGCGATACTTAAGCCACTCGTACACACGTTGCTATCATCATCCGCCATTGTCGTGTTTGTGTTTTGTTAAGCAGTACGGTATAATGTGAATATTATATAATACTGATGATATCAAATCAATATAATTGATTTATAATAAATATTTTAATATTGTATTACATTTATTTGTAATAGATAATATGTAGTTACTTGCATTAATTGATTACTTTCATGCCGCGCGTTATGCAGCCATTTAACACAATGTATAACTATTCCGATTATTCATAAACACATACTTGATACCATTTACTAAATTAGTGTTGTCAATTCATTTACTTTAATTGAGCAAAAGAAACTCTTAAAATTCTACTTTATATTTCTTTCAAATTTTAAGTTAATATCTGGGTTGTATTAGATAATAATGAACGCATATATATGATCAACTTAAATAACTAGTTTATTTATCATTCACAATGATTATAATCGTACATATGATACGTCGCTGTACCTGAAATACATACATATTTTATAATAACAAATTCATGTTTTTATATATGCTGAAACAAAGAAAAACATACATACATATATAAATCAAATAATATAACGATTCATATTCTACTTATTAATGCGTTCATTAATCCCAGATAAGCTTTCGTTAATATATTTATTAATTACGTTTTAATTTCTGATTTATTCATTGCATTTATTAATAATTTTCTCAGGGATGAATTCTTTGAAAGAATCAGGTCAGTAGAAGTAACTAAGTAGTAGTGATTAAAATATTGGTTACTTGATTTATGCAATATCCATTAAGCGTTGGTGAAGTCGAGTTCCAGTGATGGAGATGGCCTGGAGACACATTTCGTTGAATGCTGTTGTATCACAATCACTTAACACACTCTTCCGATCACTCGCGTTGGTGTTGGTTTATGTGAATAATTGATGTTTAGTGTTCAATTAAATACTTCATCTTACGATGTATGTTGTGTGTTTCTTTTAACGTTAATGTACATGTCTAGTTCCACTTATCGCTGCTTTATCAAATGTTCATGTGATCTAATACTTTGTTTAATGTTTCATGTTCATTATGGTGTTAATAAGGTGTAGTAACACTATATTAAGTTCAACTGTTTAGTATATTATTTGTGTGGTGATATCTGTTCGTGTAACGATCTGATTGTTTACTTTGAATAATTCTTATCTAAGTTCGTTACGTCGCACTTCGAATTTCACTTCCGAACAATTAGAATAAACTGTCTGAAAATTGCGTAACACTGTCTCTCGAACTTAAAGTGTATTACTTGAAAATTTGATATAAGACTGAAGACTACTTCGTACTTAAAGTAAACTGGTTGACGATTTGAGTAAAACTTATTAACTGTCAACTGTTGAGATAAGACTCTCGACTCCTGTCTTGGACAGATAGTTTTATTAACTCGTCCCTACTCAAAATTTTGTCTCTGGCGCTGTTCACGCCTACTTCATTTTGTGATTGGTCAGTTTTGAGTTTTCTTGGAATATTTTGTCCCACTATGTCAAGATCCTACGTCATAGTTCTTCCGATAGGTTTTTCGTTTCTGTTGCTATGGAAACACTCCTCTCTACCAGTTTTCTCTCTGGCCTTTGGCTTCTGATAGGTTCTTAGGCATCCCCCGATTTTGCTCTGATGAACGTTGACCCGTTTCGTAGAAACTACGGCTATTAGAAGCTTGTCCATCAACCTATTGTCTGAAGTAAACTCAGTGTTTCTCTAGATTGCCATTATCTGTACTTTCGGTCCAACTGGCGTATTGTTCTATGTTATACCACTTTTTTGTGGCTATTAATAATTTTGAACATCTGCTGGCTGGTGAAGTCACCCCAACTTTCCACTCGTAAATTCTGTCTGTCACTTAGACGATAACTCCAGCTGCGTAACATGACTTGAGTTTTTGTCCGATCTTAGCCCTCGTATTGTTTCTTAAAGTGCAGTGCATCCGTTCCATTGTAACGTAGAGTTACACTCTTATTGTCGTTTATCGTATACTGACGTAACATGGCCGAACATCTGCCACGATTCTCAGTATGAGTGTGAATGTCCTCGCCCAATTGTTACAGCAGTAGATAGCAATAATTCTGAACTAAACTTTCCCTGTCATCTTGTGCCACTAATTTCTATAGTTAGTTTGAGCTTAACGTCTTTCTATTGTCAAGCTAGCGACGCTACTCTGACATCTTCTCATTACGCTTTATTTATTGCGTCAACTATAAGTCGTTGACACCGCCTCGTGTGAACGCACTCTGTCGAGGTGAAAATTTAAGAAATTTTAAATTTTTTGCTCGTTACAGTGTCCTCAATTTTGATTTGACGATGTGACCTCAGGGAACAACTCAAATCCAAATTCTGCGCCCTGTACGTCGCCTCGCCGTGTTCACCTTCCACATGAAAGGATATTACATGATGACCTACTTTTAAAGACTTATATTACAATTGGTGTACCCCCTTTTAGTTTTAATTGGGTCTCTGAATTTATTGCTAGCTATTTGGGATGGCTGAACGCATTTCACATTATCGTATTTACATATAAATACCTTATCTCCCTAATTACAAGACAAATCATAAATTCAATGAGCAATTAATTAATTTAATTAATTGAATAATCCTTTTACTTTCTAAAATATTATTCTCGCAATCTATTATCAAACAATCCATTGGTTTAACGTAACGCTTTACATAGAATCAGAGAAATCTCCTATACATATACATTTTGTGCAATACTAATAGTCCTACTAAAATTTTTGTTCTTAAAATATTATTTAAAATTAGATTGGTAATTAACATATTCGCTATGTTAGTTGTAATTATTTTGATAATTTATACATACACGTAATACATTTTGTTAATGAGTTATCTACATCATTCTAGCATCATTTACAATCCTAGTCTATTAATTATATACATTCACTTTAACAGAGTTCATTTATGATATAGTTCTTTGAATAATATCACTCATTTGATTTTAAGTGTCCTATTTTTTCACTTTGTCCTAATAATCTATTACTATGTGAATCAAGTAATAATAACTAAAATGTCCCTTGTATTCACTATAATATTTTATAAAATGTCACTCAAAACGTTAAATCACCCTTATTATCTAACATTTAATTAGTGATTAATTAACAAAGTAAACTCTTATGTTACGTTTGACATTTAGAATACATAATTTCTTGGTTAAGCCAGCTTGAATGAGATAAGCGCGTCAATTACCCTAACGCAGATGACTCATCACCATCAGCTAACTTATTATGGTATGTTCTTCAATTTCCTCCTCTTCCTTCATCTTCAATTTTCTGGCTCATGATATTTTTTCATCTGTCTGGCATTGAATTTCCCACAGATTGTGCTTTCGTCATCGCAATCGATGAGTAGGTATGTAGCTTCTCCGAGAATTCGGTGTACTTTGTATGGTCCGCAGTACAGTTCGCAAAATTTTTCAATCCTTTTCTGGATCGCGTCCGATTGATAATAGGTTCTGATTAATACCTTCTCACCAATTTTGAATTTTGTAATGGTCTTGGTTTCATTACACAACTTCGCTTGTTTTTTCCTCTTTTCTTTCATTTTGATGAATATTTGGTTATGGTCAGCTCCTTTAACTTGAAGTATGTCCTTGTTTAGGTATTTTTCCCAAACTCTTGTCGGTTTTTTCCCGAGCTGTGCCTCATAGGGTGTTACTTCTATAGTCTCGTGGTATGTCTCGTTAATGCAACTCTCTATGATTGGTACATAACGCGACCACTTTGTGTGTTGGTCACCGACAAAGATCCTAAATAAATTTCCAAGTTGTCTGTTGATTCTTTCAGCCAGATTCACACATGGATTTCTTATCGCGGTAAATCTTGGTTGAATATTTAATTCGTTTAACCCGTCTAACCATTTCTTAGAGGTAAATTGCGTTCCGTTGTCTGTGATAATTATTCTAGGAGATCCTAGCTCTTTACAGTATTGGTGTATTCTTCTTAATGTGGCTGCGGTCGTTGCCCTACGAAGTGTAAATAGTCGCACGTATTTCGTAAAGTTGTCTATCATGACAAACAAATACCTCACTCCAGCGGACGAAACAGGTAGTGGCCCATAATAATCAGCGCTAACTAGGTCACCCTTGCTTAACGGTATAATGGCTTTCGTTCCCCCGAACAGGTTTTTGTTGCCTGAGTCCTTCCTCCTCTGACAAGTGTCGCAAGTGCATACGTAATTTTTCACCCTTTTCAACATACTGTCTATGGTAAAATGCTCCTGTAATAATTTTATACATTTATTAGCTCCAGGATGTCCATACATACGGTGTATTTCAGCAATTACTTCGCCGGATACGCTGTTCGGTATGTACAGTTTCCCTTCCCGCCTACGTAATCTATATAATTTCTCATCGACGTATCTATAAAATTTATTTAATTCCTTATCTAAACACTTTTCCTTAATCTTATCTATAATAGTTTTAAGCTTAGTATCTTTAAATTGATACTTTCCAATATCCATAATGATCTTGCTTACCCTTTTATCCATCTTGATTGTCAGGTGATTAATTAAGTATTCGGACATATTGTCGCTAATTTCTTCTAACGTGGCATCTTCTGGGTTTCTGCTTAGAAGATCAGCAGTAATATTGTCCTTGCCCTTACAATGGACAATGTCGAATTTGTACTCTTGGATGCATAAGATCCAGCGTGTAATTCGCGAGTTGTTTAAATGACATTTATTCATAAAAGTCAGTGCCTTATTATCTGTAATAATGGTTAAAGGTTGCCCTAATATGTATATACGGAATTTCTCAAGACATCGTACGATACTCAAGAGCTCCTTCTCCGTGGTGTAATAATTTCTTTCTGCACCCTTGAATGTCTTGCTGGTAAAAGCTATGACTCCAATTCTTCCTTCCTCATCTAGTTGATATAGTTGCCCGCCATATGCAAAGTTGCTGGCGTCGCACTGCATATAGTATCTTTGGTTTATTCGAGGAAACTTCAAGATGACTGTTTCTACGAATAACCTTTTAACTTGTTGAAAGCATTCATTTAATTCCTGTGTCCAGGTAAATTTCTGTCCTTTCCGTAATAATTCAAGTAATGGTTTGGTGGTTTCAGCGTATTTATCTGTAAAACGGTTGTAGAAATGTGTCAAACCCAAGAAACCTTTTAATTGCTTTTGGTTCCGAGGTGTTGGGAACTTCATAATGGCATCAATCTTTTCGTCCGTTGCTCGTATTCCTTGCGTAGTTAATCGATATCCAAGGTACGCAATTTCTTGCCTAAAGAATTGCGACTTCTCCAAATTGATGGTTAAATTCGCTCTTCTTAAGTTGGATAATAATAAATCTAAATGTAATAAATGCGTCTCTAAATCTCCTGAATAACATAGGCAATCGTCGACATAAATAATGGTATTTTCTTTAACTTCATCTTCCAATACTGTGTCCAATCCCCTGGTTAGTGCAGCAGAACTGGTACTCAGTCCAAACGGCGTAACTGTAAAACGATAACATTTGCCTTCGTACATAAAAGCGGTGAAGTTCCGGCACTCCGGCTTCAGTGGTACTTGCCAGAAACTGCTAGTTAAGTCTACGGTAGATAAATATTTCATCTCACAACATCTCGCCAAAATGTCGTTTATCAGTGGAGCACCCTCGTAGTCCGGGATAGTCACGCTGTTCACCTTCCTCGCATCCAAACACAATCGTATTTCATAATACGATTATGAAATACTACCGTCCTTCTTAATTACAGTAACAAGTGGGTTGATATATGCGCTGTTGCATCGCTCAATGACCCCATACCGTAACATTCTTTTAATCTCATCATCTACCTTCCCTTTATATGCTAATGGGACAGGCCATCCTCTCTGGAAGTACAGTGTCCGGTCGGTGACTTGGAACTCGTGAACGTACCCTTCGATCCTTCCGGGGCACTCTCTGAATAAACTTCTATTCCTTACCAGAATCTCCCTTAATCTTTCCAACGTCCCTTTATCTCCGCAGTCAATACTCTCTACTTTCTTATCAATGTTCCTTATGATCTCTTCTTCTTCTTCTTCGTCCACCACTTCTATATGCATCATTGGCACCGTGCATGCCGCTTCGTCAGCCTCACTTCTTAACTCGACGATCCTTCTTCCCATGTCAATGAGACATCCTGTTTCTTGAAGAAAATTGATTCCTAATATACAAGGTTTTATTAAATCTGGTATGATGAGAAAAACACATTCATATTTAATTCCTTCGATATAAATATCGCATAATATTTGTTTTCTTATTAACTTTGATTTATTACCAACCGCGCTAACTATTAAAGTGTTAGTCATCGGTAATATTTCATAAGGTTTTATGTTATGCTTGTTTTGATTAAACCACAATTCGGACAATCCGGCAACAACGGATCCAGTGTCAAGCAACGCTTGTACAGTAACATTATTATTAAACTTTATATTTATTTCTGGGCACTTTATTATTCGTTGGGTAATCTCCTCGTCGTCATTACATAATAAATCGCTTCGTAAATCTGGTAGAATTATGTTGGTCTGGTAGTCATTCGTTTTATCGGCTATCTCCGTTAATGAGTAAAGGGATTTTTTTTTTCTTCTTCTTGTTGACATTTTTTTTTTTCTTTCTTCTTCCTCTTGTTCAAGTTTCTTCTTGGGTTCAGTGCCCGATGTACCGGCCGCTGTTTTTGTGAACTCCATTGTGTTGACCGCGCGTCGGTCCGCATTACGATGTTGTTGTGTATTTACAGCTGGTCTGTCAACCCAGGCTTTCTTCTGTGCACCACTTGCTTTGTTCAAACCGGTTTCACTTTCCTTGTAGGAATTCCTCCCCTCGTTCGCCGTCACATAGTTTGACTCCCTATTATTTCTCGGTTGTATCTGTGTATATTCTGTGATTAGAGATTCGAAATTTGGGATTGTCACAATTCCTCTCGTGACCACAGCGAGCTGAATCTCGCGCCCAAAGTGACGAGATATCTTACGTATAAGTTGATTATCAGTCAGAGTAGGTGTTAACTGCCTACTCTCCAGCAATATGCGTTCAATATACTGAATTGCAGTAATCGGTCCACGCCAATCAAACCTACCATACTCCAAATGGTCCCGTATACTATCTTGTCGTTCTTGTCCTCAATATTTCTGTGAGAATGCTTCCTTGAATTCTTCAAAATTTGATATTTGGTTACGTATAACCCGCCACCAAATTCCTGCGTCTAATTCCAAATGTCTACCTATCCACTTGATATTATCAGTGGGGTAGTATAACTCTTGTATTTCAGACAACTCCTTAAGGAATTCCGTAGGGAATCTGTCCGTACCATTATATTTAAGGTCATTGTGGTTAGGTCCATTAATTCGGTTTATTAAACCACACTCACCTTCCATTAGCTGTCTCTGCAGTCTCTCCTGGTTTTCTCTTACTTTAGTCAAATGTCCTTTTAACTCTTCGATCCGCATCGTCTTTTCTTTTGTAGTCTCGTCCAACTTCTGTTCTGTTGAACGTTGTCTACCATCAACTTCTTCCAACTTCTGTATAATGTTATTGTTTGTTCCGTCTTGCTCCTGTTGTTTCTGCCGTATGGTGTCATGTATCTCGGCCTTGAGTTCTTCGTGTTTCTTATTGGAATCCTTAACGTGAGCATCGAATTTATTATTAATCTTTTTAACGGTCATTTGGGTAGTGTGTATCGCTACCATCCATTCTTGACGATCGTTCTCTCGTGTTTCTTGTATTTCTTCGTACTTCTTGTTTGCTTCTTCTCTCAAGTTTCTCACGATATCATCTTGTTTCTTCTGTAGTTCGTCGACCTTTCTTTCCCAGGCCTGCTGGTATTCACGTATCTCGGATCTTATCTGCGTAATCTCTTCCTTATGCTGGTCGAGCTTTTCATTTTTAAACATTTTTCTTGCCTCCAGAAACGATTAAGACTATAAAATAGGTTATTTACCTTCTGTCGACGTTTCTTAAAATCCTTTTAGGATTACTCGAGTTTCAACACCATTTGGTGTCATCATCAGATCGGTGAATTAGGTTAAAACATTTCGATGCATATGCATCTCGTTAGATATTTAAAAGATTAAAAACAACACATAACATTATATAAAACAATAAATAAACTATATCACAATAAAATAACATTAATAAAAGAATATAAAAACAACGCGGCCGCAAACGTTCCTGTGCAGGATTGTTTGCGGCCGCGTTGTTTTTATATTCTTTTATTAATGTTATTTTATTGTGATATAGTTTATTTATTGTTTTATATAATGTTATGTGTTGTTTTTAATCTTTTAAATATCTAACGAGATGCATATGCATCGAAATGTTTTAACCTAATTCACCGATCTGATGATGACACCAAATGGTGTTGAAACTCGAGTAATCCTAAAAGGATTTTAAGAAATGTCGACAGAAGGTAAATAACCTATTTTATAGTCTTTTCATTTTGTTTCTCTAATTTTTCACTAATTAATTTGTTACTTTCTTCTTGTTTCTCGCTAATTAATTTGTTAATATTCTCTTCTTGTTTTTCGCTCTGTTGACGGATGAACTCCATCAACATTTGTAGACTTACATCTTCTGGTTTTGATGTCTGTCCTCGCGCCCTATCTTCTGGATTCTCTACAACGCTACTTGGTTCGCTAGGTGTGGTATTATCTTCTGTATTTACCGTACCTAATTGGTTATTAACGTCGAATTCTACGCTATCGGAATTGCTCGCCATTTTTGCCTTCCTACGCGTAATCATTCAAACTGACTTATAACACTAATACTTATCTTACTTCTAATTCTATAATGCTACTTTATCTACTTCTTCTACTGCCTGATCTTTGCCAAAGCTGTACGTTTTAACTATCTTTGTTACTACGTATCATGCCGTGCGGATGGGCGCCATTTATATAACGTGAATATTATATAATACTGATGATATCAAATCAATATAATTGATTTATAATAAATATTTTAATATTGTATTAGATTTATTTGTAATAGATAATATGTAGTTACTTGCATTAATTGATTACTTTCATGCCGCGCGTTATGCAGCCATTTAACACAATGTATAACTATTCCGATTATTCATAAACACATACTTGATACCATTTACTAAATTAGTGTTGTCAATTCATTTACTTTAATTGAGCAAAAGAAACTCTTAAAATTCTACTTTATATTTCTTTCAAATTTTAAGTTAATATCTGGGTTGTATTAGATAATAATGAACGCATATATATGATCAACTTAAATAACTAGTTTATTTATCATTCACAATGATTATAATCGTACATATGATACGTCGCTGTACCTGAAATACATACATATTTTATAATAACAAATTCATGTTTTTATATATGCTGAAACAAAGAAAAACATACATACATATATAAATCAAATAATATAACGATTCATATTCTACTTATTAATGCGTTCATTAATCCCAGATAAGCTTTCGTTAATATATTTATTAATTACGTTTTAATTTCTGATTTATTCATTGCATTTATTAATAATTTTCTCAGGGATGAATTCTTTGAAAGAATCAGGTCAGTAGAAGTAACTAAGTAGTAGTGATTAAAATATTGGTTACTTGATTTATGCAATATCCATTAAGCGTTGGTGAAGTCGAGTTCCAGTGATGGAGATGGCCTGGAGACACATTTCGTTGAATGCTGTTGTATCACAATCACTTAACACACTCTTCCGATCACTCGCGTTGGTGTTGGTTTATGTGAATAATTGATGTTTAGTGTTCAATTAAATACTTCATCTTACGATGTATGTTGTGTGTTTCTTTTAACGTTAATGTACATGTCTAGTTCCACTTATCGCTGCTTTATCAAATGTTCATGTGATCTAATACTTTGTTTAATGTTTCATGTTCATTATGGTGTTAATAAGGTGTAGTAACACTATATTAAGTTCAACTGTTTAGTATATTATTTGTGTGGTGATATCTGTTCGTGTAACGATCTGATTGTTCACTTTGAATAATTCTTATCTAAGTTCGTTACGTCGCACTTCGAATTTCACTTCCGAACAATTAGAATAAACTGTCTGAAAATTGCGTAACACTGTCTCTCGAACTTAAAGTGTATTACTTGAAAATTTGATATAAGACTGAAGACTACTTCGTACTTAAAGTAAACTGGTTGACGATTTGAGTAAAACTTATTAACTGTCAACTGTTGAGATAAGACTCTCGACTCCTGTCTTGGACAGATAGTTTTATTAACTCGTCCCTACTCAAAATTTTGTCTCTGGCGCTGTTCACGCCTACTTCATTTTGTGATTGGTCAGTTTTGAGTTTTCTTGGAATATTTTGTCCCACTATGTCAAGATCCTACGTCACAGTTCTTCCGATAGGTTTTTTGTTTCTGTTGCTATGGAAACACTCCTCTCTACCAGTTTTCTCTCTGGCCTTTGGCTTCTGATAGGTTCTTAGGCATCCCCCGATTTTGCTCTGACGAACGTTGACCCGTTTCGTAGAAACTACGGCTATTAGAAGCTTGTCCATCAACCTATTGTCTGAAGTAAACTCAGTGTTTCTCTAGATTGCCATTATCTGTACTTTCGGTCCAACTGGCGTATTGTTCTATGTTATACCCCTTTTTTGTGGCTATTAATAATTTTGAACATCTGCTGGCTGGTGAAGTCACCCCAACTTTCCACTCGTAAATTCTGTCTGTCACTTAGACGATAACTCCAGCTGCGTAACATGACTTGAGTTTTTGTCCGTTCCATTGTAACGTAGAGTTACACTCTTATTGTCGTTTATCATATACTGACGTAACATGGCCGAACATCTGCCACGATTCTCAGTATGAGTGTGAATGTCCTCGCCCAATTGTTACAGCAGTAGATAGCAATAATTCTGAACTAAACTTTCCCTGTCATCTTGTGCCACTAATTTCTATAGTTAGTTTGAGCTTAACGTCTTTCTATTGTCAAGCTAGCGACGCTACTCTGACATTTTCTCATTACGCTTTATTTATTGCGTCAACTATAAGTCGTTGACACCGCCTCGTGTGAACGCACTCCGTCGAGGTGAAAATTTAAGAAATTTTAAATTTTTTGCTCGTTACAACGGTGTTTATTAAATCCGCCGTTTTTGTAGTTTTATTAGTGATTATTTGATTGTTGCGTAAAAGATGGAGACTAATAAGTCCAAACTTGATGACAAGACAAAAGTACCAAAAAGGAAAGTCAGCACTTTGGATTTCTTTATTAACAAAAACTAAATTAGCCAAGTGTGATAGTGTAGCAGAAAGGCCTACATGTTCTTTGTCAACTTCTACATCGTCTCAGCAAGATACTTGTGTTAGTGAGGCTTGTGACAATGGCAACAATGTTTTCGGGCTTGTTTCTGAATTCTCTGACAATAATGAAACTATAAATCCTGGCTGTTCTTACACAGATGTTCATTCACAAAACAAGTCTTCATTATTACGTAAAATAGCAGGCATTAGTAATTTATTATTACAATATAAATCTCAAATTGATGGTAACCTGAAGTATGCCGTCCTTTGTAAAAATTACACTGAAAATATGGCTGACCACAAACTTCCTGTAAAAAAAAAGAAGCTGCTATTATGTGATCATTCCAGTATTCTTGTTATCACATATCAATTACATAGAGAAAATGCTGCCAGGAATTGAACGTGAAACAACACTACAAGCTAAATTTATATATTCCTTTTGTTGGTCACTGCGTGTTGAGTTAGAGACCCGTTTCGGATCTGAGTTTGATAAAATTTGTCATTTTCAAGTATTTATGCCTAATTTCATCATTAAGGCTAGTACTCAAGAGATCGAGCAGTCTTTGCCTCTATCATTTACCCTGACATTTCCAAGACGGAACTTAAACTTGAGGCAGAAATATGGTAGCAAAAGTGGGTGGATGAAGCAGATATGTATGTTCCAGATGCAGCTTTGTCTTCTCTGCAAGCTTGCAATCCAGATATATTTCCCAACGTCCGAAAATTTTTAGAAGTACTGTGTGTATTCCCAGTGACATCAGTTGAGCCAGAACACTTCTTCTCTACTCTGAGGCCAGTGAAGATGTGACTGTGGTCTACAACATCGGAGAAATCGATGGACTAGCTTCGCTGAATATTCACAGAGAAATCGACATCTCTCTTGAAGATGTTGAGCGGTTTGCCAATCAAGGAATAGGAGAATGAACTTGGCTTTTTGAATTACAAAGTGCTTGGCTTGGACACAAATGCTTTACCTATTGTAAATTAATAGTTAACTATTAACTGTATATTAAGTGTACTTATTTACTGTATATTGTTTCTTTTTCATTTTTCAAATGTTGCTGTTAATTTTGTAAGAATTCAGCTAATATGCACTTGTGTAATTTTTCATTAATAAAGTACTCTATTAGTAAAGTCAACATCAAGTTGGATTAAAGAAGTCCAAAAGGATGTAGAAAAAAAATAATATACACACAGAAGAAGCAATTGAAGGAGAAGTTTTTCGGGCAAAAGTGTTAAAAATGGAGGGAGTCCTGTGTTGGAGAGTGAAAAATCCAGGTTCAAAGTGGACTAAAGACAGGAAGAGGAGACACAGTGAGAAGATGAAAGAGTATTGGAAAAAAGGAAAGAACAAAGAGTAAAGAATTGAAATTGGCATGTGGTCCCTAGATGGCTGATACGGAAAAAAAAGTATTAGTAAAATAATCGTATAACAGTAAGAAGTATAACAGTTTAATGAAAAACTGTTTTTTGTATTGACACAATTAGTTATTAGCAAGTCATTTTGAAATATATAGTTGTTAAAATACCAACGTTGCAAAACTTTATTCCCAGTGCTACTGACATTAATGTATAATATAGTATAATTGAAGTAAAATGAATCTGTTGTTAAATATTACAATAAACATAAAACTTCAATTAAAAATATTTAGTTTTTGAAAGAAAAAATTATTGTTTTTAAAATTACTGATTAAAAAATAGAATGAGACATAAGTCCCCTAATCACGAATAATACATTTTTAATAAAGAAAATGTGAAACCTACTAAAATAATATGCCTACTAATAAATTTTAACCATTAACTGGCATAGGCTATATACTCTATCTTATACTATAAGTTGTAGAAGAGTAGGCTAATATGGACTGCTAAGGTTCAAGCCCCTCCTGGGGGGGGGGGGGGCAGACTGATTTCTGCGTACGCCACTGTTCACAGCATTATACCATTCAGCTGAGGAAATGGGGCTAAGGGTAAATGAGGAGAAATATATGATAGTAAAGAATAGGAAACTTGCAACCCATCAGCATCACATTTAAAAAACATGAATCTTAACTTTGAAAGGGTCTCAAGTTTTTCGTATTTGGGCTCTCTGGTAAATAAAAACAATGCTATAAATGAAGAGATAAGTAAAAGAATTCAGAATGCTAACAGATGCTGCTATGGGCTGATGAAATACTTTAAATCACAACTTCTACACCATCAAACCAAAGCTAGACTGTGTAGAACAATAGTAAAAACCGGTCCTGATGTATGGAAGTGAAACGTGGGTACTGACACAGGGTGACTTGTTCCGTCTTGCATCTTTTGGAAGAAACATACTTAGGAAAATTCATGGACCCATTAGGGAAGGTGGAAAGCGGATAATAAGGTACAACAGAAAGCTCTATGAGTTATATAGATCGCCTGATACGGGGACATTAATTAGGATAGCTAGGCCGAGAAGGACAGAACATGTACAGAGAGTGAATGAGGAGGATGTTTTTAAGAGGATTATGAAACGCACACCAGAAGGAAAGAGAGGACATGGAAGGCCCAGACTACGATGGATTGATGGAATCCTAGAAGATGTGAAAGTACTTGGAATGAAAAATTGGTGGACATTGGCTAAGTATATGGAAGTCTGGAGGAAAATCCTAAGGGAAGATGAGACCCACAGTAAGCTGTGGAACTACTGATGATGATAATGATGACACATTGAATAGTAATAATATTAATTACTGTCATTATATCGTCTTCACTTCAATAAAAATTCTGGATTTCTTATGTTCTCTTTTCTCATATAAAAATTTGCATATTTATTTCTTTTAGTCTTCCACGAGATTTCTGTTTTAGGTTTAAGTTACAAATTTTCATTTAAATTCTCAAATACTAATTACTGAACAATATCTTTTCAATTCACTAGTTTGGTCAACTGTTTAAGTAATTTCAATGCATTTGAATTCCATTTACAGTTCCTTCATGAAGGTTAGCCATCTCATCATCAGCCGTTTCAGTCCTTATAGTCACCTTATTATCTAAACTGTGTAAAAATCTCTGCATCTTCTTTTTTGTGGCCTGTTGTCTTAGTGCTGGTCTAGTTCATATTTAACATTTTCTTCTAAACCAATTGACTAAATCTAAAAGACCATGGTAGTTAAGCTTCAGTTTATATATATATTGGCGGGGATCCCACAGCTACTGCCGCATCCCGCATCTCAGTTTCCATATCAAGTTATTCTGTGTATCCTCATTCTTCAGATTCTTTTCTTCCATACTCCTTTCGATCCCTTCTATCCATTTTAACCTAGGTCTGCCTCTTTTTCTTCTGTTGCTAGGTCTGTATTTGAACACACTCACAGGCATTCTTTCTTCACTCATTCTCATTAGGTGTCCATACCAGGAAAGCTTTTTACGTTTTGTATCTTCTATACAGTTTCTTTTCTATTTGTTCTTTCCATTATTACGTCATTCCTTACACGTTCCAGACGAGGAACTCTGGAAGCTTGTATAAGATAGTTCATTTTTACAGCTTTAATCTTCCTGCTGTTCTTTTCGTTGATTGTCCAACATTCTGATCCATAGGTGGTAATTGGTTCAACAACGCCTTTATAAATATTGATCTTTGTCAGGAGCCCGATTTTGGTGGACCATAAAAGTGAGTTTAATTGGCGTATGGTGCTTTTTCCTTAAACACATATCGATGTCTTATATCTTCATCAGATATTCTATCATCGCTAATTATACTTCCTAAATATTTATACTTTTCACATTTTTTGATGGAAGTATTATCTGATAACTGAAGATCTGATGTTCGACTTCCTGTGGCTAAGTACTCTGTTTTTTTTTTTAAGTTTATGTTTAATCCCCATCGATCGTATTCTTCTACTAGTTTTCTCATCATATAAATGAAGTCTTCTTCATCATTGGTATCACCACTTGATCATCTGAGAATAAAAGAGTGTATAAACACTTCTCTTCTAATTCTGTTCCCATTCTGGTGCTTCAGTTTTTATTGCGCTAATTTACTGACATTTAATTTTACTGTTTTACCATTGTGTAATTCTAGTACTTCATTATTCAGTATAGATATATTACATTTCAATCAAGGTTTTAATAGAAGTATACACTTTAGGCTTTTGGTTAAAGTAACTGCTGCTACCACTGATTTTTACAAACAGGCAAAAGAGATGTTTTTTTATCAGTTTGACAAGGAGATTGTTACTTCAAAATGATATGCAGTGGCATATCTAGGCTATTTGGTACCCGGTGCAGAGCTCAGATTTGTCACCTCCCCTTAATGATACCCCTCTCCAAACTGCCAAATATTATCATTTAAATAGTACTCAGATTTGAGGAAGCTAATAACCAAATATAATGTCTTTATTTTCAACATACCTTTCAACAATGCAAGTGGAATATTTAATAATACAGTAACTACACAAACACAATATTAACTATAGTTATGCACATTTTCTTACATATTCAACTTTACTAGCACATGCCACTTACAGATACTGAAACTACACTTCAAACTAAGCTAAAATTGTTATCAGGATCAATGCTCTGTTGCTTATATTGGTAAAAATAGTAGGCCTAATTTGCTCTGTTGTTCTTATAATATGATCTGTTGTTCATATTATAAGAACACGTACACATTTTGATTTAAAAATACTGTACTTTAACAATTTCTGCAAAAAACTAGTCTCTTCGTTATAACTAAAATAATGTAGTTGTTTACAGATGTGGTCTTTTAATTAGCTAATCAGTTTACATCAGTTTAGAATGTGCTTTGGCATTTTCTGATTTCTAATTTTCTTCTCCTCAGGTATTTCATAAATCATCTCAGATTAATTTCCCTTACATACCTCAGCTTTTCCTGGGTCTGGCTGATCTCTTTCTGCATTTGGATTGCCAATTCAACACTTGTTTTGGCAGTTTGTGTATGGCCAGTTCTTGGATGTATCCATATGTGACCAGCTGCTTATTTCTGATGGCACTGTGTGATTCCCCTAAGTTCTCTCATCTGACTATTTGTTATCCTTTCCGTTCTGGGCCTACTGACTGAGATGGTGTGTAAACCACATCACTATTAGATCACAGAATCACGTATTCGGAAGAGGCAGCACCTTGCCTATTAGAGGTGGGCTGATATACTTATAACTTATAAAAATATTATTTTGGAATGATATTTTTGTGAAACGGATATAATAGTAACTGAAAAGTTAAAAGTACCTGTTCCGATTCAACCCCCATACACAACTAACGAGTAAACAAGTACACTAGTAACAACAAGTAATACAAGTATTCGGAGTATTACGAATACAAAACCACTTTTTGGTGCTGAATTTTGATTCTGTGCATGTGCCGATTACCGTACAAGTATGAAACAAACCGAAACAGCGAGGTTCAGAATATCTCTATGCCAAAGAGACAAAGCTGTTTTTAATAAATGAAAAAGATTCATACTGATGTTACATTTATTCTCGTGTGTTATGCTGATATATAATACAGATTATAATAACAAAATATATATTATACATTCACCAACTTGGTAAATTTTGAAAAAGCGAATTATATTGTGTTATAACCTACAGAGTGGCTGATAGGCCATATAGTACTTTTTGTTAATGTGATTTCGGAGATGATTTTAACTTCACTCCATATCTCACGTAAATCTTTTTGACATTATTTGTTGTGCTATTACGTGCACTCTAAATTTTATTGCCTGAGTTTCACAGCTGATTTGTCTAACCAAAATGGAATTAATAATTTAATATTAAACCTATGTCAGTTTGTTTACTCCTAGTGAAAACTTATAAATTAGTATTCTCAAAGAGATAGGCCTATAAATTCTGTTGTTTTTATTTTCTTTTAAACAGTAACAGCTTAATAAAGTCACAGTGTAAAGTAACACTGTTAATACATTTAGTTTCAATTTATTTGTTATAAGAAATCATATAATACAGGTATATGTTTAATAAGTGTATAATAACAGGTATTTGTACGTGTTATTTATTTGGAACAGTATCATTCGTACCTGTTAATTTAGCACACCCCTACTGCCTGTGCCATGTTGTGGAGATGATGATGATTACTATTATTTTATTGGGTTAAGTTTATTGTTAAAGCACGTGCTAACACACACACATACACATTATTAATCACATTTGATGCTGGTGATGTTGAAGGATTCAATGAAAAGTACTTCATCGCGTATACAGTTTTTTAGATTTTTTTTTTGTAAACACAGTTTTATTATTCTACGCACATTTGAAAATTGTAGAGAACTTTGAAGAATCCCAGTCAATGTGTTAACATCTAACGTGCTTCTGTAATCAGACTAATGGACTTTCATATGCGAGAATATTTTTTTCTATGTAAATCATGGTAGACGGTATCACGAGTAAATAGTTCTATGAGTTCAGAGTACATTGATCTTCACCGTCAAATTGGAAAAGAAATCTAGCCTCTCATCGTGGCTAACTGTTTCTTTCCATTCGTCCCCTTTTTCTAATCCTCTTCATCGAAACAAAATATCGGTATGGAGAACTATACATGACTTCCATGTTCTAAGATTTATATTTAAAATCATTTTCAAAATGAAATATTTCCATAGAAACTACTTCTTCCTTCAGCCTTAACCACAGTATTGTGGTCACTAATGTATTCCACCTAACGTTAGCGCACTCGATTTTCACTGATGATGGCAGTCGATGGCACTGTCGAAATGTCTGGTTTTGCAGAAAACATTGGACCATGGCCAAACAGCCTGGGAAGGAATTTTAACAACAAATTACTTCTTTGTTGCTGATAATGTAGTACACAGATAAATATAAAGTTGCCGATAACGTAGTACACATATAAATATAAAGTTGCCGATAACGCAGTACACATATAAATATAAAGTTGCCGATAACGTAGTACACATATAAATATAAAGGTTGCCGATAACGCAGTACACAGATAAATATAAAGTTGCCAATAACGCAGTACACATATAAATATAAAGTTGCCGATAACGCAGTACACAGATAAATATAAAGTTGCCGATAACGTAGTACACATATAAATATAAAGTTGCCGATAACGCAGTACACATATAAATATAAAGTTGCCGATAACGCAGTACACAGATAAATATAAAGTTGCCGATAACGTAGTACACATATAAATATAAAGTTGCCGATAACGTAGTACACATATAAATATAAAGTTGCCGATAACGCAGTACACATATAAATATAAAAAATTATCCTCTCCCCGTTCAAGTATCATTTTCATTTATAGAAAGTTATCCCTTCCCATTCAACAACCCTTTTCAATTATAGATATTTCATCTACCTTTCTACAAGGTGGATTATTATGACCCTTTCGGGATACTTTATTTATCAAAATTAAGTACTTTACTCTTGTTAAAACATAAAACGTTGTAGGTAAACTATCAATGGGCCTTGAGTCCTCTACAACTGAGGCACATATGCAAAACATTATTTGATTCTGTTTGAATTTGCGGCAGTTATCGTTCGCCATAGAAAAAATTCTACACACATACTTTTCGGAAAATGACTTTCCTTCATGTTTTTAGGGTAGTACAATCAGAAACAGCCCTTATCTCGAACACAATTTTTTTCGCCGTACCATACTTCCATTTCCTTTGGAACATGGAAGTAAAATTCGTAGTTTACAATATTTAATCATAGCCAAATCAGTGCCGAGAAATTGGGGCAAGCGTTAACAATCCGAGACGAATCCTGGATTTCCCAGATACTTGTCCACTGTCATTAACCTCAATCTTTCCAAACTCTTAAACGAGATTTTGTATTTTTCTAGAATACTGAATACCGTACTTAAAATATAGGAGAAAGTTTTCACGTTACCGATACCAGAATTTGTAAGAAAATCTCATTTGAATAAAATAAAAATGTCGTTTTTACGCAAATAAATCGATAAACACGCTACGTAGGGTACAATAAGAAGTGTAGGATTAACCCAATTTTTAGAATACACAAAGTTACATCTCACAAAAACTTCGCGTAAAATGCGAATGTTCTGTTTTCTGTTTATATCAGCGCGCGAAACGATCTTTCAATCGAAAGCCTTGCGCTTTAGCACATACGGAGAGTTTAACCAACTTGTATAAAATTTACTTTAATTAAATAAAATAGGCAGACGTAATTGTAATAATAGGCATCGTTTTAAATAGGCAGACGTAATTGCAATAATAACAACTGAGGAAAACAGCAAGTACTTCAAACTGTGCTTCACAGCTGTAATATGTGGCACTCTAAACATTTTACTTCTGCTTGTTTTATCCGCAAGAGTACAGAAATATGAGGATGAGCTGAAAAGTTCGCGGAGCGACATCTGTAGCTTAGCGGTAAAACTACAAATTTTCGTGTGCTGCAAGATGTGCATTTTATGTGAACTCCTGTTAATTTCCAAATCTATCTATCAATTTATTCACTGTTTAGAAGCTGTTTAAAATTGACATGTCATGCGTGATTTGAAAAACGGACAATATCAAACATCGTGGTGTGATTCTTTGTTAAATATTGTTTAGGGCCAACGGAAATTCAAAACGAAATTGTAAGTGTGTCAGGAAATGGTGCGACTTCAAAACCAACGGTTTCTAAGTAGGCACTTGAGTTTAAACGTTGTCGTACGAGCACTGAAAATGTGGTCGCACTGGACGCCAAAACATGCAACAACTCTAGATGCGGCAGCCATCTTGCACAGCGCTTTTTCATACCAAGTTCTTGAGTTAAAGTATGATCCACACGCTCATATGAAATGCCTATGATTTCAGCAACGTCATCCACTCCGCAATCTGCGGTGTTCCAACACCCTACGAAATTTTTTCAATAATGCCGTTTTTTGTTGTACTTTTTGGACGTCCACTGCTGGGATAGTCTTCAGTGCTTGTACGACCACGTTTAAACTCGAGTGTGCCCCTCTTACCGTTGTTTCTGAAGGTGCAGCATCTCCTAACACATTTAGAATTTCGTTTCGATTTTCCATTGGCGCTTTTTAACAGAAAATTCATTCTTGGATTCGTTGTCCATGACGTGTCCGTTACTTAACTAAATATCACTAAAGTATTGACGACCTCGGAACACTAAGTTTTTACTTATAAAAAACTTGGTGTTCCGAGTCGTCAATACTTTAGTGATACTTAGAAAATTCATCACAACACGATGTTTGATTTTGTGCATTTTAACAACACGCGTGACAGGAAAACTTCAAACAGCTGGTAAAAAGTTAATAAATTGACAGATACATCTGGAAATTAACAGGTGTTCACACGAAATACTGGTCTTGCAGCACACATATAAGATTTTAGTTCTACCACTGAGCTATAGATGTCGCTTCGCGAACTTTTCAACTAACCCACGTATGACTCTCAAAACATTTTACTTCTGCTTGTTTTATCCGTAAGAGTATGGCAATATTGTGATCCTAATGTTTTGAAAGTATCTAGAATAAGCTGTAGTTTAATTCTTGAAGAAGGCGTTTTATAAAAATACTAATAACATTAACAAAAAAAAATTCGTTTGTAACTTTAGTTGCAATTGCAGAATAAAATGAAGTAAGATGTTCGCATTTCGTTACATTTGTAAAGTACAAAGAAGACACTTGGAGTCAGCATGAGATTAATTCTGTGGTGACTGGACTTACATTTAACTTTTATTCCGATAATCTGAATTATCTTCACATTGTGAAGTATTGTACTTCTTTATAATCTTCGATATTGGCACAACAGTGGCTTCTTAAGTCTCTCTTCAGCGGCGCGACAACCCATTACTGAGTCAAGACCTCCTTTAACAGCCTCCGCCAGTTGTCCCGGTCAAGTGCATCTGCTCTCCAGTTCCGGGTCCCAAGGATATGGCGCGCATCGTGACAGGTTTCTGCACATTAAAGTTTTACAGATGGGCTATGTGAATTCTCCGATCCAACCCCCAACCTGGAGGGCCAGGAACTTTGATTTAGGGGTGCTCCTGCCTAGAGTGTTGCTTTTACCTCAGCTGACGAGATCTTTCACCTCTCTGCCTGGTCGCAGTAGGCTAACTGACTCAACCCATGTGAGCAGCCGTTGGGCTACTATAGCCTCCTCCGCCTCCACACTAAATGCACACCCTGCTGCCGATGTGCACCATCCTGCCCGGCCAGGACCCAGGATACCCCCAGGCTGTCCTGACAGATCCCCCATCTCTCGTTTACTCCGCCGAAGAGATTGCTTACCACAACCTTGGAGTGGATTGCTCGGCGTAACAGGGCCCACCGACGTATAGGTGAGAGTCGAGTTGGGGTGTAGAGGCTGGTGCATTTCTCTTCTATGAAAGCATATGTTCGCATCACACCCCCTTTGGACCCCTGCTTCTTAAGTAAGAAGCGTGATTGCCTTGTATATCTATCTTATTAATGCGTGCATGCGCGCGCGCGTGTAAATGAAAATAATTATTATTGTGCCCGTATGTGTATCAGATAGCTTTAACTGCACAGGTCTCTTTGGAACACTGGAATGTACCACAAAAAAACATAATAAAATGTTTAAATAGTCACTGTAATGTCTATAAAAGTCTTATTAATGTTTATAAATACGTCTGTAGTAATACAGACGGCAGAAACGTTGATCAGTATGGAAGAATGACAGTTGCATGGTGTGCACACGAAAGCTGCCGAAGTTGTCCGAACAATACCGGAAGCTGAAGGGGAAATTACGTGGAGTTGTACGCGTCTCGTCACCGTCCTTCGCTCCCCGTCACTGCTGAATGCATTATTTTAAAGGTCAACACATTATATGACCATTGTAACGGGTTTTCACCACGTCGTTTTGTTACACGGCACGGAGATAAGTTTTATTCGGAGAAAAAGTAAGGTGTTCTGTTCACCTCAGTTTTTGTCAGCACGACTTAGCTTGTCTCCGCGTCCAACCAGTCGTCGAGATCCACGACCCTATACGCGTTTCTGCTTCAAACTGAAACTGTTTCGGCCCGCAGTGCCGGATTTAAGATTTGTGAGGCCCCCCTTTTTGTAACTAGCCGTGTAAATCTTCATGTTCATGATCATGATGAATACGTTTAGTGTACGGATTCAATTCTATGTTCATAAAGTTTTCACGCTAATAAATATCAACGAAACAACACGCTGCCCACCACGCAAAGCTAAAAACCTTCTTTACATTCAAAACAAAATAAAAACATCAAATCGTAAACCGTTCAGTCACAACGCAGATAAACAATGATAACAAACAAGGGTGGTACCACGGACGTGTAAATTCGGGGGCAATATGGTGGACGTTCAAAATTGCATCCGCAGATTAGTTTTCAAGGATGCCAACGTCTTAAAAATAAGCGCGTAATATTTAAATAAGAACTGTCTTCCATTTGTAATCATTTAAATTCAAAAATCATACTTAAATGAATCAAAGTGCCTCCTACTTTTATAAAAATACTTCTGTTAAAAAAAAAAAATCTAGCTAGTGGCCCCCTCTGAGCTCACGGCCTAGTCGGCCTAGTGGTAAATCCGGCACTGGTTTAAGGGGAGTTGAATCCAACAGTAGTAGTGCTGAAATACACCTTTTTTTTTATTTAAATAATGTTGCCAGCGATACTGGTGCTAAATGTTTTGGTTCACAATATACCATCGAACTTCCAAATAACCGTATGTAATATCCGAACTAACAATTTGTTCGTGACAGGTTCCTGAAAGAAACAACCGTGGACACATTTATTGGATGAATATGGATTGCTTAAATTTATTACAGTAGAATATATTATAATTTTTACTTCGATGTTCCGTAAGGAACTGGAAGGTATGGTGATCGCGAAAAAATCGTGTTCGAGATAAGTGCAGATTCTGATTGTACTAATCTCAAAACATGAAGAAAAGTCATTTTCCTAAATGTGTGTGTGTGTGGATTTTTTCCTATGGCGAACGATAACTGCCGCAAATTGAAACAGAATCAAATAAGTTTTTTTCATATGTGCCCAAGTTGTAGAAAACTCAAGGCCTATTGATTTTGGTGAAGATCGGTTAAGGGGAAGGGGTAGTTTATCTGCAACGTTTTACGTTTTAACAAGAGTAAAGTACTTAATTTTGATAAATAAAGTATCCTGAAAGAAGGTCATAATAATCCACTGTAGAAAGGTAGATGAAATATCGTATAAATGAAAAGGGTAGTTAAAGGGGGAGGGGTAATTTTTTGTATTGTTGTTATAAATTTATTCGACCGAAATCTTAAAAATTTCAATAAAATATTAACAATTGGTATCGTTCCATGCTGTGTAACCACGGATACGTAAAGAAAATAATTTTGCGTTTTCAGAAAAGCACAGAAAACAAACGCTGGGCCGGTATTCGCTGTTTTTCGCATTGTTTAAATAAAAGATAATTTATTTTTTTATTTTTAAAATATTGACAACTATATACAATTCGTATTTTGATTATCTTTCTCAGTGTTTTTACCAAAAGCGTGCTGATATATTTAGTTTCGTTCTGAGTACACATTATTAAAATAATTTTATAATTAATTAAAACTTGGAAGTCGTGTGTGTTTCTCCATGTCGATTTTTAACATAATGAACTGGTTGTATGGTTACTGAACGAGCGAAGCGCGATCTGAGTTTCAGCTCGACCGTTTGGCGTTTGTCTGTCTGTCTTCTGTTTGGAGTACGGTTCTTGATGCCGTTTGAATGCATCACGTGGCATGCGTATCCACACTTTTACCCTACAGACGCCTATTGCTTTTAAAATTAACCGCCCCCCAAATGTAGGGTGGCGGGAGGCAAAATCTAAGGCGGTTAGAATCGTCAAAAAGAAACAAAACAAAAATCCACTTCGCGGTGTCAAATTAAAGAGAACTTTAAGCATAATCTAAATATAGTGTACAGTTTTGGAAATTTCAAAATTTTGATGACCGAAAAAGGAATCGAAATTATGAAAAATATCTAAAAATTCTAGCGGACCGTGGAGCACATTTTACCTGTTAGTCACTTAAAGGGAATTACAATCCAAATCCAAATCTAACGTTTAGTATGAAGTTGGAAACATTATTGGCCGTGGTCTACAGTCTATGTTGGCAGACGTTTCGGCCCCACCGTCGGACGCCATCATCAGTGTCGGTAACAATTGGCACGGTGTCCACCAATTCACTCCAAGTGATGAGGTAGAGACTATTAGAGAGAGGTGCATTGGGGTGACCTGGTGAACACCGTGCCAATTGTTACCGACACTGATGATGGCGTCCGACGGTGGGGCCGAAACGTCTGTCAACATAGACTGTAGACCACGGCCAATAATGTTTCCAACTATGTGGACGCCGACCGTGAAACCCTTAGGAACTCTAATTTGCTTTGAAAGGTTTTTCAATTTAGAGGGACCACAGGCCACAACTGTAACTAAAATTTAATAAAAATATATAAAGTCTATGTGGTTGATCAAGTTATGACCAAAGTTTATTCATAATACAAACTCGGTATCCTTATCTATATCTATAAAAATGAATGTTTGTTTCTTTGTCCCGTATGCGTTCCTATACCATTCATCCGATTGCGATGAAACTTCGGTGAGTTGTTGTGCGCACGCCCGCGAAGGTTTCTGAATTTTTTTCGATGGGGTCCTTTGGGGGGTTCTTGGGGTCTTCCACATCTCCTCCTAAACCACTGGACCGATTTCAACCAAACTTGGCACAAATATTTTATGCAACGGGAGAACCAACATAGGGTAGGTGTTTTTTCGATGGGGTCCTTTTGGGGGTTCTTTGGGGTCTTCCACATCTTCTCCTAAACCACTGGACCGATTTCAACCAAACTTGGCACAAATATTTTACGCAACGGGAGAACCAACATAGGATAGGTGTTTTTTCGACGGGGTCCTTCGGGGGGTCCTTTGGGGTCTTCCACATCTCCTCCTAAACTACTGGACCGATTTCAACCAAACTTGGCACAAATATTTTACGCAAAGGGAGAACCAACATAGGACAAGTGTTTTTTCGATACGATCCTTTGGGGGGGGTCCTTTGGGGTCTTCCACATCTCCTCCTAAACCATTGGACCGATTTCAACCAAACTTGGCACAAATATTTTACGCAACGGGAGAACCAACATAGGACAGGTGTTTTTTTCGATACGATCCTCTGGGGGGTCCTTTGGGGTCTTAAAAAACTATTAGATTTGGTTACTATGGCAACCCAATAGAATAGATTCTGTTTTAAATATATTATCGCATTAAATTGAAGACCACGTGAACGAAGTCGTGGGCAACAGCTATTTATTTTTAAGAAACCTACTTTAATTGAACTTTATTAATTAAACTAACATTTTCATTACGTACAACGTGAAACTCCGTAGCGAAGCACGGGTATTTTGCTAGTTAATTATAAGGATAATTATAAGGATTTGCAAACAGTGACAATTCCGTGGTCTGTCTTATTTCTACCTTTCGCCGTTCAGCTGTGTCAAAATTTCCTTTTTCGTTAATGCCTCTGTAAAAACACTTACTCGTAACGTATAATCCCTAGCGTTAAACAGTAAAACTTATCGAAAATTCAGCCGAACACAATATGCTCTTAACAACTATAGCGGTAACGGGACAGCAGATAATGAAGTAACGAAAGCCAATTATTGTTATTTCTGAAAAAATGAAAGCAGATTAGTAGTAAGAATCATTGGTATACTTATGGAAGTGGGAGTTGGATATTATGGACACAGGAGAAAACATGCCTTAAAACACCGGAAATATGGATATAGCGGAAAATGATGAGAACTATTTGGGATAAAAGGAAACAAAATAGAATTATTAGGGGAAATATAGCGAAGCGACAAGAAGTCATTGAATCTAGAAAGATCACATTTATAGACCTAAAATATGACTTTACCGCGAACAGTTTGGAAGGTAAGGCGTGAGAAGGAAGGACAGGAAGATCTAAACGCATTCGGAAGGTGGCAATATAAAAAGCACCATAATACAGAAGTGATTGGTTGCAGCAGAAATGATGACGGTGATGATGATTATCGATTGTAATTTCAAAAAAAATTTAAACTCCTTATGGGAAGTCGATTTTTATTGCTTAATTTAGTGCTCTGTAACAACACAGTAGAATCTCTGTTAACCGAAACAAAGGGGGAAAGCGGTTTCGGTTAACCAAAATTTCGGATAATAATTAAGATATAATTTTTTAAAGTGTGCGGTAAAACAACTGGAGATATATAATTTCAAAAGATTTTAATAAAAAGCAAACTATTTACATAAAGTGAATTTTTAACACTTTTTTTTTTTTGTAAATCTTATATTTTCCTTTGCTTTTTCTTTTCACATCGCTTTCTTGTAGTAATATCTCGCCATCGCTTCATTAGCAGAACGTCAGAGGGCTTTGAATCTGACGATCGAGTAATCGTAACGCTATCTGAAAATAAGAATAAAACTCCGTGAGAAAAACGCGTATTTCATATAGCCTAATTTAATGCCGTAACCCAAAATAAAAGCTCTTTCCTCAAAATCTCGTCAGCGGTGTCATGGCTGCTGCTCTCTGATATGTCATCGTCTTCGTCGTCCTTTTGTTTCGTGAACCATAAAAGCACAGCCTCATTTACTTTCTTGTTTTGTGACACGTCTGCATTGTTTTCTTTTTTGGTATCTTCAAAGTATGCTCTTCAAATTTATTTTTCATCTTGACCCAATCATAAACATTAGGAACACCAGCACCAAAATCGGCTGCCACAGTTCGCAAAATCTCGTCATTTTTAATTCTTTTAATTGCCTCCGATTTTTCTTCAATCGTTATCACGATCCGTTTCTGCTTTGTTGACCTGAAGCACAGCTTATTACATTAGTTTTCGTGTTTTACCTGGAAAACAAATTTTCATTGTAGTACAAATCGGGAATATATAACATATTTTTTTTGTCGGTCGTTTCGGTTAATGGAGGTTCTTGTGTAATACAGAAGTGATTGGTTGCAACAGAAAGGATGACGACGATGATGATTCTCGATTATCATTTAAAACAAATTTTAACTGCGTATAAGAACTTGATTTTCACTGCTTAATTTAATGGTCTGTAACAATACTTACACGTAGTGAGGAATTCGTATTGAACTGTTTGTAGCTTCGAAAGACAACATTCGTGCACTCGGCTTGTGAAGGGAACAGTGAAAGTCGTAAGTATTGCATACGCAACGTTGCGAAGGGGCTGAGGTATTCGCGTTGGAGGCTGTTGACCTTGAACAGGTCACGTGGTCGGCCGTCACGCTCACGTGGGTTTTACCTGTACATATTCTGCAGCTCACCGTCGTCAGCTATTTATAATGGTATGTGCTCGTTGTGTGAATTTTCAAGCAAAGAGAAAACCAAAACAAAACAAAAAAACGCAGATAGAAGAAAATCATGATAGAAAAAAAAGACTCTTAAGTACGGTTTGAAAATAACCAAACTACGTTGTAGTCGTCGCGGATAATAATTTGCACTTTTCGTATTTTCACACGCACACACACATACACGCGGTCGAGCGCACTTCCATGTAGTTGTGTCACGCATACAGGCAGGATTGTTGCTGACTCGCGGGAAATTCTTTCTCTCGACAGTGATGTAATTTTTAAATCACAAGCCAGCAAAAGCAACTCCTCTATAAAAACAAAAGAATAAAATGTCATAGAATGTGAAGAGATTTCTTGTTGTACTGTGTGTTATACCATGTAGACGGAGGTGACCTTTTAATCCCTGCAATCACTGGACTCAACTAACTATTTCCACGGTACGCACGATACTACGTGTGTGTGGTGATTTTAAAAGTTTCTCTTTTTTATTAATTTCACAC
The DNA here is from genome assembly GCA_034769895.1 of Magicicada septendecula. NCBI lineage: Eukaryota > Metazoa > Arthropoda > Insecta > Hemiptera > Cicadidae > Magicicada > Magicicada septendecula. The sequence goes on along the minus strand of CM068375.1, from coordinate 403,898,102 downwards.
TTCTGTCACATGCCGCGGTACACGCGTCATATCTCAAGTACGTATAGAGAATACGTGAACTTTTATCACTCTTAGTCGAACTTTGAGACTTAAGAGATGAGTTCAGATCGCATTTCTCGTACTGAGGAACGAATTCCCTGTTTGTTGATTCCAACTGTGTTTGGAACGATCTCGGTCGAAATTTTACACATAAAATGATCAAGACCAAGGTGATCTCTTTTCGTGAAACTGATCCCGTAAGGCAAAAATTGTTATAGACGTACTGTCCTGGAACAAGTTAGCAATTTTCAATACCTGGGCTTCAGTGTGTCTTATAATGCAAGCAACGACGTTGTGAATAAGTTGCATAAATTCAACCTTATGTGCGGGACCATTAGACGCACCCTTAAGTTCAGTAAGTAAAGGGACACGCATAAAATTCTACAAGGTGATGGCTCTTCCCACACTTCTTTATGGGTCTGAGAATTGGACTTTAACGAAAGGCCAGGCCAGTCTTATCCAAGCGGCCGAAATGAGATTTCTCAGGCCGTGGCAGGGTATAATCTCCATGATCATTGAAGAAACACAGATATTCGGCAGGAACTGAATATTATGAGTAGCCTATACTCGACAGGATCGCCCAGTATCGGCTGAAATAAATTGGTGGGAACATCTTTGCCGAATGGATGACTGCCGCATCCCCAAACAACTATGGAACTATAAGCCAAGGGGACGGAGAGGTGTGGGACGTCCGAGGAAGCGCTGGAGTGACCAGCTCTAATCTTTGCCTATTTGAGACCTGAACAAACCATCCTTGGTTTAATCCTTGAAGAAGATGATCATGACAAATTTTTGTAGGTGTATATTCTCACGTAGGGTTCCGCGGCCGGCGTCCATTACATTTTTGAAGTCTGCTTCCGGTATGGACCGCGGCAAAAATGCCTTGTATGACGACGTCATATTATAATAAGTATCGTATGGTGACTTAGACCTGAGGTTATTCGTTGTAATATGAGTGAAACGTCGTCATACAAGGCGTTTTTGACGCGGACAATATCGGAAGAAAACTTCAAAAACGTTTTACCTATGAACTCGTAATGTCAACTCAGGTAATGATAAGTTGCGTATCTATTATGTACTTGTTAAAGTCGTGTATATGTTAATGTCTTTTGCGCATATAACAATTCCACTATTTATGCGTCACGAAAAATCCCAGTCCTCCCAAAAGAATATCGCCCCCTCTTTGCCATTCAAGAGATATATAAATGAGCCGGTTAACATTCTTTAGTTTCATGCTACTAACATAAATCCGCCTGTTTGTTCGGGATTTGATGTTTTGGTGCTGAATGTATACAGTAAGTCGTCCAAAATACGTCCGTCAAAAATTCGAACTCTTCAGCAGTCATGGAGAGAAACTACAAAATAAATTATTGTTTAATTTTTAGTTAAAGTAAGAACTGTACTGGTACTGTCTTAGAGTAATGTAAACGGAAAACAAGAATAGTAAGAACTTACTATGCAGTAGGCCCAGCGACGTATCTAGTCTTTGAGGGGGATCCGGTCGAGTCGGCTTCATAAAAAACAAAAAAACAAGTGAAGACTAATCAACATTACTATGTTTAAAGTAGTTGAAAAACGTGCGATAACATCCAGAAGTCAATCCCATTAAAATAAACGGTAATAACACAATAAAAATACGCGTTATTGAAACATTGTTTACAAGATATTTATTGGCTCAATAAATTTTCATATATTTCACATTTCAAACCTATACACTAATGCTGTGTAATAAATCTGATTGTTTAGGTTAAAAAAGAGTTACTACTGTATTAGCTGAAAAAACAATAAAACACCCTAAAAATTAAGAAATTAACAAAATTCGTCAATTTTTTTCTACCCTCTGAGGGGTGGTTCGGTTTCCTCCCGTAAATACGGCTCTGGGAGCAAATGCAATTAAATCGGTCTACTGCCAGAAATGAATATAATATTTTCATAAAATTGATGCTACAAGTCGTCAAAAACAAACACTTCAAAATCACTCTTTTGCGTCCAAGGGTGCGCAAATACGTAGTTCCCTTTTGTTGAAATTGTCACAAACATCGGTTTATCGCTAGTGGCTATGGAGCGCGTGTAAAGTATGCACGAAATAACGGACACGTTTTTAAGATTTTGGTATTTTTGGATACGTTGTAAACAGAAGCGTATTTACGGGGAGAGGACGAACGGGACCGGACCTCCCCCACAGAGGGTCGAAAAAACTTGACGAATTTTGTTAATCTCTTAATTTTTCGGCTGTTTAATTCTAGATACGCCACTGCGTGTAAGATGTGAACAGGCGCCATGGACAGTAGTGTTTGTGCGATATGGTGAGAGCGGAAAGTGAAATGCAGCACGCAGTAAATAACGTCAAATTACTGCCAGCTACAAGACCGCGACTGTGAACCGGTCAAAACACGCACACACACACACACACCGCAATGCCGAGGCACGCGAGCGTGGGCGGTTCTGTATTGTCTGTTACTGTCTGGTTGCAGAGAATTCGTTTGGTAAACTTCCACTCGTCAGTCTTTACAGTGTTAGGGTCTTATGGCATCATTTTACAAAAGTAATACTTTTGAAAAAAACTCGTACAAATTATTTATACTGTTACGTAAAATTTTCAACAACTTAGTCTACGACTTAACAGCTGTGTCGGTTTCAGTATGTTGGTAATTGCCAACAGCACTTGCTTTTGCAGTATTATCTCGCATCAAGTTTATCGTGGAGTTAGTGATAAACCCGAATCCACTTAGGTGAATTTACGGAAAACTGAAATTACAGGCTTTCAACTGAAATGATAAATCTTAAAATTAATTGTCAGGGTTAATTTTTATGGTTATTAGAGTTTTTTTTATTAATTACATAGGGTTTGAATAATGAAAAAAAGAAATTAATAAAAAAATAAAAGGTGTTTTGAAACATCTTAGGATTTGAGTAGTTTTACCACTAACGTCTCGATTTCTAAAAAATTGTTTGCGACTTATGTTTGACACCAACTTTGTCACCACTTATTACAAAACTGCTAGTCGCTTCGCTCTCAATGAGGCTTTTCGGTGTGTCCACCATCTTCGGGTCTTAAACGACTGAAGATGGTGGAGAAAGGCCTCGTCGAGAACGAAGCGATTAGCAGTTTTGACAAAGTTGGTGTTAAGATGTCTGCTAATAAAAATAACGTGAATGGTCATATGTTTGAAATTGAAAACCACGGGGGGAAATGGACACTTTGATAAATTTTTCAGGAGAGAAAATGTAAAGTTTGCAACACTCAAATTTTGTGATCAGTTTTTTATACCAATAACCTGTATGCTTTTAATAGTATGTATAATTACTACATACGTGTTAATAATAATTGCATCCTTGTTAATATAATAATACGTACGTGGTAATTATTACTAAAGGTAACACTTGAAATTGCTCCTTTGTATAGAAGAAACATTTTTTTTTAATTCTTTGATAACACTTTTTACTGGAGAAAATGAGGATAGTATAACATTACAACAACCGAAACTGTAACTATAACATTTAAAAAAACTGTTATATTTTATTGTGAGAATACTTTCGTTTATGAACTAAAAGTGGATTTTGTTTTCATTTTGTTGCAGATTTGTAATCTGTTCGACTAAGCGAATATTGAACAAATTGACTGACAAAACACGCACATGCTTACGAAGAGCTGACCATTGACAGCTCTTCTTGTTTTTGTTAACAGATTAAACAGATACACAAATTACAAGACTAAATGATAAAAACATGTTAACAAATGAACAGAATTCAAAAGGTAAACACTGGGCCTATAAGGCAGATATACTGGTTGATATTAACAGTTAATGTTGACATGAACGCAAAAGATTACAGAACAGATAACACAGACATTACAATACAGATAATGCAGAGTACACATTATTCGTTGAACGCGAACGGTACGTCTAACAATTTATGCCTTTCTAGTCTATAAATGTCTTCACTATTATCTAACAAATTAATTGCTAGGGGATTAGGATGGTCTTCTAATTTAGAGGTATGTCTGCAGGAGGGGTTTCCTGCAGAGGCGCACAATTTCTTCTCTCACAGTTGGAACTTTGAGTTTAGAAGTGGATAACATGTTTTTACTACCGCCACTCTCTTTATAATCGATCTTTACTCGTTGTCCAACTTTATAATTAACAGAATAATACTAGCAATATTCAGGAATACCGCAGTGTTTCAAGCAATTTTGAAAGGGAGCCGAGGAGCCAAATAGATGTAGGCCTATGTGTTTAAGTCTGTAAGAGTCAATACTCTTGGCAGGATTTAGCCACCATACCACCGCCTTAAACCAACAGCGTTTTCTGCCCTGTCCGAATCTAATAAGTCGGCGAATAATTGACATTTTTTGCTTAGGGCGAGATGACGGGTGTAATGGTGGTTTTGATCGATAATAACACGTAATGGCTTTAATATTTATGCACCCTCCTGACAGTGGTCGTATTACTCATTCTTACCGGAAGGGGAAGTCGAGGGAGCAGTGTGTTTAACAGAATTAAGGATGTTGTGTTTATTCCAGTGAAGGTCACCATAAGATGTTCGTTTCGTTGTTAACCTTTTCTTCCGTAATCCGAACAAACAAAAGCGTCCAAAATGACAACGTTTAGCAGAATTTAAAATGTAGTATATTTTAAAATTATTATTTACCTTCTTCTTCTATTATTTGCTTTCTAAAAAATTAAGGCGAAAGTCTGGAAATAGTAATTGTTATAATTATAGTAACTGATTATCTACCTAACAATTGACTTATCTATAATTGCTTCTAGGTCTTCAGAAAGTCAGATACTTTCTATAATTACAAAATGTCAATAAGTGTCATAGGATAAGTATCTGTCTTCTTCTTCTTAGTCATCCTCGTCTAACCGTCAGGTGTCGAGGTTTTCGAGAGAGCTGTCCATCTCGTCCTGTCCAGTGTTAAAACCCTGGCACGGGTCCAAACTGCTCCTCTGCCTTCTACACTCTTCTTGATGTTATCCTCCCATTTCTTCCTCTTCTGCCTTCTGATTTTGGTTCCCACGCTTGCTCGTCTCGGGTACTTTTCATCGTTCATCCTACAGACGTGCCCAAACCAGCGTAGTAGTGAGCTTTCAATTTTATCATTTAAAGAGAATATCTTCAAATTCTGACACAGGTAGCTGTAAGAAGTGTAAAATAAACTTAAAATGGGGGACGACAATGAGAATTTGCCATCTTCACAGATCGCCTTACAACGTTATCGATTTCCAATCTCCATCTCTCTCTCGGTCGTTCTGTAGGTCATCTCAACGCTTCTCCCCCTCGTATACGTCCTATCTATCCCGTCTTTTCAGTTTTTCCTTAATCTGCCTTCCCTCCTTCTGCCTTTGGCTTGACAATTCAACACTTGATTTGCGACTGTGCGTTCGTCCATGGATTGGACGTGTCTGTAACTTCATAATTCTGATGACATCTATAAGTGAATGTAAAGCCCCATGATATCACTTATCGGATTGTTTGTTATCCTTTCTCTTCTGGTCATGTCATCTGCTCGTCTTCAAAACACTCACTGTTTTCTTTCCTCTGTCCTCCAGTACTGTTCCCCCAAGGCAACGATCCCCGGTGCCCACACACACACGCACACACACACACACACACACACACACACACACGAAAGACGCTGAGTACGTATATGTCTGCGATCCTCAAAGACGACAAATTTCACTCAAAAGAAGCATCGCTTCCATACAGAGTCATTCCGCTGCGTTATGGCTCGATAACGTTTCCTTAGGTTAGAGTACCATGACCTACAAAATACAGTACTGTGCAGATAGTATTTAGTACAGATCTGAACTGGCGTTCAGATGTGTTTACACATTTACATATCCTAAACATTGTGCAAAAATGTGATTCTTTGATTGTAAATTTATTATAAATGTCATAAATTACTAGCTTATCTAATTTATGTAATTAACTGTTATGAATCATTAGCTTTTCTTTGACTTACATAAATAACATTTAAGTAGACTGAATTCTGCTTCCTTCATTTCGTGTCACGTTTTACCCGGTTTGCAACCCTTACGGCTCTTTTCTCGCGAGACCCCGCTGATAATTTTGATAAGTCGGTATTTCCGAGAAAACGACGTATTTCCTTTTCAGACGGAGGGTCCTGGCTTAAAATAACTTCCTAATCTGTTTCTTCAATTTGTTTAAAACAACCGGAGCGACCTGCACAGAATTGAGAATTTATTGTAACGACCTCTCAGCATTTAATATAATCCATCATTACTATCTGATGTTGCAAACAGGCTGTTCAATGCAACACGAAGGGCGGGGGTAAGGTAGCTCACGTGCGTGCGTGCATGTATCGCCAGGTGTTTCACGCCCGCCACTCGATGACGTCATATGGTGTACTTGACCGTTTTATTTAGGACAAGACCACATACTGACTGGCACGGCGAGTAATGTTATTGCATGCAGATCCAATACGTATAGACTCCATAGAGTATGGTGATTGCAGTACACTATAAACTTCACTGAAACAGTTGAATGACGGTATTGGATAAGGAAACCCCAGAAGTAACGATGACGAGAACTGCATAAACTAGTTTCACTATATTTACAGTGCAGTTAAGCTTACACTTAAAGGCACAAGGAACGATGCACCTTATGAGCTGTCGTCGTCGTCGTCGTCGTCGTCCTCGTCCTCGTCGTCGTCTTCTTCTTCTTCTTCTTCTTCTTCTTCTTCTTCTTCTTCTTCCGGATTAGGTTGTATAAACCTTTTCCGGCACCCATCTCATCCTCGGACGACCCTTGTCTCTTCCACCAATGGCTGTACAGTTCAGTGCCGCTTTCGGCAATCGATCCTCTGTCATCCTTTGCAGATGATCCCACCATAGTATTCTGTAAATTGAAATAATTTCATTTATGTCCTTTACTTCGTGTTCTGCTCTGATATCCTCATTCCTTATTTTATCTTGCAATGTATAATTTAAAGTATTTCGAAGAAACTGCATTTCATCACTCTGAATCTTGCCGCGTTTCTTTTTTGTCATGACCCACCCCTCACTCGCATAAATCAATTTGGGTATTGGAATTGTCTTATAAAATTGAATCGGTATACTTTGTCTTGTTTTATTTCTAAGATTTCTATGAATCGTACCACAAATATTCCTAAATTTATTTATCTTCTCTTTTATATCATATTCGGATTCATATCTTACTGCACAGCCGAGATATTTGAAACGGCTCACTTGTTCTAAAGCGCTGTTGTTTATAACTATCTTTGTCCTCACTGGATATTTACCTTTAAAGGCCATGGTTTTGGTCTTTCTTACTGAAATTGTCAGTGAGTACTCTCTTGACATTTCTTGTAATTGAAACATAGCTCTTTGTAAATCATCCACCTTACAGCTCTGAGCTTATGTACAGTCCTGAGAACTGTACTGTGACCTTAGGAAAAACGAAGACAAACAGTACAGATGGTAGATATTTTAGCTACCACGGAAATTGTTTACATTCAGTATCTAAGCAGTTCGGATGGTAGACGCCCACCGAGTCTTTCTCTTTGTTTAGGCTTAGCCTATTTAATTTCTACTTTTACAAAAATTTTTCGATTGATAAATACAGCCACTTGGTGGACCGTACAGGGGCGTATTTACGGGGGGGGGGGACGAATTAGACCGGATTCCCTCCTCCAGAGGGTCGAAAACGTAGACGAATTTTGTTAATCTCTTACTGTTTAGGGTGTTTTACTATTTTCTCAGTTATTAATATATTAGGAACGCCTTTTAAAATATAAAATAGGTTTATTACACAGCACCCCATTCAGTGCATTAGTTATCAGCCACCCCTCGGAAAATGGTTCAAAACCAAGACTTAGTTGTACTTCTAAAGTATATCGTCGTGTTTGGTGTCATTTTCTTTAAAATTTTATTGAGATTACAAATATGCTAAGCTCGTTTGTTAAAAAATTCATGTTATGAAAGTTGCAATTACGTAGTGGACGCCCCAGGCGTGCGGGCCAGCTGCGTTTGTGTGTCTGTTAGTAAGGGTCTCCTAATTCCTCAGGTGCCATGGGACTTGGAACGCCGTATAGCAGTGGTTCTCAAAGTGGGGTCCGCGGACACTTTTAAGAAAAAATAGAATATACTGTAATTTTCTCCGATTTTTTAAGCTGTAAAATCTAAATTTTAGATTCATAAACCAGTTAGTAGAAGATTCCAGTACTTTGCTTTTGTTCAAAATAATTGTAATTGTAAAAATAATTTCAAACTAATGGCTTCAATAATGTCTTTAAATCATGTCGTGTAGCAGATCTGTTTGTGAGCCGAACTGACTAGAGCGACGCATCAACGCAGAACTGATCGCTAGAGTGACTTAATACTGAAATTATCAGATATTAAACCTAATATTTCAGAGCTAATTGTTCAAAAGCAGCTTCATTGGTCACATTAAACTATGTTTTATATCATTAATATTATAATTTTGCAAGTTAATAGAATTTTGATTTTAATACATTTAAATTAAAATATAAGAGTGTATCACATTTACTATTTGTTTTATTTCATAACTCAGCCGGGGTCGTGAAATTTTTAATTTTTGGGGCGGGGGGGGGGGTCCGCGGACTGGAAAGTTTTGGGAACCACTGCCGTACAGAGATCAGATCTTCAGACGTACCACGGTGTTTCGCAGCGCTCTATTTGGATATAATTGGCCACAGAAGATGAATTCCGTAGGACCACAGAGGTTTCAGAATCTGTTTATATAACAGTAGCTGGACAGCTCTCCAATACATAGTTACGTATCCTCCACGTCACAACATTAAACTGTCATGGTACTTAATTCCCGTACTTACCAAGCAACATCTTACTTACCTCTGCAGAACGGTGTGAGACATTTACACGTGTACGTGCCAATCAATATTCTGATCGTTGGTAACGTATTAAAATCGGACCCGAGAATTCTAAACGCAAAACCGGTTTGTAAATAACAATGTAATTTAAGACGTTGGTATGTTACAGTTATTCGCACCATGTCGTAATCCGGCTGCGTTCGGCCCACAATAACACATTATTACAGTAGAATTACCATTATCTCCGGAATAATGAATGGTGACTCTATTCCGGATAGGCGTATTTCCATTATATACATTTAAAAGAGTACAATGGATAACACAGAAATTGTAAAGAATTACTTAAAATGAATATTGACTTGCAACATTTCAACATTGTACAGTCAGTGGCTTATTATCCATAACGTTAGGGTATGCTGCAGCATCGGGCACCAGTGGCTCAGCTGTCAGAAGGGGCACCATTCAGCTGAATTGACTAAGCGAAGCAAAGCTTATTATCACATTACGCAGTTGTTTGGTTTTCTTACGCAGTTATTAACCATGGATAGTGTCGAGTGGAAAATCAAGCGAAACATCTTATAGAAGTTTACTCGAACGATTTTCTAATAGAACCGAAGCACTTTGTGCCACGGGTAAAATTGCAAGAAAGAGATTTTTTTCAAATCGTTCGAATGAAAATGATAGATTCCATAGTACTAAAGTTTGTCCGCTCAAAATATTAAACTCGATTATTGATTGCAAAATGATTGATGTATTTCCGAATATATACATTGCTTATCGTCTGCTTATTTCGATTCCAAAACATCTTTCGAAGAAAGATAATATTCTTGCGTTTATTAAAATGCATAAAGATATGTTGAATTCAACTATGGGAGATGAGAGATTATCTTCGTTAGCAAGGTTGAATATTGAAACGAGAATACTTGAATCGCTCAATCTAGAAAAAGTTATACAAGACTTCGTTACGGCAAAATCAAGAAAAAATGGATCGATTAGTATTTTCTAAGGTTAAGTACTATTATGCTCACTGGAATTACTATTCAGCTAAACATTTGTTGTAATCTGAGAGTGTAATAAAATGATTGTTAACTTTTGAAATTGTGTATACCATTTGTCAGTGTAAATAATGGACATAAAAGGTTGAATTTTGAATCGGGGGGGGGGCATCAGTCTGATGGCAGCATAGGGCACCACGCGCTTCTAATCCGACCCTGCGTATAGCAGTTAGTTAGTATGAGATATCATTTGAGTTAAACGTAATGAACGATTGTATAAGTGAAACCATATACCGCGACTAGTAGGACCGTGTTCTCGCTATATGTCATGCAATAGTGTGTTATGTTCTCTCACACACCACCCACTTCTAATCCGCCCCTGTGTACAGTAACGGGCCTTTGGTCGCGATGAGCGTCGTAGAGGGGGCCGATGGGCAGTGAAAATACGACATCCACGTAATTGTCAGAAACAGCAACAAATTCAAACTAAAAGGCAGTGCTAAGTAACCTGCCACACATTGATGTAAGTAACACAGAACAATAAAAATACCATAGACATTAAAGTTGCATACATCTTGTTACACAATCACACACTCTAAATTTATGTAAACAGATCCCACTACCTTCGTAGCGAGCGGTGTAAATAAACATCATCTTAGAAGTGTCCAATTTTGCCAATTAAGTAATTAATATTGGAATATAGTCTATATATAATAACGAAGGCAATATATATATATATATATATATGTATATATATATTGTTACTGGTCGTAACGTCCGTCTAATCTTAAACGTGTATAAGTATACTGGGTGTAATGTGTCTTCTCTATCCGTCGTCGCTTTAGAACGTAACTTACGCAGGATTTCGTCCGTTGCGAACGTACGAATAACCAGGTCTCGATGTTCTTACCTGTTGTTCACTAGGGGTGTGAAAATCCCGGGTGGCGCCAAATTATTTTATTAAAACAATTAAAAAAATTTTGAGTTTGTATGACAAGCGCCGCTCAGGCGGTTTGAAGAATTCAATTTGTTCCCGCCTCGCCTTGGGCGTCTGGATTGGCCAGTAGTTCGTTGCGTTGGCTGTGCGATCGCTTGTCGTCAATACTAACTATCTGCTAAAATGTACACAAATTATTATCCACCTCCTAATGAAATTATAACACAGTGGTTACACTCAGTACTTATTTATTTGTTGTTAACGATTAATTATTCAGTTAATACAAATTATGTTTTCTTTTGTAATACATTTACACCGGTAGATTATATGAGACACATCTCTGGGGTTTGACCAATCGATCTCTGAACTTAACAACAGACTTTCAGTAATGGCGTCTGTTGAAATTATACACAAAATTATTATTGTTCGATCGTCTCGGGTTCTTGAGATTGCGTTAAAAGGATTATTAATTATTACAACAATAAAAATACACACCCTTACATCAGTTAAACTTAAATAATATACTGTGTAGTTATAATTTGTTTATTGGAGTGTAGTAAAAGTGTTACAAGATATCGCTAACTAATGACAGGTTAACTTTGCCAGTTGATAAATTTTCAGTGTCTTAGTTTTTTAATTTAATCTTTGAAAGTAATTATGTGCAGTTTAGTGAGAGTTCAGCTTTCAGTGAGAAATAATTAACGTGAGTTTATTCGGAAATTTGGGTAATTTAATAGATACTTAACACTTCAGTAGACTGGATGAACTCATTGATCTGGTAATAATGAATTAGACTGCAATCATATTTAATTTTCAATTGTTCGGGGCTTCGGGCATCTTTTTCAAGTTAATCGGCAATATACTATTTTCTTTTTTCTTTAATTCGGCTTCGACATCAGTTAAATGGTTTCAGCCATCGTCTGCTTCCTCGGTGTTCACTTGCTAGTAATTTCGTTTGATATTTTGATGTTTTAATTAACAATTTTGATCGTTCAAAATCTGGCGTCTATTCAACAAGAGCGTCATATTACGAGTAAAGAAATCTAACGGTAAATTAGTAACCAAACGACTGTTGTCATAGTAACCAATTAATCCTGATTGGTTAATTCTGAAGTAGACTATTGTTATCAAATTTGAATTTTTATTCAAAATAGCTGTATATCTTCTTATTGATTATATTCTTCTGTCCTCTTCCCTACATATTAAATATTATTACCACTGTTATTATTTCCTTTCAAAGATTAATTTGGTACCACATAATGTATGGTTTTATGAAATATCAATGTTTGTACATTTATGTTAATATTTGGTATTTACATTTTTCCTTTAAATTAAGTTCTTATTCTAATATTTTTCCTTTAAACTGATTTACAAATTATTCTCGGCTATTTACTCGCCTTGAATTTATTAATTTCCTGGTTGTTTTTATACAATTTGCAATTATTTGTTATTGACAGTTATACATTTCCTAGGCCTAAGTAGCCATTGATTATTTTTACTTATCATATTCTAATTATATTTCATTTTATTACAAAGTGTTTTGTTCTGTTGTTATAATTGATTCGTTTAGTGGTTGTTGTGTCTTGAATTTGTTTGTGTTCTGATTATGTGTCAAGATTATTTTCTATCTCTTAATACCTAAAATATAACAAGTAGGCCTATGGACTGTAAGCTTCCTTCAGCCATATCCCATCCATAAAATTAAAATGAACAATTCTTTACAAGTTATTAGTTACTGTTGGTTTAACATACATTTCATTTTTTTACTATTATTTTGAGTGAGAAACTTCATCACTTCCTTCAAACTTACTTAATTTATTTTCCCTTATAACATAGGGTGTTTATTAATTACATTCTTAATTTCTTAAATCTTTACTAATCCCTTTCTCCATTCCATGTTAACACAAACTGTTTATCTTACATGGGCTTTCTCCCCTGAATAACATCGTATCCTTTATCTATCTCTAATCTAAATACTATTTCTAATTACCCTTAACTATATAATTTTTATAAGTTCACTCTTAAATCATTTATTGTTTCATCATTGATTTATTAAGTGTTTTCTTATCTATTACTATCTTTTTAATCATACTATCATTTACAATATCCTTTTTCACACATCACTTTCACCTTTAATTAATTGGTGTTCACTGATACACTCATTATTTTGGGGTATTTACACTTTCACTATTATCACTTTTTAAACTTTTTATTTTAAGCGTTTATTGGTGGGTAATCCCTATTATTACTTTTCTTTGTCACTTAGTTACTTTCATTATATTTCTCACTATCTCACTATCTTTACAAATTTTATTTATATCTAATAAGTTCATGTCTTTTTCTAAATTTCTTACTTACATATACTACTAATTCGTGGGTTAGTGTATTTTTATTTAATGGTTTTTTTATTTATTATGAATTACATTTGTCACTTAGACAATACTAATATTTCTTTTTATATTTGTTATTCATTGGTTTCGTTTCCTTTATGATATTTGATGGTATCATCTCCCCCTTCCCTATTCTACACTATTTGTCTGTGTTTTATCACCTTGATTCACTTTATTTTCTTTATAGTTGGTTTGTTCCATTTTTAATTTCATTTTTCTTCTTCACTTCCATCTTGTTTCACTTTATTTTGGTTTTTATCTGGCCAATCTCTGGGGTTGGGTCAATGTCATTTGTCTGTCAGTCTAGTTTGGATTTTTTATTTAATAATCACCTTTGGTTTACTATTCTTCCTCCTTCACTCTTAATTACATTTACTATTTTTATTCTCTTTATTATTTATTTATTAAAATATATTATTTCTTAGCATTTCTTACATACTTATAGATATCAAATATGATCTGGATTTGGCGATGTTATAATATATATATATATATATTGACGAACTGATTTTTCTATATTTCATATATATTTCAAACGTATAGGCCTACTCTAATACAGTGTAATAAACCTGTTCGTATGTCTACTACTATATTAGTGCACAGCTGAAAAGAAATTAAATAAAACAGCCTAAACTGTTTAGGCCTATTTAAACTTTAAGAGGTTAACAACATTCATCAACTTCTCGACTCGACCCTCTGGGCGAGGGGGTCCGGTCCCGTTGCCCCCCCCCCCGTATATACGCCCCTGCTCAGTGGTCTAAACAGTCAGAACGTTATAAAAGCTGAATACAGTTATTTGAAGGGAATTCTTAGTTTGAAGGCTGCAGACACTGGATAAGTGCGAATCCACGTATAGGTAATAACGGTTTTTACGAGAGAAATTTGCACGCATCCGAGCAATGGGGACGGACATTTTTGTTACAATCAATATATTTGAAAATAATTACCAATTACTAGAGTACGGTTTTTATGTTAACTAAACTGATGTTGTTCGTTAAGTGTTTTACAGTTCATTGCACGGCATGATTAGTGTTACACATAAACTGTAGTAGAAGAAGAAGAAGAAGAAGAAGAAGAAAACTGACAATGGCGGCAATAGTGTAATGTGTAATTTAATAAAACACAACGAGAATAGTTTTGTACTCTATGTGAACCGTTGGGCTGCATTCCTCGTTGTATTCACGATAAGTGGTTCGGTTTCATTCCACTGCACACCGTGACAAATTCAATTTGTCTTCTTCAGGTCTTGAACTCGAGACAGCAGAATCTTCTGGTTTCAATTGCACGATGCATTTTACTGTTACGTATTCCACCACTTATCTGAATAAAAACAAATAAAGCGTTCGTGTAAATATTCCCTTTTGTTGTTATTATTATTACTAATGTTTATAGTATAGTAACAATAACTATTTACTTATGTTACATCAGTCAGATAAATTATTAACAACAACTACCACTACCACCATCTTGTTTCTTGTTATTATTAACACGATTATTTTCATTAGTGGGATTTATTAGACCAGAGGTGTACTTGGGTACTAATGTAGAGGTCTCACGTTCTGTTAGCGTAAAGTCAAAACTCATTTTACTTCCATGTTCCATAAGGAAATGGAAGTATGGTCATGGCGAAAAAAATCGTGTTCAAGATAATTGCAGATTCTGATTGTACTACCCTCAAAACATGAAAAAAAGTCATTTTACTTCCATATTCCTTAAGGAATGGAAGTATGGTGATGGCAAAAAAAATCGTGTTCGAGATTATTGCAGATTCTGATTCTACTACACTCAAAACATGAAAAAAAGTCGTTTTCCGAAAAGGGTCTGTGTGTGTGTCTGTCTGTCTGTCTGTAGATTTTTTTTTCTATGGCAAACGATAACTGCCGCAAATTCAAACAGAATCAAATAATTTTTTGCATACAGCCCTGATTTGCAGAGTACTCGCGACCTATTGTTTTTGGTGAAGATCGGTTGAGGGAAAGGGGTAGTTTACCTGCAACAGTTTTTTTTTAGCAAGGGTAATTTTGTTTGTTTGGCAAACGATAACAGCCGCAAATTCAAACAGAATCAAATAATGTTTCGCATACAGCCCTGAATTGTAGAGTTCTCAAGATCTGTTGATTTTGGTGAAGATCGGTTAAGGGAAAGGGGTAGTTTACCTGTAACGTTTTATGTTTTAACAAGGGTATTTCCTATGGCAAACGATAACAGCCGCAAATTCAAACAGAATCAAAAGATTATTTGCATACAGCCCTAAATTGTAGAGTTCTCAAGACCTATTGTTTTTGGTGAAGTTCGGTTGAGGGAAAGGGGTAGTTTACCTGCAACGTTTTTGTAACAAGGGTATTTTCTATGGCAAACGATAACAGCCGCAAATTCAAACAGAATCAAATAATGTTTTGCATACAGCCCTGATTTGTAGAGTACTCAAGACCTATTGTTTTTGGTGAAGATCGGTTAAGGGGAAGGGGTAGTTTACCTGCAACGTTTTTTTATCAAGCGTATTTTCTATGGCAAACGATAACAGCCGCAAATTGAAACAGAATCAAATAATTTTTTGCATACGTCCCTGAATTGTAGAGGTCTTAATGACGTTCGATTTTGGTGAAGATCGGTTAAGGGGAAGGGGTAGTTTACCTGCAACTTTTTACGTTTTAACAAGAGTAAAGTACTTGAAAATTTATTTAAACTTTTTGAAACAATGGTAATTGTTAAAAATAAAAATTTTGTTGCCAGGCAATAAAATTATAATTTTTTCATTTTAATGTAAATCATGTATAAAAGAAAATATATCGCGCTTGGCAGGCGATATTAAGATTTAAATATAAATCTTAGAATATGGAAGTCATGTATGGTTCTCCATACCGATATTTACTTCCATGTTCCTTAAGGAAATGGAAGTATGGTGATGGCAAAAAAAATCGTGTTCGAGATTATTGCAGAATGTGATTGTACTACACTTAAAACATGAAAAAAAGTCATTTTTCGAAAAGTGTCTGTGTGTGTGTGTGTCTGTCTGTGTGTAGATTTTTTTTCTATGGTAAACGATAACTGCCGCAAATTCAAACAGAATCAAATAATTTTTTGCATACAGCCCTGATTTGTAGAGTACTCACGACCTATTGTTTTTGGTGAAGATCGGTTGAGGGAATGGGGTAGTTTACCTGCAACGGTTTTTTTTTATCAAGGGAAATTTTTTTTTTGGCAAACGATAACAGCCGCAAATTCAAACAGAATTCAATAATGTTTCGCATACAGCCCTGAATTGTAGAGTTCTCAAGACCTATTGTTTTTGGTGAAGATCGGTTAAGGGAAAGGGGTAGTTTACCTGCAACGTTTTATGTTTTAACAAGGGTGTTTCCTATGGCAAACGATAACAGCCGCAAATTCAAACAGAATCAAAAGATTATTTGCATACAACCCTAAATTGTAGAGTTTTCAAGACCTATTGTTTTTGGTTAAGATCGGTTAAGGGAAAGGGGTAGTTTACCTGGAACATTTTTTTAACAAGGGTATTTTCTATGGCAAACGATAACAGCCGCAAATTCAAACAGAATCAAATAATTTTTTGCATACGTCCCTGAATTGTAGAGGTCTCAAGGCCTTTTGATTTTGGTGACGATCGGTTAAGGGGAAGGGGTAGTTTACCTGCAACCTTTTACGTTTTAACAAGAGTAAAGTACTTGAAAATTCATTTAAACTTTTGGAACAATGGTAATTGTTAAAAATAAAATAATTTTGTTGCCAGGCAATAAAATTATAATTTTTTCATTTTAATGTAAATCTGTACATAGTATAAAGTAAAGTCGGGCCGTTTTCTCTCTGTGTTTGAAATCGCTAATCTCAGGAAGTACTGAACGGATTTTATTCAAGTTTTCGCCAATAGATAGAGTGTCTATCGAGGAACATTTATGTGTATAATTAATACATATATGTTGTACATTAGCTTAGCTATCACGGTTTATGTCAAGTAAGTGGTATAGTTTACATCTTATATATAAAAATGAATGTTTCTTTGTTTGTCCCGTATGCGTTCCTATACCACTCATCCGATTGCGATGAAACTTCAGTGAGTTGTGCGCACGTCCGCGAAGGTTTCTTCCACATCTCCTCCTAAACCACTGTACCGATTTCAACCAAACTTGGCACAAATATTTTACGCAATGGGAGAACCAACATAGGATAGGTGTTTTTTCGATGGGGTCCTTTTGGAGGTTCTGTGGGGTCTTCCACATCGCCTCCTAAACCACTGGACCGATTTCAACCAAACTTGGCACAAATATTTTACGCAAAGGGAGAACCAACATAGGACAAGTGTTTTTTTTTCGATACGATCCTTTGGGGGGTCCTTTGGGGTCTTCAACGTCTCCACCTAAACCATTGGACCGATTTCAACCAAACTTGGCACAAATATTTTACGCAACGGGAGAACCAACATAGGACAGGTGTTTTTTCGATACGATCCTCTGGGGGGTCCTTTGCGGTCTTAAAAAACTATTCGATCTGGTTACTATGGCAACCCAATAGAATAGATTCTGTTCTAAATATATTATCGCATTAAATTGAAGACCACGCGAACGAAGTTGTGGGCAACAGCTATTTATTTTTAAGAAGCCTACTTTAATTAAACTTTATTAATTAAACTAACATTTTCATTACGTACAACGTGAAACTCCGTAGCGAAGCACGGGTATTCTGCTAGTCATGTATAAGAGAAAATATATCGTGCGTGGCAGGCAAGCATATCTCAGTTATGTACTGTTTACGTTTCCATTTTATTATTATCACTACCGCAATAAAAAGGCAAGGAAGACACACACACACACACACACAATTCGCGTTATTTCTGGCCTCATTCACGTTTATTTTCTTACATTTGCACGGCTTTTAAATGGAAAGTGCCGAACCCATACCAACATAACGCATGCAAGCCGAAAAAGTGTCCAGCGTGGATAGCGATTTGCTTCCTGTGGATCGCTGGGCAGTGTAACTGCACGTGTTTACAGAGGAACGATTCATAGACAGACTTTTCGTCTTTAGGGAATGAACCCTCTGCAAGATGCTGAGGGTCCATGAGTGACTTCGGAGCGCTCCTTCTTTTCCTTTTTGTTGCCGATATTTGGCCATAGTCCAATGTTTTCTACAAAACCAGACGTTTCGGCAATGCCATCGACTTCCATCATCAGTGAAAATCGAGTGCGATAACGTGAGGTGGTATACGTTAGTGACCACAGTACTGTGGTTAAGGCTGAAGCAGTAAGTAGAAAGAAGTAGTTTCTATGGTAATATTTCATTTCGAAAATGATTTTAAATATAAATCTTAGAATATGGAAGTCATGTATGGTTCTCCATACCGATATTACTTCCATGTTCCTTAAGGAAATGGAAGTATGGTGATGGCAAAAAAAATCGTGTTCGAGATTATTGCAGAATATGATTGAACTACACTCAAAACATGAAAAAAAAGTCATTTTTCGAAAAGTGTCCGTGTGTGTGTCTGTAGATTTTTTTCTATGGCAAACGATAACAGCCGCAAATTCAAACAGAATCAAATAATTTTTTGCATACAGACCTGATTTGTAGAGTACTCGCGACCTATTGTTTTTGGTGAAGATCGGTTGAGGGAAAGGGGTAGTTTACTGGCACTTTTTTTTTTATCAAGGGTAATTTTGTTTGTTTGGCAAACGATAACAGCCGCAAATTCAAACAGAATCAAATAATGTTTCGCATACAGCCCTGAGGTTTGTTTTTGGTGAAGATCGGTTAAGGGAAAGGGGTAGTTTACCTGCAACGTTTTATGTTTCAAAGGGTATTTTCTATGGCAAACGATAAAAGCCGTAAATTCAAACATAATCAAATAAGTTTTTGCATACAGCCCTAATTTCTTGAGTACTAAGACCTATTGTTTTTGGTGAAGATCGGTTAAGGGGAAGGGGTAGTTTACCTGCACGTTTTTTGTTTTATCAAGGGTATTTTGTATGCCAGACGATAACAGCCGCAAATTTCAACAAAATCATATACTATGTAGCATACAGCCCTATATTGTAGAGTTCTCAATACCTACTGGTGTTTGTGAAGATCGGTTAAGGGAAAGGGGTGGTTTACCTGCAACATTTTATGTTTTAAAAGGGTATTTTTTATGGCAAACGATAAGAGCCGCAAATTCAAACAGAATCAAATACGTTTGTGCATACAGTCCTGTTTTGTTGAGTACTAAAGACCTATTGTTTTTGGTGAAGATCGGTTAAGGGAAAGGGGTAGTTTACCAGACACATTTTTTGTTTTATCAAGGGTATTTTATATGGCAAACGATAACAGCCGCAAATTCAAACAGAATCATATAATATTTTGCATACAGCCCTGAAATGTAGAGTTCTCAAGACCTGTTGGTTTTGGTGAAGATCGGTTAAGGGAATAGGGTTGTTTACCATCAACATTTTATGTTTTATCAAGGGTAATTTTTTTTTGACGAACGATAACTGCCGTACATTAAAACAGAATCAACTACTCTTCTGCATACCTTTTTGAATTATACAGAACTCAATGTCTGTTGATTTTGTTGAAGATCAGTTAAGGGAAAGGGGTAGTTTACCTCCAACGTTGTATGTTTTAACAAGAGTATTTTTTCTATGACGAACGATAACTGCCGTACATTAAAACAGAATATACTAATGTTTTGCATACAGCCCTGAATTGTAGAGTTCTCAAGACCTATTGTTTTTGGTGTAGATCGGTTAATGGAATAGGGTAGTTTACTAACGTTTTATGTTTTATCAAGGGTGTTTTCTATGGCAAACGATAACGGCCGCAAATTCAAACAGAATCAAATAATTGTTTGCATACAGGCCTGAATTGTAGCGTACCCAAGACCTGTCGTTTTTGGTGAAGATCGGTTAAGGGAAAGGGGTAGTTTACCTGCAACGGTGTTTTATCAACGGTAATTTTTTTCTATAGTAAACGATAACAGCCGCAAATTCAAACAGAATCAAATGATGTTTTGTATACAGCCCTGTATTGTAGAGTTCTCAATACGTATTGGTGTTGGTGAAGATCGGTTAAAGGAAAGGGGTAGTTTACCAGCAACATTTTATGTTTTAACAAGGGTAATTTTTTATATGACGAACGATAACTGCCGTAAATTCAAACAGAATCAACTAGGTTTTTGCATACCTTTTTGAACTGAAGAGAACTCAAGGTCTGTTGATTTTGTTGAAGATCGGTTGAGGGAAGGGGTAGTTTATCAGGAAAGTTTTATGTTTTAAAAAGGGTAATTTTTTTTTATGACGAACGATAATTGCCGAAAATTCAATGAGAATCAAATAATTTTTTGGACCCTTTCCTGAGTTGCAGAGAGCTCAAGGTCTATTGATTTTGGTGAAGATCGGTTAAGGGAAAGGGGTAGTTTGCGTGAAACATTTTATGATTAACAAGAGTAAAGTACTTAATTTTTATAAATAAAGTATCCTGATAAGAAGCTCATAGTAATCCACTGTAGAAACGTAGATGAAATATCTATAAATGAAGAGGTTAGGTGAACGGGGTGGGGGTAATTTTCTATTATTAAAAATTATAGTTGAAGGTGGAGGGGAAATTTTTTATATGTGTACTACGTTATTGGCAACAAAGAAGTAGTTTTTTTTGTTAAAATTGCTTCCCGGGCTCTTTAGCCGTAGTCCAATGTTTTCTACAAAACCAGACTTTTCGGCAGTGCCATAGACTGCCATCATCGGTGAAAATCGAGTGCGAAAACGTGAGGTGGTATACGTTAGTGACCACAGTACTGTGGTTAATGCTGAAGCAATAAGTAGAAAGACGTAGTTTCTATGGAAATATTTCATTTCGAATATGATTTTAAATATAAATCTTAGAACATGGAAGTCATGTATGGTTCTCCATACCGATATTTTTGAAAAGGGTCTGTGTGTAGATTTTTTCTATGGCAAACGATAAGAGCCGCAAATTCAACCAGAATCAAATAATTTTTTACATACAGCGCTGAATTGTAGAGTACTCAAGACCTATTGTTTTTGGTAAAGATCGGTTAATGGAAAGGGGTAATTTACCAGCAACGTTGTATGTTTTAACAAGGTTATTTTTTTTCTATGACGAACGATAACTGCCGCAGATTGAAACAGAATCAAATAATTTTTTGCACACATCCCTGAATTGTAGATGACTCAAGGTCTATTGATTTTAGTGAAGATCGGTTAAGAGAAAGGGGTAGTTTACCTGCAACGTTTTATGTTTTAACAAGGGTAATTTTTTCTATGACGAACGATAACTGCCGTAGATTCAAACAGAATCAAATAATTTTTTGCATTTGTGCCTGAGTTGTAGAGTACTCAAGGCCTATTGATTTTGGTGAAAATCGGTTACGTACGGGGAAAGGGTAGTTTACCTGCAACGTTTTATGTTTTAACAAGAGTGTAGTACTTTATTTTGATAAATAAAGTATCCTGATAAAAAGATCATAATAATCCACTGTAGAAACGTAGATGAAATATCTATAAATGAAGAGGCTGTTTGAACGGGGTGGGGGTAATTTTCTATAAATGAAAATTATAGTTAAAGGGGGAGGGGATAATTTTTACTTCCATGTTCCATAAGGAAATGGAGTATGTTCATGGCGGAAAAAATCGTGTTCGAGATAATTGCAGATTCTGATTCTACTACCCTCAAAACATCAAAAAAAGTCATTTTTCGAAAAGTGTGTGTGTCTGTAGATTTTTTTCTATGGCAAACGATAAAATCCGCAAATTCGAAACAGAATCAAATAATTTTTTGCATACAGCCCTGATTTGTAGAGTACTCAAGACCTATTGTTTTTGGTGAAGATCGGTTAAGGGAAAGGGGTAGTTTGCCAGCAACATATTATGTTTTAAAAAGGGTAATTTGATTCTATGACGAACGATAACTGCCGTAAGTACAAACAGAGTCAGCTACATTTTAACGTTTTTTTTTTTAATCAAGGGTAATTTGTTTCTATGGCAAACAATAACAGCCGCAAATACAAACACAATCAAATAATATTTTGCATACAGCCCTGAATTGTAGAGTTCTCAAGACCTATTGATTTTGGTAAACATCGGTGAAGCGAAAGAGGTAGTTTACCTGCAACGTTTTTGTTTTAACAAGGGTATTTCTATGGCAAACGATAACAGCCGCAAATTCAAACGGAATCAAATAATTTTTGGCATACAGCCCTAAATTGTAGAGTACTCAAGACCTATTGTTTTTGGTGAAGATCGGTTAAGGGAAAGGGGTAGTTTACCTGCAACGGTTTTTTATGAAGGGTAATTTTTTTCTATGGCAAACGATAACAGCCGTAAATTCGAACAGAATCAAATGATGTTTTGCATACAGCACTGAATTGTAGAGTTCTCAAGACCTGTTGGTGTTGGTGAAGATCGATTATGGGAAAGGGGTAGTTTACCCGCAACATTTTATGTTTTAACAAGGGTTATTTTTTATATGACGAACGATAACTGCCGATAACTGACGTGATTTTGTTAAGGGAAATGGGTAGTTTACCTGCAACATTTTATGTTTTAACAAGGGTATTTCTATGGCAAACGATAACAGCCGCAAATTCAAACGGAATCAAATAATTTTTGGCATACAGGCCTAAATTGTAGAGTACTCAAGACCTATTGTTTTTGGTGAAGATCGGTTAAGGGAAAGGGGTAGTTTACCTGCAGCGGTTTTTTATGAAGGGTAATTTTTTTCTATGGCAAACGATAACAGCCGTAAATTCGAACAGAATCAAATGATGTTTTGCATACAGCACTGAATTGTAGAGTTCTCAAGACCTGTTGGTGTTGGTGAAGATCGATTATGGGAAAGGGGTAGTTTACCCGCAACATTTTATGTTTTAACAAGGGTTATTTTTTATATGACGAACGATAACTGCCGTAAATTCAAACAGAATCAACTACGTTTTTGCATACCTTTTTGAACTAAAGAGAACTCAAGGTCTGTTGATTTTGTTGAAGATCGGTTAAGGGAAAGGGGTAGTTTATCACCAAAGTTTTGTTTTAAAAAGGGTAATTTTTTTATGACGAACGATAACTGCCGAAAATTCAAAGAGAATCAAATACTGTTTTGCACACTTGCCTGAGTTGTAGAGAACTCAAGGTCTGTTGATTTTGGTGAAGATCGGTTAAGGGAAAGGGGTAGTTTACCTGCAACATTGTATGTTGTAACAAGAGAAATGTTTCCATGACGAACGATAACTGCCGCACATTCAAACAGAATCAAATATTTTTTTGCATGCATCCCTGAATTGTAGAGGACTGAAGGTCTATTGATTTTGGAGAAGATCGGTTAAGAGAAAGGGGTAGTTTACCTGAAACATTTTATGATTTAACAAGAGTAAAATACTTAATTTTTATAAATAAAGTATCCTGATAAGAAGCTCATAATAATCCACTCTAGAAACGTAGATGAAATATCTATAAATGAAGAGGTTAGGTGAACGGGGTGGGGGTAGTTTTCTATTATTAAAAATTATAGTTGAAGGTGGAGGGGAGAATTTTTTATACGTGTACTACGTTATCGGCAACAAAGAAGTAGTTTTTTGTTAAAATTGCTTCCTGAGCTGTTTAGCCGTAGTCCAATGTTTTCTGTAAAACCAGACTTTTCGGCAGTGCCATCGACTGCCATCATCAGTGAAAATCGAGTGCGAAAACGTGAGGTGGTATACGTTAGTGACCACAGTACTGTGGTTAATGCTCAAGCAATAAGTAGAAAGACGTAGTTTCTATGGAAATATTTCATTTCAAATATGATTTTAAATATAAATCTTAGAACATGGAAGTCATGTATGGTTCTCCATACCGATATTTTATTTCCATGTTCCTTAAGGAAATGGAAGTATGGTGATGGCAAAAAAATCGTGTTCGAGATTATTGCAGATTCTGATTGTACTACACTCAAAACATGAAAAAGTAATTTTTCGAAAAGTGTCCGTGTGTGTGTCTGTCTGTCTGTGTCTATAGATTTTTTCTATGGCAATCGATAACAGTCGCAAATTCAAACAGAATTAAATAATTTTTTGCATACTATCCTGATTTGTAGAGTACTCAAGACCTATTGTTTTTGGTGAAGATAAGTTAAGGGAAATGGGTATTTTACCTGCAACGTTCTTTTTATCAAGGGTAATTTTTTTCTATGGCAAACGATAACTGCCGTAAATTCAAACAGAATCAACTACTTTTTTGCATACCTTTTTAAATTATACAGAACTCAAAGTTTGTTGATTTTGTCGAAGATCGGTTAAGGGAAAGGGGTAGTTTACCTGCAACGTTTTCTGTTTTAACAAGGGTAATTTTTTTATGACGAACGATAACTGCCGTAAATTCAAAGAGAATCAAATAATGTTTTGCATACAGCCCTGAATTGTAGAGTACTCAAGATATGTTGTGTTTGGTAAAGATCGGTTAAGGGAAAGGGGTAGTTTACCTGCAACGTTTTTTTTATAATGGGTTTTTATTTCTATGGCAAACGATAACAGCCGCAAATTCAAATAGAATCATATAATGTTTTGCATACAGCACTGAATTGTAGAGTTCTCAAGACCTGTTGGTGTTGGTGAAGATCGATTAAGGGAAAGTGGTAGTTTACCAGCAACATTTTATGTTTTAACAAGGGTAATTTGATTCTATGACGAACGATAACTGCCGTAACTGCAAACAGAATCAACTACATTTTTGCATACCTTTTTGAATTACACAGAACTCAAGGTCTGTTGATTGTGTTGAAGATCGGTTAAGGGAAAGGGGTAGTTTACCTGCAGCGTTTTATGTTTTATCAAGGATAATTTTTTATGACGAACGATAACTGTCCTACGTTCAAAGAGAATCAAATAATGTTTAACATACAGCCCTGAATTGAAAAGTTCTCAAGATATATTGTTTTTGGTGAAGATCGGTTAAGGGAAAGGAGTAGTTTACCTGCAACGTTTTATGTTTTAATAGGGTAATTTCTATGAAAAACGATAACGGCCGCAATATCAAACAGAATCAAATAATTATTTGCATAGCGTCCTTATTTGTAGAGAACTCAAGACCTATTGTTTTTGGTGAAGATCGGTTAAGGGAAAAGGGTAGTTTACCTGCAACTTCTTTTTTTAATCAAGGGTAATTTGTTTCGATGGCAAAAAAACTCGTGTTCAAGATTATTGCAGATTCTGATTGTACTACACTCAAAACATGAAAAAAGTCATTTTTCGAAAAGTGTCCGTGTGTGTGTGTCTGTCTGTCTGTCTGTCTGTGTGTCTGTAGATTTTTTTTCTATGGCAAACGATAACAGCCGCAAATTCAAACAGAATCAAATAATTTTTTGCATACAGCCCTGATTTGTAGAGTACTCAAGACCTATTGTTTTTGGTGAAGATCGGTTAAGGGAAAAGGGTAGTTTACCTGCAACTTCTTTTTTTAATCAAGAGTAATTTGTTTCTATGGCAAACGATAACAGCCGCAAATTCAAACATAATCAAATAATTTTTTGCATAGTGCCCTGAATTGTAGAGGTCTCAAGACCTATTGTTTTTGGTGAAAATCGGTTAAGGGGGAGGGGTAGTTTATCTGCAACGTTTTATGTTTGAAAAGGGTATTTTCTATGGCAAACGATAAGAGCCGCAAATTCAAACAGAATCAAATAATTTTTTGCATACAGCCCTGATTTGTAGAGTAATCAAGACCTATTGTTTTTGTGAAGATCGGTTAAGGGAAAGGGGTAGTTTACCTGCAACGTTTTATGTTTTAACAAGGGTATTTTCTATGGCAAACGATAAGAGCCACAAATTCAAACAGAATCAAATAAGTTTTTGCATACAGCCCTAATTTGTAGAGTACTCAAGACCTATTGTTTTTGGTGAAGATCGGATAAGGGAAAGGGGTAGTTTATCTGCAACGTTTTATGTTTTAACAAGG
The DNA here is from genome assembly GCA_034769895.1 of Magicicada septendecula. NCBI lineage: Eukaryota > Metazoa > Arthropoda > Insecta > Hemiptera > Cicadidae > Magicicada > Magicicada septendecula. Next base: position 403,872,000 of record CM068375.1, on the reverse strand, counting down.
GTATTTTCTATGGCAAACGATAAGAGCCGCAAATTCAAACAGAATCAAATAATTTTTTGCATACAGACCTGATTTGTAGAATACTCAAGATCTGTTGTTTTTGGTGAAGATCGGTTAATGGGAAGGGGTAGTTTACCTGCAATGTTTTTTATCAAGCGTAATTTTCTATGGCAAACTATAACAGCCGCAAATTCAAACAGAAGCAAATAATTTTTTGCATACGTCCCTGAATTGTAGAGATCTCAAGGACTTTTGATTTTGGTGACGATCAGTTAAGGGGAAGGGGTAGTTTACCTGCAACCTTTTACGTTTTAACAGCAGTAAAGTACTTGAAGATTCATTTAACCTTTTACAAACAATGGTAATTGTTAAAAATAAAATAATTTTGTTGCCAGGCAATAAAATTATAATTTTTTCATTTTAGCGTAAATCATGTATGAGTGAAAATATGTCGTTCGTGGTAGGCAAGCATGTCTCAATTATGTAATGTTTACGTTTGCATTTTATTATTATGATTACTGCAAAAAAAAAGCAGGGAAGACACACACACACACACACACACACACACACACACACACACAATTCGCGTTATTTCTGGCCTCACTCATGTTTATTTTCTTACATTTGCACGCTTTTTAAATGGAAAGTGCCGAAACCCACACCAACACAATACGCGTGCAAGCCGAAAAAGTGTCCAGCGTGGATAGCGATTTGCTTCCTGTGGATCGCTGGGCAGTGTAACTGCACGTGTTTACAGAGGAACGATTCATAAACAGACTTTTCGTCTTTAGGGAATGAACCCTCTGCAAGATGCTGAGGGTCCATGAGTGACTTCGGAGCGCTCCTCATTTTCCGCGTGTTTGTTCTGTGAAACGTACACTGTAGATTCGCAGCTTTACTCTAAGCAACGCTCAATAGGAAATGTTGAAAATTTTTGTCCACGGTGTACCCTCATTCACACTAAACCTGCTCTGATGTTTTAATTACGGACATCATAATATTAAAACTTTGGAAACTTGAGCACTACTTAATGGGAGATAAATCATTAACTTATACAAGCCATTAATTTTATGCATATTTTTTATATATATGTGTAGTACGTTATCGGGAACAAAGAAATAGTTTTTGTTAAAATTCCTTCCCGGGCTGTTTGGCCGTAGTCCAATGTTTTCTATAAAACCAGACGTTTCGGCAATGCCATCGACTTTCATCATCAGTGAAAATCGAGTGCGATAACGTGAGGTGGTATACGTTAGTGACCACAGTACTGTGGTTAAGGCTGAAGCAGTAAGTAGAAAGAAGTAGTTTCTATGGTAATATTTCATTTCGAAAATGATTTTAAATATAAATCTTAGAACATGGAAGTCATGTATGGTTCTCCATACCGATATTTTTCTATGGCGAACGATAACTGCCGCAAATTCAAACAGAATCAAATAATTTTTTGCAGTTATGACCAAGTTGTAAAGGACTCAAGACCTATTGATTTTGGCGAAGATCGGTTAAGGGGAAGGGGTAGTTTACCTGCAACGTTTTACGTTTTAACAAGAGTAAAATACTTAATTTTGGTAAATAAAGTAACCTGTAGAGAAGGTTATAATAATCCACTGTAGAAATGTAGATGAAATATTTATAAATAAAAAGGGTAGTTGAAGGGGGAGGGGGTAATTTTCTATAAATGAAAATGATAGTTGACGGTGGAGCGGATAAGTTTTTATATGTGTACTACGTTATCGGCAACAAAGAAGTAGTATGTTGTTAAAATTCCTTCCCGGGCTGTTTGGCCGTGGTTCAATCTTTTCTGCAAAACCAGAAGATTCGGCAGTGCCATTGACTGCCATCATCAGTGAAAATCAAGTGCGCTAACGTGAGGTGGTATACGTTAGTGACCACAGTACTGTGGTTAAGGCTGAAGAACGAAGTAGACGGAAGTAGTTTCTATGGAAATGTTTCATTTCAAATATAATTTTAAATATAAATCTTCATTAAGAAATTTTCACTTTCGTGAGAGCCTCAATTTGTTAACTGCATAATACGATATATCACAAATCGGGACATATATCGAAATATGATAATTTCTTAATGTTCAATAATACAGACTAAGTATAATACTCGGAGTTCATTATATACAGTATACATTTACGTAAATAAATAGTTAATAATAGATTATATCCCAATCATAATGTGAAACAGCTCAACATACATATTACAGTACATTCACAAAATAATATAATAATATTATAACGTTTTGTCCTTATCTTAATTAATTGTAATTACTTTATTTTATCTTCAGTATTCAATAACACGTAACAATAAAACTTTTTAAATAAAAATATATTATTATTGAAATTGAATTGTATTATTGACGTTATACATTCTTCTTCTGATAGTTGCTATCCGTTTCGGATGTTGTATATCATACAGACTATTTTAGCTTTCTGTACAGCTGCACGGAATAAGTCAGTTGTATTCATACCAAACCAGGTCCTTAAATTTATCAGCCATGAGATTCTCGGTCGCCCAACTCCTCTCTTTCCAAGTACTTTTCCCTGTAGTATGGACTGCAATAAGTAAAGTAAAGTATTTTACTATGAAAAGTAACTTTATTTTATTAATATTAATAAACTTTTAACAAGAATATTTTTTTTTGAAAATTACAAATGTTTCAATAGTAATATAACTATTATCATAGTTAGTTAGTCAGTGAAGTCCTTAAATTCCTAAGTGGAACATAGGGCCTCGACGAAATTTCTACAGCGTGTTCTGTCCATTGCCAGGGCCTTCACCTCCTTCCATGTCTTGTTGACACCAGCCAGCTGTCTTTCCATAGTTCTCTTCCAGGTGTTCCTCGGTCTTCCACGTCTGCGGCTACCTTGCGGATTCCAATTCAGTGCCTGTCTAGCGATATTTTGTGGTGTTCTTCTCAGGGCGTGATCGATCCACCTCCATTTTCTACTCTTTGTCTGTAGTTGGATGGTATTCTGTCTTGTGGCCTCCCATAGATCTCTGTTCGAGACGGTCTTGGGCCACCAAAGTCTCATTATGTACCTCAGGCAACGGTTTATGAAAGTCTGTAACCTTGTGGTGATCTCCTGTCACTTTCAGGTCTCACATCCATACAGCAACACCGATTTGACATTTGAGTCAATTACTTCTGAGTGTTGTCTTCCTGCGTGTATGGGGTGATCTCCATACTGGTCGTAACTGTCCAAATGCTCCTTTTGCTTTATTTATACGACTTATCACATCCGTAAGAGCACTTCCATCCTGACTAACCATCCTACCCAGATAGCAAATGAAACATATTAAAATTTATGTATAGGCCTACTTTATTTTTAGTATTTGTAGTAGGCTGGAGTTTATACGCATAAACTTATACATTTAATTGCATAATACATTTCACTCACACTGATACTTTACTGTTCTGTGTGTGTGTGTTTTGAATAAAAATACCAGCAAGGTTAACTGAAGCGAGTGAGCTGCATTTGAGGCTGTAACTTAATAATTGTTGGCGTGGGTTTCACTCACTGTTACAACTTGTATATATATATATATATATACTGACAGAAACCAAGGTTCTTGTGGTCGCCCCCCCCCCCAAGTAGTGTCATATCACAAGCGTAAACGTGTTCAGACCTACACCGTGTGGTTACGCGCGCGCGTACGTGCAACTGGACGCATGGCACTGTCCCTTTATGTTATAATTACTGTACATTTTATTTGAGTTGTTAGGAATTTTGAATAGTTGGGCTACACCGTATCTTATAATGCAAGCAACGACGTTGTGAATAAGTTGCATAAGTTCAACCTTATGTGTGGGACCATTAGGCGAACCCTTAAGTCAGCAAGTAAAGGAACACGCCTAAAATTCTACAATTCTATTTATGGGTCTGAGAATTGGACTTTAAATAATTTTAAATTTTATTAAAATTAATTTTTTTAAATAATTGAATTTTAAATAATTACCATTGTTTGAAAAAGTTAAAACGAGTTTTTAAGTACTTTACCCTTGTTAAAACGCAAAACGTTGCAGGTAAACTACCCCCTCTCCCTTAACCGATCTTCAACAAAATCAGTAGGCCTTGAGTCCTCTACAACTCGGGCAGATATGCAAAAATTATTTGATTCTGTTTGAATTTGCGGCAGTTATCTTTCCCACAGAAAAATCCTACACACAGACACACTTTTCGGAAAATGACTTTTCTTCATGTTTTGAGGGTAGTACAATCAGAATCAGCCCTTATCTCGAACACGATTTTTTCGCGATCACCATACTTACATTTCCTCACGGAACATGGAAGTAAAATGTTGGCGGTTCACATTATGCGTTAGAAATCCAATGTAAGCTCTGACAAACGTGGTACCCACAGAGCTGCCGACCTGTCTGCGCAGTCGGAAGGTGGAACAGAGGCTTGCTCATGTACTTGTCTGCGAGACAGTCGAGACGAACGTGGCAGTGAAACGTCTGGTGGTCTGCCTATTTAAGTCTTAAATTAAGTTTCTGTCAAATTAAATTTCTCAGTTCGTGTGTGAGCATCAGTGAATCTTTTTTCCAACGTTTGTCCGGTCTAAAATGTTTCTCAATTCGAGTGCGCCCGTCCTGACAATCATAGGCGTGCGCAGGGGGATTACAATGGGGGGACCACTGTACCGGGGGATATGGAATACCCTTTATATTTTCGCTTTGTTTCGTGACGCTGGACGTCTCCCAACCAAAAACACCGCGAATCGGTCACCTCCACTTTGTGTGTTACGTGGTGTGGTTCCTGTATAGGCCTGCTCTTGTTTCTCCGTCCATTTCTGTAATACAGAAGCGTGTATGCAAGTATCGTGAGGCCACACTTGACTCCAAACTTACCTGACGACTTCACATCACACGAACCTCAAACCAAGCCTGCAAACGAATCCGCTCTCTCAGAAGTCTCAGTAGCAACGATCGTTGCTCCAGCCGAATCTACACTGCCTGTATCCGTCCTATCTTGACTTACACACATCCCATACTTCCGACTGTCCGACCCCGCCCGCTTCAAACCCAACCGAAACACCGAACGGCGAACTCTACGACATATCTACCGCAGACCTCCCCTTACCAAAACCTCCAGTAGCGCTCTGTATGCACTCAACAAACTCTTCCCAAACCTCGACTCCTTCCTGTACAAGATCAACTGGAAATACTCACAAACTGCAAAACAACGCACTTCCCTACAATCCATGGCCACCTCCATCAACAGAACCACCCGCAACACCCGCAGACCTTCCTTTCTCATAAACTGCCCGTTTACTATAGCCAATGGACTTCCTCCCAGAACTCCTCGCCGTCAGCGTCATAGAAATAGAAACACTTAATTCCCATCTTCAGACATACTCAACCTGCCATCCTTCCTGATCACTTAAAAATTTATATTTTCCCTAACTACTTACCTAATCTTTATCCCTCTTTTTTGTGTCCCCCGCCTACCTTGACGTCTCTTTCCGGCTTAGGCGACCTACATTACTCGTCCCTCTCTTGGCCGCCCTCATGGCACTTCCATCAGCAACTTCATTACCTGTTTGGCTACACACTATATCTATACACACACACACACACGCACTACTCTATCTCCAATGTGCTTCCATCTTCTTCGCTTCCGGCCTGCACTGGCGTGGTCTCCTCACTGCCTTCCATTCGGCTGAAGGGGGTTTGCCGCAGATCAGCCCTAGACGTGTCCTTCGGATAAGTCTCAAATAGCACGACAAAACCTTCCATTTCCATTAGCGATGTACGTTGCTTGCAATGTCTCCAGATTCTCATGCCATGTCATATAGTTCTATTAAATTTTCTCGTCTTTGTTGAAATTTTGAAGCTCGTCTCTTGTTCTTGTGGCCATCTTTCTCGTATTTTCATTGTGAACTGAAGTTTCTCTTCCGTACAATAGTGTGAGCATTGCCAATGTCTTATAGACGTTTAACATTGTTTCTTTCGTTGTTTTAAACTCTACTAACCTACAACCTAAGAAAATTCTAAATCCACAGTTTACTTGTGAGTAGATTAGTTTTTATTCTGTAAAGTTTGCATAACAAGTGGTTCCACTTTTAAACTTTCACTGGTTTCTGTAATCGCACTCCTCCTGTAGCAAATTAGCTTCGTTTGTAATCTATTAGTTACACTCTTGATCTTTTCTTCTCGCGACCTACGCCTACAAACATCAGGTATCAGCTATATCTTGACAGTTATCTTTGCTTCTTCCCTTACCATGGAAGGTAACTTTGCAAACGTTAGTACCCGAAAAAGTGACGTATCTAGAATTTGGCCTTGGGGGAGTGCGGGGTTGAGTCATACAAAAGATGAACAAGTTAAGACTAATCAATATTATTATCTGTAAGGAGGGTGAGAAACGTGTGATAACGTCCTGAAGTTAGTCCCATTAAAGTAAACGGTAATAATACAATAAAAATACGCGTTATTGAAACCTAGTTTACAAGAAAGTTATTGACTGAATTGACTTTCCTATATTTCATATTTCAAACGTATACCCTAATGATGTGTAATAAACCTGTTTGTATATTTAAAAAAAAGCATTACTACTCTATTAGCGTAGACAGCTGAAAAATCAATAAAACAGGCTAAAAATTAAGGGATTAACAAAATTCGTCAAATTTTTCGATCCTCTGTGGGGGTGATGTGCGCCCCCCCCCCCGGCCCTTACCCTAAAAGTAGCTGTAAGCCGACCTGGTGTATGACAAAGACGCGTTGTCCGTTGTTACACTGTACATAGTTGTTTAGCAAGTGAAGTTCAGTCGACAGTTCTGTAGGATTTTGTACACTGGTAATAATTGAACCATAGACTTCAAAAGAACACAAGTCCACTGGCGAACGTTTTTCAGAAAACATTGTTCTTTCGTTATCTTTTATTCAACCTCATCTGTTGATTTTCTGTTCAGTATAAATGCCTGTAATTAAAATATTCTTAAAGTAGTACGTAGCAACTTTCTTAACAAGACAAACGAACAAATATTTATGATAGGCCCTACTTGAAATTATCGCTTTGTATTTACTAACTGTCTCAAATATTTCGGGTCATCATTTAAAGCGTCTTTAGTGTGTCCACAGATAATCAAAGTGTGAACAATCGACCGATGGCAGTTACTTCATTATTGTTTGACACTGTGCTGGTTTTAGTAGTATTTCACTATTGTAAGCATGATTACACACCCAGTGTTCGGAACACGCACTACAAAGGTGTGAAAAAGTATATTAGACTAACAATGAATGTAAAACAGACCCACATGTTTTTCTAGAAATTTGTTGTATTGGCGTGTTGTGGATTTCTTTTAACACATAGCATTATTTCCTTTGTTGTTTATAATCATTTTGGTGTCGTTTGGTATGTTTTTCATAAGAGTTTCACAGTTTCTCTTGATTTCAGCATGCATGCATGTTTACAATGGTATCCAAATCATTTCTACGAATAGACAAACTAATCTTTCTCAGTCCGGCTTGTGACTACTTTTATATATTGATGACGCGTTTGAAAGCACATGCTTCATCATCAGATATTATTAAAATATCCATCAATAGGTGCGCAAATCATAACGCGTATACAGTTCAAATGATATTGGATTTTTATCTGTTGATGAGCTCCTACGAGGGATATTTTAAGATCTGATGATGAAGCATATGCTTCAAAACGAGTTATCAATATAAAAAAGAAGCCACAAGGTGGATTGAAAAACGTTAGTTTGTCTACTTCTGTTTAAGTCTTCACCCCTGTGGCACATTCGTCTAAGTTCAACAATAAGACAACTTATAAGGTAGTTTTGTAGAGATGGTCTTATCTTGATTTTTTAGCAACTGCCAAAGGTTCTCTATACAATGTGTATGCGAGCTGTTACCTGGACAAGGAAGCACACTGTCATAATTTTCTGCCCAAAATTGTGGCTGATTGGGCTTCGCGGCAGGATGCCTTATCTTGCATGAAACAAAGTGTCCACTGTGGAACCAGTCCTTAAACCGCGGAGAAGTTGGCTTTAAAGAGCTTCTGTACTGGTCCAGCCTCGTAATCCCTTATGCAATGTACAATCTCCTAGTTCCTGTAGAAGAGATGCAGCTCCAAATGATTATTGAGATTGGGTGTTCCACCGTCTGCTTCTTTAATGGGACTAAATTCAGCCACTTTAAAGATAGTAATATTGACTAGTCTTTACTTGTTTTTCCTTTTGTATGAAGCCGATCCGACCCCAGACCTCCCCCCCCCCAGCCAGGTTCTAGATACGTCACTCCCCTATATTATCAATATCTTTTAACGTCATCAGTGCAATTTATTTTTATGAATTATCTGATTGATTTTTAAATTTCAAAAAGACATCACTGATCAATATAAACTTCACCGTTTCGCCTAAAAAAATACGGTAGCTGTGTTAAAGCTAAACTCTTACTGATACGGGAAGAACAATATAACATAACAACGCCTTGCCACTCAGGCGATGGAAAAACAGGTAAATAAAAGTGGTGGAATGCATGTTTGTATCGTCTTTATTCTTTAAGTTTCGGTATTAGTTCAACCTGAGGACGGTTACCGTTTTTTGTGTAGCTGAAACTTTGGTTTTTAAACTCGTTCACGGCTAGCGTCCGTTTGTGTACCATAGGCATCTACCTATATATAAACATATAGCCTACTTAAGCGGTGGCGTATCTAGAATTTGACCTTGTGGGGAGGGGGATCGAGTCGGTCTCGTATAAATGAAAAACTAAAGACTAATCAATATTACTATTATTAAGTTTCCCGAAGATCGTGCGGTAAAACACTGAACGTAAATCAATCCCATTAACGTAAACGGTAACGGTAATGGAATATTTCTGTAGAAACTACTTCTTTCTACTTCTTGCTTCAGCCTTAAACTACTCCTTCCCCTTAAAGTCCTTTATAATTCAGGCACTTATGGAAAAAATTATTTGATATTCTGTTTGAATTGCGGCAGTTATCGTTCGCCATAGAAACAATTCTACACACAGACACACACACACAGACACTTTTCGAAAAATGACTTTTATTCATGTTTTGAGGGTAGTACAATCAGAATCAGCCCTTATCTCGAACACGATTTTTTTCGCCATCACCGTACTTCCATTTCCTTATGGAACATGGAAGTAAAAAAGAGTTACTACTATATTACACAGCTGAAGAAAATAATAAAATAGCCAAAAAATTGAGGGATTCACAAAGTTCCTCGTCAACTTTTCCCGACTTTCTCGTCCGGTCCCGTTCGTCCCCCACCCCACCTCGTAAATACCCCCCTGTGCTTAAGGCATTTAGTATCTGTGTGTAAGTGTGAACCCAGAGCTACTTATTACACGAGTCAGTTGTTCATTATCGATTCGCAGACATTTCAGTAAACTGCGTAATGGATGAGAAAGTTCGTGTAATATGATTACACAGCGTGCTTGTCGAGTTCAGTGGAGCACGATACTGCTAACTGCATTATTTATAATACCGACTAATAGTGTGTGTGTCTGCATGTTCATGGTTCACTGGTGGTGGGTACTACACAGAACCCGGCGGCCGTCATTAATTCCTATTGTTTGTTTGTTTTATGTACGAAAAGGCGTTACCCCGCCTAGGAGCCGGAGAAGTCTGCGCAGCAATCAGATGAGGAACAACTACTACCACGAGGACTACATCGCCGACTACACTAATCCGTTTCTAGAACACGGACGGTTTTTCGTACCCGACGGCGAAGACTACAAACTGGTGTTTATCAGCAGCAGCGACTCGTCGTCCCGAGAGGAACTGCAGTCCGACGACAATTCTTCCACCACGTCTTCCGGCCTGCTGCAGTCGTCGCAGCTGGACGAATGCGATTGGGATTACTTCGAGTCTTCGTGTTCGACGGTGGTGAAGCCCGCCGCGAAAGACTGGTCGTGGGTTAACAACGGGAACAATAATAATACCGGCAGAGCTAAAGAAAACAACGCTGAAAAAGGAGATTTAAAAAATAACGAGAACGGTGGTGGCAAAGGTGAAGGAGAAGGAGGAGGAGAAGAAGGACAGAGACAGCGTCAACAACAACAAACAGAGACAGCAGTCAAGAGTGGGGTGCCCCCACCATCGCGCGTTGTCGTGCCTCATCGGCCGGCCGAGTCGCAGCCGACGGCAGCGCAAGTGAAACTCAGTGAACCGAGCGGTGTGTACCAGTGTGGACCTATCTCGTGCGTGCCCGTGCCCATCCCAGTGCCGATACCCGTACCCTTCCCGATACTAATACCGGTACCGTGGCAGCCGGACCTCACCATACGCATACAGCACTCGTTGGCGCCGGCCTGGTCCAACCTCTTCTCCCAGCAGTTGATAACTGTTACGTCTTCGCGCAGCACGGACGCGCCGCCCAGTGATGGTTCTATAATGACAGAACGGGCGGACGATGTCAACAAAAAAGAAGAAAACGCCGAGTTGTCTTCGTCTTCTTCTTCTTCCAAAGAAGACGCCGCTCTGGTACAGGCGAACGAGCTGCAGTCCGCGGACGAAGTGCCGAAAGCCGTGACCGTCAGTGACAACCGTGAACAAAAAGAACAACAGCAAAGTGATAACATCGACGGTGTGGTTCTTAAAATGTACAAAACATTAGACGACTGTACCGATAACTGCGCTGAAACCGTTAAACAAGAGGAAAAACGTGTCGACTTGGAGAATTACTCGGGCGACTCGGACTCGTCGACGACGTCCGACGACGAAAACGAACACGAGTACGTTGGTAAAATAAAAAGAAGTTCGGGAAGAAGAATTTATCGATTCAACAGAGCGGACAGCGACAGTGAGACGAGCAGTGTTAGCAGCAGTAACAACGAAGACGACGAATCTTCGGGTGAATTCAGTATGGAAGCGTCTCCGCCGTCGTCGGCCGCGTCTTCGGACGAATGCATCGGAGACGGCGGTAGCAAACGTTTCAAGAAGATCTTCGTCGTCAACGATTCCGATTCGGACATCGGCGAGCTTCCGGAATACAACGACGACGACGACGACGCGCTCGCGGACGACGGCAAAGTGACGTTACTAAAACACGTGAAACACGCCGACAACGTGAGACTGTCGTCGATACTGAACGACGCCGACGCCGACGACGACGGTGACGGTGACGGACTGAATGATGAAAACGGTCCGCGTTTCATTGATCTCAAAAGTGTGCTAAATGACGTCAAATGTGGAAAGACTGGTTCTTCGGAAGAGAGTGATATCAACAGTGCGAGCGGTGGTGGTGAGCCGTTCGAAACGGTAGCAGTGAACGACAGCGGTGCGAGTAGTAACCTTGAACCCGTCGTCGGTGTCCAGGAGTCGGTCGTTTGTCAACCCACTGACCCAGTCGGCGATAATAGTTCCTTATTAATACCGGCCGATAGCGATTTACGTAATGAAGACCGCGATGTAATTGGTAAGGCGAAAGAGGAAGAAGAAACGTGCGTTACAGTATCCGGTGAAACGAGCTATGTTGGTAGCAGTGGCGGTGATTTGACAGTGAGTGCGGCGAACAGTCAAGAAAGCGGCAGTAGTAGTGTTGTTGCCGATGTAGTAGGCAGTGACGTTCCGTCATCTGGTGGCTCTGTTCGTGATGTAGAGCGCACTCTGCATGACGAAACCGTAAACACGAACGTTAACGTAGTCGAGTTATCTCTCAGTTCTGAACCGTTATCAGAGCGTGAAGATGATAAGTCACCTGAGCTTTGTGATAACAGTATTATAGGCGATAACGGTGTTAAAAGTGAAGACGTGGTTAATTTAAAAGTCAGTGATGATAGTGTTATTTCAAATAATAATATAGAAGAGAATAGAAATTTTGTTATTAACGAATTTTTAACAAATGAAATCGATTTTTGTAATAAAATGAATAGTGTAAACAGTGACAATAGTTATATTTACACGTCGGTCGAAGACGATATTTGTGATAAAAAAGCCGTAATCGATGTGATAAGTGATGAGGAATTGGGAAAATCGGAGGGCACTCGTGGCAGTAATACTTCGGACGAATTTTCCGGCACCGAAAGCATGGAGTTAGAACAACAAGGTCAGATCCGGTCGACTGGCCCCGTTACTTGTGTAGAAGCAGCGGCGAGCGGCGCAGTCGCGGGAGAAAGCTGCAAAGAGACGGCAGCGGCTCGCTATACCAGCTTAGTAATGATAACGCAGGAACACAACAACAACAACAACACAGACTCGCCAGTCAGCGTGATCACCACGGACACTACCACCGTCGTGCACGCCGCCGCCGCCGACTCCGGTGAAGTGCACGTTGTCACCGGACGGAACACGCTGTCCGCCGTCGTCTGTCTCGAGGACGGTCTGCCCGACGACGACTCCTGGGTCGAGGACTTGGACCGAGATGATTTCGGAACGACGACCGAAGAATCGTCGGACGGCGACGAAGGGTTCCTACACGATCGAGAGGAAGAACTTCGTGGATATCACAGGGCCGCCATCGACTTCACGCTGCACACTATCGTCGAGGAGAGCTGTGAAGAAAGCGAAGTGGAAACTGAAAAAAATCGCCAAACCGAATTGGAGAAATATTTTGTGTACAATATCGGCTTAGGAGACGGTACCAACGACGACCAACGCGAAGTGGACACTATGTCGGAAACCAGTTCTATCTACAGCGAAGGTTTGGAGAGTCTCGGTGGTGGAAACGGAGAACAAGGCGGTGAAGCCGGGGTCGATCCTGCAGAGTTAGCGTCTTCTAGATTGGAAAAATACTTTTTAGCGTTTAACAGGCGTGATTCGGACGGAAGTGTCGGTAGTGACAGTGAAGGTCGCCCTAGTCCGGAACAAAGAAGAAAACGGTTAGTGAGAGCTCGCGGAACAGGAAGACAGCAGTCGTCGTCTTTGGATAACTTGACAGAATCAGAACAACAAGACGAGCTACAAGTGGAGTCCGAAGGTTCTAGCACTGAAACGGATTCGCACGACGAACAGAGCAATTCGTTTGAGAAGAACGACGGTCAATTCGATACGGTTAAACGAACAAAGAAGAAGAAACGGTCGGTCGTAACGGCTCCTCCGTTGGATTTGCTGGAAACGCAAGAGGACGAAACAATTTCCGGAAGTAAAGAAGACCTCGATTCGGATGACGGCAAGAAGACCCCTCAGCCAGAGTTTCTGTTACCCGCCGATTTGGGAAGCAGCCGTAACAAACAGCAAAGCAGAGACAGCGGCTTCATGGGAAGCTGCGACGACCTGCTGAAGGAATCGAGGGATTCGCCCAGCGCTGACACGCACAACGCGAACGAAGAGGAAGTGAAAGAAGCGTCGGTGAAACCTGAAGAGAAAATTTTACCACCGATGTCGACGATGTCTTCAGCGCCTCCGGCCACGGGGTTGACTAGAAAAGACAGTTTCAACAACTGGAGTTCGGACGAAGAGACCAATTTAATGATGTCGAAAATGAGAGCGTTCTTCAAAACGATGGTGGGCACACAACCCAAAGTGTCGAGTCCGAACATGAGGACCAGGAGCAAGCCGCCGCAGCTGGTGTACTTCGAGTCCGAGTTGACGAGACTGATGAAAACCGTTCCAGGTATTCGGGACGAGCAAGTGCGCGAAATAGTGGAGTACCTGAGTAGCGAAGACACGTGGAGCGATTCGTACGATTCGTCCGACTACACTAGTTCAGACCTGGAGGGCGGGAACAAGAAAACGGCTTTACAAGAGGAAATATCTGCCAGCTGTCGCCAGATAATCAGCAATTTCGAAACGCAAGAAGAGCAGCTGGCGGGCGCGGGCGCGGACAGCAACATCAACAAGGATACGGCCTTTGTGTACCAGAGGTTAGTGGCTTCGTTCAGCAAAATCGAAGCACCGAGTTCTGACTCTTCGACGTCGCACAGCTCACCGCCATTGATCGCAAAGGTTATGCAGCACATCGGAAGCCGACTGGTGGCCCTGATGCACGAAGTGTCCGGAGGCGAAGGGGGAAGTCCTAAAGCGTCCAGATACCACAGGCGGTTACAACCGAAGTTGTCGACCACGTCAACGACCGAAGACGAAGAAGATTCGATTGAAGATTACAGTCCGCTGCCGAGATCGAAGTCTCACGATCCGCTGATCGAAGAGAACAGACAGGAAGCGAGCGACAACGAGAGGTTCAGTTGGAGAGGTAGTTTTGAATCGGCTCTGATGGCGTCCGACTCGAGGACGCGACTGGCCTCCGGAGGCGAAGCGTCGGCGTCCGCGTTAGCGTTGGCCGCGAAACGAAGGTCGGCCGGAGACCTGTTGTTCAAGAGTTGTAGTCGCGAACAGTTGGACCGTGTTCGAAGTTGTGGAAGCATCGGTGGAAGTGTGGAAGACAAAATATGGGGCCTGAGGCACCCGAAGAGGAGGCGTAGTAGTGTGCCGGATTCGGGCGGTTCGAACGACGGTGACGACGACAGTGACGAAGATTCCGGCAGATCGACGACGTTGCCGAGAAGTCTGCAGACGTCTTGCGCGGCCACCAACTCGCTGCCCCGTCTGCCGACATCGCCGACGTCGGCCAGTCCCAGTATATACAAGGCTCACAGTGTTCACCAGTTCAACGTGAAGTCGGCTCGGTACCGACCTCCCGGATACAGCACCAGGTCGACTACAGCCGCTGTGCCGCCTCCCAGGAGGGATCCCGCAAGGCGTCGGGCAGCACAGACGCCGTCGCCGTCCAATATCGTATCAGCGCCTCCCAGCGTCGGTAAGTCACTACCGCCACTTATTCACTAACACTACTAACACCAGCTACAGTATACAGGTATTACTAACATTCATATTATCAGTATAGTACTCACAGTCTCTTATAAGTACGTCTAATGTGTATTCATAGTGACTGTAAAAGGTTTTACATCATTTCAAATGCGATGTTATTTATTGTGGTTAAAATAATGCAGGTAACGGACAGAACTTTAGCAACATAAAGAATAAATTCGTACAACTCAAAGTAACAATAAAATTTTACTACTTTACAACACTCGGACGTTTCTCGATGTTCTGTGATTCGAGAACGTTTCGAGTAAAGTTAATAGCCCTGTAATTTGTGCTTTAAATTACAGATATAAATAATAGCAGTTATTGTTCAAATAGACGTGTAAATTGTGGTTAAAATGGATTCTATTTTATTTTAATACGTAGATATAAATTGTGGTTACATAGATGTTATTTATTGTGGTTACAATAATATAGCTAACGAACAGAATTTTAGCAACGTAAAGAATATATTCGTATAGCTCGAAGTAACAACAACAAAGTTACTATTTTACAACACTTGGACGTTTTTCCATCTGTGGTTAAAGTTTCAAGTAAAGCGTTTCTCGATGTTTCGAGTAAAGTTAATAGGCATGTAATTTATGCTTTGAATTGCAGATCCAAATAATCGCAGTTATTGTTCATATAGTCGTATAAATTGTGGTTAAAATAAATGTTATTTTATTTAAATATTTATAAATTGTGGTGAAATAAATGTTATTTATTGTGGTTAAAATAATTCAGGTAACGAACAGAATTTTAGCAACATAAAGAATAAATTCGTACACCAGATAGCAACAACAAAATTTTACTACTTTACAAAACTTGGACGTTTTTCTATGTTCTGTGGTTAAAGTTTCGAGTAAAGCGTTTCTCGATGTTTCGAGTAAAGTTAATAGGCATGTAATTTATATTTTGAATTATCTTCTTCTTCTGATAGTTCCTATACAATTCGGATGTTGGATATCATACAGACTGTTTTAACTTTCTGTACTGCTGCACGGAATAAGTCAGTTGTACGTTCTCGTGCCAAACCAGGCCCTTAGATTTCTCAGCCATGATATTCTCGGTCGGCCAACTCCTCTCTTTCCAAGTACTTTTCCCTGTAGTATGAACTGCAATAAGTAAAATCTCTGTTCATTTCTCATGAGATGTCCCAGATACTGAAGCTTTTTTTTATCTTCACTGTGTTAATAACTTCCCTTTCTTTGTTCATCTTTCTAAGAACTTCAACATTAGTTAGTTATATGTGCTGTCCATGAAATTCCCAGTATTCTACGGTAAAGCCACATTTCGAAAGATTCCAATTTTTTAGCTGTGGGTCCAGTCAGAGTCCAAGATTCTACACCGTAGAAGAGGACCGAGAATACGTAGCTGCGTAAAAGCCTCATCTTTGTGTTTATTGTTAAATCGTGACTTTTGAATAAACTACTCATTCTAGTGTATACATTTCTTGAGAGTGGTTCCATTGTTCATGACTATAGTACCAAGATATGTAAAGTGGTTTACACGTTCAACTAGCCAATGAATTATAATCGGAATAAATATAATTATAATCGATTATCGGATTATAATTGAATATAAATAATCGCAATTATTGTTCAAACAGTCGTATAAATTATCTCCTTTTATACGTGTGTGTCTTGTGCAATGTGATTTGATAAATATATTTAAAAAAATAATACAAGTCACGTAAGAATCGTCAGTGTGACATTATTTATTAAACAGTAGTTGTTTCGTATAATTTGTGCTAGTTGTATTGTAGGTAAAGTTGCTAGCTTTGGCACAATATTATACGCGTATACGTCGTTTACAACATTTTCCTAGATAAAGTCGCTGCGTTAGTCACCCAAGATTATTCGTTACATAATGTAATAATAATAATAATAATAATAAAGTATGTAAATTAAGCCAATATTGAGCTAAAAACAATTTGCGTCCACACGCTTGTGGGTTTGACTTGATTACTCGATTGATTTTTAAATAAGCCCCAACACGTTTCGGACAAGAATGTTGCAAAAACTTGTGGTGCGCATTAACATATAGCGTCGTAAAAATCATAATTTTTTTAATTTGTCTAAAAAATATGATTTTCATGCTATCTTAACACAAGTTGGTATGCATGCTTAGTATAGTCTGATCTTAGAGACAACCACACAAAAAGAACATTTTTTTCAATATTTATTCTCCACAAATGTTCATATATTGTTATAAAAAATTTAATACATTATCATGAACAATGTACCTTTCCTCATTAATTTTGTCGGTATATTACTAGGAATTATTTATTTATTTATTTTTGCAGACAAGAATAATAGTAACAAACTGAATCAATCGGATATTTGATCGCATGTTATATATTATAAAATTGACGATTTTAATTAATGAAATAATATTTTTAAATATATCTGATTAATATTGTGTATTATCAAACTATATTACTTCTGAAAATTGTTGATATTATTTTAATTATCCTGACGTACGTTTCGGTGATAGATTCAGTATCTTCAGAGGTTATTCTAAATGAATTAACAATAATTCATTTCTACAACTTGCAGAATTTTCTATTGTGGTGTATTCATTGTTCATAACCTAAAGGTACCATACATATGATGTGCAATAAAGTTTTAATTACTCACATTCTTAAATTCGATCGATTTCGGTCATAGGCCATCCATCGTCAGGTCATATACACTGTGCACTTGCGGTCACAATATCGTAAAACAGCCATTATTTACAAAAACGAATTCGTAGACATTGATTAATGATTTCATGTTGAACAATGGGTTTCATGTTCATTAATCAATGTCTACGAATTCGTTTTTTGTAAATAGTGACTGTTTTACAATATAGTGACCGCGAGTACACTGTGTATATACGCCCTAACGATGATCTATGACCGAAATCGAACGAATGTGAGTAGTTACAACTTTATTAAAACCATATGTATGGTACCTTTAAACTATGAACAGTGAATATACTACAATAGAAAATAGAGATTACAGGGTCCATTAGTAAACAATAACTGTGTATATAAATACATCATATTATCATTAGTAACTTGCAGAAGTAATATAATTTCATAATATGTAATATTAATCAAGAATACTGCAAGAAACTCCTGGAATTACTTGTAAAGAAATAATTAAATATTTCTGTCTGTTATAATTTTTTTTTAATATGTAACTTAAAGAGAAATCTTAAATCGTTTGATGTAAAAAAACGTCGATTAACTTAATACATTAACGTGAAACTATCGTATTGGGAAATATGTAACGAGTAAAACCGGACTTCATGACTACTGCGTCTCTGATCGGTGCAGTACCGTGACGAGTCTTGGGTAGACTACATGTTAAAAGAGGACCACTGGCTTCTTTTTCATTAATAATACACAGGCCTGCCACATCCTTTTATACTGTAAAAAAAATATTGAATCAGTTTGTCTATTTAATTTTTATAGACCTACTTTATGTTAGGCATTAAATCGGCTTATGCGTTATTCAGGAAAAGTACCTTTAAGTGTTAATAAATTATTCTGATTTATTAAATCGTTCGTTGACATACACTGGCGTTAACGAATACTTTGTATGGTAATAATTCCTTTTTTGAGAAGAGGTTATCAAAGAAACCTGTTAAGCTTAAGTAGGTGTAGCGTGTGGCTAGTTAAGGGCACTCGTAAACTGCAAATCGGCCAAAAAATCTATTTTTTATGTCTATTGCAAACGAGTCTGTGAACCATTTGCTTTGGAATAGAGTGCCAAAAAACATATTTGTTGGACTGCATATTTTGGTAGATGAATTGATGAAAAAGGTTAGACAGTCAACTAAAAATTTTAAGAGAAATCTAGAGGACCAAATGGACATTCCTGAAGACTCCGAGTATATAACTGGAATTTCTTAAATCAGCTAAAACAATAAAAATCTGTTTAAAAACATTAAATGCGTTTTTTTAATCTATTTTTTTTTTAGATAAATGACCCATTATTTCAAGTGAACTATGAAGCTGAATTTTTTGTTGGTATTGGGTTAATGGAGATATATACTGCACTACTAGAACTATACATTTGTTGGTATTGGGTTAATGGAGATATAACTGCACTACTAGAACTATACATTTGTTGGTATTGGGTTAATGGAGATATATACTGCACTACTAGAACTATACATTTGTTGGTATTGGGTTAATGGAGATATATACTGCACTACTAGAGCTATACATTTGTTGGTATTGGGTTACTGGAGATATAACTGCACTACTAGAACTATACATTTGTTGGTATTGGGTTAATGGAGATATAACTGCACTACTAGAACTATACATTTGTTGGTATTGGGTTAATGGAGATATATACTGCACTACTAGAACTATACATTTTCACTGAAAAATAAAAACGTAAACATATAATAAGTATGCTTTTGTACATAAATTTTTAGAGCAAAACACAAAAAATTATTAAAAATCAGGAAATTGAGATATCTTTATAATTGTAGTAGCGTTTGTGCAATACGCTTCCCTGCGTGATAAAATTTCAGACTTCTATCTTTCACAGGTTCTGAGATAATGGGTCTCAAAATTGATGAATTTAACATGGTAAGCTTAGCCGGTTACGAGTGCCCTTAACGCAAATTTCCAACTTTTAGAATAATTGCTATCCATAACAGTGCTATATTGTAATGACCTTCCGATGCAGGTGTTTTGTTTGCGGTCGAATAGAATTTTAGACAGTTTATAATATTCACGGAGGGACGATAAAGCGAAACTGGTAACGTGTCACAGTTCTTCAGACAGTAATTACAGTTAGGTTGGGATAACTTTGTAGTAATTAAGCACTAGTGATACATCCTTAAATTCGTAGTGACCGCCAATCAATGAAATTTTCAGTGAAGGGTTTGTGAGGATAGGTCAAAAGTGTAACACAAATTTTTACTTATTTGTGTCGGCGTTTCGACAATGTTTATTGTCATCATCAGGACCTGTGTATGAATACAAAAGAAATGTCAAACACAACAGAACAATTATTTGAGTGAACGTGTTTGTGTATATGAGTGTGTGCGCGCGCGCGCGCGAGTGTGTGTATCATTGTGTATGTGAAGGAGTTGAGATAGTGTGTTTACATCTCCAAATGTTTTCTTCAATACAACGAGAAAATTATAATACCACAGAACTTAATTTATACACTATTACAATTTAAATTACTGTAATGTAATGGTATTTTGTTAATTAATTATAAAACCAATAATCAACAATTATATATTAGAATTGGTACAGAAAACGTTTATACATTTACCTGTCAATATATAGCATAGTAAATTGATGTTGAGAATAGCATAGCACTCACATATATGTTGACTGATATATGTATAAACGTTTTCTGTACCAATCTGATATCTAATTGTTGTTTATTCCTTTTATAATTAATTTAAAAAATACCATTACATTATAGTAATTTAAATTATAATAGTGTATAAATTAAGTTCTGTGGTGTTATAATTTTCTCGTCCTCTTAGAGAAAACATTTGAAGATGTAAAACAAACTATGTTAACTCCTTCACATATACAATGATCGCACGCACACGCGTGTGCGCACACACACATACACAAACACGTTCGCCCAAATAATTGTTCTGATGTGTTTGACATTTCTTTTGTATTCATACACGGGTCCTGATGATGACAATAAATACTGTCGAAACATCGACACAAATAATTTAAATTTGTGTTATTTTTTGACCGATCTTCACAAACCCTTCACCGGAAAAATTCATTGATTGATGGTCACTACGAATTTAAGGTTTCAAATAAATATTGATTTATCTTGCCGTGTATAGATACGTCTGATTGTTGTTTATGGTCGCGTATTATTATTATTACAATAAGGATATTATTAGAAAAATACCATCATTCATTTATTACTCGTTTAATTACTGTATGTGAGCGCAGCGTTGACTCAGTGAAATCACGAGTACGTAGTTAATTAGACACGAACAATACTCCATTGTTAGCTGCGTGCTTACTGCTTACTGGTATTATTTTATGTCTAATTAATTTGTCTAAATATGGGGCGGACCGGGTTGCGTAAGTGGCAGCGCGGCGATTGTTTAGCATTGTTGTGTAGCGTACTGCACTCGTCTTACGACGAAACAGAGTTTCTCTTTAAAACGCAACCCTTGATGAAGCGGTAAATGATGAACATGAATAACTTCATTTAACCTGGTTCGTTCTACCGCAATATTGTTAAGTACCGTAGGCTACTCGAGATAGAGAAATAGGCCTGTGTCACGCGTGGCCTACACTCGTACAGCCTTGTTGCACATTGCAAGGCATAAAACTTTTCTCTGTCGAAAAATAAAGATACAACATTCGGATTCATTAATTTAAAAAATCGGTATGCAGAATCATACATTTATGCAGAAGATGTATATTTAAAATCATTTACTTGAATTCGGTTCGAGAATTTCTCCAAAAAAAAAATCCCCCACCTTGTAAATAGAGTTTTATGTTTGACAAATTGAAGTGAAATATTTCCGTAGAAACTACTTCTTTGTAGCCGATAACGTAGTAGTACAAATATAAATAATGAAACTTTGGAAACGTAAACATTACATAATCGAGATATGCTTGCCTATCAGGAACGATACATTTTCACTCATACATGATTTAAATTAAAATGATAAAATTATAATTTTATTGCCTGGCAACAAAATTATTTTATTTTTAACAGTTACCATTGTTTGAAAAAGTTTAAATGAATTTTCAAGTAGGCCTACTTCACTCTTGTTAAAACGTAAAACGTTGCAGGTAAACTACCCCTTCCCCTTAACGGATCTTCACCGAAATCAATAAGCCTTGAGTCCTCTACAACTCAGGCAGGTATGCAAAAAATTAGCCTATTTGATTCCGTTTGAATTTGCGGCAGTTATCGTTTGTCATAGAAAACATTCTACACACAGACACTTTTACAAAAATGACTTCTCTTCATGTTTTGAGAGTAGTACAGTCAGAATGAGCCCTTATCTCAAACACAAATTTTTTCGCCATCACCATACTTCCATTTCCTTACGGAACATGGAAGTAAAATGTATTCATAATCCTGAAATTTTTAGCAGAGTTCTGCTGTACACGTATCTTATATTTTTATGTTCTAACTTGTTTATATTTTTTTGCGTTTTTTTTTCATCCGCATTTTTTTTGTATACATATATATTTTCCTCCTTTCTTTTTGAACTTTTTAACAGCGTACCGTTTAAGTATTGTTCGTTGTTTTTACGTCTTTGTAGCTTTTGTCAGTATACGAATCTCGTTTTTACGGTTTTACAAACACTTTTCTTGTTTTGTTTTTATCCAAGCAAATGTGTGTCTGTTCCGAAATCGCATTTCTCGGCCTTCAATTTCACTTCGCGAGCAAATTAACCAGGAAAGTTTGGAAGGCGTAACTTATCATTTCAAATCTGGATGTCTTTTACTTCCCAGTTATGTTCTCTACACCTGCTCAACATGACGTAAAATACGAATTTTGTCATGTAGACGCCTGACAACAAAGTGGTGTCATTTTTCTTTAGTGTGCGTAAGCTTACACGGCCGGGGTTAATTTGGTTAAAATTACTTCCCGGGCTATTTGGCCGTGGGCCAAAGTTGACTTAAAAGCAGACGTTTCGGCAGTGCCATCGACTGCCATCTTCAGTGAAATCGAGTAACGCTAAAGTAAGGTGGTATACGTCTGCTTTTAAGTCAACTTTGGCCCACGGCTAAACAGCCCGAGAAGTAATTTTAACCAAATTTTCCTTTTTGTTTACGCTATTTAACATCCACAGTGTCATTGTTGTCCAGAAAAATATATTTTCCCACAGAAAACACCTGTAGCCCTCAATTCTTAACGGATTCGAACAAACATTTCTAATAATTCAAATAAAGTTTTGAAAAACATCGCGAGGCAGATTTTCTATTTCAGATTCGTAGTTTCTCACGGCAATACACGAGTAGGCTACATACCATTCCAATCTGTGTGTAATTCCAAATTTAAACTTCTTTTAGAAGTTTAAAAAATATTGAAGTGTTTTTCCAATATTGTAAATTTGCACTTAAAAATTGTTTATTCTAATTTCAAATCCTCAATCCTTTCTAACTAATCTCAGATTCGTTTAACAAATTTTTGTAAACATTCTGTTGGCTCTAACATTTAGAAACTAGTTTATAATTTTTTTAGAACTTTTTATGACATAGTGAACAATTTTCTAGGTCGAAATTCGAAAATTCCTAAGAATTTTAAAAAACTTTTTTGAATATATATGTTTTTTAATGTTTGTAAATATCCGTTAAGAATTGAGGATTTTAGGGAACTGTGATCAAAAAAATGTTTTTTCTGGACCATTGTGCGTCACGTTATGGGAGAGCGTAAGAATGTCAAAACTGATGGTGGTTTTAAACCACGAAATTCGGTCTGCGATGTTTTTCAAACAAAACTGGAGGTTTTCAGTCTTAGTTATGGTCTAACCCCATAAAGGTTCTATTCCTTTCTTGTTCGTAATATACAATATATAACTGTCACCCGCTTTTGCTGCTAGTTCATCTAATAATCAGTCTTTCTACAGGCGATTTGTATACGCACAAAATATACTGTAATCTTGGAGTTTCACGTTATTTATGTTCCGAAACGTTTTTGCATTTAAGAATTCCTAAGACTTTTACGGTCGGTGTCGATTGATATTACTTTCTGCCTGAGTAATTCACGCAGTACTGAGGTACAGATTGGCCTCCGATGGTGCGGCCGAAACGTCAGTAAACAACGTTAGCAGTAGACCACGGCCTAATGGCCCGGCAGACAGTAATATCAACAATGTCTTTTTTGCATTGTTTATTCAAAACGAAACGCTCGTCAGGAATTTTTTACTGTTTATTACGCTTAAAGTACATTTAACACAACTAACAAGCAAAAGATATCACCTGAACTTTGTAATCTCTTAAAGTGGCTGACAAACCCAATTTTATCAAGACGTACAGGGAAATGAGACATTTCAGTGCTATTCATTGCTTAATCAGCAAGTGTACTGCTCACCTCACGAGTCACAGTCATGACGAATTCTCAAGGTTTTATTCATTCATTGTTTAGTACACCCTGATAACTGGACTCTACACTAAAATACCGCGACCAGTGAAAAACGGGTAAGTTGTAGCGGGGCTGACCAGGATTTCTTTGGAAACGCGAGCGTTACTATTGCCGTAATAATAATTAGTTTTCCCACAAGTAAAAATTACTTTGTTTAGCACATGTTTCACAGACTGTCAGAAACCGATTAACAACGAATAAAAATCGATATTTGATTTGTAAGGTTAACGAGAGTCAGCTTTTCGTAGGTTGTATTTAAAATGTGAGCGCTGTACGCTTTTACTAATTTGAAGTAATTGTAATAACATTAATTTTTTTTTTAAATCATCTTGTTTTTATTAGAATTTTTTACTTTCATGTTCCATAAGGAAATAGAAGTATGGTGATGGCGAAAAAATCGTGTTCGAGATAAGGGGTGATTCTGATTGTACTGCCCTCAAAACATGCAGACCAGTCATTTTCCGAAAAGTGTTTGTGTGTAGAATTTTTCTATGGCGAACGATAACTCCGCAAATTCAAACAGAATCAAATAATTTTTTGCATATGTGCCTGAGTTGTAGAGGACTCAAGGCCTATTGATTTTGGTAAAGATCAGTTAAGGGGAAGGGGTAGTTTACCTGCAACGTTTTATGTTTTAACAAGAGTAAAGTACTTAATTTTGATAAAGTATTCTGAAAAGAAGGTTATAATAATCCACTGTAGAAAGGTAGATGAAATATCTATAAATGAAAAGGGTAGTTGAAGGGAAGGGGGAATTTTCCATAAATGAAAATGATAGTTGAGGGGGAGGGGATAATATTTTATATGTGTACTACGTTATCGGCAACAAAGAAGTAGTTTGTTAAAATTCCTTCCCGGGCTGGTTGGCCGTAGTCCATGTTTTCTGTAAAACCTGGACAGACAGTGCCACCGACTGCCATCATCAGTGAAAATCGAGTGCTCTAACGTGACGTGAACCACAATGAATCGAGTGACCACAATACTGTGGTTAAGGCTGAAGAAAGAAGTAGTTTCTATGGAAATATTTCATTTCGAAAATTATTTTAAATATAAATCTTAGAACATAGAAGTCATGTATGGTTCTCCAAACCGATATTTTAATTGTTTCGTTATGTTTATAGGCGTATGTGTAGCGTCACATTACGTGATAGAGAACGAAACAAATACACACGCGCGTGGTGAGAGAGAGAGAGAGAGAGAGAGAGAGAGAGAGAGAGAGAGAGAGAGGGGGGGGGAGAGAATAAATGTCGTAAGGCCACAAAATACAAAATAAAATAAACCTAAATTCGCCAAACAAATACACAATAGGTCTACACCCGAAAGTAAAATTGGTGATGATAATAAGGCTATTTCAAATATAAAATTTTACTTATTATAACGTAAAACACTAAAATAATTAAGCAATTTGAAATGTGTTATAACACGTACTGTCTAGTTTATGATAAAATAAAACATATAATTAAATCTAAAATTCTTAATAGAATTGGGATATTTAGAACAGAATGCAATATATGTTTTACGGAGGACGAGAAGGTATATAATAGGTTCAGTCAACACAAGTACGCTTGATCGAAGTCTCATATCTGTAAATCTGATTAGCGTCACACTCGTTAAATAACTGATATCAGTTTCCAGTGAACTGTTAAATTATTGCAACTACCATAAGAGTTGATATAAAACTAATTTGAACTTTACAAACGGTCACAAAACGGATATATGGGAACATTTATATACTGTGTATACATACATACGTAAACTTAATGGCAATAACCCACAAAGAATTAAAAAAGTCTTGTTAATAAAAATCAAACAAGATGATTTACAGTTTTAATCCTTGTAATATGCTGAAATGAAAAATAACTGAAATGTAAAATATGACGTCTAAACTAATCGATTATTCAATAATACAGCCACATTCTCTGATCGTGCAGATTTAAGTCTGTGAAACGTGCTTTACACAAAAGATTTTATACTCGTAGAACAAATTAATTATCTGTGTGATGATTATGATGTAAGTATAAGAGGGTGGGTAGCTCACTTGGTACGGTATTCGGTGTTGTCTGTTGGGGCAGAGATAAGCGGACCTCAGTGAGTAACAACGCGGCATCTGCACTTAAGCAGCTCGTGACTTGGGCGGAGGCGTGGTGTGAAGAGGGCACGATGATATGAGGAGGCGAAGAAGATGACAATAACTTATTGCTTACAATTTAACAAAAACACACATCCAGTACATAGATTGGACCCTTCTTCGTCGATGTATACCCCTCCTATCGAATTATAGTACAGTACTCTGAGGTTTACCAAACATATTCCAGTTTAGAAAAAGTCATCGATATTGGTGAAGAGAAAACTGTATAAGAAACCCCACTGTGTAAATATGATGGTCTTTGGTTGTTAAAAAATAAATAAAAATACAGTTATTCGATTTATGTTTGCATAGATTTCCTCTCATTAAAATCTAATCTTTATGCTTAAGTCGGCAACATCTACACAAAGAAAACAGTGTAAGACAGGAAAATATTGTTTCTCAAATTGACAAAATCGATAAAAAACAACAATTTAAAATTCGTCGGTTTATTTTAAATATTTATTGTTGCTCATTGATGAACCTTTAACTATTTTTTATTAATTGTCTTTCACTTTACTTGGTGATCAACGGCCTCCGAAAAGACGCTGAGTAGTATGGTCACACATTTTACAGAATATCCCTCAACCTTGAAGAAAAGAAGAACCACTGTTGTGAAGATAATCGATTCATTTTCTAAAGCTACTGAAAAATTTGAAGGTTCTGAGAAACTTACGAACTTAACTTCCATCAAAAAATTGCACTTAAAAACCATCGCTGAAAAAGTCATATAAATATTGTTCAGAAAACAAATTGTAAATATTGTGTGAATGACTCTTAGCATTGTATATCAAACTATTAATATAAAACCAAAAAAGAGATAAAATTAAAAATCGAAAAAAGGTTTCCGGGAACTCTTGACAAATTGCGTTTCCATGGTGTTCTCTAGAAACGGTACACTGCAGCTAAATATCTCCCTAGAATAATAAAATAATAAATAATTCAAATAAGAATCTACCACTCATCTTTCTCAAGTATTTATTCTTATAGCCTTCACCTTAATAAAATGTTAACTATTATAATTTAAACTGGTAATACAGGTTTTCATATTAGAATATCGCAGATAATGAAACACGCACAGCTAGAATAGAATACACAACATTATATACACATTTGTGGAAAAAATAAGAATCCCCCTTATTCGGCCAGTAGGATTCGAACTTTCTCTATGCATTAATTAAATAACACTGGAAGAATGAAGTTGACAAAATACTTGTTTATTTGGTATATCCCTGTGTCGTGTGTGCGTGCATGTGGGTGTGATCGCGCGCGCGCTGTATCATCTCGTTGATAAAACCCATGTACTTTCCGAGCGTGTGTTCGAACCCCCACACGTACACCGTAGTCGATATTTGCCTAGTGTGCCGACATGTGCAGTTTGTTATCGGTTCGCCGGAGCCGTACAAGCAGTAGTGTTAATCACATTATGTTAAGTCAGTAGCGTTTACATAAACAGTTAGGGACTTAACACATTACAACAGTGCGAGTAGACGCCGCCAGCTGTTATGCGTCCATAGACAAACGGACAATAATATAATCTGCGCATACATCGGTGTGTAGCCATTAACAAAGGTGTGTGCTATTAGTTAACACGACTAATACCGGCAATTATCTACCGCATAAACGAATTCAATTACAGTATTCGCAAATTCGTATTTTTTTTTATTTAAAAAAAAGATTACAATTTAATTGTGAATTAACGTTGACTGAATACAAAAACCTTGTACAGTGGTGTAGACAAATACCAGTAGTTATTTGGTGTATCAGTTTTAATGTTTTAGTAATTCGGTTGAAGTTTAGGTATAGGCTAACACACGTGCAATGGCGTATCTAGAATTTAGGTTGGGGGGGGAGGTGTCCGGGTTCGGGTCGGCTTCATACAAAAGAAAAAACAAATTAAAAGACTAATCAACATTACTATTTTTAGTGACGTAGCTGAAGTCAGCCCCATTAAAGTAAACGGTAATAACACAATAAAAATACGCGTACTCGAAACACTGTTTACGAGATACTTATTCAGTGAATTGTTTTTTCTGTGTTTCATATTTCAAACGTATACGCAAATGCTGTGTTATAAACCTGTTTGTACATTAAAAAAACGTTAATACTATATTAGCAAACACAGCTGAAAAATTAATAAAACAACCGAAAAGTTATGAGATAAAAAAAAAATTCGTCAACTTTATTGACGCCGTGCGGGGTGGGTTTGGACCCGTTCGTCCTCCCCTGTAAATACGCCCCCGAATCGAATACAAAAACGGTGTAAAAATAGTGTCTACAAATACCAGTAGTTATTTGGAGTATCGGTTTTAATGTTTCAGTTATTTGGTAGAAATTTAGGTAGCCTTTAGGTAGCCCTATAGGCTAAATCTTCTGTTGTCGTATTGTTTATAACCTAAAGAACCATACATATGATTTATAATAAAGTTTTAATTACTCACATTCTTAATTTCGATGGATTTCGGTCATAGACCATCGTCAGGACATTTCCACTGCACTTGCGGTCACAATATTGTAAAACAGTTACCATTTACAAAAAACGAATTCGTAAACACGGAACAAATCTTGATCGTGAAACGTACGTTTGTGTCCAAAGTTTCTCGAGAATTGATTTTGTTGCGGAGTGTTTATGTTTACACTCAGGTCTATATTATATTATATCAGCTGATTACTGTACAGTATGTTGAGTTTCACTTTCCCGCAATATGTCAAATTTTCGAAATCCGTCATGATGTTCAATAGATTATCGTGGGCCTTTTTAAATATTTACTTTTTTGTAAGTAAAAACTGTTTTACAATAGTGTGACCGCGAGTGCACAGTGTATACGTCCTGACGATGGCCTATGACCGAAATCGATCGAAATTAAGAATGTGAGCAATTAAAACTTTATTGCAAATCATATGTATGGTACATTTAGGTTATGAACAATGAATACACTACACTAGAAGATTGAGATTACAGGTACCATTAGTAAGCAATAAGTGTGTGTGTATATCACATTATCATTAAGTATAGGCTAACTCACGGGTGCATTTCTGTCTTAATATTATGTTGTCTGTCGATATGTCATATGTTGTCTTCATGACGTCATTGTCGTTCATTGGTCACTGTTAGCTAATAAAAAAACCCGGCAAGATGTGAACGGTTAAAACAGTTACTGAAGTAGGAGTAACCGAAAAGTCAGGCTAGAGAAGACAGGTCCGACAACGAATCGTGGAAACGCGTAGACAATCAAAACAAACGCCAACAGTATAAATAGTGTTATTGTGTTGAAACAGTTTTCCTTGTTTATTTCGTAATTTTGTTGCCGCTTACAAGCGGATAAATACTGTTCTTTTCTTCCTTAATTTAGTATTTATGAAAAACCTCACTTTCCATTTTTTGCTTCCGTGTTTTGGAACAGTTGTTTAAAAACTGAGTATTATTTTGTGTACACCTAACTAAGACGAAAAACTGATAGGATAAAGTAAGGTTATTTGGAGGTATAAGTAATTTGGTGATCATTTTTACTCCACTGTAGTCAAACCAAAATGCCTGACTCCGCCTCCAACAACGTCAATAAGGAATAACATTTATAAAAATAGCTCGGAGAATTTTTGAAGTGCTATACGATTATTGAAAAATTGACCGTTGCATGGCGAGCGGCGGTCATACATTTTTGTATGGAGGAAAGACGATAAATTTTCACATTCGATTATGATAACTATTCAACAGAACCAAGCTACACATTTCCATTAGCGACAGCGGCGATTCTCTTGGACTGAGTCGTATTCCTGTTGTCAGTAAAATTGCTACTGTACAACCTAGCTGGAATCCGAACTCACTGACGTTATCGTCCACGTGGGAAAACTGTAAGGGTGGCCAGAATTTCTTTTTTTACGAAATTCTGGAACACCCGATTTTTCAATAAGAATTTGAATTTCGTTACGTGGACTGTGATAGAATATAATTGACTTATCTCCGGGCTATTAGTCCGTGGTCCGCAAGACCGTGTCAGTTACCGGATCGTTCTCACACTGCAAACGGCCTCCAGAGGAGAGGCGGCAAGGCAACGTCTTTTCGTAGCGGCCGGAGCGGACCACGGACTAATAGCCCGGAGATAAGTCAATTAAGTTCTAACACTAAATAAATTTAGAAACATTTTTGGTACGATTCATAGAAATCTTAGAAATAAAACAAGACACAGCACAAGGATAAGATAATTGCAATACCCACGTTAATTTATGCGAGTGAGGCGTGGGCCATGATAAAAAAGGAATGCGGCAAAGTTCAGAGTGCTGAAATGCAGTTTATAGGCCTACTTTAAATTATACATTGCAAGATGGAATAAGGAATGAGGATATCAGAGCGTAACTCGAAGTAAAGGACATAAATTATTTCAATTTACAGAAGGCGATGGTGGGATCATCTACAAAGAATGGCAGAGGATCGATTGCCGAAAACGGCACTGAACTATAAAGCCATCGGTAGAAGAGACGTGGGTCGTCCGAGGATGAGATGGGTGCCGGAACTGGTTTATAAGAGGAGAAGAGAAGATATGCTAACACAGTTGGCGCCGCCCGTGAAAGTCTTGTACCGATTCGTTACGTGGACTTTATATGTGCAATTTTACAGTAGACATTGGAAAGTTCCGCGGTATTTCTCTGCAGTTTTACTTTGATTTATCGAGGTTTTCTTTAATCGCTAATTTGAATATTGTACGTTGTTGAATCGGCGCGTTAATTAAATTATTCTGCTACTTACCGTTAATTGTCTGGACGTGTGTACGGGTAATTATAGTTAACAACGCAGAGCAGCAGTTCCAGTCCAGTTGTTCGAGTCCGTGTAACAAATTGAAAATTGTTTCTGTTACACTTACCTATTTAATATTTATTTACACGGCACGGCGTTGACGAGCAAATACAATCACGTACGTATTGATCGGCGGAACGCTAATTGTCCAGACCGCCACGTTTGATCTTCCGACACGACACGACACTGAACTAACATAATCAGAGCTTTCCATGTTCCGTAAGGAAATGGAAGTATGGCGATCGCGAAAAAATTCGTGTTCCAGATAAGGACTGATTCTGATTGTACTACCCTCAAAACATGAAGAAAAATCATTTTCCGAAAAGTTTCTGTGTGTAGAATTTTTTCTATGGCGAACGATAACTGCCGCAAATTCAAACAGAATCAGATAATTGTTTGCATATGTGCCTGAGTCGTAGAGGACTCGAGGCCTATTGATTTTGGTGAAGATCGGTTAAGGGGAAAGAGGTAGTTTACCTGCAACGTTTTACGTTAAAACAAGAGTAAAGTATTTAATTTTGATAAAGAAAGTATCCTGAAAAAAAGGTCATAATAATCCACTGTAGAAAGGTAGACGAAATATCTATAAATGAAAAGGGTAGTTGAAGAGAGAGGGGATAATTATTTTATACGTGTACTACGTTATCGGCTACAAAGAAGTAGTTTGTTGTTAAAATTCCTTCCCGGGCTGTTTGGCCGTGGTCCAATGTTTTCTGCAAAACCAGACGTTTTGGCAGTGCCATCGACTGCCATCATCAGTGAAATTCGAGTGCGCTAACGTGAGGTGGTGTACGTTAGTGACCACATTACTGTGGTTAAGGCTGAAGAAAGAAGTAGTTACTATGGAAATATTTCATTTCGAAAATGATTTTAAATATAAATCTTAGAACATAGAAGTCATGTATGGTTCTCCATACCGATATTTTTTTAACTTAACGCGGTTTTTTTAGAGATCTCGGTGTAAACTTATCATTATCAGGGACGTATTTACGGGGGGGGGGTGGACGAACGGAACCAGACCCCCCAGAGGATCGAAAAAGTTGACGAATTTTGTTCATCATCATTATTTGCAAGGATTAAACCAAGGATGGTTTGTTCCGGTCTCAAACAGTCAAAGAGTCTAGTGCTGGTCACTCCAGCGCTTCCTCGGACGTCCCACACCTCTCCGTCCCTTCGGCTTATAGTTCCACAGTTGTTGGGGTCGCGGCAGTCATCCATTCGGCAAAGATGTTCCCACCAAAGAATTTTGTTAATCTCTTAATTTTTAAGCTGTGTTATTATGTTTTCATTTTGTGTTTTCAGTTAGTAATTCTTTTTTAAATATACAAACATGTTTATTACACAGCATTTTCGTATATTTTTGAAATATGAAATATAGGAAAATCAGTTCAGTCAGTAAGAAGTATCTTCTAAGCAATGATTAAGTAACGCGTAATTTTATTGTGTTATTACCGTTTACTTTAATGGGATTGATTTAGGATACCATCACACGTTTTTCAGGCACTTGATTAATCTTAACTCGTTTTTTTCTCTTGTAAGAAGCTGACTCGACCAGGCCCGATACCCACCCCCCCAAGGCCAAATTCTGTATACGCCACTGGTCACTATGATATCAACTGGATGGCCGTTTGGTTTGTGATTGCTTACATTTACTATCTAATCGCTTATGTATACAGGTGTATCACGAAGTAAAATAAATCCTTACACGTGTGCGAAAATTATGTGGAAACGCTTTGTTTTAAGTTACGGCATGTAAAAGATTTAACCCAAGTAAAAAAAATGAACTTTGGATTAAAAGTTAGCAAACATGTACCAATTTTGTAACAAATTGATGATTTCAAAGTTTGGCATAGCTGGGAATTAAGGCGGTTTCAAAACCTAGAATATATAATTTCTAAGACTCAACATTATACATAAACATCTGGGTCTTTTA
Source organism: Magicicada septendecula (assembly GCA_034769895.1). Classification (NCBI taxonomy): domain Eukaryota; kingdom Metazoa; phylum Arthropoda; class Insecta; order Hemiptera; family Cicadidae; genus Magicicada; species Magicicada septendecula. Next base: position 403,839,317 of record CM068375.1, on the reverse strand, counting down.
AAGATGTTGTAAGTGTATATGACTTTTTCTATTAGTAATTTTATACAAGCCACTATATTGTATTTGGTATTGACGAGCGCTTTCGGCAGTCAATGAACCTGGTAAATGACCTGAAGATGGCTTGACTGCCGAAAGCGCTCGTCAATACCAAATACAATATAGTGGTATGTATAAAATTACTAGTAGAAATATTTGAGACCACTAACACTCCAAAATAACAATAAAGTATATGACTTTGTCGACACATTTGTTGAATAGTGGTTTCGGGCTAAGGAGAATATACGGACCAATCCAAGTCAACGGAATATGGAGAATGCGTCAAAATGAGGAATTATACAAGCTGTATAAAGACAATGATCTGGCCACCACCATCCGACTGCATAGATTGCAATGGGCAGGACACATCATTAGAATGGAAGGCAACCGAATACTTAGGAAGGTACTATTTAGTCAAATCGAATGTAGAAGGCCTGTCGAAGAACTAAGCATTGGTGGATTAACACAGTGGCAAGGGATGCTGATACTTTACTTAAAATAAAACGATGGACATCGATCGCCAAGGACAAGGAAAAATGGAGGCAGATGATTATTGAGGCTAAGGTTCGACTCCGAACTGTGACGCCATAGAAGAAGAAGAAGAAGAAGAAGGTTTCGGGCCGCCTTTCATTAGTTTTCTTGTATTGATGATTTCCAATTCTGGCGTAGCTGGGAATTCAGAGAAGGCGGTTTAGAAACCTACAATATAATAATTTGCAAGAAAAAAAAAGAAAACCCTCTTATTCTTAAAGTTTCGTACATTATTCGTATCGTTTTTATATCTTTTTTTTTTTAATAAAAAGTAAATTTTTCCAGTTTGGAAAACCCTTTTTTTTGGTAAAGTAGGTATATGTACTACACGAAAATTTAGTTTTTCTGTTTAGTAGAAAAAGATTTATGAGTTCTTTCTTTTTTAATAATTTTTACAATGACTCAGCGTTAAGTATAAACATGTGGGTCTTTTAAAGATGTTTTAAAGTATCGTGGGGTTATTGGCAAAGTTACACAAGTTCACTTAGGTGAATTTACGGAAAACTGAAATGAAAGGTTTTCAAGTGCAACTATAAATCATACATTTTTAAAACTGATTTCAAGGTTAATTTTTTTAATTAATAGAGTTTTTACTGATAAAACAGGTTTAGAAAAATGAAAATAAAAATATAAATTAATAAAAACTATGAAATGTTTTTGCAACACCATTGGACTTGGGTAGTTTTATTACTAACACCACGGTATGACTGTGTTGATAGATTTGTTGAATGTTGACAAAAGCCTTACATGATTTTCTTCTATTTTAGAATTTAAAGTAATCAGTTTTTGTCACAAAATTTGTATACTGAAAAACTTTGAAACCCAAGTTACGCTTTTGGTTTAATATTTTGGTTAATTTTTTGTTTAGGGCCGTGACTTAAAACGAAGCGATTAGGACCTACATTAATCCAAACCATTTTCTTTATTTTTATCTGTAGGAAATCTGTTCGTTGTTACTTGGCCAAATATCGTTCACCGCGTACGGAAACGGGCAGAGTGCCATATGCTCTCGTGTAGTCCGGATCATCCATTGGGTTCAAGAAAGCGTGACACACAGACACGCACAAAGTACGCAACATGAGAAAATGGTTTTAATTACCAGCGGAAGTCAAAACGTGTGCTACCATTGTAAAACGGATGTTGAGTTTTTGACGAATCATTAGCAGTCCATTCCGCGTGTATTGTACACACAGAGGTCATCGAAACTGAAGTAGACTGGTGGTATCGGTGTTTTGTGTGTGACCATCATCGTTATTGTCTTACTAGTCGTCCAGCGGAAGTCAAAACGTGTGCTACCATTGTAAAACGGATGTTGAGTTTTTGACGAATCATTAGCAGTCCATTCCGCGTGTATTGTACACACAGAGGTCATCGAAACTGAAGTAGACTGGTGGTATCGGTGTTTTGTGTGTGACCATCATCGTTATTGTCTTACTAGTCGTCCAGCGGAAGTCAAAACGTGTGCTACCATTGTAAAACGGATGTTGAGTTTTTGACGAATCATTAGCAGTCCATTCCGCGTGTATTGTACACACAGAGGTCATCGAAACTGAAGTAGACTGGTGGTATCGGTGTTTTGTGTGTGACCATCATCGTTATTGTCTTACTAGTCGTCCAGCGGAAGTCAAAACGTGTGCTACCATTGTAAAACGGATGTTGAGTTTTTGACGAATCATTAGCAGTCCATTCCGCGTGTATTGTACACACAGAGGTCATCGAAACTGAAGTAGACTGGTGGTATCGGTGTTTTGTGTGTGACCATCATCGTTATTGTCTTACTAGTCGTCCAGCGGAAGTCAAAACGTGTGCTACCATTGTAAAACGGATGTTGAGTTTTTGACGAATCATTAGCAGTCCATTCCGCGTGTATTGTACACACAGAGGTCATCGAAACTGAAGTAGACTGGTGGTATCGGTGTTTTGTGTGTGACCATCATCGTTATTGTCTTACTAGTCGTCCAGCGGAAGTCAAAACGTGTGCTACCATTGTAAAACGGATGTTGAGTTTTTGACGAATCATTAGCAGTCCATTCCGCGTGTATTGTACACACAGAGGTCATCGAAACTGAAGTAGACTGGTGGTATCGGTGTTTTGTGTGTGACCATCATCGTTATTGTCTTACTAGTCGTCCAGCGGAAGTCAAAACGTGTGCTACCATTGTAAAACGGATGTTGAGTTTTTGACGAATCATTAGCAGTCCATTCCGCGTGTATTGTACACACAGAGGTCATCGAAACTGAAGTAGACTGGTGGTATCGGTGTTTTGTGTGTGACCATCATCGTTATTGTCTTACTAGTCGTCCAGCGGAAGTCAAAACGTGTGCTACCATTGTAAAACGGATGTTGAGTTTTTGACGAATCATTAGCAGTCCATTCCGCGTGTATTGTACACACAGAGGTCATCGAAACTGAAGTAGACTGGTGGTATCGGTGTTTTGTGTGTGACCATCATCGTTATTGTCTTACTAGTCGTCCAGCGGAAGTCAAAACGTGTGCTACCATTGTAAAACGGATGTTGAGTTTTTGACGAATCATTAGCAGTCCATTCCGCGTGTATTGTACACACAGAGGTCATCGAAACTGAAGTAGACTGGTGGTATCGGTGTTTTGTGTGTGACCATCATCGTTATTGTCTTACTAGTCGTCCAGCGGAAGTCAAAACGTGTGCTACCATTGTAAAACGGATGTTGAGTTTTTGACGAATCATTAGCAGTCCATTCCGCGTGTATTGTACACACAGAGGTCATCGAAACTGAAGTAGACTGGTGGTATCGGTGTTTTGTGTGTGACCATCATCGTTATTGTCTTACTAGTCGTCCAGCGGAAGTCAAAACGTGTGCTATCATTGTAAAACGGATGTTGAGTTTTTGACGAATCATTAGCAGTCCATTCCGCGTGTATTGTACACACAGAGGTCATCGAAACTGAAGTAGACTGGTGGTATCGGTGTTTTGTGTGTGACCATCATCGTTATCATCGATATTAGCTTTACTAGTCGTTTCATTCATGGGCCAATAAAATGCACAATATTGAAAACTAACTAGTAAAGAAAATGTAAAAAATCAAATAAATTTCAATGAAAAACAGTCAGAATTCCAAATGCTCACATCATCATCACATCATTAGTACTTTACCCACTGTTGAGCGAATGACTCCTTAAACGTGTTCTCTTAATTTTTAGGATCTTTTATTATTTTTTCCAGCTGTGTACGCTAATATAATAGTAACTCTTTTTTAATACACAAACAGGTTTATTACACAGCATTTGTATATGCATTTGAAATATGAAATATAGGGAAATCAATTCGGTCTATAAGTGTCTTGGAAACAATAATCTTGTTTCAATATCGCGTATTTTTATTGCGTTATTACCGTTTACTTTAGTGGGACTGATTTCAGGATGTTATCACATGTTTTTCAACCACTTTAAACTTAATGATGTTGATTAGTCTCAACTTGATTTTTCTTTTGTATGTACCCGATTGGATCCTCCCCGCAGGCCAAATTCAAGATACGCCATTGGATTCCACAAAAAAATCAACCGCCTGACGGACCTCGAACCTACCATTAACTCAGACTAATAGAGCATCAAGCAACCGTGATTATAATTTTCACGTTATTCCACCAACATTATTATTTTCTGATCGATTTTGTAATTTCAGTCGTGACAAATAGTAACTGTTCTGTTTTTAATCGGTTCTTTAAAAAAGCCACAGCACTGTAATATATGAAAACAATGTTAAAAGCTGCAGAACAATTGATGGAAAATGCAGATGTGCCAGATAATGTTTTATAAAGTATATGGAAATATTGATAGAAGCAGACGTATGTAAACCAAATACAAGATTTTTACGAGATGGTCTTGGCTTGTTCGTACCCAGCCGTCTCGATCCTCGCTGTTGTGTTCTACTTATCGTCGTCTGGTGATCATTAATGATAGAAGCAGACGTATGTAAACCAAATACAAGATGGTCTTGGCTTGTTCGTACCCAGCCGTCTCGATCCTCGCTGTTGTGTTCTACTTATCGTCGTCTGGTGATCATTAATGATAGAAGCAGACGTATGTAAACCAAATACAAGGTATTTACGCGATGGTCTTGGCTTGTTCGTACCCAGCCGTCTCGATCCTCGCTGTTGTGTTCTACTTATCGGCGTCTGGTGATCATTAATGATAGAAGCAGACGTATGTAAACCAAATACAAGGTATTTACGCGATGGTCTTGGCTTGTTCGTACCCAGCCGTCTCGATCCTCGCTGTTGTGTTCTACTTATCGGCGTCTGGTGATCATTAATGATAGAAGCAGACGTATGTAAACTAAATACAAGATATTTACGACATGGTCTTGGCTTGTTCGTACCCAGCCGTCTCGATCCTCGCTGTTGTGTTCTACTTATCGGCGTCTGGTGATCATTAATGATAGAAGCAGACGTATGTAAACCAAATACAAGATGGTCTTGGCTTGTTCGTACCCAGCTGTCTCGATCCTCGCTGTTGTGTTCTACTTATCGGCGTCTGGTGATCATTAATGATAGAAGCAGACGTATGTAAACGAAATACAAGATGGTCTTGGCTTGTTCGTACCCAGCCGTCTCGATCCTCGCTGTTGTGTTCTACTTATCGGCGTCTGGTGATCATTAATGATAGAAGGAGACGTATGTAAACCAAATACAAGATGGTCTTGGCTTGTTCGTACCCAGCCGTCTCGATCCTCGCTGTTGTGTTCTACTTATCGGCGTCTGGTGATCATTAATGATAGAAGCAGACGTATGTAAACCAAATACAAGATGGTCTTGGCTTGTTCGTACCCAGCCGTCTCGATCCTCGCTGTTGTGTTCTACTTATCGTCGTCTGGTGATCATTAATGATAGAAGCAGACGTATGTAAACCAAATACAAGATGGTCTTGGCTTGTTCGTACCCAGCCGTCTCGATCCTCGCTGTTGTGTTCTACTTATCGGCGTCTGGTGATCAGTAATGATAGAAGCAGACGTATGTAAACCAAATACAAGATATTTACGAGATGGTCTTGGCTTGTTCGTACCCAGCCGTCTCGATCCTCGCTGTTGTGTTCTACTTATCGGCGTCTGGTGATCATTAATGATAGAAGGAGACGTATGTAAACCAAATACAAGATGGTCTTGGCTTGTTCGTACCCAGCCGTCTCGATCCTCGCTGTTGTGTTCTACTTATCGGCGTCTGGTGATCATTAATGATAGAAGCAGACGTATGTAACCCAAATACAAGATGGTCTTGGCTTGTTCGTACCCAGCCGTCTCGATCCTCGCTGTTGTGTTCTACTTATCGTCGTCTGGTGATCATTAATGATAGAAGCAGACGTATGTAAACCAAATACAAGATGGTCTTGGCTTGTTCGTACCCAGCCGTCTCGATCCTCGCTGTTGTGTTCTACTTATCGGCGTCTGGTGATCAGTAATGATAGAAGCAGACGTATGTAAACCAAATACAAGATATTTACGAGATGGTCTTGGCTTGTTCGTACCCAGCCGTCTCGATCCTCGCTGTTGTGTTCTACTTATCGGCGTCTGGTGATCATTAATGATAGAAGCAGACGTATGTAAACCAAATACAAGATATTTACGAGATGGTCTTGGCTTCTTCGTACCCAGCCGTCTCGATCCTCGCTGTTGTGTTCTACTTATCGGCGTCTGGTGATCATTAATGATAGAAGCAGACGTATGTAAACCAAATACAAGATATTTACGAGATGGTCTTGGCTTGTTCGTACCCAGCCGTCTCGATCCTCGCTGTTGTGTTCTACTTATCGTCGTCTGGTGATCTTTCATTTTATTTTTCATCACCTCATTTGTAACTCGAGCTCGTCCAGAGAGTCTGGTAGGCCTACTATGTGTGTTATTAGATGTCAGTGTCGTAACTAGGACTGTTCCTTGGGGAGGGGTGATGAGATTGTGTTGGAGGTTGTACTCCGCATTTTCCTCAGGACAAACGAGGTATTAAAGATTCTTACCATAAATTATACAGTTATTTATAAGTCTTATTCTTATACACGTGACTGACCTAGACATAGGCCTACGTTAAGTGCTTGTAGATTTTTAGTGAAATTTTAATATCTTTGGGGGAAATCATTCCCCCCCCTCCGTATTACACCATTGAGTTGTCTCAGGTATTTAAATTCCCGAAACTGGTTGATGGGTGGATTATCGTTAATAAATAGATAAATATGCAAGTATAATTAAGCTCTCCTTTGTCGGCATTGATTGGAAGATCTCAGTCGTTGTATATTCATATTGTTACTTCTGTATAGTAACCTAACCTTCTGTTTTCCAGTCGGTATCTAGAATTTGGCCTGGGGGGGGGGGTCTGTTGTCCGGTCGAGTCGGCTTCATACGAAAAAAAAACGAGTTAAGACTAATCAACATTACTATCAATATCTTTAAAGTGGCTTAAAAAGGTGTGATAACACCATGAAATCAGTCCCTTTAAAGTAAACAGTAATAACAGAACAAAAATACGCGTTACCGAAACGTTGTTTAGACGAAAATAACTTATTGATTGAATTGATTTTCCTATATTTCGTATTCCAAACGTATACGCAAATGCTGTGTAATAAACCTGTTTGTATGTTTAAAAATATCGGTATGGAGAACCATACATGACTTCCATGTTTTAAGATTTATATTTAAAATCATTTACTTGAATTCGATTCGATAATTTCTAACGTTATCCGTGTTCCTTGTAAATCGAGTTTTATGTTTGTCACATTGAAAACAAATATTTCCATAGAGAGTAGTTCTTTGTTGCCGATAATGTAATACACATATAACAAATTATCCCCTTCTCCTTCAACTATAATTTTCATTTATAGCAACTTAACCGTCCCTCTTCAACTACCCTTTTCATTTATAGATATTTCATCTATTTTTCTGCAGTGGATTATTATGACTTATTTTCAGGATTTTTTTTTTTAATCAAAATTAAGTACTTTACTCTTGTTAAAACGTAAAACGTTGCAAGTAAATTGCCCCTTCCCCTTAACCGATCTTCACCATAATCAGTAGGCCTTGAGTCCTCTATAACTCGGGCATATATACAAAATAACGTTATCCGTGTTCCTTGTAAATCGAGTTTTATGTTTGTCACATTGAAAACAAATATTTCCATAGAGAGTAGTTCTTTGTTGCCGATAACGTAATACACATATAACAAATTATCCCCTTCTCCTTCAACTATAATTTTCATTTATAGCAACTTAACCGTCCCTCTTCAACTACCCTTTTCATTTATAGATATTTCATCTATTTTTCTGCAGTGGATTATTATGACTTATTTTCAGGATTTTTTTTAATCAAAATTAAGTACTTTACTCTTGTTAAAACGTAAAACGTTGCAAGTAAATTGCCCCTTCCCCTTAACCGATCTTCACCATAATCAGTAGGCCTTGAGTCCTCTATAACTCGGGCATATATACAAAAAATTGTTTGAATTTACGGCAGTTATCGTTTCCCAAGAAAAATTCTACACACACACACACACACACACACAATTTTCGGAAAATGACTTTCTTCATGTTTTGAGGATAGTACAGTCAGAATCAGCCCTTATCTCGAACACGATTTTTTCGCGATCACCATACTTCCATTTCCTTACGGAACATGGAAGTGAAAGAGTTACTAGCCGAAAAACACGGCTGAGAAAATAATAAAAGAGCCTAAAAATGAAGAGATTAACAAAAATCTTAACTTTTTTCGATGCTCTGGGGAAGGTCCGGCCCGTAAAATACGCTCCTGATATTTACAAGTACCGCAGATATAGTCGCAGAGTCGTTTGACAAAAAACTGTAATTAACGGAACATTATAACAGCGTACTATAAATAAAAGTTCTAATCTTTACTACGAGTTTATTAGTGTCGGATGTTTCGTATTGCTATCAAGATTCCGTCATGTCGTAGGTTTAACCTCTTCGTGTGTCGTCATCGCAAGTAAACAAACCGCCACCAGATACTATTAAAAGAGATTACATAGTCCAAGTAATGCCGCGCGCGTAGTGATTGTGTGAAAGCCGGCCGTAGCGTTGGTGTTAGTGACATTGAAACTGACGTGTTATTGTATTGTTTGCGCGCGCACGTGTGCCACAACGTAATGAACGACGACGCCTGTGTGTGTGTATTTTTGTTGTGTCGCTTTTAAATTCTTGTTTCCACAATCATCAGTCTCATTGTTAACGAATAATGTATTCCTGGGTAGCGCCAAAAGACTGACAGTTGAAACAGGCGGTATTGTCTTGTACAGCCGTGTGAATACGCGACGCGTTCACCAAATCGCAAGGCGGCTCGTACAAGATGCGACGAACTAGAAGCGTTTTGCGACAGAGACGCTTTTCTTCGTTTCCTTTCAAAAATTTTCTTAATAATTTTGTAATGGATGTTGATATGTATAGCCTACATAATATAATCCTGCATCTTGGCGTGCTATCGAAGACTGACGTTTAGATAGCGTTACCGTACATCCTCTTTTTCCCGGACACGTCTTCTTTTTTAGTGTTAAAAACCTGTCCGGGAGGATTTTTTAAAAACCAGGGAAATGTCCTCTTTTTTCGAAGTTTTTAAAGAATTACCCTGAATTATATGATAACCACCTTTCCAGTCAGTTATAGTGTAAATATTTTAAGGAAAGTCCAACATCATCTTGTTATTCAGAACTTTTGAAAATTGTTAAGTAGGCTACTTTTATTCCATTCCGAGTAACAACTCTATTACAGAACGGGTATTTTCTCTGATCAGTTCACAGTGGACCAAAGAGAGAAATAGGTTAATGGTAGAAAATGTTAAAGGTATAATCTGTGTTCAGTACAACTTTAAGTCTTTCATGTGTTCAGTTCTATGATTACTTATTAGAAAATAAAAAGCTTTGGATGGGAATCGGTTCATCTGATAAATACCAATGGCACCACTAAGGCACAGTTGAACGTTTAGACTGTGAATCCGATTCAGACTAATTAGTATTAAATTAATTATTGTTATGATTAAAAATAAATATAGCAAATATTTTTTTCCTATGTAAGTTCCACTTCTAACTAATAGTTTTAAGTTTTGTTTGTAAACATTTTCTTGTTATATCACAAAAATTAATCTGTACATTATATAAACTCTGTAAAAACGCTTAACTTAACCATGAATACCTTCTTATCCATAATGTATAATGTTTTTACTGCCAAATTTTGTTTGGATTCGTAAAGTAACGATCATACGGTTAAATTTTCAGGTTGTCCTCTTTTTTCACCTAGATCACATGGTAACCCTAGTTTAGGGTTTTCTTGTGGATAGAATTGTCAGTAGAGTATTTTACTTATAATAAATACATCGTCGAGTACGGTGACCATATTTACTCAGTTGCGATCCGGGACATATGACACCAGTTGTGGTTGGGGGGGGATGACACTATTTTTCGAAACAATATTGAAAATATATATTCTTTATTTTCCACATTTATGTAGATTATATTTGGCGTTAAATATTAAGAAAGCGATCTGAAATTTGGTATGGAAGTTCAGGTACATTAGTGCTATAAATGTAGAAAATGTCATTCATTTACAGTGGGGCAACTCGATACCATGCACCTCAATAACACGAATTCCTTGATAACACGAATTTTGTTCAATCCCCTTGAATGTCCCATAACACTCGATGTTAAACATACCTCTATAACCCAAAATTCCTTAGTTAAAACCCTTGATAAGCCGCATTTTCGTTTATTTGAGATCATAATGCTGTACTAATTAACCTTTATAACACCAGTTTTTACTCAATAGAACCTCTATAAGACGATCACCCACAGCAGCGAGCTCAGTAAGCCGAATACTTGAAGCAGGACCTTGATAACACGCACTCTTGTTATCTTAACGTCGATAACACCAACCTCGCTTTGACGAATTCCTCGATAACACGAACTTTTATAATCTCCTTGAGATTCGTGTTATCGAGGTTCCACTATACTGTATATCCATTATTTTCAAAATAATATTAAATCGCCCGTTGCTAATTTTACAAGCGATTTACATAAAAACTATTTATAGCATATCATTTTTACAAGTTGTTTTATTTCAAAATTTTATCCTAAACAATTTTTAATTAAAACTTTTTTGATCCATTATTAGCAGCGCAGACATTTTGAGAAAACCATTAAAAACTCGATTTTCGAACTAAAATTGTTAATAAAAATATGTTGCCGACCGATTTTGTATTCTAAAACTTAAGGCGTTTATAGTTTCATGTCCTGAACAAATGGTCAAAAGATCAAACTCGCTTCAAACAGTTCCCGTAGAAAGTATAATTTGCTTCCACTGTTTCTAGTTAGCATTTTCAGTTTATTAACTTACGCAAAACTTATCATATTTCATATAATCATATCAGTTTCAAATAAAACAATTTTGCTTTAAAACGATAAAATACTTTGATGTCTAGATCCGGGACATTTTTACGATTTTTCGGTACATCGGAACCTATGTCCGAAATCCGGGACTACATCGGAACCTATGTCCGAAATCCGGGACTGTCCCGGAAAACCAAGGACGTATAGTCGCCTTATCGTTGAGTGTTGTGAATTTCGTTTCTGTGTATCATTCATTTTTATATGTAATATGACGTTAAGTGTAATGTTTCACGTAAGTAACGATATTAGTGACTGTAGCTTGCTGTATATCGTCGACAAGGTTTACGATTTCTTAGCGTCACGTGTGATCAACGGAAAACAAAAGATAAGTTTCGATGTTACAATACTGAAACTAACAAAACATGCTTTAAGTGTTTAAACTAGTAGCGTAGCGTATGCTCCCTGAGCTGCAGAACTCGCTCACTACTAGCGTAGCGTATGCTACCTGAGCTGCAGAATTCGCTCACTAGTAGCGTAGCGTATGCTACCTGAGCTGCAGAACTCGCTCACTAGTAGCGTAGCGTATGCTCCCTGAGCTGCAGACATCGCTCACTAGTAGCGTAGCGTATGCTCCGTGAGCTGCAGAACTCGCTCACTACTAGAGTAGCGTATGCTCCGTGAGCTGCAGACCTCGCTCACTAGTAGCGTAGCGTATGCTCCGTGAGCTGCAGAACTCGCTCACTACTAGCGTAGCGTATGCTCCGTGAGCTGCAGACCTCGCTCACTAGTAGCGTAGCGTATGCTCCGTGAGCTGCAGAACTCGCTCACTAGTAGCGTAGCGTATGCTCCGTGAGCTGCAGAACTCGCTCACTACTAGCGTAGCGTATGCTCCGTGAGCTGCAGAACTCGCTCACTATTAGCGTAGCGTATGCTCCCTGAGCTGCAGAACTCGCTCACTAGTAGCGTAGCGTATGCTCCGTGAGCTGCAGAACTCGCTCACTACTAGCGTAGCGTATGCTCCGTGAGCTGCAGAACTCGCTCACTACTAGCGTAGCGTATGCTCCGTGAGCTGCAGAACTCGCTCACTACTAGCGTAGCGTATGCTCCGTGAGCTGCAGAACTCGCTCACTACTAGCGTAGCGTATGCTCCGTGAGCTGCAGAACTCGCTCACTACTAGCGTAGCGTATGCTACCTGAGCTGCAGAACTCGCTCACTAGTAGCGTAGCGTATGCTACCTGAGCTGCAGAACTCGCTCACTAGTAGCGTAGCGTATGCTCCCTGAGCTGCAGACATCGCTCACTAGTAGGGTAGCGTATGCTCCGTGAGCTGCAGAACTCGCTCACTAGTAGCGTAGCGTATGCTACCTGAGCTGCAGAACTCGCTCACTAGTAGCGTAGCGTATGCTCCCTGAGCTGCAGACATCGCTCACTAGTAGCGTAGCGTATGCTCCGTGAGCTGCAGAACTCGCTCACTACTAGCGTAGCGTATGCTCCCTGAGCTGCAGAACTCGCTCACTAGTAGCGTAGCGTATGCTCCGTGAGCTGCAGAACTCTCTCACTACTAGCGTAGCGTATGCTCCGTGAGCTGCAGAACTCGCTCACTACTAGCGTAGCGTATGCTCCGTGAGCTGCAGAACTCGCTCACTACTAGCGTAGCGTATGCTCCGTGAGCTGCAGAACTCGCTCACTACTAGCGTAGCGTATGCTCCGTGAGCTGCAGAACTCGCTCACTACTAGCGTAACGTATGCTCCGTGAGCTGCAGAACTCGCTCACTACTAGCGTAGCGTATGCTCCGTGAGCTGCAGAACTCGCTCACTACTAGCGTAGCGTATGCTCCCTGAGCTGCAGAACTCGCTCACTAGTAGCGTAGCGTATGCTCCGTGAGCTGCAGAACTCGCTCACTAGTAGCGTAGCGTATGCTCCGTGAGCTGCAGAACTCGCTCACTACTAGCGTAGCGTATGCTCCGTGAGCTGCAGACCTCGCTCACTAGTAGCGTAGCGTATGCTCCGTGAGCTGCAGAACTCGCTCACTAGTAGCGTAGCGTATGCTCCGTGAGCTGCAGAACTCGCTCACTACTAGCGTAGCGTATGCTCCCTGAGCTGCAGAACTCGCTCACTAGTAGCGTAGCGTATGCTCCGTGAGCTGCAGAACTCGCTCACTACTAGCGTAGCGTATGCTCCGTGAGCTGCAGAACTCGCTCACTACTAGCGTAGCGTATGCTCCGTGAGCTGCAGAACTCGCTCACTACTAGCGTAGCGTATGCTCCGTGAGCTGCAGAACTCGCTCACTACTAGCGTAGCGTATGCTCCGTGAGCTGCAGAACTCGCTCACTACTAGCGTAGCGTATGCTCCGTGAGCTGCAGAACTCGCTCACTACTAGCGTAGCGTATGCTCCGTGAGCTGCAGACCTCGCTCACTACTAGCGTAGCGTATGCTCCGTGAGCTGCAGACCTCGCTCACTAGTAGCGTAGCGTATGCTCCGTGAGCTGCAGAACTCGCTCACTACTAGCGTAGCGTATGCTCCGTGAGCTGGAGAACTCGCTGACTATTTTGAACGAACTACATTTATTATTGCTTAAATTTCAATATTACAATTTGGGGAATTATGGGAAATATTACAAAAATCTCGAATTCTGTAATAATATTACAATTATTGTAGAGCACATAGTCGTGGAGTAAATGTTAAGAATTCGGAACATTCGGATTTGGGTTGCAATTGCTGTTAGTTTAGGAACCCTGCTGGGTTTTCACATCATCATCATCTTCACAACATGGCATAGGCAAGGTGCTGCCCGTTCCGTCCTATAGGTTTGTATTTCCAGACCTGTTTGGCCAGTCTGGAATCTGATAGTCTTTCTAAGTGTTCTTTCCACCGTGGTTTGTAATCTCTTTATTTTCCATTCAAGTTAAAAACTTGTAATTCTTCCCTTATGGCATCATTCTGTAGACGGTCAAGTTTAGAACACATTTTAATTCCTCTTTAGAACGCCATTTCCGAGACCTGTATTTTACTGTCTTGTTTCTTGTTTGCTGTCGATAATTTACACCCATAGGACAGTACAGCAACTGCCATAACTTTCTAGAACTTTAATATCGTATCTCGGCGTATATTGTTTGGCTTTTCACAATTTTTCCACAATATTTATCTCTTTTTTTGGCTCCGGAGATCCCAAAATTTTGAAATTTCCAAAATGTAACGCTACATTCAGATGTTAGTTTAAAATGCCCTTTAATTTTATACCCCACAGGGACTTTTGTGATTTTTTGCCTCCCACCCTTATTTTTGGACGGATCAGTTTCAAAAACAATAGGATACTGTAGCGGGAAAGTATGGGCACGCTTGCCAGGTTTCACGAAAATCGGTTGATGCGTTCAGAAGTTATCATGAGACGTACCCCAAATAGATGGACAGGGAGACGAATGCCAAAAGGTCGAGTCAAAACACAACTCGCTTCCATCGTTCAGTGATTTTTTTTATCATTACGTAGGCATCTTTTTGTTTCCTTCGTGTCTTTAGTGGGAACGTATTTTTTGCTTCTCCTCTCGGATGTCAATTCTGTGTCATATGGTATTACTTTTCCTTTCAGATTTAATATCTTAAGAATTTCCCTCATCGTGTCACCTCGACGGCATCCTTTTACTGAGCTTAGAAGCCTCCCCTCTTGGAGCTTCCTGCGCCTTTCTTTCTTGGAGGATAAATATTACTTACTCCAAGTTCTCATACGTAACCGTTTGACTAAAAAGAAACTTAATATAAAATGAAATCTAAATAAGAGACGATTGGTGTAATGCAAGTATTGTCTGTGTTCTGAGCTTACTAACTTTATTCCCACAATCTTCACACACACACACACACACACACATTCAAACACGTGGCTACATGTCTCTTCTTGATAAGGAAATTATTTAATATATAAAACTAGTTTACACTCAAGTTTTTTTTTTTTTTTTAAGGAAAACCATTTTGAATATAAAATAATATTAAACATAGGCCTATATGTATAATCTCGGTAATTTTTTAACATCATATATCGAGGGGTTAGTCGAAAACTACCCAAATCCATGTTTTAATTATGTTTCAAGATGATTAAAAAACATTTTTAATGCTCTTTTCGTTTTCTTTTTTAATAACTATGTAATCAATCAAAACCCCTATTAATAATAAAAATTAACCTTGAAAATCAGTTTTATGATTTGTCGTTGCAGTTGAGAACCTTTAATTTCAGTTTTTCGTAAATTCACATAAGTGGACTTGGGTAGATTTACCAATAACCGCACGATATTAAATAAATATGTATGTAGGCCCTGTATGTATGCGGTCATTTCTTAACATCATGTATATTTATAAATTCGTTTTATTTGATGGTGACGGGTATCTGAAACTAATGAGACATTTCCGTCCGCTTTGAATTATATTATATACAGTATTCAGATATTCAAACGTCTTGCGTTTTTAACTAATGCAGTACAAGTTCACTCGCTCGCTCTCTCTCTCTCTCTCTCTCTCTCTCTCTCTCTCTCTCTCTCTCTCTCTCTCTCTCTCTCTCTCTCTCTCTCTCTCTCTCTCTCTCTCTCTCTCTGTCTGTCTGTCTGTCTGTCTGTCTGTCTATCTATCTATCTCTCTCTCTCTTCTCTTCTCTTCTCTTCCTCCCCCCTCCCGTTGTGTTTTCTTCTCCGTTTTCTTTCCATAAAACTATACATACTAGCATAACCCACTAGTTTAAATAGCATACCCATCCGTTTAAACCACGGAACACTTAGAAAAGTGAGGAAGTACAGTATAGGCGGATAGATGACTCACTCACATATGACGTAGTAGGGAATGGCCAGGGTACATTATATTTTTTACCTTGCTTTAGAATAATTAAACCAGAGAATAGTAATAAACTAATTAAGTTTTGATGAAGTGTAATACGTGGCGTTTATGCAAATATAATTTTGTCAGTTAATTAATTATTTAGACTTATTAATGTGCCGCGCCTGGTGTGGGTCAGCTTATCAGAGCAGTTCTGTACATTTCTCCGTGTGTAATTGATAGTATACGCAAGCCTGTATGCTACGCGTTACGTTTTCGAAAGTTTTTTTTTAACGAATAACGCTCTGAAAATCCGCGTTATGCGAATGTAGCTTTTACAGCGTCTCCAGTACGAGAAAAATATATGCTTTATTTCTTGACAAAGTAAGTTGTTTACTTTCAAGTTCGTTTTATTTCTACAAATAACTTTTCCGATCCGTTACTTCAAACCAAGGGCGTATTTACGAGGAGAGACGAAGGGACCGTACCCCCATCAGAGGGCCGAAAAAGTTGAGAATTTTGTTAATCTCCTATTTTGTAGTATAACAACACAAATTACCAATTTAAATGTAATTTAAATTGTGTAGCCCCCGCTTTTGGGAGACAATTTATACAACTGTATAAATTTGTGTATATAGGTTGCAAATACAAATTTATTTGTGTTTGAGGAGCCCCACGTTCTTGGGACGTCAAAATTTTATAACACTACAAATTGATATTTATTTAATGTAATTTAAATATGTGTGTTATATAACATAACAAATTCAATTTAATTTATTGAATTGATTTCATGGGTGTAATCGTAATAAGAGAAGGTGATACGTTATTTCATTTTCAAAATTGTTCCATAATTTATTTATTAAACAAAATCTTTCATATCGCATATTAAACATTGACTCATTGTTATATCGTTTGTACGAAGTTTTCGTACATAACTTATTGCTAACAAATTACATACACAAGTTATACACAAATCTTATTATCTAATTTTAATTACTTTAAAATATTTATTTTGCTCTCGGCTTACTCATTCTGTGCTCATCTTTTTGCAATTGCTGATTCATTAGCTTCAAAAATGAATTTACTTCTATTCAAATTTCTTTTATATTACTTTGTTTTAACTTTCTACTACGTATGCATTTTCCTTTATCATCAAAGACTTTACTAATTACGTTAATTCAAAATTTAAATATTTCTCTTATCATTTACGTTACTAATTACTAAATTGGATACAAGAAATATTATTCTAATTTTTATTCTGCTTTTACATTTATGTATAATTTATTTATTTTAATATTGGTTGAATGTCTTTCATTCCAACTTTAATTAGTGTCTTTCAAATGTCTATAATTACAGTGGTTTTTTATCACCTCGTTTGACGTGGTTATTCATCTGTACGTCCTCCTTCTGGTCCGCTGGTCGTGTCCTCCATCATGTGATGATTAATAGTCGTCTCGTCTCACGTCATATGCTGCCGGTGTGACCATAGACCTCATCGTATGTATTCTCCGGCTCTGGTTGGACATCTAGTTTGTCCTGTGACTCTCACTATAGATGTGAATTTGCGTCGTCGACTGACATAGCCTCCTGCGGCAACGGTTGAATCGAGAAGAAGAAGCTTTATTAGCGCGACCTGGTATTTATAGTCAGGTCGTGCAAAAATTCCTGTCTGAACAATATTTGACCTGTCAGATTCTGTCGAGCGTCACTTTCCCCACTCTGGTTCAAGTCACAATTTTCGCCTATCGTCGCGAATTACGAAGTTTGTTTACATCACTCGATGCTCAATCGATCACTAATTTTTATGAGATTACTATACGTAAATTGCACTACTTTATGGTACTCACAAAAGAGCTATTCATTTTTTACGTATAGTAATTGCACTTTTCGTCACATCTGTACGGTTATTTAACACTTTATTCACCTATAATTTCTATACACTTTGGTGTCTTTTGTTTTATCCTATCGTACATAGTTTTCTTATAATTAAAATAAACATATAATTATTCTACTTGAAAAGGGTTGGTTACTTTTCAGGAACGGACAGGTTTCACACACACCAACAAAATACGCGCGTACACAACGCTAGCGACAGGTGTGTCGAAAATGCATGTCCATGCATGAATTCTGCGCTCCCTATTTTCACTACGATCCAGCTTATGCAATCTGAATCATGTTTATTAATTTATTTTTATTATTTATTTCATTTATTTTGGCAATGCACAGTACCGTTAATGTTTGTACTGTTGCAGTAGTCTGTTTTATTATTTTTCCGTCTGCGTACGCTAATATAGTAGTAACTATTTTCGTCTGCGTACGCTAATACAGTAGTAACTATTTTCGTCTGCGTACGCTAATACAGTAGTAACTATTTTCGTCTGCGTACGCTAATACAGTAGTAACTATTTTCGTCTGCGTACGCTAATACAGTAGTAACTATTTTCGTCTGCGTACGCTAATACAGTAGTAACTATTTTCGTCTGCGTACGCTAATACAGTAGTAACTATTTTCGTCTGCGTACGCTAATACAGTAGTAACTATTTTCGTCTGCGTACGCTAATACAGTAGTAACTATTTTCGTTCTGCGTACGCTAATACAGTAGTAACTATTTTCGTCTGCGTACGCTAATACAGTAGTAACTATTTCGTCTGCGTACGCTAATACAGTAGTAACTATTTTCGTCTGCGTACGCTAATATAGTAGTAACTATTTTCGTCTGCGTACGCTAATACAGTAGTAACTATTTTCGTCTGCGTACGCTAATACAGTAGTAACTATTTTCGTCTGCGTACGCTAATACAGTTAGTAACTATTTTCGTCTGCGTACGCTAATACAGTAGTAACTATTTCGTCTGCGTACGCTAATACAGTAGTAACTATTTTCGTCTGCGTACCTAATACAGTAGTAACTATTTTCGTCTGCGTACGCTAATACAGTAGTAACTATTTTCGTCTGCGTACGCTAATACAGTAGTAACTATTTTCGTCTGCGTACGCTAATACAGTAGTAACTATTTCGTCTGCGTAGCTAATACAGTAGTAACTATTTTCGTCTGCGTACCCTAATACAGTAGTAACTATTTTCGTCTGCGTACGCTAATACAGTAGTAACTATTTTCGTCTGCGTACGCTAATACAGTAGTAACTATTTTCGTCTGCGTACGCTAATACAGTAGTAACTATTTTCGTCTGCGTACGCTAATACAGTAGTAACTATTTTCGTCTGCGTACGCTAATACAGTAGTAACTATTTTCGTCTGCGTACGCTATACAGTAGTAACTATTTTCGTCTGCGTACGCTAATACAGTAGTAACTATTTTCGTCTTGCGTACGCTAATACAGTAGTAACTATTTTCGTCTGCGTACGCTAATACAGTAGTAACTATTTTCGTCTGCGTACGCTAATACAGTAGTAACTATTTTCGTCTGCGTACGCTAATACAGTAGTAACTATTTTCGTCTGCGTACGCTAATACAGTAGTAACTATTTTCGTCTGCGTACGCTAATACAGTAGTAACTATTTTCGTCTGCGTACGCTAATACAGTAGTAACTATTTTCGTCTGCGTACGCTAATACAGTAGTAACTATTTTTTTTTCAACATACAAATGGGTTTATTACACAGCGTTACCGTATACATTTAAAATATTAAATATAGGAAACCGATTCAGTCAGTAAGTATTTTGTAAACAAAAATAACGCGTATTTTTATTTTGTTATTGGACTTTACTTTAATGGGGACTCATTTCAGTCACTGGGACACTATCAGATGTTGATTAGTCTTAACTTGTTTTGTTTTGTATGAAGCCGTCCCCCCCCCCCCCCCCAAGACCAGAATCTCGTTACGCCACTGCTTCAAACGACTGCCAACAAAATTCCATTTGTCATCGGATTTCTTACATTCAGTCTTGACCGTGTTTTCTTATATGAGGCTGAAGGACAATGGGTTGGACAAAAATTTCTTTCGTGGCTATAATTTCGCGTCTTTTGAAATACCTTTTAATTTTTTATATTTTATAAAACGTAAAAGTGCTTTGTATGTAAATTTAGACTGACGTTCGACCATAGATTAAAAATATTGGGTTTTGGTGTGGCTCGTGCGAGTGCCTTACTACCATCTCTCCTGCTAAACTCAGCACAATTCTGCAGTCGTGTTTTCCAGTTTTTTGAGCCCGAAACGTTTTAATTTCAGTTACAGATGTTTTGTTAGTCTCTTTCTTCACCATTAAAGGCACACTTCATCAAAACCGTAATTTTATACGCTATTCAACGCACTGCATTTAATTGAGGTGAATAGTTTGTGGGTCAGGCCACATTATTTAAGCGAACAGTAGGCAAATACTTTTTTAAGTTTTGACATAACATAGTGTTATTGGTATCCAAGTCACTTCGTTATTTATAAATTAATAAATTACCTTAGATCCGTCGTGTGACTTCGTTTTTTAAATTATTGAATTTCGTTGCCCATGACGTGTCCGTTACTTAACTAAATATAATTAATTCACTACCGACTCGGAACACACCTTTGCAAACCACCTCATTGAAGCAAACCACACATACAAATACATCGACAATAACATGGACATTCTACACGTACACAAAAAGGCCGAAAATTAGGCACTCTTGAACAATTGGAAATATACAAACACACGAAAACACATAAAAGCGACATCCTAAACGAACAGACACAATTCAAATCACATGCTTTATTCGAACATATCACACCCCACACACACAATATCGATCTTTCAAAATTCGATACCGTCGCCAACAACAAGACGCACAGTGCGCCCAACGGCAGCCTCTGAAGAAGCTTTTTAAAATCGAAAACTGGTTGAGGCTGTAATGTAAAACTCTTACGTTTTTACCCATAAAAAACTTTGTGTTCCGAGTCGGTAGTGAATTAATTATATTTCGTTTTTTGTTTAAAATAACGCGTTTCAGAACATGTGTTCCATCTTCAGATTAATTAACTCAGTTGAGGTCGTTTTAAATTTTTAAATCACATTACTTTGTACTTGCGCACATCCGTATTCAGTATCCAGTCGGTCTTCAAAGGGTGCGCACCCATACGGACGTGTGCAAGTACAAATTTGTGATTTTAACATTTTAAACGACCTCAACTGAGTGAATTAATGTGATGACGGAACATATGTTCCGAAACGCGTCATCTTAAATAAAAAACGAAGTCACACGACGGATCTAAGGTAATTTATTAATTTATAAACTTTTCTAAGGCTTTCACGACTGGCGTCAACTCTGTAAATATTGTTGTCTGCCGGGCTGTTCGGCCGTGGTCTGTTACTGTTTGGAACACCACGTTCAGTGACTGGCAAGATATACGACAATTCCAACAGTACTATTGTACAGATTAAGTCACTTAGTCTGTACCACAGTAGTGTGGGAATTGGCAGTCACTCAATCGTTTGAGACACTGAAGATGGCCTCCAGTGGTGGGGCCGAAACGTGTGTTGCAAACAGTACAGTACTATACCGCGACCTTACAACCCGGCAGACAACAGAGTAGCCAGATGCGGTAAGCAATACACAAAGGTGGCTAGTACTACGCCTCGACCGCGTTTTACTGTCCCAGCTGATGAGGCCAGGTTGTTGCGCCCACAAGCAATACACACACGTACTACTCACTTTTACTCGTGTCCTGTTGATCTTCTTCTTCTTCTGATAGTTCCTATCCGTTTCGGATGTTGGATATCATACAGACTA
Source organism: Magicicada septendecula (assembly GCA_034769895.1). NCBI lineage: Eukaryota > Metazoa > Arthropoda > Insecta > Hemiptera > Cicadidae > Magicicada > Magicicada septendecula. The sequence goes on along the minus strand of CM068375.1, from coordinate 403,817,878 downwards.
TTTTAACTTACTGCACTTTTTTACTGCTGCACGGAATAAGTCAGTTGTGTTTATGCCAAACCATGTCCTTAAATATCTCAGCAATGATATTCTCTGTCGCCCAACTCCTCTCTTTCAATTACTTTTCCCTGTAGTATGGACTGCAAAGTAAAATAAAATCTCTGTTCATTTCTCATGAGATGTTCCAGATACTGAACCTTTCTTATCTTCACTGTGTTAATAGCTTCCCTTTCTTTCTTCAAGTTTCTAAGAACTCCAGCATTAGTTATATATGCTGTCCATGAAATTCTCAGTATTCTACGGTAAAGCCACATTTCGAAAGATTCCAATTTTTTAGTTGTGGCTTCAGTCAAAGTCCAAGATTCTACATCGTAGAAGAGGACCGAGAATACGTAGCAGCGAAAAAGTCTCGTCTATGTGTTTATTCTTAAATCGTGACTTTTGGATAAACTGCTCATTCTAGTGCACACTGCTCTTGACTTTTCAATTCTGGTCTTTGACTATAATACCAAGCTATGTGTATTTGATTACACGTTCAACTGGCCTTTGGTATATATTAAGGATGCAGTTTGTGAACTTGTTCTTAGATACAATCATTAGCTTCGTTTTATTAACATTGATGTCTTGACCATATCTACGGCTGCTTTCTGTCACTCTATTCATTAGTTGTTGTAGCTCCTCTAAGCTATCTGCGAATATGACGGTATCATCTACATAACGTATTTTATTTGTTCTTTCACCGTTCAGAGAGATTCCCACATCATATTCATCTAAATCTAAAGCTTCTCTAAAAATACCTTCCGAGTAGATAGCGGATAGTATAGTATAGAATACATGCTTGTCTTACTCAACGCAGAATCTGTATCTCTTCAGTTTTCTCTTTATCTACTCTAAACACTGCAGATTGGTTCCAATACAGTCTCCTGTTGATAACAGAAGTAAAAAGTATTTCATGTAGATTGTTTTCACATATTCAAACCCTAGTCACACGAGACGACACCGTCGGATAGTTTCAATAATTGTCAGAGGTAACAAGCGGAGAAGGTCGTTCGTTGCTTTGTGATTGTGTAGTGCTGTCTAATTCTTGAGGTGATGGCAGGTTATACGGATGCACACCCAGTGAACTGGCGAGGACACTTTTCACACTTTTTCATTAACCTGACAATATCGCCGAGAGCACTTAAACCAGTAAAATTGTTACATAGTATGACCTCATGTGTTTGCTACTGATGCATAGATACTTCCATAATTTCAGAAACTAAATGAGTTTTAAATTTATAAGAATTCAAAGATTGCGTTGGGCCGGACATGTTATGAGAGTGGAGGATGGCGGTATCCCTAAGAGGGCTTTGCTGGGTACATAGGAGGGAACGAGACCTAGAGGTAGACCGAGGAAGAGGTGGGAAGATGGCGTTGCAGAGGACGCGAGAGACATGGGGATAAGAAACTGGAGGAGGGTTGCAGTGGATAGAGTGGATTGGAGGCGGAGATTGGTGGAGGCCAGGGCCCGACTTGGGCTGTAGCGCCATAGGAGAGAGAGAGAAATGAGTTTTAAAATAGATGTATATTCTGTTTCGGCTTAAAACGTTTCTATATGTATGGCTTGTATATAACAAGGTGAGACTTGGCCCATTTTACAATACATGCTGTATTTGAAGTCTTCATGCTGTACGCTGTCAAATGGTTGAACATAGCTATACAGTGGATAAGCTAGTTTTTTCCTTACAGGTAAAAAAAAAGTAAGTGAACTCGAAATATCTGTATGGTGAATCATACATGGCTTCCATATTGTAAGATTTATATTTAAAATCATTTTCGAAATGTAATATTTCCATCGAAACTGCTTCTTTCTACTTCTTTCTTCAGCCTTAACCACAGTACTGTGGTCACTAGTGTATACCACCTCACGTTAGCGCACTCGATTTTCACTGGTGATGGCAGTCGATGGCACTGCCGAAACGTCTGGTTTTGCAGAAAACATTGGACCATGGCCAAACAGCCCGGGAAGGAATTTTAACAACAAACTGCTTCTTTGTTGCCGATAACGTAGTACACATATAAAAACTTATCCCCTCTACCTTCAACTATCATTTTCATTTATAGATATTTCATCAGCCTTTCTACAGTGGATTATTATGACCTTCTTTTCAGGATACTTTATTTATCAGAATTAAGTACTTTACGCTTGTTAAAACATAAAACGTTGCAGGTAAAATACCCCTTCCCCTTAACCGATCTTCACCAAAATCAATAGACCTTCAGTCCTCTCAAACTCAGGCACATGTGCAAAAAATTATTTGATTCTGTTTCAATTTGCGGCAGTTATCGTTCGTCATAGAAAAAAGTCTACACACACACACACACACACACACACTTCTCGGAAAATGACTTCTTCATGTTTTGAGGGTAGTACAATCAGAATCAGCCCTTATCTCGAACACGATTTTTTTCGCGATTACCATACTTCCATTTCCATATGGAACATGGAAGTAAAAATAAACTCAAGAAAAAGTACTCAACAAAATGAATTAAAATATAGTATCATAAATTTCGTTACAAAATTAAAATGTTCGTCTGCAAAATTGGAATCTTACGTTATGCTTATATTTTAAAATTAAAGTTAAAATATTCTAGAATCCGCAGCTTGGCAAGAAAATGTTATCAGACAAATGTTTGTGTGAACTTTTGTCGCTGTTGTCATCTGACATGTGTCCCGTATTGTAACAATGTAATGTTTGTATTTACAAAGACGTGAATTAGAATTGTCGTTGAAGATGACCAAGTTTAAATGTTTTTCGTGGTAATTATATTATAACTACACCGTGGATGTTCATTTGCCAAGTGTGCCAACGGCGCCAGTCCATTGACATTTAGATGTGCTTGGCACTGTACGCTACGTCCAAAACGTACTTCACCTTTTTACTCCCATGTTCCGTAAGGGAAAGGAAGTATTGTGATGGTGAAAAAAATCGTCTGCGAGATAAGGGCTGATTCTGACTGTACTATCCTCAAAACGTGAAGAAAGTCATTTTCCGATAAGTGTCTGTGTGTAGAATTTTTTCTATGGCAAACGATATCTGCTCCAAATTCAAACGGAATCAAATATTTTTTTGCACTTATGCCCGAGTTGTAGAGGACTCGAGGTATATTGATTTTGGTGAAGATCGTTTAAGGCAGGAGGGTAGTTTACCTGCAACGTTTTACGTTCTAACAAGAGTAAATTAGTTAATTTTGATAAATAAAGTATCCTGAAAAGAACGTCATAATAATCCAATGTAGAAAGGTAGATGAAATATCTATAAATGAAAAGGGTAGTTAAACGGGGAGGGGCTAATTTTTTCACGTTTGGTATTCATTTAATGAGTTTGACGAGATTAAATAAATATCGGTACGGAGAACCATACATGACTTCCATGTTGTAAGATGTATATTTAAAATCATTTTCGAAATGAAATATTTCCATAGAAACTATTTCTTTCTTCATCCTTAACCTCAGTAGTATGGTCACTAACGTATACCATCTCAAGTTAGCGCACTCGATTTTCACTGATGATGGCAGTCGATGACACTGCGGAAACGTTGGTTTTGCAGAAAACATAGGACCACGGCCAAACAACCCGGGAAGGAGTGTTAACAACAAACTACTTCTTTGTTGCCGATAACGTAGTACACATACATTAATAAAAATTATCCCATCCCCCTTCAACTATCATTTTCATTTATAGAAAATTATCCCCACCCCTTCAACTAGCCTTTTCATTTATAGATATTTCATCTACGTTTCTACAGTGGATTATTATGACCATCTTTTCAGGATACTTTAATTATCAAAATTGAGTACTTTACTCTACTTTTGCAGCAAGGGCCAGAATCGGCCACATTTTCACCGGACACTACCTGCACCGGTTCAACGTGAGGGATTCCCCAACCTGTGAGAGATGCCAGACGGAGGAGGAAACTCTCGAGCACATTCTGCTCAGATGCTCGGTACAGAATCCAGCCAGGGAGACCCTGAGGGCCGTGATGGGGGAGAGTGGTGGCCTGGACCGGATTCTCGGGAACAAGCGCTTTTGGGCGCTCGCTGCAGTGGTATACTACGGACATCGGACCATCGGGATCACTTGACCCTGGAAGTCCGCTCCAAGAAGTAAGAAGTAAGAGTACTTTACTCTTGTTAAAACGTAAAACGTTGCAGGTAAACTACCCCTTCCCCTTAACCGATCTTGACCAAAATCAATAGGCCTTGAGTCCTCTATAATTCAGGGACGTATACAAATAATTATTTGATTCTGTTTGAATGTGCGGCAGTTATCGTCGTCATAGAAAACATTACCCTTGTTCAAACATAAAATGTTGCAGGTAACTACCCCTTTCCCTTAACCAATCTTCACTAAAATCAATAGACCTTGTGTCCTCTACAATTCAGGGACGTATGCAAAATATTATTTGGTATGTTTGAATTTGCGGCAGTTATCGTTTGCCATAGAAAATATCGGTACATGACTTCCATGTTCTAAGATTTATATTTAAAATCAATTTCGAAATGAAATATTTCTATAGAAACTACTTCTTTCTACTTCTTCCTTCAGCCTTAACCACAGTACTGTGGTCACTAACGTATATCACCTCACTTTATCGCACTCGTTTTTCACTGATGTTAGAAGTCGATGGCACTGCCGAAACGTGTGGTTTTGCAGAAAACATTGGACTACGGCCAAACAGCCCGGGAAGGAATTTTAACAACACAATACTTCTTTGTTGCCGATAACGTAGTACACATATAAAAAATTACCCCCTCCCCCTTCAACTATAGTTTTCATTTATAGAAAATTACCCCCACCCCGTTCAACTAGCCTCTTCATTTATAAATATTTCATCTACGTTTGTACAGTAGATTATGATGATCTTCTTGTTAGGATACTTTATTTATCAAAATTAAGTACTTTACTCTTGTTAAAACATAAAACGTTGGAGGTAAACTACCCTTTTCCCGTAACCGATCTTCACCAAAATCAATAGGCCTTGAGTTCTCTACAACTCAGGCACATATGTAAAAAATTATTTGATTCTGTTTGAATTTACGGCAGTTATCGTTCGTCGTAGAAAAAAGTACCCTTGTTTAAACATAAAACGTTGCAGGTAAACTACCCCTTTCTCTTAACCTATCTTCACCAAAATCAAAAGACCTTGAGTTCTCTACAACTTAGGCACATATGTAAAAAATTATTTGATTCTGTTTGAATTTACGGCAGTTATCGTTCGTCATAAAGAAATTACCCTTGTTAAAACCTAAAACGTTGCAGGTAAACTACCCCTTTCCCTTAACCGATCTTCACCAAAAAAATAAGTCTTGAGAACTCTAAACAGGGTTGTATGCAAAAAATTATTTGATTCTGTTTGAATTTGCGGCTGTTATCGTTTGCCATAGAAAAAAATCTACACACAGACACTTTTCGAAAAATGACTTTTTCACGTTTTGAGGGTAGTACAATCAGAATCTGCAATTATGTCGAACACGATTTTTTTCGCCATCACCATACTTCAATTTCCTTATGGAAAATGGAAGTAAAATGCATTTAAACTTTTTCAAACAATGGTAATTGTTAAAAATAAAATAATTTTGTTGCCAGGCAATAAAATTATAATTTTTTTATTCTAATTTGAATCATCTGTGCGTAAAGATTCGCAACCACGGTCCAGCAGGCCACATAATTATATAAATATGCAATTAATGCGTGATTATTATCTGCGTAGTTCAGTTTCTTTATGAGAATAAAGTACCTAATTTTTGTACATAAAGTGACTCGAAAATAACATTATATTAAACTACTACCCCACAATAGCAAAAAATATCTATAAACAGTGAAAAACGTTTGAGGGTGGGGCATATTTTTTTTTAGAAATTATCCAACTGAATTCAAGTAAATGATTTTAAATATAAATCTTAGGACATGGAAGTCATGTATGGTTCTCCATACCGATATATAAAGTAACAAATTAAATGTCAAGATTCGTTACTTATCCTCTTTAACCTGAGTGTAATTTTGTCAATAAAAGATGGATGTATTTTTTAATTTTATTTAACGTAAATATACAACAGTTTCGGTATTTAGGAGCTAAATGTTTAGTTAAATCCTGCCTTTAACAGTGGTTTAACATGTGTACACGTTTTGAAACGTCAACAGTAGTGGACTGTTTCATTAAAATTTGAATGACGTACGTTAACCGTGGCTGATTTAATTTCCAAGCAACGTTTCAACTATACCAGAAATCGGTAGGGGTCTTCACGGTAAAACAATTATAAAACATAAAACTTAAAGATAACACTGTTTGATAACTCCAGTGACACGCAAACGTCGGTCATATGAGTTGATAATAAATACGCATTACTTTGTAGCAGAATACTTTGAGCGAATTATCCTCACCGAAAAATATATGAATCAAGTTCTTGAAACATTTGTGATACGATTCATAGAGATCTTAGAAATGAAACAAGACACAGTACAAGGATTAAATTTTATAAGACAATTGCAATAGCCACACATTGACATGTGCGAGTGAGGCTTGGCTCATGACAAAAAAGGAATGCGGCAAGATTCGGAGTGCTGAAATGCAGTTTCTTCGAAATACTTTAAATTATACATTGCAAAATAGGAATAACGAATGAGGATATCACAGCAGTACTCGAAGTAAAGGACACAAATAATATTATTTCAATTATAGGAGACAGTGGTGGCATCATCTGAAAAAGATGACAGAGGATCGATTGCCCAAAAGCGGCACTGAACTATAAAGCCATTGGTAGAAGAGACATGGGTCGTCCGAGGATGAGATGGGTACCGTAACAGGTTTATATAACCAAATCATTAGAGAGAAGAAGAAGGAGAAGAAGATGCTCATGAGAAATTCTGAAACAATATATAAATATTAACGTTAACCAGATTAGGCTTATATAGATCACATAACGAAGTGAAAACAATTCACATATCATCGTGTTCATTAAAGTGGTAGTTTTTACTCAGATTCGTAAGTACGTACTTTGCTTGAATGAACGTAGTTGCATCCAGTGACAACTCTTCCTAAATTAATTGCTTTCTTCACAACGGAAATGCGGGGTTTCCAAGAGTCTGGCCAGTGTGTACAAACAGAGTTCCTAAGGCTTCCACATACATTATCAGCCGGATTGTTTAGCCGTGGTCTAGAGTTTATGCTGACAAACGTTTCGGCCTCACCACCGGACCGTGGTCAGTTGCGACCCAGTAGTATAAACCCCGGTCAGTTGCGACCAATTGAATTTTCATGTTATTATAATAATACAGAAATTACCATTATAATTTTGTGCAATCCTAGCCTATCCTAATCTAACCTGACCCGACTTAACCTAACGTAACAAGAATATTGGAAGAAATATGTTACTCGCCAAAATGAATAGTTGCAGAATTGAAATCTCATTGAAGTACGGAATAGGAACGTTTCTAATAACAGATTCGGTCAGTCAGTGAAAGTGCGGGGCGCAGTTGACCGCGTAAGAACAGATAAAAACATTTCGTCGCAACTGACCGAGACCGTCACCATCGGAGGCCATCATCAGTGTCAGTAACAGTTGGCACGGTGTCCGCCAGTTCCCCCCATGAGGTGATGTGGTAGAGACAGACTATGTCATATCACGTCTGTTGTCATAAACTCTAGACCACGGACGGTATAAAAGCCCGATAAATAACGTTTCCAGCAATGTGTGAAAAGTTACTTAATTTCTCAATTCAACAGCTGAGAAGACGAACTTCACGAGCTTAAGTATTTGTAGTTATTCAAAGCTCGTTAATATTAAAATGTGTTAATGTTCACAACGTATACGAATTTAAATGACTAAACAATGATGCAAAGAAAGGAAAATTGCCTTTAAAAAAAAGTGAAATTAATGCACGAATTTACAAGCTAAAGACAAAAAAAAATGTAAGATCACCCGAAAGTTAAAAATAGTGCCATTAAAAATGAAAAAAATGTATAACTGTGTCTGTAGACTGTATGTAGTAGTTAGTTATATTGTTATTTCGCGGTTATCAATCAAATTCTTGTTCAAGTGAATGAAAGGCAGGGGCGAATTAACCGTTAGGCTGACTAGGCTGTAGCCTAGGGCGCGGCACTTTGGGGGGCGCAAAATTTTAGCTAAAAAATAATAAAATTTTACAATTAAATGTAAAATTGGTAATAAATTACAAGGATAAAAATTTGAGTTCATTTTGAACACAGGCGCCTGTTTGTGAGAAACTATGGTAAAACTGCACATAAGTAATAGAAATGCTTTCCAAACTGTTTTCTCCGATTATGAATCATCGGCGGCCGGCGCTCATAGAACTATGCCGCCGCCCAACTTTCGTGGAATTGAAGGTGTAACTCTAAAACAATCTCTGAAAAATAGCCTCAGTTTTCAATTCTTGAGACTATTTCCAAAAACTGTACGATATTTGAAATATTCCTACTAAGAAATATATTGTAGGGTGTTTAAAGCTTCATTCAGCCCCTTGGAAATAAACGTAAGAGTAGCCTATGGTGGTGAGGGGAGCACTAAAATATAATTAGCCTAGGGCGCCAAGATACCTTAACCCGGCCCTGATGAAAGGCAATGAATTATTCTCCTTTATAAGAACAAGGGAAAAACGTTGAACGAAATAGGCAGTTTTTCTGTGTAAATAATACAAAATAAATCTGTATACAAGGGTTGTAGGACGTTGACCATCGGTCTGCAACGCCCTAGTTATACCAGCAGTTTCATGTGTATTCGAACGTTACAGTGGACAATGTTTCCATTTGGTTTTTGGGTTCAGCAAGTGTCAGTGCTCTTTCTGATTCAGTTATCAGCGCAGTTAATGAGTGTGCCAGATAAGTGTAATTTGATAATCGCTATCATTTATAGATAAGATATAGTTGGAATACCGAATGATTGATTGCCTGAACAAACCGCGTGTACTCCGGGCCAGGTTTCTACAAACAGACATTCAGGTGTTATAAACGGTTTAGGCCGACTGTTTAACGGAAGAAGCAGATAAATAAGCAGTAACATTGATTTATTGAAGTGATGCATGAGGTACCAGGAGCGAACCTAAGATTTCCAACCACACATCGTTTTCTTAGAGTATTGTTTTTTTCTCATATTATAATGTAAAATAGTGCCAACAAATTAAAACTAATGGGCAAATAATAGCTGTAATTCACTGATTTCATTAAAATCAATTAAAAACATACATCAGATAGGCTTGCAGTTTGTCTTTGAAGCCTAATAATACCTACCTTCCTGTGGAATATAAATACTTTAAAGAGAACGTTGGGGTTAACACATACAAGAACACGAACATGTTTAATGTTACAATAATATGTTTCTTAGAGCTAAGTAGTACACAACAACAAAGCATGTCGCATACGAGTAACATTGTAGTATGTCGCGGGTAAAAGCAAACAGTTCCTTCGTTGCGGAATTAAATAAATAATCAGCTGACATGGCTCAAGCATAGTGTAAAGCACGTCGTCACGTGAATCATATGTTTCAAGTTGCGTGTAACCAGCGGAAAATAGTGTCCTCCTACTCTTTTTCAAGTCGACTCCTTTTTTTCAACATTTCTTTCAACATCTGTTATATTTATTATTGAAGCCTATTATTGTAGATTATTTAAACTTGTCATTGATCTAAATAGTAATTTTTTTAAACTGACAAAACTTGGAAATCTTGTATATACATACTGGATTCAAAAAGTTCCGGGACTAACGCTATTAAGGACACAACTTTTCAGATAAATGAAATTTTATTATTTATTATTCAACATACATCCCTTCCCTCTCTATACAGATTTTAGATCGCTCATACAATCGTTGAAAGGCATGCGCATAGTTCTCCTTCGAAATTGTGTTTAAAACAGCTGTCACATTCTTCTGAATGTCTGTAAATTATCAAAACGCTGCCCCTTCAGTGCCACCTTCGGCTTAGGGAACAGAAAGAAGTCAGCCGGAGCCAAATCTGGTGAGTAGGGTGGATGGTTAATCACTGTGACTGATTTTCCATCGAGAAATTGTGAGACAATCAATGATGAATGGACTGGAGCATTGTCATGCAGAAGAAACCACTCCCCTGATCGGTACATTTCTGGCCTAACCCTGCGAATTCTTTTCAAAAGGCGATCAAGTACCTCTTTGTAAAATGGTCCAGTTACAGTCTGGCCGGGTGGCAAGAATTCTTTGTGGATCAGTCCCCTTGAATCAAAAAATGTGATCAGCATTGTTTTCACTTTTGATTTTGTGGCCCTCACTTTCATGGGTCTGCCATCTCCTGGGTCGCGCCATTCAGCTGTTTGACGTTTGGTAGATGGGTCATACTGGAAACACCACGATTCGTCGCCTGTGACAATGTTCTGTAAGAAATTCGGGTTGTCATCGGCCCATTCAACGAGACTTCGCGACGTTCCACACGTTGTTCTTTTTGCTCTGCTGTTAACGAATGTGGAACAAACCTGGCACACAGTTTCCGTTTGCCGAGTACGTCATGCACGATAGTGTAAATACTACCCACACTGATGCCGATCTCTTCTGATAAAATCTGCACGCTCAGCCGACGGTTGACGGACAGTGCACCACAGACACGCTTGACATTCTCGTCAGTCACGCTTGTGGAGGGGCGCCCATCTCTTGGATCATCTTCTAGAGACGCACGACCATTTTTAAAACGTGCATACCACTCGAACACTTTGCTACGACTTAAACAATCTTTTCCATATGCAAGTTGCATAATCGAAAACGTTTCTGTCGCACTTTTCCACATTTAAAACAAAATTTAATTGCAGCTCTTTGCTCCATCTCGAAAATTATGACAACAAGGAAAAACCAGATAAACTTAACAGTGTCGCTGTTTACTATGGAATGAGTCCTCAACAATGCAATTGTCACAGGAAGTGGGTGAAGGTTGTCACATAGTGTTCCAGCTGTGACACAGAGATAGCTCCATCTGTGTGTCTATAGCAGCATCAGTCCCGGGACTTTTTGAATGCGTATGTAAGAATTCGAGATTTGAGAATAAGTTTAACGATGTAAAAATGATTATTTGAGAAAAGCAAGCGTAATCCGCCGTATAGGGTACGTACAAAACCGTAGTGTTCCCACGACGATTCGACAAGCACAAACCAAACACTGTACTGAAATAATATTTCATAAGAGAAAGCCACGACTCTATAGGCAGGAAGTACGCATAATATACAAACAAGATTACTGAGATGGGAAACAAAACGCTCCCTTCTCTTCGCTCCGTCTGCACGTGTACAGTTAGCTTACTTACATGTATCTAAACGTAGTCTTTATTTTTATACCGGCTTTACATTTACAGACGTAACATGGAAAACCATAGGAAAGTATTAAACCTGAAAATGTAATGTATTCCAGCTATACAAGACAGTTAGCTCGAAATATACAAAATATTAGCTGTTTGCACAGTATTTTATGCCTTTCGATATTGGGTAAGCGACACTGAACTATAAAGCCATTGGTAGAAGAGATGTGGGTCGTCCAAGGATGAGATGGGTGCCGGAACAGGTATAGGCCTATATAACCTAATCCTTGAAGAGGAGAAGAAGAAGAAGAAGAAGAAGAAGAAGCTTTTTTTAGTCTAACACTGTTTCATATTTTTTTAAACACGATTTTGGAGAAAAGCAAAAATATAAAAGTAAATAATATCGATTCACAATAAGAAATGATGAATGTATCATTTTGTGATACATTTTGTGTATGTATTTTACGCACGTAATGCTTCTGTTTGTCGACGCGATTTGCGGATATTCAATCGCCCACTTATTACGACGCGATCACAGTAACTGGCGGAAACTATTTAGTTTCCTATAGAAGCATCTGATCGCAGTTGCGGTGACGACGGAGACCAGATGTTTGGCATTGACGCGGTCAGTCGACCCCGTTGCAGGCAAACACAATTCGTAGATCCACACACAACGCGTAGCCCGGCGGGCTCCTGCATCCGTGGGTTAGATTCAATCAACCGCGCGCGCAGCTAAAGGTCAGCCTGCACGTATGCTAATTGTCTGACCTTTAATTGCTTCAAGGATCGACCCCATGTTTTTCCCTCGGTTATCAAGGTCTCAACAGAAACGTCTCCGCAAGCCCGGCATCCGAATTATGGCGCACAGCTCAGGTGTAATTACGGTACAACGACGTGTGTGTGTGTTTACTGACAGCCGCGCCGATGTTTGCAACGCCGTCTGTGTGTTAGTTAATAACGTGTGAAACGCCTTTGTTATGCCGACCTCGCGCCAATGCCATATGCTGCACTCACATCTACTCGTTTCAGTTCCGTTTTAACGTATTCTTAGATTATGAAAATGCAGAAATACGCAGTCCAGTCTTCACCGTTGTTAAGGATACAATAGTAGACTAGGACAATATACCCCAATATATAACTGAAACTAAATACAGGGGAACTCGCGCGAATAACGAGCTCGCGGAACTAAAGTACAAGATTTGTTCGGTTTTGTATTTTAGTAATGATAATTAAACTCGCTTTTAACGAGTAGGAAGGCATTAGAGACTTGGTTATAACGAGCATTTTATCGCAGGCTTGTTCATGGGTTAAGCTCTAAAAACGTTGGTTACAATACAACATTTTAAACATTCGTTTAAAATCATTAACGCAATTTAGTGCAACAAATAATGTAAGTGATGAATTCGTAGAATATTTAATTAAATTATAAAACTAGAGTGAATTTTCTTGTAATTTAAAAATTAATATTGCACGTGTGGCATGGAAAGTTTTGCGTTTTTTGCCAGATAGCTAGCTGATTTTTGGTAAGTTTTACCACACAGTTACTTTTACTATATTTCGGGAATGCACTACACGCCAATATTCAGCAAAGAACGTTAGGGTTATGGTTAGGGTTGTATGGTTATGTTTGGCTTTTTTCAATTTAGTCCTGCTAGAAATAAGCACGTCCGGCCTGTCCGGATTTTGTTAGTCTTTTTGTCTGACAAATTTGCACGGAGTATTATGATAAAAGTATAAATAGCACATTTTTATGCCTGAAAAAGGTAGTAGATCTGAAAAAATGTACGTACTAGGTTTTTGAATTCCTTGTGAATTCGGTGTCTTGAAACTAGTTCAAAGGAGCGTTTCCGGAAACCGGAGGGGGACTTGCCACTAAGGACAGCAACGAGGTTGGGCCCATGTCCGTTTGACGCCTAGAGGAATCGGACCTACTAGGTTTTTATTTCCTTTCCTTTCAGTTTGTTTAAGCCTTTTATGATATTATATGATATGAATGCATATATAACTAAAACCTATTTAATGTATGAAACAAGCTGATGTTATATTTTTTAATATGTAATAGGGCTATATATACGCAAGCACCTAATACCGGACGAACATAATAAATGCTGCTTTTTAATGTAACAAAAACTGATGTCCGGCTAAATAAACAGCTGTGGTCGGCTATGTATAAGTGTCAGTCTGTCTGTCACGTGGTCCAACGACAGCGAATCCTGTCTAATTGTCCTAATTGATCGCTCTTGTCATCAGCAGTGTTTTACTCTTACGCTAGCAGCAAGTATTCACCGTATTATTAGTAGTTTCTCATCCCAAGTTTTGTAGTCAAGTATAAAAGGCAGAGAAAGTGTTAGACAGTGGAGGAGGGAGAAGCGAGGCGACAAAGAGGAATTAACATGCAGACACGTGACGAACAGTGTGTCACGCGTTTTGTTCTTCCTTACTAATTACGTTGTGTTCAACGTTTACGTGTTGTTTGTCTAGCTGTCAGGGGTTTGCGTATACTCTTCGAGATCGCAAAAGAAATATCGATGTACGGCAGGAACTGAATATCATGAGCATACTTGATATGATTGCCCAGTGTCGGTTGAGCATTACATCTTCTAAGGCAGGCGTCTTCTAATCAAAGTTAGAAGTATCGACTGTCTGCCCTCTTCCGCTTCTCAACACCTACAGTGTAACGTCTACAAGAAATAGTTCTTATCGTTAACTGTGTTTTTGTTCAGTGTGTTTATTGTGTTTCAACGTGTCTGAACACACATAGCACTGGCTACATTGTTTCTGACACTGAAGGTGGCCTCGCCTTGTGGGACCGAAACGACTGTCTTCAACACAAGCAGTAGACCAGGGCCAAACAGCCCGGTACACAATAATTCCAACAACATTGTACTATTTATCATTTCTGTGAAACATGCGATGTACAGGGTCCACCGCCAAAATCCAGACAAAACGAACAATTTGTTTTATCAAAATTTATTAATCAAAATATAAAAATTACAAAAAAAATATTATTATACATTAGTAATGGTACCCTTTAAAAGTAAAATTATTCGATGTAACCTCCTTTTGCATCGATGACTTCTTCGATTCTTGACCTGAAACAACGCTGGCATGCTCTCTGCAGAGAGCTCTCATCCATATTCGCAAATGCCGCCGTCTGGAGAGACGTCACACTTGTTGGTCCCTCGTTCCACACGTAACACTACCTTCAGTACAACACATAAAAATGTTTAACATGTACGCCATTTTCTCAGTAATAAAATTTACTAATCACCTAAGTTCGGATTCCATTTTCATAACACACTGTTATTTAGTATAAAATAATTATCGACATTTTACTGAACAAATATCTGGCGCCCGGCGTCCCGAAATATTCGTGAATTAAAATGACGAGCCCTTAACGGTAAAAGACTGTCCCAGCTCAGCGATCAGTATTATTAACGATAAACAGAACCGAACAAGCACACTTCGAAGGTCGCTACTTAATTACTTCAAACTGAGTCGATAAATACTATAATTACGGTAATTTTCACGTTATCAGTTTCTGTTTACCTGTTGCAAAATGGAATATCTAGCTTTTTTTTTTTTAATTCTCGTCTTTGTATAATTTTTTGTTCTAACGAAATCGTTCATTTGAACGTGAAGTCAGTTTCTCTACAGTAGCTAATGTCTGTCGTTTGGGTACATGTCATTTTCACTGCATTCGATGTTCAGTTCTATTTTAAATGACTAATTGATAGAAAAATGATTGTGTTTTAAAACAGTAAACGTTTTATCGATCAAACAGTAAATTAAATTTAGAATTAATTTATTCTTTAAGAACTTCGAAATTTGAGAACGGTATTTCACTTATTAATCAATGTTATGAAGAGTAGCTTATCAGTTGCTCGTGGTGCCATCGATGGTCCTACTGTTACAATTCTATACGTGGCACTAATTCCTTGTGGGCCTACATTTAGACGTTACTATGTCGGACGTCTTAATTTCCAGTTTCACTATGCACTCAAAGGGAATAAATAGGTTTTAATATGCGACTCCTTAACAAATCTGCTAGTCGTATTTGAAAGAGAAATATTGAGAAATAAGTTTTAAATATAAATGGTACTGATGTCTTATGCTCTCACGGGCGTGGTCAACTCTGTTAAAGCTGTTACTTATTACCGGAGTGTTAGGCCGTGGTCTAATGTAATGCTGTTAATTAGAACAGACGTTTCGACCCCACCCCCATGGAGGCCATCTTCAGTTTCAAAGATACGTTTGAAAGGTTCACTGATAAGGTATTCACCAGTAAAGATCTATAACAGTACTGTAGGAACTGGTGTACACCTTAACAGTGGACCTTTCAATCGTGTACACTAAACATGGCCTTCAATGGTGAGCCCGAAGTCTGTTATGAGTAACAGCATTAGACCATGACCTAATAGCCCTGCAATGAGTAACCGCTTTAACAGAATATCTCCTATTATTAGTTGAGATAGGAAAGCTTTAATAAAACACTAAATACTAAACTTATTTAGTTATTTAGCGTATACGTATAAGCTCCTGTGACAGGCTAGCTCGAATCAGTCGCCCTCTCTTGGTATCAGGGTAGACCAATGGTTCTCAACCTTTTTATGTTCACGGCACACTATCCCCTGTAGTGAATTTCCTCGGCACACTAACGGACGAGTTAGCAAAGATTTTCCTCTCCATGACTGTTACAAAGTACGACTGGTGGGCAATCTTTAAGCTCAGAATCCACCATTTACCTTCCTCTGGAGAAAGAAGAGAGCAACTCGCAGAACTCCAACTGAAATACTGTGAACTACCATTTCTCAGGTTTTGGAAGTGAGCGAAGTAACAGTACCTAATAGCAGTGTAAGCAATTAGTACCTGCTATCTACCTGTGGGAGCGAGGCTTTTCGACACTAACAAAAAAAAAAAGAAGAAAACAAGAAACGCGAGATATTTTCTTTAGCGTGTTTGTCTTCAGTTCTACCACGAATTGAAATTTTGTGTAAGAAAAGACAAGCTCATGTTTTTCATTAAAAACTAAAATGTTTTATTATAAGGCATAAGTCAATAGATGCGCTGTAAAATAAATGTTTAAGCTCTTGAATATTTTTCTCTTGTCGCTTTTTGAAAATAAATATTAAGTAAGATTGTAGTAATTAGTTTTATGAGCAAAACATGAGAAAGTCTCGTAAGTTTGACGGCACACTCGTTGAGCTAGTGACAGCCGCGGCCCAGCTTGACTTGAGTTGTTTGGCGGACAGTACAGAGCGGTCTGTACGATTCTTGCAACTGTGTGTGTACGTGTGCGCGGGCTTCTGCCGCCCGCTCGCTCGCCGCTGTTCGTCGTTGGCATTCAATTTCGAAAGTTCGCGTCGTGACTTGCCTGTAAAAAGTCTCCTCCGCGACGAAAGTACGACTGCCCTCCCTCTTACGCTTCTTCTCCACACCGACGTTCACAAAAAATAGTTCTTAACATTAACTGTATTTTTATTTTTATTTATTTTTTTTTTGTGCGTATGAGCCACTCTGGACTACGTTTGTTTCCTCCCTTCTTCTCCTCTCTCTCTTTCCTCCTCTCCCACATCTTCAATCTTGATCGATGTCTTTCCCTCCTTTCGTCAGTCCAGATGGCACCTGTCCTCTTCTTGGGGTTTTCCTGAAAACCTTGGGCATTTTTTAATTTCTTTTTAAGTGCCAAGCATTATTCTTCAATGTCTTCTTGAGTAATCTGGAGTCCTTCTATGTCTTTTTCTGTTCCTTGGAACCAAGTATTGGACATTTTGAGCTTTCTTAGATAGTTAAAAGGCTTCCCTGTTAGTCTGTCAGGATTCATTCTTTGAACATACCCGTAGAACATGTTCTATTTATTTATTTTTTGTTCTGTGTGTGATTCTATGACTTGTTTATTTTAAGAACCTGAGTTTCTCAGCCTTACGCTGTATGAGTCGTATCTATGAGAAATATTAGACAGACTATTTTCAGAAATTATGATTTCGTTTTACATTAGATGCTGCCTGATTTCTGCTTGCTGCCTTCCACAGTATGAGAGGGCAGGGTTCAAAAGTACCAAGACGTTGGTTATGGAAACGGCCTATTATTTGCTTGTTTGATATTCTGTTTATAGCACTATTCAGTTTGTGATTGGCAGTGCCGTATCTAGAATTTGGCTTTGTTGGGGGGCCGGTCGTGTCAGTTTTATACAAAAGAAAAAACAAGTTAAGACTAATCAATATTACTATCTTTAAAAAGGCTGAAAAACGTGTTACATCGTCCTAAAATCAATCCCATTAAAACAAACGGTAATAACACAATTAAAATTAGCGCTATTGAAACATTGTTAAAAGATGCTTATTGAATGAATTGATTTTCCTATACATATTTCAAGCGTATACCCTAATGCTGTGTAATAAACCTGTTTGTATATTTAAAAAAAAAAAGAGTTACTACTATATTAGCGTGCACATCTGAAAAAAATAAACTAAAACAGGCTAAAAATTAAAAGATTAACAAAATTCGTCAACTTTTTCGACTCTCTGGGGGTGGTCGGTCCCGTTCTCCCCCCCCCCCACGTAAATACGCCCCTGGTGATTAGCTCGTTTTTTGTCCGTTTAATTTATTATACAAGTTTGAAAATTTTAATTTAAAATATTTTCACTTTAAGAATCTGTATTCGGTATTCTTAATTTGAGTAGCCTACTTGACTTTAACGGGAGAGTGGTGCGGGTGGCCCCCGACAATCCTTCATAAATCCGACGTTTCCCGCCCCTTCAAATAAGTTATTATATCAAACAGTAAGATGCATTCCTGCCTAATGAAACTCTTTACTTGATCGGCCTTAAACTGTAGATTATGTATCATACACTACAAGTAACGGATCTGAATACTGTCATAAGAGGGAACACAGTATATAGTCGTACAGCGCGCGCGCGAGTGTGTGTGTGTGTGTGTGTGTGTGTGGTGTGTCTTGTAGATGCCATTGTTAGTAAGATTTATTTATTTATTTTTTGTTTGTTATGTAAGTAGTTTAGTAGGTTTTGACTGTCTGTGGGTTGTGAGACAGAGTATTGTTTATTCTTTATTTGTGTTGTTTTTGCCTGAAGACGGTACAGGTTTGTTGCGTAGCCGAAACGCCGCTTTCAGTGATGGAAGAAGTCCGTAGGCTTAAGTATACGCGTAGTGTAACTTGTGGGATGTGGCATTCAGTATTACAGGATAATGAATCTCTGCAAAATCAATAATGACAGAAAAGATATTAAAGATTTCTTCTCCCGTTTTCGAGATTGTGTTCGATTTTGCGGCCCACAGTGCACTTAATGTGTCGTAAAATGAAGTAGAAACCCAATAAATACGGTTCGTTTCCAAAGAAAATGGAAAGAAAGTTAAAAAAAGATGCCGTCAGTAATGCAGTCTTCAGTCAACGGTAAAAGACAAAACCGGTAATAGCAAAATTCAAGACAAATAATTGAGATGATTATGCTGTTTCTATATGATGACGGAGGAGAGGCTCACTAGGGGAATGTACAAATAAGAGTAGAAAAAAAAACATAATAAGAGAAAACGAAGTGAGCAGCTTAAAAGGTATATGAAATGGAAAGAGATTAACAAGACTTCGCAAATCAGGAAAGAGTGAAAAAATAAAAATTATTGGCCCCCAAGGCCGTGGTCTAGAGAGAGAGAGAGAGAGAGAGAGTGTGTGCTGGCAGACGTTTCGGCCTACCCATCGGAGGCCATCATCAACGGTATTTTGTTACACAGTACACAGTCTCTACGTCAGCAATTGGCGGAAACCGTGCCGATTATTACCTTCACTGATTATGACACCGATGGTGATCCCGAAACGTCTGTCAGCACAGACTCTAGACCATTTTGTTTCCAACTATGTGGGCGTCGGCCGTGAACTCTTGTGAAAAATTAAATATTTAATTCAGTCCTGGCGGACAGATTTAGGATTAAGTAGGCCTATCCGTTTGATATAAACTTTTTATTAATTTATGTAATTTCACTTCCGTACCTATGTGTCGGCGAAAATATTTTACTCTTCATCTTATCGTCTGATTAAATAATTAAAATATACTTGTACCTTGCTACCAGATTACTAAATACGTTTATTATCTATATAAAGCTTTACTACGGATGTAATTGAGAAAAGGTACAATTGGCCGTATTACCTTGGGACGCTGCCGTAATAATGCAGATAACGGTTAATCAGAATGACTGATTTAATATTTGGCTAGCTTTATTGACACTTGCCATATCAAATATCGTAAATGACGAGAAAAGCGATAAGAACGTTCTACTGTGCCGGCTCTATGATTCTGCTACGAGTAGTTGATTGTAGGCTATACGACGCTTTAGAATAAACCTGTCCACCTGCAGTCTTAAGATACCACTTCAGACTTCTTGTTGTGCGTCGCAAGAAATTGATTGATGTCGGCCACATAAATGTTTATTGGTGTCAAGTGGGTAGCCTATTTTTATCTTTCAACGCACGTTTTCATTGTCCGTGGCGTTGTCGGTGGAATTATGTAAACGCAGAATACAGTTACTGTTTGCCAATGTGGTATTGTCTGTCGAATGCGTGTTTCATTACCAAGTCATTTGCATAGATAGACTTCGCTAGTACGTTTTGTTAGTTCTTAATTAATTTGTAAATACTCGGAAACCGCCATATTGCGCATTCCTCTAGCGACCGAATTATGAAGTTCCCTTTAAAATCCAGAATATTATAGTTGAAGTCGAGTTCTTTTTCGAATGTTGGTAATACAAATTTTTACTTCCATGTTCAGTAAGGAAATGGAAGTATGATGATTCCAAAAAAATCGTGTTCGAGATAAGGGCTGATTCTGATTGTACTACCCTCAAAACATGAAGAAAAGTCATTTTCTGAAAAGTGTCTGTGTGTACAATTTTTTCTATGGCGAACGATAAATACCGCAAATTCAAACAGAATCAAATAATTTTTTTGTATATGTGCCTGAGTTGTAGAGGACTATTGATTTTGGTGAAGGTCGGTTAAGGAGAAGGGGTAGTTTACCTGCAACGTTTTAATAAGAGTAAATTTTGGTACCGCAAAGTACTTAATTTTGTTAAATAAAGTATCCTGAAAAGGTCATAATAATCCACTGTAGAAAGGTAGGTGAAATATCTATAATTGAAAAGGGTAGTTGGATGGGGAGGGGGTAATTTTCTATAAATAAAAATGATAGTTGAAGGGGGAGAAGATAATTTTTTATTTATATGTGTACTACTTTATAGGAAACAAAGAAGTTGTTTCTGTGGAAATATTTCATTCAATTTGTCAAACATAAAACTCGATTTACAAGGTGGGGAATATCTTTTTTAGAAATTATCGAACCGAATTCAAGTAAATTATTTTAAACATAAATCTTACAACATGGAAGTCATGTATGGTTCTCCATATCGATATTTTACTTCGGAACATTAATTTTTGTGTACAATTTGTAATTTACTTTTACCTGCGTTGAGCACAAGCTTATTTCTCTTGTATATAGGATTATATACTTATATACTTTTTTTGATGTTTTTCTTTTGTACCCTTCTTGTATGTTTATTGTTTTCTGTATAGATTTCTTTTGTAATTCCTGGTTTTTGTTCAATAAACGTATAATTAGTATATTAAGTATTTCATTTGTACTCACAGGTATGTTTTTATACAATGATTTTTATTGAGGGGGAGGGTATAGGAGCGCCCCTAAAGTTCTGTACACACGCGCCGGACACTATTGGCGCGCCACTGCTTATATTATGCTTCCCCTACCGATTGGGTCACGTATCGGCACTGAATAAGTCGTTACGCGTATTTAGGCCTACACGTAATTACTCGTGTGCTATATTTGCCTGTCGTTTTGTGAAGATCTCGTACTGGACTCATAAAACTGTGTTTGTTATTTTTATTTTTCATGTTTTAGAATTATTTACTGTTGGAATTGTGAGTTGTTGGTTGAGACCGTATAGGACAACCAACACTATGCCGGCTAGATTTTTTTATCGACCTTCTCTGCTCTAAATCCGTCCTGTTCTGTTATAGGACCACCTCGAAAAGGGTGTGGTTCTGGTCCAAACGGCTCTATATTCCGCATATTGTACTCCTGTGGATGTGGAAACATCCTAAGGTCCTCTTAGGAGTACAGAAGGTCCCGTAAAGGATTAAAGAATACATTAAAGATTTAAAGAACATGGTTTACAGAAAAAATTAAAGAAAATGGATTCAGCACATCAAAAGAATGGAATAAAATAGAATACCGAAGATGGCGAAAGATTACAACCCTAGAGGCAGAAGAAAAGTTGGTAGACCTAAGAAAAAACCGTTAAGAAGATGATAATGATGATAGAATTATTTAGCTGAAATAGGTTACCGGTTTTGACGTACGGAAGAAACGTTGCTTTTTACTGCCATGTTCCATAAGGAAATGGAAGTATGGTGATGGCAAAAAAAAAGTTGTGTTCGAGATAAGGGCTGATTCTGATTGTACTACCCTCAAAACATGAAAAAAGTCATGTTCTGAAAAGTGTGTGTGTGTGTGTGTGTGTGT
Organism: Magicicada septendecula; assembly: GCA_034769895.1. Lineage (NCBI taxonomy): Eukaryota > Metazoa > Arthropoda > Insecta > Hemiptera > Cicadidae > Magicicada > Magicicada septendecula. Next base: position 403,796,026 of record CM068375.1, on the reverse strand, counting down.
AATTTTATCTATGGCGAACGATAACTGCCGCAAATTCAAACAGAATCAAATAATTTTTTGCATGTGTGTGCGAGTTGTAGAGAACTCAAGGGGTATTAATTTTGGTGAAGATCGGTTAAGGGAGAAGGGTAGTTTAGCTGCAACGTTTTATCTTTTAACAAGAGTAAAGTACTTAATTTTGACATATAAAGTATTCTGAAAAGAAGGTCATAATAATTCACTGTAGAAAGGTAGATGAAATATCTATAAATGAAAAGGGTAGTTGAAGGGGAAGGGGTAATTTTCTATAAATGAAAATTATAGTTGAAAGGAGATGGGATAATTTTTTATATGTGTACTACGTTATCGGCAACAAGAAGTGCCATCGACTGCCATCATCAGTGAAAATCGAGTGCGCTAATGTGAGGTGGTATACGTTAGTGACCGCAGTATTGTGGTTAAGGCTGAAGATAGAAGTAGTTTCTATGGAAATATTTCATTTCGAAAATGATTTAAAATGTAAATCTTAGAACATGGAAGTCATGTGTGGTTCTCCATACCGATATTTTATAATGAAAATGACTGAAGGATAACCGACCGTAGTGAAACAATTGACTTTTAGACGAGTATTCTGTAACTAGTAACGTGATAAAGATGGTGTTTACGCTTTCGTGCCGAGGCCTTAACTTAGACGTAGGCCTCCAACAACAGGTGTACCGGACGCTTCTGCGTGTGGGCTTTGGCTGAAGGTAACCCCTTGCTAAACAACAGTGTTATCTTAGCGTGTACACGTCCTTGCGTTAACGTATTCATGTAGGTTAGTGTAGATAACGTACACAATCCGGTGTGTGTTGCAATGTCACATGTGTTTGTGTGTGTGTGTGTGGGCTTGTAATTTTTATGATTCATCGTGTAATGCGTTATTGCGGCTTTTATGTTATAAACTTCATTATAGTACTGGGTGCGTGTATGTTTTTGTATACGACCGCGCGTGCGCATTACTCTACTGCTTATCATACGTTTTCAGATATCAGTAAAACAGCCAGAACATTAACATTCGGAAGCCTTTGATGTAATGTGTTATTAATTTGCTCAGCACTTCTCGGAACTGTATCTGTCGTGCACCAATCGGATTCCACCGTTAACAAGATGAGATTACTATACACTATACTGTGCCCGTGTTGCCACAATTAGTATTCACTCAAGAGCGTGGCGTCAATGTAACCGCTGTTGCCGGCGGCAACAGTACTAGAAATAAGAAAAAATAATAGCCTATTAATTGTATCACAGAATAAATACTTTAGTTATTGAATAATTTGAAATCCGAACAACATTAGTAGGGAAACTCGAAGAAAAGCGTAGCATTGCTTTCGAATTGCTGGGCGTTTGCACCGTCTTGTGTTGCCGGCTCAGTATCGCGGGAGTGCATAAACGGAACTCCCTGATATGTCAGAAATCAGACGAGGGTTGAAGCTCCTTCTGTTCCCACCTCCGCCACCTTAGTGCAGACGACGGCCCACCTCCTAGAAAAGTTAGACGTCCTCGAGCTCTGCTCGACGACCCCCCATAAAGATATCAACAAACATAACCCTCACCCCCGCCCTTCCCCCTCCAAGAAGGAGAGCTCCATCCTTTTTTCTAGCGCAAGGCTACCATGAATCAGACGCATCAGCCAGTTATCGGGTTTACCCGGACACTGCAACCACTGGGGCACATCCAGCTGCTGCCCCACGATTGGATTGCATTGGGTAAACGGAACCATTACGGTCCGATATTTTATCGGATGCGTTTCCTAGGACGCGACTATATGTTTTTGATTTCAGAACGATGAATTTATCGTACGACAGTGCATAAAACGGGCCACTTGTTTCTGTTGTTCTACATGACGTACGAGTTCTTATCGTGGGTTATCGTACGATATTAATCGGACGTATAAAAGGAGCCTTACGGTCGTAGGATCGTCGGCTCGTAAAAGCAGTGTTACGATTAGCATAGTTTTGTTACGCAACGCACAAAGAGAAGCCGTGTATGTGTGTGTATACAAACATCGGCGTAGAGCATAAATTCAGGTCACACTGCCACTGCCATACGTGTCTGACACACACACACACACACACACACACACACACACACACACACACACACACACACACACACACACACACACAGAGATTCTGTGACTTGGCGCTTCTTCCAGTAACGAACCGACCTTTTTCGCGATTGCTGTAACTTGCCAAAATGGGATGGCGTGAAAATGTCAGAGTTGCAGTATTAATATGTAAACATCGTACAGTAGTACTGTAGTCCAATAAAACTGTAAGAATTTATTTTCAAACCCTCCAGGTTCGTGGTAGCAAAAATAAAAAAAATATACAGATCAATCACATGTGAGTAGTCGTACCACTCTTGTTTAAGTGGTTTAAATTCAACAGTAAGTCTGTAGAAGTATATATATATATATATATATTTTTTTTTGCAGTTAATTTATTTTCGCTTTAGGTAGGTATTTATACACGTAAAATATAGGTATTTTATTTTGGAGAAGATGAATGTCAGCAGACATAAAACTGTATATTTTGAATTGTGAACAACTTTTTTTCTAATATTTTGCAATAAAATGATCGTTCGTACGTACATAATTACTGTAATCTTGTATTGTAGTGTATTCATTGTTCGTAACCAAAAGTTACCGTACATATTATTTATAATAAAGTTTTAAATTGAGTGTAATAAAGTGAACAATGAATACACTACAATAGAAATTGAGATTATAGGTACCATTAGAAAGCAAGATGTGTGTGTGTTTATGTGTATGTGTTATAAATACATCACATTATCATTAATTTCTGTAAGTTTATGATGCTCTCGATAGTAAACTTTCGTGATTTTCGTTAGTAGCGACAACACTGGCTTTTGGTTTAAAACACATCGTTTACTTATTTTAAAACCAAACGTTTTGACAAAACCAATCTTCAGTGATGCCTCGTCGTTGTATGGGGCGATACGTTTCGATTTAAATAAATAATACGACGTATGTTACATCGGAAAACCAGTGTTGTTAATATAGTTAATAACTTATGGTAACTTATGACATGACACTAATAAAACACATACCACACAAAGGCACCATAATGAACATATGGGAAAATTTATAAATATACAAACACAAAACAAACTAATACCTGAACAAATACAAATCAATACAAAACATGATACAATTTTCAAAGCGCTATTTTCCGTTTACGAAAATCAGTTGTGCGTTCGAAACTTATCGTTAGGCGTATTCCCAAATAGATTGATGATGGACAGACAGAAGAATGCCAAACAGTCGAGTTAAAACTGAGAATTCTGCTTCATCTTGGCCTTCGTACCACTTGATTGCTGTAGTCACTTATGAGAGATTGCAGGTTTTATTGCCTGGTCATCTTCTTCATCACATTAATTTTTGACGTCGTCTTCATTCAAACTGTTAAATACTGGTAAGGATTAGCAGATATCTAACAAATTTGATATGGGGTCAAGACCTTCTGGTTATGTAGACGCTGGTTGCAGTTCTCGGAATATTTTCCCAGGCATCAGCTGGCCACAATCAACGCGTTTCTGGTATACGCCAGCTACAATCAGAGCGAATATGTTGCTGACGAATTAGTGAGGTTCCACTGTACTCAATGTCGACAACGCGTTTCGGCAAGACTCTCTTAAGCCTTTATTGAAAACTAGGGACGTCAGATTCTCGGTGTTAAGAATTTTCAGAGATACAGCAACCAAGATTTCTTGACAAGTGTTACAAGTGGCCGCTACAAGTGTCAGTGAATAGTTTTACCATATAATGTTTCAATTACGCGTGTATCGTTTATGATAAATACTTATAATGGTGCCGCTTTGTACGTTCTGGTTGTTACAAAAGTTGGCTGGTTAGTAGTAGGCGTACGTGTGTTTATTTACCGCAGGGCCAGACATCGCAGAATTGCTGTCAGTGAAAACTGTATTTTCCCACTTGCAACGGAATGACTTTCTCGATGTAATGAAGTAATTTTAGCGTCGTCTCCGCGTGTGTTGCAGTGAAAGCTGCTGGAGTCACGTAGTGCATCTGTGTGGTGTTGCCAACTCCGTCTGCGCTACAAACGGTAGCCAACTCAGTATTGTCCAAAAATTGTACAGGCTGCGTCCAGAAATTATACAAAATACAGTAATGTAGGCTACTAGGAAATTATGTAGGCTGTACTTAAATGTTTATTTGGTGTTCTGCTCTGAGGTAGGTCTTCAGATGTTAGCTCTCCAAGCTGTCTTATCTCAGGCTGCCAGTCTTTTCGTTTCCTCTTAACACCCTCTGATTTTAATGCTATCTGTTAACTGCATTCTTCTTCGCCCTCTTCTATTTTCTCCTTCTATGACACCCTCCATGGCAGTTGTAAGCAAGCGGTCTATTCTTAAACAGTGACCTAACCAATTCCTTTTCCGATTTTGTATTACCTTCAGAATTCTTCTCTCTTCCCATATTCTTCTTAAAACTTCATCATTCCTTACTTTATCAAGCCACCTCAATTTTTTTCATTGCTCTCCAAACCCACATCTCAAATGCTTCTAATCTTTTCTCGTCCTCTTTCCTCAGTGTCCATGTCTGTGCACCATATAAAGCAACGCTGCACACATAACATTTGGCCAACCTTTTTCTTAAATTCTTATTAATTTTGCCACACAGCAATCTTTCCTTCCCATTAAATTCCTCGTTCGCTATAGCAATTCTTGGTATAATTTCACGAGTGCAGGACATATCTCCAGTTATCAAGCTTCCAAGATATTTAAACAACTGCACCTGTTGTATTTTGTCTTGCCCTATCTTTATGTTTGTCCTTTTTCCTCCTCTGCTAATCACCATACACTTAGTTTTTTCCTTATTAATCCTCATTTCATATTCTTCGCATACTAAATTCAAAATCTCTTATCATTTCATTCATTGTCTCTTCGTTTTCTGCTAAAACAGCCATGTACGGAACATTTTACATAGAGGGCCATACCATTTGCTCTGCTAGGGATATCCAACATGGATCGTTAATATGGTGGTATCTACTTGAATGTGTGTTTAATTCATCAATTAAACAGTTGAATTAATGTTTACTAAACTTGTATTGCAACCACTAACACGCATTTATACTTTCCACGAGCGCTTTCAAGCCTCTCGGCTCATCTCCAGATGGAACACAACAACCTACCTAGAAGTCTTCACCCCTTTATGTGTCTTATCTCAATCTTATCTTCATATATCTAAGGTTGTTGTGTTCCATCTGAAGATGAGCCGAGAGGCTTGAAAGCGCTTATGGAAAGTATAATTGCGTGTTAGTGGTTGCAATACAAGTTTAGTAAAATTAGACGTAACCACTAAATTGTGTTTATCTTTTTGTTGAATTAATAATTCGAAATTTTTTGAAATTTGCGAGAACAAATATTTTTGCACTACATACGCTGCTGTCTGTGACTATTTAAAAGATGTCGTTTTCAGAAATGACATTTTAATTATTGAAGCGATATGAAAAACACTCATCATCGTCATCATTGTCGTCGTCATCATCATTATAATCATAACGAGACTTCTTTCAGCTTCTCAAGTTTCCATCTTTCCATGCCTAACGCGTCTTCATTCGACAGGCCATTTGCCGCCATGACATCTTCGCCACTTCCGTGTTCCAAGATTGTCTTGGTCTGGTCTTCTCTTTTTCACTTTCGTTACCGTTCACACACGTTCTTTGATACTAAAGTTTATGTTTGTTTACTTGCAAATAGAATAAGAATATTTAGCGCACTTATGTTGATAACTGTCGTCTTCAGCAGAAAGAAATGGGACCGGTAGAAATGGCTTATTGTGTGTAGGCCTAAAATAGACCGTACACCTAACATAGACTGTAAATGGTTTCTGTAATATTATAGATTTCCATTTAATTTGTATTGTCAAAGAAGAGAAATATAAATTCTCCGTTAATAATTACAGATAGGCCTATATTAACTACACTACACTACACTACACTCCACTACCGAATCCACCTTTGCAAACCACCTCATTGAAGCAAACCACACATGCACAAACATAAAAGCAACATGGATATTCTACACGTACACACAAAAGGCCGAAAAGTAGACACTCTTGAACAATTGGAAATTTACAAACACATAAAAACGACATCCTAAGCGAACAGATATAATTCAATCACACGCAGTACTCGAACATATCGGACTCCACACACACAACATCGATTCTTCAAAAGTCAGCGCCGTAGCCAAGAACAAGACGGACAGCGCTCCCAGTGGCAGCCTCTGACGAAGCTTATAATAAGCGAAAACTGGTGCACGCTATAAGGTAAAACGTTTACGTTTTTACCAATAGAAAACTTTGTGTTCCGAGTCGATAGTGATATTCTTATATTTATTTGTAGATACTTTTGTAATATCCACATTCTCTGCCCTCTCTCTATCTAAATTCAGCCAGGTTGGTTTGGCGTGAACGCATATGTGAAATTTCGGTGAATGGAAAACACATCACCGGAGATGAAAAATCAGGAAATTTGTAGGTCTCGTATGTGCGTACATAATACGTGTTGTGAAACCGGTGTGGATGTGTGGAGTGGGGCTGTGCTGCTGACACATTGTACCAGTGGCGTATCTAGAATTTGGCCTTGGGGGTTCCGAGGTCGAGTCGGCTTCATATAAAAAACAGTTAAAACTAATCAAAATTACTATCTTTTAAGTAGTTGCAATCAGTCCTGTTAAAGTAAACGGTAATAACACAATACAAATACGCGTTCTTGAAACATTGTTTTAGGATACTTACTGACTAAATTGATTTTTCTCTATTGCATATTTCAAATAGAAATACTGTGTTATTTATTACGCTAATGCTGTGTAAATAAACCTATTTGTGTATTTTAAAAAAGAGTTACATTTATATTACCGTTTGTATAAATCAACCCTAAGAGTTACGGTTTATATTAGCGTACACAGCTGAAAAAATAGTAAAGACCATAAAAATTAAGAGGTTAACTTTTATTTCTTATTAATTAATCTTAAGATATGGTCCCCATCATATTAGCTAAGGTACTGATTTCTACACGCTGAGATGCCCTGGGTTGAAAATTAGACCAAACAGTGTTACAATGTTGCCTGAAAATAATAAAATTGATCAGGCGGCCTCTAGATTAGAGGTAAGAGATAATTTTTATTTCTTTTTAGAGATTAATTAAGAGATTAAAATTAAAATTCGACTCTCTGGGGGTCCGGTCCCGTTCGTCCTCCCTCCGTAAATAAGCCCCTACATTGTAGTACTTGAGTAGTTGATGTTCCGTGGTTAGGTCGTGTAAACATACTCAGGTGACTCAGAAGGTTTCGTCAAGAGGAAACACGGTGATAGTCTGACAAACTGTATAGATGCGGAGGCCCCAAAAATTCGTGGCGACTTTAACAAAATTAATAAACTGTAAGTACGATGTAAATCCGTGAATTTGTTTGCACAAGTAAACGTGGCCTTACTCTATCAATTGTGAGAGCAACGAACGGCCAATGTCATCTGAGGTTAAATACGCGCACGTTGTTTCAAGGGAACTACTGCGTTTATAGCGTGAATGCTAAAGTAGAGAAACGTCATATGCCACAGATACAACTCTTAAACAAATATAATAATCGATTCACAAACCGCTACGGAGAAATTCCTTAAGGCAGTATATGTACTCTGTTAATATCAGTCTCGGTCAGTTGCGCCCCGCTGTTTCACTTACTAAACGAATCTAAGTCTAAAAAAAAAAGTAACATCAGTCTGAATTTTTTTCATTTATTAAGAACAGCTTCGTCTCTTTGGCATAGAGATATTCTGAACCTCGCTGTTTTGCTTCGTTTCGTACTTGTATGGTAATCGGCAGAATGAAGCATTCAGCACCAATAACTGTAACTTTGTACTCGTGTACTTGTTTACTCGTTAGTTGCGTAGGGGGGTCTCCCGCGACTCGAAACCGCGAGGCCGCGAGTAATCGGAACAGGTATTTTGACTTTTCAGTTATCGTTGAATTGGAACAGGTATTTCAACTTTTCAGTCGCTGTTGTATCCGTTCCTCAAAAATAATCATTCCAAAATACCTGTTATAGGTAATGGGCCCACCTCTTCGTTTCCTTGTCGAAATTGTTGCAGAATACTGACAAATTACTTACAACTGATAATGATGATGATAATAATAATCAACGACAACAACAAAGACTGTAGAAAAGTAAGAGTAATGTCGTGTGAAGCGGTAATTATAATAAAGAAAGAAGTGGTAGTAGCAGTGCAGTTAGTATTGTTGTTGATAGTTATCTTTGGTCATTACCAAACCGCACAAACTCTCTCTCGTTATATCACCTCTGTCACTAATTAACGAGACAATAATACATTCACAAATTATGACATGCAACACTTACCTCATACTACTTCGTCCATTGTGGCCTGCCCAGTGAAATTTCTCGTTTTACTTTACCCCGTCTTGAGGTTTCGAATCGACGTAATACAAGTTGACGGCATGAAGCTCCATCATTGAACTTCTTCCTCCTCGTCCCTTCTTGTTCTTTTGCATTATGAGGAATCAGACAAATGCGTTACATAAGTATATTTATACTTGCATGCAATCTGCCAGAAATACAACTTTAAGATCTCAAATACTAAGACAGAAGTAATGGGCTTCCTAGGGAAGAACCGTGTAAGAACAAAAATTGTAATTGTTAATAGTGTTTTGGACCAGGTATTACAATTCAATTATTTGGGGTGTGGTGTCTCGTATAGTAAGGATAACAATATCGAAAGTTAAATAAATTCAGTTATACCTGTGGAACAATAAAACGACTACTGAAGAATAAAACGCAGAGGGAGACACAGCTAAAGTTCTATACGTTCGTGGCTGTGCCGACTTTAACGGATGGATGTGAAATATGGACTCTCCTGAAAAAAGATATTTGAAAAATACAGGCCTCAGAAATGAAATTTTTAAGAGCAGATAAGGGATGTAGTTTAAGACATCGCTTACGAAACGACGACATAAGGAAAGACCTGAAGTTCAGTCGGTTCTGGAGAGAATAAAGGAAGGAATACTGGCAGAATTAGAAGTCCCATGTTGAACGCATGGTAGACACGCGTATTGAATGTAGGCCTGTGGGGACGAGATATCGTGGAAGACCCTGGGAAAAATGTTCAGAGACTCTGTGAAGTCTGAACGGGCTATAATAGCCCAAGCCATGCAGTGAAGAAGAAGAAAAATGAATTAGACAGGACTGATAAAACGTTTGCATATAATGACCGCGTTGAACATCAACAGCACACTGTCCGTAAGCGTCCCGCCTCCCACCAGCACCTCTTAGCCTTTACAATAACAATATCAAATAACAACAAAAGCATGGCAGTTTTGATTCGAGAGGGATTTCTCCTTTACCCCCCCCCCCGGACAGCCTTTCCGTTATCCACCACGTATGGAACCGCCGTGTCCCGCACTGGCAACCGGCAACAGTAAAAAAAATTAACCTATATTGTTCACTTAATGTTAGGGACAACACAGACGTGATAAAAAAAACGAAAGAGACCATCTAACAAACGTAAAAATTGGATTAACATTCTTCGTGATCGATATGGTTGGGTTCGATACGCGAAGGAAAAGTATAATCTGGGCATAATCATTATCTTTCAAACAACTTTTCAGTAGTCCTTTCTCAAGTGTTTGCATTTTATCAATTGGGGGGGGGGTTGGAATGGATGAGAGTGGGATGTATGGTTGGGTAAAATTGAACCAGAGTGGGACCGCAAAACATGTAGGCCTATAGCGCGTAGACATAGTGGAGTGGCTTACCCCACCCATAGCAGGACTTACCCAATAGGTTCTTCTGCTTTGGGGTTCTTTTTTTTCACTCGCATCTTTCGTATTTATCATACTTTTTGTAAGTTTAGTTAATTTTTAACTCTTATTTTTTTCAGTTAAGGACGTTTTCTCGTTTTCCCTCATTTTGCTCTTGCACGGACGTTGCCGCCCCTGGACACGTGCCCACTGTATCCGTTTATAAAATCGGGACTGACTGTTACAGGGTTTCTTCGTCAAGGATAATAATTCTCTTTCGTCGTCAACGTCAACGTGTAGGCCTTGCGATCTGTTCCGGCTCTAGAAGTCAATCTCTTCCTTGGACGGCTAACGCTTCCAAAAGTGTATTCCAGCTTTCACAACGTGTCGTCCCCGTTCTCAACGTATCATCGTGTCATTGCTTGTGATAAACGTGAACTCGCTTGACTGCAGAGAAAATGACCAGTTCCGCCCTCCTAACTTGATCTCGTGTAATCGCAACCCGTAACAGATGGAAGGAAGTTCATTTTTGCTGACCGAATACTGGTTTCATCAGGCTGCCTAATTATTCGTGTCTCACACCCATATAATTACGCCGGCACCACTGTTATGTTTTTATTATGTTTTTGATGGTTTTTTTGACATTATTTGTTGTGCTATTACGTGCACTATAAATTTCATTGCGCGAGTTTCTCAACTGATTTGTCTAACCAAAATGGAATCAATAGTTTAATACTAAACCTATGTCAGTTTATTTACTCCTAGTGAAAACTTAAATTAGTATTTCCAAAAGGAGATATGCCTATTAATTGTCTTTTGTTTCTTATTTTCTTTTAAACAGTGTAATAGCTTTTCTTTGGGGTGGTGGTATGTTTTTTAATTATGTGTCTTTGTCACCCGTTCTTGCACTCGTATCGTAAATATGTGTGACGAGCGTTTTTTATTTCGCTCGTTGCGCTCGTAATATAGTATAAGCGTGTAATTGTGGGTATTAATCAATTAAGTTACTTCTGTGAATGTTGTTCGTATATAGCGAGTCGGGTTGTACTTTTTCTTAATACTTACGGGCAAACCGTATCTCTCGGCGTTCAATTTGAATCTTACCGCCTCGTCACCTGATTGGCTCACGCCGTCTTGCAGTGTCGACTTCGCTAACTATCGTGTTTTGGTGTTTTCATTTACTAATTCTCTATATATTACATTATTTTATACGAATCAAACATACAGCGTTGAAGAACAATAAGATTTATTAAACCCTTTCAATTTCAAGTTATTCAATAGTACATAAATTTATTTTGATGCCGGCTTTTACAATTGCTCAGTTGGTATGCTCAGTCGTTTGTAGAGACCCCAGTATGGCTGATATTGTTTATGTTTACAATGATTATTTGTCACAAGGCGTGTTAAAGTCCTTTTGACTACATAAGTTTGGATTATCGGCTAAAATGCAATTATAATATTTCTTAAAACTAGGTACACAATGTTTAATACACTAATACATACAAGTAAGTTATCTGCAATGAGAATTAGAATAGTGTTTGGTTAGAATTTTGACAAGTTATGTTCATTAATAATTTATTATAAATCAGTTTCAAAGGTTGTTAATTTGATTAAAGTTTATTAATAGTGATATTTTAATTACCTTCAGTTCTTGTTCAAAATTGTGATCAGTGAAGTGAAAATTTTAACTCGTTATTATGGATAAAGGGGAACTCGTTTTTAAGTGAAATTATTAGTTTATACTCATCGGGTTCTCGTTGTGGCTTCTTCGATGTTCGTCTACTTCTTCCGGATAGGTCTGGTCGTCTTCTCTTCCTCGGATGTTCATCAGTTCCCGTTCAGATGGTTTTCACATAAAGTTCGGCTTCCCTCTTGTTCCGTAGTCGTTCGTATTCTCAGGTTGAAGTAGGTCGATCCCCTTCTTCCTTCGGGATGAGTCGTCTGTTACGTTCCTTCGAAGTCTTCTTATTTTTACTGTTATTTTTATGTTGTGAATATTTTAATACTGGTTAATTCATCAGGTGTTCTATTGAATGCTTTTACAATACTTCTTCCTTCTTGGTTTTATTAAAATTTACGTTTTTATAGTAAAATTCGGATTGAGAGCTGCATACATCCGCCCTCCGCGTCAGTCAATAATGGATTAATTAGAATTCCAACGGTTTTTTGGTAATAAATTTCAGTTGCTATGGTTACCTATTAAATTATGCTAATTCTCATTGGTCGTTAATTTATGTCATTGTTATATTCTAACGTTTTATTTTGGTTTAAATCTATAAAATATCTTCAAATTAAGATTTCTTTCTTATATTAGTAGTTATGTTTATTACATGAATACCATTGTTCTTATTTTTTGTTAAGGATTATTTTGATACCCCTCATGGTTGCTTTTGCATAGTTAATCACATTTTCGTTATTTTTCTTATTTATATTTCTTATATATTTAATCTAAAACTGGATGTTATTTATACATTTTTGTATTAGGTATACCTACTTAACTTGTTTAAACATTTGGTATATTCTGACTAATACTGGGCTATTGTTTTGCTTTTAAATTAACAAAGTTTCTTCATTAAATGTTAGGCCTAGAGCCTAGATTTCCCCATACTACTATTTAACATTCTTTGTAACTTATTAACTTTATATATGGTACATTAAAACAATTTTTTAATAGAAACGAATAATAAAACATTGGTGACACTGGCCACATCACTTATCGTAAGAATAAACATTTTCATGCCAGGTTCAAGCCTGAAATTAAACTTCTAACTATTTTTCTGTTTCTTACTACTATCTGGTTTAACTTATAATTTATTACATTATATGGTTTCTTAAACAATAACAAAACTCTTATAATACTACTGTTAAACTGTACCTTACACAATATACTTTACTCACTAATTCCTTCACTAGAATACAGTGTCTATCTTCCTTATTTACCATTCATTCTAATGACTTAATTTTTATCTTATTTTATAATTCTTACTAACTATTACTTAAATTAATCACAGTACAATTAGTTCATCTTACTGGCTAACATAAAGTTTATCACAGGTTGTTTAGATATTTTATTACAGTCTACATTTAAAATACCTTTTTCTGTTCACCCACTGCACTTCTTCCTTCATAGAAGGTTTATTTATTTATTCACTTTCACTTTTTTTTATAACATGCTATACCTGGCATGTCACCACTTATTTATATTGATACACTCTTTATTCCACTCACTTGATATTATTCACTATGTTGTCTAATTATTTTAACATCATCGTGTGGTTATTGGTTATGAGTAATTAATTTATTTTCCATTCACTTTGATCACTTTTGATTATTAACTATGGCATTTATTTGCCTCAGAGTATGGTTTACTGGTTTTGACTATGTTTATCACTATTCATTTGGGTATGTTTATTTTTAACTCCCTACCTTATATTTATAGGTACATTTTCTTCATTCATATAATATGCATAATATTACAATCTTATTTGTTATTATTAACATAGGTACATCTCATTTATGCCCTAACTATTTTAGTGCATTTGTTTACATACATTTTGTAGTCATAATTTGGGGATTACAATGTTCGTTATTATTTTCTTGATTACATCTGGTTTCTGGTTCCTTCTTCCTTGTTCAATGTTCCATTTTATTTTCCTTGTGTTTATCCAATCTATTGGGTCAAGTCATCGTCAGTTTATTAGTCATTTCTCATTTTGGTAATTTGGTCATTAATCTCCGAGTTATAAGTTTCTTGACCTTTCTTCTTGTCTTCAGCTTCTTTGTTTTATTATTAATTATCAATGTATTTTCACTATCTTATGTCATGTTACAACATTAACAGCATAATAAAGTCACAGTGTAAATTAACACTGTTAATACTTTTAGTTTCAATTTATTTTTTATAACAAATTATATAATTCAGGTATATGTATAATACAGGTATACAATAACAGGTATTTGTACGTGTTATTATTTTTTTTTTTTTTGGAACGGTTTCGTTCGTTGCTGTTATTTTCAAATACTAGTTTAGCACACCTCTAGTGCACAGTATTCTGTTGCGCGAGATGTCACGTATTCCTGTGAGCCTATAGGCTTTAGCGTATAGAGTGTAACTAGCACGACCTAGTAAGTAGATTATAAGACATTTAATACTAGTTTAGCACACCTCTAGTGCACAGTATTCTGTTGCGCGAGATGTCACGTATTCCTGTGAGCCTATAGGCTTTAGCGTATAGAGTGTAACTAGCACGACCTAGTAAGTAGATTATAAGACATTTAATACTAGTTTAGCACACCTCTAGTGCACAGTATTCTGTTGCGCGAGATGTCACGTATTCCTGTGAGCCTATAGGCTTTAGCGTATAGAGTGTAACTAGCACGACCTAGTAAGTAGATTATAAGACATTTAATACTAGTTTAGCACACCTCTAGTGCACAGTATTCTGTTGCGCGAGATGTCACGTATTCCTTGTGAGCCTATAGGCTGTAGCGTATAGAGTGTAACTAGCACGACCTAGTAAGTAGATTATGACATTTAATACTTGACGAGATTATTACGCCCGGCACCCAGCGTCGTCTACTTGTCGCCGTAAAACAACAACTTTCTAATTGACGCGTGCAACTTTTTACGTCCTAAGTTTGTTTGTTTGTTTGTTGACAAGTGAGGGCTGTAATCGTGAACACGTGTTAAAGTGGCTGAAGTCCCAAAGTATGCACAACAGTAGATCGACTGTTTTCCTTATTTAGTTGTCGTTGGCAATGTCTTTATCGTGCCTACACACGTCTATTGTTCTCTGAATGCTGGTAAAAATTTCGTAATGGGCGCTCTTCAAGTGTTTTCGCAAGTGCCAATGACAATAATGCACGTCCTTTTGTGTTCAGCTGCTCCATTATATTCCTTAGTTCTCATTGTGTTTTGTACATTTATTGATTTTTTCTGTATTAAAATAAATTAAAAAATTTATATGACAATTAAATCTGTTGAAAATCATGCCACCTGTTTTATCAAGACATCAAAAAATGTAATTTGCCGAGGACACGTCCCACAGACATCTATATAATTTATATTTTTCGATAAATGTTGATGGTATTTCACGGTCCATTATGAATTGTAATTAAAACAAATTAATAATAACTGCTAATGATATTTGAATGTATTATGTAAACGAAGAATAAACTAAACTAAATATTAAACTGAAATTTTATCTGAATCGTTACTTATTAAATATAAACTAAAGAATGAATGTAACGTAAAATTAAACAGTAAACATTTATTAAACGAATGTGCTCTAAAAACGTGTACTGTACTTGCCCGAAAATGACGATTTGATAGACAGCAAGCGTACGCATGATCAAACATGCACGATGTACGATTCCTTGACATCCGTCAACACTACACAGATCCATCCGCACGTCGTGCGGCTTGAGCTGATGGTCTTGCTGGACTCATTTTTCGTCGTGCACATCCTTCAAAAAAAATACACGACGTGCGGATGGATGTAGAAGCTATGCACTATCGATTTTGACTTGCTGTCCGTCATGACGTCCAGCGGGGATGGTTAGTGCGTTTGATGGCTAACACACCTTTGATATATATATTTTTTTTTAGTTTTGTGATAAACAACAAGAGATTGTTAAGAAATTAACGCACGCGAAGAAGTAAGTCCGCTAAAAGTCACCGATTTACATCTGAAAAAGATGCTTTTTCATGTCGACACTCGGATATCGATTTGTATGATACCAATTAGTCGACACAAAACTATATAAAGACAATCATCTAGCCACCACCATCCGATTTAATAGATTGCAATGGGCAGGACACATCATTAGGATGGAAGGCAACCGAATACCTAGGAAGGTACTGTTTAGTCAAATCGAGGGTAGAAGACCTGTCGGAAGACCCAAGCATCGCTGGATTGATACAGTGGCGAGGGATGCTGATACTTTACTTATAATAAAACTATGGACATCGATCGCCAAGGACAGGGAAAAATAAAGGCGGGTGATTATGGAGGCTAAGGTTCGACATCGAACTGTGACACCATAGAAGAACAAGAATTATTCGACACCACATACATTAAAATCGTTTCTGATTTTATCAAACACTTTATCCAAATCGTCGTCGTCATCCTTTAGGCCTACGGCTTAGGCTGGTAGTCTGTTACAGTCTCAATGGAATTCATCCAACCATCGTTTACGGAGTCTTCCCACACTTCTCTTCCCCCTTAAATGATAGTCAAGGGCTCTTCTTGAAAATCTAGTTGGATCCATTCTCTCTACGTGTAACTGCCACTTCGTTTTGTACCGAGGATGTTCTCATTTAAGCTGTCAGCTATGCCTAGCTCCATTCTAATATGATCATTTCTGATAAGATCTCTCCTGGTACAACCCTTTACAGCCCTCAAGAACCTCATTTTCGCTCCTAGTGTTCTAGATACTATATTTGGCCTTTCTAATCCAAGTCTCACTACCATACAGTAGTTGAAGTATGGCCATTACATTATAATTTTACAATTGCGTCTCTTTCCTTATTTTCTTCTTTAAGTGTTTAATGATACGGCCACAAAATGACTGGAAGAGACTAATTTTGCAATCAACCTTCTTATCCTGGTATGTGATGCTTTACCCTAGTTACTTGAAATCTGGCATCTGTTCTGTTGGCGAGTCATATATGACAGTCTTTGTTGTAATATGATTTGACCAAGAAAAAGCCATAACTTTTGTTTTAGATAAGGACCGTATGTATCCAAATCGTACATAATTTAACTACTCTTCAACCATTGACGTATCTAGAATTTGGCCTTGGGGGGGGGGGTCGGCTTTATCCAAAAGAAAAACAAGTTAAGATTGACCAACATGACTATCTTTAAAGTGGCTGAAATCAGTCCCATAAAGTAGACGGTAATAACACAGTAAAAATACGCGTACTGAAACATTGTTTACAAGACACTTATTGACTGAATAGACCCCTATATTTCATATTTCAAAAGTATACGCAAATGCTGTGTAATAAACCTGTTTTTATATTTAAAGCAACAGGTAGACCAAGGAAGAGATGTCTTCAGTGAAGTCGGAACAGGCTGTAAGCCTATACCTTGACGTGGAGAAGAAGTGTATTTGAAAAAAGAGTTATGACTATACTACTATATTAGCGTACAGAGCTGGAATAAAAATAATAAAACAGCCTATTAATTTAGAGATTAGCAAAATTCATCAACTTTTTTCGACCTTTTGGGGGTCCGGTCCCGTTTGTCCCCCCCTCCATAAATACGCCCCTGCACACACACAACACAAACGCACAATTGGAATAAATAACACTAAGTAAAGGCCGAATAACACCGCACTAACTAATTGCCGTAAACAACGACTAGGCTCCCCCCACCTCCGTCACAGATTTATATAATTTAAGCATTTAAAATACTTAAAGGTCGTTAGCGTCACTTTACCGGGTGATAATCTGGTCTTAAGTACCCCTGTTACCTGGCTGAAGAGCTGGGATGCTTTCCGGTTTGATTTTGATTCATATTGATGGTTACATGTCTCAACAGAGTCGCTGTTCTTTATTAACGTAAATTAATTATTTTATAACCTGTAAAACCAGAAATCTAGTCATTGAAATTGTTATTGCAAAGTGCACTTTTTAAAGGACTTGTCGTTATCGAATAATTGATTTGCATTATGTCTTCTTCTTACTCTAATCTTCTTCTACCGCAAGGTTTAGAGGTTGAGCAAAGGTCTCGCCACCATGGTCTCTGCATGGCCAGGGCCTTCGCTTCATTCCACTGCACTCCCAGCACCTGCAGAAAGCACCTCGCATTGTTCTCCCAAGTCACTCTTCTCCGGCCCGTGGGTCTTCTCACAGCAATTCTTGCCTCATACAGTTGTTTTGGAAATCTATCCCCTTCCATTCTCTGAACTTGGCCAAACCAACGCAACTGTGCTTTATTAATTTGATCTTTCATTTGCATTATGTACGATAATTTAATTTAAATCGGCTGTTTTAAAATAATGTCAGTGACACAAACGTATGATTTCGGTAGATTCATAATTCATATTCAAATGTTTTTTAACTAAACGTGTTTGGTTGTCTCTTTACGAATAGAATTATGCCCTCTATTTTCTTCACTTTTCGACACAATGCAGATCGGACGGCAGACCGGATTCATTATCCGATCGAGCTTCAAAAGACGCACATTCCTATAGACGCGTGTAAGTACAAAGTAATGTGATTTTAACATTTAACGACCTCAGTTGAGTGAATTCATCTGGTGATGGAACATATGTTCCGAAACGCGTCATCTTAAATAAGAAACGAAGTCACCCGACGGATCTAAGGTAATTTATTAATTTATAAATAACAAAGTGACTTGGATACCAATAACAATATGTATGTTAAACGTGTTTGTCTCTTTGCGTACCGTATATAATGACCCCCCCCCATTTTCTTGACTTTTCGAACATTTCGTACCGCTTGTACTGCTGTTAAAATACAACACAGTACATAAGAATGAAATAATAATTTTAAAAGAGAGAAGATATAAATTTAATAGTATGGTGAACATATGTTAGGATTGTAAACAAAAAAACTGAGTGTTAGTCACGACCAACATAGAGGTAGACTCCAATATTATATAGAACAGCATTAAGAAATATGTGTTCACAATTATTATATTAAATTGGAAATCAACATTCAAATAAAATGAAAGATTAATAGAATAGTAATCTAAAGTATACTAATTATATGGATAATGTAAAAAAGCAAATAAATGTAATTAATAATAATTAATAAAATTATATATGTTGTTAAGAGTCATATGATGGAAAGATGTGACGAATGTAGTTAGGTATCTAAATGGCAAATTGTAAATTGTTAGATTTGAATTGTATTCAAATGGAAGAAAATTTGTTTAGTTTAATTTTATATTTCAGAAGATACACATCAAAAAGTTTAATTTTATATGTAATACGACACACATCACAAAGTCTATTTTTATATTTAATCACATAAACATCTAAGAGTGGTCTTGTAAAAGAGTTTAATTTTGTATTTAATAAAGGAAACCTTTAAAGGAAGGGAGTTAACATTGATATTGAATTTAATAAACATACAAGAGTATAAATCTGTAACATTGAAAGAATTATAATTTTTATACAACTTAATAAACAACAATATTTCAAGAAGTCAGTATATTATTTATAGAACGCCGAACTAAAAGAAGAAGCCTGTCCTGGAAGATAGTTTGAGTGTCAATACAATAAAATTCGATATTCCGAAGAAGTATCAATTTAGTAATCATAGAAGAAAATATAATTCAACATTTAATCTAATATAAATCCCAGAGAAGGAACAAACCACGAAGCCTAACATTACCTTTTAAGATGATAAACATCAACTAGAATTGAACCCGTTGCAGTTGTGAAGAGCTCAGATTCAAACTATTTACATTTATATGGTAGATATTCTTACCTTGTTATTTATTAAAAAATTTATACACTAACGTTATTTGGTACGGATTAAAGAAAAGAATAAATCATACACAGTATTAAATAATATAAATCAACTTAATAATTGTTAACCTGAGATAGAGTTTTCTTTTTATGAGCAGATAGAAATACCATACAAATAATAAAATAACAGTACATTAAATGGCATCCACAATGTATGGCATAGAGAAATAAAATATCTGCAAATAATTACAGTACACGCTTTATTGTCCGTTATATTGATGATTAGTAATCATTTTTTTTTTGGAAAGAATAAAATTTTTATATGTCTTGTAACTACTCGACAGACCTAAATGACACATTTTTCGAATACATATTCTGAATCTCTAGACTAGCCCACTGCACAACCGTGCTGGAATCTCAAATGATAAGTTTCATAATTATTACTAAAAAAACTAAAAGCAAGAATTTTCCCCCAATTTCTTTATCTAAAAGTTGGAATTTCGTTTTAATTCGTTTTATGTGGATATAATTATGTGTACATTTTGACTAAAATTTTACGGTGTTTTTCGTTTTGCATAGAGGATTTCGTTACATCCAAGCTGGACTGAATATGCTTTCAAGGAATTACTCTGGAGACCCCCCTCTAGATTCTTAAAGAAGAAACTAAGTTTTTACACACACAAAATGTATGTATGTCTTTAACTTGTAATGCTTCAGACGCGTGTATTACTCTGCAAATTTGATTAGTATCAACGGGAAGTGCCGTTTGGTTTGCATTCTTTCTGTCTTTTAGCACAGATATCGTAAGTGAACGGGCACGCACGGTATCTGGTCATCCACTGAGTGCGCTTAACGACCAGGGCAATAATCTTTTTTATGTTTTTTGTAAATCGAGAAAAGCAACGGTATCGAGTACTTACTTGTGGAATAAGCCGTCAAAGGCGATTTCGTACAAAATTTCGTGCAATATTCATAGTTACTTTTAATATTTTTTACTCGTCGACATATAGGCTAAATCGAATTTATACCTTCAGTTTATAACTAAGTAAGTGAATTATTATTAACAAAGTTGTTGATTATTATATAAGTAACCTTAAATTTTTACAATTTTATTTACTAAACTTTACTTTTAATTAATACTTTGAAACCTTACTTGAAAGATAATGCTAGTACAGGCCTACACGGGCATTATTTTGAGTTTACAAGGCGTTCTTGTACTACACATGCTGAATGCAGTTACAGTTATTATGATTCAACAATTAGTGTATTAAAATATGAATAGAAGTAATAAACTTACATAATTTTAATATAAAATTACAGATATTTTTTGATCATCCCTTTTTTTGACTAACAACAGATGTTTTTAAAAATTAGTATTTAATTAGGCCTATAAATATGAAAAATTCAGAAAGTTATTGATTTTGCTGTTAATCCTTGTTCCTAATTAATTATACAAGCGTCTATGAACATTTGTTTATGCAACAGTTCCGTTGAAGTTTGAATTTGGAAACAACAGTTTGAAATACTTGGCAAAACGGTTTTAAGCTGTCCTGTTTTTCACGTTTCAGTAGTTGTGAAATACCTGTGTGAAGTAAACACGACAGCTGCTGATAAGAGGAGCCAAGAAGTGCCTGCAAAAACGGTTGCACAGCTAACCTTTAAATGGCAGTCGATACAGTTAGTCTGCTTTCAGTGTATGCAACTGACCTGGAAAAAACGGACTTTTTTAATTTTAATTATAAATTTCGTTTTTAAAATCTTACGTTGAGTATACTTGTAACCCGTGTAAAGAAAAGGTTATATTTTGTATATTTGATAAATATTTTACTTCCACTTTAAATTTCACACACATTGGTTCGTATAAAGAAGGGATAGGTAGCCAAAACAGAACTATTTTTGTAACTTTATAAGGCTAAAGTGTTCTCCTTTCCCGGACTGTTTCGTCTTGACAATTGTGCCTCATATCCTCTGGTGTCTGTTTATTTTTTTATCGATATCGTCTTCATATTCATAGCTTACGTCACATCCAAGATAGGACAGGTGGAATATTTGTCCAATAGTAATTGTATTGTATATTACTATTTTGGACAGTACTGGGAATTTTCCTTTAAACGCCATTATTTTAGTCTTTGTGAAGATTTTTAAATTATATTCATGGCAAATGAACTGTTTCTGAATTAATACACTGCTTTTTGGTACACTGCTGTTGAGGGTTTTTTTTTTGTCTCCTTAATCATTTCCTTAATAGCTGAAAACGAGGAGCGAACGATACGACAGTCCATATTGGGTATCAGATGCACACAAACTACGCCCACTGTTGCAACTGTCTGGCCTCTGATGCCCGTTGGCCTTCTTCCTTGCCTATTCGTGGCGCTTCAGACAATGTTTATATACATTACCTGATTTTAATAACCATTTGGTAACGCTATCTTGTCTATCTCACATACACACACGCGCGCGCGCACACCAAACATATTTATACATGCGTATGAAACTCACATGAGAATAGTTTATGTTTTATAACTCTTGAAACAATTCATGTAGCAGTTTTATTAGTTTTTGTCTCAGTTTTTGGATTACGTTCATTGAAAGTGTACCAATACATTCAGAACTTCTTATTCTTCTTCTATGGCGTCACAGTAACAGTTCAACGTATATGAAGGTCCGTGCGGAAGTTGTTACGACTGGCTGTACGCTCTGTCATTAAATGGTTTCATTGAGGCCCAGACAGAATGTTACAGAACGTTTGTTAAACCCCAAAACAGTGTTTTTGTTAGCAGTGATGTCTGTTGTATAAGACGAAATCGGATAGCCATTCCTTATCCGTAGCAATTGTTCAAATAAAAAGTTAGTAATGTAGACGTGTAGCCCTATATCTAGAGCAGGGGTCTCCAAACGTTTTCGCTTGAGGACCGAATTGAAAAATCTTGAAAGTCAGGCGGGCCAACAATATATATATATATATATATATATATATATAGTGTGTGTGTGTGTGTGTGTGTGTGTGTGTGTGTGTGTGTGTGTGTGTGTGTGTGTGTGTGTGTTGTAAAGTTATTTTTTTAGTTTACAAAATAATCAAGTCAATAAGAAGATAGGTACTTAAATAAAAATTTAGCAGACTTATCCAAAGAAAATACATTCATTTATTCAAAATAATGTACATAAAATTAGGAAAAAATAACATTCAAAGATATTTCTTATGTATTATTTTTTGGCTTCCTTATGTAGGCTACGTATGGGGTGTGTGGAGTTGCTTCTGACATATAATGTCTGTCCACTTTGGGTCAAATTTTGATGCTCCTATCACGTGTTCATCGATTTCAAGTGTTTCAAGTGTTCGTCTGACAAGTTAGCCGAACCACGGGAGGAGTTAGAGCTAAGCGCACGGGGGAATCTTCGCTATTGATGCGAGTGAAAAGCGTGATTCATTCAACGCAGTTAGACAAACAAGCATATTAACCACGTAAATGTTTTAAACTTGTACAAAATATTATAACACTTTACTGAACTTCTTTCTTGTTTAGTTATTTAGTAAAATGTTATAATATTTGAAGTATTTTGACGATCCATTTAAAAACTGCACGCAGCATCAGCCGGGTTGCCGCGGGCCGGATCCGGCCCGCGGGCAGTAGTTTGCAGACCCCTGATCTAGAGTATGAAGAAAGTAAGTCAGGAACGCGCTGAAATAATTTTTTATGAAAGTGATGGGTAATAATGATTTTTGTGAACTTGTTAACGGTTATAAGTGAAGTATTATCGTACATTTACATTGCAGTATATTCTTGACTTGTATTTAACCCTCGTAATTTTATCATCGTCATCTTCAAGGATTAAACCAAGGATGGTTTGTTCCGGTCTCAAATAGGCAAAGATTAGAGCTGGTCACTCCACCGCTTCCTCGGACGTCTCACACCTCTCCGTCCCCTCGGCTTATAGTTCCGTAGTTGTTTGGGGATGCGGCAGTCAACCAGTCGGCGAAGACTGGATGTTCCCACCAATTCAGCCGATATTGGACAATTCTGTCGAGTGTACCTATAATATACAGTTCCTGTCATATATCTGTGTTTCTTGTATGATAATGGAGAGTATACCCGGCCACTTGCCTGAGAAATTTCATTTCATCCTCTTGAGTGAGACTGGCCGCCTTTCGTTAAAGTCCAATTCTCACACCCATAAAGAAGTGCGGGAAGATCCATCACTTTGTAGAATTTTAGACGTGTTCCTTTACTTGCTGACTTAATGGTTCGCCTAATGGTCCCGCACATAAGGTTGAACTTATGCAACTTACCCGCAACGTCGTTGCTTGCATTATAAGACACACTGTAGCCCAGGTATTCAAAATTACTAACTTGTTCCAGGACCAGTACCATCTATAACAATTTTTGCCCGTACGAAATCAATTCCACGAAAAGCCCTTGCAATTTGTGTTGTATTTTTTTTTTTTCAGTACAGTATGTGAACGCAAATGTACCAATTGTAAATATTTGTAACAGAGGGTTATACTGTATGGGTTGAGTAGTAATCTCTGGTCGTTTTGAAGGTTGGGAAGGACGGGGCGGGTACAGTAGAGCACGCGCGACGCGGAAGTGTGTGTCATCTGGTTTAGTTTCTCCCGTAGACTGTACTGTTGTTGCTTTCACTGTACACCAAGCCAAGGCTGATGACCGCTTCTCCTCTCTCTCCCCGTGCTCCGTGTAACGTTTGCTTATACGTTACAAAATTAGTTTTGAATTTTACCCGTTATTATATAGGTTTTTGCAAGTAGGCTGACTTTTCCTAATTGAATACCTTTTTTTAAATATTCTTTATTACTCATGAAGTTTGATTTATGTATAAGTTATATGAGACTGTTTTGTGTATGTACAATACTTCTACTGCTTCTTCTTCTTCTTCTTCTTCTTCTTCTTCTTCTTCTTCTTCTTCTTCTTCTTCTTCTTCTTCTTCAGGCTGTGGACCTTACGATCCGTTGCGCACTCCTTGGTCCGACCATCTCTTCTTTGGTCTTCCAATATTCGGCTGTCCTTTCGGATTATAAACCAAATTTGTTTTGGTATCCTGTTCATGATTCCAATAGTTACAGACATGTACACATCCCTCTGGAAGAAGCACAGAAAATTAAATACTCCCCAAAAAAGAACGTCGATGATGGGATGAATGTAAGAGGACTTACTGAGGAAAGCTGTTTATAATTTATGGCCATGATGAAAAAGCATGACCACCCAAATAGTTGAATGTATTTACCACAAAAATAAATCAACTCAGTTTGTGACAGCTGAGGAATATTCTTGACCATTTTAATCCAAAATAATTATTAACAGGCATCATCATCATCATAATCTTCTTCTTCTTCTTCTTCTTCTTCTTCTTCTTCTTCTTCTTCTTCTTCTTCTTCCGCCGTCCTTTCAGATTATAAACCAAAATTTGTTTTGGTATCCTGTTCGTATGATTCGTTTCAACATGGTCTGTCCAAACCTGTCTGTATTGCTTTATCCTTTCGTTTAGGTTGTACATTCCAAGGATGTCGCTTACATCGTCATTTCTTAGCCGGTCCCTCCGTGATACTCCTAGTACTGATCATAAGAATCTCATTTCACTAGCCCGTATCCGGATTTGGGTCTTGCGTTCAGTGTCCAAGTCTCACTGCCATAAAGGCCACAAAATTTCAAAGGCTATCTCCTCTGACCTTTCCGTTCAGTGTTCTTCTTATCGATCCACACATGTAATTAAACGTCTCTAATGTATAATAGTTACAAAAATAATCATAGTTAATGCAAATATTAATATTTATATCGCCTTTAAAGGAAAGGTGTTAACGGTTCACACGCCATAAGTAGATGCAAAGTTTATTGCTTACATAAGATTATAGTTATTTCCATAATTGTTGTAGACTGACTTCAGTGAACATACAATTTACACTTTAAGGACTCTCCTCCCCCCTCTCTCCTGCCGTTTATGTACTGCCTGAGGAGGCACTCCGTTTGGCACCTTGTAGCTTGGTACCCGGACAATTTTACCCATTACCAGTCATTAAAATCGATGCACTCCTTATTAGAAATAATTGTGATGGTTGCACAACCAACAACTAACGTTCCCGCTTGTCAGACTTTCTGTCACCACACGCTGATAACTATTCGTCTTAATCTCTGCCTAATCATGTCCCTCGACTGGAGATACCACTCGCCAGCCTTTCCTGAACAGTCATCTGCGCCGATCCAATGCATGAATTACCCCCACTTTCAAGTATAGCTGAGTTATCTAGAGAGAAGAGAGGGGAGGCGACGCTGTAACGTTCACTGTCTCACTTCCATATTATTTCCCTCTCTGTCACACACATGCTTCCGTTGTTCTCGCCAGTCTTGTTGCAGCCGATGTTCACGCTATGAAACACTGTACAAGATGTGCTCATGTGCGAAATAGGCTAAATGAAAATTTCGTTAGCCTCGCAACGAGGTGTTTGTCTACTGCGCATCGAGACCTGAGTGCTCAATTTACATCGTCCTGCCTCTACCTTGTGTTTGCACGACCAGTGACCGTCTCTCTCTCTCTCTCTCTCTCTCTCTCTCTCTCTCTCTCTCTCTCTCTCTCTCTCTCTCTCTCTCTCTCTCCCCCCCCCCTACATCTCAGCAGTATTCCGCATAGTATCTTGGATCGAGACTCAGACTATCTGTCATATTGTCTCACTCGGTGTAGTTGTATTAAATATCGGTATGGAGAACCATACATGACTTCCATATTCTAAGATTTATATTTAAAATCATTTTCGAAATGAAATCTTTATATATATATTTCGTGTGTGCGTGTGTATGTCACTGAACTCCTCCTAGACGGCTGGACCGATTTTGATGAAATTTTGTGTGTGTGTTTGAGTGGGTCCCTGGATGGTTTAGATTCACAATTGGACCCGGTAGGTGGCGCTGCGATCGGGTTCCAGGAAATTATATATAAAAATGAATGTTTCTTTGTTTGTCCCGTATGCGTTCCTATACCATTCATCGGATTGCAATGAAACTTCGGTGAGTTGTTGTGCGCACGCCCGCGAAGGTTTCTGAATTAGTGGTGTTTTTTCGATGGGGTCCTTTGGGGGGTTCTTTGGGGTCTTCCACATCTCCTCCTAAACCACTGTACCGATTTCAACCAAACTTGGCACAAATATTTTATGCAAAGGGAGAACCAACATAGGATAGGTGTTTTTTCGATGGGGTCCTTTTGGGGGTTCTTTGGGGTCTTCCACATCTTCTCCTAAACCACTGTACCGATTTCAACCAAACTTGGCACAAATATTTTACGCAAAGGGAGAACCAACATAGGATAGGTGTTTTTTCAATGGGGTCCTTTTGGGGGTTCTTTGGGGTCTTCCACATCTTCTCCTAAACCACTGTACCGATTTCAACCAAACTTGGCACAAATATTTTACGCAAAGGGAGAACCAACATAGGATAGGTGTTTTTTTGATGGGGTCCTTTTGGGGGTTCTTTGGGGTCTTCCACATCTTCTCCTAAACCAATGGACCGATTTCAACCAAACTTGGCACAAATATTTTACGCAAAGGGAGAACCAACATAGGATAGGTGTTTTTTCGATGGGGTCCTTTGGGGTCTTCCACATCTTCTCCTAAACCACTGGACCGATTTCAACCAAACTTGGCACAAATATTTTACGCAACGGGAGAACCAACATAGGATAGGTGTTTTTTCGATGGGGTCCTTTGGGGTCTTCCACATCTCCTCCTAAACCACTGAACCAACATAGGACAAGTGTTTTTTTCGATACAATCCTTTGGGGGGTCCTTTGGGGTCTTGCACATCTCTTCCTAAACTATTAGACCGATTTCAACCAAACTTGGCACAAATATTTTACGCAACGGGAGAACCAACATAGGACAGGTGTTTTTTCGATACGATCCTCTGGCGGGTCCCCCAAACTATTAGATTTGGTTACTATGGCAACCCAATAGAATAGATTCTGTTATAAATATATTATCGCATTAAACTGAAGACCACGCGAACGAAGTCGTGGGCAACAGCTATTTATTTTTAAGAAACCTACTTTAATTGAACTTTATTAATTAAACTAACATTTTCATTACGTACAACGTGAAACTCCGTAGCGAAGCACGGGTATTCCCCTAGTATTACCATAGAAACTACTTCTTTCTACTTACTGCTTCAGCCTTAACCACAGTACTGTGGTCACTAACGTATACCACCTCACGTTATCGCACTCGATTTTCACTGATGATGGAAGTCGATGGCATTGCCGAAACGTCTGGTTTTGTAGAAAACATTGGACTACGGCCAAATATCCCGGGAAGGAATTTTAACAAAAACTACTTCTTTGTTGCCGATAACGTTGTACACATATATATCAGTGGCGAAGTTACATGGAGGCAATTGAGGCAATGCCTACCCTAAAAAATTCTGTAGAATAAAAATTATAAATACGTATGAACTACATAACGTAAAGATTATACGTTGTTACTGCGACTGTCAAATTTATTAAACCGAAACGTGCTTTATTGAGCGACCGCTAGATGGTGACAGGTGAGATTCGGCATAGTTCGTTTAAAGCGAATGAGGCAACCTGAACTTGCCTCAGCGTTTTTTGTATACATAGTATGTAAGCAATGTAGTGGTGTGATAGGGAAGTGAAGGGAGGGACGATTGTCCCGCGCTGTACACATAGAGCGTTGAGGCATGCCTCACTTCTGTGGTCCAAACAGTTAAGTTAAAGCGCCTGTGTTGTTTCTAAGTGTTTATTTTATGCGGTTATTAAAAGTATCACTGTTATTCTGCTGAACTAACAGATGATCAAGATTGTTATTTGAATTATTTGTAACATTAAACACACATATATATATATATATATATATATATATATATAGAGAGAGAGAGAGAGAGAGAAAGAGAGAGAGAGAGAGAGAGAGAGAGAGAGAGAGAGAAACTAATCAAGTTTAAAAATTTGAAGTTCAATCAGTTGTATTATTGTGTATGACTAATACAAGGATTGTTCAATAGAAACACGTATAGAGCTGTAAAGCATTTTTTATTCAACGATTTTAAAAGAAGTCTCCAATAACATTAAGACATGAGTTCCACTGTTGCGCTAACCTGTAGATTCCCTGCTAGTAAAATTCTTACGGCTGTTTGTGGAACCATTCGGTTACAGCAAACTCTACCTCAGCGTCCGATTTGAACCACCGTCCTTTTAGTGATTCCTTAAAAAAAATTTAAGATAAGATTTTTGCCTACCCATTCATTAACTACTAGCTTCGCCAGTAAGCAAATTGATGTCCATTTTTTCGGCTTGCACGCGTTATGTTGGTGTGGGTTTCGGCACTTTCCATTTAAAAAGCGTGCAAATGTAAGAAAATAAACATGAGTGAGGCCAGAAATAACATGAATTGTGTGTGTGGGTGTGTGTGTGTGTGTGTGTGTGTGTGTGTGTGTCATCTGCCTTTTTATTATTGCTGTAGGCATAATAATAAAATGGAAACGTAAACATTACATAACTGAGATATGCTTACCTGCCACGAACGATATATTATTTTATACATGGAGGAGTTCAGTGACATACACACGTACAGAAGAATTATATATATAAAGATATTAACTCATACATAATTTACATTAAAATGAAAAAATTATAATTTTATTGCCTGGCAACAAAATTATTTTATTTTTTACAATTACCATTGTTTCAAAAAGTTTAAATGAATTTTCAAGTACTTTACTCTTGTTAAAACATAAAAGGTTGCAGGTAAACTACCCCTTCCCCTTAACCGATCTTCACCAAAATCGAAAGTCCTTGAGACCTCTACAATTCAGGGACGTATGCAAAAAATTATTTGATTCTGTTTGAATTTGCGGCTGTTATCGTTTGCCATAGAAAATACGCTTGATAAAAAAACGTTGCTGGTAAACTACCCCTTCCCCTTAACCGATCTTCACCAAAAACAATAGGTCTTGAGTACTCTACAAATCAGGGCTGTATGCAAACAATTATTTGATTCTGTTTGAATTTGCGGCTGTTATCGTTTGCCATAGAAAATACCCTTGTTAAAAAAACGTTGCAGGTAAACTACCCCTTTCCCTTAACCGATCTTCACCAAAAACAATAGGTCTTGAGAACTCTACAATTTAGGGCTGTATGCAAATAATCTTTTGATTCTGTTTGAATTTGCGGCTGTTATCGTTTGCCATAGGAAATACCCTTGTTAAAACATAAAACGTTACAGGTAAACTACCCCTTTCCCTTAACCGATCTTCACCAAAAACAATAGGTCTTGAGAACTCTACAATTCAGGGCTGTATACGAAACATTATTTAATTCTGTTTGAATTTGCGGCTGTTATCGTTTGCAAAAAAAAAAAATTTCCCTTGATAAAAAAAAACCGTTGCAGGTAAACTACCCCTTTCCCTCAACCGATTTTCACCAAAAACAATAAATCGTGAGTACTCTACAAATCAGGGCTGTATGCAAAAAATTATTTGATTCTGTTTGAATTTGCGGCAGTTATCGTTTGCCATAGAAAAAAAATTACACACACACAGACAGACACACACACAGACACTTTTCGGAAAACGACTTTTTTCATGTTTTGAGTGTAGTACAATCAGAATCTGCAATAATCTCGAACACGATTTTTTTTGCCATCACCATACTTCCATTCCTTAAGGAATATGGAAGTAAAAAGTAAAATTACTACACCGGATCTGAAAAGCTAGAACACGGTTTCCCGAATCTGACATTATTATTGCCCCTCCTCTGGGCACTTTATTGATGTATGGAGGGCGAGAAGGCAGAAAGGGGTGTTGAGGGGGGCAATAAGAGGACACGAAAATCATGAATCTCTGAAACATTAATCTATAACATTTTACGGCAAATTCAGTCAAAAACGTTTATCCTTTTACAAGTGTTATCAGTTGTTTCATGTCTTTAAAATGTTATACTAGAAATCTCTACGGCTCGTATAATCTCGTGTCCCTTAACAGATATCAGACAAATATTCCTTCAGTACAACAGTGGCGTATCTAGAATTTGGCCTTGGGTCCGGTCGAGTCGAGACGGCTTCGGTTCGAGTCGGCTGTAAAAGAAACAACAAAGTTAGGACTAATCAACATTACTATCTTCAAAGTTGCTAAAAAAACGTGAGATAACATCATGAAATCAATGCATGTACATGATGCCTACTACATGATACTTACATTTGCTTACATGTAAGTAATTTTTTGTTGTATTTTCTTTTTGTTTCAGGTAAGCACAGTCACCATTATTTCAAGAAAAGACAGAATATATATTTAAAATTCTGTATGTTTCAACTCACGTAAGTCTTGACACAAAAATAGAACTGTAATTAAAAAAAAATTGATGCCTAGCATGTATGTCTGTATTCTGTGTGTGTGTGTGTGCGCGCGCGTTCATAAATATATTTAATTTATTGTTATTTTGAATGATGTCATCATTTGTTAGCAAAGCGGTAAGTTTGTATAATAGATAAAGAGCACAAAGCCTTCCGTTTAACGCCAGGTTAGAGTTCACAGACAACAATAGAAATAGAACGCATCATAGTGTTCGCTTTGATGGATGCGTACATGAGACGTGTGCATTACGTAAGGTCACTGCCATCACTGGTCCATAAATTCTTCTAGTTTCATTTCACCTATATATATATAAAACTCAAAAGGCAGGATTTATGTGTACTGAATACAAATCCACACCGTTACACCGATTGCCACCAAATTTTGCACAGGTAACCTTTGACACAAGGCGAAAATACTATGTAACTTGGAATTTGATATTCTGCCCCGTTCGCACGATTTAGGCCCTTTTAATTATGCCTTTTCGTTTACGCGTATAAAGATGTCAGCAAACCATGGAGAATAAATCATATTTAGCGGCATTGGAACTGTACCTTTATCCGTTCCTGCAGTTTTTAGTGTTTTTAATATGCGATTGTATCGATATATTTTGTAATTTTGTCTACAGATACGTCTATATATTTTGTAATTGTCTTAAACGATTATAAAATTTAAGTCTATACGTATTTCTTATGATACAATGAATAAGTAATTAAATATAGTAAATACTACTACTACTAAAGATGTCAACAAAACCATAATGATGTCAGAATTAATCACCTTAGTATAACAAGTAAATAAACAAAAGCTATTTAGCGGCTTCGGAACTGTACATTTATCCATTCCTGGAGTACATTTTCGATGTTTTATATAATATGCGATTGTATCGATATATTACGATGTGGAAAAGAAGAAGTGTACTAATTGTAAATTGTCCTATTACTTAATGCAATGCGAAAATACATGTTGGTTTCATTTATGAGGTTAGGTGACAACGGTTATTGGTTTTTAGTTTACTGCTGAAATAAATAAAAGCCATGGTTGAGGAAAACAACGTTTAATGTGTTATACAATGCTTCTAACACAGAAACACGTAAAATAAAGAATTTAGCGTTTTTGGTGTAACACGTACTTGATAAATATCTCCAGAGGCTTTATAAACGGGTACTTTTAAATCTCCAAAGGCTGTTGCACCAACATAATAATTTAGTACAAGTTAAAATAGTACAAGTGTTGAAAAACAACTTTAGAGAGAATTTCACTAATGAGTACAAAATTGTTATACGAGCTGACAGAACGTCATATAGACATAGACAATAAAAATTATATTAAAATACTTATTAAAAGTCAAATATTCGCGTGCGAAGCCGTAGGTAACAGTGCCTATGTAGTGACATAAGTTCCAACAATCTGTGGGACAATCAACCGTATTTTTAGCAACAAGGTACGAACCATGTAATGCACGATTAAATGAAAATTACAAACAGCATTAAAATATAAAAATTGACTTATATTCGTTTTTCAGTCTATAAGAGCAAAGGTGTAGTGTAGACACTTCCATTCGATGTTTTAAACAATTAAACGGAGACGTTGAGTCCAGCGTTTGATTGCCGGAATGTGCGTATTATTCGTTTCCGCTGTACAGAATAATAGTAAATAAACTCTCAAATTACCATACAGATGAGTCGTTTTAAAGTTAACTTATGAACACGCTTAGCATACAAATAATTGTTAATTGTCACGCTTGGAGAATTTAAATCTATACAAATTATTTCCTGAATAATATTGTTTAGCAGATTATAGCGACACTAACCGTCCAATTTTCAACCGTTTCAAGTAGTACTAACAGTTGTCATTTAAAGAAACACTATCGTCCCGTAACGCTGGGCGTTACACAGTGCAAATGGTCTTCCGGTTTGAAAGTAGAAACGTTTTTAATTACAATACTAGTTGTTAAATAGCTTACTTAACTTTAGACATAATCCCCAAACTGGCTACAAACACAATAATTATCTGCGATTTAAAAAAAATTCTTACTTTGTCCAAAGCGCGTTCATGGTGTCTCTACCATTGTACGCCGTACTACAATCAGATCCAGAGGCGAACCTAGGATTTCATTTCGGGGGGGGGGGGATTTTTTCAACCACATTTCCTTTTTTTAGAGGAATGTTTTTCTCGTATTATAATGAATATCGTACTAACAAATTAAAACTAATGGGCAAATAATAGCTGCAATTCACTAATTTCATTAAAATCAGTTAAAAACATACATCAGATAGATAGGCTTCCAATTTATCTTGGAAGTTTAATAATACCTTCCTTTAGAAGAAATACTTTAAAGAGAACGTTAAAATTATGAAACGGGGGGTTAACAGCATGTATATGAATGCTATGGCTATAAATCTATATAACAGGTTTGTGGATATAAATTTTACAGCATGTATATGAATGCTATGGCTATAAATCTATATAACAGGTTTGTGGATATAAATTTTACAGCATGTAAAATAATTTTGTTAAAAAATACAATGATTGTCAGCTTTTTTTAAAAAGAAAACTAGAAATAGAAAGAAAGGTAAAAATACAAAGAAATAAATATAACTATATACTTTGTTAAATAAGTGTATTATTTATCCTTCTTGATATTTTAAAAAGTATGTGGATTATATATTGTTTCATTATATGTTTTTTGCATGTTTCATTAAAATAACGAAATATTTAAGTAAATTTGGTCAAATAAGGCGCGTTAACTACATGAGTACATAGGATAACACTGGAATTGTTCCACTCCTAATGTCACGTGACATCAAAAATCGTCGTACACGCCATGGCCTGTCTTTCTCGTAGGCTACGGTTTACGGCTAACTAGCGGGTAAACACAAACAGTTCCTTCGTTGTGGAATTAAATAATCAGCTGACATGGCTCAAGCATAGTGTAAAGCACGTCGTCACATGAATCATATGTTTCAAGTTGCTTGTAACCAGCGGATAATCGCGTCTTCCTACTCTCTTTCAAGTCGACTTCTTTCCGTTTTTCACCATTTCTTTCAACATCTGTCATATTTATTATTGAGAATAAGGCCTAGATTATTTAAGCTTGTCGTTGACTTAAATAGTATTTTTTTTTAAATTGACAAACTTGGAAGCCAATTAATTACATTTCAAAAAACACGCATCATAATTTTTTCTGAGTCTAGTCTATTACGCGTAGAATGCGTTCAATACCTTTATCAGTAGTCTCGAAAAAATTAATTTTTTCAAAACGTGCACAAGATTTTAAATTACTAGAAAGCTAACTAATCACCTAGAAAACTGAAAATTAATTAACCTTTTAAACCCATCCGGGACGAGATTAATCCATCTGGATTAAGTTATTGTTGTTTTCGTCAGTCAGCATTATCCCCGACACATTCAGTTAAACAGAAGTTCGATCAAAATCATTGCACTTTTTAAATTACCCGCATCAGAATTGTACGTTTCCAAAAAATGTGATATATTGGTACACCTGTTTGTAACAATTTACACAAATTTTAGACATTTTCAATACGTAATTTGGATTTTATAGCCAATCGAGTGAGTTGTATTGTGATTTGTTAGCTGCAGGAAGGGGAGTACAAATATAGGAAGAAGATTTTTCCTCCAGTAGCGGGTATATCTTAAAGTGGTTATGGAAACTGGCTTGTAAGGTTACAGAGGGCAATCAACAATAGCATACATGTTCCTGCTCGCGAGCGCGTGCATTTGTTGGCATCTTTGTTGGATGCAAAGGTTTTAACGAGATTATCCTAAAGATTAATCTTCAGAAAGGTGAACGTCTGAAGATCACCAAGTCTCGGATCCTCGCAAGGCGAAAGCATTCGCCATAATTGGACAGTGAAGCGAGCCCCGAGAACAAATACACAATTTGTTTATCATTTTTGTTACGAAATAATCTTATGCGATTAGATTAGAAATTATTCGATACAAAAAGTTTATCTACCATTTTGTCTCTCTAAAACTAAGTAAGGTTACGTTAAATGTTTGTGCATTTGCACTTTGATATAAATTGCTACTCATTTCTTGTTTCTCTTATGTTTCTGTTCAACCGGTATTACCTACTACTTTGTTTTATTTCGTTCTTAATATTTTTGTGTTGTTTAATATTCTGTGTTTAGTTACAATTTAGTAGATTCACCTGATTTTTACTGTAGTATCTATCAAATTATCATACACACAAACAAGTTTTTGCTCCGGGCTCAAATATTCTTCGCACAGCGTCACAGAACGGATAAATTGCTAATTTTATTTTATTGGTGTACGTGACATGTAGGCTACACCAGTGGCCAAAATTGTAGAAACCTTTTGGATAAAATGTATTTCTGTGGTTTGATGGCTCATAACACTACTTTTTTTTAGTAATACCATAAAATTATATGGTATTACTCATGTCTGTGAAAAGACAATTTAATCAAGAATGTAATGCAAAAAGTCTGTTCAGTTATCTGATTCTATCAAAAGTTATAGCCAAATAACCAAAAAAAAAAACGAAGCAAAATTTACTAGGTTGATATGATTTAGCTTTCCTTCGTTTGAATGTAGCAAATGAGTTTGAGTGTTTAGAGAGCTAATCACGTGTCATCTTGTTTTCGCAGTGAGGCAATCAGGTAATAGTAGGACCTGACTTAATAATACTATTAAGTGAACAAGGCTACAGTTATAAAGAAGTTAGAAGACAAATTGGTGGAAACGTAACCAAAGGTGGCACTTCTAAGTTTCTGAAGAGGTATAAGGAGACTCGGTCACAACAAAACCAGACTGGTAAAGGCAGAAAAGATGCACAACAGAAGAGTTGCGAGACTGAGCCTACGTTACAGAAGAAAATCATCTGGGAGTATACAAGATGAAATAGCGCAATGCAGTGTGAAGTTGAGTGCAAGGACTGTTCGGCGCGGACTGCAGGAATTTGGTATATACCTACATGCTAGAAATCCATTAAAAAAAAAGCCATTTTTGTCTCTCATACAAAGGTTGAAAAAAATTAAACTGGGCTAAAACCCATGTTAGAGATTACAGTTGTCCGTTACAGACGAACGTACGGCAAAAAGAATTATGAAACACAAGCCAATAGGAAAAAGGAAGATTGGAACACCGAAGAACAGATGGTTGGACCAGGTCGCCAGTGATGCGAGGAAGTTGGGCGCAGTGAATTGCTGGTGGATGGCTGAGGACAGGAATAAGTGGAGGCAATTTCTTTTGGAAGCCAAGGCTCGATCTGGGCTGGAGAGCCAAGGATCTATGTATTTACGCGTATGTATGTATGTAAAAGTCATGTTAACTGGACAGCAGAACAGTGGGACAGTGTTATTTAGAGTTATGAGATCAAAATCTCCCTGTTTGGTAGTGACAGCATAAAAATGTAAGAGAAGAATCGGAGATTTGCGTTCTGACCGCGTTACACCTACCGTGAAACACCCAGTTAGTGTTATGATCTGGGGTTGTATGACATCAAAAGGTGTAGGCAGAATTTACGTGATTATTGGGAATATAAATACCTAAAAGTAACTTACATAAATGAAATACTTGAGCCTAAACTGAAGCCTTCTACACGTAATCTTTTCCGAGATAATGAAGCATTTATATTTCAACAGGATTCAACTCCATGTCATGTTGCTGCTGTGCGCAAAAGTGGTTTCAAGATAATCATAGTCCACTGCTCGAATGGCTTGGGAATAGACCAGACCGTAACCCAATCGAAAATCTATTGAGCCGACTAAAGAAACTTGTTCGTCGGAAGCAACCCAGCAATAAATCACAATTAATAGAAGCAATAATTCAATCTTGGTTTCACGTTGTAACAGCTGCAGAACTAAAAAACTTGGTTCACTCCAAGATAGAGCGTTGTAAGGTCGTAATTAACGCTAAAGGTTACCCAACTAAGTATTAACGGACATGGTGAGAATTTTTGTATATCTAATTTTCCCTGTGCGTTTCATTTTTCTTCCTTATAACTGCTCTTATAATTAAAAATCCTTCATAAACGTTATTGCATTAGATTCTTGATTAAATTGTCTTTCCAATGATATATAATTTTTTTGGCAATACCATAGCGAATCTCTTCTATTCGTAATGGCATTACTAAACAAAATTACTAAATATTACTATAGTGGAAAGTATA
The DNA here is from genome assembly GCA_034769895.1 of Magicicada septendecula. NCBI lineage: Eukaryota > Metazoa > Arthropoda > Insecta > Hemiptera > Cicadidae > Magicicada > Magicicada septendecula. The sequence continues at coordinate 403,759,256 of CM068375.1, read as the reverse complement.
GGCCTATATGGAGCAGAACTGTGGGAAACTAATAAAAACAAATCCATAATAAAAGCTATGGAGATGGATTACTGGCGGAGGTGCTATAGATTAACAAGACTAGATAGAGTGGGAAATGTAGAGATAAGACAAGCGATGGGAATCGACCTTGACATTATAGAAACAATAGAAGCAAGAAGACTGAATTGGTTCGGACACCTAAAAAGAATGTCTGATGAGAGATGGCCAAGAAAGGTGTGGGAATGGACTCCACCCTCTAGAAGAAAAAAAGGAAGACCCTAAACATTCATGGAAAATGGACGTCGTAGATGCAATGAATGCAAGAGGACTTACAGAACAGGACTGTTTAGACCGGCGCCAGTGGAAGCTAGGATGCGAGATAATTAAATCGTCTAAAAAAAGCGGTGTTATGAGCCATCAAACCTCAAAAACACACTTTTTCCAAAAGGTTTCCACAATTTTCGCCACTAGTGTATAGTGACTATCAATGAATCGTAAACCAGTTATAATTATTATTAATGTGGATAAAAATATCAGCATTGAAACGAAAGTTGACTTCTTTTTTTGGAACACATTCGGTTTTGTTTGTTCAAGTGGCATAACAACGGTCATGTAGACACAACTGCCGCTTAAATTTATTGCTTCGTAAGAAGTGCATTTGACTTTCACAAACCAACGTTTGCTATGCAGATCAGCTGTAACGCGGTGCCAGAACTGCAACCCCGTATAGTATTTGTAAATCGATCTTGCATTTAACGTTCGTTCGTTGTGTAATTTGTTAACACGTTGTGTGAAATGTATTTTTTTTTCAGTTATAGTATTCCTGCGCAGTCGAAGTTGGTACACCTGTTAACCGTGCAACGTACGGTCGTGGGTTTGATCCTGTTTATTCAAGCCGTGCGCATTGCCTTCTGTTCTTCATACTCGTGACAAAACTTGGCTCCATATCAGCTATGCCTCGCTGTTACGCCCATTACAACGTGCCGGCATTTTAAAACGCGCATTCCATTATTTTCTTTCTTCGCGGTATTGTATTGTCTCTTTCTTCTTCTTCGAACGGTCAGGCAGAATAGCTGCGACCTCTGTGTTGTTCTCTATATTCGTAGCATTGTTGTATCCAATAGGACACACACACATATATGCATTACGATAGTGGGCGTATTTGTGGGACGTGGCGTCCAATATACATACGTTATGAAATTGAAACATTAAGACGAGTGAACTTCTGAGAAAATTTTGTAAAATTATTAACAGCTGTACAATTCAGAGTCCTCATGTTCTGCGTAGTATAAAAAATTGTATTATGTTATTAAACACGTTGCAAAAACTAGACGTTTCCGTCTGTGGCAGGATCTTCTGTGGGTCCCCTGAATCCCGTTCCTGCAGTTTGCACACAGCTGCTTCCTTCCAGCGACCATTGAGATCGATTCTACGAACCATTCCGCAGTACTATTGGTGAATTAATTTGGATCGTTCTACAATACGTCGAAGTAACTATTTCCTTCTTCTAGAATGTACCACCATAGAATGTGTTTTGCTAGACCCTTTTGTTGTGGTTCTAGTAAATTCTTTTTGACCACAGAAATGTCTGTTTAAATTATCTGTGTTTTAAAATAAATATTAGTTATTGTCACTGCAAATAATTATTTATTCATTTTACTGATATTTAAAATAATACACTTTTGTCACTGGTATACGTCACTGGTTCCCTAAAGTTTGCTTTTCCGAAATAAATGCCAGTTATACAAGTGGAGCTGAACCTAACCTAATGCATATTTTTTACGGGTAGAAAGAAACCCTATTGTTAATGTTAGGCCTACATGATAAACTGTACAGCTAAATATGACAAAAATCTGTTACCCATTAGCCCACTTCGTAAGTCAGTGATTCATGCAACCAGCCGCTTGCCACTAATCAGACTGTGTCCATTTACTAACGATGCGTTTAACAGTGAAACCTCTAGACCGATGAAATTAATTAACATTTTATATTGCCCTGTTAAAGTTTGACATTAGGCACCTAATGAGGAAAAGAGAAACCACATAGTCGCAGTTACACCCTAAGTGAGCGGTCGGAATTAGATTACCGGGTCGGCTTCATACAAAAGAAAAAACAAGTTAAGACTAACCAACATTACTATCTTTAAAATGGCTGAAAAATGTGTGATAACATCCTGAAATCAATCCCATTAAACGGTAATAACACAATATAAATACGCGTTAATGAAGCATTGTTTACAAGATATTTATTGATTGAATTGATTTTCCTATATTTCAAACAATGTACGCTAATGCTGTGTAATAAACCTGTTTGTATATTTAAAAAAGAATTGCTACCATATTAGCGTACACAGCTGGAAAAAATATTTAAAAAATAATAAAACAGCCTAAAAATTAAGAGATTAAGAAAATTCGTCACCTTTTTCGACCCTCAGGGCGGGAGGGTCCTGTTCGTCCCCCCCGTCCGTAAATACGCGGCTGATTACCGCTAAAACACCTTTGAGAGTTTAAAAATTTTTAATGTTGAAAACGTAAACAAATAAAGTCCAGTGTTTTTTTGTTATCTTCTTCCATCCGATGTCTCCGTTTCTCGATATTATCTACGAATAGATTTACGTAATTGTTAGTGTTTAAATATTAATGAAATTAATGATACTAGTATTAAGGAAGTGTCAGAACAAGTGTGATGGTAGGCCTATGCGCATTGAAATAGACGGCTCCTCACTCCACTTTCCGCTGATGACCAGATTCCGGTAGCTGGCTAATAAATACACTGCGCACGGGAGGGACCAGAGGGACCTTTGCCCCTCCATTAGTTTACAAAAAAGCCAAATTGGGAAAAATTAAAATATGAGAAAAGACAGTGAAAAAATTGTGTTTTTAAAAAAGTGCACTAATATAAAAGTACATTTAAGAGTGATTTCAATTGTATGTTTTTAATTAAACCAGTTTCTTTTTTTAACGTTAATTTTATAGACCGTTTTATTGAGGGTATTCCATATCCCCCCATATAGTGGTCTCCCCCCCCCCATTGTAATCGCTGTGCGCACGTCATGAGTGCAGACTGTGATAAAGGAAACTCATAGAAACAGTACAAAGCCTGACAGTGAAATGATGTAGCTGGTAACTAATGGTAACGAGACGAATTTGGAAAAAAAAATTGAAATCTTCAATGAGTGTGAAGTATTTAGGAGTGCCAGCTGACAGAGAAGGAGAATATAAACAGGAAGGAGGCCTACGGTACCAAACAGAATGCGCCAGCGAAATAAGCCATAAATAACATAAGTGTATATTAATTTTGTAATTTTTAATAGTTAATAATAATAATAATAATGTATCCTGTTTTTTTCTTTACCATCTAAGCAGTCTAGGAGCTAGTCAGGGTGGGCGACTTTTGTGAACTGTTCGGTAGCCTTATATTATTGCCTTATGGGTGGCCGGCATGACTCTTCAGCCGCCTAATATCCCGTTGTCCCAGATTCCCGTTTCCTTGATTTTGTTATGCCAGATACCCTAAAAACGCGCCTTGATTTTATGATGCGCCCGGGTATCGAACCCATGACTCTCGATTAGTAAGTTCGGAAGTTACGATTTTAAAAATTCGTAGTCGGTCAGTTAAAATCAACAACATCTACCTCCTCGTGTTTATTTTATTTTATTATTTGATTGCCGCGGTTAGGAAGCCGACAACTGTATAGTAGTGTACAATAGAAGAGGAATGCATTCTTGCCCGGCCTACTTGACCGGCCAGTCGTGGCTGTGTGCTGTGTAACACTTTCGCCACGCTGTTCTCTCTCTCTCTCTCTCTCTCTCTCTCTCTCTCTCTCTCTCCGCTCTTGTGATTTTATTCTTTTCCTCATCACGTTCGTTGTCGCTTCTAGAAGATGCTTTTCGCAACAAATTACGTCACAGATGTTTGGCAGACCGTTGTTCTGTTTTGTAAACACCAAATTTTACGATGAGGCTGTATCCGTTGAATACGTAGGGAAAATAATCGTGTGTTAAAAACCAGTAACAGCCGTGTTCGGTCCTTCAGTATTAGTGCTCACCGGCATTTTCCATTAATCTTATTGTATCATTCTGTCTAGTGGCACGGGCATGGCCGGCTCTAGTAGAAGGCCGGAATATTAAAACGTGGCAACGTTGCGTCTGAGGCCTATAAGCATAGTGTAATAAAATGGCTAAAGTGAACGTGTTATACTTTGATTTAATTTCATAGCATTACTAAAATTCATGAGTAGGTCTGGTTATAGCTAAATCTAAATTATAGGTCTGTGCGGACTTAGTACTATACGTTTAAGTTGAAGAAGAAATTAGTGAATTAGTGTTAGACCTATTGAATTAATTTTCACGATGTTAATTGATGACTCGTTGGGCTCTTGGTGAAACATATTAATACAAAGGTTTTTAAAAATATATAAACACTTGGCACGTTTGACAGTTTTTATTTACCTCTGACAGCTGTTTCGACTTCTTAAGCTTTGTCAAAGAGATGAGTGAACATTAAACAGAGGATTTAAGGGTGGTGGACATTAGTTTAGGGCGTGGATCGGAACATGAGTGAGGTGTGAAGATGGATTGGTGTGATGTGATGTGGGGGGTTGCAGGAGCTAAGGGAAGGTCAAGTGTCTGTAAAAACTAAATATAATCTGAATGCAAAATATAAAATTAACTAAACCAACTGTGAAACGTACCAAGTGTTTATATATTTTTAAAATACTTTGTTTGAATTAATTTTGTTCGAATTATTGAATTTGTATCATATGAATGAGTTAATTATTATATTTTTAAAATAATCTAACAGTATTTTACATAATAAACTTTTAATTTGCAAAAAAAAAGAAGAATTATAAAACTGCTGTTAACGGGCAATTAAAAATGAGGCTATTTGATTATTGAAATACATAAATTAAGAGATCATCTAGTCCACCGCAAATATCAGCTGCTTCCAGCAAATATTCCGGCCTTGTATTAGAGCCGGCCATGTGTAGGGTCGAGGTGCGCCGGTTGGAATTCACTGCACCAGAGTAGCCTGTATTACCTTCATACGCTCGTGCTTTTCACCAATTTGAACCATACGGCATCAACGAAGGTCTGCGCTATCTTTTTTTTTTTGACGAACCTGACTATTTCTTTCCAAATATTTTCAGACTTTCTTCTCGACTCCCTCTGAATTATCTGTCTTCAACTATACTATGTCTTGGTCGTTCTTTACATCTTTGTCTTGTATATCAGCGTCTCTTGTGATATAAGCTTCCGGTTATGGTATGACCAATCCAATGCCATTTCCACCATTTTTCTTGATAGGAATTTGAAGTTCGGTAGTTCTAGAAATATTTCAGAAATTTTCCCGTTCGTCCGCATGTCGAATTCGATCGTGGTATGTTATACGGTTTTGGAGGCGGTAACTTTTTATTGAACCAACATGTGAACAACAAATATATAACATCAGTTGCTGGTGACCATATTCAAAATTAGACAATATACACCTCATATACGATCCCACAATAAAAATATGTGCTACTCTTTTTTTTTTTTTTAAGCTGATCTGATTGGATAATTTCAATTGTACACGAAAGCTCGTAGATTAAATATTATGCAGTTCGACCGACAAACGTTATGCAAAGAATCGAGAAACGTGGGATCGTGCTTTCTTCACAAACTAGCTTACAAAATGCTGTTTTTCGTATTGTCTGATTAATATATATATTTTTAATAATATTGTCTGTTGTTGGATATTCGAGACGTACAGAAACGCAGTTCGCTGAGCTTTTTCTTTCGTAAGTTTGCTGTTTCCACCTTGATTGACCTCACAAACAGCCACTCACTGTGTCAAACAAAGTAATCACTAATTGACAAGTGAGTCTTCAATATACACAATTGAAATAAGTGTACTTGCTTATTTACGTGAAGTTAATAATAAACTTATTTTATTGACTAACGGCACTGTTATCGCGTGACTCTACTGCTCATATAGCGGCTAGTCGATAACAACATCGGCACCTTTCTTCCATGTATGTGGTCTGGCAGCTCCTGTTGTAGGAAAATAAGTTTTTTTTTTCATAAAGTCGTTAAGTATCTATTTCATAATGTTTTACATACTACAAAGTATCACAGTATCCCTAGTCAGGGCCGGCTTTTGAAATATGCCACCCCTAGGCACAGTGTTTATGATCGCTCCCTCCCCCCCAAAAAAAATTCTCTTGAGATCGTTCCTCCCTCCGTTTTAGGCAAGAACGATAACAGCTTAATGTGCTCGATCCGTAGCTCTCATTGAACTTATGAATCTATTTATTGTAAACAATTTTGAAAACAACCATAATCTGTTATAATTAAACTACAAATTTTATTAGTGGTTAAATAATTTATGCTACACTCACTTGTTGCACACACCACTAGTCACTGTGACACCGATTAGCGCTTTCGAACGTACCCGTTCATCATCAGATCGTAACTGCCACATCCGTCCCTAACTCCACCCCCTTATATGTCTACCTCTACCGAGGGCGTCCACGTCACTGCAGGTAAACCCATTGTCAACACTACTTCCTACACGCGGGCGAAATCATCAACCCATGTCTATGTTTTCTTTCCTTACCGAACCTACCTTTTCACGTTTTATTATATTATAAATTATTTCTTCATTTTCAAAATTTATCTTAATATTCATTAAATTATTCATACCTTTTCCCTTTCTTTTATAATTTCTAATTCTTCTATGAGCTTTCTTTCCATCGTATTATTAACTACCTTTATAATATCAAAATTTTCCAACGGGTTATTAAAGTTATGATTCTCCTCTATAAAATGCCTAGCATAAAGAGAATTCGTTGTCCTATTTCCCTCTCCTCTCTTGTGTTCTCCCAATCTACATTCAAATCGGCGGCCCGTCTCACCCACGTACACTTTATTACATTCTTCACACCTTAATTTATATACCCCATTCTTCTGCAATATAGGTATTGTTTCTATATTATTATTTTTTATTTTATCAAATACTGTTTTACACCTTTTTATTGCTACGTCCGCTCCATACTTTTGAAAGCACTGTACAATTTTCCTCGTCTGTGTTCCTACATATGTTACTGACCCCAAATATTTCTTCTCTTCTTTCTGTTCTACGTCTTTTTTCTTTTCAATACTTTCCATCACTTTATCTACTATGTCCATGTTATAATTATTATTCTTCACTATTCTCTTTATCTTTTTTAATTCTCTCTCTTTTCTTTCTTTATCTTTCAAACATTTCTGTGCTGTATAACAAAATGCGTTTATTGCCGCTAATTTATATCTGTATGGGTGATACGATTCTTTCGGAATAATTATATCCGAATATGTCTCCTTTCTAAATATGTCAAATTCTAGTTTTCTGTTATCTTTTATATGTATTCCTATATCCAAATAATTCAAATTCTTATCACCAATTTCTTCCTTGAACTATATATTTTTTTCTTTAGTATTCACTTCTTTTACAGATAATTCTATTTCTTCAATACTACCTTCCCAAATAACTAAAATATCGTCAACATACCTTACCCATAGTTTTATATTTCCTTTGTATCTTGTACAATTTAATAGCCTTTTTTCAAAATCATTCATATATATATATATATATATATATATATATATCAGCCAAAATTGGTGATAATGAAGAACCCATGGGTAACCCTTCTTCTTGTATATAAAATCTGTCATTGAACCTAAAATAATTCTGTTGAACACATTCTTTTATTACTTCAACTAGTTGTTTCTTATATTCGTAATTCCCCATCCTATTATCTTCTACCAACTTTACTGCTTTATCTACTGCAATATTAGTAAACATATCTTTAATATCTAACAATACCAACTTCATATTTTCATTTATGTTTATTCCTTCTAACATCTCTATAAGCTTCACATTATTTTCTACGTTATACTTTACGTCAAATTCATATTTATCTTTTAATATTCTACTCACTTCTTTAGACAACTTATACGCAGGAGCATTAATAAACGAAACAATCGGCCTAACTGGTCTTTTTCTTTTATGTAATTTTATCTGGCATTTAAAATTTGGAGCCACTGGATTACTTTCTACTAAATACCTGTTTCTTCTGTCGTCTATAAACGTTATTTCCTTCATTAGTCGTTTGACTTTCGCTTGGTACTTACTCGTGTAATCGTATTTTATTTCTTTATATGGACCCCCTCTTATAAATGCTTCTGCTTTTTTAATATATTCATCTTTATTCATTAGAACCCTTTGTCCGCCTTCGTAATTATGATATCCTTCATGGTAATCCTTCCTTGACGTTTATAGGGCTAATTTCACATAATGACTGTTTGAGGTGTTTAAACAAAAAACGAGTATTACAAGGATACACGCTATTATAAGTGCTTATAAACAACAGTTTTTCACCCCACGCGAAGTACGTAGACCTACCGGCGTTTCTGTTTTTTGGAATAACGGTTGGCGCATACGCCGAACGTATGATAGTTTTTCTCCCATCTTCGCTACACCTATAGCACAGTGTACAGACACATTATCCTGAAGAAGAACACTGAACATTAATTGATTTAGATTATTAAGATATTGGTCTTAATCTTTACCACAGTACTGTGGGAACTGGTGAACACCGTACCAGTGAACATTTTCAATCATTTACAGTGAAGATGGCCTACAATGGTGGGGCCGAAGCGTCTGTTCGAATTAACAGTATTAGACGACGGCCGTGAGAGCCTAAAACATCAGTTGATTAAGGTTGTGTTCATTAAAACAGGTGTCAGTCAGCTGTAATACATTTGTGGCAGCTTATTGCCCAACTTGCCGTTATGAAAGCGCCATATTTCTTATTTAGATATTTTTCTAACTACGGGTATTTGTTTCTTTACTTATTGAGTGACAATAAATGGTAGAACACTAAACGCGTATGTGATGCACTTTGAAACAATTAGCAGAACATTAAATAACAAAGTGAATTAGAAAACGAAGATAGCACGTAGATAAATACAACAGAAAAATCGAATACTCAGAGATGGCATTTTTAAAGTGAACGAAAGGTTGGACAAAAATCGATAGAAATAAGAAGTGAAGACATAAGGCAAGAATAAGGTGACAACTCAACTGGGACTTATCTGCGGGCCATTAGGTCGTGATCCGCTCCTGCTGCGACGAACGGATGTTTCGGCCTCTCCTCTGGAAGCCATCTTCAGTGTGAAAACTGCCATTGTCTTTGCCAGTGAACCACAGTACTATGGCAAAAGATTGCCACAGTGTTGTGGTTAACTGGCCACAATAGCCACAGTATCAATCTTCAGTTCTCGAATCGTTTTCACACTACAGATGGCCTCCAGAGCAGATGCCGAAATGTCTGTTCGAACACGGCCTAATAGCCCGGAGATAAGTTAATTTGATTTTAACACACTCGATGCCGGCCGTGAAAGCCTAGCTACGGATTAGACCTGACAGAATCAAAAAATAGCAAAAAAAAAGATTAAGAGTTCACTTGGAAGAATAGTAGAAAAGGGTAACAAACGTTTACTGTAATGTCCACTGCAATAAGTCTTGGAAGAAGAAGTATTGTGAGGCCAAGGAACAGACGAATATTTGAAAACTTTGAAGACGCAACAAGCATTCTCGCTAATACCCGAAGCGCAGAAGACAGAAGAAGAAGTGTTTGACGTCTTAATATGTACAGTATGTCATAATTTGTACGGCGAGAATAGAAAAGAGGACGAAACACGTCAAGAGAAATAAATTGGAAACGATTTCGCTTCTTGAACCGGAGCCGCGACAGGTTTATCGGGTTAATCTGTTGCTAGTTGAAAAAAAATAGAAGTAGAAACTTATCTAATAATAATAATTCGATAAGAAAGTCGTTTAACTTATTTTATGCGAGCGCAGGTGTTAAGTTTGGAAAAGTCCGTTAAAACTAAAGCAGAGGCAAAAATCCGAGGGGACGGCGGAAATTTTAGCAAAGAAACGAGAATACAGGGAGGTATCGACAATGCGGCAGCGATCGTCGAGATCGTAAAGCATCGATTGTCTGCATTTTTTTATCAGTTGGAACAGTAATAGATGAAACCAAACCGGTTGTACGGTAGGGCAGTGAGTCGGGTCAGGACGACGACATCCGCTTTGCTGTCATCCGCTGTCCGTTAATTAATTTCCAACTTTGTTTACAAACACACGGGCCGAGTGGAAAAGTTTTGTCACTACTGAACAAAACGATGGCAGGTACAAACGCCCATTGTTACTAATTGACCATTGTTTCTGTTGTTTGCGAAAACTAATTAGCGTCTATATTGTTTAGCGATGATAATATTTTTACAGATGTTTTTGGTATGCATTTTTTTTTTGTATCGGCCAACTAAGGACCTCATGCTAATTTCAGTTTCTTTCTTTATTCTTTGTTCTTTTCTTTTTCTTCAGTATTCTTTCATCTTTTCACTGTCTCTTCTTCCTGTCTTCAGTCCACTTTGAACCTGCGTTTTTCTCTCTCCTACCCTGGACTCCTTCCATTTTTAACACTTTTGCCCTAAAAACTTATCTTTCAATTGCTTCTTCTGCGTTTATATTATTTTTGGACTTCTTTAATCCAAGTTGATGTTGACTTCTTTCCCCACAGATATTTGAAAATCTGTTTTGTTAACCTATTGTTGTCTGTTCTATATAAATGTCCACAAAATAATAGTCTTCTTTTTCTCATTGTTTCTGTTATATTTTCTATACTTTGATGTATTTCATCATTACTTCTTAATTTCCAACCTTCTGAAGTTTTTCGTGGGCCTAATATTTTCCTAATAATTCGCCTTTCCAATACGTCTAGTTTGTGTAAATTATAATTCAATTTTAAACATTCACTTATATGGATTTTTATTGTTTAAGAATTTTTCTTTAACTGAGTTTTTAAAATGTGTTATAATTATCGCCGCCGTTATTTTAGGAATTTGGTTAAATGTTTCTTTTCGCGTGTCTACAGTATCTTCTTTTTCTTCTTCAGCACTACACCCCAACATGAGCCTTGACTTCCAACACCAATCTTCTCAAAACGTTTCTTGTCCATTGCCATCTCAGTGTAACTCCTCACATCCATTCTTCTGAGAACTTCTAGCACATCGTCCGACCATCTTTTCCTAGGTCAGAGCCCCTCTTTCTGGTTCTGTAGACCTGCGCCCTCAGAATTTTCTTTGGCATACGCTGATCATCCGTCTGTTCTAGGTGACCTAGCCATTGTATTCGTTGAGCCGTTATGAATTTTACAATGAGATAGTGTACATCTATCTCCTGGTTATTTCTGATCCTCCATCTTCTTTAACTGGGCCATAAACACGTCTGAGGATCTCTTTCAAACCTTAGTGTTTCTTGTTCCTATTTTATCAGCGTCCAAGTCTCACCTCCTTAAGTAACAACGTGTCTACATTATACTGTTGTACGACTTTACCCCCCCCCCGTTTTCGTCATCAGATTAAGCCATCTCTGCCTACTGTAGTACCCTGTAGCGCCCGTCTCATACTGTTCCATGCAGGGGTGCCCATCCCCCCAATTGAAAAGTTCCCCCCACTGCCCGCCGGTCTACAAGCGTAGCACACGCACACATTTTTACATTCACGATTTATTATTCACGTACCCTCTGACTCACTGATAGGATGTTGCTCCAGGCTGCCAGGGTCAGTTTTCCAAATTCTAAATCAAAATTTACTACTAGTTGTACTGGTAGAGACATTTATGCTGCCAGTTCGTTAAAACAATCATAAAGATATGCAATTGCTTTAGTTTTTTACTAATAGCTTAGTTTGTTGCACAAACACGGTAAAAATGTCCATCAATGTTGGATTTAAAATGTTATTTTTGAAAAAATCCCCCCCAAAAATCCTTAAAATACACCCGAAAAATCCCCCCCAAAAATTCTCAATGCGCAACTTGCGCTATGATCCCCCACTGTGGGCACCCCTGGTTCCATGTCTCTCTGAATTGTGATTTCTTAACTTAGTCGCTGTTCACAATCCGTTTTATATGATGTATGCATGCCATCTGTTCATGCCATTCTCTAGATCAGTGGGTCCCAACCTTTCCGGACCCGCGTACCACTTTGGGCTTCCGCGTTCATTTCGAGTACCACCGGAGCTTAAAGAAAGGTTATTGGGGTTTCAGGGTTATCATAAGATAAGAGCAGACATCTAATGAAATATTACTGCAAAGTGTTCAGGTTATGTTTTTATAAGGGTAATCGTTTTAAATCTTGTCCGATGAAAATTTATTGTTGTTTTGAACATAAATTTTTAATTTTTTTTTAAGTAAATACTTTTTTTCCTAGCTAGGTCTTCTTGCGTACCACCTTGGATACCTAGTGATACGCGTACCACCGGCTGGAAACCCTTGCTCTAGATCTTCTGTTTATTATTCTCTTCGACCATCGATAGCTGCAGTGTGTTCCGCAGTTGATGGGATAATGTCTGCTACTTTTGTCTGTTCCCAAACCCATGGACTGCGGCCTTTTTAGAATTATGCCCATTACTGACCGTTGGGAATCAACAACGTACTCTCATACAATAATTCAAGTTAAATTTGTCCACACGCAATAATAATATCAACTATTAGAGTTTCGCACTAACACAACACAATAATAATTATCACTTTCCACTAACCCGCAACAAACACTTGATCCGCATTCTACAATATCGCCAGGTATAACCAACTTCTAAGCCGGCCGCAGACCCTTATATATACCCCGCAAAAGGTCCAGAATAATTGTCCAGTCTTTAGGCGGCATAATTTGCGTAGTTACAAGTACTCGAGCAGGCTGAAAGCTAGCGTTATATAATTGCCGTAGCATATGTATAGTCTCGGTTTGAGTACATCATCCGTACACATAGGATTACGGAGACTTGCCTGCGATCAGGATTCAGTAATAACGGTTAGTTTGAAAAATTATTCAAATTCAACTTTTATTTAATAATACCTACTTTGCTTTATAAATTTGTTCAAAGTATATCCGTTGTGACAAGATTTATTTTCGAATGCTATAGGTTGTAAGAAGACTATAGAGTTTCAACTGCGACATTTGTGGGTTTTGTGTGTGCGCGCGCGCGCGCGCGCGCCGGTAGTGTTTAATTACAATGCCAGATGCTTTGTTGACAAACAGCTTGAGAGACCCATTATCTCGTCCATCCGATCTGAAAAACAGACGCATCGTTGCTATTCGCTTGGCAATAAAGCTACTATTTTTTTTCAACACATTTACACAACAGAATTTTCAATTATTTTGACCCGTTTAGTTTGTTACTGGATTTTTAAGGACGGTTTACAGGCGTGATGTGCGTCAACTTCAGCTCTTGATACGATGATTCCTTTTCCTTCTATATATAGTGGAACCTGCTTATAACGAGATTCAAGGGACCGGACAAATGTGCTCGTTAAAACCGGGTGCTCGCTGCATCCGAGTTGTCGACTCCCAAGCCTACATTTGTATACCGCGATTATCGAACACACAACAAAAAAAGTCTAATATAGAAGAGCCTTTTCACAATAAAACTGTGACATGCTTTTACATTCTACGCCCAAAAGTGAAATTTGAACTTTAAACATTTTTTAGTCGCAAACCTTCTTTGCTGAATACTGGCGTGTTGTGTATTCGCGATATATAGTAAAACTAATTGTGTAGTAAAAACTTACCAAAAATCAGCCGACAATCTGGCAAAAACGCAAAACTTTTCATACCACATGTAGAACATTTATTTTTAAATTACAAGAAAATTCACTCTAATTTTTTGCCTTTTTGTTTTTCGTTCTAAATAGAATCATCAAAATTATATTTCGCACACAGAACTTGATTAACTTTAAATAAATCATCTATTTTTGTTTGTGTAGTAATTTTCATCTGTAAATATCAAAACAGTTTTGTAATTTATTTAAATATTCCACGAATTCATCACTTACATTATTAGTTTCACTAAATTGCGTTAATGATTTTAAACGAATGTTTAAAATGCTGTATTGTAACGAATTTTATTAACCCATGAATAAGTGTGCGATAAAATGCTCGTTATAACCAACTCTTTAGTACGTTCCTATTCGTTAAAAGCGAGTTTAATTATCATTACTAAGATACAAAACCAAACAAATCTCGTACTGTGCCTCGTTACTTCCGAGTTCTCGTTATAAGCGAGCTCGTTATTCGCGAGTTCCACTGTATTTTCGTTTCCAATGTCTTTCTCACATTCATTACTCTCGAACCCAACGACTGCTCAGTTTTCGAGCTGTAGTGCAAAACACAATACACGTTGTCTTACTGATAGTGTATTGAACTCAGTGGCGTACCTAGAATTTGGCCTTGGGGAGTCCGGGGTCGAGTGGGCATCATACAAAATAAAAAACAAGTTAACACTAATCAACATTACTATCTTTAAAGTGGCTGAAAAACGTGTGATAAGCATCATCAAATCAGTCCCATTAATGTAAACGGTAATAACACAATAACAAGGTACATTGTTTAAAAGATACTTATTGACTGAATTGATTTTCCTATATTTCATATTATAAGCGTATGTGCTAATACTATTGTATGTTTAAAAAAATAGTTGCTATTATATTAGTGTACACAGCTGAAAAAAATAATAAAACAGCCTAAAAATTGAGAGATTAACAAAACTCGTCCCGTTCATCCCCCCCCCCCACTTAAATACGCTGATGTTTGAATACTGGATACAGTAAGACGTAAAACTGACACGATATAGCCCGTAGACAACATATAATTTAAAAAGTTTAGAAGATCCAAAGAAGTTTAGCTGTCAATCGATTCGGACAGGAAAAATTTTCTCTTACAAGTTGACACGAGAGCCTGTGATCTGTGAGAGAGAAGAATGGATAATGCCGTCACGTAAGAGAGTCACCGAATTTGTTCGATCAGTTGGAAATACGGAGTCGAAGGTCACTTCACCGTCAGAGATGATCCAGATGGCAACACACTTAGTATTCAAACTAGCGTTACTCGTCACACCTTAGCATACTGATTGCCAGAACCTTAGTGAGGTCAGAAGTGATGTTATTTATTCAAGTACCTTTCATTACTTATGTTGCTCTCACCGTCGGCAGCTCAAATTTACTTCTTATGGTGTAAGAAACGTATCTTACTTTACAAATAATAATTTGTTCTGTTAATGATAAATGCGTTTACATGCAGTTTAGTTTACCACAGTGAGATTTTTAATAGAGTTATGGACTTTTAGTTTTTACAGATTTCACCTGTGTTAAAGTTGGCGTGTTTCTCTCCGGTTTGCCGAGATCTTTGTAAGTATACAAATGTTGGTTTCGTAACAATTTGATTTTTACTTGGCCGGGATGTTAACCTGACGCAAAACCCCCAACATGTAGGACCAGGTGATTTTCTTTATACGGGTTTTCTTCCCCTAGCCTTTGGAGAGCAAACCTAGCTGCAAGGTTTGTAAAGGACCAACGAATACAATGGTTAGGTCTCCTAGAACGGATGGATGATCAGCGTATGCCAGAGAAAATCTTGAAGGCGCAAGTCTATAACAGCAGAAAGAGAGGCCGACGTACGATAAGAAGGTTGGATAATGTGCTGGAAAATCTAAGAATGGATGTGAAGGCTTACACTGAGATGGCAGCGGATAGGAGACATTGGAGAAGATTGGTGTTGGAAGCCAGGGCTCACGTTGGACTGCAATGCTAAAGAAGAAGTACAAGTATACACTGACCCCCCACCCCACCCCCATAAGGTCGAAAAAGTTGACGAATTTTGTTAATCTCTTAATTATTCGGGTGTTTTATTTCATTTTTTCAGCTGCGTACTCTAGTATAATAATAACTCTTTTTAAATATTGAAACAAGTTTATTACACAGCATTAAGGTATAGGCCTACGTTTGAAAAATGAAATACAGGAAAATCAGTTCAGTCATAAGTATATTTTAACAATGTTTCAATACGCGTATTTTTATTGTGTTATTACCGTTTACGTTAATGGGACTGATTTCAGGATGTTATCACGCGTTTTTCAGCCACTTTAAAGATAGTTATGTTGATTAGTCTTAACTTGTTTTTTTTTCTTTTGTATGAAGGCGCCCCCCCCCCGACTCCCCCCACCAAATTTTAGATATGCTCCTGGTAAAGAAATGGTGGAATGGAGAGACATTGTTGAAAAGGCCAAACGCCATATTTGAGAAAAACATTATAAAGTGTATAAACGGTGGTTTCTCGGCGTTGTTACTGGTGTACAGACTGTTACTAGAATAATGTCCATCCATACACGTACGTCGTATCAATAAGACATTATGAGGAAGTGCAAGCCGGCCTTTTACTGTAGGAAATCACAAGTTAATTGGCTACAGTGTATGAGTAGACTTACTCAGCCTTTAATTAATAGAAAACTACAAGAGTTAATCGCTTAATTGTGACGTAGATTTTAACATTTTATAATAATTTGTAAACACGGCACGATTCTGTCTCGGCGTAACCTTGCCAGTCTTGTGTTCTGTTATTAGAGAAAAGGCCGGTATTGAGTCGCTGAATAACTTTTTAAACGAAAAAGAATGTCTATAATTGAGGTAAAGCGCAGGGATAAATCGTGTGTCTGGAGTAAGCCGAGGTTTGTGTAATGCACATTGCACTGTGCTTCCTGTACGATACAGCTGGCTGTGCTCCTCCCCCCCCCCCCCAAACGAATGCGTCCTGCTGCCGTTACACGTCACTGCAAATCCATCTGTTAAAGGGTATCTCTTTTTTCTATATAACAACAAGTACCCGTTAACTCAAAAACGTTAGGTTCTTTATTTTATGTGTTACTGTGTTAGAAGCATTGTATTATACAAATTAAACTTCATGTTTTCCTCAACCATGGCTTTTATTTATTTCAGCAGTAAACTAAAAAGCCAAAAACCGTTGTCACCTAACCTCACAAATGAAAACAACACGTATTTTCGCTTTGCATTAAGTAATAGGACAATTAATGTAATTAGTGTGATTAGTACACTTCTTCTTTTCCACATCGTAATATATCGATACAATCGCGCATTAAAAACTTCGAAAATGTACTGCAGGAACGTATAAAGGTACAATTCCGATGCCGCTAAATAGCATTTGTTTATTTACTTGTCACTATGGTAATTAATTCTGGTCTCCATGGTGTTGTTGACATCTTTATACGCGTCAACAAAAGGGCATAATCAAAAGAGCCTAAATCGTGCGAACGGTGCAGAATATAAAATTCCAGTTAGGCAGTGTTTTTCGCCATGTGTCAATGGTTACCTGTGCAAAATTTGCTGGCAATCGGTGTAACGGTGTGGATTTGAATTCAATACAAAGAAACAAATCCTCAGACTTTGAGTTTTATATAGGCTATTGTGACACGCCTCTTTTGGTACGCGCTTTCGCGCATACAACGCTGGGCCCAGATACTAGGCGTGTAACATACATACCACAATACAACAATATTATACTACTGTACAACAATGTAACACAGAATATCACAATAATTATCAAAATTAACTAGTACCTATAACTCTTTGTAAATATAGTGTTCATCAAAGCATATGTGGCAACTAAGTTACGTGTAACGAAGGGGGGTGCATTAAAAAAATAAACCATCAGTTGGTGAGCAGAGTTGAACAAGTTTATTCATTAAGTAAAACAGAGTTAGCCTCTTTATGTTTTATGATTACGAGTCAGCCAGGGTATTAAAATTTCAATTATTAGCTCCTCGAATCTTAAATAAATTAACTGTTAAACTATTAGAAGCTGAATAAATTAAATTGCAATTTATAAAGGAATCGAACTCTGAGCCAAACTAATCAGAATAATTCAGTCATGTGAATCAATATTAGTGTACAACACTAACTACGCACAGCGAGCATGCTGTGGATTGTTACTGAGTTTTTTACTCTTACTTATAGCTTAAAGTCTGTAAGGCATATGTTCATATTTCCTTCTTTATTGACTGTGTAGGACTAGCACTGGGTGTTAATAATAATTAAACATTGTTACTTGAACGGCTAGCAGTGTATGATGGCGTCAAGTCCGATGGTGTTCACGCCATATGCTCGTGAGTTCCAGGTTCAAGCCTCCACGTAGCTCGTAGGACGTATCTGTATCAGCAAGGTAAAATTGTGTGAAGCCCTGGATTCCTGAGATTCTTAACTATTTGTAGGGTTGCTGTTTTCGTTCATGGGGTTTCTGTCTTCGAACGTGGAATTACTGTTCCCAACATAGAATTATCGTCCTCAAACGTGGAACCAAGTTCCTACTGTAAATTCCACAACTTTTAGTATAGGCTACGTTTAGCATTATTGCGTTCACACATTCAATTTTGTAACATTTGACATTCATTCATAACATAACTAAACTATAAATTTTATTAGTGGTTAAATAATTTATGCTACACTCACTTGTTGCACACACCACTAGTCACTGTGACACCGATTAGCGCTTTCGAACGTACCCGTTCATCATCAGATCGTAACTGCCACCTGATCAGTTATCAGATCGTGGCAGTTACGATCTGATGATGAACGGGTACGTTCGAAAGCGCTAATCGGTGTCACAGTGACTAGTGGTGTGTGCAACAAGTGAGTGTAGCATAACATAACTATTACAATCACAAAGTCAATCCTTAAATTCTATAACAATATTAAACTGACGCAAAATTACATATCTTTTTTTTCTGATATATTTCTTTTCTAACAGAGAAATAAAAATGACAATAAACTGACATAAAAATTTACATATTTTTCTCTTCTGTATTTTACTGGCTGAAAATGGCTTTTGTTGAGAGGCTTTACGGTTACAAACAGGTTACTTCATGATTCGTTACAGATTACAATTTTGTAAAATAAAATACATATACAGCTACAAAAAATGACAAAGCAATATAATTAGTTACTGGTACTGATTCATAGTGGCTGAAATGACAATAAATACCTTGGTAAAAAGGCTCCGCACTTAGGCGTCGACTTGGAGACGAGGAGAAACTCTTCCCACGGCTATTTCTGCTTATCGACTGACTTGACTTTGTCTAGTTAAAACCTTACTAGAGAAAGAACGGGTCAGGACGTCGAGACAAAATAAGAAAATGGTTCTGTTTCGCGATTATTTAATTTGGTAATGCGCTGATCGTTGGATTCGGCGGAAGCTGAATAATTGCAACAATATTATATTATAGTGTAATATATATTAGATTATAATATTATACATTATATAATATAACATATATAATTATTTAATATATATATTATATAATATATATATATTATATTACTTCCGTATTAATGGTCGCTTGCCATTACTACACATTTTTTAAAGTGACGTTTCGATTGCGAAAACGTATGCACCGTCGTCATGGGCAACAGAAATTTACTACATGTAGGCCTACAAACAGTAGCGAATCGAGAATTTGGTTTTGCCGGGGGAGGTCCGGTCAATTCGGCATCACACATAAGAAGAAAACAAGTTAGGACTAATCAGTATTACAATTTTACAGTGGCTGAAAAACGTGTAATAACATACTGACATTATTTCCATTGAAGATTAGGGGGAAATAAAAATAGCTTTGAACTTTTTTTATTGATTTATACACAGTGGCGTATCTGGACTTTGGGCTTTGTGAGGGTTGTATGGTGTCGGGTCGGCTTCATACAAAAGAAAAAAACAAGTTAAGACTAATCAACGTTACTATTTTTAAAGTGCTGAAATCAGGCCCATTAAAGTAAACGATAATAACACAATAAAAATACGCGTTACTGAAACATTGTTTACAAGATACTTATTGGCTGAATTGATTTTTCTATATTTCATCTTTCAAACGTACACGCTAATTGTGTGCAATAAACCTGTTTGCATATTTAAAAAAGAATTACTACCAGGCCTATATTAGCGTACACAGCTGAAAAATAATAAAATAGCCTAAAAATTAAGAGATTTACAAAATTCGTCAATTTTTTCGACCCTCTGGTGGGGGTCCGGTCCCCCCCCGTAAATACGTCCAGGGTTTAAATGATAAGCCCGTTTTTACACAGCTTAAAACTACATAACTTAGTAGTGGGTATCATATATGTTGATTGGATTCATATATTTTTGTGAACCATTCTTCGTTCTCATACATAAGTAGTGTGAATACTGCAAGTATCTTAAAGAATTTCAGCAGCGTCTCTTTCCATTTTTTAACTTTTAAACGTTGGTTGTCACATAGCTACATAATGGAAGATTGCACTTTTTTGTTTAGGATCTTTGCCGCAGTCGATATATGCAATCAACATATATAAAACTCGTTACTTTTTCCAATGTTGTGTTATGGTAATGAACTGGAAACCGTATCGGTTCTTGTAGTATGCTGGTTTACGTAAAGTGCGCGCGCGTATGTGTGTGTATGTTTATGCTCGCGTGTGGCTCTCATTGTGTTGATGCGGGCGAAATATACGATACTGTTGTGTCGGGTTGTCGCCCGTAAAAGGTCAGTGGGAGACGCCGGCTGGGCACTAGCAGTATAGCACGATGTGTCCAGTTTGGAGTTGCTATCGCGAGCGGCGTTTCACGGAGACACCTCAACAAATATGTTCACGCAGAAAAACAGCTGTACTACACTCGTAGAGTGTAAGGCCGGGAACACACTTGGCGTTTTTGTCCGATCGGTTTTTTTGCCGTCGACGCTATAGCAAAATTGTAGCATTGCACACTGGGCGGTAAAATATCCGTCACAACCACGCCACCTCCGCCAGTCGATCACTGACCACCATGCAGCAAGTGTCTATTGTCGTTATCTTATTGTGTATGTATTTATTGTATTGTCGGTATTCATGTGTATTAACATGAACAGAAAACAACTTCTCGCATTATTGTTATTTCGTCGTCGATTGAAGAGGAAGCGAAAAAATAGACTTATTTGGGTGCATCCGATTAATCAAAGGAGAGAGGAAGTTGGAGCCTTTTACACTTTGTTTCCTGATTTGAGAAACGACGAAGAAAAATTTTTCAATTATTTCAGGATGTCGATTTCGTCATTCGATGAACTGCACAACCTGCTGAAAAATCACGTACAACGGGAAAATACTAGACTGAGGAATTGTATTCAACCGGTGGAAATGCTGGCAATAACTTTAAGGTAAGTAAAAATTAGAGTATTGGGAATAAATTCACCCGACAACTTTTAATTATAAAACCATATATTTTTGCACAGAATAAGCTACATCATTTTATTACATGTTTGGCAATATTTGATCACGATTAATTACAATTCTGTAAAATCAATAGTGTTCGATGATGTTGAAGTTCCAGAAGGGCTGCGAGAAGGCTGAAAATTATCATCCCTGACCATTTGACAATATTTTTCGTAATGCTGAGGAGCGAAACTTTTATCCTGGGGTTCATTTGAAATATGCTGAAAATTTGTGAAAGTAGAGCAGGTCATTTGTTGTGCTGGAACTGGAGTACTTGTAAACTGAGGTGACAGCATGTGAGTCGCAAACGCTTGTTGAGACATGTGGGGAACATTGACAGGTTGAGTAAACTTTAATTTTGATGGTTGATTAAACTGCTGGATCTGGGAAGTAGAATGGTTGTTTACATTATGAGTTTGAGGTATGCAGGGGTATGCATTTTTAATTTTCGAAATGACTTGAAGCATTTCCATTTGGCATTGAAGCCACTGATTGTCATCAAACTTGTCTACATGAGGCAACAAACTTTCAAAGAATGGCAGTTTGTCGTTTTTTTTCTCAGGTTCTTTTTCCTGTAATGCCTGCAAAATTTTTAAGTCGACTTCATCCATCTTTTTATGTTGTCTTGTAGGTGGTTTTGCTTTTGAAACAACTGCTCTGGGTGTTCCTTCAATTTCAGTCACTGCCGGAGGTACTGATGCAGCACTTAGTTCTTCAATATCTTCATCTCCATTGTTACAGCTTTCTTCTGTTTCTCTTTCCACGTATACTTTGCGCAGAAACTGTAGCTCATCGTTAAATATATACTTTTTTTTCTTGGAGGCCTGTGAACCACTTGTTTTAGATTGTTTGCATTTCTTTTCCGATTTGACAAAAGCATCACGTAAGTGTTTCCACCTTTTCGTGACTTCTCTACCTGGAAAAAAATAGTAAAACGAAATTAGGAAGTAAATTGAATACGTACAACTTGTTAACTATAAAAAATGTGTTGCATTGACACTAAAATAATGTTTTTGTGTTTAGGTACTTGGCCAGTGGATGCACATTTGCCGACCTCCATTATTCGTACAGAATTGGAATATCTACAGCAAGATTGATTGTTAAAGAGGTCTGTCAAGCTCTGTGGCTAGTTTTGCAAAGTGAGTGCATACCACCACCCACTAAAGAAACCTGGGAGGAATCAGCAAAGGGATTCGAATCAATAGCAAATTTCCCTCATTGTGTAGGTGCGATAGATGGAAAGCACATCCGTCTCGTGTGTCCAGCGGGAAGTGGCTCAATGTTCTTCAATTATAAAGATTATTATTCAATCGTGTTAATGGCTATCGCAGACAGTTCGTACCGATTTACTTTCGTGAACATTGGAAGTTATGGAAAAGACTGTGACTCGTCTATTTTCAAAGATACTAAGCTGTGGAAATCAATTCTAAGTGGTTCACATAAACTACCGGAAGAGATGTGCCTACCAGGAACAGAAAGCCCGAAAGTACCTTATTTCTTTGTTGCTGACGCAGCATTTGGCTTACATAAACATTTGTTGAGACCATACGCTGGTACCCATTTGACTGTTGAAAAGAGGGTATTTAACTACAGACTGTGTAGAGCGAGAAGGTACATAGAATGCAGTTTCGGAATACTCACTAATAAATGGCGAATTTTCCACCGTCCCTTGAATGTACAACCTGATTTTGCTACAGATATTGTCAAGGCCTGTATTGTGCTTCATAATTATGTTAGAGCTAGAGATGGGTACGTAGTTGAGGATACTACATCAATTACAGGACTTGAAGACATCCAAATACCGTGCAATATAAGAGGAGGTTTGAAAGCCAACAACGTGAGAAACATTCTCTGCAAGTACTTCATGTCAAGTGTTGGAAGCATTCCCTGGCAGATGTCAAAGATCTGAGGGCCCAGATTCGTGAAACCAGAAAACATAAGCATTAACCATACACATGATTGGCTTTTTATTTATTTGCTTTTAGTTTTTTTAGTTACTTTAGTTACTTTTGTTTAGTTGTTAAAAGGTGCATTAATTTCTTGTATTTTACCTCTGTCCATAAACTAAAATACTGTCATCTACATATTTGTTAGTAAATTTACAATTGTAAAAAAAAAAATAAATAAATAAATTTAAGGTCAATTCAATAGCATTAAAATTATTTGTACCTACCAAAGTCATTCTTTTTGCTGTCTTCCAGGTTATCAAAATCCTTCAGCAGTTCCAGACAAACTTCATGCCACGCATTCCTTGTGGCGTTCCTATCTTTGAAAATCTCCAATGTTTTGTCCCACAGTACAGGCCTTGCTTGAACAAAATGAATTAATAATTCTGTGTCGATTACAACATCCATTTCGGCCATGATCAACGCACACCACAGCGGCTGTCGGTAGACTGGACGATGAGTGTGTCTCCGTGCATTTAGTCACGTAGGCCACCGCCGGGGGAAGTCGGTACAAAATCCGACGAATGTAGTGGCAGTGGGCGGCTGCATTTCTACCGTCGGCGTTAAAAAATCCGATCGTCCATTTTTCCACTGAATGTGTACGTCGCCATAAGATCCCACCCGCCACTACTGGTACGGCGTCGACGGCAAAAAATCCGATCGGAAAAAAACGCCAAGTGTGTTCCCGACCTAAGGTATATGGTGCGCAGTATATAGCCTCTCATGTACAGATGCCAACCTCACCTTCTCGAAGTACAGACTAGGTTGTATGGTGCATGCTGTTTTAACTGACAAGGAAATAGCGACCGAGTGACTACTGGAATAAGTAGTCTCCCGCTTACTAGTCAACAGCTTCGGGTGGATGAACTGGCAAGCGATAGGACACCTCATTGTCCTGGGGTTGAGAAATCGGCCCCGAAGGCGGATGAACTAGTTACTAGTCAACGACATTGAGATGTACAAGACAACGAGAAACCACTACATTAAAGATCGTTTAGACATCTCTAGTAATATCATCATGGCTATGTTCAAGGCAAAACCATTGTATTGTATTGTATACTTGCAAAATAGAAAAGTTAAAATAGTCTGTATGAAATCCACCATCCTAAAGGATAGGAACTATCAGAAGAAGACACTCGTAGAAAGTCAATCTTAGTCAATTTTTTATTTTTTATATATTCTTTTTATATAGCTTAAAGGTACCATATAATGTTATTATTTATATTCTTAAAGCGATCGATTTCGGTCACAGACCATCGTCAGGTTATATAGCACATTTGTGTTCACAATATTATAAAACACTATTATTTATAAAAACGAATTTGTAGACATTGTTAAATTTGATACATATGTTGTTGTCTAAAGCTTCCTAAGAACTGATTCTGTTATAGTGTTCATGTTTACATATTATATCAGCTGATTACTGAATGTTGATTTTGTCGTAATATTTCAAAAGTGATATGATTTTTGAAGTCTGTCATAACGTTTAATAGATTTTCATGGCCCTCTTCTTTTATTTATATGTTTGTATATTCGGTATTGTTCATATATATTTGATCTTATTTTGTCTTTGCATGTTTTCAATACGGTTAAATTGGACCATATTCACAAGACTGTAGTTTTATGTGTTTTGCTACTGTTGAGTTTGGATTTGAGTGTTGAGAATGTTTTGTATGTTCAATATATCTGTGTTTAAATGATCTTGAAGTGAATCCTATGTATTTTTTGTTGCACTGTACATTACATTCTGTCGAGTTCGCAGGTTGACATTGATATTGGTAGACTCCAGCTTTTCATAAATGTTTTCCTTTTTTTGTACTGTTTATTTTCAAATTGTTGTAGATGACATTGCTTGTTCTAAATGCTAGTTGATAGTCATATTTTGTAAATGTTCTAGCTAATTGTTGAGAGTTGTCGTCAATGTAATGTGCAGGTATATAGGTTTCCTTCTTTTTGATTGATGTGTTATTTGTTTTATTTCTTTTTTGTTTTTTTTTAATGATTTTATCGATCATTTGAGGCTGATATCCATTGTTTTGAGCTATTTGTTTTATGATGTGTATTTCTTTTTCGTATCGTTTCTTGCATATGTGACGATGGTCTATGACCGAAATCGATCGCTTTAAGAATATAAATAATAACATTATATGGTACCTTTAGGCTATATAAAAAAGAATATATAAAAAATAAAAAATTGAATTATAGGTACCATTAATAAAAAACAATAAGTGTAAGTATAAAATACATCACATTATCAATCTTAGTCACAATGCCTACTTAACCAGTACTAACATTTTAATCGCACCAAGTTCCAAGTGTTTCGTAAAAATTTAACGTTATAACAACGCCAAAGAAGGAAACGAACACACAACGAAGTTTACACAAATCTGACAGTCAGTACTCCTTTATGATCGTGAAGTACGGGCGATGAAGGAAGGCATTAAATGTTTTTTTGGACCATTTGGTGTATGCGCAAGATGGGATAGGCTTTTTTCAAAGTAGATTTCAGAAAAGAATTACAATACCTCGGCTAAAAAACCATATTGCCGTTAACTAAAAATCGCTTCTGTGGAAAGTCGGTACTGTGTGTGTGTGTGTGTGTGTGTGCGCGCGCGCGCGCGCGCGTGTGTGTGTGTGTTATCAGAATGGTAGGCTTTTCCTGAAAGTATATGATTTACTGTTTTTATCTAAGACGTATCGCAGATGGAGTCTGTATGGTCAGTGACTATGTGGCGGGAAAAATAAGACGGAACAATAAAATATGCAGTCGTAGGCGAAATCTGTTACTAGTGTGACATTTCATATATATATATATTACAACATGACAAATTGATGTTTATTTATTTAAATTTGTGGAGCCCCACGATTTTTGGAGCGCCAATTACAACAATACAAAATACATCGATTCACGTTAATTTAACTTGTGTAGCCTCATGGTTTTGGGAGACTATTATTTATACAACGCAAGTTAGCCAATTTAAATGCATTTACATATTGTGTATTGAATTCATGGGTGTAATCGTAATAAGAAGATGATACGTCATTTACGTTTAAAATCGTCCCATTATTTATTTATTTAAACAACATCTCTCATATCGGATATTAAACAATAACTCATTATTAAATCGTTTGTACGAAGTTTTCGTACATAACTTATTGCTAACAAATTACATACATAAGTTATATACAACTCTTATTATCTAATTGTAATTACTTTAAAATGTTTATTTTGCTCTCGGCTTACTCATGGTGTGTTCATATTTTTGCAATTGCTGATTAATTAGCTTCAAAAAATGAATTTACTTCCATTCAAACTTCTTTTATATTACTTTGTTTTACTTTCTACTGCATATGCATTTTTTTCTTTATCATTAAAGACTTTACTAATTACGTTAATTCAAAAATAACTTATTTCTCTTATCATTTACGTTACTAATTACTAAATTTGATACAAGAAATATTATTCTAATTTTTACTGCTTTTACATTTATTTATTTTAATATTGGTTGAATGTCTTCCATTCAAGCTTTAATTAGTGTCTTTCAACTGTCTGTAATTAAATGTTTTTTTATCACCTCGTTTGACGTGGTTATTCATCTGTACGTCCTCCGTGTCCTTCTGGTCGTGTCCTCTGGTCGTGTTCTCTGCATGTGTTTCTGGTCCTCTGGTCGTGTCCTACGTGTGTGCTTCTTGTCCTCTGGTCGTGTCCTCTGCATGTGTTTCTCGTTCTCTGGTCGTGTCCTCCGTGTGTGCTGATTAATAGTCGTCTCGTCTCACGTCATATGCTGCCGTTGTGTCCATAGACCTCATCGTATGTATTTTGCAGCTCTGGCTGTATAGCTAGTTGATCCGGTGACTCTTACGATAATTGTGTATTTGTGTCGTCGACTGACATAGCCTCCTGCGGCAATGGTTGAATCGAGAAGAAGAAACTTTATTAGCGCGACCTGGTATTTATAGTCATGTCGTGCAAAAATTCCTGTCTGAACACTTTTCAACTTGTCAGATTCTGTCGAGGCATTACTACCCCCACTCTGGTTCAATTCACTATTTTCGCGAATTACGAAGTTTGTTTCACCTCACTCGATGCTCAATCGATCACTAATTTTTATGTGATTACGTAAATTGCACTTCTTTATGGTATTCACAAAAAGTTATTCATTTTTTATGTATAGTAATTGCACTTTTCGTCACCTCTGTATGGTTTTTTAACATTTTATTTATCTATAATTTCTACACACTTTGGTGTCTTTTGTTTTATCCTATCGTACATAGTTTTCTTATAATTAACAATAAACATATAACTATTCTACTTGAAAAGGGTTGGTTACATTTCAGGAACGGACAGGTTTCACACACACTAACAAAATACGCGCGTACACAACGCTAGCGACAGGTGTGTCAAAACTGCATGTCCATGCATGAATTCTGTACTCCCTATTTTTACTACGATTCGGCTTATGCAATCTGAATCATGTTTATTAATTCAAATTTATTCATTTTTATTATTTACTTGGGCAATGCACAGTATCATTACTGTTTGTACTGTTGCAATATATTACAACAACACTTAAGTATTTAATGTGTGAGCCCCACGTTCTTGGGAGCCATTTTATACAACACATTAAATTCGCGCGCGCGCGCGCGCGCGCGTGTGTGTGTGTGTGTGTGTGATGGGTGTAATCGTAATAATAATAACACAACGTAATTAGTTTAAAATCATTTAAAAATGTATTAATCAAAAATTTCGTATTTGGTTGTGATTTAAAATTTCATTATTATTTGCTTGTGTACACACACCAGTCGTAGCACACATCTAATTATTACATATAAGTGAGACTCTCGTGTTACGCATAGACATAATATACAATCTTATACTATAATACACATTTATAATTATCTAATATTGCTCTCGGCTTGCTCATTAGTGTGATAATTATTAGATTATCTAATTTCTTTCTAATGATCTAATTTCTTTTGAATATACTGCATATGCATTGCTTTGTTTTCTAATAAAATTTACTAATTACTTTTATATCAATTTAAGTATCAGTGACTAAGTTATTGATTCAAAATTATAGTTTAAAACATTTTTTAAAACATTACTCTAACTACATTAAGATATTACACACACGCGCGCGCGCACCCGCACAGTGTTTGCCTGTCTGTGTTGTCGTCGCGTTTTTCTTCGTGTTGTTATGATGTTTTTCTATAATCATTAGTGGTTTTTGTCAGCTGCTCCGGTAACTCTTATCTCCGGAATTAGTGTTTAGTTGTCAAGTTCACTGAACCACATTTCCCAATCAGTCCAGCAAAGGGCCGTCTCCTTCTTGCCCGTTGTTTCCCTTAGTCGAATTCGCTGCCTAGTAGAACTTGATTTTCTAAATTCTGTAATACTGTCATCAATTTTAGTTTGGTTGCCACGGCTATCTAGTTTTCCGTAGTTCCTCGACACTTGGGTATCAGTTCTTGTATCATTCTGATATTCACTGTTCAGTTTCTACCGTATGTCCGTTCATAGTACTAAGCACGCACTGATTAATAAGGTTACTTTTGCACTAAAGCAGTTTATTAGTGGTTTGATATTCCTCACGCTGCTCGTGTAGATAATACAAGTGCGATTTATATGATCATCATCTTCATATAGGCAAGGTGCTGCCTGTTCCACCTTCAAAATCCTCCAGCCATCTCTTGCTGGGTCTGCCCACACACCTGTGTCCTACAGTCTTGTTTGGCCAGTCTGGAATCTGACATTATTTCTAAGCGTTCTTTCCACCGTTGTTTGTAACCTTTTTAATTTTTCATTCAAGTTAGAAACTTGTAATAGTCTAGATAGAAATACAAGTACATAGAAACTTGTAATAGAAGTACTTTTATTATTCCATAAATTTTGATATTAGATTAAGTTTTGAATTATGGGAAAATTACAAACATCCCGATTTTTATAATAACAATTGTAAAGCTCACTATTTATTGTAGTAAACACTAAAAATGCGAAACGTTTGAATTTGAGTTACAATTCCTTTTAACCTGACACCCTGCTGGGTTTTCACATCATCACCATCATCATTTTCACAGCATCACAAGATGCTGCCTATTCCACCTTCAAAGCTTCTCCAGCCATCTTTTCCTGGGTCTACTCACACACTTGTGTCCTATACGTTTGAATTTCCAGACTTGTCTCGAATCTGACATGCTTTGTAAGTGTTCTTTCCACCGTTGTTTGTAATCTCTTTATTTTCCATTCAACTTAAAAACTTGAAACTCTTCTCTTATGGCCTCATTCTTTATACGGTCAAGTTTAGATCACCTTTTAACTCCTCTTAAGAACGCCATTTTCGAGGCCTGTGTTATAAAGGTAATTAAATTCGCCCCGCGTTCTGGAGCGCCAAATATAAAGGTTTTCCTTTATATTAACAATAAATGTGTATAATAAATTTTGTTTATTTTTTAATTATCTATGTCCCGCGTGTTGGGACGCCAAATATAACAATAAAGGTGTTTATGTTAATCAATTGGTTTGTTAACTACTACACAATTTATTGAGTAAGTAGCTGTAAGTTAAAATCTTCTTAAGCTTCCTAGGTGAAGCGTCAAATAGAATAATAATTTGTTGTGATTGTTATTGATTACGTATACCTATGTAATATTAAATTATTGTTTTAGAAGTCGTTGTTCAATTTCTTTGATGTCATATACTAATTTTTAATCTGTAGGTGTTTTTAAATAATTGACAACATACACAAGGCTTTGCAAGGTTAACTTAATTTATTATACTTAATAGCATTGATGTCACTTACTTAATTTATGACAATTAATAGCATTTACGTCACTTACTTATTCTCCTGAAAAGAAATACAACATATATCTTGCAGTTTTACTGACTACATCAATCTATCATTTATTATTTTGTTAACACTTGCTTACTTTCCTATACTCTTCATCTAGATACTTATTAGACTTTAACCATCATTATTATACATTTTATTCTATATTAAACAAGTCTTAATAAATGGATTCATGAAGATTGGATATCAATTACCATCATCTGTAATAGTTGTCTTATGAATTTACCCTGACTAGCTACTAGTTATTACTTTCTTTAAATATTATTACTTATGAGTTCTTTCAGATGAACAGACAGTGTTTTACTTAATTAGTAGTGCATGAATATAAAATTTACTTGATGTACGCTAATCCGTTCTATGGCGAAAAGTCCTCTGCGCTGTCATCCTGTTTCCTTGTCTCTACAGGTTTCTGGAAATCCTTGCGGCTGGCATTATCACCTCGTAGAATGCACTCGCACTTATCACTTCTCTTCTCGCACTCCGATATATACATATATGTAACTTTTGGTTTATTTCTGGTGATTTGACTTTCGAATGTTAGTACATGTTATTTGATAATTCTAAATTTTGCTGAATTGTTTCTACTCAAGTGTCATTACATTATTCTGAGCATGATAAGGATTTCTTGAAATATACTATACTGTGTATACATCTGGTTGACCGATGGGCCTGGGTCTACCTGCGGCCACGGTATAATCCCTTCCCGCCTCGGACTGGGCTGCAGCTGTCTCGGAAATGAGTCACCTACTGGTTATGTTCCTACGAGGCTACACTTTTTTTTACAAAGCATAATTTTATATTTTTTAATAAATATTTGGAACCTACTAAAAAATAATGAAAAATGATACCAAACTCGACTATGGTATCATAACATTTAATATGATTATGGCAACATATAAGATTCAAACTGGGAACTTGTTTTGGTGACTAATACTAATTCTGAGAAGAATGAGTAAGTAAGATATCTTTTGTGAACTACAAAATGTGGCCAGAGTTGAGTGAGTGACAGTGGAGGAACGTCGTGCGTACTTAACCTTGTGTTATGTGTTCGCTGTGCTAATGTGGGGATTTATTTATTAAGGTTTAATGTTTTTTATTAACTAGTGTGATTTACTTGTTGATCTTTTTATAATGCCTCCCTCAGAGAAACGGGGTACAGTGTATCACTCTCAAGCTCGAACTATTATTGCGTCGGTCGTGCAGTATTTTGAGCGTGAACGTGATAACAAAGGGCCACTAAGAGATGTGAAAAAAAAGTGTTAGAAAGAGTGTCTGAAGCATGTAAAGTGTCAATACGGACAATGGGGAGTATTGTATAATTGTTCTTTTGACTGTTACTGTAATTGTTACTTTAAAAATTCTATCTCAGTTTTTATTTTTCAAAGATTGCCTATAGAACGTTTAATTAGTCAACTGTTATTTAAATTTACACTAATGCTTAATAAAACATTGTACAGTCAATGTTTGTGTCTTTTTCCAATAGTTTTCCAAGCATATTCCAAATATTCATAAACAAACGTAAAATTATGTATGTAATTATTTAAAATGTTTGACAAAGTCAGTGGACAAAAATAGATTTCATAATTAGCCTATATTAGAGGTTAATTTAAAACATAATATAGTCGAGTTTGGTATCATTTTTCATTATTTTTTTAGTAGGTTCCAAATATTTATTACAAAATATCAAATTATGCTTTGTAAAAAAAAAGTGTAGCCTCGTAGGAACATAACCAGTAGGTGACTCATTGCCGAGACAGCTGCAGCCAGTCCGAGGCGGGAAGGGATTATACCGTGGCCGCAGGTAGACCCGGGCCCATCGGTTAACCAGATGTATACACACTTTAAGTGTTGTATACTCTGTGATTTTATTCACACTGTTTATCCCCGGATTTATTTTGTTAACACATTTGTTTATATTTAATGGTGTTAATAATTATTATGTCTCTAATTTCATGACCGTAATTAGTTTTCCACCGGTTCTCTTTTGCTATCACTGTTTCGGCATTTTGTCTATCTCTTACACATTTTACCGCACTTCTGCTCCGAGTAACGTTTTTGATAATAATATTAACTCAAGGCGACCAACTTAGTCGATTTTAGTTATATTTCGTCATGTCTTTTAAAAAACACTAAGTTCGATTACCGGTTTCCGATTCTCGACTGTTCGTACTTATAAACTCACACCGATTCTTCAACCGATACGACTTTTCTCCGTTACGGCATCCGCACTCCCGTCAGTTCCGATATATAAATTATACGACTCTTGATATCTGACTCTCGACTTCGGCTATTAGCTATAAGTATAAAACTTCCGATATACAACTCCAGCGTTCATACTCTCTGATCTATGAAACAAGACTTGAGCCTCTAAGAGAACATACTCTCCGGTATAAGAAAAAAAAACCTTAAGACCCCCGCTCGCGGTCAGCACTCTAGTTTATACCCCAAAAATCCCACTATTTTCTCTAATTCCCACTTAACTTCTCAACCTCTGCGCTTCTATTGATTTTCGTTTGTTTTCTGGTGGAAACTCCGCCTTAACACTCTAGATTTTCTTCTCGCTTCGTTTCTTATTCGTTCCTCAAGTTCGTTTCCTTGGTAACCACTTCTTGTAGGCACGTTCTCCTCAATTCTCGACTCTGATAGGCTTCCTTATTCCCTACCCTTACAAGTTCCTGGTTGGCTCCACCCATCGTTTGAGTCGGATGACCAATTTCACGGCTGTGTATCACCCTTGTATCTTGGCGTCTTGCCCTTTTTAGACAAAGTGCTTTTAATTGCTGTGTGGCCCTCTCATCCGCCCTTTTGTTCACCATGTGTACTGCTTCTTACCCGTGACCAATGCTCGTATTGCCTACTAGTTTCTCCTAGCCACTCCCACGACGAGTGTGGTCAATTCCGAGTATTCCAGACAGATGCTCTTCAAGCCTTCCTTCGCCGCGTGCCCTTCTGGTAAAGCTGGACGTCCCGCCGTTCGTTCATTGTGCAAACGTATTGTCTACTCAAGCCGGGCTTTTCCTGTCTATTGTAGCAGTGTAACACTGCGTTTGGTGTGCAGCTCAACGCATGTGGCTAATTGTCTTTTGGATAGCGTCGCTATGTCGCCTTGTCAGCGATCTTTTGTCTCTTCTTAGCGATACATTTCGCCTTTGTCTCTCTTGGGTCATTGCGCGTCACCCGCAATTCGCTTAACCGTACAGCTGCTGCGACAGAGGCATTGTTCTCCTACACCCTGTCTTCCTTTTTCTTGGACAACACATCTTGTCTTGGAGCCATCGTATATCTTTGTATAGCTGTCAGCAACCCTAGTTACAACGTTCACTTACAAAAAAAATATTATTTAGAAATTTTATCGTTATAGTATTTGATTGTCTTGTTTCTTGATTTCTTTTTTCTTGATTGCTGTCCATAATTCACACCCATAGGACAGTACAGGGACTGCTATGACTTTATAGATCTGTAATTTTGTATCCCGACATACGGTTGAATTAACACAGTACGATTTATATGTTAAACAAATTTTAGGACCTGTTTAAACGCAGGGTGTACTCTGTGTTTCAGATATTTTCAAAAGAGTTGTGTGTCATATTTTCGAGATGTCTCATTATTATTACATGAACACGAAATTAAAGGTGGGGCGATTTACCTATAACAGGTATTTTGGAATGATATCTTTGTGGAACGGATATAACAGTAACCGAAAAGTTGAAATACCTGTTCCGATTCAACGATAACTGAAAACTGAAAAGTCTAAATACCTTTCTGATTACTCGCGGTTCCGAGTCGCGGGAGCCGCCTTACGCAACTAACGAATAAACGAGTACACAGTCACTTTTTGGTGCTGAATACTTCATTCTGCGCATGTGCCGATTGCCATAAAAGTACGAAACAAAGCAAAACAGCGAGGCTCAGAATATATCTCTATGCCAAAGAGACGAAACTGTTTTTAATAAATTTAAAAAATCCATACTGATGTTACATTTATTCTCGTGTGTTATGCAGATATATAATACAGAATATAATAACAAATTATATATTATACTAGTCACCAACTTGGTAAATTTAAAAAAGCGGATTATATTGTGTTGTAACCTACAGAGTGGCTGATAGGCCATATAGTACTTTCTGTTAATGTGATTTCGAAGATGATTTTAACTTCACTGCACATCTCACGTAATTTTTTTTTTTTGACATTCGTTGTTTTGCTATTACGTACATCTAAATTTCATTGCCTGAGTTTCGCAACTGATTTGTCTAACCAAAATGGAATCAATAATTTAATATTAAATCTCTTATCAGTTTGTTTACTCTTAGTGAAAATTGAGATTAGTATTCCCAAAAGGAGATATGCCTATAAATTCTCTTGTTTCTTATTTCTTTTAAACAGTAACAACTTAATAAAGACAGTGTAAAGTAACACTGTTAATACTTTTATTTTCAATTAATTTTTTATGACAAATTATATAATACAGGTATATGTATAATAACACGTATTTGTACGTGTTATTTTTTTGGAACGGTTTCATTCGTACCGCATTCTCACATTGAATGCGGCAGGGTTTCTCAAAAAGATTGTTCGGAGAACTGGTAATTAAAAAAGCAATTGTTGGCACACTGGAGTGTAATGCC
This sequence comes from Magicicada septendecula, assembly GCA_034769895.1. Lineage (NCBI taxonomy): Eukaryota > Metazoa > Arthropoda > Insecta > Hemiptera > Cicadidae > Magicicada > Magicicada septendecula. The sequence continues at coordinate 403,724,689 of CM068375.1, read as the reverse complement.
GACGATAGTTGCAGGGAGGTTTGTCTTACTCGAAGGCGGACCCGGGCTTGTATTAGGTTACGGTAGACGGGCGTATCACACACCACACCCAAAAATTCAATAATGTTACACAGCTGTGGGCACTGTAATTCTTTCGCCGATATTGGTAACAGTCTCGGCATTTACGAATAGGAAACAAACGCTATTAGAGTAGGCGAGTCCGCTTTGTCATCCTTTGACGGTGAATTCGTTTCGTGAATATTATTAGTTCTATGCTCAGTATTATCATACTGAAACGTCATTAACAACAGCATACATTTCTTGTACATTTGTAAAGAGTGTATCCTTGTGGTTTTCAATACGCACCATGTATGCAATATAATATGATCTCATTTTCCGTATGGAAAAATATCCGCAAGTAGTATAGCTATATTGGGACATCTTCTTCAGCACTATAGCCCAACGTGAGCCCTGGCTTCCAACACCAATCTTCTCCAAAGTCTCCGACCATCTTCTAGCACATCATTCGACCATCTTATCCGAGGTCGACCCCTCTTTCTGCTTTTACAGACTTGCGCCCTCAGGATTTTCTTTGGCATACGCTGACCATCCATCCGCTCTAGGTGCCGTAGCCATTGTATTCGTTGAGCCTTTACGAGTCTTTGCGTCTGTCTCCTGCTTTTTTCTTATTTTTCATTCATCTTCTTTAACCGGGGCATAAACACGCCTTGTGATCTTTTTTCAACCGTTCTTAGCGTTTCTTGTCCTTCTTTACCAATGTCCGTGTCTCGCCTTCATAAGTAACAACTGGTCTGATAAGCGTCTTACGTATTTTTATTTTGGGATATATTCTTGTATACATTGGGTATATTCGTATAAATAATGGCATATTTTTACTGTGTTGTTAGTGTGAATTTCAAGAAAGCTATAGACCACGACTATTACTTGGTGTACATTACAATGTTATATTACAATTATTTGGTGTACATTATTTATTTAGTTATATCTTAAATGAATTGAACGCAGCAATCTTTCTAAGATAAAGCTGTTATCTTATCATGTATTTTTATCTTATACACACGCTGAACTTTCATTTTTAAATGTATATAATTTATTAGTCCTTAATTTAAGTAAGGCGATATATATCTTTATCAGAAGCTTGAGCGGTATTTATAAGCTTGTCACTGTGTGGAATACAAGTGCTAATGGTGAAATTCATTAATGGGGTATGTATGCCTTGTGTGTGTGCGTGCGCTCACGCGCTTAGCTTTTGGCATCATTCTCGTAAGAAATATATGCTCCAAATTAACCATTTAGATGCGAACAGTTGTTTTATACGAATCGCCGGTTTTGTTGACAGTACCTTCAGTTTTCATCAGTGGTAAATCATTCAACCGTGACAGAGATAGATAGAGAGTGAGATGAGGTTAAGTGTACGTATGTGTACGTACAGTGAAAATTAACACAGTCGCGAACGGAAAGCATATGAACTTTTGCAAACTCTGTAAAACACCAGTATTACTACTTAGTTCGTAAAAGCTGTAAAAGTCTCTATAATTATCGAATAACGAAGATCAAATAACGAATAGCAAAACAAATAGCAACAGGATCTGTAGTGTTGTATACAGGTGTCAAATCATATGTTAATCCATTATCGACATTTCACCACTTCTTCGTAAGCAATTCATCTCCTCTCTCTCTCTCTCTCTCTCTCTCTCTCTCTCTCTCTCTCTCTCTCTCTCTCTCTCTCTCTCTCTCTCTCTCTCTCTCTCTCTCCTCTTTCGCGAACACACACACAGTGTTATTACGCACACATGCGCTAGTGCGCGCGTACACACAACAGTTTAAAACCTTAACTATAACCGATATAAAAGGAGCTGCATTCAACTGGGAGACTCTTCTCCATTAATTATAATGACTAAGCGATCGAATGCTAAGTTCAAAATGGGTGGGACGAGGACAACTGACAAACCACGCAGTGGATGTCCATTAAAGTGACTATGCTAAGAAAAAAATTGAAAAAATCATATAAAATCTTTTGGTAGTAAAAGTGAGTAAGATCAGAGGCTAGTAGTAGCCCTACCTCTGAGATTGTCCGCTGGCGTGTTCACACATTGCTCAATGTAACGTGTAAACGATACACTAGTTATTACCGTAAGATAATAAATATAAAGTCTGTTTAAAAACGTATAAATTAAAAATGGTTAAAAGATGATTAAAATTTAATGCAATCGGTGCAACCTGTAACGAACGGTTAATGAACACATGCTTGTACAGTGTTACTGTATGCCCATACTGGGCGTAGTGTAACTGTGAGTTTAGGGCACGCGGAGTACGTTATCGGGTATACATCATGTCGTTTCACTTACACGATAAGATCGAATTAATTAATAGCCGCGGTTTCGAGCGTGTTATCTGCAATCGATACGGTCACGACGCCACAGATTAGAGCTGGCGGGTTATTGTGTATGCTGCTTGCTAGTTCGCATACAACGAACGGTCTCTCAAGTGTGTAATAGTAACAGTACTCACTCATACACTGCTCTCACAATCTCGCCACGCCATCGTTTGTTCCAAAAAACAGTTATGTTTTCACCGTTCCTCTATTGATTCGAGTATCTTGCATTGACTCTGCGTTAAAATGTACGTAACAAAGTGCTCGAATTGCAGATTGTCCACTGCCATGGTTAGACAGGCGCATGGTTTACAACGGTCACCTGAATGTCATCGGTTGTCCTCCACACGAGTAGGTCACCAAAAGAATTTCATCATCATCATCATCATCCCCAAGGTTTAAACCAAGAATGGTTTGTTCCGGTCTCAAATAGGCAAGAAAGGTCACTCCAGCGCTTCCTCGGACGTCCCACACCTCTCCGTCCCCTCGGCTTATAGTTGCATAGTTGTTTGGGGATGCGGCAGTCATCCATTCACCAATTCAGCCGATCCTGTCGAGTATACTCATAATATTCTTTTTCTGCCGTATATCTGTGTTTCTTCTATGATCATGGAGAGTATACCCTGCCACGTGCCTGAGAAATCTCATTTCAGCCGCTTGGATGCGACTGGCCTGGCCTTCGGTTAAAGTCCAATTCTCAGACCCATAAAGAAGTGTGGGAAGAGCCATCACTTTGTCGAATTTTAGGCGTGTTCCTTTACTTGCTGACTTAAGGGTTCGCCTGATGGTCCCTCACATAAGGTTGAACTTATGCACCACGTCGTTGCTTGCATTATAAGATACACTGTAGCCCAGGTATTCAAAACTGCTAAATTCTTCCAGGACAGTACCATCTATAACAATTTTTGCCCGTACGGGATCAGTTCCACAAAAAGCCATCACCTTGGTTTTAATTGTGGATATTTGTAATCCAGAGTCTTTGCAGAGTCCATTTAACAAATGTATACCCATCTGCAATCTATTTTCAGAGTCCGACAGAATAGCCTGATCGTCCGCAAACAACAAAGTGTCAATTGTAGACTGACCAATCATAAAATGGTCTGGAAGACAAATCTGCCAGTTTTATATGACATCGTCATTATATAAATTAAAAAGGGAAGGTGATAATGGACACCCTTGTCGTACTCACCATTGAAAGGGGTCCCACAACATCTAACTAGAGCAATACAGAGTCTGTATATGGAGAATAAAATCTTAATAGAAAAGAATTTGATGGACTGCAAAATGGAAATAGGTATTGACAGAAAAATAGTTATCAAAATAATATCAAAAAAGTGTGCACATGCAGCTTCGTATATTTAGGGCACTCGTAACCGGCAAATCCACCAAAAAATCTTTTTTTGTTTTTTTTTGTCTTAAAAAAAAATCTTCCATATTTTCTGAGTAGTTTGATACAAAATTTATGTGAATACATCTAATAATAATAAATATTGTTGATTTAAAAAATTGAGATCGTAGGAAAAGTTCTCTCGAAAGTGCTGATAAAGTTACAATTTTTACAAATCTGTAACTCCCTTATAACAAATCGTAAGAGACATGCGGTTTTTACCATTGGAAAGAGAATTTAAATAAAAATTCACTATTAATGTTCGTAATAAAGCTAAATTTGCTGATCAGAGTCATCGTAATTTGATAAAAAACTGTCTTCATGGTAGTACACAGAATGCAAACGATTCGCTGAACCATTTGATTGGGAAATCAAAAATATATTTGTTGAACTGGATATATTTGTTGGTTTTGGGTGTACACGATGCTGGGTTGACCTTCAGTGAAGGTGATATAAGTAAGTCTCAAGTCTTACAAAAATTATGAATCAATATAGGATCAAATAAGGTTAAGGTAATGAAAAAAAACTGACTTGCAAGGAATCCTTTGAGACAGAGACAGCAGTAGATGAATTGATGGAAAAAGTTAGACAGTCAATTAGAGACGTGAAGAGAAAACTAGAGGACCCCGAGTATGGAGCTGAATTATTTTAAATCAGGGAAAACTATAAAAAACTGTTTTAAAAATTTAATTGTGTTTTTCTGAAAATCTATGTTTTGTAGATAAACGACTCGTTATTACAGAAGCCAAGTGAACGATCAAGGTGAATTTCTTGTCGTTATTGAGTTAATGGAGATGTAACTATACTACTAGGACTATACAGTTCACCGAAAAATAAAAACGTAAAAAATTAAACGTATGCTTTTGTAAGCAGATTTTTAGAGCAAAAAATAAAACATAAAAAAATCAGAAAGTTGAAGCTGCTTACCTGCGTGCTAAAATTTCAGACAGTTATCTTTCACAGGTTCTGAGATAAAGGGTCTCAAAGTTGATGAATTTAACATGGTAAGCATAGCCGGTTACGAGCGCCCTTAAGCAAAGAATATTAAACAAATAATCGTAGTTGATTTTCAATAGAATGACTGTTAATAACAGAGAAGTTTAATCGCATGTGTGGAACGATAAGAAGAACATTGAATGGAAAAGTCAGAAGAGATACTCTTTTGAAATTTTATAAAGTCATGGGCAGTGCCGTGCGGCCTTTATTTCAGTGAGACTTGGACACTGAACGCAAAGACCCAAAGCCGGATACAGGCTAGTGAAATGAGATTTTTACGATCAGTACTAGGAGTATGACGGAGGGGGCGGCTAAGAAATTATGATATAAGTAACATCCTTGGTATACACAATATGAAGGAAAGAATAATGCAATACAGACAGGATTGGACAGACCATGTTGAAAGAATGCATAAGAACAGGATACCAAAACAAATTTGGTTTATAATCCGAAAGGACGGCGGAATATTGGAAGACCAAAGAAGAGATGGTCGCACCAAAGAGTGCGCAACGGAATAATTATTTTGGATTAAAATGGCCAAGAATATTCCTCAGCTGTCACAAATTGAGTTGATTTTTTTGGTGGTACATTCAACTATTTAGGTGGTCTGGTTTTTCAATATGGCCATAAATCGTAAACAGCTTTCCTCCGTAAGTCCTCTTGCATCCATCCCGTCATCGACGTTCTTTTTTGGGGAGTATTTAATTTTCTGTGCTTCTTCCAGCGGGATGGCTACATTTCTGTAACTTTTGGGCGTTTTTTCATGTGCCATTAGTTGCTTAGGTGTTAATCTTCTTTGCTTTATTATTTCTACGCCCCACGTTAGTTCCGATTCCTGCTTTCCTCTCCACGCTTCGTACTCTGCTCTAATCTAGTTACTCTCCAACATCGTCTCCAGTACATTTTATAGCTTTTATTCTTGACTTATTTCTTTTACTTACTTTATATAATTTTGTTCTGATCGTATGTATAAGCCATTCAATTGCCTAGAAGTTATTTTAGCGTACCACATTGATGATTTTTATTTCTTAAATCAGTCATTATTGGTAGTTAATAATGTGGCTGCTAACATTATTTTCTGTTCTACGAGGATACAGTGAAAAGTCCCGGGCCTGAATAAGAAAACAACATTTTCAAAAATTATTTCTCAGCATACTCTTTTAGCTCGATATACACTTTTCCCAACGACGTTAAAAAGTTGTTATGCCACACTGACAATCCGATTTGTTTGACGTCCATTTACAGCATTGCTGACTTGATTCTTGTCCGCAAATCTTTTCATATCGAGGTTCACCTTTTCATACCCCCCCCCCCCAATTGCATACTGGATCCGGCCCTTTCCGACAGTGTGTTGAACTCGGTGTTTTTGCCTCTACTAACGTGCGCGTCATTCCTGTAATGTGTAAACGTTGCGGATTGAAGTGTGACTCATTTGATAGAGGACAGACGGATGTTGTGAAAATAAAACGAAAGAAAAAGCAATGAATGAAATTAAAATCACCACGTCTTTGTACACGTTTAAATTGAACGCGCGCGGTGTGTAACATAAATGGATGAGGGGGGAGAGAGAGAGAGCGCGTGAGTGAGAACGTACAGCTTCCGGCTTATTGTTACAGCGTTCATAGCGTCACGCCGGGGACGGGATTCCATGTCTTGAAAACTAATTTATCTTTTTAAAACAAAAGGAAAAGTCATGACGCTCGCCGTCCAGTGTAAAGCCTTGACCACTTACTTTGTGTTGCAGTCACTCTCCCCTCCACTACCGCTAACTCCAGCGCCTTCATTCACTGATCGCCACGCCACCCCTCACATCGTACAGCTTTTTTTTCTCTGTATGCGATTCTTATTTTGTTTTTATCGATCTATTCCAGCTCCTAGAGTTGGCCTGATCAATTGTGGAGTAAGACAAGGGTGTCCATTATCACCTTCTCTTTTTAATTTATATACTGACGATATCATACAAAACTGGCAGATGTGTCTTCCAGAACATTTTTAGATGGTCACTCTACAATTGATACTTTGTTGTTTGCGGACGATCAGGCTATTCTGTCGTACTCTGACGACATATTTCAGATGGGTATACATTTGTTAAATCGAATCTGCAAAGACTCTGGATTGCAAATAACCACACACTTAAAACCAAGGTGATGGCTTTTCGTGGAACTGATCCGTACGGGCAGAAATTGTTATAGATGGTAGGCCTACTGTCCTGGAACAAGTTAGCAATATACCTGGGCTACAGTGTGTCTTATAATGCAAGCAACGACGTTGTGAATAAGTTGTATAAGTTTAACCTTATGTGCGGGACCATTAGGCGAACCCTCAAGTCAGCAAGTAAAGGAACACGCCTAAAATTCTACAAGGTGATGGCTGATGGCTCTTCCGACACTTCTTCATGGGTCTGAGATTGAACTTTAACGAAATGCCAGGCCAGTCGCATCCAAGCGGCTGAAATGAGATTTCTCAGGCACGTGGGAGGGTATACTCGCCATGATCATAGAAGAAAAACAGATATACAGCAGGAACTGAATTTTATGAGTATACTCAACAGGATCGCCCAGTATCGGCTGAATTGGTGTGAACATCTTTGCCGAATGGATGACTGCCGCATCCCCAAACAACTATGGAACTATAAGGCGAGGGGACGAAGAGGTGTGGGACGTCCGAGGAAGCGCTGGAGTGATCAGCTCCAATCTTTGCTTGTTTGAGACCGGAACAAACCATCCTTGGTTTAATCCGTAAGGATGATGACGATGATGATGACCAAATGAAATAAAATACTGTACCCCGATTAAAAAATACCTACAATAAAAGAAGTGATGAACATTGTCGGTATCAAGCGATCAATCTGTTACAACCCACACAGATGGCTTCGTAATCGGTCTGAAGATGCGGTAGAAGCTCGAAAGCGTTTGTCGGAAGACGCTTAACGTGGTGATCAGGCAATATCAGAAATCATATCAGGCATTCTTGGTTTAATTCTTGAAGATGATGATGATCGATCTGTTCCCTTGAATTAAAGTACAGATGTTTATCTCTATTTACATTGCGACGTTTCTTTTTTTTTAACGTGTTTGTAATCGTTTTTGAAAAGTCTGGTGCATTCCGTAACAGTGACTGAGAACTGTCAGTTGGCAAAGTCCTCATCCATGATCAACGGATTTAAAAGTTCCGCCTGTTCGTGCCAGCAGGCGCGTATTTACGGGTTTGAGGGACGAACGGGACCGGATCCCCTCCCCCCAGAGGGTCGGAAAAAATTGACGAATTTTGTTAACTTCTTAACTTTTAGGCTGTTTTATTTATTTACTTTTTAACTCTTTTCTCTTATTTCAATATACAGACTGGTTTATTACACAGCATTTGCGTCTACGTTTGAAATATGGAATATAAGAAAAGCAGTTCAGTCAGTAAGTATCTAGTAAAGAACGTTTTAAGAACTCGTACTTGTATTGTGTTATTACCGTTTAATTACATGGAACCGATTTCAGCCACCTTAAAGGTAGTACTGTTGATTAGGCTTAACTTGTTTTCATTCATTACTAAGAACAACAGTGGTGGTGGGAGCTTAACACACGTTTCGTTCTTTTTTCCATTTTGCGATGCGACGCCTTCAGTAAAATGGATGCCTCGAGGCACTGGCGACGCCATATCGTATACGAGTTAAATCCAAAACAGTGTTGTTCCTTGAGATTCGCTCGTCTTAACTTAGTAACACAGAATCGAGTTCTCAACATATGTATTAGATTCATGTCAGGGGCGTATTCAGCTATCAGTTTGGAGGGAAGGAGAAGAGTTGGTTTTGGAGGGAGAAATATAATAAGTTGGACAGTTCTTTATTAATCTAAAGTGTAGTAAATGATAGGAGTGAGTGAAGATAAAATACAGTGTGTTATTGTGAACACAGTAACATTATTAACGCACAGGTACAATGTCGTATCTGTGTATAATAATATTCACTTACAGTTTAAAATACATACTACTCATTTAAGTTATATATCAGTCAAAAATTAATATGGCGAAAGGTAGAGATACAAATTAAGTAAAACCATGAACATACATAATGTGATATGCATTTTGTATCATATTTACAATCACAATACCATTTTATAAACACAAAACGACCGAAAAAATTCTTCCCCCGTGGATCCGCGCGTGGTTCGTATTGAAGTAAACGAACATAACAGTGAAATAACGAATCCATAAAATGTTTGAAGTACCGAACGTATCGTACTATAAAAGACAATTAAATACCGAATCATTTAAGGAGGAATTCATAGTAATCTTATTACCGAGTGACGTGTATACTCCGGTAGGCGGTATAACTGAGCTGTGCCTATAATGTATACAGTAGTCTATATAATACACAGTAGGCCTACACCGTCATGTCTTTCAGACACGTTTACAGAAGTGTAAGTAAATATGTGAAGTCTACAATATGATGCCTATCAGAATGTCGGTTCTTTCGTGTTGCTCTAATCGGTCCATTCAATAGAACATGAGGACAGTAGCATAACCGTGTACGAACTGCGAGAGCAGGTAGAAAGTGGCAAAAGAAAATACTGCAGATTCAGGAATCAAGAAGTGATAGAACAGAAATTCTAAGTCTGGACAAGCGATGGGCGATTCTTACATGTAAATCCTCTTCCATCGTAATACTGTTACGGGCAGTTATGTGTTTCTTCTATCCAGGTGATAGGTGATCTTCCTCTTTTCCTTCTTCCTGGTGGGGTCCATTTCATAACTTTCCTTGGCAATCTTTCCTGTGCCATTCTTTTCGTGTGTCCATACCGTTGTAATTTTTTTGTTTGGATAAAATTTAAAATTGAATTCTTCACATTCATTCTGTCCTTAATGACTTCATTTCTGATTTCCTCACGTCTGGGTACTCTTGCCGAACGTCTCCAAAAGTCCATCTCAGCTGTCATTGATTCTGTTCTTGTGTGTTTATTAGTGGTCCAAACTTCTGAGCCGTAAGTCATGATACTTCTAACAATGGTTTTAAATATTTTGGTTGTAGTTTCTGCTGTAATTTACTTATCCCACAGGATTCCATTTAATGTAGATATAGCCATCTTTCCCAAATTAATTCTGGATTGTATTTATGGAATTTTCTTCATTGGCTCAAATGATTCTAGTGTGATATTTTAAGAATTTCCTCTTACACTTCGGATTACAGAATCTATAAAATAGTTACTCTTATCATACTCATAGACGATTGAAGTTGGCGGCATATAGTTTTGTATCTTTGCTGCTGACTATTGTGTAACTAATATCTGCCGTTGTGTCGTAGTGTAGCAGACCAGACCGGATGCATACCTTGTCGTCCACGTACGAAACGGGATTGGCCAGTCATAGCGGTATACATCCGTAAGTGTCTTGTCCACGCCAGCGTAGCGTGTTTAGGGGACCACAGTATCCTAGGTAGATTCTTTCCAGTTGCATCGCAGACTTACAATCATACATTTTTAGCAGGGGCGTATTTACGGCGGGGGGGGGCGAATGGGACCGAACCCCCTCCCCAGAGGTTCTAAAGTTGACGAGAAATTTGGTTAACCTCTTAATTTTAAAGCTGTTTTGTTAATGTCTCAACTGTATACGCTAATACAGTAGTAAACCGTTTTTTATTTCTGTATGGCGATCGCGAAAAAACCGTGTTCCAGATAAGGGCTGATTCTGATTGTACTACCCTCAAAGCATGAAGAAAAGTCATTTTACGAAAAATGTGTGTGTGTAGAATTTTTTCTATGCCGTACGATAACTGCCGCAAATTCAAACAGAATCAGATAATTTTTTGCATATGTGCCTGAGTTGTAGAGAACTCGAGGCCTATTGATTGGTTAAGGGGAAGGGGTAGTTTAATTGCAACGTTTTACCTATTAACAAGAGTAAAGTACTTAAATTTGATAAATAAAGTATCCTGAAAAGAAGGTCATAAAAATCCACTGTGGAAACGTAGATGAAATATCTATAAATGAAAAGGGTAGTTGAAGGGGGAGGGTGTAATTTTCTATAAATGAAAATGATAGTTGATGGGGGAGGGGATAATTTTGTATATGTGTACTACGTTATCGGCAACAAAGAAGTAGTTCCTATGGAAATAATTCATTTCAATTTGTCAAACATAAAACTCGATTTACAAGAAACACACCTAACTTGTTAAAAATTATCGAACCGAATTCAAGTAAATGATTTCAAATATAAATCTTAGAACATGGAAGTCATGTATACCGTTTTAATATAGGTCTACAAACAAGTTTATTACACACCAGTTTGTGTGTACATTTGAAATATGAAATATAGTAAAATCAATTAAGTCAATAAGTACCGTATCATATAAACAATGTTTCAATAGCGCTTATTTTTATTGTGTTATTACTTCAGTGGGATTGATTTCAGTATGTTATTACACGTTTTTCAGTCACTTTAAAGATCGTAGTATTGATTAGTCTTAACTTGTTTTTTCTTTTGTATGAAGCCGATTCGAACGGAGACCCCCACGCCAAAAACCAAATTCTAGATACGCTAATGATTTCTAGGGAGGATAGACAATGGATACCTAAACGAAACCAACATTTAACTGCGCAAACGTACAAATGTTTCTGGTTCACTCTTACAGTATAGATGTTTTTCGGTATTCACGTGTAAGTCTATATTATAAAAGTTTTGGATTTAAAATCGTAAACCTGTTTTTCTTGTAGAATGTCACAGTATGTATTATACAAGATAAACATTTCACTTAAAAGTTTTAAATAACAAATAAACACCCCTGTAAACTTTATATATATTGTTGTATAAGTTGTAAGTAGTACGTTCGTCGGTACTCTCCCAGTATCCGTACCCGCACTATATTTTCGATTATGCGATTGTATCTTCTTCACGATGTGAAGAAGAAGAAGTGTACTAATTGTAAAATTATTCTTAATGTAAAAGCGAAAATACGTAATGTTTTGGTTTGTGAGGTTAGGTAATAATGATATTTTTGTTTTAGTTTACTATTTAAAGAAATAAAATCCATGGTTGGAAAAAACATGACGTTTAGCGTGTGTATACAATGCTATAATAGAGCACTACATATATTTAATAACAGAGCGTTTAGTGTGTATGTTACTATAACAGAGCACTACATATATGTAATAACAGAACGTTTAGTGTGTATGTTACTATAACAGAGTAACATTTAAAATGAAGGAAGTAACGTTTTTTAACAAAAAACAAAACAAGAAAAAGATTTGTTATTCGTTAGGTGGCTAATATTCTTTTATGTTTATCACTAAAATCTCTATAACTTCACTGGAAGCGAATTTTGTGCGAAACGCAAAAAAGTGGAAGACATGTATAGCACCCCGCCTTACTTCGAATTGGTTTTTTACGTGGTTTGTACAAAGAAAAGCGAGCATTGCATTAAAGGCGTATTGGTTTTCATGTATAATTTCAATTTACATGTTAACCTAACATGAACGTTTGGCGTCGCAGGCACACCTTGGTGATATACTTTAAGTGCTAGAAACGTATATACAAAAAAAAGTATGACAAAGGAAACAGTTGCAATCGTCAGCAAACTATTTTGTGACGTATACACATAAATTTTAACGAATTCTTACATTTAACTAAAATTGAATGCGATACTCACTACATATCGATGTCAGTAATCCCATAATCGAAATATCGAAAATTAGTGCCGGTACGGTTATTAGGACAGTAGTCGTTCGTCTCATGAGCAGCTGTATTTTGAAATGCCCAACGACTTTTCGAAGTTCTGTTGAGTCAACGAAAATACATGAATGATAAAATTTATAATATATATATATATATATATATATATATATTGTACTGCTGTTAAAATGCAACACAGTACATAAGAGGAAAATAATAAATTTTAAAAGAAAAAATATATAAATTTATTAGAATTGTAACATATGTTTGAAATGTAAACAAAAACATTGTATCGACTCACCCATCAACATAGAGGTAGATGCCTATAGGAGATAAAACAGTATAAAGATATATGTTATGAAAAGAATATATGAAATTTGAAATGAATATTATAATAAGAGGAAATAGTAAGAGAATAATCATATTATAAATACAAACTAGAATTCAGAATATTAGAAATAAAATAAATATATTTAATAAGAAGTAGAAAAGTTATATAAGTTTTTAAGAGGTATATGATAAAAAGATGTAACGAAGGTAGGGAATTATCAAGGTGGCAAATATGTAAATTGTTAGAGATTGTTTTGGAGAGTGATGAAAAAAAATGTATTAGTCTAATTTAATACCAAATACAATAAAGATGAAAGAGAGGAATTATGTAAAATGAGTCTAAATTTATATCTAAGTAAAGTAACATGAGTAGTCTAATTTAATATTGAATACTATAAAGATGAAACAGAGGAATTATGTAAATAGAGTCTAATTTTTAATTCAATCAGAGTCACATTAAGAATATTAAATTATAATAACTGTTGTACATCATAAAAGTAATGTAACTTGGAAAAGAAAATAAAGCAAAGGATTTTGAATAGTGATTCCAGAGTTTGATTATAATATCGAATAAATAAATAATAATACAAAAAATATAACAATATCCTGAATAGAACGACGACAGAAGAGGAAAATCTTGGACTGGAGAAGAGTTTCAGTGGCCCTAACGAATAATTAAGTGTTCAAAGGAGACATCGGTGTTGCAGTAATCTTGGAGAGCGGTATCCAGCGGTAAGAGCAATAAGAGATTCGTGTGAAGAAACAGATTGCCAAGCTGAATATTGCTGTTGAAGAAAGGTAAACAACAACCAGAAGTGAACCCGTGGCAGCTAGAAGAATTCAGAGACGGTTAAGTTACACTAATACGTTAGTTATTTTTTACATGGTTAATTACCAAATTACTACCCATTAACTGAATCTGGGTTGGTTTAAAGAAAAGAAATTAATAGATATAATCGTAAATACGATAAAATAACTTAATAATCATTAACCCTGAGAAAAAGAGTTTCTTTACATATACTGGTAAATAAAAAAATATAACAGTAGGTACAGATCTTTATTACAATACCTGTAATAAAAAAATAAACCAGTATAATATATATATATATATGTCAAGTTTTCCTAATTCTCCTTCGTATTAACATAAAAATTTAAGAATTGTCCCAGACACTGGGGGAGAGGGTGTTCTGTTGGTTTACGTTCCTTCCGCTTCCCACGGCAGAGTGAAATCCAAATTTTCTAAAAGATTTTAAAATCTGTTGGAGACTGATATAGTTTATTGGAAATGATTCACGGTTTTTAGCTGTAGAATCGTATGGACTGAAGTCTCAAACTTTACCGCTACGTTGTAGGGAGAGAGAGAGAGAGAGAGAGAGAGAGAGAGGAGGGGGAGGGGGGAGGGAGGGAGAGGGAGAGAGAGGGAGAGGGAGAGAGAGAGAGAGAGAGAGAGAGAGAGAGAGAGAGAGAGAGAGACGAGTCTCGACTTGATGCAAATGTAATATCGGAGTGGTAACAAATATTGATGTTTCGAAAATGGTTTTTGAAATTAGTGTGAAATACTGACAGAGGTGATTGTTTGTGTGTATTCTTTGTAAGAAATCGATACGGCTATGAGGCTGTTATTAAAATACGTCATCGAAAGTCTTCTCGTACGTTTATCGGCTGCACAGTGCATCGGCAGTAACAGAATCGAAATCATGACTCCTACGTCTCCCAGCGTTCCACAAATCAAAACTAATTATCCATTCAGTATTGTCGAGAAATCGATTACCTTTCGCGGTACGTTTCGATGACAATATCACGACCCTATTGTCTGTCGGTCTCGGGATCGTGACTCGACGGAGAAACGTTTAAGGCGTGTTCCAGTATCACGTTTGACAAGTAATTTTTTTTTTGAAACAAACATTTGTGAATGACAAGTCATACTTTTAGCATCGCGGCGCTACAACAATTATGCAGTTTGCCAGAGCTGTACCAAGAAACGCTCTTTAAATGGCTGTTTATACGCGGCTACATATTGCAACATTACAACAATTATACAAATATATTATCATGTACTCAATGCAACTATAAAGTGTATTACACCGGCCAGGTCGCAGGATTTTTTTTCTCGTTGCGTCAAGTATATGTAGTTGCACAATAATTAAATAATTTTTAAAGAGGAGTGAGATGTTGTTGACATGAAATAATCAATTAAAACCGTTTCAAAATAATCATTCTAAGATTTATTAATTAATAGAAAAATATTTAAATATTAAAATTTCAAACATCAGACAAATAAATATTCACCTTTATAAGCTTTACAGATATACTGTAACCTGCTATGCTATTCATAACATACAACAAAAATAAACACCCATATAATCTTACTAACTAAACAAACATGTTAAACAAGTTATTTAAATTCTTTTTATTTTTGTGTGTCTGAAATGTAAACTTACTTAAATTTTGAATAATACTAGCAACTTATTTACATACAAAATAATATCAGAACTCAAGAACAAACTTTAATTGTTGCTATAAACAAAATGAAAATAATCTACCGTTTACTTCTAATCTATTATTTATTTCTACTGACACCCATAATTTTTACATACAACAAAAGATTGGTATTTTTTTTCTAGATTTGCTTGTTAAATTAAACTCTCTTATCTAACTACTATTTACCTTTAAAACTCTAATTATTAACTGTTCATACCTAAGTTCTTTTCGAGAGCTCTCTTCACAATAAAAAAATATAATTGTTTGTTATCACCTTTGGTATAACTGCTGTTACCGTTGCGCGCGCGCGCGCGTGTGTGTGTGTGTCCAGAATCGTGAGAGTATGATGATGATGATGATGATTATTCGGATGCTGTGTTCGTTGTCTCTACTAAGGGTTGTTGGTGATGCTCCAGAGTTCCTCCTTACGTCTTGGTGTGAGTGTGGTACAGTGTGTGTGTCCAGGCCGATCTGCAAACGGGCAGCGTGACGTCTTGTGTAGATTTCTTGAGTCTGAGTGTGTGCTCGCCCAAAGTTGCCAGTGGTATTTATACTGGAAGCGATCTGACAGATTCAGGACTGTTTTTCAACATGTCAGATACTGTCCGTTCATGCAAAGCGTTCTTTTTATTAAACTCACTTTTTGGTTAATTATCGCGAACTCATGAACATACTCGTCACATGAGCGATATCATTGTTTGCGTAATTGTTTTCTGTTCACTCACATATACCACACATATTAACTACTATTCAATTACACAAGTAATTAATATTAAATTAATAGCGTCTTTAATATTGCACGTTTTTGCAATATTTTGTATCACCATACTCGTTAAAAATTCCTTAATGTAATGGTGTCTTTATAATTGGCGTAAGTCCTTGTTCACAGGTTTAAAACGTACTAATTAGTTTATTTAAAACCTGATTACCGCCGTACGCATCACCCCATATTTTCCTGTCGTATCTTCCGTCACACACACACACACACACACATACACAAACGCTATATTTTAACCTACCGAAGCAGGTGCACTTTCGACAGGCCAGAGCCTGCATTTTCCCGCACAAAATTGTATAAAACTGTTCGTCTTATTATTTTTACACTAATTACAATACACACATACCGCCCTGGGCAAATATGCAAATATATGTATTGTTGCAATATATAACCAATATCGCTTTGGACATGTGTAACGTGTGACAGTTTTGAAATTTCTGGAAACCTGTGTTCACGGTCAAGGAGATACAGTTCGCAGTCATTAAGGGGTAAACATTTCAACGAAACTATCGTAGGCAATTATGAAAATGAGTTTTTGTTGGCTTCTTTTACAACCCTAATAGCTGATAATATTGTTTATAAAGATTAACGGTTTTACAATGTCTACAATAAGGTGCCAATGGTACCAAGAGTTGACCCGGATGGCTGGCAGCAAATTCCCAAATAGGCCTTCATAATCCACTGCTTCGAAAAAAGGTGTGTTGGGCGACTCCGAAACCGGTGGCCAATCAGTTTTCATAAGTCTGGAACACGGGATAGGCCTTTGGTTTAATTCATGATAATGGTGATGAAGGCGACGAAGATTAGAATATCTACTATCCGAGCTCTAATGCAGCTTTAACTGGTTTCAGACCTTCAAACCGATTAGGTTTACGCGTTTCGGAAACGTAACTAAACTTTGGAAACGTTATTTTGTCTCCAAACTTGTCACAAGGTATGGGTAATATTTTTAGTATGAGTTATGGGTATTGGTATTACTTTCAGTATGAGTAATATTGAACCACTTTAACTAAATATAATTAAATCACTACCGACTCGGAACACAAAGTTTTTTATGGGTAAAAATGTAAAAGTTTTACCTAATAGCCTGAACCAGTTTTCGCTTATTATAAGCTTTGTCAGAGGCTACCACTGGGAGCACTGTCCGTCTTGTTCTTGGCGACGGTGTCGACTTTTGAAGGATTGGTGTGTGTGTGTGTGTGTGTGTGTGTGTGTGTGTGTGTGTGTGTGTGTGTGTGTGTGTGTGTGTGTGTGTGTGTGTTCGAATAATGCGTGTGATTTGAATTGGGTCTGTTCGTTTAGGATGTCGTTTTTATGTGTTTTCGTGTGTTTGTATATTTCCAGTTGTTTAAGAGTCTCTAGTTTTCGGCCTTTTGTGTGTACGTGTAGAATATCCATGTTATGTCGATGTTTGTGAATGTGTGGTTTGCAAAGGTGGATTCGGTAATGGAGTGCAGTGCCTTTGCGTGTTCAATGTATCTTTGTTTGAAGCTACGTCCTGTCTGGCCTATGTAGAATTTGTTGCAATCTGAGCCGTTTTGTTTGTAAACACCAGTTAGATCGAATTTGTTTTGTGCTTTGTGTGTGTGTGTTTTGATAGTGTGTGTTCTGTTTTGTTTGTAGTTTTGTATGCGATTCTGTATCCTGCTTTTTTGAATTTGTGGGCTATTTTTCAGTTTGGTTATTGATGTGTGATAGTGTTATAAATTTGTTGTTTTCTGTGTTTGTCTGTTGTTTGTTTCGTGTAGGAGTTTATTGACTATTGTTCTGTTGTATCCGTTGGATTCTGTTAGATATTTTATCGTGTTTAGTTTGTCTTTGTAGTCTTTTTCATCTAGTGGGATGCTGTTAAGTCTATGTATCATACTTTTACGTTTATACCCATAAAAAACTTTGTGTTCCGAGTCGATAGTGATTTAATTATATTTAGTTAATTAACGGACACGTCATGGACAACGAAGTCCAAAAATGAAACTTTAAGTTATTCTAATTGAATAGCTCTGCTACAGTCCATTCGGAATGCATTAATTTGTACATTGTTAGGAACGGTGTTATATCAGCCTAACGCTGGGTTACCTTTGTTTTGATTTATTAGTATTTTCAATACAAATGTGTGATATAGACCTACTTTAACACGTGTATTACGTGCGTATGACGGATCGGTAAACACTATAGACAGCTGTTTTCACGAAGAGTACGTTCACGTGCGCGCGCATGTGTATGCGTCTTGTGTTTGTGTACGTTGTTCACGTGTCTGTAACTCTTATTTTTCACGTGATGTGCGGACTTTAAACTAGTAAATTACAGAAAAACTGTATTAGAAGTGGAGTTTAAAAATTATTATTATTATTCCGGCTCTACAAAGTTTACACATTTTCCAGAACCAAAGATTACAGAAGTGATTGAATTCTCATCTTCCACTGCTGCTTGTCCATCCAAAGATCTTCTTCAATTTCTCGTCCCCTCAATATAGTTTGAATTTCTTCTATCCAGGTGATAGGTGGTCTTCCTCTTTTCCTTCTTCCTGGAGGGGTCCATTCCATAACTCTCCTTCGTAATCTTCCCTGTGTCATTCTTTTCGTGTGTCCATACAATTGTAAGTTTTTTCGTTTGGATAAAATTAAAAAATTGAATTTTTCACATTAATTCTGTCCTTAATGACGTGATTTCTAATGTTCTCACGTTTGGATTCACTTGCCGAACGTCTCCAAAAGTCCATCTCTGCTGTCATTAATTTTGTTCTTATGTGTTTATTAGTAGTCCAATCTTCTGAGCCGGTATAATTCATGATACTTCTAACAATAGTTTTAAATATTTTGGTTTTAGTTTCTACTTTTTACGACTAAAAAGTGGAATTATATTGTGTGAGAAGATGCCTACAGAGAATAAAGGATCTGTAGTGAGGACAACAGAAATATACTAAAGAATGGAACCAATAATTAATTGATAGATAGAAGATCGCCAGACATTTTATATGAATCCCAGAAACTAGATGGCCAAAAACTTGTACACCATCTTTCTGGCACCCGATGCAACACTTTTCAGAAGTAATCGGTCTCCATCCATGCGTTGGACATGACCATGTCCGACTCTAGTAGAAGGCCGGAATATTAAACGTGGCGTCATTGGAACCAGCTGATATTTGAGGCCGACTAGACGATCTCTTAATTTAGGTATTTCAATAATCAAATCGTGTCATTTTTAATTGCCGGTTAACAATAGTTTTATAATTCTTCATTTTTTGCAAATTAAAAGTTTATTATGTAAAATACTGTTGTATTATTTAAGAAATATAATAATTAACTCATTCATATGATACGAATTCAATAATTCGAGCAAAATTTATTCATTAGGCCTAACATTAATTCACTAATTTCTTCAAATTAAACGTATAGTACTAAGTGCGCACAGATCTATACTTCAGATTTAGCTATAAATAGGCCTACTCATGATTTTAGTAATGCTATGAAATTAAATCAAAATATAACATGTTTACTTTAGCTATTTTATTACATTATGCTTATAGACCTCAGAACCAACGTTGTCACGTTAAATGTTCCGGCCTTCTACTAGCAGCTAACTTTAAATGTGTACGCTATTCACAATTACCCAGAAAATCCACCAATTACTTCAAGAAATCTAATTCATTTTGCCGCGAGTGTGGATATAACACATCCAGAAATAAAACAAATTAAATTCTTTACTGGTCCTGTACTCGAGTAATATGGTCGGCGATAAACAGAAGCGTATTGTTTATTGTGTCCACAGTTTTGATAGAAATTCGTTACAGTTTGGAAGCGTCACGTCTGCACTTACGTAAGCTGACTGGCGATATTCATTACGGCTGCGCATAAATTACACAATATCGACAACTTTCACGTGCAATATGATCTCATCGATATTCCTGTTGTTCTGTACGCCTTTCACAAAACAAACCATATCATAATGCGAAGTTAGTTGCGTACAGTCCAGGTGAAATGTACAGTAGAACCCGTGTTAACCGAAACAAAGGGGGGAAAGGCGGTTTCGCATAACCAAAATTTCGGATAATAATTAAGATATCATTTTTTAAACTGTGAGGTAAAATAACTAGAAGCAATATATAGTATTATCAAAGATTTCAATAATAATGAAACTATTTACATAAAGTAATTTTTTAACACTAGTTTTATGATTTTTTTTAAATCTTATATTTTACTTTGTTTTTTCGTTTTCACATCAAATTCTTGCAGCAATATCTCGCCATCGCTTCATTAGCAGAACGTCAGAGAAGTTTGATTCTTGAGATCGTTCGACGAACCGTAACGCTATCTGAAAATATGATTAAAACTCCGTGAGAAAACTCGTATTTCATGTAGCCTAATTTAATGCCCTAACCCAAAATAAAAAAAATTTCTTACCTTTAAGGCATTCAAGATGTCGTCAGCGGTGTCATGGCTACTGCTCTCTGCGTCTCCGTCGGCCCTTTGTTTCGTGAACCATAAAAGCACAGCCTCATTTGCTTTATCGTTTTGTGACACGTCTTCATTGTTTTTTGTTTGCCATCTTCTAAGCATGGTCTTTAAACTTATTTTTCATCTTGGCCCAATCGAAACAGAAGGAACACCAACATCAAAATCGGCTGCCATATTTCCCAAAATCTCGTCATTTTTAATTCTTTTAATTGCCTCCGATTTTTCTTCAATCGTTATCATGACCCGTTTCCCCTTTGTTGACATGACCCACAATTTATCACATGTTTATCACATTGGTTTTCGTGTTTTATCCGGAAAACTTTTCATTGTAGTAAAAATTGGGAATATATAATTTGTTTTTGTCGGTCGTTTCGGTTAAACGATATTTCGGTTTGCACTCTGATTTACAAAAATCGGATTCCCATTTTGATAAGTTGATCGAAACTGAAGTAAAACTATGTTCATTGTTCGTGAATATTAGCCTATAGGTCCAACACGCCACTCAGAGAGACTCACACCTTCAATAAGGATTGTTCCCACCGTCCGTGGCACCGTGGTGAGATATTTCTCGTCCCACGAATTCCCTCTCGTGGTCTCCGCTGGAATAAAACTAAAAATTGGGTACATAATTCCAATTAGGGGGAAAAAAAAAATCCGTCGTGAGTCTGGCTGAATTGTCAACGTTATGAGTCATTTAATTCTGACTTACTGTTGATGAAATCTCATGCTAGATTTATAATGGAGGGTAGTTGAAAATGCATTACCATTAGTAGTTGAGCTGCAGTTTCATTCGTTACCTGTATACCATAGACGTGATTGTAGTTATGACATTATCGAGTGCCTCAGCGATCGATATTTCCATCTGAAGCGTTTTCATAAGAATCTTATGTGCCATCTTAATTGTAACATAATTATCCCCCTCTGTTCTTGAAATTCTATCATAATTGAACGATCGAAGCGAGTTCTAAGTTTTAACGCGACCGTTTGGCATTTGTCTACCTGTTTGGGGCATGATTCACGATAACTTTTAAACGTATCAACCGATTGTCGTAAAACTTGACGCGTGTGTCCATACTTTTGCCCTACAGAACCCTATTGTTTTTGAGATTGATCCCCCAGAAAACAGAGGAGCGGGACGCAAAAATATGGGGGCCTCAGAATTGTAAAAAATGGTACAAGCCCGTTTGAGATAATTAAAGGCAATGTTAACCGCAGCCTAAATATAATGTTCGTTTTTGGAAAATCGAAATTTTTGGACGTTAGGGCCCCAAAAAGTGGGTTAAAATTTTGATAAAATCAGAAACAACATTATGGTATATCAAATTAAAGAGAATATCAACTAATATCTGAATGTAGTGTTCAGTTTTGGAAATTTCAAAATTTTTGTATCTCATGGCCCAAAAAATATATCAAAAATTTGAAAAAATATTGTGAGAATACAGCAGGGTGTCAGACTAAAAGAAATTGTAACTCAAAAACGCATGTTTAAAATTTGTAGCGTTTATTATGTGGTAGTGTGCTCTACAATTGTTATATTAACTTGCTAAAGAAATAGCAGAGTAGTCGAGATTCATGTAATTTGTAGCGTTTATTATGTGGTAGTGTGCCCTACAATTGTTATAGTAACTTGCTAAAGAAAGCAGAGTAGTCGAGATCCTTGTAATTTGTAGCGTTTATTATGTGGTAGTGTCCTCTACAATTGTTATATTAACTTGCTAAAGAAAGCAGAGTAGTCGAGATCCTTGTAATTTGTAGCGTTTATTATGTGGTAGTGTCCTCTACAATTGTTATATTAACTTGCTAAAGAAAGCAGAGTAGTCGAGATTCTTGTAATTTGTAGCATTTATTATGTGGTAGTGTGCTCTACAATTGTTATATTAACTTGCTAAAGAAAGCAGAGTAGTCGAGATTCTTGTAATTTGTAGCGTTTATTATGTGGTAGTGTGCTCTACAATTGTTATATTAACTTGCTAAAGAAAGCAGAGTAGTCGAGATTCTTGTAATTTGTAGCGTTTATTATGTGGTAGTGTGTTCTACAATTGTTATATCCATATCTCCGGTATAGTCGTCCCCATTGTAATAGCCCTGCGCACGCCCATGATACTAATTATCTATCAAATTCTCTCGTTCTCTTGAGTGAAGTCCTTAAATTCCTAGGTGGAACACAGGACCTCGACGAAATTTCTCCAGCGTGTTGTGTCCATTGCTAGGGCCTTCACCTCCCTCCATGTCTTGTTGACATCAACCAGCTCTCTTTCTATAATCCTCTTCCAGGTGTTCCTCGGTCTTCCACGTCTGCGGCTACCTTGCGGATTCCAATTCAGTTCCTGTCTAGCGATATTTTCTGGTGGTACTCTTAGGGTGTGACCGATCCACCTCCATTTTCTTCTCTTTATCTGTAGTTTGATGGTACTCTGACTTGTGGCCTTCCATAGATTGTCTTGTGATGGTCTTGGGCCGCCAGATTCTCATTATGTACCTCAGGCAACGGTTTATGAAAGTCTGTAACCTTGTGGTAATGTCCTTTGTCACTTTCCAGGTCTCACATCCATACAGCCATACACCGATTTGACATTTGAGTCAAAGATTCTGAGTTTTGTCTTCCTCCGATCTCCATACTGGTCTTAACTGTGCAAATGCTCCTTTTTGCTTTATTTATACGTCTTATCACATCCCTAAGAGCACCTCCATCCTGACTAACCATGCTACCCAGATAGCAAAATTCCTCAACCCTTTCTATAACTCTTCCGTCTAGTATCAAATCAGAATTCTTTCTATGGTTAATACGCATTTCCTTGGTATTTTTGTTATTTATCTTTAAGCCTACTTGTTTGGCTTCTATTTTCAGATCGTTCAACTTAATTTCCATATCTCGTAGGCTTTCTGCAAGAAGCCACAGGTCATCCGCATAATCCAGTTCCTCCAAACGGCTATTTAACCCTCTCTGAATCCCCCGTTCTCTCAGTCAGTCAGCTTTAATCAGCCAGCTTTAATTTTTGGCATCTAGAACGTCCAAGATCTTGTTTAACAATTAATTTAACCTGTAGATGGCTCCTGAATTCTGGTGTAACCGATCATTGCTTTTTATGTAATTTCACTGACGGTTAACGTTCGTGAACTTTTAAAGACGTCAAAGTTTAGTGTTAGCTGAGGCACTTGGTACGTAAAAGTCCACAATAGGCAGGTAGCACGTCAGTGAAATAGATCATGACGTAAGCCAGCCGCCACATACGTAGTCTATTACTGATTGACTGATTACGCGTTATGTTTACGTACGTGTCTCATTGTGTAACGTTCTGCTGTCTGGTTTTGTATGATGGGTTTACGTAAACCGCTAGTAAATATACGAGGGTCAGTTGAAAAGTTCGCGGAGCGACATCTGTAGCTTAGCGGTAAAACTAAAATTTTTCGTGTATCCAAGATTTGTATTTTATGTACACTCCTGTTAATTTCCAAATCGATCTATCAATTTATTCATTGTTTACAAGCCGTTTAAAATTGACGTGTCATACGTGTTTTAAAAGCGGACAAAATCAAACATCGTGGTGTGATTCTTTGTGAAAAATTGGTTATCGGTAACGGAAATTCAAAACAAAATTGTAAATGTGTCAGGAAATCCTGCGACTTCAAAACCAACGGTTTGTAAGTGGGCACTTGAGTTTAAACGTGGTCGTACGAGTATTGAAAACGTGGTCGCACTGGACGCCCAAAAAATGCAATAACTCTAGATGCGGCAGCCATCTTGCACAACGCTTTTTCACACCAAGTTCTTGAGTTAAGTACAGTATGATGCACACGCTCATATGTGATGCCTATGCTTTCAGCAACGACATCCACTCCTCAATCTGCAGTCTTCCAACACCCTATAAAATTTTTTCAATAATTTCATTTTTTTGTCGTATTTTGTTGCTTCTCTGCTATGTACAATTTTCCCTCGAACGAGGGCTTTCGGTTTCGCAACCACAATCATGTTCGGTTGCGAAACCGAAAGGCCTCGTTCGAGGGAAAATTGTACATACCAGAGAAGCAACAAAATACGACAAAGTTGCTATGAATACTGCTAACACAAATAAAATAGCTGATAATGTCATTTTTTGTTGCACTTTTTGGACGTACACTGCTGGGATAGTCTTCAGTGCTTATACGACCACGTTTAAACTCGAGTGTGCCCCACTTACCGTTGTTTCTGAAGGCGCAGCATCTCCCTAACACATTTACAATTTCGTTTTGATTTTTATTTAGCGCTAAAACGTATTTAACAGAGAATTCATCACAACACGATGTTTGATTTTGTGCGTTTTAAAAACACGCGTGACAGGAAAATTTCATACAGCTGGTAAAAAGTGAATAAATTGTCAGATATATGTGGAAATTATCAGGTGTTGACGTGAAATATACATATTGCAGCACACAAACGATTTTAGTTCTACCACTGAGCTATATGTCTCGCTCTGCGGACTTTTCAACTGACCCTCGTAAGACCCTCGTAATGAACAATTCGTATACCTATGCCTATTAAAACACCCGAAGTGAAACACAGCTTTCATTGGCTTATAAGCCGAAGAGATTACTGTGCGTGATATTCGAAATGAAAGTCTCTTCGCTTCGTCCCAGAGGAGTACTCACTTAGCTCCAAACTGGGCAGTTTTTATTTTCTACGACTACTCCATAGCGCTACAGCTCATGAAGAGCCCTCAGAATGACGTGGCTCCACTCCTCACTATCCTGTGCCACCTTCTGATCCCCAGTCTTCTCATATCTTCATCCACATCGTTACCAATCTTCTTTTTGGCCTCCCTCTTGCTCTTCTTCCTCCTAGTCCTCCAATGAATACTTTTTTCACTGCTCTTTCCTCTGTTACTCTTTATACGCGACCTGCGCACCTAATTCTGCCTTGTTTTATTGCTGTGACGATGTCCGGTTGCTTGTACAGATCGTACAATTCGGCGTTTGTCCTCCCTCATACGCCACATTCCAGTATCTACTACACCTCCACATATATCCTCTTCAGAATATTTCTTTCCCATCTGGTCATAGTTTTTATTTTCATTTGTCTCAATTTTGATGCGCAATCACGTATTGTCTCTTTTCATGTTCTTTGGTAACAAGAATCTGTAGAAAACAAATACTTATGTTTTATCCATCGCCATTTCATTATATTCGCAGGTTGCGTTGGCTGGGACATGTGTAAAGAATGTCTGAGGAAAGTATGCTGAAGGGAAGATTATCTACTACTATACGTAGAGGCAGACCAAGGAGATGAGATGGTTGGCTGGCGTAACAGAAGATCTTGCTAGCATGGGAATTAGAGGGTGGCGAGGAAGGGCGGAGAACAGGGAAGCTTGGAGGAGTATTGTTGAGAAGGCTAAAGCCCATCAAAGGCTATGATGCCAGATAAGAATAAGGTTTCATTATATTAAGACAGTCATTTCTTTTGTGACCATTATTTTTCGTTCTTATTTAGCAGTCATTTATAGCGAAAGAGGCATTTCATGGGAAGGAAAGACTGCTGTGTGGCAAAATTAATAAGACTTTAAGAAAAAGGTTGGCCAAATGTTATGTGTGGAGCGTTGCTTTAGATGGTGCAGAGACATGGACTGAGGAAGGAGGATGAGAAAAGATTAGAAGCATTTGAGATATGGGTTTGGCGAGCAGTGGAAAAAGTGAGGTGGGTTGATAAAGTAAGGAATGATGAAGTTTTAAGAAGAATAGGGGAAGAGAGAAGAATCCTGAAGGTAATAGAAAATAGGAAAAGGAATTGGTTAGGTCATTGTTTAAGAAGAGACTGCGTGCTTACAACTGCCATGGAGGGTGTCATAGAAGGAGAAAAAGAAATGGGCGTAGAAGAATGAAATTAATAGGTAGCATTAAAATCAGAGGGTGTTACGAAGAAACGAAAAGACTGGCATGCGATAGGACAGCTTGGAGAGCTTTTACCGTTTGAAGACAGCCTTAGGGCAGAACACCAAATAAGAATAATAATAATTTAGCAGTCTAGTTTATTGGCATCGATCTGTTGGATTAATTACGATTTCGCATTAACTACAAATCTGCATTGTTTCGTATTATCCTAGAAATACTTCCCGATTATTAGCGCAGATGATCGAGAATTGGCTGAATTAGTCGATGTCACCCGATTCACTGGCGAACTGCACACTCCAGCCAATTGCACATAGCCTATACGTACATAAGTATGCACGATTTTTATTGAACCTTATATTAACGAATAAAAGCTCGATTAATGAGTGTAATTAATTAGGAAAATAGTTATTTATGTACCTAAAGTACGTTTATGGTACAGATCGGCTTTCTATGCGATAACTTTAACCTTGTCGTGAAGTCTTTTATTACCAGCATGCATTTCTAAAGCGGTTGTAATCTATAATTAGTACTACATTTAAAAAAATCATTACATTTTTTTCCGTATGGCCCATCTAAGGACCACATGGCAATTTCAAATCTTTATTCTTTGTTCTTTTCTTTTTCTCCAATATTCATTCATCTTTTCACTGTGTCTCTTCTTCCTGTCTCCAGTCCACTTTGAACCTGCGTTTTTCTCTCTTCTACCCTGGACTCCTTCGATTTTAACACTTTTGCCCGAAAAACCTCTCTTTCAGTTGCTTCTTCTTCGTGTATATTATTCTTTTCTAAATCCTTTTGGACTTCTTTAATCCAACTTGATGTTAACTTCTTCCCCCACAGATATCTGAAGACCTGCTTTGTTAACCTATTGCCGTCCATTCTATATAAATGTTCAAAAAAATAATAGTCTTCTTTTTCTCATTGTTTCTGTTATATTTTCTATACTTTGATATATTTCATCATTACTTCTTAATTTCCAACCCTCCGAAGTTTTTCGTGGGCCTAATATTTTCCTAATAATTCGTCTTTCCAATATTTCTAGTTTGTCTAAATTACAATTCAGCGCTAGACATTCACTTGCATATAGGCATTCTGGCTATACTACTGTACTGTAATGCCTTATTTTCGCATTTTTAAATATGCACTTTTTATTGCAAATATCTTTAGTTATTCCATGTGCCCTTTCCATTTTATGAAGCCTTTCTTCTATAGCAGATATTTCTAAAATATTAAATTTTATTTTATTAATTGTAACATTTTTTTAATTTAATGTCAACTTTTAATTATTGTTTCAGTTACTAGGGTAGGGTGAAAAGTCCCGGGCCTGAATAGAAAAACAACACTTTTTTCAATTAATTCGCATTTATTTCTCAACATAATCTCCATTTAGTTCTATTCTTTTTTCCCCGTGATGTTCTAACGCGGTTATACCAGACTGGTAAGCCGATTTGTCGATGTCCTCAAAGTAGCCATTTACTGCATCATTGACTTGATTGTCGTCAGTAAATCTTTTCCACCGACCATTTTTTGAGGTTAGGGAAGAGGTAGAAGTTGATAGGGGTTAACTCGGGAGACTATGGTGGGTCAGGAAGCAATTCAAACATCAATTCTTTGATTTTAACCACCGCAGCAATAATGACGCCACGAATTTCCAAACTGGGCACTGTTAAAACAATCCTTCAGGCGCTTACTGTAATGTACTGTCAAACTAATACTAAACAACTCATTGAGTGACACATCTAAATTCAACCTACATAGGATGGAATCATTGAACACGATCAAAATAATGAGCGTAGGACCGCTATATCTGTGCAGGTCCGGAACTCGTATTTATGGCTTCGGAAATTCCTGGCGGTGGCAATGAGCCCTATAGTTACGCCATATGTTTATACATCAGGACAGTACTTGTAGTGTTCGGTTGTAACGACATTCCAAATGTAATTTACTTATAAAGTTGATCGTACACCATCAGTTTTCGCTTCACGTGGATCGCTCGCCTTGATAACCAACTTGGATACTGAAAGATTTATGGCGTCTACAGTTTGTCGGGATGTACGCCTTCAGGCTGAGTACGAGTTGAAATTTCCAAGTTAATCTGTTCCGTTACTTTTCCGATTTCCTTTCAGTATTTTTCTTCGAGGTCGTCTTGTGAGAATCTGCCGTTATCTACACACGGGATAAGGATTTGCGCAGTTCGTCGTAAAAACTTAGGCCTGTTCCAGTTTGTAAAACTCGTAATATGTGAGTTTTGCTAAAAACTTTGAACGAGTTGGGCTTCACCTTCACGTCGTCTCACCTGGCGGACACACTCCGAGCAAGTAGCCCTCAAAACTGGCCAGCGTTTGTAATACAAGTTCCGGGCCTTACTGTGCAGCAATTCCATGACCCATCGTCTAGGGAAGCTTACCGGAAGCTATGTGGCACCGATGGTTACCTACGCGATCTCTGTACGGGGCTACTTGGCCAAGATGCATAAGCGTAAGCTTCCTGGACCGAGGATTGCGCTGGGCGTGTAAAGCCCACTACCTGACTTTCAACAAGACCGTCCGATACTCCTCCCTGCGTGTCCGTTCCCTTAACGCCACCGGACCGACACTTTCCTGAAAGTTCTACCGCCGCTGTGCCCGCTTTGAGGGCAATCACCTAATCGAATCCGATCGATGTGTGCCAGGTGAATCTTGGACCCGGCCTCGGCGAACACTCACGCTCAATTAGGTACTAATTGAATCCCCAAGCCTGGCCACACACTTTAGTCCTCCGGCGGGAGCGGGAGCGGGAGCTCTGTGAGAAGCTCGAGGCTACGGGTATGCCCTGCCCTTCGTCCTGGGTAAGACAGGATTGTACGAGAAAATTTAACCTAACTAACACAGGGTTTCTGCCGGGTATATCATTTATACAACAGATGAATCGGTCGTTATGTAAATGGATTAGTGCAGTGTAAATATTTGTAAGATAAGACATAGCGTCTACGCCGTGTTATCTTGGTTCTCACGATTATGTTATTTGTACAGGGCGCCGACGCCGATGGTGTGCGCGCGCACCAGTAACAGATAGTTAACACATGTTTAATGTTTGCTTGCGGTTCGTATGTTTATTTCATTATGACACGTAATAAATACTTCGTAATTCTTTCATGACGGCAAATTAAAATCGATCGTAATCGAGTGTCATCATCGAGTAAGAAATTTTTCCTCCACGGGCGTAGCAAAAAAAAACTGAAATACCGATTACAGTCTTTCATGTAATGAAACCTAAACCTATTAAAACTCTAATAAATACAATTTTCAGACGATAATTAATTTTATGTAGGTCAGATCGAACGAATTAGAGGACAGGTCGCTCAACACAGAAGAGCTTATTTGAGGCAATGTATGTCGATAAAAACATCAATTTTCACACATTTCAGGATGAAATATCCACATTGTCATTAGCATACTAATTAAAAATCGGTATGGAGAACCATACATGACTTCCATGTTCTAAGATTTATATTTAAAATCATTTTCGAAATGAAATATTTCCATAGAAACTACTTCTTTCTTCAGCCCTAACCACAGTACTGTGGTCACTAACGTATACCACCTCACGTTAGGTTAGCACACTTGATTTTCACTGATGATGGCAGTCGATAGCACTGCCGAAACGTCTGGTTTTACAGAAAACATTGGACCACGGCCAAACAGCCCGGGAAGAAATTTTAACAACAAACTACTTCTTTGTTGCCGATAACGTAGTACATATATAAAAAGTTATCCCCTCCCCCTTCAACTGTCATTGTCATTTATAGAAAATTACCCCCTCCTCCTTCAACTACCCTTTTCATTTATAGATATTTCTACAGTGGGTTATTATGACCTTCTTTTCAGGATACTTTATTTATCAAAATTAAGTACTCTACTCTTGTTAAAACGTAAAACGTTGCAGGTAAACTACCCCTTTCCCTTAACCGACCTTCACCAAAATCAGTAGGCCTTGAGGTCTCTACAACTCGGGCACGTAAGCAAAAATTATTTGATTCTGTTTTAATTTGCGGCAGTTTTCGTTCGCCATAGAAAAAATTCTACACACAGACACTTTTCGGAAAATGACACTTTTCGGACACTTTTCTTCATGTTTTGAGGATAGTACACTCAGATTCAGCCCTTATCTCGAACACGATTTTTTTCGCCGTCACCATACTTCTTCCATTTCCTTACGGAACATGGAACTAAAATTAAGACAAACAACTTAATAAACTGATTAGTTTAAAATTTCAAATACAGTTTTAATTGTAACTCTAATAACGCACGAAACTGCTGATTATATGTAAACGTACGTTACAATTTATCTAGAATCAAATCAGCCGTGTTTTAATACATTCCGTCTCTAACGACAGAGAACATAACCTCACGTGAGACGCCATAATTTTACACTCGTCTACGCAAAACTTTGTTCTTATAATTATCGTCTGTGTAATTTAAAACTTAATTGATAGTAAATGTATTCATAAAGATATCAAAACAATTCATTATCTGAACTGTATAAGACGGTCAAGCCGTGATTCGTACACCCTATCGTTAGGCGGATTACACCGTCCACGTTTGTTGTATACGGTACCGGACAGTAGAGTTTTCGTAAACTGTTTCGGTAAAAACTGATTCGTTTCTATTCTGTTAGGAACTCTGTGGTGAGATGTACTCCTGAATAACTAATAACACAAAAGACTAATGATATTGGCCAATTTAATTCCATTCCATTCTTCAGGCGCTACAGCCCACGGCCTCCCCGACTAGTCGCCTCCAAACACCTCGGTCCTCCAATCTCCGATACCTATTCTCCTGAGGTCATCTGCTGCGTCCTGTAGCCATTTTCTTCTAGGCCTTCCTTTCCTTCTTTGCCCGTCTGTCGTCCTCTAAGAATTGCTTTGGGCATTCTCTCGTCTTCCATGCGCATCACACGTCCCAACCAGCTGATCCTCATGGACTTGATGTACCTCACTATGTCCTCGTCATCTATCGATTCCTCCAGTTCCCTATTGTTCCGTATACGCCATTCTTCACCTTCCTTCACTGGTCCAAAGATTTGTCTTAGAATTCTTCTTTTAAAGACATCTTAAATTATGTATATCACTAATAAGTAGTGTCCAGGTTTCCGCAGCATACGTCACAACTGGTATTATTAACGTCTTGTATAATCTAAGTTTAGTTCTTTTGCTGACTAAACTGGATCTGGAAAATTTCTTGTAGGCATAAAAAACTCTAATGATATTGGCCAAACGCATTTAAATTCCTCGACCTGAGTTAAACTCATTTCAGTCACACAATGTACTGTTCCTGTCGGGACTTGAATCTGCGACTTTACACCAACTATTTCGAGATATCTCGAATTAACGTTTTCCAAAATAACGTGACTTCGATTACAGTATATATATATATATATATATATATATATATATATATATATATATATATATTGTTACTAGACGGGTTACCTCTCCTTAAAAACCCCTCTGTTGTATTTGTCAATATGTGTTGTATTAATTTAATTTGTATAAATTCTCGGAAATATTTGGTGTTGTGGAATATATGGATGTACTCAATTAATGTTAACTTAACTATTTAATAATTATCAGTGTTAGTGTGCCTAGAACTTAAATAACTTAAGATTTATTCTACAATTTCATCCAACCCTATTATGCCTTGAAGAGAGTTCTGTCTGATTTTATATTTTTACGCTCCCTCTTTGGTGTCAGATAATTCCGCTATAAGCGCTGTAGTATCGGCTCAACGAAACTTGTAGGTTATTCGATGTTTATATTAACTATTTATTCTCTACTTATTCAGTTACTTTTGTTCCAGTTCACTAAACCATACTCCAAATAACAAGGTGTGACAAATATATAAAGGTTCTTTATTTGTTTATCAATTCACATTAACTAAGATATATTCCAATTAATATATGTTGGGACTATAGATTCAGGTATCGATTGTTGACTATTTAATCCTTTGTTTATATTTAGTTATATATTATATTTGATTCGTATTTTGTTTATTTCAGGGTGTGAAGGTTCTTGTAACTGTGGGGAAGACTAAAAATACATACTAAGAATGCAAGATTTACAAAAATTATGTGTTGTGTATTTAGTATGATTAATATAATATAACTTTACCAGTCTCTAACGAAACAAATCACGTTGGCAGTTGATCGTTAAATTCGTTGTTCTGGTCAATTATGAAGCACAGTTTTCTTTCTTCAGTCTAATAAAAGTAATTCTTGTCCTGTCCACTTCGGAATACAGCTTCTGAATTGTTTTACGGCCCGATTGATGTTTCTTCTACACCGCCAGGATCCAAATAGGTTCTTCCTTCGGTTTAAGCAGTTAGTGTTGTTCCGTGTATTTGCAAGGTTATAATTTCTGGTGTTGTGAATATTATAAGTTGCGTTACTATTAATTCTTTATATTTGATTAATTTTCCATCAATTCCCTTCGGACATGGGACAGTCCAAGTTTCTTCTTGTAGGATTTGGTTATTTGTTCTCGATTATTATTTCATAATATATCGTTATTTTATTAATCTGTGTTAGTGATAGATGTAAGTATTATTATTAGAATTTTATCTTCTTTATAATCGTATCTCTTGTCTTCGAATATTACGATTCAATATATTCTTCTTGGGTTTTTTAAATCATCACGTTCAGTTTTTACAAAAGCAATTCTCGTTATTTTATAAATCAACAACATTCTTCTTAAATTTTTCCCTAGCAACCTATATTAATTTCCGCTTCCACATGTTTGACTATATAGTGTTTCTTTCATATATTTTTTTGTCTATTCTTTGTCAATTTGCTGTCCTATCGGAATGTAAATTTACCGATAGCTGGTTTATTATTTTATACACATCTTCTACTGGTTTTTTGATATAATTCCGTTTTTTTCCTTTTTTATTATATTTAATCCACCTTCGATATTATTTTTTACCAATCGATATTATGGCATTATGGTATTATTATAATTTGTATAAATTTTATTAAATATTATTATTAACTTAATGTTTTTTCTTCTTTCTAGCTCTTCATAGTGTATTTATTAATTATTATTAATTGATGTATCTAACCTTTAAGTTATAAGTGTTTATTTAGTATTTTTGGCTGTTAGGCCTTTTATTGTAAATTGATCTACCTGTGGTTATGTCTGTTAGGCATCTATAGTCCCTTTTATATAAATTCGTACATACAATCAAAACTTAATTATTAACATTTGTATAAACAATTATTTTTCTACATCTAATAACAAATTTATCTTGATCTCTCGATCACATATAACAAAATTCGAACTTATGAACATTGGTTAACTGCCTCACACTTCATTCTATGACAGTCATTGAATAACACTATTTGTTTCATTATTTTTCATGAACTCAACACATATTTGATATAACATCACATAAACTTTATCATAACATTTTTGTCATAATATAATACTTTTTTAACACAAAATTCTTATCTGTTATTACCATAAATTAAGTCATTGTTTCATTTTTCTGTTTTGATTTTTATTAAACATATATCATTAGCTATTATTTATTTTACAGGTTCGTTTATTCTATTCAACACTACCTTGCATTCTTATTTGTTTTGTCTATGACTATAATTGTCATAATTGGGTCTCTGTTCTATTATGGGATGAAGTATCAATTTATTTATCAATCTGTGAATCTTCTTTTATGTAGCATAAATGATGCTATCATTTTTGTTGCGCTACAATATATATATATATATATATATATATATATATATATATAATATTGTAATCATTGTCACAGTTTATAACCTCAGTATTAATCAGTATATGATGAATAAAATAATTTTTATGTACGTGTCAGAATATTCCCGTCAATTAGAAACACAAAAATTGTTATTACACTGTTGCCGAGCGTTTTGCGTCTACTAATCTCACACAGTTTTACCAACTGAAAAACAAATCCGTTGTGGTCGATAATTTATACTGTTTTTATTTTTTCTAAGGAAACATAATATCACGTACGCTAATCGACACAAAATGACTGGATATATTTTATACTGCTTATAATAATGTATTAGGTCTGAGACCGGTATTTGTTTCCGGTTCGTGTTTTGAACAATCGTCTGAGTTCATGGTTTGGTGAGCAAGTTTTAACGTCAATTCCGGTTACAAGTTGCTCAACCAAGAATAGTTTGGGTGCACAGCCATATCATTTACGCAACCACTAACCAGTAATTCTATCGGGATACCACATATCGATCTGTAATTCATGTAATCAATTGTAAGTAGTTTACCTGGGGGCAACGCACTCTGTACTGTGTGCAAGTTAAATTTGAAGCTTCCATTTCATAACTCGGTTATGATTGTTCTGTCACACCCAACGCGTATGGGCTTCTGGTATAATATGCGAATTTGAGGTTATTCATTTAAATCGCACACGCCCGCGCATGTTAAAAACTTATTACTAGGGCCAGTTAAAAAGTTCGCGGAGCGACATCTATAGCTCAGTGGTAGAACTAAAATCTTTCGTGTTCTGCAAGACGTATATTTCGTAAACACCTGTGAATTTCCAGATATATCTGTCAATTTATTCACTTTTTACCAGCTGTATGAAATTTTCCTGTCACGCGTGTTTTTAAAATTCACAATATCAAACATCGTGTTGAGATGAATTCTCTGTTAAAAACGTTTTAGCGCCAATGGAAAATCAAAACAAAATGGTAAACGTGTTAGGAGATTATGTGCCTTTAGAAACAACGGTAAGTGGGGCACACTCGAGTTTAAACGTGGTCGTACAATCACCGAAGATGATCGCAGTCCACAAAGTGCAACAAAATATTACATTATTGAACAAATTTCATAATGTTGGAAGACCGCAGATTGAGAAATGGATGACGTTGATGAAATCATAGGCATCTCATATGAGCGTGTGCATCATACTTAACATACATCAAACTCAACAATTTGGTGTGAAAAAGCGTTGTGTAAGGTGGCTGCCGTATCCGGAGTTGTTGCATTTTTGGGAGTCCAGTGCGACCACGTTTAAACTCAAGTGCCTACTTACAAACCGTTGGTTTTGAATTCGCAGCATCTCCTGACACATTTACAATTTCGTTCTGAATTTCCGTTGGCGCTAAACAATTTTTAACAAACAATTTAATAATTAACGAAAAATTTTAGTTTAACCGCTAAGCTCCACGAACAGATGTCGCTCCGCGAACTTTTCAGCTGACCCTCGTATTTTACGCCTTCTTCTCTGTCATCATTACTATTATTTTTTCCTCTTCTTATTACTTTCCTGTCTCTTCTTTTTATGTACTTTCCATGAACATTTTAAGTTTATACAGCTTGTGTAAATTCGTGAATAATGTCTTCAGTCGAGAAATGTCGTAAACGCTTTTGTTGTGTTAATAATGCCTGATTTTAATCACTAACACCGGTTATCAAAGCGACAGTTATCAGTCATAATTAATCCACCCATGTAATAGCGTTGCTGTCATGATTCTGCACAGAGGCCTACACCGACAGTAGAATGACGACGACACGACGGGTCTGATTCATTGAACATGATAATTGCACTTGGTAAATACTAATTATGGCAATGTAACGTACACGTGGACCAAACATGAGAATGTTCCTCTACTAAGGAAGGGGACAATCTGATTGGTGCGCAAAGACAGTGTCACGGTTTCAAGAACACAATATTACATCATGGCTTCCGACTAAGTAGCTTCCATCGTCCTCACATTCTAAGATGAGCTTCCTTACTAACTTAACTGGTACTATGTCTGACCCGAATCTTGTTTGTACAATAGTATCTCCAATCTTCTACAGCACTACAGCCCAACATGAATCCTCGCTTCCAACACCAATCTTCTCAAAAGCCTGCCATCTCAGTGTAACCCCTTACATCCATTTTTCTCAGATCATCTAGCACATCATCCAACCACCTTATCCTAGGTCGTCCCCTCTTTCTGCTTTTATAGACTTGCGCCCTCAGGATTTTCTTCGGCATACGCTGCTCATCCATCCGCTCTAGGTAACCTAGCCATTGTATTATTTGAGCCTTTATGAATCTTACAATGTCCTCATTATTCAATAGCTCATCTGTCTTCTGGTTATTTCTTATTCTCCATTCGTCATCTTTAACCGGATCATAAACAACGGCTTACGATCTTTCTTTCACACCTTCTTAGAGTTTCTTGTTCCATTTTTGTCAGTGTCCATGTCTCGCCTCCATAAGTAACAACCGATCTGATAAATGTCTTATATATTTTTATTTTTATGTTACGACTCAATAGTCTGCTGTTGGCATAATATGCCCTATTTCCTATTTGTATCCTGTCATGTATTGTCGTGTTTATGGACCTTCATTATCTATCATGTTACTCAGCTATCTGAACGTATTAACTGCATCGGACGAATTATCCTCTACGCATAAATTGTACAGATTTCTTCTCCTTTCTGATGCAGAAATCAGCATGTATTTAGTTTTGCAGTCTCTGATATAGTTGTTTCAAATAAGCTTAGAAATTTACACTACACTAATTCCAACACAGTCCATTAATTAAAAACAAACAAACAAAATCACCATTTTACCATTATAGTATAATCTAATTTTCTTATGGGAGACTGGTGTCTATATCTATTTTCCTGTAACTACAACGGGAGCTTATCCTCCTAACCGTTGTAATCCGCACACAGACGAAATATATGAAATTATACCAACGAAATGCCAGATGACGGGATCATCCTTCACGATTTACAGTAGATAGATTTTTAGAAAAGGAAAATATCAGTAATGTAATACCATACGAAATGTAAATTTTAATAGTTATTTTAATCTTAGCGATAAAATGTATGATGCAATCTCTAAGAAATTGGCTGAATCTAGTAATCATTTCAAATATGTGACTAGTAGATTTCAAGATCTACAAACAGCTATTAAACTGAATATGTTAGATGATATTATGCGTCAGTATGAACCAAATAATTTTATTCCAGAACGTAGGCATTATATTTCAGCCACAGTTTTAGTGATCCTCATTGTATTAGCTTGGTATTTTAGAATAGATAAACTATGTAGAAACAAGAAGCATGTAAAATTTCTCCCGATTACTTTTAAAAGAAATAGAAAAAACAAAGAAGACGAATTAACAGTTGATGAACTAGAGAATATTCCGTTAGAAGAGAGAATAAAAATGAATAGGAGGAAATGACTTTGTATTTAGGAGCAATGCGTCAGGCAAGACGCATCGTCCTAAATAAGAGGGAACGTGTTATAATATTATCGTTAGTTTATTTGTTATTCTAAAAGTAACTGTACGATTTACCAATTGATGTGTTTAGCTGTAAGGGAGATTTAGGACAAGCTGTGTTTGTTCTTACTTATGTAACGCTTTATATAACTATTCATGAAAATATTGTTGTTTACTCTAGAAAGATCTAAGACTTGCCAAAGGATACTTTCTCATTTATTCTAGTAATCAGAATAGTAAACAAGTACACTATAAAAACTGACAGGATACAATGTAAAAGCATCAGTTGCAGCGAACTGCTTGGCTTCGCTTGGCTCGAGCTTGTGGCTTGTGCCGTATTGTACGTGTTAATTGGTTGTTAGATTTGAGTTGGCTTGAAGTTATAATAACTGTTTTAACTTAATAAATTCTTGAAGTATTAAATTTGTTCAAACTCTAAACTGATATTAATTTACAAACGTATAATGTTATATTCAATAAACCAATAATTCAGAGTATCTTGAATTTCTAAATTCTTTATTTAGGCAAACGTACCTCTGACGGTTACTTCACTTAGCCACTCGAGTGAGTGATCGCGGTGTTTTACATTCAGATAGAACACCAGTAAAATAATAACAGTGTACATTGAGAAACAGAAAATGCTACATCTGTAGCTTCTTAAATATTTGTTACCGAGTTTTGGCATTGTATTACACAAATTTGTAATTTTCTTGTCGTAAATATATTTTTTACATTTTATTTGAAGTATATTACCATAACCATTACGCATGAAAACGTATCGTTTATGTAAGCTTATATAAAATATTAGAATTAAATCAGCACACGTCATCTTCACAAAATGCCACGAGACAACATCAATTGTGAAATTAAATAACAAGGCTATCCCGGTAGCTGACTCTGTAAAATACTTGGGCATCCATCTAGACAAAAAAATGACTTGGCGCAACCACATTTGGATGAAGGGAAAACAACTGGACACCAAGTTTCGCAATCATTATTGGCTCCTGGGCAGAAAATCATTACTGTCAATGCGAAACAAAACTGTTGGTGTACAACACTGTCTTCAAACCTGTGTGGACATACGGCTTACAGCTTTGGGGAACTGCATCCAAATCCAATATCGCCATAATGGAAAGGTTTCAGACCAAGGTGTTGCGTGCCATAACCAACGCATCGTGGTTCATCAGCAACAAAGACATACAACAAAGATCTACAGCGACCTGAACATGTCCTCAGTTAGTGAAACTATTGCCATGTGCAGCGAAAGATATGTGAAACGGCTTGAAGAGCACACGAATCCTTTAGCCATAAATCTACTAGACAACAGCGTACAGACAATACGTTTAAAATAATATAATACGTTTTCCTCTGGACTTACCTAGACACTATAAATATATTATACATAATCTGTTACTTTTAAATACTCATTCAGAGAACTAGTCAATGGACTACTTCTCTTCATGGCATGTATTGTGTGAACAATTGTGCTTATTGTTATGTGTTAACAGATTGCATAAATAAACGTAAAAAAAATAAATAAATAAAATATTAGAATTGTCGGGTTATACGGATTCAACCTTTCAAAGGTCAGTTCAACTGATCGGCGTCCTATAGTACGCTTAACAATTTTAGTGTTTATTTGGTTGTTAAAACACAGGACATTTCAGTCCTAACGTCACAACAGGACATTACACCACAACGGCTTGTCTCTGTGTCAAAATGCTACCCCCAACAGCTTTGTTGACTCTGACTAAAGAAAATGTAAAGTTTTTGTGTGATGTGTCATCGATATTATACATTAGTCCCCTCCCAACTGCTTCCGGCTCACGCCTTACAAGTGCTGAAGACTTATAAGGTTTTATACAAGCGGATCAGAACGATAATAAAGATTATCGGTTTTATGGAAGCAAAGGAAGTGTTTATCGTAAATGTATCCGCTTCGACTGTAGCGCTGTAGGACGATTAACGAGTTATCCACTATTCAGTAAGCACTTCAGATATTAAAATTTTGCACTTTTGAATACCTTCAAATTCGAACCCGAATTTGTTGAATCTTGACTTTAAAGTGTGATTATGTAAATAACACATCATTCAAAACGCTGTGTAGAGAAATATGACGTGTATCAATTACGTGTTAGCTGGAACAGGTCTAACGCGTATACGTCAGAGGTAAAGGACTACATAGTACTAACGTTTGCCGAGCATGAGAGTGTAAACCATCCGACTGTCTCATGTTTCTTGCATCTCTTGAATCGTCTGCCTCTTGGCTCTGCGTAACCAAACCTACAACGCAGCCATCTGGCAGATATCTGCAGCTTCTCGTGGTCCACTTGAAACCACTCGATGTGAAGAAAACGCCAATTAATGTAGGCCTGTGTTTGTATCAGCTGTTGTGGCGACAGGTTTCGTAAAGCTCAAACGACTCGAGTCTTAATTCTGTTCACAACAAAGAGAAAGAGAAAGAAGACAGAGAAAGAATGAAATAACAAGTTGGCTGTTGACAGACATTAAACGATTTGTTCCTATTGGAGGTCCGGCAGTCAGTGTAAATTATAACACTGCGCTCTCTTATTCACACACATACATGTACGTATGTATTCTTGGTTCCACAGAGAGATGAGACAATGGGCGAGACAGGGAATACATTGCGCTTACGGGTTTTGCGTTCGCTACTATTACGTGACTTGAAAACCTCGACCGATAAAAATAAAGTACTAGATAAGTCTACAAAATGTACACAGTAGTAACAGTATTTTAATTCTTCATATTTTGTTACATTTTCAATAGATTTAGCCAAATAATTAAGTCAGTAAAAACAAAAAACGTACTAAAACCATCGCACACTCGATTTAATACGTATTTAAATACAAACTATCCTTACGCAGGTTATTCTTGCTCCTTAACAATAATTAGTTTTTTGTACGTGCAGTCCAGTTCACGTACATGATGTACATGCCATTTAAATTTAATAATATCCTTGTTATTACAAAATAACAAATAAAACTTCATATCAAATTTTAGTTTTTTTCTGTCGTGAGGCATAAAAAGTAGCCTGCGAGAAACTTTTTCCGTATTCAAGACAGACTAATACGTTAAGCGAATGAATTGTACAGAAAGGTTCAAATTTAATTTTGATTTAACTTCTAATGTTCTATCTTTATTGGTTTCCAAATTATTTTAATAGGCTTACATAATTATAGGTGGTAAGAAAGATACGGATTAAATTTTATTGAGAGGTTATAAGAAACATGATCAGAATAGTTCTGTTGAAAGTTTAAGTTTACTGTTAAAAGCAATTTATCAACTGTGCAGTTGTGTAGTTATCGACTCGGCTGAAAACACGGTCTATAAAATGGTATGGATAAGAGAATGGAATGCCAGTATACTAACCAAAAGGTTGC
Source organism: Magicicada septendecula (assembly GCA_034769895.1). NCBI lineage: Eukaryota > Metazoa > Arthropoda > Insecta > Hemiptera > Cicadidae > Magicicada > Magicicada septendecula. The sequence goes on along the minus strand of CM068375.1, from coordinate 403,683,714 downwards.
GCGAAAAATTCTGTGAACATCGCCCCGAAATTAACGCGTGAAGGGGTACAAAATATTTTCTAAAATTAAGAATTTTTACCAAAATGTATTGAGGACACTGGTTCCCCAAAGGGAACCAAAAAATGAGAAGTAGTTCCTGCTAATTATATTTTTTTATTTATTTAATTACGGTCGCTCTCTGCTGAGCATAGGGCCTCGACGAAGCTACGCCAACGGAGTTTATTTCGGGCGAGGACTCTAAGCTCCCCAAAGGACTTCCCCTCTTTTTCCGCTTTCATGTCGACAATTCTCCTCCACGAGATTCTTGGAGGAGAATTCTTGGAAGACGAGCTTCCTCGTCTTCTTCTACCTGAGGGTTCCCAAAAGAGGGCTTGTCGCTCAATTGCATTTTGGTTCTTCCGCAAGGTATGCTCAATCCACCTCCATTTTCTCCTTTTGCTCTGGGTTCCTCGTTTGTCCTCCTCCAGAAATTTTTATTTGAAACAATGTTTAGCCAGAAAGTTTGAAGTATTTTCCTCATACACCTATTGATAAAGGACCTGTAATACTTGGTAATTTCCATCATGACTTTCCATTTCTTAACCTGATAGAATATTTTGAAATGAACACTTTTTTCTTAACTTTTTCATTCTTTCTATTTAATGTTATTTACTAATAAACTAAGAACCATACAAGAAATTTGTTCATACGCGAAAAGACGATTATCTAAGTGTCTTCAAAATGAAATCTGTCACGTTCTGGTACGATAAATACTGGCCAAGTTATTGCCAGAGTATTGAAACAGTTACTTACGTATTTGTGTACTGAAATACCACATTATCTTTCATTACGTTACATGTGCTTTATAATGAATATAAATATAAAAAGACTGAAACGTATGGTGATAGAATTTTATTTCACTTCGGATCTAAAAGAAAAGAAAAAAACATTAAACTTCTGTGTAAGCTTCTTATTTATATTGCAAAGAGGGTGTATTATTACTTTTTATAATTCGTTGTCGTCTGTCACTGCTGAATTTGGGCAGAGACGCCACGGTAATTGCTGGATTGACGGTAGTGATTTGGTCTCATAAACCACAATTTTCAACAATCTTCAACTCTTATCACTTTTTTACCTAAACTGAATGTGATACCTCTTAAAATGATAGAAATTGCCTCACCTGTCGTGTTCTTCATAAATTTCGATGAAATGTGTACTTTACAATATATTTAAAAACGGATTTTAATCCCGTTCGAAAGTTGCGGCAATAATTTTACAAAATACGTGCAAAAAAAAAAAAAAGTCAAAACTTGAAAATTCTTTCGCATACATGGGCGCTCGCGAGCGGTTTTTATCAACACGACGAAGGCTTCAACATGGACGTATTTGACGGGCAAACCGTGCGTCTAGTATCATACTAGACGGACTCATGCTTCGTATCATACGGTTATAGATTAACCACTACAGTCCACCGATAGCGCCGATCTTCTCAATACGCTCTCTTCTCGCACCGGACCTGAAACGACTTACGTTACGATTAATATAGGCCTATCAATAATGACGGAACTGCCAGTTCACGTTACAACACAATCACGAACGTTCACACACACACACACACACACACACACACACACACACACACACATGAGCCAGATCATCGTCGGAGGATTGCCAGCTGACTCTCCTACAGGACGATCGGGAAGTCGGGGGTGAGACCCTTGGCGGCTCCACAGTTACAAACAGGGGGTCGTGATCGAACGAGAGGTGGCTTGTAGGTGAAAGGGGACGGCCTTGGCAATAACTATGTCAAACACGTCCGGGGGACGCCCCGCTCGGGGGGGAAGTAGGTTGATTTGGACGGGCCGATAACGACGACGCTGGCGTCAACGCCGACACCCCTACGAAGAGGTGCTTGGATTTAAGGTCTCCGGCTACTACGACGGTGGGGAGAGCGTTGTCGAGGAGGGTGAAGCTCGACGGCCGGACTCGAGATACGCCGAAACAAGGCGCAGCTCCAGGCCGTAGACGTCGAGCGCATCGCACACGCTTCGATTTGGGTCGGTGATGGAGGTGAGAGAACACACACACACTTTCATGACATATAGTGGGAACACGATCCTACTAATTGCGACATATGGCTTCATTTATACAATCGTTCATTACATTTAACTCAAATTATAGCTAATATTAAGTGCTATACGCAGGCTTGGATTAGAAGCGCGTGTTGAACTATGCTGCCATCAGACTGATGCCCCCCCCCCCCGATTGAAAATTCAACCTTTTATATCTACAAGGTATACAGAATTTCTAAAGTTAACAATTATTTTATTAAACTCTCAAATTACCACAAACGTTTAGTTGAATAGTAAATACAGTATGCACAGTAGTACTTAAAGCTTAGAAAATATCGCGATTAAGCTTAGAAAATACTTATCGATCCATTTTTTCTTGATTTTGCCTTAATGAAGCCTTGTATAACTTCTAAAATTGAGAGATTCCAATATCTCGTTTCAGTATTCAACCTCGCTAACGAAGATAATCTCCCATCTCCCATAGTTGAACTCAACATATCTTTAATGCGTTTTAATATAGAAAATGATCTTTTAAGATTTGCAGTTAGCTATTGAAATCGTCAGAAGCAGACGATAAGCAATGCTGTATATATTCGGAAATACAGCAATCATTTTACAATCAGTAATCCAAGTTTAATACTTTGAGCGGACAAACTGTAGTATCATGGAATCTATCACCTTCATTCGAACATAAAAAACATAACAGCGAAGTCGTCGAAAAGTGTGCACACATCTTTATATGATTTTAGATTAAAGACACTTGTCTTTTTGTTGTTGTTTTTTCACAATTTATTATCTTCAAAAAATTTTTGTGATGGAGCGGGATGTGATCTTACGGCTGAGGGCTCTGGTGCCCGGTGCTGCAGCATACCCTAGCGTTTTGGATAATCCGCCACTACGTACTCTTCATTAAATATTTTTTGTTATCTTTCCACACCGTGGTAAATTTTTAACTTAGAACGTCGGTGTCTATCTAAAAACTATTTCACAGGCAACGAAATTGTAAAGACTTATCTAATAGTGTTAGAAAAAAAAATTTAATTAAGAAAGTTGTGTTAGTGGTTATAATCACAAACAGAATTATCACTGTTGGACACCACTATAGAAAAATTATTCTGATTAGCGCTTTCAAACTTCTCAGCTCATCGTCAGATTTTTTCGATCTGACGATGAGCTGAGAAGCTTGAAAGCGCTAATCGGAATAATTTTTCTATAGTGGTGTGGAACAGTGATAATTATGTTTGAAAAAAAAAAGTGTAGGCATGTTCCCAAAGATTTTAACCGTTTGTTATCCTTTTTTATAGAGTTCAAATTTTTTATTCGCAAATTCCTGTAATTTTCGGAAGATTGAATGAGATGAAAAAACGACATTAATATGCAAACATCTGGCGGATTTTGACTTAGAAAAGTGATTATAATCAGGCGCGCCAGATGTTCGCACGCGCCGGGTAACGTGGGACGGCAGATCGGCCTTGTGATCTGATTGACGTGCTAAATAACGTGTATGTAGAACAGTGACATTTGTGCGTTAGGAACAGCGGAAACTACCCAACTCCCACAGCCCCGCATGTACTCCGTATTGTTCTCACTATTCCAATTGATGCTCGTAAAGTAACAAACTATTATTATTCCGGCTGTTCAGTGTTTACACATTTCCCGGAACCAAGGCTTACAGAATTGATTGAATTCTTATCTTATACTGCCGCTTGTCCATCCAAAGATCTTCTTCAATACCGAATCAGGATGGCATAGAGATAGTACACCTGAATTTGTTGAATTTATAGCTGTATGCGCCAGTTGATAATGTGGATGTTGTAAGATCAACTTGCCAAGAATTGGGTCACTAGGACATGTTTACTGAACGAATAGCAAAAGATATACAAAAGCTGTTACTAACTGGAAACGCCACGGAAGCTAAGTGGTAAACCAAGAAACTGCAGGATAGGCAGTCGTGAAGATCAGGAGAATTTGTAGGTGGAGGGGAAGAGGTAGGAAGTAGAAGAGAATGCTGAAGAAATATTGTGAAGTGTGGGTGTGTAGTGTTAGAAGAAGAAGAAGAAGAAGAAGAAGAATCGCTAGTATAACTGAACGATTTGTGGCAAATCGATTTTGCCGAGTTTGTGTAACTTCAGAGCTAACGATTTATCGGTCAACAGGAGCAGCTGGCGGCGTTGAAGCTTCTAATTAAAAAAAAAATGACAAAACTAACACGGGATGCCGCAAAACTTTATAGTTTAAATATTTAAATGATAACATTGTATTCTTTGTATTTTATTGCCTTCGTTCTTCGTCATATTTACAATAACTCTTCTGTAGCCATTACCGAACTTTGGTCTACCAATATTAAATGAGACTGAAAGGTAGAATCCGAAAGTACCGTACCGTATTTCAGGTTGATAAATGACCTGAAGATGGCTTGACTGCCGAAAGCGCTCGTCAATACCAAAGACAACATAGTGGTTTGGATAAAAATACTAGTAGAAGTATTTAAGACAGTTTTGGAATTCTGCTGCGAAACGAAAATTTTGAGAACCACTGTTCTGACAAGTGAATTTTGAATATTAATTATTTTGGAAGTATCACACAAATGTTGTTTGGAGGCTGTCCCCATATTACGTGTATGATATTGTCCGTCGGCTACGAAAGAGAGGTCGTCGTAGTGAAGAAGACGTTTCCACGTAAAAGAGTCGAGAAAGCCGTGAACGCGTTGACCACAAGACCGACAGGAGTATCGATATTTCTGTCAGCCGTGATAACAGAAGTGTGTGTGTGTGTGTGTGTGTGTGTGTGACTTTAAACCGCAACGTTACGTGCTTTTACACAAACAGTCGACTTTCCCAGTGTGGGGCCTGAAGTATTCGTACTCGCCAAACATAAAAACCAAAATGAGTGTAGTTAGTTGTTTTGTAGCGAGGAATAAAAAAACGGTCATTCGGTGTATTTCGCAAGCAGGAGATTCTAAACCACCAATTAACCGTAATATTCGTCGTCTTGCTGTGGTCAGCCGTCGGTTCTCCACCTCACCGTCTCATTTCCTTTACCTGTGTAGCAAAACTGAGTATTTGTGAAGCGTTTTTGAATTGTTTTACTTCGTAGCGAACTGTGGAAACTGTTTGCTATTTCCCAGTGGCGAGAAATATTTTTTATCTCCTCAGTTCGGTCGGTATGACCCAGCCAAGAGACTTCGTGCACTTCAGTTTATCCCCTCAGTTTGGTCGGTATGACCCAGCCAAGAGACTTCGTGCACTTCAGTTTATCTCCTCAGTTCGGTCGGTATGACCCAGCCAAGAGACTTCGTGCACTTCAGTTTATCTCCTCAGTTTGGTCGGTATGACCCAGCCAAGAGACTTCGTGCACTTCAGTTTATCTCCTCAGTTCGGTCGGTATGACCCAGCCAAGAGACTTCGTGCACTTCAGTTTATCTCCTCAGTTCGGTCGGTATGACCCAGCCAAGAGACTCCGTGCACTTCAGTTTATCTCCTCAGTTCGGTCGGTATGACCCAGCCAAGAGACTCCGTGTATAACGTCTTACCGGGAACCAGTGCGTAATTGACTCAGATCAATTGCACGGGCTGCCATAATCTTAATCAACTTCTTATGAAGATTTTAACAAGCAGTAGTAGTTAGAAAGAAAGGAATGTTGTTGGGGTGTTTGATGATTTATTCACTCAGTATTTTGTGTTAAGTAATCACATCTCTTTATTACTACATGGTGCTATCCTTTATAGTTCTACATGGATTTTTAACCATAAGGTTTTCTAAATAAAAGTTTACAAAATATTTTCTGAAAAGGTGGCCACAACAAAAGTATTGTTATGGGCTAGCTTTTTCCACGGATCCGGGATATTAAATTGTTTTGTAAATTAAGTTATTATACTATTTGAAGGGGGGGGGGGCATTTGAAGAATGGACTTAATTTTAACCTCTAGTATCTGAAAAGCTTTATACTACAAGCACTAATTACTATTACAAATAATTTTAGTCGTATGACATAATACAATTTACAGAGTGACAATAATTAAAGTCTTTTATATAGTTTATTAAACTGTCTTTTGCAAACATTTGTTTTAATGACATTTAACCACGGAAGACAAGTCTCCGAGTCACCTGTGATATTGTGAAGTTTACTCCGTGTCCTGGTCCTTGGTCCTTAGGGTGTCCACAAATGGTTGAAGGTTATGGTAGTTTACTTTCCGGGTGAAGTTCCTGAAGAGATCCTGGTAATTATGAAGCTGTTATGCTGTTCTATGAAGTCTGGTGGCTAAGCATCTTTAGTAGTACAACTCGAGTGAAAGTTCTTGTTTCCCACAGAAGTTCACGTCACATCGTTATTTATAAAATGTTCTCACTTTTGGTACATTGTACCTTTTTAATTTAAACAAACATTGGAGATCTTACACTTAGTCAATAGAGATGTCATCCCTCTCACTTATTTATTCCATTTAATTTAATAGATTACATTTTTCTTTATAAAACACTACTTTACTGATACTTTCCTTTACACGTTGTTATATCTGCACTTTTGAATTAAAATATCTTAGTACTTCGGGACATGGTTCAAGGGTGTAGTGTTTACTACGAGAGCGCTCCATCTCGACTGCATTATTATTATGTCAGGGCAGGTAAGTTAACTGCGCGGAGTTTACGCATCACAACAAAATAGTTCCACCTTTATTCGCTATTTACGGTATTTAAAGTTTGACCTTTTTATTATTCAAAGCAATGCTTTACTTCAGAATTAAATAGTATACTACTGTATCATTGTTTATTTATTTGAATAATTTCAAGTTTTACCAGTATTATTTGTTTAGTAAAAGAATATCGGCCTTCGCCTCCGGGCGAGCCAGGATTTGACCGAAAGGTCCAGCAATGGCCGGGATGCGAGGCCGGCGCCTCTTCCCTACCAACGCCGAAGGTATCCGGTAAGGGCTACTTTCGTCCGATCCGTCCCCTGCCTGGGCCACGGCGAGTTCCCAACAGCGTCTCCGGTAGTCCTGCATTTCACGACGTAAAATGCCGGTCGCCCGGTTGTACGCTGCCTTGTCGGCCGGATCACGGGTCCGCTGCCAGCGTCTCCGGAGGCGATTTCTCTCGCAAGCGAGAGCACTCGTCTCCTCTGGGATCCGCTGCCAGTGGGGCGTGACGCCAGGCTTCATTCTGGAAGACGCGTCGATCGCAGATACGACAGCCTCGTCAAACGCGGCAACTGCCTCGTCGACTTGGCGGAAGGTTTCGAGTGGTCCCGCGTCTGGCAATCGGCGACTTAACGCCGGGCCATAGCGATCCCATTCTACCACCTTCCTGACATCTCTGCGTACGACGTGCTGGGTAGCGACGTGTATCAGGATGGGGAGATGATCGGACGATAGTTCCGTTAGCACGGACACATGGACCGGACAGTCAATTCCTTGAATCACCGCTATGTCCAAGACATCGGGAGCCGCGTTGCGTTGTGAGGGGTAGAACGTAGGTTGGGTAGGCCCAATCACTTGAATCCTGCGAGAATCGGCAAACCTGCGCAAACGTTTCCCGTTTGGGGCAGTCAAGCGACTGTTCCAATCGCGATGTTTGCAGTTCAGGTCGCCGGCCATGATGACCCTCCTGTGTGCATCGAACGCGACCGCTAGATCGGGGTGAAGGGGCTCTTTTTGCGGCGGTTTATACGCCGCGACCATCTGTACATCGCCTAGAGTGTTCAACAACTCCACAGCGGTGCCTTCGAGGTGAGTCATTGCAGGCAAGACGACTCGGTGATGCTCGAGAGTGAGCCTCACCGCGACGGCAGTGCCGCCACCAGCAGTGCCCGGCCTGTCGTTTCGATAGCACACATAGTTGGCCAGTCGTAACCGACTCGCAGGAGTCAAGTGGGTCTCATTGAGAAGCACTACATCGGGTTTGAGTCGGGCCAGTAATTCTTGGAGTTCCTGGATCTTGTTGGACAACCCGTTGGCGTTCCAGGAAAGAATCGAGAGATCTCGTTTGAGGACCCGACTCATAGAAGACCTACACAAGTGGCGGCTTCCAGCAAGAGCATGAATCTCTCGGTTATGTCGGCAGTCTCCAAGCGGGAGCGGATGGACCTGAAGGTCTGGGCGACTTTGTTGAGATCGAACTCAGCAAGGAAGTCTTTGACGACCTGGTAGTCGTCAGGTACGGTTTTTGAGGCAGATTGCCTGGAGACTACGTGCGCATAAGAGCGCCGAGGCTTGTCAATCGGGGGATTGGTGGAAGCCAGGGGTTTCTTAGGGCCAGGTGTAGCGCCTCTAGCGGAGGTGCTAGGAAGAGGGACAGATGCGATTGCGTCGGACTTCGCGCGCTGTGCAGGCTGTCTGGACTGTGCGGCCGGGTTGGCAGGAGCCCGGGATCTAGCGCCACGGGGCTTTCTTTGCCGCTTCTTTTTGCCTGCGTTGGGAAACCGCGGGGGCGGGAGGTCTGGCGAGGCTGCTTCTAAAGCAGGGGCGGGATTCTCCGGTGCTGGGGAGGGTTGAGTAGTCTCAGGCTCCACAACCGAGATGTTTTCTGTTGGCTGGGTGGTCTCACTTTTAGATGCCACGAGGTTACGGCGCTTTTTCGCCATAGGCGGGACAGGGGCCTGTGAAGGAGCCTGAGGTGGAGTTGCCTGTGCTACAGGTGTTTGCTTCGGGCCTTTAGATCGCTTTTGTTGCCTGTTTGAAGCTGGGGCGGAAGACACGGCAGCCGTAGCAGGAGGCGCAGGGCCTGGCTGCTCGGTTGCAGGTCTGGAACCAGCTACCGGATGCCTCGGTGGTGGCAGGCGCCCTTTCGGCTTTCGCCGCTCGAGCTCCTGCTGAAACACCGGACATGCCCGGTAGTTGGCGGGGTGACTCCCGCCGCAGTTGATGCATCTTTTGAATGCAGGTGCATCGCAAAGTTTGGAGGCGTGAGGGAGAGAACACCTCACGCACGCCGGAGCGTTAGAACAAGAGTCGGAGTGGTGCCCGAAGCGTTGGCACCTGTGACACTGAGGCAGAGCCCCGGGAGCGCGGCTTCTTTCCACTTTTACGCGGAAACCAAAAAGCCGCGTAAGTGAGAGTAGGCTAGTGCCTGCCTCGCTATTCTCCACCAGGATGCGGACCAGAGGAATTGGACGCCTTGGTCCGGCAGGAGTAAACACCCGATGGACCGCGCGAACAGGATAGCCCAGCTCGCGCAGCTCATCGAGTATTTCCTCTAGAGGGGATTCCACGTCCAAGCCTCTGAGGACAAGCGACAGAGGCTTCACGTGTTTGGGCGAGAAGGTATGGTACTGGAATCGCTGGGATTCAACGTATGCCACAACACTGCGGTACACGTCCATTCCGCGGACAACGATCTTGACTGTGTCGCCCCCAAGGAGCTTCAGGTCAACGTTGGCCGGGGAAAGTCCGGGAGCCACTATCAATCGCCGGTAAAAACCGGTGACGTTGTTCACGCCGTGAACGTATACGGGTGGGATGCGACCAGAGGCCGGCGGAGGTTGGGCACCGCCGGACACAGTCGGCCCCGGGCCGGATTCGCCATCGGCGGGGACAACTTCCATGGCAGACGCCGAGGAAGAGGTTGAGGAGGATCGATTCCGCCTCGGTTTCTTAACCGGGCGCCCCCGTGGCCCAACCGCCACGAAAGCGTCGGTCTCGTCACCGGGCAGCGGAACCGACCGGGGATCGACTTGGTCCGCTTCCATCAGCGGAGAACACGGCGAATCGCTCGTGTGGGGCGGGGCAGTGGCGAGCGACTGCGTGCTCGATGACGCGCCCGAAGCGGGCATTTCCGCCATCGAGCGGGAGGTTCGCCGACCAGAGGCAGCCAGGCTGCCTCCGGCGGTAACCAGGGACCTAGGGTCCGGCCCGAGCCGGATCGCTTGCGGGATTTCTGGAACGCTCAGGCTTGCTACGAGCTGGGCAAATGACCGGCTTCGTTAGATACCTCCCCTTACCAAGAGAGGTGTCCACCGGCCTCTTTACCTAGGCGATATCCAAGCTCGCTTACCACTGGTGGGGGCTCGCAAGGATCGTCCTAGGCAGCGCTACCTAAGAGCCTGAGCGTCAGCGGGCTAGATGCGCTGCGCAACTTACAACAGCTCTGGCAGGCTATAAGCTTCCTCTTCAATGGTGGTCCTGAAAAGGGTCACTTGGCTGGTGGCCCTGAGAAGGTCCGACGAACTCAGCTGTATGTGCTGGCTACTCAGTTCACCAGCCAGCTGAGTTGAAGTCTTCTTTCTTCTTGTTGGCGAGCAGCAAGAGGGCCAAAATGTTACTGTCCAACGGCGGCAGAAGGCAGTAGGGCAGCGGCTGAGAACAGCGAAAACTTCAGCGTCCAAGCTGGAGAGAGCAGTCCAAAGGAGAGATCCTTCCTTGTCCAGAAGCTGAACTCCTATCGTCCACGACGATCGATTGCGATTCAATAAACTTATCGGGAATCCGCAGCAACAATTTGTGACGGCAGCGGTATGCGAACATCTGCTCTCCGTTACCAGTGGCGGACACAGCGAGCCAATCAGGGATCAGCAGCCGAGACGTGACCAACTACGTGCTCGGAGCGAGTCAATCAGCGATCCCGGTTAGTGCATAAAACCCGGGCCGGCAGAAGTCAGCCGGAAGGAACGGCCGAAGAATAGAACCGGCGTTCTTGCGTCTTCACCCTCCAGTTCCGCGCCAGCGATGGATTTCGCTGGGCTGGCAGCCGACTTTACAACTGATGCCGAAAGAAGAGGAGGACTGCAGTACGCCACGAACAGCGGGCGCAGCCGTCGAACATCTCAGCGCGGCACTACCAACTTCAGCGTTCTCGCCACCCGGTCCTCTTTAGGGCCACCAAAAACACTAGTGTCCGATTGGCGCCATTTGTCATGCGACAAGCCTTTTGTCAGGTGACAAGTGCCGCCCAACGTGGGGCCACGATCATCTTGTGGATGCAAGATCCAGCCACGCCAGCGAGCTACCAGCCGGCACACCAATCAACATGGCGCCCAACAGGCACGTCTACAACATCCGGAGAAGAGCAGTAGGCTGGGTACCGGAGACATTCAAGTCCCGGGGGCAGCGGTATGCGAACATCTGCTCTCCGTTACCAGCGGCGGACACAGCGAGCCACTCAGGGATCAGCAGCCGAGACGTGGCCAACTACGTGCTCGGAGCGAGTCAATCAGCGATCCCGGTTAGTGCATAAAACCCGCGCCGGCAGAAAATTTTGACGCAAGGGAAGAGGCGCCGACCTCGTATCCCAGCCATTGCTGGACCTTTCGGTCAAATCCTGGCTCGCCCGGAGGCGAAGGCCAAGTACTTGGGCGCGTGTTTCGAGCGTCAATTCGCTCCAAACCCTCCCATGGACTGGGACTTCGATGAAGAAGTCGAGAACGAAGTGGAAGACTTTCTGTTTCTTCCGATCACTGCGGAGCCCGAACCCATTACTAAGGAAGAGGTCACAGATCGGCTCGTTGAACTCGTACCGAGAAAAGCTCCTGGCCCGGACGGCGTATCAAACGCCGCTCTAACTCGACTCCCGGAGCAGGGAGTACTTTTCTTGGTTGCGCTGTTTAACGGGTGTCTAAGACTGGACTATTTCCCCAGAAATGGCAAAGGCGACGGTCATAGTGATCCCGAAGCAGGGAAAGGACGCTTCCCGTCTCGACAACCTCCGGCCCATTAGTCTACTGTCAGCCACGTAAAAGGTCCTCGAACGTCTTTTACAACGGCGAGTCCTCGACCTTCTAAGAAACTTCGATGTACTGGTCTCCGAACAGTTCGGTTTCCGTGTGGGGCATTCCACCACTTATCAGCTGATGAGACTGGTGGAATACATCACGGGCGCCGGCAGTCGGAAAGAGCAGACTGTCGCTGTTTCCTAGATGTGGAGAAGGGCTTTGATAGTGCCTGGCACGACGGGCTCTTGTTCAAGCTCCGGGAAATCCACCTCCCAGATTGCTACCTTCGCTTGATCGCTAGCTTTCTGACGGAGAGGACTTTCTGCATGAGAATAGATGACCATGTCTCTTCCGAGAGACGCATTATAGCCGGGGTACCTCAAGGTAGCGTGCTAGGGCCTCTCCTGTTTTCCGTGTTCGTCAACGACGCACCCAGAAAGCCTGGAGTCCAAATGGCCATGTTTGCCGACGACACGGTGGTCTATACCGCCGATCGGAACGCTGACAAGGCTATCCCACGACTCCAGCGCGCACTCGATGCGTATTCGACGTGGACGGAAAGCTGGAAAGTTGCCGTCAACGAAACCAAGAGCTCCGCGGTGCTATTCTCAAAGCGCCTGAAAGAACCACGAGGACGAGTGAGACTCGGTAGAACGTATTTGCCCTGGTCGAGAGAGGTTAAATACCTTGGTGTCCACCTTGACCGTCGGCTCACCTGGCGTACCCACGCTGAGACGATGCGTAAGAGAGCGCCCGCTCGTCTCGCGCAACTGTTTCCGATACTTGTCAACAAGGGTATGACCCGCAAGCTGGGTAAGTTGATCGTCAACGCGTACCTGTTGCCGATCATTACCTACGCTATTCCCGTCTGGGGTTACCTCGCAACCGTTCATAAAAGAAAGTTGCAAAGCGTTCTCGATAGGGGTCTTCGGCTAGCGGCCAAAGCCCCCTATCGGTTCCCTTCTCGACTTTTGAGAAGAGGACTCGGTGCCCGCTCCTTGGATGACACCGCAAGGCGACTTGCACGTAAATTTTACGTCCGAGCTGCGAGGACCCAGACAAACCCTCTCATAGCTGGCCTTGGCAAGTACCGTACATGTCCAGGTGATTCTTGGAAACGGCCTCGGCAAATACTGTACTAGGACAGCCGAGTACGAGCATGCCGTTGTAGCGGCCACTAACTAATTAATCAATATTCCGTCTGGACAGGACCACTAGACAGGAGCCTCTACCGGAGGCTCGGTACTAGGAAACAATTGGGACGTCTCACGACGCGCATCCCAACAGCTCTGGCGGCAATTTTGACGCACTCTTCATCGCCACGCCGTCGGACGCACTTCATCTCCTCTCCTCTTTCGGACGACATCGACGCGGAGTCAGCCGGAAGGAACGGCCGAAGAATAGAACCGGCGTTCTTGGGTCTTCGCCCTCCAGTTCCGCGCCAGCGATGGATTTCGCTGGGCCGGCAGCCGACTCTACAACCGATGCCGAAAGAAGAGGAGGACTGCAGTACGCCACGAACAGCGGGCGCAGCCGCCGAACATCTCAGCGCAGCACTACCAACTTCAGCGTTCTCGCCACCCGGTCCTTTTTAGGGCCACCAAAAACACTAGCGTCCGATTGGCGCCATTTGTCATGCGGCAAGCCTTTTGTCCGGTGACAAATTATACAATTCTTGTATCCGGGTACTACTTTTCTAAGCTAGCAGCAAGAAACCTTTGGATTGAAGCATAAGCCATTTTTGTACACTTTTGTCACTTCTGCTCAACGTAATAACTCCTTGAGATGCCCAAGCGTGGGGGTGAGACGACACCTGAATAGTACATCAGAATAGTTATATCAGAACCTCTTAGCCGAATGTTTCAAAAGTTTTCAAGTGTTGATTGTTGCACTGTGCTTACGATCATCGTCTTGAAGAAGCATCGTCATAAGTTTTCACGGCCGTGTAATACTGTTATTACAGACAGACATTTCGGCCGCAGCATCTCTTACCTCAGTACTGGGGTCAATTAGCGGACACCTTGCCAACCATTTTTCCGGTACTGAAGATTACCTCCGGTGGTGGGGCCGAAACATCTGCCCACGGCCTAAAAGCCCGGCTAATAATGCCAATAATTCCAACGAGAAGCATTTGATCTTGCTGTTAACCGCGTCTTTTTTCTGTATTCTAGGTTTCAGTTTATTTTCAATATCTCTGTAATACTGGCTATTCATAGCGTTTTCCTTCCTAAAGAATTCACAGAGAATTACACTTTGAATCACAACAAATCGTTAGCATCGCTTTACGAGGGGAAAATTTAGTAATGAATTTTTCCTGACTACAATTTGGATTCTTTCTGTTTGTATTCTGGTTCGTGATGATTTATTCAGTACATTCAATACATTTTTATTAACTGGTTTTTACATTCACTGAAACCAAAAATCTTATCACAAAATATTGTCCTTCAAAAGTGTATTCTTCAAGATGACTTGTTGTTAAATGATTGTCTTAGGTTATGTTCATTAAAATAGTTGGCAAACAGCTATTTTAAATCGATGGCGGAACTTATGGTTTTCAGACATACCCCAAAGAGACAGACAGATGCCAAACGGTCGAGTGAACACTGACCACCTCGCTTTGCTCTTTCAGTAAAACGTAAAGTAAGCTACATAGAGGTTTTTAAACAAATTTCCAAACGTGTATTTTTTTAAAACCTTTGTAGTAATATGTTTCACCAAGTGCCCATCGAGTCTTCAGTAAATATCGTACAGTACATAGGACTGACTCAAAACGATATAATTGTATAATTATTTACACGAACATTCATGTTTATACAACAAAATTATTCTTAAAAGGGTCACTTATTGTTCCAAAATACAATGACTGCAGGAATAACAGGCACAATTTGAGACGGCCCCGTTAAATTGTTTGAGGTACGGTACATTAGCGTACTCGGATTGAACAGTAACTACTCTCTTACTGTTTGTCCTAAGAAAATACGACTAATGTCCTTAAATACTTAATATATATTTTTCTTAACCGCTTCTGTAGAATGTAGTCCCTCTAGCCGCTTAAGACAATATGGAAAGATACTAATTATTTTTGGGTTCCACCGACACCCAACGAATCTTACTTAGTCGCCCGCGATTGTATTTCCGTCTACCGAATGCACTTTCATCAACTTCGACAGTTTTCCCTACGCCGCCAGTTTTACAAGAATTTTAATCAGTCACACAACAAGAATTTCTCTGAAAGAATGTATTAATTTTCTTACCGTTGGTTGTGACAAACTAGTCTCTCTCACAATGACAGAAAAAGGATACTTCAAAATCCATGCAATTAAAACAGACAACAAGGTGACGGAAAGAACGCGTGAAGTCAAAAGATTGTCCTGTACATCTTTTTTCACTCTTCAGTTTTTGCCCCACATCTGTAAATCAAGATTTCATTTTGTCCGTAATTAATATGCATGTTTCCTCCACACTTTACACAGTTAGTTGATTTTTTTCATAAGCTTCCAGTCTTCAACACAGTTTTTAAGGCCTCTCTTTAGTATATAATTTTACAGTGAATCTATACCGTTGAAATCCATCTCGCTGTTTAGTTTACCGCCTAAAATTTGATGCAGTTGCAATGAATTACACTGTAGTTTTAATGCACTACGCTTCAAGAAAACAGCATGTTGACAGAGCACTGTACACCGTTCTAAATGAAATGGCCTTTTAGAAACTAGACGGGACCACGTTGGTTGGGGATTTCCTTAAACATGTATGAATAGACGACTTGCTTAGGTGCGATGAAAATAAACAATAGGCGACCCTTTCGAAGGTTGTTAACGTAGTAGGCAGGTAGTCTGATACGATGGCCCCGTCAGGTTTCCAAAACCCATAATAATAATAATACATAAACTACTATAGTTTTTTGAAACAGGTTGTTAACAAAATTATGGTTAGCAGGCCTACAGTATAATATAATTTTCAGATTAATATTAAAAAAGAACAGGTCTACTTTAAAGTACGAGAAAAATGTAATTTTTAAATCTGACGCAATCGTCAGTTTTTCTTTCGTGTCGCCTTCCCCTTTAATTTTTAATCGATGCACCCAGTCTCAAATTAATTTATAGACTAACAAAATGCCCTCTTCTCCTTCCGGATGCCGGATTAAATGCGAACGCAAGTCACTATGCTTTCGTTGCAATACGTTACAACAAGCACTGTACGCGCTGTACAAGTGGTTACTGTGTTTGTTTTTCAATTCGTTTCCTCGCACTTGTGAACGGCAACGGTTAATCGGCGCGAGAGACGCGCGTGCTGCAGCCAACGCTCCGGTCTGGCCGCCGCGCCGCGCCGCGCAAAGATCAAGGCTGCACCAATAGGCCTATGTGTATCGCAACCGCCTACCGGATGTAACAAAACAAAACACGCGCAATATCTGTCCGTGTTACCGCTATCTGGGCAATTTAACGCTGCTACGAGGGATTACCGGGGTCATCTGAGCTTACATACTCTCGTACACTTACTCTATACATAGCCAATTGTTCACCTTGCCCCTAATATCCAGAAATCCGTGGGTTATTCTGTTATTCAGTAAATAAGACACAAACATCTGATACTAAAAAGAAACTCTACATTGAAAGCATATTCTTCTGATAACTTTTGAATGGATCAACCGATTTTCGTAAAACTTGGCATGTGTATCCATACTTTTACCGTACAGAACCCTGGTGTTTTTGAGACATCCCTCCAAATATAAAGAGGGTGGAAGGCAAAAATGGGAGATGGTAAAAATTGTGAAAAAAAAATCGAAAAGTCCGTATGTGATATCAAATTAAAGGTAATTTTAACCACATTCTGGTTTTACTGTTCATTTTTGTTAAATTTCAAAATCTGTAAAGACAGGGCCAATTTACAGTGGGTGAAAATTTTGTTGAAATCGCAAAAATGCATGTGGTTTATCAAATTAAAGGGAATTTTAATCACAATCTAAGTATAGTGTTAATTTTTGGAAATTTCAAAATTTTGGCCCCCCGGGGCCGAAAGAAAAAGATACAAAATTGTGAAAATCTAGTAGGGTGACAGACTAAAAGGCACTAACCCAAACCCAAGGAACTGAGTCTACCCCAAATCCGAATGTTTCTAATTTCAGTGTATATTGTATTATTGTGTGCCCTATAATTGTTATATTACTAAAGAAATTGTGGAGTAACCAGGACTTTTATAATTATTTCCATAACTGAAAAATTATTTGTTATCGAAATTTATGTTATAATAAATGTACTTAGTTCAAAATACTGAGCGAGTTGTGCAGCCAAGGGAGCATACGGTTTATTGTTCTTTTACCTAACTTTTAAGCAATTTAACATAACTTTTACAATGTATGGGTGTTATAACAAGTTATCAGATTACAAGTTTGTTAATCCGTGAATCTCATCGCTTCATAACCCGGTTAATCAAATGTTGTATCTTACATATTATAGTCTTATACGTATCGGACGTTACCTCTTTCGAAAAGTGTTGACAGGGATTTGATATAGGCCGAAAAAATCTAAAGCCAAGGGCTCACAGTTCTGTCGTGATCAGACCACTAGGACTGGCGGGACTATAGAATTGGGAGTCGAAACAATATTTTAGTTCAGTAGATATATTTATTGTTGCTATTATACTTTTTTCTGTTGCAAAAAATTTGTCATTAAACATTATATACATATAATGTTACATAATTGTTTTACATGCATACATATATAATCTGTAATTACTGTATTTTTACTTCTTATTGCATAAAATGTGAAGCCATTGCACATATTTATTACCGTATAGTAGAAATTGGTGTTGTGCCTTGCTTCGTATGTTGTGTGAAATCGGACATTACTTTCAGAGAGGTGTGAAAGCATGCTTGGGGGACTTGATTTTCATTTGTAGAGCTTATGGACAGAATTTTAATATAACAATATCTATTTCGATCTGTTAATATTCGTTTGACAATTCTCCGGGTTATTAGGTCGTCGTCCATAATGCTGCCTAATAAAACAGGTGTTTCGGCCCCACCATTGGAGGCCATCTTCAGGACTGTGGAAAACTGGTGAAGAGATCAAGTCGTTACACTGAAGGTGGCCTTCAGTGGTCTGTTTTATGCGGAAGCATCGGATCACGGCCTAATCGTCCGGAGAATTGTCAAACCAATATTAACAGAGTTGGCACCGGCCATGTAACCTTAAGATACCAACATTCATTTCAGTTTACATTTCATTATCATTATTTTATATTATTATTAATAATAAATAAAACTTTTCATACAAGAATATATTTTTTATTATTTTTTTAATGTAACACTGTTTTGATTTTGAGAAAAAGAAGACTTATTTTTTGGACATTTATATAGAATGGACGACAATAGGTTGACAAAGCAAATCTTCAGATATCTGTGAGGGAAGAAGTCAATATCGAGTTGGATTAAAGAAGTCCAAAAGGATTTAGAAAAAAATAATATACACGCAGAAGAAGCAATTGATGGAGAAGTTTTTCGGTCAAAAGTGTTGAAAATGGAGGGAGTACAGGGTAGGAGAGATAAAAACGCAGGTTCAAAGTGGACTGAAGACAGGAAGAAGAGACACAGTGAGAAGATGAAAGAATATTGGAAAAAAAGAAAAGAACAAAGAGTAAAGAATAGAGATTGGCATGTGGTCCATAGATGGCCGATACGATAAAAAAAATTAAACTTTTCATACAAGAATATATTTTTTATTATTTTTTTAATGTAACACTGTTTTGATAGTATAATCTATTATCATCTGATATACAAATTAATAAATTTAATTAACTAAACAAATTTTTAATTTGTATGTAATACAAATAATAAATAAAAATATATTCTTGTATGAAAAATTGTATTTATTATTAATAATAATATAAAAAGTATACAAGAATAATTGAGCAAATATGAATGTAATTATCATTATTATAATACAGTAGAACCTGTGTTAACCAAAACAAAAGGGGAGGGGGAGGCGGTTTCGGATAATAATTAAGATGTAATTTTTGAAGTTTGAGGTAAAATAACTGAAGGGAATATACGATATTATCAAAAGATTTTAATAAAAGTCAAACTACATAGTCATTTATGTATGACTGTCGACCTGACGGATGACGCTCTATGCATGCTTTCCTATCTCGAACTAAGGAAACCTGTTTGTTTTTAACAGAGCTATCATGACAAATCACATTTTACAAACAATGTTTATTACATTAGTTTTTGTGTTTTATCTGGAAAACAAATTTTCATTGTAATAATCAAGAATGTTTTTTTTTTGGTCGGTCGTTTCGGTTAAACAGTACTGTATTACGGTTAAAAGTGTTTCGGTTAATGGAGATTCCACTGTAGTATCATATTATTATTACATAATTGATCATTACGTTTTTATGTTATAAAGTTACAACAGTGAGAATTTATTTTACTGAGAACAGACAATAAGTAGGAGCTGAAGACGTAAGTAATAAGTGAGATTTGTAGACATGGTGTATGCCGTGCCGCTCAAAGCATAATGTTCCACTTTCAGCTAGAGCTGCATTGTATACAACAGTTACATTATTATTTGTGTGTGTGTGTGTGTGTGTGTGTGTGTGTGTGTGTGTGTTTTAATAACAATAGTATTGTTCTTGAGTGACTACAATGACTAGTATCTAAAGCGGTCTTGATTGAGAGATTTTTTTGTTACTACGTAGTACTGACTAAACATGCTTAACTCAAGCAGCGTCCATTAAAAATCAGTTTCACTAGATCACTAGATGGTGCAGGGGTGCCTACATCATGATGCAATGGTGCAAGTCGCACCACTGAAATTTTTAGGGGGGATTTTTCAAGGCGATTTTTGTAATCAGGGAAGAAAAATAATGCAATCACAAAATCAAGGTAGATTATCTAACTATAGATAGGAACGGATCTAGATTATATCTAGATTATCTAACTGGCCTAATCTACTACTAATTATGTTATGCCAGGTTTGACCAGACTTTTACATTTCTCATAATTTAGTTATTGATTAGGCTAGAAAACCTGTTGGCACACATTTATAAAAAGAATAACATTAGTTTTGGGGTTCCAATAATTGCTTAAATGGCTTTAGTTTTTCAAAAATTTTTGGATAAACCCTCAAGATCTACCGTTAACTGGGGATTATTCCATCCCCTCGTATTGTGATCCTCCCTACCACGAAATCAAATTTTTGGGCGGAATTGCACCATGGCCTTTGGGGGGGGGGGCACCTCTGAGCTGATGGTTAGCTTTGACAACAGCGTCTGTTTCAAAACATTTAAATGTGTCTTTAGCAGTGAAGGAATGATACAAAAGTTTCATCTACAGGGTGGCGCAGGGAAACGGGAAAATTTGAAGTTGATGTTGGCAACCCTGTAGATGTAGCAGAAGTGAAACTGTCTGTCTTAACAGTAACGGACATTTAGTTACCATGGAGCGGTGCAGAGCGTGCGGTCGCCGTAAGGGCGTTTTACCGACATGGTGACAGTTTGACAGCTGCACAACGAGAGTTTGGACGCCACTATCAGATCCCGCCCCGCGGTCAAGTTCCTTCGTTACATGCAATCGAAACGTGGATTCATAATTTTGAAGAGACTGGTTCAGCTTTGAAGAAAAAGCCTAGTGGGGGTGTACGGTCTGTATGTACCCCAGAAAACATTGATGCCGTGCGAGCTGCCATCTTAAGGAGTCCTCGTCGTTCGGTGCGAAAAATTGCCTCGTCATTGCAGCTCAGACGTCGGAGCATTCAAAGAATACTCCATGAACTTCATTTCATCCGTACAAACTTCAGATTGTGCAACAACTGAATCATAATGATTGTGTATTGCGCCTGCAAATTTATGAACAATTGTTGGCTAAAATCAATGAGGATGCTAACTTCATTCAAAATCTTTGGATGTCCGATGAAGCCCATTTTCACTTAAGTGGATACGTGAATAAGCAGAACTTCCGTTACTGGGCTCAAGGAAACCCTGCTCAACTTCACCAGCGTCCATTACACAGTACCAAAGTTACCGTATGGTGTGCAGTGTCGTGTCGTGGGGTGATAGGCCCTTACTTTTTTGAAGATGAACGAGGCACTGCTGTCACTGTGACGTCTGAACGTTATGTCAACATGCTAGAGACATTTTTGGCTCCAAGACTCCATACTTTTCCAAATCTTGACATTCAGCACACCTGGTTTCAACAGGATGGAGCCACCTCACACACTGCCAGACAGTCTATGGCAGCAGTGAAACGTTTGTTTGGGGATCGCATAATTTCAAGGAATGCTAACATCGCTTGGCCGCCCCGATCTCCAGACCTTTCAGTCTGTGACTTCTTTTTATGGGGACATCTGAAGAGCATCGTGTACCAGACTAGACCAAGAACCCTTGCTCAGCTCAAGACACAGATTGAAGAGGAAATCGTCAAAATCCCAGGTGACACATTGCGCCGCGCTATGCAATACCTACAGAAACGACTTACTGAATGGGTACGGCAAAATGGACAGCATTTAAATGATGTAATTTTTAAAAAGTGATGCCTAATGTAATTTCCAGTCCTGTAGAACATATTTTGAGCCTCAAATAAAGTTTTGTAACGTTCCTTCATTTTTCCTAATTATTTCAAATTTTCCCGTTTCCCTGCACCACCCTGTATTATTAAATACATAATTATACATAATTATTATGTAATATACATAATTATAAAATTATGATTATTAAATTATCAATCTAAATGTGTAGCCTATATGTTCTTTACTGGAGCACTGTTTTGTGCTATCATAAAATATATATATTATAAAAGTGTATGTTTTTTAAATAGCGGTGGCAGATATTAATATTTGGCTAGGCAAGAAAATTGTTAATGATTATGAAGGCTGCAGGATCGTAGTCTTTGTGAGAACGCAGGCAAGAGACCGTGATGACAGTCGTTGTTTTCAACACGGAGAGATGGGATAATATAGTACAGTGAACTTGACAAGATTTTTCTCTGTGTAGAATTTAACGTAGCATGACTGCAGATGCGTATGGTCCTTCAGAGTCCTTTTCTCAGCAGTGGGCAGACAATTGTTAATGAAAATGATGATGATGGTGTATTAATTTTTACACACATGTTTAACACAAGTTTTGAGCACTAAATTAATCAGTGGTGGCTCGTCTTTAAGGTTCAGTGGTTCAGTGAACCCCCCTAAATAATTTAAATATGTTTAAGGATTTGTTTAGATAATGAGTCCATATTTAAATAACAAGATTTGTGGGATTAATCTTGTTGACTGAACAGTAATGGATTCGCATAATAGGTGAATTGCTGGCTACTATTGCTTGGAGGTGCAAAGCAGCTCTCAGCATCTCCTGGACTGTGTAGATAGCTTGGGAGGGGGAAATCAGTATATTTATGCAAAATTACATTCAACAGTCGCTAATCCTGAGTGTTAGTGACAGAGACGAATAGTTCGAACGAGGGCCGAACCACACTGACCGGGAATTTTAACATTTTCATAATACCACCATTCGCCATTATTATGATTTTTACCATATAATTTACCACATGATTTGTCCGTTTACAATCAGTTTTATGTCAGCTTTCTCCATTTAATTTAGAATGAAATGAAAATGTGTGCAGTAAAGTCTTAAAATCAAATAAAATAGTGAAGTAATTGAATTCCAAAAATAAAGTGTGTTTAATGTAGTCATTAAATAATAATTGTATTATCATTAAGCTGACCGAAGCGTGTATAACTTTTAAAGTGTTTGCTGGTATTTTTGTGTGTTAAGTGTTCAGGTATTTCTTATTTTTGTGTTCAGTTCATTGATTTGGTAAAATGAATAGTGTTCAATCTAAGTTATTTTAAAACAAATTTTTTTCTCTCTCTCTCTCTAAAAAAATAAATGGAAAATTAAGGAACACGGTAGGCTCTCCTTCCCGTTTTACATATTAAACAGAAATATTTAACTATCCTTTTATTTTACCTATATATTTTAGAATAATTTACAAACAGCATAAACACAACTTAATATTAGGCCTACTCAAAGTTGTCAATAGTTATGTCTTCATGTTGAGACCCACCTAGGGTTACCAGCACTAAAAATGAAAAATCCGGTCCCGCCCTAGACCCACCCCGTGTGTCATTTGGAATGGGATAATTGCTCTTATCTTAGTAGAAACATTCAGACATTGAACCCCCAACTGCCAGAACAACGAGCCACCACTGAAATTAATGTTTGTGCATAATGCAGACAATGTAATTACATAATTGCTATATTTATTAGCGTTTATGGAAACTAAGGGCAGCGAAATGTAATGTACACATACACAGTGGAGTAGTGAGCAGAAAGAACAAAGAGTTTATGCAAGTTGAGTGTTGTTTGCAGACAGCTGGCAGTGAGGGAAAGGTAACAGCACACAGCACACGTGTGGTGATTCATTCCCCCCTCTCGCACGCGCACACACACTCTCTCTCTCTCTCTCTCTCTCTCTCTCTCTCTCTCTCTCTCTCTCTCTTCCATATTTGAATTTTGTAGAGGTCAATAGTTGTTGGCTGCAACAATACTGTGAGGTCAGTTCTTGCTCCTGCCCTAGCGGTTGCCTGTGTTCACAAAATAAAATGTAAATTGTTGTCTGTAAAGTAAAACTTTTACTTTTACTTAAATAGAAGTACAATGGATTCCGCTTTATCGGGACCATATCAAGTTGGCCCAATTAAACGGCTGATTCTATTGTCAAAAATGTCTAACGAGTAAGCAAATAAGCCTTATAAACTGAAATTTCTAAATAGCAGAAAATCAAACATAACTCTTAACTACAGTAAACACCACAGTTATAAGACTTGTTACTAACGCAGTATGTCTAAGGAAATACAACAATAAATATATAATAATACTATAATTACAACTTAATGAAATAGCATGACTAGGCCTATTTTTCAGAACGTAAAGTCAAATACCTGTGATTATTGTTTTCTAAAAAAAAAAGTCATTCAGTTTGCGTTGACTTTTTTTTTTTACTGTAGCTGTTCAAAGTGTGAATAAAATTCAAGAATTCAGCGAACTTTGTTCCATCCTGCGTTGTTACCTTCTGAATTTCTGGTTCATCTTCATCGTCATCATTTTCGTCTGCTACATTTACGTCTACCAGGTCGAAGGGAAGGATACAAAGCCCACCATTGTAGGCCCTAGTGGTTTGTCGTTGGGTTGTTATTATGGTTGTTAGTGTTCTCTGTTGTTATGGTTTGTCGCCCTCATTAGTCTACTCCTATAAATTATGTATTAAAAAAAAGACTTATTACTTCTGTTTAAGAAGAGAAAAACTGAACCATTACTGGACCGAATAACCTGCCTGCCGTCAGGATCTATTAACCGAAGCACCTTTCTGTGTATAACCCTGTTTTGTTTTTGTATTTTGAATATTGCCCCAATAAAACGGCTGGCCCTAATAACGGTGCCCCTTTAACTGGAATGCTGTGTATATGATAAAAACATATTCATACTACCCAGGCCTGCAACCAGAGGGGGGCACCGCCCAACCTAACCTTCTTATCAAAATTCTTAACCAACTTCGAGTCACAAATTTTCACTTTTAAAAATCTGATTGAATTTTAAAATTCGGGGAAAATTACAAAAGAAATTTATGAATTAGAAATTCCTTTTATTTATGTATGGAAATAATACGAAGTTCCGGCTACTGAACTTGTATGTCCTGTGTAAGCTCGTTATACAATTACCAACGCACCACGTACCGTGTTGGGAATATATCTACAGTGTAGCCATAATTTGTATTGTGTGTGTGTGGAATAAAGAATAGGAACAGCGGTATTTTTGTTAGAAGATGTGCAGTTTACGTGATTATTATTTTGAGAGAATGCAACGTCTGACAATTACGAACTTGAAGTGACTTTTACTGTTATGTATAAACACTTGTTTTTAAACAAGAAGCCTCAAGTAGAACATGAAGAGGGTAGTCTTTAATCTTGTACACCCAATGTAACTGAGAAAAATGATAGGTTAACATAACCAAGTCAGTCGTGAATCTAGAATTTGGTCTGGGAAGGGTCCGGGGTTTGATCGAGTCGGCTTCACACAACAGAAAAAAAACAATTAACACTAATCAATGTTACTACTTTAAAGTGGCTGAAACCAGTCCAATTAAAGTAAACGCTAATAATATAATAAAATATGAGTTACTGAAACAGTTTAGAAGATACTGACAAAATTGATTTTCCTATATTACATATTTCAAACGTTTACACAAATGCTGTATTATGAGCCTGTTTGAATATTCCGAAAAGAGTTACTAGCTGAAGAACATGGCTGAATAAAAAATAAAAGAGTCTAAAAATTAAAAGACCAATAAAATTAGTCAACTTTTGTTTACCCTCTGGGGGTGGTCTGGGCCCGCTCGTCCCCCCCCCGTAATACACCCCTGCACCTAGTAACCTATGTATACCATGAATTTAGAGACAACGGTATTTTGATTTACCTATATAAGGTGAGCTGTCTGTGATAGTGATAAATGGTAGGATTTTTACAAATACTTGAATATAATGAAAAATATCAAAGTAAATTATATATGATATATAATAACAATAAATTTATAGATAATATAATAATTATATATGCACCTAAATATAAATATTTAAATATTATGCACCTACATGGAAAGTATATAAACGTATGCCCCCTCTAGAAAATGTTTTGCCTGACCTGGAAAATGTTTTGCCCCTCCTGATCTCCTGATATCTAGTTCTGGATATGGGCCTGTACAAATACTTAAAAAAAAAATCATTGTGTGTAATAGCCAAGTCACACAAATATACAAGTTGAATATTGTACCTTCACAGCTCGATTTGCTCGTCCACCCGCACGTACACAGACAAATAATACGTATGTCTTCTCTGGCATACACGGGCCAGATAAGTAACAAGGGCACACAATATATACTACACACATAAACAACACTCTTCGCCCCCCACCGCACGGCTTGCCCCCGGGCGTGGGTTAAAAGGTTGGCTAATATCTCTCTGGCTGGGGTGGGGCGTGAGTTCTATCACGGCCGGAGGGCGCAACAGGTCTATGACCTAATGCCTGAAGTGGAGAAGAAGAAGAAGAAGAAGAATATTGTACCTATATTCCCCATTATGAGATGCATTTAGAACGTTTGTTCCATCCTCGGTAAACAATACTCGTGAGGTGATCGTAATGGTAAAGTAAAAGGCATTTGTGTACAGAACCAACAAGTTAATTAACACCTTAAATGTTTTACAGTATATGTTTATGCATATTTGTACATCACTTCACATGTGTATTATAAAGTGTCAAAAAGTCACATGACAGACAGATATTTATGTGTAGAATATTTTACTCATGTGACACAGCTACATAGCATTCATATAAACAGCAAACACATAGCATGTAATTTGATTTTATAGTTCTCTATAACATATGTCTCATTACGCTGTATTTCAGTGTGTGTGTGTGTGTGTGTGTGTGTGTGTTTATTTATTTATATTAAAGAACTAATGCTTATATTATTTAGGTCCTGGTGTATCGTAATAATAAGTATACATATTGAGTTGCAAAATTGCATATAAAGGTCAAGCAGTTTGTGACACTTTTAATAGAATGTATAGAAATAAAAACCAAAGTGACACTAAAATAAAATGATGGCAGCTCCAGCACTACTATATGGCAATGAAAGATGGATGCTAACTGACAACCGAGAAAATCAAAATGTGATTTCAAGATGGGTCAAAGGACATACACAAGAAGACCAAAAAATAAGAAATAAATATATTACAAAAGAATTGGGTCAAAGACACAATAGGGCAAAGTAAACTTGCTGAACAGTGTGTGTTTTTCCAGATAAGGGATAAGGGAGTAAAGACTATCCAAAATTGTTAAAAATTTTAAACTCACGGTTTAGAGAAATGTAGATAGACCAAGAAAATGGTGGCATTAAAAGGAGGAGAACAGCCAAATTGCCCAATTCCTGAAGTTGTGAAAAAGTGAGGAAGAAGGAGATGTGGTTATTGTAGCCTCTCTTTATAATGAGTACTCCTTCTTAAATGTGTGTATGTGTATGTGGGTCAGTTAGGTTACAAGACCAAAAAACATAAGAACCAATTGGAAAATTGTTCATGAAGATTTGTATCTTTTTCAAGGCAATGTGTGAGTTACTACAGAATGTTAATAACTTAAAAAAAATTTGTAATTTTTAAAAAGGGGAGTTGGTATAAATAACCATAAATGTCATTGTAAATATCAGTTAATAAAAGTGTAAAGAAGTGCCAATGAAAGGCAATATTGCCAAGTTGTAACAAGTTAACAAGGCCATTCAGTAACTAACTGTAAATACAAAGCAACAGCACATAGTTATTATGAAATATGATAATTCTTTTTTTACCTGTTATGTAACAATTGTTTGTTCAAATACTAATTGACCAACCAGTGAATCTGCACTTATTGTGTACTTTGTATGCACCAGTCTTCTGATTAACAAGAGAACGTGTGTAATGAACATTAATTTATGGTTACAGTTTTTTATGTCCAATCATTTTTACTTCGGTGTGGAATAGATTTATTTTATATTTTTTTTAAATATGCTTTTCTTATAGCGTTTTATTCAGTTTTTTGTATGTAGTAAGTGATATGATTTTTTTTAACTATTCGTTAAGATTTATCGAATATGTTGTAACATAACAAGATTACACCTCAGAATAAAGACAAGTATACCATCAAAATTCACTGTGAAATATGCTTAAACGCAATCTTTTTAGTAATAAAATACAAAGAAGAATAAAATAAACTTAATAAATAAAGAAGTGAAAACAAAATATAATATTTAAAGATAAACAATAAGGTCAAGGAATAAAAAGTAATCAAAACAAAAAGGGGAATATTATAATGAATAAATACTAGGGAAATAGGGAATGCAAATTTAGGAATTAAATAATTCAATTACCATGACAAAACAATAACTGACGATGACCATAATACCCAGAAGAGACGATCACAAGAAAAATACAATGTAAATAGTTATTAGTAAACCAGTATAATGTATAAATGTTAAACTTAGTACAGTATATAAGAAATAAGACATTGATTCTAGCATTAGACTAGTAAACTAGAGGAAGGTCTGAGAACTTCAAACAGTTATTTTGTGTTAAAACTACAAAATGTGAATGACATTAAAATTACTAATAGACTAATATTAAACTGTAATTATGAACGTTAATTAGTGTAATAACATAAAATAATGAAAAGAACAATGATAAACAATATAAAACAGTGTAGAGTGAAGTAAATAGGAAACGGACGTAGTGATATAATATACTACGAATAAAACATAAATTATATTAACCAACTAAAGTTGATATAAAAAAGTGTACAATAATTAATATCAGTGAAATCTTACGTTACAAACTTATAATATACGGTAGTGACAAAGAAAAAATAAGATTAAACGGAATCATATTAATTATAAAATATGAAACCGAACCTGTGACCCATACATATTCCATCCAAGACCTTAACTCAATGAATTAAGTGTTTTGTAAAAAGGAATATATGGTTGAAGAATTTTCGAAACGAGGCAGAACATGTTAATTTTACTGCTGGACTTTTAAACAAAATAATTGAAGATATAAGACGGGATGATAAAGAAAAACTGTTGAAATAACTAGAAGACTAATGTTTTAATCGAATATACCAAAAACTTGAAGGCCAGAAGCGAAGAATCAAGCAATAAATTCGTAAAGGAAACTACCAGATTGGTCAGATTGCTCCAATATGCTAAGGCAGACTATTGAACAAACTTTACTTCATTTAAAGAGCGAGTTACAGTGAAACACTATAACACAAACAATATAAACATTATGATAATGATAATTTTATTTGTACACTATAATTATTAGTATTAAAAGTTCCTTTTTAAATTGTTCTTTTGTATGATCCAAAGGACCTACTATTCAACATACATCCACAACATCCAATTATTGAACCTTATTTATAAATATGATGTTTTATTTTATATGTATGACTTGTACAGTACATTGACTTTACTTTTACATTAACCCTGAGATTAAGATTTTTCATGTTATCCAAACGAAATGAGCTACAGATGTTAGAAAGGGACATTGAATGTCAATACAATTAAATCAATGTCAAAGAAAGGAGTAAATAAAAATAATTGAATTTGAGACAGAAAAAGAAAAGGACTTAACTAAAAATGAACTTTTTTCATGTGAAAACTTACTAATTTTATTGGACGCGTTTCGGCTTAGTATCCGCCTTCTTCAGCTTTGGTAACAGACTGCCAGCATTTTGTAACGGTTGTGTGGAAGGTGAAGTGGGGGTGGTGTGTGGAGGAAGGGGATTGGCGCGGGGATTCAACTTACTGTTTGTTTTCTGTATAATTGTGTCAAAAAGTGTATGTGATTTATATTGTAATTGATTACAAACAAACAGTAAGTTGAATCCCCGCGCCAATCCCCTTCCTCCACACACCACCCCCACTTCACCTTCCACACAACCGTTACAAAATGCTGGCAGTCTGTTACCAAAGCTGAAGAAGGCAGATACTAAGCCGAAACGCGTCCAATAAAATTAGTAAGTTTTCACATGAAAAAAGTTCATTTTTAGTTAAGTGTTAGTGCTGTGAAAGAAGAGATGAATAATCAAGACAAAGAAAAGGAGTTTGATTATTTATTTAAAATAAAATTACATCGAAGAAGGGTAAGATTAGGAGTTAAGATTCACATTATTAAAGATCGATCACGAGTCTTCTAATAACGTGTGTGTTTTTGGAATGATGTGTCATTAATAATATAGAACATTATTTAAGTGTGTTGACAGCTCTTGCTAGCAGTGAGCAAAATGTTACTGGGACATCTGCTTCTCAGATTTATAACAATATGGTTTAGTGGTTTCAACATGTTAAAGTTTGAAGTGCGTACTTTTAAACTGTAGAACAAAACATATTCTACATGTAAAATCTGAGCCATCAAATATCTCAACTTGTTGATCAAGAAACATTCACAAATTTAATATAAATATATTTGAAATATCTACCGAGCTGTTTGGCTGTGGTCCAAGGTTATCATTAAAATCAAAAGTTTCAGCAGCACCACTGGTTGCCATCTTCAGTGGATATTCAAGTCAACCTATCGCAGGGTGTCGTATGTCAGGCCCACAGGCCCCACATTAGGTTGACTCGAATATCCACTGAAGATGGGAACCAGTGATGCTGCTGAAACTTTTGGTTTGAATGTAAACCTTGGAGCACGGCCAAACAGCCTGGTACATACTTCTAATATAACTGACACCGGCCGTGAAAGCCTTAGAACAATATTAATATAAATATAGTTACACTTATAGAATGGTCACTCGCCACTTGGTAGAACATTTTATTAATACTTGAACTGAATAAACAAACACTTGGTATAGTTCTACAGGTAATTTTCATTTTCCTGACAGTTGTTTCACCAATTTCCTGGCAATTCAGATCTAACGTCTGAAGCTGCCGTAACTGGTGAAACAACTGTCAGGAAAATGAAAATTACCTGTAGAACTATACCAAGTGTTTGTTTATTCAGTTCAAGTATTGATAATTACAGTTGTTAGGCATTTTATGCAGGACACATCTCAAACTCTTTATCCACTAATCGCTTCAATTTTATGTTAAATATTTAATACATATTACTTCATATTACTAGAAACAAAGAAAATTTTTTTTTTAATACACCTATTGTATATTGATAAAATGTAAGCATAATGACAGAAAAGGAATAAACGGTAACACGAATTGGTGACGGTAAAACAAGACACTGTTAGTATTGGAGATTATAATAAAAATCATAGTTTCCTATTTTTAATGGTGAACTTACAAATAGTGTGTTGTTTAAAACAAATAAAAGATCTGGTTGAAAAAGTATTGTTATTAAAAATCCTAACTCTGTGAATGAAAATATAATTCCAACTTTGTCATGCTTATTTGCTAAACTGCTAAAAGTCATATTCTGGACGATGCCTTTCAGTGTTTCAAAAATTTTCAAGTCCTAAAACTGTAGCAGGTCGTGGTTTAGGACTTGAAAATTTTTGAAACACTGAAAGGCCTCGTTCCAGAACATGACATTTAGCATTTTAGCAAATAAGCACGACGAAGTTGGAGTTACAGAGACTGCTAATTCAAATAACAAGATTGAAAATATAATTTTTGTTATCCGTGGCATAAAGGTTTTATATAAGATATATATTAAAAGTGAAACTTTTTTTTGATGATGCATGATATTTTCTACTTATACATTACAAGTAATTCTTTTAATTTGTTTCCTGATATGTTGTGAGTGCGTATCTCATCGGCATTAGTTTAATAGACTGTTGTGTTACATAAGTATCTTTATTTTAAATAACAGTACTTAGAAAGTTGTAGAAGATTGTTGTAGGCATTCTTGCATAACTACAGCACAGTGTACAAGTTCTTTGTCTGCCATATACGTAGCAACTAGCGTTAATGTGACCAAACGCATGTATGTTGGCATTCTATCAAATTACTTCAGATCTGCTGAACCTGTTTCTACAGCAGTACCACCTCTATAGTATACGCATGTGTCTGTATAATCATGTGAGTTAATATAATATACGCTAATAATGTAAAGAAATAAAGGACAGTGATAAAGATGACAGTAAAGAAAACTGTTGAAAAAGTATTTAAAAAAAATACATAGACTATAAATAAAATATTTTATTTTGGAAAAATACAATATATTGTTTATTAATTGTTCATTTATTTAATAATTGTTTATTTATTATTTGTTTATTGTTTATTTGTTTGCTTGTTTATTTATGTATTGTTCAAAATATTAATTAATATTTGGAATTAAAGGAATATTATTATTAAGTCCAAGCTTAAACTCAGTAATGTGCATAGGCAAACTCAAATTCACAATGGATATATGCAAGTGCAACACAGTGCTCTCTCCCTCTCTCTTTGTTTTAAACCTTAATGGTAATATGTTTCACCAAGTGCCCAACGAGTATTCAATCAATATCTTGAACTGTAATAGTACCTGAATGAAACATACTATCCTGTCGTGCTTAGTCCTTGATGGGCGTTGATGGTGATGAGTGTGTGGTGATAATGATTGGAAATTCAAAGAGAAAAATGTTCAAATACAAATTTAGTAGAGATTTTGAGATTACAAAAAATGTGTGTTGATCTGTTTCATGAAATATATGTAATCGGTTCGTGCAGTCACAAAAATGTACACACTGAATGATAACGCTATGGGCAACTCGTGACAGTATAGTAGGGTAAAGTAGCAACACTGATACCATGCAGTGATGCGCGAAGAAGTGGTGAAATGTCAATGGATTAAAATATGATTTGACACCTGTATACAACACTACAGATCCTGTTGCTATTTGTTTTCCTATTTTGGTCTTTGTTATTCAGTAATTATAGAGACTTTTACAGCTTTTATCAATCCTGGTCTTTTACAGAGTTTGCAAAAGTTCATACCCTTTCCGCCCATGACTGTGTTAATTTTAACTGTAGGTACACATCTCATTCTCTCTCTCTCTCTCTCTCTCTCTCTCTCTCTCTCTCTCTCTCTCTCTCTCTCTCTCTCTCTCTCTCTCTCTCTCTCTCTCTCTCTCTCTCTCTCTTTTGGTTGTAAAATGTTTGTTTTAAGAGAGTTCGCACAACAAGTTATTTGGAACTGCAAACTTTGATGTATTTTATTTGTAACACTTGAATTTAAACGTTGTGGATTGTACACATGTAAACATTTTATTGCACACTGTCTCCACACAACACCGTTTTAAGGGATTCAAAAATAAATTTCACCTACGGTGTCATGAACCCAAAGTTGCTATTAGAAATGTATGTAAGCAAGATAAGGGAACTGTAGCCCCAGAAGTCTGTATGATTTGCAGTTTTTTTAGTACGGTTTTATTTTTAATGTTTGATTAAGCTTTATGGATAAGTAATCATTTATTTTGTTTTTTTTTTTAATGATCACTGCATTTTCGTATTGTGATAATTTCTAGTTTTTGCATTTAAGTATATCTTGATCTATCGGATTAAATTGGTATGTTACTTAAATGACTAAGTAAATACTAGACTGTAAAAGTAGGCAACCAGAATGAATGTATTATGCATATTGTAAGATAAGAATAACAGTCACTGTACAAAGTATATGGTGATTCATATAATATTTGTCAGAGAAATATTATTTATTTGTAACTGATTTGCTGAAGTCATTCTTCTGTGTGCAAAAGGAAATCGTTATTTACTCCACATAGCCTTCCTTTTAAGGAAGCAAATAAATAGAACACAATGCAAAACAACAATGACTGCAATGACTGCCTATTTTGGCCTTTTATTTTATCGATATAATTATGTGCATTAACATCACTAAGAATCAGCTGTTTCATAAAAAAAAGCATAATTTCTGCATAAAATGATTTGGTTTCCTTTGGCAAGTATGCATAACAAAAAATTATAAACTCTTATGTAATTTTTCAGTTTGTTGGGAGGCTTTGCTGAAAATTGACATAGCAGTTCTGGATTCATTGCGTCATATATTGAACATACTCAAATGACACAAATTGTACTCGGCCAATAAAAAAAACATACACCTATTGCTGCAACCAATATTTTCATTGGTTATACTTTCTTATTAGTTTTTGCAAACTGTAGTCCTTTGTAGATGTCCTTGGTAGTTTCAGTGCCGGATTTAAGATTTTTGATGCCGTAGGCCAATTTTTCTGAGCCCCCCCCCTCAGGCTGTGACTTTGAAGTATGTACTGCCGAAGTAATCTGATGTCAGATGAATACTATCAAATTTAAAACCAGTAGGCTACTATAAAAAAAACATGCTTTCATTTAGCAAAATTTTCAAAATATTAAAAACCATGCACAAGAATTGAGCAAATCAATTTATTTTTTAAGTAGAGTAACTTAACTAAGCGTATTCAGAAATTTAACATAACAAATTTCTTTTTCATTGTCTAGGTATAACACATTAATTTTTTTCTTATAATTTTTGTAAAATTAAAAAAAATAGGTCTAGTTTTTTTTTATTCTTTGACTAAAGATACAACAATAATGGTAAACTAATATTCAATGACTATGCAGGTTAATAGAATTAATGTCGGGATAAGCATACACAAAAAATTTTCTGTGTTCATAAAGTTTTCACGTTAATAAATATGAACGAAACAACATGCTGCACACCACACAAAGCTAAAAACCTTCTTTATATTCAACACAGAATAAAAACATAACCTCAAATCGCAAACCGTTCAGTCACAGTGCAGATGATAACACAGTCACAGTGATAACAAACAAGGATGGTACCAGTTGTGTAAATTCGGGGGCAATATACCGGACGTTGAAAATTCCCATGCACTGATTAGTTTTCAAGGATGCCAACGTCTTAAAAAAATAAGTGCGAAATATTTAAATAAGGACTGTCTTCCATTTGTATTGTTAACAAAAATTAATCATTTAATTTCAAAAAACCATAGGCCTACTTAAATAATTCAGTGTCTCCTACTTTTATCAAAATACTTCTGTTAAAAAAAAAATACCTGTAGCTTGCAGCTCCCTCTGAGCTCGTGGCCTAGTCGGCCTAATGGTAAATCCGGCACTGGGCAGTTTAGTATTAACTTTCCTGTTCTTGTGCAGAAGGTTACAGGCTTTGGTCTCACAAGTGGCCACTCAACATCATGAGGCTAAGTGGCTGTATGATTTGCTGCAATAGGAGTTTAAGTGGCAATACCTTTCAATGTGTTGGGTTCCTTCTGTTTAGCTGTACTGTACATGTACAATATTGTTTGCTGTATAAATATGTTTCATTATTACTGTATGAAAAATAGAAATTAAGTTATTTTGTTTTTATTTTTATCATAAAAATTCGATTTTATATAAAAAGATTTTAATTTTTTCTGTTACAGCATCGGATGACGCAAGCGTATGTTCAGAACCAGTTAGCACTCCAAGGTCTACTGAAGAAGATGTCGACAGGTTACTTACCCAGAACAGAGCTGCTCTTGGAGTAAGTTCACGTTTACTTATTCATTGTAAAGTACCATTGTAGTAGTCTGTATCTACCGTTTCAAATATTAAACATGATTGGTTTTTTTACTACTTTTGTTTGCAGACTGATTCACAGCAACTTTGTTTTAAATAATTTCCTTAATATAATCCGTCTTGCGACTTATTGTTATTAAATATAAGTATATCACTACTGACTTGGAACACAAGGTTTTTTATTGGTTAAAAACGTACAAGTTTTACCTTATAGCCTGAACCAGTTTTCGCTTACTATAAGCTTCGTCAGAGACTGCCACTGGGAGCACTGTCCGTCTTGTTCTTGGCGACGGCGTTGACTTTTGAAGGATCGATGTTGTGTGTGTGGGGTATGATATGTTCGAATAATACGTGTGATTTGAATTGTGTCTGTTCGTTTAGGATGTTGTTTTTATGTGTTTGTATATTTCCAGTTTGTTCAAGAGTATCTAGTTTTTGGCCTTTTGTGTGTACGTGTAGAATATCTATGTTCTTGTCGATGTTTGTGTATCTGTGATTTGCTTCAATGAGGTGGTTTGCAAGGAGATGCCTTAGCATGTCTGTTGTTCAACATAGCTCTAGAAAAGGTCATCAGGGATTCAGGAATTCAAACTAGCGGACACATATTTCACAAGGAGGTACAGCTTCTGGCCTATGCCGATGACATTGACGTCATAAGTAGGTCTGAATCTGGCTTAAAGGAAGCCTTTCAGGAACTGGAGTTGTCCGCTAAGGCTATGGGCTTGGTTATAAACCAAAGCAAAACCAAATGTATGGTTGTAGGTGCCAATACTCGTACCCTGTCCCTGCGCATTAACGATTATGAATTTGAAAAGGTTCAGGGTTTTCCATATCTCGGGTCATATGTGGACTCTGGAAATGACTCCTCTAGAGATATTGAAAGACGAATATTATCTGCTAATAGGTGTTACTACGGACTGGTGAAACATTTTAAATCAAAATTAATAACTAAAGATACAAAAGCCTCCCTATACAAGACCTTGATTAGACCAGTCCTGATGTATGGCTCGGAATGCTGGGTGTTAAAAAAACTAGATGAGCAGAGACTATCCGTTTTTGAGAGGAGGGTACTGAGGAGAATCTATGGCCCTGTGAGGGAAAACAACATTTGGAGGCGACTGCATAATCGAGAGTTGTACGAAAGGTTTAAAGATCTTCCGATCGTGCAGCTCATACAAATTAACAGATTGCGTTGGGCTGGTCATGTGCAGAGAATGGCGGAGGATAGAATCCCAAAAAGAGTGATGAATTATTTGCCGATGGGAAGGAGAAGGAGGGGAAGACCGCGTACAAGATGGCTGGACCAGGTTGGTAAGGAGGCAGTGAGGCTGGGTGCAGCAAACTAGTGGACATTGGCCGGGAGTAGAGACCAGTGGGGAAGATTTCTTTTGGAGGCCAGGGCCCGGACTGGGCTGTAGCGCCGAGGATGTATGTATGTATGTATGTATGAGGTGGTTTGCAAAGGTGGATTCGGTAGTGGAGTGTAGTGCATTTGTGTGTTCAATGTGTCTTTGTTTGAAACAACTTCCTGTTTAGCCAAGAGTACAAAATGTTGAAAACTAGCCAAGAGTAAAAAAGGTCGATCCTTCAAAAGCCGATGCTGTCGCCAAGAACTAGATGGACAGCGCTCCCAGTGCAGCCTCTGATGAAGCTTATAGTAAGTGAAAACTGGTTCAGGCTATAAGGTAAAACTTTTATGTTTTTACCAATAAATAACTTTGTGTTCTGAGTCGATAGTGATATCACTACTTAATCAACCGACACGTCATGGACAACGCAATCCAAGAATGATTGTTTTTGTTGATACATTTTTTTGGAGCAAGTTCTTATCAGATTTTAAAAATCCCTAACCTCTCATGAGGACGCATCAGTGAAATTAAAATCAGTCATTATATAAATTATTGTAAAAACGCACGTACCACTAAACACACACGTTGCAATGAAACAGTGCGCACAGATTGGCATAAACATGTTGACTATTGAGCCATTCAGTGTTCACTTAATTTACTCATAATATCAGTTGGTTTTTGCATCCTTCTTGTTCTTCATAATGCAGTGTCATACAAAATATTTGATTGAAACAATAACTGATCATTAAGCAGTTCGTCTTTATGAATCTTGGTTGCCTTCAATTTTTTAAACTCCTCTAAGGTATCCGTATAAAGGATGTATAGGATATTGTTACGTAATGCGGAAAAAGTGTAACGCCATTACGAAACGTTCTGGTACATTGGAGAACATTGTTCTACTCTTTTCTCAGCTATTCCCGCAGCTGTAATGGGTACGTGATGCTTGACATGTGAGGCAGTAATGCGGAACGTCTCGTGTGTTCGATGGTGTCATTCTAGAAGCTTTTTGACTAGTCAAACGGTGTGTGTTTCTGAAGTATTCTGTAGAATTTTCATGTGTTTGTTAAACATGCATATTATGGAACCCTGCAGACTATAAATAGCCCATACCTGCCACTTAGAGTTCAGTGTTATGTCAGGCGATTTACACAGTGCTTTGCAAGTAGTCTATTAGTGAAAAGTGATTATAGCACCGAATTCTTTATATTTGACATTATTATTACATGTGGACAAATCTAACTGGAATTATTGTAGTTGATTATAAACTTTTATTTGTGATAATTAAAGCTAGTGATTAGTGACTTAATTGGTGTCTTGTATTTTGTTTTCCACTGTACCATAGATGATACCAGCATAACAATATAGAGAATTGGCCTTCTGCAGTAAAGGTCAATATGTTGATGCTCTATAGGAGTTTGAAATATACAAGGCAACCAAGTTTCATGGAGACCAACTGCTTAATAATCAGTTGTTATTTCGATCAAATATTTTGTATGACGCTGCATTACGAAGAACAAGGAGGATGTAAAAACCAC
Organism: Magicicada septendecula; assembly: GCA_034769895.1. Taxonomy (NCBI): domain Eukaryota; kingdom Metazoa; phylum Arthropoda; class Insecta; order Hemiptera; family Cicadidae; genus Magicicada; species Magicicada septendecula. The sequence continues at coordinate 403,646,056 of CM068375.1, read as the reverse complement.
CTGATATTAACAGCGAGTTAAGTGAACATTGAACGGCTCAACAGTCAACTTGTTTACGCCAAGCAGTGTGCACTGTTTCATTGTGTCGTGTGTTTGTACAATAATTTATATAATGACTGATTTTAATTTCACCAATGCGTCCTCATGAGAGGTTAAGGATTTTTAAAACCTTATGATGGTAATTTGTTCCCAAAATATGTCGTATCAACAAAAGCAATAAGTCGCAAGATGAATTACATTGAGGTAATTAATTGCAAACTGAAATCCATATAAATATAACTTTGTTTTATTTGTGAAATAATTATATTTATAGTTTTTGATATACCATGATCCAGAATGTTTATTTACATAGAATGTATATACAACAAGGAATTTAAAAACTCTTCTGTGTATGGCTAATGAACTGATGAGTGTATCTGTCTATATAAAAAGTGTAGAATTTAAATCAAGGAAAACTGTACAACTTATATATCAGTTAACATAGGAATCAGTTGAGAAATTTAATATTTGGTGAAACAATTTTTGTTATTTGAAATTTTAAAACTATCTTAATGATATCCTGTCATGTATCTGGGTTAATACTTTCTCTAAACAATTTGAATAGAAAACTTCATATTACTGAACACAGGGAACGACTGTAGAAACACATACCTTATATAGAATTATTTTATAAACTGGAATCCATTAAATATTTTAAATTCTTTATAAATTAGACACAAGATAGATTGTTTAGACATTTCACTTCTGGTAAAGAAAAGTAATGTCAAGACCAATTATTTTTTCCTCATCTTTGAATCCAGATTGTAATAATTTTAACTATTTAAGTGTTAGTATTAAAAACTCCTCTAATGGACAAGTTACATGCCAGTGTAGTTAAAGATAATATGGTTTATAACATACTGTGCTATAATCATAAATGTATTCTGTAATTTTAGTATACATACTGTGATAATTTTGTTGGCTTCACTAATAGAGGCTAGTTTTTGGTTACAGTGTATTAACAGTGGAATTAGTCTTATGAGATTTTGACAGAATCCTCAGATCATTTACATGACAGAAATAATTAATCTTTTCATTATTCCTACCTGTAGAAACATTATAATATTCTTTCTGCTTATTTGTTTTTTGTCTTGTACTTTCCCTGCGTATCATCCCTTATTACCATAGTATACCATATTCTATCATCTTATTTATATCATATTCTTGGAGCTCCATTAGGTGACCCAGATAGTCGCTTTTCTCATTTTGATGACTTATTTTTCAATTTGACATACATATTATTATCGGTATCCAAGTCACTTTGTTATTTATAAATTAATAAATTACCTTAGATCCGTCGTGTGACTTTGTTTTATATTTAGAATTATGCGTTTCGGAACATATGTTCCATCAACAGATTACTTCACTCAGTTGAGAGCGTCAAATATTAAAATCATATACTCAATTGTTAAAAACACTCGTCAGTATGGCTGCGCATCCTTTGAAAGCTGACTGGATGCTGAAGTTATCTACAAATGTTTTCGCAAGTTCAAGGCTGTATCGTACAGCGGGTTCGATTTAAAGTTCAGATGGTCATTCAGTGTAAAATCCCGACTGTGTGTGTTATTGTATGCTTTGTAAATTTCGAACTCCTCTAAAGCGTTCATGTACTGGCCTTTATTACAGATGTGTAAGGGTTTCAAATTTGATGTGAAGTCTGTAAGTATGATTGCTTGAAATTAAATGACGTGCATAGTTCGATTTTATGTTATTAAATGAAGTCCCCATTTTTAAAATTATGTTTTGGTGTGTGTTCACTAAATCTCTTTAGGAAACGCTTCCCAGTTTGGCCAATATAAAAACAATCACAATCATCACATGACAATTTATATACACCTGTTTTCTTTTCTAATGGTATGATACTATTATTATGGCAGAGTATATTCAGTATATTGTTATTTGTCTTGAAAATTGTCGTGATGTTAATGTTACTTAACGCAGAGGTTAAAATTTTTGGCATTATGTCAGTATAAGTGGTTGTAACAAATGTTGGCTTTACGTCTTGTGCTAATTTGGGGTTTTAACCTCTTATTTTTATGTTTTTTGAGATTGTTATCAACTAATGAGCTGTTGTAACAATTAGCCAAAGCTATATATTTTATAGTGTTTAACTCATCAAGGAAATCATCCTCGTTGAGAGGTATTGATAATAGTCTATGTATGAAACAATTAAATGCCGCCATCTTCTGTGAAAAGGGATGATGGGATTTTGCGTATATAACCACATCAGTGATTATATAAAACACTATAAATCACTATCACAGTTTCCTATAAATTTTGAAATATTGTTTACCTATATGTTTGGTAACTGTGAGATCCAAAAAATTTAATCTGTTATCAACTTTGGTTTCTAAAGTGAAACGAATGTTGTTATTTATACTATTCAAAAAGTTTTTCATGTTTTCAATCTGCCACAAAGTGCCATTAAAAATAAGAACTGTATCATCAACGTAGAGCGCATGAAATACTATATTTTTTTATATATGTAATTTCAAAGCTAGAAGGAGTTTTCATATTTTCATAGAAGTTAAGGCACACATCAGCCAATAAACCAGATAGAGGTGAACCCATGACCAGTCCATCATCCTGGATAAAAAAGTCCATCATCCTGGAGTCCATTTTTATGACAAGAGTAAGACATGAGTCATACTAAGACATTCTGTAGCATCAAAGCTGATGGACCATATTGTTCAAATTAACTCATGCACTGGGATATGTCACACATTTCCATGTAGGCAGCTGAAAAATATCTCACTGTACTTCCTCAATAAACAGAATCCTATTGCAGTATGTGGAATCAAATGGGAGTATTACAGTTTATGTTCATCTGTTGCCTCCAACATATATGAAAAAAATTTGGACACAATCAAATATATAGCAGTCAGAAATGGTTACAATCCCGATTTAATAAACAAACTACACAAACGCATCCTAAACACAAAAAGTAAAACACATAAAACCAACAGTACACAACCCAATAAATACATCACACTCACATACTACAATTCCAACACACACAAAATTGCTAACACATTTAGGAAACACAATTATAAAGTAGCATACAGGACTAACAACACCATCAGGAAACACATAAATAATACTAACAAAGGCACAGACACATACAGCAAAACAGGGGTTTACAAATTAAACTGCAGTGATTGTAACCAGTTCTACATCGGCCAGACGGGAAGATCTTTTTCCTCAAGGTACTCTGAACATTTAAAAGCCCTCACCACACACTACATACACTCCATATTCGCCACACATTTACAAAATGAAAACCACGGGTACACAAACATAGAACACAACATGGAAATACTACACTACTTACCTAAAAGTAGAAAACTAAACATAGCAGAACAATATGAAATATACAGACATCACACACTACAACCAAACAACATATTAAATGACCAATTACACTATAGATCACATACTTTTTGATACACTTGTTCAAACACACACTTTGAATCCCAGCGCCAAATCCCTCCCACCAGCAACCACCACCACACACACACCTACAACCCATAACGGTTACTTTGTACAGACATTCTGTATTTCAAATCCCACTGAGGAAGACGGACACCACGTCGAAACGTTTGGGACAAAAAACCAAAAGTAAGTGTTCACTTGTGAAAGTTTGTGTGTGTGTGTGTGTGTGTGTGTGTGTGTGTATATATATATATATATAATTTAAAAAGTGAATGAAGAGGATGTACCAACAAGACAATGTTTTATCTTGCGATTTGTTTTGTAATTCTCTACAGAATTTATATTTTTGTGATCTGCTGCTGTCAACCTTTGTGATGAATAGCTTGAAGTACAACTGAACAGTGGTGTACATTGCCAGGCACACAGGGTTCTAAGTACAGGGGGGGGGCTGTGCAAACATTTCCTTTTATTTTTTTATGATTGGGTATAAACCATTGAACTTAATAAAAGGAAATTTCTCCATATGTATTTTAACAACCAAAATAAATACATTATTTTTTACTTTTATTTTACCAGTACTTAATGATGTACTTTCAGAGTATAAATTATTTAGTTAACTGTACAGTAGATCGGTGATTCCAGTAAAGAATGCACCAACACCATTAGAATTCGGCCGAGCAGACTTAGTGTACTAAGGGTGGTAAATGCAACTACTAGACCAATTGATGTTAATGAAATAATATACACTTTAGCATCTCACAATGCAGCAGAATCATGAAAGTTTCAAATGAAAGAAAACTAAATTAAAAATAGTTGTCTTTATTGTTCATCTCTTCTTTCACAGCACTATCACTTTACTAAAAATGAACTTTATCTTGTGAAAAACTTACTTTTTTCGTCGGACGCGTTTCGGCTTAGTATCCGCCTTCTTCAGCTTTTAGTCAGACTGCCATCATTTCGTAACGGTTTTTGTGTGGAAGGTGTAGTGGGGGTGGTGTGTACATCGGCCAGACAGGAAGATCTTTTTCATCCCGTTATTCTGAACATTTAAAAGCTCTAACCAACAACAATATACACTCCGCATTTGCCACACACATACACACAGAAAACCATAGTTACACCAACATAGACACCAATCTCGAAATTTTACATTACTTACCTAAAGGCCGAAAACTTAACACAACTGAACAATATGAAATATAAAAACACCACACAACACAACCAAACAACATACTCAACGATCAATTACAATATAAATCACATACACTTTTTGACACAATTTTACAAAAAACAAACATCAAGTTGAATCCCTGCGCCAATCCCCTTCCTCCACACACCAACCCCACTACACCTTCCACACAAAAACCGTTACGAAATGATGGCAGTCTGACTAAAAGCTGAAGAAGGCGGATACTAAGCCGAAACGCGTCCGACGAAAAAAGTAAGTTTTTCACAAGATAAAGTTCATTTTTAGTAAAGTAAATTAAAAATATTTTAATTTCATACTATTTTTTTTTTTTTTTAATATAGTAGTAGCATTGAAATATTGTTATTTTGCCTTGTAAATACTAGAAATCTTTAAATTACATTTTTATATTGCTGTGTACAATGTTTTGAATTACAAAAACCCTACTTTTATAAAACAAAATGTTTTAATGTAAATGATATATCAAAGAATATTTTTCTTTGATTCAAATGCCAATATTAGTCGTATAATAAAATGATTACAAATAATAAGAACATAAGCATAGGACAGAAAGTTTAAAAGGTGAAATAGATTTTTTTCATTTGTTTAAAAATACAAGATTAGTTAATAAAGTGTATGATATAAAATTTAATATAAACATTCACTGTCTTAGTGTATTTTAATTTAATAAAATTTGCACTCTTTCAAAATGCATATAAGTTCAATAAGTGGAAAAATTATAACTGTCTACTATTGACATGTCTGATTATCAGACATGTATCAGAAATGAATTTTGTTGCATTGACGAAGTCATAAAAGCCACTAAAGAACAAGTCAAACTATTAATTGAAAAAAAAAGTTACATTTTATCAATCGAGTATACGCCATATAAGAAAGAATAGTTATTCCGGTTATGTTATATAATTTTAGTATGGGAGGGCTGTTCAATAGAAACACATTTGATCTGTGCAGCCATGACTTCGTCGCCATGGCAAAAGAATTCATTTGTTTATATTATCTGTTTAAGTACTAGTTACGCATCTATCAAAAATATTTGCAGTTTGCTCTTTTCTAAGCATTGTGACTGGGTTGAAAAATTGCATCTATGATAGAAAATCCATCCAAAGATAATCTGCGTGCCGTTATTCAGTTTTTGGCCGCTGAGGGGCGTCAGCTAATGGAAATTTATACGAGAATGAAAGCTGTATATGGTGACTATAGTTATTCTCATACAGCAGTGGTTGAATGGTGCAATAAATTTCGACAAGGAAGAGAATCCACTAAAGATTTGCTCTGTCCTATACCTGCACATGTTGCAGCATCAGATGAAAATGTGAGACAGCTGGAAACTGCTTTACGTGCAAACAGGCGTATCAAAGGTGGAGAACTTTCTCAAATGTTGAGCATCAGTGTGAGAACTGGCTATCACAAAGTTGCTGCTCAGTGGATTCCATGACTGCTTACTGATGGCAGAAAAGTTTGCGTTCAGCCTTATCATTACAGCATTTGATGCTCTATCAACAACAAGGTAATGCCTTTCTACACCAGATTGTTGCTGGTGATGAGTCTTGGTGTTATCACTATGAACCAGAATCCAAACGTCAGAGTATGCAGCGTGGAAGGTGATGTGTCTTGGTGTTATCACTACGAACCAGAATCCAAACGTCAGAGTATGCAGTGTGGAAGCATGCACAATCTCCAAAGGCAAAAAAATGTCGGTCCCAACCTTCGACAGGAAAAGTAATGGTGACTGTATTTTTTGATTATCAGGTTGTGCTGCCCTTATATTTTAAAGAACCTGGTGTCAACATCAAGGCTGAGCAATATGCAGACAGCTTAAAATGCTTATGTATCAGCATCAAGAATAAACGTCCTGGAAATCTCACAAATGGTGTCATTCTTCTGCATGATAATGCTCGACCCAATGTAGCCCATACAATTCAAGATCTGCTTGGTCGTATGAAATGGGAAGTCTTACAACATCCACCTTAGAGTCCCGACTTGTTCCCGTGTGATTATCATGTTTTTGACCCATTAAAGAAATCACTAAAAGGATGGTGGTTCAAACTGGACGCTGAGGTAGAGTTTGCTGTTAGCAAATGGTTCTGCAAACAGCCGCAAGAATTTTACCAGCAAGGAATATACAAATTAGTGCAACAGTGGGAGTCATGCCTTAATGTTAATGGAGAGTTCTTTTAAAATCGTTTAATAAAAAAACGCTTTGCAGCCTCTAAATGTGTTTCTATTGAACAATCCTTGTAGTTGCGTGATTAGATGTTAGTATTCAAGAGGGAACAAAAGCATGAACTAAGGAAGGCTGTTTGGGGGGGCGAAGGATTCCTGTGGAGGGACCCAGAAAATAGAGTTATGCCTCTGCAACTGATTGTTAAGTTAAAAGCACTTGATTGAATTTAACTTTAGAGTGTCATGTAACCAGTAGCTAGGTGTGAGCAGTGTTGTAATTGCATAATAATAAGTGAAACTGTCTGTCTGGTGCAAGATAATACACGTGTGTGTTTGTGTGGGATGAGAAAGGAGAACTTGTTCTACTTACACATACAATATATACTAACTGTGTTTTAATGAAAGTTTGTATCTGTTAGTATAGGTCATTTGCATAGTCTGTCTGTTGTACATATAGAGTTATTCTATAGTAAGAAAAGTAAACAATTTGAAGTTACTACCTGTTGATTTTAAATAAATACATCTTTTATGAATAGGTTTAATTAATGATTTCCACAATATGCATTTCTAGAGCTATCTATAACATTGTAAAGTAGTAATTATTAACTTTCACAAGTGACTTTTATATGATAAAATCTGAAGATCATAATTAGCAAATTGTATCATAACATCAAATTTTCTTGAGTACCTCCACTATTTCTATATTTCTTTATTTCAAATACTTTTTGCTACAGTCTATATCTTGATGCGTATATAATTTATTTAATATTTATAAATTCTTTACCTTAAGATGTTATTTTCCCTTATTTGGTATATGTTTCGGGAATCTTATTGTTCCCATCCTTTGCCTTCCTGATTTTATATCTTGTGGAGTATTTGTGTTTTGGTTGGTTATGGTTGTTATGGTTTCCTGTTGGTTTCTGGTATTTTATACTGGAATTATTGTGTGTGATGTTGGTGTACATATTAGCTTTTTGAGTATTTTCGATGTTGAGTGCTTTCAAAATTGTGTCATCTTTTGTATTGATTTGTATTTGTTCAGGTATTAGTTTGTTTTGGGTTTGTATATTTGTAAATTTTCCCATATGTTCATTATAGTGCCTTTGTGTGGTATTTGTTTTATTAGTGTCATGTTGGTTATGTCTGCGAATTCATGTCCTGTGTTTATTGCATGTGTGGCCAAATTAGATTTATATATTGTTCTTTTTTTATAAGTGTTTATTAGATGTTCAAAATAATGTTTTTCTTAGTTGTTTTTTTGTTTGTCCTATGTAACATTTATTGCAATCTTGGCATTCAATTTTGTATATACCATTGATTGTTGTATTATCTTTGTTGTTTGCATTATTTCTTTATTTATAACATCGTTCTAATTACTTCCATATTTACAGATGTTATAGAACTGAATAAAAATTTTGTTGTTATAGTCCCTTCAGTTAAATATACTGAATTATTGTTTATTTATGCCTGTTCTTTGGTGCAGATCTTATGGAAGTTTTTTTAGTAAATCAGTGCTTTATAAATTGAAATATATTCATAAGACTAGTAAAGAACTTTTTCTTAACCTAACCTATTAGTTAAGTTGTATCCAAAAATGTCGAAATATGTATATCTTAGTTTCATGTACAAATATTAACACCACCTTTACCCAGTGACACATCTAGAATATGGTTTATTTAGGGGGGGGGGGTCAAGTCGGCTACATATAAAAGAAAAAAAAAACAAGTTAAGACTAATCAACATTACTATCTTAAAATGGCTGAAAACTGTGTGATGGTATCCTGAAATCAGTCCCATTAAAGTAAACGGTAATAACAATAAAAGTAGGCCTACGTGTTATTGAAACATTGCAGAAAAAAAATTTGGAACATGTAATGATAAGAATAAGTTGTGAAAATGACAGCAGCAGAAGTCAGAAGTGGGAAGTGTTGGACTTGGTTATCTAAAGGCTATTGGTTGATGTTCTGAGTAAATTGTGGTTGTTGGTTAAACAGCTTTGTTAATTTGTGACAAAATAAACATTGTTAGACATGTTTAGCAATGATCAGTCAATAAGTACAGACACAAATGCTGTAAAAATTATGTCTATATTTATTGACGGATTCTCACTAAACCTTTCGTCATTCAATATAAAAACCAACTTCACATGCATGAGAAGAAAAACAAAAACATCAACACATGACAAAATTTGTAATTTAGTTGTGGCAGGAGGAGTGGTGACTAGGCAGACACTGTGCAAACAGCTGCTCAAAGCAGTGCTTGTGGTGGCAGTTTGCAGAACTTTTGAGTGATTCAGCTATCGTTTATTTTATTCCTACAACCGATTGTGTTTTGCATGCAGTGTTACAAGTCTGTCGCAGTGTTATATGTAGAGGTTGCAGAGCTGAAACGACCACCAGTTTTAAACTAACTAACCTAGTCTAGTAGTGCTTGGTTTACCAAATTTTATACCACATTATACTTTAAATCTTCGACATTATTTCCCAGTGGTAGAAGAAGTAAGTACTGTGTAGGCAGATCAAAGATATATATTAATCATTCACAATATTTGTTTTCTTTTTCTTCTATGGCGTCACAGTTCGAGGTCGAACCTTGATCACCCACCTACATTTTTCCTTGTTCTTAGCGATCGATGTCCATCCCTTGCCATTGCGTCAATCCAGTGTGTCTTGGGTCTTCTCACAGACCTTCTACCCTCAATTTGACTAAACAGTACCTTCCTAGGTATTCGTTTGCCTTCCATCCTAATGATTTGTCCTGCCCATTGCAATCTATCCAGTTGGATGGTGATGGCCAGATCATTGTCTTTATACAATATTTGTTTTATCCCTGGCATATTATAGTTTAGATATTAGTGATTGTGTAATCATGCAATCTTAACACTAACTGATACTGGAGTTTACAAAAACCAAGGACATGTAGGGAAAATTGGGACTGTCCCAGCTAAATCTGGGCATTTGTGATCGCTAGCTCTGTTGGTAGTCACAGTTACCCACAGGGTGATGGTAAATGAGATTTGAAATACAGAGTCTACGTGTTGTCTCTATAAGCAGACCACAGACAGGTAACCGTCACATGAATCAATATTGTGAAGTGATGGTGGCGATTCCATTGGTGGGGATCTATGTCTGTGGAAGACAAATCCCAGAGAAACATGACGATAGAAAGGCATGTGTTATCTGCTGATATAGAAACTTTCTGATACAAGTTTTTTTTTAATAAGCTTCCTTAGGAATCTTATAAACAGTACTAGCGAGTACCCGGCATGCGTTGCAATGCCACTCAAAGAAAGAAAGTGTTTGTGTTTTAATTCTGTTTATTGAAGTGCTTTTGGATACACAATATTTTTTGTTTTTCCGTCTGGTGCATACATGAATAAATCCGAAGGTTTTCTGACGCGTGAGCAGGCCACATACAGCTGTCCATGTGAGAAGCATGGATTTTTCAAATTTAGTCCACACACTTGTAGTGATTGTCCCTGTGCTTTGTTGATGGTCATTGCAAATGCGAGTCGCACCGGAAACTGCGAACGTTTGAACTCGAATGGCATATCTGTCGGAATCATTGGGATGCGTGGCAACAGTACATCTTCTCCTTTAAATTTTCCATTTAAAATTGTAGTTTCGATGATATTGTTCATCATCTGTTTCACTGAAAGCCTGGTACCGTTGTCCTATGTTGGTTCTCCCATTGCGTAAAATATTTGTGCCAAGTTTGGTTGAAATCAGTCCAGTGGTTTAGGAGGAGATGTGGAAGACCCCAAAGAACCCCCAAAAGAACCCCATCGAAAAAACACCTATCCTATGTTGGTTCTCCCTTTGCGTAAAATATTTGTGCCAAGTTTGGTTGAAATCGGTCCAGTGGTTTAGGAGGAGATGTGGAAGACCGCAAAGGACCCCCAAAAGGACCCCCCGAAGGATCATATCGAAAAAACACATATCCTATGTTGATTCTCCCGTTGCGTAAAATATTTATGCCAAGTTTGGTTGAAATCGGTCCAGTGGTTTAGGAGGAGATGTGGAAGACCCCTAAGGACCCCCCCCAATGGACCCCGTCGAAAAAAACACCTATCCTATGTTGGTTCTCCCGTTACGTAAAATATTTGTGCCAAGTTTGGTTGAAATCGGTCCAGTGGTTTAGGAGAAGATGTGGAAGACCCCAAAGGACCCCATCGAAAAAACACCTACCCTATGTTGGTTCTCCTGTTGCATAAAATATTTGTGCCAAGTTTGGTTGAAATCGGTCCAGTGGTTTAGGAGGAGATGTGGAAGACCCCAAGAACCCCCCAAAGGACCCCATCGAAAAAAATTCATAAACCTTCGCGGGCGTGCGCACAACAACTCACCAAAGTTTCATCGCAATTGGATGAATGGTATAGGAACGCATACGGGACAAAGAAACAAACATTCATTTTTATAGATATAGATAAGTAAAACATAAACCTTTCACAGATTTTAACCCAGTTTTATAAAAAAAGAAACCAAATATTTATCATATTTAAATATATACCTCTTTTGTTAAAGTGTATCGTCTTCCTCCATTTTGTCCATTATAAGGCTTTGTTTGGTATTTGTTGCTGGAGTAAGATTTCTACTGCAGTAGTTTAGTACCATTCTGTGAATTAGAGTTGAGTTGTTTTAATAAAAATTTATTACAATTTCATTAAAAGAGAAGAACAATACAGACGTGTTCTGTATATAATTTATGGTTTATCAAGTGTTAATTTTTCCTGACTGTATTTTAATTTTACTAATTATAAGTATAACACTACCGACTCAGAACACAAAGTTTTTTATTGAGAAAAATGTAAAATTTTACCATATACCCTGAACCAGTTTTCGCTTATTATAAGCTTCGTCAGAGGCTGGCACTGGGAGTGCTGTCCGTCTTGTTCTTGGTGACAGCACCGTCTTTTGAAAAAAAAGTGGGGTGTGATATGTTCGAATAATATGTGTGATTTGAATTGTGTCTGTTTGTTTAGAATGTCGTTTTTATGTGTTTTTGTGTGTTTGTATATTTCTAGCTGTTCAAGAGTGTCTAGTTTTCGTCCTTTTGTGTGTACGTGTAGAATATTCATGTTGGAGTTGATATGTGTATGTGTGGTTTGCTACAGTGAGGTGGTTTGCAAAGGTGGATTCAGTAGTGGAGTGTTAATTTTATGTTAGGCTACTGCTGATAACTGTAAATGATAGCTAGTAGCAAATAAATAATTGCTCTTGTTGTATAACTAAAAATAGTTTTTCTATAATGTTACAGGCAAGAAGTGATTCTTTGGCGAGTGTCTATTCTGGAGCTGGTGAAGGCAGGTACGGTTCCGTTGCAGTACGAGGGGAAGTTGAATTTGGTCTGCAGTATAATTACAAACAGGGTGCTTTGGAAATTTGCGTTAAACAGTGTAGAGATCTCGCGCCTGTTGATGCCAAGAGAAACAGATCCGATCCGTAAGTTGTACACTAAATTTGAATGTAAAACAATGATTATACACATTGCGGAAATGTTATATATAATGTATGTTGTAAAACATATATTGTACTCTGTATTTACCAGGTCTTTTTTACTGTCTAGGTCTTTATTATTAACTTTGTTATTAGCAATGTTATTGCATGTTCTACTTGTTGTCAGTTAATTTGTTACTTACTGACAGTCTAATGTTAGTTAAAAGACTTAAATGAGATTTTTAATTAACATTATATGCCAAACCCTACAGATTTCTATCATGTAGCAATCTTTGATACTTGTTGAAATCATTATTGTTATTGACAAACAATACGTCACAGAGACTATAACATAGTCTCTAGCTCATCTCTGAGGTGAATTGGGAGACACCGTGCCAATCTAGACACTGACGATTGCCTCCGATGGTGGGGCCGAAATGTTTGTCAATAACAACAACTGTGGACCATGCCCTAACAGCCCGGCTGATGTGTGTTTGGCATCAGCAACAATTGTCCTGATGATGACAATAAACACTGTCGAAATGTCAACACAAATAAGTTAAAATTTGTGTTATATTTTTGACCGATCCTCACAAACCTTTCACCAGAAAAATTCATTGATTGATAGTCACTACGAATTTAATGATTTAATTTCAACAATGTTGAAAACTTAAGAACTTGTAATCATTGATACTGTATATTAAGACTCCATTAAGTGAATTAGATTTTTTTTTTTTTTAGGTTTAGCATATCACCCTCCATTAAATATATGTAATGTCCATGTAATTTCTGTCAGGCTGTCAGAAGTTTGTTCCTGTAGTATTCAAGATTACTGTAATAAGATTATAATATAAACTGCAGTACAGTCATGTGGTTGTAGTATGATGCCTCCACTTGCAAAGTCAAGCATCACATGCATGAGCACAAAAATTAGATAGATGATCGCATGGCAGCTTAGTGGTTGACAGTTACAATACATATGAATATAAGTTGATATAGTTGTACTATAATATGCTATTGGTAAGATCTAGGGGTGTCTCCTCTGTGTCCGAAGTTCGAATTATTGTCTTCTGCATTCGTGACATTCTGATGTTGTGTCTTGTGTTTTCTGAGCAATACTGAGCATGAAGCCCCAGGCTCAAAACTGATTTCTTCATCAGGGGCGTATTTATGATGAGGGGGAACAGGACCAGACCCCCTCTCAGAGGGTCAAAAAAAGTTGATGAATTTTGTTAATCTCTTAATTTTTAGGCTGTTTTATTATTTTTTCAGCTGTGTATGATAATGTAGTGGCACCTCTCTTTAAATAAACATGATACAATAACGAGTACAGTAGACTCTCGGGTATCCGACTCCCGACTATTCGACCTCCGGCCTATCCGACCCGCTCAAAAAAAAAAAAAAAAAAAAAAAAAAAAAAAAAAAAAAAAAAAAAAAAAAGTACAGTACGTATGCAGTATTTCCAATCCGATTACTAGCGCCTTCAAACATCATGTGAGCAATCCCACCACGCGGGTAAAGGCGCTTACGCGTGAATCACCAGTTACCAATACAGTACGCCAATTGATTCATGTTGTGACAGGAAAGTTTCGTGTTCCTACTTGAGTGTGTAACAGGTGCATCAGTCAGTCTGTATCCAGAAGTCAGTCCGTGTGGTTCAGTTGTTCGTGGATTGTTAATTTGTTATAAAGTGTGTATACAGTATTGTTGGTGGCTTTTATTTTTAAGTGAAATATGGGTGACAAACGAAAGAAAGTGGTAGTAACTTTGGAAGAAAAACTGCAAGCAATAAAAAGAATGGATTCTGGTGAGTCGGTAAGCAAAATTGTACTGGAGTTAGGAGTTGGAAAAACTACTGTGGGTGATTGGCGAAGAAATCGCGCAGAGATTGAAAAATGGTGTTCTAAGCAAGCAAGTGGCAGTGGCGTGAAAGTTAGAAAAACTATGCAAAAAGGAAAACATGTGGAAGGTGAAGAGGCTTTATATCTGTGGTATGAAAATGTGAGGGGGAAAGGATTGACGGTTTCAGGCCCCTTGCTCCAAGAAAAAGCGATTCAGTTTAAAAAACAGATCGAAGGAGACGATGGTGAGTTTACTTCCAGTGACGGGTGGGTTGATCGCTGGAAGAAACGTTTTGGTGTTCGTCAGATGACGATTAGTGGTGAAGCATTGTCTGCTAATAAGGACGCTGTCCCTGACTTTAAAAAACACTTTTTTGACCTGCTGGATAAGGAAGGTATTTCCGGAGAACAAGTGTACAACTGTGATGAGACGGGTTTGAATTACCGTATGTTGCCGTCTAAAACACTAGCGTCTAAACAGGAAAAGGCCACACCAGGGTTCAAGAAGAGCAAGGACCGCATTACAGTTTTAGCTTGTAGTAACGCAACCGGAAACCACAAGTTGAGACTGACCTGATTGGAAAATCTCGCAAGCCTAGGGCTTTTAAAAATCTTAAAGATTTAAGTTCTTTGCCCCTGCATTATACCCATCAAAAAAAGGCGTGGATGAATGGAGAAATTTTCAAAAATTGGTTTGAACAGGAATTTGTGCCACAAGCTGAAAACAATTTAACAAGGAAAGCAATCCTAGTTTTGGATAACGCTCCTTCACATCCAGCAAATGACCAATTAAAAGATGGAGACATAAAAGCTTTGTTCTTGCCTGCAAATGTTACATCTATATGTCAGCCAATGGATCAGGGAGTGCTCCAAGCTTTGAAAAAGAAATATCGACGTAGGCTACTAAGCTATATCATCGCGACAATTGATAATACAGAAGTTGCGACGGCACTACAGTCAGTAGACATGCTTGACATCATCAGATGGGTGTCCAAGGCATGGGATGAAATTCCATCTTTAACACTTGTGCGATCGTGGAAAATTTTGCTGGATCACAGAGCCAGTGATAAGTGGGAAGAGGTAGAACAGCAATGTGATGTGGAAAATGCAAGTGATAACACTGCGCTTGTATCGCTGTTAGAAAAAGTTCCCGGATGTGAGGAAGCTTCATTGGAAGACATCACAGAATGGTTGGCAAAGGACAAAATCGAAGAAATTGCAGACGAAGATATTGTAGCGATGGTATTAAATGAACAGCCGATTGAAGAGGAACAAGGTGATGAACCCTCCAATCGTATAACCCACTCCGAAGGCCTGAAGGCGATCGAGGCGGCAGTGGAATACATTGGCCAGCAAGAAGAAGCAACACCAGCAGACATCATATGTTTACGTAAGTGGAAGGATATAGCGGCGAGGAAATTAATGCGAGGAAAGAAGCAGGTCTCAATTACAGACTTTTTCAAACCTTAGACAATGTAAGTTTCACTTGTTCTTTCATTATACAGTACGTAGTTTTAGGTTATTATAATTTGATTTATATTAACAACTAATTTGGTTGAAAGCTTTCGTATAAATTAAAACTCATAGTAAAACTCATTCAACTTATTGTTAACTACACATTTTGTTTCGTCCTTCAAATAAAGGTTTTGTGAAAGATACTGTAGTTGCAAATTCTTATTTCATTTCTTTCTAATTCATTTATTACTGTACGTCATTTATAAGGACAAACTGATATGACGTACGCATCCAAATAGCAACAAGTACATTCAACGCAGTAGGGTGGCGGTCATTGACCTTACAGAGGCTGGGTAATACATGTAAGGTCCGGTGTATCCGACTTTTTTGCTATCCGACCCGGCCGACCACCACATTAGGTCGGATAGTTCAGAGTCTACTGTATTTGTATTGTGTTATTACCATTTGCTGTAATGGAAACTGATTTCAGGTTGTTGCACATGTTTTTCAGCCACTTTAATGATAATACTGTTGATTACTCTTCACTTGTTATTTCTTTTGTATGAAGCCGATTCGACTGGCCCGCCCTCAAGGCCTAATTCTAGATACACCACTCTTCCTCATCTTTTAGTCTATTATGTCATATCATAGAGTAAATGAGTTGTGCAATATAATGTTTACAGAATCTAAATGTTAGGCTTTCATCTTGCTTATAAATTATCTGTGACCAGACTTTAATTTTAATGAAATTAACTATTCATCCAGTCTGTCTGTACTTTATCTGTTCATGGGTATTATAATCCATTGTAGTATATATAATTTTTATAGTATATTACTTGTAGTATTTATAAATAACATTTACTTCATATACACTTGATAACCTGTATAGGCATAACAATATAACTTGATATAAAGGTTTTGTAATATATATATAAACACTTGGTAAGTTTCACAAATTTTTTAATTAACTCTGCCATTTGTTTCGACTAACTAAGCCATTGTCAAAGAGGCGAGTGAATGAAATTACTGAACACAGGATGTTAGTGGAGTGTAGGTGGTGAAAATCTGTTTAGGGCGTATCTGGAACATCTGTGTTGTGATGGCGAGGGGGGGTGCAAGAGACAAGGGAAGGTCAGGTGTCTTTAAAAACTAAATACAAACATGAATGCAAAATATAAATATCAGTATGGAGAACCATACATGACTTCCATGTTCTAAGATTTATATTTAAAATCATATTCGAAATGAAATATTTCCATAGAAACTACTTCTTTCTACTTATTGCTTCAGCCTTAACCACAGTACTGTGGTCACTAACGTATACCACATCACGTTTTCGCACTCGATTTTCACTAAATGACGGCAGTCGATGGCACTGCCAAAAAGTCTGGTTTTTTAGAAAACATTGGACTAAAGCTAAACAGCCCGGGAAGGAATTTTAACAAAGAACTACTTCTTTGTTGCCGATAACGTAGTACACATATACAAAATTCTCCCCTCTCCCTTCAACTATAATTTTCATTTATAGAAAATTACCCCCACCCCGTTCACATAAACTCTTCATTTTTAGATATTTCATCTACGTTTCTACAGTGGATTATTATGAGCTTCTTATCAGGATACTTTATTTATCAAAATTAAGTACTTTACTCTTGTTAAAACATAAAACGTTGCAGGTAAAGTACCCCTATCTCTTAACCGATCTTCACCAAAATCAATAGACCTTCAGTCCTCTACAATGCAGAGATGCATGCAAAAAAATATTTGATTCTGTTTGAATGTGCGGCAGTTATCGTTCGTCATAGAAAAAATTACCCTTGTTAAAACATAAAACGTTGCAGGTAAACTACCCCTTTCCCTTAACCGATCTACAACAAAATCAGTAGGCCTTGAGTTCTCTATAATTCAGGAAAGTATGCAAAAAATTATTTGATTCTCTTTGAATTTACGGCAGTTATCTTTCGTCAAAAAACATTACCCTTCTTAAAAAATAAAATGTTGCTGGTAAACTACCCCTTCCCCTTAACCGACCTTCAACAAAATCAACAAACCTTGAGTTCTCTTTAATTCAAAAAGGAATGCAAAAACGTAGTTGATTCTGTTTGAATTTACGGCAGTTATCATTCGTCATATAAAAATTGTTAAAACATAAAATGTTGCTGGTAAACTACCCCTTTCCCTTAACCGATCTTCACCAAAAACAATAGGTCTTGAGTACTCTACAAATCAGGGCTGCATGCACAAAATTATTTGATTTTGTTTGAATTTGCGGCTGTTATCGTTTGCCATAGAAAATAATTACCCTTGATTAAAAAAAAATATCGGTATGGAGAACCATACATGACTTCCATATTCTAAGATTTATATTTAAAATCATTTTCAGCCAAACAGCCAGGCTGTGTCTTACTTGCCTTTTTATTGCTGTATTAAATGAAAAATATTATATTACATTAAAATGAAAAAATTATAATTTTATTGCCTGGCAACAAAATTATTTTATTTTTAACAATTACCATTGTTTCAAAAAGTTTAAATAAATTTTCAAGTACTTTACTCTTGTTAAAACGTAAAAGGTTGCAGGTAAACTACCCCTTCCCCTTAACCGATCTTCACCAAAATCGAAAGTCATCGAGACCTCTACAATTCAGGGACGTATGCAAAAAATTGTTTGATTCTGTTTGAATTTGCGGCTGTTATCGTTTTCCATAGAAAATACGCTTGATAAAAAAACGTTGCAGGTAAACTACCCCTTCCCCTTAACCGATCTTCACCAAAAACAATAGGTCTTGAGTACTCTACAAATCAGGGCTGTATGCAAAACATTATTTGATTCTGTTTGAATTTGCGGCTGTTATCGTTTGCCATAGAAAATACCCTTGTTAAAAAAACGTTGCAGGTAAAATACCCCTTTCCCTCAACCGATCTTCACCAAAAACAATAGGTCTTGAGAACTCTACAATTTAGGGCTGTATGCAAATAATCTTTTGATTCTGTTTGAATTTGCGGCTGTTATCGTTTGCCATAGGAAATACCCTTGTTAAAACATAAAACGTTACAGGTAAACTACCCCTTTCCCTTAACCGATCTTCACCAGAATCAACAGATCTTGAGAACTCTACAATTCAGGGCTGTATGCGAAACATTATTTGATTCTGTTTGAATTTGCGGCTGTTATCGTTTGCCAAACAAACAAAATTACCCTTGCTAAAAAAAAACCGTTGCAGGTAAACTACCCCTTTCCCTCAACCGATCTTCACCAAAAACAATAGGTCGCGAGTACTCTGCAAATCAGGGCTGCATGCAAAAAATTATTTGATTCTGTTTGAATTTGCGGCAGTTATCGTTTGCCATAGAAAAAAAATCTATAGACAGACAGACAGACAGACAGACAGACAGACACACACACAGACACTTTTCGGAAAACGACTTTTTTTCATGTTTTGAGTGTAGTAGAATCAGAATCTGCAATAATCTCGAACACGATTTTTTTTGCCATCACCATACTTCCATTCCTTAAGGAATATGGAAGTAAAAACGTTGCAGGTAAACTATCACTTTCCCTTAACCGATCTTCATAAAAAAAAATAGGTCTTGAGTACTCTGCAAATCAGGGCTGCATGCAATAAATTATTTGATTTTGTTTGAATTTGCGGCTGTAATCGTTTGCCATAGAAAAAAATCCACACACACACACACACACACACACACACACACACACACACACACACACACACACACACACACACACACACACACACACTTTTCGAAAAATGACTTTTTTCATGTTTTGAGTGTAGTACAATCAGAATCTGCAATAATCTCGAACACGATTTTTTTTGTCATCACCATACTTCCATTTCCTTAAGGAACATGGAAGTAAAAACGTTGCTGGTAAACTACCCCTTTCCCTTAACCGATCTTCACCAAAAACAACAGGTCTTGAGTACTCTACAATGCAGGGCTGTATGCAAAAAATTATTTGATTCTGTTTGAATTTGCGGCTCTTATCGTTTGCCATAATAAATACCGAAGTTAAAATGTAAAACGTTGCCGGTAAACTACCCCTTTCCCTTAACCGATCTTCAACAAAATCAACAGACCTTGAGTTCTGTATAACTCAAAAAGGTATACAAAAGAGTAGTTGATTCTGTTTGAATTTACGGCAGTTATTGTTCGTCATAGAAAAAATTACCCTTGATAAAAACAAATGTTGCCGGTAAACTACCCCTTCCCTTAACCGATCTTCACCAAAAACAATAGGTCTTGTGTACTCTACAAATCAATGCTGTATGCAAAAAATTATTTGATTCTGTGTGAATTTGCGGGTCTCATCGATTGCCATAGAAAATACCCTTTTAAAACATAAAACGTTGCAGGTAAACTACCTCTTTCCCTTAACCGATCTACACCAAAAACAATAGTTCCTGAGAACTCTACAATTCAGGGCTGTATACAAAAGAGTAGTTGATTCTGTTTGAATTTGAGGCTTTTATCGTTTGCCATAGATAATACCCTTGTTAAAATATAAAATGTTGCAGGTAAACTACCCCTTTCCCTTAACCGATCTTCACCAAAACCAACAGGTCTTGAGAACTCTGTAATTCAGGGCTGTATGCAAAAGACTAGTTGATTCTGTTTGAATTTGCGGCTGTTATCGTTTGCCATAAAAAAAATTACACTTGATTTAAAAAAAACGTTGTAGGTAAACTACCCCTTTCCCTTAACCGATCTTCACCAAAATCAATAGGTCTTGAGTACTCTACAAATCAGAGCTGTATGCAAAAAATTATTTTATTTTGTTTGAATTTGTGACTCTTATCGTTTGCCATAAAAATACCCTTTTAAAACATAAAACGTTGCAGGTAAACTACCCCTTTCCTATAACCGATCTTCACCAAAAACAATAGCTCATGAGACTCTACACTTCAGCGCTTAAGGCAAAAAATTATTTGATTCTGTTTAAATTTGCATCTTTTATTGTTTGCCATAGAAAATACCCTTTTCAAAATATAAAATGTTGCAGGTAAACTACCCCTTTCCCTTAACCGATCTTCACCAAAATCAGTAGACCTTCAGTCCTATACAATTCAGGGATGCATGGAAAAAAATATTTGATTCTGTTTGAATGTGCGACAGTTATCGTTCGTCATATAAACAATTACCCTTGTTAAAACATAAAACGTTGCAGGTAAACTACCCCTCTCCCTTTACTGATCTTCACTAAAAACAACAGATCTTGCGAACTCTACAATTCTGGGGTGTATGCAGAACATTATTTGATTCTGTTGAAATTGCGGCTGTTATCTTTCGTAAAAATTTACCCTTCTTAAAACATAAAATGTTGCTGGTAAACTACCCCTTTCCCTTAACCGATCTTCAACAAAATCAACAGACCTTGAGTTCTCTTTAATTCAAAAAGGTATGCAAAAACGTAGTCGATTCTGTTTGAATTTGTGGCAGTTATCGTTCATCATATAAAAATTTACCCTTGTTAAAACATAAAATGTTGCAGGTAAACTACCCCTTTCCCTTAACCGATCTTCACCAACACCAATAGGACTTGAGAACTCTACAATTCAGGGCTGTATACAAAACATTATTTGATTCTGTTTGAATTTGCGGCTGTTATCGTTTGCCATAGAAAAAATTACCCCCGATAAAAAAACGTTGCAGGTAAACTACCCCTTCCCCTTAACCGATCTTCACCAAAACCAATTGGTCTTGAGAACTCTATAATTCAGGGCTGTAAGCAAAAGAGTAGTTGATACTGTTTGAATTTGCGGCTGTTATCGTTTGCCATAGAAGCAAATTACACTTGTTTAAAAAAAACCGTTGCAGGTAAACTACCCCTTTTACCTTAACCTTAACCGATCTTCACCAAAATCAATAGGTCTTGAGTACTCTACAAATCAGTGCTACATGCAAAAAATTATTTGATTCTGTTTGAATTTGCGACTCTTTATCGTTTGCCATAAAAAATACCCTTTTAAAACATAAAATGTTGCAGGTAAACTACCCCTTTCCCTTAACCGATCTTCACCTAAAACAATAGGTCTTGAGTACTCTACAGATCAGGGCTGTATGCAAAACATTATTTGATTCTGTTTAAATTTTAGGCTCTTATCGTTTGCCATAGAAAATACCCTTTTAAAACATAAAACGTAGCAAGTAAACTACCCCTTTCCCTTAACCGATCTTCACCAAAATCAATAGGTCTTGAGAACTCTACAACTTAGATGCAAATAATCATTTGATACTGCTTGAATTTGCGGCTGTTATCATTTGCCATATAAAATACCCTTGTTAAAACATAAAACGTTGCAGGTAAACTACTCCTTTCCCTTAACCGATCTTCACCAAAAACAATACGTCTTGAGAACTCTACAATTCAGGGCTGTATGCGAAAGAGTAGTTGATTCTGTTTGAATTTGCGGCTGTTATAGTTTGCCATAGAAAACAATTACCCTTGATTAAAAAAAACCGTTGCAGGTAAACTACCCCTTTCCCTCAACCGATCTTCACCAAAAACAATAGGTCGTGAGTACTCTACAAATCAGGGCTGTATACAAAAAATGATTTGATTCAGTTTGAATTTGCGGCTGTTATGGTATGCCATAGAAAAAAAAATCTACAGACATATAGACAGACAGACAGACACACAGACACTTTTCGAAAAATGACTTTTTTGTCATGTTTTGAGTGTAGTACATTCAGAATCTGCAATAATCTCGAACGCGATTTTTTTTTTTGCCATCACCATTCTTCCATTTCCTTAAGGAACATGGAAGTAAAATTAACTGAACTAAATATAAACTGAATGCAAAATTTTTATTTTTGCATTCATGTTTGTATTTAGTTTTTTAAAGACACCTGACCTTCCCTTGTCTCTTGCACCCCCCCCCCCCTTGCCATCACAACACAGATGTTCCAGATACGCCTTAAACAGATTTTCACCACCTACACTCCACTAACATCCTGTGTTCAGTAATTTCATTCACTCGCCTCTTTGACAATGGCTTAGTTAGTCGAAACAGCTGTCAGAGTTAATTAAAAAATTTGTGAAACTTACCAAGTGTTTTTATATATTTTACAGAACCTTTGTATTAATATATTTCACCAAGTGCCCAACGAGTCATCAATTAATAACTTGATATATTTTAAATTCTTGGTTACTTTAAATCCTTTGTATGTATGAGGTGTGTTCAAAAAAAGACCGAACTATTTGTGTAGCACGTCAACTAGCGCATACAGTGAGCTGCAGAATTAAGTGCTGCTAGCGACAGGTTTTGACGCCTGAATGCCGTTTTCTCTGTCCCGTCACGATCTTCAGTCTTCGAGCTACACGCGCTGTAGTGGGCACGAGCACACACCGTCCGGCGGATTTATAACGAAGTGAGAATGAAGATCTTAACACAATGTGTGTGTATAAAATTTTTGCTGCTGACTTCGTAAAATCTTTACAGAGCTATTTCCATTGTCTTCCAAAGTTTTCATTACCATTTGCATTGGTACGCAGTTGTTGACCGATCTCAAAATGGGTCTCTTTCTGATCGTCATCAACAAACACAGTAAGAATTTTTCAGTGATACGATACATTTAAATTTTTCTATCAAAATTTAATTTTACGATCTTAAATGGATTCTGTCAGAAAGTATCGGCATTTAAACGATGATTTACAATTACCACATGAGCTCTCTTCCCATGATCTTCGATATCGCTTTGATCTGCACCGACCATTGTTTTTCTCTCTTTAAAAATTCTTAAACTAATCGTTCGCCTCATGCAGGCTTCCGCGTATGCTTAATTGAAAACCAGAATGTCTCTGAAAAGTTTTAACCTAGTTTTGCTTCAAAATTTCATACGCACACATTGTTCTCGCTGTCTTTCTTAATCGCTTTGTCACTAATCCTCCGGCCAGCGTGTGCACGTCCCCACTCAATGTTATATACCTCAAAGACTACTGCTAATAGTGGAACACAATAAGTGGCAGTTTATTGTCAAAAACTAATTGTAGGTGTGCGCAAAGTCGCGGCGCGTCGTTTGTGCGGGTTGATGTGTTACTCAAAAAGTTTGGTCTTTTTATGAACACACCTCGTATTCTATAGTTTTTCCCACGATTGTGCCTAATTAAATACAACTATTTCATTAACGACTCGGAACACAAAGTTTTTTATAAGTAAAAACATAAAGTTTTACCTTAAAACCTGAACCGGTTTTCACTTTTAAAAAGCTTCTTCAGAGGTAGCTTTTTAAAAGTGAAAACCGGTTCAGGTTGTAAGGTATATGTTTTTACTCATAAAAAACTTTGTGTTCAGAGTCGTTAATGAAATAGTTGTATTTAGTTAAGTAATGAACACGTCATGGACAACAAAATCCAAGAATGTGCCTAATTATATGAGTTTACCTGAATGTTAATAACACACTGTTGTTATCTTGGTAAAATGTTGCTTATGAATCACACTAAGTACACAGAATAAACTGCAAGGCTTTTCTTAGATATAATTGTTGTTTTAATGATACAAACAAGTTTCCATTGTGAGATACGAAGATAAGAGCAGCGGGTGTGAATAATTTATTTATTCTTCCTTTGCATTACAGTTACAAACAACAGCACTTTTTATTTCTTGTAGCATTGTAGATCATCATTATATTAATAGATGGATCCATGGTTAATTGACCATTATGTATAAAACAGGTGATTGTTATGAAACAATCATGACTCATTTTAACAGACTTGTTAAATTAACGATGAATTGCTTTATGTTAAAAGTTGATTTTGTGTACAACTTGATATTGGTGTACAATTTTCTTTGCATAACACATTTCTCTTTGTCATTGAATAATTTGTGCTGTTGTGTGGCTGTTTGTTGACACAGCATATAGTTGTCCTTTATATGAAACTTATCTCCTTCACTGACATGTTTAGTGATGATGTTTTACACGCTTGAATGAGAACGAATATTTGCTAAAGACAATTTAATATACTTGTGTTGATGTTTTGACAGAAGTTAAATCATAATTGTTTTAATAAATTATAAATACAAGGGTCATCTCAAAAGTAATTTTCCCTGATTTAGGAAAAATAAATACACGTGTAAAAATTAAAAAGAAAACTACACTTTTATTCAAAAACGTGGACTTATTTTTCAATGTAATCTCTAGCCTTGTCAATACACTTTCTGTAGCATAAAAACAGTTTTCAGTTCCTTATTTGAACCACTGGATTCCCAGATGTGGGAGCCAGGCGTCACCCGCCTGTTTCACTTCCGTATCGGTTTCAAAACGTTGACCTCCCAGACGTTCTTTGAGATGGGGAAAAATGGAAATCACTTGGAGCCGAATCAGGTAAATGTGAAGGATGGTCGAAAATCTCCCTTTGAAAGGACTCCAACAAATTCTGCATGACTCACAAGAAATGAGGACGTGAGTTGTCGTGGAGCAGAAGAACTATATTGCTCAACAAACCTTTGTTCCTTTCAAGAACAATGTATCCCACCAGCGGACCATTAGAATGCTCATGCACTCAGGTCCATAGATAGAAACTAAGTGATGATGAATTTCAGCCGCTGATTCATTTTTTGTAGCAAAAAACCGATTCACACTACGCACTTTGCAATCAGACATGCTGGTTAATAGAACATCCATGATTTTAAATTTCGTGTTGTTACGTTGCTACGGAATGGATGAGGTGTTACCACTACACACAAATAAAAGTTCTCCAACCTTCGTTAGCCTGCTTGTGCCATTTCCCTTTGAAAGAAAAACAGAGAAACTTACTTTTGAGATGACCCTCGTATATACAAATTGTTTTATATTTAAATCTCCAATTAAAAATTCAAATTCAGTTATACATTGTGCCTTGTCAGTAATATACTTCATGTAGAGGCAGTTTCTGTTTATATTATACATAAATATTAACTTCAACAAATGATGAGTTTTGTTCTGAAAAATTAATTACTATTAGTTTAACAATTAACAGTTTTGTAATGTGTAAATATTAAAATGAGTGGAAAATGTAATCTTATGCCCATTATATGCTCCGCCCGTATGCAGTCAAGTAGACTATGAAATGCTTTAATAATAGGAAATTAAATTGCTCTAATAAAGAGCATTAAATATAAGTTTTATGGTATTTTATGAAAGGCTACTTATAGAAGTCATTGCTTATAGAAGTCGTGTGCAATACAGGTTGCCAGAAATCCCCTATACCATCTCATTTTGTATCCACTTCAGGGGCTTGGGAGGGAGGGAATAAATGGAACTGGTCCCCCCCCCCCCTTAGAAGGTCGAAAAAGTTGATGAATTTTGTTAATCTCAAAAGTTTTAGGTGGTTTTATTATTTTTCAGCTGCGTATACTAATATAGTAGTAACTCTTTTTAAAATATACGAACAGATGTATTACATTACCGTATGCAGGTACACAGCATTAGCATATACGTTTGAAATTTTAAATATAGGAAAATCAATTCAGTCAATAAGTATCTTGTAAAAAATTGTTTTAATAATGCATATTTTTATTGTGTTATTACCATTTAATTTAATATGACTGATTTCAGCCACTTTAAAGATTTGTTGATTAGTCTTAACTTGTTCTGTCTTTTGTATGAAGCTGACCATACTCTGGACCCCCCTCCCCCAGGCAAAATTCTAAATATGCCACTGATCCATCATTGACGATGCAACTTTTATTTATTTAGTAGGATTGCTACAATTAATACGCCCAGCTTGTATAATAAATGATGAAATATTTAATGAGTTTGTATCAATTTACTAGATGTAAGTGTTGACATTTTGACAAAATTTACTGTCACCTTTGGTACAGTTGTAATGCAAGTGCCATAATAACTTTTCTTATAATTCTCTGGAAGACACAATATATTTTGTTGAAATATCGATGCAAATATTTTAAATCATACATAACTGGCCAAACCTCACTAAACCTTTCATTTTTTATCAATAATTTGTGTTTGCTACTATAAAAATTCTTAATATAATTTAAGTTAATTTGTTAAAATACTTTTTTGTACATAATGTACTCTGTATGTATTAATATGTTACTTTATTTTGTCAACAGGTATGTTAAAGTATATTTATTGCCAGACAAGTCCAAATCAGGTAAAAGGAAGACAAAGGTTAAGAAGCACACATTGAATCCAGTTTTTGAAGAAACACTTAAGGTATGTTTTCTAATTTCACTTGCTTTACTAAATATTTCTATCATTTAAACATTGCAATTAAATTTTAATAAGACGTTTCAATGAACTGCTTGTTAATTGTTTTGTATTTTTTTTTTAGCATCTAAATAGTACCGTACTGCAGACAGTTAATTACTGTTTTTTGTTTCTACTGAAATGATTCATATGAAGATGACTGTCAATCTTTCCTCATGCATTAGAAAATCAATAATCCAAATTACAAGGGTGGTCTGAAAAGTTCTCGGCCTCGATCATAGACATCAACTCTATGAGCAAGATTTTTTTTTTCTTAGGTTGGTATGCCTGTCACAACAATTCATGTGAAATTGCGAGTCAATCTATCATGTTGTTTTTTGTATACAGCTATTTGAAGTAGTGTAATTATGTATATTTTGTACAATGGATAAAATTGAATATCATGCAGTTTTTTTTAACATTTTAAAATTTTAACATTTTTTGTTAAAAAAGGTTTGATGCCAAATGAAATTCATTCGAAGTTCACAAAAGTTTATGGGGAATCTTCTCCTTCATTTTCGACAATTAAGAAATAGGCTGCCGAGTTTAAATGTGGCCGTACCGGCCTCGAAGATGATCCATGTGAGGGACGCCCAAAAAGTGCTACAACATCAGAAATCATCGAACAAATACACGATTTAGTATTGGATGACTGACGGATTAAAGTGCGTGAAATTGCTGAGGCTGTGGGCATTTCGAAAGAACGTGTACGTTATGTTTTGCATGAAGAATTGCATATGAAAAAGCTTTGTGCAAGATGGATGCCGCGCATGCTCTAAGCAGATCAAAAACGCATTCGCATGAAAATCTGTGAACAGTGCTTGGAGTGTTTTTACAAAAGTAAAACTGATTTTGTGCGTCGGTTTATTACTATGGATGAAACATGGGTTCACTATTACACACCAGAATCTAAACAGCAGTCAAAACAGTGGACAGAAGCTGGCTGTTCACCGCCAAAGAAAGCAAAGTCGGTCCCATCAGCTGGAAAGGTCATGGCATCGGTGTTTTGGGATGCTAAAGGCATTTTGTTAATCGATTACCTCGAAAAGGGTAGAACAATAACCGGAGAATATTGTTCTAATCTTTTAACCAAACTAGACAAAAAAATTTGTGACAAAAGACCCGGTTTGGAGAAGAAAAAAATCATCTTTCATCACGACAATGCACCCGCCCACAGAAGTGTTTTGGCAATGGGAAAATTCAGAGATCTGCGCTATGAATTGCTGGAGCATCCACCCTATTCTCCAGATCTGGCTCCCTCTGACTTTCATCCCTTTCCGAAACTCAAGCACTTCCTCACAGGAGAGCGATTTTCTTCTAATGAAGAGGTGGTTGCAGCTGTACAGGGGTATTTTGCAGACCTTCCAGAGAATCACTACAGAGATGGGATAGTGGCATTAGAGCATCACTGGAACAAGTGTATTAGTCTTAAGGGAGATTATGTTGAAAAACAAAAACCTTTTGAAATTATAAATTTGTTTTTTCATTGTAGGCCGAGAACTTTTCAGACCACCCTCGTATGTGGGACCACAGATAGTCTGAATTACATTCTTGTCTACGATTCTTTCATAAGTTTCAGTACTTACGGTTCATCCATATCTGCAGAAATACGGGACAGAAACCGATTTTTTTAGATACAGACAGTGGCATAACTACTGGTGGGTGGGGGGGAGGATCAATCCCTCCCAGGTATTACAAATTTCAGAAAATTCCGTAATCACTTAACACATTTCTAAGCCAATTGTGTGTCTTATAAGTAATTTTAGAAATAAAAGGAATTAAAATATTTGTAAATTAATAAAATAGAATTACAATTTTTTTTTAATAATGATGATCATTCAAATTTGATAAAACATACTACATATTTGCAGCCTTATAAGAACAATTACATATATGCCAGAAAGCAAAGGCAGGGCCTATTAATCTATCTTTATCTTTTTTATACACACTTCCCTTTACTGTATCATTACTCCTTTAGTCTAATATTGCTTTGGTTTAAACCATCAACTTTGCACAGGTACTCTAGCATTTTCTTTACTTCAGTTTGGAAGAATAAGAAAATTTTATTACAGGATTTTACATAACAAAAATATCTTACTTTAACAATAACTATAAGTAGCAGTATTTAATGTGACAACATTCTCGAGGCAGCCTGTCTTAAATTATAGTGTAAAGGCATAATAAAACCGGGCTTTTCAAATAATTATCTGTAGAAAGACTCATTTCACAAGATTTATTAAGAAAACAACGTTGAAGTGATTCGTAATGACATGAGACTTATTACCTTTAACGTGAATAACAAATAATAAGAGTAGAATATTGTTGACGGTCTACTGATCGTCATATGGTACAGTGGAAAACAAAATACAAGACACCAATTAAGTCACTAATCACCAGCTTTAATTATCACAATTAAACAGTTTGTAATTAACAAGGTCTCTTACAACAAATCAATAAAAACTGTTCACACACAAATAAAAAATGTCAACTAATATAAAACACAATTGTATTACAATTATCCTGCACAATTATAAAACACGTATACTTCACCACAATATTCTGAACCGCACTGTGTATCGCCCGACAATAACTAACTGAATGTCGCTGAGTACTTGTATTAATACACCGCAAAGGTTCCAGAATATTCGTTAATAGGCGTCTACTAGAAAATACTAGAACGTAATTTATTGCGGCCTTGAACACAGCACGCGCAGACCGGTATGGTCTGATATAGACCCGATAGCGGACGCGTAATTGTCTTTCCCCGCAAAGTAGCAGCATTATGTATGGACACACACATTACAGCTGGAATATTATAGAAACTTGTAGAATGTTCCATATTACGTAACACTTTTTCCGCATTATGTAACAATATTTTGAAAACCATGCTTTTCCACATTTTTTAAACTCGTCATTGGTTTACTCAAAAAGTTCAATGGGTACTCATATGTTGAAGGAATCTGCTTGGACGTTGTACGTGGTGATGGAAACAATCATTAAATTCTAAGGGAGTGCAGTTTAACTGAAAGCCTGTGTAGCGCTAGAGTGCAAGAAATTGGACAATGGAAGAAATTGGCCTGTGTAGTGATGGAGGAAAAGTTTAGAATTCAGACAGGACAGACACTATAAACTGACTGATGATGATTTACAATAGTACCAAAGACAAAAAATGAAATAAAATGAACTAAAACTCGTCAGGAACATATAAAATGAAATATAAAAAAATACAGATCACCGTAAAATTGTTTTAGGTTAGGTTCATACTGTATTTACTATACATTAGCTGATCAGATGTTTACAGTATACTTGAAAGCAGTTTTATCACCAGATATTCGATGTCCATTTTATATGAGGGCCTCTGGTCATAGCACATGGGACAATTCTAAAATTAATTATTTTATAATAATATATATAATGATTCTATTTTTCTTTTTAATTAAAAAAAAATATCCAAAAATTTTGTATAAATGTAAAGTGTT
Source organism: Magicicada septendecula (assembly GCA_034769895.1). Lineage (NCBI taxonomy): Eukaryota > Metazoa > Arthropoda > Insecta > Hemiptera > Cicadidae > Magicicada > Magicicada septendecula. The sequence continues at coordinate 403,615,794 of CM068375.1, read as the reverse complement.
TTGTCAGCTCTATAATAAGAAGTGAAAAATTAAAATATTATAACTTATATAAAATTATTAAAATAACATTACCCTGAAGTGTAAAAAAACAAAAAATAAGAATTGATCCTGAAATAGAGATGCTAGCATGCAGCACTTCTCAAAAAAAGAGTTTCGGTATGAAAAAAGCCAAACAACTATAAAAAACATATATCAATATATTAAAAAAAAAATATTATTTAATAAAAAACTTACAAATTTATAGAAAATGTTTCGTTTTATATCTCCACCCATGACGCACCAAACTTTTATGTAACCACATATGTCAGGTTGAGCTCTTTTAAGCTAATCTTTTCTGCAAGATTAGGTTTTCAGCTTTTGTTTTAAAACATATTAGCATTTTGAAAAATCTGGAATTTTTCTGTACCACATTCTTTGCCACATCAGTCATAATGACCGAAAATGGGTGGAACCAATCGTGCCATGTTGGTCATTATAACCAAAGAGTCACCATTTATATTGTGTGTAACAAAAACCCCATTTGGTGCAGGAGGGCAGAATGACCAAAAACGCTGACAGAGAACATGTAAATTGACTCTGCAGTACTGTTAATATATTGAAGATTTACTTTGTAGGCCTTGTGGGAATTATGCCATTGTAAGTATCTTAGTTGATTAAGTATGTATTAAATTTTTATTTTATACAACTGCATTAGTAAATGAAATGTACTTCAGTTAGTAGGTATTTTACATGGCTTAGAAATATAAACTTATCCTGGCTATATAAAATTAACATAGTTAACATTGTTTTAAGATACTGGTATTTTATCAAAGTCTTTTAACATCTCTGTTGCTGTTTTAAAAGTACTTATGTGCTCTTACATTCTTTTTATATTTATCTGAGAAAAGTCCGAATATTTTTTGAAACTGCAATTGGCAGTATCATTCTCCCCCCCCCACACATACACGAGAGAGAGAGAGAGAGAGAGAGAGAGAGAGAGAGAGAGAGAGAGAGAGAGAGAGAGAGAGAGAGAGAGAGAGAGAGAGAGAGAGAGACTCCCTGCGTGTGTATTTGTTTTCACAGAAATAAGCTCTTTATAGTTGTTCATTGGTCCTGAAAAACGTCAACTTCTGCTGCAACAACAACTCAAGTGTGGGCTTCTGTCAAGAAACCAGTAATACATATTGCCTTCCATAATGTAATTCCATATCACAAATTTTATATATGTATATACTAACTTGGTATACGCCATGTTCTTGATATATTGAATCTTTAATTTTAATTGAATATACAAACAAGATGTATTACAACTAACTTGTAACATGCAACATGATCTTATTATTCACATGGATACCAACAAATGTGAAGAAGTAACAAATGTAATCACTGATAAAGTTAAAATCAAAAGAGAAGAGATTTATTAAAAGAAGTCTCCAGGCACCAGCTAATCACAAATCATAATTGTTTTGAATTTAACAATAAAATTTACTAACAACACAAAGGCTTGGACATGGAACTACTATATAATGTGTTACAAAACAAAGTAGTGACTGTGTGTACATGCATGTGTCTATATTGCAATTGATTGTGATAGATTTGTGTAAGTACATATTAAACATGGACTGTAAAACATTTTATATTTTTCTTTGTGTAGTTCCATATCACTCTGGAAGGTCTGGAAAGCAGAACCTTGTGGCTGAGTGTGTGGCATTCGGACATGTTTGGACGTAACGATTTCCTCGGTGAAGTAACTATGGCTTTAGAAAACAAAGTTTTTGATGATCCTATGCCTCGTTTTTATACACTACAAGAACGAGTAAGTATTGGTACTTCGGGAATGTTTTGTCTATCTATACTTTTCCTGGATTTTTTGTTGTTGTATCTCCCACATTTTCTTTTACCATCCACAGCTGAACTATAATATAAATATTATATAACCAAGATAAAACAAAAATTTTAAAAAAATTTATGTAAAACTTATATAATTTACAATTCAAGTGGTGGACATTTCTTGGCACACTTTAGGCTACAAAAATAGAAATAAAACAATAGTTAATATTGGTTATTAAACTTTCAATTGTGAACTTACTTTGTTTCCTCCCGTACGTGCTTCGGCGTGATGTGCGCCTTCGTCAGCGGTATGAGACAGACTGTCAGTAACTTGTAACCGTTTTTTTAAGTTGGTATTTTGAGTGGGGGGGTGGAAGGGAATTGGCGTGGGGATCCGAATTATTGTTTGTTTTATGTATAATTGTGTCAAAGAGTGTGTGTGATTTATAGTGTAATTGGTCATTAAGTATGTTGTTTGGTTGTGTTGTGTAGTGTTTGTATATTTCGTATTGTTCTGCTGTGTTAAGTTTTCGACTTTTAGGTAAGTAGTTAATATTTCGATTAGCATCTATGTTGGTATACTATATCACTATAAATCACACACACTCTTTGACACTAAATCACACACACTCTTTGACACAATTATACATAAAACAAACAATAATTCGGATCCCCGCGCCAATTCCCTTCCACCCCCCCCCACTCAACCTACCAACTTAAAAAAACGGTTACAAGTTACTGACAGTCTGTCTCTGACGAAGGCGCACATCACGCCGAAACGCGTACGGGAGGAAACAAAGTAAGTTCACAAGTGAAAGTTTAATAACCAATATTAATTTAGTGCTGTGAAAAAAGAAGATGAACTATCAGAACAACTAAAACAATAGTGTACTAGATAATGGCTACTCTAATAGTTATGGTGATTTTCTCTTTATCTATAGCTTGATATCCAAAAGCTTTTTGTGTAGTGAAATCATGTTCCACGTGAAATTTTTATTAACTTCAGTTATGATGTCATCTAAAATGTGAGAGGAAACAAACCAATTTCCTTTGACTATTTACTGTGCATGACTTGATATGTACTCAACAAGAATTTAAATTGTCACAGAGAAGCATTATTAAGGTATAGCTATATGTATTGTGGTATGCGTGGCTTATTTCTTATAATCCCAAGAGTGTCTAAGACCAACATGTTATTAACGTGTTTCTATGATTACATTTCTTGGCGAGGCATAATGGAGCCAAGCTTACTGAAAGGGACAAGAAAAGAAACTAAAGGGACTGAAAGAGAAAGCAGAAGTAACATTTCTTACTCTGCAACCACTGTAAAATTATATATGTCTTTTGAATTGCCAAGTGTATCTATATAATCAAGAGTTTTTTTGCTGTTTTGCTTTCTGATTTATATTTAACAGTGGAGTTGCTCTACCCAACTCTTTTATTTACCTCTTTCTTGCAGAGTTCTTTATGAAAAAAGGCACTTAACAGATAATTTATTGTATATTCTAAGAGGTCAATCATTCATCAATTATTAATATTTCAAGAGGTCAGTGAGTGAACAAAGATATATAAACACAAAATTTGAAAACAAATAAAATAACAGTTCTATCCATAAACAGAAGCCATTATACAGTGCGCCCAATGTTTGGTTCACAGTTACTATACAGATTCTTTGTCCACTTGTGGAAGTAACAGTTATGAAATATATCATGAAAATAATTGGAAACATTATTTGTCGGGCTGTTAGGACATGGTCTATTGTTTGTGCTGACAGACAGTTTGGCCTCACCATCAGAGACCATCATCAGTGTCAGGAACAATTGACATGGTGTCTGCCAATTCACCCCAGTGATAAGGCAGATTGGCAGACACTGTGCGCCAGTTGTTTCTGACACTGGTGATGGCCTCCGATGGTGAGGCCGAAACATCTGTCAACCAAACTACAGACCACGGTCTAACAGCCTGGCAAATAATGTTTCCATCTATGTGGACTCTGGCTTAGGAACTCTATATCTTGAAAATACTGTAACAGTCTTACATATTCATTTAAACTCACCTGATGGCTACAATTTTTGCAGCAAACACTCAGCATAGACATGCAGTACAGCTGTATAAATAGAAATAATTATTCAGCCATCAGTGGTGGATTAGTTTGATGTCATTCACTGACATTATCTGTTAAACCTTAACACTTGCATCTGCCAGCCAGTGAGGTATCAAGAGACAATAATATTAGTGTCTGCCATTAAAATTACTATGTCTCTAAATAATGATGAGTCTGAAAAGTAGAAATATTTGAAAATACACAGATTATGAGTACACATAGCATGTTATCTGTATGCCATACCATAAAGTAAACACACGTGTACCTAACCACCACTTTCCACTTTCCATGACCACAACAAATGTCAAATGTCCAATAGTAGAGACCTGCCTTATGCATCTATTTTACAGGTATGTGCAAAATTCAGTTGAGTTAAAACTTTGCCTTAAAAGCTGTAAATAAGTGTACAAAAATGTAAGTAATCATATGCAATATTATCAACCAGCTAGCAATAACTTAATTATAATAAAAACAAGTACAGTAGACGCCCTCTAATCTGGCCTCGGTTGGATCGGCCATCGGATGGTTTGGCCAGCCATACGGTGAGTCACACAGTCTAGACGACCCTCCAGCGACAGGCCCCAACTTGTTAAACGGAAAATATATGTAGCTCAGTTGACTTGCGCTTTTGTTCATGTGCGGATGTATGTCTTATGTTGTGATTTCTGTGTATATAGTCTGTGTAAATAATATATCTGTGTATATAGTCTGTGTATATAGTAATACTGTATGTATCTGTGTAAGTAAAAACATTTTCCGACATGAGTGTAAAACAAAAACACACGTTCGTGACTATGGACCAAAAATTACAAGTCCTTCAGCGTCTCAATTAGGGCGAATCGGTCCAGAGTATTGGAGTCCAGTAATATCTCTGTGAGTTTGTAGTAATTTTCCTTGTTTGTTTTTTTACTTGCTACCATGGAGTAAGGGTGAGTAATTATAATTATTAGTTATTTATATATACTGTATCGGGTCATTTATTGTATGGATCATTCATTAAAGAGCGTTATTTCATCATTATAGCGTATTTTTTGTTCGTCCGGCCATTTTGTAATCCGGCCTAGGGCCTGGTCCCAAAGTGGCCGGACGAGAGGGCTTCTACTGTAAACAAATATTTGGTCAGTACCATAATATTGTTACTAGTGATTAACTGTTTAATATAACATGCCAGCATAGTGATGTACATAATTTGTAGACAATTTGCTTTTGTTACAGTCTGAACCTTTAGAGGAATTACTGAGTTCTAAAGGTGAACTGATTGTCGGATTGAAATTTGTACCACCTGATAGTAGTAGTACAACTAGTAGCAAGAAGCGTGGTGCTAACAAAGGGTCACTTCATGTTCTTGTAAAGGAAGCTAAGAACTTAGCCGCTGTCAAGAGCAATGGAACCTCTGATCCGTTCTGCAAGAGGTGAGCATTCTGCACAATTGCAACATAAAATGGGTGAAAATAGAGTATAATATGAATACTTAAATTTATTATTTTAATTTAAAAATTTTTCTTACTTATAAACTGTGTGTGTGTGTGTGTGTGTGAATACGAGGGTCGGTTGAAAAGTTGGCGGAGCGACACCTGTAGAGTAGCGGTAAAACTAAAATTTTTCGTGTGCTGCAAGATTTGTATTTTATGTGAATTCCTGTTAATTTCCAAATCTGTCTATCTATTCATTCATTGTTCAGAAGCTGTTTAAAATTGACGTGTCATACGTGCATGTTTTGAAAAACAGACTAAATCAAACATTGTGGTGTGATCCTTTGTTAAAAATTGTTTTGTGCCAATCAAAATTCAAAACGAAATTGTAATTGTGTCAGGAGATGCTGCGACTTCAAAACCAATGGTTTATAAGTAGGCACTTGAGTTTAAACATGGTCTTACGAGCACTGAAGATGACCCCCCCCCCACTAGACGCTCAAAAAATGTAACAACTCCAGATGTGGCAGCCATCTTGCACAGCGCTTTTTCACACCAAGTTCTTGAGTTAAAGTATGATGCACATGCTCATATGCTTATGATTTCAGCAATGTCATCCACTTCGCAATCTGGGGTCTTCCAACACCCTATGAAATTTTTTCAATAAAGTCATTTTTTGTTGCACTTGTTGGACGTCCACTGCTGGGATTGTCTTCAGTGCTTGTATACTCTTCACTGGTTCACATTTAAACTCGAGTGTGCCCCACTTACCATTGTTTGTGAAGGCACAGCATCTCCTTACATATTTACAATTTTGTTTTGATTTTCCATTGGCGCTAAAACGTTGTTAACAGAGAATTCATCACAACCCGATGTTTGATTTTGTGCATTTTAAAAACACACGTGACATGAAAATTTCAAACAGCTGGTAAAAAGTGAATAAATTGACAGCTATATCTGGAAATAAACAGGTGTTCACACGAAATATACTTCTTGCAGCAGTAGTAAACTGAAAGATTTTAGTTCTACCACTGAGTTATAGATGTCGCTCCACGAACTTTTCTACTGACCCTCATATTATAAACATACATGCTAACTCTCCCACATTTCGTGGGTGGGATTCTTACACCTTTTGTATGTTTTCCCCTTACCTGCATCATGTAATGAAATCTCCTGCCTTTACCCCCTAATATATGGTCAAGCCATATTAGTTTTATTTTCTGTTGTATGTTTTTAGTGGATTTTTTTTTAGGTAAATTTGCAAGTGTAATGCTATGTCATTCTAATTCTGTGTATTTTAACTACTTACAGTAATTTTCTGATTTAATAATATGCAGTGATAAATAGTAACCAATTACATTATAAATTTTATATTTATAATGCACATCGTTTTATTAGAAATGAAATTGCATGTTATCTCGTACATTTTTTTTATTAACTTGCTCATAATTTGACATTTTCAGGTTGGCAGATATGTATAATACAAATTCTAAAATTAACTTATATTTTGCAGCTATTTGTTACCAGACAAAGGTCGTAGTTCAAAACAAAAGACGCCGGTGTCACGACGTTCATGTTCTCCAGCATGGAACCATACGTTTGTATACCATGGTGTGTCTTTAACAGATTTACCAGAACGAAGCTTAGAGCTTACAATTTGGGACCATGACAGATTAGCAAGCAATGAGTTCCTAGGGGGAGTTAGGCTGAATTTAGGCACAGGTAATTTGCAGTATAAAATTTACTTTATTATATACAAATGATTACACTTATAAAACATGGGGTATGAATACAAGAGATTGGCATTCTTTAGAATTTTAAATATAAAAGGAAGCATGCTCATAATTTTTAATATGTTGCCATGTTTCATGGTAAAATTTTTTGCTTCTTCTGTCACTATAACTGTTTTGTTAGCGTGGTTTCCTCTCACCACCTATCCAAATGCTGACTAATTAATCTACCTCATCTTCAGCTATTTAATGGCTGGCAGTTGGTAAAAAATCAATCTATTCTGAGTTACATATTACATTATGTGCTTTTTCTACTGATGTTGATTTTGCTTGATCTCCCTGTCAGCTTTTTTCTATTCTGTCTGCATTTAATTTATTGGGATAGAATTTTAGGTTTTGAAGGGATCTCAAAGAAGGAATTTGCAGATTGCATGTGCTATTCTTTGCTCTCCGTTTTTGTGCTCCTATTTTAAGAATCTGTAATGTGTAGTATTGCCACAATTTCCATTAGTGGATGGTCTTATTCAGGCATTTAACCTAGTATACTTTCTAATTTTTAATAAACGTTAATTATCATCATCGTACATGGATATATAAGAAGCAAGATATGTAAACTTTCATATTTGTTTGATCGTCTCATTGTGTGATAATATTTTAGCTACTGAAATTAAGAAGTGGCCCCAATATTGCTTTTGTTTCCTTACCCACTGAAAGTTTTGTATTGAATTTTATTTTATTTGGTCTGTTCATTCTGCTGTATATATTCCAGTGACCCACTGGTAAAACTTAATCCCCTATACTATTCCCTTCATGGTATACATTGAATTCAGTTATGCTCACATTGAAATATAATAAACTCTCCCGATTATCTGCAGAATTGGGTAGCACGGTCGCTGCGAATAACTGAATTCCGTGGATTATCTGCAGTATGTACAAGGAAAGGAAGAAAGTAATGAAAATGCTTTATTAAAATTAGCTGTTTATTTAAGCAGTACAGTAAAACCCTATTAAGACGCTCATCAGTTGACCTCGTGAAAATAGCATGTTAAGCAGGATATTACCACGAAAGTGTAATATATACATATTGAAACTGTGTTAACTATAATCATATATTTTATGCAGTTTAAATATTAATTCACATGAACTGAAATTTTGTCTGAAGTTGTACTGATAAATTGTCTTATGTGTATCATCGGTGTATAATCTACATTGGGTATTTATGAAAGTTACTACCTACATATGTACAGAAGTTATATTGACTGCAAAATCAATGTGGACATCTCCCTATTTTCATGCGGAGCAGAGATTAGATTCAGAATGAATTACTGCGAACGTATGCATTAAAAAAAGTATTAGAAACACAAGTGAAGTCACTTGAAACAATTGAAAGTTTCAATCATTTAATAGAATTTATTGAATTTATAACACTGCGTTTTTTCTTACCTTTGGGCTCCAGAGTCTGTAAAGGTACTGATTTTTACCATTTATTAAATATTACAATCAGAAGATTCCAGTAGATTATAATAATACTTACTGCTCACTGCTGCCAGAATTTTACTTACCGTCATAATCCCATTAAACTTACCTTATTATTTCCCAGGTCGCCAACATATTTTTTAGATGAATATGTAAACTTAAACACTCTTGCCCTTATAAAAACTTTAATAATCCCGCTATCTGACTCCCCTTAAATCTCAGAAATCCCAAAGAACGTTAGACGAGGTTTTCAGCACAGAATAGGAAATGGTAATGACATAATAACTTAATCTAACACATTTTTATATCCCTAAACAAACTTGATTTTATTTTATTAAGTACGGCTAAAAAACATGAATTTGTTTAAACACAAGTTTTATCAACTAATTATTTTCTAGTAACCAGTACTTTTATTCATGATTTCTCCCCTTAATATAAATTTGTATAGCTTTTACTGATATCAGATTGTTACGGAGTCACTTTTGTATGTATTTGTTACTTAACTGACATGTGGTCCAGTTGGTACCCTATCACTCTTAGTTCACTTTCACATTCGCCACATCACAAAGAACTGTTCTAGCTGCACAAATTAACGTATTTGTTTTTGTCTCGATCTCTTTCTTCATTTTACTCTTTTTGCACACTTTTTAATAAGGTTCGGTAAGCCTAGGCTACTGTAATCGCTTTGGCGTACCGTAACTGCCCGAGGCCACTGTTTTACTTCCATGTTCCTTAAGGAAATGGAAGTATGGTGATGGCAAAAAAAATCGTGTTCAAGATTATTGCAGATTCTGATTGTACTACACTCAAAACATGAAAAAAAGTTGTTTTTCGAAAAGTGTCTGTGTGTGTGTGTGTGTGTCTGTGTGTCTGTAGATTTTTTTTCTATGGCAAACGATAACAGCCGCAAATTCAAACAGAATCAAATAATTTTTTGCATACAGCCCTGATTTGTAGAGTACTCGCGACCTATTGTTTTTGGTGAAGATCGGTTAAGGGAAAGGGGTAGTTTACCTGCAACGATTTTTTTTTTTTATCAAGGGTAACTTTGTTTGTTTGGCAAACGATAACAGCCGCAAATTCAAACAGAATCAAATAATGTTTCGCATACAGCCCTAAATTGTAGAGTTCTCAAGATCTGTTGATTTTGGTACAGATCGGTTAAAGGAAAGGGGTAGTTTACCTGCGACGTTTTATGTTTTAACAAGGGTATTTCCTATGGCAAACGATAACAGCCGCAAATTCAAACATAATCAAATAATGTTTTGCATACTGCCCTGAGTTGTAGAGTTCTCAAGACGTTTTGGTTTTGGTGAAGATCGGTTAAGGAAAAGGGGTAGTTTACCTGCAACGTTTTATGTTTTAAAAGGGTATTTTCTATGGCAAACAATAAGAGCCGCAAATTCAAACAGAATCAAATAAGTTTTTGCATACAGCCCAGATTTCTTGAGTACTAAAGACCTATTGTTTTTGGTGAAGATCGTTTGAGGGAAAGGGGTAGTTTACCTGCCACGTTTTTGTTTTATCAAGGGTATTTTGTATGGCAAACGATAACAGCCGCAAATTCAAACAAAATCATATAATATTTTACATACAACCCTGAATTGTAGAGTTCTCAAGACCTGTCGTTTTTGGTGAAGATCGGTTAAGGGAAAGGGGTAGTTTACCTGCAACGGTTTTTTATCAAGGGTAATTTTTACTTCCATGTTCCTTAAGGAAATGGAAGTATGGTGATGGCAAAAAAAAATCGTGTTTGAGATTATTGCAGAATATGATTGTACTACACTCAAAACATGAAAAAAGTCATTTTTCAAAAAGTGTCTGTGTGTCTGTCTGTAGATTTTTTTTCTATGGCAAACGATAACAGCCGCAAATTCAAACAGAATCAAATAATTTTTTGCATACAGCCCTGATTTGTAGAGTACTCGCGACCTATTGTTTTTGGTGAAGATCGGTTGAGGGAAAGGGGTAGTTTACCGGCAACGGTTTTTTTTTATCAAGGGTAATTTTGTTTGTTTGGCAAACGATAACAGCCGCAAATTCAAACAGAATCAAATAATGTTTCGCATACAACCCTGGATTGTAGAGTTCTCAAGATCTGTTCATTTTGGTAAAGATCGGTTAAGGGAAAGGGGTAGTTTACCTGCAACGTTTTATGTTTTAACAAGGGTATTTTCTATGGCAAACGATAACAGCCGCAAATTCAAACATAATCAAATAGGTTTTTGCATACCGCCCTGATTTCTTGAGTACTAATGACCTATTGTTTTTGGTGAAGATCGTTTAAGGGAAAGGGGTAGTTTACCTGCCACGTTTTTTGTTTTATCAAGGGTATTTTGTATGGCAAACGATAACAGCCGCAAATTCAAACAAAATCATGTAATATTTTGCATACAGCACTAAATTGCAGAGTTCTCAAGACCTATCGTTTTTGCTGAAGATCGGTTGAGGGAAAGGGGTAGTTTACCAGCAACGGTTTTTTATCAAGGGCAATTTTACTTCCATATTCCTTAAGGAATGGAAGTATGGTGATGGCAAAAAAAATCGTGTTCGAGATTATTGCAGATTCTGATTCTACTACACTCAAAACATGAAAAAAAGTTTATTTTCCGAAAAGTGTCTGTGTGTGTGTCTGTCTGTCTGTCTGTCTGTCTGTCTGTGTGTCTGTCTGTCTGTCTGTAGATTTTTTTTCTATGGCAAACGATAACTGCCGCAAATTCAAACAGAATCAAATAATTTTTTGCATACAGCCCGGTTTTGCAGAGTTCTCGCGACCTATTGTTTTTGGTGAAGATCGGTTGAGGGAAAGGGGTAGTTTACCTGCAACGGTTTTTTTTTAGCAAGGGTAATTTTGTTTGTTTGGCAAACGATAACAGCCGCAAATTCAAACAGAATCAAATAATGTTTCGCATACAGCCCTGAATTGTAGAGTTCTCAAGACCTATTGTTTTTGGTGAAGATCGGTTAAGGGAAAGGGGTAGTTTACCTGTAACGTTTTATGTTTTAACAAGGGTATTTCCTATGGCAAACGATAACAGCCGCAAATTCAAACAGAATCAAATAATGTTTCGCATACAGCCCTAAATTGTAGAGTTCTCAAGACCTTTTGTTTTTGGTGAAGATCGGTTAAGGGAAAGGGGTAGTTTACCTACAACGTTTTTTTAACAAGGGTATTTTCTATGGCAAACGATAACAGCCGCAAATTCAAACAGAATCAAATAATTTTCTGCATACAGCCCTGATTTGTAGAGTACTCAAGACCTATTGTTTTTGGTGAAGATCGGTTGAGGGGAAGGGGTAGTTTACCAGCAACGTTTTTTATCATGCGTATTTTCTATGGCAAACGACAACTGCCGCAAATTCAAACAGAATCAAATAATTTTTTGCATACAGGCCTGATTTGTAGAGTACTCGCGACCTATTGTTTTTGGTGAAGATCGGTTGAGGGGAAGGGGTAGTTTACCTGCAACGGTTTTTTTTATCAAGGGAAATTTTTTTTTTTGGCAAACGATAACAGCCGCAAATTCAAACAGAATCAAATAATGTTTCGCATACAGCCCTGAATTGTAGATTTCTCAAGACCTATTGTTTTTGGTGAAGATCGGTTGAGGGAAAGGGGTAGTTTACCTGCAACGTTTTTTTAACAAGGGTATTTTCTATGGCAAACGATAACAGCCGCAAATTCAAACAGAATCAAATAATGTTTTGCATACAGTCCTGATTTGTAGAGTACTCAAGACCTATTGTTTTTGGTGAAGATCGGTTAAGGGGAAGGGGTAGTTTACCTGCAACGTTTTTTTATCAAGCGTATTTTCTATGGCAAACGATAACAGCCGCAAATTCAAACAGAATCAAATAATTTTTTGCATACGTCCCTGAATTGTAGAGGTCTCAATGACTTTCGATTTTGGTGAAGATCGGTTAAGGGGAAGGGGTAGTTTACCTGCAACCTTATACGTTTTAACAAGAGTAAAGTACTTGAAAATTTATTTAAACTTTTTGAAACAATGGTAATTGTTAAAAATAAAATAATTTTGTTGCCAGGCAATAAAATTATAATTTTTTCATTTTAATGTAATATAATATTTTTCATTTAATACAGCAATAAAAAGGCAGGTAAGACACAGCCTGGCTGTTTGGCTGAAAATGATTTTAAATATAAATCTTAGAATATGGAAGTCATGTATGGTTCTCCATACCGATATTTTTCTATGGCAAACGATAACTGCCGCAAATTCAAACAGAATCAAATAATTTTCTGCATACAGCCCTGATTTGTAGAGTACTCGCGACCTATTGTTTTTGGTGAAGATCGGTTGAGGGAAAGGGGTAGTTTACCTGCAACGGTTTTTTTTTTATCAAGGGAAATTTTTTTTTTTTTTGCATACGATAACAGCCGCAAATTCAAACAGAATCAAATAATGTTTCGTATGCAGCCCTGAATTGTAGAGTTCTCAAGACCTATGGTTTTTGGTGAAGATCGGTTACGGGAAAGGGGTAGTTTACCTGTAACGTTTTATGTTTTAACAAGGGTATTTCCTATGGCAAACGATAACAGCCGCAAATTCAAACAGAATCAAAAGATTATTTGTATACAGCCCTAAATTGCAGAGTTCTCAAGACCTATTGTTTTTGGTGAAGATCGGTTGAGGGAAAGGGGTAGTTTACCTGCAACGGTTTTTTTTTATCAAGGGAATTTTTTTTTTTGGCAAACGATAACAGCCGCAAATTCAAACAGAATCAAATAATGTTTCGCATGCAGCCCTGAATTGTAGTGTTCTCAAGACCTATTGTTTTTGGTGAAGATCGGTTAAGGGAAAGGGGTAGTTTACCTGTAACGTTTTATGTTTTAACAAGGGTATTTCCTATGGCAAACGATAACAGCCGCAAATTCAAACAGAATCAAAAGATTATTTGCATACAGCCCTAAATTGTAGAGTTCTCAAGACCTGTTGTTTTTGGTGAAGATCGGTTAAGGGAAAGGGGTAGTTTACCTACAACGTTTTTTTTGACAAGGGTATTTTCTATGGCAAACGATAAGAGCCGCAAATTCAAACAGAATCAAATAAGTTTTTGCATATGTCCCTGAATTGTAGAGGTCTCAATGCCTTTAGATTTTGGTGAAGATCGGTTAAGGGGAAGGGGTAGTTTACCTGCAACCTTTTACGTTTTAACAAGAGTAAAGTACTTGAAAATTTATTTAAACTTTTTGAAACAATGGTAATTGTTAAAAATAAAATAATTTTGTTGCCAGGTAACAAAAATAAAGTCATTTTGATTATAAAATATAAATATTTACAACAAGAAAAGAATTTTCAGTTTTCAAAATTTAAATATATTTTTATAAAACAATGGGTTCTTCATTGAGGTGGGGACCATGTCACTCACTCCATCTCAAGCCTCTCCCATTTTGCAGAAAAAGAGGACCCTGTCAAGGCTGATACTTTGACGACAGTGACAGGGCTTTCCACCAAATTCAGCAGAGTGACAGGTAGGCCCAACTCTGATTGGCTCCTCAGATTTCCCCAGCGTTAGTAGGTTCTATGAAAATATTTTATTTCAAAAATGATTTTAAATATAAATCTTAGATATGTTTTATAAATCTCATGTTTTATGTTTTAACATGGGTAATTTTTTATATGACGAACCATAACTGCCGTAAATTCAAACAGAATCAAATAATTTTTTACATATGTGCCTGAGCTATAGAGAACTCAATGTCTGTTGATTTTGGTGAAGATCGGTTACGGGGAAAGGGCAGTTTACCAGAAACATTTTTTGTTGTAACATGAGTAAAGTACTTAATTTTGATAAAGTATCCTGATAAGATCTTAATAATCCACTGTAGAAACGTAGATGAAATATCTATAAATGAAGAGGCTAGTTGAACTGGCTGGGGGTAATTTTCTATAAATCAAAATTATAGTTGAAGGGGGAGGGGATAATTTTTTTTATATGTGTACTACGTTATTGGCAACAAAGAAGTATTTTTTTGTTAAAATTCCTTCCCTGGCTGTTTGGCTGAAAATGATTTTAAATATAAATCTTAGAATATGGAAGTCATGTATGGTTCTCCATACCGATATTTTATTTCCATATTCCTTAAGGAAATGGAAGTATGGTGATGGCAAAAAAAATCGTGTTCGAGATTATTGCAGATTCTGATTGTACTACACTCAAAACATGAAAAAAGTCGTTTTTCGAAAAGTGTCTGTGTGTGTGTCTGTGTGTCTGTCTGTAAATTTTTTTTCTATGGCAAACGATAACAGCCGCAAATTCAAACAGAATCAAATAATTTCTTGCATACAGCTCTGATTTGTAGAGTACTCATGACCTATTGTTTTTGGTGAAGATCGGTTGAGGGAAAGGGGTAGTTTACCTGCAACGGTTTTTTTTTATCAAGGGAAATTTTTTTTTTGGCAAACGATAACAGCCGCAAATTCAAACAGAATCAAATAATGTTTCGCATATAGCCCTGAATTGTAGAGTTCTCAAGATCTATTGTTTTTGGTGAAGATCGGTTAAGGGAAAGGGGTAGTTTACCTGCAACGTTTTATGTTTTAACAAGGGTATTTCCTATGGCAAACGATAACAGCCGCACATTCAAACAGAATCAAAAGATTATTTGGATACAGCCCTAAATTGTAGAGTTCTCAAGACCTATTGTTTTTGGTGAAGATCGGTTAAGGGAAAGGGGTAGTTTACCTGCAACGTTTTTTTAACAAGGGTATTTTCTATGGCAAACGATAACAGCCGCAAATTCAAACAGAATCAAATATTGTTTTGCATACAGCCCTGATTTGTAGAGTATTCAAGACTTATTGTTTTTGGTGAAGATCGGTTAAGGGGAAGGGGTAGTTTACCAGCAACGTTTTTTATCAAGCGTGTTTTCTATGGCAAACGATAACAGCCGCAAATTCAAACAGAATCAAACAATTTTTTGCATACATCCCTGAATTGTAGAGATCTCAAGGATTTTCGATTTTGGTGAAGATTGGTTAAGGGGAAGGGGTAGTTTACCTGCAACCTTTTACGTTTTAACAACAGTAAAGTACTTGAAAATGCATTTAAACTTTTTCAAACAATGGTAATTGTTAAAAATAAAATAATTTTGTTGCCAGGCAATAAAATTATAATTTTTTCATTTTAATGTAAATTATGTATGAGTTAATATACGAGGTGTGTTCATAAAAAGACCAAACTTTTTGAGTAACACATCAATCCACACAAACGACGCGCCGCGACTTTGCGCGCACCTAGCGATAGTTTTTGACAACAAACTACCACTTATTGTGTTCCGCTATTAGCAGTAGTCTTTGAGGTATATCACATTGAGTGGGGACGTGCACACGCTGGCCGGCGGATTAGTGACAAAGCGATTAAGAAAGACCGCGAGAACAACGTGTGCGTATAAAATTTTGCAGCAAAACTAGGTTAAAACTTTTCAGAGACATTCTGGTTTTCAATTAAGCATACGCGGAAGCCTGCGTGAGGCGAACGATTAGTTTAAGAATTTTTAAAGAGGGAAAAATAATGGTCGGTGCAGATCAAAGCGATATCGAAGATCATGGGAAGAGAGCTCGTGATGTGGTAATTGTAAATCATCGTTTAAATGCCGATACTTTCTGACAGAATCCATTTAAGATCGTAAAATAAAATTTTGATAGAAAATTTTAAATGTATCGTATCACTGAAAAATTCTTACTGTGTTTGTTGACGACCATCAGAAAGAGACCCGTTTTGAAATCGGTCAACAACTGCGTACCAATGCAAATGGTAATGAAAACTTTGGAAGACAATGGAAATAGCTCTGTAAAGATTTTACGAAGTTAGCAGCAAAATTTTATACACACACGTTGTGTTAAGATCTTCATTCTCACTTCGTTATAAATCCGCCGGACGGTGTGTGCCCGTGCCCACTACAGCGCGTGTAGCTCGAAGACTGAAGATCGTGACGGAACAGAGAAAACGGCATTCAGGCGTCAAAACCTGTCGCTAGCAGCAGTTAATTCTGCAGCTCGCTCTATGCGCTAGTTGACGTGCTACACAAATAGTTCGGTCTTTTTTTGAACACACCTCGTACATGTATAAAATAATATATCGTTCGTGGCAGGTAAGCATATCTCAGTTATGTAATGTTTACGTTTCCATTTTATTATTATGACTACAGCAATAAAAAGGCAGGGAAGACACACACACACACACACACACACACACACACACACACACAAAATTCGCGTTATTTCTGGCCTCACTCATGTTTATTTTCTTACATTTGCACGCTTTTTAAATGGAAAGTGCCGAAACCCACACCAACATAACGCGTGCAAGCCGAAAAAATGGACATCAATTTGCTTCCTGTGGATCGCTGGGCAATGTAACTGCACGTGTTTACAGAGGAACGATTCATAGATAGACTTTTCATCTTTAGGGAATGAACCCTCTGCAAGATGCTGAGGGTCCATGAGTGACTTAGGAGCGCTCCTTCTTTTTCGCGTGTTTGTTCTGTGAAACATACACTGTAGATTCGCAGCTTTACTCTAAGCAACGCTCAATAGGAAATGTTGAAAATTTTAGTCCACGGTGTACCCTCATTCACACTAAACCTGCTCTGATGTTTTAATTACGGACATCATAATATTAAAACTTTGGAAACTTGAGCACTACTTAATGGAGATCAATCATTAACTTATACAAGCCATTAATTTTATGCATATTTTTTATATATATGTGTACAACGTTATCGGCAACAAAGAAGTAGTTTTTGTTAAAATTCCTTCCCCGGATATTTGGCCGTAGTCCAATGTTTTCTACAAAACCAGACGTTTCGGCAATGCCATCGACTTCCATCATCAGTGAAAATCGAGTGTGATAACGTGAGGTGGTACATGTTAGTGACCACAGTACTGTGGTTAAGGCTGAAGCAGTAAGTAGAAAGAAGTAGTTTCTATGGTAATATTTCATTTCGAAAATGATTTTAAATTTAAATCTTAGAATATGGAAGTCATGTATGGTTCTCCATACCGATATTTTCTATGGTAAACGATAACAGCCGCAAATTCAAATAGAATCAAATGATGTTTTGCATACAGCCCTGTATTGTAGAGTTCTCAATACCTATTGGTGTTGGTGAAGATCGGTTAAGGGAAAGGGGTAGCTTACCCACAACGTTTTATGTTTTAAAAGGGTATTGTCTATGGAAAACGATAAGAGCCGCAAATTCAAACAGAATCAAATACGTTTTTGCATACAGCCCTGTTTTGTTGAGTACTAAAGACCTATTGTTTTTGGTGAAGATCGGTTAAGGGAAAGGGGTAGTTTACCAGCAACGGTTTTTTATCAAGCGTAATTTTTTTCTATAGTAAACGATAACAGCCGCAAATTCAAACAGAATCAAATGATGTGTTGCATACAGCCCTGTATTGTAGACTTCTCTAGACCTGTTGGTGTTGGTGAAGATCAGTTAAGGGAAAGGGGTAGTTTACCAGCAACATTTTATGTTTTAACAAGGGTAATTTTTTATATGACGAACGATAACTGCCGTAAATTCAAACAGAATCAACTAGGTTTTTGCATACCTTTTTGAACTAAAGAGAGCTCAAGGTCTGTTGATTTTGTTGAAGATCGGTTAAGGGAAGGGGTAGTTTATCAGCAACGTTTTATGTTTTAAAAAGGGTAATTTTTTTTATGACGAACGATAACTGCCGAAAATTCAATGAGAATCAAATAATTTTTTGCACCCTTTCCTGAGTTGCAGAGAGCTCAAGGTCTATTGATTTTGGTGAAGATCGGTTAAGGGAAAGGGGTAGTTTACCTGCTACATTTTATGTTGTAACAAGAGAAATGTTTCCATGACGAACGATAACTGCCGCACATTCAAACAGAATCAAATATTTTTTGCACGCTTCCTGAATTGTAGAGGACAGAAGGTCTATTGATTTTGGAGAAGATCGGTTAAGAGAAAGGGGTAGTTTACCTGAAACATTTTATGATTTAACAAGAGTAAAGTACTTAATTTTTATAAATAAAGTATCCTGATAAGAAGCTCATAGTAATCCACTGTAGAAACGTAGATGAAATATCTATAAATGAAGAAGTTAGGTGAACGGGGTGGGGGTAATTTTCTATTATTAAAAATTATAGTTGAAGGTGGAGGGGAGAATTTTTTATATGTGTACTACGTTATCGGCAACAAAGAAGTAGTTTTTTGTTAAAATTGCTTCCCGGGCTCTTTAGCCGTAGTCCAATGTTTTCTACAAAACCAGACTTTTTGGCAGTGTCATCGACTGCCATCATCGGTGAAAATCGAGTGCGAAAACGTGAGGTGGTATACGTTAGTGACCACAGTACTGTGGTTAATGCTGAAGCAATAAGTAGAAAGACGTAGTTTCTATGGAAATATTTCATTTCGAATATGATTTTAAATATAAATCTTAGAACATGGAAGTCATGTATGGTTCTCCATACCGATATTTTATTAATGCACTGTTAGTTGTTTTTACTGGATAGGCTGACTATTATTTACGGCCTATCCTACACGTCCGAGGCCACTGTTTTTAAGTAAACTGCAGATGACTGTAATTTGCTGCTGCCCGATACTAACACTATCGTGACAAGGTTCTTACTGTGATTCACAAAGACTGCTGGAGAGCTGTTGCGTAATACGTCTGGGCTGGGCTGTCTAGACATCAACAATAACACTGTATGTTGCTGGTTACAAGGGGCACCTCACAGGTGAATACTGACAATTAAAAAATTTACTGATTTAAATTGAAACTATGGTAGCACACAATTCTGTACCGTTACAATACCCCCCCCCCCCCAATGAGAGGTTGGATGCTGAAGCATACAAACTCTCATTGCCTAAAACCTAAGAGGATCAGTGAGGATATGGCACCACGACCCCCTTAACTCTCTACTAAAATCATGGGTACTTACCCCCCTTAGTCCGGCGACTGTGGCCGCACCCGTCCGCCCTTACTGGACTTCTCTTCACGAGATCCCAACACCATAAGCTCAGCCAGATACCCGCCACAGTATCACCTGACTCTGAAACATTTAATTAAAATATCAATAAATGGCCTTCCATTATTCCATATCCCCAATTGATTCGTTTCCTCTTAGTTGTACTGGTTCATTATTGGCAAAGTACTGGTTGACTTTTCTCAAAGTACTGGTTGCGTGTTTAATTTTGACAATATAAACTTACTGTATACTTTGTTAATCAAACTTACTGTATAATTTTAATCCCCTAACAAAACATTATTCCCCACCAAAAGTACAAGTAGATTACTTAAAATACAAGTATTATAATAACACTATCATTAAATCAACCTTCTGTTTACCTTTCATTATCCCTTTTACTTTACTTTTCTGTTAAAACTTCAATTATTATTGCCTTATTATTCAATACGCAATTCAAACCAGAATAAATATAAATTAATATAGTCCCAGTGCGGGCGCCACTGAAACAATATAATTTACTTCAAATTAATAATAAACTCTTACCTTAGGGTTCTTTTCCAGAGTCCTACAGACGAAAACAGCTGCAGATGGGTTATTTAGGTTTAAGTGCGAAATAATTACACTAACACTGTTTTTCTGATTCTAACAAGTTATTTCTTTTTTATTCAGCAAAACCTTCTCTACTTTTCTTGGTTGATTAATAACATAACATATTAATGTATCTTTACTGGCTCTACTTTTTCTTGCTATTCCAAATTCAACTCTTATATTACATACAAAAATCATATGGTTTCATACTAACCGCTACCATTCTCTAATAATAATTACCAAGAGAAAACAATGATATATAAAAAAAAAAAATTTTCCTTAACTACATCTTAATTACGTTTTTTACTAAATGAACCAGTATTCTTTATATCTTCTCCCCTCCCTCTTTCTTTTATAAACCCCCTTTCCCTTAGAGAGCTCTATTTATGTGTTTATGTTGTAATTTTTCATTTTATAATGGACAATCAACACTTGTTTAAAATTGGTTTAAGTATTAATATTCTGTGCGTTTAGTTACCCATCCGCCACGTGTTCATATGGGTTGTTGCACCGCCTCGTGTTAACCACTTTCTTCCTTTTGACACACTCCGACACTAGTTTATATTGAGTTTATTGTTGTTTGTTTTTTATCACCTTTTTTGTTAATTTGGTTTAACGTATATACACATTATAATTTATAGTCGGCCGATATAACTTTTCTCGAGCACTTAGATGGTAACTTTTCTGGCCACGCTATATTGTTTATACTTTAATAATTGCACATGATAGGCCTACTTTAATTTCAGCCTATCTTACACTCCCGAGGCCACCGTTTTACTTGTTAATGAACTGTATGCTGCTTCTGTCTGATGCAAACTCTGGTGATAGACTGCTTACTGTGATTCCCACCCACAGAGACTGCTGGAGAGCTCCACAGATACTGCCGAAGCATAAAAACTCTCACTGCCTAAAACCTAAGAGGACCAGTGAGGAATATGGCGCCGCTACCCCCCTTAACTCTCTACTAAAATCATGGGTACTTACCCCCCTAGTCTGGTGGCTGCGGCAGCACCCATCCGATCTTACTGGACTTCTCTGTTTGAGATCCCAACACCATAAGCTCGGACAGATACCCGCCACAGTAACGCCTGACTCTGTAACATTCAATTAAAAAATTAACAAACAGACCTTCCATTATACCATATCCACGACTGATTGGTTTCCTCTTAGCCGTACTGGTTCATGTTTATATAAAGTACTGGTTCTTCCTTGAATTTGTAATGTACATATAGCAATACAAACTTACTGTCTGCTTACATTTCTTGAGTACATAAAACCCGTATATACCGGCTATATATTGGTAATTTTACTCCCCTAGCAAAACATTATTCCCCCCCCCCCAAAATACAAGTAAATTACATCGAATATAAATGGATCATCATCAACATTGGTTTCCATCAACTCTATAACTTACCCCTAGAAGATACAATGTTAACAGAGCAATATAAGTTTACAGTATCCTAGCCTTAGTACACATGCATTCCAGACAAATTAAATAATGTTCCCAGTACAATATTACCCATCCAAAACAACACATTGATTATACAAAAATCGCATTAAATCACAACAATTATGACCAAGAAATACAAATTATCCTCAAGAATCTTTATTCTTAACTACTATATATATATATATATATATATATATATATTTTTAGAAACTTCCTTCAATTTTCATCAGTTTTTTATTTAATTTATCATTACAGTTCAAATTCAGATCAAAATAAGTTTAAATTCATTTTCATTATTGAAATTCACCTTTTCAATTAATTTAATTACCAATTTCATTTACTTTAATTAAATTTTTTTTTTAACATGATTCTGCATTAACATGAAAAATTACCTTCATTTCTTCACATCGGGTATTTCTTTTATTTCATAAGAGAATTTACTCCTAGTACTGATTCATCAAACCACAACATTCTTGTTGTTGTCAACTCAAGCATGAAACAAACAATCTACCTGTTTATATCAACAGTTGTATGCCAGACTGGTTTTATAAACACTAACTCAGTCTCAACATTTTTGATTACAACACCACTAATACATGTACTTCCTTCAATTGTCAATTTCAGTTTCTATAAATCTTGTTAGTCTGTACGTTTTAATCAATTACTGTTTGTTACAATTCAAAGCAAAATTTAAATCAAAATTAATTTGACTTCATTAAAATTCACATTTTTAAATTAGCTTCATTTTAACTCCAATCAAAACAGTGTAACTTTAATTACATTATTTAAAAAATGTTTAAGTTAATCACACAATACAAAATAAAATTCCTTAAGACCTCCTGTTAATTATTTAGTAAAGTCAAATATTATTATTACTATAACATACTACAAACATTGTTACATAAACTATTGTATACATTCTACCAATATACCCTGACACAATACATTTAACAACAATACATATTTATTTACAAATTTTCGTCATAATTTTCTTGTTTGCCACACATCATTACCTTAATAAGCCAAGTAATTATCATTAACTCACATAATTAAATGTTCATTCATGATTTGTCTAACCACCATCATTGAAAATTAGTCTTCCTATCACATAACATTTTTCATTTTTATTTATATGTCTCATATGGATATCATTTGTATAATACCCATAAAAATTTGTTTTTTTTCCATTGTACCACAATAATAATACTTAGAGTTACCCCCCATTATTACTTTATCATAAATCAAGTCTGCATTATTGTTTTTTGTCAAGTCTCCGTAAGTATTTATTGTTACAATTACATTATTATCACAATTGTCTGCTACTACCAGTACACTAACTCTCCCCACAGGTACATATTTATCATCAATATAATCATTGTCATTGTTTACTACTGCACAAGGTAAATCTACATTGTTTATCATAATTCTCTTAATATTCATCTTCTCTATCAACTCTCCATAACCTCTATTTAGCTTAAACCACTCTAACTCTTTCTCTCTCTCATAATCACTTTCATCACCACAACATTTCACATTCTCACTCCACACAAAGGGCAACACCACTAAATTATTTAAATACCATCTGGCCCTACCAGATAAACACAAACTACTTATTTGACATTTTGAAGACCTTTTGTCTCCCACAAAAACTATTGAGGAACTCTTGTCCTCCAGCAACACTTGTGAAGCCTTTCCTTCACCTATACCATAAGCAAAATTTGCCCTCTGTTCATACTCTACATTTAAACTATCTCTATGCTCCCTTTCTAAATCATAAACACTAACTATCAATCTTTGATCGACCTCAACTCTCATTCTACACTCATTATCACTGCTATTATCTACGGTATCACTTTGTGATACCCCATTTTCAAATTTATTACCCGCTTTACTTGCAAAACTTTTTAAATTGTCATTTACTATAATTACTTGTTGTCCAAGTTCTTTTTGGTTAGATTCTAACATGTTTGTTTTACCGTCTACCACACACACACACACACACACACACTCTCTCTTAACTCATCTGTTTTTCTTTTCGTTTCACTACATATTTCGTTAATTCGCTCTTCAATACTACACAGTGAATTAGTTAATTCGTCAAGCTTTACGTTTATGCTACTTTCAAATTTCATATTCTGTTCTTTATATTGTTCAAATTTAGCGTCATTTGTGTCAAAACGTTTATTTAATTTGGTCTCGTTTATGTCAAAACGACTATTTATATCGCTACTCATTTCCTCGAATTTAGTCTCAAACTTTTTATCACTATTGTCTAAACGATTATTTAAGGCATTTAATTTACTGTTCATCTCGCCCTTAAATTCATTAAAATTATTGCTTAACATCATACTTTGTTTTTCTAACATTACTTGTATCATATTCACTATATCGTTATTGTCATTTTGCTTGTTTTGAATAGGCGTTGAATGAATCTTAGCGCCTTCCATTGTCACTGACTCTGTTAGGCTTATTTCGTTTATTACTGTTTCGGTTATTATTGTATTTACTTGATTGTCTGTACTTGTACTGGTCAAGTCAATGCTGTTGACTTTATCACTGTTGTTTTCCATTTTTATATTTTGTTTACTTATACACAATTTTGTAACCTTACTAACTACACAATCGCCCTCGCTTCCAAATAACCTGTTTTCTTCCACCCTAATTATTCAATAATTATACACAATAATTCTTCACCCATATGCCGTTACCACAACACCTATTTTCTGTGCCTCAAAACAGGTCTAGTTCATATAATATTTATACGAACATCCTGGCAGGGTCGCCAATGTAAAGGTACTGATTTTTCCCATTTATTAAATATTACAATCAGAAGATTCCAGTAGATTATAATAATACTTACTGCTCACTGCTGCCAGAATTTTACTTACCGTCATAATCCCATTAAACTTACTTTATTATTTCCCAGGTCGCCAACATATTTTTTAGATGAATATGTAAACTTAAACACTCTTGCCCTTATAAAAACTTTAACAATCCCGCTATCTGACTCCCCTTAAATCTCAGAAAATCCCAAAGAACGTTAGACGAGGTTTTCAGCATAGAATAGGAAATGGTAATGACGTAATAACTTAATCTAACACATTTTTATATCCCTAAACAAACTTGATTTTATTTTATTAAGTACGGCTAAAAAACATGAATTTGTTTAAACACAAGTTTTATCAACTAATTATTTTCTAGTAACCAGTACTTTTATTCATGATTTCTCCCCTTAATATAAATTTGTATAGCTTTTTACTGATATCAGATTGTTACGGAGTCACTTTTGTATGTATTTGTTACTTAACTGACATGTGGTCCAGTTGGTACCCTATCACTCGTAGTTCACTTTCACATTCGCCACATCACAAAGAACTGTTCTAACTGCACAAATTAACGTATTTGTTTTTGTCTCGATCTCTTTCTTCATTTTACTCTTTTTGCACACTTTTTAATAAGGTTCGGTAAGCCTAGGCTACTGTAATCGCTTTGGCCTACCGTAACTGCCCGAGGCCACTGTTTTTATTAATGCACTGTTAGTTGTTTTTACTGGATAGGCCGACTATTATTTACGGCCTATCCTACACGTCCGAGGCCACTGTTTTTAAGTAAACTGCAGATGACTGTAATTTGCTGCTGCCCGATACTAACACTATCGTGACAAGGTTCTTACTGTGATTCACAAAGACTGCTGGAGAGCTGTTGCGTAATACGTCTGGGCTGGGCTGTCTAGACATCAACAATAACACTGTATGTTGCTGGTTACAAGGGGCACCTCACAGGTGAATACTGACAATTAAAAAATTTACTGTTTTAAATTGAAACTATGGTAGCACACAATTCTATACCGTTACAAGTCGTATAGATGAAATCAGTTGCAGAAGGATTATTTGAGTTGAGCGGTAAAAATATAATAACACAGTTTATGCTAAGACAAATTGCTTCTGGTTTTATTATACAAATTAATAAATTAATTAGTACAAATAAAGATTAATTACTTCGTCTCACTTTGATGACAATTAAATTTCTTATTTCTTTTCTGGTATATTAAAATACTCGTTGAATTAGTAACATATAAAATCAAACAAATTAACAAAATGAATGTTTCTTACTTAACTAGCCTATGACAAACTATTTATATTTTTAATGAACCAGTACGTAATTTATATCTTTTCCCCTCCCTTTTTTTTATAAAAGCCCCTTTGCCTTAGAGATCTCTTATTAATTAATTTTGTTTAACCATTTATCTAGGATGAATTATACTTCAAAAAATTTTAAATGATTTTATAGTGGAAAGTCAGTCGATACTTAACGAGTGATGATCTCCGCTGTTTTGCACTATTACTGTGAATTCACTCTTTTTTTGGTTGACACACCGTAAATTTGTTTTCACTGTTTAACTGTGATACTGTTATTGAATGGTTCGGATCGTATACTTCAGTCATTTTAACTCACTTTACAATATAATTTTTTCGTCGGCCGACGTAACTTTTGCTCGAGCACTACTTGGGTTTTTAGTGAGTTGACCGCGCGGTCAGAGTTACGAGTTGACTAACTCTTAAGCGGGCGTTAGTGCAATGATTCCCAAGGGTGAGTCTGGTCACGTGATCACCAGTCTGCGCACCAATTGGTTCTTTTAAAAGGTGCTATAATCTGGACAGCGAGTTTGGCAACATTTTGCCGCCTGGTGCAATCTACGACTTGGCTTCATTTTTTCTCTGTGATTCACGACTGCCACAAACTGTATGTCGTTATGTAATATGTCCGACCTGTCTGAGTACAGAGACAAAACACAGACGTGTTGTTTTGTAATAACACTGCATGCGTGGTTGATGAAATTGAGGTTCCATAAAGGTGAACACTGACTACTTTGGGATTAATACTAATTTGAATTATTATCTTTAACACCCAATTCTGTACCGTTACCATACCCCCCAATGAGAGGTTTTATGCCGAGGCATAAAAACTCTCATTGCCTAAAACCTAGGGGGATCAGTGAAGATATGGCGCCGCAACCCCCCTTAGTTCTTACTAAAATCATGGGTACTTACCCCCCTAGTCCTGTGGCTGTGGCCGCACCCATCCTACCTTACTGGACTTCTCTGCTCGAGATAGGCATAAAATCAGATAGGCACCCGCCACAGTATCACCTGACTCTGAAACATTCAATTAAAATGTCAACAAATGGCCTTCCATTATTCCATATCCCCAACTGATTCATTTCCTCTTAGTCGTATTGGTTCATTATTGGCAAAGTAGTGGTTCGATTTTGTTTCAAAGTACTGGTTTTTCCTTTAATTTATAATATACTAAGACAATTGTTTTACATGCAGATGTAGTTACCTAAACAGGATACAACATAATAATTATTTCAAATAAGCATTACCCTGTCCGCATTGGACTACAAACAAAACATTACCACCTTAATTACTGCAAGTCAAAAATAAATTATTCCAGTTTATCATAGTGTCCATTAATTAATTCAACTTCAATTATTTAAATCCATATTCATACACTATCAAAATGATTTCAATTTATCATCAACATTTTACATTGGTTTCAATCAACCCTATAACTGGCCTTCATAAAATACAATGTTCACATGGCCATATAAACTTACGGTGTACTTACATCTAATACATGAATTCCATACAAATTAAATAATGTTCACACAACCCTATTACCCATCCAAAATAGCACTTTGATTACACAAATTACAAGTAAATCATAACTATAAAATACAGATTATACACTCAATAATGCCTTATCCTTAACTCCTAATTTTTTTTTTTCAAATCCCTTAACCCCTGATACCCGTTACAATTTACTGTGTTCTGCACTAGGCTTCTTGACTATCACCGGCCTCATCCTAGCCGTAAACCACATCTCCCTCGTGGCCTGTAACTTGGTCACCCCCCCATCCACACTCACTATTGCCCCCCCCCCTGGACTGTAGCGTTCAGTTGCCTCCATGAGGACTGATGTGGAAGGGGTGGACATTTTTTCTTTTATTCCACCCCCATCCTTGCTTCGGCGTTACAATAAAATTTCAGTATTGCTTACTAATAATGATTGATACGCCCCTAATGGACTACCACCCCTATCTGGGTGAAAATAGCCCTGTTCCAAAATTTGGTAGATTCCCCCAAAAATAACCCCCCAACTAATTTTAACAAACCACCGGGTTAACAAAACAAAAACACCACAAGCCGGTTATAAACAATTAAAATTTGTGATTTGTCATAATTAACTACTTTCACGGTCATGATCCGGTGAGGTCATGACCGCACTTAGGTGGGGAATCTACAGTTAAACATAAATCATAGATTGACTATTTATACAGGTTTACATCACCAGTCGTATGCACATCTTACTTTACAAACACTATCTCAGCCTAAACATTTTTGATTATCCACACAAAAATTTCCTTCAATTTAAAATTTTAAATGAATATTTCAATCATTACATTTTAGTCCATTATCATTTATTTTACAATAATAATCAAAATTCAATTCAGAATAGATTTAAATTTAAATATCACTAAAATTCACATTTTTAAATTAATCCAAGGCCAACTCGGATTCAATTTCATTACCTCATATGTCCAAAACAATTTCAGCTACTTTAATTACATTTTTCAAAATGATTCTAGTTAGTTTAATGTTTAGTCTCGCCTTGGTATTTCAATGAATTTTACCAGCATCACCTCATTTAGTTCAAAACTTTCCTTGAATTCTTACATAATCACATTCTAACCCCAATTTTCTCTACTCATAACCTAACATAGCAGGTACTCCAACATAATAATTTAACCCTTAGGTTACATAACTGTTTTATTTATTTTATTTTTTTTTCCACAAATTATTTTTCTTTAATTACTCGTGAATAGGTTATATATTATATGTACAGAATTATGGTGTACAGAGATGCGATAGAAAACAAACAGAACCCCTACCTCAATGAATGTGAATAACAACCCTTTTTGCAGCCCTCAGATCCTTGTCTGCCCCCTTTTTCCAGAAATAAAAAACACCACAACCGCCAATCTACGACCCCATCTCGCTACACCATAATTCAGTCAGGCTATACGTAAATTTATTATTTCGGTTTGTTACCTCAGCCACAAAACTTCTCCACTACCTACCTATTAAGGGATGAGTTTACAATCCGCAAATAACACCTGTTTATTAGCTTGAGGATTACCTTAATGTTTTATAATTTAGAATTAAGGCAATCATTGATCCGTGGGGTGTGCCAATTTGTGCACCTCTTTTTCTGTTTCTTTAAACACAGACTTTAGGGGTCCCCCTCCCCGTTAATTGTACTATGTAAAATTTCTAGTTTCTACCAATTTGGTAGGGAAAGACCATCCTTGTCCCGCCTCAATGGGAGTTGGCTACAACCATGGTCTGTCCCTAAATGTCCAAAATCCACGACCAGGGCTGGTAAGACCGTGGCCGCCCGAAAATGGGGGAGGGGCCGTTCTGAAAACCATAAAATTTTTTATATACAATTACATGATTTATTTAATCATTTTATTTTGCCCAATACTTTTTTAAATTGGTGGCGTTATGGGTACCCACTATCTCCCGCATCACTTGATTTCGTAAAACATATGCGTTGTCCATTTTAATTTCAATTACTTCATACAGTCCTTCGTATAGCAAAAAGAATTTCTTTATCCTGTGCGTTCGATAAATCATGTCTTCTCACTAGTACCAACTGACCTACCTCATACTTTGTCCATTTGCCTTTAGCATCATGACGCTGTTTTCTTTTTTCTCCCTTGGTTAATAGGTTTTCATTTGCGAGTTTTAATTTTACCTCCAAACCTCGGGTGTTGCTCTCCAGTGGATAATTGAACAGATGTTCCAAAATTCTAGGTGGGCGTGTCCTCTTGACCAGCTCGTAAGGAGTAAACCCAGTTGATTCATGAGTAGTACAGTTCAACCATTCTTCAATTTTTTCCACATACATTGGCCATTCGCTGTGTTTGGCATGGCAATATGCCCAAAAAATTCTCCCTAATTCTCGCATAACTCTTTCAGCCTGGTTCGACTGAGGATTATATACCGCCGTGTGTTTAGTTATGATGCCTTCCCAACCCAAAGTTTGTCGCCAGATTCCACTAATGAATTGGGGTCCATGATCAGATAATATTATTTTAGGTTTTCCAGTTTTAATCATATAACCCTTCATTATTTTTTCACTTAATACTTTGCTTGTTGCCCTTTTTACACTATACAATCTTATAAATTTCGTGAATGTGTCTAATACCACAAAGATGTACATTACGCCTCCCCTTCCTTTTGGTAGAGGACCAAACAAATCCACCGCAACTAAATCAAAGGGTCTCTCAACTCTAATGTATTTCATTTCTCCCTCCGATCGGTAATTAACTACTTTTGACTTCTGACATAAATCGCACCCCCGGAGTAAAGTTCTAGCCCTCCATTCCATATTTTTAAATAAACATGATTCTTTCAGTACATTTACACACTTCCTAGCACTGAAATGCCCATACCGAAAATGACAGTCCCATATTATCTTGTCTACCAACCCTTCCAATCACGTAAACTAACTTCATGTATAACTAACCTTCAATCACGCTCTCCCCCCTCTACTTTCTTAAACAGACTCCCTTGATATATCTGAAAATATCGGCTATACCCTGCCTCATCTGAATCGGACTCTAAACTAGTTATTATTTTATTCAATTTAATATCTGTGCTTTGCATGCTATTAATGTCTTTCAACTCCTCCCCAAACAGTCTATCTTCCCTACTAAGTCTAAAGATTTCTATTTCTTTTAAGTCTCTCCCTGTTCTCATTCCCTCTGTATCTACCCTGGATAAAGTGTCAGGTATCTTGTTTTCCACCCCTTTTATATACTCCCAAGTAAAATTATACTCTTGTAATGCTAGCACCCTGTAACTTTATTATTCTTGGTCATGGAACCATTGTAACTATCTTATTTATTTTTTATATTTATACTACATCCTACGGTCATGGAACCATTATAACTATCTTCTTTATTTATATTTATAATAATTTAAACTTTCACGTACCTTTAATTCTTTTGTGTTAGCCTTTATATGTGATCTCTAGTGTTGGACTAACCCCGCTCATACGACGAACTGATCAGTGCAGCAAATGAAATGAGGTATTTGAAATGATTATTCACACATTTATCAAATAAAATAAGGTAATGGATTTATTATTTTATATTGTGACATTCTTTGTTCTCCCTTCTTTGTAATCAGATACAATCATTACTTCTCGCTCATAACTCCAACATTTAATTTAAACGGTATTCAATATTGAGGTGAAGCCCCATTTTACCAGCAACAATTTTAACACATTTTATTCCTTATATTTTTATATTATATTATTAACTACTTAATTAAAGACGACCCAGCTTGCCATACACTCTCACTCATACCAAAAACCCCCACATTTATTTACTTTAGGCCCGTATTAAAAAAATAATTTTAATGAAATACTGTTACTTGTTGTAGTGGCGTCCCCGCCGACCGCATGGCGCGTCACACACAAAGTTCTCTTTTTCGATGTCCAAAAGTTTGTGATTTCACTTTCGATAACTTACTGAGTTTACTGTTCCATGTTGGTTTGCACTGTTGTACACATAAGAAATATACTGGGGTTTGGTCGGCCGACCGTAATTAATTAAGAACAAAATTGATAGAACCACGCGTGGTCTGGTGTTGTGAACTGCGGCAAAACGTTACCAACTAATCTCCCACCACGTCGGGTGGCTGGACAGGAAACCAATGCCTTCTTCTGTTAAATTGTTCATCACTGCACAGGGAACCTGGGTTGTGAGTGCTCCCAAAGGGCTGAAGATATCGCACTGGCCCTAGTCACATGACTCTGGTAGGTGTGGTTTTTGTCAGACTTCCGTCAGCATACCACCACGTGGCAAGAAAATTGTCACATTTTCGACATCTTGTTAGCGTCCCTTCTGCGTGCGTGCAGTTGTTCGCGCGCTTGAGTGCGTCACACTACACTGGAATTCTTGGAATTATACTGCGTGGCCAAACACATCGCATTCCACTGTTCTTTGTTTGAATAAAATCGTTTTACGGCTGGGACTTTCTGCATCGATCACATATATATTTAATAAAATTGAATAAAATTTACAACAAAATAAAATACCCCTTTTCGCCCCGTTACAACCCACCTGGTTATTCTGCTGTGTGTCAATTTACAGGGTTTAAAAAAGATAATGCCTTGTGGTCAGTCCGGATGGTGGTAGAATTTCCCAACAGATAGGTTCGGAATTTCTTCACGGGAAAGACAATACTTAGTGATTCCTTCTCGGTTGTTGTATAATTCCTTTCGGCAGCTAGCAGCGTCCGGCTGGCGAAAGCGATAGTGTGGTGTTCCTTGGTGTCGTCCTCCTGGTACAACTCAGCACCTAAAGCGATATTACTGGCGTCCGTCTGTAAGTAAAATGTGCGTTCAAAATTAGGGTGATTCATCATGATCATGTTCATAAAATGGTCCTTTATCTCATTAAACGCATCTCATTCTTTTTCCCCCCATCTCCACTGCTTTTTCTTTTGTAACACTGCACTCAACTTTGAAGTTATATGGGCATAGTTTTTCTGAAATTTTCTATAAAAATTACATAACCCTAAAAAACTTTGCAATTGCTTAATATTTCTGGGTTCTGGAAATTTTAAAATTGATTCTACCTTCTCTGGGTTGGCTTTTATCCTTTCTGGTGTTATTATGAAACCTAAAAAATGTATTTCTTTCTGTAAAAATTTAGATTTCTCCCAGTTGACAGTCAACCCCCCTTTATGCAATTTGTCTAATACATACATTCTAAATGTTCCACATGCTCTGAGAATATGCGTGAGGCTATCAGTATGTCGTCTACATAAATGGTTAAAAAATCTAAATTTTGTGGCTGTAGAATCTCATCTAGACATTTTATAAAACTGGCCACACTGGTATTCATCCCGAAAGGTAACCGTTTAAATTGGTAATTTTTTCCATTGAAAAGGATAGCTGTATATTTCCTACTTTCACATGCTAACGGGACTTGCCAATACCCCGCGGTTAAATCTAATGAGGTCATATATTTAACTCCGCTAAATTTTTGCAATATCTCATCTATTGCTTCGGGCGATTCTCGATCCGGAACAATTATTTGATTAATCCTACGGGCATCTAAACATAATCTGACTCGACCATTTTTTTTAATAACTACTACTAACGGGTTGGAATACGGTGATACTGATCTCTCTATTATGTCCCCCTCTAGCATTTTATCTAATTCAGCCTGAACCGCTCTTCTCTTTGAATATGGCACCGGATAGCTTCTTTGTATATAGGGTGCGTGTTCCCTCACCTTTAATTCACATTCATAATTTCTTGCCCACCCGGGTATATCGGCAAACACTTCTCTAAAACACTCTACTACCCGCCACAACACTTCACGTAGAGAACTCCCTACGACACCACACTCCCTACAAAACTTCACCGTTGTATCCTCCCAAATTCGTTCTTCATTTATGTCACCCCCTAACTCTCTTACTCTATATACACCCATATTAACTTCCGTTTCTACTTTACTAGCCCGATTTAGTATCACCTTAACTCCCGAAATTCTCACTTTGTCTACTACACGCTCAAAACTAATCTGAACTGGTTCAACTTCATTATTCAGTACTAACAACCGGTTCTGAAACTCAATTAACGCCTTGTGCTTTATCAAAAACTCGTTCCCAGAATAACCTCCAGATTTAACCCCCGTACTGCTAAAAATGTGTTATCATACCCTACTCCATTAATTACCATATTCAAATGTACCTGTTAGTTACACATTTACTCCTAACCCCGGTAATACCTACAGTAGTCACCCCCACAACTGGCAAAGATGGGATATTTTTGTTTGTTTCTTGCAATTCCTCGAGTATGTGTTCGGAAATAACAGAAACTTCACTACCTGTATCTACTAAGGTTTTTATTTCCTTACCTTCAATTTGGATTCTTACTTCGGTCAGTCCGGTCTCTAATCTCGCTGCCTCTGTGTCATCCTTCTCCATCACTTCCTTGGACAGGTCGGTGCGAATAACGTTACTTAGATAGCCATTGTCTTGGACCCCGCAGTCCCTTGTCGACAATGGTGGGGTCCCTTCACCCACTGTCCTTGCTAGTTTTCCGTTTGAGTTGTTGCACGGCCTGGAGTATACCCACCACGGCCTCTGTTAGCAATTCCACTACTTCCCGGTGTTCCTCGGTTACTGCTACCTCATCGCTGTTGTTGGTTGTTTTGGTTATGCTCAGTGTTATTTCGTTGGCAGTTCCTCTCTTTATTGCACCTATAACAGGTCGTTCTGCTGGCGTAATTTTTGCAATGGCACTCGGCACACTGCCAGTTATCGGCGTCTATTATTATTATTATTATTGTAACCTCCCCTTGTCCCTCTATATGTGGTTGTTGTCCCACTAGATCGATTATGATTGTCATTGGTGTGCAACACTGACGGGTTTGAGCGCCTACCCATCTCGCGGTCCCTGATATTCTGGAAAATATCTAATATTTGTTCAAGGTCGTTTATGCCCTCCACTTCCCGCATCATTAGGTTAATTTGCACCTCCCTTGGTAAATGTTTGCTTATATGGCGTACAAATGATCTAAACGGTAATGGCGGTTCGAGATTTGGCTTCACTATACATTTTCATCACGTAAATGGTAACATTGTTACCATGAGTCCCGAAATTGCTCGACCCCATTATCTTACTTCTAAGCACTTCTTCAGACCAGTATTTACTTCTAAAATCCCTTTCAAAACTTTGGAAATTTAACCAATCTCCTTTATGCACTTCCGCCCAAACCGCGGGGTTTCCCTTAAAGCATTTCATAACTTTTAATAATTTCATCTCCCAATTAACATTACAAAACCGATTAAAGTCTCTTACTCTGTTTAGGAATTGCATAGGGTGTACCCCACTACTATCCCCATTAAATGACTCTAACTCTATTTTGCTATCTGCGTCGCGGGTGATTACTACTCGCTCGCTGACACTATCTAGTTTTTTATTTATTACCGTGTTTAAATCATCTTTGACATTGATTAGTTTTTGTTCGATTAAATTAAACTTGTTGTTAGTTACATGTTCAGATTGAATACTGACATTATTTACCATTTCTACAGCACCTTTTAATAGCTGTATTTCTGACTTATAGCTACTTTCTGTTTCGCTAATCTTACTATCAATATTCTCATTAATTTCTACAATTTTGTTTGCAATAGTAAATTTACATTCACTTATTTTGTACTCAATATCAGCACTGTATTCATTTATTTTGCTTTCACAATTACTTTCTGTGTTACTACATTGTTCCCTAACTTGTACTGTTGTCTTCTCTACTACTTGTGCATTTACATCGTTAAGTTTACTTTCTACACTTTCTCTAAATTCATTAATTTGTTCTCTGACTTGTTCATTTACAGACTCTACTACTTGTTCGATAATAACATTACATCGATCACCTATATCATTTATACGTTTATCAAGGTTAAAGTTTTGTGACTTTATATTATATTATTGATTTCACTCTTCAGTTCATTAAATTTACTTTCTAGTTTACCCTCATTTATATCAAAGTGTTTACTCAATTCATTAAAACTACTTTCACATTTTATTTTCTGTTCATTTACGTTACTACTCAATTCATTCAGTTTTGTATTTACATCACTACTTAATCTGTCAAATTTTGTATTTTGTGCATCAAATTTATGATCATTTGCATCAAAACGTTTATTGATGTCGTTAGACATTTGTTTAATCTCATCTTTTAAACTAATATTTTGGTTAGACATCAGTTTAATCTCCCCCATTATCTCACGCAACCAATTTCTCGTGTCATCAGTTTTATCACTGTCCCTAATCGAGACGGGAGTTGAATGAACTATCACCTCGTCCATTACCGCTGATTTGGTCATTGACTGACTTTCCGACTCGTTCATAACAGTTACGTCAGCTGTATTTATTTTATTTTCTGTATTCTCCATTTTTTTTTATATGATTATGACTTACATATACAATTCTACACACTTTAGCTTAATTTTGCTTTACCCCTTTCTCATCACAGTCTACAATCATCTACAACATCACCCCCCACTCCCAAATAACCAATTTCTGCAACTTATAGTTTAGATCTTATTTGTGTGATTAAAAGAAATCACACAAATCGTCCAACTGTTTCGGCTGCCATTGAAACAATTGAAAGTTTCGATCATTTAATAGAATTTATTGAATTTATAACACTGCGTTTTTTCTTACCTTTGGGCTCCAGAGTCGTATAGACGAAATCAGTTGCAGAAGGATTATTTGAGTTGAGCGGTAAAATTATAATAACACAGTTTATGCTAAAACAAATTGCTTCTGGTTTATTA
This sequence comes from Magicicada septendecula, assembly GCA_034769895.1. NCBI lineage: Eukaryota > Metazoa > Arthropoda > Insecta > Hemiptera > Cicadidae > Magicicada > Magicicada septendecula. The sequence goes on along the minus strand of CM068375.1, from coordinate 403,579,825 downwards.
TACAAATTAATTACTTCGTCTCACTTTGATGACAATTAAATTTCTTATTTCTTTTCTGGTATATTAAAATACTCGTTGAATTAGTAACATATAAAATCAAACAAATTAACAAAATGAATGTTTCTTACTTAACTAGCCTATGACAAACTATTTATATTTTTAATGAACCAGTACGTAATTTATATCTTTTCCCCTACCTTTTTTTTTTATAAAAGCCCCTTTCCCTTGGAGATCTCTTATTAATTAATTTTGTTTAACCATTTATCTAGGATGAATTATACTTCAAAAAATTTTAAATGATTTTATAGTGGAAAGTCAGTCGATACTTAACGAGTGATGATCTCCACTGTGTTGCACTATTACTGTGAATTCGCTCTTTTTTTGGTTGACACACAGTAAATTTGTTTTCACTGTTTAACTGTGATACTGTTATTGAATGGTTCGGATCGTATACTTCATTGCCATTTTAACTCACTTTACAATATAATTTTTTGCCGGCCGACGTAACTTTTGCTCAAGCACTACTTGGGTTTTTAGTGAGTTGACCGCGCGGTCAGAGTTACGAGATGACTAACTCTTAAGCGGGCGTTAGTGCAATGATTCCCAAGGGTGAGTCTGGTCACGTGATCACCAGTCTGCTCTCCAATTGGTTCTTTTAAAAGGTGCTATAATCTGGACAGCGAGTTTGGCAACATTTTGCCGCCTGGTGCAATCTACAACTTGGCTTCATTTTTTCTCTGTGATTCACGACTGCCACAAACTGTATGTCGTTACGTAATATGTCCGGCCTGTCTGAGTACAGAGATAAAACACAGATGTGTTGTTTTGTAATAACACTGCATGCGTGGTTGATCAAATCGAGGTTCCACAAAGGTGAACACTGACTACTTTGGGATTAATACTGATTTGAATTATTATCTTTAACACCCAATTCTGTACCGTTACACACTGCTGATCTGTTCATAAACATCACGGGTGGCGTTCAACGTCAATGTGTAATTTTTCATATCCGTTAACTAAGCCAGTAGACGATAAATACAATTCAGTGGTTAAGTCTGACTTATGCTAAACTTGTGTTGCTACTATTAATACTCACTTACACTTCCATGTGCGCTTTCAAGCCTCTCAGCTCTTCGTCAGATGGAAACAACCATCTGAAGAAGAGCCGAGAGGCTTGAAAGCGCTCATGGAAGTGTAAGTGAGTATTAGTGGTAGTAACACAAGTTTATCATAAGTAAGCTAGTAGAGTCAATAGCTTTCAATTACACTGCGTAAACATACAGAGAAACATATCTTACGGAGGAAATTAAATGTTCACAAAGTCAGAGTAAAGTACGTATCTCCTGATGACTCATGGATAGCCAGCTGCCAAGCGACAAACAATACTGCACCTATCGGTGAGTGGTGACATAATCCAGCCCTCAGACCATGGCCCCCACAAGGGGAGGGTCAGCATATGCCATGGCGTAGGGGCATGGGCCACAGGGGGCCCGGGCCGGTGGGAAAAAGAATTCAAAATCAACAACATTTCTAGAGTGTGACTTTATATGTGACCGATTTAAGTAACTTTGTGGTCAAAATTGTTTTAGAGATTATCATTATTATCTTTTATATATAAAGAACAAACTAAATAAATCACGTGAATAAGGATAAAGCAACAAATATAGTAAATTGGTTAGTATAAACACAAAAGACCACGGTATTTTAAAAGTTTGCTGAAAACTTGGCAGAGAACACTACCTCACAAGAAAGGCTTAATAATTTGGCATTCAGATGTCATTGACCAGTTTGCTCAAAAAATGAAAGCAAGAAAAAACTTTACACTACTTAATGAGTTAATTATTTGATTTGATTAGGAACTTAAAATTTGAAACGTTGTAGATTTTAAGTACTCTAAGTAGTTTGTTAATTCTGTTTTACTTTAAAGCGATATGTCTAAATTTCTGTCTAATAAAAAGACCTTTAACCTATTTAGCATTTAGCATTTATTAACCTATTGAGACTTTAAAACAAGAGGGGTTTTGAACGATGAAGTGGGGCCCGGAAGGTGGTCTGGCATAATAGGGACCCCAGGAAAGATGTGGGGGACATGCCTCAAACATAACTTTACATAACTTACTTAATTTTAAAACACTATTGTTTACGTTAGTTAATAAAATAGTGAGTCAAGATTAGTGCAACAGAAGCTTTATTATTCAGCTGAACTTTATTTCCGCTTATTAAAAAAAAATCCAAATTTGGTTGTCGCGGATAATCGGGAGTTTACTGTATTTGGCTGCAAGCAGTTACACAAGTAAAGTGGTTACATAAGGTGTGAAGCTTAATGTTACATGAGTGTTATCAGTTATCTCATAGACCTCATTTCACATCTTTATTTAGTTGCTAATATGTTTATTTAAAGATATCAGTAGAATGCTGATATGACATGTTCTCTGTAGTATTTATTTAGTTTACTCTATAGTTTTACAGTGTTTTGGGGAATCTCAAAATACACATGGTGCCTACTCTATTGCATTAGATTAAGAAACTGTAGTAAAAATAATTTATGTATATAGACGCATGGAAGTGATTGTCGATTTTGACTTTAATTTAAATTTTTTTAAACTTTCATTGTTTAATTCACGACTCTGATAGTAATTATTTTAATGTTGAAATTAGAATATGATTTTGAAATACACAGGTGTGCATATTATTAGACTCAAACAACTAATATAAAACAAACCTACAGTTTTTTTAATAAATCTGTTTTATTGACATATTTGTTCACTTGTATTAACATTTGCATCATATCCTTTGTTCTTTATATCATTATGGTGTGGTTTGGCATGTTTTTCATAGGATTTGCTTAGTGATGTCTTTAGACATTCATCTAAGTTCAGCTGTAAGGTGAATTTTTGTGGAGGTGGTCTTTTTTTTGTAATAACTGCCAAACCACTTCTCTATAGAATGTGTATGCACGCTATTATACCCGACCAAAGGAGAACACTGACTCTGATTTAGCTTTGAGCCAAGGTACTTCGACTTGCGTGAAATAAAGTCTCAATTATAGAACCAAGGCTCTTCTCACACTTCTTTATGGGTCTGAGAATTGGACTTTAACGAAAGGCCAGGCCAGTCATATCCAAATGGCTCAAATGAGATTTCTCAGGCATGTGGCAGGGTATACTCTCCTTGATCATAGAAGAAACACGTATATAAGGCAAGAACTGAATATTATGAGTATACTCGACAGGATCGCCCAGTATCGGATGAATTGATGGGAACATCTTTGGCAAATGGATGACTGCCGCATCCCCAAACAACTATGGAAGTATAAGCCGAGGGGACGGAGAGGTGTGGGACGTCCGAGGAAGTGCTGGAGTGTCCAGCTGTAATCTTTGCCTATTTGAGACTGGATCAAACCATCCTTGAAGAAGAAGAAGAAGAAGAAGAAGAAGAAGAAGATGGAACCAGTCCCTAAATTACAGAGAAAATTGGGTTTTAAGGACTTTTCTATACTAGACCAGCTTCATAATCCTATGTAGAATATGTAATTTTCTATTTCATTTAGAAGAAATGGAGGTCTAAATCAATAATTGAGGTCGGGTGCAATTCACTGACAGTGAAACTCCTTACTTTTTAATCTGTGTAAGTATTAACCATTCTCTTCACCTGTGTAGTGTATTGATTTATAGTCAAATACAAAAGAATAAAGAAACCCCATATTTGTTTGTTTGGCTGGGTCTGAACTGGTAGCATATTCTCAGACTTCTCTCAAATTTTCTATACAAAGAATTATGAAAAATCTAAGATTAGGCTAGGGTCTTGATTACTTTATTCTAATTAAAATATTACAATAGATTGCATTCCTCTAGTAGTTTCCAGTCTTTTCTGCAGCTTCCGTAGCCCAAATCAGTCTTTTATTAGCCACTTTGGCAGTTTTACATGGTTTATGCATGAGAGATCAGCAATTCTAAGCTATATCCGAACAACAGTCGATATCACTTACATGGCATATAATATTGCATAGTTAAAAATGTATTTTCTGGTTGTCATTATTTTTATTTAGCCATTTGGGCAGATTTTCTCTCCTTATGTGTGCTTATTTTGGGTTTCCAATCATAGTAGCCTTTCTGTTTTAAACCTGGAACGTCACCACATTTGATGGCAACATTATTAAGAGCTGTCTGACTTTTAGGATCAAAGTTTTTTGATATGCCACGTTTTCTTGTTTTATTAAGCACCCAACCAATGCCTTTTACCTTGGTGGTGATAGTCTGCTAACCTTCCCGCAACCTCACTTTTCAAGGAACAAATCATTGACATCATTGATGTTCTCATAAAGGAGAGAAAGTATTTTTTATTCACTACAAGGAGATCAACAAACACTTAAATTTTTCATACTTTATACAATAAAACACAAAACAAGTACATTAAAGTAATAAATTGTGCACTAGTATGATAAAAAAACAGTTGATGTAAAACTTTTTCATGAACACACTTGACACACTACAGGAAAGTTTTACAAAATTAATATTTCCCAACTGAATTTTTTAATGAGAAGACCAGTATCCATAGATAATAAATGAGAAAGCCTTGCAGTATTGCAAAATAGCCCTACAATCTTAATTTGTGGAAAAAATCTGATGAAAACTAAAAACTGTAAAATTCTGGTAATGAGGCTAATAATCTGCACACCTCTGTAATGTGTGCAGATCAAATTAATTTGATCAGAAATCGTAAAAATCAATGGTTTAAATGTTCTTTTTAAAATGTCCATTAAAATGTCCTCAGATTTGTTCAGAAGTAACAAATTTTGATGAAAAATGCATTTAATATTTTATCTACAAGTTAAGAGAAGATAGACACACACACCAAGCGTATGTTGCCATTTAACTAACTGTCAATTAATCGTTATAGTAATTTTAATTGTTTATTGTTATTATAGGTAAGCACAACAGTAAGGCAGTTGATTGGATGGATTCCAGTGGTAAAGAAACAGTTTTGTGGCAGCGTATGCTGGAGAGACCAAATCTTTGGGTTGAGAGCTGTCTTCCATTGAGGCCTTCATTGGATGTTCGCAGTTCTTCATGAAAGAAAGGTAAAATTCACAGATGCATTGTTAAATTGTTATGGAAGATTTTACAGTTGTATACAAATGATTAGTCTCACATAAGAGTATTAAAATTACATCTTTCAGTTAAATAATTTGTTTATTAAATAATTGATACATTATTTAATATACATTTCTAAGTCTGTCCATTTTCAGAAACATGCATCTGTTATACCCCCCACTAGAAAGTACCGACATGGGTGACTGAACTCGCTAGTTACTAATAGCCAGTAAGGGTGTTTAACTTAAAGCTTGTTTACAAAAATGTGTACATGCTGTAGGCCAACTGGGGTATAAAGAAGCTGTCTAGTTCCATTATTGTATATTTCCAATCTGATGATTACTTGTGAAGGTTGAAAGCATTGATCGGTATAATTTTTCTGTACTGGTGTGCAACAATGTTAATTCTATTCGTAAAATTAACACAGTTCAGAAAGCTGACCAGGAAGAATAACAAGCCTGGTTGGTTATAACAGCAATAATAATTGCATCAGTAAACAGGTAATATTCACACTCTTAAACAACAGTAGGCCTACAAAGAAAATTACAAACTTTTTAAACAACACAGATACACTTCAATAAAATAGCATACACAATACACTATATAAAACAAAGAAAATAACACATGCAACAAGAGTGATACTCTAAAAAATGATGTTTACAAGATTCCGACAAATTTTGTATAACCCTGATAAAATCTACTTTAAACATTTAAATGCAAATTTAAAAAAAATATATATATTTACGGATGTAATCTACCAAAACACGACATGAATTCACACACAATAATTACAGACCATGAGTAAAATGTGTTACAGAGAGATGTACTGTTATCATCAAATGTGAAAACCTACACAGCAAACATAAAATATGTAAAGTTACTCACGTTTTACAAACAACTATCCTGGTCACAGCACCAATTGTAAAGTTACTCACTTTTTACAAACAATTATTCCTCCCAAAACACCACCTACTTGTGACATTCTGATTCTTACCTGCATCCAGTAACCCCAGAGTTCGTTAGGCGAGGATTTAAATGACGCAGACAGATCGAGATAGTGGATTTAATAAATTACACTAACACGTGGTCTTTGTAAATTGAACTTATTATTTTATTTGCAGTTAAAACATTAACGGGGTTTGCCCCATTCTCTGGTGAGTCATAGATCACATTTATAAACATACAGAAAGAATAATAGATTGAAACATTTACTTAATATTTAATAAGGTTCACCAGTACTTCATATACACACTCGCTTTCATTCTTTCAACCCCCCTATTACTTTAAAATATCATGATTGATGTTATTTAGTAATTGCGTAGGTCTTGTACTTATCGAAAAAAGTTATCCATTTTGCGGCGTCATTGCTGTTTCCACTAATAACTGCTGCACTTGATAATTGTCCGAAACTGGTTAAAACTGTTTAATTGACTCGTCACTGGTTGTCTACACTGGTTACTGATTTTTTAGTATTTGATCACATTTATAAACTGTTTTACATTGCAAAATTTGATTTGTCTGCGGACTTGAATTACATCCAACCAGCCGGTTTTAAGAGTTGAGCGGAACAGAACAGCTTGGGCAAAGGGCGGCCAATATAAACGCCGGTCACGTGATACTCCTACCACATGGGCGACGTCATTTCGTATGTCTCTGGACGTGTTCTCACTGTGTTTTCCTCTGTTCCAGAGGTATCAAATGTTGACTTGACGTCATTATGATTATGACATCTGTTTAAAATTGCGATGTTGAGGCCACGTTTGGGTTAAATCGGTGACACTCTGGTTAGACGCAGCTAAAGTAGCTTTTGATTAACTTGTTTACAAGACGCACCCCACATTCCTTACGGCTTCATCCGCCACTGTTTCACATTGATCACAAAGTAAAATAATTTTATTCCTAATTTTGATCTAATTAAATCTCTAAACCCCAGTTTCATACCTGTGACTCGGTATGTACTGTCACAATACCCCCTCAATGAGAGGTTTTATGCCGAAGCATAAAAACTCTCATTGACATAACCTAAAAGGATCAGTCCGGATATGGCGCCATGACCCCCTTTAAATTTTATTAATCATGGGTAACTTACCCCCCTGATCCAGTGATTGTGGCCGCATGTGCATGACTTTACTGGACTTCTTGTCAAGATCCCAACACCGCAAAGCCAGGCAGGCACTAGACGCCCTGACCCTGACACACTGGTCAGCACAGGGTCACCACCACAATGTCACCAGATTCTGGAACAATCAAATTAAAATGTTAACAAAAGGCTCTACACTTTTCCAGATCCTGAACTGATTTGTTTTCCTTTTATTTGTACTGGTTCGCCTTTTTACAAAGTACTGGTTTTTCTTAACTTCTAACACACATTCTATGTTCACAGAACTCCTTAGCCTAACATGAAATAATTTAATTCAAAACATTTTACATAAACCTCTGCTCATGTTTTCTTATTCCAAATTCAAAATATTTTCCTGATTCCAATCAGAATTTAAATAACCACTCCCTATTATTCTTTTATTTAAACAACTCATTTCATCTCTTAATTTCTTTAGTATTAACCTGTATACATTACACAATGAATCTAAAAATCAACAATTATACAATAAAACACGTACAGTCAGTCATATGTGTATTTGAACACTATATTATTATTTGTTATATTGTGATTTAATTATCACTCTCCTTTTTTCATTTTTCCATTATTCATTTTACATCTTAAACTACTCCTTCCACACACACTATTACCCCCCCTGGACTGTAGCACCCAGTTGCCTCCACAAGGACTGAAACGGAAGGAGTGAACACTTTTTTCTTTTCTTTCTCCCCCATCCTTGCTTTGGCGTTATACAAAATTCGGCATTACTGGTATCCTGGATACCAGTAATCCTACTAAATTAATATTCACAATCCCTTAATCGGTCTATCACCCTTACATAGGTATATAGCCGTGTTCCAAAGTTATATCATATTAGATTCCCCTGATCTTACCCCCAGTTGAATTTCTAAGTTCACCAATTTAGAATAACAATAAGCCAAATCCACGGTCAGGGTTTGGTGAAACCGTGACCGCCCGAAAGTGGGGAATCACATTTACCATGTATTATAAATGTCTTATATCTACACAATTACCTTATATTCAAATAAACACTTTATGTTTTCTATAATAAACATAATACACAATAAGAAACACTCAAATTGAACATTACCATTATTACATTAACATAAACATCTCAATTCTAAATTTGCATAAAAATTACAAACACTACAACTTTGATCAAATATATTGTAACTTACCGTCTGTGACTTTCTGCAACAATGTCTTCACTCTAAAGTTTACATGTTTCGGGACACTTGTCCCATCCTCAGAACTTATAAGTGTGTTTGTATATCATCGAACGATGATATAGTTGTCGAATAAATAAAACATTAAAATCCACATTAAACAAAACCACAATACTTAAATGTACAAAGTCGAGCACGACGGTTAAACGGTGTACACCGTACGGCGACTGACCGCGCACTGAATCAAGACTGACTCTTATCACGACAATAACGCAAAGCAGTGTCGTACAATATATTCGATTTAAAAAGCAGTTGATCGTTTAGGACACGCAGCTTGGTATCAGCATTGTTATAAGCTCTGTAAAATTCGAACTCTTCAAGGGCGTTCATATGTCGCCCTTTCTTGCATATGTGAAGAGGTATCAAGTTTGTTTTAAAATTAGTATAATTGTGATTCTCTGTGATGAGGTGTTTTGGAAATTTTGATCTAATGTAGTCCAAACTGTGAAAATATGCAGGCGGTCTATGTTCTGTGAACCTTTTTAAAAAACCACGGCCTGTCTGGCCTATATAAAAGGCGTCACAATCGTCACATAACAATTTGTAAACACCTGTTTTGTGTTCGAGGTTGGTAGGTCCATGTACGCGAAGGTTATTCATAATGTAGTTAGTGGTCTTGTATGTGACGTTTATATTGCTATTTTTATTGAAAATTGACCCAAGGACCTTAGGCATAAAGTGTGTATATGGTGTTGTAATGTATTTGCGTGTTATACTCTCACGAGTTCCATGTCCATTAATGTTTTTACGCCTTTTGTTATGTTTTCTGAGGATATTATTCACCACCCCAAAATCGTAACCATTAGTGACTGCGATGTATTTAATGGTGTTCAATTCCTCATGGTATTCTTTATCACCAAGGTGCAGAGACAAAAGTCGATTAATCATACTATGAAAGGCAGCCATTTTCTGGGATATTGGGTGAAAGGACATAGCGTGTATCACAATATCAGTTGCTGTAGGTTTTCTATAAGTGTTAAAATGTAGTTTTTTACTATTGTTTTTAGCAACTGTTAAATCCAGAAAATTCAGTTTTCCATTGCCTTCATTTTCAAGTGTGAACTGTATATTATCATTGATATTATTTAAATAATTAAATGTAACCTATCAATTTGCCATTGTGTGCCTTTATATATTAAAAAGGTGTCGTCAAAATATCTGCCATAAAACATTATGTTATCACTGTGTCTGTTATTAGTAAAAATAAAGGAATTCTCGAAAGTATTCAGGTATATATCCGCAAGAAGGCCAGAAAGTGGAGAACCCATTTCTAACCCCTCTTGTAGGCTGAAAAATTGATTGTTGTGGGTAAAATAGTTTTGATCGAGAATCAGTTCCAAAATGTCCATCAATTTGTTTATACTATCAATGTCCAGTTTGTTAGTATTAATCAGGTTAATCTTAAGTATTCGCAGGGTCTCAGCTACTGGTATGTTCGTGTATAAGTTTATAATATCAAAGGAGGCAAGTTTGTAAGATGGTTCAATTATTAAGTCTTTAACCTTATCTACAAAGTCAATACTATTAATTAAACTATGATCATTAATTATTCGTATATTATGCTTTATTATGTTGACTAGTTTTTTAGCCGTTTTATATCCCGGGGCAGTGGTGAAATTTACTAGTGGTCTCAGTGGGATACCTTCCTTGTGGAGTTTGGGTAAACCTGACAAAGTGGGTGCTTTCAAATTTATGGGTTTCAAAGATCTTCTAGTTCGCTCGTCGAACAAATGTGTGCACTTATTTATACCCTGATTTAACCGTTTTACATAATGTTCAGTTGGGTCAGAATTCAGTTTATTAATGTTGTTGTTAACAATGAAATCCTGTATCTTATTGTCATACTCTTTCATGTCCATAATAACCACGGTGTTACCTTTATCAGCCTTGGTGACGAGAGCGTGATTGTCAGATAATTTATGTCTTAATTCTGATAAAATTTTTTTGTTCTTTATTATAATTAATATTTGTTAAAGGAGCAGAAGAGTAAATGCTATTACTCTGATTTTTAATGATCTTATTGAATTTGTCGTTTATTAAGAACCGCATCTCGTCTTGATCTTTTTGGTCAACCATTGCCTTAACGACAGTTTCCACATTGATAATTTCAGCAATAATGTGTTCACGATTGAGATTAGATTTGTGTAGAGGAAGATTATATTTCAAGCCCTTATTGTTAACAATCTTACAAAGTGTTATTTAATCATTTATCGGTTTGTACATAAACACTTGTTTACGTCTGTATAATTCCGACGCCATCTTTAAGGTTTGCCAAATATATATAAAATAGTTACTTACCAGGATTCTTTTCAGCGAACAGGAGAACAGATTATGGTTATTTGAATAAAATATACTAAATACTTGTATTCCTCTCATGATCTCGTTTATTATGCATATGCCCCAAGCTCATTTCTACTACACAATAAAGTCATTACTACAAGTCATTCGATTCCCATTTTCTACACAAAATGTATTTCTCTTTTTTTTCTTTTTCTAATTCTGATACAACTTGTTAGATATACAATAACAATATTTATAATGCCTGATTTTAAAGATTAGCATAAATTAGAGATACTGAAAAACATAAAATCTATTTCCTAGAACGCAGACCAGCGCTTCTAGAATATTACAAAAAGACATCCCCTTTTATACACCCCTGGCCCTTGAGATCTCATTTTACTGATTTAGAGTATTTTAGTAATTTTTAAATATTGGATTTCAAATATATGGTAGTATTCTGCAGAATACTTAGCTGTTCGAAGAGTTGATCTGGAATCGTCCCCTCTGTATTGTCATCTCGCACCTTTCGTTTTGCACGGTTCTTATTGCCGAACAGTTATTACATTTTTGTTTGTCACAACACAATCTATTTATATTATTTGTATGTTAATAATTTTGATTTTACATCACATTTTTGAACTGCGGGCACGACGAAAACTACGCCTAGCCGGCGGACGCGCAGACTGATTGCGTCCGTATTTATTGGATGTTCATAGCCGACTGTTCTTTGTTTTCTGCACACTGGGCGAGAAAGAATGACTCGTGCGTGCTTTTCAAGCTGTTCACAGTGGCACACCCATGCGCGAATACGCTCCCCTCGCTGCTAACGTTCACATTCTCAGACTCGTTAATGGCTTTTGTGCAACAACAACACCTATGTACGGCTTGGCTTGGAACCGCACTGACTGCAATGTGTTAAAAAACTGCCCAACGTTTATGATTCAAATGTTGTTCAGCTGGAGTGGCAATTACATTTTACAAGTATTTAAGAAAAAAAATAAACCCCAATAGTTTGTCCCGTTACAAAACCCCCTCAATGAGAGGTTTTATGCCGAAGCATAAAAACTCTCATTGACACTCTCATACTTTCTAAAGGGATCAGTTGGATATGTCGCCACAACCCCCTGTAGTGTTTATGAAAAAAAAAATACATCACTTACCCTTGGTCCAGTGGCCGTGACTGCACCTGAATGACCTTACTGGACTTCTCTCTCGAGATCCCAACACCGCAAGGCCAGACAGACGCTTGACACTCCTGCTGACGCGCTGGCCAGCTCAGGACCGCCGCCACAGCATCACCAGACTCTGAAACATCAAATTAAAAATATCAAATAGTGGCCTTGGATAATACCATATCCCTAACTGATCTGTTTCCCCTTAGCTGTGCGCTGGTTTGTGTTAAGAAGCACTGGTTTTTCTTAATTCTTAACACATTTATATATGAACCCTTAAACTAACATAATACATTTATAAAATTCCTTTACATCATTCTGCCTACCCTTCTCTTGTTAAGTCTTTTCCAAAAATCAAAATTATTGCCCTGATTCCCATCAGAATTAAAATAGACATTTCCCCTTACAATATTACAAATATCTTCCATTACTCAGATTTCATCTAAAATATTTAAACACATTGTTAAAATTCTCTTCAACACATTATCAAAATTTAATCAAATACAATTCATCTATATCTCCCTTCTTCTATAATTTTTAAACATTTCCCCTTTTATCTAAAACTATTCAAAATCATTTAACAGTTATAAAATATTATTATTAACAGAAATTCTATTTATCCGGCGCTGTTAATAATAAGCATCCCCTTTTCTCCTCCACACACACTATTTCCCCCCTGAACTGTTGCGTTCAGTTGCCTCCACAAGGACTGAGGCGGAAGGAGTAAGCAGTTTTTTCTTTTCTCTCACTCCCATCCTTGCTTCAGCGTTACAAAAACTTCAGGGTAAGTACCCCTACTCATTAGCTTAACATATGCCCCTAAGGTCTACCACCCTTACCTGGGTGAAAATAGCCTGTGTTCAAAATAATCTTAGATTCCCTTATTAAACCCCATTAAATTTCTACGTTTGACCAATTTCAAAGGCAACCAACTGTGGTCAATTTCTGCCCACAGCTGATTGTCATCCAAAACCATGATCTGGGTTGGTAAGGCCAAGATCGCCCCAAATGTAGGGAATCGAAATAGTTTGACACTCAGTGTCGTATACAGTTACATTTGTAACTGCCCCACAATCATCCATTTATACATACATATAAGTCATGTTTAAATTCCTACACTAATACATAATAAACATAATACATAATAATACACTCATAATTAACATTGCGATTATTACATTCAACAAACAACTCACATTTAACTTTGATCAAAATTTACACACCCTACATCTTTAAATTTGCGTATAAAATTATAAACATTACATTTTAATTAATTAATTAATAATTTTAATTATTAAACTCTTATTAATTAGCCATCAATTATTTATCATTTACTACCATTTAATTCTTCACAAAAAATTCAAATTTATTATTAACATTCATGTTACATTATATTTCATTTCTTATTATCTTTCTATTATGAATTTTCTACTTAACCCTTCACATTTTGATCATTGATTAGTCTGGGTGACTCCTGTATTCACTATGATTCAATTGAATAGGCATTTATATATCTAACCTTACTCACCTTTCTATTATGCCTCCCTCCATTATTCTGTCTAACTTCTCTTGCACCGCTCGTCTTTTGGAATAAGGAATTGGATAACTTTGCTGCATGAAAAGTGTGTGTTCCCATACCTGCAATACACATTCATAACCCTTTGCCCTTCCCGGAATATCGGCAAACACTCCTCGAAACTGCCCAATCACCTGCCACAACGACGCACGTTGATCACTCCTTACACCGGACCCTCCACTACAAAATTTATCCTCCCTTTCTTCCCACAATTCTTCACTATTATCTCTCAACTCCCCTTCAAAACTCTCAATATACTCTACCTCTCTACATGAATTTACACCACTGTGTCCCTAAAATATCTAATACTCTCTTTGTGTGTTACTGTATTTCAAAATTCTTATTCTCTCTAACTCCCATTAAAAGTAATTCTGCTTAACTCACCTGCCTTATTTCATTATCACCCAAACCCTTTTACAACATTTTCACCTTAATATAATCATTACATTACCCTGGAAAATTCATCACTTCTCTCCTTATAATAATATACCTCAATTTGAACATATTATCTGTTTAATCATCTACTAATCATTATAGAATCTTAATTTCATAAAATCATTTAACTTCATTATCAAACTTTCTTTTGTACAACCTTAATTAAGTAATTAATTTTCAATTATTTAATTCAATCCCTTTAAAATCTCACAATTACTTTCATCGCTTATTTAGTCTGTAAAATTTTATAATAATTATTAATTTATACTAATTAATTGAAAATTTAATTTAATTGATAATTAATATTATCAATTTCTACTACATATACACATTGTTTACATAACACATAGTACACCATAATGTAATACACAAATACATTTAACATAATGACATCAACACATAAAAGAATATACAGTCCAACTTATTATTTGTTATCATTAACCACAAATCGTTTCATAAGACAATCCATTTCAAAACCACACTATTCACATAATTATATGTTCATACACAATAAAACAATTACCCTCCATCGTCGAATAACAGTCTAATCTTAGGTCTATACAAGTCATTTATTATTGAATACATTATATTAGTACTATCAGTATAATACTTATTTAATTTTTTATATCTTTCCACAATATCTTTTGAATTAATTGGTTTATTCCATATCATTCTCTCATGTACCTGGTCACGCTCGAGTATATTCCTGTCGCCTTTAGTATATTCTGTTAAAATCAGGTAAGTTATATTATCATCTTTAACATCATCTACTGCTATCTCAATTTCACTATAAGGTAAGTACTCGTTATTATTATTACTTCTCTCTCCGCCTAACCTTTCTACGAATTCTTCATAATTTCTCTTTACTTTAAATATCTCTATTTCTCTCTCTCTCAATATATTTCTCACCATAACACCAAGCTACACTCTTTCCCTCAAAATACGCAGGGGACACTAACTCATCATTACTGCACCACCTATGAAGTGCACAAAAAACCCAGGGAAATTTATTTGCAGACATATCGTCTTCCAAATACTCGCGTGAAGCCATTTCTTCACCCCCTACTACAACATTAAGGGAAAATTTTACCCCCTGCAATCCCCCTACAACTATACTTTCTTTACACTTTCTCTCTAACTCAACACACTCTAACATCCCCTCATTTTCAACTTCTACTCTCTCTAAAATTTCGTTATCACTATCAATATCCACACAATTATTTTCTAACACCATATTTTTATTTGTATTGTCATAATTTTCAACACCACTTACCTTATTAATTGTCATCTGACCGTCTTTATTTACGTTTAGTTTACCTGTTTCTCCACTATTCTCTACCCCCATTTTATTCTTGTAATTCTCGTCTACTTTATTCTTTGGTCTATCAAACTTCTCATTTACTAAAGCTACTATTTGTTCTTGAATATTTGTACAACGTACATCTATTTCATTGATTCGTCTATCAAAATTAACATTCTGTTTTCTGATCTCATTTTTTACTTCATCAAATTTTACGTTAAAATTATTTTGGATTACTCTAATTTCACTTTTCTGTTCGTTAAATTTTTCATCAAATTTAGCATTCTGTATATTAAAAAGTGTTTGCATCATTTTCACTATCTCATTCTCGTCAGTCCTTTTAGTCGGGACTGGCGTTGAGTGAACACTCTCACTCATGATTTGCGATTCAGTTACACTTGTCTGGCTATCATTTGCACTGTCAGTGATGCTGACATTTTCCTTATTGTCTGCCATTTTTAAAAAAAATTTTATTTAAATATATTTCTTTCAAAATTTTACTATATATAACATAATATACTTACTATCAAAAAGATTTTCTATTTACCCATACTACACATAATCATAACATAACCTTCTTACTTACGTACCTTATTTATACATTATTTAATTCAAATAACCATTCTGCTCCTCCCAGTAGGCTTGTATTTATATAAATAATTTATATAAAGTCACTGTTCGGAATCGCCAATTGTTAACAATCTTACAAAGTGTTATTTAATCATTTATCGGTTTGTACATAAACACTTGTTGATGTCTGTATAATTCCGACGCCATCTTTAAGGTTTGCCAAATATATATAAAATAGTTACTTACCAGGATTCTTTTCAGCGAACAGGAGAACAGATTATTGTTATTTGAATAAAATATACTAAATACTTGTATTCCTCTCATGATCTCGTTTATTATGCATATGCCCCAAGCTCATTTCTACTACACAATAAAGTCATTACTACAAGTCATTCGATTCCCATTTTCTACACAAAATGTATTTCTCTTTTTTTTCTTTTTCTAATTCTGATACAACTTGTTAGATATACAATAACAATATTTATAATGCCTGATTTTAAAGATTAGCATAAATTAGAGATACTGAAAAACATAAAATCTATTTCCTAGAACACAGACCAGCGCTTCTAGAATATTACAAAAAGACATCCCCTTTTATACACCCCTGGCCCTTGACATCTCATTTTACTGATTTAGAGTATTTTAGTAATTTTTAAATATTGGATTTCAAATATATGGTAGTATTCCGCAGAATACTTAGCTGTTCGAAGAGTTGATCTGGAATCGTCCCCTCCTTATTGTCATCTCGCACCTTTCGTTTTTCACGGTTCTTATTGCCGAACAGTTATTACAGTTATTACATTTTTGTTTGTCACAACACAGTCTATTTATATTATTTGTATATAAATAATTTTGATTTTACATCACATTTTTGAACTGCGGGCCCAACGAAAACTACGCCTAGCCGGCGGACGCGCAGACTGATTGCGTCCGTATTTATTGGATGTTCATAGCCGACTGTTCTTTGTTTTCTGCACACTGGGCGAGAAAGAACGCCTCGTGCGTGCTTTTCAAGCTGTTCACAGTGGCACACCCATGCGCGAATACGCTCCCCTCGCTGCTAACGTTCACATTCTCAGACTCGTTAATGGCTTTTGTGCAACAACAACACCTATGTACGGCTTGGCTTGGAACTGCACTGACTGCAATGTGTTAAAAAACTGCCCAGCGTTTATGATTCAAATGTTGTTCAACTGGAGTGGCAATTACATTTTACAAGTATTTAAGAACAAAAAATAAACCCCAATAGTTTGTCCCGTTACATTGTTTAATAAATCCGTTTCATCAGTACTTAAATCAAGAGAAGTTAAATTCTGCAGACGTGTATAAAATTTGTGTTTACATTGGACGTTATTGGACATCGGTAATTGACTATTTAATAACCTTTGGAGTTTATTCGATTGCTTGATACGCATTTGATAAATTATCTGCTTCACGTTATTGTTTACAAAATCCAGATAATGATCTAGTATGGCTGGATGTGTGCTATATAATAGTTGTAAATGTATTTTGTATAATTCAGAATTTAGATTTGATTTCTTAATGTGTAGAAACTTTATTTCTTCCTTAACTCTGTATATTTCTGCGTGTTTTTTGGTTTTTAAATCAGCAATAGATGAACCTTTAAATCTTATGACAGCATAATTCGGTATAACATTATTCTTCAGACACGATTTGTTGAACTTAATATGTAATATAGTCTTGTGTAGTTGGACCTTAACATTCTGAAAATCTCGTACTATATTTGCACGACTTGCAGTATTCATATTTAATAGGAATAAATCCGAAATTAGTACCAAGCCACGTGTTGTTTAATCAAATATATTGTAACTTACCATCTGTGACTTTCTGCAACAATGTCTTCACTCTAAAGTTTACATGTTTCGGGACACTTGTCCCATCCTCAGAACTTAAAAGTGTGTTCGTATATCATCGAACGATGATATAGTTGTCGAATAATTAAAACATTAAAATCCACATTAAACAAAACCACAATACTTAAATGTACAAAGTCGAGCGCGACGGTTAAACGGTGTACACCGTACGGCGACTGACCACGCACTGAATCAAGACTGACTCTTATCAGGACAATAATGCAAAGCAGTGTTGTACAATATATTTGATTTAAAAAGCAGTTGATCGTTTAGGACACGCGGCTTGGTATCAGCATTGTTATAAGCTCTGAAATTTCGAACTCTTCAAGGGCGTTCATATGTCGCCCTTTCTTGCATATGTGAAGAGGTATCAAGTTTGTTTTAAAATTAGTATAATTGTAATTCTCTGTGATGAGGTGTTTTGCAAATTTTGATCTAATGTAGTCCAAACTGAAAATATGTAGGCGGTCTATGTCAGAAAGTCACAGACGGTAGGTTACAATATATTTGATTAAACAACACATGGCTTGGTACTAATTTCGGATTTATTCCTTTTAAATACTACAACTTTGATTTCAATTTTTCAATTAAATCTTCCAGCTGTTACATAATACCTTCTATTATGAATTACTATTTCATATTTTCATCTATCAATAAACCAGTGACTCCCTTTCATAATGTATTTTATCTACGGGCATTTAGACCTAATCCCACTCTCCCATCATTCTTTATCAACAACTACTAACGGTTTCGAATAAGGTGACACCGACCTCTCAATAATAATTCCCTCCACCATTTCCTCTAACTTGAACCTCTTCTTTCAGAATAGGGCACCATATAAGCTCTTTGTACGTAGGATGTGTGTTCCCTTACCTTATACTCACGCCTTTATTAGTTCCTGGACCTTCCAGGTAACTCCACCAACCCCATTCAAAACTCTTCACGACCCACCGCAACGTCTTACGTTGGGGACTCCCTACACCTCTATCCTCACTACAAAACTTATATGCCCTGTCCTCCCATATTCGTTATTTACTTTCATTACTCCCTTTCCCTCTACATATATTCACTCACACTTCTGTGTCACTATAATTTACCTGTTTTTGTATCATTTTATTCCTGAAACTCTAATTGTCTCCAACACCCGTTCATTGATATCAATTCCTGCTTTATACTTATTAGGAAATCATTACCCAAAATCCCTCTTTTACAACACTTTAAATTAACTAAATAATCACAAATTAATTTAATTCCATCTTTTCTCAGAACACTGTAAATTACTGCAATTACTTTATTCAAAACAATTTACCTTCATTTAATTCCCATCATAAACTTTAATTATATGCTGTTAATTATCTCATCTAACAAAACACTCTTACCCCACCAAAATCACAAATTGATTACATACAAGACAAAGTACATAATAACAACATAACCTTAACACAATACATTTAACATCAATACCAATTTATGTACAATTTTCGTCATATTGTGTTATTTTTTAACACACCTCATTACATAAGTTATAGGTGTACCACAGACAAAAAAAAGTTTCAGTGCGCATGCGCTGGCTTGGCGGAGAAGGCTCTCACCCCCACTATGTCCGTTAACATACTTGACGGCTGCGTAAGCAGCCGGAGTGGGAACTGTGTTATTCAGTTAGATGCGTACATATTTATAAATAATTTTCAATTTGGTTTAAGTTATAGAATTTCTTTACAAATACAGTAAAACCTCGATTACCGGTGTTAATTCGGAATGTGCAATGCACGGTTGTCAGAAAACACAGTTAATCCACTGATCCTTCCGTGTGTCGTTGTGGCTCCCCAAAATTGTAACGGTCAGCATATTTGAGTCATAGCATTGTGCGTCCACTGTAGGATTGGAACTGATTATCACGTGTACACAAATCCCCCGCATACTTGCGAGCGTAATTTACACGTACTGAACGAAGGGGTACTGATCTTGAACAAAATTGTTTTTAGGGATGAAAACAAATAGGCATTGTAATGAAAAATATGAATGAATAATGAAAAGAGACGTAAACTGATAAAATACAATTTATTTCTTAATAAAAATGCCTTTTTCGGTAAACCGAATGACAAGTGTTTAAAATCATGTTTTAAAAATGTGTCTGTCCATATAAATGCCTTTTTGATGATGATGATGATGAACCACCAAAAGACTTGTGTCAAATTCGTGAAACATCGAGGTTTTTTTGCTTTCTCTACAACTGCCAGTTTTAATTTATGTGTACCGCAGCATTAGCAGTGCACAAAATTTACATTCTCTCTTTGCTGATTTTGTTTCAAGGAACGCATTTTCAGCAGCTAGAGAGTTTGACGATAGACGATGATGATTAACACTGTATTTAAATGATTAAAATAGATATTACATTGACGAAATTTCAGTTGCTGGTAAAGGTTAAAGCATTTAACTGTGAAAATACATTTATTCTCGACAAAATAATTCGTGTAAAGGCCGTATTCCACTTTACCTGCCACCTTGCCATCCCGATCTGAATGATACAGACCTTCTGTGGAGAGACATTAAAGGAGAACTTGCACGTTTTTTAGTGAATTATCTTTAGATGGAAAACAAAATTGTTGCAAAAAAATATTTGAAAATTTTACAACAGAAAATTGAAAAAGTGTTGTGCCGTACAAAAAAATTGAAGAACAGTAGTGAATTATGGATAATGTTATAAACGAAGAAGTGGACAAGTTAATTATTTCTATGGGAGAAGATTCAGATTCAAGTACAAATAAAGATTTATATGACGAATAGATAGAAATTTAATACCATAAATATTTACCATTTTTTCTTATTATTAATAATTATAAATAATTAAAGTTAGTTTATTACTTATAATATTCAATAAACATTAATTTTTACTACAGCGGTAGGCAGCTTGATTTACACAGGTGGTTGCTTTATGAATTGTTTTTAAAGTAGGCCCTATGCCTTACATAAATTTTTGGGGGTAGTTTCTGTTAATATTATTTTCATATTATCTATACAAATTTAATAATTTTTAGAATTTGTTAATTTTCTTTATAGGGGTGTGCGTGATTATTTTATGATCTATTACTTTCAATAGTCTGTTACAAATTAACAGTACACGTAAGTTACCGCATACTAGGAACGAGTTATTGCTGGTATACAAATATCATGTGTAAAATACTCCAGTAAACAGTGTGACTGATGACAATGGAGGGGGTAACGTTCCCCCTTCGTTGTGACGCAGTTGTGCAATCCCCACTCCAACTATTTTTTGTTTGCGGTCGAGCTATAGCCAAGTAATTACACCATAAACTAAAATAATTAAATGTTTATTTACTATATATCTAACCACCATCATCGAAATTTAATCTGATTTTAACATAACAATTTTCATTTTTATTTACATACATTATATTCTTATTTTTAATATAATGCCCCGTTAAATCTGTGTTATTCATTATACCATAATAATCTATAGGATTATTCCTTATTATTATCTCATAAACCTTGTCAACATTAGTTATATTCAAGTCGCCCTTAGTATTATTCGTTATCCCCAGGTAAGTTATGATCTCATCATCATATTCATCTACTACTTCGATTACATCGCAAGGTAAGTGCTTATTACCGACAGTGGTATCATCAAAATACTCATCTACATTTACTGCACAAGGTAAGTCTTTCGTATAGTCTACTCCTTCAAATTTTAACCCCTTAACTAACCCTTCATAACCTCTATTTAACCTGAACATCTCTATTACTCTCTCACTCTCTTTATACTCACTTTCCCAAACCCATTTCACACTTTCACTCCACGCAGAGGGCAATACCACTTTGTTACAACACCAACTGGCTCTACCAGGTACGTTATAACAACCTAAGGAATTATTTGTAGACCTTTTGTCTTCCAAATACACTCGTGAAGCCATTTCTTCACCTCCAACACCACGGGAAAAATTTGCCCTCCACCCACTACAATCACCTAAACTCTCCTTCCATTCTTTTTCCAACTCACTAACACTTACTAACACCCCTTCATTACTAATCGCAACTAACCTTCTACTCTCATTCTCACTACCATTACTTAATGTATCATACTTAGATACCTCATTTTCAACTACTTCGTTCTTATTATTATTATTATTATTATTATTATTATTCACCATTATTTCACCCTTGTTAACATCATCATAATTAACACAATTACTCACCTTGTCTACTATAACCTCGTTATTTATATTGTCGTGTTACTTCGTTATTTTCATTTTCACTACACTTACCTGTAACTATTTTCCCTTACATTTTCTCAATACTTAACTCATTAAATTTACTTTCAAATTATTTTTCATTTTTACTATCAAAGCGTTTGTTAATTTCATTGACATTGTTTTTTAAATCATTATTTTGTTCTCTTAATTCATTAAAATTACTCTTTAATTCATTATTTTGTTCTTTCAACTTTTCATTGAAATTACTATTTATTTTATCGAAATTTCTTTCACTTTTAATGCTTTGTTCGGTTGGGACCCGGTAGGGCAAAAATCGAAAAAAAAACAATTATTTTTGTTTTTAATTTTAAAACATTCTCTGGAATTTTCTCTTTAAAATGATGTGACACATGATGGTTTGAATTTTCTTTCAAGGTGAAAAAATTTTTTTTGTGAAACTCTGCCTAGTATTTTATATCTCTTTGCAACAGCTGTGCCTACACAATCTGTGTACTGTGAAATAGCTTGGAAACATCAGCTGTTGCTGTCAGATGGTTGTATATTGTATTGTTGTGAGTTGTGGCTAATGTTCCAGGTTATAAACATATTCTATTATTCCAGGTTATTCTTATTCTATATAAGTAGCTGTTTGTTTGTTTTAGTTGTGAATTGTGACTAATATTATAAGTTATAAATACTCACTTTTTACGTTTTGTACTTGTGTTGTCTTCACGATTTTGTGATAATGCAAAGACCAAATGTACCAAGTGTTTTAAGAAGAGAAAGAATGTGTGTAAATCCAAAATTGAAGGAAAAGTAACAGTTGATTTACCAGAAAGTGGCGATGGAAGAGCGAAAAGTGCATCTGCAAGGAAATTGAGTGGGTTGAATGAATTGTATGATGAAGTTGATTGTACTGAAAAGTTAGGTTATGAGCTGATTGATTTGAATATACTTTATAATATTTTGAATGTATATGTCGCATGCAAACATTGTAGTCAAGTAGGACTACAACTAAAGACTCAAAATCGTATTGGGTTGGCTACTGAAATTATCTTATATTGTGATACTTGTGATTACAGTGTTGCCTTTTTTACTTCAAAAGCTGTAAGTAATAAACATGTTGACCCTGATTCTGAGCATGGACTAAATGAGAAGGGTGTACTATTTGAATGTAATATGCGATTGGCATATGGATTGAGAGCAGTAGGGAAGGGAAGCGCAGCTGCCCAATCATTATGTGGAATTTTGAATTTACTGACTCCTCCTTCTAGATGTACAAAATATAATAAAATCATAGCTCAAGCTACAAAAGACATTGCTGAATTAAGTATGAGACGTGCTGTTGAAGAATCTGTAGAAGCAAACGATGGTAGCCATGATTTACGTGTAGCTTTTGACGGGTCGTGGCAGAAGAGAGGCCACACATCTCTAAACGGCATCGTCAGTACGACAAGTGTATATACTGGTAAAATATTAGATATACAAGTCCTTACAAAACATTGCAGGTGCAAAAGTAAAGATAATCATGACGAAATGTGTACTGCTAATTATCAAGGTGTGAGTGGCGGAATGGAGGTGACAGGTGCTATATCGATCTATCAGCGATCAGAAGAAAAGTATAATGTGAGATACTTAGAATATTTAGGAGATGGAGATTCTAAAGCCTTTTCTAAAGTAAATGAATTAAAAGTATATGGAAATGATATTGAAATCAGAAAATTAGAGTGCATTGGACATATACAGAAACGGATGGGTACTCGATTGAGGCGTTTGAAAATATCACTAAAAGGCATAAAACTAGCAGACGGAAAGCCATTATCAGGAAAAAACAGATTAACTGATGCCATCATCGACAAAATTCAAAACTATTATGGCTTAGCAATCAGAAGACATTCCAACAATGTAGAAAACATGAAAAGGGCAGTATGGGGAATGTATTTTCACATGTGCTCAACAGATGATGAACCGCAACATGGTCTGTGCCCACCCGGTGAAGAAAGCTGGTGCAAATTCAGAAAAGCTGAAGCTAAAGGTGAGCATTACCATCATAACCATAGTCTCCCTGCAGCTGTTATGATTGCAATCAAACCTGTTATAAGAGATCTTGCTAATACTGAGCTACTGAAAAAATGCACCCACGGAAGGACTTAAAATCCTAATGAGAGCGTGAATAGTGTGGTATGGTCCAGGCTCCCCAAAACAGTTTTTGTTGGATTATCTGCATTTATGGTGGGAGTGTACGATGCAGTTGGATGTTTTAATGAGGGGAACATTACAACGTGTAGGGTACTGAAACAGTTTGGGATGAGTGTCGGCATCAACACAAAGAAGGCAATGCTGCAGATTGACAGAGAGCGACTTAGGAATGCTGAAAGGAATGTATCCGAGTATGAGAAAAAGGCAAGGCAGTCAAGAAGACAAGCCAAGAAGAGACTCGCAGATAGCATGGAAGACCCAGATAACCCAGAGTATGGAGCTGGATTGTTTTAAGGTAGTTTTCAAGACTTTTTTAAAAATATTTTATTTTTTAACTTTAAATGCGTTTTCCCTAAAACGTACATTTTGTAATATAAAATGTACCTTTTCTCATCTTCTCGACTAGTTAGAAGCCTGAAATTTGGTATCCATATTACTCAACAATTGCTTCAAACTTTAACACAGCCTTTTTATAATATTTTAAAAATCATCCGAGTTTTGTTAAAAAAAACGACTAGCAAACAAGGTTTTTCTGTAGACATATTTTTAAAAATTTGTACAAAATTTAAAAATGATTTTTTCAAAAAACCCGTATGTTAAAATGTGTCCAAAGAATAATAATTTGAAATAAAGAAAACATTAACTCTCTAACGTACAGGGTTTTTGAGAAAAGGTACATTATGTTAACATGGGGAAGATAGGCTATACCGTGTCCCCTTAATATCGCTTGTATCATTTCAAACATTTTATTCTCATAAGATTTTTTACTTTGGACTGAATTACCACGCCATCCATTATCTTAGACTCTGTTAAACTGTTTTCTGTATCTACTACAGTATTTGACTGTGTTTCCATGTCGTTAATGACAGTTACGTCAGCCAGGCTGACTCTCTCGTCATTTCTCTCCATGTTTTACTTATTATTTTATTTTATATATACACAGTTTAATTTAATTGAGATGCTTAATGAGTTTTTACTTTTATTATATAGACAATTTTCAGGTTACGTGTTTTCTGACCGTCTTAACCTAACAATTTAACTTCGGCTTTGTCTCGGTCTGTTCCCGTTTATTCAATCCAGGGCTATTTCACGCAAAAATCCTGACGTCACGGTACCAATTGTAAAGTTACATATTAATTGATTTTATAAACAATTATCATCGTGGTCACGGCACCAATTGTAAAGTTATGATCTAATTACTTTTATTTATTACAAACAATCATCCTTAGTCATGGCACCAATTGTAAAGTTACTCACTTTTTACAAACAACTATCCTGGTCACGTCACCAATTGTAAAGTTACTCACTTTTTACAAACAATTATCCCTCCCAAAGTACCACCTACCTGTGACATTCCGATTCTTACCTGCATCCAGTAACCCTAGAGTTTGTTAGGCGAGGATTTAAATGACGCAAACAGATCAAGATAGCGGATTTAATAAATTACACTAACACGTGGTCCTTGTAAATTGAACTTATTATTTTATTTGTAGTTAAAACATGCCCCATTTCTCTGGTGATTCGTAGATCACATTTATAAACATACAGAAAGAATAATAGATTGAAACATTTACTTAATATTTAATAAGGTTCACCAGTACTTCATATACACACTCGCTTTCATTCTTTCAACCCCCTTATTACTTTAAAATATCATGATTGATGTTATTTAGTAATTGCCTAGGTCTTGTACTTATCGAGAAAGGTTATCCATTTTGCGGCGTCATTGCTGTTTCCACTAATAACTGCTGCACTTGATAATTGTCCGAAACTGGTTAAAACTGTTTAATTGACTCGTCACTGGTTGTCAACACTGGTTACTGATTTTTTAGTATTTGATCGCATTTATAAACTGTTTTACATTGCAAAATTTGATTTGTCTGCGGACTTGAATTACATCCAACCGGCCAGTTTTAAGAGTTGAGCGGAACAGAACAGCTTGGGCAAAGGGCGGCCAATATAAACGCCGGTCACGTGGTACTCCTCCCACATGGGCAACGTCATTTTGTATGTCTCTGGACGTGTTCTCACTGTGTTTTCCTCTGTTCCAGAGGTATCAAATGTTGACTTGACGTCATTATGATTGTGACATCTGTTTAAAATTGCGATGTTGAGGCCACGTTTGGGTTAAATCGGTGACACTCTGGTTAGACACAGCTAAAGTAGCTTTTGATTAACTTGTTTACAAGACGCACCCCACATTCCTTACTGCTTCATCCGCCACTGTTTCACATTGATCACAAAGTAAAATGATTTTATTCCTAATTTTGATCTAATTAAATCTCTGAACCCCGGTTTCATACCTGTGACTCGGTATGTACTGTCACAAATACTATACATTGGAAACGCTTATAAACAAAAATGGATTTTTCCTGTTATCTGTCTGCCATAATATGTTGGTTGTAAAACCATTATTATTTAAAAAGACACTGTAAGTAGCAAATACGGTTTTATTCTATTTTTTTACTGCATTATGAAACTGTTCAGAATTATAGGAAAAATAAAATTAGAGAGTACTCTATGACACAAATACCAAAAACAAATTCCAACAAATTAGGCGGAGCCCAGAATGTTATGTTTTTAGAAATGGACCATCACCAGTTTTTTAAACTTTTTGCCACATAAATTCATGTAAGTATGAATCCAGCATGTTTCTATTAGTGCATTCACTAAGGTTAGGTATGGATAACACCAAAGATCCACAAAATATTCATAAAACCCCATTCACAGCCTTGTTATTACCAATTATCTCCTGTAACAATAAAAAGGGGCCGAAAATATATTAATACATAATAAAATCCACTACCAGGACTTACCTGTACGCAATCCATTACTTACCATATCCAAATTTTAGCAGAAGACCAAGGTCGCCACGATTATTTTTTTATATAGGATAAAATATCGAAAACCTCTACACTCCACCTTAAATAAAAAAGGACAATTTAGCAATCTGACCCCACCCAATTAATAACTCAGAAAGATTCCGGTCCGTTAGACGAAATTCGCAGCACAGAAATGAGAAAGTGGTAATGACGAAATAACTTAGTCTAACACATTTTAGTGATTAAATGAATACTTTTAATGTTCAAATAAAATTATGATCAATTGTAAACATAGTGATTGCATTATGGTGTTATATTTGTATCTGTATTAATTACGTTTATTGTTCTTAGTGTAGACATGGTAATAGAATTATTATATAACAATTACATATACTTATAAGTACAGCCCAGCCTGCTCATTCTCTCTTACTATTTACAATACCTTATGTTCTGAAAATCCCATTTGTTCTTTGAATACGCACAATTATATATATTGAGGCCTCGCCCGAACACGCGTTCACGTTTCGTTAGTCCCGGCACCTTATATCTCTCACTTGCTGACCACGGCACTGTTTTCGTTATATGTTCGTTGCTTCCTCGGGTCCCGGTCGGTATGAAGACGTTATTTCATTTAGTTACTCATACTTAAACAGTACAAACCGACCGGGCCGCGTGTAACAACTACGGCTGGATGTGAACCCTGTTGCTAGACAACGTGCACCGCTTAGCGTCTCTGACTAATGTAGACTGGTAACAATAACGTAACAGGTATTACTGTTATGATCTCATACTTGGTACGGAAATCACTGCCTTGATCTTCGTCGCCGTAGCTTAGTCCTATGCTAAGCATGTCGTCTTGTAAATTAAGGTAACGAACGATTTCAGCTAGGCATTGGCTGACGTCATAAAAGGGGCCGGACTTAAAACATTATTTCCTGCTGTTCCACGACCATGTGCTCATATAGTTTCTTGCTTTTAGCCATTTTGAGTTTCACAAACGCGTGGGTCGGCGCCCATGCTTGGTGGACGCATAGGTGCGCACTGCCACACTCTCGCATAGTTCTTGGAAAAACTAGGGTGGTAAATTCCTCGCTTACTAATTGCCCAACACTACTACGCCTTGCCTTTGTCCCAAACTGTTCCATATGCCATGCGTTCTGTTATAATGAGAATAACGTTGCACAATAATTTTATAAATCCCACACAAAAACGAAATAAACCAAAATGTAAATACCCCACACGGTAAAAAAGAAAATGACCCAAAATTGACACGTTACAATACCCCCTCGATGAGAATTCTGCTGTTCACAACAGAAGAAATCTCATCGATAAACCCCGAAGAGGATCGGTGAGGAACTGGTGCCAACAACCCCTTGTTCTTACTCCTCATGGGTACACTACCCCCCTGGCTCAGCGACTATGGACTCATCTGAACGAGATCACTGGACTTCTCCGCAAGAGATCCCAACACCGAGAAATCGAACCGACAAGTACCACAGCGCACCTCACCTTCTAACATGCTACCCCCAAAATCCTCAATCCCTGGCTCAGATTACTCCAGATCCTCAGCCGATATGGTTCCCCTTTTGTGCAAGCTGGGCTGCCTTTAGCAGATACTGGGCTCACACACACTCATATTACATATCATACCTTGACAAAATCTTTAAAATTTACGAAAAATATATAATATACAAAATTCAAAATAATATACTTTAGCAAAAACATTCTCTTCCTTGTTTTTTTTTTTTTTCAAACTAAGTTAAATTAACCATTTCTTATGACTAAAACATCCTTAACCTAACATGTGAATACTTAGATTCTAACATTACAATGCAATACAAGAAATCAATAAAATAAACATGGTTAACATACAAATAATCAAATAATCAACACTTATATTCATTCGCTGGCAGGCGCAAAATCAAGTTTTTTTTTTTTTTTCAAAAATAATATTTCCAAAAAAAATATTTTCCAAGAAATTTTTAAAATTCAAAAAAATTTAAATTTATGGAAATGTTTCCTTCAATTTAGACATTATTTGAAAATTGTTTTAAATTGAGTAAACAAACAAATTAAATTGACTTCCTACTATACAAGTTTAGTATGTGTATGACCTCATCAGCTGATCGAAACTAGGTCAAGTCCAAAACCCTTGACCTACATGTGTTATGTATACTTCCTGAAAATACATTCAACATCTGTAACCTCCTAACTTGAAACACAAAATAGTACAAAAAACATTTAAAATAAGCAAAATATTAATATAATAATCAAATTGACATTTAAATTATTTAAAATAAACAATTCTTAATTTTACATGATTTCCAAATTCTGTCACTGGTTTAAAAAATGAAAATTTTATATCTTTATTATAAATCACTCTCTTTATTTAGTAATCTGATTCTCCCTTACTGTGGGTGATGTAAATTATTTATTCTCATTTAATCTACTACTTGGTCTGTATACACATATATAATCCTTACCCTTTGACTCTAATCTCTAACAACTTCAACTCCCATGACACCCATCTCTATCAAAATCTATACTAATCAAGACACTCTCTAACCCCAACTTACCATTAAACTCAAATCGCCACCTTCTCTCTATATATAAAAAATACTCTCCAACCCTTTGTACATAGGATACGTGTTCCCCCCCCAAAAAAAAACTCAATTCCCTTATTTGGCCCCTGGATTCTACCTAAGGCGGCCCCTCCTCACTAAATCGGTACCAATTCCCGTCCCAACATATTTTGTTGCGGACTCCCACATTACACTGCCCCCTACTACAAAATTGCCATCCCCAAAAATCTCAATCTCATTACCTTACTACAACTACAACAAATAACATCATTAATTATAAACATCAATATATCACTCAAAACTCCACATAAATTCTCCACAACTACTGTGTCAACATCAATACTTCTCAAAATTCTATAACATTACATTAATTCAAAACAACCTTACATTATTCTCATCTCTACCATTTCAACTTTAACTTTGACTTCAACTTGGACAGATCTATGTGTCCCCCAAAATATTTATCACCCAAAACTATTTTTTATTAGCTTTCACAAATTATTACTTTATTTCTCATTTCATCAAATTATTTTTACCATTACTTTAAAATATCTGTAATACATCAAAACATTACATCAAACATTAATTACTTAGAACATTTATAACCCAATATACCAGTGACCTGTTATTGCTGATCAGCTGATCTCCTAACACAATGAAAACACATCTCAAAATTGAACAAATTACATGAAATATTTATATATATGCATTTATCAATACTCACTTCTATTATGTTAATTACCTGCCAGGCGTTTAATTATTGGCTTACTTTAACGTATACACATATCATGAAAACACCTATTTTATCAACACCTATATCTAACGTACAACAATAAAATAATACATTTAAAATTATAGCGTGTAATGAACACCTCATATTAAATATCTAAGCAGCTAGTTACTTGAACAGAGCACAAGCATTTTTATTTAATCAAACTTTGCATTAGAAAAAAAATTTTTATGTTATAAAATCTTAAATTCGTGGCTCATCTGAGCCACCTCCCAGCCACACACACTATTTCAAATTATGGAGGACTGTATCGCCCTTGCGCTTCGACAAAGACTGTATATTTTGGAGCAGACCCACCTCTCCGTGTCTGTGCTTCCGCTATTACATTTGAACATTATCGAATATCAACATATTCTTGTTATATAATTACACACCCTTAATGCGGGTCTACCACCTGTCCTTGCTACCCCCAAGCGGGCAGAGTGGCAGCCGCTGTTTCATAGTTCCGGGAGATTTCCCCTAATTGTCTCCCCCCATTGAATTTCTAATATATACCAATTTCAAGTCAGCTATGGTCAAGGGACTTGATATGACCATAGCTGGCCGCTAGCCAAATCCACGATTAGTGCTGGTAAGGCAGCAATCGCCCGAAAAGTCGGGGAAATCTAACTTCAATTTGACTGCCTGTTACAATCATTACTACTATGTGCGACACGGTCGTTTAGCAGAGTGTAAATTTTAATTTACACGAAAAAAGTGTGCCGCACATTTTCGCCATTTTCGCCTCCGATGGGGGTAACACTCTCTGTTACCCCCAACCCATTTCGCTATCTACGGGAGCACAGGCCACCCCCGCAATAGCAACTTACTAACTAATTAATTAAACAATTTTATATACATTATATAAATATAATCATTTCATCAATAATCATTTGACTCATTCATACCTTTATACCATTGGACTTTCTTAAAATTTTCAAAATTTTATTATTAATAATGATTATATATCATTTTTTCTTTATTATTAAAATTTTTTAATTATCATACTTCTTAAACACAATTATTTCAAATAAACATCTTACTACTGAATTAAAATCTTAGTTACCTGTAAACATTTTTGTTATACATGATTATACAATTTTTTATACTTACAGTTCAGTTAACATGATATATACAAAACATAATCCCCATACCACAATACTTCCACCTCACCTCTGTAACATTTAACACAAAATATTAGTTTACATCAAATAATTTATCATCCATTACCAAATTTCCATCTCGTAAAATAAATTGAATTCATAAAAAAATTTAATTAATTAATATTTAAATAAGCAATCAAAATATTTAACATGTATCAAATTGTTTTAATTAATTTAATTACTGAAAATATAAATTGTATAGTTATCGAAACAATTTCCATTAATCAATTACTGTTTTCAAAATACATTCTGATACTTATTTAACTTGCAAATATTTCAATATTATTATTACAACAATCATCTTACGTACACACATTATTTATTTAACATTCCACAATGCACACAAATAAATTCACTATATTTTATTTACAGACTTTTGTTATTTACTGTTCAGTTTTCCCACACTTCATTGTCCAAATTTGCCATGTCAAAAACCCATAAAACATAATGTTTACACTGTCTTTTATTGTTTTAATAGTTTATCCTCCATCGTCAAAAAGATACCTCACATATTTATAGCATAAACCATTTTTATTTACATCCAATTTATTATTATTATTCTTATTATAAACCATTACCTCTATGTCATTCATCTTCCCTTTTATTATTTCATAAGACTTGTCACTATTATTTGTTTTTATCCCGCCTCCGTGAATATTTGTTGTTACACCCAGGTAATTTATTTTCTCATCATATTCCTCCACTACAAGTACACTAATTCTTCCTACAGGTACATATTTATCATCAATATAATCATTGTCTACTACTACACAAGGTATGTCTACATTATTTATCATAACTCTCTTAATATCCATCTTCTCTATCAGCTCTACATAACCTCTATTTATTTTGAACCACTTTAACTCTTTCTCTCTCTCATAATCACTTTCATCACAATACCTGTCACAACACCACTGACCTACTTCACTCCATGCAAAGGGCACAACAAACTTACTATACCACTTCCTGGCTTTTCCAGGTTTACAAAAAATTAGGGGACTGCTTGAAGACACCTCGTCTTCCACACAATTAACGGAGGAAACTCTGTCCTCAAAAATCACTACTAGCGGAGTCCTTACTCCACTTACATCACGGGGAAAATTTGCCCTTTGCCACCCTAACCTTTCATCACACTCTCTCTCAATTTCATCAACACTCGCTAACATTTCGTTATTAAATTCTACTTCACCACAAACTTCATCATCACCATTTGTTTTCACTACATCATTCTTAAATAACTCGTTTTCAATTATTTTATCACTATTATTTATTAATTCATTTTTACAACTGTAACTTACCTTGTTAATTATTTCTTCGCTATTATCAAAGACATTATTACCACTTACCTGTGTTAACTCAACTTCTGTATTCTCTTTTAACTGACCTCTATTCTCCTCCCGCTTCTCGTCTGGTTTATCAAAAGCATTTTTTATTGTATCACAACCCTTACTCATTATTTCCTTTGTTTTGTTTAATTCTATATGTAACTCATCAAAACCCTTGTTCATATTATCAAAATGTTTATTCATCATTTCCTCCCTCTCATCAAGCCGTTTATCCATCATTTTGTCCCACTCGTCAAAACGTATATTCATATTATTAAAATGGTTATCCATCATTTCCTTCATTGTTATCAACAAATTCATCACGTCCTCCAATGAACGCTCCTTTTTTACTACCCCTCCACTGTCGTCATCATTAGGCCTATTCACCGTCTTATTTTCTACTACTGTTACTTCAGTTATCTTACCTTTAACATTGGTCATCTCACTATGTTTATTAATTTCTGCGAATATTCCTTCCTCTTGTTCTTCCATTCGTGTTAATCTATTGTCTAAATTACCCCATTCCTCGTTTGTCATCTCACCCACAACACCTCGAAATTCATTCTCCCACTCATCCCAAGCAAAATCACTATCATTACTTTGTATTATAGACATTTTTAAAGTTCGTTTGTATAACACTTTTATATATAAAACTACTATTGTTCTATACTCAAACACCTAACGCACTGTGAATCACAACACGAACATAACCTACGCAAATATGTGTAATACAATTTTTATACATTCGTCATTACCACATCCTATTTTCTGTGCATTGAAATAGGTCTATCTCATATAAAATTACAATTAAACGAAAATCCTGGCAGCGAGAGCCATTTGTAACAATAAAAAGGGGCCGAAAATATATTAATACATAATAAAATCCACTACCAGGACTTACCTGTACGCAATCCATTACTTACCATATCCAAATTTTAGCAGAAGACCAAGGTCGCCACGATTATTTTTTTATATAGGATAAAATATCGAAAACCTCTACACTCCACCTTAAATAAAAAAGGACAATTTAGCAATCTGACCCCACCCAATTAATAACTCAGAAAGATTCCGGTCCGTTAGACGAAATTCGCAGCACAGAAATGAGAAAGTGGTAATGACGAAATAACTTAGTCTAACACATTTTAGTGATTAAATGAATACTTTTAATGTTCAAATAAAATTATGATCAATTGTAAACATAGTGATTGCATTATGGTGTTATATTTGTATCTGTATTAATTACGTTTATTGTTCTTAGTGTAGACATGGTAATAGAATTATTATATAACAATTACATATACTTATAAGTACAGCCCAGCCTGCTCATTCTCTCTTACTATTTACAATACCTTATGTTCTGAAAATCCCATTTGTTCTTTGAATACGCACAATTATATATATCGAGGCCTCGCCCGAACACGCGTTCACGTTTCGTTAGTCCCGGCACCTTATATCTCTCACTCGCTGACCACGGCACTGTTTTCGTTATATGTTCGTTGCTTCCTCGGGTCCCGGTCGGTATGAAGATGTTATTTTATTTAGTTACTCATACTTAAACAGTACAAACCGACCGGGCCGCATGTAACAACTACGGCTGGATGTGAACCCTGTTGCTAGACAACGTGCACCGCTTAGCGTCTCTGACTAATGTAGACTGGTAACAATAACGTAACAGGTATTACTGTTATGATCTCATACTTGGTACGGAAATCACTGCCTTGATCTTCGTCGCCGTAGCTTAGTCCTATGCTAAGCATGTCGTCTTGTAAATTAAGGTAACGAACGATTTCAGCTAGGCATTGGCTGACGTCATAAAAGGGGCCGGACTTAAAACATTATTTCCTGCTGTTCCACGACCATGTGCTCATATAGTTTCTTGCTTTTAGCCATTTTGAGTTTCACAAACGCGTGGGTCGGCGCCCATGCTTGGTGGACGCATAGGTGCGCACTGCCACACTCTCGCATAGTTCTTGGAAAAACTAGGGTGGTAAATTCCTCGCTTACTAATTGCCCAACACTACTACGCCTTGCCTTTGTCCCAAACTGTTCCATATGCCATGCGTTCTGTTATAATGAGAATAACGTTGCACAATAATTTTATAAATCCCACACAAAAACGAAATAAACCAAAATGTAAATACCCCACACGGTAAAAAAGAAAATGACCCAAAATTGACACGTTACACTCCTTCCCCCTCCCCCCTCTGTTGTCTCATATGTTTACTATATACCATAATTTCAGTTTACCCAGTAGCTTTTTCTATTACATTATCTACATTAGTTAAACCTTATTCCTCTGTAATTACAGTATACGTTAAATACGCATATGTTTAAGAGGGGAAGGTGAAAGGCCTGGGGCTGAATAACAAAAAAACCATTTTTTTGTTAAATTAACCTATCATATATATTGTTACGTATGGAGGTTATCCATTGTTTCATTTTGTTTATTAATTATTGGTTGATTATTATTATTATTATTATTAAAATTTAAATTATTATTAAATTCTTATGTTTGTTTTAAGTTGTTAGTTTAATTGAATTCCGTTAAGTTGACAAATCGTCTAAGTTGACTTCACCATTGGCACCTGTTAATTGTGTCGGATGTCGTGATTTTGTTTAACGGTTTATAAATTTAATTTTTGCTGAAAGTAATTTTATTCATTAGTGAAGTACTTACTTGAAGTGAAGATCTCACTTGTTAACCGTCCTGTTAACAAGGCATGGTCGAGACGATAATTTAAAATATTTAAATTATCTCGTGCCGCTTGCGAGAGATACCAACTGTTGCCAGCTGTTCCCTTTATTCATGTCGTCTAAAGAAATAATTTTGTTAACTCTTTTATCTGGTTAAAATACGGTTTATTCATCAATAATACTCATGAAATAATTTTAGATAACAATTAAATTGATGATCGTTCATTGTACAATAATAATTAGCTTTATAAAATCTCTTTCGCAGAGTGGTTATTCCGGTTATATGAACCGTAACATTGAAAGTTTTTGGTTAAGTTGTTTTATCAAAACTAGGTTCTTTTAGACTGCAAGATACGCAACTATAAGATTTACACTACTATAATAATTGCGTATTAGGAGAGTGATTACATCCATAAATAAAATCTTAACTAATAACAGATAAATTCAAAAGGTGACTGGCGTCAACATTTTAGGTTAAACCTGGCGTATCCCAATAGTACCCAGTTAACTTTGAATTGAGAATAAATCTTTTTAACAATACACAAAAATACAAATGTAATAAGGTTATAAACCCTTTTAGTGTTCATAACAAATCATCTTATTCATTAGATTCGATAACTTGTATAGAGTAAGTCATTAACTCTTATAAGTATAGTTAGTTGTCATTAACTCTTCTTTACAATAAACAAAGTAACTGACATAATAAGGTTCAAAGCCCTTTTAGTGTTCATATTAAATCGTCTTATTCATTATATTTGATAAATTTTATCAGGTGAGTTGACAACTCGTATAAGTATAGTTAACTGTCATTGTTCGATATTTCGGATCGAACCGGTCATTCTTTTCATTTTCCGAGGTTGGCACTATGGCTTTTGTAGAGCTCGTACATGCACGTGAACTTTTAGCTCTGTCGTACGCCAGCCATCTCAGTGTCAACGTCCACGAGTCGGGCCCTTCTCGGCAGGTAGAAATCCATGCATTTCACCCATCCTTTTCCCAACCAGTCTATCCTGCCTTGAGTGTCAGGATCACCCAGTCGTGAGATACGGTAAGTCATTTTTATATTATTTATGTCTGATTAGCAATTATGCATGCTGCTGCTTTCGAGCTCACCAGAGGCTATTAAATTATCATGTAAGAAAGCCGTCTTACTTCCCATCTTTTTAAACTATTATCTCACATATATTTACTACCAGAGGCTTCATGAGGTTGCTAGCTTTTCAATTAAATATTTTGCCGTCACGACTGGGAGCACGTGCTTCGTAATTTTGTGCATGATGCTGCTGGTGGGTTGAGTTTCAGTAATAAGTCAGTTTTGGCTGCGTGATTTTTATTTTAATTACCAACGTGCCGTGCCGTTTCGTTTTTTGTGCCTGCTCGTGGGTGTTTTGCATGCGGTTAATTTTTAAATTTCATGAATGTTTGTCATTTGCATGCTATCGCACGGAAGCACGTTGGTATAATACGCACGCATGTGAACTACGAGTTTGCGTTTCAATGCTGTGGCTTCGTGTCAGCAGTGAACGTCGTGTGTGCATCGCCAGGTGGGCAAATTTTGTGTAAAAATTTTGCACCTTGTTTTTTGGGGTAGTCGTTTAATTACTGGGTCAAGTCTGGTGAAGTTTGTTTCCGTCCTGTTACGGTTTGTGTCCCACGTGAAATTGTGCGCTACGTGTTTGTGACTGTCAGGCGTAAAGGGAATGGTTGTAGGTTATCCGGATTTCGGATTAGCCTGCCTTTGTATTTAATTTAATTTTTTGGCATGACTATTACCTTTAGGTGCGATTTATATTTTGCATATGCGATATCCTGTCCATACACGACGCGTTGACCATCAATTTTGGCATTTAAGGTGTCCCAGTTATTTGTGTTTGGTTCGGTAACTGGTGAATTGTTGTATATTGTACTTTGCTGTGTTGTGTGTATTTATTCTATTTGGTATTATACATGTTTGTTTTTGGGTGCACTTTTGTGTACCATTATTTTGCACCGTATGTGCTGTAATCTTGTGTAACTTGTGTTTTTGTTGTCGTGCTTTTGCGCTGTGTAAATCAATTTGTTGCGTGTTTAATTTATTGTGTTTGGTATTATTTGCCTGTTGGATTGTGCAAGTTGTATTTTGCCGTGCACTAATTTACTTTTGTATTTATCTTGCTCAGTATTGTTTATGCAAAGTAGTTGTGTGAGACGCCTAGTTATCTCGAGCACTGTTAGGCTAAGTCGGTGCGTGATTATTGTTCAGTTTCTAACTCTCTTATTGAGGGTGGTTGTAGGTTGTGCGATATTTTTTAATTCAATATGCCTGCTAAATTGTCGTTGGCAGCTTTTGACCGGACCACTTCGGTGGGAATACTTGCGTTGCAGCATTTGATAAATAAGTTGGAAGGGTTGCCGCAATTGAGAGCCGTGGATCAACATGAAGCTGGTATTTTGGCCTCCAGGTTGTCCGAAGAATATCAGGACCTTCTAGGTAAGGTCGATCCTTACCTATCGGCCGAGTCATTGCCCCAGGGATTGGACGAGGACCACATTTTTGCGGTGGTAGCTCAAATTAAGGATATTTATGTCCGGGGTAGCATTTTAGCGTCCAAACTAACAAAACCAGAGATACCGGTTGGTTCCGGTCGATTTTCATCGGCAAGTGGCGGGCACCCAGGTGTGCTTGTTCATGAGTTGCCGAAGCTTTCGTTACCTTGTTTTGATGGCCAGGCCAAATGTTGGTCCAAGTTTTGGTCAAAGTTCACCACATTGGTGGACGAAAGTCCTGCCCTCACTCCGAAGCAAAAATTGTTATATTTACTGACTCATCTTAAGGGTGAGGCTTATGAGAAGGTTGCCGCGCTTCCCATAGTTGATGATAGTTATTCACTTGCACTGTCAACTCTTAAAAGTCGTTATCACAATCCTCGTTTGGCCGCTCGGGTTTATTGTACCAATCTGCTTCAGTTACCAGCCGCTTCTATGTGATCAGCTGCGTCTATTAGAAAGTTGGTGGACAGCTTCAATGCTAACTTTTCAGCGTTGTCAGCTCTAAACATTGCTGATATATATCAAGCAATATATGCGTCTTTTGTATTGTCTAGGCTGGATCTATCATTGCGTGAACGTTTTGAGGCGTCTGTTACGGACAAAGAGAATCTCCCTGCCCTAACAGAAATTATGACATTTTTAACCGCTATGGCGGAACAGAAAGAACAGGCATCTTTGGAATCGGCTTTACCTGCTCTTCCCAGCACTAGCCACCAGAAAACCCAGAAGGTTTCTTTTTCTAAGGCTACTCCTCTTGCTGTGTCTACGTTATCTGCGGAGGTTACGCAACGGGATGCATCTGGTTCACGTTGCCTTCATTGCGATTCCCGGACCCATTTGCTTCTCAAGTGTCCGGCGTGGCTGAGTAAGGACCCTAGGGCTCGATTTCAGAGTCTTAAAAATAAAAAATGTTGTCTTTCGTGCTCCAACATAAACATTCGGGCTGGTGCAAAAATAGGTGCAAAACGTGTGGCTCTAAGTACCACCACACTTTACTTCATTTCAAAAGTACCCGTCCGTCTCCGTCTCGTTCACAGATTTCTGACACAGCTGAACTTAAGGCAGCGGAGTCATCGCTTGTTGATCTGTCGAGCACTACTCTGACCGTGTCTCTGCCCCATCCTGCAGGGGTTCTGTTAGCCACCTGTCTAGCAGTCTTGTCGTCTCCGAATGGTGGTTATATTGTAGTTAGGGCCATCCTGGATAGCGCCTCCCATGCTTCTTTCATAACTGAAGCATGTGCATCTCGCTTAAAGTGTGCTTGTTTTGACGCTTCAGTAAGTGTCAATGGGGTAGGTGATATTGCCACCAAAGCAAAAAAGGTGTGCCATCTGTCCTTGGAAACTTTAAAACGCGAGGTTGTGGCATCTAACCACGCCTTTATAATTCTTTCTAAGATCTCATCGGACTCACCTAGGTTCCAGGTGTTGCCTGAAGTTAAGCAGGCTACAAAAGATCTTTTGTTAGCTGACCCTACCTTCGATGTAGCAGCCCCAATTGATGCGTTGTTTGGAGCCGATATTGTAGCGGCTGTTCTTATGGGAGAGACTACTCCTTTGGGTGCAGGTTTGCCTGTTGCAGTTAGGACACGTTTTGGGTTTGTGATTATGGGTAGAGCCCCCATTTCACTTAATTGTGCATTGACTTGTGCTAGCGGTCTCACTGGCCTTCCTTTGGATCTAGTATCTGCACATCAGCTTCACTGTCATTTCCACCACTTTTATCCTTCCGTCACAACGTTATCTATGGAGACAACCAACCTAATTGAGCAAGTTCATCGTTTTTGGGAGGTCGAAGAGCCTCCAGCTGTACCCCACCAATTATCTGAAGAGGATCACTTTGCTGAAAGGTTTTACATGGAGTCAACAAGTCGGTTGCCGTCGGGTCGTTACCAGGTGCGCTTGCCGTTCTTCAAAAACTCTTCTCACATTTTGGGAAATTCGCTTAAGGGAGCCATGTCTCGGTTTTTTGCGTTAGAAAGGAAATTTGCGGCGAACAGTCAGTTTAAGAGCCAGTATGTACAATTTATAACGGATTATGTCGCTCAGGGGGCATATGTCATTGGTGTCTGATCCCAATTTTCCAAAATATTTCATCCCTCATCATGGTATCTTTAAAGTTAGAGGTGATACTTCAAAAATCAGGGTGGTGTTTGACGCCAGTATGAAGACGTCCTCTGGGATTTCCTTAAATGATGTGTTATGTGTCGGCCCTAAGTTGCAGACCTTACTGTCCGACGTTTTGACTTTGTTTCGGCGGTTTAGCCATGTTTTTACGTGCGACATCGAACAGATGTACCGCCAAATTGCTATGCATCCTGATGACTCGGCGTACCTGTGTATTTTATGGCGTGAGGAGGTTACCGCCCCACTAAGGGTTTTCGCTTTGCGTACCGTTACTTACGGGCTGGCTTTGCGCCCCTTTTCAGGCGTTGCGAACCTTGCAGCGGCTGGCTCAGGATGAGGCAGTTAATTTTCCTGCGGGAGCGGCGGTACTTAGCCGTAACATTTTTGTGGATGATATTGCTGCTGGCGCTGATTCAAAATCAGAGCTTTGCAAACTACAACGGGAATTAATTCTGTTGTTGTCTTCAGGATGGTTCAATTTGAAAAAAATGGTGCACTAATCAACCCGACTGCCTACCTGAATCAGCCGCTCCAAGTGATTCCGTCGTTGCTAAGGATAAGGATATTCTGGGTTTAAGTTGGGACCATTTTACCGATTGCTTCTCCTTTCCTCCTATGGCCTGTTGCAGCAATGCTCAGGTTCAATTTACCAAACGTGTCGTGTTATCTCAGATGGCACAATTATTTGACCCATGTGGTTGGCTTTCGCCAGTGATTTTCAGGGCCAAGGCTTTTTTCCAAAAACTCTGGGCTGAGGGCTTGGACTGGGATGCTCCTCTAAGTGATGACTTAAATGATTATTGGAGTCAATTCCTGTCCTCTTTTAATCATCTTCCAGTAATTACTATTTCCCGGCCATTCTTCCCTAAAGGTGGGCATATTGAAAGGGTAATATTGCATGGTTTCTGTGATGCTTCCCAGTTGGGTTACGCGGCCGTCCTCTATCTGTCCATTTATACTGACTCTGGTCCTCCGGTGGTTTTGTTGGTGTCGTCTAAAACTAAAGTGGCACCTCTTAAAACTTTATCAATCCCACGTTTGGAGTTGTTGGGAGCTTATCTTTTAGCCAAACTTGTTCGTCATTATGTTGGCTTATTCTCATCATGTATTCAATTGAGTCAAGTTTTCTTATGGACGGACTCGACGATTGTCTTGGATTGGCTGAATATGCCTACTTTTAAATTGAAGACGTTTATTGCTAATCGGGTGGCTGCCATTACCGAGTGGACCGATACAAAATCTTGGCGTCATGTTCATGGTGTTTCTAACCCCGCTGATTTAGCCTCTAGAGGCACGTCACTCTCCAGCCTCCGGTCGTCGACATCGTGGTGGTAAGGGCCAGATTGGTTAAAGCCTGATGCTCTGCGCTGGCCCCCTATTAATTATCGCCTGAATCACGACGTGCAAGATGTTGCCTTGGAGACCAAGGTCTCTTCGTTTCTCATTCAGGAGCCCCGGGTGGAATTGTTTGAGCACTTGTCGTCGTGGCCCTTAGAGGTGGGGGTGACCTAAATTATACCGGTTGCCCATATCTTCTTAATTGGGTTTATCTTGTTTTTTCGGGTGAGCAGAATTAATTTCAATGATTGTTGTGGACTTACTGGACACTTTGCTGGGATTTCCCAGGTGATTCCTTCCAGCTGTTGTCCGCAGTGAATTTTACATTGTGGAATGTTTCTGGCATGGCGTTGTGCCAGTTCATTGGGAGTTATGGATGCTCAACAAATCAACAACAAAAAATAAGTAAAAAAAAAAGGAAAAAAGGGAAAAAAAAAAAAAAGTAAAAACTAGGGAACTAACTAAGTTGATTTGCTGAGTTTTACATGGTGTTTGGCTGGGCCATTGTTTATTGTATGTTATTGGGTTTTGTCTGCTCTACCCGAACCTTTCGGATTGCTCGCCTGGTCGATGCGCCCGCGGCGGAGTTATTCGGCATGGTTTTCTGATTCATTGCATGTTTTCTGTATGTTTGTATTTTCTTGTGTTTGCGTGTGACCCCCTCCTAGGTTGGAGGGTAATTTTCAGAGAATGTTCCTGTTCGCCAAAAGCCAAATTTTTGTACTGCATTTTTGGCCATGTCTTTTGGTGTAGTTGGTGGTTGACCCATTGCGGTCAACGGGGGCCGGTGTTCGATATTTCGGATCGAACCGGTCATTCTTTTCATTTTCCGAGGTTGGCACTATGGCTTTTGTAGAGCTCGTACATGCACGTGAACTTTTAGCTCTGTCGTACGCCAGCCATCTCAGTGTCAACGTCCACGAGTCGGGCCCTTCTCGGCAGGTAGAAATCCATGCATTTCACCCATCCTTTTCCCAACCAGTCTATCCTGCCTTGAGTGTCAGGATCACCCAGTCGTGAGATACGGTAAGTCATTTTTATATTATTTATGTCTGATTAGCAATTCTGCATGCTGCTGCTTTCGAGCTCACCAGAGGCTATTAAATTATCATGTAAGAAAGCCGTCTTACTTTCCATCTTTTTAAACTATTATCTCACAGTCATTAAATCTTTTTAACAATAAACAAATTAATTGATGAATAGGGTCCAAAGCCCTTTTAATGTTCATATTAAATCATCTTATTCATTATATTCGATAAATTTTATTGTACAAGTTTATAATTTCTCTAAGTATGATTAATTGTCACTATACTCCCTTTATTTCACGCTATTGCAACTTATTGTACACTTTGCAGTCGTTGTTGCACTGTTACGGTTTCAATAAACTTCATTAATTGAAAATTTTATAACACTTTACAAAAGTTTGGTTATATTGACCAATGTTTACTTTCGATGCCCGCACTGATTATAGGTTAACTTTCGACTTTCTGGCGTATGGAGCGATCGTCTGTCTTGCTTCGTCGACAATGCAAAAGTGTGTTCAAATCTGGCGTCGGTTTTCGCTGTTCCCATCTGCATTACCTGACCAAATCTCGATTTAACACTTCTGACTGGTGGAGAAATTGATGACATTCCTTCGAGTGTGCATACCCCCCTTTTCCAAATTATTTAATTTTACAGAACGCTATTTTTTTGGTGTTGAGATTAAAAAAGTGACGCCAAACATTTTGTTTAAAATATTGCAAATACATCCCAACTGATATAAAACTCTTACGTTACTTGTGATTGCTAATCTAGCCTTACCATGATATGGCGATTGTGTGGCTTGTTATTTAGAGTTCTCACATGAAAAACTTTCGTCCATTATTAACAAAGATAGTATTTTGAACTTACAATTACCACAATTTTTTAACAAACTTATCTATTATTTAACTTAACTTAACACATGGTTATCATACCTCATAGAGATGATGCTTTCCAAGTCCTTTTTTGTATTCCTTACCCATATTTACTTATAATTATTCACAAAACATATAAGTTATGCCTATGCTTCAGTAGGCATGTAGCACTACAAAATAAATTCACTTATTATATCTTAATAGTTGACTCTGAACAATTTCTATTATGTCACAATTACTCTCAGATGACCATTACAACTTCTGGTCACCTCAGTTTTTGTCATTACACTGTTATTTTATTGATTTTAGTCTTTATAATCACCTATATTCTGCACTATTAGGTGTTACATTAATTATCTTCATTCTAAATTGTACAGTTGTTTTTAAGTCATTATCTTTGACATAAATGATCATTATAGTTACTATAAAGTTTTACAATGTTTTGGTTTACATCAGGATACTCACATTTGCTGATAATTCATTAATAGTTCCTGCATCTAGTGCTGTCTGACAAGTATATTTTATTTACATTATTATGACTTAATTCAGTGATAATTATCATTGGTTTATACCATATTAGTTATATTGCATATCACTGTTTACACTGATATCAATTTCTTTCTCTTTTTTTATTAGTACTTCTAATGTTTTTAGTGGGTAAATTCTATGCTGTCCATTTCAGTATGTT
This sequence comes from Magicicada septendecula, assembly GCA_034769895.1. Taxonomy (NCBI): domain Eukaryota; kingdom Metazoa; phylum Arthropoda; class Insecta; order Hemiptera; family Cicadidae; genus Magicicada; species Magicicada septendecula. The sequence continues at coordinate 403,535,836 of CM068375.1, read as the reverse complement.
AATTTATATTAAACACAACACATGTCATCCTTTGGTAACTAATCTTGGTACTAGTATTGCCCTTATAATATCTAGTGCCAGTATAGTATAATAGAATAGTTTTATAACATTTTTATTACCAATTCTTGTCATTATAAGTGAAAAATGCTTATTGAGTTAGGTTATGTGGGTCCTCACTTTGGTTTACAACAATGGGTTTATTTGGTGGTTTGGTTCTATACATTTCCCTCAATTATTCTAATGTACTAATAGTATTAACTACTATTTATTGTTTTGGTAGTTATTTTTCAGTTTCTTTTATATTCTGTTTACAATTTTGCTGGTGATTGTCAGTTTTTTCTGATATTCCTTGTTTTATATCAATTACATAAATAGTAGATAAGATACAATCTTATTGTTATCTCTAATATATTATTATATCATACTAATACAAGTTTTAATTTCACTCTCCTGATCATTATTGATAATATTTTCGTTTTAAATCAGAGTTATAGTCATGGTCAAGTCATCTAAAATAGTCTGTTAATTGTTTTATGTTATCAACTGTCCTTCACTCTGGATTTCCCTTATTTTATTTTATTTATCTCACAGTTGTACTCATTTCAGCATAGAGTTGGAGATCTTTTATCTCTTCCTTGGTTTATCTTTTTATTTGGGTTTTTTCATAATGCCCTTTTACTTATTTTCATGTTTATATATATTATTACTGAACTCCTTTCTCTCTTTAATATTAATGTGTCAATTTCTTCTGTATCTTAATTTATTAAGTGTCATGAAATAGTTAATTATGACTACCTTATCTCTCTATTTAATCTAAAGGTGTTGGTGTGAATGAAACTTATGTATGTAGGGTGTTATTCGAAAATTCCACTCAAACCTATTCTGCTTTGCAGAGAATAAGAGAAATTTTGTATGGAATTCTCCTCTCTTTAATACCTGAGAAGTCCGCAACTAGCGCTGTAGTTCCCAGACAAGGGAATTTTAGAGGTTAACCCACCGCGTACGGTGATTAGTGGTTATACTCTCTATCTGTTTATTTCTTATTCACACTCCATTAAATCATACATGAATGATAAGATATTGAAATTATGCAATGATTCTTTATTAGTTTCTAATATTTAATATCCAACAAGATTGATCTTACTTGAGATACGAAAAGGCTGTAAGTCTGAATTAATCGATTATCGATCGGTACAAGGTTTTATATTAAATTCAGTTATGGGTTTTTTTTTATAATTATTTTTAATACAGGGCGTGAAGGTTCTTTCAACTGTTGGGAAGATCAGAAAATACATAAATAGGAATATAAGGTATTACAAGATAAGGTTTTTATTTTATTAAATATTATTTAAATAATTGAAGTTTTACCGTTCGCTGGACAACGCGGCTCGAGAAGGCTGTTCACGTCTAACCTCTTTAGTGGTAGTTCAGTAGCGAATGCAGATGAGATGATCTTCTTCGTCTTGTCTCCAAAGTTGTAATAAAAGTGGATTCCTTGGTCCTGGGGTGATGCAGAAATACCGCTCCTTTTGTTCACCAATGTCCAAGCTTGTGATTACGTGCTTCGACGAACTCCGAATCCAAATACGTTTTTCTATTGGAAGGTGTAAATTGCAAGTTCCAATGGGATTTGGTGGTTATTCTATTTTCATTTGTTTTAGAGGATTAAATCTTTATGCAGGTAGTTATTTATCTGGTTTTATTACTTCATTAATTTAACATTCAGTTCATGATCTGATATTGGGCTATCCAAGTCATTCCTTTGAATTTAGTTACTTATTATCGTTTTATATTATCCAATTAGACAATTTGGTTAATGGTTATTTGGCCCAAACTACTGCAATTTGTCATTCATTGATTGTAACGTTTGATGTATTTAATATTCCAAATTAATTCAGTTTTTTATTGACCATCTCTCTTAGTTAAACTCTTCTCGTTCATGTCATAAAATTCAATAATCAAATCAACAAATTATATTCATTTTGTCGTCCATAGCAACAACCTTTTTTATTCTTATTCAATATTTTGTTATATTGTAATCATTTCATATAATATTCTTCCACTCATCAAAATAATTCCTTACTAAACTTCCATTATATCAGAATATAATCTTATTTATAGCTTGTTTACTAATTCCTATATATTTTGCCGGTTTTTCACTCTTAGCCTGTTTCTTTTAATAAATATTATTTTTCCGTTACCAAACATTATCTATCGGTATCATTGCAATATGGCATTATCATAATTTGTTTAGTTTGAGTTTGTTTACTATTCATTATTAATTATTATTAATTTCTACTCACTCATTGAATTATATTTAGTATTTGTTACTTAATTCTTTACCTAACCTTTCTGATCTGAGTTATTATATAGCGTTATTGGCTGTTAGGCCTATTATTATACCTTGATCTACTTTGGATTTAACTTGTTAATAACTATAGCCTTTTATCCAAGTTTACAAATATAATCAACCTTTAACTACGTACATGTACACAAATAATTATCTTTATGAAATCTAACAATAACTTTATCTTGACCTATAGATAACACATAAAAAAATGAAATAAATTAATACTCAATAACTGAGTTCAACCACAGTTCTACAACAGTAAACAAATAATATATATTACTTCATTATTTGATATTCTATCAACAAGAAAACTTTCATATGATAACACAAACTATAACATCATAGTTATGATTACAACATAACATCATACAATTCATAATAAGTATTTTTAAGTAACTTAGAACGTACATTATTTACTCACTCTTATCTATTTTCACAACATCAATTACTTTGAAATAGTCAATATTAGTTTTTCTTTCTTACAATTTTTATCAATGTTTTTTATTTACCTCTCACTGAACCTTGAGATTTATCACTATTATCTTTATTACATGATTATTTTTTATTATTATTATTACCTTGCATTCTTATTACTTTTATACAATGATGAATTTATTTTTCTGACCTTTTTATTAGTGTGGAACATTAAAATATTTACTTCCCTATTCTATTTTTAATATTTTTCTTTATGTAACATCGGGGACCGCATTTCTGTTATGTTACAATATATATATATATATATATATATATATATATATATATATATTTCAATCACTTTCTGCTACAGTCCGTTTCTTGATGTATATAATACTATAATACTTATAACTATTTTACCTCAAGATGTATTTTTTCCTTTAGGGACATGTTTCGGGAGATCCTGTTCTCCCATCTTCAACCTTCGCCATCTTGCTTCTGGTGCAGTATTTGTGTGTTCATCCGGAACACATCCAGAAGCCAACACACAAATACTGCACCAGAAGCAAGATGGCGAAGGTTGAAGATGGGAGAACAGGATCTCCCGAAACATGTCCCTAAAGGAAAAAATACATCTTGAGGTAAAATAGTTATAAGTATTATAGTAATATATATATATATATATATATTACAACAACACATATATCGAGCCACACGTTGTAAGCGACAAAATTATACGATTTTGTTTGTATACAAATTTAATTTGTATAGCCCCACACTTTGTTGGAGCGCCAAAATTATACAACGACACAAGTTGCAAATATAAATGTATTTGTGTTTGAGGAGCCCCACATTCTTTGGGACGCCAAAGTTATGCAACTTTACAGATGACTGTTTAAGATACTGTAATTTATGGAGGTTGTATAACGATATCAGGTGTAATTATAATAAGAGTATTAGATTTATGAGTATTTAAAAATTCATATTTATGGTTTACTCAATCTTATAAATAATAAACATCATTAATAATCTTCGGTCACGATATTACTCATTATTAAATGTTTATCTCTTATACTATACAGTGTTACACACATTTAAAACCCTCTTACATCTAGACATGTTAATAATTTGATTTACTAAAACAAATAAAATTAAAATGTAATTTGAATTGAATTCTTTTAATTCAGATCTGACCTCAACTCGCTCAGTCTATACCAATGTTTAAAATTAAATTTAAATTTATATTAATTACTTTTAGACTGGCATTTGTTTTATATTCAAATTTAAATTATTCTTTTCTATAATGCAAATATCAACTCAATTTAACTATCTACTTTGATAAACAAAATCTACTCTCTCAACTTTAAATTCCTTTTTTTCTGTTATTTCTTTATATGCGATCGCTCATTCTTACGACTAAACATTTATCTACATTTCTAAAATATTATTTCTAATTATAATTTTTTTCTTTGGTTTAATTTATTGTCTTTTGATATAGTCTTTATGAGCTCTTTTTTAAAATCATTTATAAATGCATTATGCATGTTACCTCGAGTTTTGATGATCTTATGACTTACTGACGGGGTCCAGCGTTGTCCAGAGTTGGTTTTCCATTCCTCGTGGCCTGGCGTGGTCCTGGATATGTCTAGAGTCCAGCGTCATTCTCCAGCAGTGTGTGGTCCGCCTCAGAAAATTGCTATCAGCTGCAAGGTGGATCTTAAACGTCAGTTAGACGTCCAAAAAACATTCGTCTAACGTCCAGCATCCCTGTCGCTCTGGTAGCTTCTCCGTAGATACTCTTTGTAGACTTAAACGGTCCTGGTACTTTACGATTTCCGAAATATTGTCAAACTAATTGTTGAATGTCTTATTAGTTCGTTAATGAGACTTGAAAAAAAAAATAAAACTGTTCTGCCGACGGACAGCATGTCCGACTGCAACCGTGTCTTGAAAAGAAGAGAAGGGTTTTCGGTCGAACCCTTAATTTATACCCTCTCGAGATTCCGCGCCAGTTGGCTCCGAAATCGTCCTGTCGATACCTGCAGATCACATGATAGCCCCCACTCCCAAACCTTTTCATATATTTGCAATTATTAGCAAATAGCAATGTTTTGCACGGAATCGAGATAGTACAAATCATAGCCAATTTGATTAAGCACTCACTGTATTAATTGAGCATCTTATGGTAATTTGCATAGCGTGTCCTATTAACGTCATTTTCTCACTGGGGATAACTATAAAATTTACACACATTTTGGTGCCTTTTGTTTGTTTATAAACTAATTAGTTTTTACACAGTGGAATTAAATAATTATTTTATTAATTATTTGGGGCGGGTAGCTGAGATTCCTGTCTGTACATGCATCACTAACACACACAAGATACACGCGTAACACACATACAATTGAGCAGGTGTTCCTTGCCTGTCGGAACAGGTTAATTTCTCCCCTAATCTAACAATGAAATATTTTTACAATCTCAGACCTGTCCATTTACCCTTAACTTATAATAATTCTACAAATTTTATATTTATTCAAATACATGCCCAATACAGCATATGGCTGTATCGTGTTATATATATATATAACTTACCAGGTACGTCCGTCTCGTTAAACCTCTCTGTTGTGAGTGCCAATTTATAATGTATCTTATTTCAATAAGTGGTATAATAATGTTTAAGTATATCCCAGTTCCTCTCTATTTAATATAATTGTTTTATGGTGGGTGAAAATTATTTGTATAGTGTGTAATTCGAATTTTTCGCTCAAGCCTATTCTGCGTTGAAGAGAAGAGAAGAAATTTTTATTGTATTCTCTTTCTCTTTAATACCCAAGCAGTCCGCGAATAGCGCTGTGGTTCCCAGACAACGGAAATTTGTAGGTTAGCCCACCGCGTACAATAATTCTCAGTTACACTCTCTACTTATCTTATGTCTTGTTCACACTACACTAAATATTATATAAATGAGAAGATATCTGAATTCTGAAAGGATTCTTTATTAATATTTAATATTTCTTGTCCAACAAAGTTGTTTCTTTTACGTAGATACAAAAGGCTATATGTTAGAAGTAATCGATTATCGATCAGATTTAAGGTTTTATATTATTTTTAGTCATGATTTTATATTTCTTTAAATACAGGGCATGAAGGTTCTTTCAACTGTTAGTAAGATCAGAAAATGCATAAATAGGAATACAAGGTATTACAATATAGAATTAAGTTTTTATTAAATAATATTTAAAATAACTGTAGTTACCGTCCGCTCGGCCTCGTGACTCGATAAGGCTGTGTACAGATAACCTCTTCGTCTTGTTTGGTCAATAACAGCATGCAGATGATTTTGCTCTCGTCAGTCTTCGTTCCAAGTTGAAATAAAGTTTAATTCTTGGTCCTGGGATGATGCAGAAATACCGCTCCTTTTGTTCACCAATGTCCGAGTTTTGTGGTTACGTGCTTCGACGAATTTCGAGTCCAACTACGTTTTTTCTATTGAATTGTGGAAACTGAAGTTCCGATATAATTTGGTGTTTTATTTTCGTTTCTTTTACGTTATAGGATTATATCACTTTATGCAGGTAGTTATTGCTCTGGTTTTGTTAGTTAATTAAGTTAGCATTTGTTCATTATATTGAATTTTGCAATCAGAGTTCTTCCTTTATATTTTTCGTTATTACATGTATATGTTTTAGATTGTCCAATTATATAATACGGTTGAATGACAGTGGACCATACTATTGTGATTTATTATTCATTTTGCTTCCCCATTTGGTATTTGTATTTAAATTAAATCAAATCTTTTCTGAGCGTCTTTTAACTAAACCGTCTTCGTTCATGTAAATTATTCAATAATCAAATCAACAAATTCTATCTCTTTCGTCGTCCCTGACAACCATCTTTTCTATTCTTATTGGATATTATATTATACTATAACCATTTCATACAATGTTCTTCCACTCATCAAAATAATCCTTTTCTAAATTTCCATTATATCCTATTATAATTTTACCTATTGCTTGTTACTAACTTTTATATATTTTGCTGTCGTTTCCTCTTAGTCTACTTATTTTAACAAATATTATTTTTCTGTTACAAAACATTATCTATCGGTATCATTGCACTATGGCATTATAAGAATTTATTTAATTTGAGTTTATTTATTTGTTATTATCAATTATTATTAACTTCACCTAACTCATTAGATTTTATTTAGTATTTGTTACCAATTTCTTTGCCTAACCTTTCTGATCTGACTTACTATATAATGTTACTGGTTGTTAGGCCTATCATTATACCTTGATCTACTTCTGAATTTAACTTGTTACTATCTGCAATATTATAGAATCCTTTATCTATTTATGACATGGTTATATTAAACTCTTTTGTATCTCGTTAACTATTATAGCCTTTTTGGCCAAGTTTACAATTGTAATCATCCTACTACCTAAGTACATGTATACTTATCTCTATATTAAGTATATTAACTCTATAAAGTCTAACAAAAGCTTTATCATGACATATGGATAACACATAAAATGAAATTAATTAGTAATCAATTACTGAGTTTAACAACAGCTCTATAATGGTAAATTGATAACACATAATACTTAATTACCTGGTATTCTATTAACAGAATAACTTCACTTGCTAACACAAAAAATAACATCACTATCATGATAATAATATAACATATGATACAATTAATAACAGGTACATTTGAGTAATCTAAGTCATACAACATTTACTTGTAACGGGGCTGAAATGAGGGGTTTTTTATTTTATTAAAATATTTTTTAAATTCATTTTCCACCTGTGTGACCAGCCACGTGTTAAAAGTTTTGTTCAAACAAAGAACGCATAATGCGAAGTTAATACAATGGAATGCGTCAACGTGCGACCACGCCATACCATTCTGAGAATTTTGAGACTGTGTGACACATACCCACAAACGCGCAAGCACCAACATCTGCGGAGCGCCTAAACGACGCCAAGAAGCGAAAAAACAAAATGGCTTGAAGAAGAATTTTGCTAAACACGTGGTCAGAGACATGACGGAAACGAAACTAGACCACGCCCTTACCGTGACGTAAACCTCTGGACACCAAATTTCGTCAACGTCCCACACCCGGGCATTGTACGTAACACCATGAATAGTGACTATGACTTCGCATCAGCAGGCAGTGAGTTCCCGTATTGTAAAACTGTGGAGAGGGAACCGAGATAAAACTTCTGCCCAGTGCGTCTCACCTACCGACCGCTTGCGGTCCGGTTAAAATTTTATTTTACAAAATGTAATTACATACGCCGACCTAACCGGTAAAAAAAAAACGGAGTATTAGTCAAAAGTGCACTAGCTAAATCACAACTGTTATAAGTGAGTCGAAATTAAGAAGATGAACTCAAAGTTTTTTTTTTTTTTTTTTTTGGACATGTAAACGAGGACTTGGTGTGGGCCATGCTACGAGATAGGAGACGCCGTTACCCAAGTAAACGTATTTTTACATAACAGTTTAATGGGGCCAAAAAATTAGTAAATGAAATGAGGGGGTGAAATGGTATGTGTGTTGTGCGTGGGCATTGCTGGGTCGTTTTAAAATGATAAAATAAAGAATGTAGAGTAAGTAGGTTAGAATATGTATCTTTTGTTGTTGTATTAGTATATGTTTGCAATTAGAAAAAATAACGCTAAAATTATCTCAGTTTTTCATGATTAGAATAAACAAGAATTAACATCCATGTAATTTCATTAAAATGTTGTTAAAGGTATAATTTGCAGTAAAGAGTTGGTTGAAATTTAGAACTGAGTGAGAACGTAAATTTAAAATGAAATTTAATAAAATGAATTAGTAGCGTAACCATGTTTTAAGTTAATTATTACGCCACATTACCATCACCTATCCAGTATGGAAGATTTCGCTTAACGAACCTGGCAAAAAGTTTGATTTAAAGGTTTCGATTTTGAACCATAAAAAAAATCGTGGCGACCGATAGATAATGTGAGATCTTCTGAGCACAGTAAGTCAGAGTGGCGTGTGTTAAAGGTAAGTAAAAAGTGTAGAAAGTAACAATTGGCGACTGCTGCCAGTATAACACTAGATGAATTGATAATTCATATGGGTTTAGGCCTAATCTGAAGTACGAAATAGGTGATGATAATGGGCGGTTTTTTGTAAGAAAAAATGTAAAATTACGAGATGTGTGAGTAGAGGTTAAGACGTAAAATATTGTTAAAGAGTTAAGTTACGAGATTTTGTTTAGATAATAACTAAGTTATATATAAGAAAGGCTAATCAGATTTATAAAAAATGGAAAATACGAAAGACAGTAGTAAAACTGAGAAGTGGTTGCATGAGATAATGGGGGAAATTAAACTGATGTATAACCAAAATATTAGTTGTTTAAAAAATGAAATTAAACAAATGTCTAATGATAACAGTAAGAAAGTTGATGAATTAAACGAGCGTTTTAACAAAAAATTTGATAAATTGAGTAGTGAAATACATGAACAAAAAGTAAAATGCGAAAGCAATTTCAGTGAGTTGAAAACCCATATAAACGAAATTAATAAAAATGTTGAGAAAACCAGTAACGTTAGTAAATTAGAACAGAATATTGAGAGAATGGGAGTGTGGGTGATAAATACAGGTAAGAGCAAAATAAATGAAAATAACGGAGAGACATATATTAACAGTGGTAGTAATTTAGATGCAAAACAGGTGAGGGAAGACCAGGTGAGTAGTAGCGATAATTATAACAATGAGTTAATGAGTAATAACAGTGGTGAAATTGAAAACGTGGTGTTGTGAGTGTAAGGTTGTGAGTAGAGAAAGTATTGATGAGGATATGAGAGTGTGTGTAGAGAGTTTAGAGGGGCAGAGGGCAGATTTTCCCCAAGTTTATTGTGAAATGGAATGTTCACAGGTGTTTTATGAGGACAGAGTTTCCTCTGGTGGTGGTGTGGAAGACGAGGTGTCTTCGGATGGTCCCTTAATGTTTTGTGGTTTACCTGGTAGAGGTAATAAGTATTTAATGGTGCCCTTTGCATGGAATGGGAGAGTTCAGTGGGGTTATGAGAGGTGTTGTAATGAGAGAAAGAGAGAAATAGAGTTTTTTGAGGTTAATAGAGGTTATGAAAGGTTGGCACAGGTGTTAGATATTGAGAAAGATGAAAAAAGTGAATTACATTGTGAAAGAGAGATAGATGAATATTTTAATAATACTGTTATAAAAGATAATAACTTACCTGATGTGGCAGTAGAAGAATATAATAATGATAAAATAACTTACCTGGTTGTAACAACAAATACTTATGGAGACGGGACAAGAATAACTAATGTTGACAAGGTTTATGAATGAATAATGGGAAATAATCCTATAATTTATGATGGTATAATGAACGACATAGAGTTACTGGATTATTATGATAATAATATTAATAAATTGAGTGTGGATAAGAATGATTTATATTATAAATATATTAGATTATTATTCGATGATGAAGGCTGAACATAAACTTAATAAATGGACATTTTAAATATTTTGATTTATGGTTCTGACTTGCTGCTTTTGGAAATGAAGTGCGATAAAATTGAACAATTAATGGTGAAGAATTGTAAATAATTGAGAGTGAAATTAATTGTGTGTATTGTAAAATGTTATGTAAACAATGTGTATATGTAGTAGAAATTGTTGTGATGATAATAATAATAATAATATTTTGCAGTCTAAATAAATAACAAAAATAATTTTGAAGAGGATAACAAATGAATTGCAATTATTGTAATTGGTGAGAGTCATTAAAAATGTTGTGTTTTCAATAATTGATTTAATTAAAATAATTGGAGATGTTTAAATATTTTTGATTGATTTCAGATGTTATATAATGATGGATTTAAATTATTTTATGAGATTTGAATTTGATAATACGCAATGAATAAAGAAATGTTAAATTGTTTAGTATGGAATAACATTGTTGTTAAAATGTTGCAGAAGGTACAGGGAGTTATTGATGTTTATATTTGTGTGCTTATGAAAGGGTATGAGCGATGTACTGTGAGTATAAATTTTATAATATAAGTTGTATAGAGTAAAATGTTTACAGGTGTTGAAAAGATTTTAACTCAATGATGAAAATAATTTGAGATAATAGTACCAAATAGAAACCATAGTCAAAAGGTAGAAATAACTGAAATATGAGATAAAATAAATGTTAATAATAAATTTGAAATTTTTGAGAAATCCAATTGTAGTAAGTGATAAATGATGAAACAATGATATATATAAAGAGTTAATAAAAAATTTCAAGGAATAATGTTTATAATTTTCTGTATAAATTATTTAAAAGAGAATTTTTTGTTTAATGTGAATGTAACAATGCTAACGATCAAGGTTAATGTCTATTTGATTATTGTGTTATGTAATGTTTTCATACAAGATATATGGGTAATTTTGGGGGGGTTGAGTGGTGTTAATAGAAGTGCTATACTTAGGGAGTGTAGAAACTGCAAGTGAAGAAAGTTTAGTTTAGTTATTAGGTTAGTTATTGCCGTGGGGGCATGTACCACAGTAGACAGCGGTAAGGGTTGGGGGTAACAGAGTGTGTTACCTCCATCGGAGGCCAAAATGGCGTAAAATACACGGCACACCCTTTTATACAATTTTATATTGTATCCTGATAGATTGCCGTGCCGTGTATAATAATGATGTAGAGAACATGCTTGAAACTAGAGATGATTTCCCCGACTTTTCGGGCGATTACTGCCTTACCAGCACTAATCGTGGTTTTGGCTAGCGGTCAGCTATAGCCATAAATTAAGAACCTTGACCATAGCTGGCTTGAAATTGGTTTATATTTGAAATTGATGGGGGGTGAAATTAGGGGAAATCCCCGGAACTATGGAACAGCGGCTGCCACTCTGTTCGAGTAGGAACAACAAGGCCAGGTGGTAGACCCGTTTTAAGGGCATATTAATATATAACAGAGATATGATATCTACCAATTTTAAAATGTAACGCTGAAGCAAGGACACGGAGATGATACATTCCTCCATCAATGCCATCCTTGTGGATGCAAATGGGCGCAACAGTCCACCAGAAAAAAGCAATAGTGTGTGTGGCAGGGTGGTTGCTCAGGGGAGCAACGAATTAAAATTTTGTAACTTAACAATGGCAACTAGCTCTTGAAGTAATTAACTAATTGTTTTGATTTGAGAAAAGGTATACAGTAGATGTTTATTATATTCTGGTTATCATGTTTCAGTGGGTCATTAATCTTGTTATGTTAGAGTGTAAGAATTATAGATATGTGTTATATATTTTTGTTATATAATTTTGTGTAGCATTTTTGAACAAAGGTCATTCACCCGACTTAGAGCATCAGCTGATAGCTGGAGTTAGATGTGTAAAATGTCACTTATAAATTGTTTGCAAATTTCCAAGGTAACTAATGTTTGAATATAATGATTTTAATGTGTTAAAGGATTTTGATTTAAAAGAGGGAAGTAATTTGATGTAGTTAAGGATTTTAAATGATTTGTAAAAGATAGTAAAAGGTAGATTTTGGGTGATTAATATTTTGTTAGGACAATTAGAGCAGTCCATGTTGAATTTAAAGGGGTACTAGAGATGAATAATATTGTTGTGAATTAATATAATGTAGAATTTGAGAAGTATTTATAGTGACACGGTAGCTATGGGGAAAATATGTAGAGTATTGATTGATATATTGATGTAATAAGTAAATGGAGATATTTTGTTGTAGTTGAAGTGATGTAATGAGAATGGTAATTAGTTGATGGGAATTTTGTAAGGGGGTGGTGTGAGGAGTCCGCAACGAAAGGGGTTGGGATGGGAAGGGACCGTTTAGCGCCGGAAAGGGTTGCCTAGGTAGAATCCAGGGACCAGATAAGGGAATGAGCTTTGGAAGGAAACACACATCCTGAGTACAAAGGGGTAGAGAATATTATTTTTATATAAGGGTAGAATGTTGCGATATGAGTTGAATAGTAAGTTGGGTTTAGAGAATGTTTGATAGATGTTTTTGATAGAGAGGGGTGTCATGTTAGTTAAAGCTGTTAATGAGTGTTAGAGTCAGAGGGGGATTAAGAGTATATATGCCAAGTTGTGAATCAAGTTATTATGAATAATTAAATCACCCAAACTAATGGAGATTGCGAATGTTAAAGAAAGTAAATTATAGTTGAAGTGAAAAAAATTAATGGAAACAAGTGACAGATTTTAATAGAATTTGAGAATAATGTAAAGATATTATCTTGTTGTTGCATCCTCTTCGTTCACTTGTTAATTTAATAATATATATATACTTTCACTTATGAACTTACTGTTGTCACTTCCCAAACGTTTCAAGATGTTGTTTCTCTTCTTCAGTGGGTTGAGTACTAACTGTCGATTACAGAATAACCGTTACGGAATGGAGTGTGTGGTGGAGGTTGATGGTGGGAAGGGGTTGGCGCTGAGGTTCGAATTATGTGTATGGATCAGTGTGTCAAATAGTGTATGTGATTTGTAATGTATCTGTTCATTTAATATGTTGTTTGGTTGTAATGTGTGATATCTGTATATTTCAAATTGTTCAGCTGTGTTTAGTTTTCTACTTTTTGGTAAGTAGTGTAATATTTCCATGTTGTGTTCTATGTTTGTGTAGCTGTGGTTTTCGTTATGTAAATGTGTGGCAAATGTGGAATGTATGTAGTTTGTGGTGAGGGCTTTTAAATGTTCAGAAAACCTGGAAGAAAAAGATCTTCCCGTCTGGCCGATGTAGAATTGTTGACAATCATTGCAATTTAATTTGTAAACCCCTGTTTTGCTGTATGTGTCAATGTCTTTGTTAGTATTGTTTATGTGTTTTCTAATGGTGTTGTTGGTTCTGTAAGCTACTTTATAATTTTGTTTCCTAAATGTGTTTGCAATTTTATGTGTATTGGAGTTGTAGTATGTAAGTGTTATGTATTTACTGGGTTGTGTGCTGTTGGTCAGATGTGTTTTACTTTTTGTGTTGAGGATTCGTTTATGTAGTTTATTTATTAATTCAGGGTTGTATCCGTTTTTGACTGCTATGTATTTAATTGTGTTTAATTCATCTTGGTGGTCATGTGTGTTTAGGGGTATTGACGTGAGCCTATGGAGCATGTAGTTGAAAGCTGCATGTTTGTGTTGAGTTGGGTGGTTGGATGTGTTGTGTATGACCATGTCTGATGTGGTGGGTTTTCTGTATATTTTGTATGTGTGTGTGTTGTTTGTTTTGGTGATTGTAAGGTCTAAAAAGTTTATGCTATTGTTTAATTCTATTTCAAGTGTGAATTTTAATTTGTGGTGTAAAGTGTTAATGTATTTATGGAAATTTTCTATTTGTCTTTTGTTGCCATTGTAAAGGAGTAAAATGTCATCGACATACCTGTGCCAATATATTATTTTATCGGTGTATTTGTTGTTGTTCAGTATGTGTTTCTGTTCTATGGTGTGTATGAATATTTCTGCTAGTATACCTGATATAGGGGAGCCCATGGGTAGTCCATCTGTTTGTGTGTAATACATGCTATTGTGTGCGAAATAATTTTGATCTGTGATAATTTTAGTTAGATGGATGATCTCGTTTATGTGTGTTTCGGGTGTGTTATTTATTTTTAGTAATTGTTCTAATGTAATTATGGTTTCATAATTGTTCATTTACATTAGAACAATTACTAAAAATAAATAACACACCCGAAACACACATAAACGAGATCATCCATCTAACTAAAATTATCACAGATCAAAATTATTTCGCACACAATAGCATGTATTACACACAAACAGATGGACTACCCATGGGCTCCCCTATATCAGGTATACTAGCAGAAATATTCATACACACCATAGAACAGAAACACATACTGAACAACAACAAATACACCGATAAAATAATATATTGGCACAGGTATGTCGATGACATTTTACTCCTTTACAATGGCAACAAAAGACAAATAGAAAATTTCCATAAATACATTAACACTTTACACCACAAATTAAAATTCACACTTGAAATAGAATTAAACAATAGCATAAACTTTTTAGACCTTACAATCACCAAAACAAACAACACACACACATACAAAATATACAGAAAACCCACCACATCAGACATGGTCATACACAACACATCCAACCACCCAACTCAACACAAACATGCAGCTTTCAACTACATGCTCCATAGGCTCACGTCAATACCCCTAAACACACATGACCACCAAGATGAATTAAACACAATTAAATACATAGCAGTCAAAAACGGATACAACCCTGAATTAATAAATAAACTACATAAACGAATCCTCAACACAAAAAGTAAAACACATCTGACCAACAGCACACAACCCAGTAAATACATAACACTTACATACTACAACTCCAATACACATAAAATTGCAAACACATTTAGGAAACAAAATTATAAAGTAGCTTACAGAACCAACAACACCATTAGAAAACACATAAACAATACTAACAAAGACATTGACACATACAGCAAAACAGGGGTTTACAAATTAAATTGCAATGATTGTCAACAATTCTACATCGGCCAGACGGGAAGATCTTTTTCTTCCAGGTTTTCTGAACATTTAAAAGCCCTCACCACAAACTACATACATTCCACATTTGCCACACATTTACATAACGAAAACCACAGCTACACAAACATAGAACACAACATGGAAATATTACACTACTTACCAAAAAGTAGAAAACTAAACACAGCTGAACAATTTGAAATATACAGATATCACACATTACAACCAAACAACATATTAAATGAACAGATACATTACAAATCACATACACTATTTGACACACTGATCCATACACATAATTCGAACCTCAGCGCCAACCCCTTCCCACCATCAACCTCCACCACACACTCCATTCCGTAACGGTTATTCTGTAATCGACAGTTAGTACTCAACCCACTGAAGAAGAGAAACAACATCTTGAAACGTTTGGGAAGTGACAACAGTAAGTTCATAAGTGAAAGTATATATATATTATTAAATGTAAAGATATAAAATGTGTAATTTTAATTAATTTAAATGTCAATTTTATTGTTAATTGTAATAATACTATGTCAGTTTTAAATGTCATATTTTATTATGTTGTTGTGTTTAAAGATAAAAATTTTTAAAGATGATTAATGTATTTTATGATGTAGCCTATGTATAACCTATGTAGGTCAAGGTTGTGGACTTGACCCAGTTTGATCAGCTGATGGTTGATGTTATAAACTAGAGCAGTTTTGGCAATGAAGTGATGCAAATTTTGTTGTTTAATTGATTTAAATAATTTTAAATTTTCTGAATATTGAGAAAAGGATATTTTAATAAATTTAAATTTGTTTTGAAAAAAAAAATTTTTTTTGATTTTCTGTGCCTGCCATCTAATTGATGTTTTGAATTTTGATTATCTTATTGTTTATGTGTATCAATAGTGTTATTGAATTATATTGTTTAGAATATATGTATAATCAAATGTTAGGATGAGGGAGTTCATGTTTAATTAGATGTTCAATTTATTTGTTTTTCTGATTATTAATAGTAACGAAGAGAATTAATCAATTCAGATAAAAGATTTTTATTTTTTGATTTTGAAGAAAGTAATGGAGATAGAGCAGTTTGCTTTCAACTTAAATGAACTTTTTGAATGTGAGAATACAATTTTTGTTAGGATGTAGTAATAAGTATATGTATGCGCCCAGTATTGCCGAAGGCGACCCAGTATGCATGGTAAGGGGGAACATATCGGTTGAGGATCTGGCATGGTATAAGACCAGGGATTTGGAGTTAGGGGTAGCATGTTAGAAGGTTAGGTGCGCTGTGGTGCGTGTCTGTTCGATGTTATGGTGTTGGGATCTCGGATAGAGAAGTCCAGTGATCTCGTTCAGATGCGGCCATAGTCGCCGAGCCAGGGGGGTAGTTTACCCATGATGTATAAGAACTAATGGAGGGTTGTTGGCACCATATCCTCACTGGTCCTCTTAGGGGTTTAGCAATGAGATTTCTTCTGTTTTGACAGAAGATCTCTCATTGGGGGGGGGGGTATTGTAACGGGGCTGAAATGAGGGGTTTTTTATTTTATTAAAATATTTTTTAAATTCATTTTCCACCTGTGTGACCAGCCACGTGTTAAAAGTTTTGTTCAAACAAAGAACGCATAATGCGAAGTTAATACAATGGAATGCGTCAACGTGCGACCACGCCATACCATTCTGAGAATTTTGAGACTGTGTGACACATACCCACAAACGCGCAAGCACCAACATCTGCGGAGCGCCTAAACGACGCCAAGAAGCAAAAAAACAAAATGGCTTGAAGAAGAATTTGCTAAACACGTGGTCAGAGACATGACGGAAACGAAACTAGACCACGCCCTTACCGTGACGTAAACCTCTGGACACCAAATTTCATCAACGTCCCACACCCGGGCATTGTACGTAACACCATGAACAGTGACTATGACTTCGCATCAGCAGGCATTGAGTTCCCGTATTGTAAAACTGTGGAGAGGGAACCGAGAGAAAACTTCTGCCCAGTGCGTCTCACCTACCGACCGCTTGCGGTCCGGTTAAAATTTTATTTTACAAAATGTAATTACATACGCCGACCTAACCGGTAAAAAAAACCGGTAAAATTGTAACCGGTAATTAATGATAAAATAAAGAATGTAGAGTAAGTAGGTTAGAATATGTATCTTTTGTTGTTGTATCAGTATACGTTTGCAATTAGAAAAAATAACGCTAAAATTATCTCAGTTTTTCATGATTAGAATAAACAAGAATTAACATCCATGTAATTTCATTAAAATGTTGTTAAAGGTATAATTTGCAGTAAAGAGTTGGTTGAAATTTAGAACTGAATGAGAACGTAAATTTAAAATGAAATTTAATAAAATGAATTAGTAGCGTAACCATGTTTTAAGTTAATTATTACGCCACATTACCATCATCTATCCAGTATGAAAGATTTCGCTTAACGAACCTGGCAAAAAGTTTGATTTAAAGGTTTCGATTTTGAACCATAAAAAAAATCGTGGCGACCGATAGATAGTGTGAGATCTTCTGAGCGCAGTAAGTCAGAGTGGCGTGTGTTAAAGGTAAGTAAAAAGTGTAGAAAGTAACATACTCATTCTCATCTACTTTAAAACATCAATTATTATGAAACAGTCTAAATTAGTTTTTACATTCTTTGTCAATGTCTGTTGTTTACACCTTTCACTGAACTTTGAGGTTTACAATTATTAACATTATTAATTTCTTTTCTTTCTACCTTGTATTCTTATTTTATTTAATCAATCATGGGTTGGGTTTCTGACCTTTTACAAGTGTGGATAATTAATAATTTTTTTCTCTATTTTAAATCTTATAAGTTGATTTATGTAACATCGGGGACCGTATTTTCGTTACGTTACAATATATATAACGTTATTTTTAGACACTTACTTTTACACATATGCTCTTACTCATTTGTGCGCACTTACCCACATCTCGGAGGTATACTCTTCTTCTGCAGTATTTACCTTGATGTTCCCCGTCTGGGTCGTAAGCTTTGGTCGTTGATTGAGTGTGGATAAGCACGTGAATAACGTTATAAGTTTTAATACAAGTAAAGAGTACAGAGGATTTAGTACTGGTTATGAAATTAGTACGACTGTTTTAATAAAATCATATTCATTTGATTTATTTTTTAAAAATTCAAATTATCATAGTATGAATTGTTTAGTGTGGGTTAATTATTATTTGAACCCTTATATTCAATCTGAATATAATGCACTTATAACGTGTTTAAATCTTATTTCTTATATTTCTAAGACATAGTATACACATACACAAATCATATATGACCTGACATATTACACAGACATATAACATATAACACATATAATTATTATACAAACGTGATTAATACGTATAAAATTCCATATTCATCTTGTCTTCGCAAGTGTGGTTTTCAATATATACCACTTAATAAAACTTTTAATTAATTAAATATGTATTAAAATATTACTAGAGAACATTTATTACGTTAATTGATTCTATTATTTAATGTCTCAATTAATTAACAATCTTCTAATTACGTAACTCTCATATTTAAAATTACTCATCTACTCAATTACAAAATACTATAAAAATATGGTTCTTCCTTGACCATTTATTTATGAGATTACTACAGTTATATTCTCTATTCTCAATTATATTTTGAACAATTATTTATTTATTATGCAAATTTAATTTATAATATTAAATAAATGTCTGATTTCACCTGCATTTTTCTGCAACCATTTAACTTTGTCGTTACCGTCATCTGGACTCTCGAGTTTGTTGATCCTCTTCGATATCACCTTCTCTGTCTCTGCGTCGTTGAATTCCTCGCTCCGTCTCCTGGATGCTGAGTTCTGACGTGGACCTCTAGTCGTGATGATGTACAGCTGGATGTAGCTGCATGTGGCTGTCCCTGCGTCCTCTCGTCTTCTTGTTCTAGTTCCTCTCCTCTTCTTTTCTTGTCCCTCGTAGATGTCTAGAAGTTCTATGTAGACTTATCGAATTTCATCGTAGTTACAACTCTCGTAGATTCATTAGTATAGTCTTTTTTTAAAATCACTTGTGTTCATTAATACTTGCATCGACGTAACGCCGGTTCCATCGCACTTCACATTATTTGAATACCGTTTAAACCATTACTAAAACTTTGTAAAATTTACAGTATCGAGATGCGTGGATGTTGCGTACTATCTGAGCTTGATCTGAAAATCATCTGAGAAAGAGTGTGTCGCTCGCTGGGGTTTTATACTGCTGCCGTCGTTGAAATTCCTGTTGGAAACTGTTTTGACAACATTGAACAGGTCGGCGCGTCGATTTAATCATTACTTTCAACCTACGCATTTTCTATGAAGCGCACACTTTTTTATAAATATTATTTCACCAATCGTTCGGTGTAATATTAAACTTTGTTTATGCAAATTATGAATGTTACGCTATGTAAATTATGGCAGTTATGGCAAAATTTCACACGGTGTCTGAACGGTTCCCACGATGAATGACCACTTAACGCCAAACTGTAGCGCCAGGCGTCAGCTATGTTTTTACATATGTCGCTGATTCGTGTGACTTCTGGTTCACGTTCAGTACTTAAAAAACTGTGTAAAATCTTCCACCCTCATTTGCATAATTCAACCTGTCTGTCGTTTACACATGTACACACACGCAGACTGATACACAGGCGGCTGCATGTCGTTCTGACCCGTTACGTTTAAAAACCAACTAAGCTATGTGCTTCCATATGCATGCTTACTTACAATATTTAATTTATTTAAAATTAAATACTACGTTTATTTCTTATACCTAACGTATATTTATTATATTATTTTTATTTACATTTTATATATTTCATACGTGCTTTCGTATGCTATCATACCTCAGTCAGGGGTTAATACATATACTTATGCTAAATGTATCGTTGCAATATATATATATATATATATATATCAACATAATATATATCAACATAATCACAATTTAGTGTGACATACTTTTTTCAGCAATATTTCAGACCTGTTATGACAGACTGATAAGCCAGTTTGCAGAAATCCTCAAAATAGCCATTTACAGGCTCACTGAATTGTTTTTTACCACGAACCTTTCTCCACTAAGCCATTTTTTTTTAATGCTAGGAAAGAGACAGAAGTTGTTCGGGGCTAAATCTGGCAAGTATAGTCGGTGAGGAATCAAATAGATCCTTTAATTCTTTGATTTTAGCCAGTGCAACAGTTGATATGTGAGCTGATCCATTGTGTCTGTAAAACATGTTTTTCTGTTAAATCTAGCCACTTTTACTTGATTTCATTGCTTAAGCGCAGTAAAAAGTTTGAATAATACTAGCTACTAATTGTTTTTAAGGTAATTGGTCATTTTTTGAAATTAGAGTATTCCATGTGTGTCCCAAAACAGGCATAACATTACCAGTAGATGGAATTGTCTTTCATTTTTTTGGGGGGTTTGATTAACCTTTTGTGGTCCATTATTTTGACATCTGGTTGGTCAAAACAAATATTTGGCATCATTGTTTTGATATTGTTTTTATCAGGTGTAAGCAAATGCAGGTGTTTTTGGATACCTAACTCACACCTTTATCATACTCGTATGTTCATTATGTACACATTATGTTGATACATCAAAAGTCTCTAATATCTCATTCTACTTCACTGTACAATCTGCCAAAATGCTCTTATAGTTTTTTTTCGGTTGCTTCTAGTATAGTCACTCATGGGCATTCACTTGGTGATCTATCATTTTGGCTCATCCGAGCCAGTTTAAATTCAGAAAGCCAGTGCTTAACTGTTATATTCGATGGGGAAGAGTCCCAAAACATTGAATCCAGCTCCATTTTCATATCTTTAGACTGGTAAAACAATGCTTGAGGTGTTTACTGTAGTGGACTGTCAGACTAGTACTAAACACCTCATTGATTTTAAATATTGAACGTCAGTCTACAAAGGATGAAATCATACAACATGATCAAAATAATGAGCCAAGTGGTGCCATCTCTATGTGAGGCCTGGAACTTTTCACCCTCCTAGTCAAAAACCCCAATAAGTGAACCTAGAAATAAAAGTGTTCCCTTACATTATCACCTTCTATAATGCATCACTTTAAAATACATGACTTAGTATAATTGTGAGAAAATGTAAAAAAGTCATCATATAAACTGACTAATTTCGATTTTGTTTCAGGAAAGAAGAAGTGGACGGTAATACCACCGTGGATCCTGTGTTGTACTGTATATATTGGGTTGTTTATATTTAAAGTATGATTTTCTTATATATATGTAAGTAAGTTCAACTCAGCATTTACACAGAGTGATAAATATTGTAAATTACGGGATCAAACAAGAATGCATAGAAGAGTAGCATTCCTAATTAACAAAAACAACTATCGTGTAGATCTGAATTTTTTATACATTAACACATTAGTAAATATATTTATATATGTGTTTACTTAATTTTTTTTAATATGTGGACATAATATAGTCTACACATAATTTGTATAAAATTTACTCGATTAAAATGTTTCCAGCCTAGCTAGAAATATGATTTACAAAGTCTTGTGTGTATAGTAAAATAAATTAATTATCTAGTTTCTAAGAGAGTACACTGCCAATCAAATGTGTGGCGTATTAGATAATTTATTTATGAAATTATAATTGTGTAATTGTGAAGCTGAATACTATCATGCCGCCATGTACCAATGGATCTTTGGTTACACTGCTGGATATTTAGTACTTTCAAGAAATAACAACAGTAATATTACTTTATGATAGTATGACAGTAAAATTATATTTATGATGTTTGTACTGAATGGGTGTCTGTATATAAAAATATCTTTGTTGTTAAAAACTGGAAAATGTTATTGAATATAGGAAAGCATGTGACAAAGCTGCTGATAGAATTGTATTAAAAAATATTTTGTGGAAGCAAATAGGTGCGCATCGCGCACTCACACACGTGTTCATTACAGGAAATAGTAATAATTGTTGGGTAAATTATTTTGTCCGTTATATTGAGTTTCACGATATCGATTGATGATTCGTTGGGCACTTGGTGAAACATATTAATATAAAGGTTTTTAAAAAATATATAAACACTAGGTACGTTCCACAGTTTTTATTAAAAATAAAATATAAATATACAAAATAAAAACTGTGCAACGTACCAAGTATTTATATATTTTTTAGAAACCTTTATATTGGATTTCTTTTATTAACAAGTCATAGACTCGATTCCGAGTGAGTATCCAGCAGTATAACCAGACTTCAAATGAAGTAATCAGCAATGTGTTTTAAAGCTGTTTATAAAACAAGAAAATCAAAAAAGCAGTTGTTGGCAATCTGATTGATTTAAGTTTAAATTATTTTATAATTTGTTTTTTACGTGGAATAGTAAAGTAAATCCATACTTTTGTATGTGGTAGGATGGAGAGAGAAAAAAGTGAAAGTTCTAACTGTGATAAAATTGCTAAATCAATGTACAAATATTATTACTGCAAATACAATAATATGCAGTGAAATTGTGTAAAAGGTGCAAACATTACAAAATAGTAAAACATGTCCTTACATGGGTGTTTCATTAAATACTTATTTATTGTACTTAATTTTTTTTAAATGTACTTCATGGCAATTCATGAACTTGTGTGAAGCTACTTCTGTTTTGTTATTTCACACATCCTGTGATACTCAAGTGATACTGCGTATTTCTGTAGAGTAAATTATATAACAAACATGGGTTCTATCAAACATAGTGTTTTGTCATATTATAACGTTTCATTCATTTAATTGGTCTAGAGTACATCATGTTGCCAACAACTGAACATTTTTGTATGAATTTTCCCATTTGTTAGTCATATTTAATTACAGGTGACTGAATTTTTATGTGCCTTTAATAAAAGTATGTATATTGTACTTAACACATACGTTTTATAAGATATTTATGGAAGTAATAATAGTTTTTGCTAATAATGTTAGTAATTATAATACTTTTTTGTATTTGTACTGAATTTTTGTACCAAAACATTTGTTATAGTTAAAAGTAATGTTCAGTACATATCATTTTTTATCAAGATGTAGTTACATTATTGAGAAACGAATTATCCATAATAAGTATGACTGTGTTGTGTGACAGTAGTGTGTGTATTATACTCCAAACATGTGATGATTAGTCAGAACTACCATGAACTCTCTTAACAGTTTATTTTTGTACACAAAAAATTATAATATTTATTACTTAAGAAAGGGGAAATTGTGATGTTCAAATGTTTGTATTATGTAAAATAGTTGTTACAAATTGAAATAGTGGTTGAAGTTTCCATTCCAACTGCTTTGGGTTAATTCCAGTTTGTTTTGTTAAACATAATGCTTAATCATTAATTCCACTCATTTATAAGGAATTAAATTCTCTCGTTTCTATAAAATGTGTTTTGACTGAGTTTTATTGAGACTTGTGCTGTCTCGCTATCCTAAACTTCCTATATCTCCTAAGTACTGTATTTATTAAAAAGTAATTTATGGTCTACTGTACAAGTGTTGTGTGATGTGCACTTGAAGTGTTAAGTGCTAACCATACATTGTACTGTACTTAATGCTAAATATAAATATTTATATCTTGAAAACGTTGAATTCTGTAACCTTATTAAGCTATAAATTTAAACAGAAATGTGACAAATTGTTAGAGTGTAAATTTATTAATTCAGGTTTGTTTAAAATATTTTAAGAATTTATAGATGATGGGGGGAATAACAATTTTGATGCTGCAAAAGTTTAAAAATTACAGTGTTCTAGTTTTAATTTTTGGATGAGTAAATTTTCAATTCACACACTACAAATTTGTAAAAAACCTATCTACACAATATAATCCCTATCTTCCCATTGTGTTGTGTGATTTCTGAATAAAGTAGAAGTACACAAATTAACAGAAAATGAAGATGTGTATTCCACAGTGTTTCTGGATGTGGCCCAACCATCCTATAAAATTTTGCTGCAAGGATTAGAATATAAATTGAACAAATTCTGACTAACCTTTTCGGTGCGGTTGGCTAATTCTACTCTCTTCCCCTGTGGTGAGCAATTTTCATTGTATATGTTTAGTGTATTGTGTCATATGCATCCTTACCTGCATTACATTTTTATCATACAAGAGCGATTTGAAAAGTTCGTGGCCTACCATAGAAACGAATGTGTGGCATTTCTGTTTTTTACCGCTTCGTGGCACCACATTCACCCAACAAACAGCAGTGAAGCATCAAGTCATTACCCCGTTGAGGAAGTCGTCCGATTCTTCTAGGTCCTCAAAATAACCATTTACTGCCACTTTCAGCTTGTCATCTGAGAAAAATTGCTTCCCCTTCCCCCAAAAATATTTTGAGGTTTGGGAATAGATGAAAGTCAGATGGCGCTAAATCAGGCGAATAAGCCGGATGGTGCAACAGATAGTACTTCAACTCAGCCATAGACATAATGCATATGTGAGGGCGTGCATTACTGTGATGGAAAATGATCTTCTTCTTTGCTAAACCTAGTCTTTTTCCTCGAATTTTTACATTTAATTGGCCCAAAAGGTTAGCATAATACTCTCCATTTATCGTTTGACTCTTTTCAAGGCAATCTAGTAATAATATCCTCTTAACATCCCAGAAAAATGGATCCATACACTTTCCACCCAACAAAATTGATTTTACCGTTTTGGAGGCAGCAAATCACTATGCATCCATTGTTTTGACTGTTGTTTTGTTTCTAGAGTGAAGTAATTGACCCAAGTTTCATCAGTTGTTACAAATGTACAAATAAAATCTTTCCGGTTTTTCTTAAAATGGTCCAAACATTCCTGAGAAGCTTGCATTTGTATTCGTTTTTGGTCACTTGTCAACAAACGCGGCACCCATCTTGCAGACAGCTTTTTCATACCTAATTCCTTAGTAAGAATGTGATGTACCCTTTCATCTGAGATTCCCACCGTCTTAACAATCTCAGACACCATCAAACGGTGATCTTCCAAAACAATATCGTGCACTTTATTGATGATTTCTGGTGTAGTGGCACTTTTCAGATGCCCAGTACGCAGGTCATCTTCCAAACTTGCATGACCATGTTTCATTCAGTACCCCATTTTTTTCACTGTAGTAAATGAAGGTCCAGCATCACCAACACATTCTTCATCACATTAAAAATTTCTGTTGGCGTTAAACCTTTCTTAACAAAATATTTGATGTTCAGTTTTCTCCATTTTCAGCATTGCTGTGAGATAATCTTATTTATACAGCTGTTTCTCCGCAGCAATGACTTGACGCTTCACAGCTGTTCGTGGGGCAAACATGGCGCCACAACGCGGTAGAAAACAGAAATTCCACATATTCGTTATATGGTAGGGCTGCAAACTTTTCAAATCGCCCTCATATCTTCTTAATTCTCATTATTTTATCTTTAACACAGTGTATGTTTCTTTTCTATAAGTATTGTGTTTCTGAAATATGTGTGTTTGTTTAGAAAGGTTTTGTTAAAATACAATGAGAAAACAATTTATTTTACCCATTTACCCACCACGTAAAATAAAAAAAAGCAAAGTGATATGTAGCACAACTAAATCAATTAGAATAAAAAATTAAATAAAGGAAAAAATAGTTTACATTGTAAAGTTACTTAACTTTTTCAAACTTACCTCCCAAAATGGTACCTACCTTGGCGATCTATTCTTCATACCTACCTTCCACTTCCTCAGCACGTTACAGGGTCGCCAGCATATTTGAGGTTAACATATGCAAACCATCTCACTTTCTGGGCATTAAATGACGCTTGCTTAATGTAAACACTTTGTTTCCCTTGTCTCAGAAGATTCTAAAGCTCAATTAGGCGAGATTTGGATGTAGCAAATAGACTAGGTTTCAGCGCAATAATTACATTGAATACGTGGTCATGGTGACATAGAAATTTGTTTTTATTTTCATTTTAGAACTTCAATGGTTGTTACCCCTATTTACTTGGTGATTAACAAATCACCCAACATTGAACATAATATATATTCATTAACTGAACAAGATTAATTTACTTAAATCTATTAAGGCGAACCAGTACTTCGCTTGCACGCTCTCAATCACTCTCTTAAAAACCCCCCTTAACTTTGAGATCTCATTATTATCTGAATATAATAATTACTACTGTGTAAATGGTAATTTACGGTTGTTTGGTCTACCTATTTCTGAAAGTACTTATCTGTGTAAGTTATTCCACATGTGGCATCATTGTTCTTGCAGTTCACTTTTGTTCCAACACTCACTAAACTGTTAATTAATTTTGATGATTACTTTTTATACTCAAAGGGATTTATTTGTCACTGTTTATATTCATTTTCACACTATTTTGTAGGCTTACTGATTGTTGTCCGCGGACTGGGTTAACGGTACGGTGTTTGGCTGTTGTTTGTAGACTGCCCGAATGGCGATCGGTCAGCATATACTACAGGAGCTGGTCATGTGGTCCTCCTCGCTCTCCACTTCCCTTATCATCTGAATTCCGTCGAACCTTCGAGACGTTTATTAAATTCAGAATTGCGTTTTGTCATTCGAAAACACGTGTTCCTGTCGTGATATTATTGTGACGTCAGATAGAATACAAAATTCCTTACCATATAAGAGTCGGTTTATTTATTTTGTGGCGGTAATGTCTACGTCACACTGGGTGATTCATACCATTCTAATTTCGAAAGTCATACTTTATTCAGTTTTACATAGATTGTATTATTGCACAATATGAAAATAATTATAGCCATTTTGTACTGTCACAACATAGTGATAGTTTACATTAGTCCAGTATGTAAATCTACACAGTAAACTAATACATGTAAACAAATGAAATGTGAATGACAACCACTTGGCTAGAGACATTAGAAAAATGAATGAACAGATTGGTATTACCATTATAGAAAACACACGTAATACCCAAAGGTTACTTACTGTACACTACATAAAACCCACCCAAATCACTACTATTGTAAAAAACCCACCCAAATCACTACAAATAAAATCTAGGTCTGAATTGGTATTGTCCTCGCTCTCACTACTAATTTCCACAAGTTCCCTAATTTCTTCTTACTCAGATATGTCATATTAAAATTTTTATGTTAATCACAATACACAAAATATACTGAAAAAATGTATGATTAAATAAAACAACAACAAAATAAGAAAAAATACACATTTCTTAAATACACAACCTGATACAATGTAAACGAACAATGCAACTATAAGACATGTGTTTGTCAGTAACGCCAGCTGGGTCAATGTTGTAGTTCTGCTTCAATAAAGTCTAGTATACCACATAGACCTGCCATCTATTGGAAGTAATGTGAACATAATAAGTCAGTGAACATTTCATGCCATAAATATAAGACGCTGAACATTGAAAATGACAAGAAACTTAACATCGTAATATTACAACGTTCACCAAAATACCAAAAACTTTTGCGCTGCAATATTACAATGCCCACACCCAAAGGGCTAAACAGTAGTATGATGTTTTGAAGTTCATGTAGGTGACAGTTTTCAGAGTCAAACAGGAAGATGAGCATTTGGCCCTTAATGAAATAAGTAGGAATATCACAAGATAGTGTCTTAGTTCCAGTCTTCTACTCACTGTATGTGCCTAACATATCACAAATACAAAACATTACTATAATTACTTTGTTGACAGTATAGTTACATTACCTATTTTTAAAACTGTAGAATATTTGGCTAACAAGCTCCAACAGACCATATGAAATCCACTAATTGATAAAAAAATGATGTATTCAGTTGAATGTAACACGAATTTCACAAATAAAAGACTATTAGAATGTCAGCCT
This sequence comes from Magicicada septendecula, assembly GCA_034769895.1. Taxonomy (NCBI): domain Eukaryota; kingdom Metazoa; phylum Arthropoda; class Insecta; order Hemiptera; family Cicadidae; genus Magicicada; species Magicicada septendecula. The sequence continues at coordinate 403,507,653 of CM068375.1, read as the reverse complement.
AAGATGTTACATAACAATAGTACTATACTATTATTATTATTGGGTCCTTCAGTCTTTCGACAGGTTTGTACCCTCCCTGCATATACCCGTGGCGCGTGTGTTACGGAGTCTCTGACAGGTATATGGGACCTACAGATTAATGCCGGATACGAGTGGCATAGTTGGGGAGAGGGTTTATAATATGCAGGATACCTCACACTGGTTTGCCATCCCCTTGCGAGGGGGAACGGTTGTATCTAAATCAGATGGCCCCAGCGGGAATTGAACCCACACCGACAGCATAGCAGAGCCACTACGTCACGACCGCTCCTACTATACTATAATATAGGTAAATATACAGGCATGAAGTTATATGTCAAACGTCAACAGGAGGAACATATCAAGAAAAATGTGAAGAACTGAGTATAAAATATAGAAAGTTTTACCGATTAATGACTATAGAAAGGCAGCTGTCAGTAGGAAACAAGTTATTAATATATGACCAAATACTAAAACTGGAATGGACCTGTGGCTCAAAACTTTAGGGAAGTAAGGTTATAAGTAAGAAGGCCCCTATACTTACATACTTTAATAAAACAAAAAAAAAACACTAAAAACAAAGCCAGAAGTGGTATGTGGAAACCGCTTCTTACACTGTATGGTGCTGTGTTCTGCAAAATGAGACTGTAATATTAATTGAATCAAATTAGTTGGGTTCAAATCAGTGACCTAATAACATAGTTCATAAGACGTTCCATGTACAGATCACTAACAGTTATTGTTTAATTTATGTCATATCATTATTGTAAATGTAAAATATTCATTCAGTGTTTTGGTTTCTTTGTGCACTTTCATTCAATCCAAAATTGAATAATTTTCACCCATCCTGTGATTTTTACTAGCAACCCTTCAACATCATTTTATTTAATTACTTTTTAGTCCACTACTCTACAAACAAATTTTTTGTTCCTCCAGACCGGATGTGTGAGAACATTTGATTTGCATTGATAGTGAAATTAAGAAGTTATTTGTGAGTGTTAAACGGCCACATGGTATTGTTCCATTCGTTTTCGCATGAAACAAGAAACAGCAACAGCCAGTTTGGCAGGCAACGTACTAGATGTCTCTCTCTCTCTCCTCTACGGATCAAGGTGGGTGGTGATAAGGAACAGCTGATTGACCACATCATCAGCAAGCAGGGCCGTAACAAGGTACTCCTGCGCCCTTGGCAATTTTGACAAAGCTGCGCCCCCAATACCAATACCAGGGGGTCTGGAATACCCACCAGTGTAGCGGGGGTCCGGGGTTCCTCCCCCGGAAAATTTTTAAAATTAAAGTGCAAAAATGGTAGTTTTTTAAGCTTTTTGAGCCAAGTTTTTGCCTCTTTTCAAGGTAACGTTTTGGTCGAATTTCTGTAAAATTCTATATTATCTGAATATAAAAGTATTACTATTGTAAGAGAAAGACTGAACTTAAAATTATTTTTAAAAACTAACTGAAAGTGGTGGAATCTGTAGGAGGTATAAAACCTAATTTGCAGGTGATTGAACTATGTAAAAAGTAACTAAACAAAAAAAACGTAGTTACCAAAGTACAGTACATCTGTACATGGTAAGGCCTACTAAAACTTAATATTTACACGACATTAAGGTAGGTAATATACAATTACAAACTTTTTTAGAATAAAAACTAAACTTCTAGTAACAGTATTTAAGTAAACTATAGCAGCTTCTGCAACCTGCAATATGAGAAAATGAGAAAAAAAATGCAAAATATTTTTATCGATAGTTACATCAATTTACAGTAGGCCTTCTTTAGTTAACAGTTAGATTATATCACACTACTGTAACTGATGAGGTATTGATTATAACAAAAACTACCAGAGAAATAATTCATAACTTTAGTCGGTGCTTTAGTTCTATAATTTATCTTGATTTTTTTTACACAGGACTTCAGGACTTGCACTTACAACATTCTGTTGTTGTAACTGCAGGTACCATTTTTTTGGCTCTGGGGGCTGTAAATAACAAACTGAAACTCTTCAGTAAACAAATATATTGCTTTTACAAATTGTTACATACAGTATACAGCAGAAAAGCCATGGAACTAAAACTTTACTTTTCTTGCTTTCAGCAAGGCAAACTCACTAATTGTTTCACTAAAATCAAGTTTTGAAGCAATCTCATATTCTATGGACAGGATAGCTAAGTTTGTCAATCTGTTTTTACACATACTTGACCGTATGTAGTTTTTGATTATCTTCAGCTTGCTGAAAGTACGCTCGCAAGATGCCACACTGACAGGCATTGTCAAAAATATCCTCAATGCTATTTCGATGTTTGGATAAGCATCTCTTAATCCATAGTTTGAAATAACTTTCAGAATATCCAAATGGGAAGCCTTGTAAATGTTCTTCACCAGCTCTTTTGCGTGAAACTTGAAAGCAGCTACTAGCTCAACTCTATCAATGTCTCTGCTATATATCGCACCAAGATCAGCTGCACACTTTTCAAGAAAAGAAACAGAGCATTCACTTAAGGACTTTCCTGACAAAAAACTGAAGTCTGATGAAACTGTGTGGTAAATGTGTGCCCTTTTTTCCATTTCACTTACAATTCTATCAAATACAGTGTAACATTCTATCTCAAATGATTTATCAGAACTCAACAAGTGTGCTTCGTCTTCAGCCGTCTCCCCAGCCATCCTCTTGACTTTTCTCAGCCTCTTAACAGCAAAACTGCTTTGGATGGCCATGGAATCACAAATAGCTTTGGCTTTTTCTGTGTATTTTTTAATTCCTTCTTTACGTAGGTCTTCAACTTTTTTTGCCAAACCTGAGAGCAAACTTGATGGCTGGTCAAGAGTCGTGCCCTTTCCTTGCAGTGACTTGTTGGTGCAGTCAAAACTTATCAAAACATCAGACCACATCTCTAAAAGGCACACAAATTCATAATCAATTTGTCTAAGAAGTTTCATAGCACCAGACAGTGTGTCAGTGTTCCAGTCGTTGTCTCTATCAGCCATGTTTTGTAAAACTTTGTGTACAGATGATAAGTTCTTCTTAAGAGCTGTCACAGCTTGACACCTGGAAGACCATCTTGTATCACAATTCTCTTAAGGGTAGTTTTGAGACAACCAATCAAAGCCTCCCACTTTAAGGTAGAGCTACTAAAGAAGTTGAAAAACTCCAACACTTTTCCAAAAAAAACTTGTCATCATAATTGACACTTCCGTGGTGTGCACGCCAACGAGGTTAAGACTGTGTGCTGCACAAGGCACAAATTTAGCAAGGTCGTTTAGTTGGGATATGTGCGCTTGAACGCCTTCATAGTTTCCTGCCATGTTTGAGCCGTTGTCAAAGCCTTGACCACGACAGTTCTGAATATCCAAGCCGTCATTGTTTATCTTTTGCAATATTTCTTGTGATAACCCTCTTCCTTTTTTCTGGTGACTTATGATGAAGTCCACAAAACTTTATTCAACTGAGCATTTCCCATCCTTAATGTTAACATACCTTATTATTTCACTCATTTGTTCTAAATGTGCTGTGTCCGGGGTGCAGTCAAACATAATAGAGAAATACTTGGCACTTTTTACATTCTTCAGTATTTCAGATCGAACCTTATTTCCCAAAATGTCTATGACCTCATTTTGAATTAGAGGTGATAAATAGCTTGTGACATGTTTTCCACTTTTAACATTTTCTATGTGCTTAGATAGTTGAGGAGTGTAGTGACTAATAAGTTCTAATGTACTCAGAAATACACCACAGTTGCTGTCACTGACCGAATCAGAACCTCCTCCTAAAGGTAAGTTATTCCTGGCACAATGGAGAATTACATCCACAATACATTTGAGAACATTGCACCACTTTTCTGCTTCAGCTTGTATCAATGTTTGATGTTCTGCATCAACAGATCTACTAATTTTCAGTCCAATTTCTAATTCTTTCCAATCGACATAAGAATGTCGGTGAGGTATCGACCTTTCGTGATTGACAATAAATGGGTTCAAGTGTCTCCAATCATTGAATCCCTCATCAATATTAGAGAAAGCAGATTTGTCCTTTTTGTCGTCTTTTGAAAAGAGAAGGCAAGGGAAACAAAACAGTGCGTCCTTAGACTGGCTGTACAACAACCATTGCCTTTTTACTTTTTCCCCGTTTGGTAGAATTTTATAAACCCATTTCTGAGAAAAGTGTCTTCCATCATCTGCACAGGGGAATTTGTAGCTATCTAAGTCAATTGTTTGTGGGCCTCGTTCAACAAGTTTACAATGAACTGTGTCTGATCGAAAATTTGCTGGCCATTTTTTGGGATCCTCATAGATAATTTCTATTCCCATATCAGTAGTATTTAATGCATCATTTTCATTATAATTAGATGTGTAAGATGTGCTGGGTTTTTCAAGATCAGTAGATTGCCTGCCCATTGTGGAATGACTTAGCTCAGGATCACTTCCTTCTTCAAAATCAATGACGTTTGTGACGAACTCCATTGGAGTGATCTGGCTGTGGTTGTCTTCTGAAACAGTCTCAGTCTTGCTATCTTCTTTTTCATTTTCTCCTTCCTTTTCTTCTTGGTGTCTTCTTTTTCTTCTTCTTCTTGAAGTGCATTACTATTACTGGCACTATCACTTTCACCTACTTCTTTCTCTTCATTTCGCAGCCAATTTCCAAGCGCCGATGCTAAATTTTCGTTGTCTTCTTCTTTTCGTTTTTTGATTTTTTTAAATTCACTTCCAGAAGGTTTTTTTGGCCCCATTTCTGAAACAAACCATTCCCATTTAATTTACATTGTATTACAGTTGTAAATGGCTGCCATTTAAAAACTACTCGACCGATCTCAAACATTAACAAACTCCGCCAAGATATTGTGCCCACTGCCCAAGAACCTGTGTGCCAAGTTTGGTCATAATCGGTAAATTTGTTTGGGCGCTGCCGCTGTCATTGTCATTGTTACAGACACACAGACGGCCAAAAAGTTTTTTTGAATCCTGAGTAATAGGATTACACGGAAAACCCGAAGCACTGTAAATACAAGTGAGCCTCTCGCGGTAAGAAAAAAAACGATGTTCACGATGTTTTAACGCTATCACCGAATTTTTCGGTGAACGCAACTGTCCGCACTGAACATAAACACAAAATATTATGAAATTCGTGTTTATGTTCAGTACCGACAGTTGCGTTCACCGAAAAATTCGGTGATAGCGTTAAAACGTCGCAGACATTGTTTCTTTTTTCTTACCGCGAGAAGCTCACTTGTATTTACAGTGCTTCGGGTTTTCCGTGTACGCGATCGCTCATCCAATTATAAAAATAAAATTGATACCATATTCATGAAACTTGTGATTGAAATATTTACGTAAACTAATTTTGAAATCGGGACTATTTTAGTCAGCAGACTTGCGCAACAAAATCAGCTGACACTTGCTGAAAATTGGAATTTTCAACTACGACCACTTCCACTAAAAATGAACCGATAGGAATATAAGTTATACCAATGGAACGGGCCCGTTCTTCTTCTTTCTTCCGGTATTTTTTTTATTTTCTGTAGGTCTAGAAAATGAAACGGCGAACACAGTGATATTAGTTAGGCCTATTTGGCTTTGTCAGTCTGGCAGTAAAGACAGAACGAATGTTGGGAAATTATTTCTGACAGCTGGAGTCAAGTTTCGCACGGTAACCTCCATTGATTGTTTGATTCACTGACGTTTTCGTGATGTTGAAGAGTAAATAGTATAATTAATGTATTGTTTTGCAATAATACCGTGTTATAATAATAATACTGTACTATGTAGTGTTTTCAAAAACTGTACAAAAAGGGAAAAAATAGGCCACCACAGGGAATAACATGCGCCAATTCTAGGGTTAATGTAGACTAAGCTATGGTACATTTTATTGAAATCATTCTTACCCGTACAACAGAAGCAACGCCAACATCAACAAGTAACAACACAAACACTATAAGTGTCGTCTAATCGCTGAGTGTGAAAATCACTTAGTTCACAAATTACAATAGAAAATAATACCAGTGACTGTAATTACACCGAGTCTCAACAAAACCAACAGAACAAACTAGAATAGAGCAATAGACTGACGTGGCAGTGGCAGGGTGCGGGGGGGAGGGGTATGAGTATGAGAACTATTCAAGTTATGACAAGCTTGCTAAAACCAACGAATATAGACGTTACTAGAAGCACACTTCTGGGTTATTAAAAGCATAGTTGAAACAATGCTAGTACTTTTTGTATAAAAGAGTGGTAGATGAAAAAAATGTTTGTAATAATAAGACGCATGTTCTTGTATATTTTAAAATTCTTTTGCGCACTGCATAATAAAGAATTCATCAAAAGTGCATTTTTTGAGTAGGCTGCATTTATTTGATTCATTCCTTTGTACCCAGTGTGTCAAACAAATGTGAAAAAATTTTGGAGGTTGTGTCTAGTCTAACCCCTACAAACATTTTTTCATCTACCACTTTATATCTGATAAGTTGTAGCTTTTTCCAATTATATATTAACGAAAATGTTTGAAATTTACTAAATTTCGTGGTATAATACAAAAAATTACTTGGAAACGCCAGCGCCATCTAGTTGCCGGAGTGATGAACTATGGTTTATCACCCCAGAAATCTGACCCCACTCGCTCCATAAGAAGTGTTCTTCTAGTTACGTCTATATTCGTTGCTAAAACCAAGAAGGCGCAGGTGTAGTGCAGTGACCCAGTGACTGACTCATCATGGGAGGGGCGGAGGGGAAGGGATTTTCGCTTTGCACCTGGCCCGACCCCGCGCCCATCAGTAGGGCAAGGTCCAGTGCAGTTACTAAATTTACATAGCTGCTTTTTGTTTATTGTATAATAGACACAAATATAGACAGTTCACGTACAGTAACTTTTAACAATCTGAAACTGAAAGATTTTTTCCAATAACGTGGAGTTTTTATTTGCTTGACAAATTGTACCAATCTAACCCTAAAAAAAGATATTTTTCATGGTCAATTTTGCGCCCTCTTTGTACCTGCGCCCTTGGCAGGGGCACATCTCGCCACCGCCTAGTTACGGCCCTGTCAGCAAGTACAGTATTACTTCAAACAATATAATCTGTTTACAGGTTATCACTCAAGTCAGTAACGACTCGTTTCAAAATAACATTCCGTTATAACCTTTGTTTCTCTTTAAAACATTTTGCTGCACCTAAGTGTAAGTTAAATAGCTTCACTGTTCCTGTTAAATGAAACACAGACCTCAAAAGAAAAACTCTAATTTCTGTTAACCAACTTACCAGATTCATTAGCTGAACTCATTGAGCACATGTTAGTATAAGGAAAAGTGATGATAAAAATAACACATATGCATTATTATGTGTATGTATATGCTCATTTATTATCATTTCCTGTTATTTGTATTCATTAACAACAAGTGTTATTATTTAGTTAATTACATTCTTAACTTCAAGAATTTAAACATCTCCATAACTACCATTTAAATTGAATGTTAGTTGTTGAAAGTAAATATTAAATATTTAAATTAACCAAAAATCGATTATTAATAATCATGGAAAAAACACTGACCAAAACATAATCAAATAATCTAAATAATACTCCTGTATTCAAGATGTTTATGGTTCGCAAAATGTGCGTTATAACACTTCTAACCCAATTAACCTCATTTAAGCTCTTTTCTTTTTAGATTTGACATTGTAAGATTTACAAAAAAAAATTATTTTTATAATCAAAATCAAGGCAAATCAGTACTCTCTCTCTCGCTCATCCCCTTTTTTACACTCTCTCACTCACACACACACTAATGTCTCCCATGCTTCATATATTCTGTCGTTTTGTTATCGGGTTCTTGCGATTGGTGCTAATTTAATTCTTGTATACTTAGCTGTGTGTAGTTACATATTAGTTATCATTGTGTAATTTCGCACATAGCCCGAACCTCCTTTGTTTCACTGTTCTCACAACATGGTATGAAGCATTTGTTTTTATGCACTCAATATAATCTCATCTTTTGGATTTTCGTACTGTTTGAAATTTAGCAACTTTGGTGGTAAAACTGTGATTGTCTACAGTAATTAAAACTTCTGTGATCACTTTTTTGTACTGAGACACTACTGACAATATTTTACTTTCCCATTTACATTTTTGCACCGAGGTACGGCCTTCTTGAGTCACTGCTGCTGCCGTTCATTGTGTTTGGTGTACAACTTGTGGCTGACCTCAGGGCTTGGCATCGCATACCCGTACCCCATGCTAAACTTTTTTTCCTGGTTCTCCATGGGAACCATAACATCTGCGGCTCCTATTCGTCTAACACAAGACTTTGGAATATGCAAAAATACATTTTGAGCACGTACACATGTTAAAAACTACGCACTTTCCCAGGCCGAAGTCATGCACAAAAAGTTCATGGAGTCCGATATTCTATTTCAGATGCAGAAATTGATCTTTGTATTATGGTAGGTAAAACGGCCTATTACAACCCCCCCCCCCCAATGATAGGTTTTATGTCTCAAAACATAAAACCTCTTAACTGCACTAAACCTAGGCGGTTCAGTGAGGGTATGCCATCCCAACCGCCCTTAATCCATGATTAATCTTAGGTACTTACCCCCCCCCAATCCAGTGGCCGTGGTTGTACTATATGACTTCACTAGCCTTCCTTCATCAGGATCCCAATACCATAAAGCCATACAGGCCCTTGACAATTCTGTCCTGAACCAGTGCATTACAGGTTCGGCTCCACAGATTCACAGATCCGATAGCAACAAACAAAATATCATCAAATGGTTTTTCAACATTTCATATCCTTGCAGTGAAATAAATTCCTCCTAGAAGCACTGATTTGGATTGACCAAAGTACTGGTTTGTTTACACACTTATACAGAACGAATTTTATATTAATCCTCTACCCTACAAAGCTTTATTTATAAATCAATTCAACATATTTCATCCCCTACTATAAATACTTACAACATAATTGCTTATAACAAACACACAATTTACTTACAGTGAAAATAATACCTTTATATGCCTATCTAAAACCAAACACGACTGCACTATTCCCATATTCCCATTTTACACATTTCTTCTGTTTACCCATTCATAAGAGAGCGAATTTCAAACCATACCACCCAGTATCTGTAACAAATTACAAGTTTAAATATCATATTATATGTTTACACCTGATTTCTCATTAAATTAACAAGATTCCAATTAACAAATTTTACCCAACCACATTACAAATGTAATTTCTGCCTGCATATATTTAAATTAGTCAAATTACATAACCATATTCAGTATACAAATTATTCAATCCAAATTACAAACATTACAAAACAAATAGAAACAGTTACCATAAAAATTTAATCATATAGGTTCAAATTGCCACAGTTACTCTTACTGAATACAAAATGTAACCCAGAAACACAAGAGACTTGTACAACAAATATATACTAAAATTCCCTACAGAAACAACATACACAACCTTACACACGACACATTTAACCACATACATATTTATATACAATATAATACAATTATAAACTCAAACACTTTTTGCTACAGTCCGTTTCTTGATGTATATGCGATGTGCTATCAGAAAGTTCCCGGACTAGGTTTAATAAATTCTTTTTGCTTACCTAGGCCATTAATGCTTTCCATCTCCTTCAAAGTAGTCTCCCTGTGAATTGATACAACGAATCCAGCATTGTTTCCATGCCTGGAAAGTGTCAAAAAAGTCTTTTGCTGAAGGCTGTCAAGCACCTCCTTCGTTTTTTTCTTAATGTCTTCTACAGTGTCAAAACAGTGACCTTTCATGTGAATTTTTATTTTCGGGAACAGAGAAAAATCACAGGGGGCTAAATCTGGTGAATATGGAGGGTGTGGGACAGTGGCCATATTGTTTTTGGTCAAAAACTCTGTTGTTTTCAGTGAAGCGTGAGCAGGTGCATTGTCGTGATGCAACAGCCAGTTTTGGTCTTCCCACAATTTGGGCCTTTTTCGTCGCACATTTTGTCTCAGCCGCCTCAAAACGTCACAATAAAAATCTGAGTTCACTGTAACACCAGCTGGCATGAACTCGTGATGGACAATGCCTTTGATGTCGAAAAACACAATGAGCATGGTTTTTGTTGCACTTCTGACCTGCCGTGCTTTTTTTAGTCTCGGTGATTGTGGACTTTTCCACTGTGACGACTGCTGTTTTGTTTCTGGATCATAACCATAAAACCAGCTTTTATCACTGGTTATGACCCTGGAGATGAAGGTAGGGTCATTTTCAGACGTTTCTCTGAGTTCACTGCACACATCAACACTGTTTCTGATCCACAGACAAAAGCCGAGGGACGAATTTCGCAGCAACACGACGCATGCCTAAATTTTCAGTTAGAATTTCTTGACAGCTTCCATAGCTTATTCCGGCACTTGTACACAACTCATGGATTGTTTGACGACGGTCTTCGTGAATGAGTTGTCGATTTTTTCAACATTTTCATCCGTTTTGCTCGTGGAAGGTCGTCCTGAACGGTGATCATCTTCAAGTGACATTCTGCCGGCCTTGAAATGAGCGTACCACTCAAAAACCTGTGTTCTGTGTAGGGAATGTTCTTCAAAAGCTTCTCGAAGCATTGCAAAAGTTTCAGTAGGCGATTTACCAAGTTTAAAACAAAACTTAATGGACGCGCGTTGCTCGAATTTATCAGCCATCATAAAATTAGCAAATGAACGTTAACACACAATTACAAAACACAACGCGTAGACCGAACACAACCTCACAATGCAACGAAACTCGGCAGACTGACTCATTACGTATTACGGAATCGGACACTGGGACGCCAGGTTGTACAGTCACGTCCAACAGCCGTGCCAAGTACAGTCCGGGAACTTTCCGATAACACCTCGTATTATATTTAATTTTTATAATGAATTTACCTCAAGATATTTCTTTCCTTATTAGGAACATGTTTCGGGTACCATTTTGTACCCATCCTCAGCCTTCCGAATTTTGTTTCTGGTGAAGTACATGTGTGTTGGTTGGTTGTTATTGTGGCTTCCTGTTGGCTTCTGGTATTTTAAATTGGTTCTATTGTGTGTGATTGTGGTGTATGTATTTGTGTATTTTCCATGTTGAGTGCTTTGAAAATTGTGTCATGTTTTGTATTGATTTGTATTTGTTCAGGTATTAGTTTGTTTTGTGTTTTATGTTTGTATATTTGTAAATTTTCCCAAATGTTCATTATGGTGCCTTTGTGTGGTATGTGTTTTATTAGTGTTATGTTGGTTATGTTTAGGAATTCATGTCCAGTGTTTATTTCATGTGTGGCCAAATTAGATTTGTATTTTCTGGTTTTTTGTAAGCGTTTAGGTGTTCAAAATAACGGTTTTTCAGTTGTTTTTTTGTTTGTCCAAGGAACATTTATTGCAATCTTGGCATTCAATTTTGTATATACCATTGGTTGTTGTAGTATCTTTTTTGTGTGGGTTATTTAGTTTTTGTAGATTATTTTTGTTAGTTTTGTATGCTATTTTAATGTCTGTGTTCTTAAACAGTTTTGTTAGCTTTGTCATTTTATTATTTATGTATGTGATATGATGTTATAGCTCATTTATATTATAAATTTGTCCCAGTTCGGGCGTCAATTATGATGTTATAAACTCTCTACCACATTTAAATTGTATTAATAAAATTCATTGCTTTACTTTTTATAGCCAGGAGTCCGTCACACGAACCTGTGAATTATAAGCGTGATTTAGGGTATACGTATAAATTAATGTATTTGACTCTCATTTCTTGTTGACTCACTCAGTTTTTATTAGACATTTATATTTAAGCATTTTTTATGACACATTATGACACAAACTTCGTTTGATAAAAATCTTCAAAACTCTATTTCAACAAATTTCCGTTCTGAGGCCGAGACCCTATGTAACATAAACATACACAATTTTGCAATGATGTGAATTTACACGAAATATAGTTACGTTAGTTTTTCTTATTAAATTATTAATTATTGCTTAATAAGTACCTATATTAAATAAAGGCAGCCCAGTTTGCTCACTCACACTCTCATACTGTATTTAGATTGTTCCCCTATTACATCGAGCTTTTTATATTAAAATTTGGTATATAAGTATTTGGTCGTTGTCTACTTAACTCTCGGCGTCTCCACTAACCACGTGCCGCACTGCGTATATGTCCGAATATCATTGCACTGTTCGAATTTTAAAAGTTTCTCTTGATTAATTAGGTTCACTGCTTCAAAAGTTCCATTCTGCACTGTTTTACTGTTTTAATTTCACATTCCTAAAGTTAAAAGATTTTTTCTTTTGGCTCGCTAGCCGGTGGTAATCATCTGGCCGCGGCCATGGCTGTTAAACGACAGATGCTGTACTCCAGCATCTACAAAAAGCCACGCCTCCTTGATCCACGGCAACTTGGTCTGTGATTCGTTAATACGAATCACGTGACAGGATAATTAGTTACATTTCAGTTTACTTCCGTTATTAACTTTGGGCTTGAGAGTACATAACTTGCTGTGACCTTATGTATCCTCTGAGCACAAGTTGCCAACAGGCGGCACACACGCGCGCTCTTACACATTCCTTGACGCTTAATTGTTCTCGTACCTGGCTCTGCCTGACACAGAGTCAAACATAGGGTGTTAAATAAATCAAGTTTTCGTGACCATAAATGGTGCCCAAACAGATTGGCCCCAAATTATTATAAAATTAAAAAATAGACCCTCCTCTTTATTTGCCCCGTTACAATACCCCCCTAATGAGAAGTTTTCTGTCGAGACAGAAAAACTCTCATTGCTAAACCCTAAGAGGATCAGTGAGGATATGGCGCCAACAACCCCCCTTTAATACTTTACACATCATGGGTAAACTACCCCCCTAGCTCGGCGACTATGGCAGCACCTGAACGACATTACTGGACTGCTCTGTGCGAGATCCCAACACCATAAAATCGGACAGGTACTCACCACAGTACCACCTAACCTTGTAGCATTCTGAATAAAATTCCAAAACTGGCCTTATACCATACCAGATCCTCAACCGATATAGCTCCCCTTACATACATACTGGGTTGCCTTTAGCAAATACTGGATGCGTACTGTTACAACACAAATAAGCCACCCCAGTACCAGGGATAAAAACTATATTTATAAATGTAAAAATACTTCATATCAAATAAAATGTTTAAAAATAAATAAAATATAAAAACTATGACACGGCGAACGACGACATTACCCAACCCAAGTGATTGACCCAACAACAGAAAACAAGGAAGAAGGGAACCACGAAACAAACACAAAGAAAAAGGTGATTGACCAAACAAATAGGAACTAACAAAAGAAGGGAAGAAACCAGAACCAAAGAAGAATAAAGACGAAGTGAACGAATTCCTACAACTAAATAGAAATTAAACCACATGAGAAGAGGAGAACCGAATCAAAATGAAGACAATTGAAGATGAAGAAGATGAAGGAGAAGAAGAAGAAGAAGGGAGAGGAAACAAAGTGAAACCAGGAAATAACAAACACCACATATAAAAGGGAGAAATGGTATACTCAAAGATAGAATACTGTAAATAAACCCCAAATAACTATCCACTAAGGAAAACTAATATTATTGTAGTAAATGAGATAATTTAGATACCTGTTTTAAACAAAAAACAGTTAAAAAATAACTTAGTAAAGAAAGTACACTAATCCAATTATTAAAGTTAGATTTAGTGAAATGTAAATAACAAAATGTCATTAATAATAAGTATCATGTTATCATGAAAGAAAGTGAGAAATAGAAAGAGAAATAAGTATAGGGATTACCCACTAAGTAACACTTAATATAAACAGTGAAAAAAGTGCAATAGTGTATGTGTAATACCCCAAAATAGTGAGTGTATCAGTGATAAACCCCAGTTAGTTAAAGGTGAAGGTGATATGTGGAAAAAGATATTATAAATAATAAAAAGTATTAATAGATAAGAAAACACTTAATAAATCATTGGTAAACCAAAAAATGATTTAAGTGAGCTTATGGAAAAGTATATAATTAAGGATAGTTAGAAATAGTATTTAAAATAGAGATAAGTAAAGGATGTAATATTATTCAGGGAGAAAGCCCATGTAAAAACAGTTTGTGTTAACATGGAATGGAGGAAAGAAGTAGTAATGAAATAAGAATTTAAGTATATAATTAAAAAACACCCCATGTTAGGATGGAAAATAAATTTAATAAGTTTGAAAGAAGTGATGATGTTTCTCACTCAAAGTAATAGCAAAAGAATGAAATGAATGTTAAACCAACAGCAAATAATAACTTATAATGAATTGTTCGTTTTAATGTTATGAATAGGATATGGCTGAAAGAAACTTGCAGTCCATAAGCCTAATTGTTATATTTTAAATATGGATAGTGAAAACTATATTGACATGTAATCAGAACACAAACAGAATCAAAACACAACACAAACAATTATAATAACAAAGTGAAGCCCATCAGGCTGAATTAAAATGTAATTTAAAAGAAATAAGTAAAATACCATCATGGCTACTTTTGGCTATGAAAATGTCTAATCAATCAAATATATTGGAACTTACCGTCTGCGGCTTTCCAGAAACAGCGTCTTTATAAATTTACATGTTTCGGGACCCTTGTCCCATCATCAGAATTTAAAAGTAATTGTGTATCATTTAAATATGATACACTTGTCAAACACTTAAAATATTAAAATCTAATATAAAATAACTTAATATAACATATTATAATATTTACAATGAGTACGAAGGTTACTGATGTACATCGTATGAAAACCGACCGCGCACTAATCTATGTCTCGCTCCCACCACGACAGTAGCGCAAGGCAGTGTTGTACAATACATTTGATTTGAAGACCAATTTATCATTTAAAACATGCGGCTTGGTACCAATATTATTGTGTGCTTTATAAATTTCGTATTCTTCAAGAGCGTTCAAATATCGCCCTTTCTTACATATGTGAAGGGGTTTCAAATTAGTTTTAAAATTTGTGTAGCTATGATTTTCGGAAACGAGGTGTTCTGCAAATTTTGACTTGACACTGTCCAAACTGTGAAAATGTGTAGGCGGCCTATGATCTAAAAATCTTTTTAAAAAACCACGTCCTGTCTGGCCCACATAAAAAGCGTCGCAATCGTCACATATCAATTTGTAAACACCAGTTTTGTGTTCAAGGCTGGTGGTTCTGCGGACACGAAGATTATTCATAATACTATTAGTGGTCTTATAAGTGACCTTGATATTACTGGTTTTACCAAAAATTGACCCAAAGATCTGTGGCATAAGGTATGTGTACAGTGTTGCAATATATTTGCGTGTTGTATTTTCGCGTGTTTTACGTCCGATAATGTTGCTATGTCCTTTCTTATGTTTTCGAAGGATGTTATTCACCATATTGACATCATAACCATTAGCGACAGCAATGTGTTTAATGGTGTCCAACTCTTCACGGTATTCTTTATCACCGAGGGGCAAAGATAAAAGTCTGTAAATCATAGGAAGGCAGCTAATTTTTGTGATAAAGGATGAAACGACTTAGCATGTATTACAATGTCAGTCGTTGTGGGTTTTCTATATATGTCAAATTGCAACTTTTTATTATTATTGTCCTTAGCAACAGTCAAATCTAGAAAATTCAGTTTACCATTTTCTTCACTTTCAAGCGTGAACCGCATTTTGTTATTGATATTATTCAAATGATTATGTAAATTATCAATTTGTCTTTGTGTACCTTTGTATATTAAAAAGGTATCATCAACATACCTGCCGTAAAATATTATGTTACTCCTGTGTTTGTTATTAGTAAGAATGAATGAATTTTCGAAATTATTTAGGTATATATCTGCAAGAAGACCTGAAAGTGGAGAACCCATTGCTAACCCATTTTGTTGTCTGAAAAATTGATTATTGTGGGTAAAGTAATTTTGATCAAGAACTAACTCCAAAACGTGCATCAATTCATTTATATTATTAATATCCAATTTATTAGTATTAATAAGGTTAGTCCTAAGTATACGCAAGGTCTCCGCTACTGGTATATTCGTATACAAATCCACAATATCAAAGGAAATAAGTTTGTGGGTCGGTTCAACTATTAAATTTTTAACTTTATTCACAAAGTCAACGCCATTAATCAGACTATGATCATTAATTATATGTATATTGTGTTTTATTATGGTGACTAACTTTTTAGCTGTTTTATACCCCGGAGCAGTAGTGAAATTTACTAACGGTCTCAAGGGGATAGCATCCTTGTGGAGTTTGGGTAATCCTGTTAAAACGGGTGCTTTTGAATTTATTGGTTTTAAAGATCTTCTTGTTTGTTCATCAAACAAATGGGTGCATCTGTTTATACATTGATTTAATTGTTTTACATAATTTTTTATGAAATTGGTTTGTTTTAAATGATAAATTGGTCTTCAAATCAAATGTATTGTACAACACTGCCTTGCGCTACTGTCGTGGTGGGAGTGAGACATAGATTAGTGCGCGGTCGGTTTTCATACGATGTACATCGGTAACCTTCGTACTCGTTGTAAATATTATAATATGTTATATTAAGTTATTTTATATTAGATTTTAATATTTTAAGTGTTTGACAAGTGTATCATATTTAAATGATACACAATTACTTTTAAATTCTGATGATGGGACAAGGGTCCCGAAACATGTAAATTTATAAAGACGCTGTTTCTGGAAAGCCGCAGACGGTAAGTTCCAACATATTTGATTGAACAACACGTGGCTTGGTACTAAACATTTGGGATTTATTCCTTTTAAACATGAATACTGCAAGTCGTGCAAACTTAGTACGAAAATTTCAAAATATTAAAGTCCAATTACACAAAACTATTTTACACATCAAGTTCAACAAATCGTGTTTGGAGAACAAGGTTATACCGAAGTATGCTATTATTAGACTTAAAGGTTCATCTATTGCTGAAGCAAAAACCAAAAAATACGCAGAAATTTATAGAGTTAAAGAAGAAATTAAATCTCTATACACTAAAAAGTCAAACTTAAATTATACATTATACAAGTTACATCTACAATTATTAGATAACACGCATCCAGCCGTACTGAATCATTATCTGGATTTTATAAACAATGACGTCAGGCGAATAGTTTATCAAATGCGTATAAAACAATCAGATAAACTACAAAGGTTGTTGAATGATCAGTTACCGACATCCAACAATATCAAATGTAAACATAAATTTCATACGCGGTTACAGAATTTAACGTCCCTTGTTTTAAATACTGATGAAACTGATTTATTGAGTAAAGGTTTGAATTATAATCTTCCTGTACACAAATCGAGTCTTGATCGTAAGCAAATTATTGCAGAAATTATCAATGCAGAGACTGTTGTTAAGGCAATGGTTGATCAGAAGGATCAAGACCAGACACGTTTCTTAATAAACGAAAAATTTAATAAAATCATTAAAAATCGGTATAATAATGTTCATTCCTCTATTCCTTTAACAAATAATAATTATAATAAAGAACGGAAAATTTTAATAGGATTAAAACAAAAATTATCTGACAATAAAGCTCTTGTCACTAAAGCTGACAAAGGCAATACTGTGGTTATTATGGACAGTGAAGATTATAACAATAAAATACAAAATTTCATTATTAACAACAGCATTGATTTACTAAATTCGGACCCAACTGAAAATTATGTAAAACAATTAAATCAATGTATAAACAGATGCACCCATTTGTTTGATGAACAAACAAGAAGATCTTTAAAACCAATAAATTCAAAAGCACCCGTTTTAACAGGATTACCCAAACTCCACAAGGATGCTATCCCCTTGAGACCGTTAGTAAATTTCACTACTGCTCCGGGGTATAAAACAGCTAAAAAGTTAGTCACCATAATAAAACACAATATACATATAATTAATGATCATAGTCTGATTAATGGCGTTGACTTTGTGAATAAAGTTAAAAATTTAATAGTTGAACCGACCCACAAACTTATTTCCTTTGATATTGTGGATTTGTATACGAATATACCAGTAGCGGAGACCTTGCGTATACTTAGGACTAACCTTATTAATACTAATAAATTGGATATTAATAATATAAATGAATTGATGCACATTTTGGAGTTAGTTCTTGATCAAAATTACTTTACCCACAATAATCAATTTTTCAGACAACAAAATGGGTTAGCAATGGGTTCTCCACTTTCAGGTCTTCTTGCAGATATATACCTAAATAATTTCGAAAATTCATTCATTCTTACTAATAACAAACACAGGAGTAACATAATATTTTACGGCAGGTATGTTGATGATACCTTTTTATATACAAAGGTACACAAAGACAAATTGATAATTTACATAATCATTTGAATAATATCAATAACAAAATGCGGTTCACGCTTGAAAGTGAAGAAAATGGTAAACTGAATTTTCTAGATTTGAGTGTTGCTAAGGACAATAATAATAAAAAGTTGCAATTTGACATATATAGAAAACCCACAACGACTGACATTGTAATACATGCTAAGTCGTTTCATCCTTTATCACAAAAATTAGCTGCCTTCCTATGATTTACAGACTTTTATCTTTGCCCCTCGGTGATAAAGAATACCGTGAAGAGTTGGACACCATTAAACACATTGCTGTCGCTAATGGTTATGATGTCAATATGGTGAATAACATCCTTCGAAAACATAAGAAAGGACATAGCAACATTATCGGACGTAAAACACGCGAAAATACAACACGCAAATATATTGCAACACCGTACACATACCTTATGCCACAGATCTTTGGGTCAATTTTTGGTAAAACCAGTAATATCAAGGTCACTTATAAGACCACTAATAGTATTATGAATAATCTTCGTGTCCGCAGAACCACCAGCCTTGAACACAAAACTGGTGTTTACAAATTGATATGTGACGATTGCGACGCTTTTTATGTGGGCCAGACAGGACGTGGTTTTTTAAAAAGATTTTTAGAACATAGGCCGCCTACACATTTTCACAGTTTGGACAGTGTCAAGTCAAAATTTGCAGAACACCTCGTTTCCGAAAATCATAGCTACACAAATTTTAAAACTAATTTGAAACCCCTTCACATATGTAAGAAAGGGCGATATTTGAACGCTCTTGAAGAATACGAAATTTATAAAGCACACAATAATATTGGTACCAAGCCGCATGTTTTAAATGATAAATTGGTCTTCAAATCAAATGTATTGTACAACACTGCCTTGCGCTACTGTCGTGGTGGGAGCGAGACATAGATTAGTGCGCGGTCGGTTTTCATACGATGTACATCGGTAACCTTCGTACTCGTTGTAAATATTATAATATGTTATATTAAGTTATTTTATATTAGATTTTAATATTTTAAGTGTTTGACAAGTGTATCATATTTAAATGATACACAATTACTTTTAAATTCTGATGATGGGACAAGGGTCCCGAAACATGTAAATTTATAAAGACGCTGTTTCTGGAAAGCCGCAGACGGTAAGTTCCAATATATTTGATTGAACAACACGTGGCTTGGTACTAAACATTTGGGATTTATTCCTTTTAAACAAAAATGTCTAACTGTCAGACACACACAAATGTCAATTGTAACAAATTCACAAGGAAATTTACAAATCTAAGGCAAGTAAATTGCCAGTAATTATGTATAAATTATTTTAAAAGAGAAATGTTATTATAAAAGTATAATTTAAAAGAGATATGTAATTTATCAAATGTCAAAATAATTAGACTAAAGTTAATGTATAATAGAATACGACCTTATGAGGTATCATTTTAAACTTTGAAAGGAAATAAAGACAATAGTGATATTATTTATTACCCAGAAGGGATGACAGAAGAATAAAATCATTCAGAAAATATATAATAAATTTGAATAAAAATTTCAAATCTCTTAACAATGCATTTAATCGAGGCCTTAACCAATCAAAGGGTTACTGTTACCATAGAAACGGGCCGTTGAATACTAATTTTCCGTTAAATTTATGAGACTTGAAAAAATGACGCGTGGGTAAGAGGTACGCAAGATTGAGATGACCAAAATTTTACTTTAAAAAGTTCAAAAGACGTTCAGAAGTCGACTACAAGAACCAATGACGAGTAGATGCAGAGCTTCCAATATTAACCGATGTCCGGGAACCAAATAAAAGAAATTAAATAGCAGAAAGTCCCAAGACGAGATAGAAGAAGAAGCCAGAAGCCTAAATCAGCCCCAAAATTGATGAATTTCCATTACCCCAGACGACAACATATCACCACCGTCTGAACTGATAAGTATCAACTAAATTCAATTATCCCAGAAACCAAATTACTTTAAATCTTTCTCAAATCAATCAAAATTTCTCACTATTGTAATGGGGCAAATTAAAAGGTTCTCTTTATTTTATTAATTTTGGTTTTGATTTTATTAATATTTCAAATTCGTTTCATGTATGTGGCCAGTCCCCAAGGTGAATCTAACTCGCAGTCTAAACAATGCAAAGGTACGCTGTAACTGTGTTGAAATATTTGAAAAGAATGTGTTGTCAATTGTAGCACACTTCCTAGAACTTTGCGGTTGCGTGACGTCCACTCACAAATGCACAAGCACCTGCATCTGTGGAGCACCTAATCCACGCTAAACGAAAGTAAAGGCAGTGAAATATCGTCGACGTACAGCACACGTAAATACTGTGTGCCAGGTGTACAGCCACTAAAACACTTGGTCAACTAAGGCTGTGTGCGGCGATGAAATCTGTTCGCCGGCAAGGCAGTGAGGTTTCCCCCCCGAGTAACATTGTCAAATAAAGTTCTCTCCCCAGTCGACTAATTACCATGGCCGCAGCTGGATAAATACAACCGGCTAGCGGGCCGGAAATTTCACCCGACCACAACAGTATAAGTGATCAAAAAGTATAAAATAGTGTAAACCGGTGAATAGGTGCAGTGTACAAAATGCATGGAACAGTAAGAGTTTTCATCAAAAAGGGAATAGTGCGGGTGACGCGCCATGCGGTCGACTAAGACGCTACGGTAAACTGTATTAAACCAAATAAATGATTTTTTTATAAACAGGGGTCTAAATAAATTAAGGGATTTTGAATTTGTGTGAATGAGTGGATGGGCAATCTGGGTCGCTTTAATCGAGGTATACATATAGTAGGATAAATTAACATGGTAAAATAAATTTTAGGTTATATCTGTTTTAAAAGAAAAAGAAAGAATTTAATATGTGAATTAAAGTAGAAGGAGGAGTGAGTGTTGTATTTAAAGAAAGTAAAAAATGCAATTAAATTAGATTTGTTTCAAACGAAAAGCGAGTTTGAGTACGTTATTCAGATAACCTGAAGGTCATATTTGTATTTCGCAGTTTCGTGCAACGGACTTTGGCTTAAGAGGTATGATATAAAATGAATTAAAATTTTAATAATTAAATGTAATAATTAGTGATTACACAAATGGCGCTGTGAACAGAGACTCGATTTGTAAAATAATTATAAATCGGCACCTAAAAGCGAATACAAGTGTGGTTGGAGGTTGAATAACGATACGAAAAAATTACGTAAAGTACGCAAGACAATGAGTTAAGATTAGAGCAAATATAAGATGTTGTAGAAATAAGTTTAAGAGCAGTATATGTAAATTCAGAAAATTAGTAAATTCACAATATAAAAATGGCAGATAATAATGAAGTCAGCTTCTCTGACAGTCGAACAGAGAGTCAAAGAAATACCGACTCAGGCATTCAAACAGAGTCACTATCAATAGATGACCGTAATGTAGAAGAATCTGTAATTAGTACGCAGGGAGCGATTTCCACTCCCGTGACAATTAAAACAAATACAAAAGAAAAAGAGATGTCCATGAATGACTTGTTTAAACTTCTCAGTAAACGATTTGATAGTAATGACGAAAAACTCGAAGAAATTAAAAGTAGTTTTGACAGCAAATTAGATGTACAGAATAATAAATTTAACGAATTAATTAATCGTTTTGACAATAACGATATAAAATTGAATGAAATGACAAGTGAATTTAACTGTAAATTTGACGAACTCAGAAGTGACATTAATGAGATAAAAATGATATGCGAAAGTAGTTGTAACGAATTGAAACAAGATATTGAGAAAATAATAGAGTCAGTAGAAGAACGGATCAAAAGTAAAAATAAGAATGATAATATAAAGGTAACTAGAGACAAAAATAATGTTGAAAATGAGAATATAATTAAAAATGTGGTATTAGAGAGTAAGGTAACAAATGTTAACAATGATATTGAAAGTGGTAATGTGATTGAAAGGGTGGTATCAGAGAGTGATACGTTGAAAGTAGATAGTGAAATACTGAGTGAGAGAGAGCGTTATATGTTGTAACGAAGTAGTAATTAGTGTTGATGAATTAGAAAAAGAATGGAAAGAAAGAGTAGATGAATATGGAGGGCAGAGGGTAAATTAATTTTCCCCTTATTTGTGATGAACCAAGGTGTTCAAAATGTTATTATTGGAGGGCAAGAGACCCTTATTAGTGAAAGATTTGAATTGTTTCCCTTTTTTGTATAAGGTTGTACCCTCTGTGTGGAAGGTTAAAAGTGTGATATGGTGTTATGATGAGAAAGATTTAGATGGAGTTGTGTGTTGATAAAGAGATAGAATTATATAAACTAAAGAGAGATTATAATGAGTTGAAAGAGATGTTAAATGATTTGAAGTACTTACCTGTTAAAATTGAGAGTGAGAATTGTTTTGATGATACATGTTTAAATAATAATAATTTACCTTATGATGAAAAAATAATTGACTTGATAATGAATATAACTACTAATGGAGACTGGACAGAAATAAATAATGTTGACCTGGTATATGATTATTATGGTAAAATGAATAAACTGAAATTTTATGGTTACTATACACAAGATAACCGTATGTGGAATGCAAATAAAATTGAAAATTGTTATTTGAAACCCAGACTAATTTTTGACGATGGAGGCTGAGCCTTACATTCACAAATGGACAATTTTAAATAGTTTAAGGGTTCTGACCTCGCAACCTTGGACAATGAAGTGTGATACAACTGAATAATTAATGATGAAGAATTGCAAATAAATTGATCATTTATTGTAAATAAATTGTAAACAAATAAATTGATAGTGAAATTAATTGTGTATATTGTAAAATGTTAGGTATATGTGTATGTAATGGAAATTGTTGTGATAATAATAATATTAATATTTTGCAGCCTAAATAAATAACAAAAATAATTTGGAAGAGGATAACTAATGAGTTGTAATTATTGTAATTGGTGAAAGTAATTAAAAATGTTGTTTTCAATAATTGATTTAATTAAAGTAATTTGAGATGTTTAAATATTCTGATTAATTTAAAGGTTGTATAATTGAATTTTCTAATGGATTTAAATTGTTTTATGAGATTTGATATTAATCAATAAATGTTAAATTGTTTGATATGAAATAACATTGTTGTTAAGTGTTTCAGAGGTTACGTGGAGATATTGGTGTGTGTGTGTGTGTGTGTGATGTGTATTTTGTGTTCATGTCAATAGGTGGATAATGTACTGTAAGTACAAAGTTTATAATACCAATCAGATAGAATAAAATGTTTACAGGTGTGAAAAGATTTTGATTCAATAATGACAATAATTTTAGATAATGGTATTAAATAGAAACTATAATTAAAAAAGTAATAATAACTGAAAGTGAATTAAAATTATATTTGGTTTGAACTGTAATAAATAGACATTGATAAATATGTTAACTAAAAGATTTATAGAAACCAAAAAATTTGAAGGAAGTATATATGTCAGTATATGATGTAACTATGAATGTTGAAACTGAGAGTGTTAATAACAGTGTTTATAACACCAGTCTGGCAGACTATTGTTAATGTAAACAGGTGTGTTGTATGTTGTGACTAATGTCTACAGTCATGCTAAATTGACAATAACAAAAATGCTGTAGTCCGCTGAATCATTGCCAGTAGGAAAATCCTATTATGAAATAAAAAGAAATACCATATGTCAAGAAAGGAATGTAAATTTTTTGAATAATGTAGGTAATATTTTTATGTTGAATCATTTTGAAAAATGTAACTAATTTTGAAATTGTTAATTAAAACAATATGAATTAAATTTAATGAAAGGTAATTAAATAAATTAAAAAGATAATTTTTGATAATGACTTCGAATCTATTTTGATCTGAATTTTGATTGTAAAATAAATAATTGATAAAAAACAATGATTAAAATATTCATTTAAAATTGAAAATTGTAGGAAATGTTTGAGCTGAAGCGGTGTTTGGAATAAGATGTGTATATTACTGCCCAAGTAACTTGTATGAACGACTATCTAGGTTTTATGTTTGTAACTGTAGATTCTCCACCTAAGTGCGGTCATGACCTCACCGGATCATGACCGTGAAAGTATTTAATTGTGGCAAATCATAAATTTTACCTGATATAACCGGCTTGTGGTTTGTTTTATTTTGTTAACCCGGTGGTTTGTTAGATTTAGTAGGGGGGTTATTTTTTGGGGAATCTACCAAATTTTTGAACAGGTCTATTTTCACCCAGATAGGGGTGGTAGTCCATTAGGGGCGTATAAATCAAGAATAGTAGGTGTAATACCAAATTTTATTGTAACGCCGAAGCAAGGATGGGGTGGAATAAAAGAAAAAATGTCCACCCCTTCCGCATCAGTCCTTGTGAAAGCAACTGGGCGCCACAGTCCAGGGGGTAATAGTGAGTGTGGATGGGTGGTGACCCAGTTACAGGTCACGAGGGAGATGTGGTTTACAGCTAGGATGAGGCTGGAAAAGGCCAAGAAGCCTAGCGCAGAACACATGAATATGTAACAGGTATCAGGGGTTAAGGGATTAAAAGGGGGGTAGTAGAAAAAAAAGAAAAAAATATATATATATTTTTTGTGCCTGCCATCAAATTGATGTTTTGCATTTTTGGTTGTATTATTGTTTATGTGTGATAATAGTGTTATTGAATTATATTGTTTAGGATACATGTATAATCAAATGTTAGGATAAGGCAGTTCATGTTTTAATTAAATATTCAAATTTTTTGTTTTTTTTTATCAGTAATAATAACAAAGAGAATTAATCTATTCAGATAAGAATTTTGTTTTGTTTTGATACAAACTGATTTTGAACTTAAAAGAATAGTGAATTTAAAGATGAATATTTTGTGATTATAAATGATGAATTTGTTTAAAAAATATTATAGGTGTATGTATGCGCCCAGTATTTGCCAAAGGCAACCCAGTGTGCATGAAAAGGGGAAACATATCGGTTGAGGATCTGGCATAATAGTAGCCAGGGATTTGGAGTCTGGGGAGGCATGTTAGGAGGTGAGGTGCGCTGTGGTGCGTATCTGTTAGATTTTTTGGTGTTGGGATCTCGCACAGAGAAGTCCAGTGATCTCGTTCAGATGCGTCCATAGTCGCCGAGCCAGGGGGGTTGTTTACCCATGAGGTGTAAGAACAAAAGGGGGTTGTTGGCACCAGTTCCTCACCGGTCCTCTTAGGGGTTTTAGCAATGAGATTTCTTCTGTTTCGACAGAAGATCTCTCATTGGGGGGGTATTGTAATGGGGCAAATTAAAAGGTTCTCTTTATTTTATTAATTTTGGTTTTGATTTTATTAATATTTCAAATTCGTTTCATGTATGTGGCCAGTCCCCAAGGTGAATCTAACTCACAGTCTAAACAATGCAAAGGTACGCTGTAACTGTGTTGAAATATTTGAAAAGAATGTGTTGTCAATTGTAGCACACTTCCTAGAACTTTGCGGTTGTGTGACGTCCACTCACAAATGCACAAGCACCTGCATCTGCGGAGCGCCTAATCCACGCTAAATGAAAGTAAAGGCAGTGAAATATCGTCGACGTACAGCACACATAAATCCTGTGTGCCAGGTGTACAGCCACTAAAAAACTTGGTCAACTAAGGCTGTGTGCGGCGATGAAATCTGTTCGCCGGCAAGGCAGTGAGGTTTCCCTGCGAGTAACATTGTCAAATAAAGTTCTCTCCCCAGTCGACTAATTACCATGGCCGCAGCTGGATAAATACAACCGGCTAGCGGGCCGGAAATTTCACCCGACCACAACAGTATAAGTGATCAAAAAGTATAAAATAGTGTAAACCGGTGAATAGGTGCAGTGTACAAAATGCATGGAACAGTAAGAGTTTTCATCAAAAAGGGAATAGTGCGGGTGACGCGCCATGCGGTCGACTAAGACGCTACGGTAAACTGTATTAAACCAAATAAATGATTTTTTTATAAACAGGGGTCTAAATAAATTAAGGGATTTTGAATTTGTGTGAATGAGTGGATGGGCAATCTGGGTCGCTTTAATTGAGGTATACATATAGTAGGATAAGTTAACATGGTAAAATAAATTTTAGTATATAATTAGTAAAATAGTTTACCTTTTTCTTGTCCGTCTGGTGGCCTTTTCTCTATATTTCATTCAACGCGTTTCAGGACATATGCCCCATCATCAGGATATCCCTTGTTGAAGTTCGTCGATCGTTAAAATATTAAAAACACTGTATATACAATTCTACACATAACAATAAATATAATATAAACATAAAAACACATAAAATACCCAGATTTTAGACACACACGATATCGGTGGTGCGCACCACGACATGCTATAGTCGACTGCCATAGCATGTCGTGGTGCGCACCACCGATATCGTGTGTGTCTAAAATCTGGGTATTTTATGTGTTTTTATGTTTATATTATATTTATTGTTATGTGTAGAATTGTATATACAGTGTTTTTAATATTTTAACGATCGACGAACTTCAACAAGGGATATCCTGATGATGGGGCATATGTCCTGAAACGCGTTGAATGAAATATAGAGAAAAGGCCACCAGACGGACAAGAAAAAGGTAAACTATTTTACTAATTATATACTATAAGTGGCTTGGATACCGAAAAACATGGATAAATTTTAGGTTATATCTGTTTTAAAAGAAAAAGAAAGAATTTAATATGTGAATTAAAGTAGAAGGAGGAGTGAGTGTTGTATTTAAAGAAAGTAAAAAATGCAATTAAATTAGATTTGTTTCAAACAAAAAGCGAGTTTGAGTACGTTATTCAGATAACCTGAAGGTCATATTTGTATTTCGCAGTTTCGTGCAACGGACTTTGGCTTAAGAGGTAAGATATAAAATGAATTAAAATTTTAATAATTAAATGTAATAATTAGTGATTACACACTATTAAACAAAATTAATTTTCTTTCAAAGGTTTGAATAATAATCAACTTACGTAAAACAATTGTTAATTAAGATATAACCTCCCATTAGAGTGCGAAACTTGTAACAACTAATACGACTACCGAACAATTTGTAAAAACACTTTATACTATTTAAAGACGTATAAGGTATGGTAGTGTACTTTTTTAATGTAACCAGCTTTTATGTTTTATTTATAATCCAAAGAACCCCAGATTTTGAACAGATTAATATATTGTATGTAAACAGAAGCCATGACGGCATCAGAATAGTTCATTTGAAAATCAATTTCGCCAACCTAGAGATATATGTGTTTCATGTTCTAAGCCGGAGCAATTTGTTAAAAAAAAAATCATTTATAATACTTTTGTCATATTGATTAATGACCGAATTTGCATTAAAATTACAGTACAGAGTATTACCATTGTTTTATTTCGTAGGACGTTGTATAATATATGTGTGTTAGCAATTTCTACCGATTTACCAACTAGCGCTCTTCACGAGTGGACAACACGACAAGCTGTACAGCGGCGGGAGTCATTTGAACGCTCCAGCCGTCAACGCTGACAACACTTATTTAACTTGTAATTTAACAAATTTAATTGTTTGAATATAAACAATTTGGCGCCACCCGGGATTCGCAACCCCTATGAATAAACAGGTAGGTTGTACTGATAATTTAGACCACGCTACAGACTTCAGTAGTGACAACCATTATTGTAACGACCGGTGTGAGGCGAACACACCACATTAACACTAATACACATAAAAAAGAGTGTAAACATTTTACAGATACGACCAGAATGAGTAGTCACAGATTGACGAACCCAACGTGTGGTATTATAACATGGGCAGTCATTGGAGTAATTACAGATTGGCGACCAACAACATGAGGCTAGAAAAGGACGACTAGCGGCGGTTATGAATAGACATAATAAGGTTACAATATAAAGACGAAAAAAGATGAAACGAAAAGATAGGCTACAACAACAAACGAAAATGCCCAAACAACAGAAACAATGGAGGTATGCAGAGTGGATGACAAAGTTATTTAAAAGTTCAGTAAGGAAATGGAGTACATCAAGAAGAATACCACGGATCATGAAAGAGCACAAATGAGTCGCGCAAATGCTGTGGGATCACCAAACGACAAAATGTCACTGAGAGACATTTATGATGAAATGTGGAAGCTGGACACCAAGTATAAGGAAGAAGAGACTATCGGAACAGCCCACGAAAAACGTGATAACAATGTGAGAAGAATGACCGAAGAAGATTGGGATAGATGGATTGACAATGAAAAACGAAAGAACGGGAGTATACGCACAGGTGACGGAGGAATTTACACAGGAGGAATATGACCAATGGAGACAATCTATAAGACAACCGGAACAACAAATACAAACAGAAAACACAGAATTAAGAGGATGGATAAGGTTATGTTCGAACTATCCAGAGAAGATATTTGTAATTGGAGGAAGGTACATAATCAAGTAGAAGAATTCACGGAAATGCCAAAACCAAAAACTCAAATAAAAAAAGAAGTAGTCAAAGTGAAACAACAGAAGAAAATGCCAGGACAACCACAGAAAGTGACCCTGGAGGACGTAATGGATTTAATGGTTGAACTTAATAGAAAAATGGATGAAGATGTTAAGAAGCAGAGGGAAGAAGATGGTGAGTATTATAGGAAACAAAAAGAAGAGAAGGAACAAAGAAGACAGGACAAGGAAGAAGCGAAAGAACAAGGAAAGGAAGACAGGGAATTGTTAAACGAAATATTCGATAAGAGTTTCCGAGAGTTAAGAGAGACAATAAATAGTAATTTCAAACCATTGCATGAAACACTGGACCGCATTTCGGAAGATATCCAAGAAACATGGAACAAGAACAGTGAACCGGTGAATGAGGAAATCGAAGAGAAGGAGGAGGAAATAGAGAACAAAGAAGAAATCAAACAGACGAAAATGGAGATGAACAAGAAATGGGAAGAAACAAGTTACCCAGTAAATCGACTTCAGGAAACTTTAGATAGTGATTTCAAACAGTTGAATGAAACACTAGACAGCACTTCTGAAAGTATCAAAGAAACGTTGAATGAGAACAGGGAACTGGGGAATCAGAAAATAACACAGAAGGAGATGGAAACTGTAGAAGAAACAAGTGTATTGTTTTCTGAAAATAAAGACAACAGTGACACCAAGAAAATTAAGCACATAAAAACCAACAGTAGAAGAGTAAAGAAGAATCAAATCATTAAGAAGATAAGAAAACAGAGGAAATGAGAAAGGTATATAAAAGGAAACTAATCAAAACACGAGAAGAAGTGGAGATGATGAAGAACGGACTCATTGATGTGATTTATTTGCCACTTACCTACCGAAGCAAATTAATGAAGTATAAAGATTGTAGGAGGACTCTGAGGAAAATTATAAAAGGAATTCACAACCAACCAGTGGATGAAAAATTCAGCAAATCTATGCTTAGATGGAAGATGCCAGAAATAGAAATGACTGACAACAAAACAGAGTATAACAAATCAAGAAGGTCAATAAAACACTGGAGCACACCAGAAATGGAAATACAGAATGAAAGATCAATAACATTAATGAGGGAGGTACCATTAACTCCTTTGATTAATAAACCACATCATAAAGTGAATGATGGAACCATGGATACAAATGAACGTATGATATTAGAAGAATTGTGGTACAAGATAGAAGATACCTATTTCACCAGTAAGGAAATAGTTATACACACCCAGATTATCCGAACCACAAATGCAGAAGAACTGATGGACCATGGGTAAACTAAGCGAAGATACCACAAACCAAGAAAAGGGACTGATCTTCGAATTACTGACCAAGCAACCCAATGGAAAAGAAGGAAGTATTAAAATTAATTTAAACCACTAAAGAATCACCAAAACAAGAAGGGACAAAAAATGACTCAACGACCAAGACGAATTAAATAAGAAAAATTAAACTATAATAAACAAACTTAAAAAATTATCCAGAATAAATGTTAACCATCTAACATTTGAAGGAGTAGAGGAGAAAGCCAACAAAGAGTGAAATATACAAGAGAAGGCAATAACAAGGAAAGAAAAGGAGAAGTCAACTTACAAAAGTATAAATAACAAGGACCCGTGTATAGTAATATGAATAGTAATATGTATAACCCAATATATGACCGTACGTTATCACAAAGGATAATGGTAATAATACTTACCAAATAAGCAATGTAAACACAAGAAAAATAAAGGGAGTTTACAACCAAGCTTCAATAAAAAAGTTTTATGAAGAAGAATAGAAATGAAATAAATATATTTCAAAATTCAAAAAGTTTGTAAGAGCAACTTACTACATTATTTAGGTAATATATGCGGAATGGAAAAAATAATATAAATGAATAAAAATGTAAAAACAAAGGAATCAGTTACACGAATTCCTATCAAATTAAAGTCTATTAAAAGGTTGATATATGAAGTATAAAATAAAAAAGTGAGATAATAAGGAATAAGTTACACAACTTCCTACATATAAAAAAGTAAGAGTCACAAACTTACGATGATAATTAAAAAAAAAAGTAACTAAAAAGGAATAAGCTACAAACATTCCTATGAAGTAAGAAAAATTAACTTACAAAAAATTATCAAAAATGATATTTAATACAAATCAAAATAAACAAAAATAAAATCAAGCTAAAATTGCTGAGATAAATACCTAACATTATAATGAATTTAATGTATTCAAAGAAAAAAGAAAAATCTGAACTGGTACATGGAAAAAGAGAAGTTATGTATAAAACAAACATACAAGCTATGGCTAAAGCAGAATATTGCTAAATAACCAAGAAAAAGAATAAAGCTGTCTAAGATAATTAAAATGATCACAAAGAGAATTGAAAACAAAATAATAAAAAGTTAGATGTGATGAAATTAACATATGAATAAATAAATAAAAAACAATCAACTGTATGAGCAAATGATAGTATATAGCAAAGGTACAGCGGAAGGAAGAATGAGTAAAAGGCCAAAGTGATCTAAAAACAAACCACAAAGTGGACAATCCCAAAATATATTATTATTATTATTAATTTAAGTCACAAGTTGACAAAAAAGGTGTTTAAGATTGACTGTTGAAAAGTCCAGCAATCCAAATAAACTGAGCAGAGATGATGTTCCTCTGGTCTCAGTAAAAATGAGTAGTAATGGGAGAAACCAGCTACTAAAAAGTTAGGGAAAAATTGTGTATAAGGGAAAACACACTAATGGAAATAAATAAAAACAGATCCAAATAAAATGGAATGAATTAAGTAAGAAGAGATAGAAAGAATGGAGAAACAAACGAGAGAGAAAAGGAAAAAGATAATATACAACTGATAAATTCATAAAAAACTATGTTAGTGTTTTATTAAAATGATCAATTTTGAAGGAGAGGCATTATGTTACAACACAAATAAGCCACCCCAGTACCAGGGATAAAAACTATATTTATAAATGTAAAAATACTTCATATCAAATAAAATGTTTAAAATAAATAAAATATAAAAACTATGACACGGCGAACGACGACATTACCCAACCCAAGTGATTAACCCAACAACAGAAAACAAGGAAGAAGGGAACCACGAAACAAACACAAAGAAAAAGGTGATTGACCAAACAAATAGGAACTAACAAAAGAAGGGAAGAAACCAGAACCAAAGAAGAATAAAGACCATTAAAGGAAGTGAACGAATTCCTACAACTAAATAGAAATTAAACCAGATGAGAAGAGGAGAACCGAATCAAAATGAAGACAATTGAAGATGAAGGAGAAGAAGAAGAAGGGAGAGGAAACAAAGTGAAACCAAGAAATAACAAACACCACATATAAAAGGGAGAAATGGTATACTCAAAGATAGAATACTGTAAATAAACCCCAAATAACTATCCACTAAGGAAAACTAATGTTATTGTAGTAAATGAGATAATTTAGATACCTGTTTTAAACAAAAAACAGTTAAAAAATAACTTAGTAAAGAAAGTACACTAATCCAATTATTAAAGTTAGATTTAGTGAAATGTAAATAACAAAATGTCATTAATAATAAGTATCATGTTATCATGAAAGAAAGTGAGAAATAGAAAGAGAAATAAGTATAGGGATTACCCACTAAGTAACACTTAATATAAACAGTGAAAAAAGTGCAATAGTGTATGTGTAAATACCCCAAAATAGTGAGTGTATCATAAACCCCAGTTAGTTAAAGGTGAAGGTGATATGTGGAAAAAGATATTATAAATAATAAAAAGTATTAATAGATAAGAAAACACTTAATAAATCATTGATAAACCAAAAAATGATTCAAGTGAGCTTATGGAAAAGTATATAATTAAGGATAGTTAGAAATAGTATTTAAAATAGAGATAAGGATGTAAATATTAAATATTAAATATATATATATATATTAAATATTAATATATATTTAAAGGATGTAATATTATTCAGGGAGAAAGCCCATATAAAAACAGTTTGTGTTAACATGGAATGGAGGAAAGAAGTAGTAATGAAATAAGAATTTAAGTATATAATTAAAAAACACCCCATGTTAGAAGGGAAAATAAATTTAATAAGTTTGAAAGAAGTGATGATGTTTCTCACTCAAAGTAATAGCAAAAGAATGAAATGGATGTTAAACCAACAGTAAATAATAACTTATAAAGAATTGTTCGTTTTAATGTTATGAATAGGATATGGCTGAAAGAAACTTGCAGTCCATAAGCCTAATTGTTATATTTTAAATATGGATAGTGAAAACTATATTGACATGTAATCAGAACACAAACAGAATCAAAACGCAACACAAACAATTATAATAACAAAGTGAAGCCCATCAGGCTGAATTAAAATGTAATTTAAAAGAAATAAGTAAAATACCATCATGGCTACTTTTGGCTATGAAAATGTCTAACTGTCAGACACACACAAATGTCAATTGTAACAAATTCACAAGGAAATTTACAAATCTAAGGCAAGTAAATTGCCAGTAATTATGTATAAATTATTTTAAAAGAGAAATGTTATTATAAAAGTTTAATTTAAAAGAGATATGTAATTATCAAATGTCAAAATAATTAGACTAAAGTTAATGTATAATAGAATATGACCTTATGAGGTATCATTTTAAACTTTGAAAGGAAATAAAGACAATAGTGATATTATTTATTACCCAGAAGGGATGACGGAAGAATAAAATCATTCAGAAAATATATAATAAATTTGAATAAAAATTTCAAATCTCTTAACAATGCATTTAATCGAGGCCTTAACCAATCAAAGGGTTACTGTTACCATAGAAACGGGCCGTTGAATACTAATTTTCCGTTAAATTTATGAGACTTGAAAAAATGACGCGTGGGTAAGAGGTACGCAAGATTGAGATGACCAAAATTTTACTTTAAAAAGTTCAAAAGACGTTCAGAAGTCGACTACAAGAACCAATGACGAGTAGATGCAGAGCTTCCAATATTAACCGATGTCCGGGAACCAAATAAAAGAAATTAAATAGCAGAAAGTCCCAAGACGAGATAGAAGAAGAAGCCAGAAGCCTAAATCAGCCCCAAAATTGATGAATTTCCATTACCCCAGACGACAACATATCACCACCGTCTGAACTGATAAGTATCAACTAAATTCAATTATCCCAGAAACCAAATTACTTTAAATCTTTCTCAAATCAATCAAAATTTCTCACTATTAAACAAAATTAATTTTCTTTCAAAGGTTTGAATAATAATCAACTTACGTAAAACAATTGTTAATTAAGATATAACCTCCCATTAGAGTGCGAAACTTGTAACAACTAATACGACACTACCGAACAATTTGTAAAAACACTTTATACTATTTAA
Organism: Magicicada septendecula; assembly: GCA_034769895.1. NCBI lineage: Eukaryota > Metazoa > Arthropoda > Insecta > Hemiptera > Cicadidae > Magicicada > Magicicada septendecula. The sequence goes on along the minus strand of CM068375.1, from coordinate 403,473,459 downwards.
AGACGTATAAGGTATGGTAGTGTACTTTTTTAATGTAACCAGCTTTTATGTTTTATTTATAATCCAAAGAACCCCAGATTTTGAACAGATTAATATATTGTATGTAAACAGAAGCCATGACGGCATCAGAATAGTTCATTTGAAAATCAATTTCGCCAACCTAGAGATATATGTGTTTCATGTTCTAAGCCGGAGCAATTTGTTAAAAAAAAAATCATTTATAATACTTTTGTCATATTGATTAATGACCGAATTTGCATTAAAATTACAGTACAGAGTATTACCATTGTTTTATTTCGTAGGACGTTGTATAATATATGTGTGTTAGCAATTTCTACCGATTTACCAACTAGCGCTCTTCACGAGTGGACAACACGACAAGCTGTACAGCGGCGGGAGTCATTTGAACGCTCCAGCCGTCAACGCTGACAACACTTATTTAACTTGTAATTTAACAAATTTAATTGTTTGAATATAAACAATTTGGCGCCACCCGGGATTCGCAACCCCTATGAATAAACAGGTAGGTTGTACTGATAATTTAGACCACGCTACAGACTTCAGTAGTGACAACCATTATTGTAACGACCGGTGTGAGGCGAACACACCACATTAACACTAATACACATAAAAAAGAGTGTAAACATTTTACAGATACGACCAGAATGAGTAGTCACAGATTGACGAACCCAACGTGTGGTATTATAACATGGGCAGTCATTGGAGTAATTACAGATTGGCGACCAACAACATGAGGCTAGAAAAGGACGACTAGCGGCGGTTATGAATAGACATAATAAGGTTACAATATAAAGACGAAAAAAGATGAAACGAAAAGATAGGCTACAACAACAAACGAAAATGCCCAAACAACAGAAACAATGGAGGTATGCAGAGTGGATGACAAAGTTATTTAAAAGTTCAGTAAGGAAATGGAGTACATCAAGAAGAATACCACGGATCATGAAAGAGCACAAATGAGTCGCGCAAATGCTGTGGGATCACCAAACGACAAAATGTCACTGAGAGACATTTATGATGAAATGTGGAAGCTGGACACCAAGTATAAGGAAGAAGAGACTATCGGAACAGCCCACGAAAAACGTGATAACAATGTGAGAAGAATGACCGAAGAAGATTGGGATAGATGGATTGACAATGAAAAACGAAAGAACGGGAGTATACGCACAGGTGACGGAGGAATTTACACAGGAGGAATATGACCAATGGAGACAATCTATAAGACAACCGGAACAACAAATACAAACAGAAAACACAGAATTAAGAGGATGGATAAGGTTATGTTCGAACTATCCAGAGAAGATATTTGTAATTGGAGGAAGGTACATAATCAAGTAGAAGAATTCACAGAAATGCCAAAACCAAAAACTCAAATAAAAAAAGAAGTAGTCAAAGTGAAACAACAGAAGAAAATGCCAGGACAACCACAGAAAGTGACCCTGGAGGACGTAATGGATTTAATGGTTGAACTTAATAGAAAAATGGATGAAGATGTTAAGAAGCAGAGGGAAGAAGATGGTGAGTATTATAGGAAACAAAAAGAAGAGAAGGAACAAAGAAGACAGGACAAGGAAGAAGCGAAAGAACAAGGAAAGGAAGACAGGGAATTGTTAAACGAAATATTCGATAAGAGTTTCCGAGAGTTAAGAGAGACAATAAATAGTAATTTCAAACCATTGCATGAAACACTGGACCGCATTTCGGAAGATATCCAAGAAACATGGAACAAGAACAGTGAACCGGTGAATGAGGAAATCGAAGAGAAGGAGGAGGAAATAGAGAACAAAGAAGAAATCAAACAGACGAAAATGGAGATGAACAAGAAATGGGAAGAAACAAGTTACCCAGTAAATCGACTTCAGGAAACTTTAGATAGTGATTTCAAACAGTTGAATGAAACACTATACAGCACTTCTGAAAGTATCAAAGAAACGTTGAATGAGAACAGGGAACTGGGGAATCAGAAAATAACACAGAAGGAGATGGAAACTGTAGAAGAAACAAGTGTATTGTTTTCTGAAAATAAAGACAACAGTGACACCAAGAAAATTAAGCACATAAAAACCAACAGTAGAAGAGTAAAGAAGAATCAAATCATTAAGAAGATAAGAAAACAGAGGAAATGAGAAAGGTATATAAAAGGAAACTAATCAAAACACGAGAAGAAGTGGAGATGATGAAGAACGGACTCATTGATGTGATTTATTTGCCACTTACCTACCGAAGCAAATTAATGAAGTATAAAGATTGTAGGAGGACTCTGAGGAAAATTATAAAAGGAATTCACAACCAACCAGTGGATGAAAAATTCAGCAAATCTATGCTTAGATGGAAGATGCCAGAAATAGAAATGACTGACAACAAAACAGAGTATAACAAATCAAGAAGGTCAATAAAACACTGGAGCACACCAGAAATGGAAATACAGAATGAAAGATCAATAACATTAATGAGGGAGGTACCATTAACTCCTTTGATTAATAAACCACATCATAAAGTGAACGATGGAACCATGGATACAAATGAACGTATGATATTAGAAGAATTGTGGTACAAGATAGAAGATACCTATTTCACCAGTAAGGAAATAGTTATACACACCCAGATTATCCGAACCACAAATGCAGAAGAACTGATGGACCATGGGTAAACTAAGCGAAGATACCACAAACCAAGAAAAGGGACTGATCTTCGAATTACTGACCAAGCAACCCAATGGAAAAGAAGGAAGTATTAAAATTAATTTAAACCACTAAAGAATCACCAAAACAAGAAGGGACAAAAAATGACTCAACGACCAAGACGAATTAAATAAGAAAAATTAAACTATAATAAACAAACTTAAAAAATTATCCAGAATAAATGTTAACCATCTAACATTTGAAGGAGTAGAGGAGAAAGCCAACAAAGAGTGAAATATACAAGAGAAGGCAATAACAAGGAAAGAAAAGGAGAAGTCAACTTACAAAAGTATAAATAACAAGGACCCGTGTATAGTAATATGAATAGTAATATGTATAACCCAATATATGACCGTACGTTATCACAAAGGATAATGGTAATAATACTTACCAAATAAGCAATGTAAACACAAGAAAAATAAAGGGAGTTTACAACCAAGCTTCAATAAAAAAGTTTTATGAAGAAGAATAGAAATGAAATAAATATATTTCAAAATTCAAAAAGTTTGTAAGAGCAACTTACTACATTATTTAGGTAATATATGCGGAATGGAAAAAATAATATAAATGAATAAAAATGTAAAAACAAAGGAATCAGTTACACGAATTCCTATCAAATTAAAGTCTATTAAAAGGTTGATATATGAAGTATAAAATAAAAAAGTGAGATAATAAGGAATAAGTTACACAACTTCCTACATATAAAAAAGTAAGAGTCACAAACTTACGATGATAATTAAAAAAAAAAGTAACTAAAAAGGAATAAGCTACAAACATTCCTATGAAGTAAGAAAAATTAACTTACAAAAAATTATCAAAAATGATATTTAATACAAATCAAAATAAACAAAAATAAAATCAAGCTAAAATTGCTGAGATAAATACCTAACATTATAATGAATTTAATGTATTCAAAGAAAAAAGAAAAATCTGAACTGGTACATGGAAAAAGAGAAGTTATGTATAAAACAAACATACAAGCTATGGCTAAAGCAGAATATTGCTAAATAACCAAGAAAAAGAATAAAGCTGTCTAAGATAATTAAAATTATCACAAAGAGAATTGAAAACAAAATAATAAAAAGTTAGATGTGATGAAATTAACATATGAATAAATAAATAAAAAACAATCAACTGTATGAGCAAATGATAGTATATAGCAAAGGTACAGCGGAAGGAAGAATGAGTAAAAGGCCAAAGTGATCTAAAAACAAACCACAAAGTGGACAATCCCAAAATATATTATTATTATTATTAATTTAAGTCACAAGTTGACAAAAAAGGTGTTTAAGATTGACTGTTGAAAAGTCCAGCAATCCAAATAAACTGAGCAGAGATGATGTTCCTCTGGTCTCAGTAAAAATGAGTAGTAATGGGAGAAACCAGCTACTAAAAAGTTAGGGAAAAATTGTGTATAAGGGAAAACACACTAATGGAAATAAATAAAAACAGATCCAAATAAAATGGAATGAATTAAGTAAGAAGAGATAGAAAGAATGGAGAAACAAACGAGAGAGAAAAGGAAAAAGATAATATACAACTGATAAATTCATAAAAAACTATGTTAGTGTTTTATTAAAATGATCAATTTTGAAGGAGAGGCATTATGTTACAACACAAATAAGCCACCCCAGTACCAGGGATAAAAACTATATTTATAAATGTAAAAATACTTCATATCAAATAAAATGTTTAAAATAAATAAAATATAAAAACTATGACACGGCGAACGACGACATTACCCAACCCAAGTGATTAACCCAACAACAGAAAACAAGGAAGAAGGGAACCACGAAACAAACACAAAGAAAAAGGTGATTGACCAAACAAATAGGAACTAACAAAAGAAGGGAAGAAACCAGAACCAAAGAAGAATAAAGACCATTAAAGGAAGTGAACGAATTCCTACAACTAAATAGAAATTAAACCAGATGAGAAGAGGAGAACCGAATCAAAATTAAGACAATTGAAGATGAAGGAGAAGAAGAAGAAGGGAGAGGAAACAAAGTGAAACCAAGAAATAACAAACACCACATATAAAAGGGAGAAATGGTATACTCAAAGATAGAATACTGTAAATAAACCCCAAATAACTATCCACTAAGGAAAACTAATATTATTGTAGTAAATGAGATAATTTAGATACATGTTTTAAACAAAAAACAGTTAAAAAATAACTTAGTAAAGAAAGTACACTAATCCAATTATTAAAGTTAGATTTAGTGAAATGTAAATAACAAAATGTCATTAATAATAAGTATCATGTTATCATGAAAGAAAGTGAGAAATAGAAAGAGAAATAAGTATAGGGATGGATTACCCACTAAGTAACACTTAATATAAACAGTGAAAAAAGTGCAATAGTGTATGTGTAAATACCCCAAAATAGTGAGTGTATCATAAACCCCAGTTAGTTAAAGGTGAAGGTGATATGTGGAAAAAGATATTATAAATAATAAAAAGTATTAATAGATAAGAAAACACTTAATAAATCATTGATAAACCAAAAAATGATTCAAGTGAGCTTATGGAAAAGTATATAATTAAGGATAGTTAGAAATAGTATTTAAAATAGAGATAAGGATGTAAATATTAAATATAAATATTAAATATATATATATATTAAATATTAATATATATTTAAAGGATGTAATATTATTCAGGGAGAAAGCCCATATAAAAACAGTTTGTGTTAACATGGAATGGAGGAAAGAAGTAGTAATGAAATAAGAATTTAAGTATATAATTAAAAAACACCCCATGTTAGAAGGGAAAATAAATTTAATAAGTTTGAAAGAAGTGATGATGTTTCTCACTCAAAGTAATAGCAAAAGAATGAAATGGATGTTAAACCAACAGTAAATAATAACTTATAAAGAATTGTTCGTTTTAATGTTATGAATAGGATATGGCTGAAAGAAACTTGCAGTCCATAAGCCTAATTGTTATATTTTAAATATGGATAGTGAAAACTATATTGACATGTAATCAGAACACAAACAGAATCAAAACGCAACACAAACAATTATAATAACAAAGTGAAGCCCATCAGGCTGAATTAAAATGTAATTTAAAAGAAATAAGTAAAATACCATCATGGCTACTTTTGGCTATGAAAATGTCTAACTGTCAGACACACACAAATGTCAATTGTAACAAATTCACAAGGAAATTTACAAATCTAAGGCAAGTAAATTGCCAGTAATTATGTATAAATTATTTTAAAAGAGAAATGTTATTATAAAAGTTTAATTTAAAAGAGATATGTAATTATCAAATGTCAAAATAATTAGACTAAAGTTAATGTATAATAGAATATGACCTTATGAGGTATCATTTTAAACTTTGAAAGGAAATAAAGACAATAGTGATATTATTTATTACCCAGAAGGGATGACGGAAGAATAAAATCATTCAGAAAATATATAATAAATTTGAATAAAAATTTCAAATCTCTTAACAATGCATTTAATCGAGGCCTTAACCAATCAAAGGGTTACTGTTACCATAGAAACGGGCCGTTGAATACTAATTTTCCGTTAAATTTATGAGACTTGAAAAAATGACGCGTGGGTAAGAGGTACGCAAGATTGAGATGACCAAAATTTTACTTTAAAAAGTTCAAAAGACGTTCAGAAGTCGACTACAAGAACCAATGACGAGTAGATGCAGAGCTTCCAATATTAACCGATGTCCGGGAACCAAATAAAAGAAATTAAATAGCAGAAAGTCCCAAGACGAGATAGAAGAAGAAGCCAGAAGCCTAAATCAGCCCCAAAATTGATGAATTTCCATTACCCCAGACGACAACATATCACCACCGTCTGAACTGATAAGTATCAACTAAATTCAATTATCCCAGAAACCAAATTACTTTAAATCTTTCTCAAATCAATCAAAATTTCTCACTATTAAACAAAATTAATTTTCTTTCAAAGGTTTGAATAATAATCAACTTACGTAAAACAATTGTTAATTAAGATATAACCTCCCATTAGAGTGCGAAACTTGTAACAACTAATACGACACTACCGAACAATTTGTAAAAACACTTTATACTATTTAAAGACGTATAAGGTATGGTAGTGTACTTTTTTAATGTAACCAGCTTTTATGTTTTATTTATAATCCAAAGAACCCCAGATTTTGAACAGATTAATATATTGTATGTAAACAGAAGCCATGACGGCATCAGAATAGTTCATTTGAAAATCAATTTCGCCAACCTAGACATTGACCATTATACAGTTCCTACCAGTCATCAGCTGATGTCTTACTAACAGTTGAATGACCTTTCTATCGGCACACTACATACAAATAATACCAGGCAAAATACATAAACACATGTTTAGAATCCCTACACTCTAACCTAGTACAACATAATAAAACATATACACTCATAAATAATACAAATCTCATTCCATTAAAATAAACATTTAATTTGCATCTGAATAAAAATTACAAACATTTCAAATTTACTATTTCTTTTATGAATTTGCTAACTGCTATAGTTTTTTATTGTTCGACTAAGCTTTTCGTCATTACTGACATCTTCAGGTCTTAAACAACCTGAAATGTTTAAGACCTGAAGATGTCAGTAATGACGAAAAGCTTAGTCGAACAATAAAAAATTATAGCAGTTAGCAAATTCATAAAAGAAATAGTAAGGATGGCTGCTAATTTAAACAATACGAAGAATTTCAAATTTAGGTTTAGTTTCAAATTCTATTAACTCTTTACCTTGTTACATTTTATTATTACATTTCAGTTATGAACTTCTATTAATCATTTTCATCATCAATTGGTTTGGGTGATTCTCAATTATCCACAATGATCTAATTTATCGAATGGGCAGTAATCTAACTTTTAGAATTAATATTAGGCAATTACCTGTATTAACTTCCGTCTTGTGACTTCTTTAGTTTTTTCTTAAAACAACGCGTTTCGAGAATAAATTCTCATCATCAGGTTTAAAAATACTATAAAAACATACAAGACGGAAGTTAATACAGGTAATTGCCTAATATTAATTCTAAATATTTAGTAACGTGACTTGGAGACAATTAAAACAAAATGAATCTAACTTTACCCCCCTTTATCCCTTCTAACAATCACTAACAGATTTACATAGGCTGACACCAATCTCTCAAAAATATTTACCTCCATTAACTTCTCTAACTCACCTTAAATCATTCTACTCTTATAACAAAATACCTGCTACCCTCTTTGTACTTAGGATGTGTGTCCCCTCCCTTATACTCATTCCCTTATTAATTCCTGGTCTCCCCCAGGTAACTCCGCCAACACACATACGGTTCACCTCCCGCCACAACGCCTTTCGTTGAGGACTCCTTATCACACCACCCCCTTTACAAAATTTCACCATCATCTACTTACTCTCCAATTACATCACTCTTATTACTCTACATATTGTAACATCACAAAATGTTCCATAACCATAATGAACACCATAAGGGTGAAATATACCACTAGAATTGTAAATGAGTAAATAAAATGAATGTAACAGTGAAGAGAATGGACCAGCCAAGAAGAAAAGAAGAGGAGGGATCCCAAGAAGCAGTGATGAATCCACTACATGGAACGAATGACACTACAACTTAAATAAATTGACTGACTATGACAAATTGACAAGCAAAGTTTCACAAATAAGCTGTCAAGTAAGCCAGGTAAAAACATTGATGAGTAAAGTCATACAGAATAAACAAATCAACCACTGACTTTAATAACATGGTAATAAATAACAGCATATTGGCTGATATAAATAGAACCATTATATGGAAATAACAAAGACCATGTACTATGCTAGATGTAGCCACAAAATTGTAAAAAATAGAATAAAAAACAAATATGTGGTAGTATAAATTAAGAGTAATTATAAATGGAAGCATTATATGTATGTAGGTAACTTCCTAAAAAAGATAATAGTAGTCAGGGAATAAACATTGTAATAGAATTATACCCAGACCCTGTACGACCAAGTTTATGTCAATGAAATGATAGGGAAATAGAACCCCTAATTAGTATAAAATAAAAGAATCATAACTATAACGAATAAAGTGTAAAGTACCACCACTTGGCCGGTATTATACACTTAAGAAATGAGGACATATCAAAAAATATGAAGAATGAATTAGGAAAATTCAAGTTAATGTGTCGACTTTAATTAGACCAATAATTTATATTGTTCAGCTGTAGGCAGCATTTAGATATAATAATGTATGTAATTTTAATCATTTTATAATGTTCAAAAGAGGAAACAAACGTAATTAATCAAATATTAAAGAAAGGTAAATAGTCGAATTTGCGTTGTTAGCAGACGACACTAGTAAACAATGTCTTAGGACAGTAAATTAATGAATTGTTAATGAAAACTATGTTTAAACTGGCCTCAAGCCACATCAAATTAAAGATAAGAAAATAAGCTATAATTTGGTAGTAATAGAATCCGAAATTGAATTGTAATAGTCAAGTAATTAACGTTAGCATCATAAATTTGGCGAATTTTGAAAATGTTCATACAAACAAACAACAACGATAACTGCGTACGAAATACACTATGTAATGTCTATTAATAGAATTTACGTCATCATGACATAATTTCGCACCAATCACGGACGAGTTTAGTAAGACCGAATATTCCCTAAGAGACGATGTTTCCCATCATATCCTGATGTTTCCCAAACCATCGAAATCCGCCAGACTACCATCAAACTACAGACCGATATCACTTACCCCCGCAATCTCCAGGTTATTCGAAAAAATACTAGTCGCCAGGATCCATCTGCATCTGCAAATCCACAACGTCCTACCCAGTACGCAGGGAGGTTTCCGCCCTGGGTACAATATATATGACCAGCTGGTCAGGGTGATCAACGCCATCCAGGAGAACTCTTACCTAAGACACCCAACCATCATAGCCCTTCTCGACATCCGAAAAGCCTTTGACTCCGTCTGGCATAACGGCCTGAGATTTAAAACCCTCGGATGTCACTTCCCCCCGAACATCATAAAATGGCTTTCGCAGTTCCTGGATGGCCGAACAGCTCAAGTCCGAGTAAGCCAGCATCTCTCGGCACCTTTCCAACCACACGCTGGTGTTCCCCAGGGCTCAGCCATTAGCCCACTACTATACATCATCTTTACCAAAGACACACCGCCCCCCCCGCCACAGCTAACATACCCATCAGCAGGCTTGGCCCAATATGCAGACGACACTGCATACTGGGTCTCCCATCAACGTCACCAGCGAACCATCACACACCTGCAGGATATGTTGCAGACTTTCTTTGAATACTGCAACACTTGGAGAATTACCGTAAACACGGACAAGACCCAACTTTGTGTGTTCAACCGTACAGGACGGAACATGAGTCACTTTTTTCAAAATCCAGTCCGTGTTGGCCTTTCAAATATAATTCCGAAGCGTGACGGCAAATACCTGGGAGTCACCCTTGACACCACACTGACCTGGCGCCAACACATCAAGAAAATTAATGCCCAAGCGCGAGTCCGAATCCGAGCTCTACGCACGCTCAGCACTAACGATCGCTGCTCCAGTGAACTCCTCAGCAGGATCTACACCACTTGCATCAGGCCTCAAATAACATATGCACACCCGATCCTGCTGACGACTGAGACCAACAAACTCGACGCATACAGAATCGCAGAACGGCGGGCCCTGCGCCTCATCTACCGCCGTCGTCCTATCACTAAAACCCCCAATACGACCTTATATGCCCTTAACAAACACTTCCCTGACCTGGACACATTCCTACATAAAATAAACTGGAAATACGCTCAGACAGTAAATACCCGACCAACATTACAAACCCTCCTCACCCCCCCTAATAGACCAGCTCAAAACGCCCGGCGCTCACACTTCCTCCTCAACCGTCTCCTGACTCTTGCAGATGAACCCCCGCCCAGGATATTGCGTAGAAAACCACGCAACAGAAGGGTCCCAGGACCCGTCTAGGGCCCTCCTCTATCGCAATTAGAAATAATATACAAAAAAAAAAAATAAATAAAATAAAATAAATAAATAAAATAAAATAAAAAACATATAAAAATTCAAAAAATCCTGAAACAACCTGTCCTGTTTCAAAAAAAAAAAAAAAAAAAAAAAAAAAAAAAAAAAAAAAAAAAACCATCTTCCTTACATCTTCAACGTCGTCGCTACCTTTCAATAAATCAAAACAAAACCCTCCATTGGTAGCCCAATAAAAAGCCCATAACCTGTTCCTTAACCGCCAATGCACTTGACATCCCATCGGCGCTTCTCACAAGCTTTAGCGTCATTTGCTGCAAGCGACCCTGGCATTACAGTCCGTAAGCTTGGCACTGATTACCCCACTACCCCCTCTCCTTGAGGCTACAAACACCTTTACACCAATCTCCACCTTTTTCTCTGGTAACAACACCTTCTCATCGCCTGGTCATTGCTGGCGTACGCTTCCTACCCACATTTCCTTTTCCACATGGCTGAAGGGAGCTTGCTCCAAAACAGCCCGAGTGGACCAGTATGGTCCCCTCAAATAACACAAAAAAAAAAAAAAAAAAGAGAGACGAGGCATTTTGTCAATATCACATAACCAGCAACAACAGTCCAGATTAAAATAATTAATGTAAATTTTGGAAATCAACCACTGAGAAGAAGAATAATTTCACCTGTGTGCATCGAGAGTTAGTAGTGACTTTAAACAAGTAGTGCGTGCATCTGAACGAGACATATAATCATAACCTAAAAAGGCGATAACCTATCTGTTTAGTAAGAAGCAAATTATTCTCGTTCCAAGTGCGAATTAAGTGAAGTGATTTAACGATCATTATAATCCGATCGTTAATGTGTTTGTAAATTAATCGATACGATTATAAAACAGATAGTACAGTGATAAAATTTATTGGTTTACATTTTCATCAGATAACCGTAGAACCTAATACACTTTGTACTGACGCAAAACAATAAGACTATTTGTAGATAACATTGTACCAAATTTATTTAGAGGGATTAACACATCCCGAAGTAAGATTATATGTACTAATATTTTTATAACTAAACTCAGTTTGAGTTTGAACAAACGAACTTTTTGTTATTTAATTGAAATTTATTGAAGGTGTCTAACCTAACTTATGATATCATATTAGTGTTTTTTGAAAGAAAATAACGTTCTATTCTGTATCTTAAAAGAAACCACCCTTGAGGTAATTAATTAAGATAAATAATTTGTTAATAAGAAATTAGAGTTTTCATTGTACTCAAAACTGAGCTAGGCCAGTAATTAAACCGGACGACTTGTGATCCGTAATTTATTATATTGAATGTATTTGTCAACCTAATTCAATAGGTAATAATAAAAAATCAGTATTATACAGCATCAACATTTGTTATTAATTATTTTAATTAATAATCAACAATCAGTATTGCAAGCACTGAGGTGCATTTAACAGTGAATAATCAAGTAAAACTTATTGAATTGATCTCAATTTAAATAACCGATCACTGATAGAATCATTAAAGGTTAATACTCACAATTATTAAATCAGAAGTTTATTTTTATGGGACATTTCTGTGGAAAAAACCTATATGGCGCCCAAGTAATATTTAAAGTGTTGTAAAAACTTTTACAGTAATAATATACTGGTCAACCAAGAACTTGACAGTTTATTAACTAACTGTGAACATCTGAACATCCAGTACTTCAACACAGGTACGTGAAGTGTAATTTATATTAATAACCTTGTCTAGACAATACGTTGACTTACACAGACAACACTTTTAACAGAAGAGGATATCAACTTCAAGAGATCTACGCATCAGTTACATTCATCGACGGATCGACAAGTAATCATTTACTCATAATAAAATAAACATTGATTAAACGACGACAAGTGTAATTAACCGATTTATCTACATTGGATTCCACAATAGGTTGAATTGAATTAGATAAATCAATAAACCAAATCGTTAATAATAACCACAGACTTTATCAATAATTAATAATAATTACTGCAAAATTAGAGACCCTACTAAATAATATAAACCGTAAATACTGGGTATTTAACAATATATGCACTATCGCTACTGTGCCCTACTATTACCCCTCTTTTACAACATTTTACATTAAGTTAACCATTGAAAAAAATATTCATAACTACCTCAAATTAATTTAATCACCTCATTTAAAACCTTTTAAACTCATTTAAAATTTATTATTCAAACATTAAACATTTTATTTATTTAAATTGCATTATAAACTTCATACTTACATTACATCACTCAACTGAAAAAACACATGACGCCTGTCATCTACACAAAATTATGAACATTCATTACCACAAATATCACGTACAACCATATATACCTTCTGAAACATAACAATCATATGACTCCACAACTAAACACATTTTACATTTATTCATTTACTATTTATTATACAGTTCAAATCTTATAAAAATCATTTAAATTCATTATCAAAATTTATTTATAAAACATTAATTAATTAATTAATCTCAGATGCTTTAATGTAATCAATTATTTAAAACACATTACTTTATAATTAGCTTGTTGATACATCCTGTTCATTCACTTATTAATATTTATATAAATATATATTGCACTTTCACTGTGAACTTTCTTTTAGGTTTTGATTACCCAGACGTTTCGACGTAGTGTTCGTCTTTCTCAATGGGTTTTTAAATACTGAATGTCTGTACAGTAACGGTTATGGGATGTGGGTACGTGTGGTGGGGGTTACTGTACCCACATCCCATAACCGTTACTGTACAGACATTCAGTATTTAAAACCCCATTGAGAAAGACGAATACTATGTCGAAACGTCTGGGTAATCAAAACCTAAAAGTAAGTTCACAGTGAAAGTGCAATATATATTTATATAAACATTACTTTAATTAACTTCTTCCAAACAATTACAATTCATTTATTGCATTATTTATTTAGTCTGCTAAAATATTATTATTATTATTATTAAATCAATTTCTACTACATGCACACATTGTTTACATAAAATACATTTCATAACACAAACACAATTAATTTCACTATAAATTGATTTACAATTCTTTGACGTTATTTTTGTTTACCACACCTCATTTCATAAGTTAGCAAGGTCATAACCATAAACTAAAATAATAACATGTTCATTCACTGATTTTTTTATTTAACCCCCATCATCATAAATATAGTCTTATTTTTATATAACAATTATCATCTTTAATTACACTCCTTACATGATTGTTATTTATATAATAACCCGTTAAAACTTCACATTGTTCCGTAAAATCCACATAATAATCTACTGGATTATCCCACATTATTATTAAATCATATAACCTGTCTACATCATTAGTTTTGGTCTTGTCACCATCTGTGTTATTATCTATCACCCTTAAGTATTTTAACCCTCAATTTCAAAATCATTTACTAATAATACTCCACGCCTAAGCACCGGTAAGCTTCCCATATAATTATCAACGTTATCATCATTTATTTCTGCACTATCTTCACAACAAGGTAAGTCTTTCATATCATCTATTTTTTCAAATGTTAACCTCTCTTTCAACTCTTTATAACTCCTACTTAAAGTGAATATCTCTATATCCCTATCTATAAACAACTCTCTCTCTAAATATTGTGACGATTTTAAAATAGGAAATGTAAAAGGAGATAAATTTAAATTTTAATAAATCGCACATTTAAAATAATTTTAAATCCCTTAAATAACTCAAAATAACATTTAATAAAGAAAAAAAAGACAAAAAGGAATGCGAGTGTAAAGGTAAGCAAACCCTTTAATAATCTACCATGCATTGACATGCGGTAACCGGAATCAACTTGCATACCGACCCATAAACTAAACTAATAATACTTGTAAATTGATATTAAATAAATAAATAAACAATAACACAGTAGTATACTATAATAAATTCTGAAGTAAAGCATATCTTTGGATAATTAAAAGGTCAAACATTAATACCGTAAATATCGAATAAAGGTGGAACTATTTTATGGTGATGCGTAAACTCCGCGCAGTTAACTTACCTGTCCTAACATAGTAAATCAGTCGAGATAGAGCGTTCTCGTAGTAAACACTACATACCGGAACCATGCCCCAAAGTACGACAATATTTGTTTATTTAAGAGTGCAGATTTAACAATGTGCAGAGGAATGTAGCGGTAAATTAGTGTGTTATAAAGTAAACATGTAATCTATAAAAAAAAGGAATAAATAAGTGTGAGGGATGACATCTCTACTGACTAGTGTGTAAGATATCAATGTTTGTTTAAAATAAAAAGGTACGAGGTACCTAAAGTGAGAACCGTTTATAAATAATGATGTGACATGCATTTCTGTGGCAAACAAAAACATTAACTAGAGTCATACTACTAAAGAGGCTTAGCTACCAGACTTCTGAGAACAGCATACCAGCTTCCTAATGACCAAATCACTTCAGGTACTTCAGCAGGAAAGAATACTACCATAAAGATCAACCATCTGTGGACACACCAAGGATCAGGACACGAAGTAAACTTCAGGATATCACAGGTGACACGGAGACTTGTCTTCCTTGGTTAATTGTCATTCAAACAAATGATTTGTAAAAGACACTTTAAATAACAATATAAAAGACTTTAATAATAGTCACTTTATAACATGTAGTATGTCATACGATTAAAATATTTGTAGTAGCAAGTAGTGCTTATATTATAAAGCTTCGCTGATACTAAGAGTTAAATTAAGTCCATTCTTCAAATGGCCCCCAAATAGTGTGATAGTATATGAGTAAGTGAGCTTAACTTACAAACCAGTTTAATATCCCGGATCCGTGGAAAATGCTAGCATATAACTTTCCTTATGTTGAGGGCCCCTTTCAGAAAATATTTTGTAAACAGTAACCTATATATATACAGTGGAAATCGGTTAACACGAAATGACGGGGACCAGTTATTTTTTTCGTGTAAATCGAATTTCGCGTTAAGCGAACAAAAAGTGAAACAAAATGAGGCAGTGAACAAATAGTGTACTGTAGATTATTTATTGTACTGTCTAGTAAAATGCAACAAATACATTTCACCTTCCGAGTTGGCTTCAAAATTCGATGAACACGGCTCAGCAACGAAAGCATATCGGTAGCGGTAGGAACATTTTCACTATCATTTTCCGCGTCAAGTTCGTCGTCACTATCATCACCTTCACAGTTGTCAACTTGCACTGTTTCCACGATATCGGTATCTGTTAATACGGGAGCCGTAGTTACGTTCTCGTCGACAGTCACGTACTCATTTAGAGAAATTGAAACATTTAATACAGATGACACACGATTAAACATTTCAGATAGTGTAGGATCAATTTCATTTTCTTCGGGTTGTTCAGTTTCTGAATTCAAAATGAATCGAGCATGAGCGAAACAATTTTGAATTGTTGTAGGCGTCACGAGGTTCCACACTGTTCTTAACAAGTTACAAGCATCCAGAACATTTACACAGAAATCTTTTTTCCCCTCAATAGTGGCCAAGTATTTCCGCAGAAGTAACTTTCTGTACTGAAATTTTAAATTTTGAATAATACCTTGATCACAAGGTTGTAGGACACTAGTCGTGTTCGGTGGTAGAAAAACAAGTTTAATTGCCATCAATTTTAGGTCACATGGGTGGGCAGGACAGTTGTCAATAATTAACACAATTTTCCTCTTCTGAGAAGTGAAATGTTTTTCTAATGAAACCAGCCATTCGGTAAAAATTTTAAACGTCATCCACGCTCGTTTGTTAGCTCTATATTCTACTGGCAACTTTTTAACATTTTTAAAACAGCGAGGCTTTAAACTTTTTCCTATAACAAGTAACGGAAGTTTTTCTGACCCATCAGCATTGCAACCTACCATCACTGTCACTCTCTCTTTGGACTTTTTACCACCAGAGCACTGCTCCCCTTTGAATGAAAGTGTTTTATCGGGCATACAACGGAAAAATAGTCCTGTTTCATCGGCGTTGAAAATATCCTTACGTGGATAGTCTTTTAAAATTGCAGGCAGCGTAGATTGCAACCACGATGATGTCATTTCTTGTGACACCTGTCTTGATTCGCCACAGATGTTTTTAAAGGTTATGCCATTTCGTTTTTTAAACCTTTCTAGCCAGCCAGGATTTTCAGTGAAATTTAAGTTCATCTGTTCAGCAAAAACGTTTGCTTTCTCCATCAGTAGTGGTCCAAAAATAGGAGCATCTTGTGATCTTGCTTGCTTAAACCAAACAAGAAGAGCAGCCTCTAAGTTTTTGTGGTTTGCCTTACGGAAACGTTTTCTGCCTGGTTCAAACTTGCCCGACTCATACAGTTCTAAAGTTTTATCTCTATTTTTTATAATTGTGGATAACGTCGAGTTTGGTATACCGAATGTTTTACAGATTTCTGTTTTAGTTCGAATACCCTCATTAACAGCTTGGACTTCAACTTTTTTTTCTAAGGAGAGGGCACTTTGTTTACGCACTTTCTTCTCCATTTTACTTCCGGACTGTAAAAACGACATTTATGAAAGCGTAACTTCACTTAACACGTACACGTCACACGCTTAACGTCACTTAACTGGCTGTAAAAGACTAAGAAGTTTGTACAGTAAAAAAGTAAACAGTTAATCCTCACAACTGAGTAAATTTTTTACAATAAAATGTTATCGGTACCGTACCGCAAACTTTACCACCGCTGTACACGCACAGAATACAACTGAACTGAACTCACCACACCCTATAGAGTAGGTAGTTAATGTAAGCGATAACGGATTATTTGCGGGCAATGAACAACACATTTGGTGCTGAAGGAGAGGCTATGGTTTCTCGTAAACAACGGTACACTGTATACAGTACGTACTGTAAATAGAACTTGGTACTGAAGACAAAACAAAACAGGTAGACAAAACAAACTATGGCCAATACCTGCTCTTTCTCTTTTAGAGATGAAGAATGGATTCCGTTACATCGAAAACAAGCTTTTGGGCGTACTTGTGTGGCTTTATTTTGTATGCAGTTACTTAAAAGCCAGCCAAAAAAATTTCTTTTATGAATTTGCTAGCTGCTATAATTTTTTATTGTTCGACTAAGCTTTTCGTCATTACTGACATCTTCAGGTCTAAGCAACGAAGTCTTAAACTGTGGTTGTTTAAGACCTGAAGATGTCAGTAATGATGAAAAGCTTAGTCGAACAATAAAAAATTATAGCAGTTAGCAAATTCATAAAAGAAATAACAAGGATGGCTGCTAATTTAAACAATACGAAGAATAAAACATGCGGTTGTTTAAGACCTGAAGATGTCAGTAATGACGAAAAGCTTAGTCGAACAATAACAAATTATAGCAGTTAGCAAATTCATAAAAGAAATAGTAAGGATGGCTGCTAATTTAAACAATACGAAGAACAAAAAAAAATTATTTTTAACAAAAATTTTTCGTGTTAACCGATATTTTTCAGGTAAACCTTTCGTGTTAACCGCACAAATAATACACTGTACATAACAAACGGCGATCGGTACCCGAGTGGTATTTCGTGTTAACCGATAGTTTGTGGTAACCGTTTCCGCGTTAAACGATTTCCACTGTATTAAGAAAACGTTATGGTGAAAACCTCATGTAGAGCTATTAAAGAAATCGTTTAATAAAGAGATGTCATTACATAACACATATTACTGAGTGAATAAATCATCAGACACCCCTGTAAAATATCCTTTAATTCTAACTACAGCTTGTGAAATTAATAATTAAAAGTTGGTTACGACTATGGCAGCCCGTGCAATTGATCCGAGGCAATTAAGCACAGGTTCCCAATGTTATAACGTAGGTAAGATGTTATAAAATGCGCCACTCTGCTGTTTTGTAAAAAAAAAAAAAATAAATAATAATTGTTAAGATCGTGACACATATACCATGTGCCCCTCTGTAGATCTATTCACTCAGTTACTTTAAAATATTCCAGTAATTTAAAATAAAAAGAAAATAATAATTAGAATAGAAGAGTATATAGGTAAGATTAATTGTGAATTTATTATGTGTAAACTCATATTAACATATTTACACATTAACATATTATATGACACATGTATACAAATCCATGTACGTACTTGTCCAGAATTTCAGTCACCAACGTGTCGGTTTGACAACAAACCCAGACCGGTAAATATCTTGTTCACGCCGGTATGAAACTGTCTTTGTCACCCTCTGCCACGTCGAGTTAGACAATACCCCACCTCCTCTATTGTTATACAACGTGTTCGACCCCCTTGCCCAGTAATAACATATTTCAGCCATATGTTGAAAATTAAATCGAGTTAAATACAACAAGTTTACTAATTAATTTTATGGAACGATGCATCACTAAGTAAATGAACGAGTTCTAAACAAATAAGAAACCGTTTCTTAATTCCGACCAAAATAAAAAAAAGTAAATAATAAGTCATTTAAATAAAAAGCTTGGTAGTATCTTAAATAAACTAAGGTGTAATGAAGGTGTAGTAGTAATATAAGTAAAACGCAAAATAATAATAAAAGCATATTTAAATAGCGTAACCACCAGCATGGGGCCTGTTTGAAAAGTCATTAACTAAATTTGTCAGTAAACGACAAACTCGTGCAGGAAATAATCGTGTTTCGTATTGTAGTAAGCCACCCCTATTGTTAAGAACTCCTGCCTAGGTAAACAAAAGCAACCACCCCGTGTGTAATACAATGCACCTTGTGTAAAGTGTTTGACCCCTCTTGCATTGTAACAGCTGATTGTTTAAAATAAAATAAAGGTTCCTCTTCGTGAAATTCCGCTTGTCTCAGTAGCGAAAGCTCGCTACATTACATGTGTAAGATATTAGAATTAGAAATAATCTAAGGTTGAGTATGGGATCAACTTTAGATTATATTAAGTATAAATAAGAGAAATAGATATAAGCACGTAATAAAGTCACAATGGCGCCGCACTGGAAAAGGTTAATGAAAGAGCAGAAAACTAACTACTTGAGTTAGAGTATGCTAACAAAATCAGTCGGGCCACAATATTGTGAAGTTACGAGAATTAGGAGTAATAAATAAAATTAAGTTAGCAGTTAAGAAATGAGAGAAAGGGAACTTCACGAAAGAAAAAAGAAATGAGTGAGAGAAATTTCACACAGTAATGCCAAGCATACTCCCAGTACGTTACTGACCTAATAACCCATAGAAAACACATCTGTTTCCCCACCCGGTGTCTTCTTTAAGCGGCGGAGTATGTGATGATTTTAAAATAGGAAATGTAAAAGGAGAGAAATTTAAATTTTATTAAATCGCACATTTAAACTTATTTTAAATCCCTTAAATAACTCAGAATAATATTTAATAAAGAAAAAAAAAGACAAAAAGGAATGCGAGTGTAAAGGTAAGGAAACCCTTTAATAATCTACCATGCATTCACATGCGGTAACCGGAATCAACTTGCATACCGACCCATAAACTAAACTAATAATACTTGTAAATTGATATTAAATAAATAAATAAACAATAACACAGTAGTATACTATAATAAATTCTGAAGTAAAGCATATCTTTGGATAATTAAAAGGTCAAACATTAATACCGTAAATATCGAATAAAGGTGGAACTATTTTATGGTGATGCGTAAACTCTGCGCAGTTAACTTACCTGTCCTAACATAGTAAATCAGTCGAGATGGAGCGTTCTCGTAGTAAACACTACATACCGGAACCATGCCCCAAAGTACGACAATATTTGTTTATTTAAGAGTGCAGATTTAACAATGTGCAGAGGAATGTAGCGGTAAATTAGTGTGTTATAAAGTAAACATGTAATCTATAAAAAAAAAAGGAATAAATAAGTGTGAGGGATGACATCTCTACTGACTAGTGTGTAAGATATCAATGTTTGTTTAAAATAAAAAGGTACGAGGTACCTAAAGTGAGAACCGTTTATAAATAATGATGTGACATGCATTTCTGTGGCAAACAAAAACATTAACTAGAGTCATACTACTAAAGAGGCTTAGCTACCAGACTTCTGAGAACAGCATACCAGCTTCCTAATGACCGAATCACTTCAGGTACTTCAGCAGGAAAGAATACTACCATAAAGATCAACCATCTGTGGACACCCCAAGGACCAGGACACGGAGTAAACTTCAGGATATCACAAGTGACACGGAGACTTGTCTTCCTTGGTTAATTGTCATTCAAACAAATGATTTGTAAAAGACACTTTAAATAACAATATAAAAGACTTTAATAATAGTCACTTTATAACATGTAGTATGTCATACGATTAAAAATATTTGTAGTAGCAAGTAGTGCTTATATTATAAAGCTTCACTGATACTAAGAGTTAAATTAAGTCCATTCTTCAAATGGCCCCAAAATAGTATGATATTATATGAGTAAGTGAGCTTAACTTACAAACCAGTTTAATATCCCGGATCCGTGGAAAATGCTAGCATATAACTTTCCTTATATTGAGGGCCCCTTTCAGAAAATATTTTGTGAACTGTAACCTATATATATATTAAGAAAACCTTATTGTGAAAACCTCATGTAGAGATATTAAAGAAATCGTTTAATAAAGAGATGTCATTACATAACACATATTACTGAGTGAATAAATCATCAGACACCCCTGTAAAATTTCCTTTAATTCTAACTACAGCTTGTGAAATTAATAATTAAAAGTTGGTTACGACTATGGCAGCCCGTGCAATTGATCCGAGGCAATTAAGCACAGGTTCCCGATGTTATAACGTACGTAAGACGTTATAATATCTCTCATCATCATAACACCTGTCACAACCCCACTGACCTATTTCATACCACGCAAAGGGCACAACAAACTTACTATACCCCTCGGCACTTCCAAGAACACCACAAAAACTTAATGGACTATTTGAAGACACCTCGTCTTCCACACAACCTCTGGAGGAAACTCTGTCCTCATAAAACACTTGTGAAACCTCTGTTTCACCATATACTTGGGGAAAATCTGCCCTTTGCCCACCTAACCTTTCATCACACTCTCTCGAATTTTTCATCACTACTATCAAAACGACTCTTTATTTCATTAAATTGATTTAGTAAAATGCTCATCATGTCATCATTAAAATTTACTATTACATTTTGTTGAGGTTGGGGTTAACTGAACCCCCGAATCCTCTGTCACATTTGTTTGATCTGTTACATTTAATTCGACTATTTTGTCTTGACTCACATTCGGAGTTGAATGAACTCCCAGGTTACTCATGACAGCCGATTCATTAAAATTAATTATTTCCTCTATCTCATTTTCATTATTTCTTGCCATTTTTTAAATGATGAATTTATTATATATTTTAACAATCCTTATTTTACATTCATTAAGTATTACTTACGTATAACCTCGTTTTTCGTAATTTTTTACGCATTCCTAAATCACGCTTACATTCATTTGTAGGTGTGGTTTATATTATTTTATAAACAGTCCAAGTTCGGACGCGCCAATTATGATGTTATAGCTCATTTATATTATAAATTTGTCCCAGTTCGGGCGTCAATTATGATGTTATAAATTCTCTACCACATTTAAATTGTATTAATAAAATTCATTGCTTACCTTTTATAGCCAGGAGTCCGTCACACGAACCTGTGAATTATAAGCGTGATTTAGGGTATACATATAAATTAATGTATTCGACTCTCATTTCTTGTTGACTCACTCAGTTTTTATTAGACATTTATATTTAAGCATTTTTTATGACACATTATGACACAAACTTCGTTTGATAAAAATCTTCAAAACTCTATTTCAACGAATTTCCATTCTGAGGCCGAGACCCTATGTAACATAAACATACACAATTTTGCAATGATGTGAATTTACACGAAATATAGTTACGTTAGTTTTTCTTATTAAATTATTAATTATTGCTTAATAAGTACCTATATTAAATAAAGGCAGCCCAGTTTGCTCACTCACACTCTCATACTGTATTTAGATCGTTCCCCTATTACATCGAGCTTTTTATATTAAAATTTGGTATATAAGTATTTGGTCGTTGTCTACTTAACTCTCGGCGTCTCCACTAACCACGTGCCGCACTGCGTATATGTCCGAATATCGTTGCACTGTTCGAATTTTAAAAGTTTCTCTTGATTAATTAGGTTCACTGCTTCAAAAGTTCCATTCTGCACTGTTTTACTGTTTTAATTTCACATTTCTACAGTTAAAAGATTTTTTCTTTTGGCTCGCTAGCCGGTGGTATTCATCCGGCCGCGGCCATGCTGTTATAGAGCTCTAGTTAAACGACAGACGCTGTACTCCAGCATCTACAAAAAGCCACGCCTCCTTGATCCACGGCAACTTGGTATGTGATTTGTTAATAAGAATCACGTGACAGGATAATTAGTTACATTTCAGTTTACTTCCGTTATTAACTTTGGGCTCGAGAGTACATAACTTGCCGTGACCTTATGTGTCCTCTGAGGACAAGTCGCCAACAGGCGGCACACACGCATGCTCTTACACATTCCTCGACGCTTAATTGTTCTCATACGTGGCTCTGCCTGACACAGAGTCAGACATTAGGGTGTTAAACAAATCAAGTTTTCGTGACCATAAATGGTGCCCAAACAGATTGGCCCCAAATTATTATAAAATTAAAAAATAGACCCTCCTCTTTATTTGCCCCGCTACAGTGAATGTGGCCCATTTTTTTATTGTTGTTATTATTTGAGAAGCTACTGATTAATAGCAAAGTAATTATTTTAAAATAATAAACAATTATTAAAAAGAATACATAATCCTTACTCTCTTACCTTTCTCGGGTCCAAAGTTCTTCGCACGAATTCGTGAAGAATAAGCGTGAATTAGGTTAACATTCTTCAATAAATTATACTCTCAATCTAGGCATTAGATATTGATATTTATTAAGCAATTCTTTGACATTGAATTTTATTGTCTTTTCATTTATTTATGTTCCAAAACTATCATTGACATTTACGTAATTTTCTTTCCAAAAAAAATATCAACCAAACATATTAATTTTTTTTATTCTGATCTACAGTAAATATTCTTTGTCATTCTTGAGTTATTTTTTCTTTCTCCCGGAGTTGTACTTCAAGCAATATAAACAAGGTATACATATTATCAAAGATCATTTCTTACTAAAAAAAAAATATAATGGTCTTAAAAATTTAACTTAAACTCTAATCAAGGCGACCCAGCAATGCCCACACTCGCATTCATACCTGATTGCCCCCTTTTATGAAAAAATAATAATAATAATAGTTTCGGTTGTATACTGTTACATATGTGGCGTCCTTTCCCCCGACCGCATGGCGCGTCTCAAAAAGTTCTCTTTTTTGATGTCCAAAAGTTTATGGTTTCACTTTCAATAAAACTTTCTTTGCATTCAGTGTTCCATATTGGTTTACACTGTTGTACACATTTTCGGATATATACTGGGGTTGGTCGGCCGACCGTAATTTACTCGAGTTAAGTATTTTGTTGACCACGCGTGGTCCGGGGTTTAAGTCGACTGACTGCAACTCGGTCCGAGGCACCCCACCAAGGCTCTGTGAAGCGGACGGAAACACACAGCCTGCATGCTACGAATTGTTCGTCAACGCTCACAATGTATGGCTTTGTCCATGTGCTTCAGGTGTTGATGATATTGCACTACGACAAGGCAGGAGACTCAGGTGGGCGGAGTCTTCCATGTACTTCCGTCATCTTCAAACACGTGGTGAAAGAAATCTTACAGCTTAGCCATTTTGTTAGCGTCCCTTTCGAACGGATGTGCGTCGCCCCTGTGCGCGTGTTCATGTTGCGCGTAGTAGTATTGCGTTCTATTGCCACACCTCGCTCACAAAGCTATGTCACTGTTCATTGTCTGAATAAAACCGTATTTCGTATGGGACTTGCAACGTGGACTACAAACAATTTTAAACAAATTTAATAAAAAATAAAAAACCCCTTTCTGCCCCATTACATATTTTTGTTTTGTTCATTTTCATTAATTCTTAATTGTTCAGTTTTTATTTTATATTTGATTTTATTTTCTATTTTGTTTACAGTGTTTTTATTATATCCATTTTCACAAGCAATTTGGTATATTATATTTCTTTCTTTGTCTGTTTCTTGTTTGTTTAGGGGTATTTTGTACATTCTGTTAAATAGTGAATAGAATGCTGCCATTTTATGTTGTGGTGGGTGGTGAGAATGGTTAGGTATAATGATGTTAGTGGAAGTTGGTTTTCTGTGTATTGCATATTGTAGGTGGCTATTGTATCTTGTGATGGTTACGTCTAAATAGTTAAATTCTTGGATTTCGTTGTCCATGATGTGTCCGTTACTTAACTAAATATCACTATTGTTTGACGACTCGGAACACTAAGTTTTTTATAAGTAAAATCGTAAAGATTTACCTTACAGCCTAAACCGGCTTTCACCTTTAGAAGGCTTCATCAGAGGCTGCCGTAGGTAGCGCTGTCCGTCTTGTTGTTGGCGACAGGATAGATTTTCGAAAGATCGATGCTGTGTGTGTGTGGTGAGATGTGTTCGAATAATGCGTGCGATTTGAATTGTGTCTGTTCGTTTAGGATGTCGTTTTTATTTGTTTTTGTGTGTTTGTATATTTCTAATTGTTCTAGAGTGTCTAGTTTTCGGCTTTATGTGTGTACGTGTAGAATGTTCATGTTATTGTCGATGTTTTTATATGTGTGGTTTGCTTCAATGAGGTGGTTTGCAAAGGTGGATTCTGTAGTGGTGTGGAGTGCCTTTGTGTGTTCAATGTATCTCTGTTTGAAGCTAAGTCCTGTCTGGCTATGTAGAATTTATTGCAATTTGAGCAATTTAGCACCGGGTAGATCGAATTTGTTTTGTGCTTTGTGCGAATAGTTGATTTTGTTGTGATTTTCTTTTTCTTCTGTGAATTGTATTTTTGGATGTATGTTATTGATTTGTTTTAATATGTTATCTGCATTTGTATTTTTGTTACTTGATATATATAGCCCATCATCTACATATCTTATCCAAATGCCATTTGGATCAAAGGATTTTATAATGTTTTGTATTTTGGTGTCTATAATTATGTTGCAAGAATATTTCTGCTATAATGCTAGATAATGGAGATCCCATTGCCAATCCTTCTTGTTGTTGATAACTTTGCTATTGAATTCAAAGTAATTTTGTTTTAGTATTAGTGGAGGCTATTTTTTATTTCAGTCACCTATATATTGTGCGTCTTCATTTTGTTCTTTAAGATTGTTTATTATTATGTCTATTGTTTCATCAATTGGAATGTTGGTGTACATATTTGTGATGTCATATGATGTGAAATATGTGTTTTCATCTATATTTATTACTTTTAGTTTGTCTATTAATTCGTATGTATTTTTTATGTTGTGATAATTATTTGTTAGATGGTTATTTTTTAGTTTTTGTGCTATTATTTTTGCTATTTTGTATGTAGGTGCTTTTTTGAAGTTGATTAATGGTCGTATTGGGTTGTTTAATTTGTGTATTTTTATTAGGCTATTCATTTTAGGTGGTTCTGGATTATTATTTATATATATTATAACGTTGCAGAACTCAGAACCTATAGGGGATCCACAAATATTATATAGCTGAAGAAAAGTAAACTAATTAAAAAAAATAATGATCAAAAATATAAAATGGTATTGAGAGAATGAAAAGAAAACATAGTAGACAAACAATAATAAATAAGTGAATAGACTAGACTGACAGACAAATGACTATGACCCAACCCCAGTGATTGGCCAGATAAAGACTATAAAATAAACAAATGTGAACTAATAAAAAACACAAATAATATATCAAATTTAGTAACGAGTATTATATAAGTTATGTAAAAGGAAGTACACTACCAATAATAAATAAGTAAACCAATTGTTAGTATATTATGTGTGTTTTTAATAACCTTACTAAGATATAAAAAGTAAACATAAAATGTTAAAAAACTGACTTTAGAATTATGTTTTAAAAAACTAATATAAACCAAGAGTGAGAGTTAGGTAGGAAGTGATAATAATAAGCAGTGAAAGTGATAAAGATAATAAGAAGGAATTAAGATAAACAATTAATAATCTTAATAAAAGAAATGAACAATGGTAAGAAAACAGAAACAATAATCAAAATGTTGATAGACAACCAATTTCATTGTATTAGCAATTAAGCAACAAAGTAGTTATTAGTTTATTTAAAAGAGTTGTGTTTTATAAGAAGGAATATGGCTGGATCATGAACAGACCATAAACCAATTTTAATGTTATATGTTGTCATAGTAGGATTAAGCGATAAAAAAGTGTGTAAGAGATAGTAGTAGGTATAAGCAAGCAATTGTATAAATTTAACAATTCCAATATTACTCATCATTGTAAAGATAGAAAAGAGAATATTAGACAAGGAACGATTTTGTAAAATTATAATAACATTCATTTATTGTAAAACAGCCCAAAGTAATTCAAAAGTAAACAAGTACTAAGTGACAGTAGCAGAACATATGAAAGTAATAAATAATGTTTAAATTGTGTAAAATAAGAAATTCTAGACAGTTACAGCTCAGGCCTATAAAATGCCTACCGGTAACTGTCAAAATTCAGAAAAAACAATTGTAAGCAATTAACCATTGTATTTGAAAATTAAGACCAAGTAACTTATTTATTTCAATTAGCTAACCATAATAGTATGTCAGAAAAAGACTAAACAGAAAAATTAAATGAAATATGTAATAACATAACATTAGCAAATTTGTCAAAACATTAATACATGACCAAGCCCAGCTTTATGGGATACCAAATTAATCTTTGAAAGAAAATAGAGACATTTATGTTAATATCTCACACATTGGGAATAACACCAAGGAATAATAGCAATTATAAAATATTTATTCATTTTGAACAAAAACCCAGGATTTATAACAATAGGTACAAATGTTTACCACCAATAAGGTATGAGATGGTTACCATAACAACGAAACTTTATTATATAAGACATGTTTGAATAGGTATCCAAGTTACTTATTGACAAAATCTGTAAAATATTTACCTTATTTCTTCCGTCGTGTGACTTCGTGTTGCGTTTTAATTTAATTTACGCGTTTCAAGACACATGTCTCGTCATCAGAAATAAATAAAATAAAAACTCACTCTTAGCGAGGTCGTTACATATTAAAATACAAATAATTGAAAACGGTTACACATATGCTTTACTTGAGTGCGCACTCGAGTCGGACCGATAGGACACTGACTATCAAAGTCTACACAGTAGCGTTTGATAGTCAGTGTCCGATCATATGACGAGATCTGATGACGAGACATATGTCTCAAAACGCGAAATTAAATCAAAACGCAACACGAAGTCACACGACGGAAGAAATAAGGTAAATATTTTACAGATTTATTATATAGAAAACCGTTATAAAACGAGGAGTCCATTATTAACGATCAAGAGAGACATATGCCAAACTGAATTCGACTCAATTAAAGTTAAAAAAGAGAGAAACGCAGTCAAGATTAAAATAATATGAACTCAAGAAATTGAACCTAGATCCATTAAAGCCAGGATGAAACTAGAAAACAAATTTCAATAATTAAAATTAATAAAACTTTGAATAATTAAAATCAAAATCATAAAAAGGAGGAAACCAAACGATGAAGAATTAATTAATATATCAACACAACCTGTGACTCATCACAAGAAACGACAAGGTTTTGTTAAGTATAAATGAATTATCAGTAATTGCGAACTAAACTAGTTAACTTTATCACAACACAATAACTCTTACTCCGAACGTGGTATACTAAATTCTTTCAAGGATTAATCGAAAACATTTATTAAAACTGTATGTAAACTATAGCTTAACCTATGTGCAAGACCTAAAAGGTTGACACACTTTTTAAACACTAAGAACCGAATTGTATGTAAACCTTCATAGTATTGATGTAACATTGATGTAAGGTTGTGTACTTTAATAACATCTTGTTTAATTTTTTGTAATCAAAAGAACTCATTGACTGAATGAATAGTGTAAATAATTAATGTCAGCGTCCATGCTGGTTTCATTAAACTGTTCAGTCAACATAGCCAACCCCTGAGGTATAATTTATTTATAGCCGGAGCAAACTTTTTAATAACAACATCTTTTGTATTTAAATGATAAATGATTCACGAATCTGGACACTAATAAATTAGTACTGAACATTAATAACCGTCCTTTGTTTTATTTGATATATATTGTAATATTTGTGTACTTTAGCAGTGAAGAAAATTCTTTACCAGAATTACAGGTTGGCAACACGACGGGCGATACGCGAGATTTGAATTCCCGCCAGTCCGTGTGAGTAAATTGAAATTATTATCATCGAAAGGAAGACGACGCAATTAGAACTTTTTAATTGTTTTTCTTTTTTTTTGTAAAACAATTTGGCACCTATCGGGAAATAAGTACATCAATTAAGGACAGGTAAGGAAAAGAACGAGAAATATTTGGTACTGGTTATTAGCGCATTCGTGATCTTCATCGTCAGCGAGAGAAGTAAGAAAACGTACGACTTAGATTCTTTACAATATGTCTGTATTTTTATTGTTGAAAATGTTTTTAGCTGTTTTCATCTAAACTAATAAAAACAGCTAAAAACATTTTCAACAAACAGGAAGCCACAATAACAACCAACCAACACACATGTACTTCACCAAAAACAAAATCAGGAAGGCTGAGGATGGGTACAAAATGGTACCCGAAACATGTTCCTAATAAGGAAAGAAATATCTTGAGGTAAATTCATTATAAAAATTAAATATAATACAAATATAATATCCCACTAGCATATTCTAAGTCATTAAATAAGCAAGCAATAGTTATCCTTATCATCAGTTGCCCATCACATCATGTACAACTACCCCCCATCATCATAAATCACTCTTACCTTATATAATATGTACAATTCATTACAACTTATGTTGTAACACGTTATTACTATGTTGTAATACACCCATACTTCGAATATTAATAATTTACTATCATACCATAACAAGGACAACTCCCTACAGTATTGTTACGACGGTCTACTTGACATCATATGGTACAGTGGAAGACACCAATTAAATCACTAATCACCAGCTTTAATTTTCACACTTAAACAGTTCTTAATTAACAACACTGTCTCTTACAACAAATCAAATAAAACTTGTTCACACACAATAAAACGCCACCTAATATAACACACAATTGTATTACAATTGTCCCGCCCGATTATTAAACACAACACTTCACTAATAACCACTTGAACGCACACAGTAATTGCCAACAACATACTGAACTAAGGCCACTGGCGCCTAGTATTTATACCCCGTTCACAGACCAGAACATTCCACAACTATGCGTTATCTCTAAACTACGACATAATTAATTGCGGCCTTGACACAGTCAGTGAGACTGGTGGCATCCAAAAAAAGTCTCGCAAGCGTATGTTGAAATCATGTACGCCACAACATTCAGCCTCTAGAACATTCGATAAACACGTAGATTGTTCTGTAATGTCATAACACTGTTAACCCCTCCTTAAGCCTGTTCATTCCGAACTGGCAAACCGTCTCTGAAGTAATACTTAGGGAGGCGATCTACATAGCTGGTCTACTTGCGAAAAATAATTATTTGGTTCTTAGAATTCAGTCTCGTATGACCCGAACATCAAGTTCCCAGGAATATGAGTATTCTGCTCAACTACTAGTTTCGCGGGAATCACTCCCGTGGCATCATGTACTGATGACCTATAGGGAATCAGCTGGCCCAAGTCCGATTGGTTCTCTTCAACGACCTCTTCCGTGACTTCATCTTCAGTAACGTTTTCTCCGGGTTCTTCCATTAACTCAGGAACAAGCAAGAGTCTTGTCTCGGCACCCATAGTTTGCTTTCCAATCACTTCTTTTATCATTACACTTATTTGTACTTCCTCTGCTAGTTCTTCCTCCATTTCCGCATGCAACAGGGAGGGTTCCTCTTGACCAGACCTGTTGACTTTTTCTTCGACTAATGCCACTTGCTTAATCGAATGGTTGGTAGACACTGTCTTTTTAGCTATGCAAAGCTTTATCTTCTCTTGGCCAACCTTCAGGACATTTTCTCTTAAGTCCACAATGAATCCGTAGATATTCATAATGTCCGTGCCAAGAATCACTTCATCGACAATGTCTGCAACGAGCATTTGATGGCTAAACTTGAGAAGACCCAGGCGTACAGACACGTCTATCTTTCCTAAGACATTGACTTAGTCACATTAATTCCAGTCACAGTCTGTATCGTACAAGAGCTAATTTGATGCCGTCAGTTGCTGATTAAGTCAGGGCACACAATAGACACTATAGCGCCCGTGTCAACTGTAAATGATGTTGGTTACCTTCCGCAAATCCATTAACAATCAAGTTTCCACTGGTCTTATGTAGCATGGAAACTGTGTGCTGTTCTGGGGCTTTACTTCTCCAATTGGTGCAATCACTCTCTTCTCTTGGTATCTTCTTCTCCCAACAGTCTACCTGTAGATGACCACGTTTTCCACAGTTATAACATTTTAGTCTTCTGTCTTTTTCTTATCATTCAAATAGTTGCGACTATCTTGAACTTCTGAATTGTTTGTCCAACAACATTGTTTTCTGCACCCATCGTAATGACAATGTGATACAGGGATCTTCTGACTGCAATGTGATGGCACAAACCCATTATAATGTAGCGGGGCGCTGACTTGGCAGCTTCAAACTCTAGGGCGTGAACAAGAGCTTCTGAGCTATTTCGGTGTCTTGCCATTTTTAACATTTGCTGAAGTTCACAATTTCCGATGCCATCAATAAATGTCTGGACCGCAAACCTTATTTGAAAATCTTCTGGTGCTTCAGGATAGGCCACTCTAATCAGTCTGTTGATACTTGCTTCAAATTCTTGAAGACTCTCCTAGGAGCTTTATCGTCTTGTTCTGAGTGTAGTACACATCTCGCAAATGTTTATCATTGTAGTGTAATTCTAGAGCTTTTATCAACTTGGCATAGATGTTCTGGCTGTCAGGTGGCACTTTCTGTAGTAGTTCTGCCGCGGGTCCTTTTAATGCAAAAACGAATGAAACTGCCTTGTCTTTCTCCGTCCAATTATTTGCACATGCAGCAGCTTCAAATTGGCGGAGGTACGTTGCCCAGTGACTGCTTCTGTCAGAGGTTGGAGCTTTGACATGAACAGTCCCTACTGCAGCCAAAGTGACTTTCTCTATTAAATTATTTTCTGCGTCTTTTTCTGTCTTTATCATTGGTACAGTCTGTTCACAAAGTTGTTTTGGTTGTATCTTCAGGGACTGCACAACTTCACTTTTAATTTGTTCTCTTATGTTTGCCATTGAGTTTTCTACTGTAGATATTTTATTTGACACAGATTCTTCTGTGACAGACATTTTTGTAGATATCGATTCTTCAAAAATTGAGACAGATTTTTCTACTTCAGCTATTTTTAATGGCATTGATTTTTGTACCTCTGATATTTTAGTAACTTCTTTATTAAGCTCACCTCATAGGAGACCGAATTCTGCGGTATTGTGTTTTGCAACTGTTTTTGCATAGATTCAAAAAGAGCTTCCATTTTATCTGCTTCTTGCTTATGTTTTTCATCATGTCGTTTTTCTGCTTCCTCTCTTTCTTGTCTTCTTTCTTCTTTTTGTCGTCTTTCTGCTTCTTCTGCCTCCTGTCTGCGTCATTCCTCAGTCTGCAACAGCAGCGCCTGGAAATTTTCCATCATCTGAGTGGCATCCATTGTTCACCGATTAATTACGAATTACTCTCATCTTGTACAAAGTGTCCACTGTTTTCACTGTTAACGGTTCTGTTGCACTTCTGACACCACTGTTACGACGGTCTACTTGACATCATATGGTACAGTGGAAAACTATATACAAGACTCCAATTAAGTCACTAATCACCAGCTTTAATTATCACAATTAAACAGTTCGTAATTAACAACACTGTCTCTTACAGCAAATCAAATAAAACTTGTTCACACACAATAAAATGTCACCTAATATAACACGCAATTGTATTATAATTGTCCCACCCGATTATTAAACACAACACTTCACTAATAACAACTTGAACGCACACAGTAATCGCCGACAAAATACTGAACTAAGGCCACTGCCGCCTAGTTCACAGACCAGAACATTCCACAACTATGCGTTATCTCTAAACTACGACGTAATTAATTGCAGCCTTGACACAGTCAGCGAGACTGACGGCATCCATAAAAGTCTCGCAAGCGCATGAATCGCCACAACATTCAGCCTCTAGAACATTCGATAAACACGTAGATTGTTCTGTAATGTCGTAACAGTATTATAATCATCATCAGGAATGTTTGTCATTGACCACCAAGAATCAACATCATTATTCATTTTATATCTGATTGCACAAAAACCAACAGTTACATTGTTACAAATGGAACCACCTAGAATAGCCGAGAGTCCCCGCCGTGTCCTCCCGCCCAGTGTGGCAGGTGTTGCCTCAGTCAAGGCCGCATTCAAATTTCTTCTAGACTCTTCAAGAGGCCACATGAGATACGCATTAGCGTCAGCATTAAGTGGCGTGCAAATTGAGGATGGAAGATTTTTATGGAAGACATGCATACCTATAAAAAAACCATACCAGCTGGCTTATGAGTTCAGTTATGTCAGTGACTTTACCTAGCCCGGATTGAGTGTTTGCTGAAGTATGGTGTGAAGTGTTATTTGATATAAATTATGTGGAACTCTATTATTTGACATTATTATTGTGTGTGGGCAAATCTGACTGGAATTATTGTACGAGTTGATTACGAATTATTAATTGTGATAATTAAAGCTGGTTATTAGGGATTTCATTGGTGTATTGTATTTTGTTTTCCACTGTACCATACGATGATCACTGAGACCGTCATAACAATATTATGAGGACTACTCACAAGAATCCGGTATGTATGTATGTATGTATTATTATTACTATTTCCAGTCATATCACTGTTGTCACCAATTGCTTGACTATCGTCAACCAGGTCACCTAAGGTTTTAATATGCACTACTTGCTCCATACCTAGACACCTATATCTCTGATTAAACTGTCATAATTCCTATTTATCTTGAACAAATACACCTTAGTGTTTTCTCATCTCTCATCATAGTACCTAGACCAATCCCCCTAAACTACATCACTCCTTACAAAGGGCATAAAAACTATAACACATCATGGCTTTACCATGTGAACCACAAAAGCATTTTTAATAAAACTCCAAGACACCATGTCTCCCTCTTCAACATACAAGGACCCCATGGTCCTTATAACCACATGTGGAGATCCTACTGCACTTAATATGCTATTATAAAAAACTACTCTTTGTGCCTCATTCTCACCTAACCTCATTCCACTCTCTCTAACATACTCATCTGCTTTAAACCACTATCACTCACTATCTCTGCTATCTCTCACTATCAGCTTTCACCACAACTAAAGTTTTATTTTCATTATTATTCAACATACTACCCTCTGACACTACCTCATTCTCAACAATGTTATCATCATTATTAAGCATATCACCTTCATTAACAAAATCATCTACAGTAGAACCTCGCTAATCCGTCACCTGTGGGACTGGGGGTATGGTCGGAACGCAAAAAAGGTCGGATTATCAGAAGGATACATAATGTTTATTATTTCATTAAATGAGACAGTCTAAAATAAAATAAAACTTATACAGTAGGCTACCTGGCTGTATGATTGGTTATCTTTATATATAAAAATTCAGTGTACGTCTGCACATATTCTTAAAACTTTTGAACCACTTATCCGATAGAGCTCATATTCGCACCATATGTTCGTTACGTTCAGAGTAAGGTTTACATGTGCCGAGTGTGAGGTTGGCCCGAAGGGGGGGGGTAAAAATTGGAAATAATGAAAATACCGCATATGGGGTATAAAATTAAAGGGAATTTCCATGCAAGTAACAATTTTACATGCATGTATGCGCTAT
This sequence comes from Magicicada septendecula, assembly GCA_034769895.1. Lineage (NCBI taxonomy): Eukaryota > Metazoa > Arthropoda > Insecta > Hemiptera > Cicadidae > Magicicada > Magicicada septendecula. The sequence continues at coordinate 403,438,687 of CM068375.1, read as the reverse complement.
TGAAAATTTTTGGGCGGTTGGGGGTGTCAGTTTGGCCAAGGGGGGTAAAAATTGGAAAAATGAAAATACAGCATATGGGGTATCGAATTAAAGGGAATTTCGATGGAAGTAACAATTTTACATGCATGTATGCACTATTGAAAATTTTTGGGCCCTTGGGCTTAATAAATGGGCGGTTTGAGGGGGGGTTGTCAAAAATGGAAAATATGAAAAACGGCAGGACCGATTTCAACGGCAGAAATATTTGATGCAACGGGAGAAGCAACAATAGGATAGGTGTTTTTGTCCACGTTGGGAGGTGGGGTGAAAAACACAGTGATTAAAAAACACAGTGGTAAATATAATACTGTATTTACATTTTGTTTAGTGGTGAATATAATACCGGTACTCTATTTACATTTTGTTTAGGAATGTGCTGCAAACAACAAATCAATTACCGGCAATTCAATATAGCCTCAATGGTAGGTTCTATTTACATTTTGTTTAGGAATGTGATGCAAACAACAAATCAATTTAAGGAAATTCAATATAACCGCAATGCTACGTGATGTATTTATAAAATTGTTACAATCGACGCGCGACGACAACACTCGCAGGAGAATGAAAATATTAGGAATTTAAATGTACGTTCACGCACGCAAGAAAGTGGAGAGCAGCGCAGTCAACGTTTAGAAGCAGACAGATTACGACACAGACAGGGACGTCAACGTTTAACTAATGAAAACAGAGGCCTTCATCTATTAGCAGAACGACAACGAATTCAAGTACGACGGGCATTAATAGCAGCATTATTTAACCGCCTTGCATTTGAATACGATCCAGAAATTGAGTACTCATCACATTCAAAAATAATTATTGGAGATATGAATAAAGAATGTCAATTTTGTCATGCATTAAAATTTAAAAATGAAACTCCTGGAATGTGTTGCGCTGCCGGAAAAGTTGTTTTACCAGAATTGCATCCACCGCCTGAACCATTAAATTCATTACTAACAGGTGATACTGCCGATTCCAAATTGTTTCTATGAAAAATACGAAAATTCAATTCTTGCTTCCAAATGACATCATTTGGCGCCAAGAAAATCGTTAGAAATAACGATGGTCGTCACTACGATACCACATTCAAAATTCAAGGACAAGTGTATCACCAAATCGGCTCTTTACTTCCAATGCAAAATCAAGATCCAAAATTCTTGCAAATTTGTTTCATGGGAGACGAAGCAGAGCAAGTTAACATTCGCTGCCATTACAATCGCATTGAAGAAATTACAGAAAGGGCCATTGTTGCATCTCTAGAGACGATGTTAAATGAAAGAAATCAGCTCATTCGATTATTCAAACACGCTTCGGAAAGAATGCAAAGTGATAATTACATGGTCGTGATCAAAGCCGACAAAAGTCCAGCTGGGCAACACGCTGGTCGGTTTAATGCTCCAACTATTAATGAAGTGGCCATTGTTATTGTTGGTGATCAATTTGCCCAGCGAGATATCAAAATTATGCGTCGCGATAATACCGTACAAACCATACATGATATTCATCGTTCATATGATGCTCTGCAATATCCACTTATTTTCTGGGAAGGAGAGGATGGCTATCATATTAATATCCAACAACGTAATCCTTCAACAGGTACAACCAACATTTACATTATTTACAACATTTACAATATCTACAATATTTACAACATGTAAGTAATTCTGTGTAACTAATTGTTTTTTATTTACAGGTGAAGAAACTAATAAAAAAGTTAGCTGCATGAACTATTACGCATATTGATTGATGATACGGGAACAGGCAGATAACTACATACTCAAATGTCGACACTTATTTCATCAGTATGTAGTGGACATGTAGGCCTACGCAAAAATAGAAAGCGAACGTTTGCGATACATTCGTTTTAATCAAGCACGATTGCGCACGGATGACTATATACATTTACGTGACACTATTAACAATAACAATGATGCAAATATGAATATCAATGATCTGGGAAATATGTACATACTACCATCTTCATATACAGGTAGTTCACGTCATATGCAAGAGTACATACAAGACGCTATGGCTTATGTTCGTGCTTATGGTCGGTCTGATCTGTTCATAACGTTCACTTGCAATCCAAAATGGGGAGAAATTGCTAAACTGTTACTACCTGGACAAAAACCAATTGATCGTCATGATGTAACTGCAAGAGTGTTCAAACAAAAATTAAAATCTCTTATCGATTTTATTGTAAAGCATCATGTATTTGGAAAAACACGCTGCTGCATGTATTCAGTTGAGTGGCAGAAACGTGGGTTACCGCATGCACACATTTTGATTTGGTTAATTGAAAAAATTAGACCAGAAGAAATTGATACAATTATCTGTGCTGAGATACCCAATGCAAATGTTGATCCAGAATTATTTGATATCGTAACAAGAAATATGATTCATGGTCCATGTGGTTCGATAAATATGAATTCTCCGTGTATGGATAATGGTAGATGTACAAAGAAATTTCCAAAAAATTTTGTCACGAAAACAATCACTGGTATAGATGGTTATCCTTTGTATCGTCGAAGATCCAGAGAAAATGGTGGACAATTGTTTATGTTGAACTTGAGAAATAATGCAGATGAGGTTGAAATCGACAATAGGTGGGTGGTTCCATATTCGCCTTTATTATCTAAGACGTACAAAGCGCACATAAATGTTGAATTCTGCAGTTCAGTGAAATCAATAAAGTATATATGTAAATACATAAATAAAGGCAGTGATATGGCCGTATTTACTGTTCAAAATGTTAATGAAAATGACTAAATTACGCGCTATCAAATGGGCAGATACATAAGCAGCAATGAAGCCATTTGGCGTATTCTATCATTTCCCATACATGAACGAGATCCATCAGGTATTCACTTGGCTATACATCTTGAAAATGGACAACGTGTATTCTTCAATGAACAAAATGTATTGGAGAGAGCATTAACAGCACCAAAAACAACATTAACTGAGTTTTTTGAATTATGCAAACAGGAAAACATTTTTGGTGCATTTGCACGTACGTTACTTTATGATCAAGTTCCAACATATTTCACATTCAATAAAACATCAAAAAAATGGGAACCCAGGAAAAGAGGCACGCCAGTCGATGGTTATCCCGGTATTTTTTCAACAAATGCATTAGGAAGATTATACACTGTACATCCAAAACAACGAGAATGTTTTTATTTGCGCTTGCTGTTAATTAATGTCCGTGGCCCAACATCATTTGAATATTTAAGGACCGTTAATAGCCAATTATATGCATCAAATCATGACGCATGCCGAGGATTGCAACTGCTTGAAGACGATACACATTGGGATTTAACATTGGCTGATGCTTCGCTTATTTCATCAGCACACCAAATACGCAATTTGTTCGCACTTTTATTAACCACATGCTTCCCAACAAAACCAGACGCTTTATGGGATAAATACAAGGATGCAATGAGCGAAGACATATTGCACCAATTGGGTACAATACAGCAAAATACCGTTTTAAATTTCACGCCAGAGATTTATAATGAATCATTGGTTCTAATTGAGGACATTTGTTTGCAAATTGCTAATGAAGCACTTGCAAATTTAGGAATGCCTGCACCGAATCGGACAGCAAGCGATCTGTTTAATCGTGATATGTAACGAGAGCAGTCATACAATACAGACGAATTGATTGCGTATGTTAACATTAATGAACCAAAATTGACACGACAACAAAAAACGGTTTACGATACAATTATGCATGCTGTTGATGCTCAACAAGGCGGCTTCTTTTTCCTTGATGCACCAGGAGGAACTGGTAAGACATTTCTGATATCACTAATTTTGGCCAAAATACGTGCACAATGTCACATTGCCCTTGGAATTGCATCATCTGGAATTGCTGCTACTTTATTAGACGGTGGCAGGACAGCACATTCCGCCCTTAAACTGCCAATTAATATACAAACAAACGAAAACGCTGTTTGCAATATTAAAAAACATTCCAGTATGGCTAAAGTCCTCCAAAGATGCTGTGTCATTATCTGGGATGAATGCACAATGGCCCATAAGCATTCATTGGAAGCCTTGAATGGAACGCTCAAAGATTTAAGAGGAAATGACGGGCTATTCGGAGGTGCACTCATTTTGTTATCAGGCGATTTCCGACAAACGTTGCCAGTTATACCACGTTCGACATATGCAGACGAAATAAATGCATGCCTAAAATCTTCAAATTTATGGCGAAACGTGCACACATTAAAATTAACAACTAACATGCCTGTAATGCTTCATAATGATCCTTTGGCTGACTCATTTTCTAGACAACTACTCAATATTGGAAATGGAACAATTGTTATGGATCAAAATACTCGAACAATTAATTTGCCGAATGGCTTCTGTAACATTATGGATACGAAAGAATTATTAATTAACAACGTGTTCCCAAATATTCGCGAAAATATCCGTGATCATCAATGGCTCAGCGAACGTGCGATACTGGCTGCAAAAAATGTTGATGTTGATGACATGAATATTAAAATACAAAACATGTTGCACGGCGAAGCAATTTCATTTAGCCTAAGTCAATTGATACAGTCGTAGATGAAAACGAAGCTGTACATTTTCCAACGGAATTTCTTAATTCTCTGGACTTACCAGGTTTGATACCACACAATTTAAAAGTAAAAATTGGTTCACCGATCATTTTACTGCGCAATCTCAATGCACCACGGCTGTGTAATGGAACGAGATTAGTCGTCAAAAAATTAATGGGGAATTTAATAGAGGCAACAATTCTGAACGGAAAATTCAAGGGTGATCATGTTCTGTTTACAGTTTCCTATCCGGCTAGCCTTTGCTATGACTATAAATAAAGCGCAGGGTCAAACAATGAATATTGTAACTGCTCGTTGGAGTCGGTCTAATCTTAAACGTGTATAAGTGTAATGGGTGTAACGTGTCTTATCATCCGTCGTCTCTTTGGAACGTAACTTATGCTGATTGGGTCCGTCGCGAACGTACGAATAACCAGGTATCGAAGTCCTTACCTGTTGTTCACTAGGGGTGTGAAAATCCCGGGTGGCGCCAAATTGTTTAATTAAAACAATTAAAAAATTGTATGATGATATGACAAGCGCAGCTCAGGCGGTGTGGAGAATTCAATTTGTTCCCGCCTCGACTTGGCCGTCTGAATCGGGCCAGTAGTTCGTTGAGTTGGCTATGTGAGCGCTTGCCGTCAATACTAACTGTTCTCTAAAATGTACACAAATTATAATACAGCATCCTAATGAAATTACAACACAATGGTTACACTCAGTACTTGTTTATTATTTGTTGATTACTAATTATTCAGGTTAATACAAATTATGTTTTCTTTTGTAATACATTTGCACCGGTAATTTATATATATATATAAAAAAAAATATATTTAGTTTCAATCAAAAAATATATATATATATATATATTTTATTGAAACTGGTCTAAAAGACCAACCATCAATTTACATCTAATGTTATAATTTAAGTTACTTATACAGTCACCCACTGGTGTACTATATATTACTTTCTAGATTTCTGCACACACTGCACCACTAATTCAAAAGTTTTAGTTCTCTTTAGCCTTCTCACTGTATTGGTGTTGTCAAGCAGTTGAATAGCTTCTACATTGATATGCTGGTGTAGTCTAGATTCGTGCTTTGCAGCAAACCTTTTAATTTCACTGGCGACATCAGGGATCCTAAGGTCTCGATGTATACCACTATTTCTGATGTACCATGGAGCACTTACCATGTTCCGTAGCACTCTATTCTGGAAGGTTTGAATACATCTAATGTTCGTTTCTTTCGCACAATCCCACAGTTGAATTCCATAAAGCCAAATTGGTTTCAGAATTTGGTTATATATCAAAATTTTGTTGTGTATTGACAACTGAGAATTTCGTCCCAAGAGCCAATACAGTTGTCTATATTTGAGACCAAGCTCAGCCCTTTTTTTTCTGATGTGCTCCTTCCATCGTAGCTTTGTATCTAGGGTCATCCCCAAATATTTGGCAGTGTTTGCGCATGGTACTACAACACCATTTAAGGTAACTGGAAGACTGTTCTCTATCCTTTTGTTTGTAAAATTGATATGGACAGATTTCAGTTCATTAAGCTTAATTTTCCATTTCCCAGTTCACTGCTGTATCTGATCACTAGCATCTTGAAGCATGTTGGTAGCTTCACCTAAGGTCGAACCAATCGCCATTATAGCTGTGTCATCAGCGAAAGTAGCAACAGTCACATTCTCTGGCTGTGGCAGATCACATGTAACCAACAAGTAGAGGATGGGCCCCAAAACACTCCCTTGGGGCACACTTGCCCTCACTTCTCTTAGCTCAGAATAGTCATCTTCCTGTTTGACTCTAAATAATCTTTCCGATATATATGATTTTAACACGTCAACATATTGTTTTGGTAGCATTTTATTAAGTTTATGTATTAAACCTTTATGCCAAACTTTATCAAAGGCCTGAGCCACATCGAGGAAGATTGTCGAGCAGATTAGTTTTTTTTCTAGTGCTTTTTCTATTGTGTCTGTTATTCTATGTACTTGGTCTATTGTGGAATGTTTTTGTCTGAACCCGAATTGATGATTTGGTATCAGCTTTTTTCTCTCTATTACTCGATTTAGCCTTTGCAACAGAAGTTTTTCAAAAAGCTTTGATATAGTTGGCAACAATGATATGGACCGATATGATTTGGCCTCATTTGGCGGTTTGCCTGGTTTACATAGCATAATAACTTCTGCCACCTTCCAGACACTAGGAACATGCTTTAGCCTAAGTGCCGCATTGAATAAATATGTAAGCATAACAATCCCTTTCTTAGGTAACTGCTTTAAGATCTCACCTGTAATGAGGTCAAAGCCAGGTGATTTTCGGGGGTTCAAGTTTATCTTGATCTCCTTAACTACCTCTTTTGGAGTGACCAGTTGAGTGTCCTCCTCTTCATGATTTGTGTCTTCATCTAACTCTGTATCAGACTGGGTATTGTTTGGCTTAAAAATGTCAGCTAGATGTTCAGCAAACGCTTCAGCTTTTTCTTTATTATCTCTAGCCCATGTACCGTCGCTTTTTCTAATAGGTGGTACTTGAGTGATCGACCTTTTAAGTTTCCTCGTTGCTTTCCACAACGAGTACTCTGTATCTGCATCTGCTGTTAGATTTTCCAAATAGGAAGCTATTGATGCTTCTTTTAACTTCTGTATTACACGCTTTAGTTGTTGCGATTTGTTGTTAAGTACAGTTTTATCATTTGGGTCACGAGTCTGTTGCCATTTTCTTCTAGCTCGCCTCTTTTATTTGACAAGTTCTCTGATCTCTCTAGGATAGTTGTTACCAACAATTCCATGGGTGATTTCTCTCATATTGTTCCAGGCTGTAGTTTGAATATTATAATTAAACTTCTCGGCTTCTATTTCTAATTGCTGCTTAGTTCTCAGCTGAACATTTAGTTATATCTTGCCTTCAAGTTCTAATTTGAAGCTTTCCCAATCAGCAGTTTTGTTAACTAAGCTTGGTTTGTTTACTTTTTTTATTATCCTTTCACTCAGCGTCAGGATTACTGCTGACTGATCAGAGTCAAGATCAAAATTCTCCTCGATATCAATAAAGTTCTGCGAGACCCTCCTTGATGTGAAGAAATCTAATAGATCTGGAATTTTATTAGGATCTGTAGGCCAGTAAGTAGGCTTGCCTATACTGTGGAAGCTACAACCTGTTTCTTGTATTGCTTTATTAAGCTCGCTACCTTTAGTTGTTGTTAATCTGGATCCCCAATCTACATGTTTGGCATTGTAGTCTCCGCCAACAATGAATCTCTCACCTAGGTGTAATATAAATTTCTTGTAATCTAACTCCTTTAGGTTGTGTCTTGGAGGACAGTATATCGCACCAACGATTAGTTTTTGCTTGGTGGATTTGATTCCAACTACAGTGAGTTGGATTTCTGCAGTCTGAAGGTGACACTCCTCATAGTGGTTAATCTTATTCTTAATAATAATAGCACTACCTTCTTTGGCTTTATTATCCGGATGAATTGTTTGATATACCTGGTATCCATTTATTTTTAAGCATGACTGATTTGTTAAGTGTGTCTCTGATACTAGACATATATCAATGTCTTGTGCCTTGAGGAATAATTCTATTTCTTGCTTTCTGTTCTGGATACCGTTGGCATTCCAGGTAGCTATCCTTAGGTCTTTCTGGTCCATTGATTAGTTCTCTGTGGGATTGTGCCCGGATTTCTGGCTTCTAATCTATCTAGTCTATCCATGACTATTTTCATCATGTCCATCATATTCTGCATCATTTGCACCATTGATGAATCATCATTTTGAACTAAAGTCTTGTTAGCTTTAACTGCTTGAGCAAAGGACATTTCACTATTGATTTTATTAGCTGTGAAAGTTCTTGGTTGAGGTTTTTTAGGTCGTCTCTCACTTATTAAATTATTGCGTCTTATTTGAAGTTCACGTGCGACCAAACAACCCCTGTAGCTAGCAGGATGTGCTTCTGCACAATTTGAACACTTTGCTGGCACATCTCGTTCTTGCTGGCAATCGATAGTCCTGTGATTGCCTGCACATTTTACACAGATAGGTCCATGTTGGCAATACTTATGAGTGTGACCATATCTTTAACACCTTTTACACTGTGGTATCAGTTTGTTACTCCTGAGAGCTTCAATTTTTATTTTCATATGACATAAATATTGAATATCAAATATTTTTTTTATATCCTCTGATCTATCAAACGTTAGCATAAATAATGGCAAATGTATGATTTTTTCCTTGCCGTCAACTTTAGTCTTTCTAATTTTATTAACTACTTCAAGGACTTTATATCCTCTATTCAATAACTCCTCTTTAATCTCTTCTGATTTGCATGTTGGATGCAAGTTACGTGCCATGACTCTTATTGGTCTGGTCTGTTTATTTTCATAAGTATGCCATTCCAACTTACTTTCTTTTAGGAGTTTTGTCAGTTCTCTATATTCCATTTCTGTGTCTACATTAATTTTCAGCTGATTGTTGTTCATCATGCTGGTGTTAAATTTCAAATCTTTTGATTTCAGTTTCTGACTTATTTCTATATAAGTTAATTTTCCACATTGCTCAGTATCACTGGCAGTGGCTTAGCCGATTTTTTTACATTTTCTTTAGTCCTCTTACTTTTGTTTATTGGACTGGTTTTCGGTGTTTCTGGTGATTCCATAGTTTTCCTTTTACGTTTTTTATTCTTTTCCAGTATCCAAGCAGTTTCTTTAGCCACGATTTCTTCCTCTTCTTCTGAGTTGGCTGGACTATAGGATACCCTAGGCTGTAACTTCTTGATTTCTTCCTGTAGTCGTCTGATTTCATTATAAGCAGAATTAAGCTGAGCCTGCAGTCTGCTTATTGTGTCCTCTGGGACTTCCAGTGTTGGTATCTGTGTTTTGATTTTCCAAACTACAGTTTATATTAGTTGGCGGAGACCTTGCCACCAACGAACCTCTTCTAAACGGATCCTCACCAAGCAATAGCTGCCCCCCCCCAGAATCCATGGGGCCGACCTCCGAAGAGGGTGGATTTACCAGGTTTTTACCTGGTCTGCCACCTGGTGTAGTCATTCCTTTTTTGTGTTCTCCATTGCTTTAATGTTTATCCAATAAGTACAGAGTAATAGAAATATGAAACTGAAAGACCCCTAGCCCTTGGTAACCTAATAACATCAGGGTCGGAAAGAACAAGAGTTGACCAAGAGAGGCCAGACAGAAAAGATAAAAGAGAAGGGGTCTTACTCAAAGTAAGTATAGTGTGTGGATGATAGACATTTGCATTATATGGCGTATTTTAAGGTAAAGGCAGCGAAAAATGCCTTGTGTGCTGTGGTATCGGATGCTGCATGTACTGTGTAAGATGGGGACTATGTTGATAGGCATACGAGTTAGGATCAATTGCAAGTGGGTCAAATACACGCGTATTCAAGCTGAACACAACTGTTTCAAGTTGATAATGTATACGTACACTCACGGTTTACGAGAATGGACCAGTTTTCCACGTGCCCACTCACTCAAGCACACACACACACAGACACACAGACACACAGACACACACACACACACACACACACACACACACACACACACACACACACACACACACACACACACACACACACACACACACACACACACACACACACACACACACACACTGAAGGCCTAGAAAGACACAGTATAGGTAATTTATATGGGTAGACAATTTCTCTGGGTTTGACAAATCGATCTTTGAACGTAACAGACATTGAAGGATGGCGTCTGTCGAAGTAGTATACAAATATTTTTGTTCAAACGTCTTGGATTCTTGTGATTACGATAAAAGGATTATTATTGATTACAACAATAAAAATACACTACCTTACATCATTTATACTTAAATAATATAATGTGTAGTTATAACTTGTTCTTGGAGTGTAGTAAAAGTGTTTCAAAATTTCGTAAACTAACAACAGGTTAACTTTACAAGTTGACAAATTTTCAGTATCTTAGTTTTTTATTTAATCTTTGAAAGAAATTATGTGCAGTTTAGTGAGAGTTCAGATTGCTGTGAGAAATATTTAAAGTAAGTTTATTCGGAAATTTGGGTAATTTAAATGATACTTAACACATCAGTAGACTGGGTGTACTTGGTTGATCTGGTAAAAAGGAATTAGGCTGCATTCATATTTAATTTTCAATTGTCTAGGGCGTCTGGCATCTTTTTCAAATTAATCGGAGCAATTTATTCATTTCTTTTTTATTTGATGGGTCTTCGACATCGGTTAAATGGTTTCAGTCATCGTCTGCTTCCTTCTTGTTCAGTGGTGGTAATTTCGTTTACTATTTTGATGTTTTAAATTAGAATTTTGATCGTTCAAGATTTGGCGTCTATTCAGCAAGAGCGTCACATTATGAGTAAAGAAATTTAACGGTAAATCCGTAACCAACGTCTATCGTCATGGTTACAAATTAATTCTGATTGGTTAATCTTGGTTTATTACCATTGTTAGACCAAATTTGAATTTTTATTCAAAATAGCTGTATCTCTTCTGATTGGTTTTATTCTTCTGTCTTCTTCCCTACATATTAAATATTATCACTACTGTTATTATTTCCTTCCAAAGATTATTTTGATATCCCTTAAGGTTGGGTTCTTCAAAATATTAATGTTTGTACATTTATGTTAATATTTGGTAATTACATTTCTCCTTTAATTTAAGTCTTTATTCTAACATTTTTCTTTTAAAATGATTTACAAATTATTCTTGGCTATTTACTCGCCTTGAATTTATTAATTTCCTAGTTGATTTTATACAATTTGCAGTTATTTGTTATTGACAGTTAGGCATTTCCTAGGCCTAAGTAGCCATTGATTATTTTTTCCTATTTTATACAAATTATATCTCAGTTTACTCTAAAGTGTTTTGTTTTGTTGTTATAATTGATTCGTTTATTGGTTATTGTGTCTTGAATTTGTTTGTGTACTGATTATGTGTCAAGATTATTTTCTATATCTTGGCTTGTCAATTATTTCCTAACTGATTTTCTAGTGTTTATTATTTCTGAATTGATTTATCTGCTTATTTATTTAACTTGCCATTGTCAACAATATGGCTATTATTTACTATTCTTTATTACATAAAATATAACAACTAGGCCTATGGACTGTATGCTTCCTTCAGCCATATCCTATTCATAAATTTAAATGAACAATTCTTTACCAGTTATTAGGTACTGTTGGTTTAACATACATTTCATTCCTTTACTATTATTTTGGGTGAGAAACATCATCACTCCTTTTAAACTTACTTAATCTATTATCCCTTATAACATAGGGTGTTTATTGATTGCATTCTTAATTTCTTATTTCTTTACTAATCTCTTTCTCCAATCCATGGTAACACAAACTGTTTACCTTACATGGGCTTTCTCCCTTGAATAACATCGTATCCTTCATTTATATCTAATCTAAATACTATTTTTAATTACCATTAACAATACAATTCTTATAAGTTCACTATTAAATCATTTAGTGTTTTATCATTGATTTACTAAGTGTTTTCTTATCTATTACTATTTTTTTATCATACTATCATTTACAATATCCTTTTTTATTCATCACTTTCACTTTTAACTAATTAGTGTTTATCACTGATTCACTCATTATTTTGGGGTTTTTACACTTTCACTATTGGCACTTCTTAAACTTTTTATTTTAAGTGTTTATTAGTGGGTAATCCCTATTATTATTTTCCTTTGTCACTTAGTCACTTTCAGTTTATTTCTCACTATCTCACTATCTCTCTCTTTTCTTTACAAATATTATTTATATCTAATAAGTTCATGTCTTTCTAGATTTCTTACTTACATATACTCCTAATTCTTGGGTTAGTGTATTTTTATTTATTGGGGTTTTATTAATTATGAATTACATTTGTCACTTAGTCAATACTAATGTCTATTGTTTATATTTGTTATTTACTGGTTTCGTTTCCTTTATGATATTTGATTGCATCATTTCTCCCTTCCCTATTCTATACTATTTGTCTGTGTTTTATCATCTTGTTTCATTCTTGGATTTCGTTGTCCATGACGTGTCCATTACTTAACTAAATATCACTATAGTATTGACGACTCGGAACACTTTTACTTATAAAAAACTTAGTGTTCCGAGTCGTCAATACTATAGTGATATTTAATCTTGTTTCACTGTATTTCCTTTATACTTGGTTTGTTCCATTTTTATTTTCATTTTTCTTCTCCTTTACTTCCATCTTGTTTCACTTTATTTTGGTTTTTATCTTTCTGGCCAATCTCTGGGGTTGGGTCAAAGTTATTTGTCTGTCAGTCTAGTCTGTAATTTTATTTAACAATCACTTTTGGTTTACCATTCTTCCTCCTTCTTTCTTAATTACATTTTATATTTTTATTCTCTTCATTATTTATTTATTAAAATATATTACTTTTTAGCATTTCTTACTTATAGATATCAAATATGATCTGAATTTGGCGATGTTATAATATATGCGGGTTGGATTTAGAAACCCCATGTTTTTCACACGGTCAATTATATGTTGCGTGTTCCCGTGTTGGTCGACCATCAAATTTATTTGTTTACGCCCCCCAAGGCAAAACCACAAATATCGTTCATGATTTAGCTTTACGTTAAATATAGCCTAAACATTTGTTTTTTCAATTTTAATAATTTCATTTATTTTTATTTTTTCAAAACACAATTATTATTGTCAAAATAAGCAAAAAATAAATTTCATGGAAAACAAATCATTTATATTATTACTCAATCAATATAAAAATACATGAAATAAATTTTGTTGTTTCTGTTAATAATAATACATGAAAGACAAAATGTTGTTTCTGTTAATAATAATGCTCCATGTATTTATCACTATTGTAATCTAACGAGTAGATGTTGTGTAAATTCTTTTAGTTACTGATTACAAAAAATGTTTAATGAAGTCTCTATTTTGTATGCAGTAATTTGCTTTTATGATAATTGGTAAATATTATTTATGTAATTATAGTGTGATAATTTTTATGGATAAAATTTAATTGCTGGTTGGTAAATGAATGTAACGGTAGCGTCGATCTTGAAGTGGAACTCCTCTTCTTGGTTAAATGTCGTCAGTGTAAGTACCATCGAGTGTTGTCTGGACAAATAAATTAACATAAAAAAACACTTTCACGTACCTGGTAGTAGTACTTGAAGTTCTGATGTTCACTTACCCTGAATAAACTGTCAAGATTCTCTTATAACCAGCTTATACTTTAGAAACAAGGTTATTTTACTCCTTGTATGTAATGTGGGCGCCACATGGGTTTACTTCCTGAAAGGTTCCCATGAAAAAACAAATTGCTAAATTTTAAAATTGTATGTGTTCACTTTATATCTTGTTTAAATGCTTAGGGCATTTAAAATAATTCGGATATAGTACTGTAAGATTTCTGCTCAAAGGTATCTCAATGTACTCTATGCTGAGTATTGCTTATCTAAATGAAATAATTGGTACCAAAGTTTATGCTGTATAACATTACGGGTTTATTATACCCTTTAAAATCAACTCAAATGAAAAATACAATTATTACAGTAATAAAATTTGGATGGTAAGTTGCCCATCTACTATCTGGCCTAGCTCAATCTAAAGACATTATAAAACTCTTATCATTATTAACAAATTTTAATTTTATTTTATAAGTTACCTCACGGGTAGGTTCTTGAAAATACAAATAGAACGTTATTAATTGCCTTGATAGACATTACTGTGATGATAATTCATATTTGGCCTCTTTTAAAAAAACTCGCAATTATTTTTGAGGTTAACGATCGTTTCGTATGCTTATATCCTAACAAATATTATAATACTTAACTCTAACACAAATATTCTTACATTGGATTATTTAATCCTCTAAATAAATTGATACAGTGTTTGCTATTAAAAGTTTGGTTGTCTTTGCGTCAGTACAAGAGTGTTGATAATTATGATCAGTGAAAACAGATAAACAATAAAATTGGTCACTGTACTACCTTGCTTCTTTTTAATCTTATAGATTAAAAAATTAAACACTTTAGTGATCGGATTATAATGATCACTATCTAACTGCACTTTATTCGCACTTGGAACGAGAAATATACCCTCTTCTTAATGAAACTGGGTTGTTTACCTTACAGGTTAAAATGCTTTCGCTCGTTCCGAACACACGCACTAATTAAAAATATTCACTATTACTTGTCGATGCACTTTCCGTGTGATGAATCGCTGTACTGTTAATTGTTTTGGTAAATTTTGAAGTATTTACTACTATTATATTGTATTAAGTCATTAAAATGTAAGACACTGTCGAGCGGCAACTAGATGGTTCGAGATGAAGGTAGCCAATCTAACGAATTTCTCAGCGTCTCTGGTTATATACCCCTCGTCTTCATCGCCGTTAGAGACAAAAGTCGCTAAGTAAACTCTTTTTTGATTGGTACAGAGAACCGTTACGATGACGTATTGTTTTATTTAACCGCCACCGGAGCGTATCTTTCGCCTAACTGTCGTTGTTGTCCGTATTCAGTGACAGTTTCTTAATTTTGATAAAAAAATGATGCTAACACTCACTATTCACTTATTATAATTCCGATCTCTTGGTTATTATTATCAAATTAAAGTTTAGTATCTGCTCTTTAATTTGATATGGCTCGATGCCGGTTTTAACCTCGCTTTCTCTGACAATACATACAAATAGTGTTTTGAAACATGGTTTCTTATTGTCGTCTGCTAATAATGCACAATGCGACTATTTCTTATCTTTTTACATTTTGTTATTTACACAGTGTTCTCTTTAGAACGTTATTATTTGACTAATAATACATATATTATGACAATTAAAAGCTGTTTATAGCTGAACAATATTAAATCTTAATATAATTATGATAATACGTTATTATGAAAATTCCTTATTCTCTAAATACATTTTACTTGGCCTACTCAATTTAAAGGTATACAATAATAATTGAGTGGTGGTATTTCACATCTCATTTAATTATATTTATTGTTCAGTAAATTTAATGGTCACTAGGAGTCCTGTTTCCCTATTAACTTATTGACATAAATTCGTTTATGTATGGTTTAGATACATTCATAGCACCATATTTATTCCTTAATTATTATTACTAATTACATTTCGTTTAATCAGGAAGTGGCTTATACACATAAGACTTCCTTTTATCACTATCTTTATCCAATAATGTTACATCTGGGTTTGTGAAGCTAGTTTTATATATCCTTGTGGCTATAGCTAGTCTAGTCATAGACTTTTTTATTTATTTGTCATGGTTCTTCTAATTTCAGCCAAAATGCTGTTATTGTTATTACTTTATTTCAGTCATTGGTTATTTAGTTTCTATTTACATGACTCTACACATTAATGTCATGAACTGGCTCGCTTGACAGCTTATTGTGAACTTTGCATGTCCATTAGTTAAAGTCAGTCATTGTGTTTGTTGTAGTGTCATGCAGTGTATTCATCACTGCTCCTTGGGATCCTTCCTCTTCTTTCTTCTTTGCTGGTCCTTCTCTTCTTTGCTACATTCATTACAAATGATTCACTTCTATAACTTTAGTGTAATAATTTATCCTTCTGGTGTGTGTCTTGGTTATGTAACATTTTGTGGTGTTACACTATGCTGCTTATAATATTCGTCTGTCACATGAAAACGTCCATCATCAGCCACCATCACTTGCGCGAAGCCAAACATTCATCAATAACTGCCAATTTAGATAACATTTGACGACAGTTATACTTCTACTAATTATTATTAAATTAAAAAATAAATATCTACATCATTTTTTTTGGCCTCAGCAAAATGAAAAAAAAATTTAGAGGCAGGACCAAAGTCTGCCGGGTCATCTAGTGTACAATAAATGATAATATGTACAGTCCAGCAATAGTGTAATAAAAAACAAGAAACACATTTTATTGGTGAACAAAATCGGTAATGTTCTTTTGTTTGGCAGATGACTGTCTAGACTTAGCTGCAATGTTCCTCCATTTCTTGATCCACAAGATATCCATAGGTGTAGAGGACGAGTTCTGTTCGATGTACTGAAGAGCAACATCAAAAGCTTTCTTGGCTTCCGTATGCGATACACGGGCAGGCGGTTCATCATCATCATCAGGGTCTTCATTTATGGTTTCTTCATCAACTTGCGAAACAGCGGCAAAGATCTGATCATCATTTAGTTCTTCATTTGTTTCACAATCTTTATCACATTTAGCAATCCACTCATCAACGTCATTTGCTTGGATATCATGTTGCAAAGTTTGTAAGTCGTTGACAATTTCCGGCATGTCTGTGTCTTGCTCATTCCCAGTTTGTTCACTCTTGATCATCACGTCCGGCCAAAGTTTACGCCAAGATTTTTGCAGTGTTGTTAAGCTACGAATTTACTACCATTATTTAAAATACCATACAAATAGCAAAAATTAAAAAAACTTCCACTTACCGTCCAGGTGTGCTCTCTTGGGTCCAGGGTCTCATACGTACGTTGGGATACAAGCGTAATTTTCAAGGTTGCGTGAATGATTTACACAACACATTTTTATGAAGAGAATTACCTTTTACTTTAATTTTGAATCATTTAAAATTTCTTTATACACTATACCGCATCTGAAATAAGTTTGTGAGAACCTATTGCTTGGTTACATAATCAGTGTTCTTAATCTAACTTATACTACTGCTTACCTTATTTTACTTACTCACACACACACACATATAGACTGCCCAGCCTGCGATTTTGCACGCACACAAAATTTATTTAACCCTTAACATTTTTTATAATAATAAAATTCTCCCCACGCCGGCCACGCGGTCTTCGCGCACACTCATTGTTCGGTCCTACTTCTTTTAGTGTCCGAAAAAAGTCTCTGGATATGTTCCGCACTTTCACCTAACCGCGGTCAGACAGATCTTTGTTGTTTTATCACTTTATTACTGGAAAAATTAAAAAAAAATTTTGTAGAGAGCCTACTTGGCTCCGTGCCGGCCGACACGTATAGAGTAACTGGGAAGCGTCCTTGGCTGAGCGGGAGGAACTTCGTATGCACTGCCAACAGATTTTCGTCGCCGTGCATAGCTGATTTGCTGTGGTTTATTCACTCTATGCATGGCACATAGTGTGTTTTTTGTGTGGTAACCGTGGACGATCTTTGTTAAGCTCTGGTGACGTCACTAAAAATGGGCGGTCCTTAGCGGCATTTCCTGCGGATCGGCTAAGGAGACGATGAATAAAATCGTTCCCCAGGCATCTTGGTTTTCGGACGACGGCGTCATTCCGAGCGCGGACTTGTACTGCGCGTGAGTGCGTGGTCACACTTATGCAAAGTTCTGAGAAATTTTAGGGTGGTGCAAATTCCTTGCCGAGTTACACAACAGAAATTGCGCCTTGCCTTTGTTTCAACACTGTTTCTTGCCACGTGGTCCCTTCCAATGGAAATAACGTTTGCACAATATTTTTTACAAAATACCAAAGAATGAAATAAATAAAATGACAAATGCCCCATACCCGTAATAAATGAAATTACCCAATTTAGACGCGTTACAGTGTGTCAGGTTTCATTTCATCCCATGACTCGGCTAATGTGTAAATTGCATCTTTGATACTAAGGGATTTCATAGCTTCAAAAAGGTTACAGCCTTCTCCTCTCTTTTCCAAAATCGAGCTGATGTACTTTCGGCGATAACGCTTTTTAGCCACTTGATCACTCCTTGATCCATTGGTTGGATAAGGGAAGTTACATTGGGTGGAAGGAATGCAGCTTTTATTTCTCCTTTTATCAATTCTTCTTCAGAAGGGTGTTATGGTGCGTTATCTAACAACAACAGAGCGCAAACAGGAAGTTTTTGGGCCTTTAAGTTTTTTTCAACAGCAGGCACAAATTTGTCAAAACACCATGACTTAAAAAGTGTACAGTCCATCCAAGCTGATTTTTGGTTGCGGTAATAAACTGGTAGCGATGACAAATTAATGTTCTTGAACGCCCTTGGCGTTTTGGACTTGCCAATGACAAAAAGCGGAAGCTTGTACGTACCGTTAGCATTGCTGCAAGTAGCAACGGTTAGCCTGTCTTTGGTAAGTTTTGATCCTAGTATTACGGTCTCATTTGATGCAGCAAGTGTTTTTGTCGGTAACATTCTATAGTTTAGGCCAGTTTCATCTATATTATAGACTTGGTCAGGTGCTAATTCATTTTCAACAATTTTTTTAAATTTCAAAGAAAATTCTTGCTGCCTCGTCATCAGCTGATAGTTTTTCACCTGATATTGTGACATATCTAACGCCATGACGGGTTTTCCACTGATCTAACCAACCTTCACTAGCTGTGAACTCACCTTCAACTTCCATAACGCGTTGTCTAGCAGTTCCAATTTTGGCTTTTTTTAGTGTTTTGCGACTTTTTAGTGCTTTCTCACCCTCTACCGTCACTGTACAAGATTCAATATCCTTTCTATTTTTCCTCAGTCCCTTATTGTAGTAACTCCCACATTGAGTTCCTTAGCAATTTTTTGGAGTGATTTCCCCTTGTCCAGTCTCTGTAGCACTTTTAAATTTTCACTTAAAGGAAGAGTAACGTGTTTACGTTTTGCTCCTGACAATGCAAAAACTACAACAGTATGTACACACAGTATTAAAAGTGTAAAAAAATATTTGTAAACACTAAAACTGTCACCAATTAATACATACACCAATTCACACAGGACGAGTAGCCTAATTAGCACGCACTAGACACTAGATGCCGGCTCACTGAGGCAGCAAAACTACTGACAAGTACCCGGTATGTAAACAAGCTGGTGAGTCATCAACAAGTCGATGCCTGAGCCTCGGTTGGACCAACTGGAGCGTCGGACCAGCCGAGGGACAGACTAGAGGTTGTACTGTACCTTATTACCTGTAATCTGGTCAAGTTATAAGATACAGAACCGGAACTGTGTCTTATAACTTGCATTAGGCCTCAAATGCAAGCTTAGGCCTAATATTTAGTAGGAATAAACCTGTTTTACTAACAAGCCACGTGTCCGTTAACTATATAAAAAAATATATTGTACTAACCGTCTGTGACTTCTCATATATGATGTCCTTTCCTATTGCGACATGTTTCGGGACACTTGTCCCATTTTCAAAGCATACAATTTGTAGCACATATCATTCACTGATATACTTGTCAAACGTTAAAATCCATGCGTTATGATGACCACAAATAGCACATTTTAACATAATGAACTATATTATTTTTTGTAACATGAATATGCACATCGGGCAAACAGTGTACACTGCGCAGCGACCCACCGCGCATTAACCACAATTGATTCTTGTTATCTTAGTATCTCAACGCGGTGTCGTACAATATATTAGATTTGAATAATAACTGGTCGTTCAAAATGTGTGGCTTGGTACTAGTGTCCCTGAACGCTTTGTACACTTCAAATTCCTCGAGTGCGTTCATATAACGTCCCCTACTGTAAAAGTGGAGGGGTTATAAATTGGTTCCAAAATCGGTGTAATTATGATTTTCATTAATAAGATGTTTGGCGAATTTTGATTTGATGGTATCATAGTTGCGACAGATAGTGGGTGATTTGTGTTTGTTAAATCTTTTGAGGAAACCGCGGCCCATCTGGCCCACATTAACGGACGGCTTGGTACTAAACAGGTTTATTCCTACTAAATATTGTAACAATTTATACTGTTGCGTATATTATATTAAACCCCACTGTTGGGTTCGTCAATTTGTAACAAATTTAATATGTATGTTGAAATTATCAATTATTTTGCCACGGTTGTATTCTGCCGCTCGCTCCCACTATGCATCCAGTCCCAATGACGTCACTCGGAGTTGCCAACAGTTGCTCCGTCCGCTGTGCTACGTTATCGTAATTCTTAATTGAAACAGTAATAATAATGCAAAGATAACACCAAACAGATATGTTCCTTTTAACAATCTTTATTCAAATAAAGTATTGATTAATTACTTCTCGTTTTTCTTTACTGTAATTACAGATTATGTCAAAATTATGCGTCTTTATTCATAAGTTGGTAGTAGCTAAAAATATTGTGCTCTATGCTGGATTCGACAAGCAAAAGAATGATGCAGTTTGTTTTATTTTCAATGAAATAAATAATCTCAGGGCGTATTTGGTTAGGAAATTATGGTTAAACAAATAATACAACTCTTAAAATCAAAATACAAACTTCACAATATAAGGGTATTACAAGGTTTTGATGTGTATAGTGCAAACTGGTAGTCGTGTATGTGTTACTCACTATTATAGGTTATGAACAGTTTAGATGCTTATTAGTTATCGTTAAAGTTTTATGGTGTTCAAAAAAGGTGTAATACTCAATTGGTGTTATTTTCAAGTGTTCTTTAGTGTTGGTGTAGAATAGTGTCTGTAGTTTTATTTATTGTTTAATTCCTAAATAGTTGTGTACACAAGTGTAGGTGTTGTCACATAAGATGATAAATTGTTCATAAATCACCCAGATCCTCTTCTTTATTCTTCCAGGATGAAGATAGGGTCCAAGTCTTCTTTGCTTCTTCTCCCCGGATCTAAATTCTTCTGAATTAAATTCTTGATGTTCTTTTGTTATTATAATATTTTGTATTGACTATACCAATTCGGTTTACTAAGTCTGGTATGTGTTTTCACTAATTAAAATGTAATTATCTGAGACGTTTTTATAACGCATCTGTCTTCAATGACGGTTGTTAAAGAAGTCTTATTTTGTTTATCTGAATTTTTGGTTGCTAAGGTAAAACTTGAAATCTGGTTGGTTGATTCAGATATACATTGTCATACAAATTCATTATTTCAATGTCTGAATTTGGTCAAAAACTTTTAAATTAGTATAGCTTTTTTGTACTGATTGGGAATTTAAAACTACTAGCATCATTATTTTGGTCTTAACATTTGTGACATATAGACACCAAACATGCCTATTTTTGCTCAAGAAATACTGATGTTACATTTTTTGCTATCTGAATTTTTCTTAAATAACTTAAAACTGATTATTTCGATTCCATATTTGTTGTGTATACTACCAACTATAAACCTGTCCATATTGCAACATTTGTTTTATAAAATTCTAACAGTATTTCCTAAAATTTACAAAATTCCAAAGTTTTATAGGCCTATGTCTTGACATGTTAAATTTCTATTTTCTGTTATTGTAACACCTATTAACAATTGCAACTACCATCAAAACTACTCCCTATAACTCTATTAGTATTATTATTTAAAATATAACAATAATTATTACTGTAACATTATAAAAAAAACATAATTCACATTTTGTGATTAAACCATTTGCCTATGTCTGGTTACACACATCCTGCACAAAGCATATCATACACTCATTACTTAATAAAACTATAAATATCATCAACATAACTTAATCTTATTTTTAAAACATAAAAAGGAAAGTTTAATCATTTAATAATGATTTATAATTTCTATTCTTTTCTCCTGCAGTTCAGCCATTGCTGTACTAGGTACAGTACTTTTACCATTTTTTGTTTGTTTTATACATTTGAGAATTATTATGTGATTATACATTATTTATTTGATAACATTATGTCCACTATTATTTACAGTTAGTTGCATGTTTCCATGTCTCTATAATAATTGTTTTGTTGTATTATTTCATTATATCATTTAGTTAACAATTTACTAATATATTATTTTACATTATATTGTATATTTGGGCCTATTATCCCTCAATTTGTATTTTGATTATTTTTATATTTTGATACATTTAATAAAACCATTTGTTTACTTATAGTAATGGTACATAATGCTGTCTGTCTTTATAAGTCTTATTATTGTAATTATTTGAAATTCATGTCATCATCGGGGTATTTTGCGTCACTTTACCTAAACATTAATTTGGGTACGGTCAGTTATAGTCCAAGTCAGTCTAAATTTGTTATTTGTTCAACTTCACTATCATTTTTAAAAGATATTTTCTTCTTGTTAAGTTTCTTATCCATGATCTTCATTAAATCTGGTACGATATCAAGCTATGCCAAATGTAATGTTACAATATGAATACAGTTAGTCGAACAAATCTAGTACGAGAATTTCAAAACGTTAAAACCCAACACCACAAAACTATTTTGCATATCAAATTTAATGAATCTTGCTTGAAATACAGTGTTACACCAAACTATGCTACCATACATATAAAATGCTCAAGTATTGCTGACAGGAAAACTAAGAAACATGCCGAAATATATAGAATTAAAGAGGAATTAAAATCTCTTCACATCAAAAAAGTATTTCAACTCAAAATTATATAAAATACATTTGAGGTTACTAGATAACACACACCCTGCCGCATTAGAATACTATCTTGATTTTATAAACAGAGATATACAACAGATTATTTATCGCATGCGTATCACACAGGCAAACAAACTTCAAAAATTAATGAACGATCAATTACAGACATTTGATAATATTAAACATAAACAAACATTCTATACACGACTACGGAATTTAACTTCCATCGAATTAAACTCAGACGAAACTGAATTACTAAATAAAGGTTTGAAATATAATTTACCATTACTTACATCCAATTTTAGCCGCAAACATATTACTGCAGAAACTTTAAACGCCGAAACTGTCGTCAAAGCGATATTTGACCAACAAGAACAAAATAAGATGCGGTTTTTAATAAATGACAAGTTTAATAAGATTATTGAAAGACATAACATCAATAAGAACATTCGCTCTGTTTTTTCAACCAATTATAACAAAGAACGAAAAACTCTAGTTAATCTCAAAAAGAAATTAACTGATAATCATGCTTTAGTTACTAAAGCAGACAAAGGCAACGCTGTAGTTATCATGGACACGAATACTTATAATGAAAAGATACAAGATTTTATAGCAGACAATAACATAATTAGATTAACTTCTGACCCTACAGAACAATATACTAAAAGTCTAAATCAATGTATAAATAAATGCATACATCTATTTGATGAACGGACTAGGAGATATTTGACACCTATCAACGCAAAAGTGCCCTTATTAACAGGATTGCCGAAGTTACACAAAGAAAGTATCCCTATAAGACCGTTAGTGAATTTTACCACTGCCCCGGGATATAAAACCACTAAAAAACTACTCAACATAATCAAACAGAATATAATATTGAAGAATAACTACAGCTTAACTAATAACATTGACTTTGTTGATAAGGTTAAAAAACTAAAAATCGAACCTTCATATAAACTGGCATCACTCGATATCGTTAACTTATATAGGCCTACAAATATACCGATATCCGAAACTCTACAGATACTGAAGAAGAACCTCATAAATACCAATAAACTAGATATCAAGAGTATACACGAATTGATTGAGTTATTAAAGTTGCTCCTCGACCAAAATTACTTTACCCATAACAAATTATATTTCAGCCAACGAGAAGGATAGCTATGGGTTCACCTCTTTCAGGCCTTCTTGCAGATATATACTTAAATTACTTCGAGAATTCCTATATCTTTGAGAATGATATACATATAACAATATTATATTTTATGGTAGATATGTCGATGACACGTTTTTAATTTATAAAGGTACACAGTGACAGATTGATCGATTACACAGTTACAGTAAAGTTCACAAGACATGAATCAACCTTTTTCGTGCTAACGGCGCATGTAACGAATTGCGCATGCGTCAGTAGAGAAACAAAACTCAGTTGCCTCCGAGACGGCTGTGGAGATTATTATGTGCGTACTTTTCAAAAAACATCAGTATTCATCAGAACTGTAGCGTTTATTGCATTGTAATTGTTGCATTAATATTGTCTCTCCTGTTATTTATGGATAGTTTACATCTGCTTGTTTAAAAAAAAACACACGCACTCATTTCACATGCGAGGCTGTTGTTGATGTTACTTGCTCAAACAAATTAAGATGCCAGAGCAATGTGGATCATATATTACTACTTTTTTTCGTGATCGTAACATGTACACAAAGTGTACACATTCCAAAATGTACAACTATTGTTGATGTCTAGGCTCGACTTTGGAGAAACATTGCAACAGACACAACACGCCAAGTCACTGTTTACAAAATGGCAGTATTAAACATTTTATAACTGTGTGAAAGCTTTATTACATTGTCTCTTTCTGTTGTGTCTGACGCTTGTTTCGTCTTAAAAAATGTCCATGTTTACTGTCTGGTCGTGTCGTAATCGAAATCAAAACTTACCTACAACCAAATTTTTTGTATTTAGTAACTTAGTAAAAAAGTAGTGAATTAAATATAAAACGCACTAAACTGTAGAAACTTTAAAGCAATTAAAAGAATAACAAAACAATTTTAAAATTATAAGAATAATTGGTTAGTAAAAAGTTAGGTAAGTTAGTAAAAAGTAAGTTACATATATGTGTGTGCGTGTGATGTTGGTAGGGCTATAAAATTTAGTTGGGTAAATTTGGTAATATAGTTAAAAATGTAGCTAATAAAATGTAGAAAACAATAAACCCATAAAAACGTTACAAATTAAAAATAAACAATTGAAAGCATTATAAGAATGCATAGACAATACAAAATTAAGTAAAGTTATAAAAATAATAAAAAGTAAATTATTGTGAATTGAGAAGGCAGTATAACTGCTTTATTTCAGCTGTCATTATAAGCGATATCAGTTTTTAAATTTTAGTACTTTTACAGAGAAAAACGTAAATTTTACTTTTCTTTCATCTTTAATTAAAGATGCGTAACTTCGGCACAATAGGTATAAAAAGTTAATTCATCTCAAAATAGATTACTCGTCTCACACATACATGCGTCTCATTCATAAGTGAGAGAGTAGGTCGATATTTTCTACTGCGTAGTAGACATTTTCCTCTCTCGTGGGTTCCACCGCTCCTGACTTCTCCCCACTACAACCTGCGCGTTGCTTCATGTCTATTTAATATTACTGTACCTAAATAATATTAACAAACATATGAAATTCACCTTGGAACATGAAGACAATGGACAACTAAACTTTTTAGATCTGACAATCACAAAAAACACAAACAATAAATTAAATTTTAATATATACAGAAAACCAACGATGACAGACACCGTGATACATGCCACATCATTTCATCCCATATCGCAAAAAATGGCTGCGTTTCACAGTATGATACATAGACTTTTATCTTTACCCCTTGATAACAAAGATTTTCTTAACGAGTTAAATACCATCAAATACATCGCAGTCGCAAATGGTTACAATACCAACGCCGTAAACAACATTCTCAAGAAACATAAAAAGGAACATTAACCAATTATCAATGACTACACGGGAGAAAAAACCACACAAATATATCACCGCAACATACACCAATTTTATGCCGAACATTTTAAAATCACTCATAAACAAAAACAGTGATATTGTAGTCACTTACAAGACTACAAATAATATCTTAAATAATCTTCGC
This sequence comes from Magicicada septendecula, assembly GCA_034769895.1. Lineage (NCBI taxonomy): Eukaryota > Metazoa > Arthropoda > Insecta > Hemiptera > Cicadidae > Magicicada > Magicicada septendecula. Next base: position 403,412,608 of record CM068375.1, on the reverse strand, counting down.
ACCCACGAATCCACTTGCCTTGAGAATAAAACGGGCATTTATAAATTGTCATGCAATGACTGTGACGCTTTCTATGTGGGCCAGACGGGCCGTGGTTTCCTCAAAAGATTTAACAAACACAAACCACCCACTATCTGTCGCAACTATGATACCATCAAATCAAAATTCGCCAAACATCTTATTAATGAAAATCATAATTACACCGATTTCGGAACTAATTTAAAACCCCTCCACTTTTGCAGTAGGGGACGTTATATGAACGCACTCGAGGAATTTGAAGTGTACAAAGCGTTCAGGGACACTAGTACCAAGCCACACATTTTGAACGACCAGTTATTATTCAAATCTAATATATTGTACGACACCGCGTTGAGATACTAAGATAACAAGAATCAATTGTGGTTAATGCGCGGTGGGTCGCTGCGCAATGTACACTGTTTGCCCGATGTGCATATTCATGTTACAAAAAATAATATAGTTCGTTATGTTAAAATGTGCTATTTGTGGTCATCATAACGCATGGATTTTAATGTTTGACAAGTATATCAGTGAATGATATGTGCTACAAATTTTATGCTTTGAAAATGGGACAAGTGTCCCGAAACATGTCGCAATAGGAAAGGACATCATATACGAGAAGTCGCAGACGGTTAGTACAATATTTTTTTATATAGTTAGGCCTAATGCCAATTTAAACAATACACCAGAATACCTGTACGAAAAAACAACCTGATGTCCTATTAACGTCACATATCATAACAATAATTTGTAAAAAATAAAGGTCTTGAAAAGTATTAGTCTCTCTGCCCATCAAGTTTATCCACGTCTCTTTTCCACTTCTCAGTTTGCTCTTTAATCTCACTTCTTAACCCCTCACAGTGTTTTTCAATATTAATAAAATGTTTCTCAACTAGTTTATATTGGTATCTTCAGTCATCTTATCAAATTTTCAGTTAGTTCATCCATAATATCAAAACGTTTGTGGAATTTACAAAAAAATTCATAACCACTTCCCTATCCCCATGAAAACAACCTAAATACTTTAAAACAGAATTTCCCGCTTAAAAAAATTTTCTACCAGGTTCATCAAGCGAACTCATTGAGCACAGTTTAAGTTAAGATAAGGTGACGTTAAAAACAACTAACCAAATATGTACACTTTTATTTGTGATCTTCCATTTATGTTTACTGAACATTTGCTAGCTGTCTTAATATTTACTTGCATCATGACTATTATTTAGGCTACATAAAAATTAAATTTTCGAAAGGTTGGAATTCCATATTAAACGTTTGTCCTTGGATTTCAACAGATTGCAACAAATTCTACATAGGCCAGACAGGATGTAGCTTCACACAAAGATACACTGAACATACAAAGGCACTACACTCCACTACAGAATACACCTTTGCAAACCACCTCATTGAAACAAACCACACATACAAAAACATCGACATGGACAACCATAACATGGATATTCTTATTCACAAAAGGCCGAAAACTAGACACTCTAGAACAATTGGAAATATACTGTTACGACATCACAGAACAATCTATGTGTTTGTCGAATGTGCCAGAAGAATCTCGATGTAAGCGTGTGGCGTACGTGCTTGTAGACGCATTTGCAAGAGTCTTCTCGATGGCGCCAGCCGTGCGGTCTGTGTCAAGGGCGCAGTTAATTACGTAGTTCATACGGATGCTAAGATGCAATTAGGAACGTCCTGGTCTGTGAGCATTGTATAAATACTTGGCGGCAGCGGGCTTAGAAGGCAGTATAGTGGCGATATATTTACAGAGCGGTTCCAGAGTTGTTATCGGACGAGATTACTGTGTAAGTTCAAGTGGTTATTAGTGAAGTGTTGCTTTTTTATAATTGGGCGGTATAATTGTAATACAATTGTGTTTAATATTGCTGAGATTTTATTGCATGTGAACAATTTTTATCTGATTTGTTGTAGTATACTGTGTTGTTAATTACAAACTGTTTTACTGTAAAAATTAAAGCTAGTGATTAGTCACTTAATTGGTGTCTTGTACTTATTTTGCTTCCACTGTACCTACGACAATCAAGTAGACCGTCGTAACATTACAAACACATAAAAACGACATCCTAAACGAACAGACATAATTCAAATCACACGCATTATTCAAACATATCACACCCCACACACACAATATCGATCTTCCAAAAGTCGATACCGTCGCCAACAACAAGACGGACAGTGCTCCCAGCGGCAGCCTCTGAAGAAGCTTTTTAAAAGCAAAAACCGGTTCAGGCTATAAGGTAAAACTTTTACGTTTTTACCCATAAAAAACTTTGTGTTCCGAGTCGGTAGTGAAATAATTATATTTATACTATTTTGAATGTTCATCACTACTTTGTTCACAGCACTTTATAATTATTAATATTGATGGTACTTTCTTGTGAACTTACTTTGTTGTATTCTCTCATACGACATTTCGGAGAGTTGTTCTTCTTCAGTGAGGTTTGTATACGGAATGTGACAAGTGTCGGTAATTTGTAACGGTTTTTAGTTAAAAATCAACACACTATTCGACACAGTAATAAACAACACATACAACAATTCAAAATCCCGAGCCAATCCCCTTCCACCTCCACCCCCCCACACACAACCTGTTAACTAACAACCGTTACAAATTACTGACAACTTGGCACATTCCGTATACAAACCTCACTGAAAAAGGAAAACAACACTCCGAACCGTCGTATGAGAGAATACAACAAAGTAAGTTCACAAGAGGAGAAAGTACCATCAATATTAATAATTATAATTATATTTAGTTAAACATTTGTCATTAAAAATTTCTGTAAACTGAAATTACCTGAAATTATTAATGAATAAAAAACACTCTTAATAATTTTACACTCAACAAAATACTCATTGATACCTAATGAGGTAACCTATAAAAGTGGGTGTTAATGTTTCCAATATCTTACATTTTGTTATATTGTGTAACATCCCAAAAATCTAAAACATATTCTGTTAAAATATTGCTGTTACACAGCTTTTAAAATAAAAGCATGAAAATCAAAGTAAAATTTCAGTGGCAATTGGGATTTAAAGAAATCCTGAGAAATTCTTAAACATTTTTAGAATCACATTTTGTTGATGTCTGACTGTGTGAGTCACAGGTTGAAAATCCACTTAAAGTTGTTAAATTTTGGTTTTAATCTGATTTCTATCTAAATCATTTACTGAAATCATTTACTAAATCATTTGGGATTTATTGAAAATCCCATCGAAACCACTGAAAATTTGTTTCCTTATCATTTTGTCAGTTATTTTCAGATTTTTTGTATGAGGTAGGTAGTTGTGTACAACGCAGATTATAGTTGGATTAAAAAAAAATTAACTATAGTAAAATAACTACCCAATAATAGCATAAACTTCCTAGACCTCTCCATCACAAAATTTGAACACAGACACAAATTCAGTATATACAGAAAACCCACTACAACTGACACACTAATATACAACCCCTTCAATCACCCAATACAACACAAACTATCTGCCTTCAGAACTATGATACACAGACTAAACAACATCCAACTAGATGAAAAAGACTACAAAGACGAACTAAATATGATAAAATATCTAGCAGAATCCAACGGATACATCAGAACAATAGTCAATAAACTTCTACACAAAACAAACAACATGCAAAATACAGAAAACAACAAATTCATAACACTAACATATATCAATAACCATACTGAAAAAATAGATCACAAATTCAAAAAAGAATTTCGACGAAACCGAAACATCGAAGCATGATAATATTTTTAGGCTTCGTAAAAACTAGTAACTGTACTAGTTACTTTTAACTAGTAACGCTTTGTAATGCTTTGTAAAGGTTTATGATAGCTGAAATACGAAATATAATTCCGAGTTTCCAAGTTCTCAATGTGACGTGTAAAGACTGCATCGTTGGATGTATTACCTCTTGTAGTAGAAATGTCGGGATTGTTGTTAATCCGCAGACCAAAGTTATAAATATATAACAAATATATTTACTATATAACAAACATTATCATGTTAAAAACGACAGAGACCGAAGATTTCTAGACTGTGGGGAATCGAAAGTGTGGAAAAAATATAGTATTAACATCACCTAGAGCGTTACATTTTTCGATGACGTTACACATTTTGCATCAGGCATTTTGTGGAATGACCCCCAGCCTAAAAACATTATCATGTTAAAAAGCAGGATACAGAATCACATACAAAACTACAAACAAACGAACACACACTATCAAAACACACACACAAAGCACAGAAGAAATTCGATCTACCTGGTGTTTACAAACTAAATTGCTCAGATTGCAACAAATTCTACATAGGCCAGACAGGACGTAGCTTCAAACAAAGATACATTGAACACACAAAGGCACTCCACTCCACTATCGAATCCACCTTTGCAAACCACCTCATTGAAGCAAACCACACATACAAAAACATCGACAATAACATGGATATTCTTATTCACAAAAGGCCGAAAACTAGACACTCTTGAACAACTGGAAATATATGAACATACAAAACCACATAAAAACGACATCCTAAACGAACAGACACAATTCAAATACACGCATTATTCGAACATATCACACCCACGCACATAACATCGATCCTTCTAAAGTCGACACCGTCGCCAAGAACAATACAGACAATGCTCCCAGGCCAGCCTCTGATGAAGCTTATCATAAGCGAAAACTGGTTCAGGCTATAAGACAAAACTTTTACGTTTTTACCCATAAAAAACTTTGTTTTGAGTTGGTAGTGATTTAGTTATATTTATCTGTGTTTCTTCTATGATCATGGAGAGTATACCCTGCTACGTACCTGACAAATCTCATTTCAGCCGCTTGGATGCAACTGAAATCCAAGCAGCTTGTTTCCTTATCATTTTGTCAGTTACTTACGTTTTAGATTATTTAGATTTGTCAGTTATTTTTAGATTTTTTTTTGTAAGAGGTAGGTAGTTGTGTACAATGCAGATTATACTTGGATTCAAAAAAGTATTTAACTACAGTAAAATTGAGCATGAACTTTACTATTTATGCAACTCTACATGTTTAAAATATGCTTTCCAGCATCTTATACTATTCTGCCATCTCTACTCTTAGAGCAGGATATAACTGAAAACAAACTTTAACAGTCCCCTCTCTCTCACTCTCTCTCTCTCTCATAATGAAACAAGAATTTACTGCAAAATACTGGCAGCTTACAGACATTTATGAGCAACTTCACTTGTATTTTACTGTTTGTTACAGCCTAAATTATTGTACCAATATTCTATATGAAAACAATGTTCTTATTCAATCCATAAACTATGTGCAGTAAGTTGCCTAAACCTATTCATGTCTTATCCAGTTTGTGATTGGGTAGGTTGTAGGTTGTGATGGAGGTTTTGATGTAAACATTATAACTGAATCATCATGGACATATATGATACATCTTCACAGAAGCTTTGTCACAGTTATTACTGAAAGGTATAATACAACTGTGTAAGTAAACAATCCACAATTATTGCCTTCCACTGCTTACGGTATATTTCTGACTGTGTTCAGTTATATTCTGAAAAAAATTAATAGACTGTATAATAGACATGAGGAACCATTAAATGTCATTATGTGAATCCTTCAGTCTTGAATAGTACAGATGTATGCATATGTATACAGATAGTACATATGTATACAGATAATACATATGTAATACCCATGTCTTGATTATGAGATCCAGCACATGCAGTATTAAAGTTATGAAGCCTTGAGAACTGTAGGCTGTATTCAGGCAAACAAATGATATGCAAGTATTATGATATGATCATCATACCACCACCTCTGGCAATGAAGGCTAGATTGGAAGCTGATGAGAAGATACTCTTGCAGCTTGTTGATCTTCACTAGTAGGCCCACTAACAATATCTGAATCCAATAATTAGAGGTACTGAAATAGAAAGGATTTTAAAAATATACAAACACTTGGTACGTTTCACAGATTTTATTTAACTCTGACAGCTGTTTCGGCCTCTTAAGCCATTGTCAAAGAGATGAATGAAGACTAAACACAGGATGTAGGGTGGACATCTGTTTAGGCCCTGTTGTGCCCTACAAATAATTACATAATTTTATATTTTGCATTCAGATTATATTTAGTTTTTACAGACACTTGACCTTCTCTTAGCTCCTGCAACCCCCTCCCCATCTTCACCCCTCGCACTGTTCCCACAACACATGCCCTAAACAGATGTCCACCCTACATCCTTTGTTTAGTCTTCACTCATCTCTTTGACAATGACTTAAGATGTCGAAACAGCAGTCAGAGTTAAATAAAATCTGTGAAACGTACCAAGTGTTTATATATTTTTAAAAACCTTTGTATTAATATGTTTCACCAAGTGCCCAATGAATCATCAATTAATATCGTGTACTGAAATAGAGTAAATATAAGTATATCACTACCAACTCGGAACACAATGTTTTTTATTGGTAAAATGTAAAAGTTTTATCTTATAGCCTGGACCAGTTTTCGCTTATTATAAGCTTCGTCAGCTTATTATAAGCACTGCCACTGGGAGCACTGACCGTCTTGTGACAGCCTCTGACGACGCTTATAATAAGCGAAAACTGGTTCAGGCTATAAGATAAAACTTTTACATTTTACCAATAAAAAACTTTAGGGTTCCGGGTCGGTAGTAATATACTTATATTTAGTTAATCAACGGACACATCATGGACAACAAAATCCACGAATGAAAATATAGGTTCATGCCTCTACTTTTTAGCTGACAAGAGAGATTAGCAACATACATACCTCTCTATGTATTCACAAACATGTATTCAAAAACATTAAACAAATAAAATAAATAATAGCATACTTTAGCTATATATCTCCTATTGAAATTAGGAATATCATTTTGTCTATGTAAGCATATTATAATGTGGGTCTAAACAAAGTAAGTTACTAGTAGCAGACAATTTACTGGTTTTTACACCCTGAGGAAAATGTATTGTCTAATAGAGAAATGCAGGATTGCAGTATACAAAGTTTATTGTACAAAAGGTATTATCCAAATTCGTTAAAAATGAGTACATTAAAACAAGAACGACTAGGTAAGATTGGAATATGAAAATTTATTCTAGATTTTCAAGCAAAAAGTAGTTTATAAGAAATTACATAAAATCCGTGTTGTAAAATTATACAAAGTGTTTTGGAACGTGTAAAAGAGTTTTCGATAGTGCATTTTTTTTACTATCCAATAATTTATGGTCAAATGAACAAGTGATTATCGTAAATGCCGCAATGAGCGCAAAACAGTGGTGACATTAAAACATGAGTTTCCTAATCTTGAAATATCATTGTATGTATTATAATTGATAAATATGTCCATAACACTGAAAATAATTAGTGACAGGTTACCTAAATAGTCAACATAACCTATTAAAAGTAATAGAATAATTGCATTTGCAGTCTTGTCAAACTATTAACACAACCTGATCTTTATTTAAATATAGTGATATTAATTATAAAAAATTTCCAGAACTAATTAATTTCTTATTTCCGCACAGTTCCAGTTTTAAAACTTTATCAGCTGATTTCTTCCGTGTTCCAGTTTCATAGTCTTTGTTTCACGTTGTTTAGGTAGAAATGTTTTGAATGTGGTCTTTTGGTATTTTAAGTTTAAACTGTTCTACATCTTTTTGTTTTTGGAAATGATGCTTCTTAGGAGACCCGCAATAATAAGGTAAGCAAAAGTTTGCAAATATAAAATTATACAAATATTGTAATTGTAACATTCTGTGTAGTAATAACCATAACCTAAAATCATGTCAGATTAAATCAACATGTGCCTATAAAAAATTTGGAAATAGTTCCGAGTGACTACCTGTGCTCTGGCAGCAAAAAACATGCAAAAACCGCGTTTTTTGTGTTTCTGCGTAAACTACAAGTGAAAACTAGGTGTGAACGCGAAAAATTCGCACAATTTGTTTTTTGCAAAATGAACAATTATGGAATTCAGATAATCTAAAACGCTGTTTTTAATTTTTCTAAGTGGAATCCACGTCTAATTTAGCTGCGTACGCGATGAACTAGGTAATTTTTGGACGCAAATAAGTTAAAATTGAAGTTAGGTTAACATGCAAACTAACCTAACTACCACCGGTAACCTTTCTCGTTTTTTGTGGAATCCACCGGTAACCTTTCTCGGTTTTTGTGAAATCCACATAAAAAACAAAAAAATTTGGAAGTAAGGCTGGCTTGCCTAGTATATACATGTCTCTCTTTCTGTGGCGGAACTCGTTTTCCACTCATCCTCGGTTTTTTGTGCTGATCACTGGAAAAGCAGCCAACTTGAAAGAGCATCGTGTTTCAGTGCTGTATTGTTATAAGTAATTATGGATTTTTTTGCATCTTGCAAATAGAAGTGTGAATTTTTCGCGTCTGCACCTAGTTTTTACCTGTAGTTTACATAGAAACACAAAAAACGCGGTTTACCAAGTTTTGTGGCTGCCAGAGCACAGGTAGTCACTTGGAACTATTACCCACAATTTTGTTAATACTAATATTAATTTTATTATATGAATATTAATTTCACTGCTTTTAGCCAATTTTTACAATGTGCCTTGTCGTTTACAGAGATAGAACACAAGTTCGCACATTATTCAACTCAGCAGTAAGATTTTCTAAAAAAGACGACTCTTCATCAAGTGACAGTGACAGTGAAAAAGGAAAGAAAAATGCCAAAGGAAGTGAAAATGAAACTACAAATAGGTTAAATGCTTTACTGCAGTTAATGATTGAGGTTTGTATAGAGTAAACTATGTACAGCCTATACTTATTAGATAGGCATATGTGTGTATGGGCGGGGGTCCTGTATGGTTTTCGTCTTTCATACATGATTGTTGCTTACGACAGATTATTTTTATTTTGTTTTTATATAGTATCCAAGTCACTTTTTCACAATAATTTATTACCTTTTTATCCGTCAGTGACTTCGTTCTAGCGTTTTTTATTTAGACGCATTTCGTGACATGTGTCACATCTTCAGTAGTCCTCGTCAAAAGTTAAAATTCACGTAAAACACATAAAAACACATTTGCGCATATTTACAAAATTACAATGATGACACACACATAACACGATGTAACTACGGCTTCGCTGGACCGGTCCGACCGCGTGTGCAGTTGCCGAGCCACTAATTGAACTAATTCAATCCTTATCACCAGTCATTACCGTCATGCGCGATTATATTTAGGGCTGTATCATATAGTGAATGAGATTGAAACCTTAATTGTTCGTTTAGTATACTGTTATTGTTGATATTCTTGTCTTTAAATGATTTATAAATCTCAAACTCCTCGAGAGCGTCCATTAACCTACCCTTACCGCATACATGGATTGCTTTGAAATTGGTATTGAAATCTGTGTAATTATGGTTATGCATCATTAGATGGCGCGCATAATTAGATTTGGTCTTGTCTAAATCATTCCTTGGTAGATGTTCTTTGTATCTTTTCAAGAAAGACCTGCCAGTTTGACCCAGATAGAAACAATCACAATCATCACATGACATCCTGTAAACACCTGTTTTCTCTTCTAACGGGAATGGTTGTTTTATGCGTAACAAATTAGATATATTATTATTTGTTTTTAAACGCGACTTTTATATTGAATTTAGAGAACACATTGGATATAATGTTAGGTAAAAGGCTACCGTACACTGTCGTTATATACTTTTTATTATTATTTTTATTATTGTTAAATTATTATTATTTTTAAATACTGTATAGCAGGAAATTGTTTGTCTCTACAATTATAAAGCCAGAATCCTAATAAATTTTCGATTGGTCACTGTCACTTCACTTTTAAGACATTTGAAGATGCAAGATAACTTAAAGACAAGAAATGAGACCTGTCTATATATATATATATATATTGTAACGACGGGGTGACGTCCGTCTTATTTAAGCCCCGCGATAGAAGCCAATCTGTAACGTCAAGACTCGGTCATCTCTGTTAAAGTGTATATGTTGTGTGTTCGCCTCACACTGGTGTCGTTACTTCTATGTTTTGCGCTAGCGATTTCCGTAGCGATCCTTCAATTACCAGTACAACGCGAGTGGAAACCTTACCTGTAGTTCAATAGGGGTTTGTAAATCCCAGGTGGTGCCAAATTGTTTATTTAAAACAATTAAATTGATAGATAGTGTGGTAAACAGTGTTCTTAGCATTCAAATTATGCTCCCACCTTCGTTCGACCTTCTTAATCGAGAAGTTAGTTCGTCGGATTTGTGACGTGAGCGCTGGCCGTCATTCCCACTCTCTCTCTGCTATACAATACACAATTTATACAATACACTTCCCTATGAAATAAAAACAATGGTTACACTCTGTACTAGTTTCTTTAATTATTGATTGGTAATTATTCAGTTTGACAATGAAATTATACTTGATTATTCAACAATTTTGCACCGACAATTAATATGAGTCTAGTATCTCTAGGGTTTTGGCGAAGATCGATTTTGAACGAACGATTTATTCAAGTATGGCGACTGTGTTGTCTGTTTACAGTTATTATCGTTCAAAATCGGGGTTCTTGTGATTACAAGAAAAATATTAATAATGATTACAATAGAAAGTACACTACCTTACATTATTTATACTTAAATAATATAATGTGTAGCTACAATTTGTTCCTGCAGTGTAGTAAAGTGTGTTTCAAAAGTTCGCAATTTAACAACAGGTTATTTTCTTAGTTAATAAATTTTCAGTGTCTTATGGTTTTACTTAATCTTTGAAAGAAATTATATTCAGTTTATAGTGAGAGTTCAGATGACTGTGAGAAATATTTAAAGTGAGTTTATTTCTGGAATTTGGGTAATTTAATGATACTTATCAAATCAGTAGACTTGAGATAAACCGTTGTTCAGGTGAAATGGAATAGTCATCAATTTTGAATGATTTGGGGCTTCTGGCGTCTTTTTCATGTTAGTTGTGGTAATTTCTTCATTTAAATTTTATTTAAATTGGTCCTTGGCATCAGTTAAATGTTATTGTTCCTCGTCTTCTTCTTACTTGTTCATCTTTTTGAATTTTGATTACTTTTTATACATTTTAAAGTAAAATTTAGGTCATTCACGACCTGGCGTCTAATCTGGATGAGCGTCACTTATTGAATACTATGATTTAACGGAAAAATCGTAACCAACGGTCTGTTGTCATGGTTACGAATAAATTCTGATTGGTTGATCATGACTTTATAACCATTGTTATCAATTTTGAATTTTTATTCGAAATTACTGTATATCTTCTGATTGCTTTTATTCTTCTGTCTTCCTTCCTATGTATTAAATATTATCACTACTGTTTGTATTTCCTTTCAAAGATTATTTTGATATCCCATAAGGTTGGGTTCTCTAAAGTATTAATGTTTGTACAATTATGTTAATATTTGTTAATTACATTCCTCTTTTAATTGAAGTCCTTATTCTAACATTTTTCTTTTAATATGGTTCACAAATTATCTTTGGCTAGTTACTCGCCTTGGATTTGTTAATTTCCTTGTTGATTTTTTACAATTTGTAGTTATTTGTTTTTGACAGTTAGGCATTTCGTAGGCCTAAGTAGCCATTGCTTATATTTACTTATTTTATACAAATTATATCTCATTTTACTCTAATGTGTTTTGTTTTGTTATTATAATTGATTTGTTTATTTGTTGATGTGTTTTGGATCTGTTTTTATACAATTTGTATGTTTCTATTATTTTCTACATCATGGCTTGTTAATTATTTCCTAATCGATTTTCCAGTGTTATTAGATCTGTATTGATTTACCTTCTTATTTATCTATTTTGCCCTTGTTAACAATATGGCTATTACTTACTATTCTTTATCACATAAAACATAACATCTAGACCTATGGTCTGTACAATTCTTTCAGCTATATCCTATTCATAAATTTAAACAAATTTTTAACTGTTATTAGGTAATGTTTGTTTACAATTCATTTCATTCTTTATTATTTTTTGGGTGATAAACATCATCACACCATTTAAACTTACTTAATTGATTATGCCTTATAACCTAGGGTGTTTATTGATTTCATTTTTAATTTCTTAAATAATCTCCACCTTTCTATCCATGGTAACACTAACTGTTTACCTTCCATGGGATTCTCCCTTTTAAATACTATTGTATCCCTCTCTTACAATTAAACTTAATTTTATTAATAACAAGGTTCTTTTTTAAATAATAATGTAACCATCAATCTTCAGTGTTCATTACAGATTATTAAGTGTTTATATCTAATACTATCATTAACAACATTCTTAATTACTAATATGGTTCACCATTAATCATTTAGTGTTTATTACAGATTATTAAGTGTTTATTCCTATTAATAGGGTTTCTAATTATTTTGGGGTTTTACACTTTCACTTTTGCACTCCTTAAACGTTTATTTTAAGTGTTTATTAGTGGGTAATCCCTATAATTACTTTCTCTTTGTCGCTTAGTTAATTTTATTTTCTTACCATCTCACTATCTCTCTCTTTACAAATATTGTTTATACTATTAATAAGTTATGTTTTTATAGAGTTCTTTATTACATCTAACTCTAATTCTTGGGTTAGTGTACTTTTATTTTTCACATTACTTTATTGGGTTTTTTCAAATATCATTTACACTTATCTTTTAATCGATAATATTACTTATTTTTTACATTGGTTAGTTATTGGTTTCGTTTCCAATATTACATTTGAGTGTACCATTTCTCCTTTTCATATTCTATATTATTTGTCTGTGTTTTCTCATTCAGTTTCACTTTATTTCCTTTATACTTGGTTTGTTTCATGTTCATTTCCCTTCTTCTTCACCTTCATCTTATTTTGTTTCATTTTATTTTGGTTTTCCCCTTTTCACTTGGTTTTATTTCATTTGGATGTATGGATTCATTCATTTCCTTCAATAGGTTTCATTCTTATTTGGTTTCGTTTGTCCCTTCTCCTTTTGGTTCTTTTTATTTGGTCAATCACTTGGGTTAGGTCATGTTGTCGTTTGTCGCGTCATTGTCATTTTATTTTCATTATTTAAAACATTTTATTATACGAATTATTTTTTATATCGTTGATTCATCTTTTTTATCCCTGGTATTGGGGTGGCTTATTTGTGTTGTAATGGGTCAAAAAAGGGGGATTTTATTTTTATTAAATTTATTTAAACTTGTTTATGGTCAGCATGGCAAGTCCCCAGGTAAAATAATAGTGGTTTCAAACAGTGAATGCTGGCATAGCTTTTTGAGCAGGGTGTTGTGAGAGAACGCAGTACTTGTTAGGAAATCAAGTGTTTGTCACGTATGATACGCACATGCACTCGACGGCGCGCGGCTTTTACGCATAACCGACCAAACCGACACCACGGAAAATGGCTAAGCCGTAAGATCCCCTTACCATGTGCTTACGAGATGGCGGAAGTCAAGTGCATGCTCCACTTACAAAAGCCTCGTATATCGTCAACATTTAACAACAGTAGCCACGTGGTCCATAGAAAAGCTATACACTGTGTGCGGCTACGTAAAATTCATCACATGAAGGCAGTTGTTTTCCGGTTGAACAACAACGGTAGTGGGGAGCCTGTTCCGCAGGTGCGAGGGAGTCGACGATGAACAACTACAAGTAACGGATGCGAGTAGTAGCGTGCGTCACCAACCGGGCTAAACTTTATCAAAAATGTGAAAATAATAAACCGCAGTTCGACTAACCACGCTTACCCGGCCGGGTGAACAAAAGAACTCGTGTGCACCAAATACTTCTTTTAAATGTAGAAGGTGACAAACCGACATAAATAAATGAACCGATATCTCAGAGTGGAGTAAGTGGAGTGAAGGAAGAAAAATTAAAAGTGTATTGAACTGACAAAACATTCGGACATATATCTAGTGCAGCACGCAGCGATGAGAGGAATGCTGAAAGTTAAGTAACCGACTACTAATTTCCCGACAGAATTATTGTAAATTAAAAGAACGCTCTTTTATAATGTGGATGTAAAAGTCAAGAGTGTGTGAATGTAGCAAGCTGGGTTGTCTTATTTAAATTAAGGGTTAGAATAAAAAAAAAGAAAAAATGTCAAAGTAAATGTTTTGTTTTATTCTTATCTGTAAAGAGAAAAGTCATATGGTTTGAACAGTAAAATGGTAAACAAGCAAATTCCAAAGTAATGCAAAGAATGTTGAATAAAAATTGATTTGATTAACAAATGGAATAAGAGTCGAGTTTCTTAAAAGTGCAACCCTAAATCACTTACAAGTGCGAGTGCACTTGAAGACTCTGGCCTGAAAACAGGTAAGGGAATTGTGATTTTGTACATGTTATTTCATGATATTAATTGTTTAAAAGTAAGTAAATTCTCAATGACGCCCAAGAACAGGGACTCGATTTAAATATTGTAATAATAATTAATCTGTAACTTCTCAATGACTTCCGAAACAGGGACATAAATATTTTAATTAAGTCAATTGATCAGTAAATTCTCAGTGTTGTAATATATATATATATATATATATATATGTTTCTTTCATCACTTTCTGCTACAGTCCGTTTCTTGATGTATATAATACTTTAATATTTATAACTAAATTTACCTCAAGATATACTTTTTTCCTTTAGGAACATGTTTCGAGAGTTCTTGTTCTCTCATCTTCAGCCTTCGCCATCTTGTTTCTGGTGAAGTATTTGTGTGTTGGCTTCTGGATGTTATTAAGGTAGTTTGTTGGTCTTTGGTCCTTCAAAGTTGCATTATTGTGTGTGGTTGTGGTATCTGTTTTTGTATTTTGTGTATTTTCGATGTTGAGTGGTTTGAATATTGTGTCATGTTTTGTATTGATTTGTATTTGTTCGGGTATTAATTTGTTTTGTGTTTTATGTTTGTAAATCTGTAAATTTTCCCAAATGTTCATTATGGTGCCTTCGTGTGGTATATGTTTTATTAGTGTTACATTGGTTATGTCATGCAATAAACACAGGACATGAATTCCCAGACATAACCAATGTAACACTAATAAAACATATACCACACAAAGGCACCATAATGAACATTTGGGAAAATTTACAGATTTACAAACATAAAACACAAAACAAATTAATACCAGAACAAATACAAATCAATACAAAACATGACACAATATTCAAAGCACTCAACATCGAAAATACACAAAATACAAAAACAGATACCACAACCACACACAATAATGCAACTTTGAAGGACCAAAGACCAACAAACTACCTTAATAACATCCAGAAGCCAACACACAAATACTTCACCAGAAACAAGATGGCGAAGGCTGAAGATGAGAGAACAAGAACTCTCGAAACATGTTCCTAAAGGAAAAAAGTATATCTTGAGGTAAATTTAGTTATAAATATTAAAGTAATATATATATATATATATATATATATATATATATTGTAACGTGACAAATGGTATGACATAAAACCATGTAAGATTTGCAAGAGTAAACGAATGAGAAGCTGTACAATAAAAAAAAACAAGTAATATATAAAAGAATGATAGCATAACACTAATGACTATATTTGACAGACTAACTATGACTGACTGTACCCAAATGTTTAGGTAAGGTGATGGGGAAAGATAAATGCAACATAAAATGAACTATGAAGGAATATTCGAGGCCAAATACCCTATTCCAAGTAAATTATAATTTGTAATGACCATCTAAAAGTACAAACTAATGAGTATGGAATTATATAAGTAGTAAGTAAACATCTAATGAAATGATATAGAAAGTGTAAATGAACCAGTATAATAATAATAAAATAAGAGTATATTTATTGTAAAACCAAAAACACTATTACAAGTGAATTAAAATTGTGAGAAGTGATAAAGTGACAAATAAATAAAGATAAAATGTTTATTATCAGTAGGTCAAGGGGAGAATACTGATGAATGTAAAATATTAAGTGGCATTATTATGTGATGATTTTAAAATATTCATAGGTCATTTATAAGTATTAGATTCATTATTATTGTTTAAAACTACTCAGATATATTGTAATATTTGTGAGAGATATTATTTAATATTGGAATTACATTGCCAAATACAGTTAGACAACACGTTGATTAGAAAAGACTTTATTCCTTGAACTAAACTTGATATAATACATACATCCGTTATAACAATAATAATGCGCGCATGCGTATTGTACATACATTGTTTAACCATATTTAAATTGTACATATGATATATTTGACATTCCCCCTCAATTTAAATACCCATATAATTTAAATACCCTTAATTTACATTTGGAACAGTTTTGGTATAAGTACAGTTGATAAATATACTTAAATAAAAAAAAATAAATGCAAAATTGAAAATTTTTGGTATCTGAAAACTATTTTATTTTGAGTTTTTCAAAAAACTTTGCAAACTTTATATTATTTAAGGATTTTGTGAAATGTGAGATTCAAATGCTTGGTACCGTTTAAGTACCTCAATACCCTCTTCGCAGCAATCCATAGTTGTTTAGTGGGTTTATCAAGATATCTACTTAAGACAGAACAGATGTAGCGTAAGCTATGTCTGGTCTACTTGCAATTGATATGTAGATAAGTGAACCAAGGAGTTCTCTGTAAGGTAAGTTTTTGTCCACTGGTAGAGATAAGTCAACCTGGAAATTGTGTTCCATAGGTGTATCCATTGGTTTTCCATTTTCCAGACCAAATCTTGAGATTACTTTTTGTATGAATTCCTTTTGAGAAATGGTGATCTGCTCTTTATTTACATTGATTTCTGTGCCCAGAAAGTTGTTGATGATTCCTAATTCTTTTGCGTTGAACTCCTTTTTAAGGAACTCAATGATTTTTAGACATTCACTCTTGTCACCTGTGATGATTATATCATCAACCCATATAATAAGGTAAGCATTTTTACCCAAGTACAAACAAAAGTCATTCTGAGATCTGATTAGACCATGATGTTGCACAGCCTCGTTAAACCTTTCATTCCATTTTCTGGGTAAAGAGCGAAGACCGTATAAGCTTTTCATGAGTTTTAGAGCATTCGTTGGACATTTTACTCCTTTGGGTGGTTTTATATAAACTTCAGTGTCTAGCTTGCCATTTAGGAATGCTGTAGGGATATCAAGTTGTTTAATTTCCCATCCATTTTGCAGTGCTACAGACAGTAAGATTCTGATGGTGGAAAGTTGAGCGACTGGTGCATAAATGTTGGAGGACTCTTCCTCTTGAAATCCTTTTGCTACTAGACGAGCTTTCTTAGTGCCATCAGGCTTGATTTTGAAAAGCCACATTGTGTCAATAGCTTTGATGCCTTTGGGTAGATTTGTTGCCTTCCAAGTTTGATGTTTTTCGAGGGTACTTATTTCCTTTTGTATCGCTTCTTCCCAACCATCTCTAGTACATATGGCATCTTCATAAGAGATTGGTACTCCTGCACAAAGACAGTACGCTAAGTGCATCTCATCTTCATTTTGACTAAAACTTTCATTATAATCCTTGTACAGTATATAATCTTTAAATTTCTCTGGAACAGTTTTAATTCTTTCACTTCTACGCAGTGATGTTTGATCACCCTGTTGGACAGTATCGCTTAGACTGCTGTCTCTATGTGCAGGTGAGGTGCCAGTGACATTTTGAACCTGGATGTCTCCTTCGCTCATACTTTGATGCTCTTTATCACCTACACTGTCACCTCCAATTACCATTTGTGGGATATCTTCTAAGGCTTTCTGACTAGTATAGTTGATGTTAATTTCATCAAAGGTAACATCCCTTGAGATTATAATTTTACTTGTTTTGGGTACCCATAGTCTATACCCATTTTTAGCATAGCCTACCATAATCCATTCAACTGATCTTGTTTCTAGCTTGTCTGCTGGAACAGGCAGTTTATATGCCCAAGCCTTTGAACCAAAAACCCTCAACTTGTCATAATTCACTTTACCTAGGTAGACTTCAGCGGGTACCTTATTTTCCTTCAGGGCAACTGTTGGAGAGCGGTTCAATTGGTATGCAGCACAACGTATTGCTTCACCCCACAAGAACTTAGGCAAATTTGTTTCAGCGAATAGTGTTCGTACTCTACTCATTAGAGTGAAATTGATTCTTTCGCTAACTCCATTCTGCTGCTGTGTATGTGGCAAAGTGTATTCGTTGACTATTCCTTTTTGTATACAGAAATTTTTAAACACACGTGATGAGTACTCTCCACCACAATCTGACCTGATTCTTGAAGAGTAATATCCTCTGGCCTTTAACTCTTGGACATAATTCATAATATTTCTTTCTGCTTCATTTTTGTGTTTTAAAAGGAACACCTGGGTAAAATGTGAATAGTCATCGATAATTGTTTGATAATATTTTTCACCTTTCATGGTGTGTATTTTAAAAGGACCAGCCAAGTCGCTGTGAATGAGTTCTGCAATTCTGTTTGACCTTGGTAGGGGTACATCCTTAAAAGGCTTTCGTTTTGCTTTACCTTGGTTACAGGGACTGCATACTCCAAAATTGTGTGGAAAATTTAGTGATCCAAGACCTTGAGCATTGAGATGTCCAAGTCTTCGGTGCCATAGTAGATCCTTACTTAATGAAATGCAACAAGTTTCACTCATCGAAGGGTGTGCTATTG
Organism: Magicicada septendecula; assembly: GCA_034769895.1. NCBI lineage: Eukaryota > Metazoa > Arthropoda > Insecta > Hemiptera > Cicadidae > Magicicada > Magicicada septendecula. The sequence goes on along the minus strand of CM068375.1, from coordinate 403,393,921 downwards.
AAAATTGAGCCACATAAAAATTTCCTTCGGATTCACATTTCATTTGCAATTTGTTATTTGAGATAGTAACTGATTTTCCACCACTATTGAATTGAACATCAGATCCCTTTGAACTCATTCTTTTCACTGATAATAGATTGTAGGGAAACTCAGGTACAATAATAGCAGGTATCTTTATGAAAACATAACTGTTATTTTTATTGTTCAGCACTTTCAAGCGAATTATACCTCTTTTTGTACCTTTTATAGTGCTACCATTTGCTATTTTTATTTCCATTTTATTCTCTTTACTTCAACATTTTCCATAAGCTTTTCCAAATTTTCTGATACCCAATGATTTGTGGCACCACTATCTAAAATGAATTTAACGGATCGAGTATTTCCTAGTAATTCTGAGGATAAAGCGCCATTTTTCTCAATATTTTTAGCGGAAATGAAATCAAATTCTTCTTCTTGATCATCTTCGCTCTGTGCAACATTTGACGTATGTCTTGTCGTCTTGCCTCTTCCACGTCCTCGAGAGTTTCCTCTCCCTCTCTTACTGCGATATCCATGGCCGCGATATGACATCTGAGGCGTCTGTTGAGTTTGCACATCCTTGTTTGATGGACACTCATTTTTGAAATGTCCTTTGCCTCTACATGTGTGACATATTACATTTTCATACCTCATCTGTGAGCTATTCTTATATTCACCTGGAGAATAGAAAGAGCAGTTACCGTCGTTATCGACCTTATCACCTGCATTGGAGTTCTCTTTGTTTTTGAGTTCAGTATCCAATAACCTTGTTTTTACATCAGAATACGAATATACTGTCGCGTCTTTATTCATTATCGTTTCTATCGATGTAATGATGCTCTCAAAGCTTTCCGGCATTGTCAGAAGAAGGTAACACGTTTTGTCGGTATCATTGGTTGCAACTTTGCTTACGCCATCAAGTTCTTTTATGAGTTTTTCGAATTTAGTGAAATAATCTTGTAATTCGCCATCGACGAATTTCATTTTCAATAGCTTTCGCATTATAAACATCATAGATAATGCGCTTTTTCTCTGGAAGACATTTTCCAGATTTGCAATCATTTCTTTGGCGCTTTGTGCACTCTCTATGTATTCAATATACTTATCTGATATTGACTGTGCGATGATGCATTGAGCATTTATGTCTTTAGCTTGGAAACTGGTCAAATCTGCACCTGTGAGTGCTGCGATTTCTGTGTCTGTTTTATCTAATGCTACGAGTGCACCCTCTGTATTCAGAACAAGACGTATTCTATATTTCCAAGTGGAAAAATTATCTGCCTTTAGCAGGGGAAAGGGAACCGTAGACGTAGCCATTTTAGGTTAAGCACGTGAACTCTTTCACTTTGAGCCTGTATATGTAAACAAACTTTTCTCTGTAAATAATTCCGACGTAATTACAACTAACACACGTCTATATATCTCCAAATTACTAGTGTCGGCCCATAACCTGTGAGAGATATTATTTAATATTGGAATTATATTGCCAAATACAGTTAGACAACATGTTGATTAGAAAAGACTTTATTCCTTGAACTAAACTTGATAGAATACATACATCCGTTATAACAATAATAATACGCGCATGCGTATTGTACATACATTGTTTAACCATATTTAAATTGTACATATGTTCAGTATATATATTTGACAATATATATTTGACGATATATTTGACAATATTTAATTATTTATGTTCATGAAGTTATGTGTAAAGTTTTAAGACTAATAGACAATACATAATCTGTTGTATTAAAGTTAGACCAAGGAAATTATGTATTTTGTCTATAAGTAAAAGATTATATTGTTTTATAAGGTTTAGAAACCAACAAATGTTGTATTTTAAGTAATTATGTTAGTTTGTTTATGTAGAAGATGTTTTAAAGTAACAACATAAATATCATTTGTTAGAATATGTGTAGGTATAGGTTTTCCGCCATGTTAGCTGCTAGGCCTATATAAAAAACTAGAAAATTGTAAATTTTAAAGTATAACAGCAAGGTTTAGTGAAATAATGAATGTAATATGAATAGGTTTAATGATATTAGTCTGCACAACAAAAATGTGTTCGAAATAAGTAGTTTAAAATTAATTATTAAGAAAATTAGGTGGTAAAAATGTAAAATCATTATTTGTTAACTAAAAGTAACCTTGTTTGGTTTCAAATTGATGTACAAGTTAAAAGCAAGACAATGATGATGTTATTAGATTTAGATTCACAGTTAGTATAAGGGAATTAGACCAATTTAAAGATATTTGACCAATTTTGTACAGAATGGCAATGTATTTCAATAACAATATCACATCATGTCCACCAATCAAATTTCGTATTTTAACCCTAGCAACAACAAATTTAGGAAAATAATCTAGGGAGTTCTTGAGTAACCATTAATGAGCAAAGACTGAAGAAATTACAGAGCGTGAGATTAAAAGAAAAAAGTAATAGAAACAAACTAACTAATAAAAAATCTGAATATAGCATCAGAGATTATTAATAATAATCCAAAAAGCAGTTCCAAGTGGATCACAGAAGGGGATTAATCACTAAAAGGAAAACCAACTATACCCAAGACATTTTAACTGGACCTGAGTTGAAGAAACAGTCGCTAAGTATAACCTATTTTTGAGTTATCACGTAACGAAGACAGACAAAGTGAATTACACTAATAACACTGATTTCACACTCACTAATTAAAATTGTGGATTTGATAATGAACAATTAAAACTAACACCAAAACCACTATTCTAGTTATTTCTTGTGCAGAAAACTGTAAATTAATTCAATACTGTATTATCCAACTTAACCTAGAAACACTAATTCTTTCGAACGTAGTTTGTGACCATAGTCGTCCATATTTTTTCAAATATATAATATTTGTATATTTATTGTAAAGCTTGTACTTTTATTTGTGTGTTTCAATACTTTTTTCTGTAGCCAAAAGGACGTTTACACGCCCTGAGATTAAACGAAATCGACCATCACCGGTTGATAAACAGAATAGCCAACCGGCAATAAATAAAGTAAGCCAGGCAATTTGACGTAAATAATCTGGAACGTTATTGTGTAACTAAAGGGTTTGAGAAATGGATAATTAAACCATTATTATCCGTAATACTGTATGTTTGGTTTCCAGTAGTTTTAAAAACAGAGTTGGTTTTGATATAATAAATATAACCTATTTCGAGTTACGAAGAAGAGTTGGCAACGCAGAATTTTTGAAATGAACGGCGGAAAAAAGGTGAGTTCCACAGTAATAGTTATTATCATTACAGGACCCTTTTAAATTGTTATAGATTGACGCTACCAACATGTGTCAAATATAATACGAGGACCAAAAGACTGTTACAAAATTAACGCCTACAACAGTGGGGCATAATTAAAGAGAGACACGAGCGGAAAACGTATATGTTACAAATTTGACGCCAACAACGTAGGGCTTCTAAGACGTATTCATAAGATCGTTACAATATATATATATTGTAGTAAAACTAGATCTGTGCGTTTATTAAGTCACACGCGTCAATTTGTGATAAAGCTGTCGCTGATAATGGTGATCGCAATTGCGCTAATAAGCCGTCCTGAATCTTGTCGTCTGTTAATCCTTACCTGTCCTTACTCACTGGTTTTTTCTTCCCGATAGGCGCCAAATTGTTTTCCCTTAAAACAATTAAAAGATTCTGTATCAGTTTATTTGTTTACGATACTGTGATGAATGATTCGAATTACTCGCAGATTGGTGGGAACTCGAATTTCGCTTGTTTGGGGAGACGTGTTGCCAACATTAAATTATGGTCAAATAATTCTATTCACTGCTACAGAACACAACATACATAATACATTTGAAATAATTACAGGACAGCTAGTAACGATTCATACTTATTTATTTAGCTTGGTAGCTCATTAATTTTCAATAATTATTGTACAATTGAAATTATTATAATAACTTTTAGCCTCGACAATAAATTAATTGTTTACTCAGCAGAGAGCAGGGTGGCAGCACAAGTTAGTTTGACGACATGATGGTCGCCGTATCTTCTTATTTATACAAATTAAACTGCCCATGAATTCTTTTGAGTACGAAAAAAAAGTTTAGAACAAGATATTTAAATAAAGTACACCACCTTACAATTGTGGTAATTAAATATGAAAGAGATTTACATTAAATTCAACTCTGTGGTGTTAAAAGTGTGTGTCAGTGTTATCGTTTTATACATAGGTTATCTTATAGTTACTTCAGGTGTTCATAAATATTTTTTATTAATCTTTGAAAGAAATAGGAGTTCCAAGTTCATAGTGAGAGTTTTCTATTGTGAGAAAAGTGGATCAGTTTTAGTTTTTTAATTAATTATAATTTAATTTATACTTAACACAATCACGGTGTTAGTGTTATCGATCATCAGTAGTTTCTTCGCTGTTGTTAATGCATGCATCTAGTCTCAAGGATAGGGTTGCCGTCTTCGTTGGCGTCTGTTTCTTGTATTACAATGTTTTGTTACTTATTAATTTTGTAACTTCATTTATTCTTCCTCCTGGTGTAGCTGGAACTCTTGTTTACTTCGGGTATTCAGTTTGGTTTCATTCCCTTTTGATCTTCTTACTTATTTGCTTCTTAAAAGGTCCGCATCAGTAAAGCGTCTATACTCTGAATTGTTAATAATGGAATCTCGTTACCTAACTGTCAAAATTATAGTAACGTTCTGTTTCTATGGTAACCGGCTTGGCTCTGATTGGTTAAGTACATTTGAAACTATTGTTATAAATCCTGGTTTTTTGTTCAAAATAAATAAATATTTTATAATGATTATATTTCCTTGGGGATATTTCCAATGTTTGAAATATTAACATAGATGTTCCTATTTTCTTTCAGTGACCAATTTGACATCTCATAAGGCTGATCTAGGCCCTGTACTAATGTTTTTGTACAAAACTGATAATTCTATTTTAATACATATTTCACGTATTTATATTATTTATCACAATTCTGACATGTTATTCTGGTTATTTAATTGTAATTACATAATTTATTTGGTCATATCCAATTATAGTATTCAATTGTTTATTATTGGTTTTCTGAACTTACACAGCTACGTCATTGATAGGCCTAAACTGTAACATCTTAGAATTTCTTAATTTGCTCTATTTAAACCTTATTTACTAAGCACATATGGTTTGCTAGTTTGCATTCGTTCTTTTTGGCTTTTGAAATACATTGAACTGTTTTTTTACAATTTATTCATGTCATTATACTTTTACCAAATTATTTCCTATCTGATACTTTACTTTCTATTTATATTATATTTATTAATTTGTTGTTTGTTATTTTTTATGTCATTATTAGTTTTACTCCTACTCCCATTTCTCACATACCTATTTAACGTAAATCTATTAACAAAATATAACATATAAATAACTTGATGGTCTGTATATGGTTCAGTCATGTTTCTTATCATTAAACATAATTATTATATTGCATGTCATTACTCAAAATGTTCATACTCTTCATAACATAAAAATAACTCCTTCTTATTAAAAATACAATTATTATCTTGTATGTCATTAACTAAAATGTTCATACTTTTCATGACATAGAACTAACTTCTTCTTATTAAAAAATACAATTATTATCTTGTATGTCATTAACTAAAATGTTCATACATTTCATCTCCTTATACCTTCCTTACTTATATATAAATACAAACATATTATTGTAAACTTCTGCCTTCTGGGTTTACACTCCCTTAAACATCAAACAAACAAATTACTTTTCATTTACTTAATAACATAACAATTTTGTGAGTATTGTATACTCTATATTCTATATAGATAAACTTTCTATTCATTCTTTTGGTAATAGAATATGTTTTTATATTTTCTTACCCTCACACCTACGCTGTTTCTTACAGTTTAACACAATTCACTTATTTTCTTAAAATTATAAGTCATATTGTAGCGGGGCATTTTTGGGCATACCTGGGGTAATAACAGGATTTGTATTTTTTAATAATAAATAACTTGTCGAGTGATAGAAAAATGTTATGACCGAGAGGTAAATTTGTTATGTGGAAGCGATCGCAAAGTGGCAGCATTGACTGTGACAATTATTTAATGAAATTCATATAAACAGTTTAATAACAGCCAACAACTGTACCAAAATCAGTTCAAGGACAATGACGAACCCGGAAAACGTAAACACGTTTTGTAACAAGATCTGTAAACACGTTACACAACCAGACATCAGGCGATGCGTTGCGTCAGCAAATTATATAACGATGTGTGTCACCAGTTTTGTCAACAAGCCAAAAACAGTCCACTGGCGAACGAATACAAACGGTAGACCAATGAGAATTGGCGAAGAACAGTCGCTTCACAAATTAGCGCAAGTAGTTCGCTCCCAGTCAAAATTCCATGCTCGCGCGAGCAACAACTGTAAAAAAGTTTCGGCAGTAAGTGCGGGCCCGCAACATAAAAAATGTAAAAGTTTGTAAGATTTGATCATTTAAAACAGTATTTTGAAACCGAATAGATACAGTGAGAAAAAAATAAGTAAATAATCATGTAACAGTTCGGCAATAAATCAGTGTGTATACGAGAAGACATTGTAGGAGGGTACCTTCAACGTAATAACAGGAAAGTAAATTAACAAATTTTATTATTTTCATACAGTACAAGAACAGAGGGGGAAAATTAATTTAAAATATGAGCTCTAATGGGAATATAACTTGTCTAATGTGAAAGTGTGTGAGTGTGTATGGGTGAGTTTGAATTACGTAATTACAAAGGCGCTGGTTTAAGTTAAGAAAAGTTAGTTGAGTATTATTTCTTTACAGCATTTGTTTTAGTGTTCAACAGTTTAATTATCAATAATGTTTTAAAAGTTGTAGTCAGAATAAAGCATGTACATGTAATGTTAAAATAGTAAAAGTATAAAAGATGGGAGGAGTAATTTTGTCAGTGTCGTTAATATGCAACAGTAAAACTAAATTATGAATAAACACAAGTTTGTTTGAGTATAGTAGATCGAAGTAGTCATTTCAAACAACCAATTCTGTTATCTTAGTTCACTGATACGAACCTTGGTAAATTATTTTCTTGCAGTTGGCAAGATGGCGCCCGACAAAGTAGATAGTACAATTTTGACAAATTCGAAATCACAGTATATTTAGTTATTAATATCAATAAAACGAAATATCACATTTGGCTTCTGGAACAGGGACAATTTTATATCAATAAATTTATATAAAATACGGCCTACGGGGAGAACAGAATGGTTGTTTGGAATTCGTCTTTACGTAGGTACGTAAAATAGACGTAAAAGGTTATGTTTCATATGGGTGAGTAGAATGTTTTCAATAAGTATGTGTTACGTATAATAAGAGTATATAAAGACATATATATATATAATTTTTTTTTAAGAAAAATGGCAGATAATAGTACTGTCAGCTTATCTGACAGTCAGTTTAGTAGCGATTCGGGAGTTCAAACGAGTGATAATAATTTAGAAAGTCAGCTGACCGAATCGAAAATAATGGAAGGTGTGACGAGTCAGTCAACGCCGGCCTTAATTAAGAGAGAAAGTAATAGTGAAATGATGAGTATGATGCAGTTATTGTTGAATAAATTTGACATGAACACTAGTGATTTCAATAACAAATTAGATGAACAAAAAAACGAAATGCAAGATTTCAAAAGTAGTATAAATAAGAAATTAGATATTCAGAAGAATAGTTTTGAGGAGTTATTAAAAAATCAGAATAAAGAGTTGAAACATGAGATACAAGAAATTAACAAACATTGTGAAAATACCAAAGTAGAATTTACTAATAAAATCAGCCAAGTAGAAACCAAGTTAGATGATTCAATACAAAAGACAGATGATAAATTTAATGAAATAGATAGTCAGATAGACAGAGTTGAGAAGCAAATCAATGAAAACAATGAAATATTAATAAATTCAATGAATGAGTATAACAATGACATAGAATCTAAAATTATTAAACGTAATATTGAAACTGAATGTAAGTTGAGTAGCGTAGTAATGACAGTTGAAAAATTTAGTCAGAATATTGATGAACACCAAAATAAGATAGACTCTAGAATATATGAAATTGAAAGTAATTATAAGACAGAGATACAAGCAGTAAATGAATCTATTGAAGTAATAGCAAAAAATAATGTACAGTCTGAATATAGTAATGATAAAAAATTGTATTCACTTGAACAAAATATTAGTAGTATGCGAGATGAATTAAGTTTAGTGAAAAATCAAAATGTAAACAATGTTATTGAACGAGTATTTATGACACGAGACATAAATAATGAAGTAGAATTAGAAACTTTCAATTGTGACAATCGTAGAGTACACCCAATGCAATTTTTAAATAGGGTTAGGGAATTTAATCGGTTTAATAATAGTAGCTGGGAGGTTAAGTTGCTGAAGATTATCAAATGTTTCAAAGGTAGTGCCGAGATATGGTCGGAAGTACACCATACCGAATGGGAAAGTTATGAAGATTTTGAGATAGCTTTTCGCAACAAATATTGGTCAGAAGAAGACCAAGAAATACTAAGAAGTAAAATAATGGGTAATGGGAATTTTGGTAGGATTAATAACCACCTAACCATATATGTGATGACCATTTATAACGAAGCAAAGTATTTAGAACCGCCGTTGCCATTCCGATCATTTGTACGACATATTAGCAAACACCTGCCCAGAGAGGTGCAAATAACTTTAATGACTAGAGAGATTACCAATATAAGCGAGTTAGAAAACATGTTAGATGTATTACAGAATATAGGTGAACGCGACATGGGACGACGTCCAAACACACCAGTAGTACCACACCATAATAATAATAATAATAATAATTTCCATCATAACAGGGGTACACAGAATTTTCATAGAGGAGCGCGGGGAGGAAGTTTCGATAATAGGGGCGAGAGTTGGAGGTGTAGAGCCTGTGAAATTGATAACTATGCTAATAGAACGAATTGTTTTAAATGTCATCGAACCAGGGAGTGCGCCAGAAATGAGAGGACAAACCCACCACCAAATCAACAGTCGAGAGGAGGAGAATTTTATAGAGGAGCGCCTCGGGGAGGAGGAAATCACAATAGAGGTAGAGGAGGAAATCATCAAGCTGTAGCAGGTCCATCCACGGAAAACTGAGGAAGACAATGGGGAAGCGGGCCCAACCATTGTCAACGGAGGACCGGGTCCAAGTAATTAACGAATACACAAACAACGTCATCAAGGTGGATATGGCAAAAGAGTTGTTAGAAGAAGAGGAGAACAAGGTGGTGGAACGCAGAACAGGATTGACTGAGGTGACGATTAACATTGAAGGTAAGAATTATAAAACTTTAATTGATACCGGTAGCGAGATATCAGTGATTTCTGAAAATGTCATGGGTGAAGTAAAAGAGTTAAACAAGAATATACCATCATTACCAGTTGCAGGGGTTACAGTAGTGGGGGTAACTGGGGTGAGAAGTAAAAGAATAACCAGACAAGTACAATTAAATATTTTAATAAATGAAGTAGAATTTGAAAATACTTTCCTAGTAGTTAAAGGGTTAAGTCTAGATGTAATATTGGGAAATGATTTTTTGGAAAGAAACGGAGCAGTAATAGATTTTAATAAACAAATAGTAAAATTTGAGAAGGGGAATAAACCAGTCAGAATAGAGTTTAAGAAAGTAGTAAATGAAGCTAAAGTCACTGGAATAAAAATGTTACATAAACAGATAAGTGATAGGGAAATAGAAACTAAAATAAATATATGTCTAGAGAGTGATGGTTTAGAAAATGAGGAGAGAGAGATGCATGAGCGTAATGAGAGTGTGTGGGCAAATAGAGCCGATAAATTTTTCAATGAAAATACAGTTGTAGGAAGTACTCAGCGAGAGGAGCTGTGGGCAGTTGTGGAGCAGTACAGAGGGGTGTTTGATGAATCACCAGGGAAAGCGAAGGACTACATCTGTGAGTTGAAAGTTCGGGACCACGCACCATACATGCAGAGAAGCTACCCGGTGCCGTTTTCAAAGAGAAGAGCTGTCCAGGAGGAGTTAGACCGTATGATGCAAGGAGGCATAATTGAACGCTCAGTATCACCTTATTCAAACCCTTTGGTGGTAGTGATAAAGAAGGATGGCAAGAAAGGTTATGTTTAGATGCTAGAAAAATCAATCAGATTATTATACCGGACAGAGAATCTCCAGAACCCATAAATGAGATTTTACAAAAGTTTAGCGGAGTCAAGTACATGACGTCCTTAGATCTAACCGCTGGATACTGGCAGGTACCATTAGCAACAGAGAGTAGGAAATACACAGCTTTTCTTTTTAACGGTAAGAATTACCAGTTTAAACGCTTACCTTTTGGATTAAACACCAGTGTTGCCAGTTTTATCAAATGTTTAGATAATATTTTACAACCTAAGGACTTAGACTTTTTAACTGTGTATGTCGATGATATTTTGATAGCCTCTAGAACATTCACTGAACATTTAGAACACATAGAATATGTATTAGATAAGCTACAAGTACGGGGTTTAACAGTGAATTGGGACAAGTCTAAGTTTCTGCAGACAGAGATACACTTTTTAGGATTTATTATTACACAAGAGGGGATATTAGCCAACCCTGACAAAGTCGAAGCCATAATGCGATTCCCTGAACCAAAAAACATTAAGCAACTACAGAGTTTTTTAGGCTTATGCAATTTTTACAGGAAATTTCAGGAGAACTACGCACACACCACATCCAAACTGAGTGCTGTACTGCAGAAGAATAAACAGTGGAGATGGGGCGATGCGGAACGAGCTGCGTTTAATGAAATTAAGAGAAAGTTCAGTCACATGATAATGATGAATCATCCTGATTTTAATAAGATCTTTTATTTGCAGACCGACGCCAGCAATGTAGCGCTAGGTGCCGAGTTATACCAAGAGAGTTGCGACAAGGAACACCTAACGATCGCCTTCGCCAGTAGATCGCTGTTATCGGCAGAAAAGAATTACACGACAACAGAAAAGGAACTTCTGAGCATTGTGTTCGCAGTGGGTAAATTCCGCACCTACATTTTAGGGAATACTACGATCATCCGGACGGACCACAAGGCACTGTCATTTCTGAATTCATGTAAGCTAACACACAGCCGATTAACCAGGTGGGTATTAGCCTTACAGGAATATAACTTTTCATGGGAGTACATAAAGGGGTCAGATAATAAAGTACCAGATACACTTTCTAGAATAGATGTTATAGATAATAAGACTGGTAGGGACCTTAGAGAAATAGAAATTTTTAGGTTAACTAGAGAAGATAGGATTTTTGGTGAGGAATTAAGTGACATTAAAAACTTGCAAAGATCTGATAGCAAACTGGGTAAAATAATTGTTAGTTTAGAAACAGACGTAGAGGGATCTGAATATAATGAGCGATTTCAAATATATCAAGGCATTTTGTTTAAAAAAGTAGATGGTGGGGAGCGTGATTGGAGGTTAATTATACCTGATGTGTTAATAGATAAAATTGTTTGGGATTGTCATATAAGGTATGGTCATTTTGGTGCGAGAAAGTGTGCAAATGTTTTGAAAGAATCATGTATATTTAAGAATATGGAGAGGAGAGTGAGAAAAGTGTTGAGAGTGTGTGATTTATGTCAAAAATCGAAAGTGGTGAATTATAGAGTGGAAGGAGAGATGAATTATATAAAAGTAGATAAGCCTTTTGATCTAGTTGCGGTTGATTTATATGGACCGTTACCCAGAGGTAGAGGAGGTGTGTTATATGTATTTGTAGTTTTAGACACTTTTTCAAAATTTGTAAAGTTATATAGTATTAAGAGGGCAACTAGTAAAGTACTTAGTGAGAGAATAGTAAAAGATTATATGCTTAATGTGGGAAAGCCGAAAATTATATTATCTGACCATGGTCCACAGTTTATAAGCGGCAAGTGGCGGCAGACGCTTGGATGGGAAGGCATCATACCCAAGCATACGGCAGTGTACCATCCTCAGTCGAACCAAGCAGAACGGGTGATGAGAGAGATTGGTAGGATATTCCGGGCGTACTGTCACGCCAAACACACAGAATGGCCATCCTACGTGAAAAAAGTAGAGGAGTGGCTGAATTGTACCACCCATGAGTCCACGGGATTTACGCCGCATGAGTTGATCAGGGGAACAAGGCCGCCCAGGATATTAGAACAACTTTTCACATACCCACCTGAAGGTCAAATTTTGGACAGGAACATGAAGATTAGATTGGCGAACGAAAATTTACTTACTAGAGGAGAGCGACGAAAACAGAAACATGATGCTAAGGGTAAATGGACCAAGTATGAGGTAGGCCAGTTAGTGTTAGTAAAAAGACATGATCTGTCCAGTGCTCAAGATAGGGAAATAAAAAAGTTTTTCTTGTTATATGAAGGACCTTATGAAGTTATAGAAGTAAAAATGCAGAATGCGTATGTGCTGAGGAACCCAGCGACGCAGGAAATAGTAGGTACTCAAAATGCGACGAATTTAAAATTATATAGGTCACTTTAATTGTTATGTTTATAAATAAGTTTTTCAAATATTATTGTATGTTTTCAGAAGGGATCCTCCCCCATTTTCGGGCGGTCACGATCTTACCAGTCCTGGCCGTGGAATTCGGAACTCGGAGGCGGGCCATGGTTGGCGGATCTTCCTTCGGGCGGTGAAAACAACGATGGTCCGGCTCCACCAAAATTGGTATAAAGTAGAAAACCTAACTGCACATTTGAACGGGGAGGGGGACCCCACAGGTACGTGACACAAATTATTTTCTTATACACTCCCGGTGCAGCGGTTTTGGTGTGCCTGTCACGTGCCTGCACTGCCTTAGAGTGTTTGTAAATAATGGAGGCTGCATTTAAGTAAAAGGCAGTGCATTCAAATTAAATTTTTTGGTGTCAAGGGCAAAATTAAAATGGAGTCTTTGACAATATTTTCTGTTTGGCCCGAAACGACGAGTTTTGGGGCAGGACGTTTTGGCGCAAGGTAGAAAGCGGGGTAGAAGAAATGGTAGGAGAGGAGGGAGTAGTGTGGTTTAGAGGGGGGACGTGAATTCACGTAGTATATCTACCTAGTGCCAATCCGTTTTGCAGCAAGACCCGGCATTTCAGGCGGCTGCGATCTTCCTAGACGTAGAGTAAGTTTATGACAATAGAGTCAGCCTCCTATGTAAATAGTATATATAAAAAAAAAAAAAAAAAAAAAAAAAAAAAAAAACCCAAAATAATTTTGGATGTGTATAATTTTAAATTTAAGATATAATTTTTTTCTTTCTTCTAAATTTTTTAGCATTAGGTGACCAAATATAATTGTTAGATTTTAGTATTAGTGGGTATAGGAACGTTTTGAAGAAATGTGTAGTAATATAAGAACTTGTTATCAATACAAGATGTGGGGTAATTTTGGGGGGTAGTTTGGTGCTCAATGAAGTGACATAACAGTGTAGTGTGGAACTGCTATGGGGGGAGGTTGTAGATTTTGTATTTAATATTTTATGTTAATAATGGTTAAGCTTCCATATAAAGTGGGTTAAAAACCCATCTAAATTAATATTGTCATTTAAATATAAATTCTTAAATTTAATATTACGAAAGATATTTTACTTGTGATTCCCCAAATTTTCGGGCGGTCACGGCCTCACCGAACCCTGACCGTGGAATTGGTTTAGCTTTAACAGCTATGGTTGGGGCACATTACGATTACGCGCTGACCATAACTGGCCATAGCTGTTATCGTTGTAAAGGTGTATTTTGAAATTGATGGGGGGTAATAAAAGGGGAATCACCAAACTATGGAACAGCGGCTGCCACTCTGTTCGAGAAGGAACAGCAGAGCCAGGTGGTAGATCCGTTTAAGGGTGCATGATTATTAACGAGAACATGTTGATGTTCAACAATTTTAACTTAACAGCGGAAGCAGAGACACGGAGAGTTAAAAACCTGCTCCAAAATATACAGTCTCTGTGGAAGCGAAAAGGCGCCACAGTCTTACATAATTGAAATAGTGTGTGTGGCTGGGAGGTTATCCAAGGGGATAACGTATTAAAAATTTGATATATTTTAATTAATAATGATGATTTGCTACTCAATAATAAATTTTGTTTGAATTTAAAAAATAGATGCACTAAATACTTCTTATATTGTGTTATTATGTCTTATTGTGTTGATTGCATTAGTATGTTAGGAATAAGTATTATAAAAATATAATAATATGTTTTCAATGTGTTTATAGATTTAAAAATAAAATGAAAAATAGTTGTGATAGGTAAAATTTTCAATGGGTTGTAAAAGATAGAAGTGGGTGATAGTAATTGTTTGAATAAAATGTTTGAATCAGTTCAAGTTGAATTTTGTGGGATATAGATCTGTTCAAATCGAAGTAAAAGTTAAAGAGAATGAGAGATGAAAATAATGCAATGTTGTTTTGAGTTAGTATATGTTATAGAATTTTGAGAAGTATAAGTGGAGACACAGTAGTTATGGAGATTTTATGTAGAGTTTTGAGTGATATATTGTTGTTTATTTGTTGATGTTAATTTGATGTAATTGTAGTGAGGTTATGAGATTGAGATTTTTTGGGGATGGCAATTTTGTAGTAGTGGTAGTGTATTTGGGGAGTCCGCAACATAAGGGTTGGGACGGGATAGGGACCGATTGGCGCCGGAAAGGGTTACCTAGGGGGAGTCCAGGGACCAACATAAGGGAATGAGTTTTGGGAAGGAAACACGTATCCTATGTACAAAGGGTTAGAGAGTATTTTTTTTTATATAAGAGTAGAAGGTGGCGATTGGAGTTAAAGTAGTAAGTAGTTAGAGGTAGAGAAGGGTTAGTAAAATTTTGATAGTGGGGTGTCATACTAGTTAAAGATTTTGTAAGGGAGCGTTAGAGTAATAAAAGGGGTAAGATTATGAGTAAATGCCAAGTGGATAAAGTAAATTATAATGAATAACGTAGAATCACCCAAAGTAATGAAATGGAATAATGATGGCCATAATTGAAAAAAAAAAAAAAAAAAATTAATTTTTGTAATTTTGAGAAACGCATTAATAAGAGTAAATCAAGTTTAAAAGTAATTTTCTGATTTTATATGCCAACTTAATGTGTGTAACATTTTAAATACCAATTGTTTATTTTAATGTGAATTAGAAGTATATTATATTTTCTTATGTTATATTGTGTTTGTTAGTTTAAGAGAATTTTATGAAGTTAACTATTTTAAATGCATTTTTAAATTGGGGATGAGAGAAATGTAATATGGTAATGGGAAATGTTAATAAGTCAGTCGTCTGTTTGCTTAAATTCTGATGGGAATCAGGGCAATGATTTTGAATTTTGGGGTAAAGTTGATAAGGGTAAGTAGATGGAATTTTAAGAGGGGTATATATATATTGTTGGTAAATATGTTATGATATATACATGTTAGCGATAAATGAAAAACAAAACCAGTGCTTCTTAGCGCAAACCAGCACCGCTAGGGGGAAACAGATCAGTTGGGGATATGGTGTTGTATAAGGCCACTATTTAATATTTTGATTTGTTGTTTCAGTGTTTGGTGGTGCTGTGGCGGCGGACCTGAGCTGGCCTGCGCGTCAGAGCAGGGGCGTGGAGTATCTGTCTGACTCTACGGTGTTGGGATCTCGAGAGAGAAGTCCAGTATTGTCATGCAGATGCGGTCACAGTCACCGGACCAAGGGTGAGTTGATTATTTTTTTTTTGTTTGTAAACCGTACAGGGGGTTGTGGCGACATATCCTGGCTGATCCCTTTAGCAAGTATGAATGTGTCAATGAGATTTTTTATGCTTCGGCATAAAATATCTCATTGAGGGGGTATTGTAGCGGGGCATTTTTGGGCATACCTGGGGTAATAACAGGATTTGTATTTTTTAATAATAAATAACTTGTCGAGTGATAGAAAAATGTTATGACCGAGAGGTAAATTTGTTATGTGGAAGCGATCGCAAAGTGGCAGCATTGACTGTGACAATTATTTAATGAAATTCATATAAACAGTTTAATAACAGCCAACAACTGTACCAAAATCAGTTCAAGGACAATGACGAACCCGGAAAACGTAAACACGTTTTGTAACAAGATCTGTAAACACGTTACACAACCAGACATCAGGCGATGCGTTGCGTCAGCAAATTATATAACGATGTGTGTCACCAGTTTTGTCAACAAGCCAAAAACAGTCCACTGGCGAACGAATACAAACGGTAGACCAATGAGAATTGGCGAAGAACAGTCGCTTCACAAATTAGCGCAAGTAGTTCGCTCCCAGTCAAAATTCCATGCTCGCGCGAGCAACAACTGTAAAAAAGTTTCGGCAGTAAGTGCGGGCCCGCAACATAAAAAATGTAAAAGTTTGTAAGATTTGATCATTTAAAACAGTATTTTGAAACCGAATAGATACAGTGAGAAAAAAATAAGTAAATAATCATGTAACAGTTCGGCAATAAATCAGTGTGTATACGAGAAGACATTGTAGGAGGGTACCTTCAACGTAATAACAGGAAAGTAAATTAACAAATTTTATTATTTTCATACAGTACAAGAACAGAGGGGGAAAATTAATTTAAAATATGAGCTCTAATGGGAATATAACTTGTCTAATGTGAAAGTGTGTGAGTGTGTATGGGTGAGTTTGAATTACGTAATTACAAAGGCGCTGGTTTAAGTTAAGAAAAGTTAGTTGAGTATTATTTCTTTACAGCATTTGTTTTAGTGTTCAACAGTTTAATTATCAATAATGTTTTAAAAGTTGTAGTCAGAATAAAGCATGTACATGTAATGCTAAAATAGTAAAAGTATAAAAGATGGGAGGAGTAATTTTGTCAGTGTCGTTAATATGCAACAGTAAAACTAAATTATGAATAAACACAAGTTTGTTTGAGTATAGTAGATCGAAGTAGTCATTTCAAACAACCAATTCTGTTCTCTTAGTTCGCTGATACGAACCTTGGTAAATTATTTTCTTGCAGTTGGCAAGATGGCGCCCGACAAAGTAGATAGTACAATTTTGACAAATTCGAAATCACAGTATATTTAGTTATTAATATCAATAAAACGAAATATCACAATTTATTTTAATATTACCACCACTTCACTGTTTCTTGTTACCACTTCCTACCTATCTCTCACTCTTGGATCGGGTTTTAAAACACAGTTTTATAGTCATTTTTCTATATTTTATGTTCTATTTTTTCTCTTTCTCACTATAGGGTTATTAAAATTACATACATTCTATTAACAGATGTTTTCTCTTAATTACTATTGGTAGTGTACCTTTTGTTTACATACTCTATATAATAATTGTTACTATTTTTTGTTATATTATTTGTGTTCTGGTATTGTTTGTCTACTTTTGATTATTTTATTCGTCTTTATCCTCTCTAAACATTTTATTTTCCTCCAAGAGCGTTTAAGACTATAAAACAGGTTAATTACCTTCCGTCACGCTTCTTAAAATCCGAATACAGGATTACTCGAGTTTCAACACATTATGTGTCATCATCAGATCCTCAATGAATATTGATAAAACTACATTTGTTGATGTTTGCACATCTCGTCAAACGATAAAAACAACACATACATAGTAACAAAAATATTTAAATAATTTGACACACATTAAAAACAAGACAAAACAGAACGAAACACAATACACGTGGCCGCCGCGGACCTGCGCAGAAACACGGTATACAGTAAAATTAATCGATACCGATTTGACCTTTGATAAACTTTATCGATCTGACACAGCTAATATCTCGTTCTATATCGTTGACTCTATTAAATAAAATATTATTTTTATAGATTGATTTTTCATTTAGGATGCGATCATAATTCTCTTTAGTGGCCTTATAGAATTTGAACATATTACATAAATGCAGGAAATCTCTTAAACTGGACACTCTCGAACGGTTTGAGTATATAAGGCCACTAAAGAGAATTACGATCGCATCCTAAATGAAAAATCAATATATAAAAATAATATTTTATTTAATAGAGTCAACGATATAGAACAAGATATTAGCTGTGTCAGATCGATAAAGTTTATCAAAGGTCAAATCGGTATCGATTAATTTTACTGTATACCGTGATCCTGCGCAGGTCCGCGGCGGCCGCGTGTATTGTGTTTCGTTCTGTTTTGTCTTGTTTTTAATGTGTGTCAAATTATTTAAATATTTTTGTTACTATATATGTGTTGTTTTTATCGTTTGACGAGATGTGCAAACATCAACAAATGTAGTTTTATAAATATTCATTGAGGATCTGATGATGACACTTAATGTATTGAAACTCGAGTAATCCTGTATTCGAATTTTAAGAACCGTGACGGAAGGTAATTAACCTGTTTTATAGTTTATCCTCTCACTGGTGTTGGGGCTTGTTCTGCCTTCTCACTTACCATATCTATTGGGTTATTTTGGTTAAATCGCATTGTACTATTGTTTTCAAGTTTTGCTTCGTTGCTTGCTACATTTCTCTTATCAGAGGTTACTTTTATTATTACCTTTATTTGTTTGATCGCATACTTATGTTAACTACCCATTCCTTTATCTCTGACTCATCCCTTTTAATTCATAGTGTTAATCATTTAATATATTATTCTTATCATGTTGCTTCATAAATGTATGTTGAAGATATGTACCCTTACATATTTCCCTGCCACTAAAATTGATTATTTCAGCAAATATCGTTCAGGTGTTTGGGTGAAATTATCAATCATATGTTTAATTTATTTTATTAATCACTGGTTAGTTTTGAGCTATCGGTTCTTAATGCTTTATTTAGTGTCAGTATTCTCTTTGATCTCCTGTATTATATTCTTGTTTAATGTTTTTTATCCCTATAATATCTAATTCCCTAACATTTCTTCCCTAAAAATTATATTGATTCGGACCGGAGGAGGGTACTTTTGACTCCTTTGCTCCGCCGTCAATTATATCATCTGGGTACAGAGGAACGAATAGTCTGCTCGGGCATATGATTGCTGGATCATCTACAGTCAACCATTAACAAAATTATATAAGTAGTCTAAGTACGACTATAAATAAATATCATTATGGGATTCTCCACATTATTGTTATTTAGATATTAGATTGTTATTTAGAGGTTACTCTCTGTTTTTAAGTAATACTTGCTCTCCAATCTGATATTGTAGGGGTTTTGGTTGCAATTGCTTATATCTTTTTCGTATCTTGTTCGTCTTCTCGAGTATCTTGTTGTGAAATTGCACGTTATCGAACTGGTATTCTGCTCCATTGGGAAATTGGATTAATGAAGTAATTTCTCTGGGTGGCGGTCTTTGGAACATTGCTGTGTATGGTGTTGTTTCAATAAACTGGTGGTGCGATAAATTTATAAAGTTTTCGGCCGCTGGTATGTACTCAGTCCACTTGCTGTGCTGATCGTAACAGTATGTACGGAGGATTCTCCCCACTTCTCTCAAGACTCGTCCTGCAGGGTTGCTGCTTGGATGGTACACTGATGTCTTGTATATTTTTATTCCGTGGTTTAGCAAAGAGTTCTTCCATTTATTCTCCTTGAATTGCGTTCCATGATCAGTGATGATGCATTTGGGTGTTCCCACTTCACTAATGTATGGTAATAGTATTAGGTTTAAAATTTTCTGGGTAGTGGCGCGATTGATGGGGTAGAGCTTCGTGAACCTGGTGTAGTGGTCGAACACAATAATGAGGTATTTGTATTGATGCCTCCCTCCACTATGCGGAAATGGTCCGCATATGTCAACGAAAACTTTTTCCAATTTACAAGATGTGGTGATAGGTATCATAGTGCCCTCCTTTCTGTCGTTGTTGACCTTCACTAGTTGGCAGATGTGACATTGTTTTATGCATTTCCATGCCTTTCTGTTGGCGTCTTTTATGTATACATGTTCTTGTAAGGCCTTTACCACTTTTAACACGCCCATGTGCCCATATCTCTCATGATAATCGAGAATTAGGTCTTTCTCTGTGGCTCGTGGTATGGCTATTTTCCAGGTGTTGAATTTATATCTGGTTTTAGTGAAAAGTATTCCTTGGTGATTGCAGTAAAATTGGGATACATGGTCGTCTTTGTCTGTTAACCGTTGTCGAATTTTATTCAGCTTGGGATCTTGTTCTTGTTGTCGTTCCAGTTCTTTCATGATGTTGGCCAAGTCAGTTCTGCTCTTAATAATATGGTATATTTTAATGACAGTCTCCTTTTCTCCTTCATAAGTCTGGTCTTTAATGTTTACTCTGGACATGGTATCGGCTACAACATTTTTCTTGCCCGGGATGTATTCCCAATTTAAATTGTATTCCTGTAATACTAAACTCCATCTAGTCAATCTTCCATGACTTAATTTACAATTTCTCAGGAATGATATGGACTTGTGGTCAGTCCTTACTGTAATCGGGTACCCCAAGATGTATGTCCTAAATTTTCCACAGGAAAACACAACGCTTAGCAATTCCTTCTCCATGACATTGTAATTTCTCTCGCTGCTGTTTAATACTCTACTTGCGAAACTGATTACACAATGATTCCCCTCTTCATCCTCCTGGTACAAAACGGATCCGAGGCTAACGTCACTGGCGTCGCAATTTAAGTAGAATGGCTTGGTGAAATTGGGATGACGTAACATTACTGACTCGATGAATTTGTCTTTAATAAGTTGGAGTGTTATGTCTTGTTCGACTCCCCACGTCCACTTGTCCTTGGATGACAATTGATGTGAAAACTTTGGTGTCATTTCCGAGTAATTCCTTTGAAACTTCCGGTAATAATTGCATAGACCGAGGAATGATTGGAGTTGTTTCTTGTTTTTAGGTGTCGGAAACTTCTGTAATTTTTTCTTGTGATGGTGTTGTCCCATGTCCAGATAAGTTGAACCCCAAAAATTGTACTTCGTCCGCCAAAAATTTGGATTTTTCCAGTTTGAGAGTTATATGGTTGTTTGATAGTTTTTCTAACACGTACTCTACCCGGCGACAATGTTCATTCCACTTATCTGATGTTATCAAGAGATCGGCTACGTAGACTGTCGTAAACTGTAGGGCATCCGGTCCAAGTATCTGGTCCATAATTTTTACAAATACTGCTACCGAATTCACCAATCCGAAGGGTAATCTTTTAAATTGGTAGTTCCGTCCTTCAAATATGAATGCCATGTACCTTCTACTGGATGGGTGTAACTCGACCTGCCAATAGCCGCAGACAGTGTCCTTTATACTGATGAATTTGGTCCCATAGAACTTTTTCAGGATTTCTTCTATTTCCCCTGGGGACGTACGATCATTTACAATGTTTTTATTAATTTCACGGGCGTCTAGACATATTCTCACTTTCCCGTGTTCCTTTGGAACTGCTAGGATACGGCTGGTGTAAGGTGAGTAGCTTGGTTCAATTATGTCTTCTGCTATTAATCGGTTGATTTCTGTTCTCACCCCTTCCTTCAATGAAAATGTGATAGGGTAAGATTTTTTATTAAAGTTGACAGGCTCTCGGAATTCAATTTTGCACTAATAATCTCTGACCTTCCCAGGTGTATCTGAAAATACGTGTCGGTATCTATTGTACACGTCTATAAGTTGTTCAGCTTGTTGAACGGTTAATTGTGCGTTCGTCTTCTCTCTCTGGAAAGTTCGGATCTCTTCAATTTTTTCATGCCATAGCTGTTCATTGTCGGTCTCGTCCCAAATTCCATTGTTCGGTGTTTGTTCCCCAGTATTTCGGTATTCCTGGATATGATATGTGGTTTTGTTCGATTGTTTTTCGTCACTACTGATTAATTCTGTTGTCCATTGCAAGTCACCCTTCTTCAAGAATAGTTTGGATTTACGTAGGTCAATTATAGCTGAGTACTGGAGCAGCATATCGCAACCAATTAGCATCTGGAATGGTAATCCACTGGCTACTAAGAATGTCATTGTTATGGTTTGTCCGTCGCTCGTCAGTTCTAGTTGTACCTGTTTTTGGATGGTTCTATTCTGTCGCCCGGTCGCTCCTACAAGGACATTGTTGCTGATGGGTAGCGTAAGTATAGTCATCTTACTCCCTTCCTGTATTCTATGAAGTTCGATAGTGTCGATTAATGAAATGTTGGATCCCGTGTCTATCATTACTCGTGTTGGTACTCCATTAACTTTAGTCGAGATATAAGCAATTTCACTGTTGTGGTTGTTATCAGCTTGGTTGTCTTTTTCTTCGAGCAATTCTTCCCTTATATTCTTTAAGTAATTATTCCGTACGATTGTAATTGTTAGTTCATTGTTTGCGTGAGCAACGTTACGATTTAACCCAATAGATTGGTTTGTTGAGAAACAAACTTAATCGAAATAAATAAATAGAAAATACTGCCAGGAACTTACCTGCGATCTTTTCTTCGCTTACTTACCTTTTAAATTTCGATCAGAAGCCCAGAGTCGCCACGATATTTTTGGTTATATATCGAAACCTTAACACTCTACCTTAATAAAAAATTGGGACAATTTTGCAATCTGACTACCTCTCCATAATAATTCTCAGAAGAACCCTGAACGTTAGACGAATCCTTCAGCACAAAACACTAGGAAGTGGTATTGACGAAATAACTACACTAACACATGGTTATATACCAACGAACCTTTTAATTTATTCTACCCAAAACCTCATTTTTAATTATGAAAAACAAAATAAAACATTAATAAAACAAAACTTTCACTTAATATTTTTCTTTACGTATTCTTAGTCTAACCCTTAATCTAAAAAAGACGAACCCAGTTTGCCATACACACACACATACATTTTATATCCCCTTTTTATTTTGCTCGAGACTTAAAATACTGTATGATTGAAAATTTAATAATAATAGTTGGTTACGTAACGGTCGGCGTTTCTCTTCGCCGCGTGCTACACTAGATGTATCCGAATGTTTGTCAGTCACACACACTTTTACTTTTCTTCCTTTTGCACTTCACTTATTACATTTCGGGATATTGTTCCACTTATTTATGCCGGTTTATAACTTTCCGCTAAAGCTTAAAGTTTCTTGGTGCCCACGAGTCTCCGCGGGCGGCTGACTGACGCCGCGGCTAAAAGTCGACTGCCGTTACATGAGGCTGGACATCACTGCCTTGCCTGCCAACAATTTCGTCGTTGTTCACAGCCTTCGTTCTCAAAGTCTTAGTAGCTGCACACATGACACATGGGATTTTCGTGTGTTGGACGTCGACGATATTTGTTGTCCAGAGGTTTACGTGACGGTAAGGGCATGGTCTAGTTTCGTTTCCGTCATGTCTCTGACCACGTGTTTGACAAAATTCTTCTTCAAGCCATTTTGTTTTAAACAACTCGGCATCGTTTGCGCACCTGCTGGTGCTTGCGTGTTGGTGGGTATGTGTCACACATTCTCAAAATTCTAAGAATGGTAGTGCGTGATTGCACGTTGACGCATTCCATTGTATTAACTTCGCCTTATGAGTTCTTGGTTCGCTACGATGTAGATTCAACATGTGACTGGCCACGCATATGAAATAAATTGTTGCAAATATTTAATAAAATAAAACCCCTCCCTTTTGCCCCATTACAATACCCCCGCAATGAGAGATCTTCTGTCGAAACAGAAGAAATCTCATTGCTAAACCCCTAAGAGGACTGGTGAGGATATGGTGCCAACAACTCCCATTAGTTCTTATACATTCTGGGTAAACTACCCCCCTGGCTCGGCGACTATGGCCGCACCTGAACGATATTACTGGACTTCTCTATTCGAGATCCCAACACCATAAAATCGAACAGACACGCACCACAGCGCACCTAACCTTCGAACATGCCACCCCAAAATCCATACCCCTGGTCTTATACCACGCCAGATCCTCAACCGATATGTTCCCCCTTACCATGCATACTGGGCTGCCTTTAGCAGTTACTGGGCTCGTACACACTTATAATTACTCACTAAACAAAATTTATTTTCGAATTTAAAAGTTTCCTTTAAATTAAAACCAAATTTTTATATTACCATTACTCTGTCTCAAAAATCAAAACGAAATCTCTTATTTGAATCTATGAATTTTCTTCATTACTCTTAATAATCAGAAAAACCAATAAATTGAACATCTAATTAAAACATGAACTCATTTATCCTAACATTTGATTATACATGCATACAATTCAATAAACGACACTAGTAATACACCTAAACAATAATACACTTGAAATTCAAAACATAAATTAGATGGCAGGCACAAAATCAAAATTAAAAAAAAATTTTTTTTCCAAAAAAATTTAAATTTATTAAAATATACTTTTCTCAGTATTCAGAAAATTTAAAATTATTTAAATCAATTAAACAACAAAATTTGCATCACTTCATTGCCAAAACTGGTCTAGTTTATAACATCAACCATCAGCTGATCAAACTGGGTCAAGTCAACAACCTTGACCTACCTGGGTTATACATCGGCTACATCATAAAATACATTAAACATCTTTAAAATTGTTTATCTTTAAACACAACAACATAATAAAATACTACATTTAAAATTAACATAGTATTATTACAATTAACAATAAAATTGACATTTAAATTACTCAAAATTACACATTTTATAACTTTACATTATTCTCAAATTCTATTAAAATTGTCACTTGTTTCCATTAATTTTATATTTTTACCATGACTCTCTTTCTTTAACATTCTCAATCTCCATTAGTTTGGGTGACGTAAATATTCATAATAATTTGATTGTATCAACTTGGCATTTATATATACTCGTAATCCACTTCTGACTATAATACTCATTAGCAGCTTTAACTAATATGACACCCATCCCTATCTAAAACATCTATCAAACATTCTCTAAACCCACTTACTATTCAACTCATATCGTATCATTCTACCCTTATATAAAAAAATACTCTATCCCCTTTGTACTCAGGATGTGTTCCCCTCCCATTTCTCATTCCCTTATCTGGTTCCTGGACTTCATTCCTAGGCAACCCTTTCCGGCGCTAAACGGTCCCTTCCCGTCCCAACCCCTTTTGTTGTGGACTCGTTACCACACCACCCCCTTACAAAATTCCCATCAACTAATTACTCTCCCAATACATCACTCTCAACTATTACAAAATATCTCCACTTATTTATTACACCAATATATCAATCAATACTCTACATATTATCCCCATAGCTACTGTGTCACTATCAATACTTCTCAACTTCTACATTACATTATTCATAACAATATTTATTCATCTCTAGTACCCCTTTAAACTCAACTTGGACTGATCTACATGTCCTAAAAAAAATATTAATCACCCAAAATCTCCCATCTGCTATCTTTTACAAATCATTTAAAATCCTCAACTATCTTAAATTATTTCCATCATTTAACTTAAAATTTTTTAACACATTGAAAGTCTATTATTCAAACATTAATTACGTTCCATTTTCCTCATATTCAAATATTTAACTACATTGAAAAAATTGCCAATCATTTATAAGTGATATTCTACAGCTGATCAGCTGATTTTCTTAGCAAGGTGAATGACCTTACTACAGACATATTTCAAAATTATATCGTCTTACTTTACATATATTGTATTCGAAAATTTATACTTACAGTATATCACTCATACACTGTCGTAAATACATAAATATAAACACCAAACACCCTGTATCTTCTGAAACATTTTAACAACAATGTTATTCCATACTAAACAATTTATCATTTATTTATTTATTAATTATTGTCAATTTCACATCTCATAAAATAACTTAAATCCATTAGAAAAATTCAATTATATAACATTTAAATCAATAAAAAATATTTAAACATTTCAAATTATTTTAATTAAATCAATTATGGAAAACACAACATTTTTAATTACTTTCACCAATTACAATAATTACAATTCATTTGTTATCCTCTTCAAACTTATTTTTGTTATCTATTTAGACTGCAAAAAGATTATTATCACAACAATTTCTACTACTTACACACACTGTTTACATAACATCTTACAATACACACAATTAATTTCACTAACAATTTATTTACAAATTATTTGTCATCATTATTCAATTTTACCACATTTCATTTTCCAAGTCAGCCAGGTCAGTACCATATATTAAAATATTTAAAATGTCCATTTATTAAGTTTATGTTCAGCCTCCATCATCGAATAATAATCTAACATATTTATAGCATAAACCATTTTTATTTACATCCAATTTATTATTATTATAAACCATTACCTCTATGTCATTCATCTTCCCTTTTATTATTTCATAAAACTTGTCACTATAATTTATTTTTATCCAGTCTCCGTAAGTATTTGTTGTTACACCCAGGTAAATTATTTTCTCATCATATTCCTCCACTACAAGTACACTAATTCTTCCTACAGGTACATATTTATCATCAATATAATCATTGTCTACTACTGCACAAGGTGTGTCTACATTATTTATCATACTTTTCTTAATATTCATCTTCTCCATCAACTCTCCATAACCTCTATTTATCTTGAACCACTGTAACTCTTTCTCTCTCTCATAATCACTTTCATCACCACACCCTTTCACATTCTCTCTCTCACTCCATGCAGAGGGCAATACCACAAAATTCTTTAAACACCACCTGGCCCTACCAGATAAACACAAAAAACTTATATGACATTCTGAAGACCTTTCGTCTTCTACAAAAACTATTGAGGAACTCTTGTCTTCCATCAACACTTGTGAAGTCTCTACTTCACATTTAACCCCATAAAATTTTGCCCCCTGTTCACCCTTTAAATTATCTCTCCATTCTTTCTCCAACTCTTCAATACTAATCATTACTCCATTACTAACACCAACTAACTTTCTACTCTTATTTTCACCATTACCTACCGTATCATTCTTAGATACCCCATTTTCAGCTACATCATCATTATTCTTTTTTAACGTTATTTCACCATTATAATTACTTATTTTACCACCGCCACTTACCTTGTCTACTATTCCTCCGTTATTTTTCGTTATATTGCTACCACCACAAACACTTACCTGTTTTACTTCAGCTTCTGAGTTCTCCTTTAATCGGTCTGTCTTTAGTTCCCGCAACCATTCATCCCACTTTTTGTCACTTTCGTCAAACCGTTTATTAATAAGGTTAAATGTGTCATTTAAGCTTGCTTTTTGTTTACTAAACATTTCGTCTAACATTACTTGTAACTTTCTCATCAGCTCTTGATTCGGCAACTTGGTCTGTCTCTCTACCTTTATTTACCACCACCACACTATCATCATTATCACTAGGCCTATTTACTGCCTTATTTCCTACCACTCTTACTTCAACTACTTTACCTTTATAATTTGTCATCTCACTATGTTTCTTAATTTCTGCGAATATTCCCTCTTCTTGTTCTTCCATCCGCGTTAAATTATCATCTAACTTACCCCACTCCTCGTCTGTCATTTCACCTACAACCCCTCTAAATTCGCTTTCCCACTCATTCCACGTAAAACCAATATCATTATCTCGTACTTCGCCCATGTTCAAAATTTATTTATACAACACCCTTTATGAAACTACAACCCCTCCATTGCTCAATAATTATACATATTAACTACAAATACCCACTACATAAAATCATTATTATTACTTGGAAATAAACCCAACATTTACGCTATCAAAACATAACCTAATTTTCACAACGTAATTATATACGATTATTTCTTACACATACGTCATTACCAATTCCTATTTTCTGTGCTTTAAAATAGGTCTACCTCGTATAAAATTATATCAGGATCCTGGCAGCTTGGTCGCCAATTGTTGAGAAACAAACTTAATCGAAATAAATAAATAGAAAATACTGCCAGGAACTTACCTGCGATCTTTTCATCGCTTACTTACCTTTTAAATTTCGATCAGAAGCCCAGAGTCGCCACGATATTTTTGGTTATATATCGAAACCTTAACACTCTACCTTAATAAAAAATTGGGACAATTTTGCAATCTGACTACCTCCCCATAATAATTCTCAGAAGAACCCTGAACGTTAGACGAATCCTTCAGCACAGAACACTAGGAAGTGGTATTGACGAAATAACTATACTAACACATGGTTATATACCAACGAACCTTTTAATTTATTCTACCCAAAACCTCATTTTTAATTATGAAAAACAAAATAAAACATTAATAAAACAAAACTTTCACTTAATATTTTTCTTTACGTATTCTTAGTCTAACCCTTAATCTAAAAAAGACGAATCCAGTTTGCCATACACACACACATACATTTTATATCCCCTTTTTATTTTGCTCGAGACTTAAAATACTGAATGATTGAAAATTGAATAATAATAGTTGGTTACGTAACGGTCGGCGTTTCTCTTCGCCGCGTGCTACACTAGATGTATCCGAATGTTTGTCAGTCACACACACTTTTACTTTTCTTCCTTCTGCACTTCACTTATTATATTTCGGGATATTGTTCCACTTATTTATGCCAGTTTATAACTTTCCGCTAAAGCTTAAAGTTTCTTGGTGCCCACGAGTCTCCGCGGGCGGCTGGCCGATGCCGCGGCTAAAAGTCGACTGCCGTTACATGAGGCCGGACATCACTGCCTTGCCTGCCAACAATTTCGTCGTTGTTCACAGCCTTCGTTCTCAAAGTCTTAGTAGCTGCACACATGACACATGGGATTTTCGTGTGTTGGACGTCGACGATATTTGTTGTCCAGAGGTTTACGTCACGGTAAGGGCGTGGTCTAGTTTCGTTTCCGTCATGTCTCTGACCACGTGTTTGACAAAATTCTTCTTCAAGCCATTTTGTTTTAAACAACTCGGCGTCGTTTGCGCACCTGCTGGTGCTTGCGCGTTGGTGGGTATGTGTCACACATTCTCAAAATTCTAAGAATGGTAGTGCGTGATTGCACGTTGATGCATTCCATTGTATTAACTTCGCCTTATGAGTTCTTGGTTCGCTACGATGTAGATTCAACATGTGACTGGCCACGCATATGAAATAAATTGTTGCAAACATTTAATAAAATAAAACCCCTCCCTTTTGCCCCATTACAGGTTCAGTGAGGGTACAAGTAGATTTTTCACTGTCACTCTTAGTTTCAAGCCAGTTCGGCCTGTTCGTCATGCCTGTCTTGTTGACTCGTCGGCTGACTTCCGCTTGTTGACGGTCAGGGTTCAGGCTGGTTACGATCTTCTTCATAGCGGTCACGCCGGTATACTTCTTGACTACGACTTCTGCCTACATTGGTTCTGGTATCCCGTCCGTAGTTGCTGCTACTGTGCCGGTGTCCGTATGTGTTTCGGTCGGTACTTCGTCGTCCTTGATAATACGATCTGCCTCTCCCGTCATCTTCGGCCCTCACATAGTGTACTTGGCGATAGTTACGATCTTGGTTATTCTGATTTCTATTGTCGTTATTATTATTATTGAAATTTGGCCGGTTGTAGTTTGGGTTATTCGGCCTATAAGGTTGATGCTGTGGATTATTTGGCCGGTTGTATTGATTATTTTGGTTGTTTGGCCGATTGTTACAATTATAACTGTTGTTTGGTTGATTGGCCGTATGGGTGTTATTTGGTCTATTATACGACTCATTAGTTGTAACGGTACAATAGGTCCGTATAGGAAATTGTGGGTGTATGATAAATATAATTTTATCATAAATCAAATGTAATCAAATATGTGAGGGCAAAATTTTCCCAATATGAAACAACGCAGTAAATAACGAGAGTTGGCGTCAAGGTCAAGTGGCTTACGTGCCGATCGACAACAATGCAGACCCAACAACGACAGGACACTCCTAAAAACGTCATCAAAATAATGGAAAACTTAATAACTGCACCATATAACAATGCCGTCATCGCCACAAAACAATAGAATGATGACGCATTAACCCTTCCACTTGGCTAATATACGCCATGATGTCTTTCTCAGTCGAAACAACACCATCAGTGCGACTGCACGCTACAAAATCTGTAGCAAACATTCAAAAGTGTTCAAAATAACAGTAAAAGTTAATAAAATGTGAGTCTAAACCATATAAAACACATTTAGGAGTATCGAAATGTAACATAAAATCAGTGAGTGCAAAAAAGGAACAGTAAAATAACTCGGCAGGACACCCAGCAAGAGCATGAGGGACGCATAGCTACATCTGTAACCGGCGAGGCAGGGAAGTAGAACCATCACCCATTTTATACAATACCGATCTTTATAAATTATGTTGAGTTCAATAATCTAAAAATGTACCATTTCAGTAGTGTGTGTGTGTGAGAGTATGGGTGCGTGTATACCGGTATATATACATATATATATATATAGATGTAAGGATCACAAGCATTGGTTGACGTTCTCTGATCTAAATAACGTAACAATTTAAAAATGGTAACTGCTGTATGTTTTAAATTCATTTTAGAGTAAACCAGGGTAACTTGAACATATATATATATATATATATATATATATATATATATCATGTAATTGTGTCACAAGTAAGGCTGAAGCAGCGAGCATATCGCACAGCCATTTTGTTTTTATGTTTTATGACTCCATCTTGTTTTTGTTTATCTAAATGTTTAAAATATTCAGATCATTAAATCCTGAGTTTGTAATCAAATAATATCAGTGTTGATTATTTCTAATAACCATTCAGTCTCTGCTACGCTTAATAACCTTGGACCCGAACACAAAATATGTAATGTTGGTAACACAACAATGGCGCCTGAACCAGTATGTAAACAAAGTTGGAAGTATGAACCAAATTTAAAAGGTAAGTTAATTAATAAAATCAACAGTAAGTTTGTTAACAAATGACGGCCCGAACAGGGACATTATATAAAGAAAATTTTATATAAATAAGCCTGATACAGAGACGAAATGGTTGTTGGAAAAGGGGACTTAATACGTAAAATATACTTAGTACGTAAGTAAGAAGGTTATGTTGTGTTTGATGATATGTTAGATATACAGCAAAATTTTGATGAGATGTCATTTCACCTACAACCCCTCTAAATTCGCTTTCCCACTCATTCCACGTAAAACCAATATCATTATCTCGTACTTCGCCCATGTTCAAAATTTATTTATACAACACCCTTTATGAAACTACAACCCCTCCATTGCTCAATAATTATACATATTAACTACAAATACCCACTACATAAAATCATTATTATTACTTGGAAATAAACCCAACATTTACGCTATCAAAACATAACCTAATTTTCACAACGTAATTATATACGATTATTTCTTACACATACGTCATTACCAATTCCTATTTTCTGTGCTTTAAAATAGGTCTACCTCGTATAAAATTATATCAGGATCCTGGCAGCTTGGTCGCCAATTGTTGAGAAACAGACTTAATCGAAATAAATAAATAGAAAATACTGCCAGGAACTTACCTGCGATCTTTTCATCGGTTACTTACCTTTTAAATTTCGATCAGAAGCCCAGAGTCGCCACGATATTTTTGGTTATATATCGAAACCTTAACACTCTACCTTAATAAAAAATTGGGACAATTTTGCAATCTGACTACCTCCCCATAATAATTCTCAGAAGAACCCTGAACGTTAGACGAATCCTTCAGCACAGAACACTAGGAAGTGGTATTGACGAAATAACTATACTAACACATGGTTATATACCAACGAACCTTTTAATTTATTCTACCCAAAACCTCATTTTTAATTATGAAAAACAAAATAAAACATTAATAAAACAAAACTTTCACTTAATATTTTTCTTTACGTATTCTTAGTCTAACCCTTAATCTAAAAAAGACGAACCCAGTTTGCCATACACACACACATACATTTTATATCCCCTTTTTATTTTGCTCGAGACTTAAAATACTGAATGATTGAAAATTGAATAATAATAGTTGGTTACGTAACGGTCGGCGTTTCTCTTCGCCGCGTGCTACACTAGATGTATCCGAATGTTTGTCAGTCACACACACTTTTACTTTTCTTCCTTCTGCACTTCACTTATTATATTTCGGGATATTGTTCCACTTATTTATGCCAGTTTATAACTTTCCGCTAAAGCTTAAAGTTTCTTGGTGCCCACGAGTCTCCGCGGGCGGCTGGCCGACGCCGCAGCTAAAAGTCGACTGCCGTTACATGAGGCCGGACATCACTGCCTTGCCTGCCAACAATTTCATCGTTGTTCACAGCCTTCGTTCTCAAAGTCTTAGTAGCTGCACACATGACACATGGGATTTTCGTGTGTTGGACGTCGACGATATTTGTTGTCCAGAGGTTTACGTCACGGTAAGGGCGTGGTCTAGTTTCGTTTCCGTCATGTCTCTGACCACGTGTTTGACAAAATTCTTCTTCAAGCCATTTTGTTTTAAACAACTCGGCGTCGTTTGCGCACCTGCTGGTGCTTGCGCGTTGGTGGGTATGTGTCACACATTCTCAAAATTCTAAGAATGGTAGTGCGTGATTGCACGTTGACGCATTCCATTGTATTAACTTCGCCTTATGAGTTCTTGGTTCGCTACGATGTAGATTCAACATGTGACTGGCCACGCATATGAAATAAATTGTTGCAAACATTTAATAAAATAAAACCCCTCCCTTTTGCCCCATTACAGGTTCAGTGAGGGTACAAGTAGATTTTTCACTGTCACTCTTAGTTTCAAGCCAGTTCGGCCTGTTCGTCATGCCTGTCTTGTTGACTCGTCGGCTGACTTCCGCTTGTTGACGGTCAGGGTTCAGGCTGGTTACGATCTTCTTCATAGCGGTCACGCCGGTATACTTCTTGACTACGACTTCTGCCTACATTGGTTCTGGTATCCCGTCCGTAGTTGCTGCTACTGTGCCGGTGTCCGTATGTGTTTCGGTCGGTACTTCGTCGTCCTTGATAATACGATCTGCCTCTCCCGTCATCTTCGGCCCTCACATAGTGTACTTGGCGATAGTTACGATCTTGGTTATTCTGATTTCTATTGTCGTTATTATTATTATTGAAATTCGGCCGGTTGTAGTTTGGGTTATTCGGCCTATAAGGTTGATGCTGTGGATTATTTGGCCGGTTGTATTGATTATTTTGGTTGTTTGGCCGATTGTTACAATTATAACTGTTGTTTGGTTGATTGGCCGTATGGGTGTTATTTGGTCTATTATACGACTCATTAGTTGTAACGGTACAATAGGTCCGTATAGGAAATTGTGGGTGTATGATAAATATAATTTTATCATAAATCAAATGTAATCAAATATGTGAGGGCAAAATTTTCCCAATATGAAACAACGCAGTAAATAACGAGAGTTGGCGTCAAGGTCAAGTGGCTTACGTGCCGATCGACAACAATGCAGACCCAACAACGACAGGACACTCCTAAAAACGTCATCAAAATAATGGAAAACTTAATAACTGCACCATATAACAATGCCGTCATCGCCACAAAACAATAGAATGATGACGCATTAACCCTTCCACTTGGGTAATATACGCCATGATGTCTTTCTCAGTCGAAACAACACCATCAGTGCGACTGCACGCTACAAAATCTGTAGCAAACATTCAAAAGTGTTCAAAATAACAGTAAAAGTTAATAAAATGTGAGTCTAAACCATATAAAACACATTTAGGAGTATCGAAATGTAACATAAAATCAGTGAGTGCAAAAAAGGAACAGTAAAATAACTCGGCAGGACACCCAGCAAGAGCATGAGGGACGCATAGCTACATCTGTAACCGGCGAGGCAGGGAAGTAGAACCATCACCCATTTTATACAATACCGATCTTTATAAATTATGTTGAGTTCAATAATCTAAAAATGTACCATTTCAGTAGTGTGTGTGTGTGAGAGTATGGGTGCGTGTATACCGGTATATATACATATATATATATAGATGTAAGGATCACAAGCATTGGTTGACGTTCTCTGATCTAAATAACGTAACAATTTAAAAATGGTAACTGCTGTATGTTTTAAATTCATTTTAGAGTAAACCAGGGTAACTTGAACATATATATATATATATATATATATATATCATGTAATTGTGTCACAAGTAAGGCTGAAGCAGCGAGCATATCGCACAGCCATTTTGTTTTTATGTTTTATGACTCCATCTTGTTTTTGTTTATCTAAATGTTTAAAATATTCAGATCATTAAATCCTGAGTTTGTAATCAAATAATATCAGTGTTGATTATTCTAATAACCATTCAGTCTCTGCTACGCTTAATAACCTTGGACCCGAACACAAAATATGTAATGTTGGTAACACAACAATGGCGCCTGAACCAGTATGTAAACAAAGTTGGAAGTATGAACCAAATTTAAAAGGTAAGTTAATTAATAAAATCAACAGTAAGTTTGTTAACAAATGACGGCCCGAACAGGGACATTATATAAAGAAAATTTTATATAAATAAGCCTGATACAGAGACGAAATGGTTGTTGGAAAAGGGGACTTAATACGTAAAATATACTTAGTACGTAAGTAAGAAGGTTATGTTGTGTTTGATGATATGTTAGATATACAGCAAAATTTTGATGAGAAAAATATTTTAAAATGGCAAACGATAACGAGAATGTCAGCCTAACTGACAGTGTAAATGAAAGGCAGATAAATGTCGAATTAAGTGTGACTGAGTCGCAAATTATGAGTGAAGGAGTTCACTCAACGCCAGTCCCGATTAAAAAGTCTGAAGAGAATGATATGATAAAAATGATGAAATTGCTTTTCAATGCACAGAGTGTAAAGTTTGATGAGAAGTTTAATAAATTTGATGAGAAATTTGACGAACAGAGTGTAAAATTAAATAAATTTGATGAGAAGTTTGACGAAATAAAAGAGGAAGTTAAGAAACAAAATTTTAACTTTAACAAGCAGATAAACGAAATGAATGCACGTTATGAAAATGTTCAAGAACAGATCATAGAAGCGATAGATCAGGTGTTTGATAAACAAATTGCCAGAGTAGACGACATTATCAGTAAATTGAAAATGAATAAAGTAGAGGACAATTATGAGATTAAAATGGGGGTAGAGAATAGTGGAGAAACAGATAAATTAAACGTAAATAAAGACGGTCAGATGACATATAATAAGGTAAGTAGGGGTGAGAATTATGACAATATAAGTAAAAATATGATGTTAGAGAATAATGGTGTGAATATAGAGAGTACTGATGCAATTTTAGAGGGAGTAGAATATGATAATGAATGTTAGTGTGTGTTGATGAGTCAGAGAGAAAGTGGAGAGAGAGTATAAAGGTAGAGGGGTTGCAGGGGGTAAATGTTTCCTGTGATATTGTAGTTGGGGGTGAAGAAAAGGCTCACTAGTGTATTTGGGAGACATATGGTCTGCAAATAGTTGTCCCTTGAGTTTTTGTGCATCTGATAGGTGGTGCAATAATAAAGTTGTAGTGCTCCCTGCATATATTGAGAGAGAGAGGTATGGTGATAGGAAGATAGAATTGTTTGATGTTGGGAGAAGTTATACAGGATTAAGAGAGAGAATGAAGAGAGAGAGAGTGGATAATTATAGCAAATACTTACCTTGTATTGAAGCTGATATAGCAGCAATAGTAGATGACGATAATAATGACCTTATAACTTACCTGGTTGGGACAGATAATACTAAAGGCGACAGGACCATGCTCAATCGTGACAAGGTATATGAGATAATGATATGGAGTGATCATATTGATTATAATAATATTGTGGAAAATTATAAAGAATTGAATAATCTTTACATTGATAATCATAATATAAGGTATTCAATAAAAAATGACTTGTATAGACCTAAGATTAGATGGTTATTTGATGATGGTGGATAAGTGTTTTATTGTTTATGAACATTTAATTATGCGAATAGTGTGGCTTTGAAATGGATTGTCTTATGAAACGAGTTGTGGTCAATGATAACAAATAATAAATGGATTGTATATTTTTGTGCGTTAATGTCAAGGTATTTGTGTATTACATTATGTTGTGTATTATATATATTTTTATGTAAACCATGTAGATAATAGGAGTTGATTGAATAATAGTTATAACATTTTTTTTCTTTCAGACTAAATAAATGTAATGAGAATAATTGTGAAGTTTAAGGTAACTAAAGTAATTGTGAAATTTTAAATGATTGATTGAATTAAATAATGGAGATAAATTAATTAATTAATGTTCTGATGAATTTAAATAATTTGCTGAGATTCAGATTATCTAATGATTAACAAATGATTAAACATACAATATGTTTGGATAGGGTGTTATATTGTTATGAGATAAGTGATGAATTTTCTAGGGTAATTTCAAGGATCATATTAAGGTGAAATGTTGTAAAATGTTTGGGTAATAATGATAAGGCATTTGAGTTAGTCAATGTTAAATTTAGTGGGAGTTAGATAAAATAAGAATTGTAAAATAAAAATATTACAGAAACAGGGTAGTAATAGGGACACAGTAGTGGGAGTGCTTATATGTAGAAAGTGAGTAATGTAAATGGAGATTAAATAGTTGATGGTGATATTTTGTAGATGAGGGTGAGGTGGTAAGGAGTGATCAACGTGCGTCGTTGGGCAGGTACAGTACGAAGGGTCGAGGAGTGATTGCCGAGATTATGGGAAGGGCAAAAGGTGATGAATGGAATTGCCAAGGTCGGGAACACACATCCTAGTTACAAAGAGGGTATTAGATATTTTATTATAAGAGGGGAAGGATTTAAGTCGAATTAGTGTTAGAGGGGGTTATTATTGAGAGATTGGTGTCACCCTATGCAAATCTGTTAGTGGTTGTTAGTAGGAAGAAAGGGAGTAAGGTTATATATGTAATGCCTGTATAAATCAAATCATTGTGAATAAATGAGAGTCACCCAAACTAATTAATGATCAAAATGTTAAATAGAAAATTCATAGTAGAGATGTAATGCTAAATGAAAGGTTATGTAACATGAATGTTAATAATAAATTTGAATTTTTATAGAATTAAATGGTACAATAATGAATAATTAAAAGTTTGATATAAAAGGGTTGATGGAAAGGATAATAGTAGTGTTTATAATTATTATACAAATTATTTAAATGTGAATTGTTTGGTTAAATGTAGCAATGTTAAATTATCAAAGGTTAATGTTTTATTATGTTGTATTATGTTGTAGGGTCATAGTGTGTGTGGAAGGTGGTTACTACAGGGGTAGTAACGTTGAATGAATATCAAATATTAAGTATATGATGTTGAGCATAAAAAATAATTATGATTTTGCTTTGAAGAAGTATTAGTATCAGGAAAACTGATCAATGAATGTTGAATAGATATATTGTTTTGCAATAATGAATTTGTGACTTGGTGCTATATAATCAATATATAGATAAATTGTTTGTTGATTTTGGGAAGTTGATTAATTATTTGACATATTATTGCATTAGTATAAGAGTATATTTCTTCTTGTGTTGGAAAAGAGTAAAATATTAACGACTGGAGTCGAAAAAATTTGATAAAATGTAGGAATGAGAAACGAGAAAGAGACCTCTATAGTAAATCTTGTTTTATCTCTGTATTAGGGATACTAGGAGTTAAGTATAAAACCAATGCTTATTAACGTAAACCAATGCAGCTAAGGGGAAACAGATCAGTTGGGGATATGGCATTATACAAGGCCACTATTTGATTTTTATTTGGATGTTTCAGCGTTTGGTGATGCTGTGGCGGCGGTCCTGAGCTGGCCAGCGCGTCAGAGCAGGAATGCCAAGTGCCTGACTGGCCTTGCGGTGTTGGGATCTCGAGAGAGAAGTCCAGTAAGGTCATGACAGGTACTGTCATGATCACTGGACCAAGGGTAAGTTAGCAATATTTCTTTTTATATAAACACTACAGGGGGTTGTGGCAACATATCCTGGCTGATCCCTTTAGGAAGTATGAATGTGACAATGAGAGTTTTTATGCCTTGTGTAAATCCTCTCATTGAGGGGGTTTTGTAACGGTACAATAGGTCCGTATAGGAAATTGTGGGTGTACGATAAATATGATTTTATCATAAATCAAATGTAATCAATATGTGAGTGCAAAATTTTCCCAATATGAAACAACGCAGTAAATAACGAGAGTTGGCATCAAGGTCAAGTGGCTTACATGTTGATCGACAGCAATGCAGACCCAACAACGACAGGACACTCCTAAAAACGTCGCAAAATAATGGAAAACGTAATAACTGCACCATATAACAATGCCGTCATCGCCACAAAACAATAGAACGATGACGCATTAACCCTTCCACTTGGGTAATATACGCCATGATGTCTTTCTCAGTCGAAACAACACCATCAGTGCGACTGCACGCTACAAAATCTGTAGCAAACATTCAAAAGTGTTCAAAATAACAGTAAAAGTTAATAAAATGTGAGTCTAAACCATATAAAACACATTTATTAGTATCGAAATGTAACATAAAATCAGTGAGTGCAAAAAGGAACAGTATAATAACTCGGCAGGATACCCAGCAAGAGCATGAGGGACGCATAGCTACATCTGTAACCGGCGAGGCAGGGAAGTATAACCATCACCCATTTTATACAATACCGATCTTTATAAATTATGTTGAGTTCAATAATCTAAAAATGTACCGTTTCAGTAGTGTGTGTGTGTGTGTGAGAGTATGGGTGCGTGTATACTGGTATATATATATAGATGTAAGGATGTGAAGGTACTGACTTTTACCTTTTTATTTAATCTTATTACCATCAGAAGATTTCAGACTTACTGCTCACTTCTGCCAGAATTGTACTTACCATCATATTCCCCTGTAAAACTTACCTTATTAAATTACTCAGGTCGCCACGATTTTTTATGGTTCAGAATCGAAACCTTTACACTCTTGCCCTTATAAAAATCCCGCTATCTGACTACATTCTAAAAAATTCAGAAAACCCCCGATTACGTTAGATGAGTTTTTCAGCACAGAATAGGAAATGGTTCACGGCGAAATAACTACACTAACACATGTTTATAGAAGAATGAACCTTTTAATTTATTCTATCATTGATTATTATTGTTCTTTATATTTATAACTTTTTACTAATTCTATTCCAATAATTTTGTTTAGACTACTACTAAATCTTTCTAAGTGAGCCAGTACTTTTTATAACCCCCACACACACACACTCACTCAATTTACATTTATTTTTTAAAACCTCCTATTTGCTTAATGAACTCATTATGAATTAAAATGTTTTGGCCAAATGAAACTGTCTTTACACTTGTTACCTATTTACATAATATCCAAATGTTGTACACGATATTGTCCAAACTGTTTCCACTAATCACTCTCCACTCCGAACACAGTTTATTGTTACCTTACGTCATTTACTCATCACTTAATTATATAATACTGTTTGTACATTTTATAATACTTGGTAGGCCTACTTTTGTATTTTTTGGCCTACCAAGAACTCGTCCGAGGCTACCGTTTTTTGTTAACTTGAACTGTCTGCTGATTGTCTGGCCGCTCGGCCGTGAGGTGCAATGGAACTGAACTCAGTACTGCTAAGGCTAAGTACACAGAGTTTTTCTGGTCACGTGATCGTGAGACTGCGCTCCCATTGGTGCTTTTAAAAGAGCGCTATTACACAGGCATAAGATTTAGCAACATTTAGTCGTCTGGTGCAATTCATAACTTGGCGTTATTTTCTCCGTGATTCACGGCTGACGCAAAAATGTGTGTTGTTTCATCATCTGGCTGGACTGTTTGAGTGCGGAGACAAAACATAGACGTTTTGTTTTGTAATAAACACTGCATACTTGGTTGACTAACTCGAGGTTCTAAAAAGGTGAACAATGCCTACATGGAGAATATAAATTTTTAAAGATATTACCTTGGCCCTACAATTCTGTACCGTTACAATACCCCCCCCCCCAATAAGAGATTGGATGCCGAAGCATACAAACTCTTATTGCCTAAAACCTAAGAGGATCAGTGAGGATATGGCGCCACAACCCCCCTTAACTCTCTACTAAAATCATGGGTACTTACCCCCCTAGTCTGGTGACTGTGGCAGCACCCCTCCGACCTTACTGGACTTCTCTACTCGAGATCCTAACACCATAAGCTCGGACAGATGCCCGCCACAGTATCACCTGGCTCTGTAACATTTAATTAAAAAATTAACAAACGGCCTTCCATCACTCCATATCCACAACTGATTTGTATCCTCTTAGTAATACTGGTTCTTTTATTTGCAAAGTACTGGCTTGGTCTAAAATTGATAATATAAACTTACTATCTACTTACAGTTTAATCATATAAATTTCATACAAATGGAATAATGTTCACAATATTGTTACTCCTCCAACGTAACATTGATTATACAAAATACCAACAAAAATTTTTTTTTCCTACTACCCCCTAATAGTCCCTTAATTAATGTTACAGTAATTAATTTATTATTAAAATCATCTTTTCAATTAATTTAATTACCAAATTAATTTAATTTAATTTCTCAAACTCTAAGTTACAGTAATTACCTCATTATTTCAATCTTATTTGTTCAAAGCAAATATTAATTGCATTACAATAAAAGGCTACCTCCATTTCAACACATCTTACATTTCTTTTGTTTCATAATAAGGTTTCACTGCTGGCGATGATTCAGCAGAATACAATAGTTATCAACTTCAACACCTGGCTGTAAACATTAGTCAAAACATACAACACACCTGTTTACATTAACAGATGTATGCCAGACTTGTTTTATAAACACTGTTATAAACACTCATTCAGTCTAAACATTCTGCTTACCACATACTGACACATGTGCGTACTTCAATTTTCAATTTCTATAAATCTTTTAATGTTAACATATTTATCAACTACTATCTGTTACAATTCAGATCAAATATAATTTTAATTCATTTGAACATGTTAGTAAAATTCCCATTTTTAAATTAACTTCATTTCAACTCCAATCAGAACAGTTTAACTTTAATTACATTATTTAAAACAAATTTTTATATAGTCACACAATTCAAAATAAAATTCATTATTATCTCTTGTTCATTGTTTTAGTGAATACCCTTTAGTAAATATTATTATGCCATTTGTTCTTATTACAAACATATGTTACATATAAGCTATACTGTACATTACACCAAAATAATATTAACACAATACATTTATTTACAAAAGTTTCGTCATTTTTTATCATTTACCGTACTTCAATACCTAAATCAGGCAAGTCATTACCATAAACTAGAATATTTAAAACTGTCCATTCATTGAGTTTATATTCAACCTCCATCATCGTGTAACAGTCTTATTTTTTTATAACACTCTTCAATTTTATTTCTGCACATCATATGGCTATCATTTGTGTAATAACCATAAGATTTTATATATTTCATCGTACCATAATAACAATATATAGGGTTACCCCTCATTATTATTATTTTGTCATAAATCATGTAAACATTATTTTTTGTCAAATCTCCGTCAGTATTATTTGTTATTCCCAGGTAAATTACGTTCTTATTAAAATTGTCTGCTATTATCAGTACACTACTTCTCCCAACAGATAAATGTTTATCTTCAACATACACTTTGTTTATTACAGTACAAGGTAAATCTACATTATTTACCATAATATTCATATTCAAACTCTCTATCAACTCTTTATAACTTCTGTTTAACTTGAAACACTCCAACTCTTTCTCTCTCTCATAATTACTTTCATCACAGTACTTCTCACAACATTTCATATTCTCATTCCACACAGAGGGCAACACCACTAAATCATTTAAATACCATCTGGCCCTACCAGATAAACACAAAAATCTATTTTGACCATTTGCCGACCCATTGTCACCCAAATGTCCTAGTGAGGATCTCTTATCCCCATAAACAACTTGTGAAAACTCTGTTTCACATTTAACCCCATAAAAATTTGCCCCCTGTTCACCCTCTACAATTAAACTATTTCTATGCTCTCTTTCTAACTCATTATGATCACTGAATACTCTAACCTCAACTAAATTTCTATTCTCAATATCACTACCCCTATTACTCAATTTATCATTATTATTTTCATTCAATAATATATTATTCTTGTTAACATCATCATAACTAACATTATTTCTCATCATATTTACGGCCACCTGTTTTACATTTAAACTAACCTCTTTCTGATTATTATTTGTATTGACATCACCTACCTTGTCGTTTTTTATCTCGTCTACACTGGAACTAGCATTATTATTTGTAAAAGTATAATCATTACTGCCTCCACTATCAGAACCACTTACCTGGTTTGGTTGGCTTTCTTTATTTTCTTTTAATTTACATCTATCTCTTTCCCACTTTTCATCGTGTTTTTTAAAAATGTCATCTACCATTGCCCTTTGTTTTTCTAACAGCAATTCCAGGAAATTTATTATCTCTTGATGCGATTCACTCATATTATCTTTCCTTACATTATTATCTGCTACCTGATCGTCTGCACTAGTGCTAGTTAAGTCAATTCTGTTGACTTCACCACTATTATTTTCCATTTTTATATTGTTTTCATTTTATATTCACAAGCACGTTACGCTACATAAATCTATACAATAACTCAAAATTTTACAAATACGCCGTTACCACAACCTATTTTCTGTGCCTCAAAACAGGTCTAGTTCATATAATATTTATACCAACATCCTGGCAGGGTCGCCAATGTGAAGGTACTGACTTTTACCTTTTTATTTAATCTTATTACCATCAGAAGATTTCAGACTTACTGCTCACTGTTGCCAGAATTGTACTTACCATCATATTCCCCTGTAAAACTTACCTTATTAAATTACTCAGGTCGCCACGATTTTTTATGGTTCAAAATCGAAACCTTTACACTCTTGCCCTTATAAAAATCCCACTATCTGACTACATTCTAAAAAATTCAGAAAACCCCCGATTACGTTAGACAAGTTTTTCAGCACAGAATAGGAAATGGTTCACGGAGAAATAACTACACTAACACATGTTTATAGAAGAATGAACCTTTTAATTTATTCTATCATTGATTATTATTGTTCTTTATATTTATAACTTTTTACTAATTCTATTCCAATAATTTTGTTTAGACTACTACTAAATCTTTCTTTAAGTGAGCCAGTACTTTTTATAACCCCCACACACACACTCACTCAATTTACATTTATTTTTTAAAACCTCCCATTTGCTT
The DNA here is from genome assembly GCA_034769895.1 of Magicicada septendecula. NCBI lineage: Eukaryota > Metazoa > Arthropoda > Insecta > Hemiptera > Cicadidae > Magicicada > Magicicada septendecula. The sequence goes on along the minus strand of CM068375.1, from coordinate 403,350,691 downwards.
AATGAACTCATTATGAATTAAAATGTGACTTGTCTTTACATGTCATTAAATGAAACTGTCTTTACACTTGTTACCTATTTACGTAATATCCAAATGTAGTACACGATATTGTCCGGAACTGTTTCCACTAATCACTCTCCACTCTGAACACAGTTTATTGTTACCTTACGTCATTTACTCGTCACTTTATTATTTAATACTGTTTGTACATTTTATAATACTTGGTAGGCCTACTTTTGTATTTTTCGGCCTACCAAGAACTCGTCTGAGGCTACCGTTTTTTGTTAACTTGTAACTGTCTGCTGATTGTCTGGCCGCTCGGCCGTGAGTTGCAATGGAACTGAACTCAGTACTGCTAAGGCTGAGTACACAGAGTTTTTCTGGTCATGTGATCGTGAGACTGCGCTCCCATTGGTGCTTTTAAAAGAGCGCTATTACACAGGCATAAGATTTAGCAACATTTAGTCGTCTGGTGCAATTCATAACTTGGCGTTATTTTCTCCGTGATTCACGGCTGACGCAAAAATGTGTGTTGTTTCATCATCTGGCTGGACTGTTGAGTGCGGAGACAAAACATAGACGTTTTGTTTTGTAATAAACACTGCATACTTGGTTGACTAACTCGAGGTTCTAAAAAGGTGAACAATGCCTACATGGAGAATATAAATTTTTAAAGATATTACCTTGGCCCTACAATTCTGTACCGTTACAAGGATCACAAGCATTGGTTGACGTTCTCTGATCTAAATAACGTAACAATTTAAAAATGGTAACTGCTGTATGTTTTAAATTCATTTTAGAGTAAACCAGGGTAACTTGAACATATATATATTGTTACATGACATTTTTACCATGCCCTGGTAACATAAATATACTTTGATTACATTAATAAAAAGTACCAAGAAACATAAGATTTTTAAGAAAGACTTGATTGAACATGGTTTATTTTAATTGTTTAATGTATGTTGTGTTTATCATAGTTAAAATGATGTCAATGATGATAAGTAAGAAGGACACTGTTAATGAATTTACTTATGGAATTTTGTTTTATTTGTGCAGACTGTAAATTTATAAATACAGCCAGTTAAGTGGAATTATCATATATTACTAATAGTTATTAGTAATTAGTTTGGGTCACCTTAATTAATATTATATATGATAGTGTTAATGACACCAATGTTTGTCTTAACAAGAAAGTACCAAAATAATAGTCATAGATTTTTGTAAAACTATGCATATTGAGCTTAGTCAGTTAAGTTATATGAATAAGAATTTCTATTAAAATAATAATGAAACAATGTCATGTTATGTTAAAGGATTACTAAATGTGTCAAATAAATTTTAGAAAGTGAGAAGTACAAAAAGAAATAATAATAAATGGGTTTGGATCAACTAGAATAAAAAGTGTAAATTAATAACTCAAGAAATATCGAACAGAAGATAGTCAAGAGTGGTGTCAAAATGATCAGTGTTTCATCAGAAGATCAAAGAAACCAATAAAGTGAAGATTAAAGCTCTTATAAAAAAGGTATATCCTTTTAAAGAAAATGACATAAAATAGTAAAAGTTTGTTTATATTATTATTATGACGTCACCAGGGTGACATAAAACTGTTACATTGGAAACCAAGGAGATAGCTGATATAGGCCTTAGCAACTAATATGTTAATAAAACAGAATAGAGAGTATTATTAAAATCTGAATGAAGAAATGTTGAATTAAACAACTCATAGTGACAAAAGTAAATTATAAGACATTTTATATCAGTGCATCTAAATAAAACCATTAAATAATTATCTTCATCAAGATTAAAATAGAAGAAGGAAGTGCTACAGGACTCTACAGAATTAAACCAGTATATCTCTGAAGAAATTGAATCAATTGACACAGGGAGAGAAGTATTTTTGATATAAAATTAATCTGAACCATTCCCTGTTAAGCCTAGAATATAGGTTTCAAAGACATTGAGTACACTTTTCATAAAAACCATTTTTGAACTTCCACTGAGAACAATATTAATTAATAGTATTGCCATAAGCATAAAAAACCATTGATGTATAGTGTTACTATAATCTAAAGCTAATTAAGTCTAAAAAACATTTTAATAACATAACCTAAACACTGAACTGTTTTACACTATTTATATAATCCTGTTAAGGAACATTGTAACTATTTCTAATCACATGTATTTTGGTACTTTCCCTATAAAAACTGTTGTTATATCGTAGCCAAAAGGACCTAACTTAACACATTATATTTGTATTTTATTCATTAAATATAAAATATGAAATGTTTATGCCCTGAGGTATAAGAGTTACTGTTGCCACTCTAAGCATATTAAAATACAGCTGGCCAAACTTTGTTAAGAATTATATTTGACATTTAAAACAAGTTAAAGAATAAATAAAGGATTTGAGTTTACAAAATACAGAAAAAGGTTTATTCGTTTCTTTATTTCATGAATACAAAATGGGTATGATATACTAAACAAGATATCTGGTACTGTGAATTGACTTCAGTAATTAGATTAATTTGGCAACACTCATCGTTTGAAAGTCATGGCAGATTTTTCAAATCTGTTTTGATGAGCACAAGTTATCACATTCATTTCTGAAAGAAAAGATTAAAAGAGATTTAATTACAGCTGATAAAGAAACCATATATTATTAAAATTTTTTTTAATAAAAATTTATAATTGATATTTTACAAATAAATTTTATTTGCAACCGGCGATTGCAAATTGGCGCTCAACAAACATTCCCCTGAACAAATACTCATCCTTTAAAACATTAACAAAGTATACACAAATAATAACCAAGTTAAACAAGGTACAATTCTAATAAATAACCCATAGATTCGATACTGGATGTTAACAATATATATATATATCATGTAATTGTGTCACAAGTAAGTCTGAAGCAGCGAGAATATCGCACAGCCATTTTGTTTTTATGTTTTATGACTCCATCTTGTTTTTGTTTATCTAAATGTTTAAAATACTCAGATCATTAAAGCCTGAGTTTGTAATCAAATAATATCAGTGTTGATTATTTCTAATAACCATTCAGTCTCTGCTACGCTTAAGAACCTTGGACCCGAACACAAAATACGTAATGTTGGTAACAACAATGGCGCCTGAACCAGTATGTAAACAAAGTTGGAAGTATGAACCAAATTTAAAAGGTAAGTTAATTAATAAAATCAACAGTAAGTTTGTTAACATAGTGTGGTTGTTATTGTTATTACGGCTGTTATAGGTTGAGCGGTAATTGTTGTTATTAAAGTGGTTACCGTTCTGGAAGTTTCTGTGGTCACCCCTGTCGTCCCGTTGTTGACTTCTGCGATAGTATCGCTCCCTTTCATAATCTTCTAACAGGGCTGCCATCGATTGTACTGTCTTGATCTGACTGCCGAGTCGCGCTCTGGAGACACCCTCTTCATAATGAAAGGCAAGTTTTGTGACCAAGCTCTCTTCAGGAATTTTTGGCTCCAGGTTTCTCGCTAGACAGACCTTCCCCAAAAAATAGGCGGTGAAAGTCGTCCCTCTGCTGGCATCATACCTGCCGAAACATATGTTATCTCGGACGATGTTCTGGGTTGCCTCCAACCAGTATTTTCCCTTAAACACATCTTTGAATTCCTCGTAACTCGTGAGGTCGTGTCTCGTTGCCGTCCACCAGTTGTCATTTATATCCCGGAAGTATTCATCCAGATATCCTCGGATGATTGTCCATGGATTCTCCCGAGTCTTTGCCAGCTGTTCATCAACTCTCTCAAGGAATTCCATCGGGTTCCGCTTGTACTGTTTAAAATTGATGACCTCCCGGTTGTCCATGTGTTGGAATTGCGATATCATGGGTGGTCTGCTATTAATAATTTCCAACTCCTCTCTGATTTTGGCGATTTCTCGTTTCTGGATCTCTTCAATTTTATCCTGATTGTGTTGACCTTGCCCGCGAACTTCGCTTTTGGCGGTGTCGATCTCCCGGCATTTCTCTCCGAAACCCGCCCGTACTTGTTGCAGGCCCTCTTCGGTCCTTGTCCGTATCGATTCTATTTTAGTCTGGCTGACTTCCTCAAAGTTGGTTATTCGGGAGTTAACATTTTCTGTTACCTGTTGTATTTCTTTACTGGGGTCCTCTAAAGTTAACTATTGTAATTTATTGTCGAACTCCTACCATCTCCTCGATTTTCTTATTCATTTTTTCATAATTGTCTTCAATTTTCTTATTGATTTTCTCGTTGTTCTCTGCTATTTTCTTGTTTAAGACCTCCATATTTCTCTGGCTGTCTTGCTTGAATTCGTCTATTTTTTCTGTTATTTGCTTATTGTTGTTGTCTATTTTTTCTGCCATTTGCTGGCTGAGTTTTTGGTTATCATCTTTTAATGACTCTATATTTTTGGTGGTCTCTTCCCTGTTTTTGTCCAGTTTTTCATTAATTTCCTCCTTATTTCTCTTAAATTCTTCCTTAAAAAATTCTTCAGTTCTCTTATTTATTCCCATCATCTCCTGGAATCTCTCCTCCTCAGTTTGTGTCGGTTTTTCTGGTTGGTTTTCTGACTGTATGGGCTCAGCAGGTTCCATGGGAGGTAATATCTGTTCTACGTCCTCGACCGGAGTCGCTTCCTTATCACCATGTCGACGTCCTCTGTCCTCTTCTTTGGTCTGCCTCTAGTAATCATCTTGCTCTTCTTTTTTTGTAATCGCCGCTAGATACAATTCTTCCTGTAAATCTAGCCTCAGTAGTTGGTGCGCCACTTTGTAGTAAAACTAGATCTGTGCGTTTATTAAGTCACACGTTGAATGCGTCAATTTGTGATAAAGCTGTCGCTGATAATGGTGATCGCGATCGCGCTAATAAGCAGTCCCAAATCTTGTTGTCGTCTGTTAATCCTTACCTGTCTTTACTCACTGGTTTTTTCTTCCCGATAGGCGCCAAATTGTTTTCCCTTAAAACAATTAAAAGATTCTGTATCAGTTTATTTGTTTACGATACTGTGATGAATGATTCGAATTACTCGCAGACTGGCGGGAACTTGAATTTCGCTTGTTTGGGGAGACATGTTGCCAACATAAAATTTGGTCAAATAATTCTATTCACTGCTACAGAACACAACATACATAATACATTTGAAATAATTACAGGACAGCTAGTAACGATTCATACTTATTTATTTAGCTTGGTAGCTTATTAATTTTCAATAATTATTGTACTATTGAAATTATTATAATAACTTTTAGCCTCGACAATAAATTAATTGTTTACTCAGCAGAGAGCAGGGTGGCAGCACAAGTTGACGACATGATGGTCACCGTATCTTCTTATTTATACAAATTAAACTGCCCATGAATTCTTTTGAGTACGAAAAAAAAGTTTAGAACAAGATATTTAAATAAAGTACACAAGGCATTCATGAAATGGCCCTTCTTACATACATGCAACGGTATTAAGTTGGAATTAAAGTCTTGTGTAATTATGATTGTGTGAGATCAGGTGGCAGGCGTAATTAGATTTGATGCTGTTATCATTTCTTATTTTCTTGGGTATATGTTCTCGAAAATGTTTGAGAAAACCTCTCCCCATCTGTCCAATATAGAAGCAATTGCAATCATTGCATGTTAACTTATATATACCCGTTTTTCTTCTGCAGGTGTGTGTTTTTTCAGTCTGAGAATGCTTAGTAACTTATTATTAGTTCTGAATGAAATAGTAAAAACATTATTATTCAATACAGAGGACAAAATCTTTGGCATAAAGCTTATATAATTAGTGGATATAAAAACGCATAGAGGATATATCCAAAACACGTAATAGAAGAGTTTTATAAGAAGTCATACGGCTGATTATTGAAAGGTAAATTAATTTATTAATTCGATTAAGTGACTTGGAGACCAGATTAAACATGAATATTATACTGTGTGAGTAAAAAACATAAAAACACTATTCAGGTAAGTTATATTCTCACAACATAATAGTATCGTAATATCTGTTAAGAGAATATGTAATGGTAGGAAGTAAAAGTCATGAAACCTGGTAAACAAATCCCTCTCCTGAAAATATTCAAAAAGAAAATGCTGAAAAAAATATGTGGGCCAGTAAGAAAGGTGGTTGGTTCTTGGAGGAAGTGAAGAATGAGTTGAATAGGATTACTGGGAATTAAGACATTATACAATTTGTACAAGGACAAAGACCTGCATTTGTGGAAGAAGGACTGGCAGACCAAGACTGCGGTGGGTGGATGGAGTGGCGGGCGATGCCTGGACTACATTGGGAGTGCATGACTGGCAGATAGCAACGCTCCCAGACAAGCAGACAGCAACACTCTCAGACAAGCAGACAGCAAGACTGGTAGAGAGGGATGGCGATCATATTTGAAGGAGACCATGATCCCTCGAGGGTTTTAGCACCAGGGAAGTAAGTACAAAGACCTGCATGGTTAGGTCACATTGAAGAATGGACTAAACTAAACATGGACTTATGTGTGTCTCATAAGACCATAAATTGGAGACAGTTCGAGAAGAGAAGGCTGAGGTAAAGGTGGATCATTGATGGAGATTGACTTGAGAGTTGTGGGTGAGGAATTGGAAAAGATTGTGATTTGAGACAACAAAATGGGAGACAATTTTAATAAAAGCCAAAACTCATCCCATGTTGTAGCATTAGAATGGAATGGCATCAAATAGCGTTATATTGTGGTGGTATTTGTGGATCTTCCAAGAGGAGTAAACAGTAAAGGAGCAATCTTAAGTCCCACCAACCATTCAAATAACACAGGTGTCATTAGTGAAACTATAACCATTTATGTTTTGAAGGTTAAAGATTACAAACCTGATTAGCACAATGATTACATTCACAAATGTGAATATAACATAAAATATTTTCACAAATATTCATAAATCTTGTATAATGTGGAAAAACATCAAATAAGGTCCTCAATTTTCAAAAAAATGTTTTTGAAACTGGAATTGTTCAAAAGTCGAGTACTGCACCAGTACATATAGTAGGCTGCATGTACTGTGTAGGTGTACCATGCACATAAGTTAGTAGGATTAGTTCTGTGAACTGTAATACACTATACTGTAATGTAATTGGATATTATTATCTCTTAAATATACATTGTATGACCACACTTATTACAAAAAATATATAATACAGGAACATCTTAAATTATTAATCATTTTTGTACTTTAGTAATGTTTGTAAGCAGTGTTTTACAGCAGACATATATTAAAAAATTTAATCACTTTAACACTTTGAATTTTTTATATTAATTGACTAACATTAATTATAAAAATACCCGTACTGTAATGCTAAAAAAACTTGTTTAAAATTTGTAAAAATGTTTATAAAAAATTATTGTAACAAAGAGGCAGACTTAAAAAAAAAATTTATCCAGAGAACATTGTTTTCCAGCTTTTCTTTTCTTGTCATACAAAAGTCGATAACACACAGTACTTTTGTCGATTCCTCGGCAATCCTGAGAACTCGTGTCTGCATTTCAATCAAACTCTTCTGTAATGCTTATAAAATTTTGTAAGTGATCAAATGCTTCATTCAGTATTTTAATGGTTAAATTTTTTTGTTTAATCTGTTCACTTTCCTCCTCATGTTTTAGACACATATTGTTGCTTTGAATTTCAAGTAAATCTTGATGAGATGTAGGCTCTGGGTATAGTGCAATCAACTCCTCTTCATCGTTTAAATTCACATCGACATCCATTAGGTTGACTTCTGCTGTAGCACTTTCAGAATTTTTGGTACTGACTCAAAATGATTGCCATCAAACATTGGATTTTAGAACAGTGGTTGATTTCTGGCATTTAACACATGATTTTTTTATGTTATTTTTGTCAGTTTACAATTGAAAAAATGTAGAACAGTTAACACTTTTTGATCATCCGATCAATGCATGACTCCTCACTTTGTAATTTTGGTTCAGTATGTTCAGTTCATGTTTTTTTTTTTTTAAATTTAGATTACTGTATTTGGTTTTTAACTCGTTTTCTACAATAGGATGTAAAACTAAATAGGTTAAATACTACTCAAATACTGAATAATGATACATTTTGTATATGAATATGTAATTGTAACGGGACAGTTTGGGTCTACCCGGGGTAATTTTGGGAAACACAAAGTATAAATAATAATAAACAAATTTTATTCATGAATATAACGACGTAGGAAGCAAGCGAGTGGAATAGTGTCAAGGTCAACATTCCGACACAAGAAAAAAACAGTTATATTTTACCAAACGAACTTTGACCGATGAAGTCACCAGTCACGCCACATTACATAAGTGCAAAGCCTTTAAATACGTCACTTGGAATGCAAGGCGTAGCCGACCTAGCCTCAGAAATTGGCTCGTCATATAAATAAGAACAATGAGATGTAACCACGTGACTCCCCACCATCTCAGGATTCAATGCAGTATAATTCGCCCCAGTCTGCAATAACAACTCGTGCGAATAGCACGTATAAGTTCCGGAAAGAAATCACGGGCGCCCGCAGTTCAAAAATGTATTTTAAAATCAAAATTACATATAAGTAATATCAGTTAACGAGATTTCAATTGGGCCCAACACCAAACAGGTGTAAAATGTGATGTAAAGCAATCGAGATATTAGTTATGTCAGAATAACAGTTTTGGTTTGAACCGAAAGTGAAATACAAAAATGTGCAGAGTGAACAAAGTTATGAAAGGAACTGGAGAGTGACGGATCACCAAAATTTGAACAGCTAAGTAACCTTCGGGTATCATCTAACTTTAAAATCAAACATAAATTTTATGATGAAAAGAAATATTTTAACGACTTAAAAAATGAGATCTCTTATGGGCATGGGGTATGTAAGACGGAGTGAATGAAATTACGTATTAATACGTAATAAGGAGCGCTGGTTTGCTCAATATAGATAGTTAATGAATTGAATAAATACCATGGTTTCGTTTTATTTTTTCTTCTTTTAAATGTTAAACTTATATATATATATATATATATATATATATATATATATATTGTAAAAAATAACTTATATTATAATAAATAATCAACTCCTTATTCGTTCTTGTCTTACTTTCAATTATTTTTTATTTACTCTTTTCGAATATTATTTCTGTTGTAGAGCATGAAAAAATCTCAATCTCAGGGTTCATCTATTAGTCATGTCAAAGTATAGTACAAATCGTAAACATATCATAAAACATAATATTTATAAATAATGTTTGGTAATTAGTGGTTGTTGATGTATGTTGTGTATCTGTGGGTTCTTTGGATCATACAAAAGAACAAATGAACAATTGAAAAAGAAACTCTTAATACTAATAGTTTTTTGTATACAATTAGTATTCACTATTATAAAGTTTTTATTGTTTTTGTGATAGTATATCGCTGTAACTCGGTCTTTAAATGTTAAAATGTTTTCAAATATCTTGATTGATCATTGGAGTAATCTCACCAATCTTGGAATTTTCTTTACAAGCTTATTTCTTGATCCTTCGCTCCTGGACTTCAAGTTTTTTGTGCTATCGATTAAAACATCCTTCTTTTAGTTATTTCCATAGTTTTTCTGTATTATTTCGTCTCGTATCTGCCTTTAATTTGTATAAAATCCATGAGTAAAACTGACATGTTCTGTCTGGTTTCAATATTTTTCCAACAATACCTTCCTTTTTACTAAAACACTAATTCATTCATTTCAGGTCTTGGCAATGATATGTTTATGGGTCACAGGTTCGATTTCACAATTTATAATTAATATGATTCCATAGAATCTTATTGTATCTTCGTCACTATTATATTATAAGTTTGTAACAGAAGATTCTTTATTTTTTAATTATTTCCCCTTGTTTTTATTTCACTATATTAGTTGCCTTGTTGTTTCATATAAATTACATGTTTCATACAATGTTCATATTGTGAATATGTTTATTCACTTACACTATACACTGTTTTTACTTTTTAAAGCCTATCACTGTTGTTCTCACCTTTTTACACTGTTACACTACCTGATTTTTACAATTACTGTTCAATATTATTATATTTGTAATTCTATATGACTTACAGTCTGTAGTTCACTTATACAAAATAACTGTTTGAGGTTCGCAGACCTCCTCATAGTTTTAATCTAAGGCTATACTCAATGTCTTATTTCTTACATACTAAGTTGAACATTTGTACATTATATTTATGTCTACTAATAACTATTTACATTTTTTGTCATTTGGTCGTCTGTTCTGGGTATTTGTCATCATCAGTTATTGTTTTGTCAGGTTAATTGCATTATTTAATTCCTAACTTTGCATTCCCTATTTCCCAATGATTTATTTATGATAATATTTCCCGTCTTGTTTCGATTTCTTTTTATTCCTTGAAAGTATTAATTATCTTTAAGTAATATATTGTCTGACATAGAAAAAGGCTTTTTATTTAATTGGTGGACTCTGTGAGGTCCACCATATTTTTTAATATTCTGACCTCTATTAAAAAATGACTATTTTTTGTTAATTTTGTTTCTTTTCAGTTCTTCATGGATTTAAGTTATTTGGTAATTAAAGTGGTCTTCACTGTCTTGTTGCTTAGCATGTCTTTATTTTAATTAGTGGTTTCGTTGTTAGACTTGTTTATACCTCTCACTTACCATATCTATTGGGTTTATCACATTACTAAGTTGTCTTCTATACTTTCTTCTTTATCACTACTTATTGATTGGTTTACTTAGTTACTTACTTATTAGTTTATCTATTATTAGTTTAGTTATTAGTTTAGTTAGCTACTTATTGGTTTACTGAGTTAATTACATTAATTGTTTTATTGAGTTCTTGAACCTTATATAATACTTTGTACACAGTTACTCAGTTATCATTCCTTTCGTAGGTGTTCTGGTGTTAGTTTATGAGTGCTTCATTCTTTATCTTTTGCTGTTAACTTTATTGGGAAGATATGTACTATTACAATATATGGGAAAAAGTATATAATTAAATAATTATAAATATGGCTAACAACCAATGTTCTTAAGGTAACGAAGTAAATGGAAAGAAATAAAGTGATATAAAATTAATAAATAATTCATGGGAAACAAATAAGTTGTTGAGCAAATTATTTCAGACAATCATCTTGTTTTCAGCTCGTCTAACGATAACTTGGACCCGGTAAGTAAAAAGTTTAAGTTGGTAGCAGACAACATGGTGGCTACCAGAGCCAAAAGTGTAGAGTTGTAAACAGAGTTCATTAATAAATGTATAAAATTAATAAAACATAACATAATGATATGTATTTAGCTAGGTGAAGAGGAGAATATGAACAGTACACAACGCACGCAATGAATACTGTTCTTACATATCATAATATGCGCTAAGCCAAGCAAATGTTGGATTAGGGAGTTATCGTGTGGTACAGTACAGTATACATGGTCAATGCCAATGACCTCTGCAGGAGCGGGAATAATAATGAATATGTGCACTTGTCTTAATACTTATTCACTTCCTCACACCTCCATCAATATTCAAAAGTCTGAAGCTGTTGTACGAAACTTTAATAAAGGGTATCAATTTTGAATGTCCAAAAGAGCAAATGTGCAAAAGTCAAATGTCTGAAAGTAGATGACCTGTATTGCTACCTTACTCTTTACATTTCACTTGTTAAACTAATTTTATTATGGGATTTATGAGCACTTAATAATAACATATATAACACAGCACATTTCTCAACTGGAAGCAGTTTCATTTAAACACAACATTGAAGTGTTTGCGTAATACATTATTATAACTGAAACATACTCCAGAAGGAATGACAATGTAAAAGTCCTGAAGATGCATCAAACTTATGGCAGAAAGGCCAAAAGAGATTTCAGAAAATGAATTCAAGGAACTGTTTGTTCCAGTAAAGTGCACAGCTGTTTGAGTTTCTGTGTAAAGAAGATTTGAATACTGTTACTAGTATTGTGTACTAAACAATTTTGAGACCGTTTTTCAACTTATCTTTAGATTATGTTTTTGAAGTCTTCTTCCGGTATGGACCGTATCAAAAATGTCTTGTGTGACAACGTTTCACTCATATTACAATGAGTATTCTCACTTAGACCTGAGGATCCATTTTTGACGCGGTCCATACCGGAAGAAGGCTTCAAAAACATAATGGACACCAGCTGCAGAAACCTATGTGAGAACATATTATCTTTAGATGTACGCAAGTAGAACACAGTTGACCACAATAGTTTATCTACTTTTTTGTGCCACATTAATTTGTTTCAAATTTTTATTGAGTGTTACTGTCTAAAGATAACTGTAACTGACCCAATAAGAATTATGTTTTAAAACAGTGGGAACTGAACAGTGGCTCATGAGCCATATGAAGCTTTGTGTAGCTTTTTTGGTGGGGCTCGATTTTTTAAGTGTAAAAAATATAACTCAAATTATGTTAAAAATAATTGGTCTACTGAGATTGGGGAAATCATTCAAAGATTCAACGAAAGGACAAAGTTGTATGCAGTGGAAATTTTATTTAATAAATAATAAAGATTTAAATTAAATTTAAAAATATAAAGATTTAAATTTTAATTAAATTTAGTTTTCAGTAATAAATATTTAAATTTAAAAAACATTTTTAAATATTTATATAAATATGTTTAGACGAATATCTCTTGTAATTAAGAAAGTTGAGCAAGTGAAAGAATATTTGTTTTTAAATAATATATTTAGTAAAAAAGTAAGGACAAATTAAAAAAGTAAAAATTGTAATTAAGAAAAATAAATATTTACTTATATTAAGTATCTCATTGGGTTATTAATAAATAAATTGTTTGGAGATGGTGTGATTCTACCTCACTACATTTGGTAGATATCAAGTGAGTGGTAAAAAAAACAATCTTGACTTCTAGTTTAAGTTTCTTGAAACATGTGAAAAAACATAAGTTGCTTGAAAAATTGAGAAACATTGGGTTAAAGCAAAGTGGTTTCATTTGAAAGGCAAACATTGCATGTATGAATTCAGAGTGTGTATGATGACCAATTGGCCAGAGACTTCTACACACTTCACACTAAACAGAAGATAAACTTTGAAGTTCACTTGATTTACTGTGAATTTTTGCTGTAAAAAGTATGCAAGTAGATATTTGAATAATTAACTTGATAATTATAGTTAGTTTTATGTGTTAATGTAAATGGAAATGTGTTGTTTAATATGTGTCAATGAAAATAAATAAAAATGTATTACTGTAATTATTAAAAGCAGTTTTGTTATAATTAACAAATCTTAATTTTTAATTTATATAATTAGTATCCTAGGCCTGACGTGTTGTATGAGGTGCTACCCAAAAGTTTTTGTAATTAAAAGATCCTTCTTAAAAGGAGTGTGATAAAGAATTGTGCTGCTAGGTGCATTCACTACTATCACTAAGGTATCAGTCTAATGAATTTTTCAGTGAAGGGTTTATGAGGATCAGTCAAAAATATAACACAAATTTTAACTTATTTGTGTCGACGTTTCGACAGTAAATTGACGGTCACTACGAATTTAAGGATTTAAACAGTTTAATGTTATCATTGCTGTAGAAAGTCATATTTGTTTACATTGTGCATTTTTATGAGTTCGGTTTGTGGTGTTTTGTGATCATCAACATGGCTGATGTGAATGAATAGAGTTTGTTTAAATTTTGTTTTAAACTTGGGAAGACAGAGTAGAGACAAGCTTCTGTAAAATGTTTTCTATAATACTCCTTCCATTCTTTCAGAGCAATCAGTGTAAGCCTGATAATTTCCTTTGTATGTTCTTAACTTCTTCAAAAGCCCGCAAGCTTCATTTGACCATGCTTTACTGTGTGTGAATATATCTTGAGAAATCTTTGTTACAATGCTCCATTCTTTGCATTTTTTCATCTTTTTATTTACTTAAGCAATTATGTCAGTTCTCTCCTTTGTAACAAGCCATTTTCCATAAGGTTCCTTCTTCTGTCTGATCAGTTCCTCAATTTTTATGATCCACCATTTTGATTCTCTGCCCACTTTTGTTTAACTTCATAACTTACTGCTTCAAAACTGTTTTGTAAAGGCTTTCTTTAAGCTTGTTGATACATTTCATTTGGGCTTCCATCAACAAAATGTTGAAGTTTGCTAGCCAGTTTATACAAAAATATGGTGGAATTATTAGAAAATCCACCCAAATTATATCTTTCTGTTGTGTCATAGTTTGGCCCTCAGAATTTGGAGACCTGTACTGTGGAATGATGACTACGCCTCTGACCATGACATATTATTTTATTGTCATGTGGACTTCTATGATTCTTTCATTTATATAATATTACCACTCCTTTATATAGCTCTTATTTCACTTACTAATTATAACAGAAAGACCGCATTTCCTTACTACTTCACTGTATATGCGAATGTAATTTTTTGTTTCTTCACTACTTTTATACCTCTGCTTTTTGTTTAAGTAAGAGCAGCAATATCTATCTTTAAATTTATTTATTTCTTCAAAGACTTCTTTAATTTTTGTGTTATTCAAATGTTAGTAAAATAATAAAAGTTATGAAATTTCAGTCAATATGTTCTAAAAAAAATGTTACCAAATTTTTTGTCATCAGTCTTCTTTCCATATGTCCCTACTATGAAGATGGCTGCCAAGCAAGCCTCCAAAACATCAGTGTGTAATAGAGACACTGTTTTCAATAACCAGCCGTGGTCGTCTAGCCTGGAAGTTTTAGATAATGAATAGTTAATAAACGTTAGTTAAAAGTAATTTTGTTTATGTAAGTAGTTGCATACAGTTGTTGACAACTTGTATTTGCTAAGAACTGATCTGAATTTTTATGCTACATAAGATAAAGTTTTGTTTTAATTGTTCATATTATATACATTTTTAAGACAAAAGATAGTGGCCAAACAAAAATTGTATGTACATTTTAAGTTATATGTGTGAAATTATGTAATCGAACTTAATGTATAATTTGGTTGTATCTGTATGTTAGAAGAGTAATTTTATGTTATGAAGCTATGAAAGCCAAGATTATACTTTCCGGTTTGCTTAGTGTATGTGGTTGAAAGACATTAAGAACTGTGCTGTAACTGTGATATGTCTTCCAGGAAGAGGCTAAAGTATCAGAAAAAGTAAAACAGCTTGAACTGCCAAAGCCAAAACCAAGTTTACTGAGGAAGAAAGAAATGATGAAAAAGACAGAGAAAACTTTTGGTAAGTTATGTAACGAATTTACTGAATAGCTTGTGACTGTAATCGCTGTGTCTCAAGAGTTATGCTCAGCAAATGCCGTGTGATTACAGATAAGCTATACTAACCTACTACTGACAACATTATCTACATAGTCACTGTTTATTTTAGTCATCATCATCATCATCATCTGCAGTGATTAAACCAAGGATGGTTTGTTCCGGTCTCAAACAGTCGAATGTCCGGTCTCAAACAGTCGAATAGTCTAGAACTGGTCACTCCAGCGCTTCCTTGGACACACCTCTCCGTCCCCTCAGCTTATATGTCCATAGTTGTTTGGAGATGTGGCAGTCATCCATTCGGTAAGGATGTTCCCACCAGTTCAGCTGATACTGGGCAATCCTGTCGCGTATACTCATAATATTCAGTTTTCTTGCCATATGGTTATTTTAGTGGTTACATTAAATCTTTTCCAGTGTATTAACTCTATCATTATCACACTTTAGTACAGTATGTGTCTCATTGTCACTGTTATCACTTTCAAACACAGACTGATTATTAATTTGTCACTCTACCATCAGTATCCCAGTACTTTGCTTCAGCAGTTTCTTCGGTTCATTTACAATAAGTTTTCAAGTCTATAACTCTTCACGTTTTGAATAACCATCTCTGTAAATTCTTCTAATTTTTTAAGACTAAGGGTTTCTGTCACAATTGTGTCCCCTTACATATATTGTTTTATCTTTTTACAAGATTATTCTGTTGTTGCATTTTAACCATTCACAAATGGCAGAAGTTGTACAACAGTACTAGCAAATCATCTATGCAGAAATCCAGGTGGACTAGGCAGACAACATAATTGATTCTCCTTTTCATAGTGTAAGTGCCTTCCCAGTTAGCTTGAAGTTTTGGAGAGCGACCACAATGGTGCTTTCAGTTATACAACGAAACCTGGTCTCTTTCAAAAACAACACTATTACTGCAAATATCGTACTGCATTTTCATTTTCCCACTGGCTGTCTTCAGTGGGAAGACAATTCTTGTCAAACAGTTCATTTCTCACAGTTGGGTCTCTAATTGTGAAGAATAATTCTGCAGCTCTTGAAGCTGAGTCACAGGTGATTCATCAACTCCACAGGGAGACAAATCTCTCACCCAAACAGTAGTTTTGCTGGAGTCGTACTATACTAGTCGTATCATGTACTGATGATCTATACATCATTAGGAATAATGCTATATGCTGGACCCAGTCTGTATGGTTCTCGTCAACAACCTTTGATAGATGCTACTCAACTGCCCTATTGAACCTCTCAACCATTCCATCAGTCTGAGGATGGAGAGGGATTTTCCAGGTCTTTTCAATAACAAATAGGCGACATAATTCTTTAAAAACTTGTGACTTGAAATTCCTCCCTTGCTCTACATGGATTTCCATAGGGACTCCATAACAGCAAGAAATGTTGTGAACTATTGCTTTTGTCACAGTGGTAACCTCCTGATTTGAAATTGCGTAAGCTTCCACCCCTTAGTAAAATAGTCGTCTAACTATGATGTACTGGTTTTCATCATCAGCATCTAGGGATAGATCTAGAATGTGTATGGCACTTCTATTGAATAGCAGTCCAACATTATACTGTCCCATTTCCTCCCTGCTTCTGGTTTATGGCGCTCACTTGCAGTGCATATTTCACAGACCTGACTTCATTCCTCTACACTGTGGCGACGATGAAGCCAATAGAATTGTTTCCATATTTTTTTAATTGTTTTATTGACACGAAGTTAGTCCATCATGCATTTCCTTCTCTGCAGACTACACTTTACTTTGGAAAGTATCAGCTGCATGAACATGTCTCGTCATCTGCAGTTCCTCAAGACATTTTCATCAATCCATTCTCCAAGATTACAGATTCCCATTATACCCAATAATTCTTCAGGACTTTAGAACCATGGCAAACATCTTGCCAATTAGGGAGATGACCCTCCTCTTTTGCCATAAAAATTAATTATTAGAGTATAAATATAATCGCTATAAATTTAAATAATTAAGAATAATTTTTTTGTGGTGCATGAGTGTGTATAAGACCAATTTGTTCAAACTTGTATACATGTGGTCAAAATACTATGACCATACATCAGAGCTCTATAAAAAGAGATTAAAAATGATATAATATACGTATTATTTGGTTTAAAGATAATTCTACAATATTTGAAACGATGCTAAAAACAGTTGTTCACCAGAGAATGACAAAAAAATCATGGTGTTGAAAGTATTAAAAGACTTTCTGATAACTATGGCATTGTCTAAGTAAACAAAGCAAGTTTTCCATGTCAGGCTTCGGTGGACTAGATCCAAATGTTGGATGTTGATATTTTCGTCAGTCATTTTTTCTTACTGGAAATCTTGTTTTGTCCAACCATTTGCCAAGAAATCTATATTGATGGCTGGAACTTGTTCACTCTCGTTCTGTTCTTCTTTTCTGCAGTAATAATGGCAGACTTCTGAGAATGGTTGTCAAGATAAGCCATCTGCATTATGCAATTTCAAATCAGGTTACCACTGTGGCGAAGGCGATAGTTCATGACCTCTGTTGCTGTTAAGGAGTCCTTGTGGAAATTCATGTAGATCAAGGTAGGAATTTTAAGTAGGGAGTTTTTAAAGAATTATGTCGCCTACTTGGTATTCAAAATACTGGACAATATCTCTCCATCCTCAGTCCAACAGAATGCTTGAGAGGTTCAATAGGACACTGTATAGCGTCTACCGAAGCTTATTGGCAAGAACCAAAGAGACTGAGCCCAGTATATAGCATTATCAAGTACAATAAACCAAGTCTTTTAAATGTTGCTGATGTGCCAGAGTCAAAATGGCATGATTTTAAACTAGAAGAGTCCGCCTGGGGTCGAGAAAGCTGTCTTTTCCTTATCTTCATGACCAACTTACCAATATCCGCACTTCAGGTCCAATGTACAGAAGTACTGAGCTCCAACCAGCATGTCGAGCATATTACTGACACGAGTTAGTGGATATGAGTCTTCCTTTGTCACGTCATTCAGCTTCCAGTAGTTTGCGCAGAAACACGGCCACAATCCTTCTTCACTACCAACACTGATGGAGACGACCAAGCACTTAACGATGGCTCGATAATTCCCTCTGTCAACCATCCTGGGCCAGCTGAGACATTTCCTCCTGTTTAGCTAACAGAGGTCTTTGAGGAGGTTTTGGTTATCAGTGTTGTATCCCCTGTATTGATGCAAAGTTTTACAAAAGCATATTGATGCAGATTTGTTGATCTACTTCCTTGGTTATTGTTAATGCGATAGTCACAATACAAAATGTCACTGTACTATATCACTGTTACAATACTCACTTTCAGCTGCTGGAACAGTGATATCGTGGAGTTGTTACTAACTGAGATTAGATCAAGACCTAATTGGAAGAATGCTAACAGAACAAGGTTGGCAGCTACATATTTGTAAAGACAAGGACGTATCAGCATAGCAATACTTATAGTTTGTTAGAGTCTGATTGTTTGATCTGTTAATTTATATGAGCTGTATAAATATAAATTATCTGTTATTTTTCCAGTGTGTCATGTCATTGCATATATTTTCAGAGGAGTCATTATCAGATGCAGCCAAAGATGTTGCTAGTAGCCTTGGGGATACTTCGGGTCAGACTGAATTAGAATTATTGAACAAACTCCTTGGACGTTCTACAGCATCTACCACGTCACAAGGTATAGACGATAGCTCCAAAAAACCTGGTTCCAACCTTAGGTAATAAAATTTACATGATTTTATATGACCAATGTATTATTGGTAAAAAATATGACATCTCACATAATAAAAGAAAATCACTTGTTTAAAGATATATAGCAGGTGTTATAAATAAAAATGTTTTATTCTGAATATGTGCACAAATTTTTTGGTTAAATTTCTGTGTTTTTGTCACTCCTGATTGGTGAATACTATAACAAACTTTAGTATACTTTTTATATGAAAACTCTGCTCTTCACTAAGTCATACTACAGACCCTATAAGGAGAACCCATTGTTACTGTAGACATGAAAGCCTATTGTTATTCAGAGTATGCTTAATAGCAAATAAAATTACTAGTAATTAAATTACTAATTTAATTATTAGTAAATTAATAGTTGTTTAACTTTTGGTAGAAGCAAGTAATTAACTTTAAATGTTTACCATCTAACAAGTATATAATTATAATTACATATATTAGTAGCCAAATGTAATTCTTTCAGTGTTCACATAGTTTGCATGGGGATTGCATGTGATCATAATTTACTTCATAGCTTTGGTAATTCCTAATTTGATGTTCGGAAGAATTGAGAAATATAACTCTTATTTTATATAATTTAGAAATATTGTAACATAAAACAAATAATAAATTAATACTAGAACAAATTCAGATTATTATGAAAAATTATTTTTTCAAAATTATTAATTTAATAAATGATTACCAGCGTGTCCGATTGCAAACTGTGTAATGTGATTCATTTTTTTGCTTCAAAAAATCATTGTCAGTTAGTTTCTATGTATGGACCTGAGTGCATGGGAGCATTGTCAGCTGGTGGCATACACATCGTTTTTGAAAAGGAAAGATTTGTTAAGCAATAAAGTTCTTATACTCCACGACAACGCATGTCCTCATTTCTCGTGAGTCATGCAGAATTCGCTGGAGTCCTTTTGAAGGGAGATTTTTTACCGTTCCTCATATTCACTCGATTTGGCTCCGAGCGATTTACATGTTTCCTCTGTCTCAAAGAACACCTGGGAGGACAACGTTTCGAAATGGATATGGAAGTGAAACAGGCGGTCGACGCCTGGCTCCGAAATCTGGGCACACAGTGGTTCAAAGAAGGAATTGAAAAACTGTTTTTACGCTACAGAAAGTGTGTTAACAAGGCTGGAGTTATATTGAAAAATAAGAACAAGTTTTTGAATAAAAGTATAGTTTATCTTAAATTTTTACATGTGTTTTTTATAAATCAGGGAAACTTACTTTTGAGATGACCCTCGTAGATTTAGCTTTGAGAAAGGCAATAAGTATAAATGAGTCAAATCAGAGTTGTAAGAGGCTGACATACCTGAATTTTTTGACAAAAAAATCCTGTATCATATGATAATTCCACGACTATTTACCTACAGCTGTTTCATGTTCTTAGTGCATCCCTAGCAAAGAACTTTGATTTAATGGTTTGTACTTATTGCCTAATCTGTAAGAGCATACTTGTGGTCAATAACACCACAGTATTAAAAAAAATTTAACATGGTGTTCTCATTATTTCAACTGACCACCTTCTGATATGTAAAACTCAGATGACATCTATGGGAAGGCCATAGCTGTAGTTCAGTTTAATAACCATTCAAGCCCATGACTCACACCCCCTGTTGTAACCTTTTTAAGGAAATCTAGGTCATTGTTAGCAGGTTCAAGCAAGTCCTTACAATGTAAATTTGAAATTTCTCCTCTTCTTGTGACAAGACCTCTGGAGTAAATTTTGCTGCCACATGTTTCATGACAAAATTCTCTGCCAGAATTGTAAAATTATAGCCTGTGGAATTCCTAGATTTTCTTCTCATTCTGGCATTGTCAATCGCCAATTTGTATTTATTGTATCCCACACATGTGCAATATTGTTTTGGTTATCTATGTATTGGAAGTCTTTAAAAATGTGACCTGTTTTCCACAAATTCCTGGCTATCTATGAAGCAAAGGTATTACAATTTCATCATGGCTACACTTCTTGAAAGACATATGTCCAAGTCTGAAATAAATGTTGATGCAGGTTTGGTGATCTACTTGCTTGGTTATTGTGAATGCAACAGTCACAATACAAAATGTCACTGTACTTTATCAGTGTTATAATGTTATAATACTCACTGTCAGCTGCTATTGTGGAGTTGTTACTGACTGTGAAATTTAGATCAAATCTTAATTGGAAGAATGCTAACAGGACAAGGTTGCCAGCTATATTTTTAAAGACAAGGATGTAACCTATTCAGATCCATTAGACAAACCCCACTGATCATGTTGTAGGTAATACAAATGAATGTAATTCATGTTCATAATGCACATTTTATTTGTATTTATGTAAAAGTAATGACTTAATCTATAAAAATATTAAAAATCCCTCACGTTAATTACAAAGAAATTATAATAATAGTGATTGTTTATTACCACATAAGCAGTCAAGGGGCTAGGCAGGGCAGGCTGCCTTGTTCAGCATATAAGGAAGTCTATAAAACAGGGTAATTACCTTCCGTCACGCTTCTTAAAATTACGACGGAAGGTAATTAACCTGTTTTATAGTCTTAAACGCTCTTGGAGGCAAATAAAATGTTCAAATATAAGGAAGATTGTGTGGCCAGCATTACACCTCAACCACTCATTATTATACCAGATACTCATTTCCACAAGCTGACATGTACTTGGAGGAGGGGGGGGGGCTGAAAAACAAACTTTGATTTTATGATGTTATTAGGAATTGACCTTGAATCCATAGATTAGTAGCTAGGCATCTTACCAATATTGCTCTACTGAGCCCCCCCCCCAAAAAAAAAAAAAATCAGTTAATAAAAAATTATGAATCATTAGTAAAAACACAACCAAATTTAATTATGTTAAACCAATGAATTATAAAAACCAGTTGAAGTGTAACAAAATCTAAACTAATACAAACCAACAAAATCAGTGATTTTAAATATTTCAAATAAACTATCCCATATATATATCCCATATCAGGAATACTAGCAGAAATATATATACACAACATAGAACAGAACCACATAATAAACAACAACAAATACACCAACAAAATTATATACTGGCACAGGTATGTAGATGATATATTACTTTTATTCAAAGGCAACACAAGACAAGTTGAAAACTTCCACAAATACATAAACACTATACACCACAAATTAAAATTTACACTGGAAATTGAACGAAACAATAGTATAAATTTTCTAGACCTAACAATTAACAAAACTAATAATACAGACACGTACAAAATATACAGGAAACCAACCACAACTGACATGGTTATACACAACACATCAAACCACTCAACACAACATAAACATGCGGCCTTGAGCCATATGCTCCGTAGACTAACTAAAATACCCTTAAATAAACAAGATTACACCGACGAACTCAACACAATAAAATACATAGCAATCAAAAACGGTTACAACCCTAATTTAATAAACACACTACACAAACGCATCAAAAACAAAAACAACAAAAAACAAAATACCATCAACACACAGCACAATAAATACATCACACTCACATACCACAACTCCTACACACACAAAATCGCCAACACATTCAGAAAACACAAATACAAAATAGCATACAGAACAACAAATACCATCAAAAAACACATCAATAATACAAACACAGACATAGACAAATATAACAAAACAGGTGTTTACAAATTAAATTGTAATAACTGCAATAGTTTCTACATAGGCCAGACGGGAAGATCTTTTTCATCCCGTTACTCTGAACACTTAAAAGCTTTAACCAACAACAATATACACTCCACGTTTGCCACACACATACACACACAAAACCACAGTTACACCAACATAGACACTAATCTTGAAATTTTACATTACTTACCCAAAGGTCGAAAACTCAACACAGCTGAACAATACGAAATATACAAACACCACACAACACAACCAAACAACATACTTAACGACCAATTACAATATAAATCACATACACTTTTTGACACAATTATACAAAAAACAAACATTAATTTGAATCCCCGCGCCAATCCCCTTCCTCCATGCGCCACCCCCACTACACCTTCCATACAACAACCGTTACTAAATACTGGCAGTCTGTCTCTAAGCTGAAGAAGGCGAATACGACGCCAAAACACGTTCGGCGAGAAGAAAAAAACAGTAAGTTCACAAGTAAAAGTTTCATTTTTAGATAAAGTGTAGTGCTGTGAAAGAAGATGATGAACAATCAAGACAACTTCAAATAAACATTTTCATTTTATTTTTAATTTCACTTTCCAATGTGAAAATTCTAATTGCACTTATGTGCCAGTTTCACATAATACAAGCTGTTAAGGAATTCACATTTCTGGTTATCGGATAGACTTCGTGGTTCAAAACTGTGCAAGACTGTCTTCTTGCTCCAAGGTTTGTTTTAACATCAACTAACAGCACAGAATTTAGCCCTAACAAATGCTGACAATAGCTGGTGTAAGAATGAGCAGCTGTGTAGATATTCTAATGTAACAGAATCAGGAGACCAAATAAACGTGGCAAATCAATATTAAAAAAAAACAAAATAAATTAAGCTAAAACCATAATAATAAACCCTTAAGTACAATACAATAGGTAAAGAAAGATTGATGTACCATAGTTTATAAGAGAATACAATAAATTATATTTCATGATAAGAGTGAAGTGATGAGGGAAACTTAGCAATAATTAATCAAAACAGAACAGACTGTATAGATTAATTATTTCCTTTTGTGACAACAAAAATGTATAAACAAGTGAGATATAATAAGTGTTAATCACTCAGATAGGACTGGGAAGATAAATACCAATGTGAAGGTGACGTGGAATAATTAGTTAAAGTAACAAGACAAAATGGATTAGAAGGAGATGTTATTACTATGTGTTAAACAGTTGTTTAGGTTTAATGAAAATTAATTTATTTGTTCAAAATTTATTGAAGTCATAGCCATGTAGGCATGACATTGAGTTGATATGGTTGTATATCTTTTTGTTTTGTTAACATAGTGATGTTGTTAAAATGCAATGAAAAGATTAAAACTAGGTAATTAATCAGAAGATGTTAAAACAATAAAACAAACACTATTTGTAAAATTGAGACAGTATACCAAGTAATAAACCAATACTGATATTTTATGGTTGGTCAACTAACTAGTAATGGTAACTGAGAAAAGAATATTATTATATGTTAAACAGTTTTTATGTTTTTTAGAAGTTAACTTATCTCTTGGATGTTCATTAGAATCACAGTCATGAAAACATGACATTAAGTTAAAATGTTTGTAATTCTTGTTAATGAAGTAATAGAATAAGAATATAATAAGTATGTTAATCAAATGTAATAATATAACAGAGAAAATTTGTAATTAAAAAGAAGGGTTCAAACTAACAGCCAAAATAATAAATAACAAAAAATGTAAGATGGTGATGAAAGAAACACCATGACTTAGGCCAATATTAAAATAAAAACACTATGGTCAGAATAGCCAGCAAGACAACAAAACAATGTGAATTAATAAGAAATTATAAATTTAACAAGATGAGCAGTATTTCTATAATGGTAATCACAGTTTTAATACTTAAATGAACTAGAAAATGTTTTAGGGAATATCAAACTATATGAAGACATGTAAAACCAAATTTTGTAAAGATGATAAACCATCTATTAAGAAACACACACATATCAAATGAGATACCAAAATCCTTGTATTTTAATAAGGAAGATAACTGTGTAAATCAATTTAAGTAAAATTAAGTAATAGTCAGAGAGTAATTAGTAGTGGAAAATGTAAAAACCATATATTTTCAATAATAAGAGTCATGTGACACCTAAGTTCACCGGTAGTGACCAATTGGGATGTAGCTAATTCTGGTCAAGCCGGGTGAAAGCAAAAGAAATAACGATTATTCTATTCTTGGATTTTGTTGTCCATGACGTGTCCGTTACTTAACTAAATACAACTATTTCATTAACGACTCGGAACACTTGTGTTCCGAGTCGTTAACGAAATAGTTATATTTAGATTATTCTATTGTTAGTCATTAAAGTGTACAGATCAGCTCTGTGAAGCTCTGAACCAAGTATAACAGATAATCAATTCTGAGTGAGAGAAAAGAAGACAAATTATATAAAAAAAGAGAAAAAAGTTAAAATGAAGACAGTATAAATTAATAAATATAAATCAAGAAAAGACTAATTAAAAAGTAAAACTTAACGAAATAAAAAAGTGAAAAAGTATTTCTACTAGACATGGTAAGATTAACCTTATTCTAAAAATCACTGTTTACAACAACACAACACCAAGAATAACTTCACCAACACTTTTTGACAGCTTAATAGTGAAAGGAGTGAACATTACAAGTAAATTCATATATTTAAAAGAGACCAGTGACAAATAATTTTCACATTAATTGAGGTGAACCACAAGCGGCCATCTTTAAAAATTTCGTCATCTCAACTCTAAGCGATGCCATGTTTGTTTGATTTTGGATCATTTAAATTGAATTATTATTGTATTACACGTAAACAAAATGAACTATATTTGTATTAGTGATTCAGATCTTAAATAATTGTGAGGTATTGTACTTCCTATATGCATTTCTAACTTTTTAATAGCAGTTAACCAAGAACCCTAGAATTAATATTATAAAATAGAGAATAATTTTTGTAACAATCGAACTGAGAGAAAGAGTCAATCCGGGAAATAAACAATTTCGACCTAAGAGTCGTCAGACTGATTTTAAGAATAATAAAAGTTAATGAATATAATTAACTGGTTTTAAGTTGAGTTTTATTTATGAAATAAATTGAGATTAAAGGATTTTTAGGTACTAACGGAAGAGTGAACTCACATTGACAATTGGAATGTCATCGGAAATGAGAGAATAAGCAGATAACCTCTATTAGCCAATTCGATATCACAATCGAACTGAAAGTGCACAAAATATTTCTTTTAATAAGTTTTTACCAAAACCAGCGAAAGTCAAATAAGTATTAATTAATAAAATTTAACCGAACAATTTTGAATTAAATAATTAAACGAAATAATTTTCATTATTTAAAAAAAAATATAAAGAAAACAAAATTTTATTTTTTATTTTTTTAAATAAATATTTCACCAAACAAACCAAGGTAAATTATATCGAAGAGAGAAAACGCAGACAAGAAAATTTACTTATATTACATATGGCGCTCCAACGCGGGGCTTAACCAAGTAAAGGTATATCAGAAGGAGATCAACACAAGTTATCGCAAGATTAGAAGTCAAAAAATTTAGTTATATTACAATATACAGCTGAAATGACCCAGAAGGCCCACATCCATTTTCTGTGAGAGCTGGTGTAATACTGTTACGACGGTCTACTTGATCGTTGTAACACTGCCCCCTCCTTAAGCCTGTTCGTCCCGAACTGGCAAACCGTCTCTGAAGTAGTACTCGACCAGGCGATCTAGGTGAACGTACTTGCGAAAAATAATTCTCCAGTTATTCAAATTCAGTCTCGTGTGATCCAAACATTAAGTCCCCAGGAATGCGAGTCTTCTGCTCAACCACTAGTTTTGCTGGAATCATTCCTGTTGCAACATGTACTGATAACCTAAACACCACTGGCTGATCCAAGTCTGTTTGGTTCTCGTCAACAGCCTCTTTCGTAACCTCATCTTCAGAAACTTGTCCCTCGGGTGCTTCTATCAGCTCAGGAACAAGCAAGAGGCTTGTCTCGACACCCATACTTGGCTTTCCTTTCCAATCACTTCTTTTGTCATTACACTTGTACTTCCTCTGCTAGTTCTTTCTCCATTTCCGCTTGCAATAGGGAGGGTTCCTCTTGACCAGACCTATTGACTTTTTCTTCGACTAATGCCACTTGCTTAATCGAATGGTTGGTAGATCCTTTAATTTTAGCCATGCAAAAGCTTTATCTTCTCTTGGCCAATCCTCAGGACGTTCTCTCTTAAATTCACAACGAATCCGTAGGCATTCATAATGTCTGTGCCAAGAATCACTTCATCGACAATGTCTGCCATGAGCATTTGGTGGCCAAACTCGAGAAGACACAGGCGTACACATATGTCTACCTTTCCTAGCACCTTGACGGGGCTTCTAGTCACAGTCTGTATTGTACAAGAGCTAATTAGAGGCTGGCGGTTGCTGACTAAGTCAGGGCGCACAATGGACACTGTTGCGCCTGTGTCAACTGTAAATGATGTTGGTTTATCTTCCGCAAATCCATTAACAATCAAGTTTCCACTGGTCTTATGTAGCGTGGAAACTGTGTGCTTTTCGGGGGCTTTACTTCTCCAATTGGTGCGATCACTCTCTTCTCTCGGTATCTTCTTCTCTCAGCAGTCTACCTGTAGATGACCACGTTTTCCACAGTTGTAACATTTCAGTCTTCTGTCTTTTTCCCATCGTTCAAATCATTGCGACTATCTTGAACTTCTGAATTGTTTGTCCGACAACATTGTTTTCTGCATCCATCGTAATGACAATGTGATACAGGGATCTTCTGACTGCAATGTGATGGCACAAACCCATTAATGTAGCGGGGCGCCGACTTGGCAGCTTCAAACTCTAGGGCGTGAACAAGAGCTTCTGAGCTATTTTGGTCCCTTGCCATTCGTAACACTTGCTGAAGTTCACAATCTCCGATCCCATCAATAAATGTCTGCACCGCAAACCTTATTCGAAAATCTTCTGGTGCTTCAGGATAGGCCAATCTAATCAATCTGTCGATAGTTGCTTCAAACTCTTGAAGACTCTCCCTGGAACGTTGTCGTCTTGTTCTCAACTGAGCGTAGTACACATCTCACAAATGTTAATCACCATACCGTAATTCCAGAGCTTTTATCAACTTGACATAGATGTTCTGGCTGTCAAGTGGCACTTTCTGTAGTAGTTCTGCTGCAGGTCCCTTTAATGAGAGAACGAGTGAAACTACCCTGTCTTTCTCTGTCCAATTATTTGTGCATGCAGCAGCTTCAAATTGGCGGAGGTAGCCTACATCGCCCAGTGACTGCTTCCGTCAAAGTTGGAGTTTTGACATGAACTGTCCCTACTGCAGGCAAAGTGCATTTCTCTATTAACTTATTTTCTGAGTGTTTTTCCGTCTTTATCATTGGTACAGTCTGTTCAGAAAATTGTTTTGTTTGAATCTTCAGGCACTGCTCAACTTCACTTTTAATTTGTTCTCTTATGTTTGCCATTGAGTTTCTACTGCAGATATTTTATTTGACATCGATTCTTCAACAATCAAAACAGATTTTTCTACTTCAGCTATTTTTAACGTCATTGATTCTTGTACCTCCGATATTTTAGTAACTTGCTTATTAAGCTCACCTCGTAGGAGACCCAACTCTGCAACGGTTTGTTTTTGTGTCTGCTTTTGCTCCTATATTAACTCCTTGATTGTGACGGGACAAATGAGGGGGAACAAATATTTTTAATAATTTGTAGCAAACATTTTATGTAATAATTTTTTGGTCAACATGTATAAAATTTTCTTATTAAACACTCTGTGGCTTGTTCGTTAACCGGCAGTGGCAGGTACGCCTTGGCCAAGAATGCGTGATTCATCAGAAAAGAGTGTATATGTGCGACGCAGGACTTACCACGAGGCGACGATGCTGGACTGCTTTCCGGTACATTATAATATTCTGGAACATTCTAGCCAATCAGAAAGCGAGTTGTGTCAACGACTTCTGGTTTCGACCATGAGGTGAATTAAGGGAGAGCGTCGCCAAGCCATCTTGGCTTAGTCAGTCGACATTCAGCTCCAAGACCACGCGGTCACATAAAAGAGTACACAAGTAAATTAAAGTCGGCCGACTACAATATTATGTGAAATAGTTTAATACAACGATAAATAACCTCGGTAATCATGAATCAACAGTAGTGTACAAAATTAACAGTTCAAACTAATCTTTTGGAGGGTTCTACGAAAACAATGGGTGAACATAGGTGGTGAAACAGCTCAGCGTACACGCAGTTAAGTACAATGCTAAAACAAATTTAATCGCTGACCAACAGTTTAAAAGTAAACCTGAATTGTTTATAATGAGCTCAATAAATAAACGAAGGGGGGGTTTAGAAAGAGATAAGGAATGAGAGAGAGTGTGAGATAAAAAGGGAAGTACTGGTTTGCCAATATTAATTATTCATTTGTAGTTTTATAAGAATTATTCATTTGTAATTCTATATAGATAACTTTGGTTTTATAAATGTGGAGTAGTTTGTGAAAAGAAAGGAGAGAATTTGATGAGTTGTGGGAGAGATTGGTAGAAAGAAAGTAATTTTTGAATAAAAGTAAATGATATTTGATTTATCGATAACCATGTGTGAGCGTAGTTTTTTCGCCGCACAAAACCCAATAACCTAATTCTGTAACTAAAGAGTTCGTCTATATGACCTTGGCTTGACATTGGAGATAAGTCACGAAACACAATCTTTGTCTACTTATTTATATAATATGATTTAAACTGTTACATGATGTCTTCTGTTTCATGCTTACGCTCTTCTTTTTGTCTCTCTTCTGTTTCTAGCATTAGTGCTTTCTGACATTCCTCAGCCTCTTCTCTTTCCTGCCTGCGTTTTTCATCCTGTCGTTTCTATGTCTGTAACAGCAGCGCCTGTAAATTTTCCATCATCTGACTGGCATCCGTTGTTTTCCGATTAATCACGTATTACACTTGTCTTGTACAAAGTGTCCACTATTAACCGTTCTATCCCAGTTCTGATACCACTGTTACGATGGTCTACTTGATCGTTGTAACAATACCTTGTTTTCACATTACTGCTTTCTCCTCAGCAACATGCTCCCATTACTTTGTGTGTTGAAACTGTAAGTTTGCTGATGTACAAGTTCGTACAGTTGTACTCATAACTGCAAACTTCTTTAATAAGCAAACTAACAGAAGCGTTTTAGTTTTAAAATGATTTTGTGATGTCAATTATATTGTTTCAAAATGATCAATTCAGCCTCGATTGACTCACAAACTGCATATTTTCACTGGATTCCAGAGCATTCAGTCAAATAATAACCACACAACAAAACTTTTTTTTTCAGTTTACAAAATAAATGCCCCTTACTGGCTATGTTACATATTTTAATATATTCAAAATGTCTGGGTACTTTCCAGACAAGTTAGGACATCAATATTTAATTAAAATCTCTGTACCTAATTTTTTCCTTATATTTTAATTTTTGCAACTTTTGCTTAACACTTTGGTGTCATTGGATGTCAATTGATGTCCTTTGAAAAGTCTGAGAATGCTGATGGACTTCAGTTGATGTCCTGCAGTTTCACAGTCTTTCTATATGTTACTGCACATATAAATACAGCTTTGTAACTGTTTTGAAACAAAACGCGTTCTCATAGGACTCAGATCACTACTATGAAACTATGACTACTATGACTCAGATACACAACAGCCTTTTTTGAAAACTCAGCATGTGTTATGTGTAAAATTTCACTGTGCTTAGAGCCACGTTTAAAATTATTTCATTACAAAAATAACAAAACTAACTTTATAAAATTTATTGTAATAAAAATATTGAATATCATATTGTTCATTGTGTTTATAACAAATAGTAGTATATTATGAGATTTTAGTAACTACATGTGCCCGAAGTAATTCTTTATTTTTCCCCACACATCATTTTTCTTGAAATCAGTTATAGGCAACATAGCCACGAACCAATTAACTCATGTACATCACACATTTGAAACAGGATATTTAGATCTTTATAAAAATGTAGGTAACATATTTTTACTGTATGGTGTAGAAGTTACATTTTAAATGAGTACAAAAAAGGCCCGGCCTGGGCAAATAGCAGCTATTTCAAGGCTCTGGCATCAAAGTGTTAAGTTGTGAAATATTAGTATATAAATATTGTTTACTTATTTTTCAATCAATTAGCGTTAGTTCTTCTCTAATTTAAATTTAGCATTTGGTATTTTCAATATTCTAAGTATCTTCAGATTTATGTTGCTCAGAAATTTATACAGTGCATTTATATATATTAAATGCATTTTATTTATACACTGGATCTTTAAGTATTATTACTTGAAAATAATATTTATTAAATATTACTTGAAACAATATTGCATAAATCAGTTATACCATTTGCATTTTTAACATCACTTAGTTGATGTGGTTTGTAATGGCGCAGTTGTATTTGATTTTTTTTTTCTAGTGATGTGCTCAGCGGGATGAAAGTTGAACAAACAGTTCCTCAACCACAGTTAAGCAGAGCAGAACAGGTTCGTCAGGCACTGAGAAAGGCTCAACCACTACCTAAGACGGCTGATAAAACCATTACTAGTCAGTTGCAAAGACGGCAACCATCAAAGTATGTATACTTGTCATAGAATATTCAGTTTTATTAGCAGCTATCTTAACACCATCCTTGTCACTACTTATTGCCACACTGCTAAATAATTCGTTCTTGATGAGGCCTTTCGGTGTCTCCACCATCTTCAGTCTTAAACGACCTAACTTTAATTTTTAAATACTTAAACACTAACCTTACCTTAACTATCTTCTTTCTATCTTCCACTTGCAACTCGCTTACATTTCCAGTTTTGTTAGTTTTATTAGCAGCCATCTTAACACCAACTTTCTCACTACTTATTGCCACATTGGTAAATACTTCGTTCTTGACAAGGCCTTTCGGTGTCTCCACCATCTACAAGTCTTTAAACAACTTAAGAACTGAAGATGGTGGAGACACCGAAAGGCCTCGTCAAGAACGAAGTATTTACCAGTGTGGCAATAAGTAGTGACGAAGTTGGTATCATATAATAGTTTTGTTGTCACCAATTTTTTCAAATTGCTTCCACAAAGGACAGTGGTTTATGGAGTGTTTAAATAATTTTAAATTTCATAATAATTATCAAGATACATGTAGCTTTTCTTGTTGTAACTCTTCTAAGTTTCTTGTAATTGTCATATACAGTAGAACCTCACTAATTCCTCACCTGCGGGACCGAAGAGGTGACGAATTAGTGAAATAGACGAACTAGTGAGGGTGTTGGAAGTCTATTTCCTTAACCCCCCCTTATATTAACTTTTTACTTACCTTTTCTTTCACTCGCCCTGACTTACGAAAAAACAGAAGATTCCCAAACTTATAGGTCGCCACCAATATTTTTTAAAAAGGACAAATATGGAAACCTTAATACATTTTCCCATTATTTACTTCTAATTACTTACCAGGTCCATTTAGGCGAGATTTTCCATACAGGACAGGTTATGTTAAACAGGCGTAATAACTTACTCTCTACACATGGTTTATATGAAATAAAGTCTGAATTTTATTGACATTTGCATTTGCGAATTAACAACTAATAAACAGTGAATGATCAACTAGACTATGCCAAGTTATTATGAACCAGTGTGTATATTTTAATCCCCTTGCTATTTACTTTTACAAAATTCCTTTCCCTTAGAGATCTCGATTATTTATATTATATTAAATAAGTTATCATCATTTGTTTTGAACTGATTTAAATAGGTATATTTAGGGTTGTTAGTTACCCATTCACCGTGTATGTCCGTATAGTTTGTTGCCCTGTCTCGTTGACCACTTTCTTGTTTCTGGTGCACTCCCGCCCCTAGTTGCACTGAGTTTACTGTGTTGTATTATATTTTCACTGATTTGAATTCACTGATTTCCCCATGTTAATATTAAGTCACACACTTAAATCCACTGCATTGTTTGCACTTTTAATAGTTATTAAAAGATGTTTTAATTAGTTATTTGATTGGATAGGCCGATTATAATGATTTCGGCCTATCTTGCACCCGAGGCCACTGTTTTCTTTTAATGAACTGTATTAATACACTACTCTCCCCTGTTGACTCTATGGTGACAAACTGCTTACTGTGATTCACAAAGCCTGCTGCTAGCAAAGTATTACGTAATGCGTCTAGTCTGGCTGTTTCCAGACATCACTTGTTTATGCTAACAGTGTATTGCTGGTTAAACTGGGGCACCTCACAGGTGGAAGCTGACAATTTGAAAATTAAAACTATGGGATCACACAATTCTGTACCATTACAAGGGGGTAAGAAACAAACCCATTAAAGATGATATCAAATGCTTTATTACAACACTAGCAATGTACAGTACTAATATTATGTTCGAACATATTTATTGCTGGAAATTTTAAAACTCAAACAAGTTAAGCATGTAATACCAAAAAAATTGTTTATTGATTGTAATTGATCTGTAATTTTCTTCTGTTTTTCTGTTGACCTTACTTTTCAAGAGCGAAATTATGCATTTCGCACAGAGAAATTATTTTAGACAGGTTTGTTTGGTCTTCGTACCTCTTGATTGCTGCAGTCACTGATTGAATGTCCTCCTTATGAGAGATTGCAGCTTTTATTGCCTGGTCATCTTCACCATCATTAGCTTCTGTAGGTTCTGTGGATACGTATGTAACAATTTCATCATGATTAAACATTTCGTAGCCTACATCCATATAGGCACCAATTTTTGATGTCATTTCATTGTAACTTTTACAATTAAAATAAGATAGGACATACTTTACTTACCCCCGATTCTGACAAACTTACTTACGACTTACCTTATTATAAAAACCAGAAGATCCCAAATTGTTGTTCAAGTTTGCCACGATATTTTATGGTTCAATATCGAAACCGTTACACTCTTCCCATTTAATAATTTAGATAATAATTTATTTACCTTAATTCAAAACTCACAGGTTCGTTTAGGCGAGTTTTTTGGCACAGAAGATAGGGTATGGTTCTGGCGTAATAATTACTCTAACACTTGATTATATCAATAGCATATTTACTTTTATTGAACATACTAGTTTCTTGTATTTTTAATTATTGGAAATAATGCAAACCTTAATAGGCACAAATGATGATACTTAACTAAGAAAGTGTTTTAATTGGCAAACCAGTACTTTGCACTCACTCACTCTGTCTCTCGCTCTCTCTCTTTCTTTATACCCCCCTAATATTGAGATCTCATTAGTATTTGTTTATTTTGAATTTAAAAGTTGAAACTAAAATGTTTTTGAAATTTGGCCAGTTGATTATCTACTGTACTTATCCATTCTGTAGACGTCTCCGAGAGTTGCACCACCCCCTGACATTCACTTTATTGTTAAACACTCAACCTAAACTGTTCCAAACTGTTGTATAATTGACACTGTTGTATTTTTTTTATTGAAAAGAGTTCTTTACTGCTGTATTATATTTATACACACAACATTCGGTAGGCCTACCCTTACTTGCCCGAGTAGGCCTCCCGACACTATTACAATGGGACTGTTCTATCTGAAGGTGGGCTGCAGACTGGGGTAATTTTGATCTGGCGTGGGCACGCTATCCTAGTTTCAAGCAGATGTCCACCCGTCTCCTGCCCTCAAGTATCGAAGATTCCAGTCGTTTCTCGGCCCCGGAAGTTCGTTGTATCATTGAAAACACATGGTGTTCTAATTACGCCGTAAGCCACGCGCGTGTTCTGTGACTCACCTATGCTTTGTTATGTATTCCCACACATCTCCAATAATAGGTTTTAAAAAATTATTACATACATTGATAATTACTGAAAATTATTAAACAAAAAATGGTTATGCCAATTTTGTCCTGTTACATCGTCTTTATTCAAACTGTTAAATGCTGGTAGGGATTGGCATGTATGTTCTGCCAATTAGTAGGGATACCAATACCTTTATGCAAGTTTCTGGTTTACCCCGGTTATAATTAGAGAATGT
Source organism: Magicicada septendecula (assembly GCA_034769895.1). Classification (NCBI taxonomy): domain Eukaryota; kingdom Metazoa; phylum Arthropoda; class Insecta; order Hemiptera; family Cicadidae; genus Magicicada; species Magicicada septendecula. The sequence continues at coordinate 403,315,988 of CM068375.1, read as the reverse complement.
ACGTTACTCTATTGTTAATAAGGAAAAATAATAAAATGCTTGAGTGGGTGATGAATTACAGAGGGAGACGAATTAGTGAGGTTCCACTGTATTGGTAAATACAATAATAATAGATTTCTTCTACAAGTGTGTATTTATTTTGTTTCCTTATTTTTATTATTGTGCTAATAGAAAACAAACAGGAAATAAATTTTATAATATTCTCTAATAAATAGGAAACAAAATACACTAAAAACTCGTTTATCCGAATCGCGTTTATCTGAAAATCCGGTTTATCTGAAACAATTTTTAGTAAATTTTAGAAATACATAAAAGTATTTTACTGTTACTATAATCTATATTTAATAGCGTAGACAAGCGATTCCACGTGATATAAAGTAGAAAGTCAATAATCAAAACTAAATGAAATGACTTCAAGATCAGGCAGACAGCAAACGAGCTTCAAAGCTTAGGCAAAAATGATTGATTACTGTATGAACAAGCAATAGGACTGTTCCAGTACTGTAGAAACTATAATTTACAGTGCGGTGCGGTTTTATAGTTTATTGTGTCATGTTCAGTGTAAGTAACTTTTAAATTATTATTATTATTAAATAAAGTTACTGTGTTAACTTCTACTTAAAACATTTGTCACTGTTCTGGGCGCAATTTGTTAACCTACTTACATATTTATTTTGGTGTTGTGATTGTATGTTTTGGTGTTTACCTTTCATTACCATAAGTATTGTGTATCTCATACTGGTTCGGCGGCCATCTTGTAGTGCCAACTTCGTGATTCAAAATTTTTGTGTTCGGGTCCCAGTGTTCGATTAAGCGATTGTCAGAGACAGGATAATTGTGCGGAATAGTTAAATCAGACAGCGTAATACATATATAGTTGCCGTTTAATAACATAGAAAATTAATATCAATCAACATTAATAAAAACAAAATGGAATCCTTATACTAAATTGACAAAATGGCGGATACATATTCTGCTGTATTCCAGTTCTGTTATTTCTATTATTCAGGCATTAATCTTGTTATGGAATTTTTAATGAATTTATATTTGACTGCAACTGCCCATGTTACTTAGTAATTGATCAATTCTTATATTTAAGAGAACACAAACCAACGTCTCACAAGAAAAATATTATTTATAAGTACCGTACGGCCTATACACACTCACACTCATTCATTTCGACAAAATTGAATTTACACATACATTGAATTTTTGTAATTTTGAGCTCAACGTTAATAATAATAAAGAATGGAATAGAGAAATAGCTGGACTTTCCTGTATCTACGTATAAAGTCTCCGTTGTCCTTATATTGCCGTCATGGTCAAGCAGGTGTTCGGCCGATCGTCTCAAAGGTCTCTTTGGCTGCACTGATTCTAATTTACATTGTTACTAGTTACTTTGATATTTCTGATAAAGAGTTATTACTATATGTTACCACATTGTTAGTTTGATTAAGAAACACTTTCGCTGGCACAAACTGCCGGCGATTTTCACAGCGTGTTGACGCCTTGATGGTCTGATGCTGACTGGGCAGATGCAAAGCACATATTTTGTGTATGTGTTAGCGCATCCACGTCATTGTCTTTTGTTCAAAATTGGCTCACGCTGTGATGGTACAAAAGACCATAATTATTGTATTCATTCATTTTTAACAATTTGGTAATAATTATTTAAATATTTCATAATCCCTGTGAAGCTGTGGTGAGTGGACTATATGAATATTTTATAATACGCAAATGTGAATTGACAGGATTCTGACCGTTTTTCATTGCAAAACGACAAACTCAGCAAAAAACGTTTGTAATATAGAGCGATAAAGTGCCTAGCCCTGATGACGTCAGTGGTGAGGAATGCATATTTCCGTAAACAACTCAAGGCTTGGCTATGAACAAAAGCCTGATGACGTCGTTTTTACCCCACCTACGCAATATGAAACAAAGACTCTTGGTCATTTTCTTCTAGAGCGTGAACGTAGCCGGCCGGCAAAAGGGTTCACCAAGTGTAAATTTTCACTTTTACACTGCCAAAAGTGGTTAATTAACTGTCTAAAATATCGGAAATGTTAAAGTCACAAAACTTTAACCTGGATAAATGCATAAATAACATTGATAAACGGTTAAGTAATATTGGTGAACGTTTCCAGAGAGTGAGGAGAGAAAGTAAAATAAACGTGTTAAGGGACTTTAGTATTGAAAATAGTAGTAATGAAATATTAGAGCATAAATTAATCCGTTCTGATAATGAAGATAGTGAGACTATGTGTAGTAATCATGATGATGGTAAGTTAAGCGCTAATGAGAATATAAACAAGGTAAGTGAAAATAACGAAAATATAAATGATAATGGTGGTAGTTTAAGCATCAAACAAGTGACAGTAAACAAGGTAAGTGGGAGTGTTAAAATAAGTAGTGATGAAACATTATTGAATAAAAATAATGGTGATATATTAATATTGAATAAAAATAATGGTGATATATTAAGTAATAGGGGTGGTAATGAGAATAAAAGGAGAGTTGAGGTTAATCAAGGATTCCTAGTTAGTGTTTATGAGTTGGAGAAATAATGGAGAGATAATTTAAATGTAGAGTATGAACAGAGGGCAAATTTTTCTTGTGGTATATGTGAAAGAAAGGCTTCACCAATGTTGTTGGAGGACAAAGGTTCCTCAAGAGTTTTGTGGGAGACAAATGGTCTCCAAAATGCCCCTTAATTTTTTGTGGTTAATCTGGTAAGTCCAGATGGTGTTATAATAAAGTGGTCTTGCCCTCTGTGTGGAGTGAGAATGTGAAATTGGGTGGTGAAAGGGATCATAATGAGAGAGAGGGAGTGATAGAGGTATTTAAGTTGACTAGAGGCTATAAATGGTTAGCTGAGAGGTTGAACAATGAGCAGTGGCGTACCAACGCCTTTGGGGCCCGGGGCAGGAGTTCCTGGCCGTGGCCCCCCCCCATTATTAATCACTCCCCATATTGTGCCTCTACTATCGGCACCACAAAAATGAGTCATAATCTTATATCCATAAAAACTATTGGAAAAAAATATGTGGAAAGAACTAACTATGTAAGTATTAATAGAACTTAAAGGAAAACTAAAATAAAAACACAGATTTTGCATTTTTTTATTACTTTTTCAAATATGTAGTTTTTATTTCAATTAAAATTAATGACAACATGTAGAAAAATGCTTAATTTTTCAACTTAAATCCTTACTATGTACATGTTCTGACGTATTATAAAACTAAGCAAAATATTTAATTAACTTCAGTACTGAATCCGTATATTGTGAGCATTATTTGCTGAAAAACATTTTCAACCATTGTTAGTTGTAAATGAAAGTGTTGTACTGATAATTATGTGCTACAAAATATATATTATAAGATAGCAAAAACTTACACAAAATAAAATACTCTCAATGATTTATAGAAACTGCTTTTTACGAGCTTTTGCTTCTGCAAATATTTTGATACATTCGTCAAAATTTATTGTATTAGCTACTTTACTTTCTATAGAAAGTATGGCTAAACTATTCAGTCTTGATTGACTCATTGTTGAGCGAAGATAACTTTTTATTAGATTTAACTTTGAAAAACTTCTTTCACAAGAAGCAATGGATACACATATCGTTAAAAATATCCTAAGTGCTACACAAAGGTTGGGAACTGATTCTTGTAAGTCCATTTCGATAATAAAATCCAACATTTTCAATGATGACCATTGTTTTGCCACTTCTTTTTTGATGTCTGCAGCTTGAACGTGACGTCGTAGCCGCTGTATTTCGGGTAACATTTCTTCCTTTTGGAGTTCATCAAATGTCTGGGTTAGGTTTGAAATGAGCTGAGGGAGTTCTTCAACATCTGTCTCCATAAGATGAGCAGACTGTATATCAGCGAATCGTTCATTCATAGTTTCCATTGAAGCCGATCTCATTGTCAGTTCTTGATAAAATTTATCTATACATTCAAACATGCATCTTCTTAAATCTTGTTGTACAGAGAGGCCTTCGTCTCTTGCGTTTTCTCCCGGCATCATTTTCTGGAATCTTCTACGTCCACTTTTTTCAACTGGTATGTCCAAGTCATTACAAGTGTTTGTTGCAAAATCAAGAGCACTTCCAACCATCTCTTCTCGGTTTTCTTGTAAAAAAAGTTTCAAAGTTTTCAACTTTTGTACACTTTTGTCAAGTGTTATCCCCTTTATCTGAAGATATTTTTGAGCATGGTTGACTTCTTCAAGAACGTGACACCACAAATGAAGGTAGGCAAGAAACGTGAAGTTGCAGATGTTCGTCCATAAAATTTCTGCTGAACCTCTTGTGTCAACATTTTCAGTTGGTTCGCACAACTTTTCTACAGCCTTTACCAACTTTTCATAGTATTTCATCACAGGTTTTACTGTCTCATGATGTGCACTCCATCTAGTTTGTGACAACCTTTTTACTGTTACTCCTAAGGTTTCAACTACTACATCCCATCTGTGAGTTGAACACGAAAAGAAGTTGTAAATGCTTTCTAGTGTACCAAAAAATGTAATACAAGAAGGGACACTTCCAAAAGCGTGAACTCCGCACAAATTGAGCGAATGATTGGCACATGGGACAAACATTGCTTTTGAATTCAACTGGCGAATCCTTGTTTGAACACCGGAGTGGACACCTGCCATAGTGGAAGCGTTATCGTAGCCTTGACTTCGGCATAGATTCAAGTCCAGTCCGTCACTGTTAAGTGCATTCAATATTTCTTCTGTAACATCAAGAGCCTTCTTACCAGCAAGAGGGAAAAATCCTAAGAACGACTCTCACCTCAACTTTTCCACCTTCAATATGCTCATCTGATCTTGGTGAGATACATCAGGTGTACTGTCAAAAAGTATTCCATAGTACATCACCTTATTTACATCTTCAATGATTTTCTCTTTGACAATTTTCCCCAAAAGTGAAATAAACTCATTTTGAATTGTAGGGGACAAATATGACGTTAAAACTTCCCCTTTTGGTACAGTCTGTTGCTGGATTCTCACCAAATGTTCTTTTAGCACAGGATCATAATGTGAAAGGAGTTCGACTAATTCTAAGAAGTTTCCCCTGTTTTCAGAATGTTGATGCTCCCTATGTCCTCGGAAAGGCAAGTTTTGTTTTGCTAAAAACATAGTGATATCAAGTAGTCTATGTAACATATTGTTCCACTTTTTTTTTCTCCTTCTAGAACTTCCTGTTGTACACAATTGATAGTTTTATTGTGCAATAGCCTTGATCCTAAAGTTTTCCATTTTTCGAGATTGGACAAATGTTGGTCCAAGTTTTCATGCAGAGACACCTTAGGATTTAGTTTCCACCAGTTTTGAAATCCTGTAATGAATTTTGATGTGTCAGCTGTTTTTTCATCTGTATTAAATAGTTAACAACAAAAGCAAAACAGACTTTTCTTTGATGGAGAATAAACCATCTATTTTCTTGAAACTTTTTCTCCATTTGGAAGGTGCTTGTAAAACCAATTGCTGGTTAGCTGGCGATTTAATCCATTCAGGTTTGTCCCAGTTCCTTGTACAGATTCAAATGGACCCTCTCGGTTTTGAAAATACTCGGATCCTCTTTTTACTATATCAGTTCTTAGACCATCTGTAACAAGGTGTAAAGGTACTCGCCTTTTACCCTTTTATTTAATAAACTACACTCATCATAAAATTATACTTATCGCTGCCAGAATTTCACTTACCGTCATGGTCCCCGTAAAACTTGCCCTTTGAAACTGCCCAGGTCGCCACGATATTTTTTCTAAAGGTTAAATATCGAAACCTTCTACACTCTTGCCCTTATAAAAATCCCGCTATCTGACTGTAATAAAATTTCAGAAAACCCCCGATTTACGTTAGACGAGTTGTCGGCACAGAAATGAGAAAGTGGTAATGACGAAATAACTTAGACTAACACATGGTTATACTGTAAACTAAATAATTTTAATTACTCAAAACCGTTTTTATGATAATTACAAGGACACTACAAGACTAATTTTGAAATATGTTTGTTGGTACCATATTTAACTCTTATTACTTATAAGACAGCCCATTCTGCTCACTCTCTCTTTCTCACAGTTTTATACTTTACCCTTCCTGATTATTATTTATTATTAAACGTAATTATTTCCATAACTGTTCACTGCCGCGATTACACACAACACGTGGTTTGTTCACCCGCGCTTCCAAAGTCCGTAATTTAACTGTTGTATTGTCCGCCGTTCGTCCCCAGTTGTACACTTGTTCAAATCCGTTAATTCCGCGGGTCCCGGTCAGTCTTAACGATATTATTGAATTAGTCACATTTTATAAAACTCCACCGACTGGGCCCGAAACAAAACTGTAAGCGTCTGTTAATGAAGTCGGTTTCTCGTGGACTGGGGAAAGCGTCTCTCTCAGGCGGACGGATATTAATGCCTGCCGCGAACGAATTTCGTTGTCGCTCATAGCCTGAGTTGGTGCAGTTTGTTGGCTATGAGCATGATACATAGCAGTATTTCTGTGTTTTACGCTGACGATATTTAGGCGCTTATGGCTCGACGTCACAAAATAGGCGGGCCTTAAAGTTTCATATCCGTCGCCTTAGTCAAAGAGGCGAAACAGAAAAAGTGCTCGTCACCATCTTTGAGGTACAAGTAGCGTGGGTCCGCGCCCCTGGATGTATAATGCGTATGGGCGCGCTGTCACACACAAACAAAGCTCTTGGAAATGAGGGTTGATAAATTCTTCTACTGATTGCACAACGTGATATTGCGTTGCCGCTTCGTTACAAACTGCTCTTACAACACGTGGCCTGTCTTTGTTGAAATCAAATTTACACAATACATTTATAAAACCCAAAAAATGCAATAAATAAAAATACCCATAAATTTGGACCGTTACAATACCCCCTCAATGAGAGGTATTCTGTCCAAACAGAAGAAATCTCATTGATAAAACCCCTAAGAGGACCGGTGAGGAACTGGTGCCAACAACCCCCTTTTGTTCTTACACCTCATGGGTAAACGACCCCCCTGGCTCGGCTACCATGGACGCATCTGAACGAGATCACTGGACTTGTCTGTACAAGATCCCAACACCGAGAAATCGAACAGACACGCACCACAGCGCACCTCACCTTCTAACATGCTACCCCAAAAATCCTCAATCCCTGGCTTAGATCATGCCAGATCCTCAACCGATATGTTTCCCCTTTTTCTGCAAGCTGGGCTGCCTTTAGCAGATACTGGGCTCACACACACACCTATTCCACATATTGTAAAGTTAACATATTCTTCAAAATTTATTATTTCATCTAAGTGAAAAATCCAAAACTCAAACTAAAATATTTTATCAATAAATTCTTTTCCTTAGTTTTTTGTTATCAAAAAAAAATTAAATCAATTGAACATTTCTTATAAATAAGTAACATCCTTAAACTAACATGTGATTACACCTAGAGTCTAACCATACAATTCAATAAAATAATTCAATACTAATAAACACGGTTAGAATACAAACAATAAAATAATCAAAGTTTACAAATATCCATTATCTGGCAGGCGCAAAATCAAGAAATAATATATTTTTTTTCTTTTTTTTTTTCAAAAAAAAATTCCAAAAAAGATTTTTAAATTCAAAAAATTTAAATTTCTTAAAATATTTCTTTCCATATTGAAATTATTTAAAGTTTGTTTAAATTGATCAAAAGCCAAAGTTGAATTAACTTCCATACTAAACATGCCTAGTATATGAACTCACCCATCAGCTGATCAAAAACTGGGTCAAGTCCAGAACCTTGACCTACATACGTTATATACAAGTTCTATTTGAAAATATCTTAAACATTGTAAAATTCTATCTTGAAACACAAAAACATAATAAAATAAAACATATAAAATAACAAAATGTTATTATAAATAATCAAATTGATATGTAAATTATTCAAAATAAACACTTTATAACTTTACATTTCCAAATTCTATCAAAAATTGTCACTGGTTGCAATTAAAAAAATTTTATATTCTTATTCTAAATCTCTTTCTTTATTATTCTCACTCTATGTTACTTTGGGTGATTTAAATTTATTTTAGCTTGATATGCCACTTGGCATGTATTCATATAATATCCTTCTCACTCTGACTCTAATACCCCTAACAACTGTAACTAACATGACACCCATCTCTATCAAAATATCTATCAAACAATCTCTAAACCCAACTTATCATTAAACTCAAATTGCCACCTTCTCTCAATATATAAAAAAAATACTCTCTAACCCTTTGTACTTAGGATACGTGTGTTACCCCCCCAAAAAAGCTCATCCCATTATGTTGGTTCCTGGATTCTACCTAAGGTAACCCTTTCCGGCGCCAAACGGTCCCTTCCCGCCCCAACCCTTTTATTGCGGACTCCCACATTACACTACCCCTACTACAAAATTGCCATCCCCAAATCTCACTCTTATTACCTCACTCCAACTACAACAAAATAACATCATCAATTATAAACATCAATATATATCGCTCGAAACTCTACATATATTCCCCATAACTACTGTGTCAACATCAATACTTCTCAAATTCTATTTCATTATCTCACAACAACATTACATTACTTCAAAACAATATTTTCATCTCTACTACTTCAACTTTAACTTCAACTTGGACTGATCTATATGTCCCACAAAATATTTATCACCCAAAAACTATCTTTTATTATCTCTGACAATTCAGTTAAAAACCTTACTTTATCAAATTACTTTTCTCCTTATTCAAAATAACATCTGTAATGCATTGAAACATTACATTTAACATTAATTACCTTGAACATCAATAAACAATTTAACAGTGACATTTTATTACTGATCAGCTGACCTTCCTCAGCAAAGTGAAAACACATTTCAAAATTATTCAAATTACATGAAATACATTATTAATATCTTTTAAGTTCTTATTAATTTTTTAATTATCATGTTTATTTCACACAATTATTTCAAATCATCTCATTATTGAATTAAAATCTTTTCATCTGAGTTACATATCTGTAAACATTTTTATTATACTTGATTCGTACTATAAAATTTTTTATACTTACAGTCCATTTAAACTGACATACACAAAATATATACACCATACACCAATACTTTCACGTAACCTCTGAAACATTTAACACAAATGTTAGTTTAAATCAAACAATTTATCATTTATTTACCAAAGTCATGTCTCGTAAAATAATTTAAATTCAGTATCACAATTCAACTATATAACCTTTAAATCCATCAAAACATTTAAACATTTCAAATTGTTTTAATTAAATTAATTATTAAAAATACAAATTTCATTGCTGCCAAAACAATTACAACTCATCAGTTACTGTCTTCAAAATTTATTCTGATATTTATTTAAATTGCAACCATTAATATTATTATTACAACCCTCTACACACACTTGTTTACTTAACATTCTACAATGCACACAAATAAATTTACTACATTTTTATTTACAAACTTTTGTTATTAACTGTTCCATTTTTTCACACTTCATTGTCCAAATCTGCCAGGTAAAAACCACAAAACAAAAGTATTTATAACTGTCCTTTATCGTTTTATAGTCTACCCTCCATCGTCAAAGATTAATCTTGGTTTTATATAGCACTGTTCAATTTTACTACCCCACATACTATTGTCTTGTGTATAATAACCAAACAATTTCTATTTATCTGTTATACCATAATAATCATTCACCAAGTCTACGTTAAGTATTTTTGTTAAGTCTCCACCAGTAAATATTTTCATTATCGGGTTAGTTACTTTTGTATTATCAATCAAATCTTTATTATTTAGACACATTTCTAACCTTACTTTCCACTCATCATACTCTCTATTCAATTCATACAATTCTGTCTCTTTATCGACATACAATTCTCTACTTAAATCTCTCTCGTCATAATACCATATCACACTCTCAATATTATTCCAGACAGAGGGTACAAAATTATACAACAAAAATAAACACTTCAAATCTTCTACCAACACGGGACTCTTGCCCTTCAAAAACAACACTTGTGAACACTCTGGTTCCGAAAAAATAAGGGGAAAATTTACCCTCTGCTCCCATTCTACCACTATACTATCTTTCCACTCTCTCTCTAACTCATAAACACACATTAACATTTCATTATCACATTCTACAACTTCATCCGTACTCTCCTCATTTATTTTCAGTATATAAATCTCAGATACTACATTTTCAATTACATTACTATTCTCAATACTATTTTCATTATTTTCAACATCATCATCATCATTTGTTAACTCTTTATCTAGTATCACATTTTGACACATGTCATTATCATTTTCATTCGTATTATCTTTATTTGAATTCATTACAACTACTCCCATTTGCTCAATACTATGTTCTAATTTATTCAAACTAGTTCTTATTATTTTATTACTATTTTCAAGACGTTTATTCATTTCTTGAATCTCATTTTTTAATTCATCAAATTTGTTATTGATTATTGATGTTATCGTCTATAATAAATTAAAATTATTAAATGCAAAATACAACATAATTTTCACCTACCTGCCAAGACTCTGTTACGGGCCAGGATCCAATCACAAGTACGTTAGATACAAACAGGTGTTGAGGTTATCGAAATAACTTATTCGACACATTGTTAGGAAGAGAAATTAATATTTTTTAATTAATCAGACTCATTTAAAAACTTGTTCAAAAATTTTCTCAGGATTTTACAGATTACGTTACATGCTTCTTTGTTCTGATGGCATCTTCTACATACTACCTTACTCTACTATCTTACCTTATTGATCATTATACAAACAAATATTCAGACAGAGCCCAGCCTGCGCACTCACTCATTCTCTCAATTATACATGAAATTTATTAATTGCAACCCCAAAACATTTTTAACACCCCACAACCCTTTATAACAAAGCCCCATCCCTTAATGAAAAACCGCCGACAACGTGGTTCGTGCGCGCACTCATCTTCTGTTAAATTTCTTGCTGTTTATTGTCCGAGAATGGTACAGTTACATTCTTTACCCTTTTCACCCGACCGCGGTCACATAAATTTTCCCCCTATTACACTTTTGACTATTAAAATATCAAGTTTTGTGACGAGCCTACTTGGCTTGTTCCGGCACCGAAGCGGTTAGTTAACCAACTGGGAAACGTGCTTGACTGAGCGGGAGGAACTGTGTATTCACTGCCAACAGCTTTTCGTCGCCGTGCATAGCTAATTTGCTGTGGCGTATTCACTCTATGCATGGAACATAGTCGTTATATCAGCCAAATATGTAGACGATATTTGTCTCTACGATAATGATGTCACTAGCAGTGGGCGGGGCTTAACTATATTTCCTGTAGCTGGCTGGTTGGTTTTACATATTGTTCATTCCAGCGCCATTTTTTACAACACCGTTGGATTTTCACGGCGTCACTTCAGCGCCCCTGCTTGAGATGTTAAGTGCGAACATAGTCACACATATGCAAAGTTCCGAGAATTTGAGGGTGGTACGAATTCCTTGCCGACTTACACAACACAAATTGCGCCGTGCCTTTGTTTCAACACTGTTCCTTACCACGTGTTCAGTTATAATGGAATGGATGTTTGTTGGAAATTAAAATTTCACAAAAATTTTTTATAAAATCCCGCAAAAAATGAAATAACTAAAAATGCAAGTACCCCCTACTGTAAGAAATAAAATGACCCAATTTTGGACACGTTACAATACCCCCCCAATGAGAATTCTGCTGGCCAAAACAGAAGAAATCTCATTGATAAAACCCTTAAGAGGACCGGTGAGGAACTGGTGCCAACAACCCCCTTGTTCTTAATCTACATGGGTACACGACCCCCCTGGTTTGGCGACTATGGACGCATCTGAACGAGATCACTGGACTTCTCCGTAAGAGATCCCAACACCGAAAAATCGAACAGACAAGTACCACAGCCCACCTCAGCTTCTAACATGCTACCCCCAAATAATCCTCAATCCCTGGCTCATATTATGCCAGATCCTCAACCGATATGTTTCCCCTTGTATGCAAGCTGGGCTTCCTTTAGCAGATACTGGGCTCACACACACTCACATTACATATTATACATCTTTAAAATCCACTATTTCATCTAAGAAAAAAAATTCAAAATTCAAAATAAAATATTTTATCAAAAAATTCTCTTCCTTATTTTCTGTTTTATTTAAAATGAGTTAATTTAAACATTTCTCCTAATTAAACATATCCTTAACCTAACATGTAATCACTTATAGTCTAACAGTACAAGGCAATACAATCAATCAATAAAATAAACATGGGTAGCACACAAATAATAAAATAATCAATACTTAAAATATTCCTTAGCTGGCAGGCGAAAAATCAAGATTTTTTTTCCCCCAAAAAATTGTTTCCTAAAAATTTTAAAATTCAAAAAAAAATTTAAATTTATGAAAATGTTTCCTTTATATTTAGACATTATTTAAAATTTGGTTTAAATTGATCAAATAAACAAATTAAATTGACTTCCTACTATACAAGCTTAGTGGGTGTATGACCTCATCAGCTGATCGAAACTAGGTCAAGTTCCAGACCCTTGACCCACATGTCTTATGTACGCTTTCTATCTGAAATTACATTTGACATCTGTAACAATCTAATTTGAAACACAAAACAATAAAATAAAACATTTAAAATAAACAAAATATTAATACAAATAATAAGCAAATTGACATTTAAATTATTCAAAATAAACACCTTATATAATACATTAAAACATTACATTGAACATTAATTACTTGGAACATTTATAAACCATTTTACCAGTGACGTTTTATGGCTGATCAGCTGATCTCCTTAACACAATGAAAACACATCTAAAAATTCTACAAATTACATGAAATATATAAGTTTATCAATACTTACTTCTATTATGTTAATTGCCTGCCAGCCGGTTTAATTATTAATTTAGGTTTAAAATACACACATAATGAAAACACATATTTTTATCAATACTTATATCTAACCTACGATAATAAAATAATACATTTAAAATTATAGCATGAACACCTTATATTGAATGTCTGAGCAGCTAGTTATTTAACAGAGCACAAGCAATTTTATTGGATCAAAATTTGAATTAGCAAAAAATTTTTTATGTTGTAAAATTTAAATTCGTAGCTCATCTGAGCCACCTCCCATCCACACACTCTATTGCAAATTATGGAGGACTGTATCGCCCTTTCACTTCTGCAAAGACGGCATATTTTGGAGTAGTTTGACCTCTCCGTGTCTTTGCTTCGGCTGTTACATTTAAAATTATTGAATATCAACATATTCGTGTATATAATTACATGCCCTTAATGCGGGTCTACCACCTGGCTTTGCTGTTCCTCCGCGAACAGAGTGGTAGCCGCTGTTCCATAGTACCTGGATTTCCCCTCAAATTCACCCCCATTTGATTTTCTACTATATACCAATTTCAAGTCAGCTATGGTCAAGGGACTTGATATGACCATAGCTGGCCGCTAGCCAAATCCACGATTAGTGCTGGTAAGGCAGTAATCGCCCGAAAAGTCGGGGAAATCGAACTTCATTTCACTGCCTGTTACACATCGTTTTATTATGTGCGACACGATCGTCTATCAGCGTGCAAATTTAATTTGCACGAAAAAGGTGTGTAGCACATTTTCGCCATTTTCACCTCCGATGGAGGTAACACTCCCTGTTACCCCCAACCCATTTCGCTATCTACGAGGGCACAGGCCACCCCCGCAATAGCAACTTAATAACTAACTAATTAATTGAAATTTTATATACTTCTATTATAACTCATTCATAACTTTCTACCATTGGACTTTCTTAAAATTTTCAAAATTTATTATTAATAATTAGTATATATCATTTTCCATTTATTATTAAAAAATTTTTTAATTATTATTTTTATTGAACACAATTATTTCCAATAATCTCACTATTGAATTAAAATCTTAGTTACCGGTAAACATTTTTATTATACATGATCCATACTGTAAAAGTTCTATACTTACAGTCCCTTTAACATGATATATACAAAACATATTCACCATACCACATTACTTTCACCTCACCTCTGAAACATTTCACAAAAATATTAGTTTACATCAAACAATTTAGTCATCTATTATCAAATTCCAAATATCGTAAAATAAATTGAATTCATTAAAAAAAATTCAATTAATTAGCATTTACATAATCACTCAAAATATTTAAAACATATCAAACTGGTTTGATTAAATTAATTACTGAAAATACAAATTACCTAGCTATCAAACAATTATAATTAGTCAATCACTGTTATTCAGAATTAATTCTGATGTTTATTTATATAAATTGCAAAATATTAATATTATTATTATCCCAATTACACACTTGTTTACTTAACCTTCTACAATTCACACAAATAAATTCACTACATTTTATTTACAAATTTTTGTTATTTACTGTTCAGTTTTTCCGCACTTCATTGTCCAAATCTGCCATGTCAAAAACCATAAAACAAAATGTTTATAACTGTCTTTTACTGTTTTACAGTTTAACCTCCATCGTCCCAGATTAACCTTTGTTTTGTGTAACTTTGTTCAATTTTATCACCACACAAATGACTGTTTTGTGTGTTGTAACCATACAAACTAAATTCATTCATCTTATTCAAATACTCATTAAACCAGTCAACGTTAGGCATTTTTGTTACATCTCCATCGGTAAATACATTCATGATCGGGTTAATTACTTTAGTCAAATCATTATAGTTATTATTATTCAAATATACTTTTAAACTTTCTTTCCATTCGTCATACTTTCTATTCAAATTATACAATTCTGTTACTTTCTCCACATACAATTCTCTGTTTAACTCTCTCTCATCACAATACCAAATCATACTTTCAACATCATTATTACAGACAGAGGGTACAACATTATACAACATCAATAAACAACTCAACTCTTCTACTAATACGGGTCTCTTGCCCTTCAACAACAACACTTGTGAACTCAATAAATCATCATAAACATCATAAATAATAAAGGGAAAATTTGCCCTCTGTCCCCACTCTACCACAACATTATTTTTCCACACTCTCTCTACTTCATCAATACACATTAACATTTCATTATCACTACATTCCACCAACCCATCAGTACTCTCATTCTTTATTTTTACCGTATCAGTCTCCGATACTAATTCTTCAAATATATTACTATTATTCTCATGATTTTCAACATTATTGTCACTCCAATTTTCATTTGTTTTATTTTTCTCTGTACATACACACTCTCTTGACTCATTTGTTTCTCTTTTTGCTTCACTACATATTTCGCTTAACTTGCTCTCAATACTACACAGTGACTTCGTTAATACATCAAACTTAGCATCATTCATGTCAAAACGACTATTCATATTGCTACTTATCACATTAAATTTGTTCTCGAAAATTTTTTCGTTATTGTCAAAACGTTTATTTAATTCAGTATTCTGTATATCTAATTTCTCATTTACCTTATTTTTAAATTCTTGCATCTCGTTTTTCTGTTCATCTAACTTTACATCAAATTTATTGAAACTGGTACAAAGAAATTGGATCATTTTCATCATATCTTGATCCTCAGATTTTTTAATCGGGACTGGTGTTGAATGCAGTACGTCATCCATAATTTTCGACTCAGTTCCGGTCCATTCTATATTTATTTGGCTCTCTGTTTCAATGTCAGTGAAGCTGACTTGTTCATTATTAATTTTACGCTCCCTACTCAAAATTGGGGTTATTTGAATCCCCGAATCTACAGTTACATTACTCTGATCTGTTACATTTAATTCTGTTTTATTCTGACTCGCACTTTGAGTCGAATGTGTCTCCAAACTACTCATGTTTAAGTCGTCAAAATTTTTGACACTATTTTTATTTACTTTATTCTCATTATCTGACATTTTTTATAACTGATATTCAAAATATTAATAATCTAATTAATTAATTTTTGTAATGTGCTTTCTATATTACTTTCGGTATAGCTTTGCGTACATAACGCATTGTTATTTGCTACGCTAACCTAAAACACATGTTTGTATCTTTATTGTAGATGTGGAATTTAATTAATTATAATTAATTATAATTCGTCCCTGTTCGGGCGCCAATTGTTATCGTCTATAATAAATTAAAATTATTAAATGCAAAATACAACATAATTTCCACCTACCTGCCAAGACTCTGTTACGGGCCAGGATCCAATCACAAGTACGTTAGATACAAACAGGTGTTGAGGTTATCGAAATAACTTATTCGACACATTGTTAGGAAGAGAAATTAATATTTTTTAATTAATCAGACTCATTTAAAACTTGTTCAAAAATTTTCTCAGGATTTTACAGATTACGTTACATGCTTCTTTGTTCTGATGGCGTCTTCTACATACTACCTTACTCTACTATCTTACCTTGTTGATCATTATACAAACAAATATTCAGACAGAGCCCAGCCTGCGCACTCACTCATTCTCTCAATTTATACATGAAATTTATTAATTGCAACCCCAAAACATTTTTAACACCCCACAACCCTTTATAACAAAGCCCCATCCCTTAATGAAAAACCGCCGACAACGTGGTTCGTGCGCGCACTCATCTTCTGTTAAATTTCTTGCTGTTTATTGTCCGAGAATGGTACAGTTACATTCTTTACCCTTTTCACCCGACCGCGGTCACATAAATTTTCCCCCTATTACACTTTTGACTATTAAAATATCAAGTTTTGTGACAAGCCTACTTGGCTTGTTCGGCGCCGGAGCGGTTAGTTAACCAACTGGGAAACGTGCTTGACTGAGCGGGAGGAACTGTGTATTCACTGCCAACAGCTTTTCGTCGCCGTGCATAGCTAATTTGCTGTGGCGTATTCACTCTATGCATGGAACATAGTCTTTATATCAGCCAAATATGTAGACGATATTTGTCTCTGCGATAATGATGTCACTAGCAGTGGGCGGGGCTTAACTATATTTCCTGTAGCTGGCTGGTTGGTTTTACATATTGTTCATTCCAGCGCCATTTTTTACAACACCGTTGGATTTTCACGGCGTCACTTCAGCGCCCCTGCTTGAGATGTTAAGTGCGAACATAGTCACACATATGCAAAGTTCCGAGAATTTGAGGGTGGTACGAATTCCTTGCCGACTTACACAACACAAATTGCGCCGTGCCTTTGTTTCAACACCGTTCCTTACCACGTGTTCAGTTATAATGGAATGGATGTTTGTTGGAAATTAAAACTTTCACAATAATTTTTTATAAAATCCCGCAAAAAATGAAATAACTAAAAATGCAAATACCCCCTACTGTAAGAAATAAAATGACCCAATTTTGGACACGTTACATTGAATTTTGCATATTGAATTTAGCGTCAGAATTACTTTGTACTTCATTAAATTTAATACTTTGTTGCTCCAAAATTAATTGCAACATATTCATAACTTTTTCATCTTTATCTATCTCTTGTTTACTTTGGACAGGTGTCGATAGACTTTCTATTTTGTCGTCAGTGAAGCTGACTTCGTTATTATCTGCCATTTCTTATCTTGTACTTACACAACTGTAAATCATAACACAAACCTAACCTACTCACACATATGTAATTATATACGATAAAAATTTTTTTTTATAAATTCGTCATTGCCACATCCTATTTTCTGTGCTTTAAAACAGGTCTAGTTCCTATAAAATTTATATACGAACATCCTGGCAGGGTCGTCGCTTGTAAAGGTACTCGCCTTTTACCCTTTTATTTAATAAACTACTCTCATCATAAAATTATACTTATCGCTGCCAGAATTTCACTTACCGTCATGGTCCCCGTAAAACTTGCCCTTTGAAACTGCCCAGGTCGCCACGATATTTTTTCTAAAGGTTAAATATCGAAACCTTCTACACTCTTGCCCTTATAAAAATCCCGCTATCTGACTGTAATAAAATTTCAGAAAACCCCCAATTTACGTTAGACGAGTTGTCGGCACAGAAATGAGAAAGTGGTAATGACGAAATAACTTAGACTAACACATGGTTATACTGTAAACTAAATAATTTTAATTACTCAAAACCGTTTTTATGATCATTACAAGGACACTACAAGACTAATTTTGAAATATGTTTGTTGGTACCATATTTAACTCTTATTACTTATAAGACAGCCCATTCTGCTCACTCTCTCTTTCTCACAGTTTTATACTTTACCCTTCCTGATTATTATTTATTATTAAACGTAATTATTTCCATAACTGTTCACTGCCACGATTACACACAACACGTGGTTTGTTCACCCGCGCTTCCAAAGTCCGTAATTTAACTGTTGTATTGTCCGCCGTTCGTCCCCAGTTGTACACTTGTTCAAATCCGTTAATTCCGCGGGTCCCGGTCGGTCTTAACGATATTATTGAATTAGTCGCATTTTATAAAACTCCACCGACCGGGCCCGAAACAAAACTGTAAGCGTCTGTTAATGAAGTCGGTTTCTCATGGACTGGGGAAAGCGTCTCTCTCAGGCGGACGGATATTAATGCCTGCCGCGAACGAATTTCGTCGTCGCTCATAGCCTGAGTTGGTGCAGTTTGTTGGCTATGAGCATGATACATAGCAGTATTTCTGTGTTTTACGCTGACGATATTTAGGCGCTTATGGCTCGACGTCACAAAATAGGCGGGCCTTAAAGTTTCATATCCGTCGCCTTAGTCAAAGAGGCGAAACAGAAAAAGTGCTCGTCACCATCTTTGAGGTACAAGTAGCGTGGGTCCGCGCCCCTGGATGTATAATGCGTATGGGCGCGCTGTCACACACAAACAAAGCTCTTGGAAATGAGGGTTGATAAATTCTTCTACTGATTGCACAACGTGATATTGCGTTGCCGCTTCGTTACAAACTGCTCTTACAACACGTGGCCTGTCTTTGTTGAAATCAAATTTACACAATACATTTATAAAACCCAAAAAATGCAATAAATAAAAATACCCATAAATTTGGACCGTTACAAAGGATTGGCCAATTTCCTACGTCAGAGTCAAGAAGCAATGTGTCGATATTGACTGTTGAGTCACCATCAGCACTTTCCATTTGTGGCATAACTAGACCTTCATGTTGTTCGTCAGATTGCTGCGGTGGTGCGTTAACACTGTTTTCTGGGTCTTGTTCACTTACATAATCTTCCCCTTCTTGGGGAGCTGCTAGCTCTTCTACGGCGGCTGGCACTTCAAGACCAATAGACGTGCTGGTGGTGCACTCTCCCTGACCCTGATCACTAGTGTTCGAAGACTGATGCACAAATTTCAAAATTGATCCTTTGATTGACTTTTCTGCTTGTTCTCTTGATTTATTTAAATTTTTTTCTCTGCACCACTAGGATAATGACGCTTCATTGCAGTATGTCTGCAAGAGAATTATTATAATTAAAATACTGCTCTGCGTATGTATTGCATATGATAAAATCTTTATAAAATTATAAAGTTACATTTTTTGTAAAGGTTTTTATTATTGTATTATTTTGTATTTGTATTATAAAATTATACGGTGATCCTGAATAAAATCTTTTAGAAAGAACAAGTTTATAAAAAACTATTAATTGGGAAAAAACATGCAAAAGTATAATAAGATAAGAACAAGCAAAACAATAACCCTCGCATAGCAGTACTTGGTGCTAATTTTCATTGTTTGTGCAATATCACAATTAACCATAAACAGAATATGGCAGCATGGCGCAATTCATTTTACAAATTTTAATGCTTAAACAAAGCATCATTATTTTATTCTTTAATATGCATGTTGTACTTGTACTAAGCTATATTGGTGGTCGCCGGTTATACCGCGGTTTCTCGATGACAAAACAAACCCGCATCATAAGACCGACTGCTGCATAAACGGAGAACACCGGTTGACCGATATGATTTAAAACAGCCTATAAAACAAAACACCAAGCATTGTGTTTTTAGACCGTATTAAAAGTTGAATTCAGATGCATTTGAATGCTGTTCAGATTGTACGTATACTGTAGCAGGGAACCAGTCAATAAGTTGCGCAAACAAAATTATCGTACGCACTGCTTTCTCTCCTTCCCTCTCTCATTAACAGACCGTGCAAATCAGGGAACTGTTCTCTTTCATTACCACTCAAAATTATCATATGATCAAGACAAATTAAAAATTAACCAAACCATTTTGATGAACACTAAATTACTGTATACATACCGATACGACACATGTTTCGTTCTTATCGTCTTAGATAAATAAGTAATTAAGAAAAACTGTAAAAAGAAAGGGAGAAAAGACGAAACCACGTCGTACCCGAATCCGCGGTGGCGGTATACCGAAGGACGGTATAACCGGCGACCACTGTAGTTGTTTTAATACACTTCTATTTTGCACTTACTTTGTCAGATCAGATGACGGTAAGCCAATAAATTTATAAATGAAGGAAGGACTGCAGAAAAACGTAATGAACTACAGTAAATTACTTACAAAAATAACTTTGGCACATTTATCATAAGTAAGGAAAATAGCACACCTAGTCAAAAAGACGAAGTCAACTGCGGACTGACCCAACTGTTTTCGTGTTTGTAAACTAGGCAGCGCCTGGCCACCGCAACCTTCTTCAAGGTCATGTCCAGCCACGACTCATGGCGGTGATGCCAATCCATGCGTAATTTTTTTATGTTGTCTTTTATTTCAATGAAACATAAGAGTCCGCGGTGGCTTAGTGGATAGAACGATAGGTCTTCTCATTCGGAGGACCGAGGTTCGAATCCCGGCCCGGCACCTCTGGCTTTTTTTTTTTCGAAAGAAACAATGCTATGTGCTGTATGACAATAACCGCTGTACTCAAGTGGTTCGGATTCCACTATAAGCAGTAGGACCCGTCATTATGGGGAGTTATGACCCATAATGATGAGTAGGATTAGGGTTTTAATTGTAAATGGGTATATCCCGTAAAAATATTAAATAAATAAAATAATAATAATATTCCTTATAGTTAGAAACGTAAACTGGGTTATATGATTTATTTCTTATGTCATAAAAATATATATATTCGAAGGCCTCTTAGAATTTAGAATTACCCGCAATAATCTATGAATAGAATGGGTTGTAAAAAATGTGATTTAAGTTTTTTATGAGACATTTTAAATTTTAAATACAAATTCGTCTCGTTGTGGGGCCCCTCCCAGGCGGGGGCCTGGGGCGGTACGCCCCTCCGCCCCCTCTTGGTACGCTACTGACAATGAGAAAATTATTACAAACAATAGAGACTTACCTTGTGCAGTAGTAGACGATTATGATATCAATATTGATGATAAACATTTACCTGTTGGGAGAAGTAGTGTCCTTGTAGTAGCAGACAAGTGTGATAATGAGGTAACTTATCTGGGTTTAACAATAAATACTAATGGAGACGGGACACAAAATACTGATGTAGACTTTGCATATGATAAAATAATAATGGGGAATAACCCTGGGAATTATTATTATGGTATTACGGATAAAAAAGATGTAAACGGTTATTACACAAAGGATAGCCATATGGTGTATGTAAATAAAAACGAAATGTGTTATGTGGGCATCCGATTAATTTTCGATGACGGGGGTTAGATAAATCGTGAATGAACATTTAATTATTTGAGTTAATGGTATAATTACTTGGCTTATTTAGGTAATGAAGTACGGTAAATAATAATTGGATACGACGAAAATTTGTAAATAAATGTGTTGGTGTTAAATGTATTATGTCAGGGTATGTTGGGAGAATACATATGTAACAGATGTGTGTAGTATGTTATAATAACCATAATATTTTATTTTGCTAAATAATTAACAGGAGGTACTAATGAATTTTATTTTGAATTGTGTATTTAAATCAAAAATGTTTTAAATAATGTAACTAAAGTTAAACTGTTTTGATTTGAGTTGAAATGAAGCCAATTTAAAAATGTGAATTTTATTAATGAAGTCAAATTAATTGTGATTTAAATTTTGATGTGATTAACATGTCAACACTAAAAGATTTATATAAACTGAAAATTGAAGGAAGTGTTAGTGGTGATGTAATCAGGAATGTTGAGGCTGAGTCAGTGTTTATAAAACAAGTCTTGTATACAAATGTTGATGTAAACAGGTATAAACAATCTCTATAGTAATGTTATTATGATTTATTTGTATTATGTGTAACCAATGTATAATTTTGTGGGGAATAATGTTTTGTTAAGGGAAAAGAGTACTAATATTTAATTTGTATGGAATTTATATGCATTAGATGTAAGTATACAGTAAAGTTATATTACCATGTAAACATTGTATTTTCTATAGTCACGCTATAGGTTTATTAAAATTAAGGTAAAATGTTTCTGTTTAAGAGCAATGAATAGAGAACAGCTGTCATTGTAAGCTAACCAAACTAAATGAAAAACCAGTACTTTATAAAAAATTGAACCAGTACTTTGCCAATAATGAACCAGTACGACTAAGAGAAAATGAATCAGTTGGGGATATGGTGTAACAGTACATAATGACCCAGTACCAGAATTATGGGAATTAAGGGTGATTTTCAATGTTTTTATTATGTAATTATTAGAACATACAGAATGGTTAGGTCCATTGTCCCTCTGGAAAAAGGAACAACGCAATTTCAGCCAGCGGAAGACACCAAGGTCGCCGATGAACGTTCTGAATTCAACAAAGGCCATGGCGGTGTTTATGACGAAGTACTACAATATGAATTATGATTGGGCTATAGCACAGCTCCGTCATCGCTAAGAACAATGACGCACTGAGTACAATGTGTGCAACGAGGTGGTGTCCAGCAAGACAAAGCCGGATGACGTAAGAACTACCCACACAAGCGCAATTTTACATTTGCCTCGATCTCATTTCAACGCCATTCTTCATAGCAGCCACAGCAATGTATCGTTGTGTGCATAAAATTTCACAATAGTTTAAATATAATTGGCAAAATGTTAGCCACAGTAGTGGAGCAAGAAAGGCTCATATAACTTGATAATATAAAGATACAAAATATGTAAATTCAGTGTAAACATCAATCTAATTGAACGGCAGACTAAAAGGCGAACACCGGCCATCACCATGGGCAGCACCCACAACCAATGGATGGACATCAACACCGACTAATCAGAGAAGTTCCTTTTATTATTTTATATCTCATGAGCTCATTAATATCAAATTGTTAATCAAAAGAATGTACGGGTCTAAAATTGAATGTGCGAATGAGAGAGTGAATGTATGGCCATAAACACATATGCCGAGGGCATTGGTTTGTGTAAGAAATCATTAACTATTAATTAATAATATTGAAGCTGCAGCAGTAACGTTAAATTGATATCAATCCAGTAAATAAAGAAATCAAAAGAATACCAAGAGATATAGAAAGTAACCGCCATTTTGTTTTGGGTCAGATCACATGACGTCATTATTGTGAACATGGTTATGTATGTATTAACTTAGAGTGAATTAAAATTGATGGTTAACCTCCAGAATATTTTGTTATCAATTGTGTCGTCAACTGTGTTTCGAAATCTTCCTGTACCCGAACCTTGGAACCCCTTAGGTATAAAACAGTTTATAAAAGAAGAAAATGAGCCCGGCGAATAATGAATTTGGTAAGTATCCAGAAATACCAAATTATGGTATTTGTCATACATATCTTGCTAGATATATGTAATAATATTATTAAAGTATAGAGTAGAGAGAGTTATATTACAATTGCCGCCCTCACTGGGACAAGAATGATTAGTTATATTACAATTGGTGCCCTCACTGGGACAAGAATTATTAGGTATATTACAATTGCCGCCCTCACAGTGACTTGATTGTATGTTTAAAGTTTATTGACAAAGGTAGCATCTACAAATATAAATATAAAAATATTATCATTATTATTGCATTATTATTATAAGAATGATAAGGTATATTACAATTGGCCGCCCTCACAGTGGACTTTATATAAAATTAATTTATATAAAACAGATAGATGGAGAAACACAGAAGACGATATATAATGAATGAGAGGTTATGTTGTTGAAGTTGAATAGTTAAGTACGAGTTGAGTAAATTGCGTAGTCAAATACAAATAAAGATAAATAACCATTTAAAATATTAAAATACAAAATGGCAGAAAATAATAATAGCATGGAAATGGAAAATACAGAGACAGAATCCATTTTATTGGAAAGACACGTTAGCTCAACACCTAAAGTAGTTGAAAATAAAATCTCACTAGAAAATTTATTCACGTTAATCAGTGACAAATTCAATCAAATTAATGGTACACTTAATGCAAAATTAGATAGTTTTGAGAGTGAGCTAAAAAAAGCAGAATACTTTACAAAATGTCAAATTAGACCAATTAGACGAGAAACTTAAAAAAGTTGAAAACGAAATACAGAAACAAAATTGTAACATTGACAAGGTAGACAAATCAGATAGAAACAAAAACAAGGTAAGTAGTGGTGAGAATTATGATAATAGAATTACAAATATGGTGTTAGAAAATAATTGTGTGAGTATTGAGAGTGGTGATAAAAGTATAATGGGAGTAGAATTTGATAATGAAGTGATAAAAAGTGTTGATGAATTAGAGAGAAAGTATAGAGAGAATTTACAGATAAAGGGGTTGCAGGGGGTAAATGTTTCCCTTAATGGTGTAGTAGGGGGTGAAGTAAAGACTTCACGTGTGTTTAGGAAGGACGAGAGTGCCTTCGATGAATATGTGAAAGACGATAGGTCTACAGAGAAATTTCCCTTGGTTTTTTGTGCACTTCACAGGTGGTGCTGTAATGATAAGTTAGTATCCCCTGCATGTTTTGAGAGAGAGTGTGTAGCTTGGTATGATGGTGAGAAATGTTTTGAGAGAGAGAGAAAGAGAGAAATAGAGATATATAAAGTAAAGAAAAATTATGAAGAATTCATAGAAAGGCTAGGCATAGAGAGAAATAATAATGACAATGAGTACTTACCTTACAATGACATTGAGATAGTAGTAGATGAGGTTAATGATAATATAACTTACCTAAGGTTAACAGATAATACCAACGGAGACTGGACAAAATTGACCAATATTGAACAGGTATATGAACCAACCGAAGTGATAATGAATGACATAGAAATAAGAGATTATAATAATAATAATAATAATAATAATAAATTTGATATAAATAAGAATGATCTGTGTTACAAATATGTTAGACTATTGTTCGACGATATGGGGTAATTGTTTATTGTTTATTGTGTTATGAACATTTAATTGTGTGGACAGTGTTTTTAAAAATGGACTGATTAGGACTGATTATGGTAATGATTTCATGATTATGTGAATTGTATATTTTGTGTATTGATGTCTATATATTTGTGTATTTTTGCTGTTGTGTATTTTATGTAATTTTTAGGTAAGCATGTATTGTAGGATTTTAAATAACTGAAGAAAGTTTAAATGATATTATGAGATTCAGGTTCTAAGGGTTAGTAAATGATTAAGCAGGTAATAGATTTGGGTATTGAGAGGTATTGTTGTTAGTTGGTAAGTGATGAATTTTGTAATGGTGTATTAAGTTGAAATGTTGTAAAGAGTTTGGGAATAGTGATAAATAAGGGCATTGGAGTTAGTTAAATAGAGTTATTGGGAGTTAGGAAAATAAAGTGTTGAGATGCTGATAATATATAAAGAGGTGTTAGATATTTTAGGGACACAGTGGTTAGTAATTATATGTAGAGTTGAGTGATGTGAATGGTAATTTTATAGTTTTTGATGGTGATATTTTGTAATAAGGGTATTGGTGTAGGAGTCCAACGAGAGATGTTGAGACGGGAGTGGACCGTTGTGTGCCGGAAAGGGTTATCTGAAAGGGTCAGGAACCGATAAGGGAATGAGTTGGTTAGAGGGAATACACACATACTAGTACAAAAAATGCGCGGTGCCAGAGGTTTTAAATGGGATTTGTGAAGGGGGTTATTATAGAGATATTGGTGTCAAAATATATTAATGGTTAGAAGCAGCTAGTGTAAAAAAGGGGTAGTAAGGTTAGGTTGACAGATGCCAAAATAAGACAGAGAAAATAATGAATAATAGAGAGTCACCCAAACGAGTAAGGATAGAAGGGTTAGAAAAGGAAAATTCATGATAGGAAGGTAATGTAACAGAAAGGTAAGGATAAATTTGAAATTGTTGTATAGAATTTGATGAATGTCAAATAATTAAAAGTTAATAGAGAATTGTTGAAGTAGTAATGTGATAAAGTTTGGTACAAATCATGTAAATTTAAATTGTTTAATGTAAGGTAAATGTAACAATGTTAATATGTAATGTACAATGTTTTATGATGTTTTATTATGTTGATGGCAATAGAGTGTGTGGTTAGGAGGTCGTTACAGGGGTAATGACGATAACAAGTGTTAAGAGATAGTATATTTTAAAGTTGAAAATCTAAAGTTACAAATGAAGTTGATAAAAATATTATAGTAAGCTGCCATGTACAAAATAGAAGAAGTGAGTCTAAGTTGAGTAACAAAATTTAAATAAAAGTGTCTGCCATGATAGTTGTAAGCTGAATTTGTAGAAATAATTAGGTGAAGGTATTTTGGGGGTATATTAAAGAATTGTTGATATATTGTGTTATATGTGTAGTTATATATATGTTGTTTATTTTCTTACAAGTAAGAAATTGAGTTTGGTGGTGGTAAAAAATCAAGGTATTCTAAGTCTTGTAGTTGTGAGATTGAAACTTGTGAATTAAAAAACCAAACCAATGCCCCAAACACAAACCAATGCGTCTAAAAGGGAACATATCAGTTGTAGATATGTAAGTGTATTAAACCACTATTTTGAATTTTGTATTGGATGTTTCAGAGTTTTGTGGTGTTGTGACCACAGTCCTGGGCTGGCTGGAGCGTCAGAACAGGAGTGTAGAGTGCCTCATGGCCTTATGGTGTAGGGATCTCTCAGGAGAAGTCCAGTAAGGTCAGAGGGTGCGACCAACATCATGGGACCAAGGGTAAGTAATGATAAAAATTTTTTGTAACGTTACAGGGGGTTGTGGTGACGTATCTAGACTGATCCTTTTAGGAAAGTGTGAATGAGTCAAGGAATTTTTTTGGGTTTCGACACAAAAATTTTCCTTGAGGGGGTTTGTAACAGTACATAATGACCCAGTACCAGAATTATGGGAATTAAGGGTGATTTTCAATGTTTTTATTATGTAATTATTAGAACATACAGAATGGTTAGGTCCATTGTCCCTCTGGAAAAAGGAACAACGCAATTTCAGCCAGCGGAAGACACCAAGGTCGCCGATGAACGTGCTGAATTCAACAAAGGCCATGGCGGTGTTTATGACGAAGTACTACAATATGAATTATGATTGGGCTATAGCACAGCTCCGTCATCGCTAAGAACAATGACGCACTGAGTACAATGTGTGCAACGAGGTGGTGTCCAGCAAGACAAAGCCGGATGACGTAAGAACTACCCACACAAGCGCAATTTTACATTTGCCTCGATCTCATTTCAACGCCATTCTTCATAGCAGCCACAGCGATGTATCGTTGTGTGCATAAAATTTCACAATAGTTTAAATATAATTGGCAAAATGTTAGCCACAGTAGTGGAGCAAGAAAGGCTCATATAACTTGATAATATAAAGATACAAAATATGTAAATTCAGTGTAAACATCAATCTAATTGAACGGCAGACTAAAAGGCGAACACCGGCCATCACCATGGGCAGCACCCACAACCAACGGATGGACATCAACACCGACTAATCAGAGAAGTTCCTTTTATTATTTTATATCTCATGAGCTCATTAATATCAAATTGTTAATCAAAAGAATGTACGGGTCTAAAATTGAATGTGCGAATGAGAGAGTGAATGTATGGCCATAAACACATATGCCGAGGGCATTGGTTTGTGTAAGAAATCATTAACTATTAATTAATAATGTTGAAGCTGCAGCAGTAACGTTAAATTGATATCAGTCCAGTAAATAAAGAAATCAAAAGAATACCAAGAGATATAGAAAGTAACCGCCATTTTGTTTTGGGTCAGATCACATGACGTCATTATTGTGAACATGGTTATGTATGTATTAACTTAGAGTGAATTAAAATTGATGGTTAACCTCCAGAATATTTTGTTATCAATTGTGTCGTCAACTGTGTTTCGAAATCTTCCTGTCCCGAACCTTGGAACCCCTTAGGTATAAAACAGTTTATAAAAGAAGAAAATGAGCCCGGCGAATAATGAATTTGGTAAGTACCCAGAAATACCAAATTATGGTATTTGTCATACATATCTTTGCTAGATATATCTAATAATATTATTAAAGTATAGAGTAGAGAGTTATATTACAATTGCCGCCCTCACTGGGACAAGAATGATTAGTTATATTACAATGGAATGATGGAAAACCATTTGTTGATATTCTAATTGGATGTTTCAGAGTCAGGTG
The DNA here is from genome assembly GCA_034769895.1 of Magicicada septendecula. NCBI lineage: Eukaryota > Metazoa > Arthropoda > Insecta > Hemiptera > Cicadidae > Magicicada > Magicicada septendecula. The sequence continues at coordinate 403,287,463 of CM068375.1, read as the reverse complement.
ATACTGTGGCGGGTGCCTATCTGATTTTATGGTGTTGGGATCTCAAGCAGAGAAGTCCAGTAAGGTCGGATGGGTGCAGCCACAGCCATCGGACTAGGGGGGTAAGTACCCATGATTTTAGTAAAGAACTAAGGGGGTTGCGGCGCCATATCTTCACTGATCCTCTTAGGTTTTAGGCAATGAGAGTTTTTATGCTTCGGCATAAAACCTCTCATTGGGGGGGGGGAGTATTGTAACGGTACAGAATTGTGTGATAAAAAGATAATAATTTAAATCAGTTTTAATTTTGAAGTAGCCAGTATTCACCTGTGGGGTACCCCATTGTAACCAGCCACACATACAATGTTATTGCAGACTGTTTATGTCTGAAGCCTGCACGGCTAGACGTATTACGCAACCGCTTGCCAGCTCAGTCTCTTTGTGAATCACAGTAAAACACTTTGTCACCCCCGTTTGCATCAGACAGTAGCAGAGAACAGTCGCTTACAAGTTAACAAAAAACGGTGGCCTCGGACGTGTGAGATGGGCTGTAAACATCGTCGGCCTATCCAGTAAAATATCTACAAAAGTGTATAAACAATATATCGCGGTCAAGTTAGTCAACTCTTAACTCTGACCGCGCGGTCAACCCATAAGTGCTCGAGCGGAAAAGGCGCCTGACAAAATAAAAAGAAATGTTATTCTAAAGTGGATTAAAATAACAGTGATGCATATAATACGAATCAATCAACAACAGTATCACAGTTAAACAGTGTCAAAACCAATTTATGGTGTGTTAACCAAAAAACAAGTGCATTCACAGTAATGGTGCAACACAGCGGAGTTCATCAGTCGTTAAGTATCAACTGACTTTCAACTAAAATCATTTTACCTTTTTTCCAAAGTATAATTCAACATAAATAAATTGTAAATGTAAAATATAAAATAGAGATCTCTAAGGGAAAGGGGTTTATAAAAGAAAGAAGGAAGAGAAAAGATATAAAAAGAGTACTGGTTCATTAAGCAGAATTAATTAAGAAATAGTTAAGGAAAGTTTTTTTTGTATACTTGTTTGCGTTTGATAATTATTATTAGAGAATAAGTGATTAGCATGAAAACATCTAATTTTTCTATGTAATCTGAGAACTGAAGTTGTAATAACAAGAGAAGGTAGAGCCAGTAAAAATACAATAATCTGTTGCGTTATTAGTTCAGAAAGTAAATTAGAGAAATTGTGCTTAATAAAAGAGAAAGAATTTATTAGAATCGGAAAAACAGTGTTTAGCGTAATTATTTCGCACTCAAACCCATATAACCTTTCTGCAACTGTTTTCGTCTATAGGACTCTGGATCCCAAAGGTAAGAAAAACGCAGTGTTATAAATTCAATAAATTGTATTAAATGAAAGAAACATTCAATTGTTTCACTCTATTGCTCTGCGTATCATTCCTCTGCTTGATGTTCTCTCGCCATCTGTCTAGAGTGTTGATGTTTGTAGTTGTAGATGTCAGATAATTGTAGTTACTGTTCTTTTTTTTATTACTTGAACTAACATATTGTCTGTTATATTTTACAATTTATAAACAAAAGATCTTGTCGATATTGGACATAGCGTCTAGCTATGTCTGAAGTAATTAAAAATTCTCGTCGCTGATGCCACGACTGAAGACTGATTGAAGAGTAAATTTGGCTCTCCTGGGCTCGTATTTATATTCACCCAAAAAAACCACACCTGTCGTCACAGAATTCTGCAGGTCAGAAGCTGTCCACGGCATCTGTTCCCCCACTTGTCCAATTTACGTATTCGCACATTTTTGCCAATTGCAATGTCTAATGTGGATTTCAAGGTGCTCTAACATTGTCTAATTTAATTACACATATTATACATAATTATCATAATGATCGCATTGTTATTGTAATTACTATGCTCTAACATTCGCACTGAACGTCATAATTACATAGAATTCGCACTCCACACGTGTCTGATTTTTATGCATTTTTAGAAGTCTTTACACTCTTTCTAATATTTACGGTTTTCTTATAATTAAATAAAACTTTAATTTAGCATCTATTTGGGGTGAGATTGCAAACTTTCAGGCTTGAACAGGCTTCATGCACACACACTATTTACTTGTGTACACGCTCTCAGCGGCAATCGCGTGATGTTCCTGTTGATTCCTGTTTATAATTCAGCTTCCAATTTCACACCTGCTTGTCTATTACATATTACTAAAATTAATTTAAATATTTACTTTATTTAATACATGCACATGCTTGTATGTATTGTCGCATTATTCCTCTGCTTGGTAAAAACATTTTTAATAAATTTATTTATTAAATTTTTTTTTCTATCATATTTTTATATTTCATATTACTTATTTTTATTTATATTTCTATACTACAATCAATAATAATGAATATTAATTGTTCAATTTCCCTTAGTTGGAGGGTAGAGCAAGTAATGTTCCCTTCTCCCCCACAAGTGTTGCTAACAATGCGTAAGCGTAGCTACTCTTTGCATTGTTCTCCTTTAATGTGGTCCCATTGACCTATTTATTTTTTTTTTTATGTGTAGAACTTCCTAAATGAATTTGCATGGTACTTGCATTGGTAAACATTCTGCATCTTAACATATTATGCCATTCTTCAACCTGGAATTGTACATTACCTTAATCATACATTCCTACCATTCTTTACTCTTTTCTTATATGAACATTCTGTACATTTCTTAACATTTCTTACATTACTTATATAATACATTAACTTTCATTACCCTTTATTACTTTTCTTTAACATTACCTTCCTGATTGCTCATAATTTTCTTCATACTTACCATGTGGTGAAATACACTTCCGTACAGAATACTCTTTTTAGCTTCGTAGTGTGTCGCATTATCGGCTACAGATAAACTGCCTTAGAAAACATATCGATATTTTACTCGTAGTCCTAAATTCTAAGTAGTCTCTGCCCTTTGATTTTTCACTATCGCTTTCTTCTGTGTCTTTGCATTTCCATTAAGGTATGAAGATTTCGCTTGATCAGCCATTCTGACAATTATAACATTTATTTCTCATTTCTAACCCTTTCTTCATATTAATAACAACATCGATAATAACATTCTTTACAATCATTTCTTAAATATTTCTTTACACTAACATTCCTCAACATTAATAATACATCTCTTACCTTTCTTTTAAAAATAATATTCCTTTTATTTCTTATATTTATTTAGCAAAAATATTCCTTATTTCTTATATTTCTTTCACATTTCTTTTTATTTGCAATCATAACCTTAACAATAACATTTCTTAATTAATCTTTTATCCTATTAATCATTAACCGTAATATTTTTTGTTAAAAAATATTTATTCACATTCGGGCATTGAGTGTAGTTTTGCTTTACATCCTCCCTAGCTTAAATTGTTCGTCATACACAGGAAATTCATTGTTCCTTTGTAGCATAGTAGCCGCCATGTACCATTTCCGTCTTGCATTCCTGTCTCGTTAAAATTCCATTGTATCGCTGCAACGTTTGTTTTGACTGTGGAACTCACCTGTTTACAGAGTGAAAATTTCATCCTCCCTGTTGGCCACACAGAATCTCCCCTTAGTTTCATTTTACAAATGCTTTGCTCTCTCTCATTAGTTTGGATTATTGACCCTACCTGAACAGCTGTGCGCGTCTTCTCTCTCTCTCTCTCTCTCTCTCTCTTTGTATCTTTTATAATTATACTTACAATTATTGTTATTATAATTACCACTCGTTCGGTACTTACAGTGTTTTTTCTTGCCATACATGTGGTGCCTTAAGTGTTTCACATGTGTTTTTAGCTTATGTGATTTACTATTGTGTGTGTAACTTGCAATTTGGATATTCCGATCAATAAGGTATGACTGCTGAATTTTTATTTTGCTCTCTTCTTTAATGATAATTATTTCTTTAGAATTATCGTTATTAATTACGAACGTATTTTCTTTCGTCTTTCAATTATTACGTTTTCTTCCCATATCATTGTTTCACATATTTGTTCTGTTTTTTAACAATTACTTCACATACATTTTCTGTGATAGTGTCAATATATGAGTTGGTATCACCAACCTTTTCTGTTAATTCTTTTACCTTCTTCGTTATTTTTATGGTTCCTGTTTAAAATTTGCAGCTGTTGTTCTAGTTTATTTTCTAAACTTTCTGTTTGGTTTTTATTTAATTCTTTTAGTTCGTCTATTTTCGCATTCAAATTTTCTGTCTGTTTTGTGCTTATTTCGTCTACCCAAGCATGCATCATGGTTTGTAGTGCTTCCATGTTCAGACTTTCTGGTGCTGCCATGGTGAATTGTTATTAAAATATTTATTTACAATTTATTATTGGTGAACCGTATGCGAGCTTTTATTTTTTAATTGTTATTTATTTATTTTTATCTACTCATATTACAATTACACCTGTTTGTTGGGGTGGGCGCCAGTTGCGTTATTACAATACAATACACACAACAAAATAAACAACATAAAAATATTCATAAATAAACATCAATTATTATACATAAAATCCTATGCACACATTTAACCATAGAGCATACATTTATTTATTAAATGTAGGCGTGTCGGGCCCCAAGTTAACGGGGGACAAAATTTATATAACAACACATTATTTAATATAATTTGTTTTGTGGAGCCCCACGATCTTGGAGCGCCAAAATTTATACAACGGTACCTTTTGTGCTGTGTTTACATTCATACAACATTACTGATACCGTGTATGTAAAAATTGGAGTTCAGGTGTAATCATAATAAGAGTATTCCTTTTAGGAATCGTAATATGTTTTCATTTCTTTATTCAAACAAACAAAATAAAAAAAAACTAATATAATAATAATATTTATTCCACCATAAAATATTCATTATCTATTGTTTCAATGTTGCTTGTTGCCGTACACTCATCATAAAATAGATTTTATATCATATGTCTTATATTAACAATTCTATGTAAAACATTTCTTCGTTATGAGAAATTACATATTATTATTACAATATTTGAATCGAGTCCCTGTTCTTGGGCATCATGAAGAATTTACTTACTTTTAAACAATTAATATCATGAAATACGTGACAAACACTTGATTTCCTAACAAGTACTGCGTTCTCTCACAACACCCCGCTCAAAAAGCTATGCCAGCGTTCATTGTTTGAAACCGCTGTTATTTTACCTGGGGACTTGCCATGCTGACCATCAACAAGTTTAAATAAATTTAATAAAAATAAAATCCCCCTTTTTTGCCCCATTACAGTTATACTATAAATCCTCAACTACTCAGTCTGAATGTGTGCTTTAAAATTTGTTCTTATTTACATATTATTCTATACTTGACATACATCTTATGGCTTTATAGTCATTTTAAAGAAACTAATTGAATATTTCCAATTAATTTACTTTATATGCTTTCAATGAAAAATTTTAATTATTAAATCAATTGTTAATTCTCCAAGCAAGGATTTAAATTATCTTTAAATTAACTGGTCATCATTAAAGAAAATATCATTAAAGAAAATTCTTATTACAGTTAAATTACATTCTCTTATCTCTATCTACATAATTTTCTTAATTTAAAATATTTTTATTAATGTCTTTCAATGTCTTTATTCTTTTATAATTATAAATTGGTTTTTCGTCACCTCAATTCTGCAGATTGTCCCATGTCCTCCAGTGATCTGTCGGTCCTCTCCTACTGGATGTCCTCTTGCGTTTTCCACTTCCACTGGTCGTCCTCCAGTCTCTCGTCCTTCATGGTCCCATCGGCTGGCTGTAGAATGGAATGATGTGTTGCTCTGGATCGGCTGCTGTTGTTATATAAACCGCCTCTATTGCTCTGCGTATCATTCCTCTGCTTGATGTTCTCTCGCCATCTGTCTAGAGTGTTGATGTTTGTAGTTGTAGACTGTTTGTAGATGTCAGATAATTGTAGTTACTGTTCTTTTTTTTATTACTTGAACTAACATATTGTCCGTTATATTTTACAATTTATATACAAAAGATCTTGTCGATATTGGACGTAGCGTCTAGCTATGTCTGAAGTAATTAAAATTTCACGTCTCTGACGGACATAGCGTACCGCTGCAATTGAAAACTGATTGAAGAGTATTAAAAATTCTCGTCGTTGACGGACATAGCATACTGCCACGACTGAAGACTGATTGAAGAGTAAATTTGGCTCTCCTGGGCTCATATTTATATTCACCAAAAAAACCACACCTGTCGTCACAGAATTCTGCAGGTCAGAAGCTGTCCACGGCGTCTGTTCCCCCACTCTCATCCAATTTCACATATTCGCACATTTTTGCCAATTGCAATGTCTAATGCGGATTTCAAGGTAATCTAACATTGTCTAATTTAATTACACATATTATACGTAATTATCATAATGATCGCATCATTAGTGTAATTACTATGCTCTAAAATTCGCACAGAATTCGCACTGAACATCATAATTACATAGAATTCGCACTGCACATGTGTCTGATTTTTATGCATTTTTAGAAGTCTTTACACTCTAATATTTACGGTTTTCTTATAATTAAATAAAACTTTAATTTAGCATCTATTTGGGGTGAGATTGCAAACTTTCAGGCTTGAACAGGCTTCATGCATACACACTATTTACTTGTGTACATGCTCTCAGCGGCAATCGCGTGATGTTCCTGTTGATTCCTGTTTATAATTCAGCTTCCAATTTCACACCTGCTTGTCTATTACATATTACTAAAATTAATTTAAATATTTACTTTATTTAATACATGCACATTACAGCATATGCTTGTATTGTCACAATATATTTGTTATATAGTAAATATTTGTTACTATAATAAAAACATTATCATGTTTCGGTTTCGTCAAAATTTTTTCATCTTTCACTCTGGCCCAGAAGAATGTAAAAGTCTACCTAATAGCACTGATCTGTGTCCCCATGTCGACAAAACCTTCAAAACACAGTCATGCAATGTGTCCAACTTTGGTACACGTGGGCTGTACGGAAAATTTCATATGTCCAGATATGGTACACATGGTAGCAAAAGTGTTGATAATATTTATGAGAAATATTTAATTATTAACGTAAATATGACCAACCTATGTATGGGCATTTATGCCCCCTATAGGTCCTTTATTGTATAATTTTTATATTATTGTATAATTTTAATTTATATGTAAAGGAAAATTGGCAATAAATATTATTATTATATGAAAAATATTTAATTAAATTTAAAAATATTTATTTACCTAAAAATTCATTCCTTACTCATTAGGTCTACAAAGAACTTCAGATATTGAAAACTCAAGTAGTTATGTAAAGAAGAAATAGCAAATTTGAGAATTATTAGAATAGAATGTGTTTTCCTTTCTTTATATAGAATTGACTTTTTTACAGGAGAACTGGTGCACAAGTTGATTTATTTGGTGCAGAGCCATTTACATATTTCAAAGACATGAAACCAATTGATCAACCTGTGAGATTAGAAACTTTTAACAATTGCATGGAAAGAGAAATGCGACTGTCTATAACACATCCACCTAGAAATATATATGAACAAATGATTCTGTGGACAGAGAAGGGAATGATTTGGCAGTTCCCAATTGATAACGAGCAAGGTAAGTACTCTGCCATCTTATTAATATGCGACAGCATGTGACTGGAACAGTAATGTCATTTTAGTATTTTTAAAAGTAATATAGTGTAAAAGTGTATATTGTATTTTTAACTCAAACTCGTGTAATTTAAAATTTTCATTAGTTCAAAGAAATTACTGGTTTCTACCATTTTTCATTACAAGTACTTGAGGTGCAAATTTTGAAATTTACGAATTAATAATATTTGTTAGTTTAAATTTTGTATTTTACTTGCGATGACGTAGGACATTGGATAAATGAAATGGTTTGACGGAGTATTGTAGGACATTACTGGTTGAATTCCAAGACACCTACATCATGCTGAGTACATATTAGGTTAGAGAGAATGTTGGAAAATAATTTAAGCAAGTGCAGGCTGGCTGTAAATATTTGTGGACTGGAATTAACTTTTTTTCAAAAGTGTGTGTGCAGAAAGGCATCTGTTATCAAATTGGATACCCAACAGTGGAAGAAAAATTAAAATACTTATTAAAATATTATGCCATAAAAGATTTTTTTCAGTGTCAATGAGGTGGGCTTTCTCAAATGTACTCCTGACAGAATCTTCATGTTGGGTGATCCATGACTGACAAAGAAAGTAAGAAGCAAGTAATAATTTTAGTGGGTATAACTATGGGTGGGTCAGAAAAGCCACCATTACTGATTACTGGAAAAGCAACCTGCCTTCGCTGTTTTAAAAACATTAGGATATTTCCCTATTTCCACAGAATAAGTAACCCTCAATGCCTTTGATGTACTTCAGAAAGTGCATTTGTAAATTAGACAAAGTTTCAACAACAAAAGAGACAAGTCATCATCCTGTTCTGCACACTCAGAAATTTCTGATTTGAAGTTTATGTAGAGTTACAGTTTTTCATTTTTCATATGAAATATGACATCATTTACCAGCTGGTGGGCAAGGTGCGATTGGAAATTTGAAACACGGTTACATAAAACGGTGGTAAAGAAACTATTAGCTGAAACCTCTTCAAACGTAAGCCCATCGATAAATGTTTTAGATGCTAGCCACATAATTTTAAAAACACGGAAGAACATTAAAAATCAGACCATAGCTAACTGTTTTAAGAATGCTAGTTTTTTAGGAAATGTGAAGATATTGAAAATCCTGAAGTGTTGAAAGAAAGTGCAACAAGTCAAAATGAATGGAAACGTGGAGTAAACACACTAATATGCCATTCTCTACATGTATTGCTGTGGATGATGATGATTTTATTGAAGATATCATTCTTGCTGAGGTTCAGTGTAAGAAGGGAAAATGGAAACAGACGAAAAACAAGAGAGCGACGATGATAAAGATGATCCCATTGAAGACCTGTTCCTGAGAGCAGAGAAGTGTTTTAAATGCTGAGTGGATTCAAAATAATGTGCAGAGTGTGAAGTTCAAAAGAATAACAAGTGAAGAAATTTTTGATTTCATTGGAACATTAGAGGACTTTGCTTGAAAAGTATAACATTATTACAGGAGGCAGACATGGCAATAACATCATCCTATTAAATAGAGTGTATGGTAGGGTTACATTTGAAATAACCCATAATTACTCTGGCACACATTTTAATGAAAAATATTCATAGCATTAGTACACAAAAAACCTCCAAATATGATAACACGAGAATTATTTTAATAACTTCTTAAATTTAATTACATATTGTTGAATCAGTTATTGAATTATAAATGAAAAATGGAATGTTGTTGTCAATTAGGCCTTATAATTTCAAATGTTTTAGTGTTCAACTTGATATATAATAGCAGTCCCACTTGTCATCAATTAAAGCTTTGTTGGTGACTTTGTTAACTTTATAAACACTTTTGAAATTTTGGTTGTTACATCCCAACAAAAAAAAATACATTTTGTGTATTAAAAAATACATTGCTGAATATTCTAACACTATTTCTAAATTGACTCGACAATATCATTATGCATTTTAATTTAACTGATAACTATATAACTCATGTGTTCTGCAATTGTTTAAATTTGGTTTCATTGTTTCATTTACAAATTACATTTCAAAACTGATTAATCATTAGACGTCAATAGTGAATACAAATGATGGTAACCTAGTTGTGCCATTACACATAAGTATTAAGTACCACAAGATATGTAGATTTGTATGAACATACATCATCGAGAATCAGATAGTTCAAATCAATAATTTCTTACTTATTGTATTTTCTATAAAACAAATCAAACAAAAAAAAAAACTTCCTATAGTATCCCACCCTTTGTTATTGCAGGCTACATGTTAGCTCTATATCCCCCTATACCTTATGAAAAGTTTCACACACGTCAAGTTTTTCACTCTTGTCACAATGGTGATTTTTAACACTGATATACTTTTGTTTCTTCTTCTGATAGTACGTATCCATTTTGGATGTTGGATATCATACAGACTATTTTAACTTTCTGTACTGTTGCACGGAATAAGTCAGTTGTATTCATGCCAAACCAGGTCCTTAAATTTCTCAGCCATGTGATTCTCGGTTGCCCAACTATTCTCTTTCCAAGTACATTTCCCTGTAGTATGGACTGCAATAAGTAAAATCTCTGTTCATTTCTCATGAGATGTCCCAGATACTGAAGCTTCCTTATCTTCACTGTTTTAATAACTTTCCTTTTTTCTTCATCTTTCTAAGAACTTCAACATTAGTTATATATACTGTCCATGAAATTCTCAGTATTCTTCGGTAAAACCACATTTCAAAAGATTCCAATTTTTTAGTTGTGGCTTCAGTCAAAGTCCAAGATTCTACACCGTAGAAGAGGACCGAGAATACATAGTAGCGTAAAGGTCTCATCTTTGTGTTTATTGTTAAATTGTGACTTTTGAATAAACTGCTCATTCTAGTGTACACTGTTCTTGCCTTTTCAATTCTGCTTTTTATTTCTTGGGAGTGGTCCCATTGTTCATTGACTATAGTACCAAGATATGTAAATGTGCTTACACATTCAACTGGCCTTTGGTTTATATTAAGGGTGGAGTTTGTGAACTTGCTCTTAGATACAATTGAAACTATTTAATTCATAAGCAAATAATAAAATATTCGAGTCCCTGTTCTCGGGCGTCAGTGAAACTATTTCTTTAATATCAATTATTAATAAACTCTTACCTTAGGATTCTTCTCTTCCAGAGTTCTACAGACGAAAACAGCTGCAGACAAGGTTATATGGGTTTGAGTTTCGGAATAATGATGCTAACACAAATGTTGCGTATTCTAACAAATTGGCTTTCTTTAATGCAATATTTGTTTTCCCTTTACATTCACCCTACACTTGCAATGCAGCACAAAAAGACATAAATATTTAACCCATCAATATCAACTAATCTGAAACTAGCCTAAAAATAGCGTTATTTTGGGAGCCAGCACTTTGCAACACACTCTCACTCATACTCTTTACATTTCTTTTTTATTTTAAAACCCCGTTATTATAGTTCAATATTTGTATTTATTTTAATAGATTTATTGAATTGTTCAGACAGTGTTATGGAAGTTACTTAACACATCCATGGCGTTCCTTACTATCTACTCACTGACTTGTGTGGTTAGCTGTTTCGTGTCACTTAAAAAATGTTAGTTCAATCGATCATGAATTCTTTGCACTGCTGCGACATACTCCGTCTTATTTTTTAAGTTTTAAGTTACACTTTCCACTTTGTTAACAATTTGTCGGCCGACATAACTTTTACTCGAGCACTTAGGTGATTAATTTGCTGGCCACGCTATATTGTTTGTACACTTTTTACATGTTTTATTAGATAGGCCGTTTTTACTTTCGGCCTATCTTACACACCCGAGGCCACCGGTTAACTTATTAATGCACTATCAGACTACCATCTGCTGCCACTGTCTGATGCAAAAACTAGAGGGACAATCTGCTTACTGTGATTCACACACAAAGACTGCTGGAGAGCTGTTGCGTAATATGTCTGGGCTGGGCAGTCCAGGCATCAACAGTTTATGATGACACTGTTTGTTGCTGGTTGCAAGGGGCACCTCACAGGTGAATTCTGACAATTAAAAATTTACTGATTTAAATTGAAACTATGGTAGCACACAATTCTGTACCGTTACACAATCATTAGATTTGTTTTATTAACGTTGATCTCTAGACCATATCTACAGCTGCTTTCTGTCACTCTATTCATTAGATGTGACAACCCCTCTAAGTTATCTGCGAATATGACGGTGTCATCCGCATAACGCATGTTATTTATTCTTTCACGGTTCAGAGAGATTCCCACATCACATTCGTCTAAAGCTTGTCTAAACGTTTCTCTAATAGTTTTCTTTAATGCTTATATATTCGCTTGTTTGTGGTTACCCTATGTTGAGTAGCCAGGAGCCTACCCCATAAAGAGTCAGCTGCTAGGAGTTTAGGCCATGTGTACTGCAGGCATGTGAAACAGCAACTAGCTTTTGCAATTTTGGTGTTCTGCATCTGAGATCCTTGTAACAACTGGTTGTTACTGTATTTTTCCAATTTCGGGTATGTCCAATTTGGCCACTTGTAGAGCTCAATTCATATGAATGAATACTACTTATGACTACTACTTATGGCTACTTATGACTGACTTTAGGTTTTGAGCACTTACACATTCTGTGAAGTGCATTTTCCTGTGCCCAAATCGTGTAGACAAAATTCCATATGGTGCAGTCTTAAACTTTGCTACAGAAATAACACGTTCAAATGAATTGAAACATTCTGTCAGCTTCTGTCATTACCTGTTTTTCAGACTGAAAGACTTATTTGGAGGAAAGTGTTTTGAGAGTGATGTAGAATTGCATAGAACAGTGACTACTTATCTTAATACTTGTCTACTTTTTATTCATGTTTCAGAGGAATTTGACATACAAATTCAAAAACGCATTTGAAGGATATGATAAGTGCTTAACTGTACAAGGGGTAGAAAATTAGCTCAAGATTATTTTTGTTAAATAAGAATTTTTGTTCATAAATTTGTCAGTTTTTGTTTTTTAATCATAAGATGCTTATTATTTTATGAATGACTCAAGTGTACCTGTATAATAACAAAACGTATTTGGTCCTAGATCAGTCAAGCTAAATAATCTGATATTATGACAAGAAGAAAAATGTTTAGAGAGAAATTAAATTTGGTTTCAAAAGTTATGAGTTTGACACTATCTATTTTCACACAATAAACTGTAAAAATCAAAGTGTATTATTTGCTAAAAACTTAAGTTGAATTCGGCATATAGGTTTGGAGTCACTGCCAATTTGGAGAATGTTTATAATTGCATACGAAAATTATTTTTCTTATGACAGTTGTGTATCTTACGTATGTGTATGACAGTTGTAGTAATTGTCTTAGGCAGTAGTTGGCAGAGTTTACTGAGTTTCTAAAACACGTATTTTTTTTATTTTGTGAATAGGTTTAGACGAAGAAAAGAAGGTTTACTTTGCAGAACATATATTTTTGGAACAACACTTGGAAGGATGGTGTCCTGATCAAGGTCCTGTTCGTCACTTTATGGAATTGGTTTGTGTTGGACTGTCAAAAAATTACTGGTTAACAGTGCAAGAGAAAAAACAGCACATCATGTGGTTCAAGGAATTCTTTGCTGACAGAAAGAAATTACTGAAGGAAATTGGAGCAGGAACCATTTGTGATGGTGAACCCAAAGTTGATGAAGCAAAATTATAATTCCTTTCATCAGTGAAACATTTGTGTAGTGAGTAAATTAAATTGTCTCTTTTGTACATACGCAGTTTAAAATAAATGTATTAATTGTTTGTCATATTGCTTTAACAAATATATTATTATCAAATGTCCTATCACTATCACTATCACTGTCCTATTATGTATACATCTTCTCCTGTGCATCAGCTATAAGTAAACTTATTGATGTAACTGAATTTGTTGTTGTTGAATGCGAAACCAGAAATACGCAACAGAAAAACCTTGATATGTGGTATGGACTTAAACTTGTGCAATAACATTAACAATCATGGCACGTCCACATCATCCACTCTCAGACCCTAAAGACGGTGGTCCAAAGGAGGTGTGACGCGAACATATGCTTTCATAGAAAAGAAATGCACTAGCCTCTCCACCCCAGCTCCACTCTCACCTACACGTCGGTCCGAGCAATCCACTCCAAGGTTGTGGTAACCCATCCCTTCGGCGGAAAGGATCGGTAAGCAAACGAGAGATGGGGGTTCTGTCAGGGCAGTCTGGGGGTATCCTGGGTCCTGGCCTGGCAGGATGGTTCATATTGGCAGCAAGATGTGCATCTAGTGTGGAGGCGGAGGAGGCTATAGTAGCCCAACAGCTGCACACGTGGGGTGTCAGCTAGCCTACTGTGACCGGGCAAAGAGCTCGTCAGCTGAGGTGATAGCACCTCTCTTGGGGAAGAGCACCCTGAAATCAAAGTTCCTGGTCCTCCAGGTTGAGGGTTGGATCAGAGAATTCACATATCTCATCTGTCAAACTCTTTTATGTGCAGAAACCTATCAGTTTCTCAGCCAGTCAGTTTTACAAACTAGTGGAGGCGGTTAAAGGAGACTTTGACTCAGTAATGGGTTGTCACGCCACTGAAGAAGAAGAAGATCCTAAAGACGAGCATAATTTGTCCATGATTTTAACAGTCTTTATATTGAGTAGATGGCTCTTATACGTCCATGTGTTAGTTTGGTGTTGACAGTAATATTTTACTTCTCCAGTACAACTATAGAGGGAAGCATCAGCTTGAAAACATACAGCATTATTTTATTTGTTTGTAAATGCATGGATTTCAAGCAAAGCCATTTCAGGTTGTTTACACTATATTGTGACGTGCACTGAGTGTTTGTTGTGTTAGTTTCATGGTTTATTATAATGAATTCATATAAATGCACAGCTGAAGATGAAATTTATGAGCCTTTGAACAATTTCAGGTCAGATACTGATGTGCAGAAACATTGCTGTGAAAAAAGACTTTTGAAAACGATATAATTTGGTTGCCTACAATAGATTACATTTAACATGGTATTGGATATATACCATGTGAAAGAGGACAAATTGAGCTTTCAGACAGTATATGTACGTCGGGATAGGTAATTTTTTAATGTAAAAATCCTCACGCCACAGCAGTAGGTATTTCTCTAAGGTGGCTGGGGCTTAATTAGGTAACCATATCTCATTCCTTTTTTGATACGATACTTCTGCACTAACTTTGTCAATTAAATTACAATTTACATAAATCTTAAAATTATAAATAACAGATTATTTGTAGTGGCTGTGTGTCAATGTTGTGTCACATTTTCGTCAGATGGACATTTATATAATTGTTTTGTCATTTTTGATAGAACTGTTTTTGATAGACCTGAAGCATAATTGGATTACTTTGATTTTACATAAAAATTATGTAATCATTGGATTATGTATAGATGTGACAGTGTATAGATGGTGGTTCCATATTTTGATGATTGCAGTAGCATTTGATTAGTGTTCAAGTAATGGTGGGTATGGGGGGTAAAGGATACATTTAAACAGCAATACTGTAACCCCTCCTTATTTTATTTTATTTTATTTTTTTTTTTTTTAGGAGAGGCCACTAGATATTTAAAAACTAGGCAGAGGGCCTAGAAGAAGCATAAAATGTGCTGGGTCCAGTGAGACGGGACTTGCAATTAAAACTCGCTATTAACAAACAATATAACAGCCCTTTATTAAATTTCAAAGTTCTCATAATTTTCATAATCCATATTAATCTTTCTTAAATTATATTTTGTATACATATTGTCACGACACAAATAGCCAACCCCGTACCAGAGATAAAAAATATATTTATAATTGTAAAAAAAAAATACTTCTTATCAAATGAACTGATTGATTTTAAATATAGTATAAGGAATATAACACGACAATACGACGACTTTAACCCAACCCAAGTGATTGAGCCAACAACCCAAACATAAAGAAGGGAACCACGGAACATACTTAGTAAAATGTAAATATTTTAAAGTGATTGAGCCAGCAACCTAAACATAAAGAAGGGAACCACAAATAAACAACGAGGATAAGAAAATAATAAACCTAAGCCACAAGGAAACAAGTTTATGGGTTTAAATGACCCCAAAATTGTCCAAAGAAACGGATGAAAGGACCTAATATATTAAACAAACAAGGAAAATGAAGAAGGAGGGAGACGAGCAAAAGTGAAAACCAAGAATGGTTCACCAACACAAGTAAAATAGCACTCAACAAGAGCATTGAAACCAAAACAAGGGTTATCAGGAGGAAGGAGAGATAACGGTTACTACCCATTAAAAAGGCAACCAGAAACCACAAATTAGAATTGTTATTAGTCAGTAAGTATTAGTTATTAAGTATTAATTGTCATTAGGATTAAGTCATGAAAGAGAAATAAGTATAGGGGTCACCTACTATCAAACAAATGATATAAACAGTGATATAGTGTAATAGTGTAGGTGTAAGAACCCCAAAGTGAAGTGTGACACTAGTGAAATTGTAATTAACAATAAGTGATTTACAAGTGAAGGTAAGGTAAAAGTTGGAAATAAACAGTGCATAGATAACTGATAAATAAGTAGTATTAAGAGTGAATTATAGTATAAGGGATAGAAAAACACTAGAAGTGATAATGATTTTTTATTTAAAAAGATGTTCAATAGAGTTAAGTTAATTATAGCCAGTAGTAACTAAAAAGGGAGGATTCCAGAATAGAATAAATTGAAGGTGTTACCATGGAGGGAATATAAAAATTGTTTAGAGATTGAGAAGTCAAAAAAAACTAACAAAGATACCTAATTTATAAAGGACTATTATTAATTTAATAACAAGTGATGTTGTTTATCACAACACAAATAATATGTGTTATAAACTAAAAAATTAGCAAATAAGGATAAGTTAGGAGTGAGTGATGATATTTCTTAATCAAAACAATAACTCTAATAACTTATAAAAAATTGTGTTCATGTTATTGTTATAAGAGGATATGGCTGAATGCAATGTGCAGTCCATAAACCTAATGTTATATTTTTAAGATTGAAATGAGGAGAGCAATATTGAATAATAAACAAAACACCTACAGACTCAAAACACAACACAACTAATAAAAATAACAAAGTAAGCCCAATAGGCTGAACCAAAATGTGATTTGAACGAAATAAGTAAATTATTATAATGGCTACTTAGGCCTAGAAAAAACATAACTGTCAGAACCAAACAAACAAAGATTATAACAAATCGAATCAGAACTTAGAAAATCTGAGGTGAAGGAATCACCAAGGATAAATTGTAGACCATTTATAACACAAAATATTGTAATAGGCATTATTATATAAAAAGAAATGTAATTAACAAGCATTAACATAATTGTAAAAACTTAAAATCTGAAAATACCCAAGCTTGTGGGGTATCAAAATAATCTATGAACGAGAATAAATACTATAGTGACAATATTTATTAACCAGGAAGGAAGATGGAGGAATAACAGTAATCAGAAGATATACGAAGGATTCGAAGTTTCGATAACAATACGTCAACTTAAAATAAGCCTATTCGAAAAATACCGTTACTATGGAAACAGCGGTTGTTGACAGAAAAATACCGTTAGAAATTAGTAGAGAGAAAAAAAGAAGCGAAGCGTCACCAAGCCATACAGATGCAGAAGTTCGGAAGAAAGTTTTTTCAGTGTAAATCATGAAAATAATAGTATAAAGTTGCTGAAAACTAATCGTCAAAGAAGCAGATGACCACTACAACCAATATTACAAGACCCAAGACCTGAATAAACGGAAATTATCCATAAATAGAACGTCCAAACACAAGACGAAAGGACGCCACATTTTAATGAAGCCCAAAATCCAAGAAAACTGATTTTATGCAGCCAATTCCTATCTCGAACCAACTACAAAGGCCTATACACGTCGAATTGTTAAGTACTATCCAATTATTTATTTTCCACCAACCCTAATCACTTTAAATAATTTTGAAAGGTAAAATTACCACACTATAAAGATAATATTTCTCTTTCATAGAGTATTTAAGCAAATTAAAACATAATGAAACATTGTTAACATAAAATAACCTAAGAATTGAACACGAACTTACAGAACACTTTTACAACACAACACAACAGATTGTAACAGCACACTTTATATTTCCTGTACTCTTAGATTAAGGTAATTTGTATTTTTATTGTAACCATTGTAGTTCTCTAACTCATAGTCAAAAGAATCCACGGATTTTCTAAACCAAAACTGTAATAAGCCTAACGTAAACAGACGCTAGGTTAAATGGTTTCTAAATTAGTTCGCCGCCCTGAAAATAAGATCTCATGTAATCAAACGATAATTATTTTGTTGTAATTGTAAATGTTTCCAGATATCACCATTAAAAAATATTCATTACAGGGAGTAACCAGCGTTATCATTTCATAGGGAGTGCTATATAATAATTACTTGTATTGAAGAATAAATCGTAGCAGTAAGCTAGTTGCCAGTTATTCGTCAGAAGCGACGATTGAGACGGCTGTGCGAGCGGGAACGATTTGAATACACCAACCCGCTACGCTGATAACTTGTTCAAATACAGTGGACGGTAGCGCGATGATTTTATTTTACTAGGTTGGCTAATCTGATTTATATCTCATCAACGTTCGCGTAATCGTACTTTGACCAGTGCACATTCAGTAATCTCGGCGTTCGGTTCGCCGGACCTTTCCGTCAAGTTAGTGTCGACATTAGATGTAGGCCTTAGGCCTTACTATTTTCTATCATGGCCAACTAGCGCCACAACTTCATTCTTAACTAAATTTATTAATTATTAATTCAATATGCAGCATTAGCCAGCCTTCTTTCAATTTATTACAGCTGTAATGTGATCATTCAAATTATTAAAACTATTCGTATACAGTCCACTTCTCTTATTTCTTAATGTAATTTAATACATCCTACACAACATCTTCAATCATAATGGAAGACCAGCAGACAAATATTTAATGCAAGATACATAATTTTCGCCCGCTTGGGCTGAACAAATTAACTCTTCCGGTCCGCACTTGCGGGACGTTACTTTTCTTAAACTGTTTCGGCCCACTTGGGCCGGGATCAGCCATATTTTTGGTCCACCGTGCCTGGATTCCAATCAGCATTTTGGTCCTCACGGTGCGCATCATCCATTTTTGGTCACTCCGGACCTGGATTTCCACTTAATGTCCTTTGTATCTTTTTCTGGCCATCACGGGCGGGTTAGCACGTCAGCTAATGCGACCGTGGCGTGATTTGCGTCGCCATTTCGCTCGTCGTCTTCAGGCAACGTGATAGCAAGTTCCTGCCGGCTGCAGTGCCTCAAGGTGGTCATCTTGCCAGCTGTTCACCATCATCATCAAGGAGCCGACGCTGCGGGACGTCGCTGACCAGGTACCACCAGCAACAGTAATAAGGTGCGTAAAAGAATGTCTGAGGAAGGCCTCAAGGTGCTGACCAGAAAGAGAGGCGGATTAAAGTCCGCGATAGTGCGGATACAATCCGCGGTAAATTCATTTGACATTAATTTAACCACAAAACATTTTTTGACTGTGAGATTAGAAAGTCTTAAGAGCTTAGCCTCGAAGTACGACGAAGTACAGTCTGAGATAGAGCTTATAAGTAAAGACGTGAGCACTGCTCAGGCAGACCGAGTCGAGGTTGAGGAAATGATATACTCAACTGAGGCAAACATTTTACAACTTCTTGACACTGTTAATACTCAGACTGTGCCTCCTGTACTATCGACGCCTGTGCATTTAAAACCGATAAGTTTGCCCTGCTTTTCAGGCAACATACTTGAGTGGCAACATTTCTATTCAATTTTTAATGATCTGGTGCATTCAAGATCAGATTTAACACCAGTACAGAAACTGCATTACTTGCATTCATCGGTGAAGTGTGAACCATTAGACTTAATTAAATCATTACCAATTTGTCAAGAGAATTATGTAATAGCGTTGAACTTGCTGTCCGATAGGTACAATAATCCATTTATATTAGCAAAATATTATGTACAGAACCTACTTCAGGTTAAGTCCACAATAAAGGACTCAGTCCAAAGCTTGGCTGAGTTTACGAATACTATAACGTCTTTTGTTAATTCTCTGGCGGCAATGAAGCTGTCTGTAAACCTATTTGAGTTTATTACTATACAATTGCTTTCCACTAAACTTGACCCTATCACTTTAAAACGTTGGAAGGAGTCTATAGACCCTGACAACTTGCCTAGTTTTCAAGACTTTACTCATTTTTTGAATTTGCGCCGACAGCTTTTAGAAAATACTATGCCAATTGAACCCGGACAGCAATTCAATAAACCTAGTGTAAAACCAAACAATAAGTTTGAGAAATGTAGTTTAAGAAATACTGCTGGCAGCAGTACCTTTAAGAGTTATGCTACGGCAAGGCATTATTCATGTGTGTGCTGTAAATCTGATCACCCGCTTTACATGTGTAATAATTTTCGCATATTAAGTGCCGCTGAGCGGGGGCAATTGGTGGCAAACCATAAATGTTGTATTAACTGCCTTAGAGCAGGTCATTTGATAACAAATTGTAAAAGTAAACAGGTTTGTAAAATTTGTTCAAAGGGTCACCACACCTTGCTGCACGCTAATTACGTGCCGAAATCAGCAGCTGCCAGCAGTAACTACTGCTCATTAAAATTACAGTGTAAAAACAATGTACTTTTATCCACTGCAGTTGTATATGTCATTGATCAGGCTGGCAATAGGCATAAGGCGCGCGCACTTCTTGACGCCGGGTCTCAGATCAATTTTTGTACGAAATCATTTGCGAAAAGATTGCACCTCAAACTAACCCGATCTAATATTCCGATTACAGGAATAAGCAACACAGCGTGTTGCGCTACTGACATTGTTTCTATGCGTATTATGTCTCGCTATCAGAGACATAGTTTCGAGGCCAAATTTGCCGTCTTATCTAACTTAACTCATAATCTGCCTTCAATATCGTTTGACATCAACCGGTTCCACATTCCAAATAAAATTTTTCTCGCCGACCCAGATTTTAATATATCTTCACAGATCGACATACTATTGGGGGCTCAATTTTATCTAGATTTAATATTAGCTAATAAGTACACACGCGGACCCAACTTCCCTATCATTCAGGAGACAAAACTGGGTTACATTTTGGCCGGCAATCTGCCCAAGCACTGCCACACCCAGGGTCCTGCTGTTTCGTTCTTGGCAAGGAACAATGACAGCCAAATCCTGCAATCTCTTGAGAGATTTTGGGAGGCAGAAACGATCCCCGGCGATACCCCTAATGGCGAGTCGGCTTGCGAAGAGCATTTTATGCGCTACACTCAGCGCAACCACGAGGGTAGATTTATAGTGTCGCTCCCATTCAAGTCTGATAATCCTCACTTAGGGGAATCCTACACAAGTGCCGAATCAAGGTTTTTAAACTTGGAGCGTCGATTCAGGCGCGATCCCAAGCTCGCTCGCGACTACGCAGACTTTATCGGGGAATACATGAAGCTTGGGCACATGACACCCATTGATCATGGCGCTATCAATTTAGGATCGTCAAATATTTATTACTTGCCTCACCATGCCGTGTTTAAACATTCTAGCTTGACCACAAAATTGCGCGTTGTCTTTGATGGTTCCTCCAAGACTACAAATGGCCTTTCGTTAAATGACCTATTATTGGTAGGCCCCAATGTTCAGCAAGATCTCTTCTCTATTCTGTTGCAGTTTCGCACACATAAGTATGTCCTGATTGCTGACATCGAAAAAATGTATCGTCAGATTCGCGTTGCTGAAGAGGACTGTCACTATCAGCGTATTTTGTGGCGTGACTCTCCCCTCGAACCACTTAAGCATTTCGCGCTGCGAACAGTAACTTACGGCACGGCTAGCGCCTCCTTTTTGGCCACACGGTGCCTTTTACAAATTGCTAGAGACAATCAAACTTCCTTTCCCCAAGCGGCTTTAGCCATCACTAACGATTTTTATGTAGACGATCTACTTACCGGTTCTGACACTATCCCCGATCTGACTAATCTGAAATCCGACCTAGGTGCGTTACTTGCTCAATATGGTTTCACGTTGCACAAATGGGCATCAAATGAACCCACAGCGGTCGCAAGTCATCACAACCTTTCACGACCCCTAAATAAACAGGACAATGTGCGTACCCTGGGCATTCTTTGGAACAACACTGCTGATTCATTTTTGTTTGATGTCAACCTATATCCGGTTCTTCATAGCATATCCAAGAGGCAAATTCTTTCAATAATCGCCGGAATATATGATCCACTGGGTTTAATCGGACCAGTTGTCTTTTTGTATAAACACTTCATGCAGCGACTCTGGCTTTGTAAGCTTAGTTGGGATGAACCGCTTTCCGGTCAGTCACTGTCGGATTGGCATTCTTTGTGTAACAAATTAAGTCTGATTGGTAAAATAGTGGTCCCGCGATCTATTCGTTGCAACCATCAGGCGGTTACAGTTCAGTTGCATGGTTTTTCGGATGCTTCCGAGAGAGGGTTCGGCTGTTGTGTGTATGTCCGAGTCATTTATCAAGATGCTACTGCTTCCTGTCGTCTTTTGTGTTCAAAATCTCGCGTGGCTCCCTTGCGCCAAGTGTCATTACCTCGTATCGAGCTCTGCGCTTGTTTGTTATTATCGCGACTTGTGTCTAAAATTATTCCTGCTCTTCATTCATTCATTGAGGATGTACATTTGTATTCCGATTCTATGGTGGCTCTTTACTGGATTCATGCGCAGTCTTCGCATTGGAAAACATACGTCGCTAATAGGGTTGCTGAAATTCAGCGTCGCACGCAAACTTGTACCTGGCATCACATTGATTCGCGACGCAATCCTGCTGATATTATTTCTAGGGGGTGTCTCCCGGACGTTTTGCGCGATTGCTCGCTTTGGTGGCACGGTCCTGGCTGTCTGTCTCAATCGTCAGAGTCTAATCCTTTCCCATCTTTCGTACCGGCCACTCCATCATCTTCGGAAGTCATCGCGGAAGAGAAAACTACACATAACCATTCGCTAATGTCTACCCTGGCTGTTGACTTATCGTTGGACTTTTCCTCGTTACACCGGCTGACACGTGTATACGCTTACTGTTTTCGTTTCATCAGAAATATTAGGCACTCATCTGCGGACAGGCTTTCGGGCGATCTGACCCCTGCGGAAATTCATCAGTCTCTTAATTTCTTTATAAGGCAATCTCAATCGACCCACTTCCCAGGCGAAATTAGTTGTCTTCAGAACGGATCTTCTGTTTCCATCAGAAGCAAGTTAGCCTCTCTCGACCCGTTTCTTGACGACACTGGAGTGATACGCATGGGCGGACGATTGCAGCATTCCCAGTTATCTTACGACTCGAAACATCCTATCGTACTACCCCCATCGGCGCATGTCACACGCCTTATCATCGAACGCGAACACATTCGTTTGCTTCATGCTGGTGCGCAGCTCGTGCATCATTCACTGCGTCAACGTTGGTGGATTGTTAATGCCCGGCTAGTCATCCGTTCCATTATTCGTAAGTGTCTCAAGTGCATCAGGTTTAGCGCCACACAGCAGGTTCAGAGGCTTGGCATCTTGCCATCCCCTAGAGCCACTCCTTCAAGGCCGTTTCTATTTTGCGCGGTTGATTATGGTGGTCCCTTCATGATTCGTCATGGCGGGCAGAAGTCTAGAACTCTTACTAAGGCGTACGTGTCTCTGTTTGTTTGCTTAGCAACTAGGGCTATTCACCTGGAATTGGTGTCCGACCTTACTGCCAGCGCATTTATAGCTGCTTTACGTCGTTTTATGGCACGTCGGGGTATACCTAGTCAACTGTACTCCGACAACGGCACGAACTTCAGGAAGGCCCGCACCATCTTACATGACATTTACAACTTTTGGCACGATAAGGATGCCATCACCTCGATCAAGTCATTCACATACTCTCAGGGGATATCATGGTCATTTATTCCGCCCTCCTCACCTCATTTCGGTGGCCTTTGGGAGAGCGGCATCAAGAGTTTGAAATTTCATTTGCGGCGCGTGGTAGGCAAATCTATACTAAACTTCGAAGAGTTCACAACCGTTTTGTCTCAGATAGAGGCATGTCTGAACTCTCGACCTTTATTTGCTATTTCTTCGGATGTTAATGACCCGGTGCCACTCACACCTGGCCATTTTTTGATCTGTGCGCCCCTAACTGCGATTCCTGACCCAGACCTTTCTCACGTTCCTGTTTCTCGCCTTGGTCGTTGGCAATTACTTCAGAGGTTTGTCCAGGGCATTTGGAAGGCGTGGTCTCGCGATTATTTGCAACAGCGTCACAAGTGGAAGTTTGCCAAAGATAATGTTTCCATTGGTGACTTAGCCTTGCTCATTGAGGACAACTTGCCTCCATTAGCCTGGAAATTTGGCGTGATCATCGCCACATTTCCCGGCCCAGATAATTTGGTTCGCGTCGTGGACATTCGCACGCCTACGGGTGTTTTGCGGAGACCAATACATAAATTATGTCTATTGCCAGCTCGAGACGAGATGTGACACTATGGTTACAGCACAATGCGGCGTTATTCCGCCATTGACTTATTATTTATTACGACCATTTGGTCAACATGATTGTGATGGATTGTCACAATATTTTTGTCAATTTTGCGTCATGGCACGCTTCTGAGTATCACAGTTCTGGTGATATCTTAATATTTGTATTGTATGTTAATTTTTGTGGCATACTATGTCACACTTTCATTGATCTCATGGGGTGTACTGCATGTCTTTGGGTGGTCTTATTTATTAATGTTATTACATAATATTCGCATGTTTGCTGTCAAGTAACCATGCATTCATTTCTTTATATTGTTGCTGATAAATATGTACTATTTTGTGAATGTCTTAAATTGTTAAATTGTTTCTGTAATTTCAGTATTGTATTGTTGGCTGACATTACAATTACTTATCTTGTAATTATGCAAATTATTATTGTCGTATTCACATAAATTGTGTCGATGTAAACTATTGTAAGCGTCTACCGTGTGTAACTGCCTTGTCTAATTTATTTATATTGTACTTATATTTTATTCATTTTTGTAAGTAAGCATGCACAATTCTTTATTTAAATTATGACATACACGTCATATCTGGGCTACATTCAGCATCTAGCTTGCTCACACGTTGGCATACATTGTAAATTCCTGAAACTTCAGGAATAGCGTATTTAGGTCGATACATGTCGCCCTCCTGAATATACAATGAAACATGCAACTGTAACATGTTCAACAACAATTTTATTCATGTAATGAACTTCTGTACAGGTCTACGGACCTTAGCTAGCATTAAGCTAACTCTATGACTTGCATATTATGTATTTTCGTTCATGTTTTGTAATGTTACGTACTGCGCACTTGTGTCAGTAATATTGGTTAACCAGACTTAGTGGTACATGAAACAGCTGGTTGCCAAACCTTGGCCTACAGTCGCCTATCTGCATGCTTATCTCAAATTAGCGGCCGATTGCCGTTATCTAATCTCAACTCAGCCTTGAAGCTGATTCTAATTATTAAAACTCCACTATTTCAAATTGAATTGTAAATGTATTATAATTTATTAAAGAATGTATTAAAAAATCTTTTTGATTTTTGACGGGCAGCTTATGGACGGTAGCGCGATGATTTTATTTTACTAGGTTGGCTAATCTGATTTATATCTCATCAACGTTCGCGTAATCGTACTTTGACCAGTGCACATTCAGTAATCTCGGCGTTCGGTTCGCCGGACCTTTCCGTCAAGTTAGTGTCGACATTAGATGTAGGCCTTAGGCCTTACTATTTTCTATCATGGCCAACTAGCGCCACAACTTCATTCTTAACTAAATTTATTAATTATTAATTCAATATGCAGCATTAGCCAGCCTTCTTTCAATTTATTACAGCTGTAATGTGATCATTCAAATTATTAAAACTATTCGTATACAGTCCACTTCTCTTATTTCTTAATGTAATTTAATACATCCTACACAACATCTTCAATCATAATGGAAGACCAGCAGACAAATATTTAATGCAAGATACATAATTTTCGCCCGCTTGGGCTGAACAAATTAACTCTTCCGGTCCGCACTTGCGGGACGTTACTTTTCTTAAACTGTTTCGGCCCACTTGGGCCAGGATCAGCCATATTTTTGGTCCACCGTGCCTGGATTCCAATCAGCATTTTGGTCCTCACGGTGCGCATCATCCATACAGTTTTTAGTTGTTTTGGTAAAACGACTTGGCGCCACCCGGGATTATTACGCCCCCTAAGAATAACAGGTAAGGTTACTGCCGTAATATACAGGTGATCA
Source organism: Magicicada septendecula (assembly GCA_034769895.1). Taxonomy (NCBI): domain Eukaryota; kingdom Metazoa; phylum Arthropoda; class Insecta; order Hemiptera; family Cicadidae; genus Magicicada; species Magicicada septendecula. The sequence goes on along the minus strand of CM068375.1, from coordinate 403,261,476 downwards.
GAACTACGCTACAAACATCGCTAGCCACAAAATTACTGTAACGACCCGGTGCGAGGCGAACGCACTAATCATCCAAACACATTATTTTTTTTATGTACACATTTTGCAGGTACGCTCAAAGTTTATAGTTACAGATTGGCGACCAACCAGTGAGGCTGTAAAAGAAGGCCCACGGCGGCTATGAAGAGACATTCAATATTTACCAGACAGGATAAAAAGAAAGAAATTGAAAGTGAAGGCCAGCCAGAAGAGATGGAAGAAATTGAAGAAATAATCGGGGAGTTAGTCGAAGAGGACGTTCAGGAAAACCAACCTGAGAATCCAGTTCAACCAGAACCGGAAGTGGAAGTAATGATAGGGGACCAACCATTCAAACCAACGGAAGAAACGAAGTTAGATCACATGCTGAACTTCATGATGGAACAATTTGGACAATTGAATAAAAAATTGGAGTCAACCAACACAAAATTAGAGACAACCAACACAAAATTAGAGTCAACCAGCACAAAATTAGAGTCAACCAATACAAAATTAGAGTCACTGCAAGAGGGAAGGAAGCAAGATAGAGAAGAATTGAATAAAAAATTGGAGTCAGACAAAGAAGAATTGAATAAAAAGTTGGACCAAAATAAGGAAGAATTGAAGAAGCAATTCAAGGAGGACTTAGAGATCCTGAATAACAAAATGGAAAACAACCGAGAGGCGTTAGAAAAGAAGAGTGAGGAGTTGAAGAAACAAATAAAAAAGGATCTTGAAGTGTTAAATGACAAGATTGAAAACAACTGTGAAACACTCCAGAAACAATTGAAAGAAGAAGGTGAGAAATCAAAAGATGAATGGAGGCAACAGTTGGCTGAGTGCAAAAATGAAATCAAACAGACTATAACTGAGACGAACGAAACAGTAATACACGTCCAGGAAGAGTTGACTGAAAAAATAAATCACGTCCAAGAGGAAGGAACTCTCAGGATCCCAGAAATACAGAAGACCACCACCGATGAGTGTAACAAGAATAAACAGGAGGTGCTTCAAGAGCTGAAGGAGAGGCCCAAAGAAATACAGACTGATGTCAGCGAACGCGTTGAAAGGGTATATACCACCATCAACAAGATTGACGAGGAAACGCAAGAAAATAAAGAAAAAATTAGACAAATCAGTCAGAAAGAGAAGCAGATGCAAGAGGAACTGGACGCTTTGAGGGAGAAGCCTTGCAGTAGCACTCATATATTTACGAATGAAAATAGGGAAGTGATCAACTTCAAGAGTTACCGAAGAAACCCCATAGAATTTCTGAAAAGGGTGGAGGAGCTCATCGAGAGGAACAGAGATACCAGATGGACAACGGTGAGAAGTCTCATCGACGAGATGTTTCGAGACACAAATGACAATTGGTGGACAGCCACACGACCAGAAATCAGCAGTACGCAGGAATTTAAAACGTTGTTTCGTGAAAAGTACTGGTCGGAGTCGACCCAAAATGTAGTGAGGAACGATATAAGCAACGGGAGATATGAGCCACAGGCTGGGCATACATTAACGTCTTACTTCTTGGGCAAGGTCTGCCTAGCCCGAAATCTCGAACCAAGGATACCCGAAGAATCCCTAGTCATCCAACTGGGATATCACTACGAAGACGCCATACAGAGGGCCAGGAGACAGGGACAAATAAAGACCATACAGGGAATGGCCAACTTGCTGGAAGACCATGAAAACGATAGCCAGTACAAGAAGAATCGTGTGATCAACCAAAGGTACAACCGGGGGAATGAAAGTTACAACGTGCCAAGCCACAACTTACCCTATAGTAATACCCAGAACAACTACCGGAACATAATGAATCGTAACCCAAATAATTACCCAGGGGACCAACCATTCCATCGGAATCAACCCAACTACAATCAAGGTAACCAACCGACCAACAGAGATCATCCGAGTTACAACCAGGGGAACCAACCAAATAACAGAAATGCACAAAACCCTAGTGCACCGAATAATCACAACAGGGGGATAGAACAAGGAAGGAATACAAATGGCCACCCAAATAATCACAATTATTATGGCAACCGGTACGACCCGAATTACCCATATAACAGAGGAAACGGGAGTAACCAAAATAGGGGTGACATGAGGCGTCAAGTCAATTTTATCAGCGGGAGGAGACAAAACAACTATCGGCGATATTGTCCCATTAGAACCAGCACAGTGTACAACAATTCCCAATACGACAACCAACAAGCCACAGGAACGAGAACAATAGAAGCGCCAAGGAATCACATAAGTGATCAATCAACCTCAACCAATGAAATGGCAGACCAAGTAAATAGTCTGGCCAGTGGTTCCCAGCCACCTTTAAACTAAAAAGGTCAGTGAGAAACCACCAGGACCCTTCACATGACCAATCACTTGGGTTAAATCGACAAACTACGACGGAAAGCGAAATAAAGAAGATAACCATAATATCAAACAATTATTTAAAGGACATCAGGGAAGAGCTTCTGGAGGAGGAGGATAACCCCTTGTCAACAACAAATAGTGAAATAGTGCATATAAAAGCCATTATTAATAGAATCAACACTGTCATAATGATCGATACTGGGTCAAATGTATCTCTCGTAAACCAACCTGAATTGGAGCGGATCCAGGCCAACTCCAATATACCTATCCCGACTTTACCCATAAATAATATCGTCATAATTGGTGCCACAGGCAAACAAAATAAGACCATCAGAAAACAGGTCTCTTTAGAGCTGAACAGTCAAAACACAATCATACCCATTATTTTTCTTGTCGCAAATGGATTACCATTTAACATGCTGATTGGATGCGACGCACTGAGACAACACTCAGCAATTATTGACATGCAGAAGGGAATAGTAGTGCTTACTTCTGAGAAGGGAGTGTGGTCAGCCAATATAATCAACAATAACCCAACACAACTAACCCTAATTCATCATAAGGGGTTAAAGAGCTATTATTGCCAGACATATCAACCATCAATTACCATAGAAGAGGAAGAAGGAGAGGGAGAACTGTGGAAAAGAAAAATCGAAGACATTAGAAAGTTCCAAAGAGAGAGACCTCAGCAAGAGATAACGGGTGAACAGGCTGAAAAACTAATAGCCATATACCAAGAATACCATCACGTTTTCTCAAATACACCAGGGAAGGTCAAAGGTTTCCAATGTAAAATCGACTTTCGAGAGCCCATTGACTTCCACAGAAAATCTTACCCAATCGCCTACTCTCTAAAAAACGAGGTGAGAAAGGAAATAAATAGAATGATGGAGGAGGACATCATTGAATACAGTCAGTCTCCTTACACGAGTCCTATAGTCGCAATACCAAAAAAGAACGGTAAGGTCAGAATATGTTTAGACGCCCGGGAGATCAATAAGATGATCATTAATGATCGAACGTCACCGGGAGAGATCGAAGAGATACTCAAGAAATTCCATGGTACCAGATATATAAGCACCTGGGATACGGTATGTGGGTACTGGCAGGTGGAGCTGCACCCACACAGTAGGAAGTACATGGCATTCATCTTCGACGGAAGGAATTACCAGTTTAAGAGGTTACCTTTTGGCCTCGTTAATTCCGTCGCAGTGTTCGTCAAGTGTATGGACCAGGTCATAGGTCAAGAAGCATTGCAGTTCACAACAGTGTATGTGGACGACCTTTTAATAACATCATCTGACTGGGATGAGCACTGCGATCGGGTCAAACAGGTATTACAAAAATTATCTGTAAATAATATCACATTGAAATTAGACAAGTCCAAATTCATAGCAAACCAAGTCAAATTCTTGGGTTTCAACTTAGCAGAACAAGGGATAACACCATCCCAAGAGAAGGTGGAAGCTATTCAGAACTTCCCCACCCCAAAGAATAAGAAGCAGCTACAATCCTTCTTAGGTATTTGTAACTACTATAGAAAGTTCCAGACCAATTATTCTTATTTAACAGCAAAGTTCTCTAAACAACTATCAGCTAAAGAAAAGTGGACTTGGGGGAAGGAACAAGATGAAGTGCTAAAATTAATCAAAACAAAATTCCTTGAAACTATAATGCTAAACCACCCTAATTTTGAACAGCCGTTCTATTTAAATTGTGACGCCAGCGATGTGATCCTGGGCGCCGAGTTATATCAAGAGGATAAGGATGGACACCACCTGGTTATCAGCTTTGCCAGCAGGGTACTGAACCGATGCGAACGTAACTACAATGTTACTGAAAAGGAACTACTCAGTGTTGTGTTCGCATGCGGAAAATTTAGGACGTACATCCTTGGATATCCCGTCACCGTCCGAAGTGACCATAAGTCCATTTCCTTTTTGAAACAGTGTAAGTTAAGTCATGGGAGGCTTACACGATGGATACTCGCATTACAAGAGTACCACATAACGTGGGAGTACATTCCAGGGCGTAAAAATGTTGCCGCCGATGTATTATCCAGAATAAATGTCACCGATCAGACATTTGAAGGAGAAAAGGAGAAGATCGTCAAAGTGTTTTGTATAATAAAGAATAGAAAGGACCTGGAAGATATTCTAAACGAGGTAGTGGTACAGCAGAAACAAGATTCTAAATTACTAAACATAAGAAACAGACTGTTAGAAGATGAAGAAGTTGTGAATAAATATTATTGTATCCACCAAGATATACTCTTTGTTAAAACAAGAAAACATGATAGCACATGGAAACTTGTAGTTCCAAAAACATTAGAAAATAAGATAATTAAGGATTATCATGTTCGATACGGACATATGGGAACTGTAAAAATTGTAAAAGCATTGGAGGAGGAAGTCTTTATAAAAAATATAGTAAGGAAGGTAAACCAAAATATTAAAACATGTGTAATATGTCAAATGGTAAAGACCAATAACGAGAAAAAAGAGGGAACCATGATACCCATCACCTCAACAACAAAGTTAGAAAAAATATTCCTCGATATATGTGGTCCATTCCCACTTAGTGGAGGGAGACATAAATACAAGTTTATTGTAATCATGTTAGACCACTATACAAAATATACAAAATTATATGCAATAAACAGAGCTACTACTAAGAAAATACTGGAAATAATAAAAACTGAATATATAACTGAAGTAGGAAGACCATGCATGATAATAACTGACCATGGAACGCAGTTCAAAGGAAAGAAATGGCGGAACGAGTTACTAAAAGAGAATATAAAAACCTATAAAACTTCCAAATACCACCCTAGTAGCAACCCTGCAGAAAGAGTGCTAAGGGAAGTTGGATGAATACTAAGAACTTATTGTCACAACAACCAAAAAGAATGGCAAAAATATTTGGCTTCTACCGAAGTATTTCTGAACATTAGTTACCATCAATTCACAGAAAACACCCCATACCTGATGATGTTTGGAAGAAAGCCCCACAGAGAGATACAAGACTTAATAAACTTCCCAGTCAACCCAGAAGACCCCTATGATGAAAACCACTGTTATAACCGTATTATGGAGAAAATAGAAAAACAAAGAGCAAGGTATTCACAGAAACAAATTAAAATAATAAAGTACCACAAGGGAGAGAAAGTGCTAATCAAAAACAGGGAACTACCCAGTACACTTGAAGGAATAGCCAAAAAATTGCTATTGTTATACGTTGGACCATATGTCATCACAAAGGACAATGGAAACAACACTTACGAGATAAGTAATATAACCACCAAAAAAGTAAAAGGAGTGTACAACCAAGCTTCCATAAAGAAGTTCTATGAAGAAAACTAAATAACTGGAACACGATCATCCAGAATAAGTGTGACTATCATACACTTGAAGGAGAAGAGGTGAATAATAACGAAGTGTCGAACAAAAAGGAGAAGGCTATAATATGGAATGGAAATGATAATATAATAAATCCACAACCGTGAGAATTGAATTGATACCGAAATAAAATTATATATATAATAAAATGTACGGCCATATGTCATCACGAAGGACAAGTAACTGTAAATAAAATACAGATACCAAAATTCAAAAATTATGTGTACACAACTTGCAACAACAGATCGATGACTTATGAGGTCTAAAATAAAAAATATCAAAACAAAGGAATGAGAGACATAAATTCCTACTAAGTGAAATCAACTTACAATATATGAAATAATTAAACAAAATGTACCAAAATAGGAATACGCTACACAAATTCCTATGGTGTAAGAAAATTAACTTACAAAGAATTAATACAAACTGAAATATACAAAAATAAAATCAGACCAAACCTGATAAGATAAGTACATGAAATTATAATAATGAATCAAAGATATTTATCTGTAAAATAAAAAATCTAAACTGGTACGAAGAAAGAGGGAGATTATGTATGAATCAAATATACAAGCTATGGCTAAAGCAAAATCTTGCTAATTAACTGAGAAAAGTATAACAATGTCTAAGATAATTAAAATGATCACAATGAGAATTGAAAACCGAAAAATGAAAAGTTAATGATGAAATTAACATATAAATAAATAAAAAAAACAATCAATGTATGAGCAAATGATAGTATATAGTTAAGGTACAGCGGAAGGAAGAATGAGTAAAAGGCCAAAGTGATCTAAAAATAAACCACAAGGTGGACAATCCCAAAATATATTATTATTATTAAGTCACAAGTTGACAAAAAAGGTATTTATGATTGACTGTTGAAAAGTCCAGCAATCAAATAAACTGAGCAGAGATGACGTGCCTCTGGTCTCAGAAAAATGAGTAGTAATGGGAGAAACCAGCTACTAAAGTTAGGGAAAAAATTGTGTATAAGGGAGAACACACCAATGGAAATAAAAAGAAAAACAGATCCACATAAAATGGAATGAATTCAGTAAGAAGAGAAATAAGGAATGGAGAAACAACCAAGAAAGAAAAGGAAAAAGATTATGTATAACTGATAATTTCATAAAAAACTATACTAGTGTTTTATCAAAATGATCAATTTTAAAGGAGCGGCATTATGTCACGACACAAATAGCCAACCCCGTACCAGAGATAAAAAATATATTTATAATTGTAAAAAAAAAAAATACTTCTTATCAAATGAACTGATTGATTTTAAATATAGTATAAGGAATATAACACGACAATACGACGACTTTAACCCAACCCAAGTGATTGAGCCAACAACCCAAACATAAAGAAGGGAACCACGGAACATACTTAGTAAAATGTAAATATTTTAAAGTGATTGAGCCAGCAACCCAAACATAAAGAAGGGAACCACAAATAAACAACGAGGATAAGAAAATAATAAACCTAAGCCACAAGGAAACAAGTTTATGGGTTTAAATGACCCCAAAATTGTCCAAAGAAACGGATGAAAGGACCTAATATATTAAACAAACAAGGAAAATGAAGACGGAGGGAGACGAGCAAAAGTGAAAACCAAGAATGGTTCACCAACACAAGTAAAATAGCACTCAACAAGAGCATTGAAACCAAAACAAGGGTTATCAGGAGGAAGGAGAGATAACGGTTACTACCCATTAAAAAGGCAACCAGAAACCACAAATTAGAATTGTTATTAGTCAGTAAGTATTAGTTATTAAGTATTAATTGTCATTAGGATTAAGTCATGAAAGAGAAATAAGTATAGGGGTCACCTACTATCAAACAAATGATATAAACAGTGATATAGTGTAATAGTGTAGGTGTAAGAACCCCAAAGTGAAGTGTGACACTAGTGAAATTGTAATTAACAATAAGTGATTTACAAGTGAAGGTAAGGTAAAAGTTGGAAATAAACAGTGCATAGATAACTGATAAATAAGTAGTATTAAGAGTGAATTATAGTATAAGGGATAGAAAAACACTAGAAGTGATAATGATTTTTTTATTTAAAAAGATGTTCAATAGAGTTAAGTTAATTATAGCCAGTAGTAACTAAAAAGGGAGGATTCCAGAATAGAATAAATTGAAGGTGTTACCATGGAGGGAATATAAAAATTGTTTAGAGATTGAGAAGTCAAAAAAAACTAACAAAGATACCTAATTTATAAAGGACTATTATTAATTTAATAACAAGTGATGTTGTTTATCACAACACAAATAATATGTGTTATAAACTAAAAAATTAGCAAATAAGGATAAGTTAGGAGTGAGTGATGATATTTCTTAATCAAAACAATAACTCTAATAACTTATAAAAAATTGTGTTCATGTTATTGTTATAAGAGGATATGGCTGAATGCAATGTGCAGTCCATAAACCTAATGTTATATTTTTAAGATTGAAATGAGGAGAGCAATATTGAATAATAAACAAAACACCTACAGACTCAAAACACAACACAACTAATAAAAATAACAAAGTAAGCCCAATAGGCTGAACCAAAATGTGATTTGAACGAAATAAGTAAATTATTATAATGGCTACTTAGGCCTAGAAAAAACATAACTGTCAGAACCAAACAAACAAAGATTATAACAAATCGAATCAGAACTTAGAAAATCTGAGGTGAAGGAATCACCAAGGATAAATTGTAGACCATTTATAACACAAAATATTGTAATAGGCATTATTATATAAAAAGAAATGTAATTAACAAGCATTAACATAATTGTAAAAACTTAAAATCTGAAAATACCCAAGCTTGTGGGGTATCAAAATAATCTATGAACGAGAATAAATACTATAGTGACAATATTTATTAACCAGGAAGGAAGATGGAGGAATAACAGTAATCAGAAGATATACGAAGGATTCGAAGTTTCGATAACAATACGTCAACTTAAAATAAGCCTATTCGAAAAATACCGTTACTATGGAAACAGCGGTTGTTGACAGAAAAATACCGTTAGAAATTAGTAGAGAGAAAAAAAGAAGCGAAGCGTCACCAAGCCATACAGATGCAGAAGTTCGGAAGAAAGTTTTTTCAGTGTAAATCATGAAAATAATAGTATAAAGTTGCTGAAAACTAATCGTCAAAGAAGCAGATGACCACTACAACCAATATTACAAGACCCAAGACCTGAATAAACGGAAATTATCCATAAATAGAACGTCCAAACACAAGACGAAAGGACGCCACATTTTAATGAAGCCCAAAATCCAAGAAAACTGATTTTATGCAGCCAATTCCTATCTCGAACCAACTACAAAGGCCTATACACGTCGAATTGTTAAGTACTATCCAATTATTTATTTTCCACCAACCCTAATCACTTTAAATAATTTTGAAAGGTAAAATTACCACACTATAAAGATAATATTTCTCTTTCATAGAGTATTTAAGCAAATTAAAACATAATGAAACATTGTTAACATAAAATAACCTAAGAATTGAACACGAACTTACAGAACACTTTTACAACACAACACAACAGATTGTAACAGCACACTTTATATTTCCTGTACTCTTAGATTAAGGTAATTTGTATTTTTATTGTAACCATTGTAGTTCTCTAACTCATAGTCAAAAGAATCCACGGATTTTCTAAACCAAAACTGTAATAAGCCTAACGTAAACAGACGCTAGGTTAAATGGTTTCTAAATTAGTTCGCCGCCCTGAAAATAAGATCTCATGTAATCAAACGATAATTATTTTGTTGTAATTGTAAATGTTTCCAGATATCACCATTAAAAAATATTCATTACAGGGAGTAACCAGCGTTATCATTTCATAGGGAGTGCTATATAATAATTACTTGTATTGAAGAATAAATCGTAGCAGTAAGCTAGTTGCCAGTTATTCGTCAGAAGCGACGATTGAGACGGCTGTGCGAGCGGGAACGATTTGAATACACCAACCCGCTACGCTGATAACTTGTTCAAATACAGTGGACGGTAGCGCGATGATTTTATTTTACTAGGTTGGCTAATCTGATTTATATCTCATCAACGTTCGCGTAATCGTACTTTGACCAGTGCACATTCAGTAATCTCGGCGTTCGGTTCGCCGGACCTTTCCGTCAAGTTAGTGTCGACATTAGATGTAGGCCTTAGGCCTTACTATTTTCTATCATGGCCAACTAGCGCCACAACTTCATTCTTAACTAAATTTATTAATTATTAATTCAATATGCAGCATTAGCCAGCCTTCTTTCAATTTATTACAGCTGTAATGTGATCATTCAAATTATTAAAACTATTCGTATACAGTCCACTTCTCTTATTTCTTAATGTAATTTAATACATCCTACACAACATCTTCAATCATAATGGAAGACCAGCAGACAAATATTTAATGCAAGATACATAATTTTCGCCCGCTTGGGCTGAACAAATTAACTCTTCCGGTCCGCACTTGCGGGACGTTACTTTTCTTAAACTGTTTCGGCCCACTTGGGCCGGGATCAGCCATATTTTTGGTCCACCGTGCCTGGATTCCAATCAGCATTTTGGTCCTCACGGTGCGCATCATCCATTTTTGGTCACTCCGGACCTGGATTTCCACTTAATGTCCTTTGTATCTTTTTCTGGCCATCACGGGCGGGTTAGCACGTCAGCTAATGCGACCGTGGCGTGATTTGCGTCGCCATTTCGCTCGTCGTCTTCAGGCAACGTGATAGCAAGTTCCTGCCGGCTGCAGTGCCTCAAGGTGGTCATCTTGCCAGCTGTTCACCATCATCATCAAGGAGCCGACGCTGCGGGACGTCGCTGACCAGGTACCACCAGCAACAGTAATAAGGTGCGTAAAAGAATGTCTGAGGAAGGCCTCAAGGTGCTGACCAGAAAGAGAGGCGGATTAAAGTCCGCGATAGTGCGGATACAATCCGCGGTAAATTCATTTGACATTAATTTAACCACAAAACATTTTTTGACTGTGAGATTAGAAAGTCTTAAGAGCTTAGCCTCGAAGTACGACGAAGTACAGTCTGAGATAGAGCTTATAAGTAAAGACGTGAGCACTGCTCAGGCAGACCGAGTCGAGGTTGAGGAAATGATATACTCAACTGAGGCAAACATTTTACAACTTCTTGACACTGTTAATACTCAGACTGTGCCTCCTGTACTATCGACGCCTGTGCATTTAAAACCGATAAGTTTGCCCTGCTTTTCAGGCAACATACTTGAGTGGCAACATTTCTATTCAATTTTTAATGATCTGGTGCATTCAAGATCAGATTTAACACCAGTACAGAAACTGCATTACTTGCATTCATCGGTGAAGTGTGAACCATTAGACTTAATTAAATCATTACCAATTTGTCAAGAGAATTATGTAATAGCGTTGAACTTGCTGTCCGATAGGTACAATAATCCATTTATATTAGCAAAATATTATGTACAGAACCTACTTCAGGTTAAGTCCACAATAAAGGACTCAGTCCAAAGCTTGGCTGAGTTTACGAATACTATAACGTCTTTTGTTAATTCTCTGGTGGCAATGAAGCTGTCTGTAAACCTATTTGAGTTTATTACTATACAATTGCTTTCCACTAAACTTGACCCTATCACTTTAAAACGTTGGAAGGAGTCTATAGACCCTGACAACTTGCCTAGTTTTCAAGACTTTACTCATTTTTTGAATTTGCGCCGACAGCTTTTAGAAAATACTATGCCAATTGAACCCGGACAGCAATTCAATAAACCTAGTGTAAAACCAAACAATAAGTTTGAGAAATGTAGTTTAAGAAATACTGCTGGCAGCAGTACCTTTAAGAGTTATGCTACGGCAAGGCATTATTCATGTGTGTGCTGTAAATCTGATCACCCGCTTTACGTGTGTAATAATTTTCGCATATTAAGTGCCGCTGAGCGGGGGCAATTGGTGGCAAACCATAAATGTTGTATTAACTGCCTTAGAGCAGGTCATTTGATAACAAATTGTAAAAGTAAACAGGTTTGTAAAATTTGTTCAAAGGGTCACCACACCTTGCTGCACGCTAATTACGTGCCGAAATCAGCAGCTGCCAGCAGTAACTACTGCTCATTAAAATTACAGTGTAAAAACAATGTACTTTTATCCACTGCAGTTGTATATGTCATTGATCAGGCTGGCAATAGGCATAAGGCGCGCGCACTTCTTGACGCCGGGTCTCAGATCAATTTTTGTACGAAATCATTTGCGAAAAGATTGCACCTCAAACTAACCCGATCTAATATTCCGATTACAGGAATAAGCAACACAGCGTGTTGCGCTACTGACATTGTTTCTATGCGTATTATGTCTCGCTATCAGAGACATAGTTTCGAGGCCAAATTTGCCGTCTTATCTAACTTAACTCATAATCTGCCTTCAATATCGTTTGACATCAACCGGTTCCACATTCCAAATAAAATTTTTCTCGCCGACCCAGATTTTAATATATCTTCACAGATCGACATACTATTGGGGGCTCAATTTTATCTAGATTTAATATTAGCTAATAAGTACACACGCGGACCCAACTTCCCTATCATTCAGGAGACAAAACTGGGTTACATTTTGGCCGGCAATCTGCCCAAGCACTGCCACACCCAGGGTCCTGCTGTTTCGTTCTTGGCAAGGAACAATGACAGCCAAATCCTGCAATCTCTTGAGAGATTTTGGGAGGCAGAAACGATCCCCGGCGATACCCCTAATGGCGAGTCGGCTTGCGAAGAGCATTTTATGCGCTACACTCAGCGCAACCACGAGGGTAGATTTATAGTGTCGCTCCCATTCAAGTCTGATAATCCTCACTTAGGGGAATCCTACACAAGTGCCGAATCAAGGTTTTTAAACTTGGAGCGTCGATTCAGGCGCGATCCCAAGCTCGCTCGCGACTACGCAGACTTTATCGGGGAATACATGAAGCTTGGGCACATGACACCCATTGATCATGGCGCTATCAATTTAGGATCGTCAAATATTTATTACTTGCCTCACCATGCCGTGTTTAAACATTCTAGCTAGACCACAAAATTGCGCGTTGTCTTTGATGGTTCCTCCAAGACTACAAATGGCCTTTCGTTAAATGACCTATTATTGGTAGGCCCCAATGTTCAGCAAGATCTCTTCTCTATTCTGTTGCGGTTTCGCACACATAAGTATGTCCTGATTGCTGACATCGAAAAAATGTATCGTCAGATTCGCGTTGCTGAAGAGGACTGTCACTATCAGCGTATTTTGTGGCGTGACTCTCCCCTCGAACCACTTAAGCATTTCGCGCTGCGAACAGTAACTTACGGCACGGCTAGCGCCTCCTTTTTGGCCACACGGTGCCTTTTACAAATTGCTAGAGACAATCAAACTTCCTTTCCCCAAGCGGCTTTAGCCATCACTAACGATTTTTATGTAGACGATCTACTTACCGGTTCTGACACTATCCCCGATCTGACTAATCTGAAATCCGACCTAGGTGCGTTACTTGCTCAATATGGTTTCACGTTGCACAAATGGGCATCAAATGAACCCACAGCGGTCGCAAGTCATCACAACCTTTCACGACCCCTAAATAAACAGGACAATGTGCGTACCCTGGGCATTCTTTGGAACAACACTGCTGATTCATTTTTGTTTGATGTCAACCTATATCCGGTTCTTCATAGCATATCCAAGAGGCAAATTCTTTCAATAATCGCCGGAATATATGATCCACTGGGTTTAATCGGACCAGTTGTCTTTTTGTATAAACACTTCATGCAGCGACTCTGGCTTTGTAAGCTTAGTTGGGATGAACCGCTTTCCGGTCAGTCACTGTCGGATTGGCATTCTTTGTGTAACAAATTAAGTCTGATTGGTAAAATAGTGGTCCCGCGATCTATTCGTTGCAACCATCAGGCGGTTACAGTTCAGTTGCATGGTTTTTCGGATGCTTCCGAGAGAGGGTTCGGCTGTTGTGTGTATGTCCGAGTCATTTATCAAGATGCTACTGCTTCCTGTCGTCTTTTGTGTTCAAAATCTCGCGTGGCTCCCTTGCGCCAAGTGTCATTACCTCGTATCGAGCTCTGCGCTTGTTTGTTATTATCGCGACTTGTGTCTAAAATTATTCCTGCTCTTCATTCATTCATTGAGGATGTACATTTGTATTCCGATTCTATGGTGGCTCTTTACTGGATTCATGCGCAGTCTTCGCATTGGAAAACATACGTCGCTAATAGGGTTGCTGAAATTCAGCGTCGCACGCAAACTTGTACCTGGCATCACATTGATTCGCGACGCAATCCTGCTGATATTATTTCTAGGGGGTGTCTCCCGGACGTTTTGCGCGATTGCTCGCTTTGGTGGCACGGTCCTGGCTGTCTGTCTCAATCGTCAGAGTCTAATCCTTTCCCATCTTTCGTACCGGCCACTCCATCATCTTCGGAAGTCATCGCGGAAGAGAAAACTACACATAACCATTCGCTAATGTCTACCCTGGCTGTTGACTTATCGTTGGACTTTTCCTCGTTACACCGGCTGACACGTGTATAAGCTTACTGTTTTCGTTTCATCAGAAATATTAGGCACTCATCTGCGGACAGGCTTTCGGGCGATCTGACCCCTGCGGAAATTCATCAGTCTCTTAATTTCTTTATAAGGCAATCTCAATCGACCCACTTCCCAGGCGAAATTAGTTGTCTTCAGAACGGATTTCTGTTTCCATCAGAAGCAAGTTAGCCTCTCTCGACCCGTTTCTTGACGACACTGGAGTGATACGCGTGGGCGGACGATTGCAGCATTCCCAGTTATCTTACGACTCGAAACATCCTATCGTACTACCCCCATCGGCGCATGTCACACGCCTTATCATCGAACGCGAACACATTCGTTTGCTTCATGCTGGTGCGCAGCTCGTGCATCATTCACTGCGTCAACGTTGGTGGATTGTTAATGCCCGGCTAGTCATCCGTTCCATTATTCGTAAGTGTCTCAAGTGCATCAGGTTTAGCGCCACACAGCAGGTTCAGAGGCTTGGCATCTTGCCATCTCCTAGAGTCACTCCTTCAAGGCCGTTTCTATTTTGCGCGGTTGATTATGGTGGTCCCTTCATGATTCGTCATGGCGGGCAGAAGTCTAGAACTCTTACTAAGGCGTACGTGTCTCTGTTTGTTTGCTTAGCAACTAGGGCTATTCACCTGGAATTGGTGTCCGACCTTACTGCCAGCGCATTTATAGCTGCTTTACGTCGTTTTATGGCACGTCGGGGTATACCTAGTCAACTGTACTCCGACAACGGCACGAACTTCAGGAAGGCCCGCACCATCTTACATGACATTTACAACTTTTGGCACGATAAGGATGCCATCACCTCGATCAAGTCATTCACATACTCTCAGGGGATATCATGGTCATTTATTCCGCCCTCCTCACCTCATTTCGGTGGCCTTTGGGAGAGCGGCATCAAGAGTTTGAAATTTCATTTGCGGCGCGTGGTAGGCAAATCTATACTAAACTTCGAAGAGTTCACAACCGTTTTGTCTCAGATAGAGGCATGTCTGAACTCTCGACCTTTATTTGCTATTTCTTCGGATGTTAATGACCCGGTGCCACTCACACCTGGCCATTTTTTGATCTGTGCGCCCCTAACTGCGATTCCTGACCCAGACCTTTCTCACGTTCCTGTTTCTCGCCTTGGTCGTTGGCAATTACTTCAGAGGTTTGTCCAGGGCATTTGGAAGGCGTGGTCTCGCGATTATTTGCAACAGCGTCACAAGTGGACGTTTGCCAAAGATAATGTTTCCATTGGTGACTTAGCCTTGCTCATTGAGGACAACTTGCCTCCATTAGCCTGGAAATTTGGCGTGATCATCGCCACATTTCCCGGCCCAGATAATTTGGTTCGCGTCGTGGACATTCGCACGCCTACGGGTGTTTTGCGGAGACCAATACATAAATTATGTCTATTGCCAGCGCGAGACGAGATGTGACACTATGGTTACAGCACAATGCGGCGTTATTCCGCCATTGACTTATTATTTATTACGACCATTTGGTCAACATGATTGTGATGGATTGTCACAATATTTTTGTCAATTTTGCGTCATGGCACGCTTCTGAGTATCACAGTTCTGGTGATATCTTAATATTTGTATTGTATGTTAATTTTTGTGGCATACTATGTCACACTTTCATTGATCTCATGGGGTGTACTGCATGTCTTTGGGTGGTCTTATTTATTAATGTTATTACATAATATTCGCATGTTTGCTGTCAAGTAACCATGCATTCATTTCTTTATATTGTTGCTGATAAATATGTACTATTTTGTGAATGTCTTAAATTGTTAAATTGTTTCTGTAATTTCAGTATTGTATTGTTGGCTGACATTACAATTATTTATCTTGTAATTATGCAAATTATTATTGTTGTATTCACATAAATTGTGTCGATGTAAACTATTGTAAGCGTCTACCGTGTGTAACTGCCTTGTCTAATTTATTTATATTGTACTTATATTTTATTCATTTTTGTAAGTAAGCATGCACAATTCTTTATTTAAATTATGACATACACGTCATATCTGGGCTACATTCAGCATCTAGCTTGCTCACACGTTGGCATACATTGTAAATTCCTGAAACTTCAGGAATAGCGTATTTAGGTCGATACATGTCGCCCTCCTGAATATACAATGAAACATGCAACTGTAACATGTTCAACAACAATTTTATTCATGTAATGAACTTCTGTACAGGTCTACGGACCTTAGCTAGCATTAAGCTAACTCTATGACTTGCATATTATGTATTTTCGTTCATGTTTTGTAATGTTACGTACTGCGCACTTGTGTCAGTAATATTGGTTAACCAGACTTAGTGGTACATGAAACAGCTGGTTGCCAAACCTTGGCCTACAGTCGCCTATCTGCATGCTTATCTCAAATTAGCGGCCGATTGCCGTTATCTAATCTCAACTCAAGGTTCAACTCAGCCTTGAAGCTGATTCTAATTATTAAAACTCCACTATTTCAAATTGAATTGTAAATGTATTATAATTTATTAAAGAATGTATTAAAAAATCTTTTTGATTTTTGACGGGCAGCTTATGGACGGTAGCGCGATGATTTTATTTTACTAGGTTGGCTAATCTGATTTATATCTCATCAACGTTCGCGTAATCGTACTTTGACCAGTGCACATTCAGTAATCTCGGCGTTCGGTTCGCCGGACCTTTCCGTCAAGTTAGTGTCGACATTAGATGTAGGCCTTAGGCCTTACTATTTTCTATCATGGCCAACTAGCGCCACAACTTCATTCTTAACTAAATTTATTAATTATTAATTCAATATGCAGCATTAGCCAGCCTTCTTTCAATTTATTACAGCTGTAATGTGATCATTCAAATTATTAAAACTATTCGTATACAGTCCACTTCTCTTATTTCTTAATGTAATTTAATACATCCTACACAACATCTTCAATCATAATGGAAGACCAGCAGACAAATGTTTAATGCAAGATACATAATTTTCGCCCGCTTGGGCTGAACAAATTAACTCTTCCGGTCCGCACTTGCGGGACGTTACTTTTCTTAAACTGTTTCGGCCCACTTGGGCCAGGATCAGCCATATTTTTGGTCCACCGTGCCTGGATTCCAATCAGCATTTTGGTCCTCACGGTGCGCATCATCCATACAGTTTTTAGTTGTTTTGGTAAAACGACTTGGCGCCACCCGGGATTATTACACCCCCTAAGAATAACAGGTAAGGTTACTGCCGTAATATACAGGTGATCAGAACTACGCTACAAACATCGCTAGCCACAAAATTACTGTAACGACCCGGTGCGAGGCGAACGCACTAATCATCCAAACACATTATTTTTTTTATGTACACATTTTGCAGGTACGCTCAAAGTTTATAGTTACAGATTGGCGACCAACCAGTGAGGCTGTAAGAGAAGGCCCACGGCGGCTATGAAGAGACATTCAATATTTACCAGACAGGATAAAAAGAAAGAAATTGAAAGTGAAGGCCAGCCAGAAGAGATGGAAGAAATTGAAGAAATAATCGGGGAGTTAGTCGAAGAGGACGTTCAGGAAAACCAACCTGAGAATCCAGTTCAACCAGAACCGGAAGTGGAAGTAATGATAGGGGACCAACCATTCAAACCAACGGAAGAAACGAAGTTAGATCACATGCTGAACTTCATGATGGAACAATTTGGACAATTGAATAAAAAATTGGAGTCAACCAACACAAAATTAGAGACAACCAACACAAAATTAGAGTCAACCAGCACAAAATTAGAGTCAACCAATACAAAATTAGAGTCACTGCAAGAGGGAAGGAAGCAAGATAGAGAAGAATTGAATAAAAAATTGGAGTCAGACAAAGAAGAATTGAATAAAAAGGTGGACCAAAATAAGGAAGAATTGAAGAAGCAATTCAAGGAGGACTTAGAGATCCTGAATAACAAAATGGAAAACAACCGAGAGGCGTTAGAAAAGAAGAGTGAGGAGTTGAAGAAACAAATAAAAAAGGATCTTGAAGTGTTAAATGACAAGATTGAAAACAACTGTGAAACACTCCAGAAACAATTGAAAGAAGAAGGTGAGAAATCAAAAGATGAATGGAGGCAACAGTTGGCTGAGTGCAAAAATGAAATCAAACAGACTATAACTGAGACGAACGAAACAGTAATACACGTCCAGGAAGAGTTGACTGAAAAAATAAATCACGTCCAAGAGGAAGGAACTCTCAGGATCCCAGAAATACAGAAGACCACCACCGATGAGTGTAACAAGAATAAACAGGAGGTGCTTCAAGAGCTGAAGGAGAGGCACAAAGAAATACAGACTGATGTCAGCGAACGCGTTGAAAGGGTATATACCACCATCAACAAGATTGACGAGGAAACGCAAGAAAATAAAGAAAAAATTAGACAAATCAGTCAGAAAGAGAAGCAGATGCAAGAGGAACTGGACGCTTTGAGGGAGAAGCCTTGCAGTAGCACTCATATATTTACGAATGAAAATAGGGAAGTGATCAACTTCAAGAGTTACCGAAGAAACCCCATAGAATTTCTGAAAAGGGTGGAGGAGCTCATCGAGAGGAACAGAGATACCAGATGGACAACGGTGAGAAGTCTCATCGACGAGATGTTTCGAGACACAAATGACAATTGGTGGACAGCCACACGACCAGAAATCAGCAGTACGCAGGAATTTAAAACGTTGTTTCGTGAAAAGTACTGGTCGGAGTCGACCCAAAATGTAGTGAGGAACGATATAAGCAACGGGAGATATGAGCCACAGGCTGGGCATACATTAACGTCTTACTTCTTGGGCAAGGTCTGCCTAGCCCGAAATCTCGAACCAAGGATACCCGAAGAATCCCTAGTCATCCAACTGGGATATCACTACGAAGACGCCATACAGAGGGCCAGGAGACAGGGACAAATAAAGACCATACAGGGAATGGCCAACTTGCTGGAAGACCATGAAAATGATAGCCAGTACAAGAAGAATCGTGTGATCAACCAAAGGTACAACCGGGGGAATGAAAGTTACAACGTGCCAAGCCACAACTTACCCTATAGTAATACCCAGAACAACTACCGGAACATAATGAATCATAACCCAAATAATTACCCAGGGGACCAACCATTCCATCGGAATCAACCCAACTACAATCAAGGTAACCAACCGACCAACAGAGATCATCCGAGTTACAACCAGGGGAACCAACCAAATAACAGAAATGCACAAAACCCTAGTGCACCGAATAATCACAACAGGGGGATAGAACAAGGAAGGAATAAAAATGGCCACCCAAATAATCACAATTATTATGGCAACCGGTACGACCCGAATTACCCATATAACAGAGGAAACGGGAGTAACCAAAATAGGGGTGACATGAGGCGTCAAGTCAATTTTATCAGCGGGAGGAGACAAAACAACTATCGGCGATATTGTCCCATTAGAACCAGCACAGTGTACAACAATTCCCAATACGACAACCAACAAGCCACAGGAACGAGAACAATAGAAGCGCCAAGGAATCACATAAGTGATCAATCAACCTCAACCAATGAAATGGCAGACCAAGTAAATAGTCTGGCCAGTGGTTCCCAGCCACCTTTAAACTAAAAAGGTCAGTGAGAAACCACCAGGACCCTTCACATGACCAATCACTTGAGTTAAATCGACAAACTACGATGGAAAGCGAAATAAAGAAGATAACCATAATATCAAACAATTATTTAAAGGACATCAGGGAAGAGCTTCTGGAGGAGGAGGATAACCCCTTGTCAACAACAAATAGTGAAATAGTGCATATAAAAGCCATTATTAATGGAATCAACACTGTCATAATGATCGATACTGGGTCAAATGTATCTCTCGTAAACCAACCTGAATAGGAGCGGATCCAGGCCAACTCCAATATACCTATCCCGACTTTACCCATAAATAATATCGTCATAATTGGTGCCACAGGCAAACAAAATAAGACCATCAGAAAACAGGTCTCTTTAGAGCTGAACAGTCAAAACACAATCATACCCATTATTTTTCTTGTCGCAAATGGATTACCATTTAACATGCTGATTGGATGCGACGCACTGAGACAACACTCAGCAATTATTGACATGCACAAGGGAATAGTAGTGCTTACTTCTGAGAAGGGAGTGTGGTCAGCCAATATAATCAACAATAACCCAACACAACTAAACCTAAATCATCATAAGGGGTTAAAGAGCTATTATTGCCAGACATATCAACCATCAATTACCATAGAAGAGGAAGAAGGAGAGGGAGAACTGTGGAAAAGAAAAATCGAAGACATTAGAAAGTTCCAAAGAGAGAGACCTCAGCAAGAGATAACGGGTGAACAGGCTGAAAAACTAATAGCCATATACCAAGAATACCATCACGTTTTCTCAAATACACCAGGGAAGGTCAAAGGTTTCCAATGTAAAATCGACTTTCAAGAGCCCATTGACTTCCACAGAAAATCTTACCCAATCGCCTACTCTCTAAAAAACGAGGTGAGAAAGGAAATAAATAGAATGATGGAGGAGGACATCATTGAATACAGTCAGTCTCCTTACACGAGTCCTATAGTCGCAATACCAAAAAAGAACGGTAAGGTCAGAATATGTTTAGACGCCCGGGAGATCAATAAGATGATCATTAATGATCGAACGTCACCGGGAGAGATCGAAGAGATACTCAAGAAATTCCATGGTACCAGATATATAAGCACCTGGGATACGGTATGTGGGTACTGGCAGGTGGAGCTGCACCCACACAGTAGGAAGTACATGGTATTCATCTTCGACGGAAGGAATTACCAGTTTAAGAGGTTACCTTTCGGCCTCGTTAATTCCGTCGCAGTGTTCGTCAAGTGTATGGACCAGGTCATAGGTCAAGAAGCATTGCAGTTCACAACAGTGTATGTGGACGACCTTTTAATAACATCATCTGACTGGGATGAGCACTGCGATCGGGTCAAACAGGTATTACAAAAATTATCTGTAAATAATATCACATTGAAATTAGACAAGTCCAAATTCATAGCAAACCAAGTCAAATTCTTGGGTTTCAACTTAGCAGAACAAGGGATAACACCATCCCAAGAGAAGGTGGAAGCTATTCAGAACTTCCCCACCCCAAAGAATAAGAAGCAGCTACAATCCTTCTTAGGTATTTGTAACTACTATAGAAAGTTCCAGACCAATTATTCTTATTTAACAGCAAAGTTCTCTAAACAACTATCAGCTAAAGAAAGGTGGACTTGGGGGAAGGAACAAGATGAAGTGCTAAAATTAATCAAAACAAAATTCCTTGAAACTATAATGCTAAACCACCCTAATTTTGAACAGCCGTTCTATTTAAATTGTGACGCCAGCGATGTGAGCCTGGGCGCCGAGTTATATCAAGAGGATAAGGACGGACACCACCTGGTTATCAGCTTTGCCAGCAGGGTACTGAACCGATGCGAACGTAACTACAATGTTACTGAAAAGGAACTACTCAGTGTTGTGTTCGCATGCGGAAAATTTAGGACGTACATCCTTGGATATCCCGTCACCGTCCGAAGTGACCATAAGTCCATTTCCTTTTTGAAACAGTGTAAGTTAAGTCATGGGAGGCTTACACGATGGATACTCGCATTACAAGAGTACCACATAACGTGGGAGTACATTCCAGGGCGTAAAAATGTTGCCGCCGATGTATTATCCAGAATAAATGTCACCGATCAGACATTTGAAGGAGAAAAGGAGAAGATCATCAAAGTGTTTTGTATAATAAAGAATAGAAAGGACCTGGAAGATATTCTAAACGAGGTAGTGGTACAGCAGAAACAAGATTCTAAATTACTAAACATAAGAAACAGACTGTTAGAAGATGAAGAAGTTGTGAATAAATATTATTGTATCCACCAAGGTATACTCTTTGTTAAAACAAGAAAACATGATAGCACATGGAAACTTGTAGTTCCAAAAACATTAGAAAATAAGATAATTAAGGATTATCATGTTCGATACGGACATATGGGAACTGTAAAAATTGTAAAAGCATTGGAGGAGGAAGTCTTTATAAAAAATATAGTAAGGAAGGTAAACCAAAATATTAAAACATGTGTAATATGTCAAATGGTAAAGACCAATAACGAGAAAAAAGAGGGAACCATGTTACCCATCACCTCAACAACAAAGTTAGAAAAAATATTCCTCGATATATGTGGTCCATTCCCACTTAGTGGAGGGAGACATAAATACAAGTTTATTGTAATCATGTTAGACCACTATACAAAATATACAAAATTATATGCAATAAACAGAGCTACTACTAAGAAAATACTGGAAATAATAAAAACTGAATATATAACTGAAGTAGGAAGACCATGCATGATAATAACTGACCATGGAACGCAGTTCAAAGGAAAGAAATGGCGGAACGAGTTACTAAAAGAGAATATAAAAACCTATAAAACTTCCAAATACCACCCTAGTAGCAACCCTGCAGAAAGAGTGCTAAGGGAAGTTGGATGAATACTAAGAACTTATTGTCACAACAACCAAAAAGAATGGCAAAAATATTTGGCTTCTACCGAAGTATTTCTGAACATTAGTTACCATCAATTCACAGAAAACACCCCATACCTGATGATGTTTGGAAGAAAGCCCCACAGAGAGATACAAGACTTAATAAACTTCCCAGTCAACCCAGAAGACCCCTATGATGAAAACCACTGTTATAACCGTATTATGGAGAAAATAGAAAAACAAAGAGCAAGGTATTCACAGAAACAAATTAAAATAATAAAGTACCACAAGGGAGAGAAAGTGATAATCAAAAACAGGGAACTACCCAGTACACTTGAAGGAATAGCCAAAAAATTGCTATTGTTATACGTTGGACCATATGTCATCACAAAGGACAATGGAAACAACACTTACGAGATAAGTAATATAACCACCAAAAAAGTAAAAGGAGTGTACAACCAAGCTTCCATAAAGAAGTTCTATGAAGAAAACTAAATAACTGGAACACGATCATCCAGAATAAGTGTGACTATCATACACTTGAAGGAGAAGAGGTGAATAATAACGAAGTGTCGAACAAAAAGGAGAAGGCTATAATATGGAATGGAAATGATAATATAATAAATCCACAACCGTGAGAATTGAATTGATACCGAAATAAAATTATATATATAATAAAATGTATGGCCATATTGTAGCGGGGCATTTTTGGGCATACCTGGGGTAATAACAGAATTTGTATTTTTTCATAAATAATAATTAACTTGTTGAGTGATAGAAAAATGTTATGACCGAGAGGTAAATTTGTTATGTGGAAGCGATCGCAACGTGGCAGCATTGACTGTGACAATTATTAGACAATATTCATATAAACAGTTTAATAACAGCCAACAACTGTACCAAAGTCAGTTCAAGGACAATGACGAACACGAGAAACGTAAACACGTTATGTAACAACAAATGACATAATCGTGTCAGGCGATGTGTTGCGTCAGCAAATTACATAACAACTGTGTGTCATCGGTTCGTCAGAGCCTAGCCTGGGTGTGTCACGCCAGCAACATTGGGACACAACAGAACAAACAGTCGCAATACAACATCTGAGTGATACAGACGCTAACCACTGTGCGTCGCCGGTTCGCCGGTTTTCGGGCGAAGTTATTGTGTTCGCCGATGCGCCCGCAACATAAAAAATGTAAAAATTTTTAAGATTTGATCATCTAAAACAGTATTTTTGAAACCGAATAGATACAGTGAGAAAATAATAAGTAAATAATCATGTAACAGTTCGGCAATACATCAGTGTGTGTATACGAGAAGACATTGTAGGAGGGTACCTTCAACGTAATAACAGGAAAGTAAATTAACAAATTTTATTATTTTCATACAGTACAAGAACAGAGGGGGAAAATTAATTTAAAATATGAGCTCTAATGGGAATGTAACTTGTCTAATGTGAAAGTGTGTGAGTGTGTATGGGTGAGTTTGAATTACGTAATTACAAAGGCGCTGGTTTAAGTTAAGAAAAGTTAGTTGAGTATTATTTCTTTACAGCATTTGTTTTAGTGTTCAACAGTTTAATTATCAATAATGTTTTGAAAGTTGTAGTCAGAATAAAGCATGTACACTGTCAATGTTAAAATAGTAAAAGTATAAAAGATGGGAGGAGTAATTTTGTCATTGTCGTTAATATGCAACAGTAAAACTAAATTATGAATAAACACAAGTTTGTTTGAGTATAGTAGATCGAAGTAGTCATTTCAAACAACCAATTCTGATCTCCTAGTTCGCTGATACGAACTTTGGTAAATTATTTTCTTGCAGTTGGCAAGATGGCGCCCGACAAAGTAGATAGTACAATTTTGACAAATTCGAAATCACATTATATTTAGTTATTAATATCAATAAAACGAAACATCAAATTTGGCGCCCGAACAGGGACAATTTTATATCAATAAATTTATATAAAATACGGCCTACGGGGAGAACAGAATGATTGTTTGAGGTAGAAAATAAAATTTTTTGTGCATACGTAAAATAAACGCAAATCTGGGGTTATGTTTTTATAGGGTTATGTATGTAGTGCATTATTTGTTTATGTGTTTATGAGTATTGTGAGGGTAACTAGTGTGTATGAGATGAATTATATTATATAAAGGGTATTATAATAAAATTTTTTAATATGGCTAAGATACAAGAAAATGATAGTGGTTTCGTATGGAAGGAGTGGGAAAGCGAATTTAGAGGGGTTGTAGGTGAAATGACAGACGAGGAATGGGGGAGGTTAGACGATAGTTTAACACGAATGGAAGAAATGGAAGAGGGAATATTTGCAGAAATTAAGAAGCACAGTGATGATATTGATAGTGAGGTGCCAAGCAATAAAGGTAAGATCGTTGAAGCGACAGTGGTAGAGATTAAGACGGAATATAGGCCTAATGATAACGGTAGTTTAGGGGTGGAAGAAAAAGAATATACAGTATATGACCTCTTTAACCTACTAAATGAGTTAAATGCAAAAATGGATAAGAATTTTGATATGATGAATAAATGGCTTGATGAGAGGGGGGAAATGATGAGTAAACATTTTGATAATATGAACAAGGGTTTTGATGAGTTACATATAGATTTACACGAAACAAAGGAAATAATGAGTAAGGGTTGTGATACAATAAAAGACGCTTTTGATAAACCAGACGAGAAGGAGGAGGAAGATAGGTGTCAAGTAAACGTTGAGTTAACACAGGTAAGTGGTGTCTTTGATAATAGTGAAGAAATAAGTAACCAGGTGAGTGACAATTCGAATAATGAGTTAATAGCTAACAGTGATCAAATAGTGGGAGAAATAGTGTTGACTAGTGATGATAATGGTATTAATTACAATTCCGAGGTAAGTAGGAATGATAATTATGACAATATAAGTGAAAATATAATGTTAAAAAATAATGGAGTAAATATAGAAAGTACTGATGAAGTTTTAGAATGCGATAATGAAATGTTAATGAGTGTTTATGAAATAGAAAGAGAGTGGAAAAATAATGTTGTAGTTGAGTGGGGACAGAGGGCAAATTTTCCCCTTATTGTTTATAATGATGATGATGATTTAATGTTGTTTTTTCAGGGCAAGAGACCCTTATTGTTAAATGAAGTAATGTTGTATAATGTTGTACCCTCTGTCCGTAATAATTGTGAGAGTGTGATGTGGTGCTATGAAGAAAGAGAGTTATATATTGAGAATGAAATAGAACTATATAAGTTAGAAAGAAAGTATGATGAATTGAGAAAATTAATAAAAGGGGTGATGATGAATCATGTGAAATACGTACCTGTTGAAAGAGAGACAGAGAATAATTTTGATAATATCTTACCTGACTATGATGACTTACCTGACGTAGTAGTTGAGGAATACAAAGATGAGAAAATTTACCTGACATTAACAAATAACCCTGATATAGACGGGACAATCCTAACCTATGGTGACAAGATTTCTAGTGGTACAATGGATGAAATAGAGTTGATAGATTATTATGATAGTAACAATTATAATAATTTGTATGTTGATAAAAATGATGAATGTTACAAATACACTAGATATATATATGACGATGGTGGCTGAACTAGAATATCAGTGTATAGACCTTGTTAGATACTGTAAATTCTGGTAATGACCTTGCTGATTTGGACATCTGAAGTGAGATACACTTGAACAGTTTTGACGCATATTTTGTAAATAATATTGAATTCATTTGTGTGTATTGTGAAATGTTAGAAAAGTAATGTGTATATGTTTTGGAAAATGTTGTGTTAATAATAATAATATTATTAATATTTTGCATTATAATTAGATAATAAAATAATTATGAAGACAATAGTTAATGATTCGTAGAATGTTGATAATAATTGAGATATGTTATTTTAATAATCAAATGAATATTCAATTTTAATAATCAATTGAAGTAAATAATATGAGATCTTTAGATATTGTGATTGAATGTTATGTGTTTGAATCTTATAATGAATGTAAATTGTGTGATGAGATTTTAATTTAATAATCATGAATAAATAAATGAATGTTAAATGGTTTATTTTGTGGAATTTTGTGGAACATAATGATTAAAAATATATGTTAATAATAAATTTTAAGCAATTTTGAAAATCTGATTGCAACACAGGATAAATAAATAATGATGATAAATAAAAACAGTTAACGAAAAATTTTAAATAATAATGTTTATAAATTTTTATATAAATTAGTTAAAAGAGAATTGTTTGTTCAATGTATATTTGTGTATTATGTTATGTAATGTATTGTACAAGTGTGTGTGGCTGGGAGGTTATCCAAGGGGATAACGTATTAAAAATTTGATATATTTTAATTAATGATGATGATTTGCTACTCAATAATTTTGTTTGAATTTAAAAAATAGATGCACTAAATACTTCTTATATTGTGTTATTATGTCTTATTGTGTTGATTGCATTAGTATGTTAGGAATAAGTATTATAAAAATATAATAATATGTTTTCAATGTGTTTATAGATTTAAAAATAAAATGAAAAATAGTTGTGATAGGTAAAATTTTCAATGGGTTGTAAAAGATAGAAATGGGTGATAGTAATTAGTTGAATAAAATGTTTGAGTCAATTCAAGTTGAATTTTGTGGGACATATAGATCCGTTCAAATCGAAGTAAAAGTTAAAGAGAATGAGAGATGAAAATAATGCAATGTTGTTTTGAGTTAGTATATGTTATAGAATTTTGAGAAGTATAAGTGGAGACACAGTAGTTATGGAGATTTTATGTAGAGTTTTGAGCGATATATTGTTTATTTTGTTGATGTTAATTTGTTGTAGTTGTAGTGAAGTTATGAGAGTGAGATTTTTTGGGGATGGCAATTTTGTAGTAGTGGTAGTGTAATGTGGGAGTCCGCAACATAAGGGTTGGGACGGGATAGGGACCGATTGGCGCCGGAAAGGGTTACCTAGGGGGAGTCCAGGGACCAACATAAGGGAATGAGTTTTGGGAAGGAAACACGTATCCTATGTACAAAGGGTTAGAGAGTATTTTTTTTATAAGAGTAGAAGGTGGCGATTGGAGTTAAAATAGTAAGTAGTTAGAGGTAGAGAAGGGTTAGTAAAATTTTGATAGTGGGGTGTCATACTAGTTAGAGATTTTGTAAGGGAACGTTAGAGTAATAAAAGGGGTAAGATTATGAGTAAATGCCAAGTGGATAAAGTAAATTATAATGAATAACGTAGAATCACCCAAAGTAATGAAATGGAATAATGATGGCCATAATTGAAAAAAAAAAAAATAAAAATAAATAAATAAAATAATTTTTGTAATTTTGAGAAACGAATTAATAAGAGTAAATCAAGTTTAAAAGTAATTTTCTGATTTTATATGCCAACTTAATGTGTGTAACATTTTAAATACCAATTGTTTATTTTAATGTGAATTAGAAGTGTATTATGTTTTCTTATGTTATATTATGTTATATTAGATGTTTTGATATGTTAGGAATAAGTAAATGAAAACAAAACCAGTGCTTCTTAGCGCAAACCAGCACCGCTAGGGGGGAACAGATCAGTTGGGGATATGGTGTTGTATAAGGCCACCATTTGATATGTTAATTTGTTGTTTCAGTGTTTGGTGGTGCTGTGGCGGCGGACCTGAGCTGGCCTGCGCGTCAGAGCAGGGGCGTTGAGTATCTGTCTGACTCTACGGTGTTGGGATCTCGAGAGAGAAGTCCAGTATTGTCATGCAGATGCGGTCACAGTCACCGGACCAAGGGTGAGTTGATTATATTTTTGTAAACCGTAGAGGGGGTTATGGCGACATACCCTGGCTGATCCCTCTAGCAAGTATGAATGTGTCAATGAGATTTTTTATGCTTCGGCATAAAATATCTCATTGAGGGGGTATTGTAGCGGGGCATTTTTGGGCATACCTGGGGTAATAACAGAATTTGTATTTTTTCATAAATAATAATTAACTTGTTGAGTGATAGAAAAATGTTATGACCGAGAGGTAAATTTGTTATGTGGAAGCGATCGCAACGTGGCAGCATTGACTGTGACAATTATTAGACAATATTCATATAAACAGTTTAATAACAGCCAACAACTGTACCAAAGTCAGTTCAAGGACAATGACGAACACGAAAAACGTAAACACGTTATGTAACAACAAATGACATAATCGTGTCAGGCGATGTGTTGCGTCAGCAAATTACATAACAACTGTGTGTCATCGGTTCGTCAGAGCCTAGCCTGGGTGTGTCACGCCAGCAACATTGGGACACAACAGAACAAACAGTCGCAATACAACATCTGAGTGATACAGACGCTAACCACTGTGCGTTGCCGGTTCGCCGGTTTTCGGGCGAAGTTATTGTGTTCGCCGATGCGCCCGCAACATAAAAAATGTAAAAATTTTTAAGATTTGATCATCTAAAACAGTATTTTTGAAACCGAATAGATACAGTGAGAAAATAATAAGTAAATAATCATGTAACAGTTCGGCAATAAATCAGTGTGTGTATACGAGAAGACATTGTAGGAGGGTACCTTCAACGTAATAACAGGAAAGTAAATTAACAAATTTTATTATTTTCATACAGTACAAGAACAGAGGGGGAAAATTAATTTAAAATATGAGCTCTAATGGGAATGTAACTTGTCTAATGTGAAAGTGTGTGAGTGTGTATGGGTGAGTTTGAATTACGTAATTACAAAGGCGCTGGTTTAAGTTAAGAAAAGTTAGTTGAGTATTATTTCTTTACAGCATTTGTTTTAGTGTTCAACAGTTTAATTATCAATAATGTTTTGAAAGTTGTAGTCAGAATAAAGCATGTACACTGTCAATGTTAAAATAGTAAAAGTATAAAAGATGGGAGGAGTAATTTTGTCATTGTCGTTAATATGCAACAGTAAAACTAAATTATGAATAAACACAAGTTTGTTTGAGTATAGTAGATCGAAGTAGTCATTTCAAACAACCAATTCTGATCTCCTAGTTCGCTGATACAAACTTTAGTAAATTATTTTCTTGCAGTTGGCAAGATGGCGCCCGACAAAGTAGATAGTACAATTTTGACAAATTCGAAATCACATTATATTTAGTTATTAATATCAATAAAACGAAACATCACAATATGTCATCACGAAGGACAAGTAACTGTAAATAAAATACAGATAACAAAATTCAAAAATTATGTGTACACAACTTGCAACAACAGATCGATGACTTATGAGGTCTAAAATAAAAAATATCAAAACAAAGGAATGAGAGACATAAATTCCTACTAAGTGAAATCAACTTACAATATATGAAATAATTAAACAAAATGTACCAAAATAGGAATACGCTACACAAATTCCTATGGTGTAAGAAAATTAACTTACAAAGAATTAATACAAACTGAAATTTACAAAAATAAAATCAGACCAAACCTGATAAGATAAGTACATGAAATTATAATAATGAATCAAAGATATTTATCTGTAAAATAAAAAATCTAAACTGGTACGAAGAAAGAGGGAGATTATGTATGAATCAAATATACAAGCTATGGCTAAAGCAAAATCTTGCTAATTAACTGAGAAAAGTATAACAATGTCTAAGATAATTAAAATGATCACAATGAGAATTGAAAACCGAAAAATGAAAAGTTAATGATGAAATTAACATATAAATAAATAAAAAAAAGAATCAATGTATGAGCAAATGATAGTATATAGTTAAGGTACAGCGGAAGGAAGAATGAGTAAAAGGCCAAAGTGATCTAAAAATAAACCACAAGGTGGACAATCCCAAAATATATTATTATTATTATTAAGTCACAAGTTGACAAAAAAGGTATTTATGATTGACTGTTGAAAAGTCCAGCAATCAAATAAACTGAGCAGAGATGACGTGCCTCTGGTCTGAGAAAAATGAGTAGTAATGGGAGAAACCAGCTACTAAAATTAGGGAAAAAATTGTGTATAAGGGAGAACACACCAATGGAAATAAAAAGAAAAACAGATCCACATAAAATGGAATGAATTCAGTAAGAAGAGAAATAAGGAATGGAGAAACAACCAAGAAAGAAAAGGAAAAAGATTATGTATAACTGATAATTTCATAAAAAACTATACTAGTGTTTTATCAAAATGATCAATTTTAAAGGAGCGGCATTATGTCACGACACAAATAGCCAGAGATAAAAAATATATTTATAATTGTAAAAAAAAAAATACTTCTTATCAAATGAACTGATTGATTTTAAATATAGTATAAGGAATATAACACGACAATACGACGACTTTAACCCAACCCAAGTGATTGAGCCAACAACCCAAACATAAAGAAGGGAACCATGGAACATACTTAGTAAAATGTTAATATTTTAAAGTGATTGAGCCAGCAACCCAAACATAAAGAAGGGAACCACAAATAAACAACGAGGATAAGAAAATAATAAACCTAAGCCACAAGGAAACAAGTTTATGGGTTTAAATGACCCCAAAATTGTCCAAAGAAACGGATGAAAGGACCTAATATATTAAACAAACAAGGAAAATGAAGAAGGAGGGAGACGAGCAAAAGTGAAAACCAAGAATGGTTCACCAACACAAGTAAAATAGCACTCAACAAGAGCATTGAAACCAAAACAAGGGTTATCAGGAGGAAGGAGAGATAACGGTTACTACCCATTAAAAAGGCAACCAGAAACCACAAATTAGAATTGTTATTAGTCAGTAAGTATTAGTTATTAAGTATTAATTGTCATTAGGATTAAGTCATGAAAGAGAAATAAGTATAGGGGTCACCTACTATCAAACAAATGATATAAACAGTGATATAGTGTAATAGTGTAGGTGTAAGAACCCCAAAGTGAAGTGTGACACTAGTGAAATTGTAATTAACAATAAGTGATTTACAAGTGAAGGTAAGGTAAAAGTTGGAAATAAACAGTGCATAGATAACTGATAAATAAGTAGTATTAAGAGTGAATTATAGTATAAGGGATAGAAAAACACTAGAAGTGATAATGATTTTTTATTTAAAAAGATGTTCAATAGAGTTAAGTTAATTATAGCCAGTAGTAACTAAAAAGGGAGGATTCCAGAATAGAATAAATTGAAGGTGTTACCATGGAGGGAATATAAAAATTGTTTAGAGATTGAGAAGTCAAAAAAAACTAACAAAGATACCTAATTTATAAAGGACTATTATTAATTTAATAACAAGTGATGTTGTTTATCACAACACAAATAATATGTGTTATAAACTAAAAAATTAGCAAATAAGGATAAGTTAGGAGTGAGTGATGATATTTCTTAATCAAAACAATAACTCTAATAACTTATAAAAAATTGTGTTCATGTTATTGTTATAAGAGGATATGGCTGAATGCAATGTGCAGTCCATAAACCTAATGTTATATTTTTAAGATTGAAATGAGGAGAGCAATATTGAATAATAAACAAAACACCTACAGACTCAAAACACAACACAACTAATAAAAATAACAAAGTAAGCCCAATAGGCTGAACCAAAATGTGATTTGAACGAAATAAGTAAATTATTATAATGGCTACTTAGGCCTAGAAAAAACATAACTGTCAGAACCAAACAAACAAAGATTATAACAAATCGAATCAGAACTTAGAAAATCTGAGGTGAAGGAATCACCAAGGATAAATTGTAGACCATTTATAACACAAAATATTGTAATAGGCATTATTATATAAAAAGAAATGTAATTAACAAGCATTAACATAATTGTAAAAACTTAAAATCTGAAAATACCCAAGCTTGTGGGGTATCAAAATAATCTATGAACGAGAATAAATACTATAGTGACAATATTTATTAACCAGGAAGGAAGATGGAGGAATAACAGTAATCAGAAGATATACGAAGGATTCGAAGTTTCGATAACAATACGTCAACTTAAAATAAGCCTATTCGAAAAATACCGTTACTATGGAAACAGCGGTTGTTGACAGAAAAATACCGTTAGAAATTAGTAGAGAGAAAAAAAGAAGCGAAGCGTCACCAAGCCATACAGATGCAGAAGTTCGGAAGAAAGTTTTTTCAGTGTAAATCATGAAAATAATAGTATAAAGTTGCTGAAAACTAATCGTCAAAGAAGCAGATGACCACTACAACCAATATTACAAGACCCAAGACCTGAATAAACGGAAATTATCCATAAATAGAACGTCCAAACACAAGACGAAAGGACGCCACATTTTAATGAAGCCCAAAATCCAAGAAAACTGATTTTATGCAGCCAATTCCTATCTCGAACCAACTACAAAGGCCTATACACGTCGAATTGTTAAGTACTATCCAATTATTTATTTTCCACCAACCCTAATCACTTTAAATAATTTTGAAAGGTAAAATTACCACACTATAAAGATAATATTTCTCTTTCATAGAGTATTTAAGCAAATTAAAACATAATGAAACATTGTTAACATAAAATAACCTAAGAATTGAACACGAACTTACAGAACACTTTTACAACACAACACAACAGATTGTAACATCACACTTTATATTTCCTGTACTCTTAGATTAAGGTAATTTGTATTTTTATTGTAACCATTGTAGTTCTCTAACTCATAGTCAAAAGAATCCACGGATTTTCTAAACCAAAACTGTAATAAGCCTAACGTAAACAGACGCTAGGTTAAATGGTTTCTAAATTAGTTCGCCGCCCTGAAAATAAGATCTCATGTAATCAAACGATAATTATTTTGTTGTAATTGTAAATGTTTCCAGATATCACCATTAAAAAATATTCATTACAGGGAGTAACCAGTGTTATCATTTCATAGGGAGTGCTATATAATAATTACTTGTATTGAAGAATAAATCGTAGCAGTAAGCTAGTTGCCAGTTATTCGTCAGAAGCGACGATTGAGACAGCTGTGCGAGCGGGAACGATTTGAATACACCAACCCGCTACGCTGATAACTTGTTCAAATACAGTTTTTAGTTGTTTTGGTAAAACGACTTGGCGCCACCCGGGATTATTACACCCCCTAAGAATAACAGGTAAGGTTACTGCCGTAATATACAGGTGATCAGAACTACGCTACAAACATCGCTAGCCACAAAATTACTGTAACGACCCGGTGCGAGGCGAACGCACTAATCATCCAAACACATTATTTTTTTTATGTACACATTTTGCAGGTACGCTCAAAGTTTATAGTTACAATATGGATATAAATGAATTGCAATTTAAAATTTACCATGCTTTTTTATCATCATATGTATCATCATATATCACAATTCAGGAAACATTCTTTTACTGTCATAAATTCCCACAATAGTATTCCCGACATTATATATAT
Source organism: Magicicada septendecula (assembly GCA_034769895.1). NCBI lineage: Eukaryota > Metazoa > Arthropoda > Insecta > Hemiptera > Cicadidae > Magicicada > Magicicada septendecula. The sequence goes on along the minus strand of CM068375.1, from coordinate 403,227,273 downwards.
ATATTATTCACATAACACAATAATCATATGAATTGTGTAAATATAACATATAAATTATGTAAATTACCCTTTTATAACACTTGACATAAAAACACATAATTGCACATAAATACACATATACGTATACATATATCACAGACACAATACAGCATGTTAAGTCTGACAGACAGCCTGTGTATTCCTATCATACCCAAACATGAATGTGGAGAACATCTGGAATAGTCATCATGACCCAGAACTACCATTATCATTTTAAGTGGCCGGCACAGCCTTATATAATTTTCATAAAAAACCAAAACCCATTAACTCATAAGAGTATAACAGAATTTTAAAAAAACTGAATTAATCATAAGGACTAGAAATTACAAATTTAAATTGCCATAACAGCTGTACAAACGCTCAACTTAACAATCTATAATTTAAAAAATTGGGTTTGTCCCCTGATAGTAAAGTACCATCACAAGGTTAACGTGTCTGTATGGGTTTATAAAATTGTAAGTTTTTCACTTTCTTTTATGCTTTTATAAGAATTCAAAATTTTAAAGAAAATCCAAGTGGAACATAACCACCAGAAAATAAAATATAAACCGAGGCGGATTTTATAACTTGACAATTATAGAATGAAATAGTGAGAAACTAATATTATAAATATTGTAACGTAATCCTTATACTGTTACTTATTGATTATATTTGGGAATGTTCAAAAGCCCCAATGTTGGGTTCGCCATCTTGTAATGTCTCGCGGGTAATGATCGGATAGTATCGTTTGATCTTATCGTCACTCTTGCGATCGTCACAGAATTCGTTATAATTTATGTTTAAAGTTCAAAAAAAAAGAAATCGAGAGTGTGATTATACGGACTTTTCCCTTAGATTTGATTTGGGAGAACTCAATGAAGTTGTTTGACCGTAGTTAGGAAAGAGAGTGCAAAAAGTATTATCCTCTTGTCATACAATTACTTAATTTAAATTTCTCCACTCATGAAACCAGCTGATTTTGACGTTTACAAACAAATTGGAGGTTAAATTAACACCAATGGTATGTAATATTTTCTGGTTGTCCGTCCTCTTCTTTGCCTCCTGACAATCTGTAAACAACTACCCTCTACTGAAAATAATACACATTTTATTCAAATAACAAAGTATTCATTGTATTTATTTAATAAATACAATGTTTTTTATCTTCTCCCAATACAGAAAGTTATAATCGATTCTCACTGTCAACACAACATTAGTTCGATCTTATTTTGTAAACATAGAATGTATAACAAATATTTTTATCTTTTATAAAATATAAAACAATAAAGAATTAATTTATTCATTTCCCAGGGTTATTTTTGAGTTCTTTGTACTATGAGACTGTCAGAAATGAATAATTTAATACCAAGCTTTACATTAATTAATAGATTATATTTTGGAGTATGTAGTTCCGAGTTTATCCGCCAGATCGCATGTTACGTTCCTTCACTATACACAAAAATTATTTAATGTCGGCCTGCAATTCACAAGAATCCCGTTATGCAGATTTTTTTGGTTAACAAAAAATAATAAAGTTTGTTTCATCTCTTTTCCTGAAGTGTTAAATATATGGTGCTGTTTCTAGTGTTAGAAGTTATAGTTGAGTTGTAATTTAGTTAAATTTACTTGGATACGATCTCACCAAAATATCGATGTGCAGTAAGACTAGGCCTGGAACTGGTAGTTGGATTTTTCAAAGTTTCATCAAATTAAGGTCATGAATGGTTATACTTGAAGGAGTTCTAATATAAGGTGGACATCACTCGTCAATTTTATTAATTTCGCACTAGTTATTCCAAAAGTATTCATTAATTTTCTCAAATTTAAATAGGCGTTACACTATTTTAAAACGTTCACTTCCCAATCGTTTTAACAATTAATTCCCAATCTTGTTAGTTGGTTACTCGTAGTAACCAAGATTTTTTTTATGGTTTTTTATTGGTGAATCTGTATACTTTTTAGTATATAGGCTATTATTAATTATTATAAATTTATTTCTTCTTTTTAGAAAAATAATCCTTTTTAAATTTTTCTTTATATTTTTCCTTAAGCTTGTACATTGGTATTTTTATATTTTAATCTCTTTTAATTTGATTTATTTATAATTTATCCTTTACTGAATGTATCCTTACTCTAGACTATTTTTCCTATGCCATCTTTCTAACATAGTAGTATTTTATATTATTATTATTATTTTATATTTAACCCTGGGTTATCTTATATTTAAACACAATTATTATATTAAACACAAAAATTATACCTATGTACAAGACTTTATGGCCTACACAATACAAATTATACAAAATACAAAAAAATACGAAATTTGTCAGCAGCAATATAGTCCACTGCTACAATTGATTGTTTTTTTTTTCATCTACTGTATAAATCTGTAAGATGCTCTTTTTTTTTTAAAGTTTACTCTCTCACTATGTACACTATATCTCACTTTGTACACTATATTTCACGTTGTTATTGTTTACAGAATTTTGTAGTACAAAGTTTTTGATAGCTAGGTTCATCATACCCATTTCTGACTCTTAGAGTGGGGTGATTGTGTTATCATATTTGGGCATGGGTTATGTAATGTTACATAAAGCCCCCCCACTAGAACAGATTTATTTTTGTTTACTTGTTTTAAAATAAATTGTTAAACTCTTCAATCTTCGGATTCTTCACTTATCCTTCATGATATCTTTTTATTTCTGATTGGTTATATACTCCTTTTACTTTGTTATTGTTAACAGATTTGATCTCATATGTATTATGCCCTTTCACCTGGGTTACGATGTATGGCCCGGTATAAAGTAAAAGTAATTTTCTAGCAATACCCTCTATAGAACTGGGTAATTGTCTATTTTTTATCAACACCTTATCTCCTACTTTGTATGTATCTATTCTTTTCTTCTTCTCCGTTTCCTTTTTATGTTGAAGTTCAGCTTTATGCAACAACCTGTTGTGCATTTCGATCTTGTTGAATTCCACTCTCTCTCCTGGAGGAAAATTTATTAATGATGTGATTTCTCTTGGTGGCGGTCTGTCAAACATTACTTGATAAGGGCTGGTTCCGATAGTGTCATGGTATGACCAATTAAGGAAGGTTTCTGCTGGTTCAAGGTATTGGCTCCATTTTCTATGTTCTTGGTGACAGTAGGTACGCAAAATTCTACCAACTTCCCTTAAAACGCGTTCGGCAGGATTACTACTAGGGTGGTATACTGATGTTTTATATGTCCTTATTTGCCATTTCCTCAATTCTTCTTTCCACTTTTTACCTCTAAACTGCATCCCATGATCCGTTATTATGGTTTCAGGTCTTCCCACTTCAGGTAAGTATTTTTGAATAATTACCTCTAAAATTTTCTTTATAGTGGCTCTACTGATTGCGTAGAGTTTCGTATATTTGGTATAATGGTCAAATATAATTATTATATATTTAAATTTATGTCTCCCTCCACTTCTGGGAAAAGGTCCACATATATCTAAGAAGGTCTTCTCAAGTTTACCGTTAGATTTTATTGTAATCATAGCTCCAGTTCTCTTCTCATTATTTATTTTTACTAACTGGCATATGTTGCAGTTTTTCACTATTAATCTTACTCTCTTATTTATTGCTTTTATATAACAGTGTTCAGACAAAGCTTTAATAACTTTGAGTGGTCCCATGTGACCATATCTTTCATGGTAGTCCTTTATTAGGGCTACTTCTGTTGCTTCTGGTATATACATTTTCCACACATGATCCTCAATGGTTGGACGGATAAAAAGGATTTCTTCATAAACACAGAAAAATTTTGTTATTATAGGATCCTTTTGTAATATCTTGTCTTTAATTTTTATTAATGTGGTGTCCATTTCCTGATCTATTTTTATTTTACTAATTATATCCTGTAACTCCTTTTTCAATTTGATAATGTAATATATCTTCCCAATACTCTCCGATTCTACTTCAAAAGTTCCTTTTTCTAGGTTAATCCGTGACAGTCGGTCTGCTATTATATTCTTCTTCCCTGGGATATATTCCCAATCTAAATTATACTCTTGAAGTATTAACACCCATCTTGTGAGTCTACCGTGGTTAAGTTTACAGTTTTTTAAAAATGAGATTGACTTATGGTTGGTCCTTATGGTTACTGGGTATCCCAATATAAAAGTTCGGAATTTTATACATGAGAACACAACACTCAGCAGTTCTTTTTCAGTTACTGTATAATTCCGCTCACAACTACTCAGTACTCTGCTTGCAAAACTGATGACCCAATGATTTCCTTCCTCATCTTCCTAATATAGTTCACTTCCAAGACTAATGTTGCTGGCATCACAATTTATGAAAAAACATTTATCAAAATTTGGGTGGTGTAGCATTATGCTATCCAGAAATTTATTTTTTATTATCTTAAAATTATTGTCTTCTTTATTGTAATTTGGCTGTTACTTCTGAATAACCCTGTTGAAATTTCCTATAATAGTTGCATATCCCAAAAAAGGATTGTAATTGTTTTAAGTTTTTTGGTTTAGGGAAATCTTGGATAGCCTTTTTTCTCAGGAGATGGTTTAATTCCAGTAGCTGACAGAATGAATCCTAAAAATGGTAATTCATGTGTGATAAATTTAGATTTATCTAGTTTCAAAGTTATATTATATTGTAACAGCTTATTTAACACTGTTTCCACTCTATTACAATGCTCCTCCCATGTACAAGAAGTAATTAATATGTCATCAACATATATAGTAGTGAAGTCTAAAACTTCTTTACCCAAAATTTGATCCATGCATTGGATGAACATGGCCACAGAATTTACCAATCCGAAAGGCAAACGTTTAAAATGATAATTTCGTCCTTCAAATATGAAAGCGACATATTGTCTGCTGTTAGGGTGCAACTCTATTTGCCAATATCCACAGACTGCATCCCAAGTACTCATGTACTTACATCCATAGAACTTTTTCATTATTTCTTCAGTCTCACCTGGAGACGTGCGGTCGTTAATGAGCATTTTATTCAGCTCACGAGCATCGAGGCATAATCTTACTTGACCATCTTTCTTTGGTATAGCTACCAATGGGCTGGTATACGGAGAACTGCTTCTTTCAATTATATCTTCCAATATCATTTTCTGAATTTCCTTTCTTGCTGCTTCTTTCAAAGCTTGAGCAATGGGATATGACCGTTTATTAAAATTGACATTTTCTTTGAACTTTAATTCACACAGGAAGTTTTTTGCTTTTCCAGGTGAATCCGAGAATACTGATTTATATTTATTATAAATTTTTATAAGTTGTTGTTTTTGTTCTACACTAATTATTTCCTGGGCCTGCCTATCTTGAAACTCTATGATTTCTTCTATCTTTTCTTGCCAAATCTTTGATTCTGTTACTTCTGTATTTTTACCTAGTGTTAACCTATTATTCTCCCTAATATAGAATGAGCTCGGACACTGAGGGGCACTTTGGCTACCAATTATCTCAGCCGCCAACTCACCTTCTTCTGCGCTCAGTGTTACTATACCACTGGCCAGATTTATAACTGCAGTGTGTCGCCGTAGCACATCATACCCTATTAACACCCTAAAAGGTAGCCCTTTAGCTACTAAAAATCCCATAGGTATTCCTATCCCACTGTTAGTAACATTCAAAGACACTTGTTTTCTGATTGTTTTATTTTGCTTCCCGGTGGCGCCAATAATTGTTAAATTATTAATTGGTAAAGTAGGTATTCTCTCAGTAGTTAGTTCAGTAATCCGGTCAAGTTCTAATTGATCAATAATTGAAACATTTGCTCCTGTATCAATCATGGCCTCTGCTAACACTCCATTTAATTTGATTCGTATATAAACTATATCATTGTTTTGTGATGACTTTAATTGCTCTTTCTTCCATTAACTCCGCCTGTATATCCTTTAAATAATGATTTCTGATAATTGTTATTGGTTTTGTTAATTTACTATTATTATTAGGTCTGGTAAATTCTGTGTCCGGTTGTTTCTAGCAGTGACAGGCAGTCGCATCTTCTCACTGCTGGTACCCGTTTCCCCGATTTCCGTCATTATTATTATTTGGTTCAACATTCTCACTATGTTGATTATTGTTTAATGACCTTCTTTCTTCCTCACTAGCTCTGAATCTAGGTTGTTCTTCACTCCTACTTCTTTGTGGACCTTCTTCTCTCTGATAGGAATCATTTCGATAATTTTGATTGTTATAATTTTGCCCTCTTCCTCGATACCTGTTATTATAATAATTATTGTTGGCACGGACATAATTTACTCTTGGTCGATTATCTCTAGGTGGTTCGTTTTTCCGCTCCTCTGTATTCCCTGACCTCCATCTACTCCTCCTGTAATATGATTCTTGCTCATAGTTCTCTAGTAGCATTTCCATACCTCCAATGGTTTTTATTTGTCCGCTTAATTGAGCACTGATAATCTTTTCCTCAAAGTGATACGTGATTTTGGTCACCAAACACTCTTCAGGGATCTTTGGGTCTAAATATTTTGCCACACACACCTTCCCCAAAAAATAAGCAGTAGGTGTCTGTCCTATATTGCGGTCATACCTACCATGACAAATATCGTCTCTAATAATGTTTTGCACTGACTCAGACCAGTACTTAAGCTTGAACATCATCTTAAAATTCCCATAATCACACACCTCGTTCCGGATTACAGTCCACCAATTATCGTTAATGTTTTTGAAAGATTCATCTAGTATTCCTTTAATCATGTTCCATCGGTTCTCCTTCGACCTATTTAAAATTTCATCTACTCTCCCTAAAAATTCGAGTGGGTTTCTTCGATAATCTCGAAAGTTTACACTTTCCCTACTATCTTGGATAGTATGTTGAGTGTTGCATGTAGATATGGAACCCATTCTATCTACCTCCCCTTGTAGGTTTGTTTGTAGTTGTTGTAAATTGTCTATTTTTCTACTTGGCTATGGAACTGATTCTTGACATTTTCTACGGTTTCGTTAAAATCTGTGACTTTACTGTTTAGGTTGCTTTTTAGACCATCTAACTGATCATTATTTTCCTGGCGTATGGCCATTATACGAATTTGATTATTTTGTTCCTCTCGGTCCATTCGGGCATCTATTCCTGTTTTAATTTTTTCCATCTTTTCTTCTGTTTTATCCAATCTTTGATTGGTTTCTATTATTTTCTTTTCTGCCTCTTCCTTATATTCATCTACTCTTTGGCTAAGTGTATTACTGACCATTTCAATTTTACTCTCGAGATTTTCCCTTAACTCCTTATTGAAATTCTCCATTTTATGGTTTTGTTCATTCATGGTTTCTCTGATATCTCCATGAATTGTCTCAATTTTTTCGTTTAGTTGTTTCACTAAACCTTCCTGAATACCGTCTATTTTCTCATTGGTTTGCTGTTATTTTCCTCCTGTTTCCTAAAATTTTCATCTATCTTATCAAATTTCTCGCTCAAGGTTTCATTTTGTTTCCTTGAGTTTTCCTTATTTTCCTTAAAATTTTCATTTATTTTATCAAATTTTTGCAAGTTTCATCAAATTAAGGTCATGAATGGTTATACTTGAAGGAGTTCTAATATAAGGTGGACATCACTCGTCAATTTTATTAAATTTCGCACTAGTTATTCCAAAAGTATTCATTAATTTTCTCAAATTTAAATAGGCGTTACACTTTTTTAAAACGTTCACTTCCCAATCGTTTTAACAATTAATACCCAATCTTGTTAGTTGGTTACTCGTAGTAACCAAGATTTTTTTTATGGTTTTTTATTGGTGAATCTGTATACTTTTTAGTATATAGGCTATTATTAATTATTATAAATTTATTTCTTCTTTTTAGAAAAATAATCCTTTTTAAATTTTGTTCATAATCCAATCTAATTTATTTAAGGTTTTTCTTTATATTTTTCCTTAAGCTTGTACATTGGTATTTTTATATTTTAATCTCTTTTAATTTGATTTATTTATAATTTCTCATTTACTGAATGTATCCTTACTCTAGACTATTTTTCCTATGCCATCTTTCTAACATAGTAGTATTTTATATTATTATTATTTTATATTTAACCCTGGGTTATCTTATATTTAAACACAATTATTATATTAAACACAAAAATTATACCTAGGTACAAGACCTTTATGGCCTACACAATACAAATTATACAAAATACAAAAAAATACAAAATTTGTCAGCAGCAATATAGTCCACTGCTACAATTGATTGTTTTTTTTTCATCTACTGTATAAATCTGTAAGATGCTCTTTTTTTTTTAAAGTTTACTCTCTCACTATGTACACTATATCTCACTTTGTACACTATATTTCACGTTGTTATTGTTTACAGAATTTTGTAGTACAAAGTTTTTGATAGCTAGGTACATCATACCCATTTCTGACTCTTAGAGTGGGGTGATTGTGTTACCATATTTGGGCATGGGTTATGTAACGTTACAATATATGTAAAAAAAATGTAAGAGAGCCTGAACTGACTATGGCAGTAAGAAAGACAATAATGATTTTAAGTATTGGAACATTCTGAATGATTTTATAAAATTGTAAAATCTCTTGCTTAAGCCTTGTAGAAATATATAAAGAAATTTACAGAAAATCTGAATTGACCCGACCGCCGACATGCGCCAGGGCCTGATCCAACATTAAAGAACACGTCTAGTTCCTGCATAGAACTGCGCCCACAGGTGCCTGATACAAGAGAGTAAAAAAAACCCTATAATCCCTTAAAAACTTCCAACCCCTTTTAAAATATACATTGTAAAGGAACTTTACAAGTACAATCTGTGTTTATTTTTATTTATAGTGGTGTAGTAGTGTGAGTGCAGATACGCACCGGTATCTACGGTAATGTTGTTTTTTATAAAATGTTCTAATTATAACTATTATGGTTATTAGTGTGATTGTATTGTCTAATAGATGCGTATTAATGGTTCACTTCTTCGATTTAAAATGTTTCGCGCACTCTGTTATATACCTCCCTCACTTACCACACGTGGATATTTTAGTCCTGTTCAGTGACGGTTCTGCTGAAATACATACACTTTACATACAAATAAATATTCAGGTTGAATATTCAATATGGTTATCACATACAATGTAAATGATGTAATATCTAAATAATGTTATGAATTATTAGATCTGTTTAAACTCTTCCACCACCTTGGTAGAACTGATTAAAAATAAATGAGTTAATTTAAATTTGAAATGATACTCTTTTTCACTGGTAATAAAAGTGGAGGTTTATTAACAATTCAAGTTATTATAAAATTTTCTAACAATTAACAATCAATGACTAACAACCTTTCTGATAATAATTACAATTAATAAAATTCAAAATAAGACTCTGTTCAGCCTCAAGGCTGGTAAACCTGTTAGTTGTACAATAGTTTAATTTCAAGAGGTTATGTTCTCTTGTATCAGTGAATTACCATATTCGTAAGGTTCTTTTAGGTAGCATGATACCAGGTACAAGATGTAATATTAATAATGATATAAAATGAACAATAATTAATAATAAACAAACAAATATAAAAATCGAAAATTAGTACATATATCTGATAGTTATGGTATTATCGTACGCGGGAATGCGCACGCAACCTACAGTACTTGTTTGACAAATACCAAGCTCGTTGGCTTGTACGGTTGAAATGTATTACTTTATTTTAATAATTCGTTTTGATAATTATTTACTTGCAAGAGAAAAATTCATTAAAAAACTTTTGTTATTATTTCCATCTGGTTTGGACTTTACTTGAGAACAGACTTGTAACAGTGAAATTGGCAAGTTGCCGTTACGACTTTAAGGTTACCTTACAACGGATATTGTTATAATGGTTAATTATTTTTTAATATTTATTATTTCTTAATCTAGATATAAACACATTATCGTAATATTTTGATGTGTCATTATCAGTATTACATTTATTCTTTCGCATGAAAGTTAATAACGTTTACTTTAAAACATCGAAAAATCAAGAAAACAATTTTAGTCAATTGAGTGACTATTGGTATTACTCGTATTTAGTAATAAATGCATCAAACATAATTCTTTAAATTATGATAAATAATTAAAATATTTCTTCAATATTTTAATAATTGTGAATTAATATTTCTTTAAATTCTGATAATTCAATCATAGTTTTTGATACTTCACTTTTTACTGACTTGCGTAGTATCAACATTGTTTATTTACGGAAATATTATTTCTGTTTCAAAGTTATTTAAAATAAAAAATTTTACTCCCTGTTTTTATCTTTCACAACACTCGCAAGTACGATTGATATTATACACTAACCGTACTTGAATAAATTTGCACTCCGCACATTTCACTCGTATATATTGGTGTAGTTTAAAGGTTATGTGTATGTGAATTACTTATGTCTCTGCCGCGAACAATTCAAAAATTAAAACTTCTTCATGTTGGCGAGTGACGTGACCTCTCCGTCGAAAGACTGATCGTGAACTGTAATGCTTCTTCGAAGCGTCTCCTGCTCATCTGCCAATATTCATTCATTTGATTGGCTGAAAAAACTATACTCTCCGACCCAAAGCCCTTTGTTTTCTTAAAATATTTAATTTTTTACCAAATTTGGCTTTGCGTTTGAGGCTTTGTGACGTCAGCACTGGTACAAAAATTTAATTGAAAAGTTTAAAATCACAATAACTTTCTTAATCTATGTCCTATCGTTAAATGGTTGATGTCAGTGAATTGCAGACATCCTGCGCTTCAATTTAAGTCTAAACATGATTATTTTCTGTCCATCACTTCTATTACTATAACGATTTTATTAATTATTTATGGTGTATCTTATATTTATAAGTCTATTACACCAAATTTAATTATTTATATTAAAACACTTTTTAAATAAACGCTCTGAGTCCATATCTCAACTGGTTTGATTCAAAACTTGGGAATAATTGTTCCCTAAACAATATCTCATTATGGCGTCTTTAGGCGTCCATATTTGATTTTTCATAAATGTATTTAAAACTAATTTTTCTTATTTAATACTAGTAATATTGCAATCTAATAATACTAGAAACGTCTATTTACATAATTTTACACTAGAATATTTGTACATGACTGTATTTAATCTACTATTTACATTGTTTTAGTCCCCTCCTATCTCTCTTATACAATTGTTACCTTATTTCTGTTTTTTTCTATATAAATTATATCATGTACTGATTGTAATTAGTGTACACTCATTGTACCCAATTCACTCCATATAATGGTTAGCTTTTAGCTAGCTCAGAACCCTTCAATTTTTCAGTAATGGGTCTGTTTACATTGTGTCATATCATGGTAGTCATTTATTTTTATTAAAACAATAATTAAATTGTTATTGTTACACTTGGTTTGGGTTTCCAAAGTAGTATTAGACATTATTCTGACTCTTGATAATGTTTTCATTTACTTTAAAACAAGTTTATATGTTACATTTTTCATAAGTAACTTGCTCCTCATAGTTTGTTTACATCTGGGTTCCTTCATCATAGTCATTTGGTTTTTAATTATTTGTATATAAAATGACTGTTTTTTCATGGTCATAGTCTGTTCTCAAAGTAGCATTGGGTTTTCCCCTTACTACTGGTAATACTCTTAACAATCTGTGTTCAATCTTTAATACAGTATTTTTCCTAACTAGTTTGTTATACAATGGTTCAGCTTACTTCTGGTTATACGTACATAGTTAGTTAGTTTACAATATTTTGGTTACAATACTGTTATTATTATGTTCAGAATCTGTTCTCAAAGTAGTACCAGATGTTTATCTAACTACTGGTAATACTTTTATTAACATTGGTATTTTGTTTTGATATTGTATTTTGTCTAACTAAATTGGTATACTTGTTCCATTTCTCCTATCTCTGTGCCATCATATTTGATCTGTTTTATTTACATTGTGTTGCAACATAATACACTGTTTATTAGGATTTATTATTATTTATAACAAATTCTTGATTGATATCATAGTTGATGGTCATTTATTTACATTAACATGTATGATTTTCTGTTTCATAGGTGTCTTCCCTATGGGGTTATGTAACAATGTACAACATGTTTTAATGCAGTATTTTGCTCCTACTAACATGACTTCAATATGGTATCTTACTATAATATTTTAATTATTTTGTTACACATGTTTATACAACTCCTTCTTAAACAATAACACAAATCTTTTTGTATTAATTACAATATCTCTCTGGTCATTGGTTGAATTTAATTCCTGTCACTTTGTTTGGTACATAACAAAGGTTTTTTATTTATTGTCAGTTCTTTATGAACAATAATATAATTGTTCGATTTTATTCTATTCTGGTGGTCTTTTGATTATCTATATAGATCACAGTCTTTATTAAATTAGTCACACTAATTGTCTGTGTTTATTTGACTATTTTAATTCTTGCTGTTTCACTATGAAATTAACATATCTTCTTACACTATAAACTTCATCACTGGGATTGTTTGTGTGGTTTATTCAGTTGAAATTAGTTAACTATTCACAGGTTTCACATCTATATTAAGTACTCACTGTAATTGTTTGTGGTTCCTTAAATGTTAAACACTGTTTTTCTTTTCATATTTGATAATCACCATTCATTTGGTCACTTATATAGTCTCTAGTACACTTGGTTTATGTTGAGTCCTTGCATGATCTATCCATTTTCTTCTCTCTTCATGGTACGCTTCCTTGTCCTTCTTCTTTCTTCTTCTTCAGTATTTTCATTGTAGTCACTATCTTTATTTGTTTTCCTCGCTGTTGGAGTTTATTGGTCCTTATTTTGTTGGTTCCCCTCACTGTTGGATCCTATTGGGTCTGGTTACTGATATTTTGTTTTGGCTCATGGTCATTTTCTTTCTTCATTTCGTATTTGATGTTGCTATGTTAATATTATCTTCCTCATCGTTGGATTTTTATATTATATATATTTGTAGATACACACTTTTATACACTTAGGTTTATTTATCTAGACATACTTCCATGCTTTTCTCTTATTTGACGTTATATTAGCTTATTTTATGTAACTACCATATTTGGTAACGTTACATATGCCTTCCTATAAGAATTGATTAATTCTGAATTATTATACTATATTTTCCATTGAAGAATTTATCAATTGTTGTACATTCCATGTCGATTCACATGTTTTTTCCATATATCCCTTTACTTTCTTCTATTTGAATCATATTTATTTCTTCTCTATGTAATCATCTCCCTCGTTTATTTAGTTCCCTAATTCCCTAACATAAGTTTAGCTGGGGCAGTTTAGAGCGGCTCACTTTGGCTATTCAACTCTACTGGCCATACTAACTTCAATAAATATGGAGGCAAATCATCTCCTTCAATAATAATAAATGATTGCTGGCATTATTCATCAGTCAATTCATCTCAAATCATCAATATAATAATAGTGGTCGTTCTTCCGACAAATAATAAATATCCTTGGGATTAATTCACGCATCTGCGGTTTATACATTGTTATACTCTCTTTTCTTGATTCAACTCAACTAAATTCTTCACATATTATAGGGATAGTTTGTTTTACATTTCCTCACTGGTATACTCTCATGATTATCTTCGTTAGTATATTACTTTTCATTCTTCTTCATCATTGATTAATCTCTTCATTTTGTGTCACAGTGAACGTTGTCTCGTCATATTCTTCATTTTTATTCTTCTAGATATAATTCATAAGTACATTTATTTTTTCTCCTTTTTCATGGTTTTATTTGGTATTTATATTCCATGTGGTATTGGCTTTTTCTCTAGTAAAATACACTAGAAACAATGTGGTTGTGTGTGGTGGTTTGTCTATATTAATACATTTCTTTGGGTTTATTCTTCCAACTTCTCATTTGCTCCTTCTTCCTTTTTCAATAGTACGGGTAAGATGTTAAAATTACTTGTTGACTAGGCTCTAGGAAGTATACATATTATATATAGTTATGCCATAGATCTCGGGTGTCCGTCTCGTAAATTATTTTTCTCTTTATAGTACGCTATTATTTATAAATACAATGTTCTGAATCCTTTACATAAATTCTTTGGGAGCATGTTTTCTCACATTATAAAATTACAATATATATTCAATGTTCATTACATAGTTATACAGTTACTTCTCATTTGATATAAACACATAATAATCTTCATAGTAATAATACATCTTTTTCTTTAGTCAACATCTATTTTCATAATCATACTTTCATTTTTCACTTCTTAAATAACAATAATCTTCATGGCCACATTTCATTTTTCATCTTGATATAGTCAACAGTTATATTTATAATTATACTTTCATCTTTCATAATAAACATTTTCATCCTTTACATAATATCCATAAGAAAATAATTCTTATCGCTAACTTTTCACCTTTAGTCCCATATTTTAATTGTCAATATATCTTTTCATTGAAGTTTGATTATAAGTATTACTGGTTATCATAATAGTCAGTCCCATAATTCAGTGTATATTTTATTCATTTTAACCGTAATCATCATTCTCCTCTCTTCTTGTCGATCGGACTTCTTTGGCATCCATACTCCTGTCCGTTCTTGACCTATATCGGGCTATCATCTGGTTTTTCCATTTGAAGGCTATTAGGGCTGAGTCTGCCTTCCATTCTTCTGTCTTCTTTCTCTCTCTTTCTTCAATATATTTGTTTCCATTGTTCTTCTGGTGGCTGTCAGTACTGATGTTTGGTAACTCCCTCAATTTGGTTTGGGTATCGTCATCTATCTGCTGATTGGGTACTTCCGTTAATTGGCTCCTCTTCTTCCGTAGTTCTCTGATCTCTCTGGCGTATCCTTCGACAATCCGGTCCCATTTCTCTTGGTAGCCTTCCTTTTTCTTAAAGTATCTCACTCTTCTTTTGGAAATCCGTGGTTGAAATGCTTTGTTGGTCATCTTCTTCTTCGTTGTTACATAATCTTCCTCCTCGTCCATCTCCATGATACTCCTCCGATACTCCTTCCTAAAGACCCCTTCTTCATGGTTAACGATTGGTAAGTTGACCATATTAATCAGACCATTTCTAGTCATTTCAATTAATTCTTTTGTAACTCTTGCCTTCCTCGGACGTAGGGTTCTTCTTTCTTCCATCTTCACCTCTTCCTTTTCTTTAATTATTTGGATCTTCTTTTCTCCACTATCTTTAGGCTCTGGACTCGCTGGTTCCATGTTTTTATTTTCAGGTACTTCTTCAATCTCCCTTCGATCGTCTACTATGAATTCTCTCTTATCTTCTTAACACTCTCTTCTGCCTCTTCACAACATCTTTTTATTGCCTTTCCCGATTGCTTGTAATTATCCTTCACTACTGTGTTTATTGATTCCACGATCTCCTTGTCATCTCCCTTTATTCTCTTATTTATTCGGTCTAATTTCCTGTTGATCTTGTCGATTTTTATTCCCAACTCTGCCGATAAATCTTCTTTCATTATGGCCATTTTCTTTTCTAATAATTCTTCGGTTTTCTTTTGCCCATCTTCCATCCTCCTGTTCGTCTCATTTATCTGGTTATTAAATTCTTCTTTTAATAACTCCATATTTTTCTGGCTCTCCCTCTGGCCTTCTTCTATTTTTTGGTTGGTGGATCGACTGGCCTCTTCTATTTTACTGTTCAATTCCTCTTTGGTGGATCGCCTGGCTTCTTCTATTTTTCTGTTCAATTCCTCCTTAGTGGATTTCAGGCCTTCCTCTAGTGACCGATTGTCTTCTTTCAACGACTCCATCATTCTTCTCATCCACTCTTGAAATGCTGACTCTCCTAGTGATGTTGTTTGTTCAGGCTGGCTTAGTTCCGGTAGAGCTTCTGGATGTATCACTTCCGGTTCCTCCTCGTCATGTTGCTGAACCCCCTCCGCCGGTTCAAATGGTTTGTCCTTTATTTCCAATAAAATTTCGTCCACGTCTTCCGTCGACATAGCCTCCTTTTCTTCCCTTCTGGCCTCCATCTCTGCTTCTGTTGCCCTCTTTCTCGACATTGATCTCGACTTTGATCTCTTTGTGTACATCTTGATATACTGGTAATGTATCTGCTGTCTCCTCACGGATTGAGGTGATTAGGTTACTGGTTATGGTATATTTTCCCTAATCCGCGCTCAGACGTTGGGCGCCAAGTTGTAAAGGAACTTTACAAGTACAATCTGTGTTTATTTTTATTTATAGTGGTGTAGTAGTGTGAGTGCAGATACGCACCGGTATCTACGGTAATGTTGTTTTTTATAAAATGTTCTAATTATAACTATTATGGTTATTAGTGTGATTGTATTGTCTAATAGATGCGTATTAATGGTTCACTTCTTCGATTTAAAATGTTTCGCGCACTCTGTTATATACCTCCCTCACTTACCACACGTGGATATTTTAGTCCTGTTCAGTGACGGTTCTGCTGAAATACATACACTTTACATACAAATAAATATTCAGGTTGAATATTCAATATGGTTATCACATACAATGTAAATGATGTAATATCTAAATAATGTTATGAATTATTAGATCTGTTTAAACTCTTCCACCACCTTGGTAGAACTGATTAAAAATAAATGAGTTAATTTAAATTTGAAATGATACTCTTTTTCACTGGTAATAAAAGTGGAGGTTTATTAACAATTCAAGTTATTATAAAATTTTCTAACAATTAACAATCAATGACTAACAACCTTTCTGATAATAATTACAATTAATAAAATTCAAAATAAGACTCTGTTCAGCCTCAAGGCTGGTAAACCTGTTAGTTGTACAATTGTTTAATTTCAAGAGGTTATGTTCTCTTGTATCAGTGAATTACCATATTCGTAAGGTTCTTTTAGGTAGCATGATACCAGGTACAAGATGTAATATTAATAATGATATAAAATGAACAATAATTAATAATAAACAAACAAATATAAAAATCGAAAATTAGTACATATATCTGATAGTTATGGTATTATCGTACGCGGGAATGCGCACGCAACCTACAGTACTTGTTTGACAAATACCAAGCTCGTTGGCTTGTACGGTTGAAATGTATTACTTTATTTTAATAATTCGTTTTGATAATTATTTACTTGCAAGAGAAAAATTCATTAAAAAACTTTTGTTATTATTTCCATCTGGTTTGGACTTTACTTGAGAACAGACTTGTAACAGTGAAATTGGCAAGTTGCCGTTACGACTTTAAGGTTACCTTACAACGGATATTGTTATAATGGTTAATTATTTTTTAATATTTATTATTTCTTAATCTAGATATAAACACATTATCGTAATATTTTGATGTGTCATTATCAGTATTACATTTATTCTTTCGCATGAAAGTTAATAACGTTTACTTTAAAACATCGAAAAATCAAGAAAACAATTTTAGTCAATTGAGTGACTATTGGTATTACTCGTATTTAGTAATAAATGCATCAAACATAATTCTTTAAATTATGATAAATAATTAAAATATTTCTTCAATATTTTAATAATTGTGAATTAATATTTCTTTAAATTCTGATAATTCAATCATAGTTTTTGATACTTCACTTTTTACTGACTTGCGTAGTATCAACATTGTTTATTTACGGAAATATTATTTCTGTTTCAAAGTTATTTAAAATAAAAAATTTTACTCCCTGTTACTTCCATATTCCTTAAGGAATGGAAGTATGGTGATGGCAAAAAAAATCGTGTTCGAGATTATTGCAGATTCTGATTCTACTACACTCAAAACATGAAAAAAAGTCGTTTTCCGAAAAGTGTCTGTGTGTCTGTCTGTCTGTCTGTGTGTCTGTGTGTCTGTCTGTCTGTGTGTCTGTCTGTAGATTTTTTTTCTATGGCAAACGATAACTGCCGCAAATTCAAACAGAATCAAATAATTTTTTGCATACAGCCCGGTTTTGCAGAGTTCTCGCGACCTATTGTTTTTGGTGAAGATCGGTTGAGGGAAAGGGGTAGTTTACCTGCAACGGTTTTTTTTTAGCAAGGGAAATTTTGTTTGTTTGGCAAACGATAACAGCCGCAAATTCAAACAGAATCAAATAATGTTTCGCATACAGCCCTGAATTGTAGAGTTCTCAAGATCTATTGTTTTTGGTGAAGATCGGTTAAGGGAAAGGGGTAGTTTACCTGTAACGTTTTATGTTTTAACAAGGGTATTTCCTATGGCAAACGATAACAGCCGCAAATTCAAACAGAATGAAAAGATTATTTGCATACAGCCCTAAATTGTAGAGTTCTCAATACCTTTTGTTTTTGGTGAAGATCGGTTAAGGGAAAGGGGTAGTTTACCTACAACGTTTTTCTAACAAGGGTATTTTCTATGGCAAACGATAACAGCCGCAAATTCAAACAGAATCAAATAATTTTCTGCATACAGCCCTGATTTGTAGAGTACTCAAGACCTATTGTTTTTGGTGAAGATCGGTTGAGGGGAAGGGGTAGTTTACCAGCAACGTTTTTTATCATGCGTATTTTCTATGGCAAACGACAACTGCCGCAAATTCAAACAGAATCAAATAATTTTTTGCATACAGCCCTTATTTGTAGAGTACTCGCGACGTATTGTTTTTGGTGAAGATCGGTTGAGGGGAAGGGGTAGTTTACCTGCAACGGTTTTTTTTATCAAGGGAAATTTTTTTTTTTTTGGCAAACGATAACAGCCGCAAATTCAAACAGAATCAAATAATGTTTCGCATACAGCCCTGAATTGTAGATTTCTCAAGACCTATTGTTTTTGGTGAAGATCGGTTGAGGGAAAGGGGTAGTTTACCTGCAACGTTTTTTTAACAAGGGTATTTTATATGGCAAACGATAACAGCCGCAAATTCAAACAGAATCAAATAATTTTTTGCATACGTCCCTGAATTGTAGAGGTCTCAATGACTTTCGATTTTGGTGAAGATCGGTTAAGGGGAAGGGGTAGTTTACCTGCAACCTTTTACGTTTTAACAAGAGTAAAGTACTTGAAAATTTATTTAAACTTTTTGAAACAATGGTAATTGTTAAAAATAAAATAATTTTGTTGCCAGGCAATAAAATTATAATTTTTTCATTTTAATGTAATATAATATTTTTCATTTAATACAGCAATAAAAAGGCAGGTAAGACACAGCCTGGCTGTTTGGCTGAAAATGATTTTAAATATAAATCTTAGAATATGGAAGTCATGTATGGTTCTCCATACCGATATTTACTTCCATATTCCTTAAGGAATGGAAGTATGGTGATGGCAAAAAAAATCGTGTTCGAGATTATTGCAGATTCTGATTCTACTACACTGAAAACATGAAAAAAAAGTCGTTTTCCGAAAAGTGTCTGTGTGTGTGTCTGTCTGTCTGTGTGTGTGTGTCTGTCTGTCTGTGTGTCTGTAGATTTTTTTTCTATGGCAAACGATAACTGCCGCAAATTCAAACAGAATCAAATAATTTTTTGCATGCAGCCCTGATTTGCAGAGTACTCGCGACCTATTGTTTTTGGTGAAGATCGGTTGAGGGAAAGGGGTAGTTTACCTGCAACGGTTTTTTTTTAGCAAGGGTAATTTTGTTTGTTTGGCAAACGATAACAGCCGCAAATTCAAACAGAATCAAATAATGTTTCGCATACAG
Organism: Magicicada septendecula; assembly: GCA_034769895.1. NCBI lineage: Eukaryota > Metazoa > Arthropoda > Insecta > Hemiptera > Cicadidae > Magicicada > Magicicada septendecula. The sequence goes on along the minus strand of CM068375.1, from coordinate 403,207,680 downwards.
CCCTGAATTGTAGAGTTCTCAAGATCTGTTGATTTTGGTGAAGATCGGTTAAGGGAAAGGGGTAGTTTACCTGTAACGTTTTATGTTTTAACAAGGGTATTTCCTATGGCAAACGATAACAGCCGCAAATTCAAACAGAATCAAAAGATTATTTGCATACAGCCCTAAATTGTAGAGTTCTCAAGACCTATTGTTTTTGGTGAAGTTCGGTTGAGGGAAAGGGGTAGTTTACCTGCAACGTTTTTTTAACAAGGGTATTTTCTATGGCAAACGATAACAGCCGCAAATTCAAACAGAATCAAATAATGTTTTGCATACAGCCCTGATTTGTAGAGTACTCAAGACCTATTGTTTTTGGTGAAGATCGGTTAAGGGAAAGGGGTAGTTTACCTGCAACGTTTTTTTTTCAAGCGTATTTTCTATGGCAAACGATAACAGCCGCAAATTCAAACAGAATCAAATAATTTTTTGCATACGTCCCTGAATTGTAGAGGTCTCAATGACTTTCGATTTTGGTGAAGATCGGTTAAGGGGAAGGGGTAGTTTACCTGCAACCTTTTACGTTTTAACAAGAGTAAAGTACTTGAAAATTTATTTAAACTTTTTGAAACAATGGTAATTGTTAAAAATAAAATAATTTTGTTGCCAGGCAATAAAATTATAATTTTTTCATTTTAATGTAATATAATATTTTTCATTTAATACAGCAATAAAAAGGCAGGTAAGACACAGCCTGGCTGTTTGGCTGAAAATGATTTTAAATATAAATCTTAGAATATGGAAGTCATGTATGGTTCTCCATACCGATATTTTTTATCTTTCACAACACTCGCAAGTACGATTGATATTATACACTAACCGTACTTGAATAAATTTGCACTCCGCACATTTCACTCGTATATATTGGTGTAGTTTAAAGGTTATGTGTATGTGAATTACTTATGTCTCTGCCGCGAACAATTCAAAAATTAAAACTTCTTCATGTTGGCGAGTGACGTGACCTCTCCGTCGAAAGACTGATCGTGAACTGTAATGCTTCTTCGAAGCGTCTCCTGCTCGTCTGCCAATATTCATTCATTTGATTGGCTGAAAAAACTATACTCTCCGACCCAAAGCCCTTTGTTTTCTTAAAATATTTAATTTTTTACCAAATTTGGCTTTGCGTTTGAGGCTTTGTGACGTCAGCACTGGTACAAAAATTTAATTGAAAAGTTTAAAATCACAATAACTTTCTTAATCTATGTCCTATCGTTAAATGGTTGATGTCAGTGAATTGCAGACATCCTGCGCTTCAATTTAAGTCTAAACATGATTATTTTCTGTCCATCACTTCTATCACTATAACGATTTTATTAATTATTTATGGTGTATCTTATATTTATAAGTCTATTACACCAAATTTAATTATTTATATTAAAACACTTTTTAAATAAACGCTCTGAGTCCATATCTCAACTGGTTTGATTCAAAACTTGGGAATAATTGTTCCCTAAACAATATCTCATTATGGCGTCTTTAGGCGTCCATATTTGATTTTTCATAAATGTATTTAAAACTAATTTTTCTTATTTAATACTAGTAATATTGCAATCTAATAATACTAGAAACGTCTATTTATATAATTTTACACTAGAATATTTGTACATGACTGTATTTAATCTACTATTTACATTGTTTTAGTCCCCTCCTATCTCTCTTATACAATTGTTACCTTATTTCTGTTTTTTTCTATATAAATTATATCATGTACTGATTGTAATTAGTGTACACTCATTGTACCCAATTCACTCCATATAATGGTTAGCTTTTAGCTAGCTCAGAACCCTTCAATTTTTCAGTAATGGGTCTGTTTACATTGTGTCATATCATGGTAGTCATTTATTTTTATTAAAACAATAATTAAATTGTTATTGTTACACTTGGTTTGGGTTTCCAAAGTAGTATTAGACATTATTCTGACTCTTGATAATGTTTTCATTTACTTTAAAACAAGTTTATATGTTACATTTTTCATAAGTAACTTGCTCCTCATAGTTTGTTTACATCTGGGTTCCTTCATCATAGTCATTTGGTTTTTAATTATTTGTATATAAAATGACTGTTTTCATGGTCATAGTCTGTTCTCAAAGTAGCATTGGGTTTTCCCCTTACTACTGGTAATACTCTTAACAATATGTGTTCAATCTTTAATACAGTATTTTTCCTAACTAGTTTGTTATACAATGGTTCAGCTTACTTCTGGTTATACGTACATAGTTAGTTAGTTTACAATATTTTGGTTACAATACTGTTATTATTATGTTCAGAATCTGTTCTCAAAGTAGTACCAGATGTTTATCTAACTACTGGTAATACTTTTATTAACATTGGTATTTTGTTTTGATATTGTATTTTGTCTAACTAAATTGGTATACTTGTTCCATTTCTCCTATCTCTGTGCCATCATATTTGATCTGTTTTATTTACATTGTGTTGCAACATAATACACTGTTTATTAGGATTTATTATTATTTATAACAAATTCTTGATTGATATCATAGTTGATGGTCATTTATTTACATTAACATGTATGATTTTCTGTTTCATAGGTGTCTTCCCTATGGGGTTATGTAACAATGTACAACATGTTTTAATGCAGTATTTTGCTCCTACTAACATGACTTCAATATGGTATCTTACTATAATATTTTAATTATTTTGTTACACATGTTTATACAACTCCTTCTTAAACAATAACACAAATCTTTTTGTATTAATTACAATATCTCTCTGGTCATTGGTTGAATTTAATTCCTGTCACTTTGTTTGGTACATAACAAAGGTTTTTTATTTATTGTCAGTTCTTTATGAACAATAATATAATTGTTCGATTTTATTCTATTCTGGTGGTCTTTTGATTATCTATATAGATCACAGTCTTTATTAAATTAGTCACACTAATTGTCTGTGTTTATTTGACTATTTTAATTCTTGCTGTTTCACTATGAAATTAACATATCTTCTTACACTATAAACTTCATCACTGGGATTGTTTGTGTGGTTTATTCAGTTGAAATTAGTTAACTATTCACAGGTTTCACATCTATATTAAGTACTCACTGTAATTGTTTGTGGTTCCTTAAATGTTAAACACTGTTTTTCTCTTAACACTTAACTAAAAATGAACTTTTTTCATGTGAAAAACTTACTATTTTATCGGACGCGTTTCGGCTTAGTATCCGCCTTCTTCAGCTTTGGTAACAGACTGCCAGCATTGTGTAACGGTTGTGTGGAAGGTGAAGTGGGGGTGGTGTGTGGCGGAAGTGGATTGGCGCGGGGATTCAATTTACTGTTTGTTTTCTGTATAATTGTGTCAAAAAGTGTATGTGATTTATATTGTAATTGATCGTTGAGTATGTTGTTTGGTTGTGTTATGTGGTGTTCTACATTACATACCCAAAGGTCAAAAACTCAACACAACTGAACAATACGAAATATATAAACAGCGTGAGCTGCCCTGGCGTGATAATTCATGAAACCGCACAAACAGTTAATCCGACGAAATGAAAGAATTTGAATAAATAGAAAACGCAATGAAACAATCGCTCTGTACATGCCTGCTAGTCCAACATACAACTATTGACTTATTAATAATTTACAGATTAGTACCACTGAATTATAAACGTGCACACAATGAACAGACATGTTCAGTTTTGATCATCTACTGTTTAACTGTATTTTAACTCACAAAAACGGAATGTAACTTCTCTATTCTTTTATATTTTCACTGCAATAGTGTGACAAAATGTGTCGTGAGGTCGACTTTGCATAATTTGAATTGTTTCACCTGGTGTAAGGCTGTTACCACGTGCTGAGGTAGATGGATAGCTCATGCCTTGATGTTTAGCAAGTTGCTGGTTCAGGATCTGGGAAATTCATCCTGTATTTATTGCGGATCCCATCCCTAACGTCCGGCGACAAAATGTGGAGCTATGCAGCAATGCTCAGCTGATGGCGATAGATGTAGTCATCGCCATCGGTTCTGCCTCAAGTCCCTGGTTTGTTTAGGAACCCTATAAGCACATGTATTTTGTAGCAAACATCACAACGATAATAACTCACAAACAGCCAACTCGACCCTAGTGTCGCACTTACACACCACACTTCAGATACAAGTCGCTCGCACAGAGTTTTAACAATTGAACCAATTACATTTTACTAATTAACTGAGCTACAGTAGAAGCTATAATCATTTCTTACTCAAAGAGTTAATGCTAGTACTTTATAATGGCAGATGCTTTTATCTAGAGAATTCACCATGTGGCCTCAATTACACTAAGTTAATCTCGATTGATTGGTGGTTATTTTAATATTCCACTGACACTAATACTTCACAATTTAGTAATTAACAACCATAGGTGAGAACTGGGCGGATCAGTGTTTTATACAAAACAGCTTTATGCTCCTGGCAATTATTCTGCTCAGGAACAGGGGTCTGAGACCAAAGAAGCGCCTATTAGCTGAGGTGATTCTTTGATATAATAGAACAGTAATTAATAAACTCCTACACAAAACAAACAACAAATTCATAACATTAACATATATCAATAACCGGACTGAAAAAATAGCCTTCAAATTTAAAAAAGCAGGACACAGCATTGCATACAGAAGTACAAACAAAACAGAACACACAAACAGTTTGATTTACCTAGTGTTTTGAAACTAAACTGCTCAGGATGTAACAAAGTCTACATAGGCCAGACAGGACACAGTTTCTAACAGATACATTGAACACATAAAAGCATTACACTCTACCACCGAATCCACCTTTCCAAACCATCTCATTGAGGCACAAACATTAATAACAATGTAAAAATCCTACATGTACACACAAAAGGTTGAAAACTAGAAACTCTTGAACAATTAGAAATATACAGACACAAAAATGCATAGAAACATCTTAAATGGACAGGCACAATTTAAATCACAAATACTATTTGGACATACTGTATTACACAATGCGGCGCTGTCACCAAAAGCAGGACAGACAATGCTCTTAGTGACAGCCTCTATTAAAGCTCATAACAAGTGAAAGCTAGTTCAGGCAGTGAGGTAAAAATTTAATAATTTTTGTCTAAAATAATTGTGTTCCGCGTCAGAATTATTTTATATAGTTAGTGACAATGAAGATGGACCAACACAGAATTCCCATAAAAATGTATTAATGGAGACCAATTTTGTCTTTGTCTGTTGTTTGTTTTGTGTAGGAGTTTCTTGACTATTGTTCTGTTGTACTCATTGGATTCTGCTAGATATTTTATTGTGTTGAGTTCGTCTAGTCTCCCACTAGATGAAAAAGACTACAAAGACGAACTCAACACTATAAAATATCTAGCAGAATCCAATGGATACAACAGAACAATAGTCAATAAACTCCTACACAAAAAAAACAACAGACAAAGACAGAAAACAACAAATTCATAACACTAACATACATCAACAAACAAACTGAAAAAATTGCCCACAAATTCAAAAAAGCAGGATACAGAATCGCTTACAAAACTACTAACAAAACAGAACACACACTATCAAAACGCATGCCCAAAGCACAAAACAAATTTGATCTATCCGGTATATACAAGCTAAATTGCTCAAATTGCAATAAATTCTACATAGGCCAGACAGGACGTAGCTTCAAACAGAGATACATTGAACACACAAAAGCACTCCACACCACTACAGAATCTACCTTTGCAAACCACCTCATTGAAGCAAACCACACATATAAAAACATTGACAATAACATGAACATTCTACACGTACACACAAAAGGCCAAAAACTAGACACTCTAGAACAATTAGAAATATACAGTACAAACACACAAAAACAAATAAATACGACATCCTAAACGAACAGACACAATTCAAATCGCACGCATTATTCGAACACATCTCACCACACACACACACAGCTTCGATCTTTCGAAAAATATCCCGTCGCCAACAACAAGACGGACAACGCTACCTATGGCAGCCTCTGATGAAGCCTTCTAAAGATGAAAGCCGGTTTAGGCCGTAAGGTAAAACTTTACGTTTTTACTTATAAAAAACTTAGTGTTCCGAGTCGTCAATACTATAGTGATATTTAGAAAATACAATAATAGAATGTGAAGAAATAATCGATAAAATAAAAAATGAAGAAACTAAAAAACAATTAAGAAGTGAAGTAAAAGAAATAGTAGAAAAAATATGTAAGAAAAACAAAAATGTAAGAAATAAAAACGAAACACAAATAAAAAGAAATATAAGAGAATTAAAAAAGAAAATCACGGAGAACAATTTGATAGTTATAAAAGCCGATAAAGGTAACACAGCAGTGACCTTCGAGATTATATCGAAAAAGCAGAACAATTTATACAAAAAGGACCATATAAAGAAATAAAATATGATTACACAAGTAAATTTCAAGCACAAACAAAGAAATTGATAAAAAAGACAACATATTTAACAGAATGGCAAAAGAAACAAAAAATAGAACATAATCCTGAAGCTCCAAAATTTAGATGTCAAATTAAGTTACATAAAAAAGAAATGCCATTAAGACCTATAGTATCATTTATAAATTCGCCAACATATAAAATAGCAAAAGAAATAAGTAAAAGAATCAAAATGGCATATGAAAAAGAAGAAATCCACAGCATAGAAAATAGCAAAAAGGTAATAGAAAGATTAAAAGAAATAACCATAACAAATAAGACAAAATTAATGTCATTAGATATAAAAGATATGCACACCAATATACCAATAGCAAAAACAGTAGAAATAATAAAGAAAAACAAATTAAGTAATGTAGAATGGAAAACGAAATAATAGAAGGATTAGAATTATGCCTAAGCCAGAATTACTTCAGATTTAACAACAAATTTTACATACAAGAGAATGGATTACCAATGGGATCACCGCTTTCACCATTAATGGCAGAGATATTCATGAATAGCTTTGAAATCAAAATTTTAAAAGATGTAGATAAAGAAAGAAGAATTAAAAAATGGATCGGGTATGTAGATGACATACTAATAGTTTGGGAAGGTGAAGTAAATGAATTTAAAAAATTTACGGAAGAATTAAATAACATAGAAAAAACAATAAAATTTCAAGAAGAAATTGGAGGATTAGAAATTAATTTCCTGGATATCAATACAAAAATTGAAGATAACAAACTCAAATTCGATATATATAGGAAAGAAACATACTCAGATTTAATAATTCCACAAGAATCATATCATCCAGTCAATTATAAAATGGCAGCATTAAATTCATTTTGTTATAGAGCTATAAATTATCTAGAAAATGAAGAACCCAAACAAAAAGAATTAAAGAAAATACAACAAATAGCAAAAAATAATAATTACAACCCTAAAATAATTAATAGAATAGTTAAGAAAATAGAGGAAAATAAAGAAATACAAAAGAACAAAAAAAAAACAAATTAAGAAAAGAAATATATAGGAGCAATAACATACATAGGATATCAAACAAAAATGTTACAAAAATGCTTCGAAAAATACGAAATACAGATAGGAATAAAGAAAACGAAAAATGTATTCGAATATATAAAAATTGCTAAAACAGAAGAAATTCCATTAACAGAAAAAAGCGGCGTATACAAATTAAAATGTGGGGAATGTAATAAGATATATCTGGGCGAAACTGGAAGAAAATTTAAAATTCGAATGAATGAACATGCAAAAGGAGAAGGCGTTAGAACAACGAACTCACTATATGCAATTTCAATGAATCAGGCCATAAATTTATAAATCCAAATGAAAATATGGAAATAATCAAAATAGAAAACAATCCGCAAAAAAGAAAACTAATAGAAGAACTAGAAATACTAAAAGTTAAAAAAGAAGATAGGAATAAATTAATGAATATAAAAGTGGATTTTACAAATGAAGAAATATTTTATTATATATTAAACAATAAACAAAAATAAATTAAAATAATAAGAATAACACACTAAAAATGACGAAATGTAAAAGATTATAAGTCAGAAAGTAAAATATTACATGAAGAAATTAACGGGAGATTCGTAAAACAATTTGATGGACGTTAGTAAAATGCCTAACGGAAAAATGTTGACAAAGTTCCCGTGAAGAGCGGTAGCAGCTAGAACCAATAGGAGGGGCGATGACATAAGGGGAGGGGCCTAAAGTATAAAAGCTTACAACGTACAGTTGACAGACATTGTTTAAGACCTGAAGATGTCAGTGATGATGAAAAGCTTTGTCTGAATAATAACAATTATAGCAATTTTATAAAAGAAAAGTAAGGAAGTTGTGATAGCAGTTTTCACTGCCGACCACTACCTTAGGACAGATGTGGAGAAGGTGTAAACATACAAAAGAGGATCGAAATATAAAAATAATAAAAAATACTCTGCCAGGACTTACCTGCGCTAGTTTTCACTTACCTGCTGCATAAATTTTTCTCAGAAGCCCAAAGTCGCCACGATATTTTTATAGGTTAAAATATCGAAAACTTCACACTTTACCTTAATAAAACGGGACAATTTAGCAATCTGACCACCCCCCAATAATAATTCAGAAGATATCCGGGAACGTTTAGACGAATCTTGCAGCACAGAAATGAGAAAGTGGTAATGACGAAATAATTTAGACTAACACATAGTTTGACAGTAAACTAAATAATTTTAATGAATTAAAACAAGGACAAAAAAAAGCAAATTTTCACATATACATTTATAGATTATAGATTTTGGTTATAGATTTAAATATTATTCAAGACAGCCCATTCTGCTCACACACACTCTCACACGACTTAATACTTCACCCCTTTAATATTTTACAAATTCCTTTACTATTCAAACTGTTCACAATCGCGATTCCATACACCACATGGTCTGTTCCCCGATTCGATTTCCCGTTAATTCATTTTGTCGTCGTTTCACTCCACGTCACCAGTATACACTTGTTAAGTCCGTTAATTCCCCGGGTCCCGGTCGGTATGAAGGCGTTATTTTATTTAGTTATTCATATTTAAAAGTTCGACCTGACCGGGCCCGCACAAAGCGATCAGTGTCTATTAGCGACCTCGGTTTCTCGTGGACTGGCTCAAGCCGCTATGTATGCACGGCCAACTGGATTACGTCGTTCTTTATGTGGAAACCAATGCCTGTGGTTTCGTCGCCACAGATATGCCTTATTTAACTCATGCAGTTGGTGGTGTGTTCTTCGTATTAGGATATTTGCTGGGCACTGGCTGACGTCACGAGAGGCGGACCTTGAGCTCTATATCCGCCACCTTAGCAAAGGAGGCGGACAGAAATTAAACTTCTTGGCCATCTTTACGGTTCCCTACTGCGTGGGTCCGCGCGCCTGGTTGTGTGATGCATACGGGCGTGCTGCCACACACTCGCAAAGTTCTTGAAAATGAAGGCTGAGTAAATTCCTCTATACCGATTGCACAACTATGGCCACGTACTACTGCTTCGTTACAACACCGTTCTTTCAGCACGTGGTCTGTCACAAAGGGAAATAAATTTACAAATATTTTAATAAAGCCCCCCAAAATTTAATAAAATAAAAACCCGCAATTTTGGCCCGTTACAAAGGTAAAATTTCTCGTTTGAGAATTACCAAACTGTGTTTGATACAAACTCCTCATGCCAAACTTTGTTCATCTTTTGTCTTTCGACTTTGACTTACATTTGTTCAACAACTTTGAAGTAGTACCAATTGGCAAAACTTTCAATAAATTACGTTCAAGGCTTCTTCGCCTTGCTGATGAGAACCGAATAGTTCGAAAACAGATCGTAGCAAACTGGGTCAAAATCTTATCCCATTTTGTGTGTCTTGCAACAAGTCTTTTGGATCCCAAAATGCTTTGAAGGACAACCGTTTGACAATTTTGTCTTTCAAACTCCAAACTTTGAAAAAAGGGGTACCTTTTGACAAGATTGCATTGACAAACACAAACATATTCTTTGAGCATTGCGATCTGGTTACTTTTGCTTGTCTCTGTTTCGGCTTCAATTCGCCTCTTCAGCTAAGGAAGTTGTGATAGCAGTTTTCACTGCCTACCACTACCTTAGGACAGATGTGGAGAAGGTAAAATTTCTCGTTTGAGAATTACCAAACTGTGTTTAATAAAAATATATTATGATATGATTATGTTTAGGAATGAACGAACTTAAGAACCACTTTTAACCTTTTGTCACACTACACTACTCACACAACATGATTCTAACCACATATTTAACTATTTATTGTGTTTCTATTATAAATTGACTTGACCTAGGCAACCGTGTAGATTGCTGATAACCTCACTTATGATTTCCGATAATAACCAAACTTTATTGTAGTAGTTTAAGTTTAAGTTACCATTATATTGTAGTCACTCTCTTTATCAAATGTTTTAAGAATAGGAATCCGCATTTTTTGTTCAGTTTATTGCAGTTCAAAGAACCTACTTTGTTATAAAATAATTAGACAACTCTGTTGACTAAAGAATGATCGACATAAAATCATTGTAACCAACCCTGGGAGATGAGTTTAAATTAAAGTAACGGATTCAACCTATAAGAATTATTTATTGTATTAAAGAATTCATAACACCTCAGAGTATGAATAAAAGGAATTTAAACACCTTAACTGAAGTACGAATTCAATTTATTTTGATAGCAAGCTAAGAGTGGTAGAGTAGTTCAGGTGATGTTTAAATACGTATCGGTTGGCAACACTCAAGACTCGCGCTATTGATGAATTTGAAAACAGGCCAGCGTACACATTCTACACTCACTAATGAATAGTGTAGTGGACAGTGAAGAAGAAAATACGACGTAAGTACCTAGTTTAGTGCCTAACAGCTGTAATAATAATCTATACAAATTTATCTCCTACTACGATAGTATAATAATATGTCTACGCGAAGAGTACCTTAATGCGGCGAGAGTTCAACCGGAGTAAACAGTGCTACTCTTACTGAATCATTCTTCAGATTAAATCAAGAAACCAATTATCCGAAATTAATAATATTGTAACAACAATAATAATATGTTAACAACAATAATCATAATAATTATAATAATACAACTAATACTTCATAATCAATTAAAAATTTAAAAAAGGACACGTCTGAAATTATACAGAATGACGCAACCAACGTGTGGTTTTTAACCCATCTTAAACGGGTATAACTCGTTATTTAACAGAAGGGCACCACAACTTGGGGCGTTTAATACTGAACACCACCTGAAGTTTAATCACCATACTAAGAGAACAACAACGTAGAATAAAGATATTTTTACAATATACATCAACAAATAAACTGAAGAAATAGCCCACAAATTCAAAAAAGCAGGATACAGAATCACATACAAAACTACTAACAAAACAGAACACACACTATCAAAACACACACACAAAACAAATTCGATCTACCTGGTGTTTACAAACTAAATTGTTCAGATTGCAACAAATTCTACATAGGTCAGACAGACGTAGTTTCAAACAAAGATACATTGAACACACAAAGGCACTACACTCCACTACAGAATCCACCTTTGCAAACCACCTCTTTGAAGCAAACCACACATACAGAAACATCAACAAAACATGGACATTCTACACGTACACACAAAAGACGGAAAACTAGATACTCTAGAACAATTGGAAATATACAAATACACGAAAACACATAAAAACTACATCCTAAACAGACAGACACAATTCGAATCACATGCATTATTCGAACATATCATACCCCACACACTCAACATCGATATTTCAAAAGTCGATACCGTTGCCAATAACAAGACGGACAGTGCTCCCAACGGCAGCCTCTGAAGAAGCTTTTTAAAAGCAATAACTGGTTCAGGCTATAAGGTAAAACGTTTACGTTTTTACCCATAAAAAACTTTGTGTTCCGAGTCAGTAGTGAATTAATTGTATTTAAAATAAAAATGTTTAAAATGTATTTGTTGTAAGAAGAAAATAATTCGATCTTCCGGTATGGTCGTGGTCCATACTGGAAGAAGGCTTCAAACAAATAATGGACACCGGCCACGGAAGGCTATGTGAGGATTTAAAGTATTTGGAGTTTATAACAACAGAGGTATTATAAATAAGCTGAAAAGATAGAGAAAGAAGTTCTGAGTACAGTATGTACTTAAGGTGAACAGAGTCAGGGACTGCAATATACAACAATAGGACTGAAGACGCTATTATAGAGAAGGATGAAGTAGAGTGCAACTTGAAGTGTATATTATAACATCGCCAAATTCAGATCATGTTTGATATCTATAAGTGTGTAAGAAATGCTAAAAAGTAATATATTTTAATAAATAAATAATGAAGAGAATAAAAATATAAAATGTAATTAAGAAAGAAGGAGGAAGAATAGTAAACCAAAAGTGATTTTTAAATAAAATTACAAACTAGACTGACAGACAAATGACTTTGACCCAACCCCAGAGATTGGCCAGATAAAAACCAAAATAAAGTGAAGCAAGATGGAAGTGAAGGAGAAGAAAAATGAAAATAAAAATAGAAGAAACCAAGTATAAAGGAAATAAGGTGAAACAAGATGATGAAACACAGACAAATAGTATAGAATAGGGAAGGGAGAAATGATACAATCAAATATCATAAAGGAAACGAAAGCAGTAAATAACCAATATAAAAAATAAATATTAGTATTGACTAAGTGACAAATGTAATTCATAATTAATAAAACCCCGATAAATAAAAATACACTAACCCAAGAATTAGTAGTATACGTAAGTAAGAAATCTAGAAAGACATGAACTTATTAGATATAAATAATATTTGTAAAGAAAGAGTGAGATAGTGAGAAATATACTGAAAGTAACTAAGTGACAAAGAAAAATAATAATAGGGATTACCCACTAATAAACACTTAAAGTAAAAAGTTAAGTAACGGACACGTTATGGACAACGAAATCCAAGAATAAAGTAAAAAGTTTAAGAAGTGCCTATAGTGAAAGTATAAATACCCCAAAATAAAGAGTGAATCAGTGATAAACACTAATTAGTTAAAAGTGAAAGTGCTGAATAAAAAAGGATATTGTAAAAGATAATACGATAAAAAATAGTAATAGATAAGAAAACACTTAGGAAATCAATGATAAAACACTAAATGATTTAATAGTGAACTTATAAGAATTATATAGTTATGGTAATAAAAAATAGTATTTAGATTAGATATAACAATTAATTAAGAATTAATGAACACTGAAGAGTGATGATAACAGTATTAATTAAGAAAGAATCTTATTGTTAAGTTTAATTGAATACAATCGTAGTTAAAAGGGGGAAGCCCATGTAAGGTAAACAGTTTGTGTTATGATGGATTGGAGAAAGAGAATAGTATAGAAATAAGAAATTCTGAATGCAATCAATAAACACCCTATGTTATAAGGGATCATAGATTAAGTAAGTTTGAAAGGAGTGATGATGTTTCTCACCCAAAATAATAGTAAAGTAATGAAACGTATGTTAAACCAACAATACCTAATAACTGGTAAAGAATTGTTCATTTAAATCTATGAATAGGCTATGGCTGAAGGAAGCATACAGTCCATAGGCCTAGTTGTTATATTTTGTGTATTAAAGAATAGTAAATAATAGCCATATTGTTGACAATGGCAAGTTAAACAAATAAACAAATAAATCAATTCAGAAATAATAAACACTAGAAAATCAGTTAGGAAATAATGACAAGCCAAAATATAGAAAGTAATCTTGACACATCATCAGTACACAAACAAATTCAAGACACAATAACCAATAAACGAACCAATTATAACAACAAAACAAAACAGTTTGGAGTAAAATGAAATATAATTTGTATAAAATAGGTAAAAAATAATCAATGGCTACTCAGGCCTAACTATCAATAACAAATAACTGCAAATTGTATAAAATCCACTAGGAAATCAACAAATTCAAGGTGAGTAAATAGCCAAGAATAATTTGTAAGTCATTTTAAAAGAAATATGTTAGAATAAGGATTTAAGTTAAAGGAGAAATGCAATTACCAAATATTAAAATATGTGTACAAACATTAATATTTTGAAGAACCCGACCTTAAGGGATATCAAAATAATCTTTGAAAGGAATTAATAACAGTAGTGATGATATTTAATATGTAGGGAAGAAGACCGAAGAATATAAGCAATCAGAAGAGATACAGCTATTTTGAATAAAAATTCAAATTTGATAACAATGGGTATAAGTCAAAATTAACCAATCAGAATTAATTGGTAACCATGACGACAGACGTTTGGTTACTAATTTACCCTTTACTCGTAATGTGACGCTCTTGCTGAATAGACCTCAAATCTTGAACGATCAAATTTCTAATTTAAAACATAAAAATAGTAAACGAAATTAACAATACTGAACAAGAAGGAAGCCGACGATGACCGAAACCATTTAACTGATGTCGAAGACGAATTAAATAAAAAAGAAACGAATAAATTGCCACGATTAATTTGAAAAAGATGCCAGACGCCCTAGACAATTGAAAATTAAATATGATTGCAGCCTAATTACTTTTTACCAGACCAACCAAGTTCATCCAGTCTACTGATGTGTTAAGTATCAAATAAATTAACCAATTTCCGAATAAACTCACTTTAAAGATTTCTCACAGTAATCTGAACTCTCACTAAACTCCACATAATTTCTTTCAAATATTAAAATAAAAAGCTAAGACACCGAAAATTTGTCAACTAGTGAAGTTAACCTGTTGTTAGTTTACGAAATTTTGAAACACTTTTACTACACTCTAAGAACACGTTATAACTACACATTATATTATTTAAGTATATCTGATGTAAGATTGTGTATTTTTATTGTTGTAATCGTAAATAATCCTTTTAACGTAATCACAAGAATCCAAGACGATTGAACGAAAACATTTGTATACGACTTCGACAGATGCCATTATTGTTTGTATGTTACGTTCAAAGATCGATTTGTCAGATCGATTTGTCAAACCCAGAGATTTTGTCTCATGTAAATTACCGGTGCAACTGTATTACAAAAGAAAACATAATTTGTATTAGCCTGAATAATTAATAATCTACATATAATAAACAAATACTGAGTGTAACCACTGTGTTGTAATTTCACTAGGATGTTGTATAATAATTTGTGTACATTTTAGAGAACAGTTAGTATTGACGGCAAGCGCTCACATAGCCAGCGCAACAAACTACTGGCCCGATTCAGACGGCCAAGTCAAGGCGGGACAAATTGAATTCTCCACACCGCCTGAGCTGCGCTTGTCATACTTTCATAAATTTTTTAATTGTTTTAAATAAACAATTTGGCGCCACCCGGGATTTTCACACCCCTAGTGAACAACAGGTAAGGACTTCGATACCTGGTTATTCGTACGTTCGCGACGAACGCAATCAGCGTAAGTTACGTTCCAAAGCGACGACGGATGATAAGACACGATACACCCATTACACTTATACACGTTTACGAAACAGACGGACAATCGTTCTATTACAATATATATATATATATAAATATATAAAAGATCAATATGATATGGCAATGAAATGAGCAAAACTAATAGTTAGAGAAGCATGCAAAACATTGTGGTTACATTCATCAATAAAGTAGAAAACAGACACAAGATTCACAGAAAACAGAAGTTACTTGTAAAATGATACGACTGCTCAATGAGTGGCTGGTTTATAGAGAAGAGAAAGATACAATGAAACTAATACTGTATCAGCAGGAGAATGGACACAGCATAAGGCACTACAAGCAGTTGTGTGATTCTCAAGAAAAGGAGAAAACTAAATATGTCACTACCGACTCGGAATAGAAAGTTTTTTATTTTAAAAATCGTAAACGTTTTACCTTATAGCCTGAACCAGTTTTTGCTTATTATAAACTTCATCAGAGGCTATCACCAGGAATGCTGTCCGTATTGTTCTTGGCGACAGCGTTGACTTTTGAAGGATCGATGTTGTGTGTGTGGGGTGTGATATGTTCGAACAATACTTGTGATTTGAATTGTGTCTGTTCGTTTAGGATGTCATTTTTATGTATTTTTGTGTGTTTGTATATTTCCAATTGTTCACGAGTATCTAGTTTTCGGCCTTTTGTTGTGTGCGTGTAGACTATCCATGCTGTTGTTCACAAACACACAAAAACACATAAAAACAACATTCTATGATTTTACCAGTAAAAAACGTTGTGTTCCGAGTCAGTAGTGATATACTTTATTTAGTTAATCAACGGACATGTCATGGACAACAAAATTCAAGAATAAAGGAGAAAATTAATGTAGAAGAAATTGTAGATTTGGTTCCCACCTTGAAAGGGAATTGATGTACTTTAAGAACAGAATAGCACCTGATCTAGAAGGTATAAATGTGGAAGATTGATGTTAGAATTTAGAATGCTTCATGTATATGACATGTATCCTCATCCTTTTCTTCTCAATCTTAAGATTGGTGGGCAGAAAAATGATCTTCTATTGATCCCATATAATATGTGCTTCCTCTGACAACACCAGCTCTTTAATCCGGGGCATCCACATTACCTTCAATGTGTTGTATAAGTAGGAAAATTCCATTCTTGGATTTTGTTGTCCATGACGTGTCCGTTACTTAACTAAATACAACTATTTCACTAACGACTCAGAACACAAAGTTTGTGTTCTGAGTCGTTAGTGAAATAGTTGTCTAAATATCACTATTGTATTAACAATATTAACAATATTAACAATAAAGGCCTCTGAAGAAGCCTTTTAAAGGAGAAAACCAGTTCAGGCTGTAAGGTAAAACTTTATGCTTTTACTTATAAAAAACTTAGTGTTCCGAGTTGTTAATACAATAGTGATATTTAGTTAAGTAACGGACACGTCATGGACAACAAAATCCAAGAAATAGTTGTATTTAGAAAATTCCATGTGTTAGGGAGTTCAAAAGTCTGAAGAAACTTTTTAAAAGTGAAAACCGGTTCAGGTTGTAAGGTAAAGCTTTTACGTTTTTACCTATAAAAAGTTTTGTGTTCCGAGTCGTAGTGAAATAATTATATTTAGTCATTTCTCAGTTTAACAAAGAGTCACAGACTATCACTCGAAACTACAGAGGCATTTGTTTGTTTAATATAATTTAAATAATATTTAGCAAAAGAATATACTAATAGCTATCTGATAAGAATAGAGAATCTTATAAGGAAATTGAAAGCCAATTCAACTCTTGGTGTGAGAGTGGAATAAAAATCAGTGCACAGGCTATGTATGTTAGATGCATATTATAACCTGAGAATATCTACCAGGAAACCTTTTTATGAAGTTATCTGGTGAGAATGAAGATTGTAGAAGGTATACAGTTAATAAAACAAGTATCTTGTTTCTATTAATTAGTGTCCGAAGTTTCTGTTGAGAAAGATAAAGGTATCCAAAATAATACGATGAATATATGGCACCATGAGAGAGACAGCTGCCATAGAAAAAAAAGATAAAATTTATAAAGAGATAGTGATGCCTACACTTCTGTATGGGTCCAAGTGCTAGGTACCAAAAATGAAGGATATGAGATAGATATAAGCATTGGAGATTAGCTTTCTGAGGTCTGTCAAGGGATATATTAAGGAAGATAGAAAATAGAAATGAAATTGAATTGTGAGAAGAATTGGCTGTACTAATGATCAAAATTTCAAAAGGTTACAAGGAGCTCATGTTGAAAGAATGCTCTCATGACTAATTTTGAAACTGTTAACCAGGAGAAAAATAAGTGATAGTGAACTGAAGATCAGATGGTGAAGCTGGACTTGGACAAAACCTGGAGCCTGGAGGAACCCAAGATTATTTTATCTACTTTATTTAGAATCTGCCGAACACTTACTCTATGTATGTCAACATTATTGAGAAAATAAAACTTTTATGTAATTCAGCAATTAATGGAATCCCCTCAAAACGACTACAATGTGAAAGGGCTCTGGGTGGGTAAAAATATGTATTTAACTAAATATCACTATATGTGATAAGAATCTATATATATAAAACAAAGTCGGGTTAGTTACACCATTTATAACTCAAGAACGGCTGGACCGATTTTTATGATCTTTGATTTGTTGGATTTGTCTCCACCCCGAATAGCAGAATAACTATTAAAACATGGGAAAAATTCACGAAAAAAAATTTATGAAGAAAATTCATTTTCTCATACATTTTGTATGGAACGGCTTTTTTGATGATATCTCGAGAACGGATTGACTGATTTCGATGAATTTTTTTTCGTTCGTCTCGGCCTCGAGAAGTTTCCTCGCGCATTGGAAAAGTAAGAAAATCACAAAAAATTAAAATCCGTATACAACGCCATCTCTGATACATGACAGAAACAAAAAAAGGAACAAAATGAACATGCTGGTTGACAGCTGATTCAGTTGCGCGGTCCTTTCATTGCATACCATTGAGCTAGCTGTGCAGACCAATTTTCACCAATTTTCATTCAGTTTTCGACCGTTATTACATTTGAATTCGATTCAATTAATTCTCTTCAAACGATTTTTTCTGAAATTCATCAGCGAAAAGTGATTTCAAAGAGATGAGTTCAGTTTGATGAAGTGCACATTGTGAAAGGTTATGTCGTTTGTCATTGTGCGCGCATCGACAATCAATACAATCGGTAATTTTGGACTGTGTGTTTAATTTTCCAGGCGGATTCGTTCGTAATTCTGTGGAATTCTATTTTTGATCGTGATTTTCAAACAGTAAGTTGCCTTCGAAGATGTTCACTTTGTGAGGTTATCACATTTGTGATTGTGCGCGCATCGATAATTGCCTCATTATGTAATTTTGAATTGTGTGATTAATTTTCCAGTGTTATTTACAATGCCGCGAGCCAGAAGATCTAATCTTTCACAACGAAGCCGTAATGCAATTAGACTTCGGAATGTTGCGAATCAATCCACTGCAGATGAACAAGAAATAGCACGAGAAGAGCGCCGCGTTAGTATGGCCCGACTTCGTGCTTCACAAACACAAGAACAAAGAGAGGCAGTACGTCAAACGGCAAGGTTGGCAATGAGAAATCGTCGAGCTTATCATACAGATCAACAACGTGATAATCTTCGACGCGCAAGAAGAAATACTTCAAGTGTTGATTTGAATCGAGTAGCGTTTCAATATGATTGCACAATTGACTACAGCTCGCATCCTTTCGTTCGAATTGGCCCAATGGAGATTGTGTGCGACCATTGCGGTGCATTGAAGTTCGCTGGAGAAACGCCTGGATTGTGCTGTCTCAGTGGCAAGGTGAAATTGCCATTATTGCCTCCGCCACCTGAGCCATTGCATTCATTGCTTCGTGGCGAAACACCAGAATCATGACATTTTCTATCGAACACTCAAAGATACAAAGGATGTTTCCAAATGACTTCATTTGGAGCAGACATTATCAAAGGACGCGGATTCAATCCAACATTCAAGGTAATTTCTGCTCGAGAGAGTAAACGTTAATTTTCTTTTGGTGTTCATAAATCAGTAATTCTGACTTCGTCTTCGACTTTACAGATCCAAGGCCAAATTCACCATCTAATTGGATCACTGCAACCGCTTGAAGACGCAGAGCATAAATTCATCCAAATTTACTTCATGGGCAATATTGTAGCGCAACAAAAATGATAGCATTTATGCTACATAAAAGAAGATTCACAGATTGATGAATGGATTGATACTTAATCCCATAATGGAGCAGAGACCCAATTATGACAATTATAGTCATAGACAAAATAAATAAGAATGCAAGGTAGTGTTGAATAGAATAAACGAACCTGTAAAATAAATAATAGCTAATGATATATGTTTAATAAAAAACAAAACAGAAAAATGAAACAATGATTTAATTTATGGTAATAACAGATAAGAATTTTGTGTTAAAAAAGTATTATATTATGACAAAAAATGTTATGATAAAGTTTATGTGATGTTATATCAAATATGTGTTGAGTTCATGAAAAATAATGAAACAAATAGTGTTATTCAATGACTGTCATAGAATGAAGTGTGAGGCAGTTAACCAATGTTCATAAGTTCGAATTTTGTTATATGTGATCGAGAGATCAAGATAAATTTGTTATTAGATGTAGAAAAATAATTGTTTATACAAATGTTAATAATTAAGTTTTGATTGTATGTACGAATTTATATAAAAGGGACTATAGATGCCTAACCGACATAACCACAGGTAGATCAATTTACAATAAAAGGCCTAACAGCCAAAAATACTAAATAAACACTTATAACTTAAAGGTTAGATACATCAATTAATAATAATTAATAAATACACTATGAAGAGCTAGAAAGAAGAAAAAACATTAAGTTAATAATAATATTTAATAAAATTTATACAAATTATAATAATACCATAATGCCATAATATCGATTGGTAAAAAATAATATCGAAGGTGGATTAAATATAATAAAAAAGGAAAAAAAACGGAATTATATCAAAAAACCAGTAGAAGATGTGTATAAAATAATAAACCAGCTATCGGTAAATTTACATTCCGATAGGACAGCAAATTGACAAAGAATAGACAAAAAAATATATGAAAGAAACACTATATAGTCAAACATGTGGAAGCGGAAATTAATATAGGTTGCTAGGGAAAAATTTAAGAAGAATGTTGTTGATTTATAAAATAACAGAATTGCTTTTGTAAAAACTGAACGTAATGATTTAAAAAACCCAAGAAGAATATATTGAATCGTAATATTCGAAATCACGAGATACGATTATAAAGAAGATAAAATTCTAATGATAATACTTACATCTATCACTAACACAGATTAATAAAATAACGATATATTATGAAATAATAATCGAGAACAAATAACCAAATTCTACAAGAAGAAACTTGGACTGTCCCATGTCCGAAGGGAATTGATGAAAAGTTAATCAAATATAAAGAGTTAACAATAACACAACTCATAATAGTCACAACACCAGAAATTATAACCTTGCAAATACACGGAACAACACTAACTGCTTCAACCGAAGGAAGAACCTATTTGGATCCTGGCGGTGCAGAAGAAACATCAATCGTGCTGTAAAACAATTCAGAAGCTGTATTCCGAAGTGGACAGGACAAGATTTACTTTTATTAACTGAAGGAAGAAAACTGTACTTCATAATTGACCAGAACAACGAATTTAGCGATCAACCGCCTACGTGATTGGCGTCGTTAGAGTCTGGTAAAATTATATTATATTAATCATACTAAATACACAACACATAATTTTTGTAAATCTTGCATTCTTATTATGTATTTTTAGTCTTCCCCACAGTTACAAGAACCTTCACACCCTGAAATAAATAAAATACAAATCAAATATAATATATAACCAAATATAAACAAAGTATCAAATAATCAACAATCGATACCTGAATCTATAGTCCCAACATATATTAATTGGAATATATTATCTTAGTTAATGTGAATTGAATACACAAATAAAGAACCTTTATATATTTGTCACACCTTGTTATTTGGAGTATGGTTTAGTGAACTGGAACAAAAGTAACTGAATAAGTAGAGAATAAATAGTTAATATAAACATCGAATAACCTACAAGTTTCGTTGAGCCTATACTACAGCGCTTATAGCGGAATTATCTGACACCAAAGAGGGAGCGTAAAAATATAAAATCAGACAGAACTCTCTTCAAGGCATAATAGGGTTGGATGAAATTGTAGAATAAATCTTAAGTTATTTAAGTTCGAGGCACACTAACACTGATAATTATTAAATAGTTAAGTTAACATTAATTGAGTACATCCATATATTCCACAACTCCAAATATTTCCGAGAATTTATACAATTAAATTAATAGAACACAATCGACAAATACAACAGAGGGGTTTTTAAGGAGAGGAAACCCGTATTGTAACAAATTGGCGCTCAACTTGTGTAGGGCTTAAGTTAAGTAACTGTAACCATATTAATATTACTTAACCAGAGCAGGCAACTGTGGGAGAGTAAACATGCATACCAGAGGTAGATCAAGGATTAGGGCAGGAGAAACAGAGAAGGAAATAGATGAACAAGAACAGGAAATAGAACTAACAACAGATAGTGAAATGGAGCATCAGACAGACGAAATAACGGAAACTGAAATAATTGCGGACAAGGAAAAGGAAGTGATTGAAGAAGATGCCCAAGGGGATCAACCAAATAAGCCCAACCAAAAGGAAGACCTGAGTATACAGGAAATGTTTAAATTACTATTGGAAAAATCAAAGAAGCAGGAGGAAAGCAATAGACAAATGAAAGAGGAAATTAATGAAAACTCAAGGAGACTGGAGGAAAAATTAGATAAAACAAATGAGGAAATTAAAGAAACCTCAAAACAAATGAAGGAAGACATCCTACAAATACATGAAGAGAATTTAAGGCAGATCAATGAAAAAATTGAGAATCTTCACGTGACAATTAACCAGAAGGTGGACCAATGTAATGAGGAAAGAAAATTAGAAATAGCCAAAACAAATGAAGGGTTAGAAAAAACTAACGAAACAATAGTACAGGTTCGTGAGGAATTACAGAATAAAATTAATGACACAAAAATTGAGAATAAAACATTGGTCGAAGAAATCCAACAGGAAACTGTCGAAAAATGTGAGCAAATTAAAAACGAAGTATATCAGGTACGGGAAGAAAATAAGGAAGGTATTAAGCAAGTACAGACAGACATGGGCGAACGACTCGAAAGGGTCTATGGCAATTTAAATAATATGGAAGGTCAAATCAATACCAATAAAAATAAAATAGAAGAGATTAGTAGGCGTGAATTACAATTACAGGAGGAAGTAGATTCATGGCGGGATAGGACATGCCAAATTAGTCATACAAATAACCATGAGAACAGAGAATCGATTAATTTTCGTAATTATAAGCGCAATCCTATGGAATTTTTAAAGAGATTGGAAGAAGTGATCATAAGAAATAGAGAGAGTCGCTGGAGTATTATACGAAGCATGATTGATGAAACGTTTAAAGATACTTATGATAATTGGTGGACAGCGGTGCGCCCGGATATACTGGACATGACTGAGTTCAAAAAACAATTTAAGGAGAAGTATTGGTCGGAATCGACCCAGAATATGATTAGGAATAATTTGAGTAACGGTCGATACGAAACAAATGTAGGCCAGTCCCCTACTTCATACTTTTTAGGAAAAGTATGTATGGCGCGGAACTTAGAGCCCCGAATTCCCGAAGAATGTTTGGTAATACAACTATCCTATCATTACGAGGAAGGGATAAAAAATGCGCGTATGTGTAGTCAAATCAAAACGATTCCAGCCATGGCCAAGTTCTTGGAGAATTATGAACACGAGAACCAATACCAAAGAAATAGAATGCTAAATCATAAATATCAGAAGTATGATAATAACGCGCCACCAGCCAATTCTCATAATAACGATTGCAATCGACCTGCGCATAACGTTAATACTAATAGAACACAAAATGAAAACACAAATAATAATTCCAGAAACTATAATTATCGCGGCAATAACAATTACAATTATCGTGATAGTCGCAATAATAGAGGAGATGGGGACAGACGACCCAATAATTATAGACATAACGTCAATTATATTTACTCCAGACCTCAAGGTAATCAGCGACGATACTACCCAAGGAGTCACCGATATGACAACCATTATGACCAATCTCGGCATGAAGACAACTACCCACATGATGGAAATTATAGGATAGCAGAACATAATACGGAGGATCGCACGGAAACAGTACAAAACCAACACAGTAATCAGAATGAAAATAGAGAAGAGGGAGTAAGCCCTCATTTAAACTAATAGAGGCAGTGAAAATTAATGAATACCCGTCACTGAACCGTAATCTTGGGGAACAACAATTAACAAATAAAATTAAGTGTAATCATAAAATAACCATAATTAATAACCACTATTTAAAGAATATCCGGGAAGATTTGTTAGAAGAGGATCAGAAACATGTAAACAGTAATAGTAATAACGAAATCATATATATATCAGCAAAATTCTAAAAGACAGTAAGACCAACTTACACAAATTATTCGAAATAACTATTATATATAAAACGAATTTAGTAAGAACCAAAAATTACTAAATCCAAAAAGAAATATAATGAATAAATTCTAAAATGAAGTAAGGACAACTTATTACCTTATATTTGAACAACTTCTGGATTAACAAAAAGAAAAAGAATTTATATAAATGAATAAATTATAAAAATAATAAGAACAACTTATTACCAATCTTGAAGAAAAATACTTGGAATTTAAAAATAATTTGAGTTGAATACTACCACTAAATTTTGAAATACAATAAGAACAACGTATTATCAATTTTGAAGAAAACAAGAATTATTGTTAAATGTTTATAAAGAAATAATGTGTATAATGAATAACAAACCCCAAGATTACAGAAGAAAACAATAATTATTATTATTATGTGTATAAAGAAATAATGTGTATAATGAATAACAAACCCCAAGATTACAGAAGAAAACGATAATTATTATTATTATATGTATAAAGAAATAATGTGTATAATGAATAACAAACCCCAAGATTACAGAAGAAAACGATAATTATTATTATTATGTGTATAAAGAAATAGTGTGAATAATGAAGAATGAACCCCAAGATAAAAGTTATTACCTCAAACCTACTTATCCAAAATAAAGAAGAAAAAAAAAAAATCATATGACCTAAAATACATACTACATTGCCACATGATGGAACAATCTCAGTAAACGATTGAATGTAACTAATATAATGTTAAAGAAGACAAGAAGGAAAGAGTATTTATGAACATAATTCATTAAAAAATAAACAGCCAAAATAGTGAAATACGATAAGAAGAAGAATAATTAAGTATAAGGAATATATTTAGTAAGAAATACAATTATAATGATCAACACACAACAACTGATTACAAAATATTGAGATCAGAAAAAAAAAACGAAGAAGATACTTAACATTACAATCTCAACAAAAATGATTACAATTGATAACTGTCAAAGTCAATATTAACGAATGTTTAAGGAATTAAAATGGAACTACGAAATATGAAGAATAGTAATGAAAAAATATAAATGCAACAAAGAAAAAAAATCTTTTCCCAAATATTTATTATTAAATGATTAAAGAGATTATTAGGAGATTATTATTATATTTTATAGCTGACTGTAGATGAATTCCAGCAGTACTATATTAAGATGTAGTGTGGGCAGCAGAGTATGAAGCCAAACAGTGCCTCTCTGAACTGTACCAACACATGTGTTAGGGATTGTTAGGGAAATTAAATATTTAAGGAATATTAGAATAGTTGCAAAAATAAATTCAGTTTCCAAAGGAATAGGACGAAGAAAACAGAAAGAAGCGAGTTGACAGAAGAATAATGAAAAATGCAGTAATTATAGTAATTATAAATAGGAGAGATGTAAAACTAATGTATCAGTGAATAGTGTAGCCAGTTACCAACAAATAATGTGTACAGAAAAAAAAAATATATCAAGAATCAAGAAGGTTAAATGAAATGATGAAATGTTATTAAATAAAAATGGTACTAGTACTAGTCTAATGAAGTTACATTGAGAAGACCATCGTCAACCATTAACAATGAAATTAAGAAAAGGCATGTGAAAAAGGCAAGTTTATTTGACCTAAACTTCATTCAGGTAAACTAAACTTTTTTAGGAGGGGAAGCATATGTAGCGCAACAAAAATGATAGCATTTATGCTACATAAAAGAAGATTCACAGATTGATGAATGGATTGATACTTAATCCCATAATGGAGCAGAGACCCAATTATGACAATTATAGTCATAGACAAAATAAATAAGAATGCAAGGTAGTGTTGAATAGAATAAACGAACCTGTAAAATAAATAATAGCTAATGATATATGTTTAATAAAAAACAAAACAGAAAAATGAAACAATGATTTAATTTATGGTAATAACAGATAAGAATTTTGTGTTAAAAAAGTATTATATTATGACAAAAAATGTTATGATAAAGTTTATGTGATGTTATATCAAATATGTGTTGAGTTCATGAAAAATAATGAAACAAATAGTGTTATTCAATGACTGTCATAGAATGAAGTGTGAGGCAGTTAACCAATGTTCATAAGTTCGAATTTTGTTATATGTGATCGAGAGATCAAGATAAATTTGTTATTAGATGTAGAAAAATAATTGTTTATACAAATGTTAATAATTAAGTTTTGATTGTATGTACGAATTTATATAAAAGGGACTATAGATGCCTAACCGACATAACCACAGGTAGATCAATTTACAATAAAAGGCCTAACAGCCAAAAATACTAAATAAACACTTATAACTTAAAGGTTAGATACATCAATTAATAATAATTAATAAATACACTATGAAGAGCTAGAAAGAAGAAAAAACATTAAGTTAATAATAATATTTAATAAAATTTATACAAATTATAATAATACCATAATGCCATAATATCGATTGGTAAAAAATAATATCGAAGGTGGATTAAATATAATAAAAAAGGAAAAAAAACGGAATTATATCAAAAAACCAGTAGAAGATGTGTATAAAATAATAAACCAGCTATCGGTAAATTTACATTCCGATAGGACAGCAAATTGACAAAGAATAGACAAAAAAATATATGAAAGAAACACTATATAGTCAAACATGTGGAAGCGGAAATTAATATAGGTTGCTAGGGAAAAATTTAAGAAGAATGTTGTTGATTTATAAAATAACAGAATTGCTTTTGTAAAAACTGAACGTAATGATTTAAAAAACCCAAGAAGAATATATTGAATCGTAATATTCGAAATCACGAGATACGATTATAAAGAAGATAAAATTCTAATGATAATACTTACATCTATCACTAACACAGATTAATAAAATAACGATATATTATGAAATAATAATCGAGAACAAATAACCAAATTCTACAAGAAGAAACTTGGACTGTCCCATGTCCGAAGGGAATTGATGAAAAGTTAATCAAATATAAAGAGTTAACAATAACACAACTCATAATAGTCACAACACCAGAAATTATAACCTTGCAAATACACGGAACAACACTAACTGCTTCAACCGAAGGAAGAACCTATTTGGATCCTGGCGGTGCAGAAGAAACATCAATCGTGCTGTAAAACAATTCAGAAGCTGTATTCCGAAGTGGACAGGACAAGATTTACTTTTATTAACTGAAGGAAGAAAACTGTACTTCATAATTGACCAGAACAACGAATTTAGCGATCAACCGCCTACGTGATTGGCGTCGTTAGAGTCTGGTAAAATTATATTATATTAATCATACTAAATACACAACACATAATTTTTGTAAATCTTGCATTCTTATTATGTATTTTTAGTCTTCCCCACAGTTACAAGAACCTTCACACCCTGAAATAAATAAAATACAAATCAAATATAATATATAACCAAATATAAACAAAGTATCAAATAATCAACAATCGATACCTGAATCTATAGTCCCAACATATATTAATTGGAATATATTATCTTAGTTAATGTGAATTGAATACACAAATAAAGAACCTTTATATATTTGTCACACCTTGTTATTTGGAGTATGGTTTAGTGAACTGGAACAAAAGTAACTGAATAAGTAGAGAATAAATAGTTAATATAAACATCGAATAACCTACAAGTTTCGTTGAGCCTATACTACAGCGCTTATAGCGGAATTATCTGACACCAAAGAGGGAGCGTAAAAATATAAAATCAGACAGAACTCTCTTCAAGGCATAATAGGGTTGGATGAAATTGTAGAATAAATCTTAAGTTATTTAAGTTCGAGGCACACTAACACTGATAATTATTAAATAGTTAAGTTAACATTAATTGAGTACATCCATATATTCCACAACTCCAAATATTTCCGAGAATTTATACAATTAAATTAATAGAACACAATCGACAAATACAACAGAGGGGTTTTTAAGGAGAGGAAACCCGTATTGTAACAATATGGAGGAACAACTTGATCGGCGTCAAACGATCAATACGGCAATGAAAAGAGCAATTCTTCAAGATCTGCAGCAACTACTTCATGAACATCATGCATTGGTTCGGTTGTTCAAAACTGCGTTGGATCGCATGCCAAGTGATGACTACAAAGTCGTGATCAGAGCGGATAAACGACCAGCTGGAACACACGAACGCCAATTCAACGCTCCAACAAAAGATGAAGTCGCAATTGTGATTGTTGGTGAAAACTTGGAAACGCGCGATATTGTGCTTACACGTCGCGACACTGGACAACTGCAACGAATATACGAAACACACCGTTCATACGATGCATTGCAATACCCGCTGATGTTTTGGCAAGGAGACGATGGCTATCACTTCAATATCAAAATGATAAATCCATTGAGCGGCGAGTATCGATATCATAATTTTCATTTCAACATGACACTAATTTCACTGATTTCATTTCAGGTGAGGAAACTACCAAGAAGGTTAGCTCGATGAATTATTACGCATATCGTTTGATGATTCGTCAAAATGCTGACAACTATTTGCTGCGATTTCGTCGATTGCTTCAGCAATATTGCGTCGACATGTACGTCAAAATCGAAACGGAGCGCCTCACTTTCATTCGGTTGAACCAAGCCAAACTGCGTTCGGAGGAGTATATTCATTTACGCGATGCAATCAGCACCGAAGGAGATGCAGCTAATGTTGGTCGATTGACTATTCTACCGACGACGTACATTGGCAGGCCGCGTCATATGCATGAATATGCGCAAGATGCAATGACATATGTTCGTCATTACAGTCGTCCAGATCTATTCATCACCTTTACGTGCAATCCGAAATGGATAGAAATTGTTCAACTGCTGCTCCCCGGACAAACATCAAGTGATCGGCACGACATCACCGCACGTGTCTTCAAACAAAAAATCCGGTCGCTGATGAACTACATCGTTAAGCGGTGTTAAGGGAATACTCGATGCTGGATGTATTCTATTGAATGGCAAAAACGAAGCTTGCCGCATGCACACATTCTTATTTGGTTAGTCGAAAGAATTCGACTAGACCAAATAGATGACATCATATGTGCCGAGATTCCAGATCCCGAAACCGATCCAGACCTGCATGATGTTGTAATTACGAACATGATTCACGGACCGTGTGGCGCCATCAACCCCCAATCACCGTGCATGGTCGACGGCAAGTGTTCCAAGCGTTATCCACGAAATTTGACGGCGGAGACTATCACTGGCAACGATGGTTATCCACTGTATCGGCGTCGATCACCCGATGATAACGGTAGAACTATCACAACGAAAGTGAAAGGAAACGATTTCGTGGTCGACAACACTTGGATTGTTCCGTATTCGCCACTTCTTTCCAAAACATTCAAGGCGCATTGCAACGTGGAGTATTGCAATTCAGTGAAGTCCATCAAATACATCTGCAAATATGTTACGAAAGGCAGCGATATGGCGGTTTTTGGCGTTCAAACTCCAAATACCAACGATGAAATCACGCACTATCAAGTTGGTCGATATGTGAGCTGCAATGAGGCGATTTGGCGTATATTCTCATTCCCCATTCATGAACGTCATCCCACTGTTGTACATTTGGCGATGCATCTGGAGAATGGTCAACGAGTTTATTTCAACGCATCAAATGTTGCTCAACGTGCTGAAACACCTCCAGCGACAACATTGACAAGTTTCTTTTCGATTTGCCAAAGCGTCCGTTTGCACGAACGTTGCTCTACTCTGAGATGCCACGTTATTACACTTGGAACGCTTCATCGAAGAAATTTCAACGTCGGAGCAAGGCGATGCGGTTCCTGATCATCCGGATGTGCGTTCTACTGATGCTCTTGGTCGCATTTACACTGTTCATCCGAAGAATGACGAATGCTTCTACTTGCGGTTGTTGCTGGTGAATGTTCGTGGGCCGACATCATTTGAATCACTTCGAACTGTCAATGGTGTAGTGTGCCCAACATTTCCTGCTGCATGTCAACAGCTCAATTTGCTTCAAAACGATACTCATTGGGACATGACAATCGCTGAAGCAATTGTTTCTGCACCTCCAAGTCAGATACGCACATTATTTGCTATCATTATTTCGACATGCTTCCCATCAAATCCACGTGAACTGTGGAACAAGTACAAGGATTACATGTCAGAAGACATTTTACATCGAATTCGTGTCAGTTCAGGGAATCCCGATCTCGAGGTGAATGAAGAGATACATAACCAGGCTTTGCTTTTGATCGAAGACATGTGTTACCTCGTGTGCGGCAGTTTGTTAGTAAAGTTAGGAATGCCAACACCAAATCGTGGTATGAACGACGCTTTCAATCGAGAATTGGAACGTGAACGTGAATACCATCGAGATGCATTGAACGAATCAGTTCGAACGAATGTACCACTGTTGAACCCCCAACAGAAGGAAGTGTACGATACGTTAATGAAGGCAATTGATGATGGAAATGGTGGCTTATTTTTCCTCGATGCGCCCGGTGGAACTGGGAAGACATTCCTCATGTCATTGATTTTGGCCACTGTTCGTGCGAGATCCGAAATTGCTGTAGCAGTTGCTTCTTCTGGGATAGCGGCCACGTTGCTAGAAGGATGCCTAACGGCTCATTCAGCGTTGAAATTTCCATTAAACCTTCAAACGACTGAAAAACCGACATGCAACATTGCGAAACACTCAGCAATGGCCAAAGTTTTGGTAGCAAGTAAAATCATCATATGGGATGAATGCACAATGGCGCACAAACGCGCATTGGAAGCACTCAATCGAACTATGAAAGATCTGCGCAATGACTCAAGATGTTTTGGAGGCGCAATGATTCTACTGTCTGGCGATTTCCGCCAAACACTACCAGTCATTCCAAGATCGACCGCTGCCGATGAAATAAACGCTTGCCTCAAATCATCGACTCTGTGGCGCTATGTGAAGAAATTTCAGCTGACGACAAACATGCGAGTTGCATTGCTAAACGATCCATCTGCCGAAGATTTCTCCAAGCAATTGCTGGCTATCGGTAATGGCCGTGTTCCTGTCGACGAATCGAACGGATTGATTTCGTTTCCGCCAAATTTTTGCAATTTCGTCTCAACGAAGGACGAGCTCATCAACAAAGTGTTCCTGAACATCATTGCTAACCACAAAAATCACAATTGGTTGAGTGAACGAGCAATTCTCGCGGCAAAGAACAAAGATGTGGATCACTTAAACTTCACAATTCAAAATCAAATCGTTGGTCCACTGCATTCCTTAAAATCTATCGACACTGTAACAAACGAAGACGAAGCAACCAACTATCCAACTGAATTTTTAAACTCATTGGATCTGCCTGGCTTGCCACCGCACAATTTACAACTGAAGGTTGGCTCGGTAGTCATCATGCTACCGAGTTCGAAATCTGAACCAACCAAAACTATGTAACGGAACGCGTTTGGTGGTGAGAAAACTCATGGGCAATGTGATTCACGCGACGATACTCAAAGGAAAGTTCAAAGGTGAGGAAGTTCTCATTCCGAGAATTCCGATGATCCCAACCGATATGCCATTCGAGTTTAAACGAATACAATTTCCGATTCGTCTTACATTCGCCATGACGATCAACAAATCACAAGGCCAATCCTTGAGTGTTTGTGGCCTGAATCTAGAAAATAAATGTTTCTCTCACGGTCAATTGTACGTAGCATGTTCACGTGTCGGCAAACCATCCGCTTTGTTCGTTCTCGCACCTGACAACAAAACGAAAAATGTCGTATATCACAAGGTGCTTCAATGAAGGGAATCGACCCGAGTGCAACCCATCAAGCAAATAGTTTAACACAGAAAGTAGTGCAACAATGCTACGCGAATCATTTCGATTCGCTTCAATAAAGCAAATGCCTTGCTGCCACGTGAATTGCATTCATTTCAATGTAATTAAAATACATTTCATTTTGATTTTTGTACATTTATTGAACTTAATTCATTTTGAGTACTCATTTTACCTTAATAAAAAACTGAATTTAATTCAGCTAATAAGTTAACACAACATTTATTGATTCTGAGGCGGTACGAAGTTCGCCGGGTCAGCTAGTATGTATTTAAATTGTGGCTGTTAATTAATTCAAAGAATTAAAGACCATAAAGCCATAATACTTCCTTTCTCAACCCAGATGAATAACGTTTCATGTTTTTATAAGATTTCATGATATACCTTTACATTCTCTGACCTGAATGAACATTTCAAAACCTTGATGCCTCAGTAATTTTATTGTTATTAAAAAAAATTATTTTTTAATGGTTAAGGTACATTTATGTAAGATATTTTTTTCTCTTTATCAAACGTAGAACCTTCTTCTACACAGTAAATTTTATAAACGTATGTATTATTTGAAAACATTAAACGTCTTAATGGTTTTATATGAATGTTCATCCTAAAAGATATAGGGGAACGTGGGGCAGGACGGGGTACTTAATGTTTGAACACAAATATTTTATAATAAATGTTTCAAAATTTTCTGTTTTAAATATAAATACTTTTATTGTTACATTAAGTACAAGAAATTATCATTACATTTTAATTTGGTAAAAACACATTCTATATAGGTTATCTTAGTTTAAACAAATACATGTCATTTGTCCCGTTTTGCCCCGCTGGTGGGGCACAATGGGGTACCTTCCTTTTTATAAATTTTTGTCATGAAATACAAAAAGCGTTATTGTCAAAAAACAAAAACCTATATTTCTTAAATGAACTTCATGTTTCACAAAGAGCACAAATGTGTGTGACATCCTCGTCTTCACTTTCAATTCCTGCGCAAGAGTTGTGAGCCCATTTTAGGCAAGAAACACATCTAATCCAACCTTCTTCAGAAAAATCATGACAGTAGAGACACTCATCTTCGCTATCGACTTCTTCACTAGATGACTGAGGAGTTACGAAAACAGTTGGTTTGTTAAGGTTATAGTTTTTGTCATTTTCAGGTGATATGTTTCTCTGTTTATCTGGATATTTTTTCAGAGTTTTTTTGGAAAGTAAAAGGCGTCTTTTCACTGGTTTCTTGACCCCACTTTTATTTTTTCAGCACTCTGTAGCTTATTTTTATATGGTGATGATGTTAAGATAGTACTTTTACCACGATTTTTTGAAACACGTTTATTTTCCTGAGAAATTTTTGGTATGGGTAAAATGTTTTCCGGGGTGGCACATTTGAAATTAGGCCTACTACAGCTCGGCATATTAAGTTTTTCAGGACTACTCAGAGATGGTGAGGTCAGGTCTGCCTGTATATTTAAAACTATAGCCTCATTAGCAACGTCAGTAGGGAGCTGGATGTCTGTAGTTACCGAAGGCAAAAAATCTGCATCATTAAAAAC
Source organism: Magicicada septendecula (assembly GCA_034769895.1). NCBI lineage: Eukaryota > Metazoa > Arthropoda > Insecta > Hemiptera > Cicadidae > Magicicada > Magicicada septendecula. The sequence goes on along the minus strand of CM068375.1, from coordinate 403,174,227 downwards.
ATTCATATCAACAGGCCATATGCCTGTTTTCCGGAACCCGTTCACGGCTGTCATCATTGTTGATGCTTGAACATTGGCGGTACCAAACAGAGAAGCGATCTGGAATAATGTCACCACTTTTCCTGGATTGCACCTAAGCCATTTACGGACTTCCTCCTCATAGTATTTACTTAAGGGCTTCATAAATGCAACGTCAAGGGGTTGGAGTCTATGGGAACAGTGGGGAGAGAAATACAAGAGAATCACTCCATTTGCACGAGCCATATCAATTAGTGCTAAACTTTTCGTGTGTGTTGAATGCCCATCAAAGAGTAGTAGCATTGGTTTCTCTTTTTTGCTCCTGTAAAATATATGAACTTTTCAAACCAAACTAAAAAAAGTTCTTTGGTCATCCATCCTGTTTCATGGACCTGTGAAGTCGCACTTGGGGGAAGTCCGGTCTCAAATTCCTGCTGCATCCGTTTTCTAGGAAAAATTAGCATTGGAGCGATGTAGGTTCCAGCAGCTTAAAAGCATATTTCAGCTGTAACAGTTTGACCCCTCTCGGCTGATGTGACTGTGCCAACCTGTCTACAGCCTCTTTTTGCTATTATCTTCGAATGCCCTTTAGGGTTTACAGTTAGACCTGTTTCATCACAGTTATAAATCCCGTCTGGTGTAAGCTGGTAAGTATCAACTACGTAGGATAGATGGCTGAAGAACTGTTTTACAGCAACCTTATTGAAGCCCATCGCACGAGCTGCAGACGTAGCCTCAGGTCGTCTTATGCTTAAATTAGGGTGGCGAGTTAAAAATCCTCTTGCCCAGTCTACACCAGCTTTCCCATTCTCACCAAATGGATGATTCAATTTATTTCGCTCTGCTAGCTGGAAAGCAAGGTCACGAAGTTCATTGATAGTAAGACCGAAGAGTTGAGCCTCCATTTTAGTTAAATAGTCCACAAGCTCGGATTCTTGTGCTTCATTAAAAACACAAGTGAAACGTCCCATAGATTTCTTCACAGAATGCTCTGGATCATCTCTTTTTTTCTTAACGTGGCGCTCTAAAGTTGTTTGTGGTACTTTGAACTGAAGAGCTGCCTTTTTGTATCCCATTGAGCAATTTATTACTGCTTGAACAGCTTCTTGCATGGAAACTGCCGACCACTCTTGCCTCTGCGTCTTTCTTTTGTAATCTCTCACCATTCTACAAACACAAACAACGCGAAAAACCAATTAGCCTACATTTTATTAATGAAACACCTATGGAAAATACGTGGGGCAGAATGGGGTACTACCCCGTTGTGCCCCAGTTACATTTTTAGGTTATATCGTTGTGACAGGATAAAGTTTCACGAAGCTTAACGAAAACATCAGGATTAGAAGTGTATGAAACATGTTATAATACAGTATACACGGAAATAAATTACAATTAACTCAATCTTACTTACATGAGTTAGAAGAAGTGCGCGATATTGTAGAAACGCAAGCAAATATGGTGCAGCACCTTAATCATACACAAAGACAGCAACAATGGCTGCCAATCTCTGTGTGGTAATAGGTAATACTATACTGACGTAGTTATGAGAAATTCCAACAGATTGCACACCGCCTGTAAAAAATAAAGGCTGTACCCCGTTCTGCCCCACTACACCGTTATGCCCCATGGGCCCCTATTTTCGATTAGGTACTGGATTGGCCTAATGATTAGGCCCAGGAATTGTCTCTCATTTTTTAAATGCCAGTGTGACTGACGTTTGTATTAAATCTCCTTATTTCGAAAGTAATTGAATATTCAAATGTTTAGCGGTTTTACTTGAATGATTTTAGCAGCTTTTAAATGATTTTGCATAATTTCTTCTTTCCTGAATTTCATAGTTAATTAAAAAAAACAAAACTGTCTTTTCTATTGTAGGTCAATATAGTCTTCGTAAAAAGAAACCCAGTATCAAATAAATGAAAGATAGGCCTACATTTTTGTTAGACGAAAATTAATAATTTTGATCTTCGAACTATTCCCATAATTCTCATCGAGTAATTAGGATTAAAAAGTACAAATACGTAATGCATGTATATAATGGTATATTATACATTAGTCGATGATTATGTTTATAAACAGCTAAACTGGTTATAATTTCAAAATACTAAAATCTTGGATTTCGTTGTCCATGACGTGTCCGTTACTTAACTAAATATAATTATTTCACTACGACTCGGAACACAAAACTTTTTATGGGTAAAAACGTAAACGTTTTGGTAAATATTTACCAAAGTTTTACCGTACCTTATAACCTGAACCGATTTTCACTTTTAAAACCTCTGAAGAAGCTTTTTAACTATTTTAAAGTGAAAACCGGTTCAGGTTATAAGGTAAAACTTACGTTTTTACCCATAAAAAGTTTTGTGTTCCGAGTCGTAGTGAAATAATTATACTAAAATCATTTGAAAACAGTTCATAAATCTATAAGTAACAATTAGAAAATGTACACGTAAAATCGTTGATACAAGCGTACATAAAATATTTGTGAAATAAAAATTTGTCGCCAAATTTGTTCTTTGTAGAGACGTTGACCGTTAGCAGCAGCCTAAACATTGTGAGAAAGTTGGCTATTCTGATGTGTTAGCGTGGGTCCAGTCTAGTCCTGCGATTCTTGAATTGTGTAGTGAGCTGGGCACTCCCAGTTAGTTTCTTGATGTTTGTGGATGATTTGTTTGAAAACTGTAAAGTGTAATAATAATAATGGAGGAAATAAGATACACCAGAAACTTATTTCTCCGTTGTATGAGTGTTATTTACTTATTCGCGTTCACATCGTTGTATATTCAAATACCCGGTAAGTTATCAGCGTCTTGAGTTTGTTCACCTTTCTAGACATCCATTTATCAAGTTAAAATGATGCAGAGAAGCGAAGATTTCTCTGTCAGTAACAGTGTACTGTGATTTAACGTAATCAGGTTATAAGCAAATTATATACTTAAGTAAAGCATTTTAATTGAGAGTAACGGGTCAATAAGCTGAATTCGTATGCTGACAGAGGCCTCTTTGTAAATGTGTCACAAACGGTAGTTAGAGGGACAGTATGTGAATACCATTTCGCTTGTAGTGTTAATAGAAAAACGGTGGTATACCAAAACGTTTTGTTAAGGATGATTACATTTTTCTATAATTCTAATTTTACAAAATATTTTTTTATTTTCATAAGGTTATTTTATGTGACTTGCAAAATCATTTAAAGCAAGGTACTGGATGAAAGAGCATCAGTATGTGTGTTTCCTGAAAGGGTGATTTATTGTGCATTCTGTATTGACATATTAATTTGTATTAAAATTGTATACTCACAATTTTGACCATCAGTGGGATTATTGGTAGCATATTTGACTAATGACAGTTATTACTTGCAACTTGACTGTATCATTTGTGTTACAGTAGGGCGAAAACTTGTGTGTACATACCTAAATGTAACGTTTCTGAACTATGTTATTCTTATTTTTTTATGAGTTATGATTTATAAAACATTCTTATTTTTTTTACGTGGGTTATGATTTATAAAACATTTTGAATATTAAGTTACACTTAACAAATTATTCAGACAGATTTGTAGTAAACTGTAGTCAGGACACAACGTGTGACATTGACTATAATAATTGTTGAATTAGTTATACCAAATATCATTTGTATCAAAAATTAATTTTATAGTTTTATCTGCAAATTTGTGTCTTAGATAGTGGCACACTTCAAGTTTGGTCTAATTTAGTAGTTCTACATTCCCATGGTCAGGTCTCTAAGACATCTGAGATTAAATTCTGTTCTCGGATTTCATTGTCCATGACGTGTCTGTTACTTAACTAAATACAACTATTTCACTAACGACTCGGAACACGAAGTTTTTTATGAGTAAAAACAAAGTTTTACCTTACAACCTGAACCGGTTTTCACTTTTAAAAAGCTTCTTCAGAGGTTGCCGCTGGTAGTGCTGTCCGTCCTGTTGTGGGTGACGGAATCAATTTTCGAAAGATCGATGTTGTGTGTGTGGGGTGAGATATGTTCGAATAATGCATGTGATTTGAATTGTGTCTGTTCGTTTAGGATGTCGTTTTTATTTGTTTTCGTATGTTTGTGGATTTTGGGAAGCGCTTGGAGGGTGGGGGCTGATGGTCGGATTTGTTTCATGTAGGACTAATCAACAGTGCCAAACACATAATGACACACAAACAAAAGCCCTACATGAAACAAATCCGACCATCAGCCCCCACCCTCAAAGCGCTTCCCAAAATCCATAAAGAAGAAATTCCGATCTGCCCCATTATCAGTTACCGTAATGCCCCTGCATACAAACTCGCAAAACATCTAGACAAAATTATCAGACAACACACACAACTAGACAACAACATTGCAGTAAAAAACAACACAGACCTAGTAACAAAAATAAAAGACATACACATCCCCCATAATGCCACATTAGCTTCATTTGACATTAAAAACCTGTACACAAACATCCCCATCTCTGAAACAATCACCATCCTACAAAACAAATGCAAACAGAACAACACACCAGATGAACTTATCAACGAAATAACAGAAACTCTGAACCTTATCACAAAACAAAACTGCTTTACATATAACAATAAATTTTACGCACAGAATGATGGTCTACCCATGGGCTCACCCATATCCAGCATTCTAGCAGAAGTCTTCCTCCAACACTTAGAAAAAACAAAAGTCCTAACAAACAATGACAGACACTCACATAGAATACTATATTGGCACAGATACGTTGATGACATTCTAATACTATACAGGGGAAACAAAAGACAAGATGTGAACAGTTACTAACGCACATAAACAAAATACATAAAAACATAACCTTTACTGCTGAGTACGAACATAACAATACCATAAACTTCTTAGACCTCTCCATCACAAAACTTGAACACAGGCACAAATTCAGTATATACAGAAAACCGACTACAACTGACACACTAATACACAACTCCTCCAATCACCCAATACAACACAAACTAACTGCCTTCAGAACCATGATACATAGACTTAACAACATCCCCCTAGATGAAAAAGACTACAAAGGCAAACTAAACACGATAAAATATCTAGCAGAATCTAACGGATACAACAGAACAATAGTCAATAAACTCCTACACAAAACAAACAACTCACATAGAATACTATATTGGCACAGATACGTTGATGACATTCTAATACTATACAGGGGAAACAAAAGACAAGATGTGAACAGTTACTAACGCACATAAACAAAATACATAAAAACATAACCTTTACTGCTGAGTACGAACACAACAATACCATAAACTTCTTAGACCTCTCCATCACAAAACTTGAACACAGGCACAAATTCAGTATATACAGAAAACCGACTACAACTGACACACTAATACACAACTCCTCCAATCACCCAATACAACACAAACTAACTGCCTTCAGAACCATGATACGTAGACTTAACAACATCCCCCTAGATGAAAAAGACTACAAAGGCAAACTAAACACGATAAAATATCTAGCAGAATCTAACGGATACAACAGAACAATAGTCAATAAACTCCTACACAAAACAAACAACTCACATAGAATACTATATTGGCACAGATACGTTGATGACATTCTAATACTATACAGGGGAAACAAAAGACAAGATGTGAACAGTTACTAACGCACATAAACAAAATACATAAAAACATAACCTTTACTGCTGAGTACGAACACAACAATACCATAAACTTCTTAGACCTCTCCATCACAAAACTTGAACACAGGCACAAATTCAGTATATACAGAAAACCGACTACAACTGACACACTAATACACAACTCCTCCAATCACCCAATACAACACAAACTAACTGCCTTCAGAACCATGATACATAGACTTAACAACATCCCCCTAGATGAAAAAGACTACAAAGGCAAACTAAACACGATAAAATATCTAGCAGAATCTAACGGACACAACAGAACAATAGTCAATAAACTCCTACACAAAACAAACAACAGACAAAGACAGAAAACAACAAATTTATAACACTAACATACATCAACAAACAAACTGAAAAAAATAGCCCAAAAATTCAAAAAAGCAGGATACAGAATTGCTTACAAAACTAACTAACAAAACAGAACACACACACAAAGCACAAAACAAATTCGATCTACCTGGTGTTTACAAACTAAATTGGTCAGATTGCAACGAATTCTACATAGGCCAGACAGGACAAAGATACATTGAACACACAAAGGTACTCCACTTCACTACAGATTCCACCTTTGCAAACCACCTCATTGAAGCAAACCACACATACAAAAACATCGACAATAACATGAACATTTTACACGTACACACAAAAGGCCGAAAACTAGACACTCTAGAACAATTGGAAATATACAAACACAGGAAAACAAATAAAAACGACATCCTAAACGAACAGACACAATTCAAATCACATGCATTATTCGAACATATCTCACCCCACACACACAACATCGATCTTTCGAAAATCGATTCCGTCGCCCACAACAGGACGGACAGCACTACCAGCAGCAACCTCTGAAGAAGCTTTTTAAAAGTGAAAACCGGTTCAGGTTGTAAGGTAAAACTTTATGTTTTTACTCCTAAAAAACTTTGTGTTCCGAGTCGTTAGTGAAATAGTTGTACCGTATTTAATTAAATTCTGGTTGTACCATCCTCAACATAAACTTTTAAATTTTCAATTGAGCAGGTGGTAACAGTTTACTATCTTAGTTTTCTTATTTTATTTTTTCATAAAACATTTTTGTCAGGAATGATTTTTTTAAACCCATTTTTTAGTTTTGGTTTGTATGGAGCTCAAAAACTGTAGGTACAAACTTGTAAACTGAATTTTGTTCAACGTAAGTTAAGCCTTTTCTATTTTAATCTAATGAAGAAGAAGTTGTGGTAATTGTAGACCCCTTTTTTTAAATGGACGCCAATCCAAAATTGAAAACACCTGCGTAGCGGTGTCATTATATGAGGAAAAGTGTAGCCTGTCCCATTCTTTTTAGTAAGTAGAGTATTTTTTTGATTGACTAAAATATAATTACAATATACAAAGTACAAAGGTGTCAGAATAGACAAACGTAATGACCAATGTTGCATTTCCTTTGGTTTCATGAAACAAAAGAGTACAAAAGACACTGAACAGTTGACTTTATGTTGGAGATGTATTCAGGTGTAAGTCAAAATGAAAAATTTCCGTTTTATTTAGATTTCTCATAAGTTTTCAACCATGTAGAAAATCATCTTTTATTACATAAACTAGAATCAGCTGGTATTAGAGGGGTCACCAGAGATGGTTTTCCAGTTACCTCTGCACTTGGGTGTAGAGAGCACCTGATGGAGATCAGTATAGTCATGTCCGTGGGGTCACACATGGTGTCCTGCAAGGTTCGGTATTACCTGCCGGTTCGGTATTCCTATAAATGCTTTTAGTGACTTGCTTATGTGGTATTTCCACGGTTGAGTTATTGTTTTGCTGGTGATATTACTGTTCAGTGTAAAGAAAATGGATCGTTAATTGTTTATAACAACTTTAGCGAAGATTAGTTCTGTTAAGTACATGGTGTGCATGGGATGGAATGATTGTTAATACTGATAAAACCAAGATTCTAAATCTTGATTTGCACAGATTAAAATTTATGGATAATCTCATTTATCACATGTAGACTTGTCAGAATCATATAACTAAAAGTGAAAGAAATAAAAAAATTAAGACACTTTTATTTTGTCCAAAATAAGACTATATATATATTTTTGCTCTGGTGAAATCTCTATATTATGCTTTCATTCATTGAGAATACTGAATTCCATGTATCAGTATGTCATTGAGTTATGGGGTGGTGCACTACTTAGCAGTCTTAGATCCTTGATCTTGACCCAGAATATTTTTATTTGGATTCTTACTTTCCAAAACAGATTTGCTACTGCATTTCCTCTGTTTTCTTAAAATAAAATTTTAATTCTTACATGACACTTATCGTTTATAAAGTACTGAGAGTATTTTTTATGGACAGATAGTTCCCAATCAATATTATAGAACTCAAAACGAACAAGGTAATTTCACTCGACCTAAAATAAATAAGTTGTGGTTTTGACGCTCATTTTAAAATGGACCAAAAATGTTTAACTTCCTGCTTGCTAATATTAAACAGATAAGCAAAATTAAATTATTTAAAAAAAAGTTAAAAATTGGTTGTTAGGTAAAGATAGCAGCTCATAGATTTAGTAATATAGATTCTGGATATGAATTTGTCATTTCTGTATTATTTATCATCTGATTTTGTACGTGTTTGCTGAATTTTACAATTAGGGTTAATGGTTAAAACACTTTCATGACTGGTTTGGTTTATGTAGGCTATGTTAAGAATTCTGTTTTGATAATTTAGCTGTCCACGAGTAATGTGGTAGTTAATTTTAACACCACCACATTACTACCACATATTTTTTGTGTGGTGTTGTTCCCTGATGCAGACTCACCAACCACATACTGAAGTAGGTGTCTGGTTTGATTTTCTCCTGGAATTGTAATAAAAATTTATAGTTTTTATGGAAATAAAAAAATATCTATATATCTATCTTTAGACAGTTTTAATTTGTTTTCTGATATGGTGGTTGTAGTTACTTTTTACATTACAGCAGTCCGGAGTGTTATATTATATTTTTTTTCTTACCTTGAACAAGTACCCGTTAACTCAAAAATGTTAGGTTATTTATTTTAAGTGTTACTGTGTTATAAGCATTAAATGTTTTCCACAACCATGACTTTTATTTATTTCAGCAGTAAAATAAAAAATGAAACCCATTGTCACCTAACCTCACAAATTAAAACAATACGTATTTTTGCTTTGCATTAAGAAATAGGACAATTTACAATTAGTACAATTCGTCTTTCCCACATTGTAATATAGCGATACAATCGCATATTAAAAACATCAAAAATGTACTGCAGGAACAGATAAGGTACAGTTCCGACGTCACTAAATAGCATTTGTTTATTTACCTGTTACTATGGTAATTAATTCTGGTCTCCATAGTGTTGTTGACATCTTTATACGTGTCAACAGAAGGGTATAATTAAAAGGGCATAAATCATGCGAATGAGGGAGAATATCAACTTCTAAGTTAGACAGTGTTTTTTGCCTTGTGTCAAAGGTTACCTGTGCAAAATTTGGTGGCATTCGGTGTAATGGTGTGGATTTGTATTCAATACAATGAAACAAATCCTCAGACTTTGAGTTTTATACATATAGATTACATCCATTGAATGGTCACTTTTACGTGTTCAGTATTATAAAGTATTATATCATACATAGCACATTACTTTTTGATATTCCCATGATCTGACGTTTACAGCCATATTTATTTACTTATATAAATGTGTATGTTTTGTTAAATTGTTTTGTTCTTTCTACCATATCAAGTTGTATAATTTCAGGTTTGTCACATTTTCATATTAGTGTCAGTTTATTACTTCCTATTTCTTACGGCTGTTAATTATAATTATTTCTTATGAATGTCAATTATAGTTAGCCCTACATTCTGTAAGAAAGATAAGTATGTTTGTATATTTATGTAGAAAACTGAAAAAAACAGATTTCCCATTGTGATTGTAATGTTTCCATTAAATTATAGCCATCTGTATCCTAATAAACACTGGTCATCTGTAAAACTATGTATTTTTTAAATTATAAAATCAATCCAACATATATTATATATACATGTACTGTTCTGACAGTACGTATATTCGCTTTACTGTTTTTGATGTTAATTATTACAGTTAAATTCCTATAACCTGACTTATGGTAAATCAGAATTTTCTAGTGGTCAAAATTTTCACTTATTCGTAGTGAGCTATACATTCATATATATGATTTTGATTCTGTTAACTCAAACTGTATATCCTGTAAGTTAAACTGAGGACATTTTGTTTGTTCCAGAATTTCAGTCAGTAAAGACTGTTGATAATAACACTGCATTAAAACTGAAATACAATATGCTGTCATATTTGTTATGTACATTTGAAAGCAAAGACTGATGACAAAGTGTTTGTTTTGTTTACTATAGACTAGGTGGTATTATTAGTGTAGGTGTATGACTCATATTTTCAGTACTGGTATGCAAGTGGTTAAACATTTGAAGGAACTTTATCTTGATTGTGTGAGCCTCCAGGTGGTCTAGTGGCTAATGCGGGCGATTGATGCGCTCATGGTCCCGGGTTCAATTCTCGGCGGAGGCTCCATATGGCGTGCACTCAGCGTCATGAGGCAGAACTGAGTAGGCGCTGAGATAACAGCGCCACCTCCTGGCTTGGAATACCGCAACTAGCGGCTGGTGGCGCATAGTACTAGCCATACACCATCACACTAACACAAAAGCCGCGCGGTATGCCTTGGTCCTTAACGGACTGTTGAGCGGAGGTTTTATCTTGATTGCGTACCACTATCTTTTTGTTTACAGTTTTCTTCTCTGCTTTCATATCTTGTCATGTGAAGATGTCTTTTAGTTAGTACTACACCAGTCTTGCTACAGCTTGCATATTCGAACATGTTCTTCTGTTGGTTCTTGATAGTTCTGTTTTATAATCAGTGTTTTGAACTGAAAACGGATAAAGAAAACTAAAAGCTTTGTCATTAATTGATAAAATAAGACATTAAAGAAGTTGAGCCAGGAAAAATAGAAACAGATAGTTGTAGCTGATGAATTTGGTGTTTCTGGTAACAAAGTAACAATTTTTTAAAAACTGAGAAATTTTTTTGAAAAACTCACATTATATGGCGATTGAAAACTGATATTGAAAATAATAAATTTTTTTATTATTAAAAAGTTTAGCGAGGATCAATTAATAAGTATAACAAAAATTTTATGTTATTTGTATTGATGTTTCAACAGTATTTATTGTCGTCATCAGAACCTGTGTATGGATACAAGAGATAATATCAAACACAACAGATCATTTAGTTGTGTGTGTGTGTGTGTGTTTTGTTTTACATTATAAAAATAATTGAATTCATTATATATAGTTTTCCTTAAATACATTGAGAAAATTATAATATCCCAGAACATAATTAATACAATATTACAATTTAAATGACTCATAAGGCAATAATTGCTTAATAATATTTATGATTATAGAAGCAGTATTATGAATTGTATATTCAAATTGGTACAGATACCATTTCTACATATTATAACATCGCCAAATTCAGATCATATTTGATATCTGTAAGTATGTAAGAAATGCTAAGAAATAATATATTTTAATAAATAAATAATAAAGAGAATAAAAATAATAAATGAAATTAAGAAGGAAGGAGGAAGAATAGTAAACCAAAGGTGATTATTAAATAAAATTACAAACTAGCTGACAGACAAATGACATTGACACAACCCCAGAGATTGGCCAGATAATAACCAAAATAAAGTGAAACAAGATGGAAGTGAAGGAGAAGAAAAATGAAATTAAAAATGGAACAAACCAACTATAAAGAAAATAAAGTGAACCAAGGTGATAAAACACAGACAAATAGCGTAGAATAGGGAAGGGGGAGATGATACAATCAAATATCATAAAGGAAACGAAACCGGTGAATAACAAATATAAAAAAAGAAATATTAGTATTGTCTAAGTGACAAATGTAATTCATAATAAATAAAACACCATTAAATAAAAATACACTAACCCACAAATTAGTAGTATATGTAAGTAAGAAATCTAGAAAAAGACATGAACTTATTAGATATAAACAACATTTGTAAAGATAGTGAGATAGTGAGAAATATAATGAAAGTAACTAAGTGACAAAGAAAAATAATCATAGGGATTACCCACCAATAAACGCTTAAAATAAAAAGTTTAAAAAGTGATAATAGTGAAAGTGTAAATACCCCAAAATAATGAGTGTATCAGTGATAAACACCAATTAATTAAAGGTGAAAGTGACGGGTGAAAAAGGATATCGTAAATGATAGTAAGATTAAAAAAGATAGTAATAGATAAGAAAACACTTAATAAATCAATGATGAAACAATAAATGATTTAAGATTGAGCTTATAAAAATTATATAGTTAAGGGTAATTAGAAATAGTATTTAGAGTAGAGATAGATAAAGGATACGATGTTATTCAGGGGAGAAAGCCCATGTAAGATAAACAGTTTGTGTTAACATGGAATGGAGAAAGCGATTAGTAAAGATTTAAGAAATAAAGAATGTAATTAATAAACACCCTATGTTATAAGGGAAAATAAATTAAGTAAGTTTGAAGGAAGTGATGATGTTTCTCACTCAAAATAATAGTAAAAGAATGAAATGTATGTTAAACCAACAGTAACTAATAACTGGTAAAGAATTGTTCATTTTAATTTTATGGATAGGATATGGCTGAAGGAAGCTGACAGTCCATAGGCCTAGTTGTTATATTTTAGGTATTAAGATATAGAAAATAATCTTGACACATAATCAGAACACAAACAAATTCAAGACACAACAACCACTAAACGAATCAATTATAACAACAGAACAAAACACTTTGTAATAAAATGAAATATAATTAGAATATGATAAGTAAAAATAATCAATGGCTACTTAGGCCTAGGAAATGTATAACTGTCAATAACAAATAATTGTAAAATGTATAAAGACAACCAGGAAATTAATAAATTCAAGGCGAGTAAATAGCCGAGAATAATTTGTAAATCAGTTTAAAGAAAAAATATTAGAATAAGAACTTAATTTAAAAGAGAAATGTAAATACCAAATATTAACATAAATGTACAAACATTGATATTTCATAAAACCATACATTATGTGGTACCAAATTAATCTTTGAAAGGAAATAATAACAGTGGTGATAATATTTAATATGTAGGGAAGATGACGGAAGAATATAATCAATAAGAAGATATGCAGCTATTTTGAATAAAAATTCAAATTTGATAACAATGGTCATAAATCAGAATTAACCAATCAGGATTGATTGGTTACTATGACAACAGACGTTTGGTTACTAATTTACCGTTAGATTTCTTTACTCGTAATATGACGCTCTTGTTGAATAGACGCCAGTTCTTGAACGATCAAAATTATTAATTAAAACAACAAAATATCAAACGAAATTACAAGCAAGTGAACACCAAGGAAGCAGACGATGGCTGAAACCATTTAACTGATGTCGAAGCCGAATTAAAGAAAAAAGAAAATAATATATTGCCGATTAACATGAAAAAGATGCCCGAAGCCCCGAACAGTTGAAAATTAAATAGGATTGCAGCCTAATTCATTATTACCAGATCAACTGAGTTCACCCAGTCTACTGAAGTGTTAAGTATCTATTAAATTACCCAAATTTCCGAATAAACTCCTGTTAATTATTTCTCACTGATAGCTGAACTCTCACTAAACTGCACATAATTACTTTCAAAGATTAAATTAAAAACTAAGACACTGCAAATTTATCAACTGGTAAAGTTAACCTGTTATTAGTTAGCGATATTTTGTAACACTTTTACTACACGCCAGTAAACAAGTTATAACTACACAGTATATTATTTAAGTTTAACTGCTTTAAGGGTGTGTATTTTTATTGTTGTAAGCATTAATAATCCTTTTGACATAATCTCAAGAAGCCACGACGATCGAACAATAATAATTTTGTGTACAATTCCAACAGACGCCATTACTGAATGTCTGTTGTTAAGTTCAAAGATCGATTTGTCAAACCCCAGAGATGTGTCTCATATAATTTACCGGTGCAAATGTATTACAAAAGAAAACATAATTTGTATTAACTGAATAATTAATCGTTAACCAAAAATAAATAAGTACTGAGTGTAACCACTGTGTTATAATTTCATTAGGAGGTGGATAACAATTTGTGTACATTTTAGCAAATAGGTAGTATTGACGACAAGCGATCACACAGCCAACGCAACGAACTACTGGCCCGATCCAGACGGCCAAGGCGAGGCGGGAACAAATTGAATTCTTCATACCGCGTGAGCTGCGCTTGTCATACAAACATAAAAATTTTTTAATTGTTTTAATAAAAAAATTTGGCGCCACCCGGGATTTTCACACCCCTAGTGAACAACAGGTAAGAACACCGAGACCTGGTTATTCGTACGTTCGCAACGGACGAAATCTGCGTAAGTTACGTTCTAAAGCGACGACGGATAGAGAAGACACGTTACACCCATTATACTTATACACGTTTGAGATTAGACGGACGTACGTCCTATATTACAAATTGGCGACCAACTGGTGGGACTAGAAGGGAGGGAGATACGAAATTCTAGCAGCGATTACGAAAGGAGATCAAGATGCATACAAGAGGATTATCGAAAAAGTTGGCGAAGGACAAAGAGATGGAAGAAAATAGACAGGAAGAAGAGACAGAAGCAGTCACAAACATGGAGATGGAACAACAGGAGGGTGACGGAGAAGAAGCTAGAGGAGATACCATCGAAAATCCGACGGACAAAGGTACACCAACCGAAGAGACAAAATTAGATAACATGATGAGAATGATGATGGAACAATTCGGACAAATTAAAGAAGAATCTAAAAATCAGAAGGAAGATTTAAAACAAATTAATGATAAATTCGACAAGAATGAAGAGAGTCTGAAACAGATGTACGAGAAATTCGACGGCATGAAGGAAGAAACCAATGAAAATTTCAAGAAACAGGAAGACAATTTTCAAAAGCAGAAAGAAGAATTGAGACAAACCATTAACAAAAATAACGAAACCCTCCAACAACAGCTGAAGGAAATCAATGAAAAAACTAAGGAAGAGATGAAGCAGCAGGTGATACAACAATTAAGGGAGTACCGAGAAGAAACCATACAACAGATCACCGAAACAAATGAGAAATTAGAGGAGACATTGGAGAAGACCAACGAAACTGTTTCAGAAATTCGTGAGGAAGTGATCAATAAAATAAACAACATCGAAGGAGAAAACAAAAGGAAAATCGATGAATGTCACGAAGAAACAGCGAAAAGATGCGAACAGGTGAACCAGGACATACATCAAGTCCGGGAAGAGAACCAGAAGGAGATAGCAGCTGTACGAACAGACCTGGGAGAAAGAATGGAAGGAGTGTACAGCAATTTAAACAAAATCGACAGTAAAGTGGACAAAAATAAACAAAGAATTGAAGAGATGCATAGACGAGAAGAATTATTACAGGAAGAAGTGGACGCCTGGCGTGACCGGCCATGTAATCATAATCATGTACTCAACAATGACAATAGAGATGCAATTAACTTCCGCAACTATAAGCGCAATCCGATAGAGTTTTTGAAAAGGGTGGAAGAATAGATAATAAAGAATCGCGAAACCCGATGGACAGCTGTGAGGGTAATGCTAGACGACATGTTCAAGGAAACATATGACAACTGGTGGACCACCACAAGACCAGACATCCAGAGCATCCAAGAATCAAAACCCAATTCAAAGCGAAATACTGGTCAGAGTCAACCCAGAACATGGTCCGTAACAATTTAAGTAACGGAAGGTATGAAAACCAAAACGGACAATCCCTAACATCATACTTTCTGGGAAAAATCTGCATGGCCAGTAATTTGGAACCACGCATTCCGGAAGAGTGTTTAGTCATACAATTATCTTACCACTATGACGATGCGATCCAGAAAGCCCGTATGTACAGTCAAGTCAAGACAATTCAGGACATGGCTAGTTTATTGGAGAGGCATGAACACGAATAGCAGTACCATAAGAACAGATTCACGAGTTTCCGAAATAGTAGACTAAATGAAGGGCCATCCCCACCAAACCAACAGGGTGATAATAAGCCACCACCGAACAACACCAATAACTATCAAGGAAATCAACGTGGGAATAACACGCCCAGGAACTCTCACCCAAGCAATAACAACAATGGCAATTTCAGAAACGATTACAGAGGGAATTGCCAACGGAACGGTCCTAACAATTATTATCGTCCAGGAAACGGTAACAACAACAACAACCGAGGATACCGACCGCAAGTGAATTATGTGAGATGTCAAACACGGTGGAGTCCAGTAAGAAACTATTCTCAGGCAAATAACCGACGAACGTACTATAACCAGGTACCAAACACAAGAGTCCACACCTTCGAGGAAAATGTCGGGAATGATGGTGATAACACAAACCATCAACAGGAACCATCAATGAGCCAACAAATAAACACAAATGGAGTCAGAAACAATGAGGCCAGCCCTCATTTAAACGAATAAGGTTGGTGAGAACTGTGAACAGCCCATCACTGGACCAATCTCTTGGGGAATATAAGACGACGACAGACAAGAAGATCACAGTAATCTGTACTAACTATTTAAAAAATATAAGGGACGATTTAATCGAAGAAAATGATAGCATGATGCCTATCAGAAACAGCGAAATAGTGTATGTAAGTGCCCAAATAAATGGAATCCTATCAACCATAATGATCGATACAGGATCTAATATCTCTCTGATCGACCAAGTAGAATTAAATAGACTACAGCAGGGAAGTAGTATACCCATATCAACCCTGCCCATAAACAATGTAACTATCATTGGTGCTACCGGCCGACAAAATAAGACCGTCAGGAAACAAGTATCTTTGGAACTTAATAGCAAAGGTATAATAGTAACTATGCCATTTCTTGTTGCCAGCGGCCTGCCTTTCTCAATACTTGTTGGGTGTGATGTACTCAGACAATACTCCGCCATAATTAATCTGCGGCAAGGAGAAGTATCACTAACCACAGAACAAGGGATATGGTCAGCCGATCTAGTGAACGGTTGCAACTTACCATTAATAACAACCAGCTGCACAATGATCCAAAACAATTATTGCCAACAACCACCCGGAAGAATATTGAAAGATTGGAAGGATGAAAAATTATGGTCAAGCAAGCTGGAGGAGATCAGAAACTTCCAATGAGAACAACAAGACCCACAGATTAGTGTACAACAAGCAGAGGAACTCATAAACATATACAACAGATATAAACACATTTTTTCCGACGCCCTAGGCAAGGTAAAGGACTATCAATGCCGGATCCGATTTAAAGAACCCGTTGACGTCAAGAAAAAATCGTATCCCATCGCATACTCACAAAGGAATGCAGTGAGGGCAGAAATCAATCAAATGATGGAAGACGATATAATCGAAGTAAGTCAATCACCTTATACAAGTCCAATAGTGGCGATACCAAAAAAGGACAGAAAAGTGAGAATCTGCCTTGATGCAAGAGAGATCAATAAAATGATAGTAAACGATAGAACATCCCCAGGTGAAATCGAAGAAATTCTTAAGAAGTTCCACGGTACAAAATACATCAGCGCATGGGACACAGTATGTGGATATTGGCAGGTGGAGCTACATCCGAACAGTAGAAAATACTTAGCTTTTCTGTTCGATGGGAGGAACTATCAGTTCAAAAGATTGCCATTTGGACTGATAAATTCGGTCGCAGTATTTGTTAAATGTATGGACCAAATACTGGGACAAGATGTACTGAATTTTACAACCGTGTACGTAGATGACCTGCTGATAACGTCATCAAATTGGCAAGAACACTGTGCTAGAGTGGAGACCGTACTAAAAAAGTTATCAGATAATCGCATAACCCTTAAGCTGGACAAATCAAAGTTTATAGCCCGCAAGGTACAATTTTTAGGATTTAGTCTAGCAGAGGAAGGCATCTCTCCTTCATCAGAAAAAGTTGAAGCGATACAACGATTCCCCACACCAAAAAACAGCTTCAGTCTTTCCTTGGAATCTGCAATTATTATCGTAAATTCCAAGATAATTATTCCAAACTAACGGCACAATTCAAAAAACAATTATCAGTTAAGGATAAATGGACTTGGGGGTCCGAACAAGATGAAGTATTTAACCAAATAAAAGAAAAGTTTTTAAACACCGTGATTTTACACCATCCGGACTTCAAAAAGCCATTCTTCATGAATTGTGATGCGAGTGACGTCAGTGTAGGTGCTGTATTATACCAGGAAGATGAGAAGGGGCAACATATGGTCATAAGTTTTGCAAGTAGGATTTTAAATGGATGCGAAAGAAACTATCACGTCACGGAGAAAGAGCTGCTTAGTGTTGTGTTCGCCTGCAACAAATACAGGACTTAGATTCTAGGATACAACATAACCGTGAGAAGTG
Organism: Magicicada septendecula; assembly: GCA_034769895.1. Classification (NCBI taxonomy): domain Eukaryota; kingdom Metazoa; phylum Arthropoda; class Insecta; order Hemiptera; family Cicadidae; genus Magicicada; species Magicicada septendecula. The sequence goes on along the minus strand of CM068375.1, from coordinate 403,156,030 downwards.
ACCATAGATCCATTTCATTCCTCAAGCAGTGTAAACTCAGCCACGGAAGATTAACCCGATGGATATTGTTACTACAGGAATATCACATTAACTGGGAATACATACCAGGGAAGAAAAACACAGCTGCTGACATATCCCGTATCAACATCCAGCAACAAACTTTCGAGGGAGAGAAAGAACAATTAGTTAAAGTGTATAACATTATCAAAGACAGAATGGATCTAGAAAAAATAACCCAGGAAATAAGAAGATGTCAAAATGTGGATCCGAAAATAATGAGTATCCGGGAGAGAATGTTAAAAGAAGAAGAAACCATTATACAATATTATAAAATACATAACAACCTGCTATTTATTAAAAACAATCCTGATATCGGAGAATGGAAACTAGTAATCCCATCTACAGTGGAAGAACAATTGATACTAGACTACCACATTAGATACGGCCATATGGGGGCCATAAAAGTGATAAAAGCTTTAGAGGAACAAGTTTACATAAAAAATATTTATCGAAAGGTAAACAAAACTATTCAAAAATGTAATATTTGCCAGATGGTAAAGTGCAACAATTCAAAAAAGGAGGGTATGATGATACCTATAATATCAAGTCAGAAATTAGAAAGGGTATTCCTTGATATATGTGGTCCGTTTCCTCGCAGTGGAGGAAGACACAGATTCAGATTCATAGTCATCATGTTCGATCACTTCACCAAATATACAAAGTTGTACTCCATTAACCGTGCGACAACAAAGAAAATTATTGAGATTATCTTAACCAAGTTTATACCAGAAGTAGGGAAACCTATGGCCATAATAACCGACCACGGGACCCAATTTAAGGGAAGTCATTGGAAAAGCAAACTCTGGGAACATGATATTAAAACTTACAAAACATCCGTTTATCACCCCAGCAGTAACCCAGCTGAGAAAAGAGTACTTAGAGAAGTGGGTCGAATACTGAGGACCTACTGCCACGTTAAACAAAAAAAAGTGGCACAATTACTTAAAATCCACTGAAGAGTTTATAAACCTAGCTTACCACAACTTCACTGAAGCCACACCATACACAATGATGTTTGAGCAGCCACCGCCTAGAGAGATAACTGATATGATTCAATTTCCTACCAACACCGAATATCAATTCGAGAAAAGAAAATTCTACAACAGAGTAGCCGAAAAGGTAGAGCAACAAAAGAATAAATACTCTAAGAACCAGAAAAAGACTATTAAGTACAATGTAGGAGAAAGGGTACTAATAAAAAACAGAGAATTACCCAGCTCCATAGAAGGCATTACAAAAAAGTTACTATTATTATACGTGGGACCATACACTATAACAAGAGACAAGGGCAATAACACTTATGAGATCACTCACCCCATCACTAAGAAAATAAAGGGTGTATACAATCAGGCATCAATTAAGAAATATTATGATGATCAGCAATGACTGAAAAAACTTAAAGTAAAAAACCAATCGAAATGCTTTGAATAAAGAAAGATAACAAGACTAACGAACAAGTTTGCCAATATCATAAAGAAAAAAGATCTCAAATGAATTTCAAAATTCAAAAAAGTTATGTAAGGACAACTTACGCAAATATTTCGATAATATTTTAGACCAATTATAAAATGGAGAAATAAAGTTACAAAGAATCCATATAAAGTAAGAACAGCAAACTTACTATAATATTTAAATAAAAAATAATAATAAAGGAGTGAAGTTACAAAACATTCCTACGAAATAAGATTAAGTTACAATAATCTGTAGCCAACATATGAGGCATAAAAAAGCAAAATGTACTATAAAGGAATAAGCTACAAAAATTCCTAACTAGTAAGAAGCACTAACTTACTATGATATTTAATAAATTATGAAAAAATATCAATCGAAATGATCAACTTCCACAACTATTTAGAAAACAAATGGGAAGTAAAAAATTAAACAAACCAATGATCAAAAAACGAAATAAATAAAATAAACATTCTAAGAGCTATAATATGAAATGAGATGAAACAAAGAGTAATTAAAAATGAATAAAAATGTGAATTGTATCAATGAAAAGCAATGCTTCAAGTATTATCAAGTAGTATCTATAAAGAAAGATGAAAAAATATATGACTCGAACTGAGCAGTAATGAAATACAAAAGTAAAAGATTCCCAACAAATATTATGATTATTATTATGAGTCACGAGATGGCTGTATTGAAGATTCATTAATTGAGATTGACTGTTGAATGAGTCCAGCAATCATTTAACTGAGCAGGGATGATGTTCCCCTGATCTCAGAATAAGAGTAGTTTTGAACAACGGAGTTAGGTAAGCCAATAGAGCCCATCCGAATCGATTTCAGCTACAAAGAAGGAATAGTTAGGGAAAATAAGATTTATAGGGAATAATTTATAATAAAAAATCAATAAGCCAGTTCGTAATAAGAGAAAATAATGAAGAAAAGACTCAGAAGAAAGGAAGTAGAAGATACAGAATTGAACAAAAGAAAAAATGAACAAGAAGCAGGAGAAGTTGAGAAAAAAAATATGATACAATACAATTGATAATTTCATCAAACTTAGAATCACGTTTTATAAAATGATCAATTTTGGTGGAAGGGCATTATATAACATTGCCAAATTCAGATCATATTTGATATCTATAAGTATGTAAGAAATGCTAAGAAATAATATATTTTAATAAATAAATAATAAAGAGAATAAAAATAGTAAATGAAATTAAGAAAGAAGGAGGAAGAATAGTAAACCAAAGGTGATTATTAAATAAAATTACAAACTAGACTGACAGACAAATGACATTGACCCAACCCCAGAGATTGGCCAGATAATAACCAAAATAAAGTGAAACAAGATGGAAGTGAAGGAGAAGAAAAATTAAATTAAAAATGGAACAAACCAACTATAAAGAAAATAAAGTGAACCAAGGTGATAAAACACAGACAAATAGTGTAGAATAGGGAAGGGGGAGATGATACCATCAAATATCATAAAGGAAACGAAACCGGTGAATAACATATATAAAAAAAGAAATATTAGTATTGTCTAAGTGACAAATGTAATTCATAATAAATAAAACACCATTAAATAAAAATACACTAACCCACGAATTAGTAGTATATGTAAGTAAGAAATCTAGAAAAAGACATGAACTTATTAGATATAAATAAAATTTGTAAAGATAGTGAGATAGTGAGAAATATGATGAAAGTAACTAAGTGACAAAGAAAAATAATCATAGGGAATACCCACCAATAAACGCTTAAAATAAAAAGTTTAAAAAGTGATAATAGTGAAAGTGTAAATACCCCAAAATAATGAGTGTATCAGTGATAAACACCAATTAATTAAAGGTGAAAGTGATGGGTGAAAAGGGATATTGTAACACTTAATAAATCAATGATGAAACAATAAATGATTTAAGAGTGAGCTTATAAAAATTATATAGTTAAGGGTAATTAGAAATAGTATTTAGAGTAGAGATAGATAAAGGATACAGTGTTATTCAGGGGAGAAAGCCCATGTAAGATAAACAGTTTGTGTTAACATGGAATGAAGAAAGGGATTAGTAAAGATTTAAGAAATAAAGAATGTAATTAATAAACACCCTATGTTATAAGGGAAAATAAATTAAGTAAGTTTGAAGGAAGTGATGATGTTTCTCACTCAAAATAATAGTAAAAGAATGAAATGTATGTTAAACCAACAGTAACTAATAACTGGTAAAGAATTGTTCATTTTAATTTTATGGATAGGATATGGCTGAAGGAAGCTTTCAGTCCATAGGCCTAGTTGTTATATTTTAGGTATTAAGATATAGAAAATAATCTTGACACATAATCAGAACACAAACAAATTCAAGACACAACAACCACTAAACGAATCAATTATAACAACAGAACAAAACACTTTGTAATAAAATGAAATATAATTAGAATATGATAAGTAAAAATAATCAATGGCTACTTAGGCCTAGGAAATGTATAACTGTCAATAACAAATAATTGTAAAATGTATAAAGACAACCAGGAAATTAATAAATTCAAGGCGAGTAAATAGCCGAGAATAATTTGTAAATCAGTTTAAAGAAAAAATATTAGAATAAGAACTTAATTTAAAAGAGAAATGTAAATACCAAATATTAACATAAATGTACAAACATTGATATTTCATAAAACCATACATTATGTGGTACCAAATTAATCTTTGAAAGGAAATAATAACAGTGGTGATAATATTTAATATGTAGGGAAGATGACGGAAGAATATAATCAATAAGAAGATATGCAGCTATTTTGAATAAAAATTCAAATTTGATAACAATGGTCATAAATCAGAATTAACCAATCAGGATTGAGTGGTTACTATGACAACAGACGTTTGGTTACTAATTTACCGTTAGATTTCTTTACTCGTAATATGACGCTCTTGTTGAATAGACGCCAGTTATTGAACGATCAAAATTATTAATTAAAACTGTGACGTTAAAAAATAGGCCGAAATATAAAATAAATAAGATCCACTGCCAGAACTTACCTGCACGCAATTACAACACTTACCTGTTATTGAAATTTTACCAGAAGACCAAGGTCGCCACGATTATTTTTTATAGGATAAAATATCGAAAACCTTTACACTCCACCTTAAATAAAACGGACAATTTAGCAATCTGACCCACCCAATTAATAACTCAGAAGATTCCGGTCCGTTAGACGAATTTCGCAACACAGAAATGAGAAAGTGGTAATGACGAAATAACTTAGTCTAACACATATTCAAGGTAAACCAACTGACTTTAATGAATGTTAAAAGACACTGAAAAAATAGGTTTTAAAATATACATTGATCCCTCAGATTTAACTAACATAAAATATCCTCTAACCTATCAAGTATTATAATAATTAAGGTAGCCCATTCTGCATCATTCACACACACATGCCATTTTACACTTTACCCATTGATGTTTCATATTGAATTCCCGGTAATAGTATTTAATTCATATTTTAATTCACTGTTCACTGCCGACCGAACACGTGTTTCTGTTATCCGATTCCTCTTCTAAAGATTACGTATTTAGTTAATCACTCCATGTCACTACACCAACTGCCCGCCAATCACGGTAATATGGTTATTAATGTCTTGGGTCCCGGTCGGTCTTACTGGGTTAATTACATTTTATAACACCACCGACCGGGGCCTAAACGAAACGGTAAGCGTCTGTAGTTGGGGTCGGGTTCTAGTTGACTGTATGGCGTCTCTGACTAATGTAGACTGTCACGTAGAACGTAACAGGTACATGTTGCTTTGGAGAGAAGCTGTTGGTCACTGCCACTATTATTTCGTCGCCGTATACAGTTGACTTGCTGCGGCATATCCAGTTTATGCATAGATTATAGCTGGTATATGTGTGTGTCCAGAGGCCGATATTGGACTTGGTTCCGCTGATGTCACCAACAGTAGGCGGAGTTAATGCGACTTCCGTGAGGTCTTATAGAAGACGACAAATATTTTTTTACGCTCTCGCCATCTTGAGTTGTTTGTCAGAGCGTCACTTGGAGCGTGATTGAGCAGTTGCGTATGTGCGCTGCCACACACAGGTACAAAGTTCTCAGAATTTTGTGGAGGTGCAAATGCTCCACTGCATTCCTCAACAACTGCGTCCTATTGCGTTGTTTCACTGTTCTGTTGTACGGACAAATACGTTGCACAATACTGCAGCTTTACCATACTTTATACCAGTCCGCCCGAAAACGAAATAAATAAAAACATAAATATATGCCCCAAACGGTTAAAACAAAAACACCCAAAAATCGACCCGCTACAATACCCCCTCGATGAGAATTCTGCTGTTCATGACAGAAGAAATCTCATCGATAACCCCGAAGAGGACCGGAGAGGAACTGGTGCCAACAACCCCCTTGTTCTTAATCTCATGGGTACACGACCCCCCTGGCTCAGTGACCATGGACTCATCTGAACGAGATCACTGGACTTCTCCGTAAGAGATCCCAACACCGAGAAATCGATCAGACTCGCACCACGGCACACCTCGCCTTCTAACATGCTACCCCCAAAATCCTCAATCCCGGGCTAAAATTATCCCAGCTCCTCCGCCGATGTGGATCCCCTTTTTGCAAGCTGGGCTGCCTTTAGCAGATACTGGGCTCACACATACTAACATTACATATTATCATAACACATTAAAATAAAAACTTCCTTTTAAAATTTATTATAAATTCAAAAAATTCAATATTCAAAAAAAAATCTTTTACCAAAAAATTCTCTTCCTCTTTTTTCTAATTTTTGTTTCAATGACTTAACCTAAACATTCCTATTAATACAAATACATCCTTACTCTAGCATGAGAACAATTTATAGCCTACCAATATAAAGCAATACAATAAAAGAAACATCATTAATACATACACAATAAAATAATCATTACTCAACATATTCACTCGCTGGCAGGCGAAAAATCAAAAAAAATTTTTTTTTTTTTTTCAAAAAAAATTTAAAATTTTCAAAATTTTAAAATTCAAAAAAAATTATTCATTAAATATTTATTAAATTTATTTATTAAATAACATTTATTAAAATTATTCAAAGATTAGTTTGAATTAATCAAACAAACAAATTAAAATTGAATTCCTACTATACACAAACTTAGTAGGTGTATGAACTCATCAGCTGATCAAAACTAGGTCAAGTCCCAAAACCCTTGACCTACATATGTCATGTATGATTTCTGAAAACACTTTAAATATCTGTAATATCCTACCTTGAAATACAAAACATAGTAACATAAAATATTTATAATAAACAAAATATTAATATAAATAATAATCAAATTGGCATTTAAATCATTTAAATTAAACACTTCTTGACTTTACATTATTTTCACTTCTATCAAAATTCTGTCACTGGTTTAAAAAACAATTGTACATTCTTTATCATGAATCTCTCTTTCTTTTCAACAATCTTACTTTAATATACTGTGGGTGATGTCAATTATTTATTCTCGTTTTTCTGTATTAGATTTCTATACCTATATAAACTTTCTCCCTCTGACTCTAATATTCATCAACTCAATTATCATGACACCCATCTCTATCAAAAATATCTACTAATCAAAACACTCTAGTCCACAACTTACCATTTAACTCAAAACGCCGCCTTCTCTACATATATAAAAAAAAATACTCTCCAACCCTTTGTACATAGGATACGTGTTTCCTTTACTCAAAAACTCATTTCCCTTATTTGGCGGCCCGGATTCTACCTAAGGCGGCCCCTTCCCCACTAAATCTATCCCTATCCCGTCCCAACCCTTGTTGCGGACTCCCCAAATACACTACCCCCTAATACAAAATTGCCATCCCAAAAAAAATCTCAATCTCATTTCATTACCACAAATACAACAAAATAATCTCATTAATTATGAACATAAATATATCACTCAAAATCTACATAAATTCCCCACAACTGTGTCAACATCAATATTTCACCAAATTCTATAACATACATTAACTCAAAAACAACATTACATCATATTCATTATTTCAACTTCACTTGGAATTCAATTGGGACAGATCTACATGTCCCACTAAATATTTATCACCCAGAATTTTCTTTTATTAATTTGCATAAATTGTTATTTTATTTCTCATATTCTTTTTGTCTTTACTTCAAAATGTCTGTAGTACACTAAACATTAATTATTTGTAACATTTACAAACCAATATACCAGTGACATGGTATTGCTGATCAGCTGATATCCTAACATAATAAAAACACCATGAATACCATTCAAAATTGGACAATTACATGTAATACATTATCAACACTTACTTCTATTATGTTGATTGCCTGCCAGGCGGCTAATTATTGGCTTCGAGAAAAAAAAATACACATAATAAAAATACATTTTGTCAACAACTATATCTAACACACAACAATAAAATGATTGCACAAATAGCAATAAACCTGGATTATTAGCATACATCAAACAAACAATTCTCTTTTAAATAATTTATATAAAAATTTATAAACATTATTATTTAAAATTTTTCATTAACTCTTTTTATTTATCATCATGATGAATTTATCCTGTGTTGTAATCAGATTTTCAAAAATTCTAAATTTATTATTAACATATTTTTAATCATTATGTTCCACAAAATAAACCATTTAACATTTATTTACTTATTAATTATTATTAAATCAAAATCTCACCAAACAATTTAATTACCTTATAAAATTCAAACACATAATATTCAATCACACTATCTACACATCTCCACTTATTTAATTCAATTTATTATTAAAATTAAATATTCATTTGATTATTAAAATAACATATCTCAATTATTATCAACATTCTACAACTCATTAACTATTGTCTTCATAACTATTTTGTTATTTAATTAGAGTGCAAAAATATTAATAATATTATTATTATTAATACAACATTTTCTAAAACATATACACATTACATTTCACAATACACACAAATGAATTCAATATTATTTACAAAATATACGTCAAAATTGTTCAAGTGTATCTCACTTCAGATGTCCAAATCAGCAAGGTCATTACCAAAAATTTATAAAATTCAAACAAGGTCTATACACTGATATTCTAGTTCAGCCACCATCGTCAAAAATTAATCTTGGTTTTATATAACACTTTTGCTTTTTATTTACAAACAAATGGTTACTTTGTGTGTCATAACCAGAACAACCAAATTCACTCATTTTACCAGAATACTCATTAAACCAGTCTACGTTAGGTATTTTTGTTAAGTCTCCGTCATTACATTCATTCACTATCGGTCTAATTATTTTTATCAAATCATTGTAATCATTATTATTCAAATATATTTCTAAGCCTTCTTTCCATTCATCATACTTTCTATTCAAATTATACAATTCTGTTACATACCATTCTCTATTTACCTCTCTCTCTTCATAACACCACATCACACTCTCACAATTATTCCGGACAGAGGGTACACAATTACTCCACAAAAATAAACACCTCAATTCATCTACCAATACGGGACTCTTGCCCTTCAACCACAACACTTGTGGACTCAATAAATCATCATAAACATCATAAATAATAAAGGGAAAATTTGCCCTCTGTCCCCACTCTACCACAACATTATTTTTCCACTCTCTCTCTAACTCATTTACACACATTAACATCTCATAATCACTACCTTCCACCAACTCATCAGTACTCTCATTCTTTATTTTTACCGTATCAGTCTCCGATACTAATTCTTCAAATACATTATTTTTACATTTGTCATTACAATTTTCATTTGTTTTATTTTTCTCTGTCCTCATCACATGTACTCCCATTCGCTCCACACTCTGTTCTAACTTATTCAAATTAGTTCTTATCGTTTCATCAGTACTTTCTACACATTTATTCATTTCTTGTATTTCATTTTTTAACTCATTAAAATTATGATTTTGTATTTCAAATTTAATACTTTGTTGCTCCAAAATTAATTGCAACATATTCATAATTTTGTCATCTTTATCTACCTCTTGTTTACTTTGGACAGGTGTCGCTATACTTTCTATTTTATCATCAGCGAAGCTGGCTTCGTTATTTTTTGCCATTTTTTTTCTGGTACTTAACTCATAACACAAACCTAACCTACGTACGTAATTATATACGATAAATCATATTTATAAATTCGTCATTACCCCATCCTATTTTCTGTGCATTAAAATAGGTCTATCTCGTATAAAATTAAAGTTAAACGAGAATCCTGGCAGGGTCGCCAGTGTGACGTTAAAAAATAGGCCGAAATATAAAATAAATAAGATCCACTGCCAGAAATTACCTGCACGCAATTACAACACTTACCTGTTATTGAAATTTTACCAGAAGACCAAGGTCGCCACGATTATTTTTTATAGGATAAAATATCGAAAACCTTTACACTCCACCTTAAATAAAACGGACAATTTAGCAATCTGACCCACCCAATTAATAACTCAGAAGATTCCGGTCCGTTAGACGAATTTCGCAACACAGAAATGAGAAAGTGGTAATGACGAAATAACTTAGTCTAACACATATTCAAGGTAAACCAACTGACTTTAATGAATGTTAAAAGACACTGAAAAAATAGGTTTTAAAATATACATTGATCCCTCAGATTTAACTAACATAAAATATCCTCTAACCTATCAAGTATTATAATAATTAAGGTAGCCCATTCTGCATCATTCACACACACATGCCATTTTACACTTTACCCATTGATGTTTCATATTGAATTCCCGGTAATAGTATTTAATTCATATTTTAATTCACTGTTCACTGCCAACCGAACACGTGTTTCTGTTATCCGATTCCTCTTCTAAAGATTACGTATTTAGTTAATCACTCCATGTCACTACACCAACTGCCCGCCAATCACGGTAATATGGTTATTAATGTCTTGGGTCCCGGTCGGTCTTACTGGGTTAATTACATTTTATAACACCACCGACCGGGGCCTAAACGAAACGGTAAGCGTCTGTAGTTGGGGTCGGGTTCTAGTTGACTGTATGGCGTCTCTGACTAATGTAGACTGTCACGTAGAACGTAACAGGTACATGTTGCTTTGGAGAGAAGCTGTTGGTCACTGCCACTATTATTTCGTCGCCGTATACAGTTGACTTGCTGCGGCATATCCAGTTTATGCATAGATTATAGCTGGTATATGTGTGTGTCCAGAGGCCGATATTGGACTTGGTTCCGCTGATGTCACCAACAGTAGGCGGAGTTAATGCGACTTCCGTGAGGTCTTATAGAAGACGACGAATATTTTTTTACGCTCTCGCCATCTTGAGTTGTTTGTCAGAGCGTCACTTGGAGCGTGATTGAGCAGTTGCGTATGTGCGCTGCCACACACAGGTACAAAGTTCTCAGAATTTTGTGGAGGTGCAAATGCTCCACTGCATTCCTCAACAACTGCGTCCTATTGCGTTGTTTCACTGTTCTGTTGTACGGACAAATACGTTGCACAATACTGCAGCTTTACCATACTTTATACCAGTCCGCCCGAAAACGAAATAAATAAAAACATAAATATATGCCCCAAACGGTTAAAACAAAAACACCCAAAAATCGACCCGCTACAATACCCCCTCGATGAGAATTCTGCTGTTCATGACAGAAGAAATCTCATCGATAACCCCGAAGAGGACCGGAGAGGAACTGGTGCCAACAACCCCCTTGTTCTTAATCTCATGGGTACACGACCCCCCTGGCTCAGTGACCATGGACTCATCTGAACGAGATCACTGGACTTCTCCGTAAGAGATCCCAACACCGAGAAATCGATCAGACTCGCACCACGGCACACCTCGCCTTCTAACATGCTACCCCCAAAATCCTCAATCCCGGGCTAAAATTATCCCAGCTCCTCCGCCGATGTGGATCCCCTTTTTGCAAGCTGGGCTGCCTTTAGCAGATACTGGGCTCACACATACTAACATTACATATTATCATAACACATTAAAATAAAAACTTCCTTTTAAAATTTATTATAAATTCAAAAAATTCAATATTCAAAAAAAAATCTTTTACCAAAAAATTCTCTTCCTCTTTTTTCTAATTTTTGTTTCAATGACTTAACCTAAACATTCCTATTAATACAAATACATCCTTACTCTAGCATGAGAACAATTTATAGCCTACCAATATAAAGCAATACAATAAAAGAAACATCATTAATACATACACAAAAAAATAATCATTACTCAACATATTCACTCGCTGGCAGGCGAAAAATCAAAAAAAATTTTTTTTTTTTTCAAAAAAAATTTAAAATTTTCAAAATTTTAAAATTCAAAAAAAATTCATTAAATATTTATTAAATTTATTTATTAAATAACATTTATTAAAATTATTCAAAGATTAGTTTGAATTAATCAAACAAACAAATTAAAATTGAATTCCTACTATACACAAACTTAGTAGGTGTATGAACTCATCAGCTGATCAAAACTAGGTCAAGTCCCAAAACCCTTGACCTACATATGTCATGTATGATTTCTGAAAACACTTTAAATATCTGTAATATCCTACCTTGAAATACAAAACATAGTAACATAAAATATTTATAATAAACAAAATATTAATATAAATAATAATCAAATTGGCATTTAAATCATTTAAATTAAACACTTCTTGACTTTACATTATTTTCACTTCTATCAAAATTCTGTCACTGGTTTAAAAAACAATTGTACATTCTTTATCATGAATCTCTCTTTCTTTTCAACAATCTTACTTTAATATACTGTGGGTGATGTCAATTATTTATTCTCGTTTTTCTGTATTAGATTTCTATACCTATATAAACTTTCTCCCTCTGACTCTAATATTCATCAACTCAATTATCATGACACCCATCTCTATCAAAAATATCTACTAATCAAAACACTCTAGTCCACAACTTACCATTTAACTCAAAACGCCGCCTTCTCTACATATATAAAAAAAATACTCTCCAACCCTTTGTACATAGGATACGTGTTTCCTTTACTCAAAAACTCATTTCCCTTATTTGGCGGCCCGGATTCTACCTAAGGCGGCCCCTTCCCCACTAAATCTATCCCTATCCCGTCCCAACCCTTGTTGCGGACTCCCCAAATACACTACCCCCTAATACAAAATTGCCATCCCAAAAAAAATCTCAATCTCATTTCATTACCACAAATACAACAAAATAATCTCATTAATTATGAACATAAATATATCACTCAAAATCTACATAAATTCCCCACAACTGTGTCAACATCAATATTTCACCAAATTCTATAACATACATTAACTCAAAAACAACATTACATCATATTCATTATTTCAACTTCACTTGGAATTCAATTGGGACAGATCTACATGTCCCACTAAATATTTATCACCCAGAATTTTCTTTTATTAATTTGCATAAATTGTTATTTTATTTCTCATATTCTTTTTGTCTTTACTTCAAAATGTCTGTAGTACACTAAACATTAATTATTTGTAACATTTACAAACCAATATACCAGTGACATGGTATTGCTGATCAGCTGATATCCTAACATAATAAAAACACCATGAATACCATTCAAAATTGGACAATTACATGTAATACATTATCAACACTTACTTCTATTATGTTGATTGCCTGCCAGGCGGCTAATTATTGGCTTCGAGAAAAAAAAATACACATAATAAAAATACATTTTGTCAACAACTATATCTAACACACAACAATAAAATGATTGCACAAATAGCAATAAACCTGGATTATTAGCATACATCAAACAAACAATTCTCTTTTAAATAATTTATATAAAAATTTATAAACATTATTATTTAAAATTTTTCATTAACTCTTTTTATTTATCATCATGATGAATTTATCCTGTGTTGTAATCAGATTTTCAAAAATTCTAAATTTATTATTAACATATTTTTAATCATTATGTTCCACAAAATAAACCATTTAACATTTATTTACTTATTAATTATTATTAAATCAAAATCTCACCAAACAATTTAATTACCTTATAAAATTCAAACACATAATATTCAATCACACTATCTACACATCTCCACTTATTTAATTCAATTTATTATTAAAATTAAATATTCATTTGATTATTAAAATAACATATCTCAATTATTATCAACATTCTACAACTCATTAACTATTGTCTTCATAACTATTTTGTTATTTAATTAGAGTGCAAAAATATTAATAATATTATTATTATTAATACAACATTTTCTAAAACATATACACATTACATTTCACAATACACACAAATGAATTCAATATTATTTACAAAATATACGTCAAAATTGTTCAAGTGTATCTCACTTCAGATGTCCAAATCAGCAAGGTCATTACCAAAAATTTATAAAATTCAAACAAGGTCTATACACTGATATTCTAGTTCAGCCACCATCGTCAAAAATTAATCTTGGTTTTATATAACACTTTTGCTTTTTATTTACAAACAAATGGTTACTTTGTGTGTCATAACCAGAACAACCAAATTCACTCATTTTACCAGAATACTCATTAAACCAGTCTACGTTAGGTATTTTTGTTAAGTCTCCGTCATTACATTCATTCACTATCGGTCTAATTATTTTTATCAAATCATTGTAATCATTATTATTCAAATATATTTCTAAGCCTTCTTTCCATTCATCATACTTTCTATTCAAATTATACAATTCTGTTACATACCATTCTCTATTTACCTCTCTCTCTTCATAACACCACATCACACTCTCACAATTATTCCGGACAGAGGGTACACAATTACTCCACAAAAATAAACACCTCAATTCATCTACCAATACGGGACTCTTGCCCTTCAACCACAACACTTGTGGACTCAATAAATCATCATAAACATCATAAATAATAAAGGGAAAATTTGCCCTCTGTCCCCACTCTACCACAACATTATTTTTCCACTCTCTCTCTAACTCATTTACACACATTAACATCTCATAATCACTACCTTCCACCAACTCATCAGTACTCTCATTCTTTATTTTTACCGTATCAGTCTCCGATACTAATTCTTCAAATACATTATTTTTACATTTGTCATTACAATTTTCATTTGTTTTATTTTTCTCTCTCCTCATCACATGTACTCCCATTCGCTCCACACTCTGTTCTAACTTATTCAAATTAGTTCTTATCGTTTCATCAGTACTTTCTACACATTTATTCATTTCTTGTATTTCATTTTTTAACTCATTAAAATTATGATTTTGTATTTCAAATTTAATACTTTGTTGCTCCAAAATTAATTGCAACATATTCATAATTTTGTCATCTTTATCTACCTCTTGTTTACTTTGGACAGGTGTCGCTATACTTTCTATTTTATCATCAGCGAAGCTGGCTTCGTTATTTTTTGCCATTTTTTTTCTGGTACTTAACTCATAACACAAACCTAACCTACGTACGTAATTATATACGATAAATCATATTTATAAATTCGTCATTACCCCATCCTATTTTCTGTGCATTAAAATAGGTCTATCTCGTATAAAATTAAAGTTAAACGAGAATCCTGGCAGGGTCGCCAGTGTGACGTTAAAAAATAGGCCGAAATATAAAATAAATAAGATCCACTGCCAGAAATTACCTGCACGCAATTACAACACTTACCTGTTATTGAAATTTTACCAGAAGACCAAGGTCGCCACGATTATTTTTTATAGGATAAAATATCGAAAACCTTTACACTCCACCTTAAATAAAACGGACAATTTAGCAATCTGACCCACCCAATTAATAACTCAGAAGATTCCGGTCCGTTAGACGAATTTCGCAACACAGAAATGAGAAAGTGGTAATGACGAAATAACTTAGTCTAACACATATTCAAGGTAAACCAACTGACTTTAATGAATGTTAAAAGACACTGAAAAAATAGGTTTTAAAATATACATTGATCCCTCAGATTTAACTAACATAAAATATCCTCTAACCTATCAAGTATTATAATAATTAAGGTAGCCCATTCTGCATCATTCACACACACATGCCATTTTACACTTTACCCATTGATGTTTCATATTGAATTCCCGGTAATAGTATTTAATTCATATTTTAATTCACTGTTCACTGCCAACCGAACACGTGTTTCTGTTATCCGATTCCTCTTCTAAAGATTACGTATTTAGTTAATCACTCCATGTCACTACACCAACTGCCCGCCAATCACGGTAATATGGTTATTAATGTCTTGGGTCCCGGTCGGTCTTACTGGGTTAATTACATTTTATAACACCACCGACCGGGGCCTAAACGAAACGGTAAGCGTCTGTAGTTGGGGTCGGGTTCTAGTTGACTGTATGGCGTCTCTGACTAATGTAGACTGTCACGTAGAACGTAACAGGTACATGTTGCTTTGGAGAGAAGCTGTTGGTCACTGCCACTATTATTTCGTCGCCGTATACAGTTGACTTGCTGCGGCATATCCAGTTTATGCATAGATTATAGCTGGTATATGTGTGTGTCCAGAGGCCGATATTGGACTTGGTTCCGCTGATGTCACCAACAGTAGGCGGAGTTAATGCGACTTCCGTGAGGTCTTATAGAAGACGACGAATATTTTTTTACGCTCTCGCCATCTTGAGTTGTTTGTCAGAGCGTCACTTGGAGCGTGATTGAGCAGTTGCGTATGTGCGCTGCCACACACAGGTACAAAGTTCTCAGAATTTTGTGGAGGTGCAATTGCTCCACTGCATTCCTCAACAACTGCGTCCTATTGCGTTGTTTCACTGTTCTGTTGTACGGACAAATACGTTGCACAATACTGCAGCTTTACCATACTTTATACCAGTCCGCCCGAAAACGAAATAAATAAAAACATAAATATATGCCCCAAACGGTTAAAACAAAAACACCCAAAAATCGACCCGCTACAATACCCCCTCGATGAGAATTCTGCTGTTCATGACAGAAGAAATCTCATCGATAACCCCGAAGAGGACCGGAGAGGAACTGGTGCCAACAACCCCCTTGTTCTTAATCTCATGGGTACACGACCCCCCTGGCTCAGTGACCATGGACTCATCTGAACGAGATCACTGGACTTCTCCGTAAGAGATCCCAACACCGAGAAATCGATCAGACTCGCACCACGGCACACCTCGCCTTCTAACATGCTACCCCCAAAATCCTCAATCCCGGGCTAAAATTATCCCAGCTCCTCCGCCGATGTGGATCCCCTTTTTGCAAGCTGGGCTGCCTTTAGCAGATACTGGGCTCACACATACTAACATTACATATTATCATAACACATTAAAATAAAAACTTCCTTTTAAAATTTATTATAAATTCAAAAAATTCAATATTCAAAAAAAAATCTTTTACCAAAAAATTCTCTTCCTCTTTTTTCTAATTTTTGTTTCAATGACTTAACCTAAACATTCCTATTAATACAAATACATCCTTACTCTAGCATGAGAACAATTTATAGCCTACCAATATAAAGCAATACAATAAAAGAAACATCATTAATACATACACAATAAAATAATCATTACTCAACATATTCACTCGCTGGCAGGCGAAAAATCAAAAAAAATTTTTTTTTTTTTCAAAAAAAATTTAAAATTTTCAAAATTTTAAAATTCAAAAAAAATTCATTAAATATTTATTAAATTTATTTATTAAATAACATTTATTAAAATTATTCAAAGATTAGTTTGAATTAATCAAACAAACTAATTAAAATTGAATTCCTACTATACACAAACTTAGTAGGTGTATGAACTCATCAGCTGATCAAAACTAGGTCAAGTCCCAAAACCCTTGACCTACATATGTCATGTATGATTTCTGAAAACACTTTAAATATCTGTAATATCCTACCTTGAAATACAAAACATAGTAACATAAAATATTTATAATAAACAAAATATTAATATAAATAATAATCAAATTGGCATTTAAATCATTTAAATTAAACACTTCTTGACTTTACATTATTTTCACTTCTATCAAAATTCTGTCACTGGTTTAAAAAACAATTGTACATTCTTTATCATGAATCTCTCTTTCTTTTCAACAATCTTACTTTAATATACTGTGGGTGATGTCAATTATTTATTCTCGTTTTTCTGTATTAGATTTCTATACCTATATAAACTTTCTCCCTCTGACTCTAATATTCATCAACTCAATTATCATGACACCCATCTCTATCAAAAATATCTACTAATCAAAACACTCTAGTCCACAACTTACCATTTAACTCAAAACGCCGCCTTCTCTACATATATAAAAAAAATACTCTCCAACCCTTTGTACATAGGATACGTGTTTCCTTTACTCAAAAACTCATTTCCCTTATTTGGCGGCCCGGATTCTACCTAAGGCGGCCCCTTCCCCACTAAATCTATCCCTATCCCGTCCCAACCCTTGTTGCGGACTCCCCAAATACACTACCCCCTAATACAAAATTGCCATCCCAAAAAAAATCTCAATCTCATTTCATTACCACAAATACAACAAAATAATCTCATTAATTATGAACATAAATATATCACTCAAAATCTACATAAATTCCCCACAACTGTGTCAACATCAATATTTCACCAAATTCTATAACATACATTAACTCAAAAACAACATTACATCATATTCATTATTTCAACTTCACTTGGAATTCAATTGGGACAGATCTACATGTCCCACTAAATATTTATCACCCAGAATTTTCTTTTATTAATTTGCATAAATTGTTATTTTATTTCTCATATTCTTTTTGTCTTTACTTCAAAATGTCTGTAGTACACTAAACATTAATTATTTGTAACATTTACAAACCAATATACCAGTGACATGGTATTGCTGATCAGCTGATATCCTAACATAATAAAAACACCATGAATACCATTCAAAATTGGACAATTACATGTAATACATTATCAACACTTACTTCTATTATGTTGATTGCCTGCCAGGCGGCTAATTATTGGCTTCGAGAAAAAAAAATACACATAATAAAAATACATTTTGTCAACAACTATATCTAACACACAACAATAAAATGATTGCACAAATAGCAATAAACCTGGATTATTAGCATACATCAAACAAACAATTCTCTTTTAAATAATTTATATAAAAATTTATAAACATTATTATTTAAAATTTTTCATTAACTCTTTTTATTTATCATCATGATGAATTTATCCTGTGTTGTAATCAGATTTTCAAAAATTCTAAATTTATTATTAACATATTTTTAATCATTATGTTCCACAAAATAAACCATTTAACATTTATTTACTTATTAATTATTATTAAATCAAAATCTCACCAAACAATTTAATTACCTTATAAAATTCAAACACATAATATTCAATCACACTATCTACACATCTCCACTTATTTAATTCAATTTATTATTAAAATTAAATATTCATTTGATTATTAAAATAACATATCTCAATTATTATCAACATTCTACAACTCATTAACTGTTGTCTTCATAACTATTTTGTTATTTAATTAGAGTGCAAAAATATTAATAATATTATTATTATTAATACAACATTTTCTAAAACATATACACATTACATTTCACAATACACACAAATGAATTCAATATTATTTACAAAATATACGTCAAAATTGTTCAAGTGTATCTCACTTCAGATGTCCAAATCAGCAAGGTCATTACCAAAAATTTATAAAATTCAAACAAGGTCTATACACTGATATTCTAGTTCAGCCACCATCGTCAAAAATTAATCTTGGTTTTATATAACACTTTTGCTTTTTATTTACAAACAAATGGTTACTTTGTGTGTCATAACCAGAACAACCAAATTCACTCATTTTACCAGAATACTCATTAAACCAGTCTACGTTAGGTATTTTTGTTAAGTCTCCGTCATTACATTCATTCACTATCGGTCTAATTATTTTTATCAAATCATTGTAATCATTATTATTCAAATATATTTCTAAGCCTTCTTTCCATTCATCATACTTTCTATTCAAATTATACAATTCTGTTACATACCATTCTCTATTTACCTCTCTCTCTTCATAACACCACATCACACTCTCACAATTATTCCGGACAGAGGGTACACAATTACTCCACAAAAATAAACACCTCAATTCATCTACCAATACGGGACTCTTGCCCTTCAACCACAACACTTGTGGACTCAATAAATCATCATAAACATCATAAATAATAAAGGGAAAATTTGCCCTCTGTCCCCACTCTACCACAACATTATTTTTCCACTCTCTCTCTAACTCATTTACACACATTAACATCTCATAATCACTACCTTCCACCAACTCATCAGTACTCTCATTCTTTATTTTTACCGTATCAGTCTCCGATACTAATTCTTCAAATACATTATTTTTACATTTGTCATTACAATTTTCATTTGTTTTATTTTTCTCTGTCCTCATCACATGTACTCCCATTCGCTCCACACTCTGTTCTAACTTATTCAAATTAGTTCTTATCGTTTCATCAGTACTTTCTACACATTTATTCATTTCTTGTATTTCATTTTTTAACTCATTAAAATTATGATTTTGTATTTCAAATTTAATACTTTGTTGCTCCAAAATTAATTGCAACATATTCATAATTTTGTCATCTTTATCTACCTCTTGTTTACTTTGGACAGGTGTCGCTATACTTTCTATTTTATCATCAGCGAAGCTGGCTTCGTTATTTTTTGCCATTTTTTTTCTGGTACTTAACTCATAACACAAACCTAACCTACGTACGTAATTATATACGATAAATCATATTTATAAATTCGTCATTACCCCATCCTATTTTCTGTGCATTAAAATAGGTCTATCTCGTATAAAATTAAAGTTAAACGAGAATCCTGGCAGGGTCGCCAGTGTGACGTTAAAAAATAGGCCGAAATATAAAATAAATAAGATCCACTGCCAGAAATTACCTGCACGCAATTACAACACTTACCTGTTATTGAAATTTTACCAGAAGACCAAGGTCGCCACGATTATTTTTTATAGGATAAAATATCGAAAACCTTTACACTCCACCTTAAATAAAACGGACAATTTAGCAATCTGACCCACCCAATTAATAACTCAGAAGATTCCGGTCCGTTAGACGAATTTCGCAACACAGAAATGAGAAAGTGGTAATGACGAAATAACTTAGTCTAACACATATTCAAGGTAAACCAACTGACTTTAATGAATGTTAAAAGACACTGAAAAAATAGGTTTTAAAATATACATTGATCCCTCAGATTTAACTAACATAAAATATCCTCTAACCTATCAAGTATTATAATAATTAAGGTAGCCCATTCTGCATCATTCACACACACATGCCATTTTACACTTTACCCATTGATGTTTCATATTGAATTCCCGGTAATAGTATTTAATTCATATTTTAATTCACTGTTCACTGCCAACCGAACACGTGTTTCTGTTATCCGATTCCTCTTCTAAAGATTACGTATTTAGTTAATCACTCCATGTCACTACACCAACTGCCCGCCAATCACGGTAATATGGTTATTAATGTCTTGGGTCCCGGTCGGTCTTACTGGGTTAATTACATTTTATAACACCACCGACCGGGGCCTAAACGAAACGGTAAGCGTCTGTAGTTGGGGTCGGGTTCTAGTTGACTGTATGGCGTCTCTGACTAATGTAGACTGTCACGTAGAACGTAACAGGTACATGTTGCTTTGGAGAGAAGCTGTTGGTCACTGCCACTATTATTTCGTCGCCGTATACAGTTGACTTGCTGCGGCATATCCAGTTTATGCATAGATTATAGCTGGTATATGTGTGTGTCCAGAGGCCGATATTGGACTTGGTTCCGCTGATGTCACCAACAGTAGGCGGAGTTAATGCGACTTCCGTGAGGTCTTATAGAAGACGACGAATATTTTTTTACGCTCTCGCCATCTTGAGTTGTTTGTCAGAGCGTCACTTGGAGCGTGATTGAGCAGTTGCGTATGTGCGCTGCCACACACAGGTACAAAGTTCTCAGAATTTTGTGGAGGTGCAAATGCTCCACTGCATTCCTCAACAACTGCGTCCTATTGCGTTGTTTCACTGTTCTGTTGTACGGACAAATACGTTGCACAATACTGCAGCTTTACCATACTTTATACCAGTCCGCCCGAAAACGAAATAAATAAAAACATAAATATATGCCCCAAACGGTTAAAACAAAAACACCCAAAAATCGACCCGCTACAATACCCCCTCGATGAGAATTCTGCTGTTCATGACAGAAGAAATCTCATCGATAACCCCGAAGAGGACCGGAGAGGAACTGGTGCCAACAACCCCCTTGTTCTTAATCTCATGGGTACACGACCCCCCTGGCTCAGTGACCATGGACTCATCTGAACGAGATCACTGGACTTCTCCGTAAGAGATCCCAACACCGAGAAATCGATCAGACTCGCACCACGGCACACCTCGCCTTCTAACATGCTACCCCCAAAATCCTCAATCCCGGGCTAAAATTATCCCAGCTCCTCCGCCGATGTGGATCCCCTTTTTGCAAGCTGGGCTGCCTTTAGCAGATACTGGGCTCACACATACTAACATTACATATTATCATAACACATTAAAATAAAAACTTCCTTTTAAAATTTATTATAAATTCAAAAAATTCAATATTCAAAAAAAAATCTTTTACCAAAAAATTCTCTTCCTCTTTTTTCTAATTTTTGTTTCAATGACTTAACCTAAACATTCCTATTAATACAAATACATCCTTACTCTAGCATGAGAACAATTTATAGCCTACCAATATAAAGCAATACAATAAAAGAAACATCATTAATACATACACAATAAAATAATCATTACTCAACATATTCACTCGCTGGCAGGCGAAAAATCAAAAAAATTTTTTTTTTTTTTTTTTCAAAAAAAATTTAAAATTTTCAAAATTTTAAAATTCAAAAAAAATTCATTAAATATTTATTAAATTTATTTATTAAATAACATTTATTAAAATTATTCAAAGATTAGTTTGAATTAATCAAACAAACTAATTAAAATTGAATTCCTACTATACACAAACTTAGTAGGTGTATGAACTCATCAGCTGATCAAAACTAGGTCAAGTCCCAAAACCCTTGACCTACATATGTCATGTATGATTTCTGAAAACACTTTAAATATCTGTAATATCCTACCTTGAAATACAAAACATAGTAACATAAAATATTTATAATAAACAAAATATTAATATAAATAATAATCAAATTGGCATTTAAATCATTTAAATTAAACACTTCTTGACTTTACATTATTTTCACTTCTATCAAAATTCTGTCACTGGTTTAAAAAACAATTGTACATTCTTTATCATGAATCTCTCTTTCTTTTCAACAATCTTACTTTAATATACTGTGGGTGATGTCAATTATTTATTCTCGTTTTTCTGTATTAGATTTCTATACCTATATAAACTTTCTCCCTCTGACTCTAATATTCATCAACTCAATTATCATGACACCCATCTCTATCAAAAATATCTACTAATCAAAACACTCTAGTCCACAACTTACCATTTAACTCAAAACGCCGCCTTCTCTACATATATAAAAAAAATACTCTCCAACCCTTTGTACATAGGATACGTGTTTCCTTTACTCAAAAACTCATTTCCCTTATTTGGCGGCCCGGATTCTACCTAAGGCGGCCCCTTCCCCACTAAATCTATCCCTATCCCGTCCCAACCCTTGTTGCGGACTCCCCAAATACACTACCCCCTAATACAAAATTGCCATCCCAAAAAAAATCTCAATCTCATTTCATTACCACAAATACAACAAAATAATCTCATTAATTATGAACATAAATATATCACTCAAAATCTACATAAATTCCCCACAACTGTGTCAACATCAATATTTCACCAAATTCTATAACATACATTAACTCAAAAACAACATTACATCATATTCATTATTTCAACTTCACTTGGAATTCAATTGGGACAGATCTACATGTCCCACTAAATATTTATCACCCAGAATTTTCTTTTATTAATTTGCATAAATTGTTATTTTATTTCTCATATTCTTTTTGTCTTTACTTCAAAATGTCTGTAGTACACTAAACATTAATTATTTGTAACATTTACAAACCAATATACCAGTGACATGGTATTGCTGATCAGCTGATATCCTAACATAATAAAAACACCATGAATACCATTCAAAATTGGACAATTACATGTAATACATTATCAACACTTACTTCTATTATGTTGATTGCCTGCCAGGCGGCTAATTATTGGCTTCGAGAAAAAAAAATACACATAATAAAAATACATTTTGTCAACAACTATATCTAACACACAACAATAAAATGATTGCACAAATAGCAATAAACCTGGATTATTAGCATACATCAAACAAACAATTCTCTTTTAAATAATTTATATAAAAATTTATAAACATTATTATTTAAAATTTTTCATTAACTCTTTTTATTTATCATCATGATGAATTTATCCTGTGTTGTAATCAGATTTTCAAAAATTCTAAATTTATTATTAACATATTTTTAATCATTATGTTCCACAAAATAAACCATTTAACATTTATTTACTTATTAATTATTATTAAATCAAAATCTCACCAAACAATTTAATTACCTTATAAAATTCAAACACATAATATTCAATCACACTATCTACACATCTCCACTTATTTAATTCAATTTATTATTAAAATTAAATATTCATTTGATTATTAAAATAACATATCTCAATTATTATCAACATTCTACAACTCATTAACTATTGTCTTCATAACTATTTTGTTATTTAATTAGAGTGCAAAAATATTAATAATATTATTATTATTAATACAACATTTTCTAAAACATATACACATTACATTTCACAATACACACAAATGAATTCAATATTATTTACAAAATATACGTCAAAATTGTTCAAGTGTATCTCACTTCAGATGTCCAAATCAGCAAGGTCATTACCAAAAATTTATAAAATTCAAACAAGGTCTATACACTGATATTCTAGTTCAGCCACCATCGTCAAAAATTAATCTTGGTTTTATATAACACTTTTGCTTTTTATTTACAAACAAATGGTTACTTTGTGTGTCATAACCAGAACAACCAAATTCACTCATTTTACCAGAATACTCATTAAACCAGTCTACGTTAGGTATTTTTGTTAAGTCTCCGTCATTACATTCATTCACTATCGGTCTAATTATTTTTATCAAATCATTGTAATCATTATTATTCAAATATATTTCTAAGCCTTCTTTCCATTCATCATACTTTCTATTCAAATTATACAATTCTGTTACATACCATTCTCTATTTACCTCTCTCTCTTCATAACACCACATCACACTCTCACAATTATTCCGGACAGAGGGTACACAATTACTCCACAAAAATAAACACCTCAATTCATCTACCAATACGGGACTCTTGCCCTTCAACCACAACACTTGTGGACTCAATAAATCATCATAAACATCATAAATAATAAAGGGAAAATTTGCCCTCTGTCCCCACTCTACCACAACATTATTTTTCCACTCTCTCTCTAACTCATTTACACACATTAACATCTCATAATCACTACCTTCCACCAACTCATCAGTACTCTCATTCTTTATTTTTACCGTATCAGTCTCCGATACTAATTCTTCAAATACATTATTTTTACATTTGTCATTACAATTTTCATTTGTTTTATTTTTCTCTGTCCTCATCACATGTACTCCCATTCGCTCCACACTCTGTTCTAACTTATTCAAATTAGTTCTTATCGTTTCATCAGTACTTTCTACACATTTATTCATTTCTTGTATTTCATTTTTTAACTCATTAAAATTATGATTTTGTATTTCAAATTTAATACTTTGTTGCTCCAAAATTAATTGCAACATATTCATAATTTTGTCATCTTTATCTACCTCTTGTTTACTTTGGACAGGTGTCGCTATACTTTCTATTTTATCATCAGCGAAGCTGGCTTCGTTATTTTTTGCCATTTTTTTTCTGGTACTTAACTCATAACACAAACCTAACCTACGTACGTAATTATATACGATAAATCATATTTATAAATTCGTCATTACCCCATCCTATTTTCTGTGCATTAAAATAGGTCTATCTCGTATAAAATTAAAGTTAAATGAGAATCCTGGCAGGGTCGCCAGTGTGACGTTAAAAAATAGGCCGAAATATAAAATAAATAAGATCCACTGCCAGAAATTACCTGCACGCAATTACAACACTTACCTGTTATTGAAATTTTACCAGAAGACCAAGGTCGCCACGATTATTTTTTATAGGATAAAATATCGAAAACCTTTACACTCCACCTTAAATAAAACGGACAATTTAGCAATCTGACCCACCCAATTAATAACTCAGAAGATTCCGGTCCGTTAGACGAATTTCGCAACACAGAAATGAGAAAGTGGTAATGACGAAATAACTTAGTCTAACACATATTCAAGGTAAACCAACTGACTTTAATGAATGTTAAAAGACACTGAAAAAATAGGTTTTAAAATATACATTGATCCCTCAGATTTAACTAACATAAAATATCCTCTAACCTATCAAGTATTATAATAATTAAGGTAGCCCATTCTGCATCATTCACACACACATGCCATTTTACACTTTACCCATTGATGTTTCATATTGAATTCCCGGTAATAGTATTTAATTCATATTTTAATTCACTGTTCACTGCCAACCGAACACGTGTTTCTGTTATCCGATTCCTCTTCTAAAGATTACGTATTTAGTTAATCACTCCATGTCACTACACCAACTGCCCGCCAATCACGGTAATATGGTTATTAATGTCTTGGGTCCCGGTCGGTCTTACTGGGTTAATTACATTTTATAACACCACCGACCAGGGCCTAAACGAAACGGTAAGCGTCTGTAGTTGGGGTCGGGTTCTAGTTGACTGTATGGCGTCTCTGACTAATGTAGACTGTCACGTAGAACGTAACAGGTACATGTTGCTTTGGAGAGAAGCTGTTGGTCACTGCCACTATTATTTCGTCGCCGTATACAGTTGACTTGCTGCGGCATATCCAGTTTATGCATAGATTATAGCTGGTATATGTGTGTGTCCAGAGGCCGATATTGGACTTGGTTCCGCTGATGTCACCAACAGTAGGCGGAGTTAATGCGACTTCCGTGAGGTCTTATAGAAGACGACGAATATTTTTTTACGCTCTCGCCATCTTGAGTTGTTTGTCAGAGCGTCACTTGGAGCGTGATTGAGCAGTTGCGTATGTGCGCTGCCACACACAGGTACAAAGTTCTCAGAATTTTGTGGAGGTGCAAATGCTCCACTGCATTCCTCAACAACTGCGTCCTATTGCGTTGTTTCACTGTTCTGTTGTACGGACAAATACGTTGCACAATACTGCAGCTTTACCATACTTTATACCAGTCCGCCCGAAAACGAAATAAATAAAAACATAAATATATGCCCCAAACGGTTAAAACAAAAACACCCAAAAATCGACCCGCTACAATACCCCCTCGATGAGAATTCTGCTGTTCATGACAGAAGAAATCTCATCGATAACCCCGAAGAGGACCGGAGAGGAACTGGTGCCAACAACCCCCTTGTTCTTAATCTCATGGGTACACGACCCCCCTGGCTCAGTGACCATGGACTCATCTGAACGAGATCACTGGACTTCTCCGTAAGAGATCCCAACACCGAGAAATCGATCAGACTCGCACCACGGCACACCTCGCCTTCTAACATGCTACCCCCAAAATCCTCAATCCCGGGCTAAAATTATCCCAGCTCCTCCGCCGATGTGGATCCCCTTTTTGCAAGCTGGGCTGCCTTTAGCAGATACTGGGCTCACACATACTAACATTACATATTATCATAACACATTAAAATAAAAACTTCCTTTTAAAATTTATTATAAATTCAAAAAATTCAATATTCAAAAAAAAATCTTTTACCAAAAAATTCTCTTCCTCTTTTTTCTAATTTTTGTTTCAATGACTTAACCTAAACATTCCTATTAATACAAATACATCCTTACTCTAGCATGAGAACAATTTATAGCCTACCAATATAAAGCAATACAATAAAAGAAACATCATTAATACATACACAATAAAATAATCATTACTCAACATATTCACTCGCTGGCAGGCGAAAAATCAAAAAAAATTTTTTTTTTTTTTTCAAAAAAAATTTAAAATTTTCAAAATTTTAAAATTAAAAAAAAATTCATTAAATATTTATTAAATTTATTTATTAAATAACATTTATTAAAATTATTCAAAGATTAGTTTGAATTAATCAAACAAACTAATTAAAATTGAATTCCTACTATACACAAACTTAGTAGGTGTATGAACTCATCAGCTGATCAAAACTAGGTCAAGTCCCAAAACCCTTGACCTACATATGTCATGTATGATTTCTGAAAACACTTTAAATATCTGTAATATCCTACCTTGAAATACAAAACATAGTAACATAAAATATTTATAATAAACAAAATATTAATATAAATAATAATCAAATTGGCATTTAAATCATTTAAATTAAACACTTCTTGACTTTACATTATTTTCACTTCTATCAAAATTCTGTCACTGGTTTAAAAAACAATTGTACATTCTTTATCATGAATCTCTCTTTCTTTTCAACAATCTTACTTTAATATACTGTGGGTGATGTCAATTATTTATTCTCGTTTTTCTGTATTAGATTTCTATACCTATATAAACTTTCTCCCTCTGACTCTAATATTCATCAACTCAATTATCATGACACCCATCTCTATCAAAAATATCTACTAATCAAAACACTCTAGTCCACAACTTACCATTTAACTCAAAACGCCGCCTTCTCTACATATATAAAAAAAATACTCTCCAACCCTTTGTACATAGGATACGTGTTTCCTTTACTCAAAAACTCATTTCCCTTATTTGGCGGCCCGGATTCTACCTAAGGCGGCCCCTTCCCCACTAAATCTATCCCTATCCCGTCCCAACCCTTGTTGCGGACTCCCCAAATACACTACCCCCTAATACAAAATTGCCATCCCAAAAAAAATCTCAATCTCATTTCATTACCACAAATACAACAAAATAATCTCATTAATTATGAACATAAATATATCACTCAAAATCTACATAAATTCCCCACAACTGTGTCAACATCAATATTTCACCAAATTCTATAACATACATTAACTCAAAAACAACATTACATCATATTCATTATTTCAACTTCACTTGGAATTCAATTGGGACAGATCTACATGTCCCACTAAATATTTATCACCCAGAATTTTCTTTTATTAATTTGCATAAATTGTTATTTTATTTCTCATATTCTTTTTGTCTTTACTTCAAAATGTCTGTAGTACACTAAACATTAATTATTTGTAACATTTACAAACCAATATACCAGTGACATGGTATTGCTGATCAGCTGATATCCTAACATAATAAAAACACCATGAATACCATTCAAAATTGGACAATTACATGTAATACATTATCAACACTTACTTCTATTATGTTGATTGCCTGCCAGGCGGCTAATTATTGGCTTCGAGAAAAAAAAATACACATAATAAAAATACATTTTGTCAACAACTATATCTAACACACAACAATAAAATGATTGCACAAATAGCAATAAACCTGGATTATTAGCATACATCAAACAAACAATTCTCTTTTAAATAATTTATATAAAAATTTATAAACATTATTATTTAAAATTTTTCATTAACTCTTTTTATTTATCATCATGATGAATTTATCCTGTGTTGTAATCAGATTTTCAAAAATTCTAAATTTATTATTAACATATTTTTAATCATTATGTTCCACAAAATAAACCATTTAACATTTATTTACTTATTAATTATTATTAAATCAAAATCTCACCAAACAATTTAATTACCTTATAAAATTCAAACACATAATATTCAATCACACTATCTACACATCTCCACTTATTTAATTCAATTTATTATTAAAATTAAATATTCATTTGATTATTAAAATAACATATCTCAATTATTATCAACATTCTACAACTCATTAACTATTGTCTTCATAACTATTTTGTTATTTAATTAGAGTGCAAAAATATTAATAATATTATTATTATTAATACAACATTTTCTAAAACATATACACATTACATTTCACAATACACACAAATGAATTCAATATTATTTACAAAATATACGTCAAAATTGTTCAAGTGTATCTCACTTCAGATGTCCAAATCAGCAAGGTCATTACCAAAAATTTATAAAATTCAAACAAGGTCTATACACTGATATTCTAGTTCAGCCACCATCGTCAAAAATTAATCTTGGTTTTATATAACACTTTTGCTTTTTATTTACAAACAAATGGTTACTTTGTGTGTCATAACCAGAACAACCAAATTCACTCATTTTACCAGAATACTCATTAAACCAGTCTACGTTAGGTATTTTTGTTAAGTCTCCGTCATTACATTCATTCACTATCGGTCTAATTATTTTTATCAAATCATTGTAATCATTATTATTCAAATATATTTCTAAGCCTTCTTTCCATTCATCATACTTTCTATTCAAATTATACAATTCTGTTACATACCATTCTCTATTTACCTCTCTCTCTTCATAACACCACATCACACTCTCACAATTATTCCGGACAGAGGGTACACAATTACTCCACAAAAATAAACACCTCAATTCATCTACCAATACGGGACTCTTGCCCTTCAACCACAACACTTGTGGACTCAATAAATCATCATAAACATCATAAATAATAAAGGGAAAATTTGCCCTCTGTCCCCACTCTACCACAACATTATTTTTCCACTCTCTCTCTAACTCATTTACACACATTAACATCTCATAATCACTACCTTCCACCAACTCATCAGTACTCTCATTCTTTATTTTTACCGTATCAGTCTCCGATACTAATTCTTCAAATACATTATTTTTACATTTGTCATTACAATTTTCATTTGTTTTATTTTTCTCTGTCCTCATCACATGTACTCCCATTCGCTCCACACTCTGTTCTAACTTATTCAAATTAGTTCTTATCGTTTCATCAGTACTTTCTACACATTTATTCATTTCTTGTATTTCATTTTTTAACTCATTAAAATTATGATTTTGTATTTCAAATTTAATACTTTGTTGCTCCAAAATTAATTGCAACATATTCATAATTTTGTCATCTTTATCTACCTCTTGTTTACTTTGGACAGGTGTCGCTATACTTTCTATTTTATCATCAGCGAAGCTGGCTTCGTTATTTTTTGCCATTTTTTTTCTGGTACTTAACTCATAACACAAACCTAACCTACGTACGTAATTATATACGATAAATCATATTTATAAATTCGTCATTACCCCATCCTATTTTCTGTGCATTAAAATAGGTCTATCTCGTATAAAATTAAAGTTAAACGAGAATCCTGGCAGGGTCGCCAGTGTGACGTTAAAAAATAGGCCGAAATATAAAATAAATAAGATCCACTGCCAGAACTTACCTGCACGCAATTACAACACTTACCTGTTATTGAAATTTTACCAGAAGACCAAGGTCGCCACGATTATTTTTTATAGGATAAAATATCGAAAACCTTTACACTCCACCTTAAATAAAACGGACAATTTAGCAATCTGACCCACCCAATTAATAACTCAGAAGATTCCGGTCCGTTAGACGAATTTCGCAACACAGAAATGAGAAAGTGGTAATGACGAAATAACTTAGTCTAACACATATTCAAGGTAAACCAACTGACTTTAATGAATGTTAAAAGACACTGAAAAAATAGGTTTTAAAATATACATTGATCCCTCAGATTTAACTAACATAAAATATCCTCTAACCTATCAAGTATTATAATAATTAAGGTAGCCCATTCTGCATCATTCACACACACATGCCATTTTACACTTTACCCATTGATGTTTCATATTGAATTCCCGGTAATAGTATTTAATTCATATTTTAATTCACTGTTCACTGCCGACCGAACACGTGTTTCTGTTATCCGATTCCTCTTCTAAAGATTACGGATTTAGTTAATCACTCCATGTCACTACACCAACTGCCCGCCAATCACGGTAATATGGTTATTAATGTCTTGGGTCCCGGTCGGTCTTACTGGGTTAATTACATTTTATAACACCACCGACCGGGGCCTAAACGAAACGGTAAGCGTCTGTAGTTGGGGTCAGGTTCTAGTTGACTGTATGGCGTCTCTGACTAATGTAGACTGTCACGTAGAACGTAACAGGTACATGTTGCTTTGGAGAGAAGCTGTTGGTCACTGCCACTATTATTTCGTCGCCGTATACAGTTGACTTGCTGCGGCATATCCAGTTTATGCATAGATTATAGCTGGTATATGTGTGTGTCCAGAGGCCGATATTGGACTTGGTTCCGCTGATGTCACCAACAGTAGGCGGAGTTAATGCGACTTCCGTGAGGTCTTATAGAAGACGACGAATATTTTTTTACGCTCTCGCCATCTTGAGTTGTTTGTCAGAGCGTCACTTGGAGCGTGATTGAGCAGTTGCGTATGTGCGCTGCCACACACAGGTACAAAGTTCTCAGAATTTTGTGGAGGTGCAAATGCTCCACTGCATTCCTCAACAACTGCGTCCTATTGCGTTGTTTCACTGTTCTGTTGTACGGACAAATACGTTGCACAATACTGCAGCTTTACCATACTTTATACCAGTCCGCCCGAAAACGAAATAAATAAAAACATAAATATATGCCCCAAACGGTTAAAACAAAAACACCCAAAAATCGACCCGCTACAATACCCCCTCGATGAGAATTCTGCTGTTCATGACAGAAGAAATCTCATCGATAACCCCGAAGGGGACCGGAGAGGAACTGGTGCCAACAACCCCCTTGTTCTTAATCTCATGGGTACACGACCCCCCTGGCTCAGTGACCATGGACTCATCTGAACGAGATCACTGGACTTCTCCGTAAGAGATCCCAACACCGAGAAATCGATCAGACTCGCACCACGGCACACCTCGCCTTCTAACATGCTACCCCCAAAATCCTCAATCCCGGGCTAAAATTATCCCAGCTCCTCCGCCGATGTGGATCCCCTTTTTGCAAGCTGGGCTGCCTTTAGCAGATACTGGGCTCACACATACTAACATTACATATTATCATAACACATTAAAATAAAAACTTCCTTTAAAATTTATAAATTCAAAAAATTCAATATTCAAAAAAAAATCTTTTACCAAGAAATTCTCTTCCTCTTTTTTCTAATTTTTGTTTCAATGACTTAACCTAAACATTCCTATTAATACAAATACATCCTTACTCTAGCATGAGAACAATTTATAGCCTACCAATATAAAGCAATACAATAAAAGAAACATCATTAATACATACACAATAAAATAATCATTACTCAACATATTCACTCGCTGGCAGGCGAAAAATCAAAAAAAATTTTTTTTTTTTTTCAAAAAAAATTTAAAATTTTAAAAATTTTAAAATTCAAAAAAAATTATTCATTAAATATTTATTAAATTTATTTATTAAATAACATTTATTAAAATTATTCAAAGATTAGTTTGAATTAATCAAACAAACAAATTAAAATTGAATTCCTACTATACACAAACTTAGTAGGTGTATGAACTCATCAGCTGATCAAAACTAGGTCAAGTCCCAAAACCCTTGACCTACATATGTCATGTATGATTTCTGAAAACACTTTAAATATCTGTAATATCCTACCTTGAAATACAAAACATAGTAACATAAAATATTTATAATAAACAAAATATTAATATAAATAATAATCAAATTGGCATTTAAATCATTTAAATTAAACACTTCTTGACTTTACATTATTTTCACTTCTATCAAAATTCTGTCACTGGTTTAAAAAACAATTGTACATTCTTTATCATGAATCTCTCTTTCTTTTCAACAATCTTACTTTAATATACTGTGGGTGATGTCAATTATTTATTCTCGTTTTTCTGTATTAGATTTCTATACCTATATAAACTTTCTCCCTCTGACTCTAATATTCATCAACTCAATTATCATGACACCCATCTCTATCAAAAATATCTACTAATCAAAACACTCTAGTCCACAACTTACCATTTAACTCAAAACGCCGCCTTCTCTACATATATAAAAAAAATACTCTCCAACCCTTTGTACATAGGATACGTGTTTCCTTTACTCAAAAACTCATTTCCCTTATTTGGCGGCCCGGATTCTACCTAAGGCGGCCCCTTCCCCACTAAATCTATCCCTATCCCGTCCCAACCCTTGTTGCGGACTCCCCAAATACACTACCCCCTAATACAAAATTGCCATCCCAAAAAAAATCTCAATCTCATTTCATTACCACAAATACAACAAAATAATCTCATTAATTATGAACATAAATATATCACTCAAAATCTACATAAATTCCCCACAACTGTGTCAACATCAATATTTCACCAAATTCTATAACATACATTAACTCAAAAACAACATTACATCATATTCATTATTTCAACTTCACTTGGAATTCAATTGGGACAGATCTACATGTCCCACTAAATATTTATCACCCAGAATTTTCTTTTATTAATTTGCATAAATTGTTATTTTATTTCTCATATTCTTTTTGTCTTTACTTCAAAATGTCTGTAGTACACTAAACATTAATTATTTGTAACATTTACAAACCAATATACCAGTGACATGGTATTGCTGATCAGCTGATATCCTAACATAATAAAAACACCATGAATACCATTCAAAATTGGACAATTACATGTAATACATTATCAACACTTACTTCTATTATGTTGATTGCCTGCCAGGCGGCTAATTATTGGCTTCGAGAAAAAAAAATACACATAATAAAAATACATTTTGTCAACAACTATATCTAACACACAACAATAAAATGATTGCACAAATAGCAATAAACCTGGATTATTAGCATACATCAAACAAACAATTCTCTTTTAAATAATTTATATAAAAATTTATAAACATTATTATTTAAAATTTTTCATTAACTCTTTTTATTTATCATCATGATGAATTTATCCTGTGTTGTAATCAGATTTTCAAAAATTCTAAATTTATTATTAACATATTTTTAATCATTATGTTCCACAAAATAAACCATTTAACATTTATTTACTTATTAATTATTATTAAATCAAAATCTCACCAAACAATTTAATTACCTTATAAAATTCAAACACATAATATTCAATCACACTATCTACACATCTCCACTTATTTAATTCAATTTATTATTAAAATTAAATATTCATTTGATTATTAAAATAACATATCTCAATTATTATCAACATTCTACAACTCATTAACTATTGTCTTCATAACTATTTTGTTATTTAATTAGAGTGCAAAAATATTAATAATATTATTATTATTAATACAACATTTTCTAAAACATATACACATTACATTTCACAATACACACAAATGAATTCAATATTATTTACAAAATATACGTCAAAATTGTTCAAGTGTATCTCACTTCAGATGTCCAAATCAGCAAGGTCATTACCAAAAATTTATAAAATTCAAACAAGGTCTATACACTGATATTCTAGTTCAGCCACCATCGTCAAAAATTAATCTTGGTTTTATATAACACTTTTGCTTTTTATTTACAAACAAATGGTTACTTTGTGTGTCATAACCAGAACAACCAAATTCACTCATTTTACCAGAATACTCATTAAACCAGTCTACGTTAGGTATTTTTGTTAAGTCTCCGTCATTACATTCATTCACTATCGGTCTAATTATTTTTATCAAATCATTGTAATCATTATTATTCAAATATATTTCTAAGCCTTCTTTCCATTCATCATACTTTCTATTCAAATTATACAATTCTGTTACATACCATTCTCTATTTACCTCTCTCTCTTCATAACACCACATCACACTCTCACAATTATTCCGGACAGAGGGTACACAATTACTCCACAAAAATAAACACCTCAATTCATCTACCAATACGGGACTCTTGCCCTTCAACCACAACACTTGTGGACTCAATAAATCATCATAAACATCATAAATAATAAAGGGAAAATTTGCCCTCTGTCCCCACTCTACCACAACATTATTTTTCCACTCTCTCTCTAACTCATTTACACACATTAACATCTCATAATCACTACCTTCCACCAACTCATCAGTACTCTCATTCTTTATTTTTACCGTATCAGTCTCCGATACTAATTCTTCAAATACATTATTTTTACATTTGTCATTACAATTTTCATTTGTTTTATTTTTCTCTGTCCTCATCACATGTACTCCCATTCGCTCCACACTCTGTTCTAACTTATTCAAATTAGTTCTTATCGTTTCATCAGTACTTTCTACACATTTATTCATTTCTTGTATTTCATTTTTTAACTCATTAAAATTATGATTTTGTATTTCAAATTTAATACTTTGTTGCTCCAAAATTAATTGCAACATATTCATAATTTTGTCATCTTTATCTACCTCTTGTTTACTTTGGACAGGTGTCGCTATACTTTCTATTTTATCATCAGCGAAGCTGGCTTCGTTATTTTTTGCCATTTTTTTTCTGGTACTTAACTCATAACACAAACCTAACCTACGTACGTAATTATATACGATAAATCATATTTATAAATTCGTCATTACCCCATCCTATTTTCTGTGCATTAAAATAGGTCTATCTCGTATAAAATTAAAGTTAAACGAGAATCCTGGCAGGGTCGCCAGTGTGACGTTAAAAAATAGGCCGAAATATAAAATAAATAAGATCCACTGCCAGAACTTACCTGCACGCAATTACAACACTTACCTGTTATTGAAATTTTACCAGAAGACCAAGGTCGCCACGATTATTTTTTATAGGATAAAATATCGAAAACCTTTACACTCCACCTTAAATAAAACGGACAATTTAGCAATCTGACCCACCCAATTAATAACTCAGAAGATTCCGGTCCGTTAGACGAATTTCGCAACACAGAAATGAGAAAGTGGTAATGACGAAATAACTTAGTCTAACACATATTCAAGGTAAACCAACTGACTTTAATGAATGTTAAAAGACACTGAAAAAATAGGTTTTAAAATATACATTGATCCCTCAGATTTAACTAACATAAAATATCCTCTAACCTATCAAGTATTATAATAATTAAGGTAGCCCATTCTGCATCATTCACACACACATGCCATTTTACACTTTACCCATTGATGTTTCATATTGAATTCCCGGTAATAGTATTTAATTCATATTTTAATTCACTGTTCACTGCCGACCGAACACGTGTTTCTGTTATCCGATTCCTCTTCTAAAGATTACGGATTTAGTTAATCACTCCATGTCACTACACCAACTGCCCGCCAATCACGGTAATATGGTTATTAATGTCTTGGGTCCCGGTCGGTCTTACTGGGTTAATTACATTTTATAACACCACCGACCGGGGCCTAAACGAAACGGTAAGCGTCTGTAGTTGGGGTCAGGTTCTAGTTGACTGTATGGCGTCTCTGACTAATGTAGACTGTCACGTAGAACGTAACAGGTACATGTTGCTTTGGAGAGAAGCTGTTGGTCACTGCCACTATTATTTCGTCGCCGTATACAGTTGACTTGCTGCGGCATATCCAGTTTATGCATAGATTATAGCTGGTATATGTGTGTGTCCAGAGGCCGATATTGGACTTGGTTCCGCTGATGTCACCAACAGTAGGCGGAGTTAATGCGACTTCCGTGAGGTCTTATAGAAGACGACGAATATTTTTTTACGCTCTCGCCATCTTGAGTTGTTTGTCAGAGCGTCACTTGGAGCGTGATTGAGCAGTTGCGTATGTGCGCTGCCACACACAGGTACAAAGTTCTCAGAATTTTGTGGAGGTGCAAATGCTCCACTGCATTCCTCAACAACTGCGTCCTATTGCGTTGTTTCACTGTTCTGTTGTACGGACAAATACGTTGCACAATACTGCAGCTTTACCATACTTTATACCAGTCCGCCCGAAAACGAAATAAATAAAAACATAAATATATGCCCCAAACGGTTAAAACAAAAACACCCAAAAATCGACCCGCTACAATACCCCCTCGATGAGAATTCTGCTGTTCATGACAGAAGAAATCTCATCGATAACCCCGAAGAGGACCGGAGAGGAACTGGTGCCAACAACCCCCTTGTTCTTAATCTCATGGGTACACGACCCCCCTGGCTCAGTGACCATGGACTCATCTGAACGAGATCACTGGACTTCTCCGTAAGAGATCCCAACACCGAGAAATCGATCAGACTCGCACCACGGCACACCTCGCCTTCTAACATGCTACCCCCAAAATCCTCAATCCCGGGCTAAAATTATCCCAGCTCCTCCGCCGATGTGGATCCCCTTTTTGCAAGCTGGGCTGCCTTTAGCAGATACTGGGCTCACACATACTAACATTACATATTATCATAACACATTAAAATAAAAACTTCCTTTAAAATTTATTATAAATTCAAAAAATTCAATATTCAAAAAAAAATCTTTTACCAAGAAATTCTCTTCCTCTTTTTTCTAATTTTTGTTTCAATGACTTAACCTAAACATTCCTATTAATACAAATACATCCTTACTCTAGCATGAGAACAATTTATAGCCTACCAATATAAAGCAATACAATAAAAGAAACATCATTAATACATACACAATAAAATAATCATTACTCAACATATTCACTCGCTGGCAGGCGAAAAATCAAAAAAATTTTTTTTTTTTTTTCAAAAAAAATTTAAAATTTTAAAAATTTTAAAATTCAAAAAAAATTATTCATTAAATATTTATTAAATTTATTTATTAAATAACATTTATTAAAATTATTCAAAGATTAGTTTGAATTAATCAAACAAACAAATTAAAATTGAATTCCTACTATACACAAACTTAGTAGGTGTATGAACTCATCAGCTGATCAAAACTAGGTCAAGTCCCAAAACCCTTGACCTACATATGTCATGTATGATTTCTGAAAACACTTTAAATATCTGTAATATCCTACCTTGAAATACAAAACATAGTAACATAAAATATTTATAATAAACAAAATATTAATATAAATAATAATCAAATTGGCATTTAAATCATTTAAATTAAACACTTCTTGACTTTACATTATTTTCACTTCTATCAAAATTCTGTCACTGGTTTAAAAAACAATTGTACATTCTTTATCATGAATCTCTCTTTCTTTTCAACAATCTTACTTTAATATACTGTGGGTGATGTCAATTATTTATTCTCGTTTTTCTGTATTAGATTTCTATACCTATATAAACTTTCTCCCTCTGACTCTAATATTCATCAACTCAATTATCATGACACCCATCTCTATCAAAAATATCTACTAATCAAAACACTCTAGTCCACAACTTACCATTTAACTCAAAACGCCGCCTTCTCTACATATATAAAAAAAATACTCTCCAACCCTTTGTACATAGGATACGTGTTTCCTTTACTCAAAAACTCATTTCCCTTATTTGGCGGCCCGGATTCTACCTAAGGCGGCCCCTTCCCCACTAAATCTATCCCTATCCCGTCCCAACCCTTGTTGCGGACTCCCCAAATACACTACCCCCTAATACAAAATTGCCATCCCAAAAAAAATCTCAATCTCATTTCATTACCACAAATACAACAAAATAATCTCATTAATTATGAACATAAATATATCACTCAAAATCTACATAAATTCCCCACAACTGTGTCAACATCAATATTTCACCAAATTCTATAACATACATTAACTCAAAAACAACATTACATCATATTCATTATTTCAACTTCACTTGGAATTCAATTGGGACAGATCTACATGTCCCACTAAATATTTATCACCCAGAATTTTCTTTTATTAATTTGCATAAATTGTTATTTTATTTCTCATATTCTTTTTGTCTTTACTTCAAAATGTCTGTAGTACACTAAACATTAATTATTTGTAACATTTACAAACCAATATACCAGTGACATGGTATTGCTGATCAGCTGATATCCTAACATAATAAAAACACCATGAATACCATTCAAAATTGGACAATTACATGTAATACATTATCAACACTTACTTCTATTATGTTGATTGCCTGCCAGGCGGCTAATTATTGGCTTCGAGAAAAAAAAATACACATAATAAAAATACATTTTGTCAACAACTATATCTAACACACAACAATAAAATGATTGCACAAATAGCAATAAACCTGGATTATTAGCATACATCAAACAAACAATTCTCTTTTAAATAATTTATATAAAAATTTATAAACATTATTATTTAAAATTTTTCATTAACTCTTTTTATTTATCATCATGATGAATTTATCCTGTGTTGTAATCAGATTTTCAAAAATTCTAAATTTATTATTAACATATTTTTAATCATTATGTTCCACAAAATAAACCATTTAACATTTATTTACTTATTAATTATTATTAAATCAAAATCTCACCAAACAATTTAATTACCTTATAAAATTCAAACACATAATATTCAATCACACTATCTACACATCTCCACTTATTTAATTCAATTTATTATTAAAATTAAATATTCATTTGATTATTAAAATAACATATCTCAATTATTATCAACATTCTACAACTCATTAACTATTGTCTTCATAACTATTTTGTTATTTAATTAGAGTGCAAAAATATTAATAATATTATTATTATTAATACAACATTTTCTAAAACATATACACATTACATTTCACAATACACACAAATGAATTCAATATTATTTACAAAATATACGTCAAAATTGTTCAAGTGTATCTCACTTCAGATGTCCAAATCAGCAAGGTCATTACCAAAAATTTATAAAATTCAAACAAGGTCTATACACTGATATTCTAGTTCAGCCACCATCGTCAAAAATTAATCTTGGTTTTATATAACACTTTTGCTTTTTATTTACAAACAAATGGTTACTTTGTGTGTCATAACCAGAACAACCAAATTCACTCATTTTACCAGAATACTCATTAAACCAGTCTACGTTAGGTATTTTTGTTAAGTCTCCGTCATTACATTCATTCACTATCGGTCTAATTATTTTTATCAAATCATTGTAATCATTATTATTCAAATATATTTCTAAGCCTTCTTTCCATTCATCATACTTTCTATTCAAATTATACAATTCTGTTACATACCATTCTCTATTTACCTCTCTCTCTTCATAACACCACATCACACTCTCACAATTATTCCGGACAGAGGGTACACAATTACTCCACAAAAATAAACACCTCAATTCATCTACCAATACGGGACTCTTGCCCTTCAACCACAACACTTGTGGACTCAATAAATCATCATAAACATCATAAATAATAAAGGGAAAATTTGCCCTCTGTCCCCACTCTACCACAACATTATTTTTCCACTCTCTCTCTAACTCATTTACACACATTAACATCTCATAATCACTACCTTCCACCAACTCATCAGTACTCTCATTCTTTATTTTTACCGTATCAGTCTCCGATACTAATTCTTCAAATACATTATTTTTACATTTGTCATTACAATTTTCATTTGTTTTATTTTTCTCTGTCCTCATCACATGTACTCCCATTCGCTCCACACTCTGTTCTAACTTATTCAAATTAGTTCTTATCGTTTCATCAGTACTTTCTACACATTTATTCATTTCTTGTATTTCATTTTTTAACTCATTAAAATTATGATTTTGTATTTCAAATTTAATACTTTGTTGCTCCAAAATTAATTGCAACATATTCATAATTTTGTCATCTTTATCTACCTCTTGTTTACTTTGGACAGGTGTCGCTATACTTTCTATTTTATCATCAGCGAAGCTGGCTTCGTTATTTTTTGCCATTTTTTTTCTGGTACTTAACTCATAACACAAACCTAACCTACGTACGTAATTATATACGATAAATCATATTTATAAATTCGTCATTACCCCATCCTATTTTCTGTGCATTAAAATAGGTCTATCTCGTATAAAATTAAAGTTAAACGAGAATCCTGGCAGGGTCGCCAGTGTGACGTTAAAAAATAGGCCGAAATATAAAATAAATAAGATCCACTGCCAGAAATTACCTGCACGCAATTACAACACTTACCTGTTATTGAAATTTTACCAGAAGACCAAGGTCGCCACGATTATTTTTTATAGGATAAAATATCGAAAACCTTTACACTCCACCTTAAATAAAACGGACAATTTAGCAATCTGACCCACCCAATTAATAACTCAGAAGATTCCGGTCCGTTAGACGAATTTCGCAACACAGAAATGAGAAAGTGGTAATGACGAAATAACTTAGTCTAACACATATTCAAGGTAAACCAACTGACTTTAATGAATGTTAAAAGACACTGAAAAAATAGGTTTTAAAATATACATTGATCCCTCAGATTTAACTAACATAAAATATCCTCTAACCTATCAAGTATTATAATAATTAAGGTAGCCCATTCTGCATCATTCACACACACATGCCATTTTACACTTTACCCATTGATGTTTCATATTGAATTCCCGGTAATAGTATTTAATTCATATTT
This sequence comes from Magicicada septendecula, assembly GCA_034769895.1. NCBI lineage: Eukaryota > Metazoa > Arthropoda > Insecta > Hemiptera > Cicadidae > Magicicada > Magicicada septendecula. The sequence goes on along the minus strand of CM068375.1, from coordinate 403,113,786 downwards.
TAATTCACTGTTCACTGCCAACCGAACACGTGTTTCTGTTATCCGATTCCTCTTCTAAAGATTACGGATTTAGTTAATCACTCCATGTCACTACACCAACTGCCCGCCAATCACGGTAATATGGTTATTAATGTCTTGGGTCCCGGTCGGTCTTACTGGGTTAATTACATTTTATAACACCACCGACCGGGGCCTAAACGAAACGGTAAGCGTCTGTAGTTGGGGTCGGGTTCTAGTTGACTGTATGGCGTCTCTGACTAATGTAGACTGTCACGTAGAACGTAACAGGTACATGTTGCTTTGGAGAGAAGCTGTTGGTCACTGCCACTATTATTTCGTCGCCGTATACAGTTGACTTGCTGCGGCATATCCAGTTTATGCATAGATTATAGCTGGTATATGTGTGTGTCCAGAGGCCGATATTGGACTTGGTTCCGCTGATGTCACCAACAGTAGGCGGAGTTAATGCGACTTCCGTGAGGTCTTATAGAAGACGACGAATATTTTTTTACGCTCTCGCCATCTTGAGTTGTTTGTCAGAGCGTCACTTGGAGCGTGATTGAGCAGTTGCGTATGTGCGCTGCCACACACAGGTACAAAGTTCTCAGAATTTTGTGGAGGTGCAAATGCTCCACTGCATTCCTCAACAACTGCGTCCTATTGCGTTGTTTCACTGTTCTGTTGTACGGACAAATACGTTGCACAATACTGCAGCTTTACCATACTTTATACCAGTCCGCCCGAAAACGAAATAAATAAAAACATAAATATATGCCCCAAACGGTTAAAACAAAAACACCCAAAAATCGACCCGCTACAATACCCCCTCGATGAGAATTCTGCTGTTCATGACAGAAGAAATCTCATCGATAACCCCGAAGGGGACCGGAGAGGAACTGGTGCCAACAACCCCCTTGTTCTTAATCTCATGGGTACACGACCCCCCTGGCTCAGTGACCATGGACTCATCTGAACGAGATCACTGGACTTCTCCGTAAGAGATCCCAACACCGAGAAATCGATCAGACTCGCACCACGGCACACCTCGCCTTCTAACATGCTACCCCCAAAATCCTCAATCCCGGGCTAAAATTATCCCAGCTCCTCCGCCGATGTGGATCCCCTTTTTGCAAGCTGGGCTGCCTTTAGCAGATACTGGGCTCACACATACTAACATTACATATTATCATAACACATTAAAATAAAAACTTCCTTTAAAATTTATAAATTCAAAAAATTCAATATTCAAAAAAAAATCTTTTACCAAGAAATTCTCTTCCTCTTTTTTCTAATTTTTGTTTCAATGACTTAACCTAAACATTCCTATTAATACAAATACATCCTTACTCTAGCATGAGAACAATTTATAGCCTACCAATATAAAGCAATACAATAAAAGAAACATCATTAATACATACACAATAAAATAATCATTACTCAACATATTCACTCGCTGGCAGGCGAAAAATCAAAAAAATTTTTTTTTTTTTTCAAAAAAAATTTAAAATTTTAAAAATTTTAAAATTCAAAAAAAATTATTCATTAAATATTTATTAAATTTATTTATTAAATAACATTTATTAAAATTATTCAAAGATTAGTTTGAATTAATCAAACAAACAAATTAAAATTGAATTCCTACTATACACAAACTTAGTAGGTGTATGAACTCATCAGCTGATCAAAACTAGGTCAAGTCCCAAAACCCTTGACCTACATATGTCATGTATGATTTCTGAAAACACTTTAAATATCTGTAATATCCTACCTTGAAATACAAAACATAGTAACATAAAATATTTATAATAAACAAAATATTAATATAAATAATAATCAAATTGGCATTTAAATCATTTAAATTAAACACTTCTTGACTTTACATTATTTTCACTTCTATCAAAATTCTGTCACTGGTTTAAAAAACAATTGTACATTCTTTATCATGAATCTCTCTTTCTTTTCAACAATCTTACTTTAATATACTGTGGGTGATGTCAATTATTTATTCTCGTTTTTCTGTATTAGATTTCTATACCTATATAAACTTTCTCCCTCTGACTCTAATATTCATCAACTCAATTATCATGACACCCATCTCTATCAAAAATATCTACTAATCAAAACACTCTAGTCCACAACTTACCATTTAACTCAAAACGCCGCCTTCTCTACATATATAAAAAAAATACTCTCCAACCCTTTGTACATAGGATACGTGTTTCCTTTACTCAAAAACTCATTTCCCTTATTTGGCGGCCCGGATTCTACCTAAGGCGGCCCCTTCCCCACTAAATCTATCCCTATCCCGTCCCAACCCTTGTTGCGGACTCCCCAAATACACTACCCCCTAATACAAAATTGCCATCCCAAAAAAAATCTCAATCTCATTTCATTACCACAAATACAACAAAATAATCTCATTAATTATGAACATAAATATATCACTCAAAATCTACATAAATTCCCCACAACTGTGTCAACATCAATATTTCACCAAATTCTATAACATACATTAACTCAAAAACAACATTACATCATATTCATTATTTCAACTTCACTTGGAATTCAATTGGGACAGATCTACATGTCCCACTAAATATTTATCACCCAGAATTTTCTTTTATTAATTTGCATAAATTGTTATTTTATTTCTCATATTCTTTTTGTCTTTACTTCAAAATGTCTGTAGTACACTAAACATTAATTATTTGTAACATTTACAAACCAATATACCAGTGACATGGTATTGCTGATCAGCTGATATCCTAACATAATAAAAACACCATGAATACCATTCAAAATTGGACAATTACATGTAATACATTATCAACACTTACTTCTATTATGTTGATTGCCTGCCAGGCGGCTAATTATTGGCTTCGAGAAAAAAAAATACACATAATAAAAATACATTTTGTCAACAACTATATCTAACACACAACAATAAAATGATTGCACAAATAGCAATAAACCTGGATTATTAGCATACATCAAACAAACAATTCTCTTTTAAATAATTTATATAAAAATTTATAAACATTATTATTTAAAATTTTTCATTAACTCTTTTTATTTATCATCATGATGAATTTATCCTGTGTTGTAATCAGATTTTCAAAAATTCTAAATTTATTATTAACATATTTTTAATCATTATGTTCCACAAAATAAACCATTTAACATTTATTTACTTATTAATTATTATTAAATCAAAATCTCACCAAACAATTTAATTACCTTATAAAATTCAAACACATAATATTCAATCACACTATCTACACATCTCCACTTATTTAATTCAATTTATTATTAAAATTAAATATTCATTTGATTATTAAAATAACATATCTCAATTATTATCAACATTCTACAACTCATTAACTATTGTCTTCATAACTATTTTGTTATTTAATTAGAGTGCAAAAATATTAATAATATTATTATTATTAATACAACATTTTCTAAAACATATACACATTACATTTCACAATACACACAAATGAATTCAATATTATTTACAAAATATACGTCAAAATTGTTCAAGTGTATCTCACTTCAGATGTCCAAATCAGCAAGGTCATTACCAAAAATTTATAAAATTCAAACAAGGTCTATACACTGATATTCTAGTTCAGCCACCATCGTCAAAAATTAATCTTGGTTTTATATAACACTTTTGCTTTTTATTTACAAACAAATGGTTACTTTGTGTGTCATAACCAGAACAACCAAATTCACTCATTTTACCAGAATACTCATTAAACCAGTCTACGTTAGGTATTTTTGTTAAGTCTCCGTCATTACATTCATTCACTATCGGTCTAATTATTTTTATCAAATCATTGTAATCATTATTATTCAAATATATTTCTAAGCCTTCTTTCCATTCATCATACTTTCTATTCAAATTATACAATTCTGTTACATACCATTCTCTATTTACCTCTCTCTCTTCATAACACCACATCACACTCTCACAATTATTCCGGACAGAGGGTACACAATTACTCCACAAAAATAAACACCTCAATTCATCTACCAATACGGGACTCTTGCCCTTCAACCACAACACTTGTGGACTCAATAAATCATCATAAACATCATAAATAATAAAGGGAAAATTTGCCCTCTGTCCCCACTCTACCACAACATTATTTTTCCACTCTCTCTCTAACTCATTTACACACATTAACATCTCATAATCACTACCTTCCACCAACTCATCAGTACTCTCATTCTTTATTTTTACCGTATCAGTCTCCGATACTAATTCTTCAAATACATTATTTTTACATTTGTCATTACAATTTTCATTTGTTTTATTTTTCTCTGTCCTCATCACATGTACTCCCATTCGCTCCACACTCTGTTCTAACTTATTCAAATTAGTTCTTATCGTTTCATCAGTACTTTCTACACATTTATTCATTTCTTGTATTTCATTTTTTAACTCATTAAAATTATGATTTTGTATTTCAAATTTAATACTTTGTTGCTCCAAAATTAATTGCAACATATTCATAATTTTGTCATCTTTATCTACCTCTTGTTTACTTTGGACAGGTGTCGCTATACTTTCTATTTTATCATCAGCGAAGCTGGCTTCGTTATTTTTTGCCATTTTTTTTCTGGTACTTAACTCATAACACAAACCTAACCTACGTACGTAAATATATACGATAAATCATATTTATAAATTCGTCATTACCCCATCCTATTTTCTGTGCATTAAAATAGGTCTATCTCGTATAAAATTAAAGTTAAACGAGAATCCTGGCAGGGTCGCCAGTGTGACGTTAAAAAATAGGCCGAAATATAAAATAAATAAGATCCACTGCCAGAAATTACCTGCACGCAATTACAACACTTACCTGTTATTGAAATTTTACCAGAAGACCAAGGTCGCCACGATTATTTTTTATAGGATAAAATATCGAAAACCTTTACACTCCACCTTAAATAAAACGGACAATTTAGCAATCTGACCCACCCAATTAATAACTCAGAAGATTCCGGTCCGTTAGACGAATTTCGCAACACAGAAATGAGAAAGTGGTAATGACGAAATAACTTAGTCTAACACATATTCAAGGTAAACCAACTGACTTTAATGAATGTTAAAAGACACTGAAAAAATAGGTTTTAAAATATACATTGATCCCTCAGATTTAACTAACATAAAATATCCTCTAACCTATCAAGTATTATAATAATTAAGGTAGCCCATTCTGCATCATTCACACACACATGCCATTTTACACTTTACCCATTGATGTTTCATATTGAATTCCCGGTAATAGTATTTAATTCATATTTTAATTCACTGTTCACTGCCAACCGAACACGTGTTTCTGTTATCCGATTCCTCTTCTAAAGATTACGTATTTAGTTAATCACTCCATGTCACTACACCAACTGCCCGCCAATCACGGTAATATGGTTATTAATGTCTTGGGTCCCGGTCGGTCTTACTGGGTTAATTACATTTTATAACACCACCGACCGGGGCCTAAACGAAACGGTAAGCGTCTGTAGTTGGGGTCGGGTTCTAGTTGACTGTATGGCGTCTCTGACTAATGTAGACTGTCACGTAGAACGTAACAGGTACATGTTGCTTTGGAGAGAAGCTGTTGGTCACTGCCACTATTATTTCGTCGCCGTATACAGTTGACTTGCTGCGGCATATCCAGTTTATGCATAGATTATAGCTGGTATATGTGTGTGTCCAGAGGCCGATATTGGACTTGGTTCCGCTGATGTCACCAACAGTAGGCGGAGTTAATGCGACTTCCGTGAGGTCTTATAGAAGACGACGAATATTTTTTTACGCTCTCGCCATCTTGAGTTGTTTGTCAGAGCGTCACTTGGAGCGTGATTGAGCAGTTGCGTATGTGCGCTGCCACACACAGGTACAAAGTTCTCAGAATTTTGTGGAGGTGCAAATGCTCCACTGCATTCCTCAACAACTGCGTCCTATTGCGTTGTTTCACTGTTCTGTTGTACGGACAAATACGTTGCACAATACTGCAGCTTTACCATACTTTATACCAGTCCGCCCGAAAACGAAATAAATAAAAACATAAATATATGCCCCAAACGGTTAAAACAAAAACACCCAAAAATCGACCCGCTACAAAACATCAAAATATCAAACGAAATTACAAGCAAGTGAACACCAAGGAAGCAGACGATGGCTGAAACCATTTAACTGATGTCGAAGCCGAATTAAAGAAAATAATATATTGCAGATTAACAAGATGCCCGAAGCCCCGAACAGTTGAAAATTAAATAGGATTGCAGCCTAATTCATTATTACCAGATCAACTGAGTTCACCCAGTCTACTGAAGTGTTAAGTATCTATTAATTACCCAAATTTCCGAATAAACTCATGTTAATTATTTCTCACTGAAAGCTGAACTCTCACTAAACTGCACATAATTACTTTCAAAGATTAAATTAAAAACTAAGACACTGCAAATTTATCAACTGGTAAAGTTAACCTGTTATTAGTTAGCGATATTTTGTAACACTTTTACTACACGCCAATAAACAAGTTATAACTACACAGTATATTATTTAAGTTTAACTGATGTAAGGGTGTGTATTTTTATTGTTGTAAGCATTAATAATCCTTTTGACGTAATCTCAAGAAGCCACGACGATAGAACAATAATAATTTTGTGTACAATTCCAACAGACGCCATTACTGAATGTCTGTTGTTAAGTTCAAAGATCGATTTGTCAAACCCCAGAGATGCGTCTCATATAATTTACCGGTGCAAATGTATTACAAAAGAAAACATAATTTGTATTAACTGAATAATTAATCGTTAACCAAAAATAAATAAGTACTAGTGTAACCACTGTGTTATAATTTCATTAGGAGGTGGATAACAATTTGTGTACATTTTAGCAAATAGGTAGTATTGACGACAAGCGATCGCACAGCCAACGCAACGAACTACTGGCCCGATCCAGACGGCCAAGGCGAGGCGGGAACAAATTGAATTCTTCATACCGCGTGAGCTGCGCTTGTCATACAAACATAAAAATTTTTTAATTGTTTTAATAAAAAAATTTGGCGCCACCCGGGATTTTCACACCCCTAGTGAACAACAGGTAAGAACACCGAGACCTGGTTATTCGTACGTTCGCAACGGACGAAATCTGCGTAAGTTACGTTCTAAAGTGACGACGGATAGAGAAGACACGTTACACCCATTATACTTATACACGTTTGAGATTAGACGGACGTACGTCCTATATTACAATATACATGTCTACATATAGCATAGTAAAATATACTTCATCATATAGTTCAGATTCTATCATTATTTCCATGCCAAGAAGAGAAAAATTGTACTTCTAATAGTCAGTCGTTTGGCCCTCCCCAATATCATTCACACAATAGCTATTGGCTGTAAAATATGTTTTGTTGCTGGCTGTTGTAACCTCCAAACTGCAGACTATGAACCAAGTCACACTACAACATTTCAAACATATGTACAAGAAGAGAATTATAAAAAATTTCTTGAGATGATTGAAAACTGCATAAGAGAAGTTCTGAAAGCTTTGAATAATGTGACAGAAACAACAGTTTGCAGATGTTTTAAAAAGCTGGATTCAAAAATCTATAGGAAGAGGATAATTCATTCCAAGATCTACTTGGTCGATGATATTTGTGGCACTAGCCACACTAACAATGACAGTAAATAGGAATTCCATAAGAGGCATGTTAAGTGCGTGCCAAATAATATATCACGGCTACATTTTGGTAGGGGAAGACTTGAATACCCGAGTGATGAGGATATAGTGAATATGCTGAAAATCAAACCTGACACCAGTTCATATAATAATGATGATGTTGTAAACTAAGTAACATCTTTATCATTGTGTGAAGTTACCAAACCTTGCTTCAGTTTATAAGATTAAAAGAGGGTATATCAGAATCAGTTTTTTTGCAGTTGATCAATTATAAAATTGATTGACTACAGAACATCAGCAGAAATGTAACAAAATAATAAAAAATTTTGTATATTGACAGAAAACTGAGAATAATAATAAGGACAATGTACTATTTGTTTTTGTAATAGACAGTTTTGTTTAGTTACGGTATAAAGGATTCAGCTGGTTTGTCCTGAACTGGAAAATTGCCAGTAGCTTCATTTTGATTCTAGACATTCAGTCCATTTCCAAAGCACTTTCTCTGTCACTCGCAAATGCCTCATCTTTGATTCCATTTTGCATTCATAGTTTGCTTTGAATCTCTTGTGAAGCATCCTCTTCAGTAACTTTTTCTAATAAATAAATATAGTCTGTTTAACAGTATTACACTAAATAGTACATGTCATCATTTACATATGTATGCACACAGTATTTCACAGTTATCACCTTACACTAAACACATGTTGAATCAGTGTCTTAAACCGACTCTTCCACTTTGATTCCAGTATGCGACTGACTCGCCACTTCTGAAATACCCTTTTATACCTACTTCACCCATAAAAGCATGCTGAATTACTGCCTTAAATGGACTCTTCTTGCTTCGCCTCCATTACGTGACTGATTTACCACTTTCGAAATTACCTTTTATATTTCACCTGTTGTATATTACAGTGGCGGCTGTTGTTATGGTTGCAGTGTTGCACAACTGCCAATATAGTAGACTATAAAATAATATATGAACGCATTAAGCAAATAAAAGTGTTATCGGTTTCAACGGAAAGTGTATTAGATTCTATGCAGCAATGTTTGCATTCAATTCAAATGTGGCGCCCAGACTGGTGGTTGTAGGCTGCTTGCAACTTGAACAGTAAATGGCAGAGACAGAGAGAGGCAGAGAGAGATACGGAGAGACAGAGAGGGGCAGAGAGCTACACAAAAATATGGGAGGACATGTGCTACTCTTCACAATTGTCCTATGTTCCCAATGTAAGCTTGGCGGTTGCAAAGTTTCTGCAACGCTCTACTAGTACTGTTGTAGCGCAACTTAGTTGTGTCATGAAATCAGCACAGCCTTCTTGATTTGTAAGTTGTGTCAGGTTTAGTGTTTACATTGGTTCAAGATAAACGTTATCCGTTGTTTGAGGTTATAAAATTATAGTAATACTTTTGTATAACTGTGATTATGATAGTTTAATGTCTTTTAATTCCTCTCCCATCCACTCAGCCAACTACTACAATCACCAAAATTTGGAACTTACCAGCCGTCACTGGACAGGCCGCCAGTTGGATATGACAGGATTGACTTTGATGCTGGCAGAATAAGCTACCAACATCTAAAAGGTGTGTCTGGAAAAGATCAAGAGCACTGTGCAGTCCTGCTGATCACACGTGTTTATCTATCTTCTCAGTGTTGCCATACATTGTGTTTCCAAGTTTGGCGAGTTTTGGTTTGCAAATAAGTTGTAACATTTTAAATGTGAATATACGCTAGAATTTGACTGTGTAATGTAGTCTCAATATAATTAGCCCTAATCACTATAAACACATGACTATATTGAATTCAATAAAGAATTCGAGTAAGGAAAGTATTGAATTATAGATTTATGGCTATACAGAATGCGGTCAGGAAGTGGACAAGAAAGTAGTATAGCTGACGTAATGGGAAAGTTCCCAAGTATTAGCCCTTTGAAATATATAAGTTCTATAGTCTAATACAACTCCCAGGATAAGGAGTTCCCCTCTACCAAGTGCCAACGGTCTCTTTGGAGGGCGGATGAGTGGGTAAAGGTAGGACACTTTCTTGCTCTTAGGATGGGAAACTGTCCCTAAAGGTGGATGAACCACTTGGTCAACGGCATGAGGATGTGGAAGGCAACAGGATACCACCACATTAAGCATCCGTGTTGGATATCTCTAGTAGAGCAAATGGTATGGCCTTCTATGTAAAATGTTCCGGGGTAGAAGAATGATGTTAATAGATGACATTAAAATCAGAGGGTGTTAGGAAGAAACAAAAAGACTGGCATGCGATAGGACAGCTTGGAGAGCTTTTACCATTTAAAGACCTGCCTTATGGCAGAACACCAAATAAGTCTGGTACAAGTACCAGTAAATGTATTCTTATAATATATATTACTTAATATAGGTAATAGGTAGAAGAGAAATTGTTATCATTTCTAATTGCGAGTTGCATGGGTATAATGATTTACAAATTACTATTATTTTAACTAAGTTTCGTACAGTAATAAGTTTAACTCTTCAATGTTTCTGGTAGGTTTTCTATGTTATGAATATTTCTTCAAATTATAAATATTTCTCCAAGTAACATTTATTGAATTATTTTATTATGTTGGAGAAGTATTTATAATTTGAAGAAATTGTCATACGTAATAAGTGTATTGACATTTTAATGCACATTCATACATAGGGTATTCATATGTGTGTGGCCTTGTATTTGTGAATGTGTCTGGTACCACACTTGATGTGGTGGGGGGGGGGGGGAGGCAAAGTGATGAATGATGTTCTTTGGGTATTCGGCTGGTTGGGGACACTCCAGAATGGAGGAAATTTTCTTCTATGTTTATAGAACTATATAAAATTTTGATTGTTTGTGAGAATCCATCGTGAATAATTTAAAAATATAAAATCTAATGTCATGAAAATTAAGATAAACATAGCAAATTTAAGCCAGTCATGGTATTAGAATGTATTCCTACAAACTTAACTATTAAAGTGAATATATGTAGATTAATTTTTAGATTGGTAAACTAAAAGTAAAAATGTTAAATGCGAATTTTTTAAAATTAAAAATGCTCAACTTTTCAGAATTTTTTACAAATTATTAAGCAAATGTGAAATTGTAAAACTGAATGTGTTATTGTATGCCTATTTGTTGTTCTGTTTATGTGCATTACTTATTATTTTTTTATTTACATTGAAGCCTACCTAGAAATAAAAATACCATGTTAAAACACCTGCTTGTTAAAAAATTAAAAAATCACTTGCTAATTATTGATTGTGATTAAATGTCTCTCACATTATTGAGGGGTGTGTGGCTGTTTTTTATTATTGTAACTATATACAGTGAAAGTACACTAGATCAGTGTAGACGCGTGTGAATCCCTGTGTGTTTGGAGTAAAACAGATTCTGTTTGCTACACTGGTGGTGTGTGAATGAGGGGGATGTGTCTAGTCAAGTGTAGATTGTATAGTTTAGAACCTCTCATTTTGATGGTTTGTGTTTTTGTAGGATTGTATGGAAAAAATGGTGTCCTGCCAGCACATACCCAACTCAGTACAAAGGATAACAATCTGTCGAGAAACATACATAACAAACCAACCCTCCTGTGGTTTGCTCCTTATATTGGTCTTGACACAGAGTACATGATGGATGTTTTATCATTGATCGGAATATTTCTAGCTTTTACAGGGTAGGTTTGTGTGTGTTTGTGTACTATTATTTATACGAGGGTCATCTTAAAGTTAGTTTTCCTGTTTCAGGAAATATAAAAAAACACATGTAAACATTAAAAATAAAACTATTTTTATTCAAAAACATGTATTTACTTTTTCAATATAATATCCAGCCTTGTCAATGCACTTTATGTAGCGTAAAAACAGTTTTTCAAGTCCTTCTTTGAACCACTGCATACCCAGATTTTGGAGCCAGGCATCAACCGCCTGGTTCACTTCCATATCTGTTTCAAAACGTTGTCCCCCCCAGTGTTCTTTGAGATGGGGGAACAGATGGAAATCACTCGGAGCCAAGTTGGGGGTGAATATGAGGGATAGTCGAAAATCTCCCATCGAAAGGACTCTAACAAATTCTGCGTGACTCATGACGAATGAGGACATGTGCTGTTGTGGAACAGAAGAACTTTGTTGCTCAACAAACCGAGCCATTTCCGCTTTATCGCTGATTGCAGTTTTTTTCATTCTTGCAACATCTTTTTGCATTTATTGTGACCCTGCTAGGCAGATAATCAACGAGCAAAACCTCCTTAGCATCCCAAAAATACTGTAGCCATCACTTTCCCAGTGGAATGTGTAACTTTGGCTTTTTTTTTAGTGCTTTCACTCGCGGTTTTCCAGAACATGCTTTGTTGTTTCGTTTCAGAAGTGTTATGATGAACCCATGTTTCATCTCCTGTTACGTTGCGGTTCATTAGATCATCTCCTTTTTCCTGGAACATGTTTAGCAACTTGTGAGTGGTAGCAGTCCTTTTCTCTTTGTGTTCTTAAGACAACAAATGGGAGTACCCACCGTGGGCAAACTTTTTGAAATCCCAGCTCATCACTGACATTCTTCCTGATTGATACTCGACATGTTTGGAATTGGTAGGGAACCATGCAAGAATTTCGTCAAGGGCGACTTAACAGCATCAACAGGAGCTGGATTCTCAGTTGATGTTGAGGGTCTCCCACTGTGCGCTTTATCCCACTGCGCTTCGTTCTCCCTTTCAGCAACGATGTATGCCACCTGCGGACCTTTTGAATTCTTATACACTCAGGTCCATATACAGAAACTAAATCACGACGAATTTCAGCCGCTGATTCATTTTGCAGCAAAAAGCCGAATCACACTTTGCAATGGGACACGCTGGTAAAATTTTAAATGGGTCCATGATTTAAAATTTTGTGTTACGTTGCTATGCAACTAACTGCCACTACACACAAATAAAAGTTTTCCAACCTTCGTCAGCCTGCTTGTCCAATTTCCATTTGAAAAAAATATAAATAAGGAAACTTACTTTTGAGATGACCCTCATAGCTTTACATTTTTGGTTTCTGGCAGAAGTTAAAAATTTTTCTTTGCAAATTTTAGTTTGATGTGATAATATTGTACAAGGTGTTAAATTAATTCAAATTAGATGTTTATATGGTTCTTATTCAATCTGTAGTTTTTGTCTGTTAGTATCTATCGCTGTGCATTTCCTGTTTATGAATCATTCTTTACTATATTGCCACATACTTTTTTGATCACTTATACACTACATATAATTAGTGGTACATTAATACATAGAGAATACACACACACGTATAGGTACTTAATGAAAATATTTTTGTAGTAAATTTTAATATTTTGAAATTATTTGTTTTGGAATTGACCTAGTCATTTTTAGGATATATATTTATGTTTATTTAGATAACTTATTAACACTTCAGGTCAGCATTTGTGCGTTGTGTGTTACAGGTGTTGTACAATTTTTATTTATTTTTTTTCTGACATATTATTTGAGCAGTTCAATGTTTTGAGCGTCCAATATATTGTTATATAAGAAATAATATGTTGCATTCTTTCATTTGATAGATGTGTGTTTAAGAAATTGAAACAGTACTGTAATTATATAATTGTGTGATTTTATGGCTCTAGCAACAAAGTTCAATACGAAATGGAGTTAATTTAAACTGAAGATTGAGAAAATTAATCTGAAGTATTTTGCATAGTTATAGTAATAAAAATATTCATATTTATCGATATTTTACATTTCTAATCTGAGTTGTGTACAGACCCCAAAGAACTGCATGATAACATTGGGTATTGTTATATCCACTCGATAATAACAAAGCATCGTAAACGTTGATGGTTGAGGGACACTGAAAATTATTTCTTTTTAGATATGAACAATATCTGTTGATAACATCTGAAAGTAATAAGTTTTCCTAAAATAAGTGTTCAGAGTTTGTTATTGTAAATATGCCTAGCAGGATGAAAATTGTGCATAAAACAATACAGGAAATGCAGCTCATGCACTTGTGAAATATATGGTTGCCAGTAAACGTGCTGAGTGATGACCTGGAAGTGTTGCTAAAATTTTGTAGATATAAATATTTAAATAATCATGTGTGTTGTGTTGGGCAGGTTTATATCACAGAAGTTCTGCAGCAAACCAATATTCACAGCATTATGGTCACTTTATTATTCATTGTATCAAGTTGGACAGACGTTTATGTGGTTTCAGTGGTAAGAGCTCGTTTTAAAATTAGAATTTTAATGGTGTGTTGTTTAAGAACAATGTATTGTTATGTATGTTGTTTATGGGGGGGGGGGGCTGCGCCATTGACGTGAACTGAAAATAGTAACAGCTCTTATTTTCATTTGTATTTTAAAAGTGAAATACTGTCAGAACTAAAGAACTTAACTGTAGCTAAGCGATTTAATCAGAAACACTGAGAAAATTAATAGACTCCATGATGAGAGGCTAAGAACATGATTATAACTTTATGTTATGTGACTGAAATTAACCTGTTTAATAAATGAACAAGGTGAAAGAATGCGTTTTGATTTTGAGTAGTTAGCAGTATCTCTTCAGAGTTGAATGTGTGTATAATTTAGTCTCATTTTATTGTTTAATTTAGTTAGGTTTATAATGGAAGAAACCTTACCAAAATTTTGTTGAATCTGCATGTATGGTCAGTTTTTCATGTTCTTATTTGAGATGGTACAGTGCTATTGTATATAAAAAACTAGTATTTCTAAACATATCCATGATATGAAGAATGGGTTCGCAGATTTCGACAATGTAGGACCAGATATCTCACCACACGCACATTGTCTTTTGCTCTTTTTATTATTTTATTACTTTTTAATAATTGTCTCATTGTTATTGTTATTATTTTTTAGTTTTTATTGTGTATTTTTTGCTTTATTGTATTTTGAATATTGCATACGGTTATTTATGTGGATGACAATTGTTACAATTAGAATACAACTTAAAAATACTTTGTATTAAAAGTATGTACCGGGCTGTTTGGCCGTGGTCCATGGTTTACAGACAAACCAAACGTTTCGACAGCACCACTGGCTGCCATCATCAGTGGAATTTGAGTCTACCTGAACACGGGTTGTTAAACGTCAGGCCCACAGTACTGTGGTTTACCACAACATCATAAAAGCATCCTAGATATCATATGAATGCCTGTTCTCTTGAACCAAGAGTAAGACGAACATACTGGGTAGTAGGTAACAGTTTCACCTTTATCCGCTGATTCGATAATATTGTTAGTTCAATATGCTGCATCTTGTTATAGGACTGTACTTGTCCTCCAACCAAGTGCAACCTCGTAACATGGTGTCATTACATAAATATCCTTTTTATCTACAAAACAAACAAGTAACGTATCTTTGTTCCTAACAAAGGTGAACCTTTTTTTAATGCTTCATTGATTAGAAAAAATATATTGTGACTCATAATTTTGTAGAATTAAAAATGTTAGACCACTACAGAATATGCTTGGTGACCGATAGTCTACTATTCTTGGCAGTTTTGCAATGCCCATGGGAAGTGAGTACAAAAAAAGATGTTGATTTGTTTGTTTCTACAGGACACCATTTTAGTCCTTAGTAACTACAACGAATTAAGGTAAAACCTTACCAACATTATATTTGTCGGCATGAGGTATGTTCCAGTTAGATAGAAAAGCAGTAGCACTAATACAGTTATATGATGTACACAGTGTACATCATGGATGAGAAAGGGTTAAAATACCAATATTTGAGGGTAGAACCAAAAGAGGGAGAGAGGCAGAGAAAATATAATTGCTAACTGTAATTTGAAGAAGATAAAGGAGAAATACGTGATCTTTTTCTTCACACGTGATTGTTGTGAAGAAGGTATAACATTATTTAAAGGAAAGTTAAAGGCAATGTGTAAAGGAAAGTTTGAAAAAATGGAATATTCCGAAATGGTGTGTGCACACGAACAAAGTTCACTAGTTAGATAATGTATGTAAATCTAATGGTGAGATTGTTCCTGTGTGTGTTGACGTTTGACTATCATACAGAATTTAATTATCTCATTGTTGTTTGCAAGAGATTGTCAAATTGTGTACTTATACTCTGAAATTATATTAACTACAGTTTGTGCGTTGGCCATGTATGAACACTTCTTGTCTACACTAGTTCAAATGGTTTCACTCTCTGCAACTGCTGAATAAGTCCAGAATTATCAATGAGTTGTGATACTTATAGTATTATCAAATAGCGAGTGCGGCTGGTCGAGGGTCGGGCTCACTCACAAACACGCAGCCCGCACACACACAAGGTCACTGTCTTTATGATTCACACCTATGAATCATCTTACAGTCAATAATTTTGTACCAAACCATAGCTGATATTTTGTGCTCCATTTCAGTAAATTATAGATTGTTTGGTATCATTTTTGTTGTAATGGTGTGTAGAATTGATGCATATTAAACATTTTAAGATAAAATGTTAAATAAAATAAATAAAGTTTTATCAACTGAAGTCCGCTAGGTTACTAATGGGGCGAGAATCCGGCCTGTCCTAATCCCCTGCGCTTGTGTGTGCGGGCTGCTTGTTTGTGAGTGGGCCTGACCTTCGCCCAGCCACACTCGCTATTTGATACTACTATAATTATTTTGATGCTTATGAAGTCTTTGCTCATAATTACCTACAAACCGTTTTAACTCATCGGTCACCAAATGTATTTTCAGGTCTTGATAGGTGTCATTATTTGTTACATACCATTTTGCATAAAAAATACTGTGAAGAACTGTTATTTTAAAAAGTTTAATTATTTTAATGTTGGAGATTTTTGTGGAACCCCAAAGTTGCACACCATAAACTCACACTGGTTTCAAAATTGTTTGTATTATGCAGTGACAGTTCATAGTGTTTTCCAAGTAGCCACCACATTTTTGAATTTGGTTCCAAGTTCAAGTTTTTTTTTTTTTAATTTGGTTCACATTCAAGTTTCTTCTTGACATATTCTTTCCACCTAAAGACTAGCTCCCTAGATTTGACTTAGCATCTAGAACATGTAAAAAAAATTCTTTTGGAAAGTGTGAATTCATTGATTTCAAAGTCTAAGGAAAAGTTGTTGTTTTGTGTTATGAAATTAATATTAAACATAATTAGCATGAAAAAATTGCAGAATTACATCTCATTTTCAGAGCCTGAATATAGCCTGAAAAAAGTTTCTTATAATGCATATTATATTATAATACTGTAAAATGTGTATTGTTTATTGTAATGTGTATGTAACAATTGTATATTTTCAAAAGAAAATATAATATTTTTATGCAAATTGTGCTGGAGTTAACAGAAGCTTTTGAAATTGGAATTACCCTTTGAAACATGTGCGTGCTCGCATGCACTGCGCACGCAGAGAGAGAGAGAGAGAGAGAGAGAGAGAGAGTATGTATTGTGTATATAGCGAATTCCCCAACGTAACTGAATTGCTTTCAGGACATATTCTACAGGTGAAAAGTAAAGAAATAAGTTCATATAAACATATTCTAGAAACACAAGACTTTGTTTTCAAGTTAACACTTTTAATATATGTAGCCAGGAATTTAACATAAAAGTGTATATTTTACATTTTTATATTAACAGTGTTAAAAAGTGTTCTTAAATTGGGTTGTGTTTATTGTTGATTAGTTTTTTAAACTTTTATTTTGGGCGATTATTTTGTTTTGTAATATGCGCGTAGAACTGAATCAACCACTATAAAGCACCATAACTGTACAACTACACTTAGTATGCACTGCATCACAGATAAATAAATATCATGCGCACCATGTGTGTCACTTATCATATTTACTTTTGATCAAATATTTAAAAAAATTGAGGGATTCATCAAATTAAGAATGACATAAGAAGGTCTCTACAAAATAAAGTAAAAAAAATAGACTATATTAAGCTTTTATAAAGTAACATCTGTTCCACAATTAATAAATGGGAGAAACATTGCCAGTTGTATAGACAAATGAAGTGAAGGAAAGAAAAAAAACTGGTAGCAGAATATAGGAAATCAGATGAGGAAAAGTATAGATATCTGAGAAGAATTTAAAATATTTACTTAAAATTCAGGAAAACAGAAAACAAACATTGATATTCCCATATGTGTGTGGAATGAAACTATCAAGACTCTCATGAGTTAAAAAAGATTGTTTGGAAAAGAAAGTATCAGTTGTCAAAAAAATTATGGGGGGGGGGGGGTCTACTGTAGACCAGATGCAAATACTGTACACAGAAATGCTTCAAGCAGTAAGGATGCTGATAATGATGAACATGTTCATAAAAAACGTGCCAGGGAAAAAGGGAATGGAGAAGTATATGGCATCAGTCTTTATCATCAGTGTTATTAGCAAGTTTATGTAAGACTATTCAGAATCTACATGAATTAGTAAATAAATATTAATACGTTATAAAAACATCTCCCCATTTATGTCCTGTATATAAACATTTTTTTTTGTTTATTTAATAAGCCATGGTGGGTGTTTACAACAGAGGATGTTAACAGCATTTACTTAGTGTTCACTTAAAAAGTATAGTTATTTGGTAGGTCTAGGGAAGCTTTGTGGGTAGAATAAAAAGTAATTGACATATAATTATTAATAACATTATGTTAATCAGATTACAAATAATATCAGCCCATTTTACAAATAATCACTAATGAGCAGTAGATAGGTTTGCTCACTGTCATATACAGAGAGCTTATATAACCAATGCCTGAGTCATGAGCAGTGATCCAATCAACTCCAATTTGTTTACAATGAACTGGTTCTCTACACCAAGTGTGACTAAACGCTTAGTTCAAGGTAACATCACACAGTTTGCATCACTCCTATTTTAATACAGTGTGTTGTTTTCACATTTTCTGTTTTCAACTTTTGATTATAATTTTTTTACCCCCCTGTCAGCCTGTTGTTCTGGAGAGAGAGAGAGAGAGAGAGAGAGAGAGAGAGAGAGAGAGATTATTGAAAATACTGCAGTTTTTTCTTTGATATTTACAATGAAAATTACATTGTTGATTATAAAATATCGGTATGGAGAACCATACATGACTTCCATGTTCTAAGATTTATATTTAAAATCATTTACTAAATGAAATGTTTCCATAGAAACTACTTCTTTCCACTTATTGCTTCAGCCTTAACCACAGTACTGTGGTCACTAACGTATACCACCACACGTTATCGCACTCGATTTTCACTGATGGTGGCAGTCGACGGCACTGCTGAAACGTCTGGTTTTGCAGAAAACATTGGTCTACGGCCAAACAGCCCATAAAGGAATTTTAACAACAAACTACTACTTTGTTGCCGATAACGTAGTACACCTATAAAAATCATCCCCTCCCCCTTCAACTATAATTTTCATTTAAAGAAAATTACCCCACCCCGTTCGACTAGCCTCTTCATTTATAGATATTTCATCTACGTTTCTACAGTGGATTATTAAGATCTTCTTATCCGGATACTCTATTTATAAAAATTAAGTACTTTACTCTTGTTACAACAAAAAATGTTTCAGGTAAACTGCCCTTTCCCCGTAACCGATCTTCACCAAAATCAATGGCCTTGAGTCTTCTACAACTCAGGCACATATGTAAAAAATTATTTGATTCTGTTTGAATTTACGGCAGTTATCGTTCGTCATAGAAAAAGTTAACCTTGTTATTACAAAAAACGTTGCAGGTAAACTACCCCTTTCTCTTAACTGATCTTCACCAAAATCAATAGGTCTTGAGTCCTCTACAATTCAGGAATGCATGCAAACATTATTTGATTCTGTTTGAATGTGCAGCAGTTATCGTACGTCATAGAAACAATTACTCTTGTTAAAACATTAAAGGTGGCTGGTAAACTACCCCTTTCCCTTAACCGATCTTCACCAAAATCAATAGGCTTTCAGTTATTTACAATTCAGGAATGTATGGTAAAAATTAATTGATTCTCTTTTAATTCACGGCAGTTATCGTTCATCATAGAAAAAATTACCCTTGTTAAAACATAAAACGTTGCAAGTAAACTACCCCTTTACTGTAACCGATCTTCACCAAAATCAACAGACCGTGAGTACTTAAAACTTCAGGAATGTATGCAAAAAATTATTTGATTCTCTTTGAATATGCGGCAGTTATGATTCGTCATAAAAATAAAATTACCTTTTTAAAACATAAAACGTTGTAGGTAAACTACCCTTTTCTCGTAACCGATCTTCACCAAAATCAACAGACCTTGAGTACTCTATAATTCAGGAAGGTGTGCAAAAAAGTATTTTTTTCTGTTTGAATTTACGGCAGTTATCATTTGTCATAGAAAAAATTACACTTGTTAAAACAAAACGTTGCAGGTAAACTACCCCTTTCCCTTAACCGATCTTCACCAAAAACAATAGGTCTTGAGAACTCTACAATTCAGGGCTGTATGCGAAACATTATTTGATTCTGTTTGAAGTTGCAGCTGTTATCGTTTGCCATAGAAAACAAATTACCCTTGATAAAAAAAAAGTTGCAGGTAAACTACCCCTTTCCCTTAACCGATGTTCACCAAAAACAATAGGTCTTGAGTACTCTACAGTTCAGGGCTGTATGCAAAAAATTGTTTGATTCTGTTTGAATTTGCGGCAGTTATTGTTTGCCATAGAAAAAAAATCTACAGACACATAGACACTTTTCGAAAAATGACTTTTTCATGTTTTGAGGGTAGTACAATCAGAATCTGCAATTATCTCGAACACGATTTGTTTTGCTATCACCCTACTTCCATTTCCTTATGGAACATGGAAGTAAAAATTAGAAAAAGTAATTAAAATTGTTATTGTTAATTAATATTGTTACACGACATGTATGGATCTTTGTACAAGATATGTATGTGTTCTCCGTGGTCTTGTTTCACCACTTAAAGCCTGTCTTCAGCTCCCTCTGATTACTGTACCTGTTGTGGTCGTAGCATTCTGTGCATGATTAATACAGTTCTTTCTGAGTTTTTCTTCTTTGTCTCCTTCTATTGCCAGTAACAGGCCACACCAAGAAATCACCAGCATCATTGTCCCCGCGGCAGGAGGTCATCTGAAGATTGAAACGCGGCATAATCGTGGGTGATAGGCTTGTCCATTCCTTGTACAGCGTCTGAACAGCTGTGTCAGACTTTCACAGGTTCTTTTCATTATATTCGTGTGTGACAGCCAGTTTACAATTTATCATTTACAGTAAAAGCTTTTTACCTTTGTAATCAAGTTTTCATCCAAGGTATAAGTTTCAGGGTAAATTAGTCGTGTCCACTAAGTTTTGTTGTAATTTACATTTATAGGTTGCATTATGGTATGCAGTCAATAATTTCTTGGGCAAGTAATTAGTATTAGGAATAAAAATAATATTGTTAGGATGATTACAAATCTTATAAAGTGAAATAAATTATTGAACATTAAATCAATTACAATTGATTTATACTTTCAATAAACGAAAATGTGCATACAACAGTTTTTCATGGTGTACAATTGTCCAGTACACATTATTCCATTATTGCAATAAAAGTCAGTAAAATTACAGAAGTCTGTAGCAAATAAATAATTAATACTTTACACGATATTAATTGATGACTCGTTGGGCACTTGTTGAAACATATTAATACAAAGGTTTTTAACAAAATATATAAACACTTTATAACTTTAATAGCCCCAAGTAACTAGATATATTGTGTTAATTAATAGATTATATTCCTTCCATCTAGTAACGGTAATTAAAGTTACAATGAAGTCTACTGATGTTAATTGTAATTGTATTAAGTTTACTTATGCATGATGAATACAAATAATCTTTGTCTTGTTTGTTCATCATCTTCTTTCACTGCACTACACTTTATATAATATTGAAAACTTTCTCATGTGAAACTTACTTGTCTGTTTTGTATGTAGAACGCGTTTCGGCATCGTGTTCGCCTTCTTCAGCTTTGCGACAGACTGCCAGTACCTAGTAACGTTTGTTGGTTGGAAGGTATAGTGGGGGTGGTGTATAGAGGAAGGGGATTGGCGTGGGGATCCGAATTATTGTTTGTTTTGTGTATAACTGTGTCGAAAAGTGTATGTGATTTATATTGTAATTGGTCGTTTAGTATGTATGAAATATACAAACACCAAACAACATACTTCCTCTATACACCACCCCCACTATACCTTCCAACCAACAAACGTTACTAGGTACTTGCAGTCTGTCGCAAAGCTGAAGAAGGCGAACACGACGCCGAAACGCGTTCTACATACAAAACAGACAAGTAAGTTTCACATGAGAAAGTTTTCAATATTATATAAATAATCTTTTATGTTCAAGAATACTAATTGTTGTATCATCCCTCAGGTAGCTATTAAATAACGAAACGCATACACATTTATCAGTATAATTGTTGCATTTATTATTATTACGTTACTTGTCATTCATATTAATTCCATATGATTTTAACATTTTATGATCATTCGTTAATTTAAAATACGTTCTGTCTCAATAGACATTCATTATAATATTTCTATCTCAAGGTTCGATTTAAATTTTATCACTTATCTCTATTCAATATCCTATTACACATATTTTATTTAGAAATGGATTCATGCTTAATATATGAAGTTTATCTTTAATAAGACAGACATGAGTTTTTTAAGTATATCATATTTTAATTTTATACGTAGGTTCTTTGAGTAGAACAGACAGGTGTTTTAACAAAATATTAACTAATGCATAAAAGTTACTATTGGTACGTTATCCAATCTGTGGCGTGTAGAACTGCGCTGATTATCATCTCCCACTCCTTAGATCTGCCATGAAAGTGTAGATGCGCTAATCATATCATGGTTTATTCTTGTATTGCATGATAGTTGAACACTTTTTTGATCACTCCACTTTGACTAATACACTCCGGCATCTTCCGACGTTCCAGTAGAATAATTACCGGTTACTAGTTATAACGTTTATTCTTGTTACACGAGTTATAGTTTTCACACTATTGTTTTAGAACACATGTTGCGATCCTAATTGTTTTACAAGTTATATATTACTACTACCTTAGTTCGCACTCCCCAATATTAATTGTAGTATACACATTGTTTGTTAACTTTGATTCTACGAAATATAATATAAGTTACAAATCTTCACAATTATTTACTCATGTTAAATCTTCGTACGTTTTAAGTCAATTCGCGGGATTTTCACTACCGACTAATTCTGAATTTCCGTAAAGACTCTGAACTGTTAAGTTAAGACTCCACGAAACTTATAACATACTCTCGTCAACACTTATGACCGACTCCCCCAAAAGAATATTATTAGACTTCTCGATCGTGCTCTCGGCTTATTTTATATACTGAAATACACCTAATTCCCCATTAAGACTCTCTTAGTCCACCACCTTCCTTACCATTGGTTATCGTTCTTCTTTTCCACAAAAATTCCCTCCTATTTCTTTTACACGTTACACCGCTACGTTTCCATTGGTTTTTCGTTCTAGTTTTTCTAAGAACTTGACTCCTGGAAACCTGCCTACGTTGAACTCTGGTTTCTGATAGGATATCTTACTTCCGTACTCTATTCTCTTTGCTTTTGGTTCCACCCTCAGTCTGTGACGATAGTTCGATTTCACACGCGTCAATCATACTGTCATTACTTCCATGTTCCTTAAGGAAATGGAATTATGGTGATGGGAAAAAAATCGTGTTTGAGATTATTGCAGATTCTGATTGTACTACACTCAAAACATGAAATAAAGTCATTTTTCGAAAAGTGTGTGTGTGTAGATTTTTTTTCTATGGCAAACAATAACAGCCGCAAATTCAAACAGAATCAAATAATTTTTTGCATACAGCCCTGATTTGTAGAGTACTCAAGACCTATTGTTTTTGGTGAAGATTGGTTAAGGGAAAAGGGTAGTTTACCTGCAACGGTTTTTTAACCAAGGGTAATTTTTTTCTATGGCAAAAGATAACAGCCGCAAATTCAAACAGAATCAACTACTCTTTTGCATACAGCCCTGAATTATAGAGTTCTCAAGACCTATTGGTTTTGGTGAAGATCGGTTAAGGGAAAGGGGTAGTTTACCTGCAACATTTTATATTTTAACAAGGGCATTTTTTATGGCAAACGATAAAAGCCGCAAATGTAAACAGAATCAAATAATTTTTTGCATACAGCGCTGAATGGTAGAGTTCTCATGACCTTTTGTTTTTGGTAAAGATCGGTTATAAGAAAGGGGTAGTTTACCTGCAACGTTTTATGTTTTAAAAGGGTATTTTCTATGGCAAACGATAAGAGCCGCAAATTCAAACAGAATCAAATAATTTTTTGCATACAGCCCTGATTTGTAGAGTACTCAAGACCTTTTATTTTTGGTGAAGATCGGTTAAGGGAAAGGGGTAGTTTACCAGCAACGTTTTTTTATCAAGGGTAATTTTTTTTTTGGCAAACGATAACAGCCGCAAATTCAAACAGAATCAAATACGTTTTTGCATACATTCCTGAATGGTAAAGGGCTGAAGGCTTATTGATTTTGGTGAAGATCGGTTAAGGGAAAGGGGTAGTTTACCGGCCACCTATAATGTTTTAACAAGAGTAATTGTTTCTATGATGAACGATAACTGCCGCACATTCAAACAGAATCAATTAATATTTTGCATGCATCCCTGAATTGCAGAGTACTCAAGATCTATTTTTCTGGTGAAGATCAGTTAAGAGAAAGGGGTACTTTACCAGCAACGTTTTATGTGATAACAAGGTTAATTTTTTCTATGACGAACGATAACTGCCGTTGTTCGATATTTCGGGTCGAACCGGTCAATAATTTTCATTTTTTCGAAGTTGGCACTATGGCGTTTGTAGAGTCCATGCATGCACTGGACCTGAAGCTTTTGTCGTACGCCAACCATCGTAGTGTTAACATCCACGAGCCGGACTCTTCGGCAGGCAGAAATCCCTTGCATGATTACGGTAAGTCATTTTACTATTAATTATTTCTCGTTAGCAATTCTGCATGTTACGCAGCTATAGAGCTCACCAGAGGCTATCAATTATACTGTAAGAATTTTTGTTCATGTTGCTGCTGGCGGTTTGAGTAAATGGGTTATAAGCCAGTTTTGGCTGTGCGATTTTTATTTTAATTACCAACGTGCGGTGCCGTTTCGTTTTGTGCCTGCTCGTGGTTGTTTTGCATGCTGTTAATTTCTAAATTACATAAATGTTCGTCATTTGCATGCTATGGCATGGAAGCACGTTGGTATGATACGCATGTGAACCATTATTTTGCGTTTACTGCGGTGGGTTGTGTTCAGCAGTTTCGTCGCGTGTGCGTGGCCAGGTGGGCAAATAATGTTTCAAATTTTGCACCTTGTTTTTTGGGTAATCGTTTGATTACTGGGTCAAGTCTTGTGAAGTTTGTTCCCATCCTGTTAAGGTCTGCTTTACACGTGAAATTGACGTGTTACGTGCTTGCGACTGTCAGGCGTGTGGGGAACGGTTTGGTTTTAGGTTATCCGGGTTTTTCGGTATAGCCTGCCTTTATATTTAATTTTTTTGGCATTGACTATTACCTCTTGGTGCGGTTTATATTTTGCATATGCGATATCCTGTCCATACACGCCGCGTTGACTATCAATTTTTGCATTTAATGTGTCCAAGTTATTGTGTTTGGTTCGGTAACTGGTGAATTGTATATTGTACTTTGCTGTGTTTTTGTGTGTATGTATTGTATTTGGTATTATACATGTTTTTTGGGTACACTTTTGTACCGTATGTGCTGTAATCTTGTGCAACTAGTGTTTTTTTGTCGTGCTTTTGCACTGTGTAAATCAATTTGTTGCGTGTTTTTTGAGTATGTAATTTATTGTGGTTGGTACTATTAGCCTGTTGGATTGTGTAAATTGTATTTTGCCGCCACTAATTTACTTTTGTATTTATCTTGCTCGGTATTGTTTATGAAAACTAGTTGTGTCAGAGGCCTATTTATCTGGATCACTGTTAGGCTAGGTCTGGTCGTGATTATTGTTCAATTTCTAATTCTCTCATTCAGGGTGGTTGTTGGTTGCGCGATATTTTTTAATTCAGTATGCCTGGTAAATTGTCGCTGGCAACTTTTGACCGGACCACTTCGGTGGGAATACGTGCGTTGCAACATTTAATAAATAAGTTGGAAGGGTTGCCGCAATTGAGAGCCGTGGATCAGTATGAGGCCGGTATTTTGGCCTCCAGGTTGTGCGAAGAATATCAGGACCTTCTAGGTAAGGTAGATCCTTACCTATCGGCAGAGTCATTGCCCGAGGGATTGGACGAGGACCACATTTTTTCGGTGGTAGCGCAAATTGAGGATATTTATGTCCGGGGAAGCGTTTTAGCGTCAAAACTAACTAAACCAGAGACACCGGTTGGTTCCGGTCAGTCTTCATCGGCAAGTGGCGGGCACTCAGGTGTTCTCGTTCATGAGTTGCCGAAGCTTTCTTTACCTTGTTTTGATGGCCAAGCCAAATGTTGGTCCGAGTTTTGGTCAAAGTTCACCACATTAGTGGATGAAAGTCCTGCCCTCACTCCAAAGCAGAAATTGTTATATTTATTGACTCATCTTAAGGGTGAGGCTTATGAGAAGGATGCCACGCTTCCCATAGTTGACGATAGTTATTCGCTTGCACTGTCAACTCTTAAAAGCCGTTATCACAATCCTCGTTTGGCCGCCCGGGTCTATTGTACCAATCTGCTTCAGTTACCAGCCGCTTCTATGCGATCAGCTGCGTCTATTAGAAAATTGGTGGACAGCTTCAATGCTAACTTTTCAGCGTTGTCAGCTCTAAACATTGCTGATATATATCAAGCAATATATGCGTCTTTTGTATTGTCAAGGCTGGATCATCACTGTGTGAAGGCTTTGAGGTGTCTGTTACTGACAAAGAGAATCTCCCTGCCCTAACAGAAATTATGACATTTTTAACCGCCATGGCGGAACAGAAAGAACAGGCATCTTTGGAATCGGCTTTACCTGCTCTTCCTAGCACTAGCCACCAGAAAACCCAGAAGGTTTCCTTTTCTAAGGCTACTCCTCTTGCTGTGTCTACGTTACCTGCGGAGGTTACGCAACGGGATTCATCTAGTTCACGTTGCCTTCATTGCGTTTCCCGGACCCATGTGCTTCTCAAGTGTCCGGCGTGGCTGAGTAAGGACCCTAGGGCTCGATTTCAAAGTCTTAAGAATAAAAAATGTTGCCTTTCGTGCCTCCAACATAAACATTCGGGATAGTGCAAAAATAGGTGCAAAACGTGTGGCTCTAAGTACCACCACACTTTACTTCATTTCAAAAATGCCCGTCCGTCTCCGTCTCGTTCACAGATTTCTGAAACAGCTGAACTCAAGGCTTCAGGGTGATCGCTTGTTGACCAAGTTGATCTGTCTAACACTACTCTGACCGTGTCTCTGCCCCATCCTGCAGGGGTTCTGTTAGCCACATATCTGGCAGTCTTGTCTGTCAGTGGTGGTTATATCGTAGTTAGGGCCATCCTGGATAGCGTGTCCCACGCTTCTTTCATCACTGAAGCATGTGCATCTCGCTTAAAGTGCACTTGTTTTGACGCTTCAACAAGTGTCAATGGGGATATTGCCACCAAGGCAAAAAAGGTGTGCCATCTTTCCTTGGAAACTTTAAAACGCGAGGTTGTGGCGTCTAACCATGCTTTCATAATTCTTTCTAAGATCTCAACGGACTCACCTAGGTTCCAGGTGTTGCCTGAAGTTAAGCAGGCTACAAAAGACCTTTTGTTAGCTGACCCTACCTTCGATGTAGCAGCCCCAATTGATACGTTGTTTGGAGCCGATATTGTAGCGGCTATTCTTTTGGGAGAGACTATTCCCTTGGGTGCAGGTTTGCCTGTTGCAGTTAGGACACATTTTGGGTTTGTGATTATGGGTAGAGCCCCAATTTCACTTAATTGTGCATTGACTTGTGCTAGCGGTCTCACTGGCCTTCCTTTGGATCTGGTGTCTGCACATCAGCTTCACTGTCATTTCCACCACTTTTATCCTTCCGTCACAACATTATCAACGGATACAACAAACCTACTTGAGCAAGTTTATCGGTTTTGGGAGGTCGAAGAGCCTCCAGCTGTGCCCCACCAGTTATCTGAAGAGGATCACTTTGCTGAAAGGTTTTATATGGAGTCAACAAGTCGGTTGCCGTCGGGTCATTACCAGGTGCGCTTGCCGTTCTTCAAAAACTCTTCTCATACTTTGGGAAATTCCCTTAAGGGAGCCATGTCTCGGTTTTTTGCGTTAGAAAGGAAATTTGCGTCTAACAGTCAGTTTAAGAGCCAGTATGTGCAATTTATAACTGATTATGTCGCTCAGGGGCATATGTCGTTGGTGTCTGACCCCAATTTTCTAAAATATTTCATCCCTCATCATGGTATCTTTAAAGTCAGAGGCGATACTTCAAAAATAAGGGTGGTGTTTGACGCCAGCATGAAGACGTCCTCCGGGATTTCCTTAAATTACGTGTTATGCGTCGGGCCTAAGTTGCAGACCTTACTGTCCGACGTTTTGACTTTGTTTCGGCGGTTTAGCCATGTTTTCATGTGCGACATCGAACAGATGTATCGCCAAATTGCCGTGCATCCTGATGACTCGGCGTACCTGTGTATTTTATGGCGTGAGGAGGTTACCGCCCCACTAAGGGTTTTCGCTTTGCGTACCGTTACTTAAGGGCTGGCTTGCGCCCCTTTTCAGGCGTTGCGAACCTTGCAGCGGCTGGCCCAGGATGAGGCAGTTAATTTTCCTGCGGGAGCGGCGGTACTTAGCCGTAATATTTTTGTTGATGATATTGCTGCTGGTGCTGATTCAAAATCAGAGCTTTGCAAATTACAACAGGAACTAATTCTGTTGTTGTCGTCAGGAAGGTTCAATTTGAAAAAATGGTGTACTAATCAACCCGACTGCCTACCTGAATCAGCCCCTCAGAGTGATTCCGTCGTTGTTAAGGATATTCTGGGTTTAAGTTGGGACCATTCAACCGATTGCTTCTCATTTCCTCCTTTGGCCTGTTGCAGCAATGCTCAGGTTCAATTTACCAAACGTGTCGTGTTATCCCAGATGGCACAATTATTTGACCCATGTGGTTGGCTTTCGCCAGTGATTTTTTTCAGGGCCAAGGCTTTTTTCCAAAAACTCGGGGCTGAGGGCTTGGAATGGGATGGTCCTCTCAATAATGACTTAAATGATTATTGGAGTCAATTCCTGTCTTCTCTGAATCATCTATCGGTAATCACTATTTCTCGGCCATATTCCTCCCTAACGGTGGGCATATTGAAAGGGTTATATTACATGGTTTCTGTGATGCTTCCCAGTTGGGGTACGCGGCCGTCCTTTACCTGTCCATTTATACTGACTCTGGTCCTCCGGTGGTTTCGTTGGTGTCTTCTAAAACTAAAGTGGCACCTCTTAAAACTTTATCAATCCCATGTTTGGAGTTGTTGGGAGCTTATCTTTTAGCCAAACTTGTTCGTCATTATGTTGGCTTATTCTCTTCATGTATTCAAATGAGTCAAGTTTTCTTATGGACGGACTCGACGATTGTTTTGGATTGGCTGAATATGCCTACTTTTAAATTGAAGATGTCTGTTGCTAATCGGGTGGCTGCCATTACCGAGTGGACCAATACTAAGTCTTGGCGTCATGTTCATGGTGTTTCCAACACCGCTGATTTAGCCTCTAGAGGTACTTCACTCTCCAGCCTCCAGTCGTCGACATTGTGGTGGTCAGGGCCAGATTGGCTAAAGCTTGATGCTCTGCACTGGCCCCTTATTAATTATCGCCCGAATCACGACGTGCAAGATGTTGCCTTGGAGACCAAGGTCTCTTCGTTTCTCACTCATGAGCCCCGGGTGGAATTGTTCGAGCACTTGTCCTCGTGGCCCTTTGAGATGGGGGTGACCTAAATTATACAGGTTGCCTATATCTTCTTGATTGGGTTTGTCTTGTTTTCGGGTGAGCAGAATTAGTTTCAATGATTGTGTTGTGGACTTACTTGACACTTTTCTGGGATTCCCCACGTGATTCCTTCCAGCTGTTGTCCGCAGTGAAGTTTACATTGTGGAATGTTTCTGGCATGGCATTGTGCCAGTTTATTGGGAGTTATGGATGCTCAACAAATCAACAACAACAAAATAAGCAAAAAAAATGATAAAAAATAAAGGGAATAAAAAAAACCAAAAAAGGAAAAAAAATGTAAAAAAACCTAGGAAATATTATCTAAGTTGATTTGCTGAGTTTTACGTTGTGTTTGGCTGGGCCATTGTTTATTGCATGGTGTTGGGTTTTGTCTGCTCTACCCGAACCTTTCGGATTGCTCTCCTGGTTGATGCGCCCGCGACGGAGTTATTCGGCATTCTTTTCTTTAATTAATTGCATGTTTTTCTGTATGTTTGAATATTCTTATGTTTGCGTGTGACCCCCTCCTATGTTGGAGGGTAATTTTCAGAGAGTGTTCCTGTTCACTAAAAACCAAATTTTTTGTAATGTATTTAGGCCATTTCTTTTGGTGTAGTTGGTTGTTGACCCATTGCGGTCAACGGGGGCCGGTGTTCGATATTTCGGATCGAACCGGTCAATAATTTTCATTTTTTCGAAGTTGGCACTATGGCGTTTGTAGAGTCCATGCATGCACTGGACCTGAAGCTTTTGTCGTACGCCAACCATCGTAGTGTTAACATCCACGAGCCGGACTCTTCGGCAGGTAGAAATCCCTTGCATGTAACCCGTCCTCTTCCCAACCAGTCTATCCTGCCGGAGTGTCAGGATCAACCCATTCGTGAGATTACGGTAAGTCATTTTACTATTAATTATTTCTCGTTAGCAATTCTGCATGTTACGCAGCTATAGAGCTCACCAGAGGCTATCAGTTATACTGTAAGAAAACCGTCTTACCTTCAGACTGTCAAAATAATATCGTACAGCCGTAAATTCAAATATAATCAAATAAGTTTTTGCATATACCCCTATATTTTAAAGATCTCAAGGCCTGTTGATTTTGGTGAAGATCGGTTAAGGGAAAGGGGTAGTTTACGTGCAACATTTTATGTTGTAACAAGAGAAAGTTTTTCATGACGAATGATAACTGCCGTAAATTCAAACAGAATCAAATAATTATTTACATATATGCCTGAGTTGTAGAAGACTCAAGGCCTATTGATTTTGGTGAAGATCGGTAACGGGGAAAGGGTAGTTTACCTGAAACATTTTTTGGTGTAACAAGAGTAAAGTACTTAATTATGATAAATAAAGTATCCTGATAAGAAGATCTTAATAATCCACTGTAGAAACGTAGATGAAATATCTATAAATGAAGAGGCTAGTTGAACGGGGTGGGGGTAATTTTCTATTAATGAAAATCATAGTTGCAAGGGGAGGGGATAATTTTTATATATGTACTACGTTATCGGCAACAAAGAAGTAGTTTTTTGTTAAAATTCCTTCCCGGCCTGTTTGGCCGTAGCCCAATGTTTTCTGCAAAACCAGACGTTTTGGCAGTGCCGTCGACTGCCATCATCAGTGAAAATCGAGTGCGATAACGTGTGGTGGTATACGTTAGTGACCACAGTACTGTGGTTAAGGCTGAAGCAATAAGTGGAAAGATGTAGTTTCTATGGAAACATTTCATTTCGTAAATGATTTTAAATATAAATCTTAGAACATGGAAGTCATGTATGGTTCTCCATACCGATATTTTTTCTTATGTCCCTTTCAGACAAATTCTCTTAATTGCCTTCTAACGCACAGCTGCATCTGGTTAATGAGTGTACTCCACTTTGCTGTAGATTTCTCAGTTTCTCCTTGTCTGGCCCCTCGCTGACTTTTTCTATACCCAAGCGAGACCAATTCCTTCATTGTCTTACATGTCCAGCTGCATCCTCTGTTAGAGTTCACACACTTGGTGTGGCCTTTCTTAGTAAATTTCTCTCTCGTGTTTTTGCTATCCCTTACTCAGAACCACCCTTTTCTTTAAGCGTCCAGATGTACTCGTTACATTAGTTTAATAACCTCCTGTGTGGCTCTCTTTTGTATTTCTAATTGTACCCCTCGCTAGGGTGTCTTCCTATGACATTCAGCTAGAACAATCTTTGGCTTCGCTAAACGTCCAGCTGCCCCACTGATTAGTGCGTTCGCCTCCGTCATATTCCTTCTTAGTATTTTCTCATTGTATTTTGTTCTGGCGATTGTTCTGCCTATCAGCCAGAACAACCCCTTAATTTCTCCATGCTTTCAGCTGCACTTGTTAACCTTGTTCACACGCCTCTGCTGTATTTCCTGGTAAATTTTCTCCCTGCCGAACCTGTGGTCTTGTTAGATTTATGATACCTACAGACATGTGCACGTCGACGTTGACGGCTGTTACACTCCTTTGTATTAACTCCTTTTATAGCTTCCCACACACGTCAATGTCAATCCAACAGCTGCCACCTGCTTCATCTTTCCCTTTTTTTTTTCGCGTTTTGGCGTTACAACTTGGTGTATGTTTCACAGATTTTATTTAACTCTGACAAGCTGTTTTGACTTCCAAAGCCATTGTCAAAGAGATGAATGAATTAAAAACCTAAACAGAGGATGTAAGTAAGGGTGGTGGTGGCCATCTGTTTAGGGCGTGTATTGGAACATCTGTGAGGTGTTAAGATGGAGGGGGGTTGCAGGAGCTAAGGGAAGGTCAGGTTTTAGTTGTAAAAACTAAATACAACCTGAATGCAAAATATGAAATTAACTAAACTAAATATAATCTGAATGCAAAATATAAAATTAACTAAACTAAATATACTCTGAATGCAAAATATAAAATTAACTGAACTAAATATAATCTGAATGCAAAATATAAAATTACCTAAACTAAATAACAGCTTTTAATAAAGGGGATACACAGGATTCAGATAAATTTTTGTTTATTGCTTTTTTAATTTCTAGAATTTCTAACAAATCCATTTTTTTACCTTTTGTATGTTGTGGAGTAGTGTTAGGTTTTATCTGTGAAGTGATCGTGTTGTAAGCAATGATCTGTAAAACCTGTATTGGTCGTATTAGTTAAAATCGCCTTCTTATGTTCAGAAATGCGATGTTTCAGAGCACGGTGTTACTTACATCCTCTGTTTAGGTTTTTAATTCATTCATCTCTTTGACAATGGCTTAGGAAGTCGAAACAGCTGTCAGAGTTAAATAAATTCTGTGAAACGTACCAAGTGTTTATATATTTAAAAAAAATCTTTGTATTAATACTGTACATTAAATACCATGCACTTTTTTCTTAAATAACATGCACTGAATCACAGACACACAACTTGTCGATTAAATATGTCTTATTATTAGCAAAACTTGAACATGTCTTTGTGATTTGATTCACAAAGCTCAACTAATAGTAATGTGCGTTGCTCTATAGCACAGCCGTGGACTAATGTATCCCCACTACTGTAATTCAGAAACATCATAAAGTAAGAATCCTGTTTTTTCTTGTGACGTACTAATGCCAGTTGTTTAAACGACATGCTTTAATAGTAACTATCCGTAATGGTAAAAAAGGTTTTTTTTTTTAACTCAGATCAAGTCGGTCACAATTTGGTGTAAAGTGTAGAAAAAATGTAATCAGGGAAATGAGGAACATAAACTGTTTTGACTGTAAAGAAAGGCCTCTGTGAACAAGAAGAGTACAAATTATAGCACATTGAGCAGTGTATTAGTAATGTCGATCCATGATAGATAGGATTATGTAACATGTAATCCTATCAATTTAATCCTTGTGGCAATTCAGCAAGGTGATTTCTCAAGTTACCCAAGCCTCGATACAGCTGACCGCATTTTATGCAAGTGTCACTTATCATGTTCCTGTGTGTGAAAAAATAAATAAAAACTCGTCTTCAGCATCAGTTTGTTATAATAACTATGAGCAAGACAAAATAGTAAAAAATGTGATTATCTGACTGTGATGTTCATAGTTGGTTGTAAGAATAAGTGTAAATTTATGAGAGCTAGTTGGTATGTGTGAATTATTTTATCATTTAACCCTGTGTTAAGGAAAGGCTGAAGATACTGTTTGAAAATACTGAAGACTTAGAAAGACTGACATGCAATCGATTGTTTCTGTCTGCCATAAATGAAATGTGTGTGTGTGTGTGTGTGTGTGTGTGTGTGTGTGTGTGTGTGTGTGTGTGTGTGTGTGTGTGTGTGTGTGTGTGTGTGTGTGTGTGTGTGTGTGTGTGTGTGTGTGTGTGAGGGGGAGGGGGGAGAGAGAGAGAGAGAGAGAGAGAGTGAGAGAGATTTGTTTGACAGCATTTGTACTGGGCGTGTATTTTTGTTATTTTTCCGATGTTGGCTTTCCAAATTTGACTGTACATTCCACTCTATGTCTTTGTCATCTCATGAGGAAGTATCAAAATGATTGTTAGATGTAGCAGAACAAATGAGAAGAAGAAGAAGAATGCAGTCATGTCCAGGTAGCCAAAAAAATACAACAGGCAGCAAATGGTCTAATTACTACACCTAAAAAATAATGTGTATGTGTGCAGTTTTCAATATTTACCATGTACAGAATAACAAAACTACCCATTGAAAATAACTAAAATTAGAAATAGATCTAAGGTGAATTATTGATTTCGGTGTATTAAGTTCATCGAAACGTGAAACAGTTATCACAATTAATTGTAAAACAAATCGTGTACCTTAAACATTAAATATCTGCTTTATAATAATAAATACAACAATAAAAGAGTAAGTAGTAATAAAGAATGTACTAGTCACTGTATGGAAATTTTGCTACAGGAAAAAACTGATGAATAAATACTAGTTTATACTTCTTAATTATTTGACAGACATTAGAGTATTTTCTACATATTTCAGGGATATTCTACTACTTGAAGCAGGGTTTCTCTGTATCCTGGTGTCACCATTAAGATACAAACCAGGAACACGTCGTCGCCCAACACCAGCTGCCCCAAGCGAGGGCGTCACCTTTTGGCTAGTGCGCTGGCTAATATTTAGGCTTATGTTTAGCTCTGGTATCGTGAAGTTGACCAGTGGGTGTCCTTCATGGTGGGGTCTCACAGGTAAATTGTTTGTATTTGTTCTTAAATGTATGCTTAATTGTTACTTGTGACTGAATAATCACAATCAGAATGATCAATATTGCACACCACTATATAAAAATTATTCCGATTAGCGCTTTCAAGCTTCACAGCTCATCGTCAGATCAGGAATAGGCAGAAAATATGTAATACCCAACCCTTCACCCCTCTCCCCCACCCTGCTCACCCACAACAAACTAAAAATTAATGACCCTTCCCCACCCCCTAAACTCTGTCTCACCATCTGTACAGTTACATATTTTTCTAGTAAATTCCTTGTGTTTCAGTGTGTGTGTGTGTGTGTGTGTGTGTGTGTGTGTGTGTGTGTGTGTGTGTGTGTGTGTGTGTGTGTGTGTGTGTGCGTCCTTTTAAACTACCCTCTTCTTCTCCACACACGTGGGTCAGTCACACACCCTTATTTTAAAACAACCAATTAGTACTATGAAATATAATTCTTAATCTTATCTATCTGCCCTCTCTCATTTACTTCTTAATCATGTTATAAAATATTTCTTCATTATCAAATTTAATTTTAATGTTAATTAAATTGTCTAACCCTTTTTCTCTTTCTTTCAATATTTCTAACTCCTCTCTAAGCTTCCTTTCAACTGTGTTATTTACTACTTTTACAATTTCGTATTCTTCCAAAGGATTAACAAACTTGTGGTTGTCTTCTATGAAATGTCTAGCATATAACGAATTGGTTGTTCTATTACCTTCTCCACGTTTTTAAATATCTTAAGTTAAAAGTTAAATTGAAGAGGGTTTTAAGTAAAATATGGTTTAATAAACAATGTCTGGATAATAAAGTCATTCCAAAGTACGCTCAAGTTAAAATTAAAAATAAGAACAGTGTAGCCAAAAAAATAAAAGAACAAAGCGAGAAGTTGTGGATAAAACTGGAAATAAGGTCACTCTACGGCTTAATCAATAGATATAATAGGGAATTATGTGACAGACACATAGAATTATTAAGAATATACTCGTATGTAGAGTTAGAAGAAATATTATATAATTTTGGTTTGGGGTACATAGAAAAGAAATTGGAAAATAAAAATAAAAAAATGGTAGATAAGTTAAATAAATTAATAAGAAAGAACGAAGTAAAAAAGGAACACCTCTCTAAGAGTAACTATGAAAAAAGAGTAATAAACCTTACAGAGGTAAATTTCAATACGGAAGAAAAAGAAATGTTAGCAAAAGGCTTAAAATACGCACCGCCACCAGAATTAAATCAAGAAAAAACGATTATTGAATACGAAAGCATAATACAAAAACTAGGAAATGAAAATGATAAAAAAAGAATAAGGTGGGAAGTAGGGAATGTAGTAGATAAAATATTTAAGAAAAGTCTGTATAATTCAAAGAATGAACAAAAAATCAATGCAACTGTAACTAAACTAAAGAATAAAATAAAGAAGAATGATATTATAGTTACGAAGGCGGATAAAGGAAATACAATGGTACTAATGAGAAAGGAAGAATACATAAAGAAAACGGAAGAATTTATAAGGGAAGGACCATACGAGGAAATAAAGTATGATTATACAAGTAAGTACCAGTCAAGGATAAAACAAATGATGAAACAGATAACATTTATAGAAGGAAATAAGAAAAAGTATTTATTGGAAAGTAATCCAACAGCACCAACTTTTAAAAGTCAGGTTAAGATACATAAAGAAGGAAAACCAATTAGACCGATTGTTTCTTTTATTAATGCACCTATTTATAAATTATCAAAGGAAGTTAGCAGAGTACTGAAAGAGAAATATGAATTTGGGACAAAATACAACATAGAGAATAATATAAAATTGATAGAAAAATTAGAAAATATTAGCATTAATGTAAATACAAAATTGATATCACTGGATGTTAAGGACATGTTTACCAATATCACAGTAAATAAAGTTATTAAGTTAATAAACGATAATAATATGGGAGAATACAGGTATAAAAAGCAGTTGATGAAAGTAATTAAAGAATGTGTAAATCAGAACTATTTTAGGTTTAATAACAAGTTTTATATACAGAAAAAAGGTTTACCTATGGGGTCTTCATTATCTCCTATTCTTGCTGAAATATACATGAATGATTTTGAAAAGCAATTAATAAATTCCACTAAGTATAAAGACAATATAAAATTATGGTCTAGATACGTTGATGATGTATTAGTAGTTTGGGAAGGAAGCATAGAAGAAGTGCATGAGTTTATAAAGGAGGTAAATAATAAGGATAAAAACTTACAATTTAAGGAAGAGATAGGAGGTAAGCAAATAAATTACTTAGATTTAAACATAGAAATTAAAGATAATGAGAAACTACAGTTTGGGATATTTAGGAAAGAGTCGTATTCTGATATAATTATACCAAGAGAGTCGTACCACCCATACAGATATAAAATGGCGGCAATCAATTCCTTTTGTTACAGAGCTCAGAAGTGTTTAAAAGAGACCGAATCAAAAGATAGGGAGTTAAAAACGATAAAGGGAATTGTAAGGAATAATAATTATAGCACCAACATAGTGGATAAAGTTATGAAAAGGGTCAACATACAAAAAGCTAAAATAGAACCAGAACAAAAGAATTATGCAGGGTCATTGACATACATAGGTTCACATACTAGAAAAATTATAAAATGTTTTAATAAATATGGAGTAGATATAGCTATTAAAAAATGTGAAACGGTATTTGATAAGATAAGGAATAAGAATATAGAAAAAATTCCAGTATTACAGAAAAGCGGAATTTATAAATTAAAATGTAAAGACTGCAACAAAGTGTACCTAGGGGAGACAGGACGAAAATTCGCATGCAGGTTGTCTGACCACAAACGTGGAGAAGGTAATAGAACAACCAATTCGTTATATGCTAGACATTTCATAGAAGACAACCACAAGTTTGTTAATCCTTTGGAAGAATACGAAATTGTAAAAGTAGTAAATAACACAGTTGAAAGGAAGCTTAGAGAGGAGTTAGAAATATTGAAAGAAAGAGAAAAAGGGTTAGACAATTTAATTAATATTAAAATTAAATTTGATAATGAAGAAATATTTTATAACATGATTAAGAAGTAAATGAGAGAGGGCAGATAGATAAGATTAAGAACTATATTTCATAGTACTAATTGGTTGTTTTAAAATAAGGGTGTGTGACTGACCCACGTGTGTGGAGAAGAAGAGGGTAGTTTAAAAGGACACACACACACACACACTGAAACACAAGGAATTTACTAGAAAAATATGTAACTGTACAGATGGTGAGACAGAGTTTAGGGGGTGGGGAAGGGTCATTAATTTTTAGTTTGTTGTGTTGTGGGTGAGCAGGGTGGCGGAGAGGGGTGAAGGGTTGGGTATTACATATTTTCTGCCTATTCCTGATCTGACGATGAGCATAAAGCTTGAAAGTGCTAATCGGAATAATTTTTATATAGTGGTGTGCAATATTGATCATTCTGATTGTGATTTCAACCACTAACACAAATTTCTTCATTAAATGAATAATCACAATTTCAAGAGTTGTTTCAAAACAAATGAGTGTGATATTTTATGGCTAATTATACAATCAGTAGTTTTTAAATATTCATAACTGTATAAAATTATATTAATGAAATACATTTTTTACTAACTGTATTGTGGATACATGCTATTCAGAATTTACTTAGAATTTGTTTTCATGCTTTATCCAAGCAAATAATGTCGTACTGTATACAACTCAGTGGTTTTCCCAAAATAAGTTTATTTTTTACTGGAGTATATACTGAAGTTTTATATAATGAGGTCTTTGTGAATGCGATTTGGAATCAGTTGGAAAATTGAAGTACCTTAGATCCCACTTACTTACTCTTGTGTCTTACATATCTTTGAAATAACTAAAACATGGTTATGCAGTAAGACTTATCAAACATGATCATGGATAATTCAAACTTTTACAATTGCCCTGCTGTGTAAATCCCTGGGAAAAACGTTTTCTGTAATTTGAAGTAAAAATTTTCTTCAAAGTATGAAAAATCGTGCAGTGTGAGCTAAACTGATGAACACTGAAAGGTACTAGTGGAAACACATAATCAGACATCACCCTTTATCTTTGTGAACAGATGCTTGTGTCTAATTTTTGGAATTTGCTAGACTAATATTCTGCGATTACATGTGCGTAACTCATATGATGGTACCATCTGTCATTGTCCTTGGTTCCCTACCACATTAGACAGTCAATTTTAGTCCGGCCATGTTTGTGGAACCATTAAGACATTTTGAGTTTCTACTGTACAAGCCAAGTCCTGTAGTGAGAGACATTCTGTTATTTATGTAGCCCGGTTTCTTTTAATTACTTATTGTAGAGCTTTATTGTAATGCCTAAATTCTGACTCTTTCAAAACAAACATGGACCCGATACAAATCGTTGACCTTTGGCAAAAAAATGCTGATATTTGGGAAGTGGAAAATGGGTAAAATATATCAGTCATTTCTAAGGAATTTGGATCCTATCAAATTCACTGTCATTGAATCTAACACATAAAGACACAGTTTTGAATAGCTTGTGTAAATTTTGTCCAATATTTGTAACGTGGCAAACCCATGGTTTATTTTTATTTCATAATAAGTTTAACAATTTGTAACCAACCCATGCTAGGCAACAGTCTTGATCACGAAAGGTTGACTTTTTTGAACACCTTATAGTCAGTGCGGTACCAAGCTGTACGAGTCACACAAAAGCTATTAGCGTCTGGGAATGTGTAAGAGCGCACGTGTGTGCCGCTTTTTTGCAACATGTGCTCAGAGGACAAAAGGGCATGGGAAAGTATGTAATTTCCGACCCAAAATTCATAGCAGAGGTGAGGCGAAGTATTCCCGCTCGTTACTTTTAAACCAATCACAGAACAACTTGAGGCCGCGCGGCGTATGCCTAATGCTTGGCAGGCATGCAACCAAGCGCGCACGAGGTTCGCCCAGTTGGTCACCATTAGTCAAACAGTGGAGTCGATACTACAGGAACAGTCTCAGTAAATCATAGCACGCGCGGCCTGCCGAAAAGTATTTAAAAGTATATATAAACAGTGATTCAATTATAGTGACGGCTTTGTAAAATGTGGAGAGTGGAATAAAAAGAGCTAGACAACATAGTGCGCAGTCTTGGGAACCACGTGCAGTGAAGTACTATAATAACGCAACTATTTCGGCAGAAAAGTGAAAGAAAGTAAATAAATAAATAATCAAAGAGCTCAGTAAATAAACGGGGGGTAAAGAAAATCTGTAATTAGTGTGTGAATGTGTGTGTGAGGGAAGAAGGGATAATATTAAGAAATAAAGGTACTGGTTTGGTGATAGAGGTTAGTATAAGACAATTTTATATAATAGAGATTAATCAAAAGAACAGATTAAAGAAGTAAGAATAAAAAAGAAATTTTAATTGCCTAAAAAATAAAATGAGATTTGATTTAACATAAAAAATGTGTTAGAACATTCATTACGCCGCACCCCATAATCTAAGTTCTGCATCAAGAATTCGTCTAAACGAAACCTGTGAATCTTCTGATCTAAGGGCATTACATGATCAAAATTAAGTAAGTGTAAGTATTATGGTTTCGACGTATATCCTTAAAACATTGTGGCGACCTTGTTAGCAAGTTTGGTATCTTCTGGGGAGTTTTTATATAAAAGGTAAGTTTAACGGAATCAGGGTAAGTGGAATATGGGGCGTATAAAAAGGTAGAAAGTTTGTTACTCCACATATTACTTGAGAGGTGACATAAAAAACCCTATTGTATGTATTAATCGTGCATGTATGAGCACTGCAGATCAGATGGCAAGTAATAAGTTATCTGTTGTTCTCTTCACAAGACAATATGTTTCACATTCTGTAATTCCATTACATAGTCACTCCCAAATTGCAACATCTGATATTCCTTATTTATTATTATATTTATTTATAGTTTGGATTTGGCTCATAAACAGCATTTCAGTAACATTTTTTACACTGCCTTTGTCAACAGGTCATCATCAGATATCAATTGTATATCTGATGATGATAAGTGAACACTATCGAAACATTGTAATTTACAAAATAATAAAAATGTATTCTTGTAAACAGTTTTGTTATTATTAATAATGATATTAAATATATATACAAGAAAAATATGAGCATTTATGAACATACGTAAATAAAACATTATAAAGTGGTGATAACGTTTATTGAAAGTGAAATTTTGTTAGTTTGCGGAAAATGTAGGATCAGTAGACCTTAAACGATCTGTCTAAATCTGGTGCACGTTATTATACATAGACAGGCAAAAGGTATTTTGTTTCTTGCAGTTCCAATCCTGGATGCTGGACTACTTGTAATTTCTATTGCACTGCTTGTAGATAGGCTAACGTCTGCTTACTATCAGATTCAAAATGAAAGTTGGCATATTTAAATCTTTTTTAATTTTAAATATTACAGCAAAAACAAAATACTAATGTGAACCTACTAAAAATAAAACCTATATAAGAACACGTGTATAGACTTTATTTTTGGGGTGGAAAACTAATGAACAAAGGAGCAAGGCAGAGTTGCTGTATATTCCCCTGACGTCCTCTCCCAGACAAGTGATAATCAATTAATGATAAACTGTGTTTGTAAGGAGGATGTTAATAGCGGGCCAATGCACTTGTGAATTTTTCTTGGGTAATGTAATATAATGTTGTCAGTAGAGGAGTGGGTCTGGGAAATTTCAGACTGGTTGACCTTCTGTCAGTTTCAGATTGTGAGGGACTTATCCAGAGTTTTTTACCCAGAATGTCGTTAGATTTTTAATAATTGATTGCTTACTCCACTAGCCTATCCATTAATTTAATATACTATTACTTGCTAGTCACCTGTAGTAAATTAATAAATTTTACTATTTCAAGAGTTTTGCTTTTGGGGGGGGGGGACAAACAATTCCTTATGGGCCACAATTTATATAATATCATACAAGAACTTGTTGTGTGACATCTCATTAGTGCCTTACCTAGTCTGTATAAAATTTCATTTGGTTGAACTT
This sequence comes from Magicicada septendecula, assembly GCA_034769895.1. NCBI lineage: Eukaryota > Metazoa > Arthropoda > Insecta > Hemiptera > Cicadidae > Magicicada > Magicicada septendecula. Next base: position 403,071,963 of record CM068375.1, on the reverse strand, counting down.
TTGATTGTTAAAAATTTGATAATGATGTGCTACACAACAATATGTAGTAACAGTTCAATAAGGACTGATAGGATGGAAGTGTGGAGAGTACAGCAAAGCGTAGTGAATATACGAGGGGTGTTTGATAAGTCCATGCAAAGTCAAGAGATAGTGGCTGTAGTATGTACATGACGCCAGTTTTAGTTTCCCGCTTCTATGCTAGGAGCATACACCACGTTTCAGTCACATACATTCATAATTCTATTGTTGCCAGTCGTTTGAATTTACCAAGTATTGTGATTTGCAAAAAGTAGATGAAAGAGAATTTCATGTGGTGATGAAACATTACTTTTTGAAAGACAAAACCACACAGGAAATTAAATTCAAGCTGGATAAATATTATAGTGAGTCAGCTGCATCGACTAGAACAGTTAACAAATGGTTTGGTTATTTCGTAGTGGTCACATGAGCATAAATGACGCTGAACGTTCCGGACTGCTTGTTGAGGTTACAACTGCAGAAAATCTTGAAAAAATCCATGATATAGTCATGAAGGAGAGAAGATTGAAAGTGCATGAAATTGTTAAGATAATAGACATCTCAAATGAATGGGTGCATCATCTTTTACATGAACATTTACATATGCGTAAACTGTCCGCAAGATGGCTGCCACGTTTGCTCACAATTGATCAAAAGCGTGACTGAATAAACATTTGTAAAGACTACTCCCCCCTACTTGCCAGACTTACCACCTTCGGATTATTATCTGTTTCCAAATTTGAAGAAGTGGCTTGCTGGAAAGAGATTTACACGAAACGATGAAATTATTGCCGAAACATCTGCGTATTTTGAAGACTTCGATAAATCATGCTGTAAGGGTGGAATTGAAATGCTTGAGCATTGTTGGACTAAGTGTATAGTCTTGAAAGGAGATTATGTTGAGAAAAAAAATTTTTTCTTGAAAAACTGTGTCTTTACTTTTGCATGGACTTATCAAACACTCGTCGTAGATACAACTTGCTAACTTCTTCACACAATCTCAACAACTCGTGATGACACATTCAGAGGGTACAAAACAGTTATATTTGATAGACCCTTGTATGTGTGCAGATACTGTAAACATTCAAGTTTGAATAAAAACTGTGGTACCATTTAATATGACATTTGTGTATGATGCTATATTGGTGTCTGTAAAACTCATTATTTTGTTTCAGCACTGAACATACACTTTGAATCGCAGTGTTTACCAACTCCTCTTGCATGGTACTGTCATCACCTGCCGGCATGGTTCCTTAATTTGAATACAGTGTTTGCAAATGTGGTTGAACTAGCCATTCCTCCGTTGTTTTTCTTCCCTGTTCAGTCTGTACGCACTGTAGCATTTTATATACAGGTGAGCATTCGTTTTGTTATTTTATGAAAATGGTTTAAGGTACGCCATATATTTTGTCTGAGAAATATATATAATGGTGAAGTACTGTAAAAAAAAGTGAAGGAAGGTTGGTTATTAACCTTTCTCATGTGTGTGTGTGTGTGTGTGTGTGTAAACTATATGATAATGTAATATTACAGTTTCACATTGAATATTTGCTAAAGTTAATCTTTGGTTTGATACATAATCTTTAATAATCTTTGGCTGCCGCTGGTGCTTATATTTATACGCCTCTGAGATTCCAGAATAATCTGTCACTTTCCAGATGGCGTGTTGAGAAATAATTATGTAGTTACTGGTGCTCTGGGATTTGCTAGGAACTGTGTCAATGTCTTGCCTTGAACATACTATGCTGGGCAAGTGCTGGCAGAATAAGCGCCAATCAACTGGCACGGTCTCGAATTTACGTAATTGTCTTTAATCCAGTATTGCAAATTGGTCAGTAAAGTCAGTATTTTTGAGCAAGTCAGTAAAAAGCCAGTATTTTTTAAATTGGTCAGTAAAGTCAGTTTTTTAAAGCAGAATTTAGTGGTTCTTAAGAAAGGGGTTTTACTCAATACCGGCAATTCATTTTTTTTATTTCCTTACTTTCTAACATGATAATTAAAAATTTTTTTGTCAGAAATAAATAATTAAGATTAGGTATGAAAAACAGATAGTGAGATTGGTTTAAGACTCCTAGAACAGTGGCCAGCAGTCACGAAGTATTTCATGGTATTTGTGCCAAAATATAAAAGTGATTTAATGATATCATCCAAATACAAGAACATTGTTAGTCTTCTGAAAGTTAACACAATGAAAGTGGAAATAAACTTTGCTTGCTCCAGTGCTCGCATATTTTCACAGTTTACTGGTCACTTTCAGAAAGAAGAACCTTTGATTCACGTTATGTATGATCACCTCAAAACTCTAACAAGCAGACTAATGACTCGTATATGTCATTCTGAGGTTATCTTCTCGTTAGATTCCTTGAATGATGAGAAAAGTTTTCTTCCTCTTAAAGAAGTAAACTGTGGATTTGATGTAAAAGAATTACAAATGTTACCAGAAAAGGACAAACTTGCATTTCTGCTCCAAGCAAAAAAGCATTTCATTGCTAGTTGTAAACACATTTTTACCAAGTCTTCCTTGACGTCAAAACCTTTATTGAAGCATTTTGAATGTTTGATCCCATCCGAAAGAACAAAAGACAATAGTTGGAAGTCCATAGTTGAAGTGGCAAAAGCATTGCCTATTGATCTGAACATAGCCTCCCTTATTGATGAATGGAAGTTACTGAGTTTGGAAGAAGATGAGCTCCATAGCAAGAGCAATCGCATTGATGTTTACTGGAACCAGTTTTTTAAGAAAACTGGTAAGGCAGGTGAGATGAAGTACCCACTTGTTTCTAAGGTTGTCAAAGCAGCTTTATCTCTTTCTCATGGTTCAGCAGATGTGGAAAGAGGCTTCTCAAGCTCACAGAGAGTTATGACCTCTGATCGGGCAAGTATGTCTGAAAGAACTCTGGATGCCTATCTTCACGTTAAGCATAAACTCTATGATGGAAAAGTACATTTGGTTCATATAAACATAGAGCTCTTGAATCTCGCTCAGTCAGCCTATATACATCATAGGCAGTACCTAGAAGAACAACGTTTAAAGAAAGAACAGGAAAAGAAAGAAGAAGAAGCTAAGGAGAAAGAGCGTATTGCCGAAAACGAATTAGAGAAAAAACTCTCAGCTGAGAGGAAAGGTATTGATGATAAAGAAGTAGTATTAAAACAACTGAAAAGTGATGAAGAAGAGAAAAGAAAAGTAGCTGATACTCTTTTAAAAGATGCAAATGAAAGATTAAAGCAGGCTATTAAAAATAAGGATCTTGTTGCGGCTAATGTTGCACAGGCAATCCTGGAAAGTGCTCAAAGTTAAAGAAGAAGCTGACATAAAGAGACATGATGCGGAAAAAATTCAGAAAAATTTTGAGAAAAGAAAGTCTTCACTGATTACTTCATTTTTCAATAAAAAACCCAAGCAATGAGTTTCAGTTACAATTCTTAAGCAGACTGATCATAGAGTACCAAGGATATTTAACGTTCTCTGGGTATGTACATTATATTATTCTAGGAATATTTAAGATGGGTAATTATGTTATAGTTTTATTAGATATAAGATGTAAGTTAAGCGCTGAATAATATGTCAATAAAATAAATATACAAAATTAACTTATAATGGTGGCAAGGGAAATTGGCCTGAGTAGCTGTAAACCAGTTAACAATATGCCTGCTGATTTCACTTGAACAATGTTTAGTTTTTAATGTTTTTTAATAAGTCTCAAACTAAAATAATGCCGTTGTATGTTAGATTTTGTTTTACAGCTGCTCAGTGGGTAGAAGGGTGGCCAATTATAAAAAATATGTTTTAAACTGTCTCTAATTACTTGTAAATTAATATTAATATGGTCGATGGAGGTCAGTAATTAAGGTCAGTTATTTTATCTTAGGTCAGTAAGAAGTCAGTATTTCAGTGATTTTAGTCAGTAAAATCAGTAATTTAGACCTCAAAACCAGTTTGCAGCCCTGTTAATCTCAACGTAGCAATGTGTACATTTGCACAAGTTTACTGCTTTCTGTTCCTCCTCCCCCTTATTTTTATTAAATATTATAACTGCATTATGTTATGTTAAGAAAAGTGCTTTGAACTGTAAGAATATACTAACATAGACTGATATTTGTATTTCATTGTGTGCAGGTGTTCCTTCAGGTGTGTATAATCATAAGCGGTAATTACAACTTCTTCAACTACTTAACACTAACACTGCTCTTGTCGCTGTTGGATGATCGCTTCTTTTATAATAGTGAGTAACACATTTGAATGTTTTCATTTAGATAAGGTAACATACAGTGGAACTCGCGAAAAATGAGCTCGCGTATAACGAAAACTCGCATGTAACTAGCAAAAGTATGAGATTTGTTTGGTTTTATATTTTAGTAATGATAATTAAACTCGCTTCTAACGAGAAGGAACGCATCAGAGACATGGGTATAACGAGCATTTTATCGCAGGCTTGGTCATGGGTTAAGGTCTAACAAAAATTCGTTACAATACACCATTTTAAACATTCGTTTAAAATCATTAACCCAGTTTAGTGAAACTAATAATGCAGTGATGAATTCGTGGAATATTCAAATAAAATACAAAACTGTTTTGATATCTATAGATACAAAATTACTGAACAAACAAAAGTAAATGACTTTTTTAGGTTAGTTAAGTTTATGTGCGAAATATAATTTTGACGATTCCATTTAGAACGAAGATCAAAAAGACAAATAGATTAGAGGTGAATTTTCTTGTAAGTTAAAAATAAATATTGTACATTTGGCATGGAAAGTTTTGCGTTTTTTGCCAGATAGCCGTATTTATATGTTCCACTGTATTTATATGTTAATTTGTTATAGACACGGGTGGTGTCACAGGAGAGGCCCAGAATTATCTTGTGGGCAATGGGAAACATTTTACGTACAGAAATTTTATACTGTTAAAAATTTAATATTAGGCTGATGTGTAGAAGTTAGTGGCTGTTAGTTGACGATGCTAAGCAGCCACTAACTGCTAACTTTATAAGTCGAGCACAAAAACGAATGTATTAACACGATAGGAAAGCAGCATTATTTATTTACAAGAGCCTTTTTTAATTGTATAGACCTAGAGTAGAAGAATTCATAGAAGAAGTATACCCTGCCACGTGTCTGAGAAATCTCATTTCAGCCACTCGGATGCGACTGGCCTGGCCTTTCATTAAAGTCCAATTCTCAGACCCATAAAGAAGTGTGGGAAGAGCCATCACCTTGTAGAATTGTAGGCGTGTTCCTTTACTTGCTGACTTAAGAGTTCGCCTGATGGTCCTGCACATAAGGTTGAACTTATGCAACTTATTCACAATGTTGTTGCTTGCATTATAAGACACACTGTAACCCAGGTATTCAAAATTGCTAACTTGTTCCAGAGCAGTACCATCTATAACAATTTTTGCCCGTACGGGATCAGTTCCAATTGTTGCATATTAGCATCTTAAAGTTTAAGTAAAATACTGAAACAGGAATTAGTTGACTGTGCAATCATGAAATTTGTGGAAGCTCTGACAGGTACAGAAGGGGAGGGGGTGTTGTAGGGGTTCCACAACTAGGTTTTCAACCAGTCCCACATCTGCTAAGTGCACTCCGATTGTACGGTCAGCTCAATTGTAGTGTAAGACTTGTTTTATTTTGAGGAAACATTAAAAAACGCATTGATAGGTAAATTTGTTAATAGAACTGTATAAGATAGTATATTATTATCTCTCTGTATTGCTTTAAAGTCATGAAAATATACAACTTTTTATCTGTATTATTTATATAAAACATGTTTCAGTTATTACTATTATATTGTTACGATGGTCTAACTGATCGTCGTATGGTACAGTGGAAAACAAAATACAAGACACCAATTAAGTCACTAATCACCAGCTTTAATTATCACAATTAAACAGTTTGTAATCAACAAGATAGTCTCTTACAACAAATCAAATAAAAATTGTTCACATGCAATAATAATGTCGTCTACTATAAAACACAACTGTATTACAATTGTCCCGCACAGTTATAAAACGCGTAACACTTCGCCACAATTCTTCGAACCGCACTGTGTGAATCACCTGACAATAACTGAACTAAGCGCCGCTGAAGTCTTGTATTTATACACCGCTGAGATTCCAGCATATTCCATAATACGTGTCTACTATAAAACACTAGAACGTAATTGATTGCGGCCTTGAACACCACGTGCACAGGCCGGTATGGTCTGGAAAAGTCTCGTTGCGGATGCGTGACAAGTGTCACGTAATTGTCCTTCATCTCAAAGTAGCAGCAATATGTACACACACACACACACACACACACACACACATTACAGGCGGATTCCACTGGAATAGCTGAGAAATGCGTAGCATGTTCTGCAATGTCGTAATAATATTATTTGTATGTTGTCAAGTTAGAGTTTTTTCAGCAATTCTTGAGGTTTCTAAGAAGCTATAAAGAAATGATTGTCATTTTCTTTTTTCACAAGTCATAAAGCTGAATTTGTCATTGTGGCTAGTTTTTTTTATTTTTTTTATGTAATTCCTGTTGTAAGGTAACCGAGATTTCACGGTTTATAAATAATTTAATAGGTTCTCTAAAATTGCAGTAATTATTTTTATAATTGATAAAGTTTGTTGTTATTATTAGCGATTTAGTTTATTGGTTTATCTAATTCAATGTAGATAAATCGGTTTACTTACACTTTTGTTGTTTAATTAATGTTTAGTTTATTATGAGCAAATGTTAACTTGTCGATCCGTTGATGAATGCAACTGGTGCGTCGCTCTCTTGAAGTCGACTCCTCTTCTGTTAAATTGGTCATCTGTGTAAGTTAAAGTATTGTCTGGACAAAATTTATTAATATAAATGACACTTCACGTACCTGGTTTGACGTACTGGAAGTTCAGACGTTCACAGTTAATTAATAAACTGTCAAGTTCTTTGTTGACCAGTATAGTATTGCTGTGAAGTTTTTTACAACACTTTAGATATTATTTGGGCGCCATATGGGGTTTTTCCACAGAAATGTCCCATAAAAATAAACTTCTGATTTAATAATTGATCGTATTGACCTTTACTGATTCTACCTTTAAAGGTTATAGAAATTGAGATTAAATTAAATAGGTTACTTGATAATTCACTGTTAAAAATGCACCTTAGTGCTAGCAATACTGATGGTTGATTATTTATTAAAATAATTAATAACAAAGGTTGATGCTGTATAACACTGGTTGTTTATTATGACCTATTGAATCAGGTTGATTAATACATTCAAAAATAATAAATTGCAGATCACAAGTTGTCCGGTTTAATGATTGGTCTAGCTCAGTTTTGAGAACAATAAAATCTCTTATTTCCTATTAACAAATTATTTCTCTTATTTAATTAAATACCTCAAGGGCGGTTTCTTTTAAAATACAGACTAGAACGTTATTTTTCCTCCCAAAAAACACTAGTATGATATCATGATTCAGGTTAGACACCTTTAATAAATTTCAATTGAATAAATTGAGTAACGAGAAGTTCGTTTGTTTAGACTCGAACTGATTTTAGTTATACAAATTTTAGTACATATACTCTTACATCAGGATATGTTAATCCCTCTAAATAAAATTGGTACAATGTTATCTACAAATAGTCTTATTGTTTTTGCGTCAGTACAAAGTGTGTTAAGTTCTACGATTAACTGATGAAATGTAAACAAATAAAATTTTATCACTGTACTACCTGGTTTTTTAATCGTATCGATTAAAATAAACACATTAATGATCGGATTATAGTGATCGTTAATACACTTCACTTAAATTGCACTTGGAACAAGAATAACCTTCTTCTGACTAATGATAGGTTATCGCCTTCATAGGTTATGTTTACTGGCCTCGTTCCGGTACACGCACTATTTATTTAAGATTCATAATTTGTGATTATGGTCTCCAAGTCGCGTTATTGAAATAAAACTTATAGTTTTACCTTATTTCCTTTCCATCTTGCGACTTCGTTATATGTCATACACGACATGTTTCTTAAAATAATATAAGTTTTATTTATTTAAAGTCACAACTAACTCTCGATGCACTTAGGTGAGATTATTTGTCTTCTCACTAGTTAATTTCCAAAATTTACAGTAATTACTTCAATCTGTACTGTTGTTGTTGATGATATGATATAAACAGAATGCCGAACGCAGACGATTAGCTTGTGGAGAAAATTTGCCAATGCCAGTTTTTTTCGCGCGTCATCGATTATATAGCAGCCTCTTGATCGCCGCTAGGATTCATTTTCGCTAAGTAAACTCGTTCGTGATTGGTACAAAATTATGTCATGATGACGTAATGTTATTAATAAACATTACCGATACGTATTCTGTACTCACTATCGTTGTTGTTATTATTACATGAACTTCTTTAAATTTTGCCAAAAAATGATGCTAACGTTAATTACTTGACTATTACAATTCCATTTTTGATGCTATTACTATCAAATTATTGCTTATTTTCTTATCTTTAATTTGATGTGGCTTGAGGCCAGTTTGAACATAGTTTTCATTAACAATACATTAATTTACTGTCCTAAGACATGGTTTCCTAGTGTCGTCTGTTAGCAATGCAAATCCGACAATTTACCTTTCTTTAAAATTTGATTAATTACATTTGTTTTCTCATTCGAACATTACAAAATGGTTAAAATTAAATACATTATTAAATCTAAATGCTGTCTACAGCTAAACAATATAAGTTCTTGGTCTAATTATGTCGACACATTACTTTGAAAATTCCTAATTCACTAATTACATTTTTATATGTCCTACTCATTTCTAAAGCATATAATATCGGTCAAGTGGTGGTACTCTACACCTTATTCGTTATAGTTATACTTCTATTAGTTTATGCTACTTAGGGGTTCTATTTCCCTATCGGTTCATTTACATAAACTTGGTCATACCGGGTCTGGGTGTAATTCTATTACAAGGTTTATTCCCTGATTAATATTGTCTTTACATACATATTATTTACTTAGGAAGTTACCTACATACATATAAGGCTTCCATTTATAATTACTCTTAATCTATACTACTACACATTTGTTTGTAATTCTATCTTTTACAATTTTGTGGCTACCTCTAGCATAGTACATGGTGTCTGTTATTTCCATATCATGGTTCTATTTATATCAGCCAACATGCTGTTATTTGTTACCATGTTATTAAAGTCAGTGTTTAATTTGTTTGTTCTGTATGACTACTCATCAAGGTTTTTTTATCTGGCTTACTTGACAGCTTATTTGTGAATCTTTGCTTGTCCATTTGTCATAGTCAGTCAGTTTATTGAAGTTGTAGTGTCATAGTGTCATGTAGTGGATTTATCACCGCTTCTTGGGATCCCTCCTCTTCTTTCTTCTTAGCTGGTCCATTCTCTTCTCCGTTACATTCATTTTAATTTACTCATTTACAACTCTAGTGTTATATTTCACCCTTCTGGTGTTCATTATGGTTATGGAACATTTAGTGATGTTACACTGTGAACAGGTCACAGTTAGCTAAAATGTTCTGTATGTTAAACGTTTCCCATTACCTACACTGGCACTTAATACATTATGGGGGCTACAGCAATTTGGGGGTGGGGTATTAAAGAGCTCTAGTTATCATGTTTTTATGGAACTATGTAGAAACGTTATTGCAGGTATAAAGAACATTCAGTTTTATGGCTAAGCATGTTTAGTGCTGACATCAATACTATTAGTAACATAAATGTTTCAAACATATGGTACACATTTCTAATGAAATCTGAAAATATTTAAAAAAATGTTGTTTCTTTTGTGTGTACAGGTTTGAAGGACAAGCCAAGTAGATTGCAGAAAATACTTGGCATACTGATAAGTCTTGTTGTGTATGGATTGATACTGTATGGTACTATTGTATTATACTCACTGAAAGTAAAGCCATGTGGAGCTATTGAATCAAAAATTGGTAAGTTCAATTTATGAGAATATTGGAGTTCAGATAAAAAGTCTGGTACAAAATTTGCTCGTATTACATTACCTTATCCCTCCAGATTTAATCAATAAGTGAATTTGATTTGTTGTAGGTATCATTTTTTAAAATTAATAATTCTTAAAAAATTGTTCTTAATTATCTCTTAGTTAACACATATAATACTTTGAGTGCAAGTATGTGCATACAATTCTTATTTCTGCAAAAATTATATATTTTGTATTGTGTTGTGTTCTTTTTATTTGTGAGTGTTAAAGCAATCTTTAGAGCGAGCACACACACATGCAATGTGTGTGTGTGTCTTTGGATGTCATCAATATATTATAACACACAAAGTTAAATTCTGTCTGAGGCTTTCTCGGCCGGGTTTAATGATATGAGTACTTTGGCTTGCTGGGCTGTAAGGCCGTGGTCCATGGTTGCAAACGTTTTGGCCGTGCCTTCGACAGTTCAGTGGTCACTGACTACGAAACCTTTGGCAGTGTTTTGCAGCCTTCTGCAGTGAAGATATGGCCAAAATGTTTGCACAAAACGACCATGGACCACGGCCTTACAGCCCAGCAAGCCAAATTACTCATAACTCAAAGTTAAATTTATTTGAGACATAAAATGTTCCACTTCCCTGTAATATGTCCATAAAGCAACATACTTTATTGTTTTTTTTTATTTAGTAAAGGAACTGTATTTGTGAATATGTTATTGACTAATATGAAATGGTCTTTCAACTATTGTTTTATTTTTATGTTTTAGCCTTTACAAAGAAGGAGTTTGATACTGCACTAGGAAAAGCACTCCCAGCTTTTGTAGTCATGGGTTTGGCGTCGCTTGGATTTACTTCATTGAAAGCATTGTTCACAGCACTTACACAGACTTCCTCATCAGCCTTCGCAAAATTAATTACTATATTTAGTACACTGTGTTATATTGCAGCTGCTGGTTTCATTTTTGCTGACAGTTTGGTAAAGTTGTTAATTAATAGTTTTAATTATTTAGTTAGCCCCCCCATGGGCACACGCGCGCGCGTGCGCGCGTGTGTGTGTGTGTGTGTGTGTAAGCTCTTGCACAAGGAATTTTATTTTGTAAATGTGAAGTGTGCTGCTACATATCGTGCATGGATGAGAGTGTACTTCAAGAACATATGTACATTTGACATACAAACCGAGGTCTTTTAAGTGGACAAGAGCAGCAAATTTACCAGTTGATTATTTCAACCAAAAAAAAGGTTGGATGAACCATCAGATTTTTCAAGAATGGTTTGAAAACATTTTTGTGCCTCAAGTACATAAACATCTTGACTCAAAAAATTTGCCAACGAAGGCTGTTTTGTTAATTGACAATGCGCCTTCACACCCAGCTACATGTGTGCTTAAATCTTCTGACGGGCAAATCTTCGCAAAGTTTTTGCCCCCAAATGTTACTGCCTGATACAACCTATGGACCAGGGAGTCATTGCAACCATGAAGAGAACATACAGAACAAAGTTGTTACTGTCAAAAATCGAAGAAGGCTGCGATCTCAAAGAATTTTGGAAGAATTATACAATTTTGGATAGCATTTACGATATTGTGTCTGCATGGGATTACATCAAACCCTCAACCCTTGTTAAATCATGGAGAAAACTCTTTCCGAGTATCGAAACAAATGTCAACCAAAACATTTGTGAAGAAGAGAATGAAGTCTTGCCGACCGCTACACTTGTTGACTTAGTGACATCCGTTCCGGGAGGTGAGAATGTCGACGAAGAGAACATAGAAGAGTGGCTGGAATGCGATCCAAGTGAGCCGGGGTTTGAACGACTCACTGACGTAGAGATAATGAACAAAGCAATGGGAGTGAACAAGAACGAAGAAGAACAAAGTGAAAGTGAAGAAGACGAGGCGCCTGCGCGGATGACAAACGAAACTGCTTTGCAGCACGTAGACGGATTGCTTCAATATTTAGAGGAACAAGACGACGACGCACATCTGGCAGAAAAACTCATGTTAAGGAAAGTACAATCTAGAATAAAGAAAAGGTGTTTCCAAAGCAAGAAGCAAAAACGAGTGACTGATTTTTTTAAAAAGGCGTAACAACACTTTTTGTTAACAGTACAGTATTGTTTTTTGTTTACTGTTCTTCTTATTTTAGTGATTTAGACGTAGAGCAAAGGTTTCTGCTGTACTGTACATATTTTAAAAGTTTTACATATTATGTTTTTTGTACAAGAAAACATAGGTTTATGTTGAAATATTTTTTTCATGTTTACACATCATTTTTAGTCTTTTTTCGGGTTATCCACGATTTTCACTGTCCGCGGCGCCCTTGCCACCCAATTCCGCGGATAATCGGGGCTTTACTGTACATTTATACTTGCAGAGATTTACTTAAACTTGTTTTAAATACATTTTCACACTTTAGTAGGCCTAAATCGACTTTGTCCACGGACTGGGTTCAACACCACCGTACGGCGTTTGGATGTTGTTCGAACTCTGGGCGAATGGCGATCGGTCAGCGTATACTATATGAGCTGGTCACGTGGTTCCTCCCGCTCACCGCTACCCAAGTTTGTTAATTTCAGAATTGCGTTTTGTTATTCAAAAACATGTACTTTCTTCATGATATTCTCGTGACGTCAGACAGAATACAACATTCCTTACCTTATAAGGTTCGGTTATTCAGTCTTTGAGACAGTAATGCGTACGTCACACTGGCTGATTCATACCATTCCAATTTCTAAAATCGTATTTTATTCCGTGTTTACCTAGATCGTATTATTGCACAATATTAAAATGATGCTACCCATTTTGTACAGTCAGAATTATATATTTGACATAATAAATTACCCAATCGATTAGGAGATGAGTGAGTATATCGTAATATAATATTGAAAAAAGTAATGTTTAGTATATAAGCAAAAAATGTATTTAAGGTTAAGAAGAATCAGTTATGTAACAAGCCTAACAGTCCAGCTAAGTCTCAGACCTAAAACTGCATTTGTAATTATCATAAGTATAGAGTTGTAATAGAAACTAGATGATTATGAACATAATTATGTGTATTAAAAAGAAAAAAAAGATAAATAGTTATAATTAAACTGTCCAAATGACACAATGTAAACTATAATAAAAAGATAAAGTATTGTGAACAAAGTATGACGAGCAACTGGCAACCTAACCTTAGGAAATGTAGGACAAAAAACTATATATAAACCTATATTTTATATAAACCTAGATTCAGTATAAAATATACTGGAAGTATAGATTCAGTTATATCTGAGTGTAAATAATAGACACCGAGACAAGTCAAATAGAGATCATTATATTGTAAAAATGTTGCAAAAGTTTTATTTTTGTATAATAATGTAGTAGTGTATGGTAGGAAGGAAAGACTACTATTGTATATTAAAGAATGATAGAAATGTAAGGTAGAATGTAATGTAACTAGACTAGTAGTATAAAGTGTGACAAATAAACTGACTACTAGCCAATAATGTTAAAGAAACCACTATTGTTGTTTGTGAACAAATCATAACATAGTTGGTAAGAATTTAATGTAAAACAAAAACGTACATCTACTTGATAGAAAAAGGAGACAATATCATGTAGAAAAAATGTAATAGACTATGTCCAATATAACAAGAAATAGTATATGTTACTAGATCAAAGAATAATTAATCTAAAATGTATGTAATATACCAGTAAGAATGTAATTAACAAGATGTCTACTTGGACCAAAAAAAACCCTACCTATACTGTAGAAGATAGATAGGGACATTACAATGTACAAAGCATGTTTTAAATAATAATATGTATAGTAAAAGATCATATTGTCTATTAGGAGTAAATACCAAATGTTACATTGTATTATAATTAAGTCATTTTATTGTAAGAAGAAAAGAATAATCCTAGGTACACAAAACATTTTAGGACTATTCTATAAGCCAAGAGTTTTATAGGAAGTTAAGGTTGATAATTATGATTAATATTATTAAATGATTTGTCAGTAGCATAAAAATGTATATACAAATGAGAAAACAAAAATGTAATAAAAAATATAACTTTTAAAACTAATGTATTAGCATAGGCCAAACATCAAAATTGTTCATTTTATTATTAATGTATGGAAACATATCATGTGAGGTCTTGAACTGATCAGAAGAAGGCAAGCAATGCAATGGTAATAATACATTGACAATTGTAATTAGCATAATAAAATTATGTTAAGTTTAAGAATTTTATTAATTATGATCTCAGAAAACAAATATGTCTCCACCCCAAAGACCCATGCTATCGACGACAATGTATTAGCTATCAACCAATCTGAATTTTTATATTTGGTGGGTATGAACCCAAAGGGCAGGTGTCTACCCCAAAAACTGATGCCAACAAGACAAAAAATAGACGCCACGCCCAGGAGTCTTGCGTTTGAATCCAGAGTGTAAAGAACAACTTCTCCGCATCACTTTTATCTGCGAAAACACAGTCAGAATCGAACTTTGGATAGGTTATGTGCGAAGTGACAACAATAACATAGCCAAGAAGGAACCAAAGTGTTGTGAATTCGTTATAAAACCATAAGGGCAATATAGTGCAATATAAAATTAACTGTGAATAAGAACGAGTGTATAAGTGAAGGAAAGTATAGTGTGAATACTTAAAAAATATTTAAACCGAATCTTAAATAATCATATTGGTATAACCTAACCAACTTTATGTACACTTATGAACGATATATCACTGCACAAGAACACTAACACCATAGTAATTTTTAACCTTTTAACTATTATTTCTTTGAGTTTCATGTTTGAAACTGAATAATATATCCAGATTTGGATAACCTCAAATCAGCCACTGTTCGTCAGTTACGAGCTTTTGTTATTGTTAGATATAAGACATTATTTGTGTATACTATAATCAAATTATTATTGTGAAGCTTTGAACTTCGTAACAGTCATTTTCGTTAAAGATTATTGTAGTCAAAAGAATTCACGACTGAGATTAAATTAAAATAATCAGTATTAAGCTTGAGTGAAGGAAGGTGTTGCCAACCACTGAGCGAAAATTATAGTAAGCCTGGTCAAATTATTATTAAAACAAATGTCATTTATTTAAATTCAGAAGAGAAGAACAACAGTTAAAGTAAGAATAAAAGAATTAGAAATGAAATCAATGTAGTATGAATTATTATTTTAGTAATCGATAATTTTTTTTCTCAATTTACGAAGGTTAGCATTTTTCAACCCACCTTAAGGATTAAGTTGGCTGTACCTAAATTTTTGTGTGCCACGTGCTATTTAAATTATTCAACCAGATAAGTGAATCAGCATAAAGTTAAACCAAAATAATTAAATTAAAGTCAAGAATTTTAAGTGACCAAGGAAGATATTGGTTTCTCTAATAAACAGCTACCATAATAACCGGTTTACATTAGGTTACCAATCGGTTTCAACAACGTAAGGTATTTCTTTGACAAATAATTACATAGTGAGATACCAAACAATAACTTTATGGAATGTTAATATAATTTTCCATATGGCACCCAATTTAATTAAAATCTACCTATAAATAACTTTCAGTATGGGTAATAAATATTAAATTACAATTTAAAGACTTCACAACATAGTACATATATTATACTCAACCAAACAATACCACGGTACATATTGGGGAAAAGGGTAATATTACATAATAATATTACAAGGGTCAGAATTGGCTTGTTCAAGCATGTCTTCAGCAACCTGTTTGTGGTGCTCTTTTTGAAGAAAATTCAGCTCCTTCGGAACAAGCCGTGCCGCGACGCGTCTCATGCCCTAAACGTCACCATGGCGAACGGATTCGTGAGGCATGTCCAGATCCAGAGCAATCTCTCTTAAGCTTGAACGACGATTTTCTATCATCATTTCCTTCACTTTGACGATGTTTTTGTCAGTCAAAGATGTTGAAGGTCGACCGGAATGGGGCAAATCATTAACCACTTCTCGTCCTTTGAATGCTTCGTACCACTCGTATGCTCGTGTTTTCGATAAAGCTGGCTCACCGTAGGCCTTCTCCAACATTTTCAATGATTCAGCACAAGAAATTTCGTTGGAACACAAAATTTGAGGCAAACTCTTTCTTCGATATTTTTATTCATTTAATTTTTAAAATAGCAGAGCCCACTTGAGGTCAACTAACATAATCAAAAGCTGTAAACAAACTAGTCGACAGATCGCGCCACAACTCTATGTAATAATTAGGTACACTGCTACTAACTTACAGAAAAAAATTGTTTTCATACCTTTTATGTGGGCTTTTTAAATGAACAATTCCCGGTATTTATTAAACAGGCTACATTCCCAGTGCCGGATTTAACAGTAGGCCGCGGCCTAGGGACCACAAGCTACAGATATTTTTTTTTTAGAAGACAGATAAAAGTAGGAGGCACTTTGATTTATTTAAGTATGATTTTTTGAAATTAATTTTTTCAAAATTTAATTTGAGTATATTTTTTGATATATTTTCTTTGTAAAATTTATAAATTTTCCCGCATTTTTTGTGTATGCATTTCCCGACATTAATTCCATTAAGCTACATGGTCGCTGAATATTAGTTTACAATTAGCTTGTATGTTTAGTCAAAGAATAAAAAAAAATCGACATATTTTTTAATTTTAAAAAAATTATAAGGAAAAAATTAATGTATTGTTTAAATTAGCAGCCATCCTTACTTTTCTTTTATAAAATTGCTATAATTGTTATTATTTAGACAAAGCTTTTCGTCATCACTGACATCTTCAGGTCTTAAACAACTACCTGGTACTGGTAGTTTAAAAACTACTGGTTGTTTAAGACCTGAAGATGTCAGTGATGACGAAAAGCTTTGTCTAAATAATAACAATTATAGCAGTTTAGCAATTTTATAAAAGAAAAAAAAATTAATGTTATATCTAGACAATAAAAAAGAAATTTGTTACATTCTATTTCTTACCCCCCCCCTTATTCTAAACTTTTACTTACCTTTTACTTCACTCGCCCTGACTTACCAAAAACAGAAGATTCCCAACTTATAGGTCGCCACCAATATTTTTAAACAAAGGACAAATATGGAAACCTTAATACATTTCCCCTTATTTACTCTGAATTACTCACCAGGTTCGATTAGGCGAGATTTTCTATACAGGACAGGTTATGTTAAACGGGCGTAATAACTTATTCTACCACATGTTATATTAAAACATCTTATTTTATTTTAAATCATAGAAATTATTTGGTTATTATAGTTATAGTAATAATACAGACCTGATGAACATATTCTGACACAAATTATATTATAGCCAACCAGTCTTGATTATTTTCCCCTTTTTGTTTACACACTCACTCTCTCACGCTCTTTAATTACCCCACTGTTTGAGATCTCAATCTTTATGGGTGTACACCTTCTACTGACACAAGTAAATGATGGATTAATATTAAATTGATTATTTTCACTGTTATTTATCAACACGTGGTCACGTACTACGTAGTAAGTCTGCGTTTTACTCCGACACCAAAGTTCACATTAAAACTTTTCGTTTCACTGGCACTGTTAATTTGTTGTTACATTCCACACTTTACTAGATAGGCCTATTATAATATTTTCGGCCTATCTTGCACCCGAGGCCACAGTTTAACTTAACTTGCTTCTGTCTGATGCTGACACTATGATGACAATCTGCATACTGTGATTCACAAAGACTGCTGCTGGCAAGCTATTACGTAACACGTCTGAGCTGGGCTGTCTCCAGACATCAACAATTTGTGATAACAGTGTATGTTGCTGGTTACACTGGGGCACCTCACAGGTGAATACTGACTGCTTTCAAATCTGAATTGAATCTTTACCGTCTCTTTCTATCATACAATTCTGTACCGTTACAAATTTTTTATGTTAAGTTACTCTACTTAAAAAATAAATTAATTTGCTCAGTTCTTTTGCATGGTTCTTAATATTTTTAAAAAGTTTGTGTAATGAAAGCACACTTTTTTATAGTAGCCTATTGGTTTTAAATTTGATAGTATTAATCTTACATCAAATTACTTCTGCGGTACATATATGCCACTTCAAAGTCACAGCGGGGGAGGCTCAGAAAACTTTGGCTAGGGCCTCAAAAATGTTAAATCCGGCATTGTACACTGCACATAAAGTTTTGGAAGTGGGAAGTAAATTAGTGTAATATTTTGAGCAGGTTTAAGTTTAAGTAGTGACTAGACAATCAAGAAACCAGTTGCAGAATATAAACATGGTAGTATAATTCATTCAGATGATAAGTTGCAAATTAAATCAGGAGCTTATAAAAAGTTTAGAAATCTAACAGTAATCACGTGAGCAGCTGACGATCCGGTACTATGAAATATAAGTAGTTAACAATATATTCGTCTCGGTTATTAAATCAAAATTAGCAGGGGTAACCAGAAATTTTGTAGGAATTTTGAGCTCTGGCTTGTGCAGTGTACTGTACAGGGGTAAAGTCCCAGCGTATTTGGTCAGTGTGTGTTTTCTTTCTGAATGATAGTCAGAGTGTTATGTTACGAATAATGTAACATAAATAATTATTAATAATGAATATGTGACAGTCAAAATTTATGTAATTTGCATAATAAATCTCATAACCGGAATAACACGTACTCAGCTCATTAACATGCATTAGGCTTTGGGTCCAGAGTTTCGTTAAGCAGACAGAGGCAGAGGTTGTTGGGTACTGAAATAATGATGTACACAATATTAGGCTAACGAACTTGATTTTATTTAGTTAATTGTGTTGTCGATTGATACATGGCTATTCATTAATAACTGTTAGAATTTCAAAATGGCGGCGATGTCATTCCGCACTTGACCTCTGTTCAAGGTTACGTACATGTACTTCCTTATTTGATTGAAATTATTTCTTTCAGTTTTGTTACTACTATCATTTAAAAAATTCTGGTTCTCTTTATATTTTAATGACACTAATGATTCATATCCTTCACAAACCAACGCCTCATGTTATATTTAAGTTGATCAACGTAAACGTACTCTCTCACTCTCTCTCTCTCTCTCTCTCTTACTGAAAATTTATACATGTTTGTTAAATATCTGATTTGAGCTCATTAAATAAAATTCTGAATTTAGAAAATAATTTGAGTAGGGGCTTTCCTGTAATTGATGTGGTGTAGACTCCTCATTTGTTGTCCATGGCGATCGGCAGGTGGTCGGCCGAATTTCGTGCTGTTTTGTCCACTGATTCTATTTGAAATTCATTTTAAATTATTCTCTGATTCTAGTGGTAGTTACTGTTAAATGTTTATGATAACTATTTCATGTTATTAAGTAAATATTACATATTTGGCAAAAAATTGCCCACTACACTGTGGCGAGCGTATGTGCTCGTTTGACTGCTGTTGCTGAACTGGGCGGAAGCAGACACAATTATTATGCAAATTGGTTGTGTCTGACGTCATTGTTTATTGTTCTTTTCGCTAACGCCCGGTTTAATACGTAATGGTTTTATATCGTCATTGTGTTTTGGTGACGATTTGTTACAGTGGACCAATAGAAAGTCAGTATTGTCAATTTGTAGCGCCTAAAATCGCCATTACCGTTGTTTAACTTTGCTCGTACTCCGCTGACCTTGGATCGGCTCCCCTCTGGTGAATTTGCGCATCTACTGGGACTTGTGCAAAACTAACTTTGCCCTGGTTAAACTTTATGATTCTAATAAGATTTACAATAAAAATACCCCTACATACCATTATTCTGGTACAGGTAAATCTGTACAATTACAAAACCCCCTCAATGAAAGGTTTGGTGTCGAGACACAAAAACTTTCATTGACTCATTCATAATTTTCTAAAAGGATCAGTTCAGATATGTGCCACAACCCCCTGTAGTGTTAATAAAAAGAAAATCTCAATCACTTACCTTTGGTTCCATAATGTCAATCATACCCGTCTGACCTTACTGGACTTCTCCTGAGAGATCCCTACAGCATAAGGCCATGGAGGCACTGCACGCTCCTGTTCTGACGCCCCGGCCAGCGCAGGACCGCGGTCACAACACCATAAAACTCTGAAACATTCAATACAAAATTTTAAAATAGTGGCCTTATTCATCTACATATCCGCAACTGATATGTTTCCTCTTAGATGCATTGGTTTGTGATTTGAGGCGTTGGTTTTATTTATTTATAAAAATTCAAATAACACAATAAAATACAACAAGATTTAAGATAGATCATCCTTCTACTTGACAACACTCCTACATATTTGTATCAATTGCTCTGACTCCAGTCAATATCAAATTGCCTCTTTCATCATAAGAAATTATACTCTTATACTAAACACAAAATGAAATTTTTTATTCTCAAACAACAACTACTATTTTTATTCATTTATTTCAATTAATATCAGTATATTTATCTATCATGGCAGTGCTTCAAAACTATCTAAATTTCTTTACTCTAATTTTACCCCTTTTTCAACAGAATCAATTTTTCCAGAGACTGGTTACTCTAACACAAAATTTAATATTATTATAGCCACTACTCTTATAGTAGCCTCCTGACCTATTGTACCATTAACATAATAAAACACAATAAAACATTGTGCCTTAAACACTAACACTGAACAATTCACATTAAACAATTTACATTTATACAACTTGTAGCAGAACTTTATTTAACATTCATTTAGATTCTATACAACAACAAAAATTTCAGATATATCATTACCTTTCCAGTTACATTACCTTTCTACCATGAATTTTCTTTTTCTAACCCTTCTATCCTTACTCGTTTGGGTGACTCTCTATTGTTCACTATTTTCTATCTCTTATTTTGGCATTTGTCAACCTAACCTTACTACCCCTTTTTCTCTACTAACAACCGCTTCTAACCATTAATATAATATGACACCAATATCTCAATAATAACCCCTTTCACAAATCCCATTTAAAACCTCTGGCACCGCTCATTTTGTTTTTTATATAAGGATGTATGTTACTTAACTGGCCATATCCATTCATAACCATTTGCCCTCCACCAAATATCGGCAAACACTCTAACCCAAAATTGCTCCGCCTGCCACAACGCTGCACGCTGGTCCCTTGCCACGTCGCTCGTTGATCACTCCTTAACACCGGATCCTTATTACAAAATATCATCAACAACAACTATAAAATCACCACTCACATTACTCACCTCTACATATAATCACTAACCACTGTGTCCCTAAAATATCTAACACCTCTTTATATATTATCAGCATCTCAACACTTTATTTTCCCTAACTCCCATTAACTCTATTTAACTAACTCCAATGCCCTTATTTATCACTATTCCCAAACTCTTTACAACATTTCACATTAATGTACCACTAGAAAATTCATCACTTATCTACTAACAACAATACCTTTCAACATCCAAATATATAATCATTTACTAACCATTAGAATCCGAATTCCATAATATCATTTCAAAATCATTATTAAACTTCCTTCAATTATTTAAAATTCTACAATACATGTTTACATAAAAAATGCATAAAATACACAACAACAAAAAATACACAAATACCTTGACATTAATATACACAAAAATATACAATCCACATAATCATTAAATCATTTACCAAAACTCAGTCATAAACAGTCCATCCTGAAAAACACTGTTCACATAATTAAATGTTCATAAACACAATTATAATAATTAGCCTCCATCGTCAAATAATAATCGAACCTTAAAACTATATACAGGGTTTAATATTGAATGTCTTATATTATTACAATCAATATACATACTATTCAAATTTCTATAATTTTCCACAATCTCATATAACTCATGATCGGGTATGGTCATGTCGCATTTGGTATCGTCTGTTACAATCAGGTATTCTGTAAAGTCATTATTCTCATTCTCTCCTACTACTAACCTTCCATCAACTCTTCATAATCTCTGCTTATCTTAAAAATTTCTACGTCCCTCTTTCTCTCACAATATCTCTCATTTTCAAAACATTTCTCTCTTTTAAAATATCTCTTATAATAACTCTCCCAATAACACTTCTCTCTCTCAATATATCTCTCTTTACACCCCCTCTTTAAACCTTCAAAACACCCTATTATTCCCTTATTATTATATTCTGTTCCCCATAAAATTTCATTATCACTACTCCTGTTTACACAATCATTTTCCAATATCATACTTTTATTTATATTATCATAATTTTCTACCCCACTTACCTTGTCATCTTTGTTCAATTCAAATTTTTTTAATTCTAATTTCTTCTTTTCTAATTCTATTTTTTCTAACTTTGTACCTATTTCATTTAATCTTTCATCAAATCTACAGCTCTGTTTTTTAATTTCTTTTTTGATATCACTCAATTGTACATCGAATTGATCAAATTTGACGCTCTGCTCATTGAAAAGCAGTTTCATCATTCTTATTATGTCATTTTCCTCAACTCTTTTTGTTGGGTCTGGTGTTGAATGAATACTATCACCCATCATTTCTGATTCTGTTCTACTCGTCTCGTTACTGTTTGCCATTTCTTTTTTTTTTTATATATATATATATTATTATATTAACAATACTAAATTTATTTTAGTTGTTGTGTTATACTCTATTCGTACCATACATAACCTATACAGGTAACCTCTATTTTTTTTTTTTTCGTATATTTCACTACCCGTCTACCTCTGCTTTTCTGCTCATTTATATAATTTTCATTTTATATAAAGTCACCGTTCGGGCAGCCATCTGTTAAGTTACGAATAATGTTACATAAATTATTATTAATAATGAATATGTGATAGTCAAAATTTATGTAATTTGCATAATAAATCTCATAACCGGAATAACACGTGCTCAGCTCATTAACATGCATTAGGCTTTGGGTCCAGAGTTTCGTTAAGCAGACAGAGGCAGAGGTTGTTGGGTACTGAAATAATGATGTACACAATATTAGGCTAACGAACTTAATTTTATTTAGTTAATTGTGTTGTCGATTGATACATGGCTATTCATTAATAACTGTTAGAATTTCAAAATGGCGGCGATGTCATTCCGCACTTGACCTCTGTTCAAGGTTACGTACATGTACTTCCTTATTTGATTGAAATTATTTCTTTCAGTTTTGTTACTACTATCATTTAAAAAATTCTGGTTCTCTTTATATTTTAATGACACTAATGATTCATATCCTTCACAAACCAACGCCTCATGTTATATTTAAGTTGATCAACGTAAACGTACTCTCTCACTCTCTCTCTCTCTCTCTCTCTTACTGAAAATTTACACATGTTTGTTAAATATCTGATTTGAGCTCATTAAATAAAATTCTGAATTTAGAAAATAATTTGAGTAGGGGCTTTCCTGTAATTGATGTGGTGTAGACTCCTCATTTGTTGTCCATGGCGATCGGCAGGTGGTCTGCCGAATTTCGTGCTGTTTTGTCCACTGACTCTATTTGAAATTCATTTTAAATTATTCACTGATTCTAGTGGTAGTTACTGTTAAATGTTTATGATAACTATTTCATGTTATTAAGTAAATATTACATATTTGGAAAAAAATTGCCCACTACACTGTGGTGAGCGTATGTGCTAGTTTGACTGCTGTTGCTGAACTGGGCGGAAGCAGACACAATTATTATGCAAATTGGTAGTGTCTGACGTCATTGTTTATTGTTCTTTTCGCTAACGCCCGGTTTAATACGTAATGGTTTTATATCGTCATTGTGTTTTGGTGACGATTTGTTACAGTGGACCAATAGAAAGTCAGTATTGTCAATTTGTAGCGCCTAAAATCGCCATTACCGTTGTTTAACTTTGCTCGTACTCCGCTGACCTTGGATCGGCTCCCCTCTGGTGAATTTGCGCATCTACTGGGACTTGTGCAAAACTAACTTTGCCCTAGTTAAACTTTATGATTCTAATAAGATTTACAATAAAAATACCCCTACATACCATTATTCTGGTACAGGTAAATCTGTACTGTTACAAGAGCAACAACATTAACCCTTTTAACTTCCAGGTTATTATTCACATGGTACCTTGTATGTACTGGGATGTTCTTATATAGATGAAAGTTAACAATATTGATTGTAACATTAACAAAACCATCACGTACAAATCCTCGGTCTTTATTGATAACCCAAAAATTATTTCTGTTACTCCACAAATGTTTCACCAGTTGCTACTCCACATCACCTACCTATCCTTCATTATCTTTTCAGTTGGCTGGGATTATTCACCATTTTGAAAATTGTTTAATGTGACAACCCTGTTAGTATTTTAAGATGTTAAACTATGTATCTTTCATAATAGTGTCATTAAGATAAGTATTGTACTGAAAAAATTTATTTTTGTAGTTACTGAGAGCTGAAATAGGCAGACATTTTGAAACAGCTGCCATTTTTTAAATGGGCATCCAACTTTCTTTAAAGCTTAAAAAAAGTTTGGGTGCATGTATCAGTAAGTGTGTACACGCGGAAGAAGTGAAACTTCTTTGGGTTATATCCATTATTTTTTGTTTATCCATTATTATTATTATTTTTAACTGTATACTTAAAATTTAATAGGATGGGAGTGTTAAATGTTTGTATTTGTTTATATACCAGCGCGCAATCAGCCCACACAATTACGTCATCCGCTTAAAGTACAGTTCGTTAGTTGCAAGCTGCGACAGTAGTTAATTAAAACTCAGCCTTCATCCGATCAATACTCTTTTTTCTATTTGCTAGCCGTGGCGATGTGAAATTTAATTATTTCTTTATACAATTTTCATTTATCGTTATTTATCTTGGCAATGTACGCCATACGTAATTGCACGGGCCATGCGCTTTATTATGTATTTTCTTCAATAAACGGCTAGTTAACTCAAATTTATACAGTCCACTTCTTCATTTAAAAAACACATTTCCGATTCCTTAATCCAGCAGCACTTCACATGGGAAATACTAACTCTAGAAATATTCGAGAGCATTGATCATGCAACATTTGGTCCTCCGGGCCGGATCATTCATTTCATGGATGATTCATTCCACAAATAATTTATTTCACGGAGCATTCATTTCACGGATTCAGTTCAATTAGCAGGCCCTGTCAGCATTTAACAACTTAATTAAATCAACAGTTCTTCAATTATCAACCATAACTGGAGCCCGCATTGCACGACTTTTGGGGACATCATACTTCGCCGACCGGATCATTCGAAGCATTATTTCAGCATTTGAACACCATCACCACATGGCATTCATCACTTGGGAAAAATCCAAAGCATCCAGCCTATGCAGAATTCGACCACTTCAGACATCACCTGACGTGCATCAACAGTGTCTACATCGTCAATTTATGGGTGCCGGATGGGACTGCCAAGGATTCGACACGCTCTGAGAGACCTTCAACATGTCGATAAGTACCACATGCCAAGTGACTATAAATTCATGTTTCATATGATCTTTTCAAATTTACATAATTTTGTATACCTTTCAAGGGCATTCAACTAAAATAAGCAGTATTTAAAAAAAAATAATAATATAACTTTTTCTTATATCAGTTTCATTTGACTATGAACTTGGAATTTTTTGCGAACTTAACAAGCTTATAAATTTTTCTGTGAATCAATCACAAACTTAAATAACTCAATGAGCTTATGTTCATATTTTTTTATTTAATTGTAAATCATATTTTTAAATAGTGTTCATAGCAATAGGGATTATACTGTTAAGTTGTATATGCTGTCTATATCAGTATTTAGTGCAACATAGAATTAGTCTGAGATGTGTTAATCAATGGTTACCGCGTTGTAGCGTGACTTCATAAATTAGATAACCTGCATTGGTCTTGTTCATCTCTCTGCATTCACTCAGTTTTTCTTATTATCGTTCAAATCTTCAAGTGATACACAATCATGACTGATATGAAGGCGCTGATCAAGCGTGACACGATCAAGGCCTCTATATCGCGCATAAACACCTACGCAGATAATTTTGATCACAATACGCATGACCACCATGCGCTAAAAATAAAGCTTTGTCATCTGATGGAGCTATCCACAAAATATGACGAGATTCAAACGCAAATTGAGTCTGAGGACTCTGATTGTGCATCCGTTAGTGATAAGAGTTCAGACGGAAGATGATTTGTGTAACATAGAATGCAAGTTGCAAAATTTATTAGATCATGCCAAAGAGATGAGCAAGAAAATACTAAGTCAGTCCGAAGTCGTCACGTTCAGTACGCCTCTTATTCAATTACAACCAATTAAACTACCCTGCTTCACAGGTAACATAATTGACTGGCAACATTTTTACCATATGTTTGTGGAGTTGGTTCATGTCCGAACAGACCTGACCAGGATCCAAAAATTTCACTACTTGCACTCATCACTAAGGGATGAGGCGCTGAATGTTATAAAATCACTCCCAATCACGCATGAAAACTACGCGGTGGCCATTGAGTTGTTGAGAGCGAGGTATGACAGTAGATTGATTGTTACGGCGTATTATGTCTTGGGCATGAAGCACATGCAGCAGGACTCTGGTTAGCATTTCCAAATTTAAAGATGATCTCACTGCTAACGTAAATGCTCTGAATTCATTAAATTTACCAGTGAACACATTCGAAATTATTTTTGTGCATTTTCTCGCCCTAAAACTTGACGATCGCACATCTAGATTATGGAAGGAAAGTTTTAACTGACGAAAGCTTCTGAATTACAATAACTTCATTAAATTCTTAAATACTAGGCGCCAGCTGTTGCAAAATGTGAGCGCACCGACTGGTTCGTCATACGGTAGGCAAGTTAGCGATAAAACTTCTTATCGCAAACCGGCTAAACGCGCTGAGTTCATTGGGTCACTAATACATACTCAAACAAGCAATAGACTTTGCCAGCTGTGTTGTGGCAATCATAAATTGTCTGAATGCCCACAATTCGTGGCTTTACATCCGAGTCAACGGAAAGATGTTTTAATGAAGCACAAGCTCTGCCTAAATTGCACACGGTCGGGCCATGAAACCTCGCGTTGCCCTTCCAAATTTTCGTGCAGAGCATGTTCGAAAAGGCACCACACCATGATTCACTCTTCAACAAATAATTCTTCGAGCAGGAACAATAATCAATGTTCCCTAAAACTACAAACCAACAAATCAATTTTATTGTCTACCGCCATATGTAACACAACCGATCGTGCCGGTAACAAACACCCGGTAAGAATCCTGTTGGATTCAGGTTCACAAGCAAACTTTTGTACCATGGGCTTCGCACGCCGCATGGGCTTAAAATTAAACAAGTCCAAACTGCCTATCACGGGCATAAATAATTCTCTGTGCCAAGCCAATTTCAGAACAAGGGTGCGCCTAAACTCACGCTACACGGATTTCAGTTTGAATGTACACTGCGCTGTTCTGCCCAGAATTACAAATAACCTCCCTACAGAATCTTTTAATATGTCATCATTAAACATTCCAAAAAACATATTTTTAGCTGACCCGCAACTTAATTTTTCGTCACAGATCGACATATTACTCGGGGCACAGTATTTTTTGCAATTGATTGGCTCAATCAATCAGTTGAATCGGCTCGACTAAATTCATTCGCAGTCCGCACTTTCCGATAATACAGGAAACAAAACTAGGTTTTATCCTCGCCGGAAATATACCCTTTAACGTAGACATGACAAAACCAGTTTCTTCGTTTATGGCTCGTGACGACAATAATGCCATCTCGTCACAGTTGAGGAAATTCTGGCAGTTGGAGGACGTTTCTTTCCATACTCCCTCAGCTGAGGACTCTGAGTGTGAAAATCATTTCCTCACAAACACCTTTCGAAACACTAGTGGTAGGTTTGTTGTGTCACTACCCCGTAAGACAGAGCATCTCGGCGATTCACTCTCCGGAGCAGTTCGCAGATTTCAGATACTCGAACTGAAATTCAGGCAAAACCAGTCTTTGTACAAAGGCTATAGCAATTTTATGCAGGAATATTTAAGCCTGGGTCATATGTCTCCACTCAATTCATGTGATTTATCAATCAATAAGTCGAATATTTTTTACTTACCACACCATGCTGTCGTCAAGTCCACTAGCAAAACCACCAAACTTCGCGTTGTTTTCGATGGCTCAGCCAAAACATCAAATGATTTATCTTTAAACGACACCCTCATGGTTGGTCCTACGGTCCAGCAGGATCTTTTCTCCATCATGGCCAGATTTAGAACGCACCGATACGCACTCATTGCCGACATCGAGAAAATGTATCGCCAAATCTTGGTGTCCCCAAGGGATTCTAATTTGCAAAGAATTGTATGGCATGACGCTCCCCACAAGGAACTTAAACACTATGTTTTGAGAACAGTCACATATGGGACTGCAAGCGCTTCATTTTTGGCCACTAGATGTTTAAAACAAATCTCACAGGAAAATAGTACTCAACACCCCTTAGCCTGCTCTGTCATTGCAAACGATTTTTACGTCGACGATCTCATCACCGGATCTGATAGCTCACACGTCTTAGCCCGATTAAACTCTGACATTTCTGGTTTATTAAGCCAGTACGGCATAAATGGTCTTCTAATGACCGGAATATCATATCTTCACATACCAACTCCTCCCTGGACTTTTAACAAAGAACAAACCGTCCGCACTTTAGGTATTCAGTGGGACGTTCACGCTGACAACTTCATATACAATTTCCAAAGAGATCTTAAAATCGATGTGTTTAATAAAAGAAGGGTATTATCCGTCATCGCTGGAATTTACAACCCATTAGGGCTCATTGGCCCTATTACATTATGGTGTAAGCACTTTATGCAAACGCTATGGTCATCGGGTACCAATTGGGATGACCCGCTGTCTGACTCATTATCAATTCAATGGGCAGAGCTTTACGCTCAATTAATTTCAGACACTCATTTTAAGATCCCAAGAGCTATAAAGGATTCATGTAATTTTCCAAACATTTCATTTCAATTACACGGGTTCGCCAACGCGTCAGTAAAGGGTTACGCATGCTGTATTTATGTGCGTACAGTATATTCTGACCGCAGTATATCATCTCACTTATTGTGTTCCAAATATAGAGTCGCCCCTTTAAAGCAGATATCTTTACCTCGTCTTGAACTTTGCGCCTGTCTATTATTGGCTCAGTTGGTTTATAAGGTTGTCAACGCTGTGCCCTACAATTTCAGCGAGTTGTATTTTTATTCTGACTCTACGATTGCCTTACACTGGATTCACCAACAGTCGTCTAGGTGGAAGGTATTTGTGGCCAACCGCGTCGCCGTGATCCAGCAGCTCACTGCAAAGGGCACCTGGTATCATGTTGCTTCGCATGACAATCCCGCGGCTGTTTACCCCGTTCTTTGCACCACCCCCGCAATGGTCCATATGGCATGGCCCATACTGGTTGTCAAAGGAGCCATCGTCATGGCCCACCAGTCCTTTCGAATCCAACTCTTCTTGCACTCATCCAGATCTGGATAAAGAAAAATGTAAACAAAGTCAACTCGCTCTGGTTACTACTTCATCCACTCCGAATTACATTGAAAATTAGTCCTCGCTTTCAAGACTTATTCGTGTGTTTGCTTACTGCCTGCGATTCATTCGGAACGGTAAGTCTTCTGTCGCTAACAGAAACACTTCTTTTTTTAACTTCACAAGAGCTACACTGCACACTTTTGATTTTTATACATCAATCCCAGCTATCGCATTTCAACATCGAAATTAAAGAAATTCAGGCACAACGCCCTGCACCTAAGACTAGTAAAACTTTTCGCTTAATCCCTTTATAGACAACACGGGGATATTACGCGTGGGCGGACGCCTTCAACAGTCTCAGCTCAACTATAATAGTAAACACCAGATCGTACTTCACCCGCAGTCTCAACTCACTAGACTAATTATAGAAAACGAGCATATTCGACTACTCCATGCCGGAGTATAATTAACACAGTGCTCTCTACTCAAAGATATTGGATCATCAATGACAAATCTTACATACGCTCCGTGATACACAAATGCATCACTTGTTTTCGATTTCGCGCAACTGGCTCAAGCCAGCTTTTAGGACAATTACCCTCTTCCAGAGTCACTCCTAAGCCATTTTCACAATGTGCCGTCGACTATGCCGGTCCCATATTTCTACGTCGGGGCGGGCAGCGGTCCAAATCATTCACAAAGGCTTACATTTCACTTTTCATTTGCATGGTCACTAAGGCAATTCACCTTGAATTGGTATCAGATTTGACTGCAGATGCCTTTATAGCTGCTTTAAAATGCTTAATAGCTCGCAGGGGCATCCCTGCACAAATATTTTCCGATAACTGTACAAATTTCCGTCGTGCCGGCACTATATTACACGATTTGTATAAACTTTTTCAACAAGACGAATTGCAACAATCCACTCAGGACTTCGCCAGTTCACAGGGAATCAAGTGGTCTTTCATACCTCCGTCAGCTCCTCATTTCGGTGGTCTATGGGAGAGCGGAGTCAAAAGCGTTAAATTTCATTTATGGCGCGTTATCGGCAGGACGCTTCTCAACTTTGAAGAGCATTACACTGTTTTGACTCAAATAGAGTCATGTCTGAATTCGCATCCCTTGTTCGCCATTTCAAATGACTCTGGGGATCCCGAGCCTTTGACTCCAGCACATTTCTTAGTTGGTTCTCCACTTACTTCGCTCCCGGAACCCGACTATTCAGATATAAAAGTGGGTCGCTTGGGGAGGTGGCAGCTTCTGCAGAGATTTACCCACTCTATATGGAAGAGATGGTCAAGAGATTATTTGCATCAGTTGCAACAACGAAATAAATGGAGAAACCATTCGAAAAATTTGTCTCCAGGACAACTCGTCCTCATTTTAGAAGACAATACCCCACCCCTGCAGTGGCAACGTGGTATTGTTACCCAAATCTATATAGGTCAGGATTTATTAGTACGCGTAGCGGATGTCCGCACCACAAACGGCATCCTACGTAGGCCTATCCACAAACTGTGTCCACTTCCCGTGGCAACAGACTAATTGGTTTTTCAGTGCTTCATGCCCGGGACAGTTCCGGATGAGCACATGCTCTATGTACTACAGTGGGTACAATGTTAAATGTACTTATTTATACATTTATATTTATACCAAATTCATGTACGCTAGTTATATGTGCATTAGTAAACATTTTAAGTGTTTTTCCGTCAGTGGGATGTCAGTTATTGTGTACTGTTTGGTGCAGTGTTATAATTATCATGAATTTTTTGGGTATATTTCTATTGTGCTATTATTATCATGAATTTTTTGGGTATATTTCTATTGTGTTGTTATTATTATCATGCATTTTTTGGGTATATTTCTATTGTGTTATTATTATCATGAATTTTTTGGGTATATTTCTATTGGGCTATTATTATCATGAATTTTTTGTATGTATTGCCATTGTATTATTATTAATATTGCTTATTATGCACTTATTGTCATGCTATTATTACTGAATTCTTTGAATTTCTATTAGTTATTGTGTGATGCTACTTACTATGTGTTATTCCTTGCCATGTATCATTGGTATTGAATTTGGGTATATTGTCATTATTATTATTATTATTATGTGTCATCAGACGTTCTAGCATTTGCATTTTATTATTATATATTATTCGATGAGTATTGATCAATATTGTATTTATATTTATTTATAGTGTATTTAATATTGTATTTGTATTTATGCTATCTAATGGGCCATCTATCGATGCGCCAATATTCATTATATTATGTATTATCACACATTTCAGGTTTGTAACTTGTTAATGTATACTTGCATTTTTTTCAAGCAAGTTTTCATACTGCAACCTATGTCAAAATCGCCCGATTTTGGGCGGGCAGTACGTTAAATCTTTGTATTTGTTTATATACCAGCGCGCAATCAGCCCACGCAATTACGTCATCCACTTAAAGTACAGTTCGCTAGTTGCGAGCTGCGACAGTAGTTAGTTAAAACTCAGCCTTCATCCGATCAATACTCTTTTTCTATTTGCTAGCCGCGGCGATGTGAAATTCAATTATTTAACTTCTTTATACAGTTTTCATTCTTCTATCGTTATGTATCTTGGCGATGTACGCTACACGTAATTGCATGGGCCATGCGCTTTATTATATAATTTCTTCAATAAATGGCTAGTTAACTCAAATTTATACAGTCCACTTCTTCATTTAAAAAACACATTT
Organism: Magicicada septendecula; assembly: GCA_034769895.1. Classification (NCBI taxonomy): domain Eukaryota; kingdom Metazoa; phylum Arthropoda; class Insecta; order Hemiptera; family Cicadidae; genus Magicicada; species Magicicada septendecula. Next base: position 403,039,787 of record CM068375.1, on the reverse strand, counting down.
CCGATTCCTTAACCAGCAGCACTTCGCATGACAAATACTAACTTCAGAAATCTTCGAGAGCGTTGAGCATGCAACAGGAGAGTATCAGTATAAGAAAAATTTTCATTTTTAGTAAATTAAAAATATTTTATTATATACATTTACAGAAATTATTATTATTATTAATCTATTTCGTTAATATTTAGTGATATTTCATCATACAGATTTGTAACCAAAGGGCTTATGGTAACTAAAATAAGAAATGTATGTTTTACATTCAATATTATCCAGAAACCTTGTGAATACTGCATCAATTGTTGTATTCGATTTTGTCGTAGATATTTTTTTATCATTTTGTATAGACAGGTTTAAATTATCTTTTAAAAATTCAACCAGTTTTATAGATTTGTCTAATTCAAAATTGACATTGAAATCTCCACTTAAAATCATAGGTATTTTGTGATAATCTTTACGAAGTATGGTGGCACCTTGTGATATATACGATAATAATGAACGATGGAGAAAATCAATAATATCATCTAATATTTTATTAGGAGAAATATACACTGCTACAATCACAACTTTTTGCCCATTTTCCATTTTACATTCAGCCATACACAAATCGCCAACTGTAGATGCCATTGAACCATAGACATCAGATTGAGTAACGGAAAAATCCATGGATGGAGTTATAATGTTAATAATATCGTCAGAATTTTGAAATATCCCGACACCTCCTGCTCTAATATTTGGTCGTTTATATTTCACGATGCAGTTGAAATTGAGAACAGATGTCATCTTCATTGGCTAGCCAAGTTTCTGATAAAACTATGACATTTGAATATTTCACAACTATATCTTTTAGATCAACAGCATGAGCTGTAAGACTTTGGCAATTAAAAGTGAATATTGATAAACCTTTTCTGTTATTGATGAAATTAACTAAATTTTCATTTATCTAGTTCATCTAGTTTGTTTAGTGAAAGTCATTTAAATTCCTCTTGCAAATCAATTGTTGATGATGATTGTCTTCAGCCATGGTAAGAATATCTTCTCATTGTTCTGTGTCGTAATATGTAATCCTTCAATACTCGTCACACGCAATAAAGCAACGTATAATAATGATTGAGAATGACGTCGATCGTATTCATAAACAATTTCTGAGTATGTGTTACCTTGGGATTTATGAATTGTTGTAGCACATGCACAAACCAATGGAATGTGGGTACCTTTAACAAATACTGTTTTGTTGTTATTGAATTGAGTGGAATAGTGTAAGATCTTTGTACAATTGGTACAGCCATTCAACTGAGTTATTTTCTGCTGCGTGACCTGCTGCTTTGCGTCTCAGTTTTTCACCTATTTGAGGTAAATCTGGAAACTCGAGCCATATTATTTTAATTATTCCTTCATCATTTGTCTCTACATGAACTAGCTTTCGAATGGCACCATTTGCCAATCCGTCTGCCACATCAATATTTGTGGTAATCATGTAATAAATATTTTTCTTATTTGCATAAATGAGATTCGCGGAGAAATTAACCTTTCTGATACTAAGTCTAACGGTGGTAAATATTCAGTTTTTTTTTGGAAATTTGAATCCATTATAAATTGCCATGGTTGGAATATTTTTCTTATTCAAAGATTGTCTACATGTATTACATATGGCAATGTTCTCCTTATCAAGATGTGGAATTATTATTTTTAAAATGTCTTCATGTTCAGGAGATGCAGATTGTAAATCATTTTTAAACCATAGTCTTTCACAAAGTGAACAAACCTGACCAAATGGATTTTCAACAAATTTGTTTTTGAATTCATCATGAGCAAGCCGATGACGATAAAAATCGCTGTAAAATAACAGAGTAGCCTCTTCATTTTCTTCAACGTATGGTACTTGATTTTGTGGTCCTTGAACCAGTCCTGATTCAACGGAATTTTTTCTTCGAGGTCTATATCTGCACATATGCTCAGCTGCTGTTTGCCGACATTTCGTGTTAGTATCATGATTAAGCAATTCGGCAAATTCATGCACATTGTTTAAACCATCATCAGCTTGTATAATAATATCATCTTGATGATGAATAATTGAAGGAACATCACTTGTTGATTGAATTTGATTCTGTTTCCGGGCTCTGTACTCTCACATACGCTCAGCTGATGTTTTTCTACTTTTAAGGTTGATGTTTCGAATAAGCGGTTTGACAATTTCAGGTAAATTATTTTGATTGTCATTAGCTTCAACAATAATATTATCGTCCTGATGATGGATAATTGAAGGAATATCACTTGTTGATTGAATTTGATTCTTTTTCCGGGCTCTGTACTCTCGCATACGCTCAGCTGATGTTTTTCTACGTTTGAGGTTTTTGTATCGAATAAGCGGTTCGATAATTTCAGTTAAATTATTATGACCACCATTAGCTTCAACAATAATATTATCGTCCTGATGATGGGAAATGGATGAAACATTACTGGTTAGTTGAATTTGATTTTTTTTCCGGGCTCTGTATTCTCGCATCCGCTGGGCTTGTGTTTTTTTTGATGGCTCATTTTGATTAAAAATATTGGTCTGACTGACTTGAGAAGAATGACGGTGATGAACATAAACTGCTACGACTTCAACATTTTTCTGTTTCATTTTATTCACAAGTCCACTAGGTACAACATCGTTATTTTGGTTTGGAATAGGATTTCCATTAGATTCTGCCATTATAGAATCTGAAAATTAATTAATTATATGTAATTAAATTATGTAGGACTAGGTAGATTATTTTTTACATATCGTTAACTTAAAATATTTGTAACAATAATTATATATAACTGTACATTTCCTCATTTTGGTATACCGCTAAACACATATACACACACATGCATGCATATAACGCATAACGCGCATTTTTCCTACTGTGCCCAAAGAAGTTTCATGCATATAATGCATAACGCGTAACGAAAATTTTTCATACCGTGCGCAAAGAAGTTTCACTTCAATAATTCAGACAGTTTTGTTTTAAAATTTGAATGACAGTTGTTTATATATGGTCTTACAAAAATTAAGAAAAGTTGAATTTGTACTAATGGATAAACCAAGTTAAAAATCAGTTCGGTTTTAGGGATAATATCCCATAATTACTTCAGATTTACTGCAGATGTATTGCAAATCCATCGCAAATAACAGAAAAGAAGCTGTAATGTCAGGATTTAAGAAAGGCTCCAAAACTTACCATATGAACCCCCCTCTCTAATAAAAAAAAAATACCCTTAGGGTTGCCAATTGTTTTGTAGCATTTGGTAATTGTTATGTGATGACCCGTCACTGTTATACACAAATTCTGATTCCCCTTAATGGAAATCCCACCCGGTTCATTAGGCAGACTCACAGAACACAGAATAGAATATGATAGAGTAAAGTCAGAAACAACTTAACTCATAAGTACTCTAGCATACATTTTAATAGATAATATTTGTAGTATTGGTACGCAAATGTTATAAATGTAATAACAATAGTACTCACTTCAGTTTTACTAAAACAGATTATCTCTATCACACATTATAACTCATAAATAACGTACCCATTTCTTTGTTATCAAAGGAATCACCCTAAGTGTCATCAACACTAAATAGTGGTCCAAATTTATGTAACTAAGGTCTTGAAAGCTGCAAACCTTACTAGTCTTTCTCCATTAGCATTGGTCCATGTCGTGTAATGTCATGCAATCCTCAGCTGGTTACTGACAAAGAACCATGTACCAAACTCATGTCTCTCCTTGTCACTGCTATAATGGAGGGTGTAATCTGTCTTCTGCACCTCACTTCCTGAATGGCTAGAATGTCCAGTTTGATTTTTTGTGCCCCTTTTCTAAGTTCTTGAAAGGCACTTGCTCGATAGAGAGTACGCACATTCCATGTACCAAGTCTGTACATTTTTCTTTATTAACCAGTTTAAGGTCTGTGCTCCATCTCAACAAAATTGCCAGCTTCCCCAGTTAACTGATGCCCCATGCCACTTTTGAGGCTGTATGAACTTTGTCACACGTGTCATTTAAATAGAAATATTTTGGATGTACCTTCGAAAATCACTGACAAAACATTTTGGCCATACAGTGTGATATCATCTCTTTTCCTAATGATATAATTATGCTTTTCCTAATCCTAGTTGCAAATTCAATTCCTCTAATGATAATAAAAATTTATGGACAATAAACTGCTTGATATTAGGAATTTAAGAATTATTTATGGGAGTCAGTTTTTTTTTTTATTAAAAAAAGGTTTCATATTTTTAAACGAGAAGACATATAATTTGAGATGAAAGTCACTTTTTGCAAATTCATAAAATTTTCCAATAATAGATCAGTCACATTCCTTACTAAGGGTTACCAGTTTTATCGGTGTGTCTTATTTTATTTTGTTTGTTCTTTACATTGTGCTGTGATATTCGTGTAAATTCTGATTCAAGTTCAACATCTTTAATGACAAGAGTCAGAATGTTTCACAAAACGTATTAAACTCATTTAAAACTATAATTTTGTCCCCGTTCTGTAAAGATTTTTGTCATGTACAACTATATTCACATATCTCAGAATTGACGATGTGCTTGAAATTTAAAACGGCTTTTGTAAGTTAAAGAGATATCACAGTATGTACGCAAACAGAAACGAATTGCACTACAGTAACACACCAAAGTGTACTTAATGAACAGTGACCACTGTGCATGCTGTGTTATGTAGTGAAGGTTTCAGTAATGCAGCCACTCTTCTATTCATTCTGATGTAACTACAAATATGTAGCTTTTTATTTACAAGGGCGATTTGAAAAGTTCGCGGCCTACCATATAAACAAACGTGTGGTGTTTCTGTTTTTTACAACATCGTGGCGCCACGTTCGCCCCACGAACAGCTGTGAACCATCAAGTCGGGTCAAGACATTGTTGCAGAGAAACAGCTGTATAAATAAGGTTATCTCACAGCAGCGATGAAAATGGAGAAAACTGAACATCAAATTTTTTGTTAAGAAAAGTTTAACGCCAACAGAAATTTTTAATGAGATGAATTTGTTGGGTGATTCTGGACCTTCATTTACTACAGTGAAAAATGAGCTACTGAATTTAAACATGGTCATGCAAGTTTGGAAGATGACCCACGTAATGGGCGTCCGAAAAGTCACTACGCCAGAAATCATCAATAAAGTGCACGATATTGTTTTGGAAGATCGCCGTTTGAAGGTGTCTGAAATTGTTAAGCCCTGTGGGCATCTCAGATGAAAGGGTACATCAAATTTTTACTGAGGAATTAGGTATGAAAAAGCTGTCTGCAAGATGGGTGCCACGTTTGTTGAAAAGTGACCAAAAACACATGCGAATGCAAGCTTCTCAGGAATTTTCGGACCGTTTTAAGAAAAATCCAAAAGATTTTATTCGTAGATTCGTAACAACTGATGAAACTTGGGTCCATTACTTCACTCTAGAAACAAAACAACAGTTGAAATAATGGATGCGTAGTGATTCGCCACCTCCAAAGATGGTAAAATTAACTTTGTTGGCTGTAAAGTGTATGGATCCATTTTTCTGAGATGCTAAGGGGATATTTTTATTAGATTGCCTTGAAAGGGTCAAACAATAAATGGAGAGTATTGTGCTAACCTTTTAGGCCAATTAAATGTAGAAATTCGAGAAAAAAGACCAGGTTTAGCAAAGAAGATCATTTTCCATCAGGATAACCCATGCCCTCACATATGCGCCTTGTCTATGGCAAAAATCGCTGAGTTGAAGTACGATCTGTTGCACCATCCGCCTTATTCACCTGATTTAGTGCCATCTGAGTTTCATCTGTTCCCAAACCTCAAAAACGTTTTGGAGGGAAGCGATTTTTCTCAGATGACGAATGAAAGCGCCAGTAAACGATTATTTTGAGGACCTAGAAGAATCGGACTTCCTCAATACGGTAAGTGACGGGGTAATGACTTGACGCTTCACTGCTCTTCGTAGGGCAAATGTGGCACCACAATACGGTAAAAAACAAACGCCGCACATTCATTTCTATGGTAGGCCACAAACTTTTCAAATCACCCTCATACATCAGTACCCAGTCTTCATTGAGCATACTTTAACCTATAATTCCTTTGAACTATATTATAGGAAGTGTATAGTCATCTTTTAAAGCATCATTTGTTAATTTTCCACATGCTTGTAAGACATTAGGACTGACTGCTTATTGGAATTTATGAACGGCTGCTAGCATATGGGGCAGGTATTGAAAATACGCAGTTTCTCAGAACATTGATTACCTAAATGCTTAATTTTTTCAGTTTTAATATGTAACTAAAATTTTATGTATTTCAGCAAAATTTTAAATATCTAATGGTTAAAAAAAATCTTTGTTATCTTAGGTGCCGTTTTCAACACTTCATCCATCTGGAAATGCTACGGTGTTACCAGTTGTTCGGGAATGGCATAACAAACTGTCACATCTACATCTGACAAACTCATATGGTCTGTTTAGACGTATGACAGGAGTTGGAGGACGACCGGAAGTTATTATTGAAGGTGCTAATAATATCGATGGACCGTGGCTTGAATACAATTTTCTGTACAAACCTGGCAATGTTAATACTAGTTTATCATTTGTTGGTAAGTTAATTGTATAAATATTAATACACAAACATTATTTAATGTTTGATCAATATTTTTGAAAAAAAAAAAAATTTTCAAGGTGTTCCACGAGGAAAGAAGACTAATTCACAAAATAAATTTTCTACAATTTTTCAAAAAATTTTTGTTATTAGCAATTTAACAGACTTGTTCTACACCAAACCTAAAAAGTTGTTTTGTTTTTCAATTCCAGTTTTGGCACTTTTTAGCAACTTTTGTGGAAATTAATAGTGATACAGCTCTGCGACCCTTTAGTTGTATACTTGAGGTCAAATGACATATAGGACTGTAAGGTTAGGTTTACTTACAGTACCCCAGGACATACTGTATACACCTAGAAAACCTGAACATGCAAAAACTGAGGGTCGCGACCTACATTTGTACAAGTGGTATGTGGGAACCACTTCATTATCCCTATTGAAACAACATGAAACATACCGTATTTAACACTATTTTCCCTTAAAAGAAATCCCCCATTTAGGTGAACCTGTTGAACACAAATTAGGGTTACAGTAAGGTGTCGCTTCAAATAACTTAACTTACATTAATCAAAACATGTATTTTGTATTCGTATTCAGTTTGAATGTGTTCTCCTTACCTGTTATTACACATTTTCTTATTTTATTATACTCCTTGGTTGCACCATGGCATTTATTCTAGTTGACATATAGCAATTAATTGTGAAGCTAAAATTGTATTATTTCAATTGAGAGGAAATTACCCAGTAAATAATCAAATTACCAAAGAAGTGGAAGAAATTTACAAAACAATTATACAAAAAATTTACATTTTGTTATATACATGTTAACCTACAAAGGTTACAATTTTAATATTGTAACTGTTTTCCATTCTTCTTTAATTAACAGAAATTTTTGTATGTTCCCTCTCTTGGTAGTTTACTTACCGAATGCTACTTTGTTATTCTCCTCCCTTTTCTTCTTTTCAGTTATGCACACACTAGTGCCCCAATTCTCGTTTATTTCATTATTTGCTGCCCAGTTCCTTCACAATCAATTGTTATCTTATACTATTAAGTGAGCAATCTTTGTATGTACGGTATGTCCTTATTTTTTCGGAAACGGCTCTAACGATTTTCTCGAAATTTGGTACTTAAGCGTATTTGGACACTAAAAATCGATTGGGCTAGGTCTCATTTTCTGCAAAAATCGCCAAAGGCCTAAACCGTAGGGTCTTTTAAGTATACATTTTAATTCATGTAGGTTTAAATATTCACACAACAATTGCTATTGTTATAACTCTGTCACCCAGCAACAAATATTTAAAAAAAATATTTTTTATTTGAAATTAAAACGTTAATTTTAATTCTGTTCATAAAGAATAGATTTTATCGATGTTTATAAATAATATAAAATAGCTGTTGCAATGAATGTAAATAAACAAAATAAGAGTTGAGACATACAATCCCAGTATCGATGTTTATAAATAATATAAATAGCTGTTGTTATGAATGTAAATAAACAAACTAAGAGTTGAGACATACAATCTAATCTATATATGTCCTTGAAACGGCTCTAACGATACCGTAGGGTCTTTATAGGTCTTTAACCTGCGGCCTAAACGGCGCAGTATCGATGTTTATAAATAATATAAACAGATGTTGCTATGGCTGTAAATAAACAAACTAAGAGTTGAGACATACAATTGTGGGTTTCTGCGCAACGATTTTTGTACAGTCTATCTGATATACATAATCTAAACTATTAAGTGTCCTCTATACGCTGTTGTTTTTTGCATTCTCTGAGGTATATACATAATCTAAACTATTAAGTGTTCTCTATACGCTGTTGTGTTTTTTGCATTCTCTGAGGTAAGTGGTATGCCTACCAATGGACGTCCTCCAAAAAAACGAACTTTTAACTTTAACCAGCGACCACAGGAACAGCCAGAAGATGAACGTCAGGAGCAAATGGAACATGTAACCAGTTCGGCTCATAACCCTGTTCCTGGCGTAGTATCGATATGTTTATATATGAAAATAAATATCAAAAAATAAATAATTAATAAAAATAAATTAATAATAAAATATCAGGGTGACCGAGCTTCGCTCGGTTTTCACACTTCTGATGATGATACCCAATTATTGGTATCGAAAAGTACTTAAATAATAAAAAACATTTAATCTTTGTAATTGTAATTATTAAAATATATATATTATATTATATATATTATACAAAGAAAATGTGAGTTACATTTTATATAAATAACCTTTATTTATAAATATACAGATTAAAAAAAACATTATTTATTAATAATTATTTCTTTATTTTTATTAATTATTTATTTTTTGATATTTATTTTCATATATAAACATCGATACTACGCCGTTTGCGTTTATCGACGGTTTCTGTTATTGGAATCACAATTATTTGATACTTATTTCCATACAACGATTCTTGTATGGCGAGGTTTTTCTGGTGGTAAAAGAACTTTTAAGCCACTTCGCCTTTTGACTCTGGAAAATGCTACATACAACATGCCGTGCATAAACACAGGAATTGATAAGTGAATTCCCACCACTTCAAATGTTTGACCTTGAGCCTTGTGAATAGTAATGGCAAAAGCTGCTCTGACGGGAAATTGATGCCTTTGCATAGTGCACCCAAGCTGACTTTTGCTGGAATCTATTGTAATCCTTGGAATATGAACTTCTCGGCCTGAATATTCACCCGTGATAATCTTGGCTTTAATAATGTTATTACATAATTCAGTCATGACCAATCTCGTTCCATTGCACAGCCCTTCAGAGACGTCCAAGTTTCGTAAAAGCATTATTATTGTATTTTTTTAAGCTTTAATTCGTGTGGTGGTAAGTCAGCCATCTCAACAGAATTTAGAAATTCAGAAGTGAATTGAAGAGCTCCTTCTGGTTGATCTTTAACAGAATCATAGCTTTTATATACTTTATAATATTCTCCAGGAAGCTTTTTAATAATTTTGCCGTTAATTTTATTTACGTCTTCATTCAAAGGCGCTAATATAGCTCTGTCTTTCATATCTTCGTATCTGTTGTTTGCCAAACAATCACCAAATACTTCATCAATAAGATTCCCGTTAGACAGAATATCCTCTGGTAGTTCAACCTCATCCATAGTATTTACTGGTAACTCTCTATTGCCAATTTTTAATAAATATTCAGCAAAATCTCTTTGTTCCGGATCAACACGCGTATTTTCTGTTAATGAAAAGAAATGAAAATGGTGCCAAAGATTACTTTTCTTAATGGAAAGGTCCACTAATTCACTTCGGTTAGCACGTGGTTGAACGGGCAAACATTGCCGAAAATCTCCTCCGAGTACCATGATCTTGCCACCAAAGGTCAAATTAGGGTTGCCAATAGAGCGTAGTAGCTGGTCCATGTTGTTTAATCCATACTTAGGTAGCATAGGGGCTTCATCCATTAGGAAAACGTCGATTCTGGCAAGTTCTTTGGCTTTAGCAGACCCTGGCTTATATTTGATTTTGACTCAGGAGTTAATGGAACCTGCAATGTAATGCAAGTATAAAATATTATTATTTTGCTACAAAATACAAAGAAAATTAAAATAAATCATATTAAAAATTATTACCTGAAGTCCAAACGTTTTATGAGAAGTTCGTCCGTTTGGAAGAAGAATCGAAGCTATTCCTGTAAACGCCTTTAATGCGAATTTATGCATTATATTTAATTGATAGGATAATTAATATATTTAATTAATTAATAGACAAATTTATTAATTACAGACTGTGTAAAAATGTAAATTAGTTATGCTGTTATATGCATATTCTTTTGATTAAAAGTGAGCAATTAAGTGGCTGTTTATTAATTATCAAAAGTGTATCAAATAATACAAAGTTATGCGGATCTGGGTTCTCAAAACATGTTTATTATATTCATGCTCTTATCTAACATTACACACACGAAATACATATATTCCTGTAAATGGTACATAAAATAAACAATTCCTCCTAATTGGGATATATCCTGAAATAAAACATACATAAAATACACATCATAAAATTCACATCATTACTACTTCTAATTATACACATTTATTGTTACTTTTAATGTATTCATACCCCAGATTTACGGTCCGCTTTAATTAATATGTTTACTATATTGAATTTTGTTTATTTAAGATTATGTTATTTTTAAGTATGGATTCTTTTTAATAATTTATTAATCATTTATTTTGGCAATACAATTTTTTTTTTTTAGCTAAGTTAAGCTAGTCTGAATGATATGGCCGCGTCATCAACCTATTCCATGACGTGATTCCATCCATTCGACCTCCTTGACTATTTCATACATTATGGTATACTTCTTGTTTACCATATGGCGTAGTCACCACCTCCGCTGTCTTCATTACATCGGTCCTTCCGTTTCTTCCTCAGTCCCTTTTAATAATATACTTCTTTAGTTGGCGTATATTAAATTTTCCTCGTATCTTGCTTTCGTCTCTGCAGTCCACTAATACGTATGTTGATTCGCCCAATATTTGGCTTATCTTGAACGGTCCACTGAATAATTCACAAAACTTGTCTATACGTTTTTGAGTTGCGTCTGATTGTGTATATGTCCTGATTAATACTAAGTCGCCTATCTCAAATTTTGTTGTTTTATTCGATTCGTTCATCCGCTTGGCATGTTTTTCTCTTTTGGTACGTATTTTTACAAACATTTCCATATTATTTTCTTGATAGTCCTTCGTGATGTCAGCGTCGAGATACTTCTCCCATATTCGTATCGGTTTCTTTCCCAGATGAGCTTCATATGGTGTAATCTCAATCGTTTCGTGGTATGATTCGTTAAGACAACTTTCAATGGTTTTCACATACCGTGACCACTTTGTATGTTGTTGGTTATTGATAAAAATTCTGAATAAGTTACCAAGTTGCCGGTTAACGCGCTCTGCTAAGTTCGAACAAGGGTTACGTATTGCAGTGTATCTGGGCTGAATGTTTAAACTTTCCAAACCACTAATCCATTGTTTAGCTGTGAATTGCATACCGTTATCCGTTAACAAAACTCTGGGTGTGCCGACTTCTTCACAATACTGACGTACCCTTTTCAGTGTTGCTGTGGTCGTTGCCCTTCGCAAAGTATACAGTTTTACATATTTAGTGAAGTTATCAATGATGACGAAAATATACTTGATTCCTCCTACCGAAGTCGGTAAAGGTCCATAAAAATCTCAGCTACATAACTCACCCTTATCCTTTGGTATAATCGGTCGAGTACCACCGAACAAATTTCTATTTTGCGTGTCCTTATATCGTTGACACATGTCGCACATTCGTATATATATGTATTTATCTTCTTAGCCAATTGGTCCATGGTGAAATGCTCCTGGATCATCTTGGTACATTTCTTTGAGCCAAGGTGTTCATACATTTGGTGAATTTCGGCTATTACCTTGTCAGATATCCCTTTCGGTAAATATAACTTCCAACGTCCTTTCCATTTTCTGTATAACTTATTGTTGTAATATTTATAAAATTTATTTAAGTCGTTTTCGCCATCGCCGTTCTCTATCCTATCAATAATACATCTCAATTTCTCATCATTTATTTGGTATTTATTTATTTCTCTTAGCATTTTACTAACCTCTCTATTCATCTTAATCACAATGTGGTTCATCATATACTCGCAGCTGTCTTCAATGTTTCTCCTTCCGTCACTTAGTAGTAATTTCGGGACATTTCAACATGCGTTGAATACCCTCTTCATTGTCGTCACATAACAAGTCGTGTCGTAAATCAGGTAGTTGTACGTTCATTCTGTCATGTTGTGTCTGCGTTGTCGCAGCGGCTATTTCTCCTTGTAAACCTTTTAATTTTTTTTCACCCTCCGTCCTTCCTGCGGACGAGGTCGTTGCCTTGTTATTTGTAAATTCAACCGTATTTATTGTATGTCGGTCGACGGTTTGACAAATTGCCTTTTACCGTCTTTCTCTACCCACCCTTGTCTCGGCGAATATCCTTTGTTCTGTGTAACTGTGTTATTCGGTGTTGTGTCAACCCCTCTTGAAATCACTTTCTCCTGATTTGGTGCGTAACCAAACTCTCTGTTCTGGCGATTTTGAATGTTTGAATATTCTACTATTAACGATTCAAATGTTTGTATTGCATTGACGCCCCATGTCACTACGGCTACTTCAAATTCACGTCCAAAATGACGGGCTAAGTCATTCAGTGATGGCCGGTGTTAATTGTCTACTTTCCAGCAAGAGCCTCTCCATATATTGTACTGGATTAAGTCCACCACGCCAGTTGTATCGGCCGAATTCCAAACTATCACGTATTGTGTCTTGCTTTTCTTGCTCTTCACAATTTTTTCAAAATACACGCCATACATTTGACATTGTAGTTTCGCCCAGAAAGAATATAATACAGTGTTTTGTATACAAAAGTTTTGCCCGTCCCACCAGGTCCATCGATGAAATAACATCTTTGTGCAGACTGCTCATTGTTATATGAATTTCGAATTTTATTGACACTTTCTAACTGTCTACCTTTAAGAAGTTGAAACATCTGTTGTCCAAGGGCCGCATTTTCATCAGTGTTTAATATCTCTTGGTTTTGTTCATTTTCATAATCTTCAATATCATCCATATTGTATCGTTGAACCCAAAAGCGAAAGTTCCTGCCTTCTGTTGCTTCAGTGTTAAGTTATAGGCAATAATTCTGTAAGCTCGTTTTATTGCTTCAGCAATAGAACTACCATTTCGCCTTGCATCCCGTATAAAATCTTCAGCTAAATTTTCCTTGAATGTATCCCATAAAGCTTTGGGATTTTCCGAGATCTAAAAATAAGAATCTGTATAAAAAGTGTTCTCATGGCCCTAGGCATTTTGGATATAGTAGATTCTTGTAGACCTTCAATCCACTGTTTATTGTCATAAGCAAGTCCTTGAGCAAGGCAAGCTTGCTTATAAGTTGCATGCCTAACACCATTTACCATTAGTAGATTATCAAAGCTCGCAGCATCTTTGACGTGATATAATAGCAAGCGTAGGTGGTAAAGTTCTGGTTGCGAAATAAAATTGACATTGTGTATTCTACCAATAACGCGAATGCTTCTAATTCTAGGCACCCACTCGCTTGTCCTTCCAAGCCATCTAAAATATTCGGGCATCTGCCAGTAGTAGTGGTATATAATTTCTTCTTGATTTCCTTGTTGCTGTTGCCTGAGAGCTCGATTGTGGCGAAAATATGCTTCTAAAGTTGACCCTTTCTGCCCAATATCAGCTAGATCTTCTTGAGATTGGTCAGTATTTAAATTTCAAAATTTACCAGGAAGATGAATGTCCAAACGCTGAACAGTGTGACTTTTTTCCTGAATTTCGTTACCAAATAGACGCCAACATGCTTCAGGTGGAGTAATGGAACGTCCTTGAATGTAGGCATCTGCTTCATTGTAATTGAGTCTTCTTTGATGTTCGACAACCTTAATAAATGCGCAGTCATGTCCTTTATAGATGTATTTATAAAGATATTTAACTGTGCGGATACTTCCTACATATTCTATGTTGATATGACAATTAAACCTTTTGAGAAGATATGCATTATATGTAGCTACATGGCGGTTATCTCTTGTTATCTGATGACCTTGAGCATCCTTGCGATAAATGGCATGTTCATGAGAAAAATGTGGATTGTGTGGATCTAATTTCAGATCATAACGACGACGATAATTAGGCTTCTCATCATCAGCCAAGGATGTTACTTCCAGATATGGTTTTGGAAAGCCAAATCTACATTTCATACGTCCATTCTTATTGACCATACAGAATGCGCGAGGATTCAGATCTCCACACGAATTATGTATCATCCACTTTATTACCAATTCCCGCAGCTCCGGATCATCGCTATCAGGAATTTCAGCTGAAATTAGATCGTCGAGTTCTTCAGTATTATGAATTTTATCACCAGAAGACATCAGGAAGAGATGGATATGAGGCAGCCCACGTTTTTGGAATTCTATAGTATAAACATAGGCAGAAACGTTTCCAAAAATTTGTTTTTTATCCAAGTCATCAATCAATTCGTCAAATTTGAGCTTCGCGATTCTAGCCACCAGGTCAGGTCGGTCTTGGGCTAGTTGTTGCAAAGTTGATCCATCCTCAAACGTTACCAAACGAGCTGCTTCTTTCATTTCTGGCCACTCAGGATTGCAAGTCATCGTGATAAAGAAATCTGGTGATCCAAGACGACGAACCAAGGCTATGGCATCTTCAAAGTGTTCAGTGTAATATCTTGTAGATCCAGGGAATGAAGAAGGCAGGACAACCTTTTCACCAACAACAGCATTTTTTTTCTCAGCCAGTTCATTCAAAAATTTTATGACTCCACTGTAGTTATCAGCAAGAAGTTTTTTCTGATTTGCTTTGATCCATTGGATATGGTCATGTTCCACCCTGATAAAAGTATCAACCAGATACTGTTGGAAAAGCCGGCCTCCAAAGTGTAAGGCATTGAACTTCTAAAGGCGGAGATCGGGAATGCTTGAATTCATTTCAGAAGAAAACTGTTTGGTGAGTTGAGGTCTAAATGCTACTCGATATTGAGCGAGTTCAAGTCTAGTCAAATGTTGACGACTGGCATACGGACTTCTTAAAGGTAGATTTATAGAGAACCCTAAAGTACCCTTTGGGTAAAATAATGGATATGTAAATGGCTCAACACGATTGTCAATATTTTTCATGGTTACCACAGATTTTCCTCTCTGACGAATCACTAACTCATTATCCGGAAAGCTTTGGTCGGCGTTCAGCGTAACAACGGCACATACTTCATTCTGAAAGGGGATGTTAAATCTTCTGTGGTCAACGACATCAGGTACAGCAAAAAGAAGCTTAATGTAAGGTGGCTCATTTCCTTCTGCAGCAGCAGCGCGTCCATTAGCCTCTTCCTCTACTTCTCGCATCATCATAAATCCATGTATGAAAGGATTTTGAGATCTTACAATATGTTCCAACAAACTAATCAGACCTTCGCTGATGCCATGGTTGATAGGATTGTTTATGCGTTCACTAACAGCATCGTCGTTATCCAAGAAGTATATTTGTCCATATTGAGGTCTTTCAAATTCACCGTCAGGATTTTGAGTGGGATGAGCTGCCACATTAAGTTTATGATAAACTTGACCGCTGACAATATAGCTATATACACCTCGGTTGTTAATTGTTCGGTCATCATCTACGGTGAAGGAAGCCACTGCGAAACATGCGTTCAAATTTCAAATCCGTTTATGAAATTCACCAGAAAATGGATGACGTCGAAGGAACAGTCGCACCAGCTCATTTGGAAATTCTGGATGTGGTACATCAATCCTACCATGCAAGCAACAGCTCCCAAAGGAGTCTCTTTGAATTCGATTCGTTATTCGTTCTTCAGCTAAATGTAATACTCCACAGTGAATGCAAGCAACATTAAAAGGTTGTAAACTGTAATAAGAAGTATCCGCATTCGTGGCTGCTTTGTAGGTACTTAGCCCGTTTAGTCGAAGAGCTTGTTGACGTCTAGAATTTCTACGGCGTTCTTCTTCCAATCGCTGATGCCGGCGATCATCAGTTTCATTTGCTCGTCTTTCAGCTGCTAGTTCGCGCATGTCTTGGAGCCGCTGAGTTCTTTGTTGCTCTGGTTCTCCTGCTCGTCTTTGAAGTGCACGTTCACGCATCTGATCTAAGCGTCGTTGACGATCCTCAGCAGGTTCAACATTTCGTTTTCTTCTTTTAAGATCGTTAGTCTCCTGAGATTGAGAATCGATGAGATCATTAATGATCCCAACTATTGATACATGTCGTCTTTGCTTTCCGGCCCGGTCTTACAGAAGTGGGAAAATTTTCTTCGTTCGAAGGTCCAAAGTCCCTTGAGGTACCAGGAACAGGGTTATCAGCCGAACTGGTAACATATCCCATTTGCTCCTGACGTTCATCTTCTGGGTGTTCCTGTGGTCGCTGGTTAAAGTTAATAGTTCGTTTTTTTGGAGGACGTCCCTTGGTAGGCATCTCAGACAGTCACAAAGAAGCAAAAGCAACAGTATATGAAAATAAAAATAAAAAAATAAATAATTAATAATAAATAATGTTTTTTTATAAATCTGTATATTTATAAATAAATGTGAAAACCGAGCAAAGCTCGGTCACCCCGATTTTTAACACTTACCTCAGAGAATGCAAAAAACACAACAGCGTATAGAGAACTTAATAGTTTAGATTATGTATATCAGATAGATTGTAAAAAAATCCACAATTGTATGTCTCAACTCTTAGTTTGTTTATTTACAGTCATAGCAACATCTGTTTATATTATTTATAAACATCGATACTGCGCCGTTTAGGCCGCAGGTTAAAGACCTATAAAGACCCTACGGTATCATTAGAGCCGTTTCCGAGAAAAAAAGGACATACATAGCTTAGATTGTATGTCTCAACTCTTAGTTTGTTTATTTACATTCATAACAACAGCTATTTATATTTATTTATAAACATCGATACTGGGATTGTATGTCTTAACTCTTAGTTTGTTTATTTACATTCATTGCAACAGCTATTTTATATTATTTATAAACATCGATAAGATCTATTCTTTATGAACAGAATTAAAATTAACATTTTAATTTCAAATAAAAAATATTTTTTTTAAATATTTGTTGCTGGGTGACAGAGTTATAACAATAGCAATTGTTGTGTGAATATTTAAACCTACATGAATTAAACTGTATACTTAAAAGACCCTACGGTTTAGGCCTTAGGCGATTTTTGCGGAAAATGAGACCTAGCCCAATCGATTTTTAGTGTCCAAATACGCTTAAGTACCAAATTTCGAGAAAATCGTTAGAGCCGTTTCCGAGAAAAAAAGGACATACATACAAAAATTGCTCGCTTAATAGTGAGGCTTCTCAATTATTTTTATTAATATTTATAATATCTTATCTTACCTTCGGTTTCTCGTCCAAGGTCATACAGGCGAAAAAATCAGCTGCAGAAAGGATTATTTGAAATAAACGGTATAAAGATCAATACACTGTTTACATTTAAACAAATAACGTCTGGTTTATTGGATGATTTAATTACTTCATCTTCCTTTGATAACAATTAAAGTTTTAATTTCTTTTAGTATATGTGAATAGAATCTTCATTAGTAACATAGGAAATCCAACGAATTAATGATAAACATTTCTTAATATAACCTTACTTAAACTACTACAAATTATTTATATTTTAATGAACCAGTGCGTTTATTATCTTTAGATTATTTCTTTTATATTTTTCCCTTAGAGATCTCTTTTAATAAAGTGTCCGTAAAAATAAATATTACCGTATAGTGGTTAAATTTTATGAAAATAAATTTTATTATACTCATCCTGGTAGCGGCTTCGCTTCAACTGGGGATGTACGTTTTTTATCCCTCACTTCGGAAATCGCGGTATAATTTTATCTCTGCTGTTACTGATTATCAAAATCATTGTTCACGTCTAATAATTGTATCGGTTCACGTAACTTCCTCGGTACGAGCACTGATCACTTTTTATTAATTGACTGTTTTCTTAGTCCATACGCACTCCTACACTGTTTATACTGATTTTAAGTTGAGTGTTCCCTAGTTTGATTTAATGTCTCCGTATGTTAATATTAAGTCGGCCGACGTAACCTTTTCGCACTTAGATGTTTTTTAGATTGGCCGCGCGCTACACTGTTTATACAATTTTATAACTTTTATGAGATACTTTAAGAGATAGGCCGGATATAAATTACGGCCTATCTTACACCCGAGGCCACCGTTTTATTTAGCAAGCTGTATGCTACACTTTACTGTCTGTTGTTGCTTCTGTGGTGACAATCTGCATACTGTGATTCACAAGGACTGCTGCTGGGGTGGTTACGTAATATGTCTAGACAGTTGTTTAGGCTAACAGTGTGTTTTGCTGGTTAAACTGGGGCACCTCACAGGTGCAAGCTGACAATGGAAAATTAAAACCGATTTAAATTAAAATAAAATTGAAACAGGGGTAGCACACAATTCTGTACCGTTACAATACCCCCCCCAATGAGAGGTTGAAGGCCGAAGCCTACAAACTCTCATTGCCTAAAACCTAAGAGGATCAGTGAGGATATGGCGCCGCAACCCCCCTGAACTCTACTAAAATCAGGGGTACTTACCCCCCTAGTCTGGTGACTGTGGCAGCACCCACCCGACCCTACTGGACTTCTCTACTAAAGATCCCACCACCATAAACTCGGACAGATACCCGCCACAGTATCACCCGACTTTAAAACATTCAATTTAGAATTTAACAAAAAGGCCTTCCAATATACCGTATCCACAACTGATTGGTTTCCTCTTAGCCGTACTGGTTCATTATCCGCAAAGTACTGGTTCATTTTGTTTTTATTATAAAATATAATATGCATTTGACTACATTGCAATATAGCTTCTAAATTGTCCAACAGTTACCTGGATCAATTAGAATTTAACTATCATGTCCATCGGATCATCTTCAACAAGTTACATGGTTTAACAATATAGCTTAACCCTAGAAGATACAGTGTTAACAAAACAATATAAGTTTACAGTAGTACATATGCATTCCAGACAAATTAAATAAGGTTCCCCATACAATATTGTCCAGCCAAAATAACACATCAATTATAACAAAAAATACAAGTTGTGTCCTTAACTACTATATAGATTCCCCAAAAAATAACCCCCCTACTAAGTCTAACAAACCACCGGGTTAACAAAACAAAACAAACCACAAGTCGGTTATATCAAGTAAATTTATGATTTGTCACAATTAACTACTTTCACGGTCATGATCCGGTAAGGTCATTGCCGCACTTAGGTGGGGAATCTACAGTTAAAACATAAACATAGGTTGACATTTATAAGGGTTACATTACCAGTTGTATGCACAACTTACTTTACAAACACTATCTCAGCCTAAACATTTTTTTATTATTTTTACCCAAGATTTCCCTTAGTTTTCATCAGTTTAACAAAGTACCTATTTTATTCATTATTTTTTCATCAATTAGCATTTAATTTATAATTACAGTCAACATTAGGATCAAAACGGATTTGAATTCATTAAAATTTACCTTTTCTATTAATTTAATTACCAAATTAATTTAATTTTATTTAATTAGTAATCTCAAAATTGATTACATTTTTCAAAATGATCCTACATAAAAATATTACCTACATTCCATCACATCTAGTGTTTCTTTTATTTCATAATAGGATTTTCCTACTGGCAATGATTCAGCAGAATACAACATTTTTGTTATTGTCAACTCAGCATGGCTATAAACATTGGTCACACAACACACAACATACCTGTTTACATAAACAGTTGTGCCAGACTTGTTTTCATAAACACTGTTATAAACACTCATTCAGTCTAACATTCTGCTTACCACATACTGACACGTGCTTACTTCAATTTTCAATTTCTGTAAATCTTTTAGTTAACATATTTATCAACCACTATTTTTGTACCAATTCATACCAGAATTAATTTTACTTTATTAATAAAATTTACCCTTTTAAATTACTTAAATAGCCATCTACACTCAAAACAATTTGGCTTTAGTTACCTTTGTTTAAAACACTTTTAATATAAGCACATTTAATTTTAATACAAAATAAAATTCATTATTGTCTCTTATTCATTATTTTATAAAATCAAATATTATTATATTATTATAAACTTCTTTCTTATTACAAACATGTGTTACACGTAAGCTATAATGTACATTACAACAAGATAATCATGACACAATACATTTAATATTAACACACTTCTTTACAACTGTTCATCATAATTTTATTATTTACCATACTTCATTACCTAAATCGGCCAAGTAATTTAACCATTACTCACATAATTAAATGTTCATGCCGTATTTTGCAACCCCATCATCGAAAATTAGTCTTCTGCACGTAACATTTTTCAATTTTATTGATATGCAACATATGGCTGATTTTTGTTTTATAACCATAAGAACTTATTTTTTCCATTGTACCAAAATATTAATATATAGGGTTACCCCCTTTAATTATCTTATCATAAATCAAGTCTGCATTAGTATTTTTTATAAAGTCTCCGTCAGTGTTTGTTATTACAATTACATCATTATCACAATATTCTGCTACTACAAGTACATTAACTCTCCCCACAGGTAAATGCTTATCATCCATATACTCATTGTTTACTATTACACCAGGTAAGTTTACATTGTTTATTATAATTCTCTTAATATTCATATTCTCTATCAACTCTCCATAGCCTCTATTTAGCTTAAACCACTCTTTCTCTCTCTCATAATTACTTTCATCACCACAACATTTCACATTCTCTCTCTCACTCCATGCAGAGGGTACCACTTTGTTACTACAACATCTGGCTGTACCAGATGCACAAAAAACCAAGGGACAATTATTTGTAGACCGTACGTCTCCCAAATACACTCGTGAAGCATTTTCTTCACCCACAACCACACCACGGGAAAATTTTACCCTCTGTACACTCTCTTCATACTCTCTCTCTAACTGATAAACATTTGTTAACAACACTTCATTACTAAACTCTACTCCAACAAAATCTTCCTTATCTCTAATACCACGTTTTTACACATATCATTATAATTCTCATTTGTTTTACATTCAAAATTTTCAGGTACCTCCTGTATTTGTTTATCAATTTTTTGTACCACACTACTCTCTATTTTGTCAATTCTGTTATTCATACTTTTTAATGAATGACTCAACGTTTCGTTTAATTCATTTTTCAGTTCATTAAAACTACTCTCACACTTAATTTTGACCTCATTAATATCTCTCTTAAGTTCATTAAACTGTCTACTCTGTTCCTCAAATTTACTGTCGAATTTACTGTTAAATTCACTTTTAATTTCATTAAATTTAAATCATTATTGTCAAAACGACTATTTAATTCATTAAATTTATTATTTTGTTCCTCAAATTTAGCGTCATTACTATCAAATCGTTTACTGAGAAGGTTAAATAGGTCATTCATTGACATTTCTTTTTCTTTTATATTTGTTTTAGTTGTAACAGGAGTGGAAGTTGCTCCCACCTCACTAATTAATACAGATCTGTTTATATTAGTCACTGACTGACAGTGACTCTGTCTGAATACCTGAATCACCTTTATTGGCCGACTCAGTTGACATATTTTCATTCTTCATTATGAAATTACTTTATTTACGCCCCTACTTCCAAATAACCCGTTCTGCAGCTTAATTAGGTCTGATCTGCGTGATTTATATTAAATCACGCAAATCGTCCAACTGATCGGGCGCCATTGAGACTTCTCAATTATTTTAAATAATTTTTATAATATCTTATCTTACCTTCGGGTTCTCGTCCAAGGTCGTACAGACGAAAAAATCAGCTGCAGAAAGGTTTATTTGAAATAAACGGTATAAAGATCAATACACTGTTACATTTAAACAAATAACGTCTGGTTTATTGGATGATTTAATTACTTCATCTTCCTTTGATAACAATTAAAGTTTTAATTTCTTTTAGTATATGTGAATAGAATCTTCATTAGTAACATAGGAAATCCAACGAATTAATGTTAAACATTTCTTAATATAACCTTACTTAAACTACTACAAATTATTTATATTTTAATGAACCAGTGCGTTTATTATCTTTAGATTATTTCTTTTATATTTTTCCCTTAGAAATCTCTTTTAATAGTGTCTGTAAAAATAAATATTACCGTATAGTGGTTAAAATTTATGAAATAAATTTTATTATACTCATCCTGGTAGCGGCTTCGCTTCAACTGGGGATGTACGTTTTTTATCCCTCACTTGCATCCATACCCTCAAGAATACCTTATCCTTGACTCCTAACGCAATTTTTTTTTTTTTTTTTTACAACCCCCTAAATCCTTTAACCCCTGATGCCCGTTACAATTTACTGTGTTCTGCACTAGGCTTCTTGACCATCGCTGGCCTCATCCTAGCCGTAAATCACATCTCCCTCGTGGCCTGTAACTTGGTCACCCCCAATCCACACTCACTATGACCCCCTCTGGACTGTAGCGCCCAGTTGCTTCCACAAGGACTGATGCGGAAAGGGTGGACATTTTTTCTTTTATTCCACCCCTATCCTTGCTTCAGCGTTACAATAAAACTTCAGTAGTACTTACTAATAATGATTGATACACCCCTAATGGACTACCACCCCCCATATGGGTGAAAATAGCCCTGTTCCAAAAATTGGTAGATTCCCCTAAAAATAACCCCCCAACTAAATCTAACAAACCACCGGGTTAACAAAACAAAACCAACCAAAAGCCGGTTATAACAATTAAAATTCATGATTTGCTATAATTAACTACTTTCACGGTCATGATCCGGTGAGGTCATGGTCGCACTTAGGTGGGGAATCTACAGTTAAAAACATACAATACAGGTTTTTTATTTATACCTGCTTACATCATTAGTTGTATACACTTCTTGTTTTGCAAACACCATCTCAACATAAACATTCCTAATCACAGCAACACAAAAATTTTCTTCAGTTTTCAAATTAAATAAATATTTCAATCATTACGTTTTAATCCATTATCATTTATTTTACAATTACAGTCAAAATTCAAATCAAAATAAATTTAAACGCATCACTAAAATTCACATTTTTACGTTAATCCAAGGCCAACTCAAATTTAATTTCATTACCTCATATGTTCAAAACAGTTAGTTACTTTAATTGCATTATATTCAAAATGATTCTACCTTAATAAAGTCCTTTCCCATAGATTTTAACTACATTACAATCCAAACACTAAGTTATTTCATTATATTATTCATAAAAAGTTAACTTCATTTCATCACATCTTGTATTTATTTTATTTCATAATAAAATTTACTCATAGCAATTATTCATCAACATGAAGCATTGTTGTTGTCAACTCCAGCATGACTGTAAACATTAGTCACACAAAATACAATATACATGTTAACAGCATATCAGCTGATGCACTACCAAAATATCAACATAACCCTAACAAACTACATTTAACACCAACACAATTTTATTTACAAATTTTCGTCATCCAGTTATTAATTACCACACTTCATTACATAAATCAGCCAAGTAATTATACCATTGACTCAAATAATTAAATGTTCATTCACTATCTCTCTAACCACCATCATCGAAAATTAGTCTAATTATCATATAACACATTTCGTTTTTATTTACATACACCATATGGCTATCATTTGTGTAATAACCATTTAAATCTTTTTTATCCGTAATACCATAATAATAATAATCCCTAGGGTTACCCCCATTATTATTTCATCATAAGCCAAGTCTACATTATTATTTGTAGTCCAGTCTCCATTAGTATTTATTGTTACCCCCAGGTGAGTTACATCATTATCCCAATTGTCTGCTACTACAAGGACACTAATTCTCCATACAAGTGAATGTTTATCATCAATATTGATATCATAATCGTCTACTACTGCACAAGGTAAGTCTCTATTGTTTATAATACTTTTCTCATTATTTAACTTCTCCACTAAACCTTTATAACCTCTAGTCAACTTAAATATCTCTATCACTCTCTCTCTCTTTGTATGATCACTTTCCCAACCCAATTTCCCATTCTCAATTCACACAGAGGGCAATACCACTTTATTATAACACCATCTGGCCGTACCAGATATACACAAAAAACTTATTTGACCATTTGCAGACCCATTGTCGCCCATATGTCCTAGTGAGGATCTCTTATCCCCATAAACAACTTGTGAAATCTCTGCTTCACATTTAACCCCAGAAAAATTTGCCCCCTGTTCACCCTCTACGTTTAACCTATCTCTATACTCCCTTTCTAAGTCATAAACACTATCTAACAACCCTTGATTAACCTCAACTCTCATTCTATTCTCATTATCACCACTATTGCTTAATGTATTCCCAATATTTTTATTCAATAATATTTCATCATTACTTATTTTAACATCACCACTTACCTTATAATTCATCACCTGATTTGCATTTAAACTATCACCATTACTATTCGTAATTATTTCTCCATTGTAATTACCACTTGTTTTACATTCATCACTTGCCTTATTGTCTAACATACCCACCCGCTTTTGTAACTCGTCAGTTTTTCTTTTAGTTTCACTATGTATTTCATTAATTCGTTCATCAATACTACACAGTGAATTAGTTAATTCGTCAAACTTTACGTTGATGCTATTCTCAAATTTCATATTTTGTTCTTTATATTGTCTTACTTCCCCTTTATTTCATCATATTTACTCTCGTTTATGTCAAAACGAATATTTATGTCACTACTTATTTCATCGAATTTAGTATCAAATCGATTATTTAATGCATTAAATTTAACGTTGAGTTCATTAAAATTGGTTTCATTTATGTCAAAACGACTATTTATGGCGTTAAAATTTACCTCTAACATAGCTTGTAATCTTTCAAACATTTTGTAACTATCATCTTTTTTAGCTTGAACCGGCGTCGAGTGACTCGCAACATCAGTCAATACCACTGACTCAGTTAAGCTTATCTCGTTTACTACCGTTTCGATTATTATCATATTTACTTGACTATCTGTACTAGTATTAGTTAAGTCCATTTTGTTGACTTCGTCGCTCTTATTTTCCATTTTGTATCTTATTGTTTACATATACAATTATGCTTCCTAACCTACACAACCGCCCTCACTCTCAAATAACCGTTTCTGCAACTAGAATTAGGTCTGATCTGTGTGATTAAAATAAATCACACAAATCGTCCCAAGTTCTGGGGCCAATTGTAGCTTTTCAAATCTTGTAACGGTACAAACCAATGAGGGTTTGCAATATAAAACTTTTTCATTGTATTTAACCAGAGTGTAATAATGGGACACCGACTATAGTTCCATGTGAGGTACAAAATCTTACAGGAATATATGTTATCAGAAAGGGTGCGCATTCCCGCGTGTGAGCGCACAGTTCGGCCGACATTCACACGATAATGTCACGCCTCAAAAATTCCTTCGCACCCGGTACTATATGACGTAGATTCCTCGAGAGGTGTTCGTCCAATGAAAACGCAAGTTGCCACGGACCGTATGATTTTTGGCCATCTTGGAAACATCGAATTCGGCGGCAGTCGGCTAATAACATCTAACCCGCGCAGTTGCGTGTTCTCGCGGGCCACCAGAACTTTACTTTAAAAATGTAGACCAACCGACAGAAAAGTGTAAATAAAGAACGGTTCAGTGTACAGGCTCGCGAGCCGAAATCGTATTAAAAATTTCAAAAATGTGGTCTAAACTATGATTTAAAATGGTATAAAAATGTGAATAAACTTACAACAAAAATGGCAGCAATTAACTTTCAGTGATTCGACGGTGTAACATCAAACTAAAATGCAATGAACAATTTGGACGAACTAAAAATACGGAGTGCAACACATGGTCTGCAGGGACGCCGCCAGTCAAGTAACCGAATATCATAAACCAATCACTATTGTAACATGACATAAGGTAGTGAAAAATACATTGATAATTAATTATAAAACAAAGAAGCTGAAGACAAGAAGAAAGGTCAAGAACTTATAAACTCAGAGATTAATAACCAAATGACTAATAAACTGACGATGACTTGACTCAATAGACTGGATAAATACAAGAAGAACAATGGAACGAGGAAGAAGGAACCAGGAAACAAATGTAATCAAGAAATTGATAACAAACATTGTAATCCCCTAATAATGACCATAAAATGTATGTAAACAAATGCACTAATGTAATTAGAGTATAGATGAGATGTACCTAGGGTAATAATGACAAATAAGATAGTAATGTTATGTATATTTTATTAAGGAAGGAATGTACTTATAAATATAAGATAGGGAGTTAATAATACACACACCCAAATGAATAGTGATAAAAATAGTCAGAAACCAGTAAACCATACCCTGAGGCAAATAAAGGCCACAGTAAATAATCAGAAGTGATCATTAGTGAAGGGAAAATAAAGTAAATACTCAATTAAGGACTTTTTAATACGCCCTGTGACAATTTTTATTGTAAACAAACATTATTCACCAAGCGGCGTCCCATGATACAAACGACTGAGCCTGCCAACTGAGCAATTGTAAAAGCCGGTACTAATATAAAATAATGTACTACTAAATAACTGAAAATTATTAAAGGGTTAATAAATCTTATTGTTCTGCAACACTGTATGTTTGATTCGTACAAAATAAGATAATATATAGAGAATTATTAAAGTGAAAACAACAAAACAACACAGTTAGCGAAGTCGACACTGCAAGACGGCGTGCGCCAATCAGGTGACGAGGCGGCAATATTCAAACCGAACGCCGAGAGATACGGTTTGCCCGTAAGTAGTAAGAAAAGTATGACTCGACTCGCTACATACGAATATCATTTACAGAAGTAACTGAACTAATTAATACCCTCAATTATACACCTATACTATACCACGAACCCAACGAGCGAATTAAAAAACGCTCGTCATGCACACATTCATATACGAGCAGAGTAATAGAACGGGTGAACAAAAATTATAAAATTCAAACACACTATTTAAATAAACACACAAAAAAAAATTGTATTACAAATTGGCGCTCACAACAGTGGGGCATCATCATCTTCCATTTGCACGTTTTATTACAAAGTGGCGCGCCAACTAGTAGGGCTAGAATAGTTAAGAAATCATACCATTAAACCTTACAGATTCTAGCGCGACTACAGAAATGGAACCGGCAAAGCACGATACAAGATACCAGACTAAGATACGCGAGAAGGAGGCGGAAAAGGGAGCAAAGAGATCAGAAAAGGAGATCGAGAAAGGTGCCAGAATGGAAGAAAGGGAGATAACTTCGGTGGAAGATGTAGAATTATTAACCCCTATGGAAACAGATAAACCTACACAGCAGGAGGAAACCAGAGGAGATCTGGACTTACTAAAACTATGGGAATTAATCAAAGAAAACTCCAGGAAGCAGACGGAAGAAATGAAGGAGGACAATAAAAAATTATTGCAACAAAATAATGAAGAATTAGATAAGAAATTTGAGTTAATAAATAACAATTTCATGAAAATGGACGAGAAATTGTAACGGTACAGAATTGTATGCAGCCCTAGTTTTAATTTTATATCAATTCAGTCAATCTTTAAAATTGTTAACTTTCACCTGTGAGGAGCCCCAGTACAGCAATGCACACAGTTAGCCTAAACAATTGCCCAGACGTATTGCGTAACTGCCCCAGCAGCAGGCTTTTTGTGAATCAGAGTCTGCAGATTGTCACCACTGAATGAACATCAGTCAGAGCAGTGAAAAGTTCGTGCATTAAAAAATAGTGGCCTCGGGAGTGCAAGATAGGCCTAGAGTAAATGGGCCTATCTAGTAAAACATAATATCATTTTGCTGCAATTTATATGGCAGCATGGTCAAATAATTAAAAACAGAGTTCGAGTCACGTACGTCGGCCGACTTTTGTTGTGAAGCTATCCGACAAACAAGTCTGTAAAAGTAAAATTTGTAATTGCAAACTAAAGTGAATTAAATAAGACGGAGTGTGTAGCGGTAGTGTGGAAGATTATGAACGTTGAAAATAACCTTAGTGACCAGAAACAGCCAACAACACAAGGTGGTGATGGAACTGATTAACGCCGTGGGTTGTTAAGTATTCTACATAACACTATCAGAACCATTCCCTAAATACAGACATTAAATATAAATACCGAGTTTTAATTACGGGGTTTTAAAAGAGAATAAAATAAAAAAGTATGAATGAGAGAGCGTTGCAAAGTGCTGGTCAAGTTATTTGTAAATTGTACTATTGCTAAGTCATTTTCATATGCGTTAAAACCAATTGTTCAAGTATTCATGCCTTATTTAAAAAAAATGTAATGTAAAAATAGAGTGAAAGCAAATAGTAAATTAAAGAAAGTTAGTTGTTTAGAATACAAAATTTGGTGTTAGAAAAATTATTTTGAAACGTCAACCCAAGTAACCCTGTCTGTACCTGTAGCTGGTTTCGTCTGAACGACTTTGGACCCTAATCCGAAGGTAAGAATAAGATTTTAGTAGTTGAACTAATTAATATTGTTGGACAAACATAGAGAAGAAATGAAGGAAATTATGGATAAGGGTTTCAAAAGGATAAATGAAACAATGGATAGGAGTTTCGAGAAATTAAGTGAAACTTTAGATAGTGGTTTCAAGAAATTGCATGAAACACTGGACGGTACTTCTGAAAGTATTAAAGAAACATTGAATGAGAACAAGGAACCGGTAGATAAGAAAATAGAATATGGTAGGGAGGAAACAGAATTAAAAGAAGACAAAAGTATACTGTTATCTGCAAATAAAAATAACCAAAACGAAGAGAATATCCAAACCATGGAAATGAAGACCAAGGAAATAAGAAAAATATATAGAAAGAAAGTAATAAATACCAGAGAAGAATTGGAGATGATGAAGAATGGACTACTTGAGATGTTTAATGTACCAATTGACGGCCAGAATGAAATAATGAATTTTAAAAATAACAGAAGGAACTTACTAGAAACTTTAGAAAGGAACCACTACAAAACAGTGTGTAACAGAATAAGAAGGAGAAGACACTTAATAGACATGCATAATCCAATATCAACGATAGCATCTACAATGGAAATAGCATTGACCTATTCGTTGTATAAACAAAATAATGAAATAATTGAGATAGCAATGGAAATAAGCGAAAATGTTATGACAGAAACATTTAAATACAAAATAATAGCAAGAAAATGGACAAGAACAGAAGTCATACTGAAAACGACAGCAATCCGAACAGGAGCAACTCATATAATCATGGACCATGGCTAAACCAAGTGCGGAGGAACACTGAGAAATGGGACTGATTTTAAGTAGACCGACCATGCGAACCAATTAATGTATAAATGAGAAGAAAAGAATTTGGAGAGTAAACATTATCTAAATTCAAAAATTAAAGTAAGCACAACTTACAATAAGTATTTGATTGAAATTATTATATGGATGAAAAAGAATTTAGAAGAAAGATTAGCTAAATTCAAAACAAAGTAAGAACAAACGTACAACCATTATTATATGGATGAAAAAGAATTTAGAAGAAAGATTAGCTAAATTCAAAACAAAGTAAGAACAAACGTACAACCAAGTGTGAAACAAAATGTGTAAACCCATGTAATTTTGAAAAATATATATATAAAGAAATATCATAAAAATTGATATAAAATAATAAAATGTTAAACAAATAATGATGACGCTACATAACATCATTAACTAACCCTATTACAAAAGGGAATAATAAAGAATTAACGTTTCACAAAAGAAAGGCAAGACAATCAAATAAAAAATGACAATGACATATTAACTGGACAACCAATGATGAAAAGTATAAGTGAGCCAGAAACCAGCTACAATGTTAATATTGAATATAAATGAGAAATAAAGTGATAACAAATAAAATCACTACCATATGAAGTAAGTTAATGAAACTGCAAAATACCTATTAAATATCGCCATAAGCTTAGAAAAAGGAATCCAAACAAGTCACTGAGAAGAAAAGGTCATGAGATGTATAAAAGAGAGAATAATTAATCCCAAAAGTGTTTTATTGTATTGATATTATATGAGTCGAAAACAGACGACTGTTATTATGATTATTATGAATATTATTATGTGATGATTTTATGTTGAGATACGTCCAACAATTATTTTATGTTATTGAGCAGATAGGCAAGACCTCTGAACTCAAAATGTGTATAAATGGATAGCAGAGTAATAGAGCCACATGTGCCCTCTGGCTAATACCAATTTATATGAAGGGGAGAGAAGAAAAATTTTAGAGAAATAGAACATACAAGGGATAACACTCGTAATGAAAGAATAAAGAAAGAAAATAATACCAAATGCCATATCATGAACCATGACTTAATAAGAATAAATAAAGAAGAAAGTAGCTATTGATGAATTCCTGAATAATAACAACTTGATTAAATGAAGTATATTGATGATTTCAGAAAAAACATAATGATCTTTGTTTCGAAATAATCAATTTTGGTGGCGATGCATTATGCAACATGACATAAGGTAGTGAAAAATACATTGATAATTAATTATAAAACAAAGAAGCTGAAGACAAGAAGAAAGATCAAGAACTTATAAACTCAGAGATTAATAACCAAATGACAAATGACTAATAAACTGACGATGACTTGACTCAATAGATTGGATAAATACAAGAAGAACAATGGAACGAGGAAGAAGGAACCAGGAAACAAATGTAATCAAGAAATTGATAACGAACATTGTAATCCCCTAATAATGACCATAAAATGTATGTAAACAAATGCACTAATGTAATTAGAGTATAGATGAGATGTACCTAGGGTAATAATGACAAATAAGATAGTAATGTTATGTATATTTTATTAAGGAAGGAATGTACTTATAAATATAAGATAGGGAGTTAATAATAAACACACCCAAATGAATAGTGATAAAAATAGTCAGAAACCAGTAAACCATACCCTCAGGCAAATAAAGGCCACAGTAAATAATCAAAAGTGATCATTAGTGAAGGGAAAATAAAGTAAATAGTCATAACCAATAACCACATGATGATGTTAACATAAATAAACAACATAGTGAATAATATCAAGTGAGTGGAATAAAAAGTGTATTAATACAAAAGTGGTGACATGCAGTTATAGCATGTTACATAAAGAAGTGAAAGTGAATAAATAAAAAAAAACCTTCTATGAAGGAAAAAGTGTAGTGGGTGAACATAAAAAGGTATTTTAATTAGTAGACTGTATTAGAATATCTGAAAGACCTGTGATAAACTTTATGCTAGCAAGTAAGATGAACTAATTATACTGTGTTTAATTTAAGCAATAGTTAGTAAGAATTATGAAATAAGATAGAAATTAAGTCATTAGAATGAAAGGTAAACAAGATGATAGACACTGTTTTCTAGTGAAGGAATGAGGGAGCAGAGTATATTGTGTAAAGTACAGTTTAATAGTAGTATAATAAGAGTTTTGTTGTTGTTTAAAAAACCAATATAATGTAATGAATTATAAGTTAAAACAAATAGTAGTAAGAAACAGAAAGGTAGTTAGAAGTTTGTTTCAGACTTGCACCTGGCAAGAAAATGTTTATTGTTATAATAAGAGGTGTAGTTAGAATCACCAATGTTTATTATTTGTTTCTAGTAAAAAACTGTTTTAATGTACCATATATAAAGGTAAGGAGTTACCAAGAATGTTAGATAGTAGTATAGGAAAATCTAGGCTCTAGGCCTAACAGTTAATGAAGAATTTTGTAAATTTAAGGACAAACAATAGCCCAATATCAAATCAGAATATACCAAATGTTCAAACAAATTAAGTAGGTATACCTAATACCAAAATGTATAAATAACATCCAGTTTTAGATAAAATATATATGAAATATAAATAAGAAAAATAACAAAAATGTGATTAGCTACTCAAAAGTAACCATGAGGGGTATCAAAATGATCCTTATCAAAAATTATGAACAATGGTATTCATGTAATAAACATAGCTATTAATATAAGAAAGAAATCTTAATTTGAAGAAATTTTATAGTTTTAAACTAAAATAAAACGTTAGAATATAACAATGACATAAATTAACGACCAATGAGAATTAGCATAATTTAATAGGTAACCATAGCAACCAAAATTTATTGCCAAAAAACCGTTGGAATTTTCATTAATCCATTATTGACCGACGCAGAGGGCGGATGTATGCAGCCCTCAACCCAAATTTTACCTTAAATACGTAAATTTTGACCGAAATCAGAAGGAAGAAAGGTAGTAATAGCCACCTATGGAACACCTGATAAACTAATTATTATTAAAATACTCACAAAAGTAAAATTATCAGTGGAAATTAAGAAGACTTCAAGAAACATAGCTGACGACTCATCCCGAAGGAAGAGAAGGAGCGATCTACTACAACCGAAGAAGACGAACAACTGCGGAACGAGAGGGAAGCCGAACTTTATGGAAAAACCATCTGAACGAGATTGATGAGCATCCGAAGAGTAGAAGACGGCCAGATCCATCCAGAAGAAGTAGACGTACATCGAGGAAGCCCCAACGAGAACTGATGAGTATAAAACAATAATCTCACTAAAAACGAATTCCCATTTTTTATCCGTAATAACAAATCACAATTTTCACTTCACTGATCACTATTTTGAACAAGAACTGAAGGTATTTCTAATATCACTATTATTGAACTTTAATCAGTTAATAACCATTTAAACTGATCTATAATAATTTAGTAATAAACATAACTTGTCAAAATCCTAACCAAAAACTATTCTAACTCTCATTGATGATTACTTACTTGGATGTATTAATGTATTAAATATTGTGTACCTAGTTTTAAGAAATATTATAAATTTGCGCATTTTAGCCGTTAATCCAAAACTTCTGTAGTCAAAAGGACTTTTTAATACGCCCTGTGACAATTTTTATTGTAAACAAACTATTCGCCAAGCGGCGTCCCATGATACAAACGACTGAGCCTGCCAACTGAGCAATTGTAAAAGCCGGTAGTAATATAAAATAATGTACTACTAAATAACTGAAAATTATTAAAGGGTTAATAAATCTTATTGTTCTGCAACACTGTATGTTTGATTCGTACAAAATAAGATAATATATAGAGAATTATTAAAGTGAAAACAACAAAACAACACAGTTAGCGAAGTCGACACTGCAAGACGGTGTGCGCCAATCAGGTGACGAGGCGGCAATATTCAAACCGAACGCCGAGAGATACGGTTTGCCCGTAAGTAGTAAGAAAAGTATGACTCGACTCGCTACATACGAATAACATTTACAGAAGTAACTAATTAATACCCTCAATTATACACCTATACTATACCACGAACCCAACGAGCGAATTAAAAAACGCTCGTCATGCACACATTCATATACGAGCAGGGTAATAGAACGGGTGAACAAAAATTATAAAATTCAAACACACTATTTAAATAAACACCCCGCGCAAAAAAAAAAAGGCGCTCACAACAGTGGGGCATCATCATCTTCCATTTGCACGGTTTATTACACTATATAAAAAATTTACAAAAGCGCTAAATTTAAATAGAAGGGGTTAAAAGATGTGTGAGTGTGTGTGAGCAAAATGCTGGGTTGCCTTTAATTAATTAATTAAATAAATAATTTAATTTAATTATAAGAAGTAAGTGATATAAGTTTGTTGTTTTGGTCAGACAGGGTTGTTACCTCAGTATTTAATATTGTTTAATTGAAATGTTAGAGAATAGAGAAGGAGAAGGCATGATTTTAATTGATTCATAAAAAAGAATAATAAATGAAGTTGAAATAGTTAACAGTAAATGAGAGTAATTATTACGACATACAACGCTAAATCACTTATAGGTAACGAGTTCACGTGAAGACTCTGGGACCCAATGCAGGTAAGGGATTTGTAAGATGTGTATGTTTATTAAATATTATTTTGTTATAAATCGGTAAGTTCACAATGGTGCGCCGAACTTGGACAGTTTGTACAAATTTAAATTTTGTACAGACCACGTCTACTCGTAAATATAAGTGATTTAGAGGTTGAAGCAGAGTACGTAAAAAATTACGAAAAACGATTTTATGTTATAGTATGATACGTAAGTAATGCGTAGACTATTGAATAATACTGAATGCATATAAAATAAGAATTGTTAAAATATATAATTTCATAATTTAAAAATGGCAGGGAATAACGAGAATAATATAAGTGAAATAACTGAATTTAATGAATCAGCTGTCATGAGTGACCTGGGAGTTCATTCAACTCCGAATGTGTGTCAAGAAAATAAAATAAAAAATTAAGTATTACAGACGAATCAAATGTCAGATGATTCGGGAATTCAATTAACACCAATTGCAAATAAGGAAAGTAATCAACCTGAATAATATGATGAAATATTTGTGTAGCACACTGTGCAGTCTAAATAATAAATTTGATAAATTAAGCTGTGATGTTAGTGAATTGAAAGAGAACAATAAACAAATAAAGAGTGATTTTGCTAAAATAAATAGTCGTTTCGATGTAATGAATACACAAAATGTTAAATTTGAAATGAATATGAATAAACATCTGAATGAGATTGACGAACGTTTAGTGACATTTAAAGAGCAAGTGATAGAGTCAGTAGAGAGGAACAGATTAATGAGATGAACAAAAATTTAGAAAGTAAATTAAATCAGACGGTGAATAAGAAGGTAAGTGACAGTGTTAGCAATATGACGAGTAATAACAAGGTAAGTGGTAATTACTGTAATGAGTCTAATATTGAATAAAAAGCGATAGCAGTGATATAATTAAAAATGTGGTGTTAGAAAGTAAAGTGAATAATGGCGAAGTTTTAGAGGAAATAGAAAGTAGTGATGGGAGAGTGTGTGAAGAGAGGTTAGGTGGGCAAAGGGCAGATTTTCCCCGAGTATATTGTGGAACAGAGTTTTCACAAATGTTTTATGAGGACAGAGTTTCCTCCCGTGGTTATAGAGACGAGGTGTCTCTAAGTAGGTCCCCTTTTGTGTATCATGAATTCCCTGGGAAAGCCAGGAGGTGTCGTGATAACGTTGTGTTGCCTTTTGTGCGGATGGAGATAGAAAAGTGAGATGGTGTTATGATGAGAGGTATTTTGAGAGAGGGAGAATGATAGAGATGTTTACGTTAAGTAGAAGCTATAAGGAGTTAAGAGAGAGTTTAAAATTTGAAAAAATAGATGATATGAAAGACTTACCTTGTGAAATAGATATTGATGATTATTTTGATGATACCATTGTAGATGATGTGCACTTACCTTGTGATGTGATGGATATAGTAGACGATATGATGATATAACTTACCTGAGTTTAACGAATAATATTAAGGGAGACTGGACCAAAATAACTAATGTTGACAAGGTTGATAAGATAATAATAAGGAATAATCCTATAGATTATTATGGTATAATGAAGAACACAGAGTTAACGGGGCATTATATTAATAATAAGAATGTAATGCATGTAGATAAAGATGAAAATTGTTATGTGAAAATAAGACTATTATACGATGATGGTGGTTAGAGATAAACAGTGAATGAACATTTAATTATTTTAGTTTATGGTTACTACTGGGCTAACTTATGTAATGAGGTGTGATATGACGAAAAATTGTAAATAAATTCATAGTGAGGTTAATTGTGTTTGTGTAGGAGGTTATGTTGTACTATGTATTTCATGTAAACAATGTATGTATGCAAGTAGAAATTGATTTTAATAATAATAATAGTTTATCAGACTAAATAAATAATGAAAGTTATAATGTAAATGAATTGTAATTGTTTTGGAATACTGTAATTAACAACGTGGCGTTTTAAAAAAAACAGATTGAATTAAATAATTTGAGATGAATTAATTGATTAATGAATTTTGTATAGATAAATTTTGATAATGAATTTAGATGATTTTTATAAGATTTGAACTTGGTAATAAATAGTAGATGAGTAAACGTAGAATGTGTTTAGTTGTTGAGTTATATGGTTATAATAATGTATCAAAGTACATAGGGTTTTTACATTAGTTTGTGGTGATAAATGTTTATATTTTTTGAGTTTATGACAGTAATCATGTTGTATTTGAGTATATGAGTGACCATATCTAAGTAGGAATTTTATAATGAGTTGAAATAAAGTAAAATGTTTTAATGTTTTAACAATGAAGTCAAATGAGTTTAAAAGGTTTTAAATTAGGTGATTAAATTAATTTGAGGTAGTTATGAATTTTCTAATGTGATTTTCAATGATTAACTTAATGTAAAATGTTGTAAAAGATGGAGTTTGGGTGATAATTATTTCATTAAGGCATTAAGTCAGTCAAAGTTAACTTTAAATAGGTGTCTTGATTGTTCATCATCTTTTTTCACAGCACTGCACTTTATATAATAATGAAACTTTCAACTTGTGAACTTACTTGTCTTTTCTTGTCGAACGCGTTTCGGCATGGTGTTCACTTCGTCAGCTTTGAGACAGACTGCCATTAATTTGTAACGGTTTTTACTTGGAAGGTATAGTCGGGGTGGTGTGTGGAGGAAGGGGATTGGCGCGGGGATCCAAATTATTGTTAGTTTTTTGTATAATTGTGTCAAAAAGTGTATGTGATTTATACTGTAATTGGTCGTTAAGTATGTTGTGTGGTGTTTGTATATTTCATATTGTTCTGCTGTGTTAAGTTTTCGACCTTTGGGTAAGTAATATTTCAAGATTAGTATCTGTGTTGGTGTAGCTGTGGTTTTTTGTGTGTATGTGTGTGGCAAACACGGAATGTATATTGTTGCCACACACAGTGTGTTTGCAATTACAAGAGGGTATCAGGTATTTTGTAATAAGAGGAGAATGATTTAAGTGGAGTTAGAGAATTTAGTGGAGGTAAATATTATTGAGAGATCGGTGTCACCCTATGTACATCCGTTATTGGGGGTTAGAAGAAAGAAGGTGGGTAAGGTTATATCTAAATGCCCAGTCAAAAATCAAATCATTATTAATTGACTGAGAATCACCCAAACCAATTGATGATGGAAATACTTAATAGAAATTCATGCTTAAAATGTAATAATAAACGTAACAAGTGAAATAGACCATTGAATAAAGATTTTTACTGGACAAAAATCCTCCAGACACGAAATTTGGTAGAAAGTTAGGTTTTGGGGTCACTTCAATGGGGGAAAAAAATCGGACACTCCAGCTCACCGCTGGGCCCCCATGGGGGGGGTTAAAAGGTGGGGCAAAACTGTTTGTTGTAAATATCTCAAAAACTAAGCAAGATATCAAAAAAGGTTAAATACAAAGTTGTAGCTGACCAAATTTCCCATCAAAATGGTACTTAGTAATTTTTTCGTCAGGCGCACTGGGACAGAGATATGAGCGCTCAAAGTTGAGACCTTTTTTGCAATTTTTTGTATAAGGAATTTTTACGAAAAAAAAACTTGCATTTCTTTGAGTTTAGGCCGATTTTTGTATAGTAAAAAGCGCTAAATATGGGTTTGTAAGTGTTTGTACATGTAATACCAAGTATTTGGATGTAAATTTTTGCATGTATATATTTATGCACACATATACACACACACTACAACTACAAAAACGTGCATTTTTGAACGTAAGCGTTTTTAGTTGTATACATGTATATACACACACATATATGTGCAAATATGTGTAGAAATATTTTCATGCATATATATTATACTTGTCTAAATCCAAAAATGCACATCTATACGCATGGATTAGTCAGTATATGCATGTAATGCTTATGTTCAAAAATGCATGTTTTTGCAGTTGTAGTGTGTGTGTATATGTGTGCATAAATATATACATGCAAAAATTTACATCCAAATACTTGGTATTAACATGTACAAACACTACATACCCATATTTAGCGCTTTTTACTATACAAAAATCGGCCTAAACTCAAAAAAATGCAAGTTTTTTTTTCGTAAAAATGCCTTATACGAAAAATTGCAAAAAAAGGTCTCAACTTTGAGCGGTCATATCTCTGTCCCAGTGCGTGTGACAAAAAAATTACCAAGGACCATTTTGATGGGAAATTTGGTCAGCTACAACTTTTGTATTTAACTTTTTTTGATATCTTGCTTAGTTTTTGAGATATTTACAACAAACTGTTTTGCCCCACTTTTTAACCCCCCCCCCAGGGGGGCCCAGCGGTGAGCTGGAGTGTCCGATTTTTTTCCCCCATTGAAGTGACCCCAAAACCTAACTTACTACCAAATTTCGTGTCTGGAGGCTTTTTGTCCAGATTTTCACAAAATCTGCCTTTATTCAATGGTCTAAAAGAGTTAATAGAATTTGAAACTAAACTTAAGTTGAAATATTTGTAAATTTTATTCAGATGCAAATGAGATGTTTATTTTAGTTAAATGAGGTTCATGTTCTTTATGAATGTTTATGTTGTATTATGTTTACTATGTTAGTGTGTAGGAATTTTAAATATATATAATATACTATTTTACTTGTGATTCCCCACTTTCGGGCGGTCACGGCATCACCAAACCCTGACCGTGGATTTGGATTATTGATAGCAGGTGTGGTTAGGCTGAATGTATCCTAGCCATACTTGTTATTATTTTCAAAATTGGTGAATTTAGAAATTAACCTGGGGGGGGGGGTAAATCAGGGGAATCACCAAACTATGGATCAGCGGCTACCATCGTAAGGGGTTGGTAGTGCCGTGTTAAGGGCTTATAAGTAATATTTAGTAGGATTACTGGTGTCCTCGGACATCAGTAATACCGAATTTTTTTCATAACGCTGAAGCAAGAACGGGGTAGGCAGCGTCTACACCCTAATATAACTTC
Source organism: Magicicada septendecula (assembly GCA_034769895.1). Lineage (NCBI taxonomy): Eukaryota > Metazoa > Arthropoda > Insecta > Hemiptera > Cicadidae > Magicicada > Magicicada septendecula. Next base: position 403,000,682 of record CM068375.1, on the reverse strand, counting down.
AGTTCTTGTGGATGCAGATGGGCGCTACAGTCGACCATCAGGAAAAAATATTGTGTATGGAAAAGGAGCTGGCAGTTACAAGCCAGGGGCACAGATAACGCATCTGTGCACAAGGTAAATACCTAGACCGACCAGCAGGTGGTTTACCTAATTGTAACTGGGTAAAAGGGGGGAAATAATAAAATGATGAAGTAGGAGAGGTAGCTGAGAAATCAGTAGTAATGACTGTAACAGCGGGACAATCAAATTTACTTACTCTAACTAGAGAGTTTGTGATTGATGACCCAGTTCCTGTTCCATAATGTATACTATGAGTTTATGATTCAATGATTAGTGATGAACATTCACTTATGAGACAAATGATTTTAAGTACTAGACTCTATGTTGTAATGATTGTATTTGTGTATTTGTGTTATTTATATTTAGTGTGCCTAAAGTAAGGTTATTCACCTGTTATTAAGACATCAGCTGATGACTGGCGTAAATGTATAGTATGTTTCATGTAGTCAATCCATAGGTTCTTTTATTAATTAATTTAACTGAATAATTTTGTTTCTTTTATTAATTGTCAAAATAGATATTTCTGGAAAAAAAAATTCTTTGAAGTAAAGATTATATTGTGTTTTCATGGTCACTATATGAAGTGATGCCGTGTTAGTAATGTATCAGCTGATTCATGGTGTTTATATTCTATTTTGTAATCAAGTGTAGTTGTAATGGAGTTGATGATAGAAATATGTTGTTTACAATGATTGTTAGCATATAATTACGAGGATTTATAAGGAAAAGTAAATTCATTTAAAAGATTTTTGAATTTTGAAAGTTGCAATTAAAAGGATTAATCAAAAGAGATGATGTGAAATTCTGATCATGGACTTAAGAGTTATTTCAAAATGAATGAAATGCAAATAATTTATTTTGATTTGAAATGATATCAAACAAACAATTAATAGTTGAGAAATGGGAGTGATTTTTATGTAAAGGTAAATATGAAATGTTTATGTGAATTTTACATTAATGATGAATATTTGGAGATAGTGTGTTTAAGATAGTCAGGCAACTATGTACGCACCCAGTACTTTGCTAAAGGCAATCCAGTATATATAAGGGGAGATATATATCGGTTGAGGATCTGGTTGGGTATAAGGCCAGTTATTGATATTTATCTGAAATGTTGCAAGGTTAGGTAATACTGTGGTGAGTGCCTGTCTGATTTTACGGTGTTGGGATTTCGAACCGAGAAGTCCAGTAATGTCATTCAGGTGCAGCCATAGTCGTCGAACTAGGGGGGTAGATTACCCATGATTTGTTAAGAGTTAAGGGGGGTTGTTGGCACCATATCCTCGCTGGTCCTCTTAGGTTAGCAATGAGAGTTTTTCTGTTTCGGCAGAAAACCTCTCATTGGGGGGGGGTATTGTAACGATACAAACCAATGAGGGTTTGCAATATAAAACTTTTTAATTGTATTTAACCAGAGCGTATTAATGAGACATCGACTATAGCTCCGTGTGAGGTACAAAATGGTACAGGAATGTATGTTATCAGAAAGGGTGCGCATTCCCGTGTGCGAGCGCACGGTTCAGCCAACATTCATACGAAAATGTCACGCCTCAAAAATTCCTTCGCACCCGGTACTATATGACGTAGACTCCTCGAGAGGTGTTCGTCCAATGAAAACGCAAGTTGCCACAGACCGTACGATTTTTGGCCATCTTGGAAACGTTGAATTCGGCGGCAGTCGGCTAATAACATCTAACCCGCGCAGTTGCGTGTGCTTGCGGGCCACCAAAACTTTACTTTAAAAATGTAGACCGACCAACAGAAAAGTGTAAATAAAGAACGGTTCAGTGTACAGGCTCGCGAGCTGAAAATTTATTAAAACTTTCAAAAATGTGGTCTAAACTATGATTTAAAGTGGTATAAAAATGTGAATAAACTTACAACAAAAAGGGCAGCAATTAACTTTGAATGATTCGACAGTGTAACATCAAACTAAAATGCAGTGAACAATTTGGACAAACTAAAAATACGGAGTGCGACACGTGGTCTGCAGGGACGCTGCCAGTCAAGTAACCGAATATCATAAACCAATCACTATATAAAAAATTTACAAAAGCGCTAAATTTAAATAAAAGGGGTTAAAAGATGTGAGTGTGTGTGTGTGAGCGAAATGCTGGGTTACCTTTAATTAATTAATTTAATAAATAATTTAATTTAATTATAAGAAGTAAGAGATATAAGTTTGTTGTTTTGGTCAGACGGGGTCGTTACCTCAGTATTTAATTTTGTTTAATTGAAATGTTAGAGAATAGAGAAGGAGAAGGCATGATTTTAATTGATTCATAAAAAGAGAATAATAAATGAAGTTGAAATAGTTAACAGTAAATGAGAGTAATTATTACGACATATAACCCTAAATCACTTATAGGTAACGAGTTCACGTGAAGACTCTGGGACCCAATGCAGGTAAGGGATTTGTAAGATGTGTATGTTTATTAAATATTATTTTGTTATGTTTATTAAATATTATTTTGTTATAAATCGGTAAGCACAATCTGTTGTAAATATTATATAATCGAGTCCCTAATTCGGGCGTCAATTGTAGCTTTTCACTTTTTATTGTATATAATAAGCTTTATTAAAATTATAAAAACTCAATTTTTTTTCTTACCTTCGGGTTCTAGTCCAGGGTTCTACAGACGAACAAGTTGCAGAAGGATTATTTGAGTTGAGTGGTGAAAATATAATAACACAGTTTATGCTGACTGAAACAACTTATTTGGATTTTATTTATTACGCAAAATGCTTATTGGTCAATTAGGACATTCTTAAAATTATCAATACATAAAAAACATAAAATTGATTAACGAACAAATCTTACTTAACTATGACAAAATAATTCACAAGCTTAATGGACCAGTATTTTTTTAATTCTATTTGTTACCCCATTTGAGCTCTCTTTTAATCTTTATTTTTTAAAATTGAATTATTTATGTGTGAGGGTTAGAATATTTAACTGATAGTTTGTTATTGGTACTTAACCATTCCGGTGACGTCCCAATTGATTTCACCAACTATGCATGTTATTTTCCATTTCCCGGGTCACTCCGCACTTCCGTGTTTATGCCGTTAATAAGTCTTTCACACTCCGTCTTATGTGGCTGTACAAACAGTATTTAGTTGTTTTATACAATTGTTGATTACATTTTATTTTATTACATTTTGTTGGCCGATGTAACTAGGTCGCGAGCACTGACTGTTTTTCTGATTAGTTAACCAGTTAATTAGTTGACCGCGTGGTCAGAGTTACGAGTTGACTGACGCTTAAGCTGGCGTTAGGGTACTGACTACCAGGGGTGAGGCTGGTCACATGATCGCCAGTACGAGCTCCGATTGGTTATTTTGAAACGTTCTAGAAGCCAGAACAGCGAATTCTGCAACATTTTGCCGCGTGGTGAAATCTACGCCTTGGCTTCATTTTTTCCGTGATTCACGACTGCCACGAACTGTATGTCGTTAAGTAATATGTCTGGCCTGTCTGAGTCAGAGACAAAACACAGACGTGATGTTTTGTAGTAACACTGTATGTGTAGTTGGTTAACACGAGGTACCCCACAGGTGAACACTGGCTGCTTTAAAATTATTTTCAATTATTAAAATTTATCCCCGTCCCAGATATGTCCCGTTACAGTGTGTGTGGGCAAATGCTGGGTTTCCTTTATATAATATGATAATTAGACCTTTACTTTAAGTATAATAAGAAAAAATTGTTGAGTTTTGTTTGTATTAGTGAAATTGAGACTATGTCTCCATATTAAAATCCGTCTGATTGAAATACTGAAGAATACAAAAGAAAAGTTAGATTATGCTTTTATAAACTAAAAGGAGAATATTAAACCGAGTGTCTAATAAAAGTTGAGTTAATTAACAATTACAATGAGAGTCGAGTTTCTTAACAACAAAAAACCCTAAATCACGTTTATAGACCACGAGTTCGAGTAAGAACCCTGGAACCCGATGAAGGTAAGAAGTGTGGATTACTAAATATTATTTTGTAGTTGATTTGAACGATCACAAAATAACTTGACTCATATTCATATTAATACACATTTTTATTTGAAGTGACCGGTTAAGTTTAGCAGATACATCAGTTTAATTGTATTACCCCAATTATAGCAAATAATTGAATTTAAAATGCAAATTTGATTTGTTCGTCTGTACTTGTACAATTTTAACTCAATTACCTCCACTATAAACTTTTTTTTTCTTATGGAAAATTTTTTTTATCTTACGACTTTATCTATTTATTAAATTTTTATATTTAATAGCTACAGTTATTGTAATTACTGCTTATTATTGTAAGTTAAAAGCTTTAACTAAACACTTATTTTATAACAAAGCAAGCAAATCAATACTTTTATGAATAAAAAGTTTTTTCTTACTTCTCTAACCCCCTTTTTCATACTCACTCTCTCGCTCTATCACACATGCTATGGCCTGCATTCCCTTGATTAACATATATATATATATATATATATTAATCTGTTTTGGAATGATTTGAGTTGTTACTTATCTGTGTCCAGTAGTACGTGCTGTTTCACGTACTACTTAAGAAAAATCACTTAGTATGATTTTTCTTATGTACATTCATATTTAATTTGTTTGTGTACATCACTGATTCGAATTCTGCATTACGAATTATTCAATCTTTTTGTGTCAACTTTTACTGAGGAAAGTGCCTGGGAATGTTTAACGTTCACTATTGTATGTTTCTCTTATATAATGTAGGCCTACAAATTGTCACCCGCAGGCATCGAGTCACCGTATTTTTAACATGCGCACTGTTCGATGGTTGTTTGGTGAGAGTTTGCAGTACTTTTATTACATTTCACCCGAGGCACTGCTGACAATGTTTCACTCTGCTACATTGTTTACCAAGCCACGGCGTTCTTGAGTCACTGTCACTGCTGTCTGTACTGCTTGGCGTTAAGATTGTGACTGCCTGACGCTATGTTTGGCGTTGTACCCCCGCTCCTGCGCTAAAACTGGTTTCTGCTGGCTCTTCTGTTAGAAAATCGGCAGGTGTGAGCTGATGCGACACTCTTTGAGCGTAAGAACTGACTTTTGGGGCACGTACATCTACCAAATAATTACACACTTCCCGGGCTGAAGTCACGTATTAGAAATTCTACTCGGTCTGATATTGTTTTACAACCACAAAAATCTGTTTTTGCGTTAAGCTTAATAAAATGTACCGTTACAGCATGTGGCTTTCCTTTGGTTAGTCTGGAGAAAGCTGGATTGTAACTGGTTTTCAGTGTGCCAGTGTTTGAAACACTGCTGACACTCACTCATAAGAATGCAATGTGTTTGTCGTATGGAACATTATTATTCACATTCAAGGCTGTATATCCAAACTGGTTTCTGTTACAGTTCTCACAATATTATATTGAAAACTTTTTGTTTTATTGCAAAAGCTCAACTCACATGAAACCTCCTCTTACAGGGCTACTAATTTTGCTGCATAATTTGTGTTTTCAGAATTTTTGTCTTGCATTATTTTACCTTTGGTACAGAAACAAATGACAAAATTTGTAATAGGCCATAACTTAAAAACAGAGCATGTACACAATATTTTTTTCCTATTTTCAGCTCTAGAAAACCTCATGAAATAGTTCTATTTCTTCCCAGAACACCCTGTATTGTATAAGATATAAGTAAAGTCATTTATATGTGTTACATTTTCACTAATATTCAATTTTTAATGAATTTCTTGCATTTCGTTTGTTATTAATCTATCTGTTCACAAAACTCCATGTTGTCCTTTTTCTTTCCTTTATATTGCCACTGTTATATCCAAGGTTTGTGAAGATTTTATTTTTTCGTAGTTCTTGCTTCCTAAATGCATATTAAGAAGAGTGAAATGCTGATTGTGATAATGGTTTTACTTTTGTTCTATAATTTTTTTAGCAGAAGTGTAAGAATTTATGCTAGGCTTCATATTTTATGGCACTGACTTTTAGTTGAAACGAGACATAAACATAACAATTGCATAATATGTTTAAGCTTTCTGTATTTATATTTTACAATAAATGTACATTAGTTACCTTAATATAACAACACCTTGTGTTACCTTATGTAACAATTTGTCTTGCAACTAAGTAGTTCCTTTGACACAAGTTTCCTAAACATGTGTTAAGGAAAGTACTAAGTTGCAAGATGGATTGTAGTAAGGTAAGTAACATTCTGTGAACTGGAGACTGTGTATAATGTATAAATTATGTCTTATTTGTGTTTAAATGACTTGAAGAATATTATATATATTTTAAAACAACTTGATCAGATAATTTACAGTTATGGGTTTAGTGTCAGTTTGTCGTAATTATTTACTAAAATTTGTGAATTAATATTTTTGTTGAATTTTGTACAATTATATTTATATATTTTATGTTGTGGCGGAACATTTTATAAGTGTAAGGAAAACAGTGATTTTTAAGTAGTATCTAATGAAATAGGTAATAAATAAAAAACTTGTTAATATAATTAATTTGAACTGAGGGTTTTTTCTGGTTACATTGCTGTGCTATAGAAAATATCTTTTAAAATAATAACAGTACTATTCTTTTATTAATGGATCACCTTTATGTATTCTCTCAGTTTTTAATATACGTGTATTGCCATCAATTTTATTTGAAACAGATTATAGTTATGCCTACACTGTATTAATAAATGTCAGTACATCACACGACTTGTAGTATAGGAATAAATAAGGATACATACTCTGTATATGGCCTCTAGTAAACAAAATATTTATTGGACTGGCATATAAGAATGGTTTGTGTTCTGTGTATTTCAGCTCCACACCAGCCGAGACTGGATTGGCAAATGTGGTTTGCAGCATTGGGCACGTACCATCAGAACCCGTGGTTAATGTCGTTGACGTACAGGTTGCTACACAACCAACCCGAAGTGCTTGTACTAATGGATCAGGCGCACAATCCGTTTCCAAACAAGCCACCAAAATACATCCGCGCCACACTCTATAACTATCATTACACTCCATGGACTCAAAGGTTAGTTCCTACCCCAGATTGTTGTGTGTGTATGTTTACAACATCTTAACTTGTGTTATAACGTAGGGAACCCGCATTAATTGGTTCTGCCAATTATACAGGCTGCCTTCGTTGTGACGAGCTGAAAATTAATCACAACACCTAAACAATTAATATAAAAGGATACTTGGAAGGTGGGAAGGGGAGACTGTTGATTTATGCACTCAGTTTAGTCGCTACTAAAGATGACATCTCTTTATTCCATAATGAGATTAATTTCTCTATTTAAAGTTCTCAACATATATGGTTCAACAGCTTACAGTTTACAAGATGATAATATATTTTATTCTTTCACAAGGGCCCTCAAGATAAGATGTACATCAATTTAATTTACTCCACGGATCCGGGATTGAATATAGTATGTTAATAATGGTCACCTCGCCATATACAATCTTGAAAATTGTGCCATTTGAAGAATGGACTTTATTAATCTTTTTAAAACAATAAATCTTTCAGTTTAAACTTTTACTCTTTTATTACAAACAGATTAGATTACAGACTACATGTTACATATAATGTCTGTCTTTTAAAGTCTTAAAGTGGTGAGTTAAATTGTCTTTTGTTGGTTATAATCTTAGTATCTCATAACCATGGAAGACAAGCCTCCATGTCACCTGTGTTGATTTTCTGTAGTTGATGCAGATTTGGCTCTTCGGTCCTCGGTGTGTTTCCTGAAGGTCGGTCGTTGCCTTAGTATACGGTGAAAGTGAAGTTCCTGAAGTAGGTTAAATCATTCTGGGTGTGGTACTCTCTTCTTAGATGACTGTAGTAATTCTAGTTGTTAGAATAAATAAAGCGAAAGTTTGTTTCACTGGTATTCACTTCACATGATTATTTATTAGTTGAATTTCACTTCATGGTTCTAGTACTGTATAAATTACATAGTTTCTTATTTAAGAATTGATAGAGATGTCATCGGCGCACGATTTAGTTATTTAAATATTCTTTACCGAACATTCACATATTTGTATCCGCGTCGCGAACCAACGCTGTGCGCAGCTTACGGCGTGAGCGTTCCATTGCAAGTGGGCAAATAGTTAAGGGGTGAGAGTAGTAATCTTGCGACATTTACTATTCAGCATAAAAGTAGTTCCATGTTCCTTCTTTATTTAAAGGATTAAAGTATGACTATTTAATTAAACAGAGATATTCTTAGTTACAGACGTAATTAAAGTACATTACAGTGGTCTAGTTTAATTATTTAAATAAGGTCAAATTTACAAGTATATTTAGTTTGTTTAGGGGTCGGAAATCAAGTTAATTCTGGTTAGCGCATGTCTATGCAGGATTAATTAACAAGGTTTTTCTCTTTCTGTACAATCGTATTCCTTTTTATTCTATTATTACAACTTTTATTAAATATTATTATTATTAAATGATAGCAATAAGATTTAGTTTAAAAGTGCGATTTTGTTAAAAAATTAAAAATTTCTCAGCCTACACATTACCTATTTATTAATTACCATATTTTTATTAATGAAATCGTCACATGTTTTGTTAACTGCAATGTATTTACACATGTGGTAATTATAAAAATAGTCATTTTCCATTCATGATTGTAATTACGTTATTATAATTGGAGCCTGGATTAGGTAATTATAATGTAGTATTTGATTAAAAAATAATTCATTTTGTTTACACACATGTATAGCAAAATTAAAAGTTAAGGGCATGGGAATGCGCGAATCGCTTATGGTCAGAGGAGAATGGTGATGTGGAGGGAGTCGTTTTGAGATGCGAGAAGATAATTGTTGTTATGAGCATCAGTGCAGCCAGCGTATGAATATTATTTTGAATAGTAACCAAAACTCGCGTGCATTAGGTTTGTAACTGCATTAGACTGAACTCCAAATCTCTGATGGAGGGGATAACGTGTGCGTGATTGTGTTATGTGTGTGTCTGTGTTGGTATTGTTTGTTTGTCAAGGCCAATGATTTATCAGCCCTGTTCACGATGCAAACTGGCGTCCATCACAAAGGCAGAATACCACTTTGTAATATTATTGCAGTCCGCTTTTTACCATTACGGTAGTAAGTGCGTTTAAAGACTACGTATTATTGGCATTGTGTTTACAACTTAGTCCTTTTTAAGTAGTTGTGTTATGTGAGTCATGTTATGTGTTAAGTAATGTGAGTCATCTATTACATTTTGAAATGATAATCTATGTGAAATTAAAATTAGATTTTAATACTAATAATATTTAACAGTGCCAATTCTTGTACAACACATAGCGTCACAGTTATCTGGGTTAATTCCCAATGAGAAGAAAATGAGCATTGAGTGAGTTTTGATAATGCATGTGAATCAGGATTTCTCAGTAATCGCTGATTGTTTAACGCAACTGCGCATCCGTGTGTCTACGCTCTCTCTCTGCCCGCGTTCCTCTCAGAGACTTGGAGTTCAGTCTAATGCAACAGTTGTGTTTTGCTTACCACAGATCTCTCTCTCTCTCTCTCTCTCTCTCTCTCTCTCTCTCTCTCTCTCTCTCTCTCTCTCTCTCTCTCTCTCTCTCCCCTCTCCATCCCTCTCCCTCTCCCTCTCCCCTCTCACTCTCTCTCTCTCTCTCTCATCAAATGTTATATAAAACTATCTCGTTTCTTTTTTAGTCCTGAAATTGCCTGCTGTTGAGAGATACTACCAGCTCTTATCGGAATGGAATGGAATGGAATGGGCAAACTATGCACTTGTGCTCTTCCACTCCTTAATTATACTCAACTGTCTCTACAGTTTGTCATAAAGGAACGACTTCTTCCTACCGGTATTGGCTTACTTGTGAAAATCTTTTAATCGTGAATAAAAAAAATCTGCTTCAAGCAGAAGGAAAATTCATGTTTTTTTTAATACAGTATTTTAGGTAAATAATATCTTTTAAGAACATCTTTTAGCTCCACAAATGTTACAACTCATAAAAGTAACATATGAACGACAGCGAGATCATTTATGTTTTACCAGCTGGCAGAACAACCTTTTATTGTGAATAAAGTGAAAAGTTAAAAGTTATAACGTGCAGTAATCAAAATTTTAATAAAGTCTCTAAAACTTTTAAAGACATAAATCAATTAAAATGAGAGCTCAGATTTAAAGGGGGTTAAAATAGAAAGAGAGAGAGAGAGAGAGAGAGAGAGAGACAGACAGACAGACCATAAGAGAGTGTGAATACGTAAAAGAACAAAGTACTGGTTTGCCCATTTAGATATTTGCTAAGAGAAGTTTGTATTTCATAATTTTGATGTTATTAAGGAAGTAAGACTTAAAGTTTTTTGAATCTAATGAAGTTATGAACTAATGAAGAAGTAATGATTTTAACACTTGAAATAAATAATATAGTATTTGATTTATTATAAACATGTGTTGGCAAAATTATTTCACCGTAACCATTTCCTGGTCTCTGTGTAATCAAACTCGTCTAACGAACTTGTGAGAATCTTCTGAAATAAGGAATAATCAATTATCCAGATTATTTATGGGTAAAGGTATAAGAAAAGTTTTCCATATTTCCCTTTAAAAGTGTTAACTTACCCCTTTTTGTGTATTATTTATACAATTATTAGTACTGAATGTATGATACTTAATATTTGTATAATTTGAATAATAAATCTTATCACCGGAGTAACACGTGTTTTGCTCATTTACTTGCATTAGGCTTTTGGTCCAGAATTGCGTTAAGCAAGACAAGACAGAGGTATTCGGGTACTGAAATAACCATTCACACAACATGAGGATAACAAATTAGATTTTATTTAGTTATTACTGTCTACGATTACAAACAATTAGAGTCAATTAATACTTGATAAAAATGCAAAATGGCGGCTTCATGACTTCCGTTTTCTAGCCATGCTTTCATGGTTACCTAGCCGTTTTCTTTGAAATTAAGGCTTTTATCAAATTCATTTACTGCAGTTAAAACTTCAAGAGAAATGTTTTTAAATTTTCTTTCTGTTAATAGTTACTCTAAACTTGATCACGAACCAACGCCTCAGATATATTTACTTAAGGTTGGCCAACTCTCACGTTCACACTATCACACACAACATTCATTTTCTGATACTGAATACATTTTACTTTATATATTTAGAGCTCATGTTTGAAATTTAGAAAGTAATTTTGAAAGGGCTTTCCTGAAATTGATGCGGCGTAGCCTCCTCAGAAGACTCCCATGTTGGCTGGCAGATGTTCGGCCGAATCTCTCTTTGTCCTTTTTTGTGCACTGAATTTACTAAACTTTTACATTGGTTGTCCACTGATGCTACATTATTGTTGATCATTACATTTTTTAAACAATTCTTTCATTTTTATGGCAAAACTGCCCACTACACTGTTTGAACATGTGCTCTCTTTGAGTTGTTACTGACGACTGGGGGCGATTCAGACGCAATTGTTATGTAAGTGGTCGTGCATCTGACGTCATTGTCTATTGTTCTCTAACCACTGTTTTGGTTAATACGTAATTGTTTTTTAACTCGTCATTGTTTTGGTGACGATTTATTATCGTAGACCAATGGAAAGTCAGTATTGTCCGTGTTTTAGCGCCAACACTGCCATTTTCGTGGGTTCAATTTGCTCGTACGCCTCTGACCTTGGATCGTCTCTCCACCGGCGAATTTACATATTTATTGGGACTTGGGCCAAAACTAACCTTGTCTGACTTAACTTGATGATTACCATAAAATTCATAATAAAAATACCCTTACATCCCATTATTCCGATACAGACAATTTTGTACTGTTACAAAACCCCCTCAATGAAAGGTTTTGTGTCGAGACACAAAAACTTTCATTGACTCATTCATACTTTTCTAAAAGGATCAGTTCAGATATGTGCCACAACCCCCTGTAATGTTAATAAAATTAAAAAAAACTCAATCACTTACCCTTGGTTCCATAGTGTCGATCGTACCCGTCTGACCTTACTGGACTTCTCCTGAGAGATCCCTACACCATAAGGCCATGAGGCACTGCACGCTCCTGTTCTGACGCTCCGGCCAGCTCAGGACCGCGGTCACAACACCATAAAAACTCTGAAACATTCAATACAAAATTTTAAAATAGTGGTCTCATTCATTTACATATCCGCAACTGATATGTTTCCTCTTAGATGCATTGGTTTGTGATTTGAGGCGTTGGTTTCATTTATTTATAAACTACCAAATAACACAATAAAACATAACAAGATTTAGGATAGATAAGCCTTCTACTGAACAACACTCCTACATATTTGTATCAATTGCTTTGACTCCCGTCAATATTAACTTGCCTCTTTCATCATAAAATTGTACTCTTATACTAAACACAACATAAATTTTTTGATTCTCAAACAACAACTACTATTTTTATTCACTTACTTCAATTAATCATTACATTTATTTGGCATGGCAGTACTTCAATACTATCTAAATTTCTTTGTTAATTTCTTTACTTTAATTTCAAACCCTTTTCTACAGAATCACTTTTTTCTAGAGACTGGTTACTATAACACAAATTTTAATGTTATCATGGTCACTACCCTTACAGTAGCCTCCTAACCACACACTATCATCAACATAATAAAACATAATAGAACATTGTACATTATAAAACACTAAACACTAACATTGACCAATTCACATTACTTAATTCATATTTACATAACTTGCAGCAAAATTTTAATAAGACATTACTATCAACAATTCTCTATTAACTTTTATTCATTTAACATTCATTTAGATTCTATACAACAACAAAATTTCAAATATACCATTACCTTTCTACTATGAATTTTCCCTTTTCTAACCATTTTATCCTTACTAGTTTGGGTGACTCTCAATTACTCACTATTTTCTCTATCTTATTTTGGTATTCGTCAATCTAACCTTACTCACCTCCTTTTTTCTACTAACAACCGCTTCTAACCATTAATACATTATGACACCAATATCTCAATAATAACCCCCTTTCACAAATCCCATTTAAAACCTCTGGCACCGCTCATTTTTGTACTAGTATGTGTGTATTCCCTCTAACCAACTCATTCCCTTATCGGTTTCTGACCCTTTCAGATAACCCTTTCCGGCACACAACAATCCACTCCCGTCTCAACATCTCTCGTTGGACTCCTACACCAATACCCTTATTACAAAATATCACCAACAACAACTATAAAATTACCATCCACACTACTCAACTCTACATATAATCGCTAACCACTGTGTCCCTAAAATATCTAACGCCTCTTTATATATCATCCACATCTCAGCACTTTATTTTTTCTAACTCCCAATAACTCTATTTACCTAACTCCAATGCCCTTATTTATCACTATTCCCAAACTCTTTATAACATTTCAACTTAATACACCACTAGAAATTCATCACTTATCTGCTAACAACAATACCTCTCACCATCCAAATATATAATCATTTACTAACCCTTATAACCTGAATCTCATAATATCATTTAAACTTCCTTTAGTTACTTAAAATTCTACAAACATGTTTGCATAAAAATTACATAAAATACACAACAGCAAAAATACACAAATACATAGACATCAATACACAAAAATATACAATTCACATAATCATGAAATCATTTACCATAATCAGTCCTAATCAGTCCATTTTTAAAAACACTGTTCACATAATTAAATGTTCATAACACAATAAAAGGTCTACCCTCCATCGTCAAATAATAATCGCACCTTAAAACTATATACATGGTTTAATATTGAATGTCTTATATTATTACACTCAATATACATACTATTTAAATTTCTATAATTTTCCACAATCTCATATAACTCATGATCGGGTATGGTCATGTCGCCTTTGGTATAGTCAGTTACAGCCAGGTCTTTTGTAAAGTTATCTTTCTCATTATCTCCTACTACTTCAGTTTTATTATAAGGTAAGTACTTGTTATATTCATCAATCATCTCTACACCTAACCTTTCCATAAACTCTTCATAATCTCTACATATCTTAAAAATTTCTACTTCTCTGTTTCTCTCAATATATCTCTCACTATTAAAACATCTCTCTCTTTTAAAATATCTCTCATAATAACTCTCCCAATAACACTTGTCTCTCTCAATATATCTCTCTTTACACCCACTCTCTCTCTTTAACCCTTCAACACACACTATCATTCCATTATTATTATATTCAATTCCCCATAAAATTTCATTTATACTACCAACCTCTACACTATTGTCTCCTATTACTATATTTTCATCTATTTTATCGTAATTTTCTACCCCACTTACCTTGTCTTTGTTCAATTCAAATTTGTTTAATTCTAATTTCTTCTTTTCTACTTCTATTTTTTCTAACTTTGTACTTATTTCACTTAATCTTTTGTCAAAATTGCAACCTTGTTTTTTAATTTCTTTTTTGATGTCATTCAATTGTACATCGAATTTGATGCTCTGCTCATTGAAAAGCAGTTTCATCGTTTTTATTATGTCATTTTCTTCCATTCTGGTATTTACTATAGGCGTTGAGTTCGCCTGTGGCGTGCTCAACATCAATGATTCTGTGTTTGTATTTTCTACGTTAATGCTTTCGTTATCTGCCATTTTATCGTACTGATGGTACTAAACTTTGTTTTTATTTGTTGTGTACGTCTTTTATACTATAGGTAATCTCTGTAGATAACCTCTCTTTTCTGTTTATTTCTTTACCCATCTAACCTCCGCTTGTCTGCTTATTTATATATTTTTTATTAATATATAAAGTCCAAGTTTGGGCTGCCATCTGTTAACTTACCCCTTTTTGTGTATTATTTATACAATTATTAGTACTGAATGTATGATACTTAATATTTGTATAATTTGAATAATAAATCTTATCACCGGAGTAACACGTGTTTTGCTCATTTACTTGCATTAGGCTTTTGGTCCAGAATTGCGTTAAGCAAGACAAGACAGAGGTATTCGGGTACTGAAATAACCATTCACACAACATGAGGATAACAAATTAGATTTTATTTAGTTATTACTGTCTACGATTACAAACAATTAGAGTCAATTAATACTTGATAAAAATGCAAAATGGCGGCTTCATGACTTCCGTTTTCTAGCCATGCTTTCATGGTTACCTAGCCGTTTTCTTTGAAATCAAGGCTTTTATCAAATTCATTTACTGCAGTTAAAACTTCAAGAGAAATGTTTTTAAATTTTCTTTCTGTTAATAGTTACTCTAAACTTGATCACGAACCAACGCCTCAGATATATTTACTTAAGGTTGGCCAACTCTCACATTCACACTATCACACACAACATTCATTTTCTGATACTGAATACATTTTACTTTATATATTTAGAGCTCATGTTTGAAATTTAGAAAGTAATTTTGAAAGGGCTTTCCTGAAATTGATGCGGCGTAGCCTCCTCAGAAGACTCCCATGTTGGCTGGCAGATGTTCGGCCGAATCTCTCTTTGTCCTTTTTTGTGCACTGAATTTACTAAACTTTTACATTGGTTGTCCACTGATGCTACATTATTGTTGATCATTACATTTTTTAAACAATACTTTCATTTTTATGGCAAAACTGCCCACTACACTGTTTGAACATGTGCTCTCTTTGAGTTGTTACTGACGACTGGGGGCGATTCAGACGCAATTGTTATGTAAGTGGTCGTGCATCTGACGTCATTGTCTATTGTTCTCTAACCACTGTTTTGGTTAATACGTAATTGTTTTTTAACTCGTCATTGTTTTGGTGACGATTTATTATCGTAGACCAATGGAAAGTCAGTATTGTCCGTGTTTTAGCGCCAACACTGCCATTTTCGTGGGTTCAATTTGCTCGTACGCCTCTGACCTTGGATCGTCTCTCCACCGGCGAATTTACATATTTATTGGGACTTGGGCCAAAACTAACCTTGTCTGACTTAACTTGATGATTACCATAAAATTCATAATAAAAATACCCTTACATCCCATTATTCCGATACAGACAATTTTGTACTGTTACAAAAGTATAGGTGGCGGCCTTGTATAATTTGGATCTTCTGATGGGGTTTTTTAAGGTAAGTGCAAAGTGAAAAGACGTCATAAATTAGTCAGAGTCAGGGTAAGTAAACAATTTTAGTGAATTCGCAAAACGTTTATAAGTTTACAAAACATCTGCTGGTAGTAATTTAATTTCTTATCGTTAAAATATCAGAGTCATCTAATGATGTGAAAACTTATACAGTATGTTTAATTATCGGTATGGAGAACCATACATGACTTCCATGTTCTATGATTTATATTTAAAATCAGTTTTGAAATGAAATAATTCCATAGAAACTACTTCTTTCTTCAGCCTTAAGCACAGTACTGTGGTCACTAACGTACACCACCTCACGGTAGCGCACTCGATTTTCACTGATGATGGCAGTCAATGGCACTGCTGAAATGTCTGGTTTTGCAGAAAACATTGGACCATGGCCAAACAACCCGGGAAGGAATTTTAACAACAAACTGCTTTTTGTTGCCGATAACGTAGTACACATACAAAATTATCCCCTCCCCTTCAACTATCATTTTCATTTATAGCAAATTTCCCCCCTCCCTTTAACTATCCTTTTCATTTATAGATATTTCATCTACCTTTCTACAGTGGATTATTATGACCTTCTTTTCAGTATACTTTATTTATGAAAATTAAGTACTTTACTCTTGTTAAAACATAAAACTTTGCAGGTGAAGTACTCCTTCCCCTGAACCAGTCTTCACCAAAATCAATAGGCCTTGAGTCCTCTACAGCTCAGGCACATATGCAAAAAATTATTGGGTTTTGTTTGAATTTATGGCAGTTATTGTTTGCCATAGAAAAAATTCAACACACACACTTCTCAGAAAATGAATTTTCTTCATGTTTTGAGGGCAGTACAATCAGAATCAGCCCTTATCTCGAACACGTTTTTTTTTGCCAGCCCCATACTTCCATTTCCTTATGGAACATGGAAGTTAAAAGAAATGGACTGTCGTTAAAAATATATGAACAAATTTTAAATTATAGTTGGTCATGTGGGTGCAAGCAGGGGTGCCCAGAAGGGGGGGTGCATGGCGCAAGTTGTGCCATCAAAATTTTGGAGGGGGGCATGTTTTTACAGCTTTTTTTATGATGGGGGCAAATAAATAAAAGACTATTTGAAAAAAGCTTGAGGAGATAACTGAATTTGGGGGGGCATGCACCATAGCCTTTGGGGGGGGATGGTCATCCCTGGGTGCAAATATTTTTATTAGTATAGGTGCGCAGCTAACATAACATTCCATTTAGTGGTACAGACAGTCGATTGATTCTTCTACTCCAATTACCAAAGTTTCTCCATTCTGCCATTAAATTCACCCTTAAAGTTAAAAACACAACTTTTTTGACATTTCAGTTAGCTGATCTAGCTAAATTAATACGTTACATATTAATATTGTAATTTTTTATAATATGTATAAAAAATATCAGTATGGAGAACCATACATGACTTCCATTTCTAAGATTTATATTTAAAATCATTTTCGAAATGAAATATTTCCATATAAACTACTTCTTTCTACTTACTGCTTCAGCCATAACCACAGTACTGTGGTCACTAACATATAACACCTCACATTATCACACTCGATTTTCACTGATGATGGAAGTCTATGGCACTGCCGAAATGTCTGGTTTTGCAGAAAACATTGGTCTACGGCCAAATAGGCCGGGAAGGAATGTGAACAACAAACTACTTCTTTGTTGCCGATAACGTAGTGCATATATAAAAAAATTATCCCCTCCCCCTTCAACTATAATTTTTGTTTATACAAAATTACCCCCACCCCGTTCAACTAGCCTCTTCATTTATAGATATTTCGTCTACGTTTCTACAGTGGATTATTAAGATCTTCTTATCAGGATACTTTATTTATAAAAATTAAGTAACTTTACTCTTGTTACAACAAAAAATGTTTCAGGTAAACTACCCTTTCCCCTTAACCGATCTTCACCAAAATCAATAGGCCTTGAGTCCTCTACAAATCAGGCACATATGCAAAAAATTATTTGATTCTGTTTGAATATACGGTATCGTTCTTCATGAAAAAATTTCTCTTGTTACTACATAAAATGTTGCAGGTAAACTACCCCTTTCCCTTAACCAGTCTTCACCAAAATCAACAGACCTTGAGCTCTCTACAATTTAGGGATGTATGCAAAACATTATTTGATTCTGTGTGAATGTCCGGTAGTTATTGTTCGTCATAGAAACAATTACTCTTGTTAAAACATAAAACGTGGCAGGTAAACTACCCCTTTCCCTTAACCGATCTTCACCAAAATCAATAGGCCTTCATTCCTTTACAATTCAGGTACATACACAAAAAAATATTTGATTCTGTTTGAATGTGCAGCAGTTGTCGTTCGTCATAGAAAAAATTACCGTTGTTAAAACATAAAATGTTGTGGATAAACGACCTCTTTCCCTTAACCGATCTTCACCAAAATCAACAGGCCGTCAGTCTTTTACAATTGAGGACGCAAAAAAATATTTGATTCTCTTTGAATGTGCGGCAGGTATCATTCGTCATAAGAAAAATTACCGTTGTTAAAACATAAAATGTTGCAGATAAACTACCCCTTTCTCTTAACCGCTCTTCACCAAA
This sequence comes from Magicicada septendecula, assembly GCA_034769895.1. NCBI lineage: Eukaryota > Metazoa > Arthropoda > Insecta > Hemiptera > Cicadidae > Magicicada > Magicicada septendecula. The sequence goes on along the minus strand of CM068375.1, from coordinate 402,981,968 downwards.
ATCAAAAGACCTTGATTTCTCTATAATTCAGGGAGGTATGAAAAACATTATTTGATTCTGTTTGAATCTGCAGCAGTTATCGTTCGTCATAGAAAAAATTACCCTTGTTAAAACATAAAATGTTGCTGGTAAACTACCCCTTTCCCTTAACCGATCTTCACCTACAATTCAGTGCTGTATGCAAAAAATTATTTGATTCTGTTTGAATTTGCGGCTCTTATCGTTTACCATAGAAAAACAGACAGTAGACACACAGACACTCTTTGAAAAATGAGTTTTACTTCCATATTCCATAAGGAAATGGAAGTATGGTGATGGCAAAAAAAATCGTGTTCGAGATTATTGCAGATTCTGATTGTACTACCCTCAAAACATGAAAAGTCATTTTTCGAAAAGTGTCTCTGTGTGTGTCTGTCTGTCTGTAGATTTTTTTCTATGGCAAACGATAACAGCCGCAAATTCAAACAGAATCAAATAATGTTTTGCATACAGCCCTAAATTGTAGAGTTCTCAAGACCTATTGTTTTTGGTGAAGATCGGTTAAGGGAAAGGGGTAGTTTACCCGCAACGTTTTATGTTTTAACAAGGGTATTTTCTATGGCAAACGATAACAGCCGCAAATTCAAAAAGAATCAAATAATTTTTTGCATGCAACTCTGAATTGTAGAGTTCTCAAGACCTGTGGTTTTTGGTGAAGATCGGTTAAGGGAAAGGGGTAGTTTACCTGCAACTTTTTTTGTTTTAACAAGGGTATTTTCTATGGCAAACGATAACAGCCGCAAATTCAAACAGAATCAAATAATGTTTTGCATACAGCCCTGAATTCTAGAGTTCTCAAGACCTATTGTTTTTTGTGAAGATCGGTTAAGGGAAAGGGGTAGTTTACCTGCAACGTTTTATGTTTTAACATGGGTATTTTTTCTATGACGAATGATAACTGCTGTAAATTCAATCAGAATCAAATAATGTTTTGCATCCCTTCCTGAGCTATAGAGAACTCAATGTCTGTTGATTTTGGTGAAGATCGGTTAAGGGAAAGGAGTAGTTTACCTGCAACATTTTATGTTTTAACAATGGTAATTTTTTCTATGACGAATGATAACTGCCGCAGATTCAAACAGAATCAAATATTTTTTTGCATATGTTCCTCAATTGTAAAAGACTGACGGCCTGTTGATTTTGGTGAAGATCGGTTAAGGGAAAGGGGTAGTTTACCTGCCACATTTTATGTTTTAACAAGAGTAATTGTTTCTATGATGAACGATAACTGCCGCACATTTAAACAGAATCAAATAATGTTATGCATACCTTCCTCAATTGTAGATATCTCAAGGTCTGTTGATTTTGTTGAAGATCGGTTAAGGGAATGGGGTAGTTTACCTGCAACATTTTATGTTGTAACAAGAGAACGTTTTTCATGAAGAACAATAACTACATAAAAATTCAAACAGAATCAAATAATTTTTTACATATGTGTACCTGAGTTGTAGAGGACTCAAGGCCTATTGGTTTAGGTGAAGATCATTCAAGAGAAAGGAGTAGTTTACCTGGAACGTTTTATGTGATAACAAGGGTAATTTTTTCTATGACGAACGATAACTGCCGTAAATTCAAACATACTCCAATAATGTTTTGCATACTTCCCTACATTGTAGAGAACTCAAGGCCTGTTGATTTTGGTAAAGATTGGTTAAGGGAAAGGGGTAGTTTACCTGTAACATTTTATGTTGTAACAAGAGAAATTTTTTCATGATGAACGATAACTGCCGTAAATTCAAACAGAATCAAATAATTTTTTACATATGTGCCTGAGTTGTAGAAGACTCAAGGCCTATTGATTTTGGTTACGGGGAAAGGGCAGTTTACCTGAAACATTTTTTGTTGTAATAAGATTAAAGTACTGTACTTAATTTTGATGAATAAAGTATCCTGATAAGAAGATCTTAATAATCCACTGTAGAAACGTAGATGAAATATCTATAAATGAAGAGGCTAGTTGAATAGGGTGGGGGTAATTTTCTATAAATGAAAATTATAGGTGAAGGGGGATGGGATAATTTTTATGTGTACTAAGTTATCGGCAACATAGTAGTAGTTTGTTGTTAAAATTCCTTTCTGGGCTGTTTGGCCGTAGTCCAACGTTTTCTTCAAAACCAGACGTTTCGGCAGTGCCGTCGACTGCCATCATCAGTGAAAATCGAGTGCAAAAACGTGTGGTGGTATACGTTAGTGACCACAATACTGTGGTTAACGCTGAAGCAATAAGTAGAAAGAAGTAGTTTCTATAGTAATATTTCATTTCGAAAATGATTTTAAATATAAATCTTAGAACATGGAAGTCATGTATGGTTCTCCATACCGATATTTTTATAGCAGATATACATGCTTTCCTATCCTCCCCACAAATTATGCAATGGAAATATGTTGGACTGGGCTGTTTGGCCGTAGTCCAACGTTTTCTGCAAAACCAGACGTTTCGGCAGTGCCGTCGACTGCCATCATCAGTGAAAATCGAGTGCAAAAACGTGTGGTGGTATACGTTAGTGACCACAATACTGTGGTTAACGCTGAAGCAATAAGTGGAAAGAAGTAGTTTCTATGGAAACATTTCATTTCGTAAATGATTTTAAATATAAATCTTAGAACATGGAAGTCATGTATGGTTATCCATACCGATATTTTCATGTTTTGAGGGTAGTACAATCACAATCTGCAATTATCTCGAATGCGATTTTTTTTGCAACACCATACTTCCATTGCCTTATGGAACATGGAAGTAATAATAGGCAAATGTAAGTAAAACTTCTAGTTCAGTGTTCAGTCATGTCGATTTATTCAGAAAATTTTTGATTGAGAAATACGTATTAGAGAAGACAACGGTAGGCTAAGGAAGAAGTAATAAGACTGTGTGGCTAATGATGAAAGCTGGAAGACATGATGTAATCAAATCGCGGTACATGATAGACATTCCTGGTTTCAAAAAACAACCAGGGCTTCATCTGATTCAGAAGAAGTATCAGATCACAAAATTTATTTATTTTTAAAATCTAGAATGTTTCCGGAAATAAAATTTAAACCAAATAATTAGATAATGTGTGTGTTAGAATTAAATATATTTATTTTGGTTTATATATTTCCAGACAGTCGCAAGCATGGTGGACTCGAGAAAGAGTCGGCGAATACTTTCCTGTGTTCTCGAAAGACCATCCACCTCTTTTGGATTATTTAAGGAATCTGAAAATTATTTCTCATGACCCTGTCAAAACAGTAGTTGCTCCTTGGGCTAAAGGTAAGTGTTTATAAATCACTGACAAAATACCTCCCATGTGATTTTTTGTACTTAATAAAATTAATAAACAGTAGATTACAATGTACGAGGTTTGTTCAAAAAAAGACCGGACTTTTGTCATACAAACTGTATTACTGTAATTACAACATTACAAATGTTTGTCCCCTTCAAAGTACTCCCCCCTGCTTGCAACACACCGCTCCCATAGTTTCTGCCACTGTTGGAATGCTCCCTGGAACTCGTTTTGTGAGATGGTGCGTAGTTGTCTCTGCGAATTCTGTTGAATCTCGTCAACACTTTGAAAACGACATTCTTTCAGGGTGGTTTTCAATTTTGGAAACAGGAAAATGTCCGCGGGGGCCAAGTCTGGAGAGTACGGAGGGTGAGGAAGGACAGCTATTTCGTTACCGGCCAAAAATTGGCTGACTAGCAGAGACGAGTGGCTTGGCACGTTGTCGTGATGCAACACCCAGCTCTTGTTTTTCCACAGCTCAGGCCTCTTCCAGCGCACATCTTTCCTCAAACGCCTTAAAACTTGTACGTAGAACTCCTTGTTAACAGTCTGACCCTGTAGCACGAATTCGTGGTGGACTACTCCTCGGTAATAAAAAAAAATAATCAACTTCAAGTTTGACCGACTCATGCGTGCTTTTTTCGGTCGAGGCGACATTTTTCCAATCCATTGTGACGATTGCGCCTTGGTTTCGATGTCGTAGCCATAAACCCATGTTTCGTCTCCTGTTATGATGGTTTTTATGAAGTTTTTGTCGGTACTGGTACGATCAAGCGGCTCTTGGCTGATTTTGACACGGTTCTCCTTCTGGTCGTCGGTCAACAGACGTGGCACGAGTTTTGCAGAGACTCGATGCATGCCAAGTTTTACGGTCAAAATTTCGTGGCACGACCCGATGCTGATGCCGACTTCCTCAGCAACCTCTCGCACAGTCAAACAGCGATTTGCACGAATCACGGAACGAACAGCATCGATGTTTTCATCGTTTATTGACGTCGAAGGTCGTCCCAATCTTGACTCTTCCTCAATCGATGTTCTGCCCGATTTAAAACGTTTAAACCACTCGTGACACTGCGAACGGCTCATACAGTCTTCCTTATAGGCTTGCTGAAGCAAAGCCCACGTTTCAGTAAAAGTTTTGTCGGTCTTGCAGCAAAATTTCAGACAAACGCGCTGCTCCATAAAATCTTTCATCTTTACTTCGCAGAACGGTGAATGCACGTGTTTACTTCGACAGTTTTATGCCGCCAACTAATACGAGTAGAACGACGCAACAATCGGGGTTAAGTTGCCGAAGGTGGCCGCTAGGCGGCACCACATGTCGGAACACGCTCCGTACACTGATCGGAGCGCTATTTCAAAGGTCCTGTCTTTATTTGAACAAACCTCGTATTTAAAATAACAACTTGGCTCTTCAGTGTAAGTTTCATTTTTAAGTCGTAAGTGTATCATGTTTATCCTACACAGAACTTTTGACAATTTTTCCTGTTTGTTGAAGTGTTGTGTGACCCAAAATTATTCTCTTAAATCTATAGTTATCATGAACTTATCTTAAAATGTTTACTACTGACAGGAGAAGATGTATACTCTCTACATGTTAGAAAAGTTTTAACATACAGTACACTCTCACTGATCCGGCAGATATCAGACCAGGGTAGTGCCGGATCAGTGGAAATGTTGGATCAATGGATGGTTATTAGAAAAAAACATTTAAATGACAAAAAGTAGCGTATATTGTACATAATGGTAAAACATGATGAAAAAAACTTACACCTGATTAAAAGATCGGATTAAAAATATAACAAATTATCTTCTATTTTTTCCTTAAAATTATTCAAATTAGTTTTATGTTTATAATTTAGTCAAACGTAGGAAAAATCGGTATGGAGAACCATACATGACTTCCATGTTCTCAGATTATATATAAAATCATTTGGTACTGCCTTTATGCGTACCCGCAGTTATTTCCATAATGCGATTTTTGGGCTTAGATATGTAGTGAATATCGCACATAATTTTATGTAGTGAAAGAATTATAAAAATTTTAATTTTGTATGTTGCAAAATAGTTGGCTGGTGATTGCAATTGATTTCGTTTGTCATTTTTTAATGGTAAATGACTGTAGTAGTAATTTATCACCGGGTCATGGCTGTGACACCAAAAATTGATTATGTTAGGTTAACATGAAAACTGAAATTTGTAAACTTACTTTCTTATCACTCTTAAAAAACCCTAGCAGGCTTTCTTCAATTGTGATCTTACCGCCAATTCCCACCTGCAGACACGGTACCTGTAAAATACTCACCCACTTACCTTCGTAAGTGTCCAGGGTCGCCAGAGTGTTTTAGGCTGACACTCAACCAATTTACGCATCTGCCTTATTAAAATATCACGTTCAGAAGTTTCCAGGGTCGTTTATGCGAAACGTAGGAAACAGTGATTGATTATGCAATAGGCGCGCGCTAGCAAACAAATTGCAGAACACCTTATTAGTTCTGAAAAATCGAGTTTAATGACTTTTTCTTTATGGCATTATTTCATTCAAATGACTACAACTATTCTGCCCTGAGGCGTAATACAAATTATAAAGAATTATGATATCCACATTGGATTAAACTACTCGGCCCTGAGGTGTAATACAAGTTACAAAAGAATATTATATCCACATTGGATTAAACTGCATCATCAGTGCAGTTAACTACATACACCGCAAACCCAACACTTATACAGTAAACCCTCGATTTAACGGGCTTCGGATTTAACGGACAGGAAAAAAAAAAAAAAATGTTTTTAGGCGTATAATGTGCATAAACTGCATACTCTCCTGTTCTGGCGATGTTGCTTGGCTATCGCAGCATTCTTTCATTTCTTGTTTTGAAACACGCAAATTTTCTCATCTCCAATTGTATTTGATGAGAACGAAGATAAGAATTAGATAAGAATTCATTTAATTCTTCACGATCCCCGATCCCCGTCTTTGCGTTGTCGTTGACGCAGGCGTCACACACGTTCAGTGGAAGACATCACGACGACTAACACTGACAATATACACTGATATGCATCTTATTTCACTGTGACCAAATTTATTTATTACTAACATCACCTGGAGCGTTACATTTTTCGATGACGTTACACATTTTGCATCACGCATTTTGTGGAATGACCCCCAGCCTAAAAATATTATCATGTTAAAAAAAAATTTTGACACGAAAAAATCACGATTAAGTTTTTGAAGTCCATGGTTGTGATTTAAATTTGGTGGTAGTTCATAACCATAGCAACGTATTTTCACTCTTGAATATTCGGCTATTTTCGTGATAATTCGTATGCACGCGCAGTTCACATTCGTACAGCGTCGCATCAGTTTATACAGCGTGTACGCTACATGTGTTTCTATAGTACGAACCTTGCACGTGTTAAATAGAGAGTCTTAACGAGTTTATACTTGCGTTGTTACAGCAAGGTCCATTACTTTATTAGTGAATTACAGCATAAGTATGTCTGGCGTTACGAAAAAACGTGTGAACTTGAGTATAAAGCAAAAGCTTGAACTAATAAGTAAACTTGAAGGTGGCGCGTCTGTTGCACATGTTTGTGAAGTGTACGGTGTAAAGAAACAAACCGTTTCAGACATTCGAAAGAATAAAGATAAACTTATTCAGTTTTCGCTAAAGTACAGTGTTGATAGTTCGAAGAATGAGGGAGAAAGAAAACACATTAAATTAGCCAAACACAAACAATTAGAGGATGCTGTGTACAAGTGGTTTATTCAACAACGTTCTAGTGGCGTCGTTGTTCGTAGTGTGGAGTTGCGGGCTGCTGCTGATAAACTGGCGAAACATATTGGTATCCAATTTCAGGCGAGTGATGGGTGGCTTTGGCGTTTTCGTAAACGACATGGCATCACAAATAGATTAACATGTGGGAAGATGGAGATGATAACGATGAAGAAACATCTGTTACAGGAGGCCCTAAATTATCAGCGATAAGAAACAGCATGGACGAAATTATCGCGTACATTGGGGAGTCTTCAGATCCGGAAGTGTGTGCTTATTATGACCATTTTAGACAGTTTAGATCTTTAATAATAAAGAAGCAACATTCTAGTGGAAAACAACTGACTCTTGATGCTTTTATCCAGAATAAATAAAGGTGTGTACATAACATTGTATTTGCATGATATTAATAGTACGTATTAAAATACAGATAAGCGATGTTGTCGCTGTTACAATAGAAAACCACGCTGGCAGTTTACCCGTTATTTAGAAACATGTTATTCACACCCCCTCTACTCATCCTTTGTCTTGCTGCCTACAGAAGGGTGCGAGCACGCGCGCGTGCGCACGCACTTACACTTTTTCTTCCTATTCTTTGTTCAGTTTGCTGTTAAAACGTACGGTTGCAGTCATAAATCATAATGCCAGAGTTAACAACAGCCAGGCAAACTGCTGTTGCTTACGCAGTAAACAACTCATAGATACCAAAAGCGTTCGTCCCGCCAGAAGTCAGGTATAACTTCGAATTTCGTTAGCGCGCGAATGCAAGACGCAGGCCAAATTAGCGACCATGTTTTTAGGAGAAAAAGTGCGGCTTGTATTCAGAACAATACGGTATTTGCATGATATTAATAGTATTAAAATTTCAAGTGTTATAGGCCTATTTGACTTAAATATATCCTCAAAAAAAAAAATTTCCGATTTAACGGACTTTCGATTTAACGGACACCCCTCAGCCCCAATTAGTCCGTTAAATCGAGGGTTTACTGTATATATATATATATATATATATATATTATTTTCAACTTATACACACACTTTCATACTGTTACAGATTTTTTGTCCCCCTTAATTGTTACTACGTAATAATCAGTGTAGAAAAGCCAAATTAATTTCGTTCCCCTTAATTGTTACTAGAGCTCTTTTTTATTAATATGGAAACAATAAATTTTGTGGTGATATGTTCACCAGGTACCTGGCCACTGTCTCCGAAACACTTTACGCCTGATTCATTGCACGGGGTCACTCCATGATGTACGCCATTTTCTTATTGTGTTCTGTTAACTGTCCAAAATCGGTTTGTGCTGTGTTGCCTGTCGACCACGCACTGTCTACTTGATTTTATTTATATAGTTGTATTAATTGACTACATTATTTATACTGTGAACTGAGTCCTTTTTAGCGAACTTGTTAATATGTCACCCGGCTGGGTTGAAGAAGGCTCGTGCACTGGGGAGATGCCGGAAACAAAGCGCTTCACTTCGCCGTTTACGCCCTGCACGGCCCACTAGATTTCCGTCGTTCACATCATAATATAATGCGACAAATTAATGGTTCAATACATATTGCTGTCTGTATATGGTTATTATTGACAGTCCCTGGATTACTTCCCTTATTTTGATAACAAGTAGCGTCACTGCTGGAATACACGAAAATAATAATGACTCTCCGTCACCACAGCTGACTCGATTCTCACACTGGGATCGACTTTATTTCGAACATTTGTTTTGCTAATTGAAAATTTATGTCCCCCTTTTTGACTCATTACAAATTATAAATGGAAATCAATACGTGTGTAATGTAAAACTATTTTTTTTCTAAAACCACGAAAAACCCAACTCAAAGTAACGCGTGAATGGCCCAAGGATCAACCCCTTGCCTATTATAGGCCTACATGTCACTTTTTTGTGGCAGAAGTCGTTTTTTGGTAAAATTCATTTTCCGACACTCGTTTTGTGATCTAACAAAAAACAAACATCCATTATGTACAATTTGTAGAGCATATGTTGTCATTCCTTAATACAGTGTTTTTTGGTTTTTAATTAACCATAAATATTTGTATTATTCATTTTCTATTTGGTGTTGTTTTTACTTCCATGTTACATAAGGAAATGGAAGTATGGTGATGGTGAAAAAACCCGTGTTCGAGATAATTGCAGATTCCGATTGTACTAGCCTCAAAATTTTTTTTCTATGGCTAACGATAAGAGCCGCAAATTAAAACAGAATCAATAATTTTTTGCATACAGCCCTGAATTGTAGAGTACTCAACACCTATTGTTTTTGGTGAAGATCGGTTAAGGGAAAGGGTTAGTTTACCTGCAACGTTTTATGTTTTAACAAGGGTAATTTTTTTCTATGACGAACGATAACTGCCGTCAATTCAAACAGAATCAAATACTTTTTTCCATACCTTCCTGAATTATAGAGAACTCAAGGTCTGCTGCTTTTGGTGAATATCGGTTAAGAGAAAGGGGTAGTTTACCTGCAACGTTTTATGTTTTACAATGGTAATTTTTTCTATGACGAACGATAACTGCCGTCAATTCAAACAGAATCAAATATTTTTTTGCATACGTTCCTGAATTGTAAAGAACTGAAGGCCTATTGATTTTGGTGAAGAACAGTTAAGATAAAGGGGTAGTTTACCTGCAACGTTTTATGTGATAACAAGGGTAATTGTTTCTATGACGAACGATAACTGCCGTAAATTCAAACATAATCAAATGTTTTGCATACATCCCTACATTGTAAAGAACTCAAGGCCTGTTGATTTTGGTGAAGATCGGTTAAGGGAAAGGGGTAGTTTACCTGCAACAGTTTATGTTGTAACAAGAGAAATTTTTTCATGACGTAAATTCAAACAGAATCAAATAATTTTTTTAATATTGTTACAACACAAATAAGCCACCCCAGTACCAGGGATAAAAAAGATAATTCTTAATGTAAATGTACTTCATATTAAATAAAATGATTAAATATAAATAAAATATAAAAACTATGACACGACAAACGACGACATTACCCAACCCAAGTGATTGACCCAACAACAGGAAACAAAAGAAGAAGGGAACCACGAAAAACAAACAAGAAAAGAAAGTGATTGACCAAACAAACAGGAAACAAACGAAGAAGGGAAGAAACCAAAACCAAAGAAGAATAAAGACACTTGAAGGAAGTGAACGAATTCCTATAACTAAATAAAATCAAACCAGACGAGAAGGGGAGAACCGAATTAAAATGAAGACAATTGAAAATGAAGGAGAAGAAGAAGAAGAAGAAGAAGAGGAAGAATGAAGAGGAAACGAAGTGAAACCAAGAAATGAGAAACACCACATATAAAAGGGAGAAATGGTACGCTCAAATATAGAATATTGTGAATAAAACCAATAATTATCCACTAGTGGAAATAAATATTATTGTAAATGAGATAATTTATATACCTGTTTTAAACAAAAACAGTAAAAAGTAACTTAGTAAAGAAAAGTACACTAACCCAAATATTAGAGTTAGATATAGTGAAATATATATCAAAATATCATTAATACTATGTATAATTTATAATGAAAGAAATAGTGAGAAAGAGAAAGAGAAATAATTATAGGGATTACCCACTAAGAAACACTTAATATAAACAGTGAAAAAGTGCAATAGTGAAGGTGTAAATACCCCAAAATAGTGAGTGTATCAGTGATAAACACCAATTAACTAAAGGTGAAAGTGATAAGTGAAAAAAGATATTATAAATAATAAAAAGGTAGTAATGGATAAGAAAACACTTAGTAAATCATTGATGAACCAATAAGTGATTTAAGAGTGAGCTTACAAAAAATTATATAGTTAAGGATAATTAAAAATAGTATTTCAAGTAGAGATAGATAAAGGATATGATGTTATTCAGGGAAGAAAGCCCATGTAAAAACAGTTTGTGTTAACATGGAATGGAGGAAAGAAGTAGTAATGAATTAAGAATTTAAGTATATAATTAATAAACACCCTATGTTAGAAGGGAAAATAAATTAAATAAGTTTGAAGGAAGTGATGATATTTCTCACTCAAGATAAAAGTAAAAGAATGAAATGAATGTTAAACCAACAGTAACTAATAACTTGAAAAGAATTGTTCGTTTTAATTTTATGAATACGATATGGCTGAAGGAAGCTTACAGTCCATAGGCCTAATTGTTATGTTTTAAATATTAAGATATAGAAAATAATCTTGACTTGTAATCAGAACACAAACAGACTCAAAACACAACACAACCAATTATAATAGCAAAATAAAGCCCATCAGGCTGAAATGAAATGTAATTTAAATGAAATAAGTCAAATACCATAATGGCTACTTAGGCCTATGAACATGCCTAACTGTCAGAAACACACAAATACAAATTATAACAAATTAACAAGGAAATTTACAAATCTAAGGCAAGTAACTAGCCAGTAATTATGTATAAATCATTTAAAAGAAAAATGTTACTATACGAGTTTAAATTAAAAGAAATATGTAATTATCAAATGTCAACATAATTAGGCAAAAGTTAATATTATAACATCGCCAAATTCAGATCAATTTTGATAACAAAAAGTATGTATAAAAAATGTTAACTAATACTATATTTGAATAAATAAATAATGTGGACAGTAAAATATATATAAAAGGTAATTAACATGGAAGTAGAAGGAGTAATAAACCAAAAGTGATTAATAAAGAAACTCGAATAATAGACTGACAGACAAATGACATTGACCCAACCCCAGAGATTGGCCAGTTAAGAAACCAAAATAAAGAAACCAGACGAATGAAGGAGAAGAAGAATGAAGACCAAGAAAGAACAAACCCACGAGGAAGAAAACAAAATGAAACATGTCCAGAAAACCAAACAAGGAATAAAAAATAGAGAAGGGAGAAGTAATGTAATCCAAAATAATAAAGAAAATGAAATCGGTTGAGAACCAAAACTATTAATGAATGTTAGTATTGATTGAATGACAATTATAAATAGTCAGTAATATGAAACAATAGATAAAAGTACACTAACCAAAGAGTTAGGGATATATGTAATTTGTTAACAAAGAAAGACATAATATTAATAATTTTATATAGATAGTGTGTAGAGAAAGAGAATAAAATGATGAGAAATAAATGGAAGTTGAATTAGTGAAAGTGATTTATCCTAGAGTGATACAATATTAAAGAAACACTAAGTAAATTATAATGAACACTAAATAATTTAAGAAAGTGCAAGTGAGAAATAAATACAAATATTGTCTATCATTGTAACTTTTATTTACTTTATTGTATTTATTAATGAATTAAATTGAAACTTCCACTTACCTTTTGATTCTTCATCTGGCCTGATCTCTAAGTGTTGACTAACCCCGTTCGTACGGCGAACTTAACAGTACAGTAAATGAAATAAGGTGATTTAAATAATTTTTAAACTCTTTTAGTAAATAAAATAAAGTAATGAATTTATTGAAATAATTTCAACCATAACTTCCACAATTAAATTAAATCTAACTTGATACTGAGGGGAAGCCCCTTATTACCAGCAATAATTTTAACATATTTCACCACATTACTTATATCTACCTTAGAATATTCATTAATTAATTTAAAGCGACCCAGCTTGCTATTCATACACATTCATTCTCTTTATTACCCCATTTAATTTAGAGCTCTCTGCATTTTTTCTTTTTAATTTTCCACAATTGTAAAAGGTTATATGATACGTTTACTTGATTGGCCGACCACCTGCTTCACAATTTCGTCAATGTTCTCCGAATTCAGTCCTCCTGTTAGATTTTGATATTACTGCCGATTAATGAATGTTACACTTTCTGCACCACTTTATTTTATAATTTTTTGGCCAGTCTGTCTACATTTTTATTACATTTCAAAGTATTTTTTGAGAACCGCGCGTACACGCAACTGCGTGGTTCAGATGTCGTTAGCCGACTGTCTTTAAACTATTTTTCCATTTGTACTAATAAACACAACCCCACTCGGTCAGCGACGCACACCACCACCGGCATCCGCTGCACTTAGTTCTTTTTCGCCGACTGATGAAACAATGGGTAACTAAATCCCCACCTTGTCTGCCTGTTTCCGGGCACATACACGGCCACTGCAATTACTAAGCTTTTTGTCACCGTTTAGGTAGCATGGTTTTGCATTGGGCACAGGTGTTGACGAGGCTGACTGGCGAAAATGTTGAGGCTGTGGAAGGCGTGGCCTCTAAGAGTATCCGTCAGCAACGAACCGCATGGAACAAAGTTTTCGTCTCGCCATTTTTCGTGGCGTCCCTTTGGAGTCTGATCTGCGATGTTTACGCGCGCATGTTCATGTTGCGCGTCTTTGTACGTGCCTCAATGCTTAATTACCGCCGTGTGTTTAGACTAGGCATCGCATTCCATTGTCAACTCGCCGTTCACAATCTCACTTCATTGTTCCTTTGACGACAATTTTACTTCACATAGAAGTAAAATTAGCCGGTGATGGACTGCGAGCGTCTATATGTTCCCCACTCCTCGATCTATTTGTTGAAGAAGACGGAAAGCAATGCCTTCTATCTGGTAGTCATAGCGGTGACACATTCGACACATGGTTTTCCCATGTTGTAGTCGTGGATGATATTTGGTGTGCACTGGCCGACGTCACAAATAGGCGGGACTTAAGCTCATATCCGCCGTCTTAATACCGCGAGGTGAAAAATTTGTTTTGCTAACTCGGCGTCAGTCCGCGCATCTGCTGGTGGTTGCGCGTTTGGACGTAGATGTTACACAGCCACAAAGTTCTAAGAATTTTGTCAACCGCACATTCCTTTGCAAATGTTTCACAACAGCTATTGTGTACTGTTTCTTTGTTTGAACTACGTTTTAGATTCAACCGGGGACTTGCCACACAGATGGAACTTGAATTGTGAAATTTTATGTAATCAATCCCCAATTTTAATAAAATACAAAATCCCTTTAAATTTGCCCCGTTACAATACCCCCCCCCCCAATGAGAGGTCTTCTGTCGAAACAGAAGAAATCTCATTGTTAAAACCCCTAAGAGGACCGGTGAGGAACTGGTGCCAACAACCCCCATTTGTTCTTATACATCATGGGTAAACAACCCCCCTGGCTCGGCGAATATGGCCGCATCTGAACGAGATCACTGGACTTCTCTATGCGAGATCCCAACACCATAAAATCGAACAGACGCGCACCACAGCGCACCTAACCTTTTATCATGCCACCCCAAAATCCAAATCCCTGGTCTTATATCATGCCAGATCCTCAACCGATATATTCCCCCTTATCATGCACACTGCGCTGCCTTTAGCAGTTACTGGGCTCGTACACACACTTATAACTACATCCTAGCCAAAATTTTCACTTTTACATTCACAATTTATTTAAGTTAAAGTCAAACAGCTATTTTCATCAAAACCAAAAATAAAATCTTTTATCTGAACTGATTAATTCTCTTCATTGTTATTAGTAATTAGAAAACAAATAGAATGAACATTTAATTAAAACATGAACTTCCTTATCCTAACATTTGATTAGACATATATCCTAAACAATATAATTCAATAAAAAAATAGTAATACACCTAAACAATAACATAATCAGAATTCAAAACACTAATTAGATGGCAGGCACAAAATTAAATTTTTTTTTTTTTTTTTTTCAAAAAATTTAAATTTATTGAAATATATTTTCTCAATATTAAAATTATTTAAATTAATTAAGAAACAAAATTGGCATCACTTCATTGCCAAAACAGGTCTAGTATAGAACATCACCCATCAGCTGATCAAACTGGGTCAAGTCAAGAACCTTGACCTATATAAGTCATACATAAGTTACATCGGAAAATACATTGAACATCTTTAAAATTTGTATCATCAAACACAATAAAATATAATAAAATAAGACATTTAAAAATAACAAAATATTATTATAATTAACAATAAAATTGATATTTAAATTAATCCAAAATTACACATTTTACCATTATACTTTATTCTCAAATTCTATTAAAGTTTGTCACTTTGCTTCAATTAAAACTTTATGATTTTACTATGACTCTCTTTTTAATAATCTCATTCTCCATTAGTTTGGGTGATCTAATTATTCATAACAATTTAATTTACCACTTGGCATGTATACATTTATAATCTTTACCACTCTGACTACACTCATTAACAAATTTAAACTAACATGACACCCATCTCTATCAAAAACATCTATCAAACAATCTCTAAACCCAACTTACTACTCAACTCAATTCGCATCATTCTACTCTTATATAAAAAAAAAATCTCTAACCCTTTTGTACTCAGGATGTGTTCCCCCCCCCAAAAAAAGCTCATTCCCTTAATCTGGTCCCTGGATTCTACCTAAGGCAACCCTTTCCAGCGCTAAACGGTCCCTTCCCGTCCCAACCACTTTTGTTGCGGACTCCTACCACACTACCCCCTCTTACAAAATTCCCATCAACTAATTACCATTCTCATTACATCACTTCAACTACAACAAAATATCACCACTTATTTATTATATCAATATATCAACCAATACTCTACATATATTCCCCATAACTACTGTGTCACTATCCATACTTCTCAAATTCTACATTACATTAATTCACAACAACCTTTATTCATCTCAATTACCACTTTAAACTCAACTTGGACTGATCTACATGTCCTAACAAAATATTAATCACCCAAAATCTACCTTTTACTATCTTTCACAAATCATTTAACATTCTCAACTATATCAAATTATTTTCATCATTTAAAATAAAATCTTCAACACATTAAAAACATATTCAAGCATTGATTACCTTGGAAATTTGCAAACATTTATCAGTGACATTCTACAGCGGATCAGCTGATTTTCTTAGCAAGGTGAATGACCTTACTACCAACACATTTCAAAATTATACAAATTATATGAAATACATATTTTTATCAATCCGTATCTCTAACACAATAAAATAATACATTTATAAGACAGAAGAAACACAGTATAATAAACATACGAACACCTATTTATCAAATCATAATACAAGCCTTTAATTAGTGCCAAAATGAGTTATCATCTTTAAGTTATAAAATTTGAATTCGTTGCTCACCTGAGCAACCCCCCAACCACACACACTATTGTTTTTTTTTCTGTTGGACTGTGGCGCCCATTGGCCTCCACAAGGACGGCATAGGTAGAGGAATTTCACATCTCCTTGTCCTTGCTTCAGCATTACATTTGAACTATTTAGACATCAACATATCTTTGTTATATAATTATGCGCCCTTAATGCGGGTCTACCACCTGGCCTTGCTGTTCCTCCTCGAACAGAGTGGCAGCCGCTGTTCCATAGTTTCCGGGATTTCCCCTAGTTTCACCCCCCATTAATTTCTAGTATCAACCAATTTCAAGCCAGCTATGGTCAAGGGACTTAATTTATGGCCATAGCTGACCGCTAGCCAAAACCACGATTAGTGCTGGTAAGGCAGTAATCGCCCGAAAAGTCGGGGAAATCAACTTTACTTTCAGGCATGTTACACTCATCATTAATCTGCACGGCACAAAAAATCTATCAGTATACAATATAAAGTTGTATAAAAGGGTGTGCCGTGCATTTTCGCCATTTTGGCCTCCGATGGAGGCAACACTCTCTATTACCCCCAACACTTTCCACTATCTACTGTGTCACATGCCACCACAGCAATAGCTCACTAATAACTAAATTAACTCTTCCTTCATTTGCAGTTTCTACACTCCATTATTATATCACTTATATAAGCACCAATCTACCCCCCAAAATTACCCATATATCTTGTATGATATCATTATATAACATAATAAACAAACAGACATTAACATTGATCGTTAGCATACAGTAAACAAACAATTCTCTTTTAAATAATTTGTATAGAAACTGATAAGCATTATTACTTGAAATTTTTCATTAACTCTTTTATATATCATTTTATTATTTCTCATTCACTACAATTAGATTCCTTAAAATTTTCAAATTTATTATTAACATTTATTTTACATCACCTTTCAGTTATTATTACTTTTTAATTATATTTTCTATTTAATACAATTATCTCAATTTATTTTCATTATTGAATCAAAATCTTTCACACCTGTAAACATTTTATTCTATCTAATTGGTATTATAAATTTTATACCTACAGTACCTTATTCACCTACTTGACATAAACACAAAATATACACACCATATTACCTCCACGTAACCTCTGAAACATTTAACAACAGTGTTATTTCATACCAAACAATTTAACATTTATTTATTAATTAATTATCAAATTCACCTCTCATAAAATAATTTAAACTTGTTAGAAAAATTCAATTATATAACATTTAAATCAATCAAAAATATTTAAACATTTCAAATTAGTTTAATTAAATTAATTATTGAAAACAACATTTTTAATTACCTTCACCAATTATAATAATTACAATTCATTTGTTATCCTCTTCAAAATTATTATTGTTATTTATTTAAACTGTAAAATATTATTATTATCTCAACAATTTCTACTACATACAACACACAATTAATTTCACTAAACATTTATTTACAATTCTTCATCATTAATTATTCAGTTGTATCACACTTCATTGTCCAAGTCTGCCAGGTCTGAACCATAAATCAAAATATTTAAATGTCCATCTATTAAGTTTATGTTCAGCCTCCATCGTCAAAAATTAGTCTGGGTTTCACATAACAATTTTCAATTTTATTTACATACTTGTTATATATACTTGTTACATATTTGTTATGGCTATCCTGTGTGTAATAACCGTAACATTTTAGTTCATTCATTTTACCATAATAATCATATACCAAGTCAACATTATTTATTTTTGTCCAGTCTCCATTAGTAGTTATATTCAATCTATGGTCAGTTATTTTCTCATCATAAGGTAAATTATTATTAATATATCAAAATAATTCTCACTCTCTATTTTAACAGGTAAGTATTTAATACCATTTATCTCTATCACTTCCAACATTTCTTTCAACTCACTACAATCTCTCTTTAATTTATATAATTCTATCTCTCTATCAATACACCACTCTCCATCTAAATTTCTCTCATCATAACACCATCTCTCACTTTCAACACCATTCCACACAGAGGGTACAAACTTATACAAAAAGGGGAAACAACTTAAATCTTCCACTAATAAGGGTCTCTTGCCCTCCAACAATAACATTTTTGAACACCTTGGTTCATCACAAATAAGGAGAAAATTTACCCTCTGCCCTACATATTCATCTACTCTCTTTTTCCATTCTTTCTCTAATTCATCAACACTAATTATTACTCCATTGCAACCTATTAGTCTCTCTCTCTCACTTACTATTTCACTATCTATTTTCAACGTATCACTCTCTGATATTACATTCTTAATTATATTATCATTTTCAATATCATTGTTATCATTTATTACCTTATTCTCTAATACCACATTTTTATACATTTGTTTTTCTACTGACTCTACCATTTTCTCTATACTCTGTTCTAATCTGTTAAAGCTAGTTTCTATTTTCTCATTAGTATTCTCAAAACGCTCATTCATTTCGTTAATTTGGTTTTTTAATTCGTCGAATTTATTATTTTGTACCTCAAATTTGCTGTCAGAATCACTCTTCTGTTCATCTAACTTTACATCAAATTTATTGAAACTAGTACACAACATTGTATTTTTTTCTAAAAGCAATTGGATCATTTTCATCTTATCTTGATCCTCAGATTTTTTTAATCGGGACTGGTGTTGAATGAATTACTTCATCCATAATTTTCGACTCAGTTCCACTTAATTCAATATTCATGTGACTTTCGTTATCAATGTCAGTTAAGCTGACATTCTCGTTATTATCTGCCATATCTATATTGTAAATTTACTAATTTTCTTTCACTACTCTTTAACTTACATCTACAACATCTTATATTTGATCTAATCTTAACTCATTGTCTTGCGTACTTTACGTAATTTTTTCGTACCGTTATTTAACCTTCAAATCAAACTTGCATTCTACTTGTAGGTGTGGTCTTTATATTTAATTTTTTTTTTAATTTATAAAAACTGTCCCTTTCGGCAGCGCCAACTGTGAAGTTAAATCTATTACTACAAATACAAATACATAAAATTATTTATTTTTCACCTACCTTCTATCTGTTTTCTCCCTCAGGGTCTTGTCACACGAACGTTAGAATGCAAGCATGGTTTTGTGCTAATATTTTATCCTTACAAATATAAATACATAATTTATTATTGAATTCCACCTACCTGTTGAAAATTATCTTGGTCCAGGATTCGGTCACACGAACGTAGGATGCAAACGTGGTTTACGGGTTATTGGAATAACTTAACGCTACTCATTATTGAAGAGAATTAAATTTTTAATTTTTATTGTTTGAACTTCGGTAACTTTAAAAGATTCTTTCTCCAAAATTAACATTTGAAATACATGCCTAATAAATTCCTGGGATCCACTCCCTGATCACAACAATATAATTATAACTTATTCTATCTTAACTTCTACTCATACAGACCGCCCAGCCTGCACATTCTCGCATTCACACTTTAATTAGTATTTTTACGCCAAAACAGGTCTAGTATAGAACATCACCCATCAGCTGATCAAACTGGGTCAAGTCAAGAACCTTGACCTACATAAGTTATACATAAGTTACCTCAGAAAATACATTGAACATCTTTAAAATTCTATCTTTAAACACAAAAACATAATAAAATAAAACAATTCAAAATAACAAAATATTATTATGATTAACAATAAAATTGATATTTAAATTACTCAAAATAAACATTTTACAACTTTACTTTATTCTCAAATTTTATTAAAATTGTCACTTGTTTCAATTAAAATTTTATATTTTTCCTATAACTTTCTTTTCTTTCCTATTCTCAATCTCCATTAGTTTGGGTGATTTAATTATTTATACTAACTTGATTTACAACTTGATATGTCTACACTTATAATCTTCACCTCTTTGACTCTAATACTCATCAACTTTAACTAACATGACACCCATCTCTATCAAAACATCTATCAACCAATCTCTAAACCCAACTTACTACTAAACTCAATCCGCATCATTCTCTCGTTATAAAAAAAAATACTCTAACCCTTTGTACTTAGGATGTGTGTTCCCCCCCCCCCGAAAAGCTCATTCCCTTAATCTGGTCCCTGGATTCTACCTAAGGCAACCCCTTCCCGCGCTAAACGGTCCCTTCCCGTCCCAACCCTTTTGTTGCGGACTCCTACAATACACTATCCCCTCTTACAAAATTACCATCACCAAAACACCATTCTCATTTCCTCACTTCAACTACAACAAAATATCATCATTTACTTATTACCTCAATATATCAATCAATACTCTACATATATTCCCCATGTCTACGGTGTCAACATCAATACTTCTCAAATTCTACATTACATTACCTCACAACAACATTATTCATTTCTATTACCACTTCAAACTCAACATGGACTGATCTACATGTCCCAACAAAATATTAATCACCCAAAATCTACCTTTTACTATCTTTCACAAATCATTTATAAATCTTACCTTTATCAAATTACTTTCCTCATCATTTAAAATAACATCTTTAACACATTAGAATTATTATATCCAAGCATCAGTTACCTTGGAAATTAGCAAACAATTTATAAGTGACATTTTACAGCGGATCAGCTGATTTTCTTAGCAAGGTGAATGACCTTACTGCAAACTCATTTCAAATTTATACAAATTATATGAAACACATATTTTTATCAATCCTTATCTCTAACACAATAAAATAATACATTTATAAAACAGAATAAACACAGTATAATAATCATAAGAACACCTATTTATCAAAGCATAATACAAGCGTTTAATTAGTGCAAAATTGATTTATCATTTTACGTTATGAAATTTAAATTCGTTGCTCACCTGAGCAACCCCCCAAACCACACACACTATTGTTTTTTCTGTTGGACTGTAGCGCCCATTGGCCTACACAAGGAGGGCATAGTTGGAGGAATTGAACACCTCCTTGTCCTTGCTTTGGCGTTACATTTTAAAGATTTTTAGATATCAACATATCTCTGTTTTATAGTTACGTGCCCTTAATGCGGGTCTACCACCTGGCTATGCTGTCCCTCCTCGGACAGGGTGGCAGCCGCTGTTCCATAGTTACCGGGATTTCCCCTAGTTTCACCCCCCTGTTAATTTCTACTATAAACCAATTTCAAGCCAGCTATGGTCAAGGGACTTGAAGTATGGCCATAGCTGACCGCTAGCCAAAACCACGATTAGTGTTGGTAAGGCAGTAATCGCCCGAAAAGTCGGGGAAATCAAACTCTACCTTCAAGCATGTTACTACATCATTATTCTGCACGGCACGGCAGTCTATCAAGGTACAATATGAAATTGTACAAAAAAATGTGCGCCGTGCATTTTCGCCATTTTCGCCTCTGATGGAGGTAATACTCCCTGTTACCCCCAACCCATTCCGCTATCTACCGGGGCACATGCCACCCCAGCCATAGCACACTAATAGCTAAATTAAAACTTTATATACAACATTATAATGTGAAATTTTCATCAACTCTTTCATCCATCATCATTTAAATCATTCATCACTTTTTACAATTAGATTCCTTAAAATTTTCAAATTTATTATTGACATTTATTTTACACTACTTTTCAGTTCTTATTATTTTTTAATTATAGTTTCTATTTAGCACAATCCTCTCAAATTATTTTACCATTATTGAGTTAAACTTTTTTCATTTGAGTCAAACACCTGTAAACATTTTATTCTTTCTGACTTGTATTATAAAATTTATACTTACAGTACTTTATTCACCTACTGACATAAACACAAAATATACACACCAATACTTCCACGTAACCTCTGAAACATTTAATCACAGTGTTATTTCATACAAAACAATTTATCATTTATTTATTGATTAATCATTATCAAATTCAAATCTCGTAAAATATTTCAATTATATAACCTTTGAATCAATCAAAATATTTAAACATTTCAAATTAGTTTGATTAAATTAATTATTGAAAATACAAGTTCCATTGCTATCAAAACAATTACAATTCGCTAATTACTGTCTTCAAAATTAATTTTGTTATTTATTTAGATTGCAAAATATTAATATTATTATTACAACAATTACCTACATACACATTGTTTACCTAACATTTTACAATACACACAATTAAATTCATTATACATTTATGTACACCTCTTCATCATTGATTATTCAGTTATATCATACTTCAATGTAAACAAAGTATTTAAAATTGTCCATTGATTGTTTTATAGTTTAACCTCCATCGTCAAAAATTAATCTTTGTTTCAAATAACAATTTTCAATTTCATTTACACACATATGGCTATCTTGTGTGTCATAACCATAAAAATCAAATTCATTCGTTTTATCACAATAATCATGAACCAAGTCAACATAATGTATTTCTGTCAAGTCTCCCTTAGTAATTATATTCAATATCGGGTCAGTTATTTTTTCATCATAAATTAAATTATTATTGTTCAAACACACTTCTAACATTTTTTCCCACTCATCATAATCTTTCTTTAATTTATATAATTCTATTTCTCTATCAACACACAATTCTCTATCTAAATCTCTCTCATCATAACACCACCTCATTCATACTTTCAACATCATTCCA
This sequence comes from Magicicada septendecula, assembly GCA_034769895.1. Taxonomy (NCBI): domain Eukaryota; kingdom Metazoa; phylum Arthropoda; class Insecta; order Hemiptera; family Cicadidae; genus Magicicada; species Magicicada septendecula. The sequence goes on along the minus strand of CM068375.1, from coordinate 402,959,115 downwards.
CACAGAGGGTACTAACTTATACAAATAAGGAAACCAACTTAAATCTTTCACTAAATAGGGTCTCTTGCCCTCCAATAATAACACTTGTGAACACTCTGGTTCATCACCAATAAGGGGAAAATTTACCCTCTGCCCTCATTCTACCACTATACTATCTTTCCACTTTCTCTCTGACTCATAAACACACCTTAACATACCATTATTACATTCTACAACTTCATCAGTACTCTCACTATTTATTTTCAGCGTATCACTCTCTGATACTACCTTTTCAAATACATTACCGTTCTCAATATTATTTTCGACATCGTCATTATCATTTGTTAGCTTATTCTCTAGTACCACATTTTTAATTATATTCTCATTTTCAACATTATTTTTCTCAATAGTTATTTGTTTACCATCATTATTATTTTTTCTTTTACTCTGTTCTCCTACTGACTACTATTCTCTCAACGTCTCGTTTTAGTTCATTACAACTACTTTCGTATTTCATTTTTACCTCATTAATATCGATTTTAAGCTCATTGAACTTTCTACTCTGTTGATCCCATTTTATGTCATTATTATCAAAACGTTTATTTAATTCGTTAAATTGTTTATTCTGCACGTCAAATTTGGTGTCAAAAACATTGCTTACTTTAATTTGTTCATCTAATTTCTCATTGAAACTACTTTTAATTTCTTGAATTTCGTTTTTCTGTTCATTAAGCTTGCTATCAATTTTATTAAATTTAACATCAGAATCACTCTTTCGTTCTTTATTTTGTTCTAAGATTAATTTCAACATATTCATTATGTCATTATTGAATTGGCTGTTACATTTTGATGAAGTCGGGGTCAATTGCACGCCCGAATCTTCAGTTACATTACTTTGCTCTGTTAAATTTAACTCTACTTTATCTTGGGTCGCACTTGGAGTCGAATGTATTTCAAAATTACTCATGTTTGACTCATCAAAATTTTCGACACTAGTCGTTTCATTTATATTGCTTTCGTTATTTCCTGCCATCTCTTATTCTTTATAATTGATATTTGTTAATTTACTTTAATTAATTTCCTTTATCATAATACAATTTCGATCTTATGTCAAATGTGCGTAAATGACGCACTTTTACTTCATTATTCGAACCTTAAAAACACGCTTGCATCTGTTGTAGGTGTGGTTTTTACATTAAATTTTGATTTATAAAAACTGTCTCTGTTCAGAAGCCATTGTGCTAATATTTTATCCTTACAAATATAAATACATAATTTATTATTGAATTCCACCTACCTGTTGAAAATTATCTTGGTCCAGGATTCGGTCACATGAACGTAGGATGCAAACGTGGTTTACGGGTTATTGGAATAACTTACGCTACTCATTATTGAAGAGAATTAAATTTTTAATTTTTATTGTTTGAACTTCGGTAACTTTAAAAGATTCTTTCTCCAAAATTAACATTTGAAATACATGCCTAATAAATTCCTGGGATCCACTCCCTGATCACAACAATATAATTATAACTTATTCTATCATCTTACCTTCTGCTCATACAGACCGCCCAACCTGCACATTCTCGCATTCACACTTTAATTATTCCCTCACCATTATTATTTATTTAACAAATTTAACCCATTACATAATACCCCAGCCGGCAACGTGGTGACCTCTCGAACTCGTGGCCACTCATTTATAACTTCGTAGATGTCCAAAAACTATATATTTTGATGTCCTTTCATTGAACACTAACACCACTGTCACATTACTGTTAACTGAAACTCACCTTTTACTTGAAACTCATAAATTTTTAAAAAGCCCCTTGGGGCAAGTACCTGGTCAGGCACTGTCTGTAGGTGAACTGGGCAGAGCGTCTCTACGCTTACTATCAACTAGATTGCCGTCCCACAAGGTGGAAAGCAATGCCTTCTATTTCATCGCCACTGTTGTGTCACATTCAGCACACGTGGTTTTTTGTGTGTTTGTCGTGGATGACATTTGGTCAGCACTGGTTGACGTCACAAAAGAGGTTGGGCTTAGTTTTATTTCCTCCAGCATGGTTAACGAAGCGAACAGAGATTCTTCTCTAAGCCATTTTGCGTCCAACAATTCCGCGTCGGTCTGCGCACATGCTGGGGTGGTGCGTTTGGGCGCGGACGTCACACAAATGTAAAGTTCTTAGAATCGACACCGGGCACATTCTTTTGTAAAGGTTACACAACTGTTACTGCGTACTGTTCCTTGGTTAGCGCAATGCTTTCATTCAAACACGTGGACTGGCCACACAGATGGACAATGAATTTACAATATTTTTCAATAAATCCCCAAAAATTAATAAAATAAAAATCCCTCAAAATTTGTCCTGTTACAGTTTACAGGTTATGTGAATAACTTACACAACTCGCTTTTTTATGAAGAGAAATTAATTAAATTTTATTGTTTATTTAAAATGTTCTATGTCAAATTATTCGTTATTCATTTCTGTATGTTTAAAACAATTTAGTACCTTTTATTAACTTTTGAATTGAATACAACTTCCTTGAAATAACTGAAGCATTATATTATATCATTAAACTTATTTTACATCTTACCTTATGATATATATCAGACAGACATCCCAGTCTGCTCACTCACAACATTCACACTAATTTAGAATTTACCCCGTTATTAACAAAACCCCATTAAAATGTGATTATCTACCCTGCCGGCAAGTTGGTGTCTCCCCGTCTTTGCGTTGCATCACTTTCAAACTCCGTTACTTTGTCCAAAAATAAGTTATTAATTCATTCTGCCGTAAAACGGATTTCACTATTGAATTTTGGCTAAACAGCACTCACTGTCATTTGATGTTTAAAAGTTACTTTTTTAAGAGCCCGGGTTGCCGGACAACCTGCGTAGGTTGAAGCCGGTGATGGACTGCGAGCGTCTATATGTTCCCCACTCCTCGATCTATTTGTTGAAGAAGACGGAAAGCAATGCCTTCTATCTGGTAGTCATAGCGGTGACACATTCGACACATGGTTTTCCCGTGTTGTAGTCGTGGATGATATTTGGTGTGCACTGGCCGACGTCACAAATAGGCGGGACTTAAGCTTATATCCGCCATCTTAATACCTCGAGGTGAAAAATAGAGTCTTCAAGCCATGTTTGTTTTGCTAACTCGGCATCAGTCCGCGCATCTGCTGGTGGTTGCGCGTTTGGGCGTAGATGTTACACAGCTGCAAAGTTCTAAGAATTTTGTCAACCGCACATTCCTTTGCAAATGTTTCACAACAGCTATTGCGTACTGTTTCTTTGTTTGAACTACGTTTTAGATTCAACCGGGGACTTGCCACACAGATGGAACTTGAATTGTGAAATTTTATATAATCAATCCCCAATTTTAATAAAATACAAAATCCCTTTAAATTTCCCCCGTTACAAGGAGAGTAGGCTAAGATAAAGACTTAGTAAAATAACCTATGTTTAAGTTTTGAGAGTGAACAATAACATTTAACAAAGTTACAATGAATAATATTTAGAATAGAACATTGATTCAGTAAATAATGAACACTAAGTAGTGATATTCACTGTGATGACTAGGAAATAGAATGTATTGTAAAAGTTTAAAGGTGTGGTTCACAAGGAAAAGTAATAAGATGGTGTTAACATGGAAGGGAGAGCAAAAAGCATTAGAAAATAAGTCTGTATTAACATTAAGTAAATACCCACGTTATAAGGGGAGTTTAATGAAAAAAGTTCAATAGAGGTGAGATTGTTTAGCACCAGAACAACAAATAAGAAATAATGAATTGTATGAACTATTGTTTATGAATTGGATATGGCTGTAAGAGTCATACAGACCATAGACCTAGATGTTATATGTTATATTGGAAACGAATAGCAAATAATTAGCAAGTAATGTTGAATAACACAGTTGTTACAAACAAAGATCACAAAAGGACTAAATTAAAACACATCCAGAGACATTAAACCCAATTATAAATGCAAAATAACAATTTAGGAATAAATGAAATATATTGTGTATGAAGCCATAAAAATCCAGTAATGGCTACTTAAATGTGAAACAGGCCTAACGGTCAAACATAAGCAATTACTGATTGTATAAAAATCACCATGTAATGGACAAATCCAAAGTGACTAATTCACCAAGGATGAATGGTAGTTATTATTAAAAACCAAATATTAAATTAAGGAATTATATAAACAGAGAAATGTAATTAGTAAGTAGGAAATTAATTGTAAACTTAGAAAACTTGAAAAAACCCAATATTGTGGGGTACCAAAATAATCTTTGTGAGAAAATATAAATGACAGTGCAAATAGATAATAACTAAGAAGGAAGATAAGAGGAGGAAGGAAGTCCGAAGATATGGGAAGATTTGAAAGGAATTCAAATATTGATAACAATGTATTCATATCGAGCTCACCCAATGAGATTAATAATGTAACCATGGAAACGGCAGTTTGACGAGGTAATTACCATTGAATACAATTACTTGAAAAGTGACGCTCACCAAAACCAGGAGCGAAAATTCTGTACAACACATTTTCATATTTAAAACATCTTAAAAGTAAAATAGTGTATAGATATTGATCGTAAAGAAGTCTGATGAATACCGAACACCTTTACCAGATGGAGAAGACATTTAATTGAAGACGAAATATGTAAATAAATCCAAACAACTTTGAAAAAGATGACGAAGCTTGAATAAAGAACAAATGAATTATATTGATGCCACAACCCTTCCTTCCCGTCCTACAGAGTAATTCCGTACTACAACACTGTTAAGTATCAGTTAAATTATTTCAACTTCCAACAATAAACGCACTTTGAATATTTCTCGATATATGTTGAATACCACTGAATCACTTTTATTCTCTTGCAAGGATTAAATCGTAATACTAAGACACTGAAAATTTGTTAAACTATAGAACTAACCTCATATTTATGTACGACTTTTAAACCACTTGTATGACACTCAAACAAAACAATTACCATTACACATTACTATATTTAAGAAAAAACATTGTAAGGTTGTGTATTTTTAATATTGTAATTGCATCTGAACCTTTTAACGTGATCCAAAGAGCCCATAACCGTCGAATGAAATATTTGTTGAGTGGCTTCATAAAACGCCATGCTGTTTATATGTATTCAAAATCGATTGGTTAACCCGTGAGTAAGAGTCTTATAAAGAATTATCCAGTGCAGAATTGTATATAAAAAATTAATTACAACTTGTGTCTATAAAATATTAACTTCAAATTAATAATAAATCCATACTGTGTGTGTTAAATTGTGTTTTATTTTCATTAGAAAAGTGTATGTTTAAAATTATAATGTATAGCGAATGTTTCTGATGCGACACCTAGCGCACAGGTAGCGAATACTGTAACTGCTAACTCGATTAACAAAAGTTGAGAAAAGGCGGGACAGATTGAATTCGTCGCATCGTTCAAATGAAACATTGATAAGGAGACAATTTTAATTGTTTTATACAAACAATTTGCTGCCACCCGGAGATTATCCACTACGTTTGAACCTCGGATCGGTAACCACGATACCTGGTCACCAGTACGTTCGCTACGGACCCAAACATCGTGAGTTACATCGCCGTGCGAGGACGAAGTGGTAAGAAACACAGACACACTTTACACTCAGACACACTGTTATATTTTACAGAAGTATACGAACGACGAAGACCAAACACGAGATTGGTTATAAATTGACGCGCCCAACGTGGGGCAGAATAACACGGGAGCTACACAGAACGTCCGTTACGTAATAATATATAATAGAACATGACCTTATGAGGTATTGTTTTAATCTTTGAAAGGAAATAAACACAATAGTGATAATATTTAATACCCAGAAGGGAAGACAGAAGAATAAAATCAATCAGAAAATATATAATAAATTTGAATAAGAATTTCAAATATGATAACAATGCTTTTAATCTCGGCCTTAACCAATCAAAGGGTTTCTGTTACCATAGTTGGTTACTAATTTTCCGTTAAATTTACTTACTTGGAAAAATGACGCTTGGGTAGGAGGTACGCAAGATTTAGATGGCCGAAATTTTATTTTAAAAAGTTTGAAAAACATTCAGAAGTCAACAGCATGAACCAGTGACGAGGAGATGAAGAGTTTCAAATATTAACAGATGTCCAGGAACCAAATAAACAAAATTAATTAGCAGAAATTCCCAAGACAAATTAGAAGAAGATGCCAGCAGCCTAAGTCACCCCAAAATTGATGAATTTCCATTACCCCAGAACAACGACCTATCACAACCTTCTGAACTGATAAGTATCAATTAAATACAATAATCCCAGGAATAAAAGCACTTTAAATATTTCTCATATCAATCAAAAAATTCTCACTATCAAGTAAAGTTAATTTTCTTTCAAGGATTGAATAATATAAACTTACGTAAAGAAATTGTTAACTAAGAAATAACCTCGCACTAATTTACGAAATTTGTAACAACTATTACTACACTGCCGAACAATTTGTAAACACACTCTATACCATTTAAGTACGGATAAGGTACGGTAGTGTACTTTTTTAATGTAACCATCTTTTATGTTTTCTTTATAATCCAAAGAACTCCAAAGTTTGAGCGAGTTGATATATAGTGTACAAACAGACGCCATGTCGGCCTCAGTATAACTCGTTTCAAAATCAATTTCGTCAGCCTAGAGATTATGTTTCATGTTTTAAGCCGGAGAAATTTTATTGAAAAATAACTACTAATATTATTGTCACATTGATTAATGACTAAACCATAATTAAAGTTACAGTACAGAGTATTACCATTGTTTTATTTCATAGATAGTTGTATAATATATGTGTGTGTTAGCAATTTCACTGAGCAGACAACTAGCGCTCTTGCCATGTGGTCAATACAGTAAGCTGTACAGAGGCGGGAATCATTCTTGTTAATTCACAAATTTAATTGTTTTAAAATAAACAATTTGGCGCCACCCGGGACTCGCAACCCCTATGAAATTACAGGTAGGTTGTACTGATAATCGTGACCACGCTACGGACTTCGGTAGCAACAACCATTAATGTAACGACAAGTGTGAGACGAACACACCACACTAACCCTTAATACACATAAAAACAGGTGTACACATTTTACAGATACGACCGAGTCTTTCAGTTCGTTACAGATTGGCGACCAACGTAGTGAGGCTAGAAAAGGACGACTAGCGGTGATTATGAAAAGACATCATATGGTTACAAGATTCGACATTAAGAAAGGAACAAATCAAGAAGAAATGGAAGAAATTGAGGAGATGATTGGAGGATTGTTTGAAGAGGATCCCCAGGGGGACCAACCAGAAAATCCAAACCTACCAGAACCGGAAATAGAAGTAGTAGTTGACGTCCAACCAGTCAAACCAACCGAAGAGACGAAATGGGATAGCATGATGAAATTCATGATGGAACAATTTGGACAAATTAATAATATTTTCACGAAAACGAAGGAAGAAATAAACGAAAACTTCGATGAAAAATTAGAATCATTGCAAGAGGAAAGGAGACAAGACAAGGAAGAATTGAATAAAAAATTAGAATCATTAAGAAGGGAAGACAGGGAGTTCTTGAAGGAGAACCTAGAACTTCTGAATAATAAATTGGAAAGCAACCAGGAGGAATTGAAGAGAAGCCAAGAGACGCTAGAAAAGAAGAGTGAAGCGCTGAAGAAACAGATCAAGAAAGACCTGGAGATAGTGAATAAGAAGATCGAAAATAGTAATGATACGCTCCAACGAAAACTGAAGGAAGACAGCGAAAAAACCAAAAAGGAATTGAAACAACAACTGGTAGAATACCGGGAGGAGATTAAACAAACGGTAACCGAGACGAATGAGACTGTGATACAAGTCCGGGATGAGTTGAACAATAAAATCAGCAATATCAAGGAAGAAGGTAAAATGAGGGTGACAGAACTTTATCAAATCACCACTGAAGAATGCCAGAGAAATAAACAGGAGGTGATTAAGAAACTGGAGGAGAGGCATCAAGAAATACAAATATATGTCAATGATCGTGTGGAAAAGGTATACACCGCCATCAACAAAATAGACGGACAGACCAAAGAAAACAAGGAGAAGATCCAGGGAATCAGCCAAAGGGAGAGACAGATGCAAGAAGAGCTGGATGCACTGAGGGAGAAACCTTGTCATAATACCCACATAGTAACCAGCGAGAACCGAGAGGTAATCAACTTTCGCAGTTACCGGCGGAATCCAATGGAATTCCTCAAAAGAGTAGAGGAGTTAATAGAAAAGAATAGGGAAACCAGGTGGACAAGCGTAAGAAGCCTCATAGATGAAATGTTCCGAGACACCCACGACAACTGGTGGACAGCAACTCGACCAGAAGTAAATGATACTCAGGAATTTAAAAAGCAATTCAGAGAAAAATATTGGTCGGAGTCCACCCAAAATGTAATCCGTAATGACATTAGCAATGGGAGGTACGAACCACAAGCAGGACACACTCTAACGTCCTACTTTTTAGGAAAGGTATGTTTGGCCTGAAACCTAGAACCCAAGATACCTGAGGAATCTCTGGTGATACAGCTTGGGTACCACTATGAGGAAGCTGTACAAAAAGCCAGGAGACAAGGGCAAATAAAGACGATCCAAGGAATGGCAAGCTTGTTGGAGGGTCACGAGAACGATGGACAATATAAGAAAAATCGGCTAGTGAACCAACGGTATAACAAATGGAATGATAATAATAATGCACCCAATGTCAACCTACCCTACAATCACACACAAAACGGCAACCGGAAAAATAACAACTATAATAATGAACAGCCATTTAACAGGAATACACAGAATCATTCTCCGAATAACCAGCCATTTAACAGAGGCCCACCAAACAATCATCCAGGAAACCAGAATAACAACAGGAACATCCCAAACAATAATCCACCAAACAATAGCTACAGGGGAGCTGAACTGGACCAACGCACAAATGGTCACCCCAACAACAATGACTACTATGGCAACCGGGGACCCGGAGGAAACTAAAATAGAGGCGACGGCGGACGCCAAGTAAATTTCATTCATGGGCGTAGACAAAATAACCACAGGAGATATAGTCCGAACTGGCATACAAACCCATGGTACTACGAATCGAATAATAACAGCAATCAGTTCTCAGAGAGTAGGACTAACGAACCACCAAGGGATGAAAATAACCATCAACAAGGACCGAGCAACGAGACGGATGACCAGTCGAATAGTCTGGCCACAAATCAACAACCACCTTTAAACTAAAGAGGTCAGTGGAAAAACCTAGATACCCTTCACATGACCAATCACTTGGGTTAATACGTCGTGTAATGTCAAAAGATAAACACAAAGTAATTACAATAATATATAACAACTATCTAAAGAATATCCGAGAGGAACTTCTCGAAGAAGAGGCCAACCAGTTACAACAAACTAACAGCGAAATTGTCCATATAAAGGCTACCATAAACGACACTATAACCATAATCATGGTTGACACGGGATCTAACATCTCTCTAATAAACCAGCCTGAATTAGAGCCGATTCAAGCCAACTCTCGAACACCAATCCCCAGACTGCCAATAAACAATATAATAATCATTGGCGCCACTGGCAAACAAAATAAGACGGTAAGAAAGCAAGTTTCATTAGAATTAGACGATCAAAAATCAACCATCCCTATTGTATTTCTTGTGGCCAATGGGCTACCATTCAGCATGATCATAGGATGTGATGTATTAAGAAGATATTCGGCAGTTATCAACCTGCAAAAAGGAGTCGTGTTGCTAACTTCTGAACAGGGAATTTGGTCTGCAAATATCATAAATTGCAATCCAACTCCAACCGCTCTGAATCAAGACCCAGGATTGAAGAGTTACTACTGTCAAACGCATGAACCGTCCATCATTATGGCCAATGAAGAGGAAAACAGAGGATTGTGGGAACAGAAAATAGAAGAAATCAGTAAACAACAGTCTGAAAACCTCATTGCAATTTATAACAAATACCAACATGTCTTCTCGAATACTCCTGGAAAAGTTAAGGGATACCAGTGTAAAATTAACTTCAGGGAACCTGTAGACTTCCACAGGAAATCATATCCCATAGCGTACTCCCTGAAAAATGAAGTCAGGACGGAGATAAACAGAATGGTTGCAGAGGATATTATTGAGTATAGCCAATCTCAATACACAAGCCCAATAGTAGCTATACCCAAGAAGAATGGCAAAGTATGGATTTGCTTGGACACCCGAGAAATCAATAAAATGATTGTCAATGACCGGACCTCACCGGGAGAAATTGAGGAAATTTTAAAAAGATTTCGTGGAATAAAATACATTAGTACCTGGGATACTGTATGTGGGTACTGGCAGGTGGAGCTGCGCCCACACAGTAGACAATACTTGGCCTTTATATTTGATGGTAGAAATTACCAATTTAAAAGATTACCATTTGGACTCATCAATTCCGTAGCAGTGTTCGTCAAGTGCATGGACCAAGTCTTAGGTCAAGAGGCACTGGAATTCACCACAGTGTACGTTGACGACCTGCTCATAACGTCTTCAGACTGGGACGAACACTGCGAAAGAGTCGAACATGTATTAAAAAAGTTGTCCAATAGTAATATTGCACTCAAATTAGATAAGTCAAAATTTATTGCCAATGAAGTGAAGTTCCTAGGGTTCAACTTGACCGAAAAGGGAATCTCTCCATCCCAAGAGAAAGTTGAAGCCATCCAAAAATTCCCCTCACCAAAAAACAAGAAGCAATTGCAGTCATTCTTGGGGATATGCAATTACTATAGGAAGTTTCAAACGAACTACTCCCATCTCACAGCGAAATTTTCTAAGCAACTTTCATCAAAAGAAAAATGGACTTGGGGAACTGAACAAGAGGAAGTACTCACTTTAAACAAAAATTTTTCGAAACTGTCATGTTACACCACCCCAATTTCGAACAACCATTCTACCTAAATTGCGACGCTAGTGGTGTAAGTCTAGGCGCAGAATTGTACCAGGAAGACAATGAAGGAAACCACCTGGTCGTTAGCTTTGCCAGCCAAATACTAAATAGTTGCGAGCGTAACTACAATGTTACAGAAAAAGAGCTGCTCAGCATAGTATTCGCGTGTGGCAAGTTTAGAACCTACATACTAGGATATCCTATCACAGTCAGAAGCGATCATAAGTCAGTATCGTTTCTCAAACAATGTAAATTGAGTCATGGTCGACTTACCCGATGGATACTTGCTCTGCAAGAATACCACATTACATGGGAAATATATTCCAGGCCGAAAGAACATAGTGGCCGACGTATTATCCAGAATAAATGTAGAAGATCAGACATTTGAAGGAGAAAAGGGGAAGATAGTAAAAGTGTATCATATATTGAAAGATAGGAAGGACCTGGAAAATATTGTAAACTAAATAGTGTTACAACAAGAGCAAGATACCAAAATATTAAACATACGAAAAAGACTGATGGAATCTGAAGCAATTATAAATAAATTTTACTGTATATACAAAGACATATTATTCATAAAAACAAAAAAGAACCAAGACACATGGAAACTTGTAATTCCTCATTCGTTAGAAAACCAGATCATCAAAGATTACCATGTAAGATACGGGACACATGGGAACACTCAAAATAGTAAAAGCTTTAGAGGAGGATTTGTTTATTAAAAATATCACAAGAAAGGTAAATAAAAATATAAAAACCTGCACGTTATGTCAAATGGTCAAAACCAATAATGAAAGGAAGAATGGAACGATGATACCCATCACGTCAAATGCCAAACTAGAGAAGGTATTCCTCGACATATGTGGACCATTCCCACGTAGCGGAGGAAGACATGGATACAAGTTCATTTTAATTATACTTGACCATTACACCAAGTACACCAAACTATACGCTATAAACAGAGCCACAACAAATAAAATATTAGATATTATTAAAAATAAATACATGTCAGAAATTGGAAAACCGTACATGATAATAACCGATCACGGGACACAATTTAAAGGGAAAAGGTGGAGAGAAGAGTTAATGGAACTGAACATCAAAACATATAAAACTTCCGTATACCACCCTAGTAGTAATTGTAGCGGGTCAAATTTTGGGTGTTTTATTTTAACCGTTTGGGGCATATATGTATATTTTTATGTAGTTCGTTTTGGGCGGACTTTTCATAAAATCATTGTGCAACGTGTTTGTGCGTATAACAGTCAATGTAACAGACCAGTGAAACAACGTAAGACGCAGTTGTTGTCGAGGAATGCGACAGAGTATCTGCACCTCCACAAAATTCTGAGAACTTTGTACTTGTGTGTGGCAGCGCACATACGCAACTGCTCAATCACGCTCCAAGTGACGCTCTGGCAAAAAACTAAGATGGCCAGAGAGAGAAATTTTCATCCTTCATTTGGTTTCACTACGGAAATGCTGTGTTAAGTCCCACCCACTTTTATGACATTAGCCAGTGCCTATTTGAAATCGTCTGCTATCGTCACTCCAACAACTACGTGACTAGTATGATTCGAAACTGGGACGACTAACTGGAAGGCATTGATGTCCGTCGTCTTGACTAAAATGCTCCCGGAGTGGGGAACGGAGAGATGCCGGCAGTTCGTTATCGACTCCCGCCTGCGCAGGCCGCCCGTCAACCGGGCTTAGAAACAAATTTTTATAATTAATGCAACAACTAACAATAACAAAGTATGTGACCGCGGTCAAGTAAAAGTGCAGAACATAGTTATATATATATATTTTTCGGACACTAAAAAGAAATATAAAGGAATGAGGAGTGCACGCGAGGACCACGTTGCCGACGGGGAGGGATATTATTAAAAAAATGTTAAGGGTTATATAATTTTTTGTGTTTGTGTGTGTGCAAAATTGCAGGCTGGGCAGTCTTGTGTGTGTGTATATAAAATAAGGTAAGCTGTAGTATAAGATAGAATAAGAGTGATAATCATGTAACCCAAGCAAAGGATCAATTCTTACGAAAATATTTCAGATGTAGTAAAGTTTGTAAAAAATTTAAATGATTCAAAACTAAATTAAAATGTTAATTCTCTTCATATAAATGTGTTGTGCAAGTTATTCTCACAACCTTAAGAAATTACGTCTGCATCCCAAACATACGTATGACGAAACCTTGAAGCCACGCGATGGTAAGTAGGAGTGAATTAACATTAATTTTAAATTATTACGATATCATTCTTTTTAATAATAATAAAGAAAGTTTCATTGGCGCCACGAAAGGGACGAATTTAAAAAATAAATTCCATACCTATAAATGGGATGCAATCGTAATTTGGAAGTTGTGTGAGAATACGCAAAAGATACTTATGTAAAGTTAAGTTACGCTAAGTAAGTAAAGAATATTTAAAATATAAATATATATTTAAAATATATATTATTTATATTGTAAACAGAATAAATACCTAAAAATAATAATAATAATGGAAAATACAGCAGAGAACGGAGTCGATTTGTCCGACTCGACTGTGATAAGCGAAATAGCTGAATTAAATGAATCAGCTGTTGTGAATAGTTTTGAAGTACATTCAACGCCGAATGTAGGTCAAGGTGACAAAACTTTAAACACAAGTAGTATAAATGAATCAAATAATACAGATGATTCGGGGATCCAAACGACCCCAAAATCAAATAGAGAAAATAAAAATAATGACAATGAATTCGGCATCACCGACGACAAAATAGAAAATCTAGTGACACCTATCCAAAATAAAAAGTCTGACGATAATTACGAAATGTTTACAATTATACAAACAATGTTAGATATGAAATTCAGTGAACAGAAGAGTGATTCTGACGCTAAATTCAATATATTAAAAAATCAGAATAATGAGTTGAAAAATGAGATTCAAGAAATTAATAAGCGTTGTGAAAATACCAAAGTAGAATTTACCAATAGAGTTAACCAAGTAGAAACTAAATTAGATGATTCAATGCAAAAAGTAGATGTTAAATTTAATGAAATAGATAGTCAGATACATAGAGTTGAGAAGCAAATAAATGAGAATAACGAGTATTTAATAAGTTCAATGAATGAGCATAACAATGACATAGAAATTAAAATTAATAAATGTAATACTGAAACTGATTGTAAGTTGAATAGTGTAGTAATGACAGTTGAAAAAATTAGTCAGAACTTTGATGAACACCAAAATAAGGTAGACTATAAAATAAATGAAATTGAAAATAATTATAAGACAGAAATACAAGCAGTAAATGAATCTATCGATGTGATAGCAAAGAATAACGTACAGTCTGAGTATAGTAATGACAAAAAATTATATTCACTCGAACAGAATATTAATAATATGAGAGATGAATTGAGTGTAGTAAAAAATCAAAATGTAACCAATGTCACTGAACGTATATTTATGACACGTGACACAAACAATGAAATAGAATTAGAGACTTTTAGTAATGAAAATAGGAGAGTGCATCCAATGCAATTTTTAAATCGAGTACGGGAGTTTGACAGATTTAATGGTAGTAGCTGGGAGGTTAAACTTATAAAAATTTTGAAATGTTTTAAAGGTGATTCAGAGATATGGGCGGAGACGCATCGAAACGAATGGGAGAGTTATGGAGATTTTGAAAGAGCATTTCGGAACAAATACTGGTCGGAGGAGGAGCAGGAGATACTGCGAAGCCAAATAATGGGAACTGGGAGTTTTGGAAGAAACAGCCGTAGTATTACAGTATATACGATGAAGCTGTACAACGAAGCGAAGTATTTGGAACCACCGTTGCCATTTCAGTCGTTTGTACGCCACGTTAGCAAGCACCTACCAAGGGAGGTGCAGATCACATTGATGACCAGAGAGGTAAGCGACATAAATGAATTAGAAAAAGTATTAGACGTTTTTCAGAATATTAAGGACCAGGAAGACAGCAGACGCATACAACAACATAATATACAAAATGGAGGTAATTATGTACCAAGAGGAGGACCAAACGGAGGAACCACACACAATGGTCGAGAACGGGACAGACGATACCCAATGTGGAAATGTGACGGGTGTCTGGTAGAAAATTATGCTGATCGTAATTTTTGTTATAGATGTAGAAGGGCGAGGCCCGGACAGCAGCCGAGGACACCACCGAGGTTCAACAACCCACAGCAGAGGAACGGTGAACGACGAGTAGAGAATCTGAGAAACGAAGGAGGAAATCAGCAGATGGGCAGAGTATACACGCCCCGTAACGCAGACGCAAGAATGGGAAACTAAGGAGGACAATGGATGAGGAGGCCCGGCCATTGTCGAGGAATAATCACGGGGTCCACGAAAATAAATACAGGAATAACACGATTCACACGGACTTGGCCACAGAATTGTTGGAAGAAGAGGAGACGGAAGCGAGGAGACAAGAGGCGTGGTTGACTGAGGTAAAACTGGAAATAGAAGGTAAGTCAATCTTGACACTTATAGATACAGGTAGCGAAATATCGGTAATAGCAGAACATGTACTCAATAAATTGAAAGAAACTAACAAACATATTCCGTCTTTGCCAGTAGCAGGGGTAGCAATTGTAGGTATTACGGGTGTTAGAAGTAAACGGGTTACAACACAAGTCCAGTTGAACATGTTAATAAATGGGGAAAAATATGAGAATACATTTTTAGTTGTAAGAGGTTTAAATTTAGAAGTGATTTTGGGTAATGATTTTTTAATAAGAAATAATGCGGTCATTAACTTTCGAAAAAGAATTTTAGAATTGAGTAATGAAAATAAACAAATAACAGTTAATTTTGAACGGGTTCTAGACACAGTAAAGATTTCGGGTATAAGGGTTATACCAGATAAAACCATAAATAGGGATATGGAATTTAGTATACATGCGTGTAGGGAGAGTGTGAGTGAGGAGAGGGGAGATAGAATATGGGCCGAAAGAGAGGTTAAATTTTGTGGGGAAGGTGGTGAAATGGGGAGTTTTCAGCGTAAAGCGCTGTGGCGGGTAGTTGAGGATTATCGGGGAGTGTTTGCCGGGGAACCAGGAAGGGCAAAAGGTTATGAATGTGAATTAAGGGTGAGGGAGCATGCGCCATATGTCCAACGTAGTTATCCGGTACCATATTCGAAAAGGGAGGCTGTACAGTCAGAATTAGATAGGATGTTAGCGGGGGATATTATAGAAAGGTCGGTATCAACTTATTCCAACCCTTTAGTAGTAGTAATCAAAAAAGATGGGAGAGTGAGGTTATGTCTAGATGCCCGCAAAATCAATCAAATAATCATTCCCGACCGGGAGTCACCAGAAGCGATAGAAGAGATTTTTCAGAAATTTAGTGGTGTGAAATACATGACTTCTTTAGACCTGACCGCCGGATATTGGCAAGTCCCGTTGGCAGTAGATAGTAGAAAATATACAGCGTTTTTGTTCAACGGAAAAAATTACCAATTTAAGAGACTACCGTTCGGTTTGAACACAAGTGTAGCTAGTTTTATTAAGTGTCTCGACGAAATTTTGCAACCACATAACTTAGATTTTCTAACCATATACGTAGACGACATACTAATAGCTTCGAGAACATTTGAAGAGCATGTAGAGCATTTGGAATATGTATTGGAGAAATTGTATCAGGGAGGTTTAACGGTGAATTGGGACAAATCAAAATTTTTGCAAACTGAGATACATTTTTTAGGTTTCATCATAACACCTACAGGAATACTTGCCAATCCGGATAAAGTAGAATCCATCTTGACATTCCCGGAGCCAAAAAATATAAAGCAGTTGCAAAGTTTTCTTGGTCTTTGTAATTTTTACAGGAAGTTTCAGAGGAACTACGCACAGACGACGGCCCGACTCAGCGCAGTGTTGCAAAAGAACAAGCAATGGAGATGGGGCGACAACGAAAGAGCAGCGTTCAATGACATCAAAATTAAGTTCGCAGACATGATACTAATGAATCATCCCAATTTTAATGACAAATTTTATTTACAGACAGATGCTAGTAACATAGCGTTGGGAGCAGAACTTTACCAAGAGGACGAGGAGAAGGAACATAAAACCATCGCCTTCGCCAGCCGGACATTGCTAGCCGCTGAGCGCAACTACACTACCACAGAAAAGGAGCTCCTCAGTATAGTGTTCGCCGTGAGGAAGTTCCGAACGTATCTGCTGGGTAACAGGACCATCATCAGGACGGACCATAAAGCGCTATCGTTCCTCAATACTTGTAAACTCACACACAGCCGGATTACCAGGTGGGTGTTAGCTCTTCAAGAGTATAATTTTTCTTGGGAATACATTAAGGGTGTAGAGAACAGGGTGCCCGACACACTATCACGAGTAGACACAGATAGAAATAGAACAGGTAGAGATATCAAAGAGATAGAAATTTATAGACTATCCCGGGAAGATAAACTTTTTGGGGAGGAATTGAAAGATATAAATGTAATGCAAAGAGCTGATAATAAATTAAATAAAATAATTACTAGTATAGAATCAGATGTAGATGAGTTTGGGTATAAACAATATTTTCAAGTGTTTAAAGGGAGTTTGTTTAAAAAAGTAGAGGGGAGAGAGAGAGATTGGAGATTAGTCATACCTGAAGGGTTGATAGAGAAAATAGTGTGGGACTGTCATTTTAGATACGGGCATTTTGGGGCACGGAAGTGTGTGAATGTATTACAGGAATCTTGTTTATTTAAGAACATGGAGAAACGAGTCCGAAGAATACTTAGAGTTTGTGAGTTATGTCAGAAATCCAAAGTTGTAAATTATAGGTTAGAGGGCGAACTAAATTATATTAAAGTAGAAAAACCATTTGATTTAGTAGCTGTAGATTTGTACGGCCCACTGCCGAAAGGTAGGGGTGGAGTGATGCATATTTTTGTTGTACTTGATACTTTTTCTAAATATGTCAGGCTATATAGTGTAAAGCGAGCCACAAGTAAGGTGCTGAGCGAGAAAATCACACGCGACTATATGATCAACGTGGGAAAGCCGAAGGTGATATTATCCGACCACGGTCCGCAGTTCATCAGCGGAAGATGGCGCCAGACTCTTGGATGGGAAGGTATTATCCCAAAGCACACTGCCGTATATCATCCACAGTCGAATCAAGCTGAGAGAGTCATGAGGGAGTTGGGCAGAATTTTTCGAACATACTGCCATGCCAAACATAGTGAGTGGCCACTCTATGTGCAGAAGATTGAAAACTGGCTAAACTGCACCACCCACGAGTCGACGGGGTTCACGCCTTACGAGTTGATACGAGGAAAGCGCCCACAGCGGATTTTGGAACAATTAATTGAATATCCACCGGAAACCAACACTATTAGCAACGATGTTAAACTTAGACTAGCGAATGAGAGTTTGTTGACGAAGGGAGAGCGGAGAAAACAGCGCCATGATAGGAAAGGTAAGTGGACGAAGTATGAGATTGGACAGCTGGTATTGGTACGACGACACGATTTATCAAGTGCACAAGATAAGGAGATCAAGAAGTTTTTCTTATTGTACGAGGGGCCGTACGAGGTAGTGGAAATAAAAATGAAAAATTCATATGTGTTACAGAATAGAGAAACCAGGGAGATAGTGGGTACGCACAACGCTACAAATTTGAAATTATTTTGGTCAGCATAAGTATTTTGTTAATTTGTAAAGGTATGAATGTTATTTAATTATTCTTTTATGTTTTTAGAGGGGCTCCTCCCCCATTTTCGGGCGGCCACGATCTTACCAGTCCTGGCCGTGGAATTCGGAACTCGGAGGCGGGCCATGGTTGGCAGGATCTTCCTTCGGGCAGTGAAAACAACGATGGTCCGGCTCCACCAAAATTGGTACAAAATAGAAATTTAACCATACATATTTGAACGGGGAGGGGGACCCCAACAGGTACGTGACTCGACTTAAAATTTTTTAATACACTCATGGTGCAGCGGTTCTGGTGTGCCTGTCACGTGCCTGCACTGCCTTAGAGTGTTTGTATATAATGGAGGCTGCATTAAATAAAAGGCAGTGCATTCAAATTAAATTTTTTGGTGTCAAGGGCAAAATTAAAATGGAGCCTTTGACAATATTTTCTGTTTGGCCCGAAACAACGAGTTTTGGGGCAAGACGGTTTGGCGCACGGTAGAAGGCGGGGTAGAAGAAATGGTAGGAGAGAGGGGGTAGTGTGTTTCAGAGGGGGGACGTGAATTCACGTAGTATATCTATCTCGTGCCAATCCGTTTTGCAGCAAGACCCGGCATTTCAGGCGATGTGTCGCGTCAGCAAATTATATTACGGCAATAGAGTCAGCCTCCTATGTAAATATATATATAAAAAAAAAAAAAAAAAAAAAAAAAAAAAAAAAAAAAAAAAAATACCAAATAATTTTGGATGTGTATAATTTTAAATTTAAGATATAATTTTTTTTTTCTTCTAAATTTTTTAGCATTAGGTGACCATATATAATTGTTGGATTTTAGTAGTAGTGGGTATAAGAACGTTTTGAAGAAATGTGGTAATATAAGAACTTGTTATCAATACAAGATGTGGGGATAATTTTGGGGGGGTAGTTTGGTGCTCAATGAAGGGACATAACAGTGTAGTGTGGAACTGCTATGGTGGAAAGTTGTAGATTTTGTATTAATTATTTTATGTTAATAATGGTTAAGTTTCCATATAAAGTGGGTTAAAACCCCATCTCAATTAAGATTGTCATTTAAATTTTAATTTAATATTACGAAAGATATTTTACTTGTGATTCCCCAAATTTTCGGGCGGTCACGGCCTCACCGAACCCTGACCGTGGAATTGGTTTAGCTTTAACAGCTATGGTTGGGGCACATTACGATTACGCGCTGACCATAACTGGCCATAGCTGTTATCGTTGTAAAGGTGTATTTTGAAATTGATGGGGGGTAATAAAAAGGGGAATCACCAAACTATGGAACAGCGGCTGCCACTCTGTTCGAGAAGGAACAGCAGAGCCAGGTGGTAGATCCGTTTAAGGGTGCATGATTATTAACGAGAACATGATGATGTTCACCAATTTAAACTTAACAGCGGAAGCAGAGACACGGAGAGGTAAAACCCTGCTCCAAAATATACAGTCTCTGTGGAAGCGAAAGGGCGAAACAGTCCTCCATAATCGGAAATAGTGTGTGTGGATGGGAGGTGACGCAAAGGAGTCACGAATTTAAAATTTTACAACGTAAAAGTTTTGCTTATTCAAAGTAATCAAATCAAAAATGCTTGTGCTCTGTCCACATAATTATATGCTCAGACTAGTAAAATAAGGTTCATACTATAATTTTAAAGGTATCATTTTGTTGTTGTGTGTTAGATATAGTTGTTGGTAAAATGTATTTTCATTATGTGTGTAATTTTTTTCTAAGCCAATCATTAGACGCCTGGCAGGCAATCAACATAACAGAAGTAAGTGTTGATAATGTATTCCATGTAATTTGTTCAATTTTAAGATGTAGTTTCATGGTGTTTTAATTATGTTAGGATATCAGCTGATCAGCAATAATGTCACTGGTGTATTGGTTTGTAAATGTTACAAGTAATTAATGTTTAGTGTACTACAGGTATTTTGAAGTAAAGATAAAGAGAATATGCAGATTAATAAAAGATAATTTATGGGTGATAAATGTTTTATGGGACACGTAGACCTGTCCAAATTGAATTAAACGTTAAATGTGAAATGAGGGAGATGAATATAATGTAATGTTGTTTTTGAGTTGATGTGATATAATAGAATTTTGTGAAATATTGATGTTGACACAGTGGTAATGGAGACTTTATGTAGAGTTTTGAATGATATATATTTATGTTTATAATAAATGAGGTTATTTTGTGTATTTGTAGTGAGGTAATGAGATTGAGATTTTTGGGGAAGGCAATGTTGTATTAGGGGGTAGTGTATTTGGGGAGTCCGCAACAAGGGTTGGGACGGGATAGGGACCGATTGGCGCCGGAAAGGGTTACCTAGGGAGGGTCCAGGAACCAACATAAGGGAATGAGTTTTGGGAAGGAAACACGTATCCTATGTACAAAGGGTTAGAGAGTATTTTTTTTATATATGGGGAGAAGGCGGCGAATTGTGTTAAATGGTAAGTTGGGGTTTAGAATGTCCTGATTAGTAGATATTTTGATAGAGATGGGTGTCATGATAATTGAGTTGATTAATATTGGAGTCGAAGGGGTAAAGATTATATAGGTAGACAGAATAAATGAGAGTAAATAATTTACATCACCCACAGTAAGGTAGAATTAACTGTTAACTAAGGAGAGGAATTTATAATAAAGAATGTACAATTGTTTTTTCAACCAGTGACAGAATGTTGATAAAATTTGAAAATAATGTAAAGTCAAGAAGTGTTTAATTTAAATGATTTAAATGTCAAGTTGATGATTAATTATATTAATAATTGTTCGTTTTAAATATTTTGTTTATTATGTTTTGTATTTCAAGGTAGGATTACAGATATTTGGAGTGTTTTCAGAAATCATACATAACATATGTAGGTCAAGGGTTTTGTACTTGACCTAGTTAGGATCAGCTGATGAGTTCATACACCTACTAAGCTTGTAGAGTAGGAATTTAATTTTAATTTGTTTGCTTGATTAATTCAAACTAATCTTTGAATAATTTTAATAAATGTTATTTAATAAATAAATTTAATAAATATTTAATGAATAATTTTTTTTTGAATTTTAAAATTTTGAAAATTTTAAATTTTTTTGAAAAAAAAAAAAAAAAAACTTGATTTGTCGCCTGCCAGCGAGTGAATATTTTGAGTAATGATCATTTTATTATGTATGTATTAATGATGTTTCTTTTATTGTATTGCTTTATATTGGTAGGCTATAAATTGTTCTCATGCTAGAATAAGGATGTATTTGTATTAATAGGAATGTTGAGGTTAAATCATTGAAACAAAAATTAGAAAAAAGAGGAAGAGAATTTTTTGGTAAAAGATTTTTTTTGAATATTGACTTTTTTGAATTTATAATAAATTTTAAAAAGGAAGTTTTTAGTTTAATGTGTTAGGGTATCATGTAATGTGAGTGTGTGTGAGCCCAGTATCTGCTAAAGGCAGCCCAGCTTGCAAAAAGGGGAAACATATCGGCGGAGGAGCTGGAGTAATTTTAGCCAGGGATTGCGGATTTTGGGGGTAGCATGTTAGAAGGCGAGGTGTGCCGTGGTGCGAGTCTGATCAATTTCTCGGTGTTGGGATCTCTTACGGAGAAGTCCAGTGATCTCGTTCAGATGAGTCCATGGTCACTGAGCCAGGGGGGTCGTGTACCCATGAGATTAAGAACAAGGGGGTTGTGGCACCAGTTCCTCACCGGTCCTCTTCGGGGTTATCGATGAGATTTCTTCTGTCGTGGACAGCAGAATTCTCATCGAGGGGGTATTGTAGCGGGTCAAATTTTGGGTGTTTTATTTTAACCGTTTGGGGCATATATGTATATTTTTATGTAGTTCGTTTTGGGCGGACTTTTCATAAAATCATTGTGCAACGTGTTTGTGCGTATAACAGTCAATGTAACAGACCAGTGAAACAACGTAAGACGCAGTTGTTGTCGAGGAATGCGACAGAGTATCTGCACCTCCACAAAATTCTGAGAACTTTGTACTTGTGTGTGGCAGCGCACATACGCAACTGCTCAATCACGCTCCAAGTGACGCTCTGGCAAAAAACTAAGATGGCCAGAGAGAGAAATTTTCATCCTTCATTTGGTTTCACTACGGAAATGCTGTGTTAAGTCCCACCCACTTTTATGACATTAGCCAGTGCCTATTTGAAATCGTCTGCTATCGTCACTCCAACAACTACGTGACTAGTATGATTCGAAACTGGGACGACTAACTGGAAGGCATTGATGTCCGTCGTCTTGACTAAAATGCTCCCGGAGTGGGGAACGGAGAGATGCCGGCAGTTCGTTATCGACTCCCGCCTGCGCAGGCCGCCCGTCAACCGGGCTTAGAAACAAATTTTTATAATTAATGCAACAACTAACAATAACAAAGTATGTGACCGCGGTCAAGTAAAAGTGCAGAACATAGTTATATATATATATTTTTCGGACACTAAAAAGAAATATAAAGGAATGAGGAGTGCACGCGAGGACCACGTTGCCGACGGGGAGGGATATTATTAAAAAAATGTTAAGGGTTATATAATTTTTTGTGTTTGTGTGTGTGCAAAATTGCAGGCTGGGCAGTCTTGTGTGTGTGTATATAAAATAAGGTAAGCTGTAGTATAAGATAGAATAAGAGTGATAATCATGTAACCCAAGCAAAGGATCAATTCTTACGAAAATATTTCAGATGTAGTAAAGTTTGTAAAAAATTTAAATGATTCAAAACTAAATTAAAATGTTAATTCTCTTCATATAAATGTGTTGTGCAAGTTATTCTCACAACCTTAAGAAATTACGTCTGCATCCCAAACATACGTATGACGAAACCTTGAAGCCACGCGATGGTAAGTAGGAGTGAATTAACATTAATTTTAAATTATTACGATATCATTCTTTTTAATAATAATAAAGAAAGTTTCATAATCCAGCAGAAAGAATGTTGAGAGAGGTGGGACGCATTTTGAGAACTTATTGTCATAATAAACCAGAGGGAATGGCACAAATATTTAACTTCAACCAAAGTGTTTTTAAATATCAGCTATCACCAGTTTACTGAGAATACACCATACTTAATGATGTTCGAGAGGAAACCAAATAGAGAGATACAAGAGATAATAGAATTCCCAAAAAACCCAGAAGAGACCCGTATGATAAAGACAAATGGTACAGCCTAATTATGGAAAAGATTGAGAAACAAAAACCCAAATATACTAAAAACCAGCCCAAAATAATCAAATATAAAGAGGGAGAAAAGATATTAATCAAAAATCGTGAACTGCAAGTACACTGGAAGGTATAGCAAAGAATTGTTATTGCTCTATACCGGGCCATACGTCATCATGAAGGATAATGGTAATAATACTTACCAAATAAATAATATAAACACAAGAAAAATAAAGGGAGTTTACAACCAAGCTTCAATAAAAAAGTTTTATGAAGAAGAATAAATAACTAGAAATGAAATAAACGAATTTCAAAATTCAAAAAGTTTGTAAGAGCAACTTACTACATTATTTAGATGACATATGAGGAAGGGAAAAAATAAAATAAATGAGAAAAAAAATATATAAAACAAAGGAATAAGTTACACAAATTCCTATAAAAAAGTAAGAATCACAAACTTACGATAATATTTAAACAAAAAGTACTTAAAAAGGAATAAACTACAAAAATTCTTATAAAAGTAAGAAAACTAACTTACAAAAAATTATCAAAAATGATATTTAAAACAAAATAAAATAAACCAAAATAAAATCAAGCAAAAATTGCTGAGAATACCTGAAATAATAATGAATTTACTGTATTCAAAGGAAAAAAAAAAAATCTGAACTGGTACAAGGAAAAAGAGAAGTTATGTATAAAACAAATATATAAGAAATGGCTAAAGCAGAATATTGCTAAACAACCAAGAAAAAGAATAAAAATGTCTAAGATAATTAAAATGATCACAAGGAGAATTGAAAACAAAATAATGAAAAGTTAGATATGATGAAATTAACATATGAATAAATAAAAAACAATCAACTGTATGAGTAGATGACAGTATATAGCAAAGGTACAGCGGAAGGAAGAATGAGTAAAAGGCCAAAGTGATCTAAAAACAAACCACAAGGTGGACAATCCTAAACTATTATTATTATTAATTTAAGTCACAAGCTGACAAAAAAGGTATTTAAGATTGACTGTTGAAAAGTCCAGCAATCAAAATAAACTGAGCAGAAATGATGTTCCTCTAGTCTCAGAAAAAATGAGTAGTAATGGAAGAAGCCAGCTACTAAAAAGTTAGGGAAAAAATTGTATATAAGGGAGAACACACTAATGGAAATAAAGAAAAACAGATCCAAATAAAATATAATGAATCAAGTAAGAAGAGAAATAAAGAATAGAGAAACAAACAAGAAAGAAAAGGAAAAAGATTATATATAACTGATAATTTCATAAAAAACTATGTTAGTGTTTTATTAAAATGATCAATTTTGAAGGAGAGGCATTATGTTACAACACAAATAAGCCACCCCAGTACCAGGGATAAAAAAGATAATTCTTAATGTAAATGTACTTCATATTAAGTAAAATGATTAAATATAAATAAAATATAAAAACTATGACACGACAAACGACGACATTACCCAACAACAGGAAACAAAAGAAGAAGGCAACGACGAAAAACAAACAAGAAAAGAAAGTGATTGACCAAACGAAGAAGGGAAGAAACCAAAACCAAAGAAGAATAAAGACAATTAAAGGAAGTGAACGAATTCCCAAAATCAAACCAGACGAGAAGGGGAGAACCGAATTAAAATGAAGGCAATTGAAAATGAAGAAGATGAAGGAGAAGACGAAGAAGAAGAAGAAGAAGAAGAAGAAGAAGAGGAAGAATGAAGAGGAAACGAAGTGAAACCAAGAAATAAGAAACACCACATATAAAAGGGAGAAATGGTACGCTCAAATATAGAATATTGTGAATAAAACCAATAATTATCCACTAGTGGAAATAAATATTATTGTAAATGAGATAATTTATATACCGGTTTTAAACAAAAACAGTAAAAAGTAACTTAGTAAAGAAAAGTACACTAACCCAAATATTAGAGTTAGATATAGTGAAATATATATCAAAATATCATTAATACTATGTATAATTTATAATGAAAGAAATAGTGAGAAAGAGAAAGAGAAATAATTATAGGGATTACCCACTAAGAAACACTTAATATAAACAGTGAAAAAGTGCAATAGTGAAGGTGTAAATACCCCAAAATAGTGAGTGTATCAGTGATAAACACCATTTAATTAAAGGTGAAAGTGATAAGAGAAAAAAGATATTATAAATAATAAAAAGGTAGTAATGGATAAGAAAACACTTAGTAAATCATTGATGAACCAATAAATGATTTAAGAGTGAGCTTATAAAAAATTATATAGTTAAGGATAATTAAAAATAGTATTTCAAGTAGAGATAGATAAAGGATATGATGTTATTCAGGGAAGAAAGCCCATGTAAAAACAGTTTGTGTTAACATGGACTGGAGGAAAGCAGTAGTAATGAATTAAGAATTTAAGTATATAATTAATAAACACCCTATGTTAGAAGGGAAAATAAATTAAATAAGTTTGAAGGAAGTGATGATATTTCTCACTCAAGATAATAGTAAAAGAATGAAATGAATGTTAAACCAACAGTAACTAATAACTTGAAAAGAATTGTTCGTTTTAATTTTATGAATAGGATATGGCTGACAGTCCATAGGCCTAATTGTTATGTTTTAAATATTAAGATATAGAAAATAATCTTGACATGTAATCAGAACACAAACAGACTCAAAACACAACACAACCAATTATAATAGCAAAATAAAGCCCATCAGGCTGAAATGAAATGTAATTTAAATGAAATAAGTCAAATACCATAATGGCTACTTAGGCCTATATGAACATGCCTAACTGTCAGAAACACACAAATACAAATTATAACAAATTAACAAGGAAATTTACAAATCTAAGGCTGATAATTACTAGCCAGTAATTATGTATAAATCATTTTAAAAGAAAAATGTTACTATAAGAGTTTAAATTAAAAGAAATATGTAATTATCAAATGTCAACATAATTAGACAAAAGTGAATATATAATAGAACATGACCTTATGAGGTATTGTTTTAATCTTTGAAAGGAAATAAACTTAATAGTGATAATATTTAATACCCAGAAGGGAAGACAGAAGAATAAAATCAATCAGAAAATATATAATAAATTTGAATAAGAATTTCAAATATGATAACAATGCTTTTAATCTCGGCCTTAACCAATCAAAGGGTTTCTGTTACCATAGAAGGGTTGGTTACTAATTTTCCGTTAAATTTACTTACTTGGAAAAATGTCGCTTGGGTAGGAGGTACGCAAGATTTAGATGCCCGAAATTTTATTTTAAAAAGTTTAAAAAACATTCAGAAGTCAACAGCATGAACCAGTGACGAGGAGATGAAGAGTTTCAAATATTAACAGATGTCCAGGAACCAAATAAACAAAATTAATTAGCAGACATTCCCAAGACAAATTAGAAGAAGATGCCAGCAGCCTAAGTCACCCCAAAATTGATGAATTTCCATTACCCCAGAACAACGACCTATCGCAGCCTTCTGAACTGATAAGTATCAATTAAATACAATAATCCCAGGAATAGAAGCACTTTAAATATTTCTCATATCAATCAAAAAATTCTCACTATCAAGTAAAGTTAATTTTCTTTCAAGGATTGAATAATATATACTTACGTAAAGAAATTGTTAACTAAGAAATAACCTCGCACTAATTTACAAAATTTGTAACAACTATTATTACACTGCCGAACAATTTGTAAACACACTCTATACCATTTAAGTACGGATAAGGTACGGTAGTGTACTTTTTTAATGTAACCATCTTTTATGTTTTCTTTATAATCCAAAGAACTCCAAAGTTTGAGCGAGTTGATATATAGTGTACAAACAGACGCCATGTCGGCCTCAGTATAACTCGTTTCAAAATCAATTTCGTCAGCCTAGAGATTTATGTTTCATGTTTTAAGCCGGAGCAATTTTATTGAAAAATAACTACTAATATTATTGTCACATTGATTAATGACCAAACCATAATTAAAGTTACAGTACAGAGTATTACCATTGTTTTATTTCATAGGAAGTTGTATAATATATGTGTGTGTTAGCAATTTCACTGAGCAGACAACTAGCGCTCTTGCCATGTGGGCAATACAGTAAGCTGTACAGAGGCGGGAATCATTTGAACGCTCCAGCTGTCAACGCTGATAACACCAATCTAACTTGTTAATTCACAAATTTAATTGTTTTAAAATAAACAATTTGGTGCCACCTGGGACTCGCAACCCCTATGAAATTACAGGTAGGTTGTACTGATAATCGTGACCACGCTACGGACTTCGGTAGCAACAACCATTAATGTAACGACAGGTGTGAGACGAACACACCACACTAACCCTTAATACACATAAAAACAGGTGTACACATTTTACAGATACGACCGAGTCTTTCAGTTCGTTACAATATGTGCCTGAGTTGTAGAGGACTCAAGGCCTATTGATTTTGGTGAAGACCAGTTACGGGGAAAGTGTAGTTTACCTGAAACATTTTTTGTTTGTAACAAGATTAAAGTACTTAATTTTTATAAATAAAGTATCCTGATAAGAAGATAATAATCCACTGTAGAAACGTAGATGAAATATCTATAAATGAAGATGCAAGTTGAACGGGGTGGGGGTAATTTTCTGTAAATGAAAATTATAGTTGAAGTGGGAGGGGATAATTTTTTATATATGTACTATGTTATCGGCAACAAAAAAGTAGTTTGTTGTTAAAATTACTTCCCGTCCTGTTTGGCCGTAGACCAATGTTTTCTGTAAAACCAGACGTTTTGGCAGTGCCATCAACTTCCATCATCAGTGAAAATCGAGTGTGATAACGTGTGGTTGTATACATTAGTGACTACAGTACTGTGGTTAATGCTGAAGCAGTAAGTAGAAAGAAGTTGTTTCTATGGAAATATTTCATTTCGAAAATGATTTTAAGTATAAATCTTAGAACATGGAAGTCATGTATGGTTCTCCTTACCGATATTTTCCAATTTGTAAACTTAAAAACGTTAGGTTCTTTATTTTAAGTGTTTAGTCTGTTATAAGCATTGTATTACACGTTTAATGTTATGTTTTCTCAACCACAGCTTTTATTTATTTTAGCAGTAAACTAAAAACCCAAAACCATCATTACCTAACTACCAAATGGATACAACACGTATTTTTGTTTTACATTAAGAAATAGGGCAATTTACAATTACTACACTTCTTCTTTTCTACACCGTAATATATCAATACAATCGCATATTAAAAACATTGAAAAGTATTGCGGGTACTCATACAGTTCCATTCATTTACTTGAATTCGGTTCGATAATTCCTAAAAAAATATAGAATTTTGTCAAAGTGAAATAAAATGTTTGCATAGAAACTACTTCTTTGTTGTCAATAATGTAGTACACATAAAACTTATATAAAAAATTATCTCCTCCCTCATCAGCTACCATTTTAATTTATAGAAAATTACCCCATTCCCCTTCAACTACCATTTTCATTTATGATGTTTCATCTACCTTTCTATAGTGGATTATTATGACCTTCTTTTAAGGATACTTCATTTATCAAAATTAAGCACTTCACTCTTGTTAAAATGTAAAAGGTTGCAGGTAAACTACCCCTTCCCCTTAACCGATCTTCACCAAAATCAATAGGCCTCGTGTCTTCTACAATTCAGAAGTGTATGCAAAAAATTATTTGATTCTGTTTGAATTTGCAGCAGTTATCGTTTGCCATAGAAAAAATTCTACAGACAGACGCACACACTTTTTGAAAAATGACTTTTTTCATGTTTTGAGGGTAGTACAATCAGAATCTGCCATTATCTCAAACACGAAATTTTTTGCCATGACCATACTTCCATTTCCTTATGGAACATGGAAGTAAAATGTGCATAAAATAATAGCTTGTATAAGTTAATGTTTGATCTCCATTAAGTAGTGCTCAATTTTCCAAAGTTTTAATATTATGATGTCCGTAATTAAAACATCAGAGCAGGTTTAGGTATGAGGGTACACCATGGACAAACATTTTCTACATTCCCTAGTGAGCGTTGCTCAGAGTAAAGCTGTGAATCTACAGTGTACGTTTCACAGAACAAAGACGCAGAAATAAGAAGCGCTCCGAAGTCACTCATGGACCCTGAGCATCTTGCAGAGGGTTCATTCCCTAAAGACGAAAAGTCTGTCTATGAACCATTCCTCTGTAAACACGTGCAGTTACACTGCCCAACGATCCACAGGAAGCAAATCGCTATCCATGCTGGACACTTTTTCGGCTTGCACGCGTTGTGTTGGTGTGGGTTTCGGCACTTTCCATTTAAAAAGCGTGCAAATGTAAGAAAATAAACAAGATTGAGGCCAGAAATAACGCGAATTGTGTGTGTGTGTTGCCTGTTTTTTTATTGCGGTAATCATAATAATAAATTGGAAATGTAAACATTACTTAATTGAGATATGCTTGCCTGCCACGAACGATATATTTTCTCTCATACATGATTTAAATTAAAATGAAAAAATTATAATTATGTTGCCTAGCAACAAAATTATTTTATTTTTAACAATTACCATTGTTTGAAAAAGTTTAAATGAATTTTCAAGTACTTTACTCTTGTTAAAACGAAAAAGTTGCAAGTAAACTACCCCTTCCCCTTAACCGATCTTCAGAAGGCCTTGAGTTCTCTACAATTCAGGGATGTATGCAAAAAATTATTTGATTCTGTTTGAACATTGTAACTATAATAAAAATAGTGTAGGTTTGTTTCGTGAAGTCTCTCTTTTAATCAAGCCCCGCGATGGGCGTCACGTTGTAACTAAACGACTTTGGGTGAGTGTAGTGTTTTAATTTAATTGATTTAATAATGTTAGGTATACTCTTCTCACGTAATATTTATATCGATTATTGGTGTTGTTGTTTAAATAATTAAAACAATTTGAATAATGTTTATGTTTAAAAGGACTGTAATAACTGTTCTCTTGATGTGTTTACCTCCCCACTTACCATCCGTGAACTTCTTCAATCTTCTTAAATGGCTCTCTGTATCATGGAAAGTCAAGAATAACACACAAAATACTTCACCTTGACATTAACATATACACAGTAAATAAAATGATGATGATATTTAATCTTGGATTAAATATTCAAATACTGGCCGCTGGAATACTGCTGCCACCTTGAGAAACAATTGCTTCTTAAATGCAAGTTATTTGTGCCTATTTAATAGAAATAAATACTCTTTGTTCACTGGTAAGATATCTAGGCGTTTATTAACAACAGTTAAATTGAATGAAATCTTTTTTAAAAACAATAAATAAGTTTTTTGAAACAACAAAAGTCAATTATTTTCTAAAAATTCCTCAGCTCAGGGCTGGTAACACTGGTACAATGTACAATATTATGGTAATTCTTGTTATGTTAATTTTAGTTAATATTGTTACCAAATTTCATGAATCCTTTGAATTAACATGATGTAAGATACAAAGATGTTTATTGATAATAATATTTATTCATATAGAATGATCAAAAAAATTAAAAATAGTTAACCTCAATACGATATTAAAATTATCGTATTATCGTACAGCAGGTGAGTTGCAGTTAATCATTCAAAACTGTGTAACACGTGTTCATAAGCGTCACACATTAAAACAATATTACTGGTTTAATTATTATTATAACCTGGATTTGATAAAAAATAGAAAGATTCTTATTATTGAGTCTATTCAAAAAAGTATTACTAATGAATGATGTGACTCTTTGTTGGCATGAAAGTATTTGTTGTTTATAGGTTAATTTTACCTATAGTTGAGAGTAAGTTAACAAAATAGTTGTTTAATATTATTGAAATCTTAATACTATTTTCAAAACATTATTTATCATAATAAGATTGATAATTAACGGCAGTGATAGTTCTCGTACATAAAATTATTATTTACGGTTCAACTGTGGTTGTAGTCAAATAAGCATCTATATTTTACAAGTGTTGCTTACTGTATTTATTATCACTTCGACTCCAATTATTATTTTCCTTGAAAAAATATTAAAATATTTTAATTAAATAACATCATTAATTAAACGAGAACTTTTATTCATTGTGCCTGATAATATACAGTCGTTCGCTAGGTTAATCACGCATAGTGTGTGCTTGACTAACGTAGTCCGATATAATATTCGTCAACTGACGATAATTATATTTTCATTTTTATTTTAAAATTCGTTAATGGATAGTACTCCCTATATATTTCACTTCTCATTGCCTTTATTATACACTGACAATGTTTTAATAATTCACTTTATTATTCGTAGCACTGTCACACGAGAAAAAAAATTATTCTTCAGTTGAGGTTAGTTACAATTGTTTACTATCTACCGCGCACATTTAAAAATGTTTTCTTCATGACTGTCGCGGGCTCCGCTCGCATCGGTGGCTGAAAGACAATTAATTCTTCTCATCGAAGCTCCTTCTCGCGTCTGGTAAAATCAGATCATCCGATTGGTGTAGAAGTCTGTACTCTCTACCCCAAACGCCTTGGTTATATTAAAATTTTAATTTTTAGCGTCTATGCTGTGGGTTCGAGACTCGGCTATGACGCGTTGATGCCGATTCGAAATGACAGAAAATCTTATAATATGTATAAGTTTCTTATTAATCGTCTGACCATCAATTGAATAGTCGCATTGTTTTGCGGATACTTGGGTCTTTAATTTAAGTCCAAACAAGTAATAAATCCGTCCATTAACAACTCACTTCACTTTATACAATACACATATAGTGGCTCTTAATAAAAAATAAGTTTTTTCCACTATATTTTGGTGTTATTATAACATAATGCTTATAATTAAACGTTTATAGTTCATATCTCTCATTATTTAACACATAATATTAACATATTTGTGGTTTAAGCAAAATGCATTCATGGCGTGCAAGCCATATATGTCCAAGCATTTGTATTTGCTTATATTACCATTATTTCTTATGTTATTAAATACCTTTGGTACTTAAATGTTACTTAACATTCTTACATACATTTTCTGACACTTTACTCCAGCAAATGTTGTCTTATTTAAACATATAGCATTGTCTAAAATGCATTATGCTATCATTTCGCCATTCTGTCACTCTTATTTAGTTATTATTATCATATATTATATGCATTATTAGCAATTAAAGTGTACACAGACATTGTACATGGTCTGTTTAATGTACTTACTAACTTTTTGTTAGTTGAACTTTCTTTAATTTACAGTGGGATGGTTATTTACACCTAGTCCTATGGGTACAGCTACTTGGTTTATCATATTATTATTATTAAATCACTTATACAATGATAGTTAGGTATTCCCATAGTTGAAATGAACATTCTTCTCACTACTGGTAAACTACTTTACTCTCTCTTTATAAGTTTTATTATGGTTTTTTGAGTAACTCTTTAGTCACTTGGGATTTTGTCTAATTTGTTTATTGTTATTATTAATAATTTGACTTATATAGTTGTGTTCTTCAGTTCATAAGGTATTCATTGTCTTGTACATTGGTTCTTATTTGGTCTCTGTTTCAAACAATTATTTGTAATTACTTTATTTAATTATTGTGTATGATTTTATGTTGTAGGTCCTGTTCAGATGAGGTTATGTGTTACTGATTTGGCAACAATATGCTTCTTATTTTGTTCAATATTCAGCTTAAATATTGTTATGTCATTATGGCATATTATTACTATTGTTTATTACTATGTTTTACACATTTTGTACACATTTTACACTATATACAATAATACTTGGTTTTTTACTTAACTATGTTACACATTTTGGTGGGTTTGCATCTTGGCTTGTATACATTGGTTTGTTTCTTGTCAACAAATTGGTTTGTTTACTACATATTAGTTATAACATTTATTTACATTTTGTCCTGTGTTACTATGACATTCAGGTACATTTCATATCAAAGATTATATAGTTTGTATTATTGGTCTTTTTGAGCAATTATTTCTCTTTTCAGTTCCATTAAATTGGTGGTCTTATTAGGTATGTTTGTGTTTTACAATCTTGGATTACAATTGGTACACTAACTGTTTGTGTATTTCACTTGATAATTGTTGATTTCACTTGTTAACATTTATACACTTCCCTTTGTCATAAACACTTCACTCATATTGTTTGTGTTGCTTATTTGGGGTAGTGTCATTACACTATTTATTGTTGCACTTATATAAAGTATTCACTATTATTGTTTGTGATCACTTACTAAGGTTCAACACTTGGTTTTTATAATATTGGTTTCACTATGTCCTTCCTTGATGAATAGGTTTATCACTGTTAATCTGGTATTCATTATTCTTATTTTGGTTACTATACTAGTTGTGGTGCCTTCCATACTTTGGGAATGCTGGTGTCTTGTTCTAGTTATACATAATCTTCATTTTTCATGGTACATTTCTTCTTCTTCCTCTTCTTCTTCTGGTTATTCAGTTGCTTATTCTTCATTTTAATTGTTTGTCACTTATAAGGCATTTTTTGGTTCCCCACTATTTGTGATAACTCATGTTATATTGTTAATACACTTATTATATTATATCCGTCGTTGTTTGTCACAATTCACATTTATTTGGCTATATATCATGTTCATTTAATGTAGTTATAATTTTTAACATTTTCACTCTTTATCATGATAATCATTATTTTATATATGGCTCATTATCGTGATAATTTAGTTTATCCTCTCACTATGATGATTACATTTAATATGTCTCTTCACTATCATGATAATAATTCTTGGCATATCCCCTCACTATTATGATCTATTGGGCCTATATTGCTAACGTATTATGGATCCATTGTATTCTCTCTTCCTCCTTTCTACTCGATGATATATTTTTATAGTTCTTCTTCGTTGGGTTGCTTTAACATTATTCATTTACAGATACACATTTGATTTTCATACTTCTGTTCTTTCTTCCCATGTTTGATGAAATATGCTTATGGTACACTTTTATTTGACGTATTATATCATTTCTATGTAACCGTTATTTTGATACGTTACAATATGCAGCATTTATCGTTCGTCATAGAAAAAATTACCATTGTTAAAACAAAACGTTGCAGGTAAACTACCCCTTTCCCTTAACCGATCTTCACCAAAATCAATAGGCTTTGAGTACTCTACAATTCAGGTCTGTATGCAAAAAATTATTTGATTCTGTTTGAATTTGCGGCTGTTATCGTTTGCCATAGAAAAAATTCTACACACAGTCACTTTTCGAAAAATGACTTTTCTTCTTGCTTTGAGGGTAGTACAATCAGAATCAGCCCTTATCTCGAACTCGATTTTTTTCGCCATGACCATACTTCCATTTCCTTATGGAACATGGAAGTAACAACTGCAAATAAACAGCACTGTACACAGCGAGAGACTAATGATGCAACTGACGTCTATGGTTGGTGAATTTGTTCCCCCGCCACACTTGCCAGCACCCACCTGACAACGCTGAATTACCATAGTGCCAGATTACAGAGGGTGTACTGTAATACTTTTTTATCACTAGAGTAATCCTAAACAGGAATATTAACCACGTTACAAGTTGTGGACACAGAAGAGTACCTTCTAGCCTTGACTTGGGTTCTGTATCAAAATAGTATTCTTTTACATTATAGTAAAAGGGAGAGTTTCTGAAAAAAATGAGCAGTCCAAGTTTAATCGGCACTCATGTATTCTCCACCATGCTGCTTCCTTACCTCGCTTTTGCTACTGGTATGTGTTTGTGTATTTGTTGGTGTTTTATTTTGTTTATTTATTTTTCTCATCTGTAGTGGCTTAATTCAGAAACATGCTGACTACATACTTGTGTGTATCATAGAGTAAGGTATTCATATATAAACCCTGGAATTTATATACAATGTTTAAAATTATGTTAAAATAAAAAAAAGAAATTTTAATTTAAAAGTAATCAGAGTAAATGCTCGAATAACTGGAGCACCTTGGGTCTCAAATTGCCAGTCTTTGCTCTACTTCTATTATAGATCAGTCCGAATCAAAATTCGACTTCATGAAACAGTAAAGAAAACAACTATAGCTATATAACTATATCTCAACTCCTTCACATACACAATGATACATTCATATGCACTGACACGAGTGTGCGGTCACACGCGCACGCACACTCATATACACGAACACATTCACCCAATTTGTGTTTGACATTTCTTTTGTATTCATACACAGGTCCTGATGATGGCAATAAACATTGTCGAAACGTCGCCACAAATAAGTTAAAATTTGTGTTATTTTTGACTGATCCTCACTAACCCTTCAATGAAAATCATTGATTGACGGTCACTAGGAATTTAAGGATTTAACTATAGCAGTTCAATAGCTGTAGTAAATAAATAGCAATTCAATCACATGACGTTGACAACATTACTAGGAACACTGAAAGTGCTGCTCTGTGGCGTGACTGAAAGAAGAGGTCCATGTGAAAATTCCAACACACAGAGCATCGCCAGTGTCACACTAATGCTCGTGTGAAAGGGTACAATAGAAAACATGCGAGTGCCACAAAATGGCCCGTGTGTAAGGAGCCTGAAATCATCTGCTGATATAGTTCTCTGTAATTCATTTGCTGCTGAAATATAGTCTCTGTAGCTAAGGGAAACAAGATCCTATATGAAGATTGGTGACCCTAGTAACTGAAATTTGTCATGATGTTTTTGTAGTCTCCTAAACCTTCCTCTTCTCTCTGACCATGAGTTGATGGGACGAAGGGCAAGCCCGTTGCCCACTCATATGCTGCATCCCGAGCTTCTTATAGAGCTCCTGGCGCAGGGACCATAAAGTTCTTGATGTTGAGTGTGTAGCCTGCTCTACCGGCCATGAACGTTATAACAAAATCTCGAGTTGCCCCTTGGTGTTTGGGCGGCAATATTAAGATTTTGAAGACTAGCTCAATGTATTGATGCCCTAAATAATTTATTCGAAACAGTATTGCATATATTTGGTAATTACAATGATTTATCGTGTTATAAATTATATTTAGCTATATTTACTATTGAATACTTCCACTCAAATTTGTATTTTTGATTATTTACTTGGGCGCCAGAGCAGAAGATCTCAGGATTGTTATGAAATAATAACACTTTGTTCAGATACTAATATTTATATTGTTATATTCTTATCACTTAATACATCTGAAACTTAATCATTTATATCATCTTTATGTTAACTTTCTATTACTTTATCAATTATATATTTTTTAATCATCATATTTAACCTATACTTACCATACGGTTCACATGTAGCTTCCGGTTTGCCACGTGGCTTTATAGTCAATATTAAATTTTTCCTTAGGGTCCAAAGTATCGTTAAGCGAGAGTACAGAAACAGTCGGGATTTTACGAAATAACGATTCTGACAACAATTGAGGTGACAAAAGCTCTCTTTAATATATATATAACTTGCATAATTACATTTATAAAATCAAAGAAGGCTTCCTATAAGACCAAATACAACATGGCGGACCTGTACTTCCGCTTTATTCATTATTAATTACTTTTCAATTATTTGTTTCATATTTACTTTAATTACCCCAAAACATTTTACTACTGCAATATGGTTAGATTTTAGTATTACAATCAAATTGTATTATTTCAACATAAACCAACGCCTCATTTTTTAACAGAAATGCCGGCATCTTTCACACACACATTTGCTCTATATTTTCTCATTTTTGGTACATTTTATTAATCAAAATTTTGAGCTCAATTATTTAGTTACTTTAGTTATTAATTTTGTCACTTCCCTGGGGTTGAAGATGTAGTCTCCCAATCCAGCGTTCATCTCGGCCAGTTGTTCGGCAAACTTTTCCTGTTTTGTCGGTTTTTTCGTGCACTGAATTTACATTGTAACTGACTGTTTACTGAACACAGGTATATACTACCTTTGGATTACATTTTGATTGATTTAGAACACTTCAACTGGCAAAATTAAGCCAGCTAAAAATCGAGCGTGCTTACACTCTGGTGTGCTGTAATGGACTGAGAGCGAATCATACGCACAATCTACGCAAGTGGTAGTGTAATTTCGTCATCGTCTTTTGTTCTTTAGCGGATGACACCCTTGTTCTGCGTCATTGCGGTGACGTTGTCACATGATTTCATGATGTCTCACCATTGTTTTCCAATCTGCTGTGTATAATATAGGCGATGGAACGCACGTACACCATGACCTTGAAGCCGACTTGTACAGACGAAACTGCATCGTTTTGTTATAGTATGGGGAGAGTTGACCTAACCATTTTGCATATATGAAAATACAATAAAATATCTCTTTAGTACCAATAAATCTGAAGACGGACTTTTGTACCGTCACAAAACCCCCTCAATGAGAGGTTTTATGTCGAAACATAAAAACTCTCATTGACTCATTCACACTTTCTAAAAGGATCAGCCCAGATATGGTGTCCCAACCCCCTGTAGTGTTTACATAAAAAGGAAATACCATAACTCACCCTTGGTCCAGTGATGATGACCGTACCTGCATGACCTTACTGGACTTCTCATGTGAGATCCCAACACCGCAAGGCCATTAGGCATTCAACGCTCCTGTTCTGACACGCAGGCCAGCTCAGGACCGCCGTCACAACATCACCAAACTCTGAAACATCGAGTACAAAATTTAAAATAATGGCCTTGTATAATCCCATATCCGCAACTGATGTCTCCCCTTAGTTGCATTGGTTTATGTTCCGAGGCATTGGTTTTCTTAAAAAAAAAAAAAAAAAAAAAAAAAAAAAAAAAAAAAAAAAAAAAAAAATTTAAGACAGATTCTTTCTCCTTTACATTGTCATCTTTACCAAGACTGGACTCCAGTCAACGCTACTTTACTTCCTTCACCACAAGAGAAAAATATATATTCTTATACTAGGGTCATAACACGTAAAACCAAGTTTTAAATTTTCAATAACAACAACAACTATCTATTTCTATCATATAAAATTCAAAACATAACTTTTATCATGGCAAACCAACCAACTTTTAAAATTTTATCTATCAACTTTACGGGTTTCAATATTTCTTTACTACAGAATCAGAACTATTGTGCGTTCAATACCATTATTAACATCATTTACTTAATACTTAACATGTTAACGTTGCTACCCCTGTAGCAACCTCCCAGCCACACACACTATTACCATATAACAATAAAACATAATTAAAACATCATAAAACATTAATTTTCAACATTAATATTAAACAATTCACATTCAAAATATTTTGTATAAAAATTATAAACCTTACTATTATCATTTCCATCAACTTTTTTATATCAAACTTTTAATTATTTAACCCTTATTACCATTAGATTCTCCACAAAATTCAAATTTATTAACATTCCTTTTACCTCACCTTTCATTTGTTATTACCTTTCTACTATGAACTTTTTCTTATTTGAAATTTTCCTCCCTATTAGTTTGGGTGACTCTCCATTATTCACTATTACTTGATTTATTATATTGGCATTAATATCTATAGCCTTACTCACCTTCTTTCTACTAACAACCAGATTTACATATTATGACACCCATCTCTCCATAACAACCCCCTTCACTAATTCCACTTAAATCATTTTCCTCTTTAAATAAAATCTCTATTACCTCTTTGTACTAGGATGTGTGTTCCCAACCTGGCCATATACATTCCTAACCCTTTTGCCCTCCCTGGAATATCGGCAGACACTCCCTTAAATTACTCTATCACTTGCCACAACGCCGCACGCTAATCACTCCTTACACCACTACCCTTACTACAAAATATCACCATCAACTATTTACTCTTTATATACATTACTCACCTTCTCTACATATAATCCCTAACACCACTGTGTCCCTAAAATATCTAATACTCTCTTTGTGTATTACTGGTATTTCAACTTCTTATTCTCTCTAATTCCCATTAAAATTAATTCTGCTTAACTCACATGCCTTATTTATCATTATCACCCAGACCTTTTTACAACCTTTCACCTCAATATGATCCCTGAAAATTCATCACTTATCTTACAATAATAATACAACCCAATACCTGAACATATTATCTGTTAAATCAATTGTTAATCATTAGACAATCTAAATCTCATAAAAACATTTAAATTCATTTTCAAATCTTTTTTATACAACAATAATTAATTAATCTTCAATTATTTAATTCATTATTTAAAATCTCAATTAATCTCCTCCTTTATCTAGTCAAAACCAAAAAAAATGTTACAATTATTATTAAATCAACTAAACTATGACTACCTGGTTTACATAAAATACACATAATACACCACATGCTGTAATACAAAAATACATTTAACATTGCCACACAAAAAAATATACAATCCAAACTTATTATTTTATCATTGACCATTAATCAGTTCCCAAAACAATCCATTTTAAAAAACACTGTCCACATATATAAATGTTCATTACACAATAAAACAATTTATCCACCATCATCAAATAATAATCTTATCTTAGATATACATAACTTATTTATTATTGGATACCTTATATTAGTATCATAACTGTACATACCATTCAAATTTTTATAATTTTCCACAAACTCATAATCTGTCATGATCGGGTATGGTTCTGTCACCTTCAGTATTGTCTGTCACACTCCGGTAATTCATATTATCATCTTTTATAATATCATCTCTAATAGCATCTTTAATCCAAGGTAAGTATTCATTATAATTATACATCATCTCTACTATCTCAGTTTCCCTATAAGGTAAGTACTTGTTATTATTATTACTCCTCTCTCCACCTAACCTCTCTACAAACTCTTCATAGTTTCTATTTACTTTAAAAATATCTCTCTCTTTCTCTCACCATATCTCTCACAATACCTCTCTCTCTCTCTCAATATATCTCTCACTCTCAAAATATGCAGGGGACACTAACTCATAATTACTGCACCACCTATGAAGTGCACAAAACATCCAGGGAAATCTATTTGTAGACCTTTTGTCTTCCAAATATACACTGAAGGAACTCTCGTCCTTCCTAAACACATGTGAAGCCTTTACTTCACCAACACGGGAAAAATTTACCCCCTGCAACCCCTCTACAAGTATACCTTCTCTCCACTTTCTCTCTGATTTATTAATATACACTAACATTTCATTATCACATTTTACTCACATTAAAATCTCATTATCCCTACCAATATTCTCACCATTATTTTCTAACACCATATTCTTAATTATAATGATAATTGTTATTACCTGTGAACTCATTATTCAAATCATCATTGCTACTCACCTTGTTGTCTTTATTTTTATTCAATTTATTTGTTTCTCTATTATTCTCTACCGCCATTTCATCTAAATGTGCATGCATTTTGTCGATTCGTTTATTAAAGTTAACGTTTCGTTTTTCGATTTCATTTTTCATTTCATTGAACTTCTCATCAAATTGGTTAAATTTATCATCAAAACTATTTTTGATTTCTCTAATCTCACTTTTCTGTTCATTGTTTTGTTCTTTCAGTTCGTTAAATTTCTCATCAAATTTATTAAATTTGGCATCTAATTCGCTACTTTGAATTTTCATTAACTGGAATAAGTCATCTAGTGACACTTTACTACTGACAGGTGTTGAGTTTGCTGTGACTCCACCCATGATTACAGATTCTGTTCCTGTGTCATTTTGATTTACGCTTTCATTTACATTGAGGCTGATACTTTCACTATCATTTGCCATTTTATAGAGAGAAGAAATTTTCTGTTGTTTTGTATTTACTTAGCTTAATAACAACATAACCTAACTCTCGTAATGTTGTGTTTACGTGTTATGTTATCTTATTTTGACATCCACTCTGTTTCTGTGCTCTGGCTCATTTATATAAAAAAGAATTTTTATACAAAGTCCCTGTTCTGGGCTGCCATTGTTAACTTCCTTTCCGTTTATCAATTATATATTTTTTAATCATATTTAACCTATACTTACCATATGGTTCAAATGTAGCTTCCGGTTTGCCACGTGGCTTTGTAGTCAACATTAAATTTTTCCTTAGGGTCCAAAGTATCGTTAAGCGAGAGTACAGAAACAGTCGGGATTTTACAAAATAACGATTCTGACAACAATTGAGGTGACATAAAAGCTCTCTTTAATATATATATCTAACTTGCATAATTACATTTATAAAATCAAAGATGGCTTCCTATAAGACCAAATACAACATGGCGGACCTGTACGTCCGCTTTATTCATTATTAATTACTTTTCAATTATTTGTTTCATATTTACTTTAATTACCCCAAAACATTTTACTACTGCAGTATGGTTAGAGTTTAGTATTACCATCAAATTGTATTATTTCAACATAAACCAACACCTCATTTTTTAACAGAAATGCCGGCATCTTTCACACACACATTTGCTCTATATTTTCCCATTTTCGGTACATTTTATTAATCAAAATTTTGAGCTCAATTATTTAGTTACTTTAGTTATTAATTTTGTCACTTCCCTGGGGTTGAAGATGTAGTCTCCCAATCATGCGTTCATCTCGGCCAGTTGTTCGGCGAACTTTTCCTGTTTTGTCTGTTTTTTCGTGCACTGAATTT
Source organism: Magicicada septendecula (assembly GCA_034769895.1). NCBI lineage: Eukaryota > Metazoa > Arthropoda > Insecta > Hemiptera > Cicadidae > Magicicada > Magicicada septendecula. The sequence continues at coordinate 402,916,717 of CM068375.1, read as the reverse complement.
ACATTGTAACTGACTGTTTACTGAACACAGGTATATACTACTTTTGGATTACATTTTGATTGATTTAGAACACTTCAACTGGCAAAATTAAGCCAGCTAAAAATCGAGCGTGCTTACACTCTGATGTGCTGTAATGGACTGAGAGCGAATCATACGCACAATCTACGCAAGTGGTAGTGTAATTTCGTCATCGTCTTTTGTTCTTTAGAGGATGACGCCCTTGTTCTGCGTCATTGTGGTGACGTTGTCACATGATTTCATGATGTCTCACCATTGTTTTCCAATCTGCTGTGTATAATATAGGCGATGGAACGCACGTACACCATGACCTTGAAGCCGACTTGTACAGACGAAACTGCGTCGTTTTGTTATAGTATGGGGAGAGTTGACCTAACCATTTTGCATATATGAAAATACAATAAAATATCTTTTTAGTACCAATAAATCTGAAGACGGACTTTTGTACCGTCACATTTATATTCAGAGGAGTTCTTGGTATATTCAGATTTACTCCATTAACATATTTAAATCATCACTATTAATCAAAACATATATATATCAATCACTTTCTGCTACAGTCCGTTTCTTGATGTATATAATACTATAATACTTATAACTAATTTACCTCAAGATATATTTTTTCCTTTAGGAACATGTTTCGGGAGATCCTGTTCTCCCATCTTCAGCCTTCGCCATCTTGCTTCTGGTGCAGTATTTGTGTGTTGGCTTCTGGATGTTATTAAGGTGGTTTGTTGGTCTTTGGTCTTTCAATGTTGCATTATTGTGTGTGGTTGTGGTATCTGTTTTTGTATTTTGTGTATTTTCGATGTTGAGTGCTTTGAATATTGTGTCATGTTTTGTATTGATTTGTATTTGTTCTGGTATTAATTTGTTTTGTGTTTTATGTTTGTAAATCTGTAAATTTTCCCAAATGTTCATTATGGTGCCTTTGTGTGGTATATGTTTTATTAGTGTTACATTGGTTATGTCTGGGAATTCATGTCCTGTGTTTATTGCATGTGTGGCTAAATTGGATTTATATATATTTGGTTTTTTGTATGCATTTAGGTGTTCAAAATAACGTTTTTTCAGCTGTTTTTTTGTTTGTCCTATATAACATTTATTGCAATCTTGGCATTCAATTTTGTATATTCCGTTGGTTGTTGTATTATCTTTGTTGTGTGAGCTATTTAGATTTTGTAATTTATTTTTATTAGTTTTGTATGCTATTTTTATATCTGTGTTTTTAAATAGTTTTGTTAGTTTTGTCATTTTATTATTTATATATGTGAATGTGGCCCATTTTTTCTTGTTGTTATTATTTATGTGTTGTTCAGTTTGATTAATTCTTAATTGTTCAGTTTTTATTTTGTATTTGATTTTATTTCTATTTTGATCATAGTATTTTTATTGTATCCATTTGCATAACCAATTTGGTATATTATATTTCTTTCTTTGTCAGTTTCTTGTTTGTTTAGGGGTATTTTGTACATTCTGTTAAATAACAAATAAAATGCTGCCATTTTATATTGTGGTGGGTGGTCAGAATGGTTAGGTATAATGATGTTAGTGGAAGTTGGTTTTCTATATATTGCATATTGTATGTATTTGTTGTATCTTGTGATGGTTATGTCTAAATAGTTGATTTTGTTATGTTTTTCTTTTTCTTCTGTGAATTGTATTTTGGGATGTATGTTATTGATTTGTTTCAGTATGTTCTCTGCATTTGTGTTTTTGTTATTTGATACATATAGTCCATCATCTACATATCTTATCCATATGCCATCTGGGTCATGTGTTTTTATGATATTTTGTATTTTGGTGTCTATATGTTGTAGGAATATTTCAGCTATTATGCTTGATAATGGTGATCCCATTGCTAAACCTTCTTTCTGTTGATAAATTTTGCTATTAAATTCAAAGTAATTTTGTTTTAGTATTAGTTGGAGACTATTTTTTATTTCGGTTATATATTGTTTGTTTTCATTTTGTTCTATAAGTTTGTTTATTATTATGTCAATTGTTTCTTCTACTGGGATATTAGTGTACATGTTTGTTATGTCATATGATGTGAAAAATGTATTTTCATTTATATTTATTATTTTTAGTTTGTCTATTAACTCGTATGTATTTTTTATGTTATGATGGTTATTTGTTAGATGGTTATTTTTTAGTTTTTGTGCTATTATTCTTGCTATTTTGTATGTAGGAGCTTTTTTGAAATTGATTAATGAACGTATTGGGTTGTTTAATTTGTGTATTTTTATTAGGCTGTTCATTTTAGGTGGTTCTGGATTATTGTTTATATATATGTCTATGTTTTTATTGTTGAAAATGTTTTTATTAGTTTTATTGTTTGTTTAAGATAGCTTTCTGTTGGGTTTTTATCTAGTTGTACGCATTTATTATTGTTGATGAAGTCTTCGGTTTTTTTGATGTAGTCTGTTTTATCAATGATTACTGTTGCTTGACTTTTGTCTGCTTTAGTTATTATTAAATTATTGTTCTTTACTTTATTTTTAATTTCTTTTATTGTTTTTCTTTTGTTTATCTTTGTTTTTCATTTCGCTAGTGATTATTTTTTTTAATTATATGTGTTGCTTCTGTTCTTTTTTCTTCTTGTATATTGTCTTTTATTAGGTTAATGGCAAATTCTGTTTCTACTATTAAATTTTCTAGATTTTTGTTTGCATTTTGGGTTATGTTAGTTTTTGACATATTGTTTAAATATTCTGTTTCTTGTTTGTTAAATTCTGTATTGCTGAGGTTAATGGTTCGAGGGTAAAATGTGCGTTTATTTTTGTTTTATTGTTCTTGATTTTTGTTTTGTTGTTTTAATGTGTTAATTTTTTGTTGATTGTATAAGTCTTTTTGTTTTTCTCAAATCTTATTTTATTTTCTATGTTATTGTATTTATTATTCCAAGTGATTGGATGTAATAAACTTGTTAGCTCTAAGTGTAGTTTGTATATGTCTAGTGTTATGCTATTTTTCTTACTGTATAATTGATTAATTTCGTTTTGTATCCATAGCCTTTGTGCTTGTTTTATAGTTTTTTGTGCAGTCATATTTTTGTTGTTTGTGTTTATGTTGATGTATTTAGGTGTTAATTTATGTTTTTGGCATTGTCTATTGAAGTATATGTTTATGTTTGTGTTCATTAGTTGTTTTTTTCGTGTTTGAAATTTGTTTAACAATTTGGTAATGTGGTTATATGGAATTGTGGTTATGTTGTTTGTGTACATGTTAATGTATATTTATGTGAGAGATGATTTGTTATCCGTTATTTGGTAGTTGATTTCACTTATTTGCTATTCACTTCACTATTTTTTTCTTCACTATACACTTTTGTTTTTGCTTTGTTTTATAACCTCACTTTTCGTTTTTTCACTGTAGGCTTATTTACCTTGTATGGTTATATTATTTCAATCACTTTCTGCTACAGTCCGTTTCTTGATGTATATAATACTATAATACTTATAACTAATTTACCTCAAGATATATTTTTTCCTTTAGGAACATGTTTCGGGAGATCCTGTTCTCCCATCTTCAGCCTTCGCCATCTTGCTTCTGGTGACACAATATTCAAAGCACTCAACATCGAAAATACACAAAATACAAAAACAGATACCACAACCACACACAATAATGCAACATTGAAGGACCAGAGACCAACAAACCACCTTAATAACATCCAGAAGCCAACACACAAATACTGCACCAGAAGCAAGATGGCGAAGGCTGAAGATGGGAGAACAGGATCTCCCGAAACATGTTCCTAAAGGAAAAAATATATCTTGAGGTAAATTAGTTATAAGTATTATAGTATTATATACATCAAGAAACGGACTGTAGCAGAAAGTGATTGAAATAATATAACCATACAAGGTAAATAAGCCTACAGTGAAAAAACGAAAAGTGAGGTTATAAAACAAAGCAAAAACAAAAGTGTATAGTGAAGAAAAAAAATAGTGAAGTGAATAGCAAATAAGTGAAATCAACTACCAAATAACGGATAACAAATCATCTCTCACATAAATATACATTAACATGTACACAAACAACATAACCACAATTCCATATAACCACATTACCAAATTGTTAAACAAATTTCAAACACGAAAAAAACAACTAATGAACACAAACATAAACATATACTTCAATAGACAATGCCAAAAACATAAATTAACACCTAAATACATCAACATAAACACAAACAACAAAAATATGACTGCACAAAAAACTATAAAACCAGCACAAAGGCTATGGATACAAAACGAAATTAATCAATTATACAGTAAGAAAAATAGCATAACACTAGACATATACAAACTACACTTAGAGCTAACAAGTTTATTACATCCAATCACTTGGAATAATAAATACAATAACATAGAAAATAAAATAAGATTTGAGAAAAACAAAAAGACTTATACAATCAACAAAAAATTAACACATTAAAACAACAAAACAAAAATCAAGAACAAAAAAACAAAAATAAACACACATTTTACCCTCGAACCATTAACCTCAGCAATACAGAATTTAACAAAAAAGAAACAGAATATTTAAACAATATGTCAAAAACTAACATAACCCAAAATGCAAACAAAAATCTAGAAAATTTAATAGTAGAAACAGAATTTGCCATTAACCTAATAAAAGACAATATACAAGAAGAAAAAAGAACAGAAGCAACACATATAATTAAAAAAAATAATCACTAGCGAAATGAAAAACAAAGATAAACAAAAGAAAAACAATAAAAGAAATTAAAAATAAAGTAAAGAACAATAATTTAATAATAACTAAAGCAGACAAAAGTCAAGCAACAGTAATCATTGATAAAACAGACTACATCAAAAAAACCGAAGACTTCATCAACAATAATAAATGCGTACAACTAGATAAAAACCCAACAGAAAACTATCTTAAACAAACAATAAAACTAATAAAAACAAATAAAAACATTTTCAACAATAAAAACAGACATATATATAAACAATAATCCAGAACCACCTAAAATGAACAGCCTAATAAAAATACACAAATTAAACAACCCAATACGTTCATTAATCAATTTCAAAAAAGCTCCTACATACAAAATAGCAAGAATAATAGCACAAAAACTAAAAAATAACCATCTAACAAATAACCATCATAACATAAAAAATACATACGAATTAATAGACAAACTAAAAATAATAAATATAAATGAAAATACATTTTTCACATCATATGACATAACAAACATGTACACTAATATCCCAGTAGAAGAAACAATTGACATAATAATAAACAAACTTATAGAACAAAATGAAAACAAACAATATATAACCGAAATAAAAAATAGTCTCCAACTAATACTAAAACAAAATTACTTTGAATTTAATAGCAAAATTTATCAACAGAAAGAAGGTTTAGCAATGGGATCACCATTATCAAGCATAATAGCTGAAATATTCCTACAACATATAGACACCAAAATACAAAATATCATAAAAACACATGACCCAGATGGCGTATGGATAAGATATGTAGATGATGGACTATATGTATCAAATAACAAAAACACAAATGCAGAGAACATACTGAAACAAATCAATAACATACATCCCAAAATACAATTCACAGAAGAAAAAGAAAAACATAACAAAATCAACTATTTAGACATAACCATCACAAGATACAACAAATACATACAATATGCAATATATAGAAAACCAACTTCCACTAACATCATTATACCTAACCATTCTGACCACCCACCACAATATAAAATGGCAGCATTTTATTTGTTATTTAACAGAATGTACAAAATACCCCTAAACAAACAAGAAACTGACAAAGAAAGAAATATAATATACCAAATTGGTTATGCAAATGGATACAATAAAAATACTATGATCGAAATAGAAAATAAAATCAAATACAAAATAAAAACTGAACAATTAAGAATTAATCAAACTGAACAACACATAAATAATAACAACAAGAAAAAATGGGCCACATTCACATATATAAATAATAAAATGACAAAACTAACAAAACTATTTAAAAACACAGATATAAAAATAGCATACAAAACTAATAAAAATAAATTACAAAATCTAAATAGCTCACACAACAAAGATAATACAACAACCAACGGTATATACAAAATTGAATGCCAAGATTGCAATAAATGTTATATAGGACAAACAAAAAAACAGCTGAAAAAACGTTATTTTGAACACCTAAATGCATACAAAAAACCAAATATATATAAATCCAATTTAGCCACACATGCAATAAACACAGGACATGAATTCCCAGACATAACCAATGTAACACTAATAAAACATATACCACACAAAGGCACCATAATGAACATTTGGGAAAATTTACAGATTTACAAACATAAAACACAAAACAAATTAATACCAGAACAAATACAAATCAATACAAAACATGACACAATATTCAAAGCACTCAACATCGAAAATACAAAAACAGATACCACAACCACACACAATAATGCAACATTGAAGGACCAAAGACCAACAAACCACCTTAATAACATCCAGAAGCCAACACACAAATACTGCACCAAAAGCAAGATGGCGAAGGCTGAAGATGGGAGAACAGGATCTCCCGAAACATGTTCCTAAAGGAAAAAATATATCTTGAGGTAAATTAGTTATAAGTATTATAGTAATATATATATATATATATATAATCAATTATTAACTGCTACAAACTTCTATAATATTCAATATATTCAATTATTTAACTCAGTTACCATTTCTATAATTATTATTACTTGTTTTTTACTTTACTATATCATAATTCACCAAAACATGTCATATAGCATAAATTGTATGTTTAGTATCTGAACTCGTGGGTCTTTTGAGAATGAGATGAGTTAATTTTGAAATGCTAATATTATATTGATTTATTGTATTATGAATTATAAATGATATATTGTTACTTGTTGCTGGATTCCAAATAGAAGAATGACGAATTGTAATCCTGCGTTAACCATTGCACTACACTTTACACTGATCACACTTGATTAACTTTGTTTAATTAATTCACTCGTTTGCGTTATTATTAGACGTCACGCACATATAAATAAATATACTACTTGCTGCAATGTACGTGCACAAGTTAAATATCTTCTTGTCCGTACATACTATCGCGCACACATATAAATAAAACTTCTTGATGACTGACACTATTGAACCGAGATAATATTGATTTGAACTTACAGTAGTATTATTAAAATTGCTCACATCGAATGACACAGGTTTCCCGTGTTTTGCGTGAAATTTAGACTTAGGCTCTCCTGTTGTTTGCTTCACGTGTTATTTTTATAGTTCTTCGAGTCCTACCCTCACTACAGCTTTAGTTGATCATACTCCCATTGGCTTGACTTTGAAATATTTGCCGGTATATTTGAATGTACCCAGTCCGGTGTTGTATCTTTTTCGCGCTCACTACCGACGCTATCTGTGATTGGTCGCCAGAGAGCGGGCGATAAACTTACGTGGGTGTTCGTTATACTCCCTAAAAAGTGACGCGACTTTCTAAAATCGTCATATTTACTGGCGTGGCATCTATTGTCTGTTGAAGGACACAGTACCATTAACCTAACGGTATATGGGCGTTTTTTGCTAGTTTTACACTACAAAACATTTTATGCTTTTATGATGTGTAAGGGTGTTTTAGGTCTATTGTAACATATTTTGTCGGCGCCGGACTGTCGCGTAGCCGAGCCTCTTTAGATTCAACTTTTCATTTATATATTTACTTACATCTACTTCCAAAACAATATCGTGGACTTTATGTTTACCTGATGATTTCTGGTGTAATGGTACTTTTCGGACGCCCAGTACGCGGGTAATCTTCCAAACTTGCACGACCACGTTTAAATTCGGTAGCCCATTTTTTTTCACTGTAATAAATGAAGCACTGTAGTAAATGAAGGTCCAGCATCACCCAACACATCTCATTAAAAATTTCTGTTGATGTTAAACCTTTCTTAACAAAAAATTTGATGTTCAGTTTTCTCCATTTTCTTCATTGCTGTGAGATAACGTTATTTATACAGCTGTTTCTCCGCAACAATGATTTGCCCCAACTTGACACTTCACAGCTGTTAGTGGGGCAAACGTGGCGCCACGATGCCATAAAAAACAGAAACACCACACATTTGTTTATATGGTAGGATTCAAACTTTTCAAATTGCCCTTGTACGATAACAGAAAAATAATATTGATAGGAGTGAATTACATGTTTCTATGTACAGTACATGCATGTGAATATGTCTTTTCTTGTTTTCCAGCTGTTCTGGATCAGTTACGCTCAATATTCTCTCATTTAGAAGGCGGTATGTTGCTGTGGTCCTTCTTCACTGCTGGCACGGCCATTATCACTCTTCAGGGGACTACAGGAGTAGTTCCACAGACACCGCGCAGTAAAAAGTAAAATGACAAACTATGACACATTTGATTGACATCACTCACAAGCTATTAATTAAAGTTCATGTCCATAGTTATATAATAAATGGAAAAAAATTATAAACCACATTAAGATTTATATACAATGTTTAAAAATTAAGTTTTTAAAAGATGAAATATATGTATTAGAAGAAAATAGATTATTTCTCTGATAGTGGTTTCATATGAAAAGCACAGAAATTCATTGTTATTATTATTTCCATTTTATTTATAATTTATAGTAATAAAAGGTAATAAATATATTGTAATTCTTATTTTACTAAGTAATTTGGAATTGTAAAGAAATTTTATACATGATTTGCACAAAGACATATTATGATGGTGATAAGTGAATTTGTTCCTCTTTTTATGGATTAAGCATATTTGATTAGCATATTAGTAAATTTTTGTATATGAGGGTATAATTGTATTTGTGAATCAAGGCCACAAAGTGACCCATAACATAATATTGAAATTTAACTTTTATTATACATTACTGTTTTGGCACAGCTGTTTTCTGTGTGTAGAAAAAAAATGTTAACAATATTGGCCACACTGTGGTTAAAAATACATGAATTTAATACAGGGTATGGCAGTGTTGCGATAATGGACAATAACAGGTCATTCAGGAAATTTGTACCACATTCTGCGTACCTGCCAGAGTACCAAGATTGTATTTTGTTTCTTTGTGAAAAATGAATTTTTGTAAAGGAAATATTAATATTTAAGAGAAAGACCGTTTGTAGAGCTGAAATTTTTTATGGAACCAGTAAAAGAAATTTTCAACTTTCTTCATACTGTGTACAGTACGTCAATACTGACTCAAATATTCTGCGTAAACATTCCTTATGTTTATTTTTATTGTAAAATAAATTCGCTAAATTGTGTTACTGGTCATCATTTTTTGAAGGTATTTAATTTTTCTGTGGTACACAAATTTGTCAATTGATGTTTTTTATAGAGTTAGGTGTTGTGTAATTAATATATAGGTTTTTTTGTAGTTTGATGTTGAGTTTTTTAACTTTAGAAAAGTACTCAAATATTGTTGTTGTAGACTATTTAAATATATTTATTAAATAAGTGACATGTCTTGAATTTAAACTTTGTATACGCTGGTGTGCATTGTCAAAATACTTTTTTATATTTTTTATATTTACTTAGTTTGTAATTGACATTGAAAGTTGTTATGTAAACAGTGGTCCTTTAGTTTATGTGAAAAGGCATGGTCTGTAGAGAGACCACATAAATAAAATATTTTCTAATTTATTTCTGACATACCTTCATTAATAGGTGTTCAAGAAACAGAACTAAATGTCTTTATTGATAAGTAAACAACAGTAATGATGAGAATAAAAATAACCTCTAAAGTTTACAAATAAATTTTGTAAAACACAGAACAGTTTCCGTACATCATTTTAGTTTCCAAACTTCAAACTTTTAATTAAAATTTTAAATATTACATGAGTTTTACCGAGTCATTACATCAGATAGAATGAACACCATGTAAGAAAAATCCACATAAAGTAAGGGACTACTGTGCACAAACTTTAGTAATACTTTTTTTTATGTCACGGGCCAAATCCTGTGCACTATTTTACTGCATATTTTAAATAAACATTTTGATGTATTCTCCCTTCAGAACGCACAAGTTTTATTTTTCGTGTGTATTATTCTCTTCCTTTTCAATTATTTATGAAGAATTTGTATTCTGAGCTTTCTGTTTTTTTATATATCAATTGGATGCCCTATTATTATAGAGTTAGGTAACTGATTTTTAGTTTTTGTTGTATGGAATCTTTTACTAGGAAGTAAATCAAATTTTGCATATGAGACAGGACATTGAATTATGTTAATGATAGACATAGCAAAAGAGGCACTGATAGTAGTTGATGTGCTGTGGTCCTGTTAGCTGATTCAGAAGTCAGACTTGTTATAGTAAGAATTAAAACTATATTTGTAATATGTTATTATATTTAATGTATGTTTGGAGTAAATACTTGCTGAAACTTATTAAAATATCAGGTTATTAAAAACTACAGCGATGACATCATAGTTCTCACTTATGCTACTCAGACATCTAGTACTTTTATATAAAATTGATTGTATTTTTAATATTACAAAAATAACATGTTCATGCTTCATCTTAAATGTCTGTGGAGAAAAGCATCTTACAAAAAGTCATAAGCCTTGTTTGTGCACGTCATTAGTACATATTGTTACGACTGTCTCACGAACCATCATCGTAATTGTACAGTGGAAAGAAAATACAGACGCAATGAAGTCACTAATTACCAGCTTTAATTAGCCACAAATAACAATTTAAAACCAACAAGATACTCTCATACAATAATTCAAGTCAAATTTCCCCTAACACAATAATAATGTCACCTTATTTGTAATACCATGCTGATTAACACTAATAATCACTTTCCACTAATCTGCAACAATCATTTGATCCACACTCTACAATATTGGCAGGTGTAACCAGCTGACTAAACCGGGCGCTGTTGCTGTTATAGATCCCACAGATGTTGCAGAATAATTTTCCATGCCAACATAATTTGGATAGTTACAAGTGCTCGAACAGTCTGGAGATGCTACATTAGTGTCTGACCTTGACACGCTGGGCTAGTCGAGAAACGGGTACAATGATGCTCTTGAATTTTCGAGTGTTATATAATTGTCATAGCAATATTCTTCTTATATATTGTGTACTGCCTACAACAAAAGGCTAATTCAATTAAATGTATTATGTATGTGACGAATTCTTTGTTGTAAACCTGAAACAGAGTAGAGTTTATAAATTCATTTTGAAAACAGGCTTTTTAATTTTTGTGTTTAAAAACTCAATTAATTCCCCTCCCCCAAAATAATTGAGTTACTTAGTTCAGTTAAATAATATATCAGATGGTTTAACCCATCTATACATACATACATCCTCGGCGCTACAGCCCAGTCCGGGCCCTGGCCTCCAAAAGAAATCTTCCCCACTGGTCTCTACTCCCGGCCAATGTCCACCAGTTTGCTGCACCCAGCCTCACTGCCTCCTTACCAACCTGGTCCAGCCATCTTGTACGCAGTCTTCCCTTCCTTCTCCTTCCCATCGGCAAATAATTCATCACTCTTTTTGGGATTCTATCCTCCGCCATTCTCTGCACATGACCAGCCCAACGCAATCTGTTAATTTGTATGAGTTGCATGATCGGAAGATCTTTAAACCTTTCGTACAACTCTCGATTATGCAATCGCCTCCAAATGTCTTTTTCCCTCACAGGGCCATAGATTCTCCTCAGTACCCTCCTCTCAAAAACGGATAGTTTCTGCTCATCTAGTTTTTTTACCACCCAGCATTCCGAGCCATACATCAGGACTAGTCTAATCAAGGTCTTGTATAGGGTGGCTTTTGTATCTTTACTTATTAATTTAGACTTAAAATGTTTCACCAGTCCGTAGTAACACCTATTAGCAGATAATATCCGTCTTTCAATATCTCTAGAGGAGTCATTTCCAGTGTCCACATATGACCCCGAGACATGGAAAACCCTGAACCTTTTCAAATTCATAATCGTTAATGCGCAGGGACAGGGCACGAGTGTTGGCACCTACAACCATATATTTGGTTTTGCTTTGGTTTATAACCAAGCCCATAGCCTTAGCGGACAACTCCAGTTCCCGAAAGGCTTCCTTTAAGCCAGATTCATACCTACTTATGATGTCAATGTCATCGGCATAGGCCAGAAGCTGTACCTCCTTGTGAAATATGTGTCCGCTAGTTTGAATTCCTGAATCCCTGATGACCTTTTCTAGAGCTATGTTGAACAACAGACACGCTAAGGCATCTCCTTGTTTCAACCCATTCAATGTTTTTAAGGAGTTAGATAGATTTGATTGTATTCTGATTTGGCACTTAGAATTGGACATAACTACTCCAACCATACGCACCAACTTAGATGGTATATTCAACTCCTTCATAGCTCTATATAGCATTTTCCGGTTGATTGAATCATATGCCGACTGGAAATCCACAAAGAGATGGTGAGTGGCCACTCCATATTCCAACGTTTTTTCTAGGATTTGCCTTAGTGTAAATATTTGGTCTGTTGTTGACCTATTCCTAGTAAATCCACATTGATATTCTTTTATGTTTTCCTCAGCGTAGGGAAGCAGCCTAGAAAATATGATGTTGGACAATACCTTATACGCTGTATTAAGTAGAGAGATGCCCCTATAATTTTTACATATGAGCGGATCACCCTTTTTATGTATTAAACACACCACTCCATTGTTCCGCTCATCAGGCATTACCTCCTCCAGCCATATGAGATGGGCAAATTCCTTTATGAAATCTCCTCCTGCGCTCTTTAATAGTTCCCCTGGTAAACCATCGGAACGTGCTGCCTTGTTATTTTTAAGCTTTTCTAGAGCTTCATACACCTCGTCATAGGATGGCACCAACTCCTCTCTATCATCCTCGAATTCTCCTGCTTCCTCTTCATTCTCAGATGCCTCCATCGAAGCCTCCCCAACTGAGCCTAGCAACTCTTTGAAGTGTTCTGTCCATCTCCTGATTACGCCAGCATTATCACTCACAAGGCCACCATTATTATCCCTACAGGCATTTGTTCTAGGCTGAAATTCCTGTCTCATATCATTCACCTTCCTGTACATATCTCGGCCCAGCCTTTTACTCTTATATTCCTCTATCTTTTTCATCTGTCGCATCATATACTCCCTCTTTTTTCCTCTATGAATCTTCTTTTCCATCCGCCTGGCCTTCCTGTATTCCTCTTGAACAGCCCTAGTGCATTTCCTTGGGATCATAAATTTGTATGTCTTGTTTTTGAAGTCAGTTGCCTCTTCACACTCCTTATCAAACCACTCATCTCGCCCATGTCTCTTCTTCAAACCAACGATTTCTTCTCCCGTGGTCACTAACATGTTTTTTAGATTAAGCCAGTGGTTTTCTATATCTTGTTCCTCACGGCATTCAAGTCTCCACTGTCTAATTTTCTCATTAGTAACTTCCTCGAACCTCCGTTTTATTTCTTCTTCCTTTAGTATTTCTGTATTGTATCTAACAGTCTTTATTCCTTTTCCATTTCTATTATTGGAGATTCTAGCTCTCAGTTTTGCAATTACGAGATAGTGATCGCTATCCATGTTGGCACTTCTATAAACTCTAACGTCTTGTAAGTCTGACTTATGGCGGCCATCCAGTAGGACATGATCTATTTGATTGACCGTTCTCCCGTCTGGAGAGATCCATGTGCCCTTATGTATGTCTTTGTGGTCGAAGAAAGTCCCTCCTATGATCATATTTTGACCAACTGCGAAGTTCAATAATCGGAAACCATTTAACCCATCTATAATGAGACTTTTTGTTTGCAGTCAGGAAAGTTTACATTAAGTAGTACGGAGTGTAATGAGATTGTTTGGTAAAGTAATACAAAGGAATCAATGATTGTCATTTGCAACAATCCTATTGCTTATGTCATTGATACATAAGCTTAAGTCAGCAAGCTTGTATTAAAGGATTTTTGATTTTATGTAGATATTAGTTTGTTGTCCACACTAACATTGTGACTTCAGATGAATGCGTTTAAGTAATATGCTCGTCATCAGACCAAATTGAAAGTCATTTACTGAAGACTTTCAATTCCATTTGAACCCTTTTATTGTCTCACTGGATTATTGGAAACAACTAAATGGTGTCTACCAGTGCTGTGGCGTGGGTACATAACACCTGTTGCCGGTTGTGATATGCCTAAAAATTAACACTTATTGTATCTTTTTAGAGCATTTACTATCATTCGCTGGGAGAAGAAGAGGGTCCTCGTTCAGTGGGATCTGACTCTCATTATATTTACATAGAATAAATCAGAACATAAATAATCAAATTAAAAATAGTAAAAGAGAAACACATGACTAACCGAACAGGTAGTTCATAGAGACGAATAGGTATGTAGTATCTCTTGCACATCAGTTCCGAAAATGAACATAGCTGCTACTCAGCATTTTGCTAGTTTATACAGCGGCAACACATTGGGTGGATGAATATGTCCCCCCGCCACAGTTTATACAGTAACAACTACTAGGAGGTCAATTACTGTACGCAGTAAAACATTGCCGATGTCTGAGCCGGCAACACAAGATGGTGCAAGTGCCCAGCAGTTCGAAACCAATGCTACGCTTTTCTTCAAGTTCCTCTACTAATATTGTTCAGATTTCAAATTATTCAATAACTGAAGTATTTGTTCTGTGATATAATTAATATTATTTTCTCTTATTTCCAGTACTGTTGCCGCTGGCAACAACGGTTAGATGGACATAAGATATACAAGTTTATACTTTCAAGGTTTTTTTTCTAATTAAAAGGACTCAAGATGGCTTCTTTCCAAAGTTGCTTACTGGGAACAAATTGTGAACAAATTAAGACCCATTCCTAACACATTCAGACTACAGAGAAGTGAATCTGTGCTTCTCTACAGCAAACAGAAGGCTGATAATGATACAGTCCATCCATTTTAAGTGTTTGTTGCAAATAAAAGCAAATGCAAGTATATTGTGTGGGTAATTATTGATTCATCCTTGTATAACCTGCATAGACACATTCCTGTAACAATGTGTGTAACATCAATCGATTAAATGTAATATGCAAAAATTATAATTGTAAGCAGAATATTTAAATATCTAAATATTTTGTAAATATAGCGTTTATTACACTAAAGCCGGTCTCTCATGGGTTGGTGTGGGTAGTGGTTCAACATTAGTATGGCATGCCCTGTACTGATGTATCACACTGAACTCCCTGACAGTGCAACATGTTCCTGGCACCCTTATAAGGTTTTTCATCTAGTGAAAAACCCGTTTCCAGAATATCATCATCTAGTAAAACAAAAGATGCGTTGCTTTATACATATTTACAGTTAGAAGAAAAGTGAAAAAGTATTGGATACAAAGTCAGTAAAATAATAATTGTTCTGATCGTTTATTGTAGCTAAAGAATTGTTGAAACCTGAAGGGAAATTTCAGTGTATGTGTTGAATGACAATGACTGTGTTTGAGGAACTTATTATTAATCCAAGCAAAGTAAAAACAGGAGGCAGTGAGTTGGTGCTGAAGAAAAGGATAATAGAAATTTTTAACGTAAGACAAGGTTTTTGTTTTGAAACCTCTAACTATGCTGTTTCTGTTATATCTTTATGAGAATTGTGTATTAATTTAAAATTGTACAAGCATTTGTGTTTGTCAACGTAAATTTAATTCTGCAGACGTGATGAAAACAAACAAATATACATACAGTGTAAGTCTGTAAGACTGCACACTAATTGCAACTGAGAGAGTCTATTACAAAATGTGGGTGTGGTACTGATTCCTTCCTGACTCTGTGTCATACCGATCCAGGAGAGAATGGCGTAAATATTGTGCTAATAATTTAGTGTGGTATGTAATACAATGTATTTAATAAACATTCCAGATTAGACTGGTTCTTCTTCTCTTCATAGTGCACACATTTTGATTTGTATTGTAACAAAGTTAAATTTGTCTCAGTTTCTAGAATATTGGTTATGAAGTAAATGCTCATTCCAAAGAATTTAGTTTTATATTTTATCAAGTCATGTATAAACTATTTTTTACAAAACTTATGATGTAATTTTTGTTAAAGTATCTAATTTATTCACAGACACTTTTTTTAGAGTAGAGCACACTTTTTTATTCGTTTCTTGTGCATTATGTACAAGAATAAGTCTGATGATTATTTTGTGTATGCTTATTAAAACCATATTTCAAAGTAATGCAATAAATTTCACACTGTAGAAAAACTTTCTGATGATAAAATAAACGCACATTTCAATGTAAACTGTTCCATGTGAGAAAGTTAATTTTGTTTATTATTTTAGACTGCAACATGATACAGAACAAACTCTGCATTTTACTTGACCAATTGTCAATTACTGTGTGCAGTTTTCAGTATTTGAAACAAAAGTCTATCAATGTATGACATTATTAAAACAAAAAGTGTAAATTAATTTCTGATATAACTTCCTTTTATCTCTTCGACAAATGTAATTCACACATATTTCAGTAAATTAATGTGTACTTTATTAAAATGAAACTTAAAACACATTTACCCTCCTCCTATGCAGTTCACAAATAACGAGCCAAGTCTTGAGTGACATCATTTTGGTAGGTTAAGGAGTATAAACAAAAGAAAGAAATTCGATAAAACCGAAACATCGAAGCACGATAATGTTTTTAGGCTTTAAAAATAAGATTTCTAGACTGTGGGGAATCGAAAGTGTGGAAAAAATATAGTGTTAACATCACCTGGAGCGTTACATTTTTTGATGACGTTACACATTTTGCATCACGCATTTTAGGAATGACCCCCAGCCTAAAAACATTATCATGTTAAAAAATAAATGTCTGAAATACTGTAATCAAAAGGAATTTTAATGAAAATCTTTGTGTACATGTTGTATACTGTAATTTGCATCTGTGTAACATGACAGTCTCCAGTATTGTGTTAGAAAATTAGTAATAACTTACGAGACTCTTTAATTAGTGTGTTTTGTAAACAATACAGTCTGTTATAATGTACAGGTGTGCTTGAGTAAGAGATATAATATTGTTACTGTTCTGTTGGTGCGACTGTGACAATTAATTATGTACTTGTATAGCAGCAGTTGTGTTGTCCTATCACCAGATTATATTAGCTATTTCCATCATTGACTTTTTATCTCTAAATGTGATCTTACCCTACATTTGCTATATCATTCCATGTGTTTTTAAATATTTAAAAATATTTTTTTGGATTAATTTATATATTGAATGTTGGAATCTCTTCAATTTCATAGTATGTATAATTGCTTTGTTATATATTATTGTCAAAGACAGTCATGTACTTAAGGTGTGTTGCATATACACATGGAATCCTTAAGAGTGATTTCCATTTTCTATTGTGTACATGAATTTTTTTTAACATGATAATGTTTTTAGGCTGAGAGTCATTCCACAAAATGCGTCATCAAAAAATGTAACACTTCCACACTTTCGATTCCCCACAGTCTAGAAATCTTTTGTTTACAAAACATTATCATGCTTCGATGTTTCGGTTTTGTTGAAATTCACATGCCCGTGAGTGCGTGTGTGTAGGGAGGGGAGAGATATATTTTTTTTTAATATAAAAAGGAA
This sequence comes from Magicicada septendecula, assembly GCA_034769895.1. Lineage (NCBI taxonomy): Eukaryota > Metazoa > Arthropoda > Insecta > Hemiptera > Cicadidae > Magicicada > Magicicada septendecula. Next base: position 402,899,042 of record CM068375.1, on the reverse strand, counting down.
AAACAAAAGCTTAATAAAATTATGAGTAATGTATAAGATCTCATACTATTCAGCAACAAAATAATAATTTTTTTATGTTGCAAGCATATTAAAAATTGAAATATCAAAAGCGGTCCAAGGTACAACACCTTCCCCTATTTATAAAATGGAAAATCTCATTATCATTGGTAATACAAAATAAATTGCTGGAGCTGATGCTACATTGCGACATCACTCTATTTTGGTCTCTTAAAATAGCCAGTCACTTTTTAAACGAATTATATCTTGGGAATTGTATGTGAAGTATGTTTATTTACACTTGTTATCACAGAAGATCTCTAGAAAGGGCAGTTAATACATCTGCAAGTAGATTTTCATTAACAAAAACAAATCTGGTGGTTCTGGTATCACGATAGTAATTAATTTGTTTATGAACTTAAATTTTGTGAAAGTTTTCTTCCGCTAAAGTATGCAGGTAGTGTTCAGTCATCTCTGGCTATTAAAAAAGAATGGTTCACATTTGATGTTTAAATGTTCAAAATGATTTGAGAAAGAATTAAACAAGAGTCCAATTAATACAATGTATATTACTATTTGTATAATGGAGCAAAGTGTATTTGTCCACAATGACTGTCTGGAGAAATCTGTACACACTGGTATGTCCTTAATAAGTAAATACATTTTGGGTTGATAGTAATGGATCAAATGGTTCAAAATGTCATAAATTAAGAACATTTAAAAAATATATTAATAATACAATAATAATTAACAAATACAACAATAATAATCAGAATTATTTCGATTATTATTGATTTACATACAAACCTCTGATGATGTTGATATTTTTCACTGAAACGTGCGTCAGGTGTTGAACCAAAAATGCAATACATTACTTGCAGAAGAAACTACATTGAATAACATCACAATATTTTATTTTAATAAGAATGATATTTTACTGTTCCATTGAACCCATTTATAATCCTGTTTGTAACTACATTGATCTAGTTTGTAACGAACATGAAGTGCAGGGTATTAAAGAAAATAATATAGCCACTTTTTCTAAGAATTTTTTCTGTTAATCTGTTGTGACATTTCAGTTAATTTATACAGTTGGATGTTTCAACAAATATAAATCCTTTGTACTGTTTAAAGGTCTTTAGCGTTTGTGTAGTGCTTTTAGATTTATTAATAAAAAAGTTGTAATTTAATCATAAACAGACATTAAGTATATTAATTGTTAATATATTTTGTTATTTTTGTAACAGATAAGGTGTTTGTCGTTAGTAATAATATCTTTTGGGCTAGATAAAATATACAAAGGTTTAATTTTTTCCTTTTATAATAGAAATGTAAAGTTTGTGCATTTGTTTTTGTTTTAATATAGTTTTATGTTATATTGTATCTAGTAAAAGCTCTATATACAAAAGGTTTTTTATTTAAAACGGAATTCATTTTTGGACTCCTGATTGTTGTTGAATTTTTGTGAATGTCTGGTACAAAAAAAACCAAATACACATTCTAATAGATTTATTTGTTATGTAATGTATGTTTACATGACACCGATTACATTTACACCAGATTTATAGTATAGCAAAATTGAAAGTTAAGGGCATGGGAATGCGTGAAACGCTTATGGTCAGAGGGGAATGGTGGTGTGGTAGGAGTCGCTTTGAGATGCGAGAAGAGAATTGTTGTTATGAGCGTCAGTGCAGCCAACGTATGAATATTATTTCGAATAGTAACCAAAACTCCCATGCAAGGTGTGTTAGTAATCTGTTTCGCTTACTATGGACGTCTCATTCAGTCCCTCTCTCTCTGTTATGTAGCAAATGTTATATAAACCTGTCTTGGGGGTTTTTTTAGTCCTGAAATTGTCTGCTGTTGAGATGTACTACCAGCACTTATCGGAATGGAATCGAATGTGCAGACTATGCACTTGTGCACTTCCGGTCCGTAATTACACTTGACTATCTCTGCAGTTTATCATAAAGGGACGCCTTCTTCTAACCGGTATTAGCTTACTTGCGAAAATCTTTTAACTCTAGACAGCAAAAATCTGTTTCAAGCAGATCATGTTTCAATCATGTTATTTTAATACAGTATTTTAGGTAAACAATATCTTTTAAGAACATCTTTTAGCTCCACAAATGTTACAGCTCGTAAAAGTAACAGATAAAGGACAGAGAGATCATTTTTGTTTTACCAGCTGGCAAAACAACCTTTAATTGTAAATAAAGTGAAAAGTTAAAGTTATAACATGCGATAATCAAATTTTTAATAATTTCTTTCATGTAAAAAAAAACCTTCTACTTCATTTTAATATTGCTCAAAATGAAATCATGTCCGCTCACACAGACACACACATACGTTTTATATCATAGTAGAACTAATATTCTACTATTATTTCTGTACTGTTTGTTTTATACTTATTTATTTTTATAGTAAAGATAAGCAAGACATTAATAAACAACTTCAGGCTCGCTCAAGTATGTGCTAAAGCTAGCATGAATAGTTCCGTTTAAACGATTAAAATAAATTGTAAAACAACGACATAATTAATAATAAACTGCATGTTGGCAACACTTCCGCTTGCATAGCAGCTGATTCTCCGCTACCCTCCCGCCATTCAGATTCAAAGTGGACTCGTCCATGAAGAAACTGGTTTCTGCGCATATGCCTTTAGCTTTCAATGTTGCTGTACTGTTGATACGTAACACATTTGTTATCGGTAAACTGCAGATCATAACGAGGCTTCTCAGTAATAAATATTAAACTTTTTTTTTCTTATCAGATGTCAGATAAAAATGTCTTAAGTTTAATAGTGTAAGTAGTACGTACTTTGAAAGAAAAGAGCACAAGAATGGTTGTTTAAATCTGTCAAATAAATATCTGTAGCGTAAAAATCAAGAAACTATGTTCTGGTAGGAAACGTTTGCCATTTTAGAATACAGTGTTCAGGTCGATCACAGAACAGTGGATATTTTCAACCCCTTACCTGTGTATCAGATTATAGTATTGTTTGTATATACTGTAGAGCAGTGATCAGCTGTAGTCAGGTCTTTCATGTACAGTAGAGTCTCGATAGTTTGAGGTAATTGTGACCAAACCTCGAACTACCAAAAACTCAAACTATGCAAAATGCCAGTATTATCTGCTGGCATGCAGATCATCCCACGCTGTGCTTTCTAATGTGATGAGTCTCTGCGTGATAATATAAAGTGTATGCTGAAAAATTTATCTGAAAGAAATGTATACAAAATCTGTAAACTGGCGTGCTGCGTATGTGGGTTTTGTTTACTAATTTTCTGTGAGCTTTTGAGAACATTCGCAAGCGAAAGGAAAATGAAAAATCGACGACGAATCGTCATTGGTTTAATTAGGTTATATTCATGAGGATTAAATAAAAATTCAAAAAGTTTTTCGTTAAACCTCGCAAATCTATTAAATGCACAGACTAAAATTTAAAATGACAGTAATATTAAAAACTGTACTGTATGTATATTTGAAAACAAAATACTTAACTTACTTTTTAAAAAAAGAATCAACAGTTTTTTTTGTTTTTGAGTTGATGATTTTTTTCTGGTACTAATACACAGCCATTTTTGGAGACATTATTTTTCTATCAGGGTACCTCAAACTATACGGAATCTCAAACTATTGAGACTCTACTGTACTTTGAGACTATGATCGGTGAATTTGTGATTAACTTCAGTTATATTATGTGGAATCCTTAACAATTGATTTACATTTTCTATTCTGCAAAATAAATTGCTGGAGTTGTCACTACATTGTAATGGCACTTAATGTTTGTAAAGCCAGTCAGTCTTTAAATGAATTATAAATAATTCTTGGGAATTGTACAGTACATGTTTATTTATGTGCACATGTTATCACAAAAGATCTCTAGAAAGGTCAGTTAATACATCTGGAAGTAGATTTGTGTTGACCAAACAAAGAAATTTGGTGGTTCTGGTATAGCCACGTCATGATAATTAATATATATTAATGGAATTTTACGTATTTGTGTAATGTTAAAAGTAGCAAGTTCTGTAAACTTTTTTCTTTAATAAATAATGTTTGAGAGTAACTATATTATTTCTTTTAGGCACTGAAAATGTACTTAAGGTTTTTGTGAACAAAATGCGATTTGTTTCATAAAAATTAAATGGCAGAAATCCTGGCTTAAACAAAATGATAGTAGAGGAAAAATAATAATGGTCTTTTATTGTATGAAAGAGATATGCATGCCTAGAGGAAGAGCAAAAGCAAAGTACTTTATTATTATTATTGTTATTATCATGTATAACAAAACGTGTACAAAAATCTCCATTTTATAGTGCCTGTATATTCAGGTTCCATTGTGTACTTTGTTTGTTTTCACGTTTAACAATCAAAACTAGCTTTTATGGATTATCCAGAATTTAAGCCCTCGTTACCTTAGTTAAACAGGGTTCAACTGTATTAGTATTTCATGAAATTTATTTGTGTGATATAAATTAACATCATGATAATCACACAGATGATGGTGACTGGTATCATCTAAATCATATAGTTTGCAAAGCTTAGTTAATCAAAGCAGAAATTAACTCAAAATATATTTTTTATGGGCAGAGTTTTAAGCGTTGTTTTGTTTTGAATTTTGCATATTAGGGAATGTTGCTCATTGTTTTATCTGCAGTAGCTATCTAGCTAAAATGACTACCTGAAGAATGTTGTCTTTGTTTTTTATTCAGCTAGGCGTTTTGTACAGATAGCTATTTATCACAGATAAATCTGGACCATGATCCAACATCTAGAACCAAACAGAATTGTTTGAAAATAGTTTAATACATTTACATTTATGTATTTTATTTTTTTAAATCAGATAAACGTGAATTTTCCAAAACAACTCTTATGTACAAACACATAATAAATAATGATGAAGATAGAAGTACCTAAATGAAATATTAATGGAAATGAATGTTTACAGTAAAAACTAAGCTAGTAAACTGAATAGTTAAAAACATATATGTATTGTCACTTTTAAAAGAAAGTAAGTGTGACGTAACAGAATAATAATAGTAATAGTTGAGTTGATAAAAATTATTTATATGTAACTGAATAAGGTTAAAGTTTAAAATAAATTTAAATGAATAATTTTTATAAACTTTTTTCATTATGAAACCATCTTCTACTTGTGTTATCAATCTTGTCTTCATAAGACATTTTTACGCCAAAAAATTCTTTTCTCAGGTTTAATTAAATCAGGTTTATATTTTTTCAACACAGCCCAGCTTCTGGGACACATAATAATGCTCGCAGGAGAAATCTGTTAAACCATGCAAACTTTATTTGATCTACAGTATACTCCATGTAGGTTACTGTGCTTTTAATTTTTGAATAACATTATCTTCGTCATTTTCCCTAACAATGTCAGGATAGTGAACCATTTTTGTGTGCTATCCTACCCTTCACCAACATTTTGATTTTGGTATTGTCATCATATTTGATTTTAGGACATCATCCTGTCAAGTTTCCAGGAAGGTCATGTTTCTATATTTCGACTAGTGATGATAATTTTTGTACTCTTGAGGCATTTCCGTTTCTGACCCCTCTCATGTTGTCTTTTCAAACACCCTTCTTAAATATATTATGTAAAATCTTACACAGATTTTAATTAAAAATAAAAACTAGGCACTCTAATTAAGCTCACGTACGAATGACTTTACAGTATTTTCTTCAAATTGTTTATATAAACAAATCTGTTTATATGCTTAATATATATAGGTATTACACACATAATTTAACACACATGCCAACATCAAAATTAATGCTTAATTTTTGTCAGCTTCATGTCTTCATTACATTGTTATAAAAAAATTAACAGATGATTGCCCAGATGTTTAGCATCATGAATTGGGACAAATGTATTAGAATGAGAAAGAATTAAGGGAGTCTTATTTAATGAAGTTTTAGTGATAAAAGCTTCTGTATGATCATTTGAGATTAATGAAAACAGTTTATGATTTTCACTAAAAGCTAAGGTTGTTGTTTTTGAAGGCAAGGAACCAGTCCAAAATGGTTATTAATAACCAAACATTGGAACAAGTAAATCACTTTAATTATCTGGGTATTGTTATAAGTTCTGATAGAGAAAGGGATATGTGTGTGATAATTCTTATATTTTTTGTAGGTGTGATATGATAAATTTTTGGATCAGTGTATGATTTGAGGTTTTCTAAAAAGAGTTTTCCACGACTTATCAGCAGATCCATCTGTGCTGTCTTCAGGCTGATTGCTTCTCGCCAAATGTATGAATTGGCTAGGTCATGCAGTTATTGGATTTACATGACCCTTTAAAACATTTTTTTATTCAGCTATGCATTGTAGACAGATAGCTATCATACTGTTACGACAGTCTAACTGATCGGCATATGGTACAGTGGCAAACAAAATACAAGACACCAATTAAGTCACTAATCACCAGTTTTAATTATCACGATTAAACAGTTTGTAATCAACAAGACAGTCTCTTACAACAAATCAAATAAAAATTGTTCACATGCAATAAAAATGTCCACTAATAGAGTACCACACAATTATAAAACACACAATACTTTGAACTGCACTAGAATAAATCGCCACTTAAACTGACTGTAAATTGCCCGACAATAACTGAAACTAAGCAGCAGGTATGGGCTATTTATAATCTGCAGGGCTCCATAATATGCGTCCTTAACAAGCAATTGAAAATTCTAGAGGACATTTCAGTGAGACCTTTGCATAAACACGCACCGTTGGGGTAATGGAGAAGCTTGTCGAACAACACTATTGAATGTACGAGACTGTTCCATATTATATAACACTGCCTCGCATGTTAAGAATCACATACGCACACAACATTACAGCTGGGATAGCTGAGAAACACGTAGAATGTCCTGTAATGTAACACTGCCCCCTCCGTATGCCTGTTCATCCTGAACTGGCAAACCATCTCTGAAGTAATACTTAGCTAGGTGGAAGACATCATTTATTCTATTTTTAACAGTGTAGGGTCATTCCCAGTTAGTGTGACGTTTAGGTGAGCGACCACGATGGCGCTTTGGGTTGAACAACAAAACCTGATCTCCCGGTAAACACCAATTTTACTGAAAAAGTCATGCCGGTTGTTTCGTGTACTGATGATCCATACGCCATGAGGAATAGTGGTATACGTTGGTCCCAATCTTCGAAAGATGCTGCTTAAGTGTCCTATTAAATCTCTCAACCATCGTGTCCGACTGAGGATGGAGTGGCGTTGTCCTGGTCTTTCGAATTCCCAGTAGACGGCATAATTCTTTAAACACTCCCGATTTGAAAGTCCTCCCTTGATCCATGTGGATTTCCATAGGGGCTCCATAATTGCAACAGAAGTTGGGAACTAACACCTTTGCTACAGTGGTAACCGGATTTGAAATTGCGTAGGCTTCCACCCACTTAGTAAAATAGTCACCTATGACCATGATGTACCAGTTTCCATTGTCAGTAACTGGGAATGGTCCAGCAATGTCTATGGCAATTCTCTCAAAAGGCAGTCCACAGTTATACTGTCTCATTTTTCCCCTGCTTCTGGTTTGTGGGACCTTGCTTGCAGCACATATATCACATGTACAAACCCATTCCTCTACGTCATGGCGAAAATGAACCAAATAGAATCGGTTCCATGTTTTGTCAAGGGGTTTGATAACGCTAAGATGGCCTCCAGACGTTCCATTATGGATCCCCTTCAAAACAGTCTGCACTTTACTTCGGGGGATTATCAACTGCATGACCACGTCATGTCCATTTGCACTTTCCCAAGCCCTTTTCAGCAATCCGTTCTCTAAGGTAAGAGATTCCCATTGTGCCCATTAGCCCTTCAAGACTCCAAACTATGGCAGATATCTTGCCAATCCGGGGGGCAGCCTTCCTCTTTTGTTGTCAAGGTCAGTCCAATGTCTTTATCAGTCATCTGTTCTTGTCAACAATCTTGTGTTGTTCAGCCTTCTGCAAGGAAATCTTCTACATGATGGGTTGAACATGTTTGCTTGCGTTTTGTTCTTCCTTTCTGTGGCAATGTCGGCAGTCTTCCGAGCACGGTCTTAATGATAAGCCATCTGCATTACTATGCAGGCACCCTTACCAATGTTGTACCTTGAAGTTGTACTCTTGCAGACGTTGAGCCAACTGCCCTTCCGGATTTTTAAATCTCAAGAGCCATGCAAGCGTGGAATGGTTGGTGTGTAGTGGAAACTCCCCCAGAGAGGTATTTATGGAAGTGCTCCAAAGCTCTGACGATTGCCAAAAACTCTCTCCTTGTAACGCAATAATTTCTCTCTGGTTTAGAAAGCGTCTTGCTGTAATACGCTTTTACTCGTTCACCGTTTTACACTTGAGACAAAACTGCGCCTAGACCAGTATTGCTTGCGTCTGTGTCTACGATGTACTTCCCTTTGGAAACTGCTCCTAGACCAGTATTGCTTGCGTCTGTGTCTATGATGTACTTCCCTTTGGAAGCTGGGAAAGCGAGAATTGGCTGCGAACATAATGCAATTTTCAAAGTCCTAAATGCTTGGTCACTTTCTCTTGACCACTGGATGTTTGTTTATTTTCCATAAGGTCATGTAGTGATTTAGCAATAGTAGCAAAGCCTTTCACAAAATGTCTGTAATATGAGCATAACCCCAGGAAACTCTGAACTTTGTGTTTACTCTTCGGAACTGGCCAGTCTCTTACAGTGTCTACTTTATTAGGATCCAAGCTAATACCCGCTGCCGAAACCAGATGGCCCATATACTGTACTTCCTTCGGAATAGAGAAAACTCCTTTGGCTCAGCTTCAGTCGGACACCATGAATTCTAATTAGAACCTCAAGGTTTTCCAAATGTTCTTTGAAAGTCTTCCCGATGATTATAACATCGTCTAAATAAACCAGGCAAGTTTTCCATGTCAGCCCTTGGAGTACCAGAATCATCAATCTTTCGAATGTTGCCGGTGCATTAGAGTCCAAATGGTATAACGTTAAATTGGAATAAGCCACTTGAGGTCGAGAAAGCAATCTTTTCGTTGTTTTCTTGATGAAGACCCACTTGCCAGTATCCACTCTCCAGGTCCAATGTGGAAAACCACTGTGCTCCGGAGAACGTGTCCAGTGTATCGTCAACGTGAGGTAATGGACAGCAATCTTTCTTTGTCACATTATTCACCCTCCGATAGTCTATGCAAAAACGTAATCTACCATCCTTCTTCGCTACCAGCACTACTGGAGAAGACCAAGCACTTGACAAAGGCTTGACTATTCCCTCTGTCAACATGTCCTGTACTGAGACATTTCCTCTTGCTTAGATATTGGATGCCTTTGAGGACGTTGGCATATTTTGGTGTTGTTGCCCCGGTATTGATGCAATGTTGTACAAGAGAGGTTCTTCCCAACGACTGGCCCTGAACTGCAAAAGAATCTTTAAATTCATGTAAAAACCGTCTGAGCTCTTTCACCTCACCACTTGAGAGGTCATTAGAAGATCTGTTCAATAATTCCTGCAGTTCCTCAGGTAATTCGGAAGTGTCCATAGTACTGCATCTTCGTTGTCATTCCGGCTGCCCAGGCCACAGGAGTCTATTTACCTAGGAGTGTATTGGTTTGTAAAGTGACAGCTTGATACAAAATATTCACCACTCTAATAGGTACATTTCCGGTTTCGTCAGGTTTTACTAAACTTCTGGCAATTAGTATGCCCGGTGTGCTGACTACCTGGGATTTGAATATAGAGCACTGGTTGCCCTAGATACTAGGTATCTAGTATCAAAGATACCTTAAAGAAAGATAGTAGTATCAAGGTAGATACCTTGGTTCTAACCATGATGATCTTTTCAGAGCTTGGCGGAACAGTTACAGCCACCCGATTCATCATGTCCATCGTTTTTTCTGATGTATTAATTGTGGAGAGCATTACCTTTTCTTTTCCGATTCTCAAGACATTGTTTTTGAAGTAGACTATAAATCCAACGCGTTCATAACGTCCACACCAAGAATTGCTTCATCGACAATGTCTGCAGCAAGTACTTGATGATCAAACTCAAGTCGACCGAGGCATAGGTATATCTCCACTTTTTCAAACACTTTTACAGGCCGTCTAGTAGCTGTTCGCAAGCTGCAAGTACACCAGATTGGCTTGAGATTTTTCACCACGTCGGGGTGCACAATGGAAACTGTTACGCCTATGTCAACTGTAATCGAGTTTGGCCTTTTTTGAACGAATCTGGTAACCACCAAGCTCCTGCTGTTTTTCTGAAGTGTAGAAATTTCATATTGTCTAGGGGGTTCGTTCCTCCAGTTGGTCAATACATGCCCCATTTTACTGACTACTGCTCGTTTCCCTACTGCTGAACTCTAACCCGACAATCTCATTGTAGATGTCCAAGTTTCCCCATATCTATAACACTTCGGTCTCCCATTCTTTCTTATTTTACTCTTTGGCGCCGCTTGTTGGGTCTCTGTTCCTTGCTCTTCTTCATTGTTTGTGGTGTCGCGATCTTTTAGTGCACATACTTTATGACTTGCCCATCAAGATGCTGCCTTTGTGCAATCAAATTGCAAAGCATGTACCAGGGCATCCGCACTGTTCTAGTGTCTTGCCATTTGTAACACTTGCTGTAGTTCGTTATCTTAGACACCAACAGTAAATGTCTGCATCTCAAACCTCGTTCAAAAATCTTCTGGCGCTTCAGGATAGGCCCGTCTAATTAGTCTGTCAATACTTGCTTCAAACTCTTGAAGGCTCTCCCCGGAATGCTGTCGCATTTCTCTCAACTGGGTGCAGTACACATCTAGCAAATGTTTATCACCATACCGTAATTCTAGAGCTTTTATCACTTTGGCATAGGTGTTCTGGCTGTCAGGTGGCACTTCCTGAAATAGTTCTGTGGCAGGTCCTTTAAAGCGAGAACGAGTGAAACTGCCTCGTCTTTCTCTGTGCAATTATTTGCACATGCAGCAGCTTCAAATTGGCGTAGATATGTTGCCCAGTGACTGCTTTCATCAAAGGTTGGAGCCTTGACATTAACTGCTCCAGCTGCAGGCGAAGTGACATTCTCTTTGTCTTATTTTCTGTCTTTATCATTGGTACAGTCTGTTCAGAAATTTGTTTTGGTTATGTCTTCAAGAACTGCTAGACTTCATTTTTAATTTGTTCTCTTATGTTTGTATTGAGTCTTTCACTACATATATTTTTTCTGACATTGTTCTATATTTGATAAAGGTTTTTCGACTGTAGATAATCTTACCTCTTGACCATTCAGATCACAGCATAATTCTCCTAAGTCACTACGTAGGAGGCCCAACTCTGTGGTAGTATGTTCTTGCATAGCTTTAAAAAGAGCTTCCGTTTTACCTGCTTGTTGTCCTTCAGATTCCAAAATTAGTGCTTTCTGGAGTTCTTGTGTTTCCAGCAGGAGGGTTTTCTGTCTCTCTTCCGCTTTTTCATCCTATTGTTTCTCCATCTGCAACAGCAGCACCTATAAATTTTCCATCATCTGATTGGCATCCATTGTTTACCAATTAATTACACAGTCTTTTACAACTGTCCACTGTTAATGGTTCTATCCCACTTCTGACACCATTGTCACAATGGTCTAACTGATTGTCGTGTGGTACAGTGGAAAACAAAATACAAGACACCAATAAAGTCACTAATCACCCGTTTTAATTTTCACAATTAAACAGTTTGTAATCAATAAGATAGTCTCTTACAACAAATCAAATAAAAATTGTTCACACTCAATTAAAAGGCCCACTAATAGAGTACTGCACAATTATAAAACATATTATACTTCGCCACAATATTTCGAACCACACTAGAATAAATCACCATTTTAACTGTGTAAATCGCCCAACAATAACTGAAACTAAGCAGCATGTATCAGCTATTTATAGTCTGCAGGGTTCCATAATATGCGTCCTTAACAAGCAATCGAAAATTCTAGAGGACACTTCAGTGAGACCTTTGCAGAAACATGTTGGGCTAATGGAGAATGTTATACTATCGAGTGTACGAGACTGTTCTGTATTATGTAACACTGCCTCACATGTTAAGAATCATGTACGCACACAACATTACAGCTGGGATAGCCGAGAAGCACGCAGAATGTCCTGTAATGTCGTAACAATACATACTATAGATCTAACCCACACACTATTAGTTTTACTGCACAGTTTTTCATATGTGATGTCATGTCTGAGCGATAAACTGTGTGAACTGCACAGTATAGGCAGGTGTGTAAGCAGTTTACGGGCCTGTGCTACTGAACCCTCCTTTGCAATGATAAACTGTACAGTTCGCTCAGTTGACACACCTTGGCCTCATCAGAAAAAGAAGCCCTCCTCGCATTCATTGAAGCCTATCGGTCGTTTCCCGAGCTGTGGGATATTGAAATCCTTTCATATTCTAACCATGTCAAAAAAAACTGCTGTATACGATGTATTGATTAAAAAATTGAAAGTTATTGAGCCTGGCGCGACACATGACAGTCTGAAAAAAATTAATAACCTCCAATCTGCTTTTCGAAAAGAGCTCAAGAAAGTCAATATTCGAAAAAATTGGGAACTTCAGTTGACGATGTGTATGCCCCAACCCTTTGGTATTTTAAAGAACTGATGGTTTTAGTAGATCAGGAAACTGCTGATCCTAGTGACTCTACATTTGTTGAGGGCAGTGAATGCAGGGAGGATTCAGTAAATACATGTGTATTCATTTATTATTTATTACACTTTATTATTTTCATATTTTAACAAACTAATGCAACTAAAAATGAAGTAGGTACAACATTCTTATAATAGTAATACAATGATGAATCAATCGTATTCAAACCCTACTTGCCTCCCACTCAACTTTTCCTTATTGTTGAAGTAACTGCAGTAAGTCGCAAATTTCTTTGGTGGATTTAGTAGACAGCACATAGTTTCTCATTAAACCAATAACAGAACCACTATTTGAAGCTGTTTAAGCTGCAGGTTCCGTACCGAGCAAATTTAGAGGAGAAATCAACAGTTGATGATCATGATCACCATAACCACTTGAATGTCTTCTTAAAAAATTTGCAAAGAGCAGCATGCTACAACTATGGCCTTGACCTTCTCAGGTGGTAGGTTAATGGGTTTTTGAAAAATTGGAAACCTTGAAGTTAAAATTCCCAACAAATTTCAATGACTTGTCTTGCTCTAGAATGTTGATAGTTGTAAATGCGTTTTTCGTGATTGAGGATAAAAAGAGAATAGGGTTTCATAAAAACATCCAGTGACTGGAATGCCTGGTCCCCGACAAAAACATAAGGAACAATCTTGTTGCTTACTGGAAGTTGAGACGGAGCTGGAATGTTAAGTTCACCTTTGTTGAGAAGGTCATAGAAAACTGTGTTTCAAACATGCCACTATCGGAAATTCTTCTGTTTGTTCCGACATCACATAACAGAACATTATAGTTTGCATTAATAACAGCAAGTAATATGACGCTAAATGTTTCTTTATAGTTCTAATAACAAGATCCGGAGTTTGGCAGATTGCATGTGTTTTCCATCGATAGTCCCAAGGCATTGTGGATATTGCCATTTCATTTTGAAGTCATGAGCGACTTGTCTCCACTCGTCTTCACTTTGAGGAAACTGAAAGCAAAAACAAGAATAACCATTAACTATTTAATGAAGAAATTTGTGTTAGTGGTTGAAATCACAATCAGAATGATCACTGTTGCACACAGGCAAATCGGCTATTCCCAATCTGACGATGAGCTGTGAAGCTTGAAAGCACTAATCGGAATAATTTTTATATAGTGGTGTGCAACAGTGATCATTCTGATTGTCATTGACTATTTTGCAAGAGTCTTATTATACCACTACAACATCATATTATTTCTTTTGTTATTAAAAAACTATTTTAAAAATCCTAGAGGCAATCACATATAAGCCGGAAAGTCATTCAAAACATAACAAAAACAGCGTCTTCACTCCGCAAAACAAAATCGACAGAAAGTGTGTGTGTGTGTGTGTGTGTGTGTGTGTGCTTCTTTACTGAGCAAGGGGTCAAAACCATTTTCTCACCTTTACAAAAGGTTCACAGTAAAAAAAAATGTGTGTACAGTTGAATGGTGAAATATATATTTACTTCCTCTATCAGGTCAAAGTTTTCAAGGAGTAACATTTATTATTAAACAAAAATCAAAATGATAAAAAATAACCACTTCATTTAAATTTTCATCAAAACATCATTTCGTTATTTTAATTGTAATTAAAAATTAAACAGTTGAAACAAAATAATCACCACGCCGGCAGCTGTAGGTTGTGTACGTAAGACACATTTCACTCAGCTCCACCAATAAAACAGTTATACACTCTGGTATGAGGAATGTTCAATAGAAACACGTTTAAATGGTGTAAAGCATTTTTTATTCAACGATTTTGAAAGAAATTTAAGGCATGAGTCCCACTGTTGCACTAAACCTGTAGATTCCATGCTGGTAAAACTCTTGCGACTGTTTGCAGAACCATTCGTTAACAGCAAACTACCTCAGCGTCCGATTTGAACTATCGTCCTTTTCGTGATTCCTTTAATGGCCAAAAACATGATAATTGTTGCACGGGGACAAGTCAGGACTGTAAGATGTATGTTGTACGACTTCCAACTTTATATGACCAAGCAGATCTTGAGTCGTCTGGGCTACATTGGGTTAAGCATAATCATGCAGAAGAATGACACCATTTGTGAGCTTCCTGGAACGTTTATTCTTGCTGCTGACCCATAAGCGTTTTAAGCTGTCTGCATATCGCTCAGCATTGATGTTGACACCAGGTTCTTTAAAATCTGAGAACAGCACACTCTGATAATAAAAAAATATGGTCACCATTACTTTTCCTGTCGAAGATGGGGACCGACATTTTTTCGGCTTCGGAGATTGTGCATGCTTCCACTGCATACTCTGAGGTTTGGATTCTGGTTCGTAATGATAACACCAAGGCTCATCACCGGCAACAGTTTGGTGTAGAAAGGCATTACCTTGTTGATAGCACATCAAATGCTGTAATTATATGGCCGAAAGCACATTTTTTCTGCTCATCAGTAAGCAGTCATGGAATCCAGTGACCACCAACTTTGTGATAGCCAAGACTATGAATGATTTATTTTTATTTTCCATATTAATTGTAATTTGAATTCTTTGTATTTGTATTGAATAACGTTTTAATGTTATGAAAACTTCGGCTTGCCGGGCTGTAAGGCCGTGACCCATGGTTGTTTCATGCAAACATTTCGCCTGTGCCTTCGACGGCCATCTTCAGTGCAGAAGGCCGCAAAACACTGACAAAGGTTTCGTAGTCAGTGACCACTGAACTGTGGTTAAGGCTAGTGGCCGTGAGTAGGACACCCATATTTATAAACTTTTGGTGTCTGCACTAAGTTGTTGTCTGACACTACCAGCCAATCAGAAGAAAGGCAAATTCTTATTGGTTCGGTACAACTCGTGACCAAAGAGCACTCGATGAGAGGGACTCGCCCCGCTGATTCATTGCAATAGATGCATGTTTCTCAATCTGAACAGACTCCATATGCAGGCAAGGGAAATACAGTACAATTTAAAAACACTGAGCAATTTAAAAACAGTACAATTTTATTAAAAATACTGAGTACTTTTCAGTTTTATTAATATTTTATTGAATAAGCCAAATACAACAGTTCTGTTGACTGTGACTATGAATGTTCAAGTCAAAATTCAAATTATCTTTTACCCGACAAATGTTCGCCCTTAATAATATATTAAAGCAGTGTTGTGTTACAACAAAATTTTTAAGTCAAGTAAATTACAATTAATTTAATGAACACAACGGTATGCAAGTAACTATATGTACAAAAAATTACATTTTGCTTCAGTGAAGATACAGTACCAGTAAGCCTACTTTATAACTTTTGTTCTGTTTGGTCTCAACGTTAATCTTAACTTATTAAGTCATATCTTATTAATTAATCTGTCTGCATTTATGTCTCTGTACTTTAATATTGAAGTTACCCTAAATAAATGACATCATAAAAAGAGCGCAAGAGCAATTCATGAAGTTTCCTTAAAAAAATGCTGAATTTGAAAGTATATTTAGAGTAATATAGCTGGACTGAAGAATTAAATAAAATATGTAGCTAGTTAAATACAACCACTGTACAAATTAAATATATTATGGTAAGCCCTACATCTTGTAATAGGTAGGATCACATTTTACAAATAAAATAACTTGCACAGAATTTTGTACCAAAATACATTTCAAAAACCTTACAAAGATTAAATTACTGACACAAGTTTGGACAGAATTTATGAACAAAATTTAGCATAAATTTTCAGGCCTAATCTACTGCTGAAACTTATCAACTCTTGGTCAGTCACTTCAGAAAATTCTGTGTGTAGTAAATCATGTTTTGTGTACAATCATTAAAAAATGAATCACGTAAAGTTTCACAAAACAGAGCCCGTCTTACATTTTTAAGAAAAATCAAATCATGTAATGTTAATTCATGAATCACCATAAAAATAATAAATGGAATTTTTTAAGAGCAGACAGAATAATTGTCAGACTTACAGAGGTATGCATAATACAGAAAAGAATATTTAATATAACTGTAGTCAGTGCTCTTAGTTTTAAGTTAACTAGAGTTTACGAGCTGATTTCATACACTGAATATAAGGTACCATGAATGAATTAAAACTGAACTTATATTTTTTAACTTTCAGTCTGATAGATCTACATTCACAGTGATCTGAAAAGTAAAATATGACAATATAAATGTAGACATGCACAATTGGTGTAAGCTCTGGATCTAAAGACAATTCAGCTGTGATACAGAACTTAGGCCTAGCCTATTATACTTAACACCCAGACCTACATAACACAACAATCTTTTGACCCTTTTTCTAAAAGTAATAATTTTATTTCAGAGTTAGGTTAGGCTGACAGACTAATCTGTTGTTAAGTTTATCTGTTCTGCTAGTTTTGCCATCACAATTAACCTTTTAGCAAAATCCGTTCCTTTATCATAGGCCAGACTTAATGCAGATTAATTAACTGTTTTAATAATACATCAGCATAAAACTAACTGAAAGTTTATTGTACATTATTACTACCCCAATGTTATAGAATCAAAGTCTCATTTAAACACTGAACTATCCATAAGTGATAATTTAATTTTAATCCAACTTACATTCGATACAATAAATAGGCCTACAAATTTTCTACGATGTATACCACTACGATTTCTATTCAAATATTATTATTCTGATATTTTGATTTTTGTTTTAGCCTACACTTTTCAAACACCTATTACAAATTTAGAATTTTATAACAACACATCAAATAAAATTATTCTGTATAAAGGTATTTGTAACCTGACATCTGTTTAGTGTAATTGTTAGGCCTAACCTATAGCAAAGGTAACGGATGACAAGTTTTATTAATCCAGTAAAATCTAATTTAGATAGTCTACGTATTATCGGTATACCGTATTATCTTGGAATGCGATTTTTGATAGCAAATGATAATACCTTATGCATCTTTGTAATAACTTCAGTTATTGGTAGCAAGTGAACTGAATTGAAACGTCAAACAAATGCTTTATTTCATAATCAAAACAATAAGCCTACTGTATTAAATTTATTATGGCAATTTGGCAATTCGATTTACCCAAAAATTCCGTGATAAATATTAGTTTATTCATCAAGCAACACGTCCGTTAAATAAATGTAAATTATTGTTACGAATATACTTATTACTACAATTGTCTTGTTGATACATCCTCTTCATTCACTTTTTTAAATATTATATATATACACAACATTCACTAGTGAACAAACTTACTTTAGGACAAAAAACCAAAAGTAAGTTTGTTCACTAGTGAAAGTTGTGTATATATAATTTTATAATACTTATTACTACAATAAAACCCCATAATTTGTGTTTCTGTATAATTTGTACAAATTGGCCCCGCTAAAAATGTAAAAGATTAAAATTGCATTAATGAAATTAGAAGGCTAATCTGCTTCGTTATTAAATTTTGGACTCAACAGAATTATATTAGTCATAGTTAGATTTACAACAGGTACCGTATTTGCCAACAAAAAAAATATATATAAGAAAATCAAAATGAATTATAATGCACATTTATATGTAACACGATGTAGGAGGCAGTGACATTTTGACAATAATAGACCTCATGGAGCCACATTTGAAAGCTTAGTTAGCAACAATAATCTGAGTTATTTATGTAATATAAAAAAAGTCGTTAACCATATTCGAGGAAACAATGAAACAAACAAAGCTGCCTCTGACAGGCCCGTTAGACATTCAAAATTACGACACGTACTTGCAAACTGCGCAAGATGAATTCGAGAAAAGCTTCACCAAGAAATTTGAACCACAAGATTCGCTGGACGATTTTGAAAAGGTACACGCTGGGCGTCGGCTCGTTCGGACGCGTGATGCTGGTCAGACACAAGCAGACGGACAAATATTACGCTATGAAGTTGATACAGAAACACCATCTGGTCAAGACGAAACAAATCGAACACACGCTGAATGAGAAACGCATTCTGACGTGTATCAACAACCCGTTCGTGCTGAGGCTGGAATACTTCTTCATGGATAACAGTTACCTGTACCTGACGATGCCGTCCATAGCCGACGGCGAGCTGTTCACCCGTTTACGCAAATCCGGTAAGTTTGACGAAGCAGTGTCGAGATTTTACGCTGCTCAAATGGTCCTCTGTTTGGAGTACCTTCACTACTTGGATCTGGTCCACAGAGACATCAAACCGGAAAACATTTTAATCGACCACAGCGGATACATAAAACTGGCCGACTACGGTTTCTGTAAACAAGTGAAAACGCGAACTTGGACAATATGCGGAACGCCTCATTATATGGCGCCGGAGATCCTACTGAGCAAAGGTTACGGAAAGGCGGTAGACTGGTGGTCGTTCGGCGTCCTCATCTACGAATTGTCGTCGGGACGTTATAACGTCTCACCTACGTTATAACATCGGGAACCTGTGCTTAATTGCCTCGGATCAATTGCACAGGCTGCCATAGTTGTAACCAACTTCTAATTATTAATTTTACAAGCTGTAGTTAGAATTAAAGGAAATTTTACAGGGGTGTCTGATGATTTATTCACTCAGTATTATGTGTTATGTAATGACATCTCTTTCACTTATCTAAAAATGAACTTTTTCTTGTGAAACTTACCGTTTTTCGTTGGACGCGTTTAGGCGTACGTATCCGCCTTCTTCAGCTTTGAGTCAGACTGCCATCATTTCGTAACGGTTGTTGTGTGGAAGGTGTAGTGGGGGTGGTGTGTGGAGGAAGGGGATTGGCGCGGGGATTCAACTTGATGTTTGTTTTTTGTAAAATTGTGTCAAAAAGTGTATGTGATTTATATTGTAATTGATCGTTAAGTATGTTGTTTGGTTGTGTTGTGTGGTGTTTATATATTTCGTAATGTTCAGTTGTGTTGAGTTTTTGACCTTTAGGTAAGTAATGTAAAATTTCAAGATTAGTGTCTATGTTGGTGTAACTGTGGTTTTCTGTGTGTATGTGTGTGGCGAATGCGGAGTGTATATTGTTGTTGGTTAGAGCTTTTAAGTGTTCAGAATAACGGGATGAAAAAGATCTTCCCATCTGGCCTATGTAGAAACTATTGCAGTCATTACAATTTAATTTGTAAACACCTGTTTTGTTATATTTGTCTATGTCTGTGTTTGTATTATTGATGTGTTTTGTAATGGTATTGGTTGTTCTGTATGCTATTTTGTATTTGTGTTTTCTAAATGTGTTGGCGATTTTGTGTGTGTAGGAGTTGTGGTATGTGAGTGTGATGTATTTATTGTGTTGTGTGTTGATGGCATTTTGTGTTTTGTTGTTTTTGTTTTGATGCGTTTGTGTAGTGTGTTTATTAAATTAGGGTTCTAACCGTTTTTGATTGCTATGTATTTTATTGTGTTGAGTTCGTCGGTGTAATCTTGTTTATTTAAGGGTATTTTAGTTAGTCTATGGAGCATATGGTTGAAGGCCGCATGTTTATGTTGTGTTGGGTGGTTTGATGTGTTGTGTATAACCATGTCAGTTGTGGTTGGTTTCCTGTATATTTTGTACGTGTGTGTATTGTTAGTTTTGTTAATTGTTAGGTCTAGAAAATTTATACTATTGTTTTGTTCAATTTCCAGTGTAAATTTTAATTTGTGGTGTATAGTGTTTATGTATTTGTGGAAGTTTTCAACTTGTCTTGTGTTGCCTTTGAATAAAAGTAATATATCATCTATATACCTGTGCCAGTATATAATTTTGTTAGTGTATTTGTTGTTGTTTATTATGTGGTTCTGTTCTATGTTGTGTATATATATTTCTGCTAGTATTCCTGATATGGGGGATCCCATCGGGAGACCTTCTGTTTGTGTGTATATCTTGTTATTGTATGTAAAGTAATTTTGTTCAGTTATTAGTTTGGTAAGTGTGATGATTTCTTGTATGTGTGTTTCAGGTGTGTTGTTTTGTCTGAGTAGTTGTTCTAGTGTTCGGATGGTTTCTTTGATGGGGACATTAGTGTATAGATTGGTTATATCAAAAGATGCCAGAGTTGAGTTATGTGGGATGTGGATGTGTTCAGTTTTCCTGACTAGGTCGATGTTGTTTTTGATAGATGTGTTGTTACTGAGATTAATATTTTCTCTGATTATTTTGTCTAGTTGTTTTGCAATTTTGTGGGAGGGTGCCTGTGTACTGTTTATTAATGGGCTGATGGGAATGTTAGGTTTATGTATTTTTGGTAATGCATTTAGTTTAGGGGGGTTAGGTTTTATTTGTTTAAGGTATTTGCCGCTTTCTGGTTTGATTATATGTTTTGTGTTGTTTATAAATTTGTTAATCTGTTTATGAAATTTTAGTGTGGGGTCTTTATTTATTTCCGTTATATTATTTTCGTTGAAGAAATTTTCGATTTTAGTGTTTAATTGGTGTTTGTCCATTATAACGCTAATGTTACCTTTGTCAGCTTTTAGGATTGCTGTGTTGTGTTCAAGTAACTTGTGTTTTACATTGTTAAGTGTTTTTATTTCATTGTTGTGTATTTTTGGTTTTGTATGTGTGTTTTGAAGTTTTCGTTTTATGTCGTGACGTATCGGGTCCTGGTCATTAAAGTGCGTGTTTTGTATAGCTGTTTCTGCGTCTATGATTATGTCGCGTGTGTGTCTATTGTGATTTTTGATGTTAGTTGTATTGTTATTCAAATTATGTTTCAGTCCTTTGTTTAATAAATCCATTTCATCCTTTGTGAAATTAATACACAAGACAAGTTGAAAACTTCCACAAATACATAAACACTATACACCACAAATTAAAATTTACACTGGAAATTGAACAAAACAATAGTATAAATTTTCTAGACCTAACAATTAACAAAACTAACAATACACACACGTACAAAATATACAGGAAACCAACCACAACTGACATGGTTATACACAACACATCAAACCACCCAACACAACATAAACATGCGGCCTTCAACCATATGCTCCATAGACTAACTAAAATACCCTTAAATAAACAAGATTACACCGACGAACTCAACACAATAAAATACATAGCAATCAAAAACGGTTACAACCCTAATTTAATAAACACACTACACAAACGCATCAAAAACAAAAACAACAAAACACAAAATGCCATCAACACACAACACAATAAATACATCACACTCACATACCACAACTACTACACACACAAAATCGCCAACACATTCAGAAAACACAAATACAAAATAGCATACAGAACAACCAATACCATTACAAAACACATCAATAATACAAACACAGACATAGACAAATATAACAAAACAGGTGTTTACAAATTAAATTGTAATGACTGCAATAGTTTCTACATAGGCCAGATGGGAAGATCTTTTTCATCCCGTTATTCTGAACACTTAAAAGCTCTAACCAACAACAATATACACTCCGCATTCGCCACACACATACACACAGAAAACCACAGTTACACCAACATAGACACTAATCTTGAAATTTTACATTACTTACCTAAAGGTCAAAAACTCAACACAACTGAACAATACGAAATATATAAACACCACACAACACAACCAAACAACATACTTAACGATCAATTACAATATAAATCACATACACTTTTTGACACAATTTTACAAAAAACAAACATCAAGTTGAATCCCCGCGCCAATCCCCTTCCTCCACACACCACCCTACTACACCTTCCACACAACAACCGTTACGAAATGATGGCAGTCTGACTCAAAGCTGAAGAAGGCGGATACGTACGCCGAAACACGTCCAACGAAAACAGTAAGTTTCACAAGAAAAAGTTCATTTTTAGACAAGTGTTAGTGCTGTGAAAGAAGAGATGAATAATCAAGACATCTCTTTATTAAACGATTTCTTTAACAGCTCTACATGAGGTTTTCACCATAAGGTTTTCTTAATATATAGTTTACAGTTTACAGCATATTTTCTGAAGGGGCCCTCAAAATAAGGAATGTTATATGCTAGCATTTTCCACGGATCCGGGATATTAAACTGGTTTGTAAGTAAAGCTCACTTACTCATAAACTATCATACTATTTGGGGGCCATTTTAAGAATGGACTTGATTTAACTTTTAGTATCAGAGAAGCTTTATAATATAAGCATTACTTGCTACTACAAATATTTTTTAGTCGTATGACATACTACATGTTACAAATGACTATTATTAAAGTCTTTTATATTGTTATTTAAAGTGTCTTTTACAAATCATTTGTTTGAATGTTAATTAACCACGGAAGACAGGCTTCCGCGTCACCTTGCTATCCTGATGTTTACTCCGTGTCCTGCTCCTTGGTCCTTGGGGTGTCTACAGATGGTCGATCTTTATTGTAGTTTTCTTTTCTGCTGAAGTTCCTGAAGTGATTCGGTCATTATGAAGCTGGTATGCTGTTCTCAGAAGTCTGGTAGCTAAGCCTCTTTAGTAGTATAACTCAAGTTAATGTTTCTGTTTGCCACAGAAATGCACGTCACATCATTATAGATAAAAGGTTGTCACTTTAGGTACCTCGTACCTTTTTATTTTAAAGAAACATTGATATCTTACACACTGGTCAGTAGAGATGTCATCCCGCACACTTATTTATTCCTATTTTTTTTTATAGATTACATGTTTACTTTATGACACACTAATTTACCGCTACATTCCTCTGCACATTGTTAAATCTACACTTAAAAAAAAAACAAATATTGTCGTACTTTTGGGGCATGGTTCAGGTATGTACTGTTTACAATGAGAACGCTCCATCTCGACTGATTTACTATGTTAGGACAGGTAAGTTAACTGCGCGGAGTTTACGCTTCACCATAAAATAGTTCCACCTTTATTCGATATTTAAGGTATTAATTATCCAAAGATATGCTTTACTTCAGAATTAATTATGGTATACTACCGTGTTATTGTTTATTTATTTATTTAATTGCAATTTACGGGTATTATTAGTTTTGTTTATGGGTCTGTATGCAAGTTGATTCCGGTTACAGCATGTCAATGCATGGTAAATTATTAAAGGGTTTCCTTACCTTTACACTCGCATTCCTTTTGGCCTTTTAAATCTCTTTATTAAATATTATTTTGAGTTATTTCGGGGGTTTAAAATTTGTTTAAATGTGTGATTTATTAAAATTTAAATTTCTCTCCTTTATATATACAGTAGAGTCCCGGTTATCCGCAATAAACGGGCTGGTGGAAGGGCGGATAAGCTGGAATGGCGGATAATAGGGAGAGTTAAATAAAACGCAAATTTATCATAAAATTATGTTGTAATTTTGTAAATGTAATTAATAAACATCACGTTTTACAACAAATCAATAGAGAAAACAATACAGTACTGTACAATTATATTACAAAATTATAGTAAAACATTTTAGAGAACAAGCAACAATATTAAAGTTATACACTTACAAAAAAAGAGAAAACAATTACGCCTACTTTAGTACTTCACACTTCAAGTTTAACAATTCAGTAAATTTTAACAAGAAAAATTTACTAAAAATAAATATAGAATCAGACTAATGTGTACGTTGTAACATGACATAAGGTAGCAAGAATTCAATGGTATTTAATTATAAAATAAACAGCTGAAAATAAGAGTAAAAGGCAAAAAACTTATGAACTTAAAGATCAATAACCCAATAAATGACAAATGACTATTAACCCGACAGACTTGACACAATAGATCGGATAGGAACCAAAAGAAAACCAAGAGACAGTGAAGAAGAAGTTTAAGTACAATTCAGTCATCCCAAAAAAGTGAACAGAATATTGTAAATTTAGTAATGAATTGATGTCTGTAGCATATGAGATGTAGCTAGGACAATAAGATTAATGAAGGGTAATAGTATCACATGTATCTTATTATTTAAAGAATGTAATAGTATAATATAATGTAGGGGGGTTAGAAGCTAACCATACCCCAAGCTAATTGTAGTAGTAATGGCCAAAGGCTATAAACAATACTTTGAGCCCAAAACAAAAGCAATATTAGAATGATGACCAAAAGTGATCAGTGTGATTTGGAGGTAAATAGTTATAAATGACCATAATCACACAGTGATGTAAAGTAATCAGACAACCATGAATAAGCCCAAAAGTGAGTGTGTAAAACTAAATAAGTAGTGAAAGTGATAGGTATAAAATAATGAAACAAAGTGAGCAGGGTAGTAATGATAGAAACTTTCTAATGAAATAAAAGTGTAGTGAGAGTGTAGAACTAAATATTATGTAAGCTAACTATGTTAAACAGATAAACAATTTGTGATAAACTGTGCACTAGTAGGTAAGATTGAACTAATTGTAGTATTGTTAATTTAGGTAATAAGATATCAAGATTATATATTAAGATAAGAGTTAAGGTATCAGAGTGTAGCAAATTAAGAAGGACTAACACTGTGTTAAAGTGAAGGGAATAGTAGATAGGACATAGCATACAAGGAACAGTTTGCCAATAGTATTATAAGAGTTTCTTTAAGTAAGTATTAAGGATTTTATTTGTGTTCAGAAAATCATAGCATAGAGTAAATTGTAGGATAAGCAGATAACAGCAATTAAAAGATATTTCAGGGTAGAACCTGAAAAGAAATGTTTAATAGTAAGAATTAGAGTTAGGGATACTGATGTTTATTGTTTGTTTTGTTTGTAAATTATATTAGAGTTACCAGGAATGTTAGTAAGAAATGTTAGATGGAAGTAGAATGGAATCTAGGCTCTAAGCCAAACTGTTGAACATAAATTTATTAATTTAAGAACAAATAATAATCCAAAGGTAAGGCAGAACGTGCCAAATGATTAAACCATGTAAGGGGGTATTCATAGTACCAAAATATGTGGTTAACAACTAATTTTGAATAAATTATATGTAAGATATAAAATTGGGAAAATAGTAAAAATGTAATTAGCTATCCAAAGATAGGCATGAGGGGTATCAAAATGTTCATCATAAAAATTTAGGAAGAATGGTACTAATGTGATGACCATAGATATTAGAACAAAGTAGTAATCTTCAGTTGAAGATATTTTGGTAAAAATAGACGAAAAAGACGATAAATCTTAACAATAACCTGAGTTAATAACCAATGAAAAATTAGCATAATTTCTTAAGTAACCATAGCAACAAGAAAAATAACGCCAAAAAACCGTTAGATTTTCAGTAAGTCATTATTAACCAACGCCAGAGGGTGGACCGAGTAGCTCTCGTATTAACATTAAATTATTATTCTTCAAACAATTTCAAAACTATTTAAAACTAATAGAAGACAAGTACAACAGTACAGGGAATCCTGAAACGTAAATTTTATTTATAAAAATTAATTTAACAAACCGTAGTGATCCAAAGAAGACGAAGCGACGCCGCGACGAAGAAAGACGACACGGACACTATATGAAGATCAGTAGAACCTCCTAAAAGAAGAAGATGACACCAACTGAAGAATTACGAGGCCTGAAGTAGCAAAGAAAAGTGCCGAGACGAGGGAAATAGACGACAGGAATTATCCATAGAAGAAGACGACAGCCCAGGAGTTATCTATAGAAGAAGACGACACCAGGATCTTCAGCAACAAGTAACTGATGAGTATAAACATTATCCCTTAAAGCGTATTCACAAATTTTGGTCTGAATTAAAATATAACTATTTCAAAATCACTGATCACTATTCCGAGTCAAAATAAATGCTGATTTAAATTCACTATTTAACTATAACAAATTAACGATTATTAAGAAAGTAAATTATGATAAATAATTAACGAATCTTCTAATAACGAACTTCTGGCAAATGAACATAACCAAAAATTGCTTCACAAATTTTCATTGGTGATTACTTAGTCAAATGTAATGAGATATCGATTTATTTATGTAATTAGTTGTAAGAATTATTATAACTTTGTGTGTGTTAGCCGTAAACATATATTTCTGTAGCCAAAAGGACTTTACACCCCTGAGAAAAAAACGATAATTTTTACTGTAAACTAGAGTAACTGATGACTGTATACAACTGAGCTGAGCGTACCAACTACGCAATTGTAATAGCCGGTGCCGAAAACGAATTTTAATGTATAATAAACCAAGTGAAATATTCTAAAGGATTAATAAATGTTCTCAATCTGCAATGCTGTATGTTTGATTCCGTTAATTTAGAATTACGACTAGTAATTATTGAAGTGAAGGCGTTAAAGCGAGACGCAAGCTGGGTAATACTGCAGAGAGCTGTACGCCAATCAGGTGGCGAGGCGGCAACGTTTGCTACGTTTGAATGCGGCAGAGCAGAATACGGTTTACCCGTACACGACTGAGAGTATACATTTTGACACGTTTAACAACATTTTAAACTTTTATTAAATCTTTACAACACCACATAAACAGTCTTCTTACAAAGTGGCTTCCATCGCGGGGCTTAAACGATAGCGGCCACACACCCCGTAAAGCATTATATTACAAAGTGGCGCGCCAACTAGTAGGGCTAGAATAGGTAAGGAAACATATCTCTAAACTTTACAGATTCTAGCGGCGACTATGGAAATGAAATCGGCAAAACACGAGAAGGAGGCGGAAAAGGAGACAAAGAGATCGGAAAAGGAGATAGAAGAAAAATGAGTCAGCTATGCAGAATGGATGACAGCACTATTTAAAAAGTTTAGCAGAGAGATGGAGTACATCGAAAGGAACACCACTGACCATGAACGAGCACAAATGAGTCGCGCAAATGCAATGGGAACGCCAAACGACCAAATGTCATTGAAGGAAATTTATGATGAAGTGTGGAAGCTGGACACCAAGTGCAATAAGGAAAAGACTATCGGAACAGCCCAGGGGAAAAGCGTAAACAAGGTGGAAGGAATGACGATAGAAGATTGGGAGAATTGGTACAGTAATGAAAACCAAATGAAAAAAGAACGAACGGGAGTATATGCACAAGTGACGGAGGAGTATACACAGGAGGAATATGAACAATGGAGACAATCTATAAGACGACCGGAACAACAAATACAAACAGAAAACACAGAGCTAAGAGAATGGATAAGGGTTATGTTCGAGCTATCCAGAGAAGATATGTGTAATTGGAGGAAGACACATAATCAAATAAAAGAGTTCAGCGAACCACCAAATAACAAAAAACCTGGAACAACCCAAGGTTCAATTAGAAAAAGAAATAGTCAAGGACGTGGAAGTGAAGCAACCGAAGAAAATGCCAGAACCCACACAACAGAAGGATGCCAGAATGGAGTCAGGAAAAACCACCACAGGACTGACCTTACAGGACGCGATAAGGATAATGGATGAGTTCAGTAAAACAATATGTCAGAAAATAGATGATCATTTCAAGAAACAGGAAGAAAAAATGGACAAAAATCACAAAGAAATGATGGAAAAGTTTGACAGATTTAACGAGAAATTGAGTGAACCACTAGACAGGGATTCCAAAAGCATTGAGGAACCGGTAATTAAGAAAATAGAAGAGGGTAAGAAGGAAACAGAATTAAAAGAAGACAAAAACATACTGTTATCTACAAATAAAATTAGCAGCCACAAGGAGAATATCCAGATCATGGAGGCGACGACTAAGAAGAGTGAATACTTGGAAACGAAGACCAAGGAAATAAGAAAAATATATAGAAAGAAAATAATAAATACCAGAGAAGAATTGGAGATGATGAAGAATGGACTACTTGAGATGTTTAATGTACCAATTGATGGCCAGGATGAAATAATGAATTTTAAAAATAACAGAAGAAACTTATTAGAGCCTTTAGAAAGGAATCGCTACAACACAGTGAGTAACAGAATAAGAAGGAGAAGACACTTAATGGACATGCATAATCCAATCTCAATGATAGCATCTACAATGGAAATAGCATTGACCTATTCGTTGTATAAACAAAACAATGAAATGATTGCGATAGCAATGGAAACCAATGAGAATTCTATAACAGAACCATTTAGATACGGAATAATAGCAAGAGAGTGGACAAGAACAGAAGTCATACTGAAAACGACAGCAATCCAAACGGGAGCAGCTCATATAATCATGGACAATGGTTAAACCAAGTGTGGAGGAACACTGAGAAGATGGGACTGATTTTAAGTAAACCGACCAGGCAAACCAAGTAATGTATAAATGAGAAGATTAACTTATAAGAAAAATGAATGTATATAACAGGGTCCATTATATAACAAAATAAATACCCTACCTCATAATGAAAGATAATAAAAATAATACCTATGTCGTAAGTGAAATCACAACTAAAAAGATAAAAGGGACTTATAACCAGTCTTCTTTAAAAAAGTATTATGAACCAGTGTCTGAAAATTAAAGAGAATTTTGTAAGTAACTATTATCAAAATTCAAAAGTAATGTAAGCACAACTTACAGTAAGTATTTGATTGGAACCATTATTATTATAAATGAGAGGGAATTTAGAAGAAAGATAAGCTAAGTTCAAAACAAAGTAAGGCTAAACTTACGACCAAGTGTGAAACAAAATGTGTAAACACATGCAAATTTTGAAAATGTATAATGAGATATCATAAAAATTGAGATATAAAATAATTAAATATTACACAAATAATGATGACGCTACATAACATCATTAACAAACCCCATCACAAAAAGGGGATAAATAGAAATTAATGTTTCACAAAAGAAGAAACCAAAACAATCAAATAAAGAATAACACTGGCAGATTAGCTGAGTTATCAATGAAAAAATATAAATGAGTCAAAACCAGCTACAATGTTAATTAAATATCAATGAGCATTAGAGTGATGACAAATAGAATCACTACCATATAGAATAAGCTCTTAAAACAATACAAAATGCCTATTAAATATCGCCACAAGCTTAAAACAAAGGAATCCTAATAAGTTATTAAAATGAAAGGTCATGAGTTGTATGAAAGAAAGAATAATTAATCCCAAAAGTGTTTTATTGTATTAATATTATGTGAGTCGGAAATGAACGACTATTATTATAATTATTATGAATATTATTATGTGATGATTTTATGTTGAGATACGTCCAACATATGTTATTGAGCAGATAGGCAAAGCCTCTGAACTCAAAATGTGTATAAATGGATAGCAGAGTAATAGAGCCACACGTGCCCTCTGACTATTACCAATTTATATGAAGGAGAGAGAAGAAAAATTTTAGGGAAATAGAACATAAAGGGGAATAATAAAGAAAAAAAAAAAATAATACCAATTATTATATTATAAACCATGACTTAATAAAGAATGAATACAGAAGAAGTAGCGATGGAGGAATTCCTGAATCATAACAACTTGATAAAATGAACTATATTGATGATTTCAGAAAAAATCTAATAATCTTTGTTTCGAAATAATCAATTTTGGTGGCGATGCATTATGTAACATGACATAAGGTAGCAAGAATTCAATGGTATTTAATTATAAAATAAACAGCTGAAAATAAGAGTAAAAGGCAAAAAACTTATGAACTTAAAGATCAATAACCCAATAAATGACAAATGACTATTAACCCGACAGACTTGACACAATAGATCGGATAGGAACCAAAAGAAAACCAAGAGACAGTGAAGAAGAAGTTTAAGTACAATTCAGTCATCCCAAAAAAGTGAACAGAATATTGTAAATTTAGTAATGAATTGATGTCTGTAGCATATGAGATGTAGCTAGGACAATAAGATTAATGAAGGGTAATAGTATCACATGTATCTTATTATTTAAAGAATGTAATAGTATAATATAATGTAGGGGGGTTAGAAGCTAACCATACCCCAAACTAATTGTAGTAGTAATGGCCAAAGGCTATAAACAATACTTTGAGCCCAAAACAAAAGCAATATTAGAATGATGACCAAAAGTGATCAGTGTGATTTGGAGGTAAATAGTTATAAATGACCATAATCACACAGTGATGTAAAGTAATCAGACAACCATGAATAAGCGTGAATAAGCCCAAAAGTGAGTGTGTAAAAACTAAATAAGTAGTGAAAGTGATAGGTATAAAATAATGAAACAAAGTGAGCAGGGTAGTAATGATAGAAACTTTCTAATGAAATAAAAGTGTAGTGAGAGTGTAGAACTAAATATTATGTAAGCTAACTATGTTAAACAGATAAACAATTTGTGATAAACTGTGCACTAGTAGGTAAGATTGAACTAATTGTAGTATTGTTAATTTAGGTAATAAGATATCAAGATTATATATTAAGATAAGAGTTAAGGTATCAGAGTGTAGCAAATTAAGAAGGACTAACACTGTGTTAAAGTGAAGGGAATAGTAGATAGGACATAGCATACAAGGAACAGTTTGCCAATAGTATTATAAGAGTTTCTTTAAGTAAGTATTAAGGATTTTATTTGTGTTCAGAAAATCATAGCATAGAGTAAATTGTAGGATAAGCAGATAACAGCAATTAAAAGATATTTCAGGGTAGAACCTGAAAAGAAATGTTTAATAGTAAGAATTAGAGTTAGGGATACTGATGTTTATTGTTTGTTTTGTTTGTAAATTATATTAGAGTTACCAGGAATGTTAGTAAGAAATGTTAGATGGAAGTAGAATGGAATCTAGGCTCTAAGCCAAACTGTTGAACATAAATTTATTAATTTAAGAACAAATAATAATCCAAAGGTAAGGCAGAACGTGCCAAATGATTAAACCATGTAAGGGGGTATTCATAGTACCAAAATATGTGGTTAACAACTAATTTTGAATAAATTATATGTAAGATATAAAATTGGGAAAATAGTAAAAATGTAATTAGCTATCCAAAGATAGGCATGAGGGGTATCAAAATGTTCATCATAAAAATTTAGGAAGAATGGTACTAATGTGATGACCATAGATATTAGAACAAAGTAGTAATCTTCAGTTGAAGATATTTTGGTAAAAATAGACGAAAAAGACGATAAATCTTAACAATAACCTGAGTTAATAACCAATGAAAAATTAGCATAATTTCTTAAGTAACCATAGCAACAAGAAAAATAACGCCAAAAAACCGTTAGATTTTCAGTAAGTCATTATTAACCAACGCCAGAGGGTGGACCGAGTAGCTCTCGTATTAACATTAAATTATTATTCTTCAAACAATTTCAAAACTATTTAAAACTAATAGAAGACAAGTACAACAGTACAGGGAATCCTGAAACGTAAATTTTATTTATAAAAATTAATTTAACAAACCGTAGTGATCCAAAGAAGACGAAGCGACGCCGCGACGAAGAAAGACGACACGGACACTATATGAAGATCAGTAGAACCTCCTAAAAGAAGAAGATGACACCAACTGAAGAATTACGAGGCCTGAAGTAGCAAAGAAAAGTGCCGAGACGAGGGAAATAGACGACAGGAATTATCCATAGAAGAAGACGACAGCCCAGGAGTTATCTATAGAAGAAGACGACACCAGGATCTTCAGCAACAAGTAACTGATGAGTATAAACATTATCCCTTAAAGCGTATTCACAAATTTTGGTCTGAATTAAAATATAACTATTTCAAAATCACTGATCACTATTCCGAGTCAAAATAAATGCTGATTTAAATTCACTATTTAACTATAACAAATTAACGATTATTAAGAAAGTAAATTATGATAAATAATTAACGAATCTTCTAATAACGAACTTCTGGCAAATGAACATAACCAAAAATTGCTTCACAAATTTTCATTGGTGATTACTTAGTCAAATGTAATGAGATATCGATTTATTTATGTAATTAGTTGTAAGAATTATTATAACTTTGTGTGTGTTAGCCGTAAACATATATTTCTGTAGCCAAAAGGACTTTACACCCCTGAGAAAAAAACGATAATTTTTACTGTAAACTAGAGTAACTGATGACTGTATACAACTGAGCTGAGCGTACCAACTACGCAATTGTAATAGCCGGTGCCGAAAACGAATGTTAATGTATAATAAACCAAGTGAAATATTCTAAAGGATTAATAAATGTTCTCAATCTGCAATGCTGTATGTTTGATTCCGTTAATTTAGAATTACGACTAGTAATTATTGAAGTGAAGGCGTTAAAGCGAGACGCAAGCTGGGTAATACTGCAGAGAGCTGTACGCCAATCAGGTGGCGAGGCGGCAACGTTTGCTACGTTTGAATGCGGCAGAGCAGAATACGGTTTACCCGTACACGACTGAGAGTATACATTTTGACACGTTTAACAACATTTTAAACTTTTATTAAATCTTTACAACACCACATAAACAGTCTTCTTACAAAGTGGCTTCCATCGCGGGGCTTAAACGATAGCGGCCACACACCCCGTAAAGCATTATATTACAAAGTGGCGCGCCAACTAGTAGGGCTAGAATAGGTAAGGAAACATATCTCTAAACTTTACAGATTCTAGCGGCGACTATGGAAATGAAATCGGCAAAACACGAGAAGGAGGCGGAAAAGGAGACAAAGAGATCGGAAAAGGAGATAGAAGAAAAATGAGTCAGCTATGCAGAATGGATGACAGCACTATTTAAAAAGTTTAGCAGAGAGATGGAGTACATCGAAAGGAACACCACTGACCATGAACGAGCACAAATGAGTCGCGCAAATGCAATGGGAACGCCAAACGACCAAATGTCATTGAAGGAAATTTATGATGAAGTGTGGAAGCTGGACACCAAGTGCAATAAGGAAAAGACTATCGGAACAGCCCAGGGGAAAAGCGTAAACAAGGTGGAAGGAATGACGATAGAAGATTGGGAGAATTGGTACAGTAATGAAAACCAAATGAAAAAAGAACGAACGGGAGTATACGCACAAGTGACGGAGGAGTATACACAGGAGGAATATGAACAATGGAGACAATCTATAAGACGACCGGAACAACAAATACAAACAGAAAACACAGAGCTAAGAGAATGGATAAGGGTTATGTTCGAGCTATCCAGAGAAGATATGTGTAATTGGAGGAAGACACATAATCAAATAAAAGAGTTCAGCGAACCACCAAATAACAAAAAACCTGGAACAACCCAAGGTTCAATTAGAAAAAGAAATAGTCAAGGACGTGGAAGTGAAGCAACCGAAGAAAATGCCAGAACCCACACAACAGAAGGATGCCAGAATGGAGTCAGGAAAAACCACCACAGGACTGACCTTACAGGACGCGATAAGGATAATGGATGAGTTCAGTAAAACAATATGTCAGAAAATAGATGATCATTTCAAGAAACAGGAAGAAAAAATGGACAAAAATCACAAAGAAATGATGGAAAAGTTTGACAGATTTAACGAGAAATTGAGTGAACCACTAGACAGGGATTCCAAAAGCATTGAGGAACCGGTAATTAAGAAAATAGAAGAGGGTAAGAAGGAAACAGAATTAAAAGAAGACAAAAACATACTGTTATCTACAAATAAAATTAGCAGCCACAAGGAGAATATCCAGATCATGGAGGCGACGACTAAGAAGAGTGAATACTTGGAAACGAAGACCAAGGAAATAAGAAAAATATATAGAAAGAAAATAATAAATACCAGAGAAGAATTGGAGATGATGAAGAATGGACTACTTGAGATGTTTAATGTACCAATTGATGGCCAGGATGAAATAATGAATTTTAAAAATAACAGAAGAAACTTATTAGAGCCTTTAGAAAGGAATCGCTACAACACAGTGAGTAACAGAATAAGAAGGAGAAGACACTTAATGGACATGCATAATCCAATCTCAATGATAGCATCTACAATGGAAATAGCATTGACCTATTCGTTGTATAAACAAAACAATGAAATGATTGCGATAGCAATGGAAACCAATGAGAATTCTATAACAGAACCATTTAGATACGGAATAATAGCAAGAGAGTGGACAAGAACAGAAGTCATACTGAAAACGACAGCAATCCAAACGGGAGCAGCTCATATAATCATGGACAATGGTTAAACCAAGTGTGGAGGAACACTGAGAAGATGGGACTGATTTTAAGTAAACCGACCAGGCAAACCAAGTAATGTATAAATGAGAAGATTAACTTATAAGAAAAATGAATGTATATAACAGGGTCCATTATATAACAAAATAAATACCCTACCTCATAATGAAAGATAATAAAAATAATACCTATGTCGTAAGTGAAATCACAACTAAAAAGATAAAAGGGACTTATAACCAGTCTTCTTTAAAAAAGTATTATGAACCAGTGTCTGAAAATTAAAGAGAATTTTGTAAGTAACTATTATCAAAATTCAAAAGTAATGTAAGCACAACTTACAGTAAGTATTTGATTGGAACCATTATTATTATAAATGAGAGGGAATTTAGAAGAAAGATAAGCTAAGTTCAAAACAAAGTAAGGCTAAACTTACGACCAAGTGTGAAACAAAATGTGTAAACACATGCAAATTTTGAAAATGTATAATGAGATATCATAAAAATTGAGATATAAAATAATTAAATATTACACAAATAATGATGACGCTACATAACATCATTAACAAACCCCATCACAAAAAGGGGATAAATAGAAATTAATGTTTCACAAAAGAAGAAACCAAAACAATCAAATAAAGAATAACACTGGCAGATTAGCTGAGTTATCAATGAAAAAATATAAATGAGTCAAAACCAGCTACAATGTTAATTAAATATCAATGAGCATTAGAGTGATGACAAATAGAATCACTACCATATAGAATAAGCTCTTAAAACAATACAAAATGCCTATTAAATATCGCCACAAGCTTAAAACAAAGGAATCCTAATAAGTTATTAAAATGAAAGGTCATGAGTTGTATGAAAGAAAGAATAATTAATCCCAAAAGTGTTTTATTGTATTAATATTATGTGAGTCGGAAATGAACGACTATTATTATAATTATTATGAATATTATTATGTGATGATTTTATGTTGAGATACGTCCAACATATGTTATTGAGCAGATAGGCAAAGCCTCTGAACTCAAAATGTGTATAAATGGATAGCAGAGTAATAGAGCCACACGTGCCCTCTGACTATTACCAATTTATATGAAGGAGAGAGAAGAAAAATTTTAGGGAAATAGAACATAAAGGGGAATAATAAAGAAAAAAAAAAAAATAATACCAATTATTATATTATAAACCATGACTTAATAAAGAATGAATACAGAAGAAGTAGCGATGGAGGAATTCCTGAATCATAACAACTTGATAAAATGAACTATATTGATGATTTCAGAAAAAATCTAATAATCTTTGTTTCGAAATAATCAATTTTGGTGGCGATGCATTATGTAACATGACATAAGGTAGCAAGAATTCAATGGTATTTAATTATAAAATAAACAGCTGAAAATAAGAGTAAAAGGCAAAAAACTTATGAACTTAAAGATCAATAACCCAATAAATGACAAATGACTATTAACCCGACAGACTTGACACAATAGATCGGATAGGAACCAAAAGAAAACCAAGAGACAGTGAAGAAGAAGTTTAAGTACAATTCAGTCATCCCAAAAAAGTGAACAGAATATTGTAAATTTAGTAATGAATTGATGTCTGTAGCATATGAGATGTAGCTAGGACAATAAGATTAATGAAGGGTAATAGTATCACATGTATCTTATTATTTAAAGAATGTAATAGTATAATATAATGTAGGGGGGTTAGAAGCTAACCATACCCCAAACTAATTGTAGTAGTAATGGCCAAAGGCTATAAACAATACTTTGAGCCCAAAACAAAAGCAATATTAGAATGATGACCAAAAGTGATCAGTGTGATTTGGAGGTAAATAGTTATAAATGACCATAATCACACAGTGATGTAAAGTAATCAGACAACCATGAATAAGCGTGAATAAGCCCAAAAGTGAGTGTGTAAAAACTAAATAAGTAGTGAAAGTGATAGGTATAAAATAATGAAACAAAGTGAGCAGGGTAGTAATGATAGAAACTTTCTAATGAAATAAAAGTGTAGTGAGAGTGTAGAACTAAATATTATGTAAGCTAACTATGTTAAACAGATAAACAATTTGTGATAAACTGTGCACTAGTAGGTAAGATTGAACTAATTGTAGTATTGTTAATTTAGGTAATAAGATATCAAGATTATATATTAAGATAAGAGTTAAGGTATCAGAGTGTAGCAAATTAAGAAGGACTAACACTGTGTTAAAGTGAAGGGAATAGTAGATAGGACATAGCATACAAGGAACAGTTTGCCAATAGTATTATAAGAGTTTCTTTAAGTAAGTATTAAGGATTTTATTTGTGTTCAGAAAATCATAGCATAGAGTAAATTGTAGGATAAGCAGATAACAGCAATTAAAAGATATTTCAGGGTAGAACCTGAAAAGAAATGTTTAATAGTAAGAATTAGAGTTAGGGATACTGATGTTTATTGTTTGTTTTGTTTGTAAATTATATTAGAGTTACCAGGAATGTTAGTAAGAAATGTTAGATGGAAGTAGAATGGAATCTAGGCTCTAAGCCAAACTGTTGAACATAAATTTATTAATTTAAGAACAAATAATAATCCAAAGGTAAGGCAGAACGTGCCAAATGATTAAACCATGTAAGGGGGTATTCATAGTACCAAAATATGTGGTTAACAACTAATTTTGAATAAATTATATGTAAGATATAAAATTGGGAAAATAGTAAAAATGTAATTAGCTATCCAAAGATAGGCATGAGGGGTATCAAAATGTTCATCATAAAAATTTAGGAAGAATGGTACTAATGTGATGACCATAGATATTAGAACAAAGTAGTAATCTTCAGTTGAAGATATTTTGGTAAAAATAGACGAAAAAGACGATAAATCTTAACAATAACCTGAGTTAATAACCAATGAAAAATTAGCATAATTTCTTAAGTAACCATAGCAACAAGAAAAATAACGCCAAAAAACCGTTAGATTTTCAGTAAGTCATTATTAACCAACGCCAGAGGGTGGACCGAGTAGCTCTCGTATTAACATTAAATTATTATTCTTCAAACAATTTCAAAACTATTTAAAACTAATAGAAGACAAGTACAACAGTACAGGGAATCCTGAAACGTAAATTTTATTTATAAAAATTAATTTAACAAACCGTAGTGATCCAAAGAAGACGAAGCGACGCCGCGACGAAGAAAGACGACACGGACCCTATATGAAGATCAGTAGAACCTCCTAAAAGAAGAAGATGACACCAACTGAAGAATTACGAGGCCTGAAGTAGCAAAGAAAAGTGCCGAGACGAGGGAAATAAACGACAGGAATTATCCATAGAAGAAGACGACAGCCCAGGAGTTATCTATAGAAGAAGACGACACCAGGATCTTCAGCAACAAGTAACTGATGAGTATAAACATTATCCCTTAAAGCGTATTCACAAATTTTGGTCTGAATTAAAATATAACTATTTCAAAATCACTGATCACTATTCCGAGTCAAAATAAATGCTGATTTAAATTCACTATTTAACTATAACAAATTAACGATTATTAAGAAAGTAAATTATGATAAATAATTAACGAATCTTCTAATAACGAACTTCTGGCAAATGAACATAACCAAAAATTGCTTCACAAATTTTCATTGGTGATTACTTAGTCAAATGTAATGAGATATCGATTTATTTATGTAATTAGTTGTAAGAATTATTATAACTTTGTGTGTGTTAGCCGTAAACATATATTTCTGTAGCCAAAAGGACTTTACACCCCTGAGAAAAAAAACGATAATTTTTACTGTAAACTAGAGTAACTGATGACTGTATACAACTGAGCTGAGCGTACCAACTACGCAATTGTAATAGCCGGTGCCGAAAACGAATTTTAATGTATAATAAACCAAGTGAAATATTCTAAAGGATTAATAAATGTTCTCAATCTGCAATGCTGTATGTTTGATTCCGTTAATTTAGAATTACGACTAGTAATTATTGAAGTGAAGGCGTTAAAGCGAGACGCAAGCTGGGTAATACTGCAGAGAGCTGTACGCCAATCAGGTGGCGAGGCGGCAACGTTTGCTACGTTTGAATGCGGCAGAGCAGAATACGGTTTACCCGTACACGACTGAGAGCATACATTTTGACACGTTTAACATTTTAAACTTTTATTAAATCTTTACAACACCACATAAACAGTCTTCTTACAAAGTGGCTTCCATCGCGGGGCTTAAACGATAGCGGCCACACACCCCGTAAAGCATTATATTACAACGTAATAAAATTGACTTACACTGTTAGAAATGTTGGAAGTGAGAGTTCAGTTCATGATGAGTGAAAAAAATTAGTGATCTTCGACTGCCTCCCTGACGATTCCCGCTTCTTTGCTGCCAAGTCTCGCCATCTTTGGAGCATCGTTATGTCGACAACCCAGGCTTCCTCTTGCTGCTCAGCGTACTGAATGGCTGCTTCAAGAGCTTTAACCCCTTCTTTGTGTGTGATCTTTTGGGGCTCAACAGTTTCAGAGTCTTGATCTTCAACAACATCATCGCTTTTAACAAGTGTTACAATTTCTTCGTCAGTTATTTCATATTGGTCGTCTCCTGAAAGCCAATTCCTTATTTCATCCAACGATGCATCCTCACATCCAGGGATACGTTGCACCAAGGGCAAAATACTTTCATGAAGTTCATCCAGCATGCTTTCAGCCATATTTTCGTCCTCGTCCAACAGCTTATGCCACGACTTCACAATTGTTTGTGCCCCGACGTCGGCCCAGGCCCTTGCAACCCAATAAGCGACATCCTTCAAATTTATACTTTTCAACTTCTTAATCAAGTTTTGCCCATCTTCAATTTCTTGTATGACTGTTGACAGAAGCTTTCTTCGATAGTTTCGTTTAAGTGTTTCCAAAACACCCTGGTCCACAGGCTGACAAATGGCAGTCACATTTGGTGGCAAAAACATAGCCTTTATGTCCCCATCTCTAAGTTCGTCTGGATCAGGGTGAGTTGGGGCATTGTCTAGCAGTAAAACTGCTTTTCTGGGTAGGTTGTTGTCTTTTAAAAACTTCTCTGTAGAAGGAACAATTTTAAAAAACCATTCCTTAAAAATTTCACTAGTCATCCATGCACTTTTTTGATTGAAATATTTTACTGGAAGAGCATGTTTTGAAATGGTTTTAAAAGCCCTAGGGTTTTTGGACTTTCCAATCATTGCCAGGTCCATTTTATGGTTTGCTGTGGCATTACTGCATGCTAAAATAGTCACTCTCTCTTTACTACGTTTATAGCCAGGGGCTGCAGCTTCAGTTCTAGCTGCAAGGCTCTTACTCAGTAACATTTTGAAATTAAGGCCTGTTTCATCACAATTAAATACTTGATCTCCTGTTAAGCTTTCAGTTTCAACAAAGTCTTGAAATTTTTTCTTAAACTGCTCCATTTCTTGAAATTTTGATGACAGTTTCTCGCCGCAAATATTCAACTGACGGATTCCATAACGCTTCTTCCATCTATCAAGCCAGCCAACGCTTGCTGTAAAATCTGCATCACCTTCGTTAAATTCTTTTTGAAACTGCAACGCCTTTTCTTTTAAGATAGGTCCCGAAATAGGCACACCTTTCTCCCTGAACTGTGTAAACCAAATGTACAACGCTTCGCCAACTTTTTCATAATCACTATTTTTCATAGTTTTTCTATCTTTAAAAGCAGTCTCAGTAACTCATGAGGAACACCATTTTTCTAATTCTAATCGTCTTTTCTTCCAATCTCCAACTGTACGATGACCGACGCCATAGTGGTCAGCCACCTTCTCCAGCGTTTCCCCTTTATCCAGTCTTTTTAATGCCTCAAGCTTGTCTTTTATTGATAAAACAATTTTCTTCCTTTTCGTAGCCAAATCGCAACACTATTAACAAGACTACACTACGACACTTTCACCAAAACTGCACTAGTCACTCACGGAACACCGAGTAAAAATCGCCTCACTGCTCAATATAGCACACAACAAGAAACTTCAGTCTACTAAGCGATGAGCATGTGAGCGATAGCGTTGGATGTTTGTGGCGGGGTGGGGTGAATGACACATGAGTCACAGCTAGGCTATAATAGGCGATGGGCAGTAGGCCAAATTCCTGCGGTACAGTCAGGAGCAATCACAAAGAGAGCACGTACACTATTGGCACACTATTTTCGTTGCAGTAATTAAAGAAAATGTTTTTTACGTTTACGTTTTTTTACGTCGCTTGGGCAGCGGATAACACGGAACGGCGGATAATCGAAGGACAGATAACCGAGACTCTACTTTTTTTTTTTTTTTTTAAATGGAATCGTCACATACTCCTCCGCTTAAAGAAGACACCGGGTGGGGAAACGGATGTGTTTTCTATGGGTTATTAGGTCAGTAATGTACTGGGAGTATGCTTGGCATTAC
Organism: Magicicada septendecula; assembly: GCA_034769895.1. NCBI lineage: Eukaryota > Metazoa > Arthropoda > Insecta > Hemiptera > Cicadidae > Magicicada > Magicicada septendecula. Next base: position 402,858,142 of record CM068375.1, on the reverse strand, counting down.
TGTGTGAAAGTTCTCTCACTCTTTTCTTTTTTTTTTTAAATTTAAGAGGTGCATGAGTCACTCTCGACTTACTTCTTCCTATTATCAAGATATACAATGCCTTACAAACTAATTCTTAGACTACATAAAATTCACACTTCATGAAATATATCGAAACATACTAAATTCTTCTTAATACTACTACTTACAACTACTACCGGTTTTTTCTTTACTGTGAGTTACTCTTGTTGTAGAATTACTCTTTAAGTAATTTATTACTTAATTATTATTTATATTCGATGTCAGCTGACTTCTCACTTTTCTCTACTTTAGCTGAACAGGATCCAAGGTTGATCAGGCCTCATTCCTATTTATACGATTAGGTAATTAAGTGGTTACTCAAGTACTCTGTAGCAGGTATACCTTTTACTACCTTTAGTTTGCTTGCACTCTACCATTTCCTTTTTCGTGATAATACTTTATCTGCGAAATATGTTTCTTCATACATATTTTTGAGTAGTGGGTTCGTACAGGGCTACTGTTACTGGAGTTAAGTATTTGTGAATTTGGTAAGGACCACACCATCGGTATGATAGCTTGGAGGTGGTCTTATCGATTGCACTACTCATCGGGTGTGTTCTATACATTACTAAGTCACCGATTTGGTACTTTACTACATTGTTATTATTAATCCGCTTATGATATTTTCGCGATTTCCTTAAGTTTGCTCTTAAATTAGCGCGAGCTTCATTCCAGATTTTCTTTATATTCTTATCCCTAATTTCGTGGGGTAGTAACTCATGTATTTTCCACTTAGTGGATAATGGATGGTTAGGTTTGTATTTATACAATAATTCAAATGGTGTAGATTTATGTCCTTCATGATAGGCTGAATTGAAGGCGAATTGTATCCAGGATAGGTTCTGGTCCCAAGACGTATGGTCGTTTGCATGGTAGGCTATTAAAGCAGATTTTAGGTTTCGCAAATACCTTTCAGCTATATTACCTTGCGGACGATACTCAGTAGTGGTAATGTGGTCTATCTCTAGTTTGAAACACATGTTCTTGAATTCCTTTGACTTAAACTGGGGTCCGTTATCTGACACTAGATATACGGGTGCACCGAAATCTTTAAATAATCTATCCTGCAATATCTTTCGGTGGTCAAAGCTAACGCTCACCGCATGGGATACGTCCAGACAAATTTGGTGAATGAATCTACACAAATGAGTAGCATGGTATTTCCTGATTTAGGACGAGGGTAGGGTCCTGAAAAGTCTAAATAAATTTTAGAGAACGGGGTAGTAGGAATTTCTGAGATTAATTGACTTATTTGGCTGTTTCTCGCTGGCTTGCTGAGTGCACACAACTTACACCTTTTTACGAAACTAGATATCTCACTGTTCATATTTTCCCAATGATATTCTTTACGAATTCGATGTATTGTTTTATTTATTCCCATATGTGCTCCAATGGTGGAAGAATGGTAGTATTCCATCAGCATAGGTTTAATAATATCAGAATCAATTATTCGTAAATATTTTCCGTTTGCTATTCTATAACATAATACTCTCTTACTCAATATGTATTTTTCTGACTTATTTCCTTTATCGAGTTGTTCTATAATTGGTCTTAAAAGGGGGTCTTGTTCTTGATACTGAGCTATGTCTGTAAATGCAAGGGGAAATTCGGTAATTAAAGTATTGATAATTGGCGTTTCTCTACTCTCCTTGCTTTCAGATGTTTTACTAGGCGGCTGGAACATACGTGACAGTGTATCGGCAACTATATTTTGGGTACCTCTAATATGTTGTACTTTAATTGTGTAACAATTTAACCTCAATACCCATCTTCCAATACGACCTAACTGTTTAGGGTGATTTAATAACCAAGATAATGCTTGATTATCCGTTTCCAACAGGAACTCTTTATGTTCTAAAAAGGATTTGATCTTCTCAAATGCGAAAACGATAGCTAAACATTCTAATTCGTATGCGGAGTATTTCTTTTCTTGGTCAGTCAGAGTACGTGAAGCGTAACTAATCGGTAATCTAGAGTTATCTACTTCCTGATATATTACTGCACCTAGGGCTACACTTGAACTGTCTGTCTGCACTACGAACGGTTTTGTAAAATCGGCTAATTGTAATACTGGGGTGATATTATGCTTTCTTTTAGTTTTTCAAATGCAGCGTGGTGTTGCAGACTCCATTCAAATTTAGCTCCCTTCTTTCTTAAAGCATTCAGCGGTGCTGCAATTTCGGCTAGATGAGGGATATACTTGTGGAAATAATTTATCATTCCCAAAAATCGGGCTATTCCTTTCACATCCCGTGGTGGTAAAAATTCTCTGATCGCACGGGTTCGTTCAGGGTCTATGTTTACCTTTCCGTTGGCCTTTACTATGTGACCTAAAAATGAAAATTGTGTGACAGCAAAATTTACTTTACTGGGATTTACTGTTAATCCGGCTTTCTCTAATCGGGATAGTACTTCACGTAGATGTTTAAGATGTTGGTCCATTGATTCGCTGTAGATAACGATGTCATCTAGGTAGTTATACACATATTTAAATTTTATATCGTGGAATAATTTCTCTAATAATCGGCTACATACAGAACTTCCTTGGGATATTCCAAAGGGTACTCTCGTAAATTGGTACAGGTTGAAAGGGACGGCAAATGCGGTTAGACGTTTGGATTCTTCCGAAAGGGGTATTTGATGAAATGCCTGATTTAGATCCATGATGGTGAAAACTTTCGCTTTCGTAAAATAATGAAAACCACTGTGGATGTCGGGAAGTAGTATAGACTCGAATTCTATCCGTTTATTTAATTGCCTGTAGTCCACAACTAGTCTATGTTTGTCGTGACCTTTTGGTACTAAAAACGCGGGTGATGAGTAAGGTGAAGTAGAGGGTTCGATGACTCCTTGTTCTAATAATTTGTTGATTTGATTCCTCATTACTTCCATTTTTGGCGGCGATAACTTATATGGGGGTAGACGTATTACTTTATTGTCGCTCAATTTGATCTTGTACTCTATCAGGTTCGTTAGTCCTAACTTCGGAGTGAGGACAGTGAAAAACTCTTTTATTAATGTTTACATTTTCAGTCTAACTTTACTTTCTAGATGAGCTAATTCAGACATCGTGGTGTTCTAGATGTGTAGCAGCTGTTCCAGTACTTTCTTTGTTATTTGTTTCACCATCAAAACTATATTTTTGTGAACGATCGAATCCAAAATAATACTTCTTATCGTGAATGTCAAGAATTATTCCTGTTTTACTGATAAAGTCAGCTCCCAATATTAAGTCGGGTCCTAACTCGTCGCATACCAACTTTGGAAAATACCACGTTAGATTTTTAATTTTTAGTTTAAACGTGATGCTGAGTTTTATCATTAAATATTGTTTATTAGCTGTAGCGCATCTAATATTCACCGACTGACTGCGTTTAACTAGGTTGTGTTCAAATAATTTATCGGGTAGCTGTTGACTAATTAAGCTTCGTGTTGATCCGGAATCAATTAATCCGAGGGTGGATGTAACACCGAGGTCTACTTGTATATATGGTAATTGACACTTACTGAAGTCACATTTATTAATAGCATTACATTTATCAATGAACTTCTTAACATAGGGGTCTAATTTTCTTTGTTTTTTTTTTTAAATTCGTTGACTTTTCGGGGTTTACCTGTTTTCACGATGCTGCGGAAGACACAGGATTTCAGATCTCCCTGCCTTACATGTTTTTTGGATAAGGGGTTTTCTGGTAGTACTGTTTCCGTTTACAGTTTCTACTGATGTGTCCAAATTTCCCGCAGTTATAACATATATTTTCTCTACGAGGGGTATCACTTGTTTCCTGTCGAGGTTGAGGCTCATTAGATTTACCATGGTTGTGAAAATTGGTAGGTCTACGAAATGGTCGTCTTTCGCGCTGTGTTCTTGCATCTGTTACCAGAGCTTGCGTTTCATTTCTACGTGGTCCAGTGGATAGCAACGCATGTCTGTTCTGATCCGAGTACCATACGTTTGACGAGTGAATACTGCATTGTTCTAGATCTGCGAAAGTGTTGGGCCTATTTATTAATGCTAATCGAGATCTTTCTTCCGGAGATAATCCTACTAAAATGGTATCGACCAATTGTTTCTCACTCCAGTTGACTTGCAGTAGTCGGGAAGACTCTCTGATGTCAGCAATATAGTGGGCCAGTCTCTCATGGGCTCCTTGTACTCGAAGTACGGTGTTTCTTTTGAGCTCCTCATAAATTCCTATGGGAATAAAATGTTTTATAATGGTAGTATGAAGTTCTTCTACTGGAAGAGTCGAGCTTAATGATTCCAGTACACGATCCTTTCATGGTGGTTTACATTTGGGTAGGAGGACTTGCAAGATTTGCCAATCATTTAGTTGCTGTAAATCTTTTATTTGTAGGAGGTATTTGATGAAATTTAACTGTTTAGTAATACTTAAGCCATCAGTGTATGGAATTTCTGTTATGATTTTTTCTACTGGATGCGTGATCTTTCCGTAGAGGTCCACATTAAAATTTACATGTGGTATACTTCTAGGATGACCTGATGCTGTGTTAGGCGTCGTAAACGCATACTTACTGGTGCGATTATGATGACCACTAGGTTGTGGGGCTTCTGATACCGTAGAGTATTCACGTCTCTATCTGGCAGCTGATCATGACTCGGTTGTATCTTCGATACGGTGGGTGATTCGTGATTCGCGGTGGAGGGAGGGTGTTCTAAAGTAGGAGATTGAACTGGGGAAATATATAATTTCTGTAAGGATTGCTCAATTTCCTCCATTCTAAATGAGTCGGACATTCTTCGCAATTGTCTTATTATCGTGGGTAATTGCTGTAATGCCTCATCCACAAATTTTTGCACATCGGGAGGGATTAAAGTGACGTTGGGCCAGTTTAATAAATTCTTCATCCAGCGGGTTAAATGCTCTATTCTTTGCGTGGTCCGCAATATTACTGCAGGTGATTTTTCGTCGTGAAGGGTTTGGGATAATAACGTCAATTCCCTATACTTTGCATAACACGTTTCTCTTTCGCTCTCATAATAGAGTTTGCTTAATCTACCTAACTGCGCGGGTGTATCTGATCTACTTTCGCGTAACGATTTGCGCAATTCAGCGACTGTTACATTCGCGTGAGGTAAACCGCGTAAAAGAGCTTCGTAGGACAGTTCATCTTTTAATAATAAATCAGGGTTAAATGAAGCCATATTTCCCTGATATTAACCACTATAAGTACTTATTCTACTAATACTAAATCTTATACTACTCTTTCTTGTTAACTCAAATAAACAATTTTAATTCGCTGTAAAAATTTACATTGGTTGTGCGAAAATTAAATCTCGTCTCAGAGAAAGAGAAATCTCACACAGACGTCAATTTACTTTCAACAATATGGGGAAATACGTGGTTACTAGGCACGAGATGACGCACGCTTGGTATAACAAAAGGGGGAAAACGAACAATGGTGTAACAAGCAGTGACAATAGGGCGACAAAATACCGTTTTATACAGGAGAGAACAGGAAATTTGCCGGTCTTAGTTTGTTGTCAAACCGACACGTTGGTGACTGAACTTTTTGGACAAGTACGTACATGGATTTGTATAATGTGTCATATAATGTGTTAATGTGTAAATATGTTAATATGAGTTTACACATATTAAATTCACAATTAATCTTACCTATATACTATTCTATTCTAATTATTATTATTTATTTTTTTTGTTTAAATTACTGGAATATTTTAAAGTAACTGAGTGAATAGATCTACAGAGGGGCACATGGTATATGTGTCATGATCTACACAATTATTATTATTTTTTTTTACAAAGCAGCAGAGTGGCGCATTTTATAACGTCTTACCTACGTTATAACTTCGGGAACCTGTGCTTAATTGCCTCGGATCAATTGCACAGGCTGCCATAGTTGTAACCAACTTCTAATTATTAATTTTACAAGCTGTAGTTAGAATTAAAGGAAATTTTACAGGGGTGTCTGATGATTTATTCACTCAGTATTATGTGTTATGTAATGACATCTCTTTATTAAACGATTTCTTTAACAGCTCTACATGAGGTTTTCACCATAAGGTTTTCTTAATATATAGTTTACAGTTTACAACATATTTTCTGAAGGGGCCCTCAAAATAAGGAATGTTATATGCTAGCATTTTCCACGGATCCGGGATATTAAACTGGTTTGTAAGTAAAGCTCACTTACTCATAAACTATCATACTATTTGGGGGCCATTTGAAGAATGGACTTGATTTAACTTTTAGTATCAGAGAAGCTTTATAATATAAGCATTACTTGCTACTACAAATATTTTTTAGTCGTATGACATACTACATGTTACAAATGACTATTATTAAAGTCTTTTATATTATCTTGTTGTTGCATCCTCTTCGTTCACTTTATTAATTGAATAATATATATAATACTTTCACTTATGAACTTACTGTTGTCACTTCCCAAACGTTTCAAGATGTTGTTTCTCTTCTTCAGTGGGTTTAACAGTAACTGTCGATTACAGAATAACCGTTACGGAATGGAGTGTGTGGTGGGGGTTGATGGTGGGAAGGGATTATTACACATAAACAGATGGACTACCCATGGGCTCCCCTATATCAGGTATACTAGCAGAAATATTTATACACACCATAGAACAGAAATACATACTGAACAACAACAAATACACCGATAAAATAATATATTGGCACAGGTATGTCGACGACATTTTACTCCTTTACAACGGCAACAAAAGACAAATAGAAAATTTCCACAAATACATTAACACTATACACCATAAATTAAAATTCACACTTGAAATAGAATTAAATAACAGCATAAACTTTTTAGACCTTACAATCACCAAAACAAACAACACACACACATACAAAATATACAGAAAACCCACCACATCAGACATGGTCATACACAACACATCCAACCACCCAACTCAACACAAACATGCAGCTTTCAACTACATGCTCCATAGGCTCACGTCAATACCCCTAAACACACATGACTACCAAGATGAATTAAACACAATTAAATACATAGCAGTCAAAAACGGATACAACCCAGAATTAATAAATAAACTACACAAACGAATCCTCAACACAAAAAGTAAAACACATCTGACCAACAGCACACAACCCAGTAAATACATAACGCTTACATACTACAATTCCAATACACATAAAATTGCAAACACATTTAGGAAACAAAATTATAAAGTAGCTTACAGAACCAACAACACCATTAGAAAACACATAAACAATACTAACAAAGACATTGACACATATAGCAAAACAGGGGTTTATAAATTAAATTGCAATGATTGCCAACAATTCTACATCGGCCAGACGGGAAGATCTTTTTCTTCCAGGTTTTCTGAACATTTAAAAGCCCTCACCACAAACTACATACATTCCACATTTGCCACACATTTACATAACGAAAACCACAGCTACACAAACATAGAACACAACATGGAAATATTACACTACTTACCTAAAAGTAGAAAACTAAACACAGCTGAACAATTTGAAATATACAGATATCACACACTACAACCAAACAACATATTAAATGAACAGATACATTACAAATCGCATACACTATTTGACACACTGATCCACACACATAATTCAAACCTCAGCGCCAATCCCTTCCCACCATCAACCCCCACCACACACTCCATTCCATAACGGTTATTCTGTAATCGACAGTTAGTATTAAACCCACTGAAGAAGAGAAACAACATCTTGAAACGTTTGGGAAGTGACAACAGTAAGTTCATAAGTGAAAGTATTATATATATTATTCTTTTATATTGTTATTTAAGTGTCTTTTACAAATCATTTGTTTGAATGTTAATTAACCACGGAAGACAGGCTTCCGCGTCATCTTGCTATCCTGATGTTTACTCCGTGTCCTGCTCCTTGGTCCTTGGGGTGTCTACAGATGGTCGATCTTTATTGTAGTTTTCTTTCCTGCTGAAGTTCCTGAAGTGATTCGGTCATTATGAATCTGGTATGCTGTTCTCAGAAGTCTGGTAGCTAAGCCTCTTTAGTAGTATAACTCAAGTTAATGTTTCTGTTTGCCACAGAAATGCACGTCACATCATTATAGATAAAAGGTTGTCACCTTAGGTACCTCGTACCTTTTTATTTTAAAAAAACATTGATATCTTACACACTAGTCAGTAGAGATGTCATCCCTCACACTTATTTATTCCTATTTTTTTTTATATATTACATGTTTACTTTATGACACACTAATTTACCGCTACATTCCTCTGCACATTGTTAAATCTACACTTTAAAAAAAAACAAATATTGTCGTACTTTTGGGGCATGGTTCAGGTATGTATTGTTTACAACGAGAACGCTCCATCTCGACTGATTTACTATGTTAGGACAGGTAAGTTAACTGCGCGGAGTTTACGCTTCACCATAAAATAGTTCCACCTTTATTCGATATTTAAGGTATTAATTGTCCAAAGATATGCTTTACTTCAGAATTAATTATGGTATACTACTGTGTTATTGTTTATTTATTTATTTAATTGCAATTTACAGGTATTATTAGTTTTGTTTATGGGTCTGTATGCAAGTTGATTCCGGTTACTGCATGTCAATGCATGGTAAATTATTAAAGGGTTTCCTTACCTTTACACTCGCATTCCTTTTGGCCTTTTAAATCTCTTTATTAAATATTATTTTGAATTATTTAAGGGGTTTAAAATTTGTTTAAATGTGCAATTTATTAAAATTTAAATTTCTGTCCTTTATATATATTTATTTATTTTATTTTTTTTATTAATGAAATCGTCACAACGTCCGCCCTTTTCAGGCAGCCAGCTCATGAAGACCTACGAGAAAATTGTCGCCAATAAATACGTGATGCCGAATTTTTTCACCGTTAACTTGAAAGATCTCGTGAAGAACCTTCTTCAGCTGGACCTGTCGCGCCGGTTAGGTAACATGAAGAACGGAGCCAGCGACATCCGAGAACACAAATGGTTCCGCGACATCAACTGGATGATGCTGTTCAATAGAAAAGTCGACCCTCCATACATACCAAAGTATCTGAAACCTGGGGACGTGTCCAACTTTAACATCTATCCAGAAGAGAAGATACATATATCAAAGAATGACAGGTTTCATGAAGAATTTGCTGACTTTTAGCTTGATAATTCTGTGTTGGCTTCACAAAACGAAATTTAGCAGTAGGTTTGTGATGTGCTTGTTGTCCAGCTTGCCAGGTTCGCGGTATCTATACCTTTGTCAGTTATCAGTACCGTGTTGAATGTGTCTGATAAAAGGTATCACCTAGCTGGTAATCAACTTAAAGTAGTGTATAAAATTTTTTAAATAATTTTTATATTTGTGTGGTTTACATCACCAGCTAGTTTTGAGCATACTTATTTTATGTCAATGTGGTATCGTGGTTTTGTTATGTGATTGGAAACAAAAAATTTGAAATTGAGCGTGTAAAATGAAAACAAATAATAATCGTCAAACGTTTACTTGTTTTTTCCTTTCCATGAGTCAAAAAATGTAATGTGATCAGTTAAGGTAACAACAATCAGTTTACTTGAAAACAATTAACATGAATACATCACACATTTTCTTTACAATACGCTTTCCTTTTGCAAGCATTCATTTTCTGAACAAATGCTTTAGTAATTAATAAATACCACAAAAAACATTAGTAAATAAATTGTTTTAATAAAGGAACTTATTGTAAAGAAAGTACAATATTTACTTTAAAAGTCTGTCTAACCAGCCTCGTGAATTCCTATTTACTTTTCTCAGTCTGATAATGTATACGCTTTGTGTACATATATAGCTTGTTTTACTAATGAATTTATAATATTTTTGTCAATTATTTTTTAATCATTAAATTTGTTGTATCAATCAACTATTATTTTCACTATAAGTTATATTATTACATAAATTATAATTTATTATCAATTTATTCTACAGAATATAACTGACATTGGATGTAATAAATAAAAAATATAGACATTATAAACAAATTACAGAATAGTTACAGATAATTAAAATTCTGCTTACATTATTGAATATTTAATAAAATTAAACAATTATATTTTTAATCTTCAATACATTACAACTCTGTTCCTATCTTTGTGTGTATATAACTTTGTGTTAAATTGTTAACTATAAATTCTAAATATTTTAGGAATTATATCTGCACTACTAGAGATTTAAATATTCCATCAAATAAAACTGATAGATTATTTTGTTAACAAAGTCAGTCTGACAATACAGATACATAATTCTGTAAAACACGTATTAGACAATATAATTTTATACTCTCTCCAAATATTTAGTATAAATATTTATATTTTAATGTAAAATCTGTTTTATTATTTATTTGGAAATGTATATTGACATTTTTAATTCTTAAAAATAGAACAATATCATTGTAAACCTATAGAGTGTTTTTTATCTGTATCTAAAACAGTCTTAACATTTTAAACGACTGAATTGTGATATCATGTGATTAAGGCCTACCGTCCACTGGAACCGTATTCGGCCGAACGATATTCGGCCGAACTCGCCCGAACTAGCCCGAATGATCCCCCAACGTAAGAAAAGAATGGACCTCGTCCATTGCATCAGACTCGTTCGGGCGAGTTCGGTCGAAGACGGCCGATGTATCAACCGATCCGAATGGAATGGGATTTTCCGGTCTCATTCGGCCGAACTGAGTGGTCGGGCTAGGTGACATTTATTTTGTCTTAATTGTAATTATCATGGACTATGAAAAATTAATTAGTTCAGTGCAAGAACACGTTCCATTGTGGGACATGCGAGACCGATGTTATGATCACCGGGATATCCAAACAAAACTATGGACAAGAGTTGCTGAGGAAATGGGAGCTACAGGTAAGTTACCAGTCAATGAATTTTAAAAAAGTATTTATTTAACTGAATTTACAATGTTGAGGATAGAGGTCAACACATTTTTTTAACTTATAATTTTTATTCAACTTAATTTAAACACTAACAACCCATAATGTTTATCGGGTACGTTTTATTTCCATTTATCAGACGACTAATAATCAATAATTCACTTCTTGTTCACTAAAAAAAGTTTTTAAAATTTTCTCTGACAGCATAAGCAGCATTGACACCCCTGTTTTCGCCAAGGGAAGCAAATCGGTTTTCAGTTTGTGTTGACGGAGCAACAAATGAAGCTACATGATGTGTCCCTTCTTTATCAATAGTAATATTATGTAACAAACAGATGCATTTAACAATTGTGTCAGCTTCATCCGGATTCACTTCAATAGCCTTGTGCAAAAGCCTCCATTTGCTAGTCATAATTCCAAACGCACATTCAACTACTTGTCGTGCTTTTGAAAGCCGGTTGTTGAAAATAGTTTCTGATGGCCCAAGTTTCGACACAGGATACGGTCTCATCAAGTAGGTTTTCAGTGGATACGCTTCATCGCCAAGAAGTACGTGGGGGACTGTGGTTTCAGTTCCTGGAAGACCAGAGAGCCGTTGAACGCCCAACGCTCCCGTTTCAAGTTTCTTGGAAAGATTCGAATGCCTGAATGCCTCCATCACTCTCTTTACCATAAGCACCGATGTCAATTGCTAAGAACCTATAGTCTGGTCCAGCAACAGCTTGCAAAACGATTGAAAAATACTGTTTATAGTTCCTGTACATGCTGCCTGAATGAAGGGGTTTTTTAATGCGCATCTATGCAGCCAACGCAATTCGGAAACTTCCATCGGTTCCAAAACTGTTCAACTATACAGAGCACATCATCTTCTTCAGGAAAACGCATATGTACGGCATGGAGGTTGTCCCAAATTGCATTGCATGTTTTCTTGACGATTCGTCCAATCGTCACATCGGAAATTCTAAATGAATATCCCACTGTTTTGAACGAAGAGTCAGTCGCAAAGTACCTGCAAGAATAATATTAAACAACGTAAGTAAATAGAAAAAAAATAGTGCAAACTAACATATAGGTGACAATAATGTAAATATAAATGTATAGGTAACAATAAATTAAATATAAATGAAATGAACACTAACTATTGATAATGTTTCCCGGAGTCATTCCACATGAAATCACCGAACCTTTTGTGAGGTAAATCGTGACATTCAGCGTCTTTTTTTATTTTTATTATTAATAACATAGTTGCATAATATACAAAACCATTCCATTGGCAAAATTTTCATGCGTTATAAAAATGAGACGAAGATTGTGTGTGTTAAAAATTTTAAGCAATCTACAACTACATGAAATAAACAAAGGCTGTCAACGATTTCACGCGGAATGGGTACGGGATGGAGAAGTGACTTGCTTTAGCAGTACACATATTTTTTGTTATGACAGTACTAATTTGTTGGTGTTCATTTGTGTTTCAGTGGAGGATGTTAAAAAAAATGGCAGGGACTTCGAGACACCTTCAGAAAAGAGTTCAACAAAGCCATTGACCACAAGCCAGGGGAAGCAGGGGTTGGCGCCGGTGATTCTTCATGGCTGTACTTCGACTAAATGCTCTTTTTGAAAGAGGTAGTAGCTCAGCGGAAATTGCATGGGACTTTTTCCCCAAAGAAACCCCTACATTTCCAAGAAATGGATGTCTCTCTAGAATCAGCGTCTCATTCACATCCAGCGTTATCTGTTTCCCAAGAGTTGTCTCATTCACTGGAAGACAATGCATTAGCCCCTCTCGAAAACGTAAGTGATGTCCTTTCAGCATCTGTGTCTCCAACATCAATTCCTCAAGAGCTGTTCTGTGGACAGCGTGGTAATGCATCAAAGCCCAGCCCCAGCCAGGGCACATCACAGGTCTCCAAGATGCTACCCCCAGCGACTTCCACTGGTACTAAGCGTAAAAAACAGATGGATAACAATTCAGAAGATCCTTTTGTTGAAATAGAAAGGCAAAAGATTAAACTGCTATCAGAAAATGCTGCTTTGAGACAAAACACTGACTATCAATTTCTGCTGAGCCTGCTTCCTTTCTTGATGAAGATTCCCAATAATAGAAAATTGGCTGTAAGAAATAAACTGCAACAGGTACTAATCGACGAGGAGGATAGAGCGACCTGGACTCTGCAGCTTTCTCCATCATCACTTACTCCAATACCATCTCCATCATCTTTCAGCTCTGCATCGCCTTTATATGCACCACAAACGAACACCTATGAAATGCCAGGTGAAAATAACTGCCAGAAATGGACTCAGTTCATGGTTATTTCTCTTCGTTTACTGAACATGACATGACCAGGTCATGAAATGCTTTGCCTGTGTACATTACTATTTACGTTAGTGCCTATTACTTAATAAATATAATTTTGATACGTTATGAGTAATTATTTATGTACTGCTTACCTCACTGTCACAGCCAAGCGTTCCTCAGGTGTTATCACTTCTCTAAAATTTGACCATTTTTCGACTGATGGACAAATGGCATTCAAAATATACTGAAATGTCCCAACACTCATACGATAGTATTCAAAAAATTTTATTCCGTCTTCCTGGAGCTGACCGTGTAAATGGTGAAACTCACCTAGTCGACTCCTTTCACACAGTATCGAGTGTACCCAACATTTCCGCTTTTTTTCCCTCCGTCTCCTCATCAGGTATGAATTTTCCAACAACAACACATCCTCCACATCCATTCCAATAATTAAAAAAAATGTACGAAACAAAGAATACCGTGTGACAACTGCTAATTCGGCTTAAACCAACTGACAACTAAACTGACGAAAATCGGCTCCAGTGGACGAATGTTCGGCCGTTTTGCCGGTCGTCCGTTTAGAAGGCCGTACACGGCCGAACGCATATTCAGCTGAACACGGTTCCAGTGGACGGCTTACCTTAATGTTATAAGTGTTATAATGTAACGGGACAGGTAACCCACCTACGGATATTTTGGGCGAAATAGAAACAGAAATAATAATTGTAGTTTTTATTTGGGAATCATAAACAAATTATGAAGTGTGGACGAGTTAATGTCAAGGTTGTCAGTCGAGCGCAGGAGACAGCTATTTTTAACTACATGAACTGTGAACTTTGTATATTAAACAATGCAAAATATGACGTCAGAGGCCAACCCAGCAATACGTCACTTGGAATGCAAGGCGACGCCAGCGTTCTGCACTGAATGTAACAAAGGCAGTCGGCAATTAACATCTAACAACGACGGACGTGGGCCGTTCGGTCGCCCGCCGGCAAAGTACAGTTTTTTTGTCTCGCCCGTTCAAAAATGTGATTTTACAACAAAATAATCATGTAACAAATAAAATGTGATTATATAAGACTAACAGTTTTGTTTAAATAAGAAAGGGTTAAAATGTGAATCAGCAAAGTATAAACCTAAATTAGAAAGAAGTAACAGTTTCTGTGTAATATCAATGAAAATTACGGGATAGCCGATGTAGTGTGTGAGGAGTGCTATGAATTCTCCTGGACTCAAATTTCAGATAAGTAACCGATGGGAAGAGTAACCAAGAGTTTCTATTTCAAAATTTAAATTATTCAAAAAAAAAAAAAAAAAAAAAAAATCGTTTATAAAAATGAGCTCATAAGGGGAAAGTAAGGGATATGTACGGGATGAAAGTATGAGTGTGTGTGTGGGTGTGGATATATCTATATTTGATAAATAACCAAGAAGTGCTGGTTTGTGGCAACAAAAGTTATAATTCTTCTAATTTAATTTTAAGTCAAGTTTGTTAAAGAAACGTATTTAACTTCTAAATTTTAAAATCATGCAACTATAAAAGAGAAAGAAGTGGTCAATTTATCAATACATAAAAACATGTTGTTTCTAGATGTTAATAAATATTAAATTGATTGAACTTAAGTAAGTGGATTGTTATTATTTCAACAACTATATCTGCTCTCACCAAATTCGCTTATACAAACCCTGGTAAGTACAATTTTTTCATATAGTTGGTAGCCAGGCAAGATGCCGTCCAAATGAGTTAGATGCTAACAAGTGTTTATGTGAAAGTAAATAATTATAGTAATAAAATTATATTACAATTGGCGCCCGAACAGGGACATTTGATTCATAAGTTTTATGTAAATATAGGCCTACTTGGGAGAGCAGAATGGTTGTTTAAGGTAACTAAAAAGATACATGTAAATGTAAGTATTAAGGTTAGGATATATCTGTTTATATGTACTGTAAGAATTAAATAATCAAAATGAGTACGAGTGAAAATATTAACAATGAAGTCAGCTTCACTGACAGCAATACAGAAAGTCATTTAAATATTGAAGTAAGCGAAACCGAGTCAAAAATAATGGAAGGCGTAGCGAATCAATCGACGCCTATCCCAGTTAAGAAAGACGATACTAATGATATGATGAGTATGATGCAATTACTGTTGAATAAATTTGATGTACAAAATAATAAGTTTGATGAACAAAAGAGTAATTTTGATGCAAAGTTTGATAAAATAAATAGTCGTTTTGATGAAGTAAACACTAACATGAATGAACAAAAGAATGGTTTCAATGAAAAGTTGAAAGAACAAAATAATGAAATAAAGAGTAATTTTAGTGAAAAGCTGAATGAGATTAGAGACGAAATAAAACAACAAAATGTCAATATTAATAAAAGTTTAACTATGTGAGCAGTGGGTTTTGAAATGGACTGAATTATGAAATGATTTGTGGTAAACTATAACAGATAATAGTGTGGATTGTTTATACTTTTGTGTTGATGTCAAATGTATTTGTGTATTAGATTATGGTGTACTCTGTATTGTATGTAAACAATGTATGTATGTAATAGGAATTGATTTTATAATAATATTTTGCCAGACTAAATAAATAACGAGAGTAATTGTGAATGTTATAATGCAAGTAAATGAATTGAAATTGTTTTGAATAAGGTAATTAAAGTAACTTAGTGTTTTAAAAAACTGATTGAATTAAATAAATGGAGATTAATTAATTAATTAATGTAAAATGTTGTAAAAGATGGAGTTTGGGTGATGATTATTTCAATAAGGCATTAAGACAGTCAGAGTTAATTTTAAATGGGTATTAAGACAAAATAAGAATTTCTGGAATAAAAGTAATACAGAAACGGGGCAGTAGTAGGGACACAGTAGCGAGAGTGAATGTGTGTAGAGAGAAAGGGAGTGATGAAAGTGGAGAGTAAATAGGTGTGAGCAGGGTACATAAATTTTGTAGTGAGGGTGGAGGTGTAAGGAGTCCTCAATGCAAGGCGTTGTGGCGGGAGGTGAAAAGTTTTAAAAAGGGTAGTGGAGTTACCTGGAAGGGCCAGGAACTGATAAGGGAATGAGCTGGTGGTTTGGGAACACACATCCTATGTACAAAAAGGGTATCAGGTGCTTTGTTATAAGAGGAGAATGATTAAAGTAGAGTTAGATAAATGATTGGAGGGGTATATTATTGAGAGATTGGTGTCACCATATGCAAATCCGTTAGTGTGGTTGTTAGAAGGAAGAAGGTGGGTAAGGTTATATCTAAATGCCCGTTCAATAAATCAAATTATTGTTACTGACTGGGAATCGCCCGAACCAATTGATGATGAAAATGCTTAATAAAAATTCATAGTTGAAATGTAATAATAAATGTAACAAGTGAAAGATTTAATAGAATTTGAAGCTAAGGTAAAGTTGTAAGGTGTGTAATTTTTGGTCAAACTTAAATTTGAAATGTTTGTCTTGATCTAATAATAGCAATGGCCATTATGAGTGTTTATTGTGTATTATGTAAGTGTAGGGATCTAAAACAAATATAATGGGTTTTAAAGCGATTCCCCACTTTTGGGCGGTCCCAGCCTTACCAGCCCAGACCATGGTTTTGGATGACAACCAGTTGTGGGCAGACTTATTGTAATCTGACCATGGGTGGTTGCCTATGAAATTGGTTTAACATAGAAATTTAATGGGAAATCTAAGAATGTTGTTTTTGGAACACGGCTACATACCTAATTATGGGTGGTAGACCGATTGGGCCATATCAATAAGTTTATTAGTAGGGGTACTAGTACCCTAAAGTTGATGTAACGCCAAAGCAAGGATGGGGGTGAAAGAAAAGAAAAAAGTGTTCACCCCTTCCGCCTCAGTCCTTGTGGAGGCAACTGGGCGCTACAGTCCAGCCATGGGGGGAAATAGAGAGATGGATGGCCAGTGGCAACGTTACATGCTGCGAGGGAGAAACTTCATTTATGCGAGTTTGTGTCATATCAACATGGGTGAAATTCCTTGAGGTCACTGACACTTTTGTAATGCAGGGTATCAGGAGTTAAGGGATTAATATGGGGGGATATTAAATATGATGGAGAAGGAGGTTATTAAATTGTTAGCAAATAAGTTTTATTTAGTATTTAATTGAGTTATGTTGATGATGTAGAATGTGTAGTTGATCTTATGATGTAATTAAATGATTTTGTGTTGATTTGAGGAGTATTAGAAAGATGATTAACAATTTTGAAAATATATATATTGAAATAACACGATATCAAATTTTTTTTGTCACTTATGTGTGTCCACGTTAAGCCCCACGTTGCAGGCGGCAATTTGATATAAAACGTTTACCAAGAGTCCTTTTTATTTTAGCTCCACGTTGGTATGCGCCAATTTGATATAAAACACGATCTCTGGTGTGTTTAATTATATTCGAGGATGTGTGAAAGCCCCACTGTTGGGTTCGTCAATTTGATATAAAACGAGTTACGATGTTTTATTTACTTATATGAGACTCCCTTGTATCAACGTCAATCAACACATTGAAGGTGGCAATTTGTAACACTTAAAATGTTGTTACCTGTTTTTAATCAATGTGTCATTAATGAATGTATCTATTAGGTTGTTACCGATGAAACCTCCTGAAAATCTATTATTAGGCAAATATAATTATAATTATGTTCTTTTAACTTATAATCATACTACGATATAGGTTTAACTTAGTATTCAGTAGTTGGGCAATATCAATGATATATATAGTATATTGACTGAATGTATTGAGTATTCTTGTCAACCCTAGTCCCTCGATGTTAGAGAATTCTATTCAAATTTGGTACTGAAAACACGCTAGTTCGGCAATCTCCCGTTCCACCAGCTGTAGGCAATTAGCGCTGTTATTTGTAATAAGCGTGCTTCTAGGTTAGCCGTTCATCGGGTTTGAATCAACCTTTTATTGTAAATTATTCCACCCACAACATATAGTATCTATTCTGCAATAACTTAAAACATTATCTCATACAATAAAGATCCTTTATTAATTTTATCTGTTATTTCACAGTCACCGTTTTCTCCAAAATAATAATATTATCAAATCGATTATACAAAAATATATCGATTGTCAATTGATCAAGTTCCTTTGACTTATACAAATTAAATATAACAATAAATATTTCTTATCCCAGGGTTCGTAAGATTCTTTGAACCATTAGTAAGGCCAGGTAAAATGCAAAATTAAGGTTACTCAAGTATTACAAAACAAAATTATTAACTCTAAATATATTGAATTTAAAATAGGTTGTTTTTTACCGGGTTGGCAGAACTCAAACTGGCACTGGACGTCTGTAAACAGTGAAGATGTTCGGCTTAAGTTTCGTTCATCCAGGAAAAATTGTTTTGGCCCTTAATAAAATTGATGGTGTAGTATCCAGGGAAGCTCTCAGGAACTTTTCTAACTGCTGTTCTTCTCCTACGATCTTGATAGTTGTCGGTCACGGTGGAATGAAAATAGTATCCCAGCTTCTTCTGCAAGTGAAGGTTAACTCTGCAAAACGAGGTCTTCGTATGTCTTCTCAATAATTCCGTTAGTTTCGGCCTTTATTTCTCTCAACTAATCTTCTGGTTATAGGAGAAATCGGTTTAATACCGAATCCAGCGGAATTATTCTGGTGAATGAGGTGAGGGGTTTTCAACTCTTTTAAATGTATTCAGTTATAATTTGGAAGTGTAATTGGTTTTATTACTCATCAGTATTATGATAAAATTAGGTTTCAAAGAGGGTTTTTTAATTTAGATTCATATTTTCTTCAGAATTTATTATTCATTCTTTTAAATGTATCTGCCCATCTCAACTCAATAGCTTGTAACAATCGGAACGAATGATTCAATATAAACAACTCATGTACATTTCACTTGTCTTAACAACCACTTTTTTCTGTCATTGGGTGAAATTAGATATCCTAGAGCCAGAATTATAGAATATTACTACTCTTTTTCAATAAAATACTCCATGCTTGGAATAATACTAAATTACCTAAATTCTCACCTAACCTTCCTTCATAAACAGTATATGTTTTACTATAGTTTCATTGGACTGGGCTTCTTAAAAAGGTATTAAATTCCTTTTACAAATATTAAATTTAGGCCTATAGGTTTTCTTACAACTGTTATAACATTGTTTGGTTTTTTAACTTAATTTTCTTTTACCTGACCTACTGTACAATTAATTATTGGTTAATGGTTATTTACATTAATTTTAACTTCCTGGTTTTTATTTTATTACCTTAATTAATTCGTCTTGGAACCCTTCATTAGTTTACAATATAATTATCAGAACCACTTGTCAAACCTTAAACACTGATTGCCCTCCTGGCCAAGTTTACAAACATTAATTAAAACAACTTCGTTATTCAATTTTAGACAATACTTAAAACTTAGTATAATGCCTAACACAGGTAACTATACTTGATTGTCTAAAGACAAATTTAACATAAATACAAACATTATCATTGATGAAGTATTCCTATTAAACAACATTAGTTCACTCTTACCATACTCAAAACATAACACAAATATTCTGTGAACATTAACATGCTACAGTATAAAAACAAGCACAATTTATTATCTTAACTATTAATTGGTATAGTATTTTATATTCAACATTAATTATTGCCTCTTTTGACTTGAGGTACTTCCCAAATGCATTAATTACTGAGCAACCTTAATTCAGGGTATGGTCCTTGACCATAGTTAATTCAATTTTTTATGTAACGTTGGGGACCTCAACTCTGTTACGTTACATAACACCCCCCCTTCGAAAGAAGTTTATTTTGTCTTAACGAAGTTTAGTAAAAAAATAAACTCGTAACTCGTATCTAACCAATTGGTTCTCCTATTCATAATACTTTTTTATTTCAGACTGGTTGTATGTACCTTTCACCCTATTATTTACGTATGGAATTATCCGTTGTATTACTATTATTTCTTCTTTCCTTCTTAAAATCAATTATTTCCCAAGTTTAAATCTTACTTCTATAATCATTCTCGTGACATTCTTTATTAATTATACCTTTTGGATCTGGTTTTATTTATTTATCTATATTTATTTGTGAGTTTTCCCTCTAATATTTAATTTTCCTAAACCTCCCTAACATTATAACTGGAATCGAAGCGGTGGTGCTCTATCGGCTTACCAAATACCGTCGTCCGTTACATACCTTCTGGGATCAGAGGAACATCATCTCTGCCCAGTTAAATGATTGCTGGAATATTCTACAGTCAATCTTCATTAATAAACCTCGCAAGGTAGTCATCATGTGACCTTCAATAAAATAAATAATAATAATGATACTCTAGGGATTATTCACTGTACTTTAACTCAGATCATATTATTTCTTCATATTAATTCTTCCTTCTATTATACACTTCTCCTCTCCAATACTCGGCTATTTTATTGACATTTATTAATTGGCTTTCTTACAGATAATTCTTAAATATTTGTTTTTTTTCTTTTCTTGTGATCCTTTTGACGGTTCCATTTTGGCTTCTTCATTCTCTTATCTTCCTTGGCTCATATTCCTTTATTACCAATACAGCTGGTTATGAGATTTTGGTTAGTATTATACATTACATCATGTAATTATATTCTTCTGGCACAATCATTATTATTCCTTTTACATTCTAAATTACATTTCTCACTATTATATTACATCAGATAAACTTATTTTGTTTTTTGGTTTTGATGATTTTTATTAGGTTTAATCAGTGTTATTTTTTTTCTTTTATATTAGTTTAAAGTGATTTCTTCTGTATTATATAGTAAGGTGTTCTTACTTATTTTTGAATTTTGTTGTTTTATTGTTTCTTCATTATTTTCCTTGGATTTGCTTGATCCTGTATCCATAAAATCCGTCCCTTTTCTTTATATTCTGTTTGGGATCTGTTTAACCGTGGTCCATTATTTCCTCTGTACTGATTGTTCGGATTTCTCTAGTGTATAGAGTTATTTCTGTCCTTGTGACATATCTCATTATTATGCAGTTCTTGCATCTTGTCGCTATAAAATTGTCATTTATGTTCAAGTTCACCATCGCCTTTCGAACTGGTTCTTCTGTACTGTTTCTTAATTGTTCTAATGGTTCATACATAAATTCCATAAGTCCTCCATGCTCCTCGGTTAGTTTTGGCCTTTTTGGCCCTTCTAGTCCATCTGGGAATTCAAGTGTGGTTCGTTTAAAGTTTCTCACTTGCCTTACTTCTCTGTTTTCCGTAATTGGTATATTATGTAGCTGAACCAATCCCCTTTTAATCATCTCCAATCCTTCCCGTGTATTTATTAATTTCTTTTTACGCGTTTGTCTTATTTTTATTTCATTATGAACCCGTTCTATTCTTCCGGTTATATTAATTGGTATCCCGTCAAATTTTTCTTGGGTCTTCGCTTGTAGGTTTCCTATTTGAGTAATTTTGGTCTCTACTTCCACTCTGAGTTGCATTATGGTTTCATCTGTCCTTTCCAGACCCACCTTAATTTCATTTATTTGCTGTCTTACTTCCACTTCATAGTTATCAACTCCTTTGCTCAGTGTTTTATCGACAATTATAATACTTCCATTGATGACTTCCCTCAACGCTAGGTCTTGTTCAGTGATGATTTGCCGCAACTCCTTATTACGGTTTTCAATTTTCTCATCTATTTGTTTGGTATTTTCCAGAATCTGCCTTAAGCTCTCATCGTTCCTGTCAAACCTTTCATTGATTTGGTTCAAACTTTCATTTATCAGCCGGTTATTCTCATCATTCTCCTCTTTATTTTTGTCAAACTTCTCATTCATTAATTTGATTAAATTCTCACTCAAAATTTCATTTTGTTTCTTTGAGTTTTCATTGATACTGTCTATTTTTTCGTTAGTTTTTCTATTATCTTCTTTGATACTGTCTAATTTTTCATTAGTTTGTTTATTATCCTCCTTCATACTACTCATTAATTCCATTAATTTTTCCCAATTTAATCCTCCCCTGGCTTCCTCTTTATCTGGTTGGTCCCCTTGGGTATCCTCTTTATTGCTCGCCTGTTGTTCCATTTCAGTATCTGTACCTACCTCTGTTTCGTCTTCCCGCCTATCTTCTTCTGTTTCTTGCTCCTTTTCCATCCTTTTAGTAACGCCTCTTGTATGCATTCCTGTGCCTCTAATGGTTGCCTGCTCAAGTTAAGTAATAATTAATATGATTTTTTACTTAACTAAAGCCCACTCGTTGAGCGCCAATTTGAAATAACACGATATCAAATGTTTTTTTGTCACTTATGTGTGTCCACATTAAGCCCCACGTTGCAGGCGGCAATTTGATATAAAACGTTTACCAAGAGTCCTTTTTATTTTAGCTCCACGTTGGTATGCGCCAATTTGATATAAAACACGATCTCTGGTGTGTTTAATTATATTCGAGGATGTGTGAAAGCCCCACTGTTGGGTTCGTCAATTTGATATAAAACGAGTTACGATGTTTTATTTACTTATATGAGACTCCCTTGTATCAACGTCAATCAACACGTTGAAGGTGGCAATTTGTAACACTTAAAATGTTGTTACCTGTTTTTAATCAATGTGTCATTAATGAATGTATCTATTAGGTTGTTACCGATGAAACCTCCTGAAAATCTATTATTAGGCAAATATAATTATAATTATGTTCTTTTAACTTATAATCGTACTACGATATAGGTTTAACTTAGTATTCAGTAGTTGGGCAATATCAACGATATATATAGTATATTGACTGAATGTATTGAGTATTCTTGTCAACCCTAGTCCCTCGATGTTAGAGAATTCTATTCAAATTTGGTACTGAAAACACGCTAGTTCGGCAATCTCCCGTTCCACCAGCTGTAGGCAATTAGCGCTGTTATTTGTAATAAGCGTGCTTCTAGGTTAGCCGTTCATCGGGTTTGAATCAACCTTTTATTGTAAATTATTCCACCCACAACATATAGTATCTATTCTGCAATAACTTAAAACATTATCTCATACAATAAAGATCCTTTATTAATTTTATCTGTTATTTCAGTCACCGTTTTCTCAAAAATAATAATATTATCAAATCGATTATACAAAAATATATCGATTGTCAATTGATCAAGTTCCTTTGACTTATACAAATTAAATATAACAATAAATATTTCTTATCCCAGGGTTCGTAAGATTCTTTGAACCATTAGTAAGGCCAGGTAAAATGCAAAATTAAGGTTACTCAAGTATTACAATACAAAATTATTAACTCTAAATATATTGAATTTAAAATAGGTTGTTTTTTACCGGGTTGGCAGAACTCAAACTGGCACTGGACGTCTGTAAACAGTGAAGATGTTCGGCTTAAGTTTCGTTCATCCAGGAAAAATTGTTTTGGCCCTTAATAAAATTGATGGTGTAGTATCCAGGGAAGCTCTCAGGAACTTTTCTAACTGCTGTTCTTCTCCTACGATCTTGATAGTTGTCGGTCACGGTGGAATGAAAATAGTATCCCAGCTTCTTCTGCAAGTGAAGGTTAACTCTGCAAAACGAGGTCTTCGTATGTCTTCTCAATAATTCCATTAGTTTCGGCCTTTATTTCTCTCAACTAATCTTCTGGTTATAGGAGAAATCGGTTTAATACCGAATCCAGCGGAATTATTCTGGTGAATGAGGTGAGGGGTTTTCAACTCTTTTAAATGTATTCAGTTATAATTTGGAAGTCTAATTGGTTTTATTACTTATCAGTATTATGATAAAATTAGGTTTCAAAGAGGGTTTTTTAATTTAGATTCATATTTTCTTCAGAATTTATTATTCATTCTTTTAAATGTATCTGCGCATCTCAACTCAATAGCTTGTAACAATCGGAACGAATGATTCAATATAAACAACTCATGTACATTTCAATTGCCTTAACAACCACTTTTTTCTGTCATTGGGTGAAATTAGATATCCTAGAGCCAGAATTATAGAATATTACTACTCTTTTTCAATAAAATACTCCATGCTTGGAATAATACTAAATTACCTAAAATTCTCACCTAACCTTCCTTCGTAAACAGTATATGTTTTACTATAGTTTCATTGGACTGGGCTTCTTAAAAAGGTATTAAATTCCTTTTACAAATATTAAATTTAGGCCTATAGGTTTTATTACAACTGTTATAACATTGTTTGGTTTTCTAACTTAATTTTCTTTTACCTGACCTACTGTACAATTAATTATTGGTTAATGGTTATTTACATTAATTTTAACTTCCTGGTTTTTATTTTATTACCTTAATTAATTCGTCTTGGAACCCTTCATTAGTTTACAATATAATTATCAGAACCACTTGTCAAACCTTAAACACTGATTGCCCTCCTGGCCAAGTTTACAAACATTAATTAAAACAACTTCGTTATTCAATTTTAGACAATACTTAAAACTTAGTATAATGCCTAACACAGGTAACTATACTTGATTGTCTAAAACAAATTTAACATAAATACAAACATTATCATTGATGAAGTATTCCTATTAAACAACATTAGTTCACTCTTACCATACTCAAAACATAACATAAATATTCTGTGAACATTAACATGCTACAGTATAAAAACAAGCACAATTTATTATCTTAACTATTAATTGGTATAGTATTTTATATTCAACATTAATTATTGCCTCTTTTGACTTGAGGTACTTCCCAGATGCATTAATTACTGAGCAACCTTAATTCAGGGTATGGTCCTTGACCATAGTTAATTCAATTTTTTATGTAACGTTGGGGACCTCAACTCTGTTACGTTACATAACACCCCCCCTTCGAAAGAAGTTTATTTTGTCTTAACGAAGTTTAGTAAAAAAATAAACTCATAACTCGTATCTAACCAATTGGTTCTCCTATTCATAATACTTTTTTATTTCAGACTGGTTGTATGTACCTTTCACCCTATTATTTACGTATGGAATTATCCGTTGTATTACTATTATTTCTTCTTTCCTTCTTAAAATCAATTATTTCCCAAGTTTAAATCTTACTTCTATAATCATTCTCGTGACATTCTTTATTAATTATACCTTTTGGATCTGGTTTTATTTATTTATCTATATTTATTTGTGAGTTTTCCCTCTAATATTTAATTTTCCTAAACCTCCCTAACATTATAACTGGAATCGAAGCGGTGGTGCTCTATCGGCTTACCAAATACCATCGTCCGTTACATACCTTCTGGGATCAGAGGAACATCATCTCTGCCCAGTTAAATGATTGCTGGAATATTCTATAGTCAATCTTCATTAATAAACCTCGCAAGGTAGTCATCATGTGACCTTCAATAAAATAATTAATAATAATAATACTCTAGGGATTATTCACTGTACTTTAACTCAGATCATATTAATTCTTCCTTCTATTATACACTTCTCCTCTCCAATACTTGGCTATTTTATTGACATTTATTAATTGGCTTTCTTACAGATAATTCTTAAATATTTGTTTTTTTTCTTTTCTTGTGATCCTTTTGACGGTTCCATTTTGGCTTCTTCATTCTCTTATCTTCCTTGGCTCATATTCCTTTATTACCAATACAGCTGGTTATGAGATTTTGGTTAGTATTATACATTACATCATGTAATTATATTCTTCTGGCACAATCATTATTATTCCTTTTACATTCTAAATTACATTTCTCACTATTATATTACATCAGATAAACTTATTTTGTTTTTTGGTTTTGATGATTTTTATTAGGTTTAATCAGTGTTATTTTTTTTTCTTTTATATTAGTTTAAAGTAATCTCTTCTGAATTTGTAACAGTACATAATGACCCAGTACCATAATTAGGGGTTATATAGTATTTTCAATGTTTTGTATTATGTAATTATTTAAACACGGAATGGTTAGGTCCATTGTCCCTCTGGGAAAAGGAACAACGCAAATTCAGCCAGAGTAAGTCACCAAGGTCGCCGATGGATGTGCTGAAATCAAAAAAGGCCATGGCGGTGTTTGTGACGAAGGACTACAATATGAATTATGATTGGGCTATAGGATGGTTCCGTCATCGCTAAGAACAATGACGCACTGAATACAATATGTGCAACGAGGCGTTGTCCAGCAAGACAAAGCTGGGTGACGTAAGAACCACACACACAAGCGCAAATTTACATTTGCCTCGGTCTCATTTCAACGCCATTCTTCAGAGGAGCCACAGCGATGTATCGTTGTGTGTATAACTTTTTAACAATAGTTTAAATTAACTAACAAAAATGTTATCAACAGTAGTGGAGCAATGAAGGCTCATCTTATTTAACAGTATAAATATATAAAAAATGTAAATTCAGTGCACACATCTATCTAATTAAACTCAGCGGAATTAAAGGCGAACACCGGCCATCACCATGGGCGTCACACACCAACAACGGATGGACACCACCACCTCATAAGCAGAGAAGTTCCTTTTGTCATTTTTATAGTTAATGAGCTCATTAATACCAAATCGATAACAAAAAAGAAGTACGGGTCTAAAGTTGAATGTGTGAGAATGAACGAGTGAATGTATGGCCATAACCACATATGCCGAGGGCATTGGTTTGTGTAGTAACTAATTAACTATTAATAAATGATTTTAAGCTGCAGCAATAAAGTTTACATTGATATTAATTCAACAGATAAAGAAATAGAGAGAGTAAAAAGAGATAGAAAAAGTAACCGCCATTTTGTTTTGGGTCATATCATATGATGTCACTATTTTGACCGCATGGTTGTATATGTACTACCTTAGATTGAATTAAATTTGATGGTTAATTTCAAGAATATCTTGTTATCATTTGTGTCGTCAACTGTGTTTCAAAATCTCCCTGTACATGAACCCTGGTACCCCTTAGGTAGAAAACAAGTTATAAAAGAAGAAAATGAGCCCGGCAACTAATGCATTTGGTAAGTACTCAGACGTACCAAATTATGGTATTGGTTATACATATTTTAGTAGAGTATATGTAATAATAAACATAAATATGAGTTATATTACAAATGCCGCCCAGAACTAGGGACATTATTATAAGTTATATTACAAATGCCGCCCAGAACAAGGGACAGTATAAGTTTTATTACAAATGACGCCCTCACTGTGGACTTTATATAAAAATTAATTTATATAAAACAGCTAGATTGAGAAACACAGAAGATGATATAAGACGATATATAATGAATGAGAGGTTATTTTGACGAAGTTGCATAGTTAATTACAAATTGAGTTAATTGCGTAGTCAAATATAAATAAAAGATAAATAACCATTTAAATATTGAAGTAATGATGGCAGAAAATAATACTAGTGTAGAAATGGACAGTACAGACACAGAATCAATTTTGTTAGACAAAATAAGCGCGAATTCTACACCTAGAGCAGTTGAAAATAAGATATCGTTGGAAGATCTGTTCACATTAATTAAAACGCAAAATAGAGTATTAAAAGAAATTGACGAAAAATTTGATAGCCTTGAGAATGAATTAAAGAAACAAAACAATGTAGAAGACGTAAAATTAGATCAATTAAATGAGAAATTAGAAAAATTTTTAAATGAAATACAGAAACAAAATTGTAGTATTGACAAAGTAGACAAATTAGATAGAAACAAAGACAAGGTAAGTGGGGTAGAAAAGTATGATAATATAAATAAAAGTACGATGTTAGAGAATGATTGTGTAAACAGGAGTAGTGATAATGAAATTGTATGGGGAATAGAATATAATAATGATGGAATGATAGTGTGTGTTAAAGGGTTAAAGACAGTGTGTAGAGAAAGTATAATTGTAAAAGATTTGCAGGGGGTAGATTTTTCCCTTAATGGTGTATTTGGGGGTGATATACATGTTTTTAGGAAGGACGAGAGTGCCTTCGATGTAGGTTTTGGAGACAAAAGGTCTGCAAATAGTTGTCCCTGGATTTTTTGTGCACCTGATAGGTGGTGCGAAAATAAAGTTGTAGTGTACCCTGCATATATTGGGAGAGAGAATGTGATTTGGGGTTATGATAGGAGTTATTGTGAAAGAGAATTGTGTGATAATGGGGAGATAGAGTTATATAGAGTATGTAGAGATTATGAAGAGTTGATTGAAAAGTTAGGTGGAGATAGGAGTGATAAATATAATGAAAACTTACCTTGTATTGAGAATAAAGTAGTAGGAGAGGATGTTGATAAAGATGACTTTATAACTTACCTGATTATAACAGACAATACCAAAGGCGACATGACCATACTCTATCGTGACAAATTATATGAGATAGTAATATGGAATAAGCATATTAATTTAAATAGTATTGTGGAAATATATGAAGAATTAGATAAGTATTATATTGATAGTAATAATATAAAATATCTAATATTAAACCATGTATATAGTTTTAAGGTTCGATTGCTATTTGACGATGGAGGTTGATTATTTTATTGTGTTATGAACATTTAATTATGTGGACAGTGTTTTTTAAAATGGACTGTTTAGGACTGATTATGGTAAATGATTAATGATGATGTGAATTGTATATTTTTGTGTATTAATGTCAGTGTATTTGTGTATTTTTGCTGTTGTGTATTTTATGTATTTTTTTGTGTAAACATGTATTGTAGGATTTTAAATAACTGAAGAAAGTTTAAATGATATTATGAGATTCAGGTTCTAAGGGTTAATAAATGAAGCAGGTAATAGATTTGGGTATTGAGAGGTATTGTTGTTAGTAGATAAGTGATGAATTTTCTAGTGATATATTAAGTTGAAATGTTGTAAAGAGTTTGGGTAATAGGGATAAATAAGGGCATTGGAGTTAGTTAAATAAGAGTTAACGGGAGTTAGGGAAAATAAAGTGTTGAAATACAGATAATATATAAAGAGGTGTTAGATATTTTAGGGACACAGTGGTTAGTGATTATATAAGTAGAGTTGAGTAATGTGCATGGTAATTATATTTGTTGTTGATGGTGATATTTTGTAATAAGGGTATTGGTGTAGGAGTCTGCAACGAGAGATGTTGAGACAGGAAGGGACCGTTGTGTGCCAGAAAGGGTTATCTGAAAGGGTCAGGAACCAATGATGGAATGAGCATAGTGAGGGAATACACACATACTAGTACAAAAAAATGCGCGGTGCCAGAGGTTTTAAATGGGATTTGTGAAGGGGGTTATTGTAGAGATATTGGTGTCATATTATATTAATGGTTGGAAGCAGTTGTTAGTAGTTAAAAAGAGGTGAGGAAGGTTAGATTGACAATGCCAAAATAAGACAGAGAAAATAATGAATAATAGAGAGTCACCCAAACTAGTAAGGATAGAAGGGTTAGAAAAGGAAAATTCATGGTAGGAAGGTAATTGTAACAGAAAGGCAAGGATAAAATTGAAATTGTTGTATAGAATCTGATATAAACAAATGTCAAATTGTAACCTCTCTATGCGTTTAGTATTTATTTTATTTCTTTTAAATTTCTATCTCCTTGCTTGTTGGTTTTGAAAGAGAGGTTACAAGTTATTTAGAACTAGGCCAGAGCCTAGAGAAGCAAAAATTATGCTGGGTCCAGTATGACGGGACTTGCAATAAAACTCAGCTGTAACAGAACGATAACAGTTTATTTTATTTCATGCCCTTCTTGTATGCCCGATCACAAGTATGAATATGGTAAAACATAACAAGTATGTAAAATTTTAGTCATAACAAATGTGTGTAAATATAAACGATCACAAGTGTGTATAAATCTTCAAATCTTCAGCATAACAATACGTATAATATTAAGCACAACAAATATATATATATAAATCAATGAACACCCATGTATATATAATTGTAAATTCTCTCCCATCTCGTGGCTAGCTAGACACATAACAACACACACAGAACATAAGGTACACCAACTCACAATTACATTAATTTTTAACATGCACGCCCCTGGAATGCACCCACCTAACAGGTAGAGTAACTACAATCTTATAACTCAGCAGTGATAAAATATACGCCCTTCGGCAACCCGTTCAGTAGAATAACATAAGCCAAAACCCCAGGAAGAATGATAATAATTCAAGAGGCCTAAATAACCAGACCACCCCTTTATCTAGCATTCCATTGATCAGTGACCCATGATGAGCGTGTGAACCTTAAGTTCCTTTCACATAATTAATTGAAACTGACAAAACTACGTCACCTACTTTCAGACAGTGTGTATAAAATTCTAGACAGTTATTTGACTTCAAAAAAAAAATTCCAAAAGGTAATTAATCTCTATGTACCTTAATAAACAGAAATTAATTGCTTGAGGCATTACTATTTCAGAAGATTTTGACAATACATAATTTACTCAAAAAATAAAATGATGAATACAAGTTTTATAGTCAAAAATTAAACATCAAAGCTATAAGTGTGAAGTCAACCCATATGTGTTTGCCAGTTAAGAAAACAATCAGTTTAGCCCTTGTGCAAGGGGCAAAAATCAGCTAAAATATTTCCATTACATTAGTAATTATTTCTATTAGCCTCAAATGACTATATAAAATAATAAAGAAAAGAATACAATAAGGTGGTTGTGCTCTGGCATCTGTGGGAGCGCACCCACATGTAGTTGACAAAAGTTGACAGGCATTCAACCCATCTGAAGTTGCACCGGCGTGTGTCAAAGAAAACTAAGTCCCATTCTGTAATCCCAAAAAAGTCCCCCCAAAAAAAAACCCCCCAGGAAAGTCCCCAGCCCTTAAATGTGAAACCCATAGGCAAATTAAAATTTATACACAGCTGTTCCAGCCGGAACAGAGCTACTGAGCAATAATTAAATTTTGTAAAGAGTGAAATGAAAATGAGATGCAACAGTAAAATGGTACAAGATTAAAATCTCTCTGGCGCGCTCCCCCAGTACAGCACGCACTTACAGCCATTGCATTTAGTGTTATGTAACTGAGTTATAAAAAAAAAGGTTTATGAAATTTAAGTTATAGTGTTCAGAGTCATGATCACAGCTCACTTCCCGGTAAACAGTCTGGACACGTGGTCCCATGGCTTCTAGGCTATTTGCAGTAAACGGGCACACTGCCGGCCCGGCCCCAAAAATGAAATAAATGCAAAATATCACCTTATAAGTGCTGGCGAGTGCAACATAGAAATTCAGTCTCCATCTCCCTCTTCGTATACGATCTTGACATGGTTCACAGCTTGGGCAGATGTTCAGCCCACAGCAAGCCAGGAAACCGGCTTAGCGCGAGAACCCTATGAATTCAAGTAAATCAGAGAACAGTCTATAAAAATGTACACCCGAGTTAAGGTAATTAACCTCTTAACGGGCCGCCAGCTAACTCTCAATAAAAGCACAATATTCATTAATAAAAGTTTTTACAACCAGCTTAAAGAGTCTAAAAATCAGCCAAGGAATAAGTAAATTTGAATCATGAACAGAACTTATTAAATTGTGGCTTAATATAAAGTGAACTGTACTCAGTCAACATGCTTCGACAAAACTTTGCAGGTTAAACCGGCCACGTGGAGAGCAGTAATCATTATTTGACCAAAAAATTTTTAACAGCAAGTCACTCACAGCATTGAGAATGTTTTACATTCAATTAAATTTCATACATAGAAGCTCTCACACTTCATTCTCTATTTGTGAAGTTAATTAACAAACTCTGCGGCCGTTTACTACATGCACACACACCGCTCACGACCTGACTGCACACCAAGTTTTTAGTCATTAATTCTTTTTAATGTAGAGCACTTTTACCATGACAATGACTCTTGAAAAACTACTCGCACTATTACAGAAAATAATAAAGCATGGACTATATACAGGGCGTTACGTACAACAGTAAAGAATGAGTTTCTCTTACATAACTTTGTCGGGTCGCACACACACATCATTACGTATTTTATGCATTTGCATATAGTTATTAATTATCCACACATGTATCATTATTTATAAGACAAATAAATACAAAGACAAACTTACCGGGAGTCAATTTACGCCTAGCCAAGCATGTAGG
Organism: Magicicada septendecula; assembly: GCA_034769895.1. Lineage (NCBI taxonomy): Eukaryota > Metazoa > Arthropoda > Insecta > Hemiptera > Cicadidae > Magicicada > Magicicada septendecula. The sequence continues at coordinate 402,825,896 of CM068375.1, read as the reverse complement.
AACAGCGACTTCGTCGTAGAATACGGAGAGCGGAGACGGGGACAATTCTCTGAGCGAGGCAAGCGTGGACTGCACACCGCGTCACACAATAGTCATCGCACATAGCCGAGTTGCGCGCGCAACCGCACACAGTGCCGCTCCCCTCATACCGCGGACCAAAGTTCGCCCGCGCTGCCTCGTCTCCCGTTATGTTACAATTACGAAACCTTTCTAGAATTTTGTAACCGCCGGCATCAAACCGGCACACCCCCACCCCGAAAGGGCAACCCGGTTGCCCCCAAAAAAACTCGGGAAAGTACCCTGCAGTGTACTCCCATCTGAAAACTCCGGTGGACATCGTGGGTGAGTTGGCCCGATGGCACTTGCTCTCAGGAGAACAGAGGCTCAGAAGGGAAAACGAACGAGACGAAAGAAGACGTGTATAGTGTAAGTGTGCGGTTGCTGCACACTGACCTGATCAGGGCCAGCCTACAGCAAAGAGGGACAGAGAAGAAAGACAAAAGTAAAGTTCGGGAGCTCCCTGAGTTCCGACCTCCTGAGGCTTGTCCACCCAAGCCCGAACACGATAGCCACCTAAACAGGGCATCTGCCCCATGTAATTACGGGATAATTCCCTAATACTATTCCCCATTTTACACACTACCATACTGCACGGGCCAAGGGGAAAGGGGGCGATGACAGTCCCCATGATGCGGCGGTCCCCACTGGGACCTAACGGAAAGCCATGTCAACTGTGACTATGGCACCTTTCCAATATATATATATATATATATATATATATTGTAACTATCCGCTCTCAGCGTACCTGCAAAATGTGTACATAAAATAATGTGTTTTGGATGATTAGTGCGTTCGCCTCGCACCGGGTCGTTACAGTAATTTTGGTGGCTAGCGATGTTCGTAGCGTAGTTCTGATCATCTGTATATTACGGCAGTAACCTTACCTGTTATTCTTAGGGGGTGTGATAATCCCGGGTGGCGCCAAGTCGTTTTACAAAACAACTAAAAACTGTGTTTGAACAAGTTATCAGCGTAGCGGGTTGGTGTATTCAAATCGTTCCCGCCGTGCTCGCACAGCCGACTCAATCGTCGCTTCTGACGAATAACTGGCAACTAGCTTACTGCTACGATTTATTCTTCAATACAAGTAATTATTATATAGCACTCCCTATGAAATGATAACGCTGGTTACTCCCTGTAATGAATATTTTTTAATGGTGATATCTGGAAACATTTACAATTACAACAAAATAATTATCGTTTGATTACATGAGATCTTATTTTCAGGGCGGCGAATTAATTTAGAAACCATTTAACCTAGCGTCTGTTTACGTTAGGCTTATTACAGTTTTGGTTTAGAAAATCCGTGGATTCTTTTGGCTATGAGTTAGAGAACTACAATGGTTACAATAAAAATACAAATTACCTTAATCTAAGTGTACAAGAAATATAAAGTGTGCTGTTACAATCTGTTGTGTTGTGTTGTAAAAGTGTCCTGTAAGTTCGTGTTCAATTCTTAGGTTATTTTATGTTAACAAAGTTTCATTATGTTTTAATTTGCTTAAATACTCTATGAAAGAGAAATATTATCTTTATAGTGTGGTAATTTTACCTTTCAAAATTATTTAAAGTGATTAGGGTGGGTGGAAAATAAATAATTGGATAGTACTTAACAATTCGACGTGTATAGGCCTTTGTAGTTGGTTCGAGATAGGAATTGGCTGCATAAAATCAGTTTTCTTGGATTTTGGGCTTCATTAAATTGTGGCGTCCTTTCGTCTTGTGTTTGGACGTTCTATTTATGGATAATTTCCGTTTATTCAGGTCTTGGGTCTTGTAATTTTGGTTGTAGTGGTCATCTGCTTCTTTGACGATTGGTTTTCAGCAACTTTATACTATTATTTTCATGATTTACACTGAAAAAACTTTCTTCCGAACTTCTGCATCTGTATGGCTTGGTGACGCTTCGCTGCTTTTTTTTTCTCTCTACTAATTTCTAACGGTATTTTTCTGTCAACAACCGCTGTTTCCATAGTAACGGTATTTTTCGAATAGGCTTATTTTGAGTTGATGTATTGTTATCGAAACTTCGAATCCTTCGTATATCTTCTGATTACTGTTATTCCTCCATCTTCCTTCCTGGTTAATAAATATTGTCACTATAGTATTTATTCTCGTTCATAGATTATTTTGATACCCCACAAGCTTGGGTATTTTCAGATTTTAAGTTTTTACAATTATGTTAATGCTTGTTAATTACATTTCTTTTTATATAATAATGCCTATTACAATATTTTGTGTTATAAATGATCTACAATTTATCCTTGGTGATTCCTTCACCTCAGATTTTCTAAATTCTGATTCAATTTGTTATAATCTTTGTTTGTTTGGTTCTGACAGTTATGTTTTTTCTAGGCCTAAGTAGCCATTATAATAATTTACTTATTTCGTTCAAATCACATTTTGGTTCAGCCTATTGGGCTTACTTTGTTATTTTTATTAGTTGTGTTGTGTTTTGGGTCTGTAGGTGTTTTGTTTATTATTCAATATTGCTTTCCTCATTTCAATCTTAAAAATATAACATTAGGTTTATGGACTGCACATTGCATTCAGCCATATCCTCTTATAACAATAACATGAACACAATTTTTTATAAGTTATTAGAGTTATTGCTTTGATTAAGAAATATCATCACTCACTCCTAACTTATCCTTATTTGCTAATTTTTTAGTTTATAACACATATTATTTGTGTTGTGATAAACAACATCACTTGTTATTACATTAATAATAGTCCTTTATAAATTAGGTATCTTTGTTAGTTTTTTGACTTCTCAATCTCTAAACAATTTTTATATTCCCTCCATGGTAACACCTTCAATTTATTCTATTCTGGAATCCTCCCTTTTTACTTACTACTGGCTATAATTAACTTAACTCTATTGAACATCCTTTTAAATAAAAAGTCATTATCACTTCTAGTGTTTTTCTATCCCTTATACTATAATTCACTCTTAATACTACTTATTTATCAGTTATCTATGCACTGTTTATTTCCAACTTTTACCTTACCTTCACTTGTAAATCACTTATTGTTAATTACCATTTCACTGGTGTCACACTTCACTTTGGGGTTCTTACACCTACACTATTACACTATATCACTGTTTATATCATTGGTTTGATAGTGGGTGACCCCTATACTTATTTCTCTTTCATGACTTAATCCTAATGACAATTAATACTTAATAACTAATACTTACTGACTAATAACAATTCTAATTTGTGGTTTCTGGTTGCCTTTTTAATGGGTAGTAACCGTTATCTCTCCTTCCTCCTGATAACCCTTGTTTTGGTTTCAATGCTCTTGTTGAGTGCTATTTTACTTGTGTTGGTGAACCATTCTTGGTTTTCACTTTTGCTTGTCTCCCTCCTTCTTCATTTTCCTTGTTCGTTTAATATATTAGGTCCTTTCATCCGTTTCTTTGGACATTTTGGGGTCATTTAAACCCATAAACTTGTTTCCTTGTGGCTTAGGTTTATTATTTTCTTATCCTCGTTGTTTATTTGTGGTTCCCTTCTTTATGTTTGGGTTGCTGGCTCAATCACTTTAAAATATTTACATTTTAATAAGTATGTTCTGTGGTTCCCTTCTTTATGTTTGGGTTGTTGGCTCAATCACTTGGGTTGGTTTAAAGTCGTATTGTCGTGTCATATTCCTTATATTTTAATTAAAATCAATCAGTTCATTTGATAAGAAGTATTCATTTACAATTATAAATCTATTTTTTATCTCTGGTACGGGGTTGGCTATTTGTGTCGTGACATAATGCCTCTCCTTTAAAATTGATCATTTTGATAAAACACTAGTATAGTTTTTTATGAAATTATCAGTTATACATAACCTTTTTCCTTTTCTTTCTTGGTCGTTTCTCCATTCTTTATTTCTCTTCTTACTGAATTCATTCCATTTTATTTGGATCTGTTTTTCTTTTTATTTCCATTGGTGTGTTCTCCCTTATACACAATTTTTTCCCTAACTTTAGTAGCTGGTTTCTCCCATTACTACTCATTTTTCTGAGACCAGAGGCACGTCATCTCTGCTCAGTTTATTTGATTGCTGGACTTTTCAACAGTCAATCATAAATACCTTTTTTGTCAACTTGTGACTTAATAATAATAATATATTTTGGGATTGTCCACCTTGTGGTTTATTTTTAGATCACTTTGGCCTTTTACTCATTCTTCCTTCCGCTGTACCTTAACAATATACTATCATTTGCTCATACATTGATTGTTTTTTATTTATTTATATGTTAATTTCATCATTAACTTTTCATTATTCGGTTTTCGATTCTCATTGTGATCATTTTAATTATCTTAGACACTGGTATACTTTTCTCAGTTATCTAGCAACATTTTGCTTTAGCCATAGCTTGTATATTTGATTCATACATAATCTCCCTCTTTCTTTGTACCAGTTTAGATTTTTTATTTTACAGATAAATATCTTTGATTCATTATTATAATTTCATGTACTTATCTTATCAGGTTTGGTCTGATTTTATTTTTGTATATTTCAGTTTGTATTAATTCTTTGTAAGTTAATTTTCTTACACCATAGGAATTTGTGTAGCGTATTCCTATTTTGGTACATTTTGTTTAATTATTTCATATACTTCACACATCAACTTTTTAATATATTGTAAGTTGATTTCACTTAGTAGGAATTTATGTAACTCATTCCCTTGTTTTGATATTTTTTATTTTAGACCTCATAAGTCATCGATCTGTTGTTGCAAGTTGTGTAAACATAATTTTTAAATTTTGGTATCTGTATTTTATTTACAGTTACTTGTCCTTCGTGATGACATATGACCGTACATTTTATTATATATATAATTTTATTTTGGTATCAATTCAATTCTCACAGTTGTGGATTTATTATATTATCATTTCCATTCCATATTATAGCCTTCTCCTTTTTGTTCGACACTTCGTTATTATTCACCTCTTCTCCTTCAAGTGTATGATAGTCACACTTATTCTGGATGAACGTATTCCAGTTATTTAGTTTTCTTCATAGAACTTCTTTATGGAAGCTTGGTTGTACACTCTTTTTACTTTTTTGGTGGTTATATTACTTATCTCGTAAGTGTTGTTTCCATTGTCCTTTGTGATGACATATGGTCCAACGTATAACAATAGCAATTTTTTGGCTATTCCTTCAAGTGTACTGGGTAGTTCCCTGTTTTTGATTAGCACCTTCTCTCCCTTGTGGTACTTTATTATTTTAATTTGTTTCTGTGAATACCTTGCTCTCTGTTTTTCTATTTTCTCCATAATACGGTTATAACAGTGGTTTTCATCATAGGGGTCTTCTGGGTTGACTGGGAAGTTTATTAAGTCTTGTATCTCTCTGTGGGGCTTTCTTCCAAACATCATCAGGTATGGGGTGTTTTCTGTGAATTGATGGTAACTAATGTTCAGAAATACTTCGGTAGAAGCCAAATATTTTTGCCATTCTTTTTAGTTGTTGTGACAATAAGTTCTTAGTATTCGTCCAACTTCCCTTAGCACTCTCTCTGCAGGGTTGCTACTAGGGTGGTATTTGGAAGTTTTATAGGTTTTTATATTCTCTTTTAGTAACTCGTTCCGCCATTTCTTTCCTTTGAACTGCGTTCCATGGTCAGTTATTATCATGCATGGTCTTCCTACTTCAGTTATATATTTAGTTTTTATTATTCCCAGTATTTTCTTAGTAGTAGCTCTGTTTATTGCATATAATTTTGTATATTTTGTATAGTGGTCTAACATGATTACAATAAACTTGTATTTATGTCTCCCTCCACTAAGTGGGAATGGACCACATATATCGAGGAATATTTTTTCTAACTTTGTTGTTGAGGTGATGGGTATCATGGTTCCCTCTTTTTTCTCGTTATTGGTCTTTACCATTTGACATATTACACATGTTTTAATATTTTGGTTTACCTTCCTTACTATATTTTTTATAAAGACTTCCTCCTCCAATGCTTTTACAATTTTTACAGTTCCCATATGTCCGTATCGAACATGATAATCCTTAATTATCTTATTTTCTAATGTTTTTGGAACTACAAGTTTCCATGTGCTATTATGTTTTCTCGTTTTAACAAAGAGTATATCTTGGTGGATACAATAATATTTATTCACAACTTCTTCATCTTCTAACAGTCTGTTTCTTATGTTTAGTAATTTAGAATCTTGTTTCTGCTGTACCACTACCTCGTTTAGAATATCTTCCAGGTCCTTTCTATTCTTTATTATACAAAACACTTTGACGATCTTCTCCTTTTCTCCTTCAAATGTCTGATGGGTGACATTTATTCTGGATAATACATCGGCGGCAACATTTTTACGCCCTGGAATGTACTCCCACGTTATGTGGTACTCTTGTAATGCGAGTATCCATCGTGTAAGCCTCCCATGACTTAACTTACACTGTTTCAAAAAGGAAATGGACTTATGGTCACTTCGGACGGTGACGGGGTATCCAAGGATATACGTCCTAAATTTTCCGCATGCGAACACAATACTGAGTAGTTCCTTTTCAGTAACATTGTAGTTATGTTCGCATCGGTTCAGTACCCTGCTGGCAAAGCTGATAACCAGGTGGTGTCCGTCCTTATCCTCTTGATATAACTCGGCGCCCAGGCTCACATCGCTGGCGTCACAATTTAAATAGAACGGCTGTTCAAAATTAGGGTGGTTTAGCATTATAGTTTCAAGAAATTTTGTTTTGATTAATTTTAGCACTTCATCTTGTTCCTTCCCCCAAGTCCACTTTTCTTTAGCTGATAGTTGTTTAGAGAACTTTGCTGTTAAATAAGAATAATTGGTCTGGAACTTTCTATAGTAGTTACAAATACCTAAGAAGGATTGTAGCTGCTTCTTATTCTTTGGGGTGGGGAAGTTCTGAATAGCTTCCACCTTCTCTTGGGATGGTGTTATCCCCTGTTCTGCTAAGTTGAAACCCAAGAATTTGACTTGGTTTGGTATGAATTTGGACTTGTCTAATTTCAATGTGATATTTATTCACAGATAATTTTTGTAATACCTGTTTGACCCGATCGCAGTGCTCATCCCAGTCAGATGATGTTATTAAAAGGTCGTCCACATACACTGTTGTGAACTGCAATGCTTCTTGACCTATGACCTGGTCCATACACTTGACGAACACTGCGACGGAATTAACGAGGCCGAAAGGTAACCTCTTAAACTGGTAATTCCTTCCGTCGAAGATGAATGGCATGTACTTCCTACTGTGTGGGTGCAGCTCCACCTGCCAGTACCCACATACCGTATCCTAGGTGCTTATATATCTGGTACCATGGAATTTTTTGAGTATCTCTTCGATCTCTCCCGGTGACGTTCGATCATTAATGATCATCTTATTGATCTCCCGGGCGTCTAAACATATTCTGACTTTACCGTTCTTTTTTGGTATTGCGACTATAGGATTCGTGTAAGGAGACTGACTGTATTCAATGATGTCCTCCTCCATCATTCTATTTATTTCCTTTCTCACCTCGTTTTTTAGGGAGTAGGCGATTGGGTAAGATTTTCTGTGGAAGTCAATGGGCTCTCGAAAGTCGATTTTACATTGGAAACCTTTGACCTTCCCTGGTGTATTTGAGAAAACGTGATGGTATTCTTGGTATATGGCGATTAGTTTTTCAGCATGTTCACCCGTTATCTCTTGTTGAGGTCTCTCTCTTTGGAACTTTCTAATGTCTTCGATTTTTCTTTTCCACAGTTCTCCCTCTCCTTCTTCCTCTTCTATGGTAATTGATGGTTGATATGTCTGGCAATAATAGCTCTTTAACCCCTTATGATGATTTAGGGTTAGTTGTGTTGGGTTATTGTTGATTATATTGGCTGACCACACTCCCTTCTCAGAAGTAAGCACTACTATTCCCTTCTGCATGTCAATAATTGCTGAGTGTTGCCTCAGTGCGTCGCATCCAATCAGCATGTTAAATGGTAATCCATTTGCGACAAGAAAAATAATGGGTATGATTGTGTTTTGACTGTTCAGCTCTAAAGAGACCTGTTTTCTGATGGTCTTATTTTGTTTGCCTGTGGCACCAATTATGACGATATTATTTATAGGTAAAGTCGGGATAGGTATATTGGAGTTGGCCTGGATCCGCTCCAATTCAGGTTGGTTTACGAGAGATACATTTGACCCAGTATCGATCATTATGACTGTGTTGATTCCATTAATAATGGCTTTTATATGCACTATTTCACTATTTGTTGTTGACAAGGGGTTATCCTCCTCCTCCAGAAGTTCTTCCCTGATGTCCTTTAAATAATTGTTTGATATTATGGTTATCTTCTTTATTTCACTTTCCGTCGTAGTTTGTCGATTTAACCCAAGTGATTGGTCATGTGAAGGGTCCTGGTGGTTTCTCACTGACCTTTTTAGTTTAAAGGTGGCTGGGAACCACTGGCCAGACTATTTACTTGGTCTGCCATTTCATTGGTTGAGGTTGATTGATCACTTATGTGATTCCTTGGCGCTTCTATTGTTCTCGTTCCTGTAGCTTGTTGGTTGTCGTATTGGGACTCGACACTTCGGATTTCGGCACTTACCATTTAAAAAGCGTGCAAATGTAAGAAAATAAACATGAGTGAGGCCAGAAATAACACGAAGTGTGTGTGTGTGTGTCTTCCCTGCCTTTTTATTGCGGTAGTCATAATAATAAAATTGAAACGTAAACATTACATAACTGAGATATGCTTGCCTGCCACGAACGATATATTATTTTATACATGTATATTAACTCATACATAATTTACATTAAAATGAAAAAATTATAATTTTATTGCCTGGCAACAAAATTATTTTACTTTTAACAATTACCATTGTTTCAAATATTGGTATGGAGAACCATACATGACTTCCATATTCTAAGATTTATAATTAAAATAATTTTCGAAATGAAATATTACCATAGAAACTACTTCTTTCTACTTACTGCTTCAGCCTTAACCACAGTACTGTGGTCACAACATATACCACCTCACGTTATCGCACTCGATTTTCACTGATGATGGAAGTCGATGGCATTGCCGAAACGTCTGGTTTTGTAGAAAACATTGGACTACGGCCAAATATCCCTGGAAGGAATTTTAACAGAAACTACTTCTTTGTTGCCGATAACGTTGTACACATATATATAAAATATGCATAAAATTAATGGCTTGTATAAGTTAATGATTGATCTCCATTCAGTAGTGCTCAAGTTTCCAAAGTTTTAATATTATGATGTCCGTAATTAAAACATCAGAGCAGGTTTAGTGTGTATGAGGGTACACTGTGGACAAAAATTTTCAACATTTCCTATTGAGCGTTGCTTAGAATAAAGCTGCGAATCTACAGTGTACGTTTCACAGAACAAACACGCGGAAAAGAAGGAGCGCTCCGAAGTCACTCATGGACCCTCAGCATCTTGCAGAGGGTTCATTCCGTAAAGACGAAAAGTCTGTCTATGAATCGTTCCTCTGTAAACACGTGCAGTTACACTGCCCAGCGATCCACAGGAAGCAAATCGCTATCCACGCTGGACACTTTTTCGGCTTGCATGCGTTATGTTGGTATGGGTTCAGCACTTTCCATTTAAAAAGCGTGCAAATGTAAGAAAATAAACATGAATGAGGCCAGAAATAATGCGAATTTTGTGTGTGTGTGTGTGTGTGTCTTCCCTGCCTTTTTACTGCGGTAGTCATAATAATAAAATGGAAACGTAAACAGTACATGACTGAGATATGCTTGCCTGCCAAGCACGATATATTTTCTCTTATACATGATTTACATTAAAATGAAAAAATTATAATTTTATTGCCTGGCAACAAAATTATTTTATTTTCAACAATTACCATTGTTTGAAAAAGTTTAAATGAATTTTCAACTACTTTACTTTACTCTTGTTAAAACGTAAAAGGTTGCAGGTAAACTACCCCTTCCCCTTAACCGATCTTCACCAAAATCAAAAGGCCTTGAGTCCTCTACAATTCACTGACGTATGCAAAAAGTTATTTGATTCTGTTTGAATTTGTGGCAGTTATCGTTTCCCATAGAAAATACGCTTGATAAAAAACGTTGCAGGTAAACTACCCCTTTCCCTTAACCGATCTTCACCAAAAACAATAGGTCTTGAGAACTTTACAATTTAGGGCTGTATGCAAATAATCTTTTGATTCTGTTTGAATTTGCGGCTGTTATCGTTTGCCATAGGAAATACCCTTGTTAAAACATAAAACGTTACAGGTAAACTACCCCTTTCCCTTAACCGATCTTCACCAAAAACAATAGGTCTTGAGAACTCTACAATTCAGGGCTGTATGCGAAACATTATTTGATTCTGTTTGAATTTGCGGCTGTTATCGTTTGCCAAAAAAAAAATTTCCCTTGATAAAAAAAACCGTTGCAGGTAAACTACCCCTTTCCCTCAACCGATCTTCACCAAAAACAATAGGTCGTGAGTACTCTACAAATCAGGGCTGTATGCAAAAAATTATTTGATTCTGTTTGAATTTGCGGCAGTTATCGTTTGCCATAGAAAAAAAATCTACACAGACAGACACACACAGACACTTTTCGGAAAACGACTTTTTTTCATGTTTTGAGTGTAGTACAATCAGAATCTGCAATAATCTCGAACACGATTTTTTTTGCCATCACCATACTTCCATTTCCTTAAGGAATATGGAAGTAGAAAGTTTAAATGAATTTTCAAGTACTGTACTTTACTGTTGTTAAAACGTAAAAGGTTGCAGGTAAACTACCCCTTCCCCTTAACCGATCTTCACCAAAATCGAAAGTCCTTGAGATCTCTACAATTCAGGGACGTATGCACAAAATTATTTGATTCTGTTTGAATTTGCGGCTGTTATCGTTTGCCATAGAAAATTACACTTGATAAAAAATGTTGCAGGTAAACTACCCCTTCCCCTTAACCGATCTTCACCAAAAACAATAGGTCTTGAGTACTCTACAAATCAGGACTGTATGCAAAAAATTATTTGATTCTGTTTGAATTTGCGGCTGTTATCGTTTGGCATAGAAAATACCCTTGTTAAAACATAAAACGTTGCAGGTAAACTACCCCTTTCCCTTAACCGATCTTCACCAAAATCAATAGGTCTTGAGAACTCTACAATTCAGGGCTGTATACGAAACATTATTTAATTCTGTTTGAATTTGCAGCTGTTATCGTTTGCCAAAAAAAAATTACCCTTGATAAAAAAAAACCCGTTGCAGGTAAACTACCCCTTTCCCTCAACCGATCTTCACACCAAAAACAATAGGTCGTGAGTACTCTACAAATCAGGGCTGTATGCAAAAAGTATTTGATTCTGTTTGAATTTGCGGCTGTTATCGTTTGCCATAGAAAAAAATCTACAGACAGACAGACAGACAGATAGACACACAGACACTTTTTGAAAACAACTTTTTTTCATGTTTTCAGTGTAGTACAATCAGAATCTGCAATAATCTCGAACACGATTTTTTTTGCCATCACCATACTTCCATTTCCTTAAGGAACATGGAAGTAATATATCGCTGCTATACTGAACTGAACGTCGTTGAGTACTGGTATTTATACCACCCCAAATTACCAGATTATTCCATAATGCGTGTTGGCGCCAGAGTGTGCGACGTAATTAATTTCGGCCTTGATACAGTCCGCGCAGCTGGCGCCTTCGAGAAAACTCTCACGAATGCGTCTACAGTCACGTAGGCCACACACATTAGAGCGAGATTCTTCTGGCACATTCGACAAACACGTAGATTGTTCTGTGATGTCGTAACAATAAGTATAATACTACTGACGTGGAACACTATGTTTTTTATTGGTAAAAATGTAAAACTTTTACTTATAGCCTGAACTAGTTTTTGCTTATTACAAGCTTTGTCACAGGCTGCCACTAGGAGCGTTGTCTTCAATGTTGTGTGTGTGCAGTGTGATATGTTCGAATAGTATGTGTTATTTGAACTGTATCAAATCAGTAGTATTATACTTTGTGATGGGGAAAAAAGGGGGTCTTTATTTTTTTATTAAATTTATTTAAAATTGTTTGTGATCAACGCAGCAAGTCCCACGTAAAAGGTTCTATTCAAACAATGAACGTTGGAATAAACTTTTGGGCAGAGTTTACTTGAAGAATGCCAGATTGTTTTGTTAAATCAAGTGTTTTGTCACGGACTAGTACACGCAACACCAGCATGTGCGCAGAGGCGACGCTTGCAGCCTCAACCCACGCCACAAAAAAATGGCTAAGCGGTAAGACTTTATTTCCACGTGTTTTTGAGATGACGGAAACCAGTAAAGGCTCCTCCTACCAGAGCCTCCTCCATCGTCTCCGTTTGACAACAGTAGCCACGTGGCCTATAGACGAATACGTACACTACGAAAGTTGACGAACAATTTGTTGTCAGAAGGCAGTGACTTCCGTCCAATGAACAAGGCAGTCGACTTATAGCCGTGGCGGCGGCCAGACGCACGCTAAGACTCGTGGAGCCCTAATAATTTCTTGTAAATTCTAATAGAAAGCAACAACTAACTTAGATTAGTGAACCGTATCTAAAAATGAAATAAGTAAAGTGAAGAAAAAATCAATAATGTGGTGAACAGACAAAACATCCGAAGAGTGACATGTGAAGGGAGGAGACACCGACGGACACGTAACGTTTTAAAAATCTTCTTTAAAATCACAAAAGTAACAGAGATCTCTAAACTTAATAAATGGGGAACTAAATTTTGCGAATGAGTGAGTGTGGCAAGTTGGGTAGCCTTACTTAGATTTAATAAATTAGAATAAATATACCATATTGCAGTAAAGGTTTGGTATTAAATGTTTTATGTTTTATTAACAATTGAGAAAAGGTGGATAGTAAAGAATTTTAAAGGAATATAAAAAATGAAATAAAATGTGAGTTCTATTGCATAAATGAGAGTAGTGTACGTTACTGATACAACCTTGAAATCACGTTTGTATTCACAGTTCGTGTGACGGACCTGAGCTAACTTAAGGTAAGTGGGAGATAAATATTATTTTATAAATGTGTTAAGATAATAATATAACAGATGGCGCCTCAAACTTCGGACGAGTTTTTATAAATTAAAATTTATAAAAAAAACCGTACCTACATGTGAATAACGTGATTTAGAGGTTAAGTAACAATACATAAAAATTACGTAGCATACATAAAATGGTACGTCACTGTTTAAGAGTTAAGTGTTAGATGTTTTTTATGTAAGCAAATTTAAATCAGTAAATTTATAAAAATGGCAGGAAACGGTGAAAATGAGATAAATGAAATAGTTGAATTTAATGAATCAGCTGTTATGAGCGACCTTGAAGCCTATTCGACTCCAAATTTGGGTCAAGATAAATAATGGAATTAAATATAACAGATCAAAGAAATATGACAGAGGATTCAGGGGTTCAAGTAACCCCAACCTCAACAAAATGTAATAAATTTGATGGTTATATGATGAGTATTTTACTAAGTCAATTCGATAAAATAATTAATCGTTTAGATAGTAATGAAGAAAAGTTTGATAATAAACTTGATAAATTAAGCAATGACTTTGATAATCATTTTGATAAATTAAGCAGTGATTTTGAGAGTCGTTTTGATATAAACGAAAATAATTTTTTCGAAATCAGAAATGAAATAAAACAAGTTAATAAAACTGTTGAGAAAACCAATGAAATATTTGAAACTAACTTTAACAAATTAGAACAGAGTATAGAGAAAGTGGTAGAGTCAGTAGAGGAACAGATTAACAGTAAGGTAAATCAGATAGTTAATACAACGGTAAGTAACAGTGGTAGTAATATGACGAAAATTAGTGAAGAAATAATTAATAAGGTGAGTAATAACGATAATTCTAAAAATGAATTAATAGGTAGTAGTGATAAGATAGTGGAAAACGAGATACTTAAAGGTGATATAATGAAAATAGATAGTGATGATACAGAGATAGTTAGTGAGAGTGAGAGAGTAATGGGTTGTAAAGGGGTAGAAACAAATGTTTATCAGACGTTTAATGAAGAAATTTGTGTTAGTGGTTGAAATCACAATCAGAATGATCACAGTTGCACACCACTATAAAAATTGGGATAATTTTTATATAGTGGTGTGCAACTGTGATCATTCTGAAAATGTTCATCAGTTAGAGAGAGAGTATGAAAAGAGTGTACAGGTAGAGGGATTGCAGAGGGTAAAATTTTTCTGTGGTGTTATGGGGGGTGAAGGAAGGTCTTCACGAATGTATTAGGTAGATAAGTGGTCTATCAATAATTGTCTGTTGAATTTTTGTGTTGTTCCTGGAGGAATCAGATGTTTTAATGTAGCAGTACCCCCTCTATATGGGATGGTAGAGAAAATGTGATATGGCGTTGTGGTGAGAGATGTTTAGAGAGAGAGTTGTGTGTAGATAGGGAGATAGAACTATATCAGTTAAAGAGAAATTATAAAGAGTTGATAGAGAGGTTAGAAGTGGAGAAGATAAGCAATACGAAATGCTTACCTTTGAAACAATATAATTTATATCAAATAATAAAATATTCGAGTCCCTAGTTCGGGGCCAGTGAAACAATAGTATTTAATTCAATTAATAATATAACATCTTACCTTCGGGTTTCTCTTCCAGAGTCCTACAGACGAAAACAGCTGCAGACAAGGTTATATGGGTTTGAGTTTCGGAATAATTACGCTAACACAATTTTTGCGTATATTCTAACAAATTGGCTTTCTTTAATGCAATATTTGTTTTCCCTTTACATTCACCCTACACTTTCAATACATAACAAAAAGACCTGAATATTTAACCAACCAATATCAACTAATCTGAAAATGGCCTAAAAATAGCGTTATTTTGGGAACCAGCACTTTGCAACACTCTCTCACTCATAACTCTAATTACCCCCTTTATCGTATTCTCATTAATTCTTTTATAAATCTAAATTTGTATAGCTTTTTACTGATATCAGATTGTTAAGGAGTCACTTTTGTATATATTTGTTACTTAGCTGACATGCGGTCCAGTTGTTACCCTATCAGTCATAGTTCACGTTCACATTCGCCACATCACAAAGAACTGTTCTAACTGCACAAATTAACGTATTCGTTTTTGTCTCGATCTCTTTCTTCATTTTACTCTTTTTACACACTTTTTAATAAGGTTCGGTAGGCCTAGGCTACTGTAATCGCTTTGGCCTACCGTAACTGCCCGAGGCCGCTGTTTTTATTAGTGCACTAGCAGACTACCATCTGCTGCCACTGTCTGATGCAAATACTAGAGTGACACACTGCTTGCTGTGATTCACACACAAAAACTGCTGGAGAGCTGTTGCGTAATATGTCTGGGCTGGGCAGTCCAGACATCAACAGTTTATGATAACACTGTATGTTGCTGGTTACAAGGGGCACCTCACAGGTGAATACTGACAATTAAAAATTTACTGATTTAAATTGAAACTATGGTAGCACACAATTCTGTACCGTTACACCTTGGGAAATGAAGATTGATGATTATTTTGATAATACTGTTGTAAATGATAATAGCTTACCTGATGTTGTGATTGATATAGTGGAGGAGTATAATGATAAAATAACTTACCTTATGTTAACCAAAAATACTGATGGAGACTGGACTAAAATTACCAATGTAGAAAGGCTATATGATTTGATAATAATGTGGGATAATCCAGTAGATTATTATGTGGGTTTTACGGAACAATTTGAAATTTTAAAGAATTATTATATAAATAATAATAATAAATTGAGTGCGAGTAAGAATGATAATTGTTATATAAAAATAAGACTATTATACGATGACGGGGGTTAGATAAAAACTCAGTGAATGGACATTTTAAATATTTTAGTTTGTAGTAATGACATGGCTAGATTATGAAATGAGGTATGGTAAACAGAAAAATTAATGACGAAGAATTGTAAATAAATTTATAGAGAAATTAGTTGTGTCTATGTTGTAAAATGTATTTAATGTAAACAATGTGTGTATGTAGTAGAAATCAATTTAATAAAAACAATAATATTTTTGCAGACTAAATAAATAATGAGCATAATTATGGAAGTGATAATAAATGAATTGTAATTGTTTTGGAGTAAAGTAATTAAAATAATTTGTGTTTTGTTCAATTGATTGAATTAAAGAATTTGAGATTGATTAATTAATTAATGTTGTATAATTGAATTCTCTAATGCATTTAAATGATTTTATGAGATTTAAACTTGATAATAAATAATAAATAAATAAATGTAAAATGTGTTTAGTTTGTGGAGTAACATGGTTGTTTATATGTTTCAGAAGATACATGGAGTTATGTACATTATTTGGTGTTTATATTTTTGTGTCTATGACAATATATGAATGATGTACTGTAAGTATGAAGTTTATAATGCAATTTAAAGTAAAGTGAAATGTTTGATGTTTAAAGGTTAAAGTGTAGATGAGTCTAAGAGATGTTAAACATGAAAATTTAAAAATAATAATATAACCAAACATATAAGAGTTTACCATCCGAGAATTGTAGTAACGGTGTCAGTGTGAACCTTATATGTCTTTTGGTAGTTTCCCCAATTTTCGGGTGGTCACGGCTTCACCGAACCCTGACCGTGGATTTATGTAAGTATATTCTAAATTGGTGAACATAGAAATTAACGGGAGGTAACTCAGGGGAAACTACCTAACTATGGAACAGCGGCTATCATCGAAGGTGGTGATAGTGCCATTTTAAGGGGATGTGAATCATTATAGTAGGATTACTGGTGTCCTCGGACATCGGGAATGCCGAATTTTATATAACGCTGAACCAAGAACGGTATAGGCAGCGTCTATACCATATATATATATAAACTTCAGTTCTTGGGGATGCAAATGGGCGCCACAGTCCACCAGCAGGAAACAGTAGTGTGTGTGGAAAAGGAGCTGGCCGTTACAAGCCAGGGGCACAGATAACGCATCTGTGCATAAGGCAAACGCTCGATCCGGTTTATCCGGCGGGTGGTTACCTAATTGTAACTGGGTAAAGGGGGGAATTTAAGATAATTGATGCAGTAGGAGGGTAACTGAAAAATCAGTGAGAGGGTGACGACATCTGTAAACAGCGGGCGATCAATTTCACTTACTCTATAGAGAGAGTTGGTGGTTGACGACCCAGTTCCTGTTCAGTAACAGTTGCTATAACTATGACTCGATGATTAGTGATGTATTTCCCTTATGAGAGCAAACAATTTTAAGTACTAGGTTTAATTTTAAGGATTCTAAATCCAACAGAATATTTTATGATATCTATATAATTTTGTGTATTTGTGTTAATTGTATGCAGTATGTTAGGGCTAAGGATTATAAACATGTGTACTTTGTATAATTTTTAAAATGTATCTAGAGAAAGGTCATTCACATGACAGTGAGACATCAGCTGACTGCTGGGGTTATATATGTAGTATGTCACTTATAAGTGATTTTTATCAATATAATTCAATGTTTGAATAATAAATTTTCAATGTGTTTAAAATGTTTTAAATTAAGTGATGAAATTAATTTGAGATAGTTATGAATTTTCATTGGGTAATAAAAGTTAGAAGTTGGGTGATAAAGATTAAATAAGGCATTTGAGTCAGCCAGAGTTAATTTTAAAGGGGTGTTAAACCGAATAAGATTTCGGGAATATAAGTAAGATAGAAAACTGAGTATTAATAGTGACCCAATGGCGATAGTGAGTAAATATAGAAAATGAAAGTGATGTAATGGGAGAGTAATTAGATGAGGGGGAAATTTTGTAGAAGGGGTGGTGTGATAAGGAGTCCTCAACGAAAAGCGTTGTGGCGGGAGGGGAACCATATGTGCGTTGGCGGGGTTACCTAGGGGGAACCAGGAACCAATAAGGGGATGAGCATAGGCAGGGAACACACGTCCCAAGTACAAAGAGGGTAGAGAGTATTTTGTTATAAGGGTAGAATGATGTGAATGGAATTAGAGAATTATTGGTAAATATTGTGAGGGAGTGGTGTCATACTAAGTAAATCTGTTAGTAAGTGTTAGAGTCAGGAGGGGGTTGAGGTTATATTTAATCACCCATTTGTAAATCGAATTATGATGAATATATAAGAGTCACCCAAAATAATTGATAATGAAAATGTTAAAGAGAAAATCATATTCTTCGATTTCGTTGTCCATGACGTGTCCGTTACTTAACTAAATATCACTATAGTTTTGACGACTCGGAACACTAAGTTTTTTATAAGTAAAAACGTAAAGTTTTACCTTACAGCCTAAACCGGCTTTCACCTTTAGAAGGCTTCATCAGAGGCTGCCACAGGTAGCGTTGTCCGTCTTGTTGTTGGTGACGGGATAGTTATTCGAACGATTGAAGCTGTGTGTGTGTGGTGAGATGTGTTCGAATAATGCGTGCGATTTGAATTGTGTCTGTTCGTTTAGGATGTCGTTTTTATTTGTTTTTGTGTGTTTGTATATTTCTAATTGTTCTAGAGTGTCTAGTTTTCGGCCTTTTGTGTGTACGTGTAGAATGTTCATGTTATTGTCGATGTGTGGTTTGCTTCAATGAGGTGGTTTGCAAAGGTAGATTCTGTAGTGGTGTGGAGTGCTTTTGTGTGTTCAATGTATCTCTGTTTGAAGCTACGTCCTGTCTGGCCTATGTAGAATTTATTGCAATTTGAACAATTTAGCTTGTATACACCAGGTAGATCGAATTTGTTTTGTGCTTTGGGCATGCGTTTTGATAGTGTGTGTTCTGTTTTGTTAGTAGTTTTGTAAGCGATTGTGTATCCTGCTTTTTTGAATTTGTGGGCAATTTTTTCAGTTTGTTTGTTGATGTATGTTAGTGTTATGAATTTGTTTTCTGTCTTTGTCTGTTGTTTGTTTTGTGTAGGAGTTTACTGACTATTGTTCTGTCATAACCGTTAGATTCTGCTAAATATTTTATCGTGTTTAGTTCGTCTTTGTAGTCTATTTCATCTAAGGGGGATGTTGTTAAGTCTATGTAACATGGTACTAAAAGCAGCTAGTTTGTGTTGTATTGGGTGATTGGAGGTGTTGTGTATTAGTGTGTCAGTTGTAGTTGGTTTTCTGTATATACTGAATTTGTGCCTGTGTTCTAGTTTTGTGATGGAGAGGTCTAAGAAGTTTATGGTATTGTTGTGTTCATATTCGGCAGTGAAGGTTATGTTTTTATGTATTTTGTTTATGTGCGTTAGTAACTGTTCGCATTGTCTTTTGTTTCCCCTGTATAGTATTAGAATGTCATCAACGTATCTGTGCCAATATAGTATTTTATGTGAGTGTCTGTCATTGTTTGTGAGTATTTTTGTTTTTTCTAAGTGTTGGAGGAAGACTTCTGCTAGAATGCTGGATATGGGGGAGCCCATCGTTCTGTGTGTAGTATTTATTGTTATAAGTAAAGTAGTTTTGTTTTGTGATAATGTTCAGAGTTTCTGTTATTTCATTGACAAGTTCGTCTGGTGTGTTGTTCTGTTTGAGTTTGTTTTGTAGGATGGTGATTGTTTCAGAGATTGGGATGTTTGTGTACAGGTTTTTAATGTCAAAGGAGGCTAATGTGGCATTATGGGGGATGTGTATGTCTTTTATTTTTGTTACTAGGTCAGTGTTGTTTTTTACTGCAATGTTGTTGTCTATTTGTGTGTGTTGTCTAATAATTTTGTCTAGATATTTTGCCAGTTTGTGTGCAGGGGCATTACGGTAGTTGATAATGGGGCGGATCGGAATGTCTTCTTTATGGATTTTGGGAAGCGCTTGGAGTGTAGGTGCTGATGGTCGGATTTGTTTCATGTAGGGCTTTTGTTTATGTGTCATAATGTGTTTGGCTTTGTTGACTATTTGTTTTACTGAGTTTTGGTATCTGTCGGTGGGGTCGTGTTTTAATTCTGTGATGTTGTTCTGTTCCATGAAGTTTTGTACTTTTTTGTGTAGGTTGTCTGTGGGAATAATTACAGTCGTGTTGCCTTTGTCAGCTTTTACAAATGTGATGTTGTGTTTGTGTGCCTTTTCCCTCAGTTTGATGGCTGTGTGTATTTCTGAGTTGTGGTTGTTGTTGTCTGGTGTCTTATGTACTCCTATTGTGTTGTTTATATTATGTCTTAATGTGTCTTGATGTTCTGGTGCTGTGTTTTGTATATTTGTTTCTGTGTCAATTATGAGCTTTGTTAGTGTTTGGTTGTTATGTTTGTAATGTATGTTATGTTTTAGGCCTTTATCAAGGAGTGTTTGTTCGTTTTTTGTGAGTGTGACATTCGTGAGGTTTACTGTATGTGGGTAGAATTTGGATAGAACTAATACATCACACAAATGAATGGACAAAAAAACAAATACATAACATACAGACAAAACACGACAGAAAAATAAAAAACCTGACACCAATCAAAACAGATATAATTCCCTCACACAAATTCTACCCACGTACAGTAAACCTCACGAACGTCAGTAAAAATTTTACTTATAGCCTGAACTAGTTTTTGCTTATTACAAGCTTTGTTACAGTCTGCCACTAGGACCATTGTCTGTCTTGTTCTTGGTGACGGTGCCGTCATTCGAAAGATCAATGTTGTGTGTGTTATATGTTCGAATAGTATGTGTTATTTGAACTGTGTCAAATCAGTGTTCCAAGTCAGTAGTATTATACTTATATTTAGTTAATGTTACTCGTATTACAAAGTGGAACTATATACATTTTTTATTTAACTTTACAGGCAAATGGAAACCTGGCAGAATTGGTGTTTGAAAGGATGTCATGTGGAACAGTATTGGACTTCTTAGACTATCTACAACCAGATCCACCAATGCTGGAGCAACAATACAGACGCACGTACATCATCAACACATCGTACTTCTTGCAGTTTGCTGTTGTATTCTCTTGGGTCAGCTGCTTAATGTGGACAATGAAAGCTCTGTATAATGTATACTTAAGCTTTCACAAATGACATTAGTTTTACTGTTACGGATCGACTTAGTGACACTGTGCTGTGAATGTAAGCATTTGTTAAATTTTAACACTGACCAGAGCTGTGTGTACAAATTGTGTGATGCTATGTACTGGCGACTTATATAAATGCTATCTAATGTTGACTTACATACTCTACATGGAAGAGACACGTTCACCATGTACATGCATCCACAGTGATAAAATATGTCTAGTATAAAAATCCATGTCTTTCTTATGTACATACATAAGATGAGTGAAAATTAATTGTATATATATTTTTAAACTGTCCAAAGTTTTATGGTTACATGACAAATATATACAAGCACATATACATATATTTGTTTTCGTATTTTATGTTAGTAGTAATCCCATTGTATTACACATTGCATATTCACAATATGAAGAATATGCATATAGCACAAATTAAAAGAGCAACTAATGTTTACTGATTGTGAAGCATACGGACCTTTTTGTGTTTTCTTGGGTTATACTGTAAACTCATAACTAAAATTCTGGCTCACATAACAGAGAGAACTGAACAAGTGGATCAATTTAATTGTCCTGAGTGTAACATTTTCTACCGAGTGTAATTATAATAGGTATGTTATTAATAAGTTGAGTCACATGCATGGTATGCATTACATAGTATAGATAGTAAATTGACCATGTACATGAGAATACAAACTGGAAACTAAGAAATAAAATTGATCTAGCTATTTGGATAAAGATTTACAAGACCATAGTTTTGCTAACACTGGTGTATGGTTGTGATTCTTGGGTGTTGGGCAAATGGCTTGAGGACCATGTACAAGCTACGGGGAAAAGATTCTTTTCTATGTTAAAGGGTTAATTCTGTTAAACTGTGAAACAGCTTAAAAAAAAAAACAAATGATGAGCTGAATGAGGACTGAAATGTTGTGATAAAATAAACAAAAGGTATTTGAAATAACAGTCATACAAAAGAATACAGAGAGATAATTCTTGAAGAGAGCAAGAGGACACGATAACTCAAAGTAACAATAAATAGTCCTAAAAAGTATCGAATTGAAGGTGGGAAACACATTGTACAAAGATGCAAGGCTGGTTACTGTCAGTGAGTTTAAGCAGTGAAATTACAGCAGAGTATTTTCAAGGATAATCAATGTCAGCAGTTTTCCACATAATATTGTTATGACGATCACATCGATTGTTCCAACTGTTCAGTGGAACAATAACTGACACAATTGGTGTCACTAATTACGACCTTTAATTAGACACAAACATCAATTATGTATCAACAAAGCGCTCTTATACAATACTTCAAGTTAAATTTGTCCAACAATAAAATAAATGTCACCTTACTACAGTTTTGCACTAATTAACATAACAATCACTTTTTAATAAACCACAACAATCACTGCCAAACACATTGACAAAATCACCAGCTGTAACTAAACTAAACTGGGCTGCTTTGAATCCAGTATCCTTGCATTGTAATCAGATAGTGAGCCTGTACGCCAGTAGTCTAGTACAAACCAGAACATTATGCAACTCTGCCATGCCAATATACATTCAAGATGTCTCATAGTCATTCAGCGATGCGGTACTATCTATATCTAACATACTTTTTTATACTTACATTTCCAAAATAACTCTATGCTATCACATAAAGCATCCATTCCCTTGAAAGCAAGAACCATTAAACAAATAAAGGAGTCCTAGTCCTCTTACATATCATGGTACTGTAGTCAATGAACAATGGGACCACTCTCAAGAAATAAAGAGCAGAATTGAAAAGGCAAGACCAGTGTACACTAGAATGAGGAGTTTATTCAAATGTCACGAGTAAATAAACACAAAGATGAGACTTTTACGCTGCTACATATTCTCGGTTCTCTTCTAAGGTGTAAGTAGAATCTTGGACTTTGACTGAAGCCACAACTAACAAATTGGAATCTTTCGAAATGTGGCTTTACCGTAGAATACTGAGCATTTCATGGACAGCATGTACATGTTCTTAGAAAGATGAAGAAAGAAAGAGAAGTTATTATCACACTGAAGATAAGAAAGCTTCAGTATCTGGGACATTTCACGAGAAATGAACAGAAATTTTGCTTATTGCAGTCCATACTACAGGGAAAAGTACTTACAAAGAGAGGAGTTGGGCGACCGTGAATCTCATGGCTGACAAATTTAAGGACCTGGTTTGGCATGAATACAACTGACTTATTCTGTGCAGCAGTACAGAAAGTTAAAATAGTCTGTATGATATCCAACATCCGAAACGGATAGGAACTATCAGAAGAAGCAGTCCTCTTAAATTTTCCTATTAAAGAAAACATAACAAAAATATTTAACTGGACTGGACAAAAATATTTGAGACTGGATTTTCCAGTTTTTTCATCATCTTTATGCTACTTAAGCTACCATCACTGTCCAATGATAAAATGAATGGCATAATAATGTTTGTTACGTTTTTATTATTGTACATAGTTGACTTGGCAAATTTTGAAGCATATTCTTGGTTTTTTTTATATTCTGCCCAGGACAGTAGATTTTTGTTGAGAAAAAAAAATACTGTTATGTCGGTCTCACTGATCGCCGTATGGTACAGTATAAACAAAATACAGATAACAATGAAGTCACTAATCACCAGCTTTAATTAATCACAAATAACAGTTTGTGATCAACAAGTTATTCAACAAGATTATACTCATACAATAATTGAAGTTTAATTTGTCCAGATGCAATAATAATGTCAAGTAATAGAGTTCCACACTAATTATAACACAGTACACACTTTTCACTAAGCCATTTGAGACGCACTAAGTAAGTCGCCAATGTAAACTGACTCCTGAGTGGCAGCTGTCGCCTACATATAGCCTGAAGGGTTCCAGACTAATGTTTCACAATATGCGACAACAAGCAATCGAAAACTCTAGAGGGTACTTTGAAACTGTACGTTTTTTATCGCAACTAATAAATCTTATTACATTTATAAAAGTTTTGTTTTTTATCTTACCTTCGGGTTCCACTCCAGGGTTCTACAGACGAACAAGTTGCAGAAGGATTATTTGGGTTAGAGTGCAAAATAATAGTAATACAGTTTGTGCTGACTAAAACAAATTATTTTAGGTTTATTACGAAAAATTTACGTTATATTCTACATTGGTATTCTCAGCGTTTCTAATCAACGACTACGTCTATTAAAAAATTGACAAATACACAATTCTTATAACTACCCTTACAATTGATTTATATTATTACTGAACTCTTGATTTATATTATTAGTACTCTGCATTCGCACTCTCTCTTTTACAATAACAGATTCATACCCCTTACTGAGATCTCATTCCCAAAGTATTTGAATTATGAAATATGGTTTTGTAAATGGGACTTATGCTTTAAGTAAAATTCTTTATTTATTTTTTAACGAATTGTTCAGTACAGTTCAGTTCAGGTGGATTTTCTGCTTTTATAGTCACTCACCAATACCTTTATCGTTCCTTAACTCGCACTGCACAGTTGTTTTGAGTTAAAATAATACTCGTTATTTAGCTGGCTGGCAATGTACTTGCTCAAGCACTCATATTTGTTTTTGTTTTTTCTTTTGTGACCGCGCGGATCTTTGATATCCTATCAAAAGATACGAGTTGATTGACTTTGTTCTAACAGATTATTAGAACCGTGCCCCGCCCGCGCCGCTCTGCTGTCGGCTTGGCTGGTTCAACAATGAATGAATACTGCTTAATGTTGTGTGTGCTACTCTGATGAAAACTGGCTTGGGCAATTACGTGTGTTTGTTATTCACAGAGAGACTGAGTTGCCAGCGGTTACGTAATATGTCTAGACTATTTGACTAGACGTATACAGTCTGCAACAACATTGTGCAGTTTTGTAAAAGCAGGGGTTCCCAATAGGTGGTATCCTGTATGAATTGACAAAGTTTTATTCACATTCTCTGCCTTCCAATTCTGTACCGTTACAATACCCCCCCCCCCAATGAGAGGTTTTATGCCGAAGCATAAAAACTCTCATTGCATAAAACCTAAGAGGATCAGCGAAGATATGGCGCTGGAACCCCCTTAGTTCTTTACTAAAATCATGGGTACTTATCCCCCTAGTCCGGTGGCTGTGGCTGCACCTATCCGATCTTACTGGACTTCTCGCTTGAGATCCCAACACCATAAAATCAGATAGGCACGCCACCACAGTATCACCTGACTCTGAAACATTCAATTAATATATCAACAAACGGCCTTCCATTACTCCATATCCCACAATGATTCGTTTCCTCTTAGTCGTATTGGTTCATTGTTAGCAAAGTACTGGTTCTCTATTTTTTTTTTTCAAAGTACTGGTTTCATACAAATACCTCTGTTTTACATTCATAGCTCTTAAACCTGTAACATAAACTTACGACCTACTTACATCTAATACATAAAAATCCCATACGAGTTGTATATTTTGTACCTAGCAAAACACAGTTCCCCGCCAAAATTACAAATTAATTACATAAAATACAAAGAAATCATAACCACCTTACTCTAAAATACCTTATCACCAACCCACAACTTACACTTACGCTAAAATTTTTTTTTTTTTTTTTTTTTTTTTTTTACAACCCCCCTATATCCCTTAATCACTGATACCCTTTACAATTTACTGTGTTCTGCACTAGGCTTCTTGACCATCGCCGGCCTCATCCTAGCCGTAATCTCCCTCGTGGCCTGTAACATGGTCACCCCCATCCACACTCACTATGACTCCCCTGGACTGTAGCACCCAGTTGCTTCCACAAGGACTGATGCGAAAGGGGTGAACATTTTTTTCTTTTATTTCACCCCCAGCCTTGCTTCGGCATTACAACAAAATT
Source organism: Magicicada septendecula (assembly GCA_034769895.1). Taxonomy (NCBI): domain Eukaryota; kingdom Metazoa; phylum Arthropoda; class Insecta; order Hemiptera; family Cicadidae; genus Magicicada; species Magicicada septendecula. The sequence goes on along the minus strand of CM068375.1, from coordinate 402,799,997 downwards.
CGGTATTACTAATAATAATGATTACCTACTAATAATGATTCATACACCCCTAATGGACTACCACCCCTATATGGGTGAAAATAGCCCTGTTCCAAAAATTGGTAGATTCCCATAAAAATAACCCCCCAACTAATTTTAACAAACCACCGGGTTAACAAAACAAAAACAAACCATAAGCCGGTTATAACAATTAAAATTTATGATATGCCATAATTAACTACTTTCACTGTCATGATCCGGTGAGGTCCTGACCGCACTTAGGTGGGGAAACTACAGTTAAACATATAATAAAGGTTTATTATTTATACCTTTTACATCATTAGTTGTATACACATCTTGTTTTACAAACACTAACTCAGCCTACACATTTTTGATTATATCAACACTAATATTTCCCTAAATTTTCAATTTATATAAATATTTCCATCATTACGTTTTAATCAATTATCATTTATTTTACAATTACAATCAAAATTAAAATTAAAATAAATTTGAACATGTTACTATAATTCACATTTTAAATTAATTTAATCTGACTCCAATTAAAACAATTTACGCTACTTTTCATTACATTAGTCAAAACAAATCAACTCCATTTAATTACATCTTGTATTATTTTATTTCATAATAAAATTTAAATTATTCGTCAATATAAAATATTATTATTATCCATTCCATCCTACCTGTAAACATTAGTCACACAAAACAAACAATATACATGTTAACAGCATATCAGCTGATGCACTCCCAGAATATCAACATACACATTTATTTACAAATTTTCGTCATATCCAGTTATTAGTTACCATACTTCATTACCTAAATAAGCCAAGTAATTACCATTAACTCAGATAATTAAATGTTCATTAATTATTTATCTAACCCCTGTCATCGAAAATTATTCTTATTTTCACATAACACATTTCGTTTTTATTTACATACATGGTATGGCTATCATCTATGTAGTAACCATTTAAATCTTTTTTATCCATTTTACCAAAATAATAATCCCCAGGGTTATCCCCCATCATTATTTTATCATAAGCCAAGTCTGCATTATTATTTTTTGTCAAGTCTCCATCAGTGTCATTTGTCACAATTAAATCATCCATTTTTTCATCACTATAGTTGTCAGCTGTTACTAACCCTCACAGCAGGTAAGTGTTTATCATCATCATCAACATAATCATTGTTTATTACTACCCTGTTTACTTCATAAGGTAAATATTTAATGTTATTGATTCTCTCTAAAAATTCTCTATAACCTTTCTATACATTAAACAACTCTATCATTCTATTTCTCTCTTTATAATTACTTTCCCAACCCGATTTCTCATTCTCACTCAACTCAGAAGGCAATACCACAAAATTATTTACACACCATCTGGCCCTACCAGACACACACAAAAAACTTATTTGACCATTTGCCGACCCATTGTCGCCCAAATGTCCTAGTGAGGATCTCGTATCCCCATAAACAACTTGTGAAATCTCTGCTTCACCTTTAACCCCAGAAAAATTTGCCCCCTGTTCACCCTCTACAATTAAACTATCTCTATACTCCCTTTCTAAGTCATAAACACTAACTAGCAATCCTTGATTAACCTCAACTCTCATTTTATTCTCATCATCACCACCACTATTACTCAAGATATCACCATTATTTTTATTCAATAATATCTCATCATTACTTATTTTAACACCACCACCACTTACCTTATAATTCACCACCTGTTTTGCATTTATACTATCACCATTACGATTTGTAATTATGTCTCCTTCATAATTACCACTTGTTTTACAATCATCACTTACCTTATTGTCTGTACCTTCATTATATTTAATATTCCTCCCCAACTTATCTAACTGTTGTGTCAATTTAGTATTCATTTCATTTAGTTTATCATCCATATTCTTTTGTGACTCGGTCACTTTTTCGTTTATTTCCTTAAATTTAGCGTCGTTTACATCAAATCGTTTATTTAAGTCATCCAATTTATCATTTTGTTCATTAAATTTGGTATCGAATTTTTCATTTTGATCTTTCAATTCATTAACATCACTGCTTAATTTATCAAACTTATTATTCTGAACATCAAATTTAATATCGTTAACATCAAAACGTTTATTGATAAGGTTAAATACGTCACTTCTTGACAACTCTTTTTCTTTTATTTTAGTCGCTACGGGCGTGGATTTTGCTCCCGCCTTACTAATTGTAATTGAATCTGTCAAATTATTTTCATTAACTATGGTTGGAGTAGTCTCCAGCCCCGAATCATTCGCAACAGCTGATTCAGTTAGAACATTTTCTTGGACCATAATCGGAGTTAAGCAACCTGACTCACTCGTAATTGTAGAGTTGGTCATTTTTATTTCGTTAATGTCTTCCATCTTTATCAATATAACTAATTTAAGTAGATAATTCTTAAACAATAAACTGCCTACACAATTATAAATCTCTTAAAATTTACTTTTCGTAACTATTCATTACACATTTATGTAATTTACAAAAAAAACGCCCTCACTCCCAAATAATCCTTGTCTGCAACTCAATTAGGTCTGGTTTGTATAATTAATAAATTATACTCGAGTCCCTGTTCGGGCGCCATTGAAACTACGTTTTTATCGCAACTAATAAATCTTATTACATTTATGAAAGTTTTGTTTTTTATCTTACCTTCGGGTTCCACTCCAGGATTCTACAGATGAACAAGTTGCAGAAGGATTGTTTGGGTGTGAGTGCAAAATAATAGTAATACAGTTTGTGCTGACTAAAACAAATTATTTTAAGTTTATTACAAAAAATTTACGTTATATTCTACATTGGTATTCTCAGCATTTCTAATCAACGACTACATCTATTAAAAAAATTGACAAAATACACAATTCTTACAACTACCCTTACAATTGATTTATATTATTACTGAACCAGTACTCTGCATTCGCACTCTCTCTTTTACAATAACAGATTCATACCCCTTACTGAGATCTCATTCCCAAAGTATTTGAATTTTGAAATATGGCTTTGTAAATGGGACTTATGCTTTAAGTAAAATTCTTTATTTATTTTTTAACGAATTGTTCAGTACAGTTACCCATCCGTCCGGTGTTCATATTGTTGTTTCACCACGGTCTTCATTTAACACACGGCGGATTTTCTGCTTTTATAGTCACTCACCAATACCTTTATCGTTCCTTAACTCGCACTGCACAGTTGTTTTGAATTAAAATAATACTCGTTATTTAGCTGGCCGGCAATGTACTTGCTCAAGCACTTATATTTGTTATTGTTTTTTCTTTTGTGACCGCGCGGATCTTTGATATCCTATCAAAAGATACGAGTTGATTGACTTTGTTCTAACAGATTATTAGAACCATGCCCCGTCACTGCCCCGCCCGCGCGGCTCTGCTGTCGGCTTGGCTGGTTCAACAACGAATGAATACTGCTTACTGTTGTGTGTGCTACTCTGATGAAAACTGGCTTGGGCAATTACGTGTGTTTCTGTTATTCACAGAGAGACTGAGTTGCCAGCGGTTACGTAATACGTCTAGACTATTTGACTAGACATAAACAGTCTGCAACAACATTGTGCAGTTTTGTAAAAGCAGGGGTTCCCAATAGGTGGTATCCTGTATGAATTGACAAAGTTTTATTCACATTCTCTGCCTCCCAATTCTGTACCGTTACAACTCGAGTGTGGTCTTGGCAGAAATAGGCACCTGCTCAGCAGGCCTAGATACGTGCAGAACGACACAATGAAGAATGAAGTCAATCTTCTCAATTTTAACATTTTATTTACTTATTTTTAAATTTTACTCAAAGTTCATTTTGTTGAGAAATCGTTTCTGCTGACGTAAACTTCTTTATCTTAACATCATTTACTATTAATTTTATTATTTAAAACATAAACAAGACCTTGAATCATTTTACACAAACAAATATATATTGATTAATACATGAACATAACTAACTTATTTTTATTATAGACGACCCAGTTTGCTGCACACACTACTCTCATTCCATTTTACCCCCATCTTTTTCTTTTAGACCCTCATTAGAAAATAATTTTGATTGAATTTGTTACTTGTTTCGGTGGCGTCTCCCCGACCTCGTGGCGCGTCCCATCCAAAGTTCTCCTTTCAATATATAAAAGCTTACGATTTCTTATTTTCTTCTTCCTAATTAAACACTCCCGCACTGTCTATTTTGGGACTTTGTTTCACCATAAACTATTGTCTTTTAATTAATAAAAAAATTTTACTGATGAACCACGTCTGGTATTATGCCGGGCCCGGCGGAGCGTGGATGGACACTGCCAGCGCATTAGCAATATACCGCTTTTCTTAAAACGGACAAGTCGGATATCAATGCCTCCTGTTGTTAAAGTCCTCATCACTGTATTCGAGGTACGGGTTATTCATGGGTTTTCTACGTCGACGAAATTTTGAGGCCTTTGGTTATGTCACGCAAATAGGTGTGGTCTCTAAATGTATCTGGCAGCACCGGACCGCAAGGAACCAAAGTCTTTGCCTCTCGCCATTTTTGTGGTGTCGGTTGTGTGACCCGCTGGTGTTCGTGCGTCTGTGCGCGTCACACAGTACTAAAGTTCTTGGAATTAAATTGCGTTGATCACACGCTGCATTCCAACGCACCGATTACTTACACAACTTAACCTCACAGTCCCTTTGTTCGACACCAATTTTATTTAACATGTGATTGGCCACACAGATGGAAAACAAAATTATGATTTTTTAGTAAAATAAAAAAACCCCTCCTTTTAGCCCCGTTACAATACCCCCCCCCAATAAGAGATCTTCTGCCAAGACAGAAGAACGCTGATTGCTAAACCCCTAAGAGGATCGGAGAGGATATGGTGCCAACAACCCCCCATTAATTCTTAACGCATTATGGGTAAACTACCCCCCTAGGTCGGCGACTATGGCTGCACCTGAACGAGATTACTGGACTTCTCTTTCCGAGATCCCAACACCATAAAATCGGGCAAATACTCACCATAGTGCACCTAACATTCTAACATTCCACCCCAAAATCCAAACCCCTGGCCTTATACCATACCAAATCCTCAACCGATATGTTCCCCTTACATGCATACTGGGTCACCTTCAGCAAATACTGGGCGCGTACACATACTCATAATATCTTCTAAACAAACTCCTTAAACATTTTAAAATCATTTTTCAAATTACGATATAGTAAACAAATTAAAGTTGCCATTCCGGTCATTCGTTAGACATATTAGTTAACACTTGCCGAGAGAGATACAAATTACACTAATGACACGAGAAATTATGGAAATTACCGAGTTAGAGAAAATATTAGATATATTTCAGAACATAAGAGAGCCGGAGATGAGTAGGCGTATAAACACACCAGCGTCACATACAAATGGGAATTATAATCAACCCAGGGGAATACCAAACTTCCAGAGAGGGGCACGTGGGGGAAATAGTGATAATAGAGGCGAGGGTTGGCGATGTGCAGATTGTAATGTTGAAAACTATGCTATAAGAACAACATGTTTTAGATGTCACAAACCAAGAGAATGTCAACGCAGCGAGAGAACGTACCACCAACAAAATCAGCCGCATAGAGGAGCAGAGAACACCAGAGGAGCACCGAGGGGAAATGGAAGCGGAAACAGAGGCAGAGGAGGATATAACCAAGCCGTAGCAGGTCCATCCACGGGAAACTAGAAGAGACAATGGGGAACCGGGCCCAGCCATTGTCGGAGGAAAACCTGAGGGTCCAAGAGGAGTGTAACTACCAAAGCAATATTATTATCAAGGACATGGCGGAGGAGTTACTGGAGGAGGACGATGCAGAAATGACAGAAACCAAAACTGGATTGACGGAGGTATTTGTAACCATAGAAGGTAAGAATTATAAAACGTTAATTGACACAGGGAGTGAGATATTAGTAGTTTCAGAGAATGTAATGGATGAATTCAAAGAGATAAATAAAAATACTCCATCACTGCCAGTTGTGGGAGTAACAGTAGTGGGGGTGACTGGAGTATGAAGTAAACGAGTTACTAAACAAGTACAGTTAAATATATTCCTTAATGGAACTGAATTTGAGAATACCTTTTTAGTAGTTAAGGGTTTGAATTTAGATATAATTCTGGGAAACGATTTTTTGGAGAGAAACAAAGCAGTAATTGATTTTAACAAGAGAATAGTGGAATTTAATAAGGGGAGTGAACCAGTCAGGGTAACTTTTAAGAGGATGTTAGATGAAGTTAGAGTTACAGGGGTAAAGATGTTACAAAACCGAGTAGGCGAGGGAATTATAGAAACCAGAGTGAAGGTATGTCAAGAGAGTGAGAGCGGAGAGAATGATGAGAGAGTATGGGAAAACAGGGCAGATAAATTTTTTAATGAGGGTGGAGTTGCAGGGAGTCCCCAACAACAGGAGTTGTGGGCAGTTGTTGAACATTTTAGAGATGTGTTTGCTGAGTTGCCTGGAAAAGCCAGGGACTACGTATGCGAGTTGAAGGTTCGAGAACACTCACCCTACATGCAGAGGAGTTATCCAGTGCCGTTTACAAAGAGGAGAGCAGTGCAAGAGGAGTTGGACCAGATGATGGAAGGGGACATCACTGAAAGATCTATATCGCCGTACTCGAATCCATTAGTAGTGGTCATCAAGAAGGATGGAAAAGTAAGGTTGTGCTTAGACGCTAGAAAAATTAACCAAATTATCATACCTGACCGGAAGTCACCGGAAGCCATGAATGAAATTTTTCAGAAGTTTAGCGGAGTCAAATATATGACGTCCTTAGATTTAACAGCAGGATACTGGCAAGTTCCACTAGCGCCAGAGAGCCGGAAATTTACTGCATTTCTCTTCAATGGTAAGCACTATCAATTTAAGCGACTACCATTCGGACTAAACACTAGCGTAGCCAGTTTTATAAAATGTTTAGATATGATTTTACAACCCAAGGATTTAGATTTTTTAACTGTATATGTTGATGACATACTAATAGCATAAAGAACATTCTCGGAACATTTAGAACACATAGAATATGTATTAAATAAATTGCAAAATGGGGAATTAACTGTTAATTGGGAGAAATCAAAATTTCTACAAACCGAGATACATTTTTTAGGTTTTATTATCACTCCAGAGGGTATTTTAGCAAACCCAGATAACGTAGAAGCTATCATACGTTTTCCAGAACCAAAAAAATATCAAACAGTTACAAAGCTTTTTAGGATTATGCAACTTTTATCGAAAATTTCAGAGAAACTATGCGCAGATTACCTCTAAACTAAGTGCGGTTTTACAAAAGAACAAACAATGGAAATGGGGCGAGGAGGAAAGAATTGTTTTCAATGAAATTAAAGAGAAATTTATAAATATGATAATGATGAATCACCCCGATTTTCAGAAAAAGTTTTATTTACAGACAGATGCCAGCAACATAGCCCTCAGCGCAGAACTCTACCAGGAGGGTGAGGATCAGGAACACCGAACCATCGCTTTTGCCAGCAGGACTTTATTGGCAGTGGAAAGGAACTACACGACGACAGAGAAAGAGTTGCTGAGCATCGTCTTCGCAGTGAAGAAATTTCGCACCTACCTGCTAGGAAACCAAACAGTCATCAGGACGGATCATAAGGCCTTATCATTTTTGAACACATGTAAGCTGACTTATAGCAGATTAACCAGGTGGGTGCTAGCATTACAAGAATATCATTTTTCGTGGGAATACATTAGGGGAACAGATAACAAAGTACCAGACACTCTGTCCAGGGTAGATATAATAGATAATAAGACAGGGAGAGATTTGAAAGAAATAGAAATTTTTCGATTAACAAGGGAAGATAGAATTTTTGGGGAGGAATTAAGGGAAATTAAAAACATACAAAAATCAGAAAACAAATTGGGTAAGATAATAGCTAGTTTAGAAGCAGATATAAATGGTTCAGAGTATAATACACATTTCCAAATATATAAGGGAATTCTGTTTAAGAAGGTAGAAGGGTGTGAAAGGGATTGGAGGTTAATGATACCTGATGAGTTAGTAGATAGAATTATTTGGGATTGTCACATAAGATATGGTCATTTTGGTGCAAAAAAATGTACGAACGTATTAAAAGAATCTTGTTTTTAAAAATATGGAGAGGAGAGTTAGAAGAGTATTAAGAGTTTGCGATTTGTGTCAAAAATCAAAAGTAGTAAATTATAGGGTAGAAGGGGAAATGAATTATATTAAAGTTGAAAGACCTTTCGATTTAGTTGCGGTAGATTTTTATGGACCATTGCCTAAAGGTAGAGGTGGAGTGGTATACATTTTTGTTGTTTTAGACACTTTCACTAAGTTTGTTAGGTTGTACAGCATAAAGAGAGCTACTAGCAACGTTGTTGCGTGCTTAACGCTCTCGAATTTATCTTGAGTTAGTGTTGCAAGCTTAAGGAAGCTGGTAGGAAATCAGAAAGTATTTTGCATGAATTAGTGGACTGTAAATTTAGATTAAGTAACGTTTATTGAATATCATTCAGAAGCGCAGGCCCACGCAATTACGTCTTGGTTCATAGCCAAAATATAAGATGTGGCGTAAGGCTACATAATGTGTAGCATTGAAACTAGATCAAATAAGAAAGACATAGAAAATTTAGGTTGCCGCGGCTGGCGGGAAAGTAAGGGTGCAAACGCACTGTTCAAAGATTGAGTGATGACTGATTAATCGTAGCGGCGTGGCCATGTGCAGCACCGCTAAGGTGACGTAAGTGCGCTGGGCAGATTGCGCGTGAGCAAGTACAAGGTACAGTGCATTAACATACTGCCAAAAAAAAGAACAAGTTATTTAACACATACAAGTATACATGAATATTGGCAAAATACAAATATAATATAAACGAGTACATCATTAATATAATTAAATACATCATTAGTCACTGCTCCATAAGTAATATGTAACAATAATCCAAAGGCTTGAATATGCGATAAACCATAATAATAATAATAATAATAATAATAACAATAATACATGGCAATAAGGACATCGTAGGTGGCCTTGCACAATCATTAAAGAAATACAACCAATTTAAAAATAACAGTGTGACACTTAGCGTGTAATAAGCAGTATTACACAACAATACAAGGCAATATACCTGGAAAATTCACTATGACAATATACAATAGAAATATGCCACAAATCTTGATAATAATAATACAATAAAATTACCCAAAAAATTTAGTATAATAATACAATAAGAATACCCAAAACATTTAGTATAATAATACAATAAAAATACCCAAAAAATTTAGTATAATAATACAATGAAAATACCCAAAAAATTTAGTATGATAATACAATAAAAATACCCAAAAAATTGCTATAATAATATACACTGCACCACACCATTCACCATAACTGACATCACACTAAGAAAAAGAAAAAAACGTTTAAATGTTCACCAATGCACCGCTACATGGCGTCCATTAAATGATACAATAAATACAAGTGCATAAATGGTATACATTACATAAGTTACATAAACATGGAAGTCAGTAAAATGTGCATGGTAGAGCATGTGCTCGACCGGCAATGTCCCAGGCATGAAACACCGAGGCGCAATCAGTCTGATGCCACCGGAAGTGGGCCAATTACCCGCGCCTAGTAGGCCTACGCAGAATGCCGTTAGCAGTACGGACGTCCGCGACACGTACTAACGAATCCTACCCTAGATATATCTGAGTGACAATACCGCGCTTCCACAGCAATGGTGGAGTATTGTCATCCAGGATAAGGACTAATTGTCCTACCGATAAATTTTTAGACTGCTTTTTCCACTTGTTTCGCTGCTGCAGATAGTCTCTGGACCAACTCTTCCAAATGGAACGAGTAAACCCTTGCAAAGCTGCCATCTCCCCAAGCGACCCATATTTGTATCCGAATAATCGGGTTCCGGAAGCGCGGTAAGGGGGGAGCCAACCAAAAAGTGAGCTGGAGTCAACGGCTCAGGATCCCCGGCATCATTTGAAATGGAAAACAAGGGACGCGAGTTCAAACAGGCTTCAACTTGGGTCAAGACAGTGATTGACGAATTACCTGAATCCTTTACAGTCCTCGGGATCCTAAAATGAGTGTCTGACATTAATTGAGCATAGAGCTCAGTCCATTTAATAGATAAGGAGTCAGAAAGCGGGTCGTCCCAGTTTGTACCCGAAGATCAAAGTGTTTGCATAAAGTGCTTGCACCAAAACGTGATAGGCCCAATTAAACCCAATGGGTCATAGATACCAGCGATGACAGATAACACCTTTCTTTTATTGAAATGATCAATTTTAAAATTTCTTTGTATATTGTATACGAAGCTGTCTGCTAGAACGTCCCACTGAATGCCCAAAGTGCGGACTGTTTTGTCCTTGTTAAAGTCCAAGGACGAGTTAGTGTACGAAGATGTTATATTCCGGTCATTAGACGACCATTTGTGAAGAGTGAAGCAGTAGCGGCTTAGCAACTCAGAAATGTCGGTATTCAATTGGATTAGAACGGGTGAGCTATCGGAACCGGTAAGGAGGTCATCGAAGTAAAAGTCGTTAGCAATGACTGAACAGGCCAAGGGGTACTTAGTACTATTTTCCTGGGCGATTTGTTTTAAACATCTCGTTGCAAGAAATGATGCATTGGCAGTCCCGTACGTGACTGTTCTTAAAGCATAATGTTTGAGTTCCTTGTGGGGAGCGTCACGCCAAACAATTCTTTGTAAATTGGAATCACGCGGGGAGACTAAAATTTGGCGATACATTTTCTCTATGTCAGCAATGAAAGCGTAACGATGGGTTCTAAATCTGGCCATAATGGCAAAAAGATCCTGCTGGATCGTGGGGCCAACCATAAGGGTGTCGTTTAACGACAAATCGTTGGACGCCTTGGCCAAACCATAAAAAACAATGCGAAGTTTAGTGGTGGTGCTTGTAGTTTTAAAGACGGCATGGTGAGGTAGATAAAAAATGTTTGATTTGTCAACTGACAAGTCATATGAATCAAGTGGAGACATATGGCCGAGATTTAAATATTCTTGCATAAAGCCAATATAATCCCTGTGCAAAGACTGGTTTTGCCTAAACTTGAGTTCAAGGGTTTGAAACCTACGAACCGCTCCGGTGAGGGAATCTCCGAGGCATTCTGTAGTGGGGGGGTAGCGATACAACGAACCTACCACTATCATTACGATAGGTGTTTGCGAGGAAGTGATTTTCACACTCCGAATCTGCATCTGAAGGAGTACGGCACGAAACATCCTCCAACTGCCAGAAGGCCTTGAGTTGCGATGAGATAGCATTATTGTCGTCGAGAGCAATGAATGAAGAGACCGGTTTGGTCATGTCTATGTTGAAGGGTAGATTCCCGGCGAGTATAAACCCTAGCTTAGTTTCTTGGATTGTCGGAAAATGTGGACTTCGAACGAATTTAGTCGGCTCAATTAACTGCAAAAAGTATTGTGCCCCAAGTAATATGTCAATTTGTGACGAATTATTAAATTGCAGGTCAGCTAAAAATATCCCTCTAGGAATTTTCAAGGAAGCGATGTCAAAGGATTCGGTTGGAAGATTGTTTGTGATTCGGGGCAGGACAGCGCAGTGGACATTTAAGGTGAAGTCCTTATAACGTGAGTTTAAGCGCACGCGCGTGCTAAAATTGGCCTGACATGAGGAGTTATTTATACCCGTGATAGGCAGCTCGGATTTGTTTAGTTTTAGGCCCATGCGGCGGGCGAAACCCATAGTACAAAAATTAGCTTGCGACCCTGAATCCAGCAGGATTCTCACCGGGCGCCTTTTACCGTGCTGATCGGTAGTAGTGCATACGGCGGTGGACAATAAAATTGATTTATTCGTCTGTAGCTTCAGGGAACATTGCTTATTGTTCCTGTTGCTCGACTGATTTATCGAAGCATGGAGCATAGTGTGGTGCCTTTTCGCGCATGCCTTGCAAGAAAATTTGGAAGGACAACACGAGCTGTTATGGCCCGAGCGTGCACAATTCAGGCATAGTTTATTATGTATTAACACGTCCCTACGTTGTATAGGCTGTGGGCGATAAATTGCGGGCATTCAAGTAGTTTGTGATTACCACGACACAGCTGACAAGATTTACTGTTTGGTTGAGTGTGCACTAGTAACCCAGTGAACTCCGCGCGGTTAGTTGACTTGCGATAAGAAGCATTATCGCTAACCTGTCTAAAGCCAGACGAACCAGTCGGTGCATTTATGTTTTGTAACAGCTGACGTCTTGAATTTAAAAACTTAATGAAATTATCATAAATGGGAAGTTGTTTTTCGCCTAAGGTTTCCTTCCACAACCTGCACGTATGCTCGTCAAGTTTTTGGGATAGAAAATGCACAAAAATAAGCTCGAACGCATTTACGGAAAGTTTTAATGAGTTCAGCACATTTATGTTGGCGGTGAGCTCATCTATAAATTTAGAAATGCTGAGCACGGACTCACGTTGAATGTGTTGCTGCGTGACACGTGGTTACAATCAATTTACTGTCATAGCGGGCCCTTAACAACTCAATGGCCACCGTGTAATTTTCGTGCGTGATAGGAAGCGATTTTATGACATTCAGCGCCTCATCTTTTAATGATAAGTGCAAATAGTGAAGCTTTTGGATGCCAGTCAGGTCCGTTCGGACATGAACTAGCTCAAAAAACATGTAAAAGTGTTGCCACTCGATTATATATCACCTGAGAAACAGGGTAGCTTAATAGGTTGCAACTGAATGGGAGGCGTGCTGAATGTAACTACCTCAGATGGACTTGCTGCCTTCCTGCTCATTTCCTCTGCATGGTCTATTAAATTTTGCAGCTTGCATTCTATGCTGCATAAGTCGTCTTCGGTCTGAACCCTATCGCTCGCGGAAGCAAAATCGGAGTCATCAGACTCGATTTGTGTTTGGATCTCATCATATTTAGCCAATAGTTCCATAAGGTGGCGAAATTTTTTGCTTTATTTTTAATGCATGATTGTCATGCGTATCATGATTGAAATTGTCGACATAAGTATTTATGCGCGATATAGAGGCCTTGATCGTGCCACGTTTCTTGATCAGCGCCTTCATATCCGCCATGATTGGGTATGAAATAAAAAAGAAAAAGAATTTAAATGATGCTACAAAGGCCAAGTTAATGCAACGAGATGAGCTAGACCAGGCAGGAAGTCCAAATTATAAAGTCACGCAACGACACGGTAATACTTACTTAACACATCTTAACTAAATTTATGTGACAATAAAATCCTGAATTAGGCATTACAAACAATATAGCAGTAATCATTAATGACATGAGTGCTGTTTGAAAAGATATGACTTACAAGTAAAGAGGATATTAATTGAGTTCGCAAAAAATTATAAGTTCATATTCAAATTATTGCAAAATATTTTAAATTATTAAATCATATTATTATTTCAATACTGCTTTGTTTAATTTAATGGCATTGAGAAAAAATATGCGAATTATGCAAGTTGAAACTAATATAAAACATGAGTTCAGTCAGTTGAAATGGTACTTATCGACATGTTCTAGAAGGCATCGAAAGCTTGTCGGAACCTTCGTAGTTGTGTCAGGTACCCAAGCATGGATAATGTAGACATGGTCGCTGCCTGTCCGGTGATGTCCAATGCGGTGGAATCCTGTCTAGATAGGCTGCTCTGGATTTTCCCACATGCTGAATGCCACGTGCTAGATGCTCATATGCTGCAATGATGATTCCAATGTTCCGGCTGGCGAAATATGACGTCCCCAATGTCGCGTGATACGATTCCCAGATGTAGGTGCTAATTAACGAGTTGTTGAATTTAAATTGAAGAAAAAGAAATGCTGATAGGCCTGCTTAATGCACTAAACCATGAGACGAATTGTCCATGGATTTAGTCACGTCTGTGAAATACAAATCCGGCCCGGAGGACCATATGTTGCGTGCTTAACGCTCTCAAATTTATCTTGAGTTAGTGTTGCAAGCTTAAGGAAGCTGGTAGGAAGTCAGAAAGTGTTTTGCATGAATTAGTGGACTGTAAATTTAGATTAAGTAACGTTTATTGAATATCATTCAGAAGCGCAGGCCCACGCAATTACGTCTTGGTTCATAGTCAAAATATAAGATGTGGCGTAAGGCTACATAATGTGTAGCATTGAAACTAGATCAAATAAGAAAGACAGAAAATTTAGGTTGCCGCGGCTGGCGGGAAAGTAAGGGTGCAAACGCAGTGTTCAAAGATTGAGTAATGACTGATTAATCGTAGCGGCGTGGCCACGTGCAGCACCGCTACGGTGACGTAAGTGGGCTGGGCAGATTGCGCGTGAGCAAGTACAAGGTACAATGCATTAACAAAGGCGTTGAGTGAAAAGATCACCAAGGACTACATGATTAACATAAGTAAGCCGAAGGTAATTTTATCCGATCATGGCCTGCAGTTCATCAGCGGGAAGTGGAGGCAGACTCTCGGGTGGGAAGGAATCATACCCAAGCATACGGCAGTTTACCATCCACAGTCGAACCAGGCAGAGCGGGTGATGCGGGAAATCGGCAGGATATTCAGGGCGTATTGTCACTCCAAACACTCAGAATGGCCTTTATACGTAAAGAAAGTGGAGGACTGGTTAAACAGCACTACCCACCTGTTCGGGCGCCATTTGTGAAGTTATTTTATTTTAATACATTTAAATCATAGAACATTTATCTCCCACTTACCTTAAAATCTTCCTTCAGCCCAGAGTTACGTCACACGAACAGTGCAATGCAAGCATGATTGTAAGGTTATTTGAATAACATACGCAACTCGCATTTGTGAAGAGAAACAATTAAAATTTTATTCCATTCTTTAAACTTTCAGATTTCGTGAATTATTCATTTCTTTTAAGTTATCCATTAACTCCCAACAATTAATACAAAAAACAAAAATTTCTTTAAATATTGATAAACAAGCCTATATAAATAAAAGTTAAAATATGTACCTTATATAAAATAAAGCAGCCCAGCCTGCTCGCACTCACATTCATCCCGTTTTACCCCCATTTATTTAATTTAGGCAATCATTTAAAATTGTTTGTGTGAATACGTTTACTTGTATCAGCGTCTCCCCTGACCTCGTGGCGCTTCCCGCACAAAGTTTCTTTTAGGTGTTTGAAAGTTTATGAGTTCATATTTTTTTCTTCTTTGATTAAATCCGATCTGCACGGTTCATTTTGAACTGGTTTCACCACTACACTGTTCTTTTTTATTAATATCTGAAAAATTTACTGATGAACCCCGGTTGGTGTTCTGCCTGGCCAGGCGAAGCCTTAGTGAAGACTGACTTTTACATGCGGGCGGAAATCACTGCTTTTCTTGCTACCAAATTTGGTCGTCGTTCACAGCCTTCATGTGGCAAATTGTTAGTAGTGGCACCTGGAACATGGTTTGTGAGTGCTCCCAAAGCGTTGACAAAATTTCACTGCCACTGGTTACGTCACTACAATGGGCGGGTTCTTGTGTCATGCTTCCGCCAACATCGGACCGCATGGCGAACAAATTTTACAGAAAACCATTTTGGTCTCAGCGTCTCAGCATCGTTTGTGCGCCCGCTGGTGTTTGTGCGTGTCACACAGCACTGAAGTTCCTGGAATTGTAATGCGTTGAAAACCAGACCTCGCATTCCAATGCCCCAACTACGTTCCAACTTCACATCACTGTTCCTTTGTTCGTTGACAATTTTAATTAACATGGGACTGGCCACGCAGATGGAAAATAAATTTATATTGATTTTAATAAAATAAAAAACCCCTCCTTTTAGCCCCGTTACAATACCCCCCAATGAGAGATCTTCTGCCGAGACAGAAGAACACTCACTGCTAAACCCCTCAGAGGATCGGAGAGGATATGGTGCCAACAACCCCCCATTAATTCTTAACGCATTATGGGTAAACTACCCCCTAGCTCGGCGACTATGGCTGCACCTGAACGAGATTACTGGACTTCTCTACTAGAGATCCCAACACCATAAAATCGAACAGACACGCACCACAGCGCACCTAACCTTCTAACATTCTACCCCCAAAATCAACACCCTGGCCTCATACCATGCCACATCCTCAACCGATATATATTCCCCCTTACATGCACACTGGGGTGCCTTTAGCAATTACTGGGCGCGTACACATATTCATTAATACATCCTAACAATTTCCTTATTTAAAATTCAGAAAATATTTATTTTTCAATTCAAAAATTCATTTACATTTAAAATCAAATTGTTATATCTCCCTTACTTTCTCAAAATCAAAAAATAAAAAATCTTTTACATGAATCTATCAACTCTATCAATTCTCTTCACTACTAATAACAATCCTAAAGAAAAACAAATTACACCTTATTAAAACATGAATTCACTTACTCTAACATTTCTTTACACATATATTCTAAACAATATAATTCAATAAACACTAGTAACATACATAAACAATAATATACTTGAAACTCAAACATCATCTATATGGCAGACATAAAATTTTTTTTTCAAAATATACTTTTCTCAATATTCAGAAACATTCAAAATCATTTAATTCAATTAAAAGGCAAAATTGCATCAATCAATTGCTAGAAACTCGTCTTGTCTATAACATCAACCATCAGCTGATCTCTCTGGGTCAAGTCAACAACCTTGACATACATATGTTACACAAAGCTACATCATGAAATACATGAAACATCTATAAAATTTCTTATCTTCAAACATGATACAACATAATAAAATAGAACATTCAAAATTAACATGGTTATTAGTATCTTACAATAAACAATAAAATTTACATTTAAATTGACCAAAAATTACACATTTTATAGCTTCATATAATTCTCAACTTCTATTAAAATCTGTCACTTGTTTCAATTATTTTTATATTTTGACTATGACTTTCTTTATTTAATATTTTAATTCTCAAGTAGTCTGGGTGACTTAATTATTCATAACATTTCAATTTACGACTTGGCACTTATATATTCTTACCCCTTTTGACTCTAATACTCATTTAACAGCTTTTAACTAGTATGATACCCATCTATCAAAACATCTACCAACCATTCTCTACCTCTAACTTACTATTCAACTCATTTCGCATCATTCTACCCTTATATAAAAAAAATTCTCTCTACCCCTTTGTACTCAGGATGTGTGTTCCCTTCCCACTGCTCATTCCCTTATGTTGGTTCCTGGACTCCCCCTAGGTAACCCTTTCCGGCGCTAATCGGTTCCCTCCCCGCCACAACGCTTTTCGTTGAGGACTCCTTATCACACCACCCCCCCTTACAAAATTACCCATCAACTAATTACTCTCCTATCACATTACTTTCATCTACAAAATATCTCCATTTATTTATTACCTCAATATATCATATATTAAGACAATCTTAATTAATTGCCAATCTCTTTCTCTTACCTTCGGATTAGGGTCCAAAAGTCGTTCAGACGAAACTGCTGCAAAAAGGATTATTTGGATTTGATATGGGCAAAGATCAAATACACCGTTTGTGCTAAAACAAATTGCCTCTGGTTTATTATGCAAAATAACTACTTCGTCTCTCTTTCATGACATTTAGATTAAATACTTGTTGAATGAGTAACAATTTGTGAAATCAAACATAGTAACAAAATATTTCTTAATTAACTAGCTTATGACAACTATGGTATACCACAACTATTTATTATTTGCAATGAACCAATACGTGATTTAGCTACACACTCACACACATTCGTTCTTTGATTTTGTCGTTCTATTTAAACCCCACTTCGAGATCTCTGATGTACATTTTAGATTTACAATTTATTTATGTTGAATTATACTCTGGGGAAAAAGGTAAAATAATCTTGGTTAAAACTCAGTTAATACTTAACGTCTGAAGAACTCCGCTGTTTTGCACCTCTGCTGTGAATGCACTGTTTAACACACCATAATTTAGTTTTGACACTGTTTAACCGCGGTACTGTTATTGATTATTTCATATTAGGTTGATGCGCCACTATTATTTTAATCCACTTTAAAATAACATTTCGTTTTGTTTTGTCGGCCAACATAAATTTTCGAACACTTAGCTCGTTTAGGTTGGCCACGCTATTGGTTATACACTTTTGTTTAAAAGTTAAGTTTTTACACGTTATTAGATAGGCCGTATTTGTTTTAACGGCCTATCTTGTAAGCCCGAGGCCACTGTTTTTAAATTCACCACCTTTACTGTCTGATGCTGGCTGTCTGTTGTTCACTTTCTAATGACACACTGCAGACTGGGTTTCACACAAGCCTGCTGCTGGGTGGTTACGCAATACGTTTGGCAATTGTTTTGGCTAAATAATGTGCATTGCTGTACTGGAGGCTCCTCACAGGTGAAGTCTGGCAATTTGAAAGTGATTGAATGCGTAATTTGTATTAATATAAAATTAAACTGGGGTAGCTTACATACATGAAGTGAATTTAAAATCTTTATAAAATCAAGACCAAAATCAATAAAATAAAAAACCTTCTAATTCGACCCATTACAATATATATACACGACGACAGAGAAAGAGTTGCTGAGCATCGTCTTCGCAGTGAAGAAATTTCGCACCTACCTGCTAGGAAACCAAACAGTCGTCAGGACGGATCATAAGGCTTTATCATTTTTGAACACATGTAAGCTGACACATAGCAGATTAACCAGGTGGGTGCTAGCATTAAAAGAATATCATTTTTCGTGGGAATACATTAAGGGAACAGATAACAAAGTACCAGACACTCTGTCCAGGGTAGATATAATAGATAATAAGACAGGGAGAGATTTGAAAGAAATAGAAATTTTTCGATTAACAAGGGAAGATAGAATTTTTGGGGAGGAATTAAGGGAAATTAAAAACATACAAAAATCAGAAAACAAATTGGGTAAGATAATAGCTAGTTTAGAAGCAGATATAAATGGTTCAGAGTATAATACACATTTCCAAATATATAAGGGAATTCTGTTTAAGAAGGTAGAACGGTGTGAAAGGGATTGGAGGTTAATGATACCTGATGAGTTAATAGATAGAATTATTTGGGATTGTCACATAAGATATGGTCATTTTGGTGCGAAAAAATGTACGAACGTATTAAAAGAGTCTTGTGTTTTTAAAAATATGGAGAGGAGAGTTAGAAGAGTATTAAGAGTTTGCGATTTGTGTCAAAAATCAAAAGTAGTAAATTATATGGTAGAAGGGGAAATGAATTTATATCTCCTTTTCCGTTTACCCCCCCCACCAGATGCACGAACACCAGCGGGGCACACAAACGATGCCACAAAAATTGCGAGAGGCAAAGACTTTGGTTCCATGCGGTTCGGTGCTGCCGGATACATTTAGAGACCACGCCTATTTGCGTGACGTAACCAAAGGCCTCAAAATTTTGTCGATGTAGAAAACCCATGAATAACCCGTACCTCGGATACAGTGATGAGGACTTTAACAACAGGAGGCATTGATATCCATCTTGTCCGTTTTGAGAAGAGCGGTATATTGCTAACGCGCTGGCAGTCTCCATCCACACTCCGCCGGGCCCGGCATAATACCAGACGTGGTTCATCAGTAAATTTTTTTTATTAATTATAAGACAATAGTTTATGGTGAAACGAAGTCCCAAAATAGACAGTGCGGGAGTGTTTAATTAGGAAGAAGAAAATAAGAAATCGTAAGCTTTTATACACTGAAAGGAGAACTTTTGGATGGGATGCGCCACGAGGTCGGGGGAGACGCCACCGAAACAAGTAACAATTTCAATCAAAATTATTTTCTAATGAGGGTCTAAAAGAAAAAGATGGGGGGTAAAATGGAATGAGAGTAGTGTGTGCAGCAAACTGAGTCGTCTATAATAAAAATAAGATAGTTATGTTCGTGTATTAATCAATATATATTTGTTTGTGTAAAATGATTCAAGGTCTTGTTTATGTTTTAAATAATAAAATTAATAGTAAATGATGTTAAGATAAAGAAGTTTAAGTCAGCAGAAACAATTTCTCAACAAAATGAACTTTGAGTAAAATTTAAAAAGAAGTAAATAAAATGTTAAAATTGAGAAAACAAACATATTGCATTCATGCAGTAGAACAGCGTGGTTATTGTGTAACAAACCCACTAACCTCTCTTACAGAATGTGAGTTCGTGTAAAAGGAACCTGGACCCGTTAAAGGTAAGAGTTAACATAAAAATGTAAATTATGTCTGTTGTTAATTATGATAAAGAGTAATACAGTACAATATAATACCATAATACTGTATTACTCTTTACCGTAATTAACAACAGACATAATTTACATTTTTATGTTAACTCTTACCTTTAACGGGTCCAGGTTCCTTTTACACGAACTCACATTCTGTAAGAGAGGTTAGTGGGTTTGTTACACAATAACCACGCTGTTCTACTGCATGAATGCAATATGTTTATTTTCTCAATTTTAACATTTTATTTACTTCTTTTTAAATTTTACTCAAAGTTCATTTTGTTGAGAAATCGTTCCTGCTGACTTAAACTTCTTTATCTTAACATCATTTACTATTAATTTTATTATTTAAAACATAAACAAGACCTTGAATCATTTTACACAAACAAATATATCTATATATTAATACGTGAAGAGAAAACTTTGTACCCCTTTTTAAGCATATTGCGCGCACGGAGGAGTGTGAGATTTGGCATAGTTAAAGTTTATATGGAGAAGGAGTGCAGATAGCTAAAATTTATATATAATATGTGTTACAAATACATTAAATTAAATAAAATAAAACATTCATTTGCACTTGAAAATTCATTTAAACTTTTTCAAACAATGGCAATTGTTAAAAATAAAATAATTTTGTTGCCAGGCAATAAAATTATAATTTTTTCATTTTAGTGTACGTTCATACTGCCAATGTCAAACACATAATAGTCTGTCGTTTGTTTACGTTCATACTGTCAATGTCAAACACATAATAGTCTGTGGTCAAACAGTCGCACAGAGTAGAGATTGTCGCCAAAGAATTTTAAAATGTTGCCAACAAATAATTACTGACAGATTGACTGAATGAGCTGTGAATTTTGTGTGATTTCAAATGTTCGTTTTTCAATAGTCTGTGGAGTGTATGTCAAGGCAAAAAAGCGTTTATTTTACATATTAGATATCTGTGTTTTATATATTAATGTGCAGTTGAAAGTGAAATACAGCTTGCTTAATACACACCTGTTGCAAAAGGAAAATTTTGTAGCAGCAATTTGAATTGACTTACTCTCGCCTAATTATTATTGGTGGTGTCAAAAAAGTGAGTATGTTTTATTATTTTTAAATTAAACCCCGTCTAATCTTAGTTTCAGTAATTTCATTACATTTTTTTTTACATTCAGATATTCGCACCTACTTCCATTTGTAACGGTACGGAATTGTAGGGCGAAGGTAACATGTTAAAAATTATATTCCCCATGCCGTCATTGTTCACCTTTTTGAAACCCCGAGCTAGTCAACCACGTATGCAGTGTTTATTACAAAACAAAACGTCTGTGTTTTGTCTCCGCACTCAAACACTCCAGCCAGATGATGAAACAACACACATTTTTGCGTCAGCTGTGAATCACGGAAGAAAATAATGTAACTTCATATTGCACCAGGCGGCAAAATATTGCTAAATCTTACGCCTGCGTTATAGCGCTCTTTTAGCAGCACCAATGGGAGCGCAGACTGACGATCACGTGACCAAAAAGGACTCCGTGTTCTCTGCCTTAGCGCAGTACTGAGTTCAGTTTCATTGCACTTTATGGCCGTGCGGCCAGCCTGCAACATATTAGTGCGAATAAAATTACGTCGGCCGACTTTATCATATTGTATAATGTGGAACCAATAAAACAGTAAGAACCTTTAAACACAAACAGTAAATGTAATAAACGAGTGCCGGAGTGCGTGAGATCGAAGGAAGTATTCAACACCAGTTCGTGCAACCAACCCTATGAGTACGCAGCGTATGGGTAACTAGAAACACTTAATATGCATATTAAAACCAATTCCAACTAACCGGTGATTGTTCGTTATAAAAGGAAAATATAAAATACCAATACTTTGTAGGATAGAGTTCTCGAAGGGGTGGAGTTTATTTAAAGATCCATGTAACAGAATGAGAGTGTGTGTGGTAATATAGAGGTTATATACTGGTTCATTTTCAATGTTTTATTTATTTAGCAATATCACTTATAATAGTAGTCAAAACAAAACTCAACAGAGATAAGAAATAATTTCAACCAGTTGTACTATCGTTGAAAGGTTGTACTAACGTAAAAGAAAGGCGTGAAATTTTGATAAATAAAAATAAGTATGTGATTTAGACAGTATCAAATGTGTTAACGTAATTATTGCACATATCAAATCCAAATAATCCTTTCTTCAGCTGTTTTCATTTGTACGATCCTGGGAAGAACCTAAGGTAAGAGTATTTTATTATTTGAATTAAGTTATATTGTTTCATTGGCGCCCGAACAGGGACTCGAGTGTAATTTGTTATTACATTCGCCAGACCTAATTAAGCTGTAGTACAGGTTATTTGGAAGTAAGGGCGTGGTTAAATAAATTAATTTCAGAATGGAGAAAATAAATGAAACTGATGTAGTTGTCGGGAATGAGGCCGAAAATAAAACGATGTTTGAGAATATGGTAACTGAATCGGCTGACAAAAGCGATTCAGGTATCCAAACAGAGTCACTGTTAACGAGTGAAAGTAATGTAGACGAATCGAAAATCATGAATGAAGTTGCAATTCATTCAACACCTATCCAAAACAAACAAATGGTAGATAATAATGATGTAATGAATATGTTGCAATTAATTTTAGAGCAACAAAATATTAAATTTAGCGAAGTAAAGGGTGGTTTTGACAAACAAAATAATAAATTTGACGCTAAATTTGAGGAACAGAGTAGACAGTTTAACGAACTTAAGATTGATATTAATGAGGTCAAAATTAAGTGTGAGAGTAACTTTAACGAATTGAAATACGAATTAAATGAAACGTTGAGTCATTCATCAAAAAATATGAATAACAGAATTGATGAAATAGAGAATACCATGGCAGAAAAAATCGATAAACAAATACAGGAGGTAACTGAAAATTTTGAATGTAAAATAAAGGAATGTAATGTTGGTAGTGAGTATAAGTTCAATTATGTAGTTGACAAAATTAAAACATATGAAACTAATACTAATTTCAAAATAAATGAAATAGAAAGCAATTGTGAAAGCAAAATAAATGAATACAGTGCTGATATTGAGTATGAAATAAGTGAATGTCAATTGACTTTTGCGAATAAAATTGTAGAAATTAACGAAAATGTGGATAGTAAGATTAGTGAAACAGAAAGTAGTTGTAAGTCAGAAATACAGCTACTAAAAGGTGCTGTAGAAATGGTAAATAATGCCAGTATTCAATCTGAACGGGTAACTAACAACAAGTTTAATTTAATGGAAAAAAAACTAATTAATGATAAAGATGATTTAAGCATGGTAATAAATAAAAAATTCGATAGGGTCAACGAGCAAGTAGTAATCACCCGTAACGCAGATAGCGAAATAGAGTTAGAGTCATTTAGTGGGGATAGGAGGGGGTACACCCTATGCAATTCCTAAACAGAGTAAGAGACTTTAACAGGTTTTGTAATAATAATTGGGAGATGAAATTATTAAAAGTTATGAAATGCTTTAAGGGGAACCCCGCGGTTTGGGCGGAGGTGCACAAGGGAGATTGGCTAGATTTCCAAAGCTTTGAAAGGGATTTTAGAAGTAAATACTGGTCTGAAGAGGACCAAGAAGTGCTTAGAAGTAAGATAATGGGGTCGGGCAATTTTGGGACTAATGGTAACAATGTTACTATTTATGTGATGAAAATGTATAATGAAGCCAAATACCTTGAACCACCATTACCGTTTAGATCATTTGTACGCCATATAAGTAAACATTTACCAAGAGAGGTGCAAATTAACCTAATGACGCGGGAAGTGGAGGGTATAAACGACCTTGAACAAATATTAGACATTTTCCAGAATATCAGGGACCGGGAAATGGGTAGGCGCTCAAACCCGTCAGGGGTACATAACAATGATAATCATAATCAATCTAGTGGGACACCAACCACATATAGAGGGACAAGGGGAGGCTACAATAATAACTATAGACGTGATGACTGGCGATGTCGAGAGTGTCATTGCGAGAACTATGGCAGCAGAACGACTTGTTATAGGTGTCATAAAGAGAGGATTTGCCAACACAATAACACTGAGTCTAACCAAAACAGTCAACCACAGAGAGGAGGGAGCAGGAACCGAGGAGCACTGGGAAGCAGTGGAATTCCTAACAGAGGTCGTGGTGGGTACAGACGGAAAACTAGAAAGGACAGTGGGTGAAGGGACCCCACCATTGTCGACAAAGGACTGCGGGACCCAAGATAATAATGACTATATAAGTAATGTCATCCGCACTGACCTGTCCAAGGAACTGATGGAGGAGGATGACTTAGAGACAGCAAGACCAGAAACCGGACTGACAGAGGTAAGAATTCAAATTGAAGGTAAGGAAATAAAAACTTTAGTAGACACAGGTACTGAAATTTCTATTATTTCCGAACACAGTAGAGAGTTTGCAAGAAACAAATAAAAATATCCCATTTTTGCCAGTAGCGGGGGTGACCATTGTAGGCATTACCGGGGTCAGGAGTAAACGTGTAACTAAACAAGTACATTTGAACATGGTAATTAATGGAGTAGAGTATGACAATACATTTTTAGTAGTACGGGGACTAAATTTGGAGGTTATTTTGGGGAATGATTTTTTGATAAAGCACAAGGCGATAATTGATTTCCAGAAGCGGTTGTTAGCACTTAATAATGAAGGTAAACCAGTTGAGATTAGTTTTGAGCGGGTAGCAGATAAAGTGAGAATTTCGGGAGTTAAGATGATACTAAATCGGGCTAGTAAAGTAGAAACGGAAGTTAATACGTATGTATGTAGGGAGGAAGAGTTAGGGGGTACTATAAATGAACGAATTTGGGAGGATAGAGTGGGGAAATTTTGTAGTGAGGGGGGTGACGTAGGGAGGTCTCAACGAAAAGCCTTGTGGCGGGTAATAGAATGTTTTCGAGAAGTGTTTGCCGATATACCAGGGAGGGCAAGAAATTATGAATGTGAATTAAAAGTAAGGGAACATGCACCCTATGTACAAAGAAGCTATCCGGTACCATATTCAAAGAGAAGAGCGGTCCAGACGGAATTAGATAAAATGTTAGAAGGGGACATAATAGAGAGATCAGTATCACCATATTCTAACCCGTTAGTAGTAGTCATTAAAAAAGATGGCCGCGTTAGATTATGTTTAGACGCCCGCACGATTAATCAAATAATTATACCGGACCGGGAACCACCCGAAGCAATAAATTAAATATTTCAAAAATTCAGTGGAGTTAAATATATGACCTCTTTAGATTTAACCGCGGGGTACTGGCAAGTCCCGTTAGCATGTGAAAGCAGGAAATATACAGCATTCCTGTTCAACGGGAAGAATTATCAATTTAAACGGTTACTTTTTGGGCTGAATACTAGTGTGGCTAGTAGCTTTATAAAATGCCTAGATGAAATTCTACAGCCACAAAATTTAGATTTTTTAACCATTTATGTAGATGATATATTGATAGCATCATGCACATTTGCAGAACATATGGAGCATTTAGAGTATGTATTAGATAGACTGCGTAAAGGGGGGTTGACTGTTAATTGGGAGAAATCTAAATTCCTACAGAAAGAAATAATTTTTTGGGTTTCATAATTACACCAGATGGGATAAAAGCTAACCCAGAGAAAGTAGAATCAATTTTAAAATTTCCGGAACCTAGAAATATTAAGCAGTTACAAAGTTTTTTAGGGTTATGTAATTTTTATAGAAAATTCCAGAAAAATTATGCCCATATAACTTCCAAGTTAAGCGCAGTGTTACAAAAGAATAAACAGTGGAAATGGGGGGAAAGAGAACGAGATTCGTTTATTGAAATAAAGGACCATTTTATGAACATGATCATGATGAATCACCCTAACTTTGAACGCACATTTTATTTACAGACGGATACCAGTAATATTGCTTTAGGTGCGGAATTGTACCAGGAAGACGACAACAAAGAACATCATACCCTTGCTTTCGCCAGCCGGACGCTGTTAGCTGCTGAAAGAAATTACACAACAACTGAGAAGGAATTATTAAGCATTGTTTTTGCGGTGAAGAAGTTTCGAACATATCTACTGGGAAATTCCACTATCATCCGGACTGACCACAAGGCATTATCCTTTTTAAACACCTGTAAGTTGACACACAGCAGGATAACCAGGTGGGTGCTAGCTTTACAAGAGTACAATTTTAGTTGGGAGTATATGAAAGGGTTAGAAAACAAAATACCTGACACTCTATCCAGGGTAGATACAGAGGGAATGAGAACAGGGAGGGACTTAAAAGAAATAGAAATTTTTAGACTTAGCAGGGAAGATAGATTGTTTGGGGAAGAATTGAGAGATATTAATAGCATGCAGAGGACAGATCCTAAATTGAATAAAATAATAACGCTTAGAGTCCGATTCAGATGAGTTAGGGTATAGCCGGTATTTTCAAATCTATCAAGGGAGTCTGTTTAAGAAAGTAGAGGGGGAGAGCGTGATTGGAGGTTAGTTATACCGGAAGGGTTGGTAGATAAGATAATATGGGACTGTCATTTTCGGTATGGTCATTTCGGTGCTAGGAAATGTGTAAATGTATTAAAAGAATCATGTTTGTTTAAAAATATGGAACGGAGGGTTAGAACTTTACTCCGGGGGTGCGATTTATGCCAGAAGTCAAAAGTAGTTAATTACCGTCTAGAGGGAGAGATGAGGTGCATTAAGTTGAAAAGCCTTTTGATTTAGTTGCGGTGGATTTGTTTGGCCCTCTACCAAAGGGAAGGGGAGGCGTAATGTACATTTTTGTGGTATTAGAATTCGTAAGATTATATAGTGTAAAAAGGGCAACTAGTAAAGTACTAAGTGAAAAAATAACTAAGGATTATATGATTAAAACCGGAAAACGCAAAATAATACTATCTGACCATGGACCCCAATTTATTAGTGGAAGATGGCGACAAACTTTGGGTTGGGAAGGTATCATACCTAAACACATGGCGGTATACCATCCTCAGTCGAACCAAGCCGAAAGGGCCATGCGAGAATTTTCCGGGTGTATTGCCATGCTAAGCACAGTGAATGGCCAACATATGTGGGTAGAATTGAAGAATGGTTAAACTGTACCACCCATGTATCAACGGGGTTCACACCATACGAGTTAGTTAAGGGAACACGTCCACCTAGGATTCTGGAACAACTGTTCAACTTCCCACCGGAGAGCAACACCCGAGATCTGGAACTGAAACTTAAACTCGCCAATGAAAGTTTATTAACTAAGGGAGAAAGAAGAAAACGGCTTCATGATGCTAAAGGTAAGTGGACCAAGTATGAGGTAGGTCAGTTGGTATTAGTGAGAAGACACGATTTATCAAGTGCCCAAGATAAAGAGATTAAAAAATTCTTTTTGTTGTATGAAGGACCGTATAAAGTAGTGGAAATTAAAATGGATAACGCTTATGTTTTACGAAACCAAATGATGGGGGAAATAGTGGGTACCCATAACGCCACCAATTTAAAAAAGTATTGGTTAAAATAAAATAATAAAATAAATTCTGTAATTGTATATAAACTAAATAACTATCAAACTAGGAATTTAATATAAAACAGACTGGTAGCGGGTAGATGTTCCCCACTTGTCCCAGTGGGGTTCGTCTATTTCAGGGACGCGCTCCTGCCCACGCGAGCCTTGGTTTTCTCCATTTACCCTTATTTTCGGAGGAAGCCTTGTCCTTACCTTTAGTCCTATTCCTTGACCTTTTAATGATCCTTACCCTTTTTATCTTCCCGATTTCCCTAACCCTCCCCTTAGAGAAAACATAAACAATAGTTACATAAATTGGCACTATTTGAACCTTTGATTGCCTTAATTCTAAATAATACATTAGGGCAATCCTCAAAATTAAATAAACTGGTGTTATTTATGAATTGTAAACTCATCCCTTAATTAGTTAGGTAGTGGAGAAGTTTTGTGGTTGAGTAAACAAACAAAATATTAAATTTCTGTATAAGCCAATAGAATTATGGCTTACTGAGATGGGGTTGTAGATTAGTGGTTGTGGTTTGTTTATTATTCTTGGGGAAAGGAGGCATATAAGGAATTCAGGGCGGCCGACAGGTTTTGTTCACTTTCATTGAAGTGGGGTTCTGTTCATCTTCAATCACATCTCTATAAACCATAGTTCTGTACATATAAGATATAACCTATTTACTGGTAATTAGAGATAAAATAATTTGTGAAAATAGTTTAAAATCAAAGCCATATAACCAAAGGGTTAAATTATTATTTTGTGGTACCTGCTATGTTAGGTTATGAGTAGAGAGAAATGGTAGATAGAATGCGATTATGGAGGAAATTAAGGAGTGATTTGAAACGAATGATGTAATGCTTGTAAACATTTATTGACCTATTAAGGAGAAATTAAATATTAAACCAAGTAGAATCATTTTGAAAAATGTAATTAAAATAATTGAAATTGTTCTGAATAGATGAAGAAACTAAATTAAATTGGAGTTGCCCCTGGATTAACCTAAAAGTGTGAATGTTAGTGATGCGTGTAAATCCATTTTGATCTGAATTTTAACTGTAATGGTTAACTAAAATAAATAATTGTTGAAAAAATAATGATTGAAATATTCATTTAAAATTGAAAACTGAAAGAACGTTCAAGCTGAGATAGTGTTTGGAAAATAAGATGTGCATATAACTGTTCATGTAAACTTGTATCAATGACAATCCATGTTTTATGTTTAACTGTAGATTCCCCACCTAAGTGCGGCCATGACCTCATCGGATCATGACCGTGAAAGTAGTTAATTGTGACAAATCATAAATTTTACTTGATACAACCGGCTTGTGGTTTGTTTTGTTTTGTTAACCCGGTGGTTTATTAGATTTAGTAGGGAGGTTATTTTTTGGGGAATCTACCAAATTTTGGAACAGGGCTATTTTCACCCAGATAGGGGTGGTAGTCCATTAGGGGCGTATAATTCACTATTAGTAAGTGCAATACTGAATTTTTATTGTAACGCCGAAGCAAGGATGGGGTGGAATAAAAGAAAAAATGTCCACCCCTTCCGCATCAGTCCTTGTGGAAGCAACTGGGCGCTACAGTCCAGGGGGGTAATAGTGAGTGTGGATTAGGGGGTGACCCAGTTACAGGTCATGAGGGAGATGTGATTACGGCTAGGTTGAGGTCTGCGAGGGCCAAGAAGCCTAGTGCTGAACGCAGTAGATTGTAACGGGTATCAGGGGTTAAGGGGCTATTAGGGGGGTAGAGAAACAAAAAAATGAAGTTTTTGTTCTATATATATATATATATATAAAGTAGTTAAGGATAACTTGTATAATTGATGTGTTATTTTGGCTGGGCAACATTGTATGGGGAACATTATTTAATTTGACTGGAACGCATATATACTACTGTAAACTTACATTGTTTAGTTAACACTGTATTTTCTAGGGTTAAGATATATTGTTGAACCATGTAACTTGTTGAAGATGAGCCGAGGGGCCTGATAGTTAAATTTTAATTGATCCAGGTAACTACTGGACGATTTAGAAGTCATATCACTAGGTAGTCAAATGCACATTCTATTTTATAATAAAAAATGAACCAGTACTTTGTTAATGAACCAGTATGTCTAAGAAGAAACCAATCAGTTGTGGATACGGTATATTGGAAGGCCTTTTTGTTAAATTTTAATTGAATGTTATAGTGTCGGGTGATACTGTGGCGGATATCTGTCCGAGTTTATGGTGTTGGGATCTCGTGTAGAGAAGTCCAGTAAGATCGGATGGGTGCTGCCACAGTCGCCAGACTAGGGGGGTAAGTACCCATGATTTTAGTAGAAAGTTCAGGGGGGTTGCGGCGCCATATCCTCACTGATCCTCTTAGGTTTTAGGCAATGAGAGTTTGAATGCTTCGACCTTCAACCTCTCATTGGGGGGGGGGGGGGTATTGTAACGGTACGGAATTGTAGGGCCAAGGTAACATGTTAAAAATTACATTCCCCATGCCATCATTGTTCACCTTTTTGAAACCCCGAGTTAGTCAACCAAGTATGCAGTGTTTATTACAAAACAAAACGTCTGTGTTTTGTCTCCGCACTCAAACAGTCCAGCCAGATGATGAAACAACACACATTTTTGCGTCAGCCGTGAATCACGGAAGAAAATAATGTAACTTCACATTGCACCAGGCGGCAAAATATTGCTAAATCTTACGCCTGCGTTATAGTGCTCTTTTAACAGCACCAATGGGAGCGCAGACTGACGATCACGTGACCAAAAAGGACTCCGTGTTCTCTGCCTTAGCGCAGTACTGAGTTCAGTTTCATTGCACCTTATGGCCGCGCGGCCAGCCTACAACATATTAGTGCGAATAAAATTACGTCGGCCGACTTTATCATATTGTATAATGTGGAACCAATAAAACAGTAAGAACCTTTAAACACAAACAGTAAACGTAATAAACGAGTGCCGGAGTGCGTGAGATCGAAGCA
This sequence comes from Magicicada septendecula, assembly GCA_034769895.1. Lineage (NCBI taxonomy): Eukaryota > Metazoa > Arthropoda > Insecta > Hemiptera > Cicadidae > Magicicada > Magicicada septendecula. The sequence goes on along the minus strand of CM068375.1, from coordinate 402,769,273 downwards.
AGTATTCAACACCAGTTCGTGCAACCAACCCTATGAGTACGCAGCGTATGGGTAACCAGAAACACTTAATATGCATATTAAAACCAATTCCAACTAACCGGTGATTGTTCGTTATAAAAGGAAAATATAAGATACCAATACTTTGTAGGATAGAGTTCTCGAAGGGGTGGAGTTTATTTAAAGATCAATGTAACAGAATGAGAGTGTGTGTGGTAATATAGAGGTTATACACTGGTTCATTTTCAATGTTTTATTTATTTAGCAATATCACTTATAATAGTAGTCAAAACAAAACTCAACAGAGATAAGAAATAATTTCAACCAGTTGTACTATCGTTGAAAGGCTGTACTAACGTAAAAGAAAGGCGTGAAATTTTGATAAATAAAAATAAGTATGTGATTTAGACAGTATCAAATGTGTTAACGTAATTATTGCACATATCAAATCCAAATAATCCTTTCTGCAGCTGTTTTCGTTTGTACGACCCTGGGAAGAACCTAAGGTAAGAGTATTTTATTATTTGAATTAAGTTATATTATACATTTTTTTTCCAGTCTCCAGATCGCTATTATGATTAACTTAAGAATTTTACCTTGTATAATCCACTATGCGATCTCAGTTGAACTGAGATCGCATAGTGGATTATACAAGGTAAAATTCTTAAGTTATATTGTTTCACATTATGCCTCGACATAGAACATTGACGGGTCGGAGTGAGAGACAAAGAAGAAGGAATATATATTCATGTGAAAGTCAAAATGATAATAGACCAAATGCAAATTTAAATAGTGTAAATAGTATAACATTGATGGGTCGGAGTGAGAGACAAAGAAGGAATATATATTCGCGTGAAAGTCAAAATGATAATAGACCAAATGCAAATTTAAATAGTGTAAATAGTATACAAAATGATGAAATTATTTTGAGGGATACATTTAAATGTGCACTGAATGTCATTCCAAGAAATTTTAATACTTTTGATTGTGGATTAATGCATTTACAATGCAAAACATTTCGAATCTGAGGTCACTTTAGGTGAAAGGACTGCATTCATTTCATGTTGTCATAAGGGTAAAGCAATATTACCGGCCTTAAGTCAAAATGAATACTTTAAATCATTGTATGATGGACTTACTTCAAATGAACCTTCAATAAAAAGAAAGTCAAAAAATTATTTTGAAAACATTCGTAAATATAATTCATCATTTGCTATGGTTACCTCAGAAGCTAAAATTTCGGATACAGTTACGTGTGGAGTGTATCATTTAAAAATACATGATGTTTTTTATCACAGATCAGGTCCAATGACTGCTGGATATGGTCGCTCACCATGTTATGCGCAATTATATTTTTATGATGTTGACACTGCTGTCAATTATAGATTACGTGAAAACTACAATCAAACATGCAATAACAATATAATGCGCGAAATCTCTCTTGAATTGGAACGCATTAATCCTTTCGTTCGGTCATTCATTGCAATGAAAGATCATTGTCAGAGAGTGAAAATCAAAATAAAGAAATTTGTATGCTCATTAAAGTAAATCGTGATTTAGATCTACGCCGTTATAATGATGCAGTTCAATTCTTGGATTTCGTTGTCCATGACGTGTCCGTTACTTAACTAAATATCACTATAATATTGACGACTCGGAACACTAAGTTTTTTATAAGTAAAAACGTAAAGTTTTACCTTACAGCCTAAACCGGCTTTCACCTATAGAAGGCTTCATCAGAGGCTGTCGTAAGTAGCGTTGTTCGTCTTGTTGTTGGCGACGAGATAGTGTTTCGAAAGATCGAAGCTGTGTGTGTGTGGTGAGATGTGTTCGAATAATGCATGCGATTTGAATTGTGTCTGTTCGTTTAGGATGTCGTTTTTATTTGTTTTTGTGTGTTTGTATATTTCTGATGAGTGCCGAAAACTAGACACTCTAGAACAATTAGAAATATACAAACACACAAAAACAAATAAAAACGACATCCTAAACGAACAGACACAATTCAAATCGCACGCATTATTCGAACACATCTCACCACACACACACACAGCTTCGATCTTTCGAAACACTATCTCGTCGCCAACAACAAGACGAACAACGCTACTTACGACAGCCTCTGATGAAGCCTTCTATAGGTGAAAGCCGGTTTAGGCTGTAAGGTAAAACTTTACGTATTTACTTATAAAAAACTTAGTGTTCCGAGTCGTCAATATTATAGTGATATTTAGATGCAGTTCAAACTGATGTAGCAGTAATATTTAGTACAGTTGATGGTGAGCCACCCTTTGAATGAAATATGGTTTCGTTTTCAAAAGTTAATGGTACCATTAAAAATATCTCTGTTTTGGATTCATCATTGGACCCTTTAGCGTATCCATTACTTTTTCCAAATGGTGATACTGGGTGGCATATCAATATTTCTCATAATGTACCAACTACATCTAATTCAAGAGCGCCCAGAAATAAATTAACCATGCTTCAGTATGCAGCCTATCGACTTGCAATTAGAGAAGATTTTAGCATGTTGCACCATTCACAAAAATTATTTCTGCAGTGGATAGTTGATATGTATGTGAGAATAGAGGGCACAAGGTTACATTTCATTCGACAAAATCAAACAAGTCTTAGGTCTGAAGTTTACAACAATTTAACAGATTATTTAGAATTGAACCCCAATGCCAATAATGTTGGCCGTAGAGTAATTTTACCATCTTCATTCAATGGATCTCCAAGAAATATGTATCAGAATTATTTAGATGCAATGTCAATTGTACAACATTTCGGAAAGCCTTCTTTGTTTATTACAATGACTTGCAATCCAAATTGGCCTGAAATAGTTAGCAATATTGGTGTAGGTGAGTCAGCTAATTTTCGACCTGATATTGTTGTGCGTGTATTCAAGTCCAAACTGAAAGCATTAATTGAGGGCCTTACACTAAAAAAATCTTCGGTAAAGTTGAAGCACTCATTTATACAATTGAGTTTCAAAAGAGAGGATTGCCTCATGCTCACATTTTACTCTCTTTAAATGAGCAAGATAAAATTGTTAACGCTACCGATATTGATAAAGCTGTATCTGCGGAGATTCCTAACATTCAAACACATCCTACATTACATGAACATGTTATAAAACACATGATGCATGGTCCATGCGGTGTACTTACTCCAAATTCTGTATGTATGAGAGATGGAAAATTCACAAAAGATTATCCAAAATGATTTAATGAATTTACATGTGAATCATTAAATGGATATCCATTATACAGAAGGCGTGATAATGGTATTAATGCTGAAGTTCGTGGTAGTTGCCTCGACAATCGTTATGTTGTACCATACAATCCGTATTTACTTGAGAGAAATGAACCAGGTCAAGAAATACAAATTGATGAAGTTAAAAATTTTTTAAATGGCCGTTATGTCGGATCAACTGAAGCTGTATAGCGCATCTATGAATTACCAATGCATTTTCAATCACATGTCATCGTTAGACTTGACATTCATTTACCGCGTAGACAGAATGTTTACTTTCGAGAAGGGCAAGAACGTCAAGCAATTGAAAATGCAAGACAAACAAAATTATTAGCATTTTTTGAATTGAATCGATCAGATCCATCAGCGCATGAATATAAGTATATTGAAATTCCTTTGCATTATGTGTGAGAAGATTCCCAAAAAAAATGGAAGAAGAGAAGGCGTGGAGGTGATAAAATCATTACACGCATATATGTAGTATCACCAAAAGACATCGAACTTTTCCATTTACGATTGCTTTTATTACATGTCTGTGGTCCAAAATCATTTGAGGATGTTAGAACATACAATGGAATTATACACACTTCTTTTGTTGAAGAGTGCCATGCTCGCGGCATTGCTTCAAATGATAATGAATGGCGCGAATGTTTAAATGAAGCAAAAGAATTACATTCACCAAAACAAATGCGAAATTTATTTGGTTACATTTGTGCATTAAATGTGCCAGCCAATGCATTGGCGTTATGGAATGAATTTAAAGTATATCTTAGTGAAGATTTTTTAAGAGATTACAACGAAGAAGTATCCTTTAACACAGCTCTATTAGAAATTGAAGATATTTTGAATGTTCATAATTTGTCATGTCAAGAACTTGGTTTACCAGTTCCCACGTATTCGCAGAGAACAGACGAAGCAAATGCTATTGATCCAAAAGAACAAGAGTTTCTGTTTTGTGAGCATTATGAAACTGCAAATATTGAACAGCGTAATCTAATTGATCGTGTGATTCGTGAAGTTTTGCACCATGATACTGGATCTAATGTTTTTTGTTTAACCGTTCATGCAGGTTGTGGAAAAACATTCACACAAACAGCAATCATTCACAAATTAAATTCGCTTAATCTTAGTTGCATTGCAACAGCGTTCAGTGGCATAGCTTCAACTCTATTACTTGGAGGTAGAACTTTACACAATGTGTTTAAATTGCCTATACCCATTTTGGAAAATTCTGTAGCGAATATTACCGCAAATAGTAGCTATGGACGTTACATAAATTCATCATCATTGATAATTATTGATGAAATTTCTATGTGCCCACTGCAAGTGTTGAAAATCATAGATAGATTATTGCAGGATCTATGCGATGAAAATGATAAACATAAACCATTTGGAGGGAAAACGATACTTCTGTGCGGTGATTTTCGGCAAATCTTACCAGTTGTCCCACATGGATCACGTGCAACTTTAATTGAAAGTTGTGTCACGAGTTGGTATAAATTTGTTTATTTTCATAAAGTAACGTTTACTCAGAATATGAGAGCCTTACCAAGTGAAATAGAATTTGTCGAATTCTTGAAAACAATTGGTAATGATGAAGCCCCACAATTCCCTGTTTGGTGAAAATATTATTGAAATACTTCAGCAATTAATAGGAGATGAAAATAATATTATTAATGAGGTGTATGGAAATAGTTCCGAAAACATACTCTCAGATAACACATTGAAATCAGTTATTTTAGCACCAAAAAATGATGATTGTACTTTTATTAATACTGATATACTTAATCGAATACCAGGTGAACATAAAACATATCATAGCTACGATAAAATAATTTGTGATGAATGACAATGAAATCAATAACTATCCAGTAGAGTTTTTGAATTCTTTGACTATTAGTGGTTTGCCACCACATAAGTTAGTATTGAAAGTTAATTGCATCGTTTTACTGATCAGAAACTTAAATACAAAGGAAGCATTAGTCAATGGAACAAGAATGCGCATCAAGTGTATGCATCGTAATGCTATTGATTGCGAAGTTTTAACTGGAACCGCACGCAATAAGAGAATTTTGATTCCACGTATAAATTTAACATATTCCGGTACTGTTTTACCATTTAACTTTCAAAGAACTCAATTTCCAATTATACCTGCATTTGCGATGACAATAAATAAGTCTCAAGGACAAACATTCGGAAAAATTGGAATTTTATTGAGGCAGCCAGTTTTTACACATGGTCAATTGTACGTCGCAGCAAGTAGAGTTCGATCATTCGATGGTTTGAGATTTTATATTTCCGAATATAATGGCCAAGGGCATTTAGCAAATGATGAAAGAGTTTTTACAAAAAACATCGTTTACACAGAAGTTCTGAATCATTAAATTCACTTTCAAACTATTTTAAGTTCAATGGACAACATTTATTTTTTTAACCGCCCGGTTTTTTGATTTAATGAAAAATATATGAAAAAATACGAGGCATGTATTTTTTATTTCATTTTTTATTTTGTATTAATTTTTTATTTAAATTTTATATAATTCGAAAAAGATAGGCAAAATAACTGTGTAGCCTTGGCGAAACCTGGTCAGTATGGCAATAAAAAAAACCCAAGGAAATGTCAAAAAACGCATTATTGCTTTTTAAATATGGCTTAGCCAAGCTAAACCTCATTTTTCCTATCTTTCATATTGTTACGACGGTCTCCTCGATCGTCGTAGGTACAGTGGAAACAAAATAAGTACAAGACACCAATTAAGTCACTAATCACACCTTTAATTGTTATAGTAAAACAGTTCGTAATTAACAACACAGTGTCTACAACAAATCAAATGAAAATTGTTCATACGCAATAAAATGTCCACTAATATTAAAACTCAACTGTATTACAATTATACCGTCCGAATATAAAACGCAACACTTCACTAATAACTACTTGAATGTACACCGTAATAACTCGAACCACTCTGTAAATATATCGCACTAATACTCTCGAACCGCACAGTCAAAAATCTCGCATTGAACTCCAAACTAAGGCCGCGACGCGATGTATTTATAGTTATGCTCACACACCAGAAGCTTCCAAACTGCGGCTTATCTCTCGCGAACTACGTAATTGCTATGGCCTTGACACAGTCCGAGCGCCCGAGCGAAGCCTGGCACATGCAAGAAAATTCTCGCAAAATGCGTCTGGTAGCACGTACACCACACGCTTACGTCGAGATCTTTCTGGCGCATTCGATAAACGCGTAGATTGTTCTATGCTGTCGTAGCACTGCCCCCTCCTTAAGCCTGTTCATCCCGAACTGGCAAAGCGTCTTTGAAGTAATACTCGACCAGGCGATCTAGGTGGCCATCCTTGCGAAGGATAATTTTCCTGTTCTTCGAATTCAGTCTCGTGTGATCCGAACACGTTCCCAGGAATGCGAATCTTTCGCGCAACCACTAGCTTCGCTGGAATCACTTTTCGTTGCGTCATGTACTGATGACCTAAATACCACTGGCTGATCCAAGTTTGTTTGGTTCTCGTCAACAACCTCTTGCGTAACCTCATCTTCAGCCACTTTACCCTCGGGCGCTTCTATCAGCTCAGGAACAAGCAAGAGTTTTGTCTCAACACCCATAGTTGGCTCTCCAATCACTTCTTTTGTCATTATACTTATTTGTACTTCCTCTGCTAGTTATTCCTCCATTTCCGCTTGCAACAGGGAGGTTTCCTCTTGACCAGACTTGTTGACTTTTTCTTCGACTAATGCCACTCGCTTAATCGAATGGTTGGTAGACCCTGTCATTTTAGCCATGCAAAGCTTTATCTTCTCTTGGCCAACTTTCAGGACATTCTCTCTTAAGTCCACAACGAATCCGTAGGCATTCATAATGTCCGTGCCAAGAATCACTTCATCGACAATGTCTGCAACGAGCATTTGGTGGCTAAATTCAAGAAGACCCAGGCGTACACGTACATCTACCTTTCCTAGCACCTTGACGGGGCTTCCAGTCACAGTCTGTATTGTACAAGAGCTAATTAGAGGATGGCGGTTACAGACAAAGTCAGGGCGCACAATGGACACTGTTGCGCCCGTGTCAACTGTAAATGATGTTGGTTTACCATCCGCAAATCCATTAACAATCAAGTTTCCACTGATCTTATGTAGCGTGGAAACTGTGTGCTGTTCTGGCCCTTTACTTCTCCAATTGGTGTGATCAGTCTCTTCTCTCTGTTATCTTCTTCTCCCAACAGTCTACCTGTAGATGACCACGTTTACCACAGTTGTAACATTTCGGTCTTCTGTCTTTTTCAAATCGTTGCGACTCTCTTGAACTTTTGAATTGTTTGTCCGACAACACTGTTTTTCTGCACCCATCGTAACGGTAATGTGATACAGGGATCTTCTGACTGCAACGTGATGGCACAAACCCATTAATGTAGCGGGACGCTGACTTGGCAGCTTCAAACTCTAGGGCGTGAACAAGAGCTTCTGAGCTATCTCGGTGTCTTGCCATTCGTAACACTTGCTGAAGTTCACAATCTCCGATGCCATCAATAAATGTCTGCACCGTAAACCTTATTCGGAAGTCTTCTGGTGCTTCAGGATAGGCCAATCTAATCAATCTGTCGACACTTGCTTCAAATTCTTGAAGACTTTCCCCGGAACGTTGTCGTCTTGTTCTCAACTGGGTGCAGTACACATCTCGCAAATGTTTATCACCATACCGTAATTCCAGAGCTTTTATCAACTCGGCATAGGTGTTCTGGCTGTCAGGTGGCACTTTCTGTAGTAGTTCTGCCGCGGGTCCTTTTAATGCAAGAACAAGTGAAACAGCCTTGTCTTTTTCTGTCCAATTATTTGCGCATGCAGCAGCTTCAATTTGGCGGAGGTACGTTGCCCAGTGAGTGCTTCCGTCAAAGGTTGGAACTTTGACATGAACTGTCCCTACTGCAGGCAAAGTGACTTTCTCTGTTAACTTATTTTCTGTCTTGATCACTGGTACAGTCTGTTCAGAAATTTGTTTTGGTTGAATCTTCATGCACTGTTCAACTTCAATTTTAATTTGTTCTCTTATGTTTGCCATTGAGTTTTCTACTGCAGATATTTTTGTTGACATAACTTCTTCCACAGTCAAGACAGATTTTTCTACTTTAGCTATTTTATTTGACATGGCTTCTTCTACGTCAGATACTCTGGTAATCTGATTGTTGAGCTCACCTCGTAATTCACCTAAGTCACCACGTAGGAGACCCAATTCTGCGGTAGTATGTTCTTGCATCTGCTTTTGTTCATGAATTAATGCTTTGATGTCACCTGCTTCACGTTTAAGTTTCTCTGCCTCCTGCTTACGTTCCTCTTTTTGTCTTTCTTCTGTTCCTAGCATTAGTGCTTTCTGATGTTCCTCAGCTTCTTCTCTTTCTTGTATTCGTTCTTCTTTTTGTCGTCTTTGTCTGCAACAGCAGCGCCTGTAAAGTTTCCATCATCTGACTGGGATCCATGTTTACCGATTTAATTACGAATCACACTCGTCTTGTACAAAGCGTCCACTGTTTCCACTGTTAACCGTTCTATCCCAGTTCTGACACCAGTTACGACGGTCTGCTCGATCGTCGTAGGTACAGTGGAAACAAAATAAGTACAAGACACCAATTAAGTCACTAATCACACCTTTAATTGTTATAGTAAAACAGTTTGTAATTAACAACACAGTGTCTACAACAAATCAAATGAAAATTGTTCATACGCAATAAAATGTCCACTAATATTAAAACTCAACTGTATTACAATTATACCGTCCGAATATAAAACGCAACACTTCACTAATAACTACTTGAACGTACACCGTAATAACTCAAACCACTCTGTAAATATATCGCACTAATACTCTCGAACCGCACAGTCAAAAATCTCGCATTGAACTCCAAACTAAGGCCGCGACGCGATGTATTTATAGTTACGCTCACACACCAGAAGCTTCCAAACTGCGTCTTATCTCTCGCGAACTATGTAATTGCTACGGCCTTGACACAGTCCGAGCGCCCGAGCGAAGCCTGGCACATGCGAGAAAATTCTCGCAAAATGCGTCTAGTAGCACGTACACCACATGCTTATGTCGAGATCTTTCTGGCGCATTCGATAAACGCGTAGATTGTTCTATGCTGTCATAGCAATATTTTTCAAATAACTCGAAAATTAATGCATAGAAAAAAAAATTAAAAAATTATATAAGCTTTGTAGCAGATAATCTTCAAACTGTTTTCGAATTTTGTACCTTACCAAAAATGAAATGTAATCCACTGGAATTGAAAACAATGTATCTTATACTTCTATGAATGTCAAGTCTCAATTTTATTAGCGTTTATTTGATTCAATAATAACATGAAAAAATTAAAACTGACAATGAATTATATCAAAAAATAAATACGAATACAAGCTGTAATTGTTTTTTTTTTCAACTGTTACTAACATTAAATTTTAAATTTCATAGGTATTGCAGGGAATTAAGGCAAACAACACACGCTAATGATGTATTTGTACATGCTCGCAGCTGACGTAATAGAACAAAATTCAAAAAAATTATATGCAATGATTATAGAGGTATACTCTTTGACAAAAGAACCTCAATAACGTTCAAACTTAAAAATTTAATGAATTACGGTCGAATTTCGACCACTGGGCAACCACTAGTATTGATTAATACATGAACATAACTATCTTATTTTTATTATAGACGACCCAGTTTGCTGCACACACTACTCTCATTACAGATGGAGACTGACTTTTACATGCGGGTGGAAATCACTGCCTTTCGCCTACCAAATTTTGCCGTCGTTCACAGCCTTCATTTGGCAAATTGTTAGTAGTGGCACCGGGAACATGGGTTGTGAGTGCTCCCAAAGCGTTGACGAAATTTTACTGCCACTGGTTACGTCACTACAATGGGCGGGTTCTTGTGTCATGCTTCCGCCAACATCGGACCGCATGGCGAACAAATTTTACAGAAAAGCCATTTTGGTCTCAGCGTCGTTTGTGCGCCCTGCTGGTGTTTGCGCGTTTGTGTGTGTCACACAGCACTGAAGTTCCTGGAATTGTAATGCGTTGAAAACCAGACCTCGCATTCCAATGCCCCAACTACGTTCCAACTTCACATCACTGTTCCTTTGTTCGACAACAATTTTATTTAACATGTGACTGGCCACACAGATGGAATATGAATATTCACATAGTGGATCTATTTTGTCCCCCGGTTTCCCTCATGGCAGACCCCCATCTTTTCGGGGGATTACAACCTTATTATAAAACATTATAAAAACAACCGATTAAAAACATCATAAAAATCATGAAAGATCTCTCATTGGGGGGGTATTGTAACGGGGCTAAACGGAGGGGTTTTTTGTTTATTAAAATTAATATAAATTTTGTTTTCCATCTGTGTGGCCAGTCACATGTTAAATAAAATTGTTGTCGAACAAAGGAACAGTGATGTGAAGTTGGAACGTAGTTGGGGCATTGGAATGCGAAGTCTGGTTTTCAACGCATTACAATTCCAGGAACTTCAGTGCTGTGTGACACACACAAACGCGCAAACACCAGCGGGGCGCACAAACGACGCTGAGACCAAAATGTACTGTATTACTCTTTATCGTAATTAACAACAGACATAATTTACATTTTTATGTTAACTCTTACCTTTAACGGGTCCAGGTTCCTTTTACACGAACTCACATTCTGTAAGAGAGGTTAGTGGGTTTGTTACACAATAACCATGCTGTTCTACTGCATGAATGCAATATGTTTATTTTCTCAATTTTAAAATTTTATTTACTTCTTTTTAAATTTTACTCAAAGTTCATTTTGTTGAGAAATCATTTCTGCTGACTTAAACTTCTTTATCTTAACATCATTTACTATTAATTTTATTATTTAAAATATAAACAAGACCTTGAATCATTTTACACAAACAAATATATATTGATTAATACATGAACATAACTATCTTATTTTTACTTCCATATTCCTTAAGGAATGGAAATATTGGTGATGGCAAAAAAAATCGTGTTCGAGATTATTGCAGATTCTGATTGTACTACACTCAAAACATGAAAAAAAGTCGTTTTCCGAAAAGTGTCTGTGTGTGTGTCTGTCTGTGTAGATTTTTTTTCTATGGCAAACGATAACTGCCGCAAATTCAAACAGAATCAAATAATTTTTTGCATACAGCCCTGATTTGTAGAGTACTCACGACCTATTGTTTTTGGTGAAGATCGGTTGAGGGAAAGGGGTAGTTTACCTGCAATTTTTTTTTATCAAGGGAAATTTTTTTTTTTGGCAAACGATAACAGCCGCAAATTCAAACAGAATTAAATAATGTTTCGTATACAGCCCTGAATTGTAGAGTTCTCAAGACCTATTGTTTTTGGTGAAGATCGGTTAAGGGAAAGGGGTAGTTTACCTGGAACGTTTTTTTAACAAGGGTATTTCCTGTGGCAAACGGTAACAGCCGCAAATTCAAACAGAATCAAATAATTTTTTGCATACAGCCCTGATTTGTAGAGTACTCAAGATCTATTGTTTTTGGTGAAGATCGGTTAAGGGGAAGGGGTAGTTTACCTGCAACGTTTGTTTATCAAGGGTATTTTCTATGGCAAACAATAACAGCCGCAAATTCACAGAATCAAATAATTTTTTGCATATGTCCCTGAATTGTAGAGGTCTCAAGGACTTTCGATTTTGGTGAAGATCGGTTAAGGAGAAGGGGTAGTTTACCTGCAACCTTTTACGTTTTAACAAGAGTAAAGTACTTGAAAGTTCATTTAAACTTTTTGAAACAATGGTAATTGTTAAAAGTAAAATAATTTTGTTACCAGGCAATAAAATTATAATTTTTTCATTTTAATGTAAATTATGTATGAGTTAATATCTTTATATATATAATTCTTCTGTACGTGTGTATGTCACTGAACTCCTCCATGTATAAAATAATATATCGTTCGTGGCAGGTAAGCATATCTCAGTTATGTAATGTTTGTTTCCATTTTATTATTACGCCTACAGCAATAAAAAGGCAGGTAAGACACACACACAATTCACGTTATTTCTGGCCTCACTCATGTTTATTTTCTTACATTTGCAAGCTTTTTAAATGGAAAGTGCCGAAACCCACACCAACATAACGCGTGCAAGCCGAAAAAATGGACATCAATTTGCTTACTGGCGAAGCTAGTAGTTAATGAATGGGTAGGCAAAAATCTTATCTTAAATTTTGTTTAAGGAATCACTAAAAGGACGGTGGTTCAAATCGGACACTGAGGTAGAGTTTGCTGTAACCGAATGGTTCCACAAACAGCCGTAAGAATTTTACTAGCAGGGAATCTACAGGTTAGCGCAACAGTGGAATCATGTCTTAATGTTATTGGAGACTTCTTTTAAAATCGTTGAATAAAAAATGCTTTACAGCTCTATACGTGTTTCTATTGAACAATCCTTGTATTAGTCACACACAATAATACAACTGATTGAACTTCAAATTTTTAAACTTGATTAGTTTCTATATATATATATGTTTAATGTTACAAATAATTCAAATAACAATCTTGATCATCTGTTAGTTCAGCAGAATAACAGTGACACTTTTAATAACCGCATAAAATAAACACTTAGAAACAACACAGGCGCTTTAACTTAACTGTTTGGACCACAGAAGTGAGGCATGCCTCAACGCTCTATGTGTACAGCGCGGGACAATCCCCCCTCCCTTCACTTCCCTATCACACCACTACATTGCTTACATACGATGTATACAAAAAACGCTGAGGCAAGTTTAGGTTGCCTCATTCACTTTAAACGAACTATGCCGAATCTCACCTGTCACCATCTAGTGGTCGCTCAATAAAGCACGTTTCGGTTTAATAAATTTGACAGTCGCAGTAACAATGTATAATCTTTACGTTATGTAGTTCATACGTATTTATAATTTTTATTCTACAGAATTTTTTAGGGTAGGCATTGCCTCAATTGCCTCCATGTAACTTCGCCACTGATATATATGTGTACAACGTTATCGGCAACAAAGAAGTAGTTTTTGTTAAAATTCCTTCCCGGGATATTTGGCCGTAGTCCAATGTTTTCTACAAAACCAGACATTTCGGCAATGCCATCGACTTCCATCATCAGTGAAAATCGAGTGCGATAACGTGAGGTGGTATACGTTAGTGACCACAGTACTGTGGTTAAGGCTGAAGCAGTAAGTAGTTTCTATGGTAATATTTCATTTTGAAAATGATTTTAAATATAAATCTTAGAATAGGAAGTCATGTATGGTTCTCCATACCGATATTTATTATAGATGACCCAGTTTGCTGCACACACTACTCTCATTCCATTTTACCCCCCCCCCATCTTTTTCTTTTAGACCCTCATTAGAAAATAATTTTGATTGAAATTGTTACTTGTTTCGGTGGCGTCTCCCCCGACCTCATGGCGCGTCCCATCCAAAGTTCTCCTTTCAGTGTATAAAAGCTTACGATTTCTTATTTTCTTCTTCCTAATTAAACACTCCCGCACTGTCTATTTTGGGACTTCGTTTCACCATAAACTATTGTCTTTTAATTAATAAAAAAATTTTACTGATGAACCACGTCTGGTATTATGCCGGGCCCGGCGGAGCGTGGATGGAGACTGACTTTTTTGCGGGCGGAAATCACTGCCTTTTGTCTACCAAATTTCGCCGTCCTTCACAGCCTTCATTTGGCAAATTGTTAGTAGTGGCACTGGGAACATGGGTTGTGAGTGCTCCCAAAGCATTGACGAAATTTTACGGCCACTGGTTACGTCACTACAATGGGCGGGTTCTTGTGTCATGCTTCCGCCAACATTGGACCGCATGGCGAACAAATTTTACAGAAAAGCCATTTTGGTCTCAGTGTCGTTTGTGCGCCCCGCTGGTGTTTGCGCGTTTGTGTGTGTCACACAGCACTGAAGTTCCTGGAATTGTAATGCATTGAAAACCAGACCTCGGATTCCAATGCCCCAACTACGTTCCAACTTCACATCACTGTTCCTTTGTTCGACAACAATTTTATTTAACATGGGACTGGCCATGCAGATGGAAAATAAAATTTATATTAATTTTAATAAACAAAAAACCCCTCCGTTTAGCCCCGTTACATCTCCATTGTTCGAGAACATTCCGCTGTTGTCTGCATAGTAATATTAAAGACGGTTGCAATAAGAGAAAAAGTGTATATATTACATCAAGGACACAGCACCTGAGTGAACATCTTTTACACTGGCGTTAAGGGTGTCACTAATTTTTTTGGAACTAGACTATTATCAATTGAGTGTTGTTAGTCAGTGAAATTTAAGACAATAAGTTCTTGTAACTGCAATGAAAATTCAATGTAAATCAATAACAAAGTAATAATTTTTATTTCCAACAACTTGATACATTTCTAAAAATTTCTACATCAAATTCTTGTACGTTACATACTTAAATAAAATTTAGTATTAATTTGGGTTCCGTGCTGCGAGCTAGTAATCGTAGACAACCATCTGTCAGGCACTTGAAGAGATGAGGATTAAACAGCGGTTCAATAAACAGGCTTTTTCATTCAGAAAAAAATCCACATAGCTGCAAAAAAATCATTATCTGTCTCAATAGTTTACATCAAAATGAAAACTGAATGTTCATGCTAATTCACAATTTCCATACTATAATAATTTTATGACAAATTTAACAATAATACATGGGAAAAAACAAATTACATTATTATAACTTTTTATGTTATTATTAATAATTAAACTTTTTGTACTTTTTAAACTTTCTGTTAATAACGTAACTGTGTGTGTGCGTGTGTGTGTGTTTTGTGAATATTACAATGTTTCAATAGTGATCAGAACACTATCATCATCAGAATAAATTATTAAATTTAAACAGTTTAAAAATCAATTATGTTATTATTATTATATACAAATATTATATAATTATGTTATATATTATTATGTCAGGAGGTTATACTGATCTGGCTCAATGACACTTTAAAAATTATTATAGGGAAAGCTGACAAGTTTACCAAATTCATTGTTTCTAAAATAAATACATATAAGAAAACCCTACACTAGTTAGAAATATTTTAGTTACACCCAGGTTCATCTTAAATATTTTGTTCTGTGTAGAGCACAGTACTGAGTGATCACTGATTTCTTTATGCTCACAGTCTGTAATATGCATCACTGTATAATGCCCAAATGTAGTGCATTGTTGCTGGCTTTGGTCAGAGTAAGTAGATTTCTTTATGGAAGTGAAGGCACATTCTGTTGAAAAATTTGTAGAAACAGGTAAAGTTTTGGAGCATTCTTGAACCATCCCCAGCACCCTCATGTTCATTTTCTCTCTGGTGTATTTCTCCAATATTGTTTATATTGTTATGACGGTCTCAATGATCGTCATATGGTACAGTGGAAAACAAAATTACAGACACCAATCAAGTTACTAATCACCAGCTTGAATCAGTCACAAATACAGTTTATAATCAACTGGTACAATAATCCGAGCAAAATTTGTCCACACACAATAATAATGTTAACTAATAGAGTCCTGAACCTCACTTAAATAAATCGCCACTTACACTGCCCCCTAACCAGCTGCTGTTGTTGTTTGAACAGATAGTACAAGTGTTCCAGAATAATCCGTAACTCTAGTGTTCTAGTGCGTCAACACTAGAGTGTAATTGACTGCAACCTTAAACACAGTGTGTAACCGATGAAGTCTGGAACAACCTCGACGGTTGACGTGTCACGTAATTGTCTTTCTTCTCAAAGTAGCAATACATACGCACACAAACATTACAGCTGGGCTCTGCTGGGATAGCCGAGAAACATTCTGTAATGGCATAACAATATGTTCTTTTCCCTATATAGAGAGGAGGCAATGCTATAGTGGAGGTTAGATTCAAACTTCAAAGAGCCATGTAGTGCCATAGTGTCAGATAGCATAGCTTGAATTGACAGTACTATCTGTGGAGGAGGTTGTGGATGCACTACAGGTAGAGAAAAACGGAAAAGCACCTGACTGTTCTTGTGGGCTACTGAGTTTCAAGGATGGGGAATCAGCTTATGTTGTAGGCTGTATAAATTAGTCTTGCAGGTATGGAAGAATGAAATGATGCCCACACATTGGAACACTGATACAATTTATCTTGTGTTTAAAAAATGATATAAACAAATTTGTGACAATTACAAAAGTATTGGATGTTACGAATAAGATCTTCTCTATCATTCTGGAGAATTGGGTAAAGTTCTATGCTGGGGAGATCCTGGGGGAATACCAGCTTCAAATTAGGAAGAAGTTCAACTGACCAAATTTTTATAGCACTTCAAACCTTGGAAAAACACTTTGAATTCAATACAGATGTATGTACACTCTTTATAGAGTATCATAACGTTTATACATAGACCCTATGAGCAAATTTTTTTTTTTTTAAAGCACTGTTGTTTAAACATTCATAAATACTTAATACAATTTAATACTAAAAAAAATAAATAATTACACCATAATTTTTCCCAGATTTTCCTCTTATGAAAATACTCTTAACATTTTTATTATTGATTTTATATATTGTAACTGAAGCTGTTTAAAAATACATTTTGTGCAATTTTAACCAAAAAAATTCTGTCAGATATTGTTTATCCATTTTGTAACTAATAATATAGTAATTAAAACAAACACTCACTACTATCAATACCACACAAAAGAAATATGAAATAACCTCAGAAATCCCGCAAACCTCACATAAACAAAAACTGCAATTTCCACCTTGAACACGAAAATGCAAGCAGTCACCACGCTTGCCAACTGTACCAATTATTTCCTAAAAACTATTTTCTTCAGTCAGTGCTGCAATCTGATGGCAGAAACAAGAACTAAAACTTTCAAATAAAACTTCTGCATTCATTCTGTGGCATAATAGTAAGACGCAAAGCGCTTGAAAGCATTGAAAAGGGGGCGGCATAAATGTGTGCCGTCTGTCAAAATACCAAGTCTACTGCCGGCGCAATATTATGCCGTTGGTCCTCAAAGTGTTAAAGACAGGTTTTTGATAGTACTCACAGACTGAAGCAGTGTTGGAAACTAGTAAAATTTACACTAATTTCTATGTTAAACTGTGACCCAATAGTTACGATTGGTGGGAGGACGAGCAGAGACTCTTTAAAATAGCTAGTGGTTCGGAAGTAGGATTCTTTATCAGCCTTGATCTTCAGCCTAGCAGTACACAAGGTTATGAAGAATTTGAGTATAATGGAAATATCACCTACAGACTAATTCCAGTTAATGGTATGGATATACAGATATCATTCTGGTTTCCAGGAATATAACAGCTGCATGCTTCAAAAGATGGAGAGAGATGTAAAATGGACTTCAAAATAAATGAACAAAAAAGTAAATTTATGAGAATGTGTGCATAAGAGGCAAGAAGAGCTATTCAAAATTGTAAAATCGGGTATTATACATTTGGAGAGGTAGCAAGTTCTACACATCCAGGAATGGATCTGACTAAAACAAACCACATTTCAGAAGAAATCAACAAAAGGATTATTACTGAAAACCAAACATACAACGCAAATAAGAGTGACTTTAAATTCAAAATAATCTCCCAGTCTACTAAAATGAAACTCTACATAACTCTGAGCAGCCCTGTGGTAACACGTGGAACACAACGTAGTTGGTCAATTCCAATGATGACGTCATAAATACAAATAGTCAGGTAGCCACATAGCTAACAACTAGTCAGCCCAAGTCTAGCAGTAGTAAAGTGAAAGCTTTTGCCCCCCCCCCAAAATATTAGTTCATTTCACTAGTCTTGGGCTTATTATGATACTCTGTTGCAACATTCTATTGAGTTTCCGTATTTCACTGGCATCGTTAATCAATCTGTTATTTCTACACTAGTTCATTATTAGTATTTTATGTGTTGTGAAGAATCACACTATACATATCATAATGAATAGAAGAAGACATTGCTCTTCATACAAGGTGCTACCTAAAAGTTTGGGGAATTTGAATGCCATGTGCGAACCGTTTGTGGTATGACCTGCTGCCGCTAGAGTGTGTGAATTAGTGTGCCAACAACTGTGACAGTGAGAGGCCGCGTTCTTGAGTTTTGTGCATTTTTGTAATGTTGTGTTTTAGTGTTGTGGCGATTTTATAAACGGCAGATTTTATGGAGCAAAGAACCTGCATACAATTTTGCTTAAAACTTAAAAAAAAGCTGCTGCAGAAACCCATCGGATGCTTGTGGAAGCACTTGGTGACAATGCTATGAGTTAAAGTAAAACTTTTTTGTGGTACAAACGCTTTAACGATCCACGACAGTCTGTTGATGTTAATGAGTGTTCAGGACGACCATTGACGAGCACAACACCAGAAAACATCGCGAAAATGCAAGAGGCAATTGTTGCAGATCGTAGACAAACAATCCAAGATGTTTGCGCGATCGTAGGAATGTCGTACGGGTCCGTGCAACGCATTTTGTCAGACATTTTGGGCATGAGATTCATTGCTCCAAAGTTTGTACTGAGACTGGTGAGCAGCGACCAAAAAGAACATCGCGTGGCTGTCTGCACTGAATTGAAAATTGCAGCAAGAGATGACCCCAACTTCATCTCCAATGTCATAACTGGTGATGAATCATGGGTTTAGGGTTATGACCCTGAGACTAAGCAGCAGTCGTTGGAGTGGAAGTCATCACATTCACCGCGGCCAAAAAAGCACGTCAAGTTCGTAGCAATGTGAAGTCCATGTTGATTTTTTTTTGTTTTGACATCAAAGGAATTATCCACAAGGAATTTATCCCCCCTGGTCAAACAGTCAATGAGAAGTTTTATTGTGAAGTTTTGAAGCGGCTATATGAGAGCATTAGGTCAAACGTCCAGAAAACTGAATGAACAACAGCTGGGTTCTCCACCATGACAATGCACCGCACACACCATTAGCTGTTCAGCATTTTTTGGCTTCCAAAAACACGGTAGTGATTCCCCATCTACCCTATTTACCTGACCTCGTCCCGTGCGACTTTCTCCTGTTCCCCAAAATGAAGCTTCACTTGAAAGGCCGTCATTTTGACACAATTGAGAACATCCAGGCCGAATCACAGAAGGTGCTTTGAACGCTTACGCTTACCGACTTCCAACGATGCATGGAATCACGGAAAAACCGCTGAGATCGCTCTATCCATGGCCAGGGGGACTATTGCGAAGGAGACGGTGGAAACTAGGAGTTATGGTAAGCAATTTTAATTTTATGGGCGAATTCCCCGAACTTTTGGGTAGCACCTTGTACACATTAAACTTAAATTGCGCTTAACAAAATATGCAGAAGAAAACGGTAATCACATCGCAGAGTGTAAATTTCATGTACCAGGAACTAAAATTTGGGAATATTAAAAAACAAAAACAAAAGAAAGTATCTGTATTACTAATCAGGATTGGTATGTAGTAAAAAAAGGAGTGCCATTTTTGCCAATACTATTGGAATTATATACACATTCAAGCTCAGAGAATTGCTCAGTGTCTTGAAATCAATAATACACAATTTTGTGCCAATCTTGATTAAAGTGTACAGTTTATTTACACACACGGTATTTTGTTTTGAAGAACTCTGGCACAGCGTTTATCTCATGAGTAAGAAAAATACAAGCCATTTTTATGGTACAAAAAAGAATCTTAATAATATCAAATATAAAAGGTACTGAATATTTAAAAACACCTGTTTCACTGACTCACCTTATTATTCCTTCCCATTTTGATTTTAGTTACGAGCAAATATTTCTAAAATTGGTTTTGCTGTACCTAAAGTTTTGCTTTTTGTTGGTCCTTATTGTCACCAGGTTTTGATAATAATTCTTTCATGTCTAATAAGGATTCTGTTAAATGGACAAAATATTTTGATACACTTGTTTCACAGCTATCTCTGTTGTCTGACAGTATCATCATAATCCTGAAATAAAATAAACAAAATGAATACATTAAAATTACATAGTAAAGTATTTTTGCAAGAGGCGGTTGAAGGGTCTTGTAACGTATAGTAGATTTCTATATTATATACAGTAGAGTCACAATAGTTCGAGGTACCTCACTAGAAAAATTATATGTACTCCAAAAATGGCAGGGTATTACTACCAGAAAAAGATCGTAAAAAAAACCTCTGATTCATTTTTATAAAAAGTAAGTTTCATGGAAAGTATTTTGTTTTTAAATATCATACAGTACAGTTTTTAATATTACTGTATGTCATTTTAAATTTTAGTGTGCGCATTTAATAGATAGATTTGTGAGAGTTAACGAAAAACCTTTTGAATTTGTATTTAATCCTGATGAATATAACCTAATTAAACGAATGATGATTCGTCGTCGATTTTTCATTTTCCTTTCGCTCGCAAATGTTCTCAAAAGCTCGTGCAAATTAGTAAACAAAACCCACATACACAGCACACCAGTTTACAGATTTTGTATACATTTCTTTTAGATGAATTTCCAGCATACACTTTACATTATTATGCAGAGACACCAGTAAATAAAGCCTGTTACAAATTAATAAACAAAACCCACATACACAGCACACCCATTTACAGATTTTGTCTAACATTTCTTTTAGATAAATTTCCAGCATACCCTTTACATTATCATGCAGAGACGCTCCACATTAAAAGCAGAGCGTGGGGTGCTTAGCACGCCGGCAGAGCTCGGTAGATCCGCCAACGGCAGATAACATCAGCATTTTGCATAGTTCGAGGTTGGTTTGGTCCCAATTACCTTGAACTATCGAGATCAACTCTTGAACCATGACTCTACTTCAAGATCTTAGAAAAAATAAAGGATGAGGAAGACCTAAGAAAACATTCCATTTTCCTAATGAATGCTTCTTATGAGATACTTATTTTACTCCTGATTTCTTATTCACTGGTTCACTCCTTAGTCAAAAAAAGTAGGTACTTCTCAAATCACTATACCAATTTTCCTGGCATCTATTCTCTCTGATTTTTCTACTCTTTCTTCCTCACTTTTATTACTTTTGTTCTTCTTATATTTATTTTAATTCCATACTTTCCGAATTACTTTAGCTTGTGACAATTAAATGTACAGAAAATTAAAAATATTATTTATTCTACTTACTGCAAATTATGAGTCTTAAATAAAAATAAAGTAGTGGTGCACAAAATGAATTATACTTACGAGTCAGGAGGTATACTGTAGAATATCCCATATCCATCTAGACACATAGGAGACACTCCACCACCAAATGGAAGGTATCCTGACAAACTTGTTGACAGAATGAAATTACCACCTCCGCCACTGTAATTATAAAATTTATAAAAATATAGCAGTAGCTGCAGACAAGCGATATTTATTTTCTGAATATATGCAACACATGTCTTGGGTGATGGAAATTGTACAACCTTTAAAAATGTCTGGAAAAGTTGATCCAATAACGGTTCAATATTATTCTATACGGTGACGGGCACAGTAAAATCTTGAAATACTGATAACCCTTAATCACCTAAAATATTTTTGTATATACAGGGGTGCAACCATGATTTCCCCTGGAGGGAGGGGAGGTTCTGACAACCTGGTAAGAGGGAGGTGCTAGATTTTTGTGAATAAAGCCACAGAAATTAAAAGAAACAGAAGTTGTTTCTGTTCTGTATTAAGAAGGCAGTGTGGAAACCAAAGGGTTACATTAATAGATATCTTCTACAGAAATTGATAGAATTAAGGGGTTTGTATGCATTTTTTAAAGCATCGCTTCAGTGTGTTTCATAAATTGGGCACTACGGCTCTTAAAAATATTTCAAAACTGCATTTCAGGATGAGCAAATAGGGGAATATGGGGTTGGTTGTAACAGTGCTTGTAACTAGAGTAATTTCCAGCAGATCGCTTTCTGGCTTGCAGATCACTCCAAAGGTTGCGTCAGTGTAGGCGACAACACCGGTGCAAACGTTGAAGCTAACCTCCGCTACATCAAAAATATTGTTTTTTGAAAAGTTAAGTAACTTTTTGCACTTCTGTTATGAAGCTTATTTCTACTTACATTTTTCTTCAATCATACTAACTATGTATATAGTCTAACAAGTCAAGTATTCTTTATGAATACCAGGCATCAGCTTTGATTTTATTGAAACATAATTAGACACATGGGTACTTTTTTGTAACGGCAACATGTGGGGTTGGTTGTAACATGGATTTTACTCTGTTACAACCTTCCCCAGATCAACGTTACAACCTACCCCATGCGTATTTGTGGAATCATTTAATCGATATCCCTTTAAGTGAGCAGTATTTAGTGATGCTGATTTTAGATCGTTATTTTTTACAGATAAGCAAAACGAAAAACAGTACTATGGCTTCTAGTCTTCAGTGCAACATGGAAGTCAGACAGACAAATGACACCACTGAAATCTGACAGCTCTAGAATCCACATTCTACTATGCCTGATACAAATATACCAGAAGAACTAATCCTGTCTTCAAAAAGTTTGGAACTTTGTCATCTGGGAACTTAATTTTAAAACAGGATTTTTCTCCAGAGTTAGTGCTAGCATTTCCTAAAACGGGGACAAGGAAAACTAAAAGACCTAACAAACAGCGCAGTATGCCGTACTGACTGACACACCCCCGTAAAAGAAGCTATTGAAAGTGAATATCAGAAAAAGAAATTATCTAAAGAAAAAACAAGAGAAATTACAAGGAAACGCAAAGGAAACACGTCCCAAACAAAGAAAGTAAAGAGGATTCTTAAATTTGAAAATCCATCTGAAAAAGAAGATGATGATGAAACCTGTCTGTGTTTAGTCCGCATGAAACCATTTTCAAAAAGCAGGCCTGGAGAGGAGTAGGTGCAATGCATGGACTGCAATGCACTGGGAGTTATGTGTGCCATAACTGTATGTCAGATGGATTTTCTGAATAAAACTTTAAAGCAATAGTAATGGACTAGGTATTTGTTTTACTAAAGATGTTTCTAGTTAAGCATGCTTTAATTTGTATTTTGTTAAATTACAGACATTCATTATCTTAAATATGCTTTTCAAATTTTTGTTTATTTTAAAATTATTGTAACTCAACATTTCTATTTTGATATTTGTTAAAGACATTTATAGTTTTACAAATTTTGATAAGTTTGGTTATTTTAAATTATTTTTTCACTTAAATTTGTATCTGTTATGTTACAGACACATAATTTTATAAAAGTAACTTTAATTTGATTAGTTTAAATTGCTTTCTTTGGATAAGTGTTCACATGCTCATGTGAACAAGTGTGTGTGTGTTTTAGGGAGGGAAATTGTCAAATGCTTGTATGATTGTATTGACATTTTGAGAGTAATCTGTTTTATAAGACATTTTTAAACTTTAAAGACTTGATGTAAGAAGGAAGAGATTTTTTTCTGGTTAATGGTTTAATGGTATGTATGTATGTATGTGTGTGTGTGTGCATGTGTGTAACACTATATTTTGATTTTGTAGGTAAAATTACATCATTTTTATGAGAAATAAAATTTTCTTTACGCGAAATATTTGCTTTATTTGTCTTGTTACAACCAACCCCTACAGCTGTTACAACCAAATGGGGAAGGTTGTAACATTTTGACTCCAGTTAGTTTTCTTTGCGTACTAAAATAATTATGAACCATAAAACTCTGAATATTTAGTATATCATAAGGGTTGCTGTCATAAAGAGAGCCAAATGTATGAACAAAATAAAAATAAAAAAATATCAAGTTTTGGAATAAATGCACAATAGTACACAGAACATTACAAAATGCAGAGCAGAGCAGAGCTGAAATACTGCAATACAAATTTGAAGATTTTTTTATCCTGAAGTACTACATAGGAAAATGTCCAATCGGTCACACCTCTAAACACAGAGGAAAACCTCATAAAACAATGCTAGAATGATGTAATTATATGAATTAAATTAAAATTCATTGTCATTAACTGACCTCTGGTGAAATTGCTATACATTTGTTTTTATTTTTAAGGAAATTTTCAATAAAATATTAACAATTTCAGTTTGGTTGTGTTTACAAAGGCAACTTTAACAATAAACTAACCTCATACCAGGAGATATTTCCAAACACATCAGCATAGTAACAATCAGTGTTGTATAATATCACCAAAAGTGAAAATGAACAAAATTTCTCGGATTAAAAGTTGAAATTATCCAAATCGTGGCCGTGACCGAGTGGAACCTGCCGTGACCAATTGGACAAACAATGATGTTGTGTTAACTCGTTTTTATTACCTTTAATTATTAAATTTTTATTAATTTTATATCTTACCTCTTACGCCAAGGTCCGTTGCACGAAACTGCGAAATACAAATATGACCTTCAGGTTATCTGAATAACGTACTCAACTCGCTTTTCAATTGAAACAAATCTGATTTAATTGCATTTTTTACTTCCTTTTAAATACACCACTCACTCCTCCTTCTACTTTAATTCACATATTATTGCAACTCTTTCTTTCTTTAAAAAAAAACAGATGTAACATAAAATTTCAGTTTACCATTGTAACTTATACTAATATATATTTATGACCATAATAAAGCGACCCATATTGCCCATTCACACAAAAAACCCCCTTTTATATAATTACTTTATGTCCCCCTTTTATATGTAATCATAACAATTTTGATTTAGATACATTTTACAGTTTACCGTAGGATCCCCGTTGACTGCATGGCACGTCACACACACTATTCCCTTCTTGATACAAAATATTGTTCCACTGATTTCGGAAACCGCACTTAGTTATTGATTGAGACTACTTTACTTTGATTTTACACTAGTGATTTATGCATACTGTTATGGTCGGCCGACTTTTAAAATTGTCCGGACAGATAAATTTAGTTTGACCACGCGTGGCCGATATTGTTAGTCGACTGGGCGGCAAACTTTATCTGTTTGTACGCTTTTTATTAAATGTTTTAACACTTGAATAGATAGGCCGACTAATTATTACGGCCTATCTTACACTCCCGAGGCCACTGTTTTACCTTTTCCGGCACTTTGTGCTGCTGCTGGCTATCTACTATTCACTCTCTGATGACAGACTGCTGACTGTGATTCACAAAGAGCCTGCTGCTGGGCGGTTACACAATACGTCTGTGCAATTGTTTTGGCTAACAATGTGCATTGCTGTACTGGGGGCTCCTCACAGGTGAAGTCTGGCAATTTGAAACGTGATTGAATTGATGATTTGAATTAATATAAAGTTAAACTGGAGTAGCTCACATATATGAAGTGAATTGTGCAATTTTAATAAGATCAGACCAAAATTAATAAAATAAAAAAACCTTTTAATTTGCCCCATTACAATACCCCCCAATGAGAAATCTTCTGTCGAAACAGAAGAAATCTCATTGCTAAAACCCCTTAGAGGACCGGTGAGGGTATGGTGCCAACAACCCCCCATTTGTTCTTGTACCTCATGGGTAAACTACCCCCCTGGCTCGGCGACCATGGCCGCATCTGAACGAGATCACTGGACTTCTCTGTGCAAGATCCCAACACCAAAAAATCGAACAGACACGCACCACAGCGCACCTCACCTTCTATCATGCTACCCCAAAAAATCCAAATCCCTGGCTTATATCATGCCAGATCCTCAACCGATATGTTCCCCCTTACATGCAAACTGGGTCGCCTTTGGCAAATACTGGGCGCATACACCTATAATATTTTCTAAACAAACTCATCCTTTAAAATTTAAGTTCAAAATCAGATTGTATCAAAACAAAACAAAATCTCTTATCTGAATGGATTAAATCTCTTTGTTATTATTACTGATAAAAAAAACAAATAAATTGAATATTCAATTAAAACATGGACTGCCTTATCCTAGCATTTGATTATACATATATCCGAAACAATATAATTCAATAACACTATTAATATACACAAACAATAATATTATCAGAGTTTAAAACATCAATTTGATGGCAGGCACCAAAATTATTATTTTTTTTTTCTACCCCCCTTTTATCAATTATTTATTTTACAATCAAAATTCAGATCAAAATAGATTCGAAGTCATTATCAAAAATTATCTTTTTAATTTATTTAATTACCTTTCATTAAATTTAATTCATATTGTTTTAATTAACAATTTCAAAATTAATTACATTTCTCAAAATGATCCGACATAAAACATTCCATACATTATTCAAAAAATTTTACATTCCTTTCTTCACATATGATATGTCTTTTTATTTCATAATAGGATTTTCCTACTGGCAATGATTCAGCAGACTTCAACATTTTTGTTATTGTCACCAAGTATGTCTGTAGACATTAGTCACAACATACAACATACCTGTTTACATAAACACTTGTGTGCCAGACTTGTTTTCATAAACACAGTTATAAACACTCTCAATTTAAACATTCTGCTTACCTCACCTCTAACACCTGTACTGCATTTTTCAATTTTTTATAAATCTTTTAACGTTAACATATTTATCAATGTCTATTTATTACAATTCAAACCAAATATACTTTAATTCACCTTTCAGTTATTATTACTTTTTAATTACAATTTCTATTTAATACCATTATCTCAATTCATTTTTATTATTGAATTAAACTCTTTTCACACCTGTAAGCATTGTATTCTATCTGATTGGTATTATAAACTTTATACTTACAGTACATTATCCACCTATTGACATGAGCACAAAATACACACCACACACACACACCAATATCTCCACGTAACCTCTGAAACATTTAACAACAATGTTATTTCATACAAACAATTTAACATTTATTTATTAATATCAAATCTCATAAAACAATTTAAATCCATTGGAAAATTCAATTATACAACCTTTAAATTAATCAGAGTATTTAAACATCTCAAATTGTTTTAATTAAATTAATTATTGAAAACACAACATTTTAATTACTCTCACGAATTACAATAACTATAATTCCTTTATTATTTTCTTCAAAATTATTGTTATTTATTTAGATTGCAAAATATTATTATTACTATCACAACAATTTCTACTGCATACACACATTGTTTACCTAGCATTTTACAATACACACAAGTAAATTCACTACACTTATTTACAATTCTATCTATATACAGTTATATCACACTTCAATGTCCAAGGTTGCGAGGTCAAAACCATAAAACAATATATTAAAATTGTTCATTTATGAATTTCAGCCTCCATCGTCAAAATTTAGTCTGGGTTCCACATAACAATTTTCAATTTTATTTGCATTCCACATACGGCTATCTTGTGTATAGTAACCATAAAATTTCAGTTTATTCATTTTACCATAATAATCATATACCAGGTCAACATTATTTATTTCTGTCCAGTCTCCATTAGTAGTTATATTCATTATCAAGTCAGTTATTTTTTCATCATAAAGTAAATTATTATTCTTTAAACATGTATCATCAAAATAGTCTTCACTCTCTATTTTAACAGGTAAGTACTTCAAATCGTTTAACATCTCTTTCAACTCATTATAATTTCTCTGCAACTTATATAATTCTGTTTCTTTATCAACACACAATTCTCTATCTAAATCTCTCTCATCATAACACCATATCACATTTTCAACCCCATTCCACACAGAGGGTACCAATTTATACAAAAAAGGGATATAACTCAAATCTTCCATTAAATAGGGTCTCTTGCCCTCCAATAATAACATTTTTGAACACCTTGGTTCATCACAAATAAGGGGAAAATTTACCCTCTGCCCTACACATTCATCTACTCTTTCTTTTCTTTCTTTTTCTAATTCATCGACACTAATTTCTACCTCGTTACAACATATAACGCTCTCTCTCTCACTCACTATTTCACTATCTACTTTCAACGTATCACTCTCTGATACCACCCTTTCAATCACATTACCACTTTCAATATCATTGTTAACATTTGTTATCTTACTCTCAAATACCACATTTTTAATTATATTCTCATTTTCGACATTATTGTCATCATTTGTATTTTTACTTTTAATCTGTTCTGCTACTGACTCTACTATTTTCTCAATATCTCGTTTGAATTCATTACAACTATTTTCGCATTTTATTTTTACTTCATCAATGTCAAATTTAAGTACATCAAATTTGCAATTAAATTCACTTATAATTTCGGTCTTAATTTCATCAAAACGATTATTTAATTCGTTAAATCTGTCATTCTGTACATCTAATTTCTCATTGACACTACTTTTAAATTCTTGAATTTCGTTTTTCTGTTCATCAAATTTCCCGTTAAAACTACTCAAGTTATCAGATATTGTTTTCATGAAATTAAACATATCTTCCATTGACAACTCTTTAATTCGTGTTGTCAGAGTAGATTGTGCTGCTACATTTCTATCAACGAAGCTGACTTCATTATTACTACTTGTTAACATTTGTAACTTTATTTATAATTTGGTATTTATTTAATCAACTATATTGAAACTTCCACTTACCTTTAATCTTCGATCTGGCCGGATCGTATAGTGGGGACGAACCCAATTCGTTCGACGAACTTGACAGTACATAAAACGAAATAAGGTTTTTGAAAGAATTTAACTCTCAATATTTATCATTTGAAAGATAGTAGTTTTTAATTTTTACTGTTGTTGAGCATCTTACATGTATAAAAGTAAAAAAATTTGTTATTCTCTACTCTGTTTTTCTTTTAAACTTGGAATGACAGACTTATACTTAGATGATTATTAATACAAAAACGTAATTACCTTACCTTCTACATAACACACACAAACACAAACATCAACAGCCCAGCCTGCCTTTCTCGCATATATTAATTTTAATTTATTAAAAACCCCATACCATTTTCATCCCCACAGCCCTTACACTTTTATTAGAATGAAATCCCGTCGGCAACGTGGTTCTCGCGCACGCACATTGTTCTTTTAAATTTCTTGTTTTATCAATGTCCGAAAATAGTTTATATGGGTTCTTCTTTGTTGTATCAGATTAGCCGCACTTCATTTTATTTGCTGCACTGAATTTTAATTTAGAAAAGTTTTATTTTCTGAGCCCTGTTTAACGGACTGCCTGCGCAGTCGAAAGTCGGCAAAGGACTGCCAGCGTCTCTCCGTTCCCCACTCCTTGATCATTTTAGTTGAGACGACGGACATCAATGCCTTACAGTTAGTCGTCACAACTCTGTCTCATTTAAACCATGCTTTTGGTGTTGTGTTTGTTCGTATACGATCTTGGTGTGGCACTGGCTAACGTCACGAACTGGGTGGTCCTTACGTTTTGCATCCGCCGTTACACGACCATGTGCTCGTGTAGTTTTCTTGCTTTTAGCCATTTTGAGTTTCACAAACGCGTGGGTCAGCGCCCATGCTTGGTGGACGCATAGGTGCACACTGCCACACTCTCGCATAGTTCTTGGAAAACTAGGGTGGTAAATTCTTCGCTTACTGATTGCACAACGCTATTTCGTCTTGCCTTTGTTCCAAACTGTTCTGCACTCAGCCTGTGGCCTGTTATAATGGAATTAACTTGCACAATAATTTTGAAACCCCAAAAAATAAAATAAATGAAATACCCCATATTTTTGACACGTTACACATTGACTCTGTTTGGATACCTGAGTCGATATTTATTTGACTTTCTGTCTGACTGTCAGAGAAGCTGACTTCATTATTGTCTGCCATTTTTATATTGTAAATTTACTACTTTTAATTTACATATACTGCTCTTGGACTTATTTCTACAACATCTTATATTTACTCTAACCTTAACTCATTGTCTTGCGTACTTTACGTAATTTTTTCCGTATCGTTATTCAACCTTCAACCATACTTGTATTCGCTTTTAGGTGCCGATTTATAATTATTTTACAAATCGAGTCCCTGTTCGGGCGCCAACTGTGTTAACTCGTTTTTATTACCTTTAATTATTAAATTTTTATTAATTTTATATCTTACCTCTTACGCCAAGGTCCGTTGCACGAAACTGCGAAATACAAATATGACCTTCAGGTTATCTGAATAACGTACTCAACTCGCTTTTCAATTGAAACAAATCTGATTTAATTGCATTTTTTACTTCCTTTTAAATACACCACTCACTCCTCCTTCTACTTTAATTCACATATTATTGCAACTCTTTCTTTCTTTAAAAAAAAACAGATGTAACATAAAATTTCAGTTTACCATTGTAACTTATACTAATATATATTTTTGACCATAATAAAGCGACCCATATTGCCCATTCACTCATTCACACAAAAAACCCCCTTTTATATGTGATCATAACAATTTTGATTTAGATACATTTTACAGTTTACCGTAGCGTCCCCGTTGACTGCATGGCGCGTCACACACACTATTCCCTTCTTGATAAAAAATACTGTTCCACTGATTTCGGAAACCGCACTTAGTTATTGATTGAGACTACTTTACTTTGATTTTACACTATTGATTTATGCATACTGTTATGGTCGGCCGACTTTTAAAATTGTCCGGACAGATAAATTTAGTTTGACCACGCGTGGCCGATATTGTTAGTCGACTGGGCGGCAAACTTTATCTGTTTGTACGCTTTTTATTAAATGTTTTAACACTTGAATAGATAGGCCGACTAATTATTACGGCCTATCTTACACTCCCGAGGCCACTGTTTTACCTTTTCCGGCACTTTGTGCTGCTGCTGGCTATCTACTATTCACTCTCTGATGACAGACTGCTGACTGTGATTCACAAAGAGCCTGCTGCTGGGCGGTTACGCAATACGTCTGTGCAATTGTTTTGGCTAACAATGTGCATTGCTGTACTTGGGGCTCCTCACAGTTGAAGTCTGGCAATTTGAAACGTGATTGAATTGATGATTTGAATTAATATAAAATTAAACTGGAGTAGCTCACATATATGAAGTGAATTGTACAATTTTAATAAGATCAGACCAAAATTAATAAAATAAAAAAACCTTTTAATTTGCCCCATTACAATGTGATGTCAAAAACGTATTAAATACCTATAGTAACTGTTGGAATGTATTATGCTAAATAAATTATGCAGAGATTGATTAGAATAAGTGTAATCAATTAAAGATCAAAGTTACAAATGAAGAGTATCATGACAACCTGCGACACAAAAGTAAAACAATACTGCAGCAAAATAATTGTAAGTCAGTTATTTTTCAATATTTATTTTGTTGTAAAATAAACAACAATTTAAACAAGACAAGCCTTCTGTTACCTTTAGTCATACACTAAACAAGTGGCAAGTTTAAGATAAATTTTGTAAAGTTAATAACGGTTTTAAATATATAAAATACAAATTTTTTATTTCCACCTACCTGTAAAGATTCTTTCTGGGTCCAAGATCCGGTCGCACGAATGTCGGATGCAAACGTGTTTTATAGGTTATTGAAATAAGTGACTCGACTCATTTTTTAATGAAGAGAATTTATGATCTTTTAATTTCTTTTAAATCTTTAACCAATTTCATCCAACATTGTTATTCATGTTTGTGCAGATTAAATTACATTTTTATAATTTCTTCTCTTGCTTGTCTGTTACATGTTAACTTATTCTATTGGCTTACCTTAATTATCACACATCAATATAACAGCCCAGCCTGCAATTTTACACACACACAGACACACAAAAATTTATAAAACCCTTAACATTTTAAAAGAATACCCATCCCTGCCGACACGTGGCGATCGCTCGAGCACTACGTTTCATTTTTGGTATTTAATTGATGTGTCCGAAAACGATATATAAGTTGGTGACCTTCCTTTGATTCAACACTGTCACTGATTTGAAATCGTTACTTCACTTTTTTACTGATACATTTTAAAATTCTGTAAAAATAACGCCGTGGGGTTGTACCGGCCGGTACTGTCTGTGACGAACTGGGAAGATCGGCGTAGCAGGCACCGCTAACTTGAGTGCGTCGTTTTTGGTGGAAACCAATGCCTTGTAGTTGTTCGTCGCTGGTTACTTCCCTTCAACACATGCAGTTGGGGTTGTGTTAGTTGTATCAGGATATTGCTAGGCACTGGCTAACGTCACGAGATGGGCGGACCTTGATCTATACATCCGGCAGCAAGGTAGACGAAAGTGAATAAAAATTGTTTCCTGGCCATTTTAGTTTTGGAAGTCAGCGTGGGTCCGCGCGCATGCTCGTGTGACGCATATGGACACGCTGTCACACTCTCACAAAATTCGTGGAAATGAAGGCTGGGTGAATTCTTGGTTGCCGATTGCACGTGATATTCCATCGTCTTTGTTAAAAACTGTTCTTACAACACGTGGTCTGCCACAATGGAATTAGACTTCACACATATTTTTATAAATCCCCGAAAATGCAATAAAATAAAATACCCATAAATTTGGCCCATTACAATACCCCCCCAATGAGAGGTCTTCTGTCGAAACAGAAGTCTCATTGTTTAAAAAAAAAACCCCCTAAGAGGACCGGTGAGGAACTGGTGCCAACAACTCCCTTTTGTTCTTACACTTCATGGGTAAACGACCCCCCTGGCTCAGCGACTATGGACGCATCTGAACGAGATCACTGGACTTCTCTGTGCGAGATCCCAACACCGAATAATCGAACAGACACGCACCACAGCGCACCTCACCTTCTATCATGCTACCCCAAAAATCCTAAATCCCTGGCTTAGATCATGCCAGATCCTCAACCGATATGTTTCCCCTTATATGCAAACTGGGCTGCCTTTAGCAGATACTGGGCTCACACACACACCTATTCTACATATTGTAAAATTAAAATATTCTTCAAAAATTTATTAAGCGAAAATCATTAGCTGTTTTCCTTGAAAATCAAAACACAAATTTTGCATCTATACTGAATAACTCTCTTCATTAGTTTTTTGTTATTAAAAAATAAATCAATTGGACATTTCTTAAAAATAGGAACACCCTTAACCTAACATGTGACTACACCTAGAGTCTAACCACCATACAATTCCATAAAATAATTCAATAATAATAAACACGGTTAGTACACAAACAATAATGTAACCAAAGTTAAACATATCAATTAGACGGCAGGCGCAACATCAAGAATTTTTTTTTCCCAAAAACATTTTCCACAAAAAAATTTTAAATTCAAAAAATTTAAATTTCTTAAAATATTTTCTTTCCATATTGAAATTATTTAAAATTTGTTCAAATCAATTAAAAACAAAAGTTGAATTAACTTCCTTGCTAAACATGCCTAGTATATGACCTCACCTATCAGCTGATCAAAACTGGGTCACAAGTCAAGAACCTTGACCTACATAAATTATACACAAGTTACATCTGAAAATACATTAAACATCGGTAAAATTCTGTCTTTCAACACAAAACATAATAAAATAAAATATTTAAAATTAACAAAATATTATTATAATTAACAATTAAATTGACATTTAAATTATTCAAATAAACACTTTCTAACTTTACATTTCCAAATTCTATCAAAATTTGTCACTGGTTTCAATCAAAATTTTATATTCTTTACTCTAATTCTCTTTACTTAATCCTTCTCAATTTCCATTACTTTGGGTGATTTAACTATTTATTTTAGCTTGATTTGCCACTTGGCATGGATACATATATAATCTTTCTCACTCTGACTCTAATACCACTAAAACTTTAACTATCAGGACACCCATTGTGCCGCCCCTTGGCAAGACAACACAAAAATCGGGAACTAGTTTAATTATTTACCAGTAAACTAAACCAGCTGCCGTTGTTAGTAAAACTCTTACTAACAAATTACAAAACAAGTATGATATAGGAAACTGACAAGGTTTGCATAAACTTATTCACTCACTAGGTATTAGCTAAAACATCTCTTTATTGCTATTGAAGTATTAATCAAACATTATTACTGATTATTAAAGAAAGTTATTTTAGTAAATAGTGCTTTTACTGCTTCAAAGATCTTAATTATATTATTCTTGTTATATCACAATTTATTCATATAACTGTTGCTTTTAATACCACGGATCCGGGTCTCAATTTTCTCAAAATTATTAATTTATCAATATATACATTACGGTTACTATTACTTCTTACAAAATTACAAAATATACAAATCTGATAATTTGTTCATTACATTGCGAAAGTTCTTTAAAGTTCTTTGTTACTTCTTATTAAGGGGGAATTTACAAAAGTTGTGGTTTGATATCACCTGAGGTTGTTGTTGTATTCTTGGGACATCTCCAGTCGT
Organism: Magicicada septendecula; assembly: GCA_034769895.1. Taxonomy (NCBI): domain Eukaryota; kingdom Metazoa; phylum Arthropoda; class Insecta; order Hemiptera; family Cicadidae; genus Magicicada; species Magicicada septendecula. The sequence continues at coordinate 402,734,785 of CM068375.1, read as the reverse complement.
CTTCTACGGGTTGAGTACGTTGTTCTTGGTGTATCTACATCGGGTTGATTTTTTGTTAACTTGAAGCTCTCGAAGATAGGTTGTTTACTTGAAGTTCCAAATGTTGTAATTTCACTTTTCTTAGTGCAGATTCTTGTAGTTCACATTTTCTTTATTTTAATTACAGTTATAGTTCTCACTTTGCAGTACTACAGTCTAGTAGTTAACTATGTTACACTTACATTTGATTTTGTTTTTAAGAGATGTGTTGGCTACCTTTTTCTATTTTATTTATATGTTTTCTCACAAACTCTAGACACTACATTATTCACAATAACAAGATTTCACGCTGGATATACTTCTAGAGAACATACACATACGTATATGTGTACAACACCAAAACTCACGTCTACTCATTGCGACGTTCTACGGCCGAATGCGCGTACGGTTTAGGGGAGAGGGCTCAGTAAGCTAGGGCGTATTTACGCACTAAGAAAATAGTTCGTACTTTTCCTATTATTATTTATTCATTAATTAGAAGATAAATACTTTATGTTTATTTTATTATGACTTAGGGATTTCTTTATTTCTCTAGTCGCATTTTTAATTATTTAAGTAATTATTATTATTATTCACTACTTAATACTTTTCTTGGCGTGTTGGTACTGGAAGGTTTCAAGTTGATACAGGAATCTGGGTATAGGTAAGGGTGTATGATACTCTTACTTATTAAAATTAAAAAATTTTAATCTGTGCGATTTTTTGATACATTTAAAATCGTCACATCCTCCTGCACTTAACTACGAAAAACGGGGGGGTGTAATAATATAATTCTCATAAACAATTATATTTCATACTGAAATTTCTCTCTCTCAGCTTATTTCTATTCATCAATCGATTATCTTATACTTATGTCACATCTAAATTCTACTACATCTACTATACAAAATACACAAAACGTAAATCTACCTTATTTTAATTCTTATATCTACTACCGGTTTTTTCTTGAATTGCTCACTCGTTTTACGGAGTTATACTCATGAGTATTTTACTAATAATAATACCGTATTGTAAGAACAATAGAATTACTTTTAGTTTACAGCGCTAAAGATTATTTTTCTTTCTTTCTTTCTCTTCATCTTCATTATACTTGTCATCAGATTTCTCATGTATAATACCATTCTCGCAGGACATTAGCTAAGGTTGATCAGGCCTTGCTTGTATTCGTACGAGGGGGTTTTGAGTTTATAGTTACCTATAGTATAGGATGTTACACAATCTTATCCTATTTCGGTATAAGTCTATACAACATATTTTATTCTTAATACTTAGATAGTATTCTAGGTTTTCTATCTTTCTCGTAGTCTTCCTTCTGTGTCTTGACACGAAAAACAAATTTTTATTTGAGACAAATGACTTCTGCGAACGTAATTTTCTGTATTGGGTTCATACAGAGCTACAGTAACGGGGGTGATGAACTTACGAATTTGGTAGGGGCCACACCATCGATAAGATAGTTTCGAAGTGATCTTATCAACTGCTTTACTCATAGGATGAGTTTTATACATGACTAAATCACCTATTTTATACTTTATTAGCTTATTATTATTCTCATGATACTTCCTTGATTTCTGTAAATTAGCTCTCAGATTTGCACGAGCTTACGCATTTGATTTTAAGTTACGCAAGTATCTTTCTGCTATATTTCCTTGCGGTCTGTACTCGGTCACGGTAATATGATTTATACCTAATTTAAAACACATGTCATTAAATTCTTTCGATTTAAACTGGGGTCCATTGTCAGATATTAAGCTTAAAGGTGTGCCATAGTCTTTAAATAGTTGTTCTTGTAGAATTTTAATTGTCGTAGATGCTAATGCACGACGCATAGGATACATCCACACGAATTTAGTGAATGAGTCTACACAAATTAACAGCATAGTATTTCCGGATTTAGAGCGGGGATAAGGTCCAGAATAGTCGATGTATATTTTCGAGAAGGGAGTAGTAGGTATTTCGGAGATTAATTTTCCGACTTGACTGGTTCTTACTGGTTTGCTCAGCGCACAAATTTCGCATTCTTTCACGAACTTTTTTATTTCACTATTCATGTTTTCCCAGTGGTATTCCTTGCGAATACGATGTATCGTTTTCCTAATTCCCATATGAGCTCCAATTGTAGATGAATGATAGTACTCCATTAACATGGGTTTGATTATTTCCGGGGCGATTATTCTTAGTAATTTTCCGTTTGCCTTCTTAAAACAAAGTACTCTTTTACTCAAGATATATTTATCAGAGTTATTTCCTTTTTCTATTTGTTCGATTATTTTACACGATTTCGGATCTTGTTGTTGGTGATATGCTATATCCTTAAATGCAAGGGGAAAGTTAGTAATTAGTGTATTAACGATAGTGGTTTCAATATTGTCTTCTCCAGATCTTGTATTGGGTAGTTGGAACATGCGGGATAGAGTATCGGCCACTACATTTTGAGTTCCACGAATATGTTGCACTTTGAACTTGTAGCAATTTAATCTTAACACCCATCGTCCGATACGACCTAATTGCTTTGGGTGATTTAATAACCATGATAAAGCTTGATTATCGGTTTCTAGTAGAAATTCTTTGTGTTCCAAAAATGGTTTGAATTTATCAAAAGCAAATACTACGGCTAAACATTCCAGTTCATAGGCTGAGAACTTCCTTTCTTGCTCGGTCAGTGTCCGGGATGCATAACGATCGGGAGTCTAGTATTATTTATTTCCTGGTATATTACGGCTCCTAATGCTACACTTGAACTATCGGTCTGTACGATAAATGGTTTACTGAAATCCGCTAACTGCAATACAGGTGGGGATATAATACTTTCTTTAAGTGTTTCAAACGCTTCTTGATGTAGAGTAGTCCACTCGAATTTCGTTCCTTTCTTTCTTAAGGCATTCAATGGGGCTGCTATATCTGCTAAGTGGGGTATATACTTATGAAAATAATTAATCATACCTAAAAATCTAGCTATACCTTTGACTTCTCTGGGAGGTAAAAATTGTCGGATTGCGCGTGTACGTTCGGGATCGATGGTAACCTTACCTTCGGCTGATACTATGTGACCTAAAAATGAGAATTGTTTCACTGCGAAATTAACTTTACTAGGGTTTACGGTCAGTCCGGCTTTCTTTAACCGGGATAATACTTCACGCAAGTGATCAATATGTTGATCCATTGACTCACTATATACTACTATATCGTCGAGATAATGATATACAAATTTAAATTTAACATCATGGAAAATTTTTTCTAACAGTCGGCTGCATACTGAACTTCCTTGTGATATACCGAATGGTACTCTCGTAAATTGATATAGATTAAATGGGACAGCAAAAGCAGTTAAATGTTTTGATTCCTCAGCTAGTGGAATTTGATGGAATGCTTGGTTAAGATCCATTATGGTGAAGATTTTCGCTTTTGTAAAATAGTGAAACGCACTGTGTATGTCTGGCAGTGGTATCGATTCAAATTCTATACTCTTATTTAGTTGTCTATAATCCACGACTAGTCTATGTTTGTCAGTTCCTTTTGGTACTAGGAATGCAGGCGATGAATATGGAGACGTTGATGGTTCAATGACGTGCTGATCAAGGAGTTTGTTAATGTGGTTTCTCATGATTTCCATCTTGGGCGGAGATAGTTTGTATGGGTGGAGTCGTATTACTTTGTTGTCACTAAGATTTATTTTATATTCAATTAAATGAGTTAATCCTAACTTGGGGGTGAGTACAGCAGAAAAATCTTTTATTAACTTTTGGATTCTTAGTCTCTCATTTCCTTTTAAATGACTTAGACTCGATTCATTAGGCTCTGAATGAATATTTGCGGTTTCACTAACAGTGTCGTTACTTAATTCGGAGTCGAACTGATATTTTTGAGTACGATCAAATCTGAAAAAATATTGTTTTGCATATATATCAAGGATTAAAGCAGTTTTTCTTATAAAATCCGCGCCTAATATTAAGTTCTGTCCTAACTCTTCAGCTACTAGTAGGGGAATGTACCAAGTAAAATTCTGAATTTTTAATTTCACCGTAATACTGTGAGATATCTTTAGGTTTTGTTTATTTGCGGTGGTACACTTTATGTTCACCATTTGGCTACGTTTAATCAGTTTATGATTAGCTAATAAGGTGGCTAACTGTTTACTAATTATACTACGGGTAGATCCTGAATCAATTAAACCAAGGGTTTTCGTTGCTCCAAGGTCTATCTGTACATAGGGTAGTTGGCATATACTTGTTTTACATGCACCAATAGAGTTGCACTTCTCAATAAATTTTGTTAAATAAGGATCTCTGCGTTTATTTTTACTCATCTTTATTTGACGCTTAGTATTGTTGTTACCTTTCCTTCTGGTGCTTCGGAAGACGTAGGATTTTCGGTCTTCCAGCTTCACACATTTTTTTGATTGGTCATTTTTCTGTAGATAACGCTTTTGTTTACATAACTTGCTAATATGTCCGGCCTTTCCACAGTTATAACATCTTCTTTCCTCACTTACTTCGCTCATAGGTTGTCGGGATTTTGGTTTAGAGTATGAAACATGGGGATAGTTTTGGGTTTTATGTGTACTTACGAATCGCTTATCGCGGTAGTTTCGGGTATCATTTCCAATAGGTCTAGTTTGCAATGAATTTCTTTGTTGACTCTGGGACATAGAAACACTTCTATTCTGGTCAGAATACCAGACGTCGGACGAATGTATACAACATAGTTCTAATTCCGTAAAAGTTGTAGGTGGCTTGACGAGTGCTAGTCGAGATCGCTCCTCGGGGGATAGTCTTACTATGATATTGTCTACTAACTGTTGTTCGCTCCATTTAACTTGTAACAATAAAGCAGATTCTCTTACTTCAGAAATATAATGAGCTAGTCTCTCGTATGTACCTTGTGCACGAAGTACTAAGTTTCGCTTCAATTCTTCGTAAATACCGGTGGGAATGAAATGTCTTATTAGTGTGGTATGAAGTTCTTCTACCGATTGATTATACCTTAGGGATTCTAACACTCTATCTTTTAATGGAGATCTACACTTAGGTAAAATAACTTGCAAAATCTGGTTATCTCTTAGTTGTTGCAGTTCCTTTAATTCTAAGATATGTTTGATAAAATTAAGGAGCTTTGTAATATTCAGTCCATCAGTGATTTGTATATTGGACAAAATACTTTCTACAGGGTGGGTTATTTTTCCATAGAGCTCGGGAGTTAAATTTATTTGGCTCATCATTCTAGGATTTTCCGCAGGTTGATTAGTCCGCGAATGAGAAGGTAATTCGTAGGTATGGGTCATATTTTCTAGTTCATTAGGGAGTGACGTAATGTTTACTGCTTGAATATTTACTTGACTACCACTTAACCGTTCCTTGAATGGATCTATATTGGATTCCTGCAGAATCTGAATTTTTGCAGTACCGTTTGTTGTTCTTGAGTCGGCGATTGGGTAGGTGAAATATTTAATTTCGTCATTGCTTCTTCGATTTCGTCTAATCTAAACAATTCGGATCGTCTACGTAATTCGCGTATTATCTCAGGTAATTGTTTTAATGCTTCCTCGGCGAATTTTTTTACATCAGGAGGGATACCTTTATCACCGGGCCAGGTCAACAGATTGGTGATACGACGGTATAGATGCTCAATTCTTTGGGTGGTGCGTAATATTACTGCGGGGGATTTTTCATCACGCAGGGTTTGTGCGTACGAAGTTAGTTCTGTATACTTACGATAACACGTTTCTTTTTCGCTATTGAAATCTAAAACACTCAAACGACTTAATAATGAAGGTTTGTCCGGTTTATTTTCGCGTAACGTCTTGCGAAGTTCCGCGACAGTTACATTAGAGTAGGGGAGACCATGCCATAATGCTTCATAGGTTAATTCGTCTTTCAACAAGAAATCGGGGTTAAATTGAGTCATTTTTGATAATAACCACTTTAAACACACGACGTATTACGAACGACAAATCTTACGTCACTTTCTTTACTTCGTTTTCTCAATGTTTAAAAATAGATAACATTAATTCATTTAAACACATACACATATATCTTATTTCATATTAAGCTTTGGGACGTAATCTTATCTTAATTAATCAACATAACTTATTTCACAACAATTAAATTCTCAGTATTGACATATATAATTAATCAAAACAAAACGATAATACTATTTTAGTAGAGAGAAATTTCATATACGGAAAGTTCATTGATTTAACAAACAGCACAAAGAATCAGCTGTTTTGGGGTGTCGTCTAGTTGCATAGGGTGGTAATTCAGAACAATACAAAACAGGAAAGAGCTTGTCTAATGTGGCTTTGTTTGCTTTAGGGAGGAGGGGTTATGAATGAGATGGGTTCTTACAAAGGGGAGAGTTTACATTCCTCAACACATATTTAACATGAACCAACTGGCTTGGAATTGACTTGTTTGGAATGGTTTTCCTACCAGCTATTACTTGCTTAACACGACAAACTCGCGATACTAATATTATTATTATATAATTAAAATTTTACTCATTTATTTATTTTTTTTTATTTTTTATTTCTGAGTGAATAAATTTGTTTGTCCTTTTTATCGTTTACGACTTATAAACTTACACAACAACAATTACATAATTATGTTGCAATTTTCTGTACGTGACACTCTGTAAGCAATATTTTTTTTTTACCAAGTAAATTACACAATTTTAAATTCAGCAGAGTGGCGCAATTTTGTGCCGCCCCTTGGCAAGACAACACAAAAATCGGGAACTAGTTTAATTATTTACCAGTAAACTAAACCAGCTGCCGTTGTTAGTAAAACTCTTACTAACAAATTACAAAACAAGTATGATATAGGAAACTGACAAGGTTTGCATAAACTTATTCACTCACTAGGTATTAGCTAAAACATCTCTTTATTGCTACTGAAGTATTAATCAAACATTATTACTGATTATTAAAGAAAGTTATTTTAGTAAATAGTGCTTTTACTGCTTCAAAGATCTTAATTATATTATTCTTGTTATATCACAATTTATTCATATAACTGTTGCTTTTAATACCACGGATCCGGGTCTCAATTTTCTCAAAATTATTAATTTATCAATATATACATTACGGTTACTATTACTTCTTACAAAATTACAAAATATACAAATCTGATAATTTGTTCATTACATTGCGAAAGTTCTTTAAAGTTCTTTGTTACTTCTTATTAAGGGGGAATTTACAAAAGTTGTGGTTTGATATCACCTGAGGTTGTTGTTGTATTCTTGGGACATCTCCAGTCGTCTTCTACGGGTTGAGTACGTTGTTCTTGGTGTATCTACATCGGGTTGATTTTTTGTTAACTTGAAGCTCTCGAAGATAGGTTGTTTACTTGGAAGTTCCAAATGTTGTAATTTCACTTTTCTTAGTGCAGATTCTTGTAGTTCACATTTTCTTTATTTTAATTACAGTTATAGTTCTCACTTTGCAGTACTACAGTCTAGTAGTTAACTATGTTACACTTACATTTGATTTTGTTTTTAAGAGATGTGTTGGCTACCTTTTTCTATTTTATTTATATGTTTTCTCACAAACTCTAGACACTACATTATTCACAATAACAAGATTTCACGCTGGATATACTTCTAGAGAACATACACATACGTATATGTGTACAACACCAAAACTCACGTCTACTCATTGCTACGTTCTACGGCCGAATGCGCGTACGGTTTAGGGGAGAGGGCTCAGTAAGCTAGGGCGTATTTACGCACTAAGAAAATAGTTCGTACTTTTCCTATTATTATTTATTCATTAATTAGAAGATAAATACTTTATGTTTATTTTATTATGACTTAGGGATTTCTTTATTTCTCTAGTCGCATTTTTAATTATTTAAGTAATTATTATTATTATTCACTACTTAATACTTTTCTTGGCGTGTTGGTACTGGAAGGTTTCAAGTTGATACAGGAATCTGGGTATAGGTAAGGGTGTATTTTACTTATTAAAATTAAAAAATTTTAATCTGTGCGATTTTTTGATACATTTAAAATCGTCACACCATCTCTATCAAACTATCTATCAAACAATCTCTAAACTCAAATCGCCACATTCTCTCAATATATAAAAAAATTAATCTCTAACCCTTTGTACTTAGGATAAGTGTTCCCCCCCCAAAAGCTCACTCCCTTATGTTGGTTCCTGGATTCTACTAAGGTAACCCCTTCCGGCGCCAAACGGTCCCTTCCCGTCCCAACCCTTTTGTTGCGGACTCCCACATTACACTATCCCCTCTTACAAAATTGCCATCCCCCAAATCTCACTCTAATTACCTCACTTCAGCTACAACAAAATAACATCATTTATAAACATCAATATATCAATCATTACTCTACATATATTCCCCATATCTACTGTGTCAACATCAATACTTCTCAATATTTATTACCTTAACTCACAACAACATTACATTAATTCAAGACAATATTATTCTCTACTACCATTTTAACTTTAACTTTAACTTGGACTGTTCTATATGTCCCACAAAATTTTAATCACCCACAATCTGTCTTTTATTATCTCTGACAATTCATCTAAAAATCTTAACTTTATTAAATTACTTTTCTCATTATTTAAAATAGCATCTTTAACACATTAAAACATTATATTTAACGTCAATTACCTTGAACATCCATAAACAATTTAACAGTGACATTCTACTACAGATCAGCTGATATTCCCAACAAAGTGAAAACACATTTCAAAAATTGTGCAGATTACATGAAATACATATGATTATCAATCCTTACGTCTAACATCGTTTCCCCTCTTTCTGACTCTGATAATATTACGTCAACTGCCTGCCAGTCGGTTTAGTTATTTACTCAGTTTCAAAAATACACAAATTATATACAACACCTATTTCAATTCTTACTTCTAACACAATAAAATAATACATTGAACACAATAAAATATAGAATGAACACAGTATACTGAATGTATGAAACCCTATTTATCAAAGCAGAATACAAGCGTTTATTAGAGCAAAATTTAGTTATCATTTTGAATTTACAGAATTTAAGCACGTTGCTCATCTGAGCAACCCCCTGATCCACACACACTATAGTAATTTATGTAGGACTGTAGCGCCCATTCGCTTCCACAAAGACTGCATATTTGGAGGAATTGGACATCTCCGTGTCTTTGCTTCGGCTTGACATTTTAAAAGATTGTGGATATCGACATATCCTTGTTATATATTTACTCGCTCTTAAAAAGGGTCTACCACCTGGCTTTGCTGTCCCCACGCGGACAGAGTGGCAGCCGCTGTTCCATAGTTCCTGGGATTTCCCCTAGTTTCACCCCCCTTTTAATTTCTACTATAAACCAATTTCAAGTCAGCTATGGTCAAGGGACTTGATATGGCCATAGCTGACCGCTAGCCAAATCCACGATTAGTGCTGGTAAGGCAGTAATCGCCCGAAAAGTCGGGGAAATAAACTTTCATTTCAATGCCTGTTCTACATCATCATTGTTATGTACGGCACGAGCGTCTATCATGGTACAATTGTACAAAAAGGTGTGCCGCACATTTTCGCCATGTTGGCCTCCGATGGAGGTAACACTCTCTGTTACCCCCAACCCATTCCACTATCTATTGGGGCACAGGCCACCCCAGCAATAGCGCCTTAATAACTAAATAATTAAAAGTAATGAACTAAAACTTTCTACAATTGCAGTTCCACACTCCACTGTTTTATCACTTCTTTGAGCCAAATCTACCCCCCAAAATTATCCCCACATCTTGCATTGACAACAAGTTTTTATTTTTTATTTCACACTCTGCAAAACGTTCCCATGCTCACTGATATTAAAACTTGACAATTATATTTGGTCACTTAATTCTAAAATTTGTATAAATTTAAAATTATAAACATCCAAAATATTTTGATTTTTTATTTATTTACATTGGAGGCTGACTAACATTCTTATGATAAGTGGTAGTAAGGCAGTAATCACCCTGAAAAGCCGGGATTCTGCCATGAGGGAGAGTCGGTGACAAAACAGATCCACCTCGTGAATTTACTCACTCTTAACTCAACGTTAAGCAACTCATATACGGAAAGTTCATTGATTTAACAAACAGCACAAAGAATCAGCTGTTTTGGGGTGTCGTCTAGTTGCATAGGGTGGTAATTCAGAACAATACAAAACAGGAAAGAGCTTGTTAACTCGAAAAGCAACTCTTAACGTGAATTACCCTTCTAAACTCACTCTACTCCCTTATTTCTCTCATTTCCCCAGACCCGCCGTCTATTCCATCGCCAAATCTCCCTCCCAACAAAATTCGTCTTTTCAGACTAAACAGAAATATAGCCAATGGCTAATTTTAATTTTGCCATTGACACTGAAATTTTTTATATTTGTACGCACTGCCTTTTATTTAGGTGCAGCCTCCATTATATACAAACACTCTAAGGCAGTGCAGGCACGTGACCGGTACACCAAACCGCTGCACCATGAGTGTGTTAATAATAATGCATGTCACGTACCTTTGGGGTCCCCCTCCCCGTTCAAATGTGAAGTTAGTTTTCTAATCTCAACCAATTTTGGTGGAGCCGGACCATCGTTGTTTTCACCGCCCGAAGGAAGATCCTCCAACCATGGCCCGTCTCCGAGTTCCAAATACCACGGCCAGGACTGGTAAGATCGTGGCCGCCCGAAAATGGGGGAGAGTCCCTTCTGTAAACACAAAACAACATTTTAAATGTTATTCATAAGCATTACATAATTAAAGTGACCGATATAATTTTAAATTCGTCACATTTTGAGTACCTACTATTTCCTGCGTCGCTGGGTTCCTCAACACATACGCATTCTGCATTTTTATTTCTATAATTTCATATGGCCCTTCATACAACAAGAAAAACTTCTTTATTTCTCTATCTTGAGCACTGGACAAATCATGCCTCTTTACTAACACTAATTGACCTACCTCGTATTTGGTCCACTTACCCTTAGCATCATGTTTCTGTTTCCTCCACTCTCCTTTCGTAAGTAAGTTCTCATTCGCCAATCTAATTTTCATGTTTCTGTCCAAAACTTGACCTTCTGGTGGGTATTCGAAGAGTTGTTCCAATATCCTGGGCGGCCTTGTTCCCCTGATCAACTCATGCGGCGTAAATCCTGTGGATTCATGGGTGGTACAATTCAGCCACTCCCCTACTTTCTTCACGTAGGATGGCCATTCTGTGTGTTTGGTGTGACAATACGCCCGAAATATCCTACCAATCTCTCTCATCACCCGTTCTGCTTGGTTCGACTGAGGATGATACACTGCCGTATGCTTGGGTATGATGCCTTTCCATCCAAGCGTCTGTCGCCACTTGCCGCTTATAAACTGTGGTCCATGGTCAGATAATATGATTTTCGGTTTTCCTATATTAATCATGTAGTCTCTTACTATTTTTTCACTGAGCACTTTACTCGTCGCTCTCTTAATGCTATACAATTTCACAAATTTTGAAAAAGTGTCTAGAACTACAAATACATACAATACACCCCCTCTACCTCTGGGTAATGGTCCATACAAATCTACTGCAACTAAATCAAATGGTTTCTCAACTCTTACATAATTCATCTCCCCTTCTACTTTATAATTCACTACTTTCGATTTTTGACATAAATCACACACTCTTAACACTCTTCTAACTCTCCTCTCCATATTCTTAAATATACATGACGCTTTCAAAACATTAGCACACTTTCTCGCCCCAAAATGACCATACCTTATATGACAATCCCAAACAATTTTATCTATTAACCCCTCGGGTATAACTAACCTCCAATCACGCTCCCCACTATCTACTTTTTTAAACAAAATACCTTGATATACTTGAAATCGTTCATTATATTCAGATCCCTCTACCTCCGTTTCTAAACTAACAATTACTTTACCCAGTTTACTATCAGATCTTTGCATATTTTTAATATCACTTAATTCTTCACCAAAAATTCTATCTTCTCTAGTTAATCTAAAAATTTCTATCTCCTTAAGATCCCTACCAGTTTTGTTTTCTATAAAGTCTACTCTAGAAAGTGTGTCTGGTACCTTATTATCTGACCCCTTTATGTACTCCCAGGAAAAGTTATATTCTTGTAAAGCTAATACCCACCTGGTCAGACGACTGTGTGTTAGTTTACATGAATTGAGAAATGACAATGCCTTGTGGTCCGTCCGGATTATTGTTGCATTGCCTACGATGTATGTCCGGAATTTCCCCACAGCGAACACAATGCTTAAAAGTTCTTTTTCAGTAGTCGTGTAATTTTTCTCGGCAGACAGCAACGATCTACTGGCGAAGGCAATCGTTAGATGTTCCTTATCGCAGCCCTCCTGGTAGAGCTCCGCCCCTAGCACTACATTGCTGGCGACGGTCTGTAAATAAAAAGTTTTATTAAAGTCGGGATGATTCATCATAATCATGTGGCTAAATTTTCTCTTAATTTCGTTGAATGCAGCACGTTCCGTATCTCCCCACCTCCACTGTTTATTCTTCTGAAGTACAGCACTTAGTTTGGATGTTGTGTGTGCGTAGTTCTCCTGGAATTTTCTGTAGAAATTGCATAAGCCTAAGAAACTTTGTAATTGTTTAATGTTCTTTGGTTCGGGGAATCGCATTATAGCTTCTACTTTGTCAGGGTTAGCTAATATCCCCTCCTGTGTAATAATAAATCCTAAGAAATGTATTTCTGTTTGCAAAAACTTAGATTTGTCCCAATTGACTGTTAAACCCCCGTTTTGTAGTTTATCTAATACATACTCTATATGTTCTAAATTTTCAGTGAATGTTCTAGAAGCTATCAAGATGTCATCTACATATACTGTTAAAAAATCTAGATCCTTAGGTTGTAATATATTGTCCAAGCATTTAATAAAGCTAGCAACACTGGTGTTTAATCCAAAAGGTAAGCGTTTGAATTGGTAATTCTTACCGTTAAAAAGAAAAGCTGTATATTTTCTGCTCTCCACTGCTAATGGCACCTGCCAGTATCCTGCGGTCAAATTCTAACGAGGTCATGTATTTGACTCCGCTGAACTTCTGTAAAATCTCATTAATGGGTTCCGGAGATTCCCGGTCAGGTATAATAATTTGGTTAATCTTTCTGGCATCTAAACATAGCCTTACCTTTCCATCCTTTTTAATCACTACTACCAAAGGGTTTGAGTAAGGTGATACTGAGCGTTCAATTATGTCTCCCTGCATCATCTAGTCTAGTTCCTCCTGTACAGCCCTCCTCTTCGAAAACGGCACCGGGTAACTCCTCTGCATGTATGGTGCGTGGTCCCGAACTTTCAGCTCACAGATGTAGTCCTTCGCTTTCCCTGGTGATTCATCAAACACCTCTCTGAAATGCTCCACAACGGCCCACAGCTTCTCTCGCCGAGTATTTCCTACAACTACATCTTCATTAAAAAATTTGTTGGCTCTATCTGCCCACACACTCTCATTACTCTCATGCATCTCTCCCTCCTCATTTTCTATGCTACCACTCTCTCGGCACAAATTTATTTTAGTCTCTATTACTCCATCGCCTATCTGCTTATGTAACATTTTTATTCCCGTGACTTTAACTTCATTTACTACTTTCTTAAACTCTATTCTGACTGGTTTATTCCCCTTTTCAAATTTTACTATTTGTTTCTTAAAATCTATTACGGCTCCATTTCTCTCCAAAAAATCATTTCCCAATATTACATCTAGACTCAACCCTTTAACTACTAGGAAAGTGTTTTCAAATTCAACTTCATTTATTAAAATATTTAATTGTACTTGTCTGGTTATTCTCTTACTTCTCACCCTAGTTACCCCCACTACTGTAACCCCCGCAACTGGTAATGATGGTATATTCTTATTTATCTCTTTTAGTTCCCCCATGACATTTTCAGAAATTACAGAGATCTCGCTACCTGTATCAATTAAAGTTTTATAATCCTTACCTTCAATGTTGACTGTCACCTCCGTCAATCCTGTTTTGTGTTCCATCACTTTGTTGTCCTCTTCTTCTAATAATTCTTTTGCCATGTCTACCTTGATAATGTTGCTCGAATATTCGTCGGTTACTTGGACCCGGTTCTCTGTTGACAATGGTTGGGCCCGCTTCTCCATTGTCCTCCTTAGTTTCCCGTGGATGGACCTGCTACAGCTGGATTGTTTCCTCCTCTCCCTCTGTTGTAATGGACTCCTCCTCTTGGCGCTCCTCTATGAAATTCTCCTCCTCTCGACTGCTGATTTGGTGGTGGATGCATTCTCTCGTTCCTTGTGCACTCCCTGTTTCGATGACATCTAAAACAATTAGTTCTGTTAGCATAATTATCTGTGTCACATTCTCTACACCTCCAACTCTCGCCCCTGTTATCAAAATTTCCTCCCCGCGCTCCTCTATAAAAATTCTGTGTACCCCTACTCTGATGGTAATTATTATTATAGTTTGGTACTACTGGTGTGTTTGGACGCCACCCTATGTCGCGTTCCCCTATATTCTGCAGCACGTCTAACATGTTCTCTAGCTCGTTTATATTTGTAATTTCTCTGGTCATTAAGGTAATTTGCACTTCTCTGGGCAGGTGTTTACTAATGTGTCTTACAAATGACCGGAATGGTAACGGTGGTTCTAGATACTTGGCCTCGTTATATATAGTCATCACGTATATGGTTAGGTGGTTATTAATTCTACCAAAATTCCCAGTACCCATTATTTTGCTCCTTAAGATTTCTTGGTCCTCCTCTGACCAATATTTGTTTCAAAAAGCTACCTCAAATTCCTTGTAGCTACCCCATTCGGCATTGTGTACTTCCGCCCATATCTCGGCACTACCCTTAAAATATTTCAAAATTTTCAGCAGTTTGACCTCCCAACTACTGTTATTAAATCGATTAAACTCCCGTGTTTGGTTCAAAAATTGCATCGGATGCACTCTACGATTCTCACTACTAAAGGTTTCTAGTTCGATTTCATTATTGGCGTCTCGTGTAATTAATATACGCTCAGTAACATTGTTTAAATTTTGGTTTCTTACTAAACTTAATTCGTCTCTCACACTACTAATGTTCTGTTCAAGTGAATATAATTTTTTGTCGTTACTACACTCAGACTGTACGCTATTTTTTGATATTACATTAATGGATTCATTTAATGCTTGTATTTCTGTCTTACAATGATTTTCAATTTCATTTATTTTAGAGTCTACCTTATTTTGGTGTTCATCAATATTCTGATTCATTTTTTCAATTGTCATTACTACGCTACACAGTTTACATTCAGTTTCGGTATTACACTTATTTACTTTATATTCTATTTCCTTATTATACTCATTCATTGAATTTATTAACATTTCACTATTCTCATTTATTTGCTTCTCAACTCTATCTATCTGACTATCTATTTCATTAAATTTGACATCTCTCTCCTTTATGGAATTATCTAACTTGGTATCTAATTGGTTAATTTTATTAGTAAATTCTACTTTGGTATTTTCACAACGTCTATTAATTTCTTGAATCTCACTTTTTAATTCATCAAATTTGTTATTGATTATTGAATTTTGCATATTGAATTTAGCGTCAGAATCGCTCTTTTGTTCTTTAAATTTTAACTCTAACATCACCTGCTGCTTGTCTGAACTCTCTTTCATACTACACACCATGCTACATAAGTATTTCATCATATCATTATCATCCGTTTTTTAATTCTGAATTGGCGTTGAATGAATTCCTTCATCCATAATTTTTTATTCTGTTTCGCTTAATTCGATATTCATTTGGCTTTCGTTCTCGATGTCAGTTAAGCTGACATTCTCGTTATTACCTGCCATTTCTTATTTTATACTTGATACTTAGAATACTTTGATTAATTTTATTTCTTATACTATCTTTTCTATTTCATGTCAATTTTGCGTACATGACGCACTTTTATTTTATTACGCTAACCTTAAACACACGTTTGCATCTTTGTAGGTGTGGATTTTATTTTAACAATTTTTTAATTTATAAAATCGTCCCTGTTCGGGCGCCATTGTAAAGTTAATAACGCTTTTAAATATATAAAATACAAATTTTTTACTTCCACCTACCTGTAAAGATTCTTTCTGGGTCCAAGATCCGGTCGCACGAATGTCGGATGCAAACGTGTTTTATAGGTTATTGAAATAAGTGACTCGACTCATTTTTTAATGAAGAGAATTTATGATCTTTTAATTTCTTTTAAATCTTTAACCAATTTCATCCAACATTGTTATTCATGTTTGTGCAGATTAAATTACATTTTTATAATTTCTTCTCTTGGTTGTCTGTTACATGTTAACTTATTCTATTGGCTTACCTTAATTATCACACATCAATATAACAGCCCAGCCTGCAATTTTACACACACAGACACACAAAAATTTATAAAACCCTTAACATTTTAAAAGAATACCCATCCCTGCCGACACGTGGCGATCGCTCGAGCACTACGTTTCATTTTTGGTATTTAATTGATGTGTCCGAAAACGATATATAAGTTGGTGACCTTCCTTTGACTCAACACTGTCACTGATTTGAAATCGTTACTTCACTTTTTTACTGATACATTTTAAAATTCTGTAAAAATAACCCCGTGGGGTTGTACCGGCCGGTACTGTCTGTGACGAACTGGGAAGATCGGCGTAGCAGGCACCGCTAACTTGAGTGCGTCGTTTTTGGTGGAAACCAATGCCTTGTAGTTGTTCGTCGCTGGTTACTTCCCTTCAACACATGCAGTTGGGGTTGTGTTAGTTGTATCAGGATATTGGCTAGGCACTGGCTAACGTCACGAGATGGGCGGACCTTGATCTATACATCCGGCAGCAAGGTAGACGAAAGTGAATAAAAATGTTTCCTGGCCATTTTAGTTTTGGAAGTCAGCGTGGGTTCGCGCGCATGCTCGTGTGACGCATATGGACGCGCTGTCACACTCTCACAAAATTCGTGGAAATGAAGGCTGGGTGAATTCTTGGTTGCCGATTGCACAACGTGATATTGCGTCGCCTTTGTTAAAAACTGTTCTTACAACACGTGGTCTGCCACAATGGAATTAGACTTCACACACATTTTTATAAATCCCCGAAAATGCAATAAAATAAAATACCCATAAATTTGGCCCATTACAATTTAGTTAAGAGCGTTTCAAAATTTTCAGCTTTTAAAATTGCTATTATATAGAAAAAAGAATTGGTAGGCTAGATTATACGGACAATCAAAAATTTTAAATGAGTAAGTTCAGAAATGAAATACAGTAGTTTTGACTCATATTTTTAATAGTATTTTATATTATTTTGCAGCACACATTATTGCAAAATTTGTCATACTTGAAATAATAGATATTTATAAAATAGCTTAATTTATTAACAGTTCTGAAAAAGAAATATTAATTCGGCTAGAAATGCTTTAGAATACTATTATTTGTCTCTAAAGCATAATTGTCACAGCATTCATAAAGAACATGGAGGAACCTGTCCTATCGGTCGCGCTATGTCTCACTCGGATGCGTGACCGATTGGACATTTGGCACTTATTTCGCATCAACTCGCTGCCGTTGCTTGTCTCGTGACTCGTTTTGAGGTTAGGCTTGCGGCTTTTCGTGGCAGTTCGTTTACATAATTAAAAATTCACACGTAATATTATTACTGTAAAGATATTAAAGTGACCAATAGGACACATACTAAACATACTGTAAAATAGTTACCAAAACTTTTTATATTTTCTCGAAACTATTAAAGATAAACTGTAAACAACCCACATGTACTAACGAAAGCATTTATCACACAATGGAACTAACTGCTGGATATAATGCGCTCTTCTTCTTTCGAACTTTTGGCAGGAGTTTTAAATTCGCATCGCTCGGTTACGATTTTCGGAGACTTCATTATTTACATTAAAATAATAATTTTTGACAGGTTCGTGGTATATAATTTCAGCTGTATTCCATTTTATGGAAAGTGTATTATTAATTCATTATACAAATTCACAATAAAACGTTTCATATATATATTTTTTTCGTAAAAAAACTTGTATGTTCAAGGTAGGGACAGTGACCGATTGGACAAAATGTCATTACATAATTCGTTTTTGTTACGTTTTATTGCTTTTTTCAACAGGTAAGTGGGTATAATGCTTTCAAAACAATCATTTATGAAATATATACCATTTTTAATACTAAAAATATTACAATTATTTCGTTACAAGCTTGGGACTTAAATTGTCCCTCTTTATGATGGCAGCCCATAAACAACATCCATAGGTATCGGAAACTATGAAAATATTTAAAAAAATTATGAAAATTGTCCGAGTTATTAATGTCCAAATTTGAAATGTTACAACCTTTCCAGTGTTCCCCTACATGGTTGGCTGCAAATTTTATTGAAATTTCACCTGAAGAGGCTATGTAAAAGGCGTTCTGAATGCCAGTTTGGATTTTTATATTTATGTATGTATAGAATACAGATATGTTTTAAGATCTTAATTGTTGATTTATTTTCAAAATGGTATTAAACAACTAAAGGGATAAAGAAATAGGCACATCTATATTAAATTCAGACATCAAGTAACAAACTCTTTAACTTAGAAAGAAAAATAAAATAACTTGAATTATTTCTTTTTTCCCTAACTATTCACTGCTATCCACAGACAGCACTTATAATTTTAAGTAATTTTCTACTGACAAAAAATTTGAATGTCTGTAATGTTTTAATGTATGGTGCATTTTAAATTTCTTTTTGCAGTCTGTCCCTCTTATATATCTGTCTAGTGATTAGTTCGAGAACTTCTACGATTTCCCCAGTCAATGAAAAACTATCAGATATGAATTTTTTTCATAAAGATTCTATATAATTAACATAAAATGTCAATTATTTTTAACTTTTAAAATTCAAGAAAAGTTGTCTAAAATATTACACATTTTTTTTTGACATATGGAGATTTCATAGTCTAGACCGGGCGCCCAGGGGACTGGTGTATGTTAAATATGAGCACCGCATTCTGAGTAGTGAGTCGTATACCTGAGACCTTCAGGTAAAAAAAAATGTATGTTGCCGGAACGCCAGATGGTCGATTCTCCCCCCTTCCCCTTCTGCTCCACTATATACAAAGTAAGCGCGCATTGTTAGTCATCTTTGGACGCTGTACGTAGTACATACGTGTCGTTTGTAAGGAAGTATTTCGTCAGTATTTAGTGAAATTAACTTATTTAAAGTATTTCTTTAATTATTTTGTGCATTTAACACGAATTTGTTTCATTTGTACGAAGTATTTTGTTAGTA
Source organism: Magicicada septendecula (assembly GCA_034769895.1). NCBI lineage: Eukaryota > Metazoa > Arthropoda > Insecta > Hemiptera > Cicadidae > Magicicada > Magicicada septendecula. The sequence continues at coordinate 402,715,454 of CM068375.1, read as the reverse complement.
ATTTGTGAACCTAACCTATATAAACTATTTCTGTAATTTTACATTTAATACGTATTTATGAGTGAAAAAATGTCACTACAAGTTGTCAACACGTTGAAGAGGAAAACACCAGGTGAGGTTTTGTGATTCATCAGGACAATTGGTTAACGAACAAAAATCAAATTCATAACAATAAAAAAGCAGCAGATAGACACAAGGATGTTATCTCTGACAAGTTTGAGAGATTGTATAATCCAGAATCAAACGTACAGTGTTTTTCGTGGCACAGAGCCTGTATGGCAAATTATGTAAGCGAAGAAAAAATTCGATGTCGAGAGGTAGCACTATATAAATTACAACAAGAAGAAATTGCTACTACCAGCTCTGAAGCAACATTGCCAGATAACCCAAACACTCGTACTTCTTCAAGGAGCATTGCATCATCTACGAATAAATGTTTGATATGTGGCCACGTAATGGAAAAATAAATGTAGCAAACTTTTCATGTGTTCTGAACTTCCTGCGGCACAACAGATTTTCAACACTGCACATAAAAGACAAGATAACATTTTCACTGAAATTAGTCTGTCAAACTGCGACTGATTTGCTTGCTGAAGAGATCAGATACCATAAGGGGTGTTATCACAATTATGTAAGAGTACCGAGATCCTCTGTAAATCCAGCAGGCCGACCGTCATCTAAAATACCTCCAGAACAACTACGGATTGCATTTGAGAAACTTATCGATGAAATAAAAGACGAAATGTCCATATGTTCTTTTGAAATGACATATTTAGCATCCCGGGTTGCAGAACTTACGGAAACTGAAGACGCGGTTGTAGATAATCGAACAATGAAAACACTTCTTATCGATAAATACGGTGAGACAGTTTTATTTTCATATCTGGTTGAAAGGTCAAAATCTTCCATGGTGTTCATGAGCAGTATCCCATTCAGTAGTGTGATTGAACGTGTTCGTCAGTTAAAATCAGCCGATGAAGTCATAACGTGTGTAAAAAATCTTAGAAAAGAGGTATTAAATAGAAAACTACTACCTGTAACGGTACAGAATTGTGTGCTACCCCAGTTTCAATTTTATTTTATATAAAATCAGTTTTAATTTTCAATTGTCAGCCTTCACCTGTGAGGTGGCTCAGAGTAACACACTGTTAGTATAAACAACTGTCTAGACAACTAGACTAGACGTGTTATGTAACTGCCCCAGCAGCAGGCTTTGTGAATCACAGTATGCAGATTGTCACCACAGAAGCAACAACAGACAGTAAAGAGCAGCATACAGTTGTTCAGTAAAATCAGTGGCCTCGGGTGTGTAAGATAGGCCGAAGTTAAGGCCGGCCTATCCAATCAAATAACTAATTAAAACATCTTTTAATAACTATTAAAAGTGCAAACAATGCAGCGGATTTAAGTGTGTGCCTTAACATTAACATGGGGAAATCAGTGAATTCAAATCAGTGAAAATATAATACAACACAGTAAACTCAGTGCAACTAGGGGTGTGCGTGCACCAGAAACAAGAAAGTGGTCAACGAGACAGGGCAACAAACTATACGGACATACACGGTGAATGGGTAACTAACAACCCTAAATATACCTATTTAAATCAGTTCAAAACAAATGATGATAACTTATTTAATATAATATAAATAATCGAGATCTCTAAGGGAAAGGATTTTTGTAAAAGTAAATAGCAAGGGGAAAAGGGAATTAAAATATACATACTGGTTCATAATAATTTGGCATAGTCTAGTTGATCATTCACTGTTTATTAGTTGTTAATTCGCAAATACAAAATTTCAATAAAATTCAGACTTTATTTCATATAAACCATGTGTAGAGAGTAAGTTATTACGCCTGTTTAACATTTCCTATTCTGTGCTGAAAACCTCGCCTAACGTTCTTTGGGATTTTTTTGATATTTGAGGGTAGTTAGATAGCGGGATTTTTATAAGGGCAAGAGTGTAAATGTTTCGATATTGAACCATAAAATATCGTGGCGACCTGGGTAATTTAATAAGGTAAGTTAAATGGGATTATGACGGTAAGTGAAATTCTGGCAGCAGTGAGCAGTAAGTATTATTCTGAAATCTTCTGATGGTAATATATAATAAAAAGGTAAAAAGTCAGTACCTTTACATTGGCGACTCGCTGCCAGGATGTTCGTATAAATATTATATGAACTAGACCTGTTTAGAGGCACAGAAAATAGGTTGTGGTAACGGCGTATTTGTAAAATTTTGAATTATTGTATAGATTTATGTTTTGGCAGCGTTATTGTATGTTTACATATAGGTATTGCTAACGATTTTATATGTGGAGTATTTTGTTTGGGTACGTATAATTATTATATTATATAAAGGGTGTTATATAAATAATTTTTTAACATGGCTGAGGAAAAAGGAACTAAGATAGGTGGATCAGGGGAGGCATGGAATATTCCGGAGTTCATGGACGAGTTCAGAAGGTGTATGGAAAGAATGACTGAAGATGATTGGTGTAAATTCAATAATGAGCTTAAACAAATGAAAGAACAGAAAACGGGATTATACGCTTACGCTATCTTGAACGAAAATAGTGATAACACTGGTAAACTAAAAAACGAGGTAAGTAAAGGGGTTAGTGAAAGTAAAATAGTGGAAGTGGTAGCGTTAGATAATAAAATATTGAATAATGATAATTGTGAGATTAAAATGGGGGTAAATGGTAAAGAGACAGACCAATTAAACGAAAAAGACGATCAAGTAACAGAGAATGACATAAGTAAAAATAGTATGAATGGAAATAACAAAATAGACGAAAATGGTGCCAATACAGATGAGAGTGTAGGGGTGACAGAAAACTGTAATTATGGTGGTAAGTTATACGCCGATGAGAATATAAATAATGAAGGAATAGTAGACAAGGCAAGTGGTGGTGTTAAAATAAGTAATGATGATATATTATTGAATAAAAATAATGGTGATATCTTGAGTAATAGTGGAGGTGATAATGAGAGTAGAACGTTAGTTGGCGTTAGTAACGGAGTAGTGATAAGTGTTAATGATTTAGAAAGGGAGTATAGAGATAGATTAAGTGTAGAGGGTGAACAGGGGGCAAGTTTATATAGGGTTAAATGTGAAACGGAGATTTCACAAGTTGTTTATGGGGATAAAAGATCCTAACTAGGACATTTGGGCGACAATGGGTCGGCAAATAGTCAAAAAAGTTTTTTGTGTTTATCTGGTAGAGCCAGATGGTGTTATAGTAAAATGGTTTTGCCCTCTGTGTGGAATGAGATTATAAAATGTTGTGGTATTGAAAGTAATTATGAGCGAGATAAAGTGATAGAGTTGTTCAGATTAAGTAGAGATTATGAAAGTTTAGTAGTGGGAATAAATATTGAAAGAAATGATTATAGTAAAAATAGTAGAGACTTACTTTGTTTGATAAATAATGAGTATATTGATGATAATAATATACAATTACTTGTAGAAAGGGTCAGCGTATTAGTAACAGCTGACGTTTATTGGGATAAAAATTTCAATGATGTGATTGTAATGACAAAAAATACTGACGGAGACTTGACAAAAAATAATAATGTCGACTTGATTTATGACAAAATAATAATGGGAAGCAACCCTAAATATTATTATTATGGTACAATGGAACATATAAATTTTTATGGTCATTACACAAAAGATAGCCATATGTGTATACATGAAATTGAACAATGTTACGTGCAGAAAAGACTAATTTTTGATGATGGAGGTTGAATATAAACTCAATGAATGGACATTTTAAATATTCTAGTTTATGGTAATGACCTGGCTGATTTGGGTAATGAAGTGTGGTAAATAATAGAATTCTGACGAAACGTTGTAAATAAATGTATTGTGTCAAGATTACCTTGTTGTAATGTATATTATAGCTTATATGTAAAACATGTTTGTAATAAAAAAGAAGTTTATAATAATATTTGATTTTACTAAAATAATGGATAAGAGACAATAATGAATTTTATTTTGCATTGTGTGTGTAAATTAAAAGTGTTTTCAACAATGTAACTAAAACCAAATTGTTTTTAGTAGAAGTTATTAAAGTAATTTAAAAAGGTGAATTAAAATTAATTTTGATATGAATTGTAACAGATAGTAGTTGATAAATATGTTAACTAAAAGATTTATAGAAATTGAAAATTAAAAGTACAGGTATGAGGGGTGAGGTAATCATGAATGTTGAGACTGAATTAGTGTTTATAAAAACAAGTCTGGCATATAACTGTTGATGTAAACAGGTGTGTTTCCTGTTGTGTGACTAATGTTTACAGGTTGATGTTTGTTTCATGCTTGAGTTGACAACAACAAGAATGTTGTATTTTGATGAATCAGTGCTATGAGCAGATTCTATTATGAAATAAAAGAAACACCAGATGTGAAGAAATGAAGGTAAATTTTTATAATGAATGGAAATGACTTGATGTTTTGAATACAATGCAGTTAATATTTATGTGATAGGATTTTGTTAATGGATAATCATTTTGAAAAAATGTAATGAATTCTGAAATTGTTAATTAAATAAAAAGTAAATTAATTTGGTAATTAAATTAATTAAGAAGGTGAATTTTAATAATGAACTTAAATTCATTTTGATCTGAATTCTGATTGTAATTATAAAATAAATAATTGATGAAAAAATAATGAATAAAATAGGCACTTTGTTAAACTGATGAAAACTAAGGGAAATCTTGGGTAAAAATAATAAAAAAATGTTTAGGCTGAGATAGTGTTTGTAAAGTAAGATGTGCATACAACCGGTAATGTAACCCTTATAAATATCCATCTATGTTTATGTTTTAACTGTAGATTCTCTACCTAAGTGGGGTCATGACCTCACCGGATCATGACCGTGAAAGTAGTTAATTGTGACAAATCACAAATTTTACTTGATATAACCGGCTTGTGGTTTGTTTTATTTTGTTAACCCGGTGGTTTGTTAGACTTAGTAGGGGGGTTATTTTTTGGGGAATCTACCAAATTTTGGAACAGAGCTATTTTCACCCAGATAGGGGTGGTAGTCCATTAGGGGCGTATCAATCAAGAATAGTAAGTGCAATACTGAATTTTTATTGTAACGCCGAAGCAAGGATGGGGTGGAATAAAAGAAAAAATGTCCACCCCTTCCGCATCAGTCCTTGTGGAAGCAACTGGGCGCTACAGTCCAGGGGGGAAATAGTGAGTGTGGATGGGGGTGACCTAGTTACAGGTCACGAGGGAGATGTGGTTTACGGCTAGGATGAGGCCGGCAATGGCCAAGAAGCCTAGTGCAGAACACAGTAAAATGTAACGGGTATCAGAGGTTAAGGAATGAAAAGGGGGGTAGTAGAAAAAAAAAATATATATATATAGTAGCTAAGTATAAATATTCTTGAATAATGATAATAAATTGTTGAGATTTAATGCAATTTTGTATAATTAATGTGTCATTTTGGCTGGGCAATATTGTATGGGGAACGTTATTTAATTTGACTGGAACGTATATGTACTACTGTAAACTTATATTGTTTGGTTAACACTGTATTTTCTAGGGTTAAGATATATTGTTGAACCATGTAACTTGTTGAAGATGAGCCGAGGGGCCTGATAGTTAAATTTTAATTGATCTAGGTAACTGCTGGACGATTTAGAAGTCATATCACTAGGTAGTCAAATACACATTATATTAAAAAAAAAAAAAAAAAAGAACCAGTACAGCTAAGAGGAAACCAATCAGTTGTGGATATGGTATAATGGAAGGCCGTTTGTTAAATTTTAATTAAATGTTACAGAGTCAGGTGATACTGGGGCGGGTATCTGTCCGAGCTTATGGTGTTGGGATCTCGAGTAGAGAAGTCCAGTAAGAGCGGATGGGTGCTACCGCAGCCACCAGACTACGGGGGTAAGGACCCATGATTTTAGTAGAAAGTTCAGGGGGGTTGCGGTGCCATATCCTCACTGATCCTCTTAGGTTTTAGGCAATAAGAGTTTGTATGCTTCGGCATCCAATCTCTTATTGGGGGGGTATTGTAACGGTACAGAATTGTGTGCTACCCCAGTTTCAATTTTATTTTATATAAAATCAGTTTTAATTTTCAATTGTTAGCCTTCCCCTGTGAGGTGCCTCAGAGTAACACACTGTTAGTATAAACAACTGTCTAGACAACTAGACTAGACGTGTTATGTAACTGCCCCAGCAGCAGGCTTTGTGAATCACAGTATGCAGATTGTCACCACAGAAGCAACAACAGACAGTAAAGAGCAGCATACAGTTTGAAACTACTCAATTCATTCACATTAATAATTAACATAAACAGTTGCCTGCCAGACTGGTGTTATAAACACTCTCAGTTACAACATTCATGGTTACATCATATACTGACATATATACTTCCTTCAATTTTTCAATTTCTATAAATCTTTTAGTTAACATATTTATCAACTTGTACCAATTCATACCAAAATTAATTTTACTTCATTAATAAAATTGACCTTTTTAAATTATTTAATAATCTCCACTCAAAACAGTTTAACTTTAGTTATATTATTTAAAACACTTTGAATATGAACACACAATACAACATTAAATTCATTAATACCTCCTGTTAATTATCATTGTTGATTAACAAAATAAAATAATATTATTATTAAAATCAATCAATACACACATGGTTACATGAAACATTTTACAGTACACACACAATTAATTTCACTATAATGTATTTACAAATCTTCATCATTACTTGTTCAATTTTATCACACTTCGTTTCCAAAATCAGCCAGGTCAGAACCATAAATCAAAATATTTAAATTGTCCATTTATTTAGTTTATGTTCAGCCTCCATCATCAAATATTAGTCTAGGTTTCACATAACATTTTTCAATTTTCTTTGCGTACCTCATATGGCTATCTTGTGTGTTATAGCCATAAAATTTTATTTTTCCCATTTTACCAAAATAATAATCTATAGGGTTACCGCCCAAAATTATCTTATCATAAATCAAATCGACATCAGTATTTTTTATAAAGTCTCCGTCAGTGTTTTTTGTTATTACCATTACATCATTATTATCATATTCTGCTCCTACAGGTACATTAACTCTCCCCACAGGTAAATGTTTATCATCATCAACTACAATATACTCAGTGTTTACTATAATTCTCTGAATATTCATATTCTCTCTCAACTCTCTACAATCTCTATTTAACTTAAATATTTCTGTTTCTCTCTCTCCAATTCTCTCATCACAATATTTCTTACAATATTCCACATTCTCAATAACATTTACGGTTTCTTGGATTAATTGAATATCTGTTTTACAAATATTTTCTATCTCATTTCTAACATTTTTAACTACTGCTACTTGTGATTCTAATTCACTGCTGCGGTTATCTATAACGCGTATGGTGTAACGGTCCAAATTTGTGGGTATTTGTATTTTTAAATTTATTTCATTTTTCGGGGATGGACAAAGGTATTGTGTAAATTTTATTCCAACAAACCAGAACACGTGGCAAATAGAACAGTTTATAACCAAGGCAGCAACACAATATCGCATTCTGTAATCAGTTGAGGTATGTAGCCACCTCAGATTTCCAGGAACTTTGTTGAATGTGGTCATGCGCCTGTACGCATGATACAGGTATACGCGCGGGAGGGGACGCGCAGCAGATCAACCGACGCTGTCGAAAATGGCGCAGAAACGAAGTTTTTGTGAGACTTACAATCCGAGCTGGAGGATATGCAAATTAAGGTCCGCCGCCTTAGTGACATCAAACCGGAAGCGCCTGAATTTCGTCGGCGCATACTACAGAAAAATCCACTATGTATCATGCACAGAGTCGATCAACTGCAACAACTCAGCTATGAGCGACTACAAAATTCGTTGGCGGTGGACATCATTTTCCGCCCGCTCCGAGAGATGCGTTAGGCAGTCTACGAGAAGCCGACTCCATTAACAGCGCTTACAGTTTTGTTTAGGGCCCGGTCGGTGGTGTTTTATAAAATGCGATTAAATAAATAACACCGTTTTAATACCGACCGGGACCCGCGAAATTAACGGATTCGAACCAGTGTACAACGGGTGTCGAACGGCGGACAATACAACAGTTAAATTACGGGCTTTGGAAGCGCGGGTGAACAAACCACGTGTTGTGCGTAATCGCAGTATTGAACAGTTATGAAATAATTACGTGTAATAATAAATAATAATCAGGAAGGGTAACGTATAAAACCGTGTGAAAGAGAGAGTGAGCAGAATGGGCTGTCATATAAGTAATAATAGTTAAATATGGTACCACAAATCTATTTCAAAATTAGTCTTGTAGTGTCCTTGTAATGATCATAAAAAACGGTTTTGAGTAATTAAAATTTAGTTTACAGTATAGCCATGTGTTAGTCTAAGTTATTTCGTCGTTACCACTTTCTCATTTCTGTGCTGCAAGATTCGTCTAAACGTTCCGGGGATCTTTCTGAATTATTAATGGGTGTGGTCAGATTGCTAAATTGTCCCTTGTTTTATTAAGGTGGAGTATAAAGGTTTTCGATATTTTAACCTATAAAAAATAATCGTGGCGACCTTGGTCTTCTGATGAAATTTATGTAGCAGGTGAGTACAAGGACGAATACAGGTAAGTCCTGGCAGTATTTTTATTTATTAATATATTTCGGCGTATTTTTTACCATTACACTGGCGATGCGCTGCCAGGATTTTTGTTTAATTTTATTTATACGAGATAGACCTATTTTAATGCACAGAAAATAGGAATTGGTAATGACGAATTTATAAAAAATTTTTATCGTATATATTTACGTAAGAGTGAGTAGGTTATGTTTATGTTGTCGTGATTTACAGTTGTTAAGTGTTGTGAGTGTAGAAAAATAGGGGTTTTTTATATAAAAAGTGCTATATAAATGAACTTTAAATATGGCTAAAATACAAAGTAATGATATTGATTTTGCGTGGAATGAGTGGGAGAGTGAATTTAGAGAGGTGGTAGGCGAAATGACGGATGAGGAGTGGGGTAATTTAGACGATAGGTTAACACGAATGGAAGAACAAGGGGAAGGAATATTTGCAGAAATCAATAAACATAGTGAGATGACGAACGATAAAGGTAAAATAGTCGAAGTAATAGTAGTAGAAAATAAGACAGTAAATAGGCCTAGTGATAATGATGAGAGTGTGGGGGGTGGTAAATACAGATAGAGAGACAGACCAAGTTAACAAGAATAAAATCAATCAGGTGGCAGAGAATAAGGTAAATAATGATGATATGAGTGACTCTAAATATAAGATGAATATGCTGCAAATGATTATGGAAATGATGAATAAACATTTTGATAATCTGAACAAACGGTTTGATGAGAGTAAGGAAATGATGAATAAACATTTTGATAATATGAATAAGGGTTTTGATGAGTTACACATAGAATTAGACAAAACAAAGAAAATAATGGATAAGGGTCTCAATAAAGTCAAACATGCTCTTAATAAACAAGACGAGAAGTGGGAGGAAGATAGATGTCAATTAAAAGTTGAATCACGTGACAATAATGTTTTTAATGATAGTGAAGAAATCATTAACCAGGTGAGTGACAGTGATAATGAATTAATAAATAACAGTGACCAAATAGTGGGAGGAGTAGTGTTGAATAGTGAAGATAATTATGATGGTTACAATTCTGAGGTAAGTGGTGATGTTACTATAATTAATTATAATGATGAAATAACATTAAACAAGAATAATGATGATGTAGCTGAAAATGGGGTATCAAAAAGTGATACAGTAGACAATAATGAAAATGAGAGTAGAATGAGAGTTGAGGTTGATCATGGATTGCTAGTTAGTGCTTATGATTTAGAAAGGGAGTATAGGGGTAGTTTAAATGTAGAAGGTGAACAGGGGGCAAATTTTTATGGGGTTAAATGTGAAGCAGAGACTTCACAAGTGTCGATGGAGGACAAGAGTTCCTCAATAATTTTTGTAGAAGACGAGAGGTCTTCAGAAGGTCATATAAGTTTTTTGTGTTTATCTGGTAGGGCCAGATGGTATTTAAATAATTTTGTGGTATTGCCCTTTGTATGGAATGGGAGAGTTCAGTACGGTTATGAGAGGTGTTGTAATAAAAGAGAGAGAGAAATAAAAATTTTTGAGATTAATAGATGTTATGAAATGTTGGTGCAGGTGTTAGATATTGAGAGAGATGAAGAAAGTAAATTGCATTATGAAACAGAGAGAGAGAAATATTTGAATAAAACTGTTATAAATAATGATAAAATAATTGACATGATGCTGAGAGAAATTACCAACGGAGACTGGACAAAATTAACTGATAGCGACCGGTTGTATGAAATAATAAATGGTATGATGAAGAACTTAGAAATAATGGTTTATGAAAACAATAATAATAAACTCAAGGTAAACAAAAATAATTTAGTCTACAAATATGTGAGATATCTTTTTGACGATGGAGGCTAAACCATAAAACAATAAAGGACAGTTATAAATATTTTGTTTTATGGTTTTGACCTGGCCGACTTGGACATGTAACAGTTAGTGATAGAAGTTTGTAAATAATTGTAGTAAATTTATTTGTGTGCATTGTAGAATGTTAAGCTAACAAGTGTGTGTAGGGGGTTGTAGTAATAATATTAATATTTGCAATTTAAATAAATAAACAAAATTAATTTGGAAAACAGGAATTGGTTAATTGTAAATATTTTGATAGTAATGGACTTTGTATTTTAATAATGAATTTAATTAAAATAATCTGAAATGTTTTAAATATTCTGATTGATTTAAATGTTGTTTAATTAAACTTTCTAATGAACTTGAATTATTTACGAGAGATGTATTTGGTAATTAAATGATAAATTGTTTGATTTAAACTAACATGTGTGTTAAATGTTTCAGAGGTGAGGTGAAAGTATTGGTATGGTGAATATGTTTTGTGTATGTCATTTTAAATGGACTGTAAGTATAGAAATCTTATAGTACGAATCATGTATAATAAAAAATGTTTACAGGTGTAACTTGGATGGGAAAAATTTTAATTCAATAATGAGATGATTTGAAATAATTGTGTTAAATAAAAATGATAATTAATTAAAATTTAATAATAACTGAAAGATGATATATAATAATTATTAATAATAAATTTGAAAATTTTTGTGTGTGGATCAGGGGGTTGCTCAGATGAGCCAAGAATTTAAATTTTATAACAAAAAAATTGCTAACTCAAATTTTGATCTAATAAAAATGCTTGTGTTCTGTTTAAATAACTAGATGCTCATACATTCACTATAGGGTGTTCATTCCATAATTTTAAATGTAGTATTTTATTGTAGTAGGTTAGATATAAGAATTGATAAAAAATACGTGTTATATAATTTGTGTATTTTTTTAAAACTAAGCAAATAACTAAACCGACTGGCAGGCGGTTAACATAAAGTATCAGAATCAGAAAAAGGGGAAACAAGGAGGTTAGAAGTAAGGATTGATAAATATATATATTTCATGTGATTTGCTAAATTATGAGATGTGTTTCCACTTTGTTAAGAATGTCAGCTGATCAGCAATAAACTGTCACTGTTATATTGGTTGTAAATGTTCCAGGTAATTAATACTAAAGATAATGTTTTGATGTGTCAGTGTTATTATTTTAAATAATGAGAAAAGTAATTTAATGTAGTAAGATTTTAAATGAATTGTCAGAAATAATAAAAGATGATGGGTGATTAGTATTTTGTGGGACATGTAGATCAGTCCAAGTTAAAGTTGAAAGGGGTAGTAGAGAGAAAAATATTGTTTTGAGTTAATGTATGTTATAGAGTTTTGAGAAGTATTGATGTTGACACATTAGATATAGGGAATACATGTAGAGTTTTGAGCGATATATTGATGTTTATAATTGATGATGTTATTTTGTTGTAGTGAAGTAAGGTAATAAGATTGAGATTATTGGGGATGGTAATTTTGTAATAGGGGTAGTGTAATGTGGGAGTCCACAACATAAGGGTTGGGACGGGAAGGTACCGATTTAGTGCGAAGGGGTTGCCTTAGGTAGAATCCAGGAACCAACATAATGGGATGAGCTTTTTGGGAGGGAAACACACGTATCCTAGGTACAAAGGGTTATAGAGCATTTTTTTTATATATTGAGAGAAGGTGGCAATTTGGGTTTAATGATAAGTTGGGTTTAGAGATTGTTGGATAGATGTTTAGATAGAGATGGGTGTCATGTTAGTTAAAGTTGATGAGTATTAGAGTTAGAGGGGTAGAGATTATAAGTGTAAGCCTACCAAGGGGTAAATTAAATTGTTATAAGTATTTAAATCACCCACAGTAATGGAGAATAAGATTGTCAAATAAAGAAAGAGATTTATAACAAGAATATAAAATTTTTAATTGAAATCAGTGACAAAATTTTTGATAGAATTTGGAAAAAGTGTTTATTTTGAATAATTTAAATGTCAATTTGATTATTATTTCTAATAATATTTTGTTATTTTAAAGGTTTTATTTTATTATGTTTTTGTGTTTTAAGAGAGAATTGTACAGATGTTAAGTGTATTTTCAGATAGAACTTGTATATAACGCATGTGGGTCAAGGTTGTGGGCTTGACCTAGTTTTGATCAGCTGATAGGGAGGTCATATACTAGGCATGTTTTTAATTGTTTGTAATTAATTACCCAACTTTTGTTTTTTGATCAATTTAAACAAATTTTAAATGATTTCAAGATGGAAAGGGATTTTGTTTTAAGAAAGTTAAATTTTTTGGAATTTAAAATTTTTTTTGGAAATTTTTTTGAGAAAAAAAAATTTCTTGATTTTGCGCCTGCCAGCTAATGGATGATTTTAAACTTTGATTATTTTATTGTTGGTGTTCTAACCGTGTTTATTCTTATTGTTTTATTTTATTGAATTGTATTGTTAGACTCTAGATGTAATCACATGTTAGGCTAAGGATATTCTTAATTTTAAGAAATGTTCAACTGATTTATTTTAAATAACAGAAAAAATGAATGAAGAGAATTAGTTGGTATAAATGCAAAATTTGTGTTTTAATTTTCAAACAAAACTGCTAATGATTTTTCGTTTAGTAAATTTTTAAGGATATTTTCATTTTATAATATGTAGTATCAGTGTGTGTGTGAGCCCAGTATCTGCTAAAGGCAGCCCAGCTTGCATATAAGGGGAAACATATCGGTTGAGGATCTGGCCTAATCTAAGCCAGGGATTGAGGGTTTTGGGGTAGTATGATAGAAGGCGAGGTGCGCTGTGGTACTGGTCTGTTCGATTTTTCGGTGTTGGGATCTCTTACGGAGAAGTCCAGTGATCTCGTTCAGATGCATCCATAGTCGCCGAGCCAGGGGGGTCGTTTACCCATGCAGAGTAAGAGTAAAGGGGAATTGTTGGCACCAGTTCCTCACCGGTCCTCTTAGGGGTTTTATCAATGAGATTTCTTCTGTTTTGGACAGAAGACTTCTCATTGAGGGGGTATTGTAACGGTCCAAATTTGTGGGTATTTGTATTTTTAAATTTATTTCATTTTTCGGGGATGGACAAAGGTATTGTGTAAATTTTATTCCAACAAACCAGAACACGTGGCAAATAGAACAGTTTATAACCAAGGCAGCAATGCAATATCGCATTGTGTAATCAGTTGAGGTATGTAGCCACCTCAGATTTCCAGGAACTTTGTTGAATGTGGTCATGCGCCTGTACGCATGATACAAGTATACACGCGGGAGGGGACGCGCAGCAGATCAACCGACGCTGTCGAAAATGGCGCAGAAACGAAGTTTTTGTGAGACTTACAATCCGAGCTGGAGGATATGCAAATTAAAGGTCCGCCTCCTTAGTGACATCACACCGGAAGCGCCTGAATTTCGTCGGCGCATACTACAGAAAAATCCACTATGTATCATGCACAGAGTCGATCAACTGCAACAACTCAGCTATGAGCGACGACGAAATTCGTTGGCGGTGGACATCATTTTCCGCCCGCTCCGAGAGATGCGTTAGGCAGTCTACGAGAAGCCGACTCCATTAACAGACGCTTACAGTTTTGTTTAGGGCCCGGTCGGTGGTGTTTTATAAAATGCGATTAAATAAATAACACTGTTTTAATACCGACCGGGACCCGCGAAATTAACGGATTCGAACCAGTGTACAACGGGTGTCGAACGGCGGACAATACAACAGTTAAATTACGGGCTTTGGAAGCGCAGGTGAACAAACCACATGCGTATAATTATTGAACAAACCACATGTTCAATAATCGTAGTATTGAACAGTTATGGAAATAATTACATGTAATAATAAATAATAATCAGGAAGGGTAACGTATAAAACCGTGTGAAAGAGAGAGTGAGCAGAATGGGCTGTCTTATAAGTAATAATAGTTAAATATGGTACCACAAATCTATTTCAAAATTAGTCTTGTAGTGTCCTTGTAATGATCATAAAAAACGGTTTTGAGTAATTAAAATTTAGTTTACAGTATAGCCATGTGTTAGTCTAAGTTATTTCGTCGTTACCACTTTCTCATTTCTGTGCTGCAAGATTCGTCTAAACGTTCCGGGGATCTTTCTGAATTATTAATGGGTGTGGTCAGATTGCTAAATTGTCCCTTGTTTTATTAAGGTGGAGTATAAAGGTTTTCGATATTTTAACCTATAAAAAATAATCGTGGCGACCTTGGTCTTCTGATGAAATTTATGTAACAGGTGAGTACAAGGACGAATACAGGTAAGTCCTGGCAGTATTTTTATTTATTAATATATTTCGGCGTATTTTTTACCATTACAATGGTGTTAGTTATGCACTGCATCTCACTCTCAATACCCTCAAATTTATCACCTGCTTTACTTACAAAATTTTCTACTTTGTCATTTACTGTAATTATTTGTCGTCCAAGTTCTTTTTGCTTGGATTCTAAAATGTCTATTTTATTATCTATCACACACACACACTCTCTTAACTCATCTGTTTCTGTTTGTGTTTCTCTACGTATTTCATTAATTCGTTCATCAATACTACACAATGAATTATTTAATTCATCAAGCTTTACATTTATTCTATTTTCAAATTTCATTTTCTGTTCTTTGTATTGTTCAAACTTAGCATCATTCATGTCAAAACGACTATTTATGTCGCTACTTAATATATCAAATTTTGTATTTTGTTCATTGAACTTGGTATCATTCATGTCAAAAAGTTTATTTAATTTAGTCTCATTCATGTCAAAACGACTATTAATATCGTCCCTTAATTCACTCACACTTTTACACAAAAAATCGTCATTAGCATCAAATCTCTTATTATTATCATTAAACATTTGTGTTATCTCCCCCATTGTCTCACGAAACCAATTTCTCGTTTCGTTGTCAGTTTTATCACTATCCCTAGTCGGGACAGGGGTTGAATGAACTCTAACTTCTTCCATTACCGCTGATTCGGTCATTGATTGATTTACCGACTTATTCATAACAGTTACATTAGCTGTATTTGTTTTACTCTCTGTGTTCTCCATTATGAAATTGTTTAATTAAATGATTATCAATTTTACTTTAGTAAATTTACTCTCTACGATCTAAAAACGTTCTAACCACACCCTCACTTCCAAATAACCTGTTCTGCAGCTTAATTAGGTCTGGCGAATGTAAGATGTAAAACTCACACTCGCCGTCACTGTTTCGGGGGCCAATGAAACAATATTAATTCAAATTAATAATTAACTCTTACCTTAGGGGTTTCCCAGAGTCGTACAGACGAAACTGCTGCAGAAAGGATTATTTGAGTTTCAGTGCGAAATAATTACTCTAACACAGTTTTTTAGTTCTAACCAATTATCTCTCTTTTATTAAACAAGATAGATTTTACTTTACTTATTCCATGTTATTGTTATACTGACTCTATTACATCATCTATCTGAATCATATGGTTTGGTTATACATCCTTACACTTTAATTTCCTACTTTTAAAAGAACAGACCATAATCGCTTAAAACTACTTCCTTAACTAATTTGTTTCTTAAATTTCTATTAAACAAACCAGTACGTAATTTGTCCCCACACTCACACATTCGTTCTTTTACATTGACATTCTATTAAACCCCACTTTGAGATATCATGATTTAGTGAAACATTTGCAAATATAAATTGTAATGTAGTTAAAAATTCTGAATTAAAATTGATTATAGGGTACTCATCCTGGTTGTTGATCTGATCCCACTGATGATGCGCTTGTTTTACCCCGCACTTCGAAAGTCAATTAATGCTCGTTAAAGTGATTTTGTCTTTTGACTGGCGTTAAGTTTCTGCTGGTTACTAAAACCACGTTTTTCACATTTAACAATAGTGTCGGCCGACGTAACTTTTCGAACACTTAGATTTTTTAGGTTGGCCGCACGTTACACTGTTTGTACAACTTTTTATACTTGTTTTAATACTTTGGAAGATAGGCCGACTATTAATTATTATTACGGCGTATCTTGCACCCGAGGCCACCGTTTAGCTATCTAAACTGTATGCTGCTGCTGGCTGTCTGTTGTTCACTCTCTGATGACAAACTGCATACTGTAATTGACAAAAAGCCTGCAATGCATCTAGACTGTTGTTTAGACTAACAGTGTGTATTGCTGGTTAAACTGAGGCACCTCACAGGTGAAGTCTGACAATTGAAAATTAACTGAATTGATGTAAAATAAAATTAAAACTGGGGTAGCACACAATTCTGTACCGTTACAAGTTGTTCAGTAAAATCAGTGGCCTCGGGTGTGTAAGATAGGCCGAAGTTAAGGCCGGCCTATCCAATCAAATAACTAATTAAAACATCTTTTAATAACTATTAAAAGTGCAAACAATGCAGCGGATTTAAGTGTGTGACTTAATATTAACATGGGGAAATCAGTGAATTCAAATCAGTGAAAATATAATACAACACAGTAAACTCAGTGCAACTAGGGGCGTGCGTGCACCAGAAACAAGAAAGTGGTCAACGAGACAGGGCAACAAACTATATGGACATACACGGTGAATGGGTAACTAACAACCCTAAATATACCTATTTAAATCAGTTCAAAACAAATGATAACTTATTTAATATAATATAAATAATCGAGATCTCTAAGGGAAAGGATTTTTGTAAAAGTAAATAGCAAGGGGAAAAGGGAATTAAAATATACATACTGGTTCATAATAATTTGGCATGGTCTAGTTGATCATTCACTGTTTATTAATTGTTAATTCGCAAATACAAAATTTCAATAAAATTCAGACTTTATTTCATATTATAGCTTGTACACCCAATTATGTCGAAAGTAATTACTTATTAAATATCAAGCAGACTAATTTACAAATTACAAATTGTTTATGGGTCTTATGCAGAATGCAGTATGATAAATCTAATAACAATTTCGTCAGACCATCTGCCAATGCCATACCAGGATGGACGCCATTCCAGCGACTTCTATATTATCAACCATGATTTTTTGCATAGACAATGGAATATCCTTATTATGCTTAAGGTACTTATAAACAATGATGTGGTATAAAAAAAATCAGATTAGGTGTAAACAATTTTAACTGATAAAATAATTTAGATCTGATCTCATCTTCCTTCAAAACATCCCCTCATGCATTGATACACAGTGATTCAGTTGCTTCTGCCATATCTCAATTGCTCTCTGGAACAGTCTTTCTGTTCAACTTTCACGTAGCTGTCACAATTCAGTATTGTTATGATACCAAAAGCAGCCCAACACAAGGGAAGATATATCATAGAATATAAAGTAAAAACCACGTGGCTAAAGGTAGATAAAAGAAGAAGAATTAACAATTTTAAATAGATAGGACTAGAATGACTGTAACGTATACGAGACAAATGACTATGACCCAACCCAAGTGATTGGCCAAATGACAAATTATATGAAATAAACCCACGAAAAATAAAAAAACTAAGAAAAGTAAATACAATTAAATGTACCATTGGATATAGAAAGTACAAACCAAAAGAAAATGTTGTAATATTAGCTCAGTAAGCATAGAATAATGATGAAATAAACAAATAATAAAATACACAAACAATGATACAGAAAATTATAATAACAAAAATGAAATATAATAGAGATAGACTAATAATCAAAATAGTCATAGACCAAAGTGAACCAAGAGTGCATGATATTGAATAGGGAGTGAATTACAAATAAACACTAAATAATAAACACTCTGTGATAAGGGTGATAACACCAATGTGATTAATATAAAGAAACAAAATAAAAGTGTATAACACTATTGACACTAAGTACAGTGAAGCAGTCAGTACAAGTGCAGGTGTAACCCAAAATATAAATAAAAAACAACAAATATAAGCAAGAACTCATATAAAAGTGAGAGTGCTGGAGGAAAGTGATTAATAAAAAATAAAACACAAAATCTGTATAAAGACACCAAAATAAGTGAACAATACTAGAGTTTAGTTGTGGAAAAGGACCAAAAACAGTAGTAGATAAAATATTATTATTATATTACATTATAAGAATTAGTAGTAGCATTACATTATATTATTATATTTTTAATGGCACATTACGACAAATAGAAAATATGAAACAGTACATGAACGGTATCAATAAAAACATACAGTTCACACTTGAGATGGAGGTAAATAATAAACTTAACTTCCTCGACCTGACAATTACGAGACTGGATGAAAAATTTCAATATCAAATATACCGGAAGCCGACAACCACGGATCTCACGATAAATGCTGAATCACATCACCCATTTTCTCAAAAAATGGCAGCATATCATAGTTTAATACATAGATTACTTTCCATACCATTGGAAGACAAAGAGTTTCATGAAGAACTAAACACGATCAAACACATAGCTAAGGCCAATGGTTATACAGGTTCAATTGTGGAAAGTTTAGTCAAGAAACACTGAAAAAAGAAAAACCACATAGAATTACAAGAAAATAATAGAAATAGTTAGGTATGTAGCATCAGAATATGGTAACACCCTACCCAAAATTTTAAACAAAGTATTTGGTGAGATAAATATAAAAATTGGTTACCGAACTAATAACAACGTTAATAAGATACTCCTACCTAAAAATGCAAAATCAGTTGATGACAAGACGGGTGTTTATAAGATGATGTGCAACGACTGTGATAGTTTCTACATTGGCCAAACTGGTATACCCTTTAAAAAACGCTTTAAAGAACACTTACCTAAAAAAGAATTTAGTAAAACTGTGTCAAATTATGCGCGCCACCTGATGGACAAAAACCATAATTATACCGATTTCATGACGAACTTTCAACCCCTCCACATATGCAGAAAAGGAAGTTATATGAATGCTGTCGAAGAATTCGAAATATATAAGGCTTATAAAGATAAAAACACAAAAGAGGTCCTTCTTAATGAACAATTGAATTTCCAATCAAATCCACTGTATGGCACAGCGATAAGAATACAAAACAAGGTTCATAGTGCGCGACCTATAACAACATGAGCACAGCAGTCGACTACAGTAATTTGTGGTGCGCACCAGCGGTTCTCACGTTTGGGGGTATTTGTGTTTATATTTATATTTATTGTGATGTGTAAAGTTATATAAAAAGTTGTTTTTAATATTTTAACTATTGACGAACTTCACCCAGGGATATTGCTGATGATGGGACATATGTCCCGAAACGCGTAGAGTTTCGTAAAGGATAAAGGCTACCAGACGGAAAAGAAAAAGGTAAACTGTTTTACTATTTATTTACATTACATTATTATTCAGGTTAAGAATCCATTAATATTATTAAAGATATTATTGTTAGCAGTTAGAATTAATAGTTAAAGGGCTAGACCAAACTTTAAACCAATAGTATGGTATAAAAGAAAAGTAGGCCTAAAAAAGAAATGAACGTTTAAATACTAAAATTATATATTAAAGGATTGAAGGCATTGTTATGATGTCATAAAGAAACGCAGAGAAGATAATAGTAATACAGTGCACACCGCTTATTGTGATCACGGATAATGTTATCATTCGGATATTCTTATCACTTTCATGAAGACCCGTCCGGACGAATATTAAAACATTGAAAAAATGTCGCTTATTGTAATCAATAATTCGGTTTATGTTATCACATTTTTGCTTTCGTAAACTTTTGTCTGAGAATATCTGGGGTGACTGTACTGCATTCACAAAATGAATTACACTGTCTGCGACTCTTTGTCCCTCTGGTCATAGTGTTTACAAGTTCTGAAGGACGAAGTAGAAGGGGGTGCAGTCGGCCATTCACCCGCTCAACTTTCACTTTCGAGCAATAAACCCATGTTTGACCCTTCAGTATAGCTACAGATTTTACATTGTGAAGTTTACGTTATTGCAGTGAAATTATGGCTAGTGTGGAGAATAAACGTAAAGATTTAAACCTTAAAGAAAAACTTTCAATCATAGAACGCTATGACAAATTGCTTAAAATGAGTCAACGCAGTGCGGCAGTGCAGTTACAGATTTCACAACCTCTTCTGTGCAAATTGTTAAAAAATCGGGACAGTATTGTGAGGGCTGGAAAAGAAAACCAAAACTTGAATTGTAAGAAGTTTCGTGGTGGAAAGTGCTAAAGGGTGCAAGACATCCAAGAGACGGTTAACTGTCTTGTGCTGCGTAAATATGAATGGTGACAAAGAACCCACGATTGACAAAGGCTTCTTGTAATTGCAAAAAGCAAGAACCCACGATGCTTTAAAGGTGTGAAGAAATTTCCAGTAGACTATCATTCAAACTCTAATGGATGGATGACTGCATTAATATTCAAAGAATGGCTATTAAAATGGGATAGTAGGTTAAACAGGAAGATCGTCTTGCTGACTGATAATTGTACAGCACACAATGTAAACTGTGAGTTAAAGAACATCAATCTTGTGTTCTTACCTGCCAACACTACTTCATTGATACAACCATGCGACCAGGGGATCATTCGAACCCTAAAGGGATATTATCGCCATGAGATGCGCACAAGAATCCTAGAAAACATGGAGAATACAAAAGAACTGAGTGCAAATGACCTTGCAAAACAAACCAATGTTCTTGAGGCCCTGCATCTCCTGGCCATGTCATGGAATAGTCTCAGGAAGTACGATTTGGAACTACTTCAAGCATGGAGGATTTTCTAAACAGAGTAATGGGGCGAATTAGAAGGTTTTTTTATTTTATTAATTTTGGTCTGGATCTTATTAAAATTGCACAATTCACTTCATATATGCGAGCTATCACAGTTTAATTTTATATTAATTCAAATCAGCAATTCAATCATTTGTCAAAGTGCCAGACTTCACCTGTGGGGAGCCTCAGTACAGCAATGCACATTGTTAGCCAAAACAATTGCACAGACGTATTGCGTAACCACCCCAGCAGCAGGCTTTTTGTGAATCACAGTATGCAGTCTGTCATCAGAGAGTGACTGGTAGATAGCCAGCAGCAGCATAAAGTGCCGGAAAAGTAAAACAGTGGCCTCGGGAGTGTGAGATAGGCCGTAATAATTAGTCGGCCTATCTATTTAAGTATCAAAACAGTTGAATACATTTATAACTACATTTATAACACAAAGCGTACAAACAGTATAACGTGCGCCCAGTCTAATAACAACTTCAGACCGCGCGGTCATAAAATTTTTGCTCGAGCGTAACTAGTGTCGGCCGACCTCACCAGTAAGAACCCGGAACAGTTATCTAAAAAAGTGCAACAGTAAATCAGAATATGAAGCGAAGTGAGCGAACAGAAAATAAAATGTGGTAAATTGAAAAAGACAACTTTCGGACATAAAAAAGGGGAATTTGTGCGGGTCAGGCCACGAGGTCAGAGGAGACGCCGCTATACAAGTAAAAGTATTTATGTAAAACATTTTAATGATTGACAAAAATAAATAAATGGGGGGGGTAGAACGGAATGAGAGTTGTGTGTGGGCATTGCTGGGTCGTCTCAATTAGAATTTAAACAAATAATTTAAGAATCTTATATTTTTTGTAAAGAATAATTTCAGAGAATATGTAGAATTTATTTCTGTTATTTGGAAATTAACTCCGAGATAGGCAATTTAAAATCAATGAATATTCACAGTATAACAATATAAACAAACTACTATGCTTTTTTTTTTTTTTTTTTTTTTTTTTTTTTTTTTTTTTTTTTTTTTTTTTTTTGAAAAGAGTAACAGAGATCAAGGTTATTTTTGATAGTAAATGAAAGAATATAATAATAAAATTCAATGTCACATAATGAGTAAATAAATACATCTATTTCTGAATATAATTGAGAGTATGATTTATAGAAGAGTGTTAACCTAAGTCACGCTTATTCTTCACGACTTCGTGCTAAGAACTTTGGACCCGAGAAAGGTAAGAGTTGTGAGGAGTGTCTATTATTTTAATAATTGTTTTTTATAATTAATCAATAACATCACAATGGCGCCCGAACGGGGACTCGAGTTTATAAATGTAATTTTGAATAAACCACACCTAAATGTGAAAATAAGCGTGGGTTAGGAGTACGTAAAAAAGTACGAAAAGTGAGGTTATACGTAAGTAATAATTAAGGGATACTTAAGGTATGTAAGATAAGAAGTCTGTAATTAGTACGCCAGGAGCGATCTCAACTCCCGTAATGAATAAAACAAAAGAGAAAAAATTGTCATTAGATGACCTATTGGATTTTATGAAAGTCAATTTTGATAAACAAAATAAACGCTTTGATAGTAACGAGATAACTTTGAATGAAATGAAAAGTGACTTTAACTGTAAATTAGAAGTACAGAATAACAAATTGAATGAAATTAAGACCGAAATTAAAAGCAAATTTAATTGTAAATTTGATGTACTTAAATTTGACATTGATGAAGTACAAATGAAATGCGAAAATAGTTGTAATGAATTGAAACGAGACATTGAGAAAATAGTAGAGTCAGTAGAAGTACAGAGTAAAAGTAAAAATAATAATGATAATAAACAAGTAACTAGCGAGAACAATAATGTCGAAAATGAGAATATAATTAAAAATGTGGTATTAGAGAGTAAGGTAACAAATGTTAATAATGATATTGAAAATGGTAATGTGATTGAAAGGGTGGTATCAGAGAGTGAAACGTTGAAAATAGATAGTGAAACAGTGAGTGAGAGAGAGAAAGTTATATGTTGTAATGAAGTAGTAATTAGTGTTGATAAATTAGAAAAAGAATGGAAAGAAAGAGTAGATGAATGTGTAGGGCAGAGGGTAAATTTTCCCCTTATTTGTGATGAACCAAGGTGTTCAAAAGTGTTATTATTGGAGGGCAAGAGACCCTTATTAGTGAAAGATTTGAGTTGTTTATTTTTGTTGAATAATTTTGTACCCTCTGCATGGAATGAGAGAGAGAGTGTGATATGGCATTATGATGAGAGAAGTTTAAATATAGAATGGTGTAGTGAAAGAGAGACAGAATTATATAAAGTAAAGAGAGACTATAATGAGTTGAAAGAGAGGTTAAATGATATGAAATACTTACCTGTTAAAATAGCGAGGGAAGATTTTGTTGATACAGTTTTAAATAATAATAATTTACCTTATGATGAAAAAGTACTGACTTGATAATGAATGTAATTGCTGATGGAGACTTAACCGATGTACTTAACGTTGACTTGTTTTATGATTATTTTGGTAAAATGAATGAATTTGGTTTTTATGGTGACGATACACAAGACAGTAATTTGTGTGTTAATGAAATTGAACAATGCTATATAAAACAAAGACTCATCTATGACGATGGAGGTTGAGCCTTAAATTCACAAATGGACACTTTTAAATAGTTTGTTTATTGGTTCAGACCTCGCAACCTTGGACAATGAAGTGTGATATAACTGAATAATTATTGCTGAAGAGTTGTAAATACAGGTTTAGTGAAATTAATTGTATGTATTATAAAATGTTAGATAACCAATGTATGGGTGAAAGTAATTAAAAATGTTGTTTTCAATAATTGATCTAATTAAAATAATTCGAAATGTTTAAATATTTTGCTTGACTTAAATGTTATATGGTTGAATTTTTCTAATGAGTTTAAATTGTTTTATGAGATTTGATATTAATAAATAAATGTTAAATTGTTTGATATGAAATAACATTGTTGTTAAATGTTTCAGAGGTTACACGGAAATATTGGTGTGTGTGTGTGTGGTGTGTATTTTGTATTCATGTCAATAGGTGGATAATGTATTGTAAGTATAAAGTTCATAATATCAATAAAATAAAATAAAATGCTTACAGGTGTGAAAAGAGTTTAATTCAATAATAAAAATGAATTGAGATAAGGGTATTAAATAAAAACGGTAATTAAAAAAGTAATAATAACTGAAAGGTGAATTAGAATTATATTTGTTTTGAACTGTAATAAATAGACTTTGACAAATATGTTAATATTAAAAGATTTATAGAAACCAAAAAATCTGTAGGAAGTATATATGTCAGTATATGACGTAACCATGAATGTTGAAACTGAGAGTGTTTATGAACACAAGCCTGGCATACAAGTGTTTATGTAAACAGGTTGTTGTCTGTTGTGACTAATGTCTACCGTCAAGTTGAGTTGATAATAACAACAGTTACTGTTGTAGTCTGCTGAATCACTGCTAGTAGAAAATCCTATTATGAAATAAAAAGAAATATCTGATGTGATGGAATGTGGATAATATTTTTTTTGGCCCTTTGTAAAATGTTATTTAAATAAATAAAGTTGTCTCGAACAAATAAGATTGAAATAATGAGGTAATTACCATAATTTAGAGTCTTGAGATAATAAAATTAAATTAACTTGGTAATTAAATCAATTGAAAATTTTAATAATAAATTTATTCTGATTCAAACTTCAAATGTAATTGTAAAATAAATGAAATATGTACTTCACTTAAATGGGAAACTGAAGGAAATTTTGTGTAAATGCTGTCAGAAAATGTTTGGGAAACTTTAGAGGTGTACATTACTGTCCAAGTAACTTGTATCAATGACAATCTACATTTTATGTTTTAACTGTAGATTCCCCACCTAAGTGCGGCCATGACCTCACCGGATCATGACCGTGAAAGTAGTTAATTGTGGCAAATCACAAAAATTTTACTTGATATAACCGGCTTGTGGTTTGTTTCATTTTGTTAACCCGGTGGTTTGTTAGATTTAGTAGGGGGGTTATTTTTTGGGGAATCTACCTAATTTTGGAACAGGGCTATTTTCACCCAGATAGGGGTGGTAGTCCATTAGGGGTGTATAAATAAAAATGAGGTGTAATACCGAATTTTATTGTAACACCGAAGCAAGGATGGGGGCGGAATAAAAGAAAAAAATGTCCACCCCTTCTGTATCAGTCCTTGTGAAAGCAACTAGACGCTACAGTCTAGGGGGGGTAATAGTGAGTTTGGATGGGCGGTGACCCAGTTACAGGTCACGAGGGAGATGTGATTACGGCTAGATTGAGGTCTGCGAGGGCCAAGAAGTCTAGTGCTGAACACAGTAGAATGTAACGGGTATCAGGGGTTAAGGGATTAAAAGGGGGTAGTAAACAAAAAATATATATATATATATTTGTATATACTTTTGTGCCTGCCATTAAATTGATGTTTTGCATTTTTGGTTGTATTATTGTTTATGTGTATTAATAGTGTTATGGAATCATATTGTTTACGATATATGTATAATCAAATGTTAAGATAAGGCAGTTCATATTTTAATTAAATATTCAATTTATTTGTTTTTTTTTTAGTAATAATAACAAAGAGATTTAAGAGATTTTGTTTTGTTTTGATACAATCTGATTTTGAACTTTTAAAGGATGAGTTTGTTTAAAAAATATTATAGGTGTATGTATGCGCCCAGTAATTGCCCAAAGGCGACCCAGTTTGCATGTAAGGGGGAACATATCGGTTGAGGATCTGGCATGATATAAGCCAGGGATTGAGGATTTTTGGGATAGCATGATAGAAGGTGAGGTGTGCTGTGGTACGGGTCTGTTCGATTTTTCGGTGTTGGGATCTCTTACAGGGAAGTCCAGTGATCTCGTTCAGATGCGTCCATAGTCACCGAGCCAGGAGGGTCGTTTACCCATGAGGTATAAGAACAAATGGGGGGTTGTTGGCACCATATCCTCACCGGTCCTCTTAGGGGTTTTAGCAATGAGATTTCTTCTGTTTCGACAGAAGATTTCTCATTGGGGGTATTGTAATGGGGCGAATTAGAAGGTTTTTTAATTTTATTAATTTTGGTCTGGATCTTATTAAAATTGCACAATTCACTTCATATATGCGAGCTATCACAGTTTAATTTTATATTAATTCAAATCAGCAATTCAATCATTTGTCAAAGTGCCAGACTTCACCTGTGGGGAGCCTCAGTACAGAAACGCACATTGTTAGCCAAAACAATTGCACAGACGTATTGCGTAACCACCCCAGCAGCAGGCTTTTTGTGAATCACAGTATGCAGTCTGTCATCAGAGAGTGACTGGTAGATAGCCAGCAGCAGCATAAAGTGCCGGAAAAGTAAAACAGTGGCCTCGGGAGTGTGAGATAGGCCGTAATAATTAGTCGGCCTATCTATTTAAGTATCAAAACAGTTGAATACATTTATAACTACATTTATAACACAAAGCGTACAAACAGTATAACGTGCGCCCAGTCTAATAACAACTTCAGACCGCGCGGTCATAAAATTTTTGCTCGAGCGTAACTAGTGTCAGCCGACCTCACCAGTAACAACCCGGAACAGTTATCTAAAAAAGTGCAACAGTAAATCAGAATATGAAGCGAAGTGAGCGAACAGAAAATAAAATGTGGTAAATTGAAAAAGACAACTTTCGGACATAAAAAAGGGGAATTTGTGCGGGTCAGGCCACGAGGTCAGAGGAGACGCCGCTATACAAGTAAAAGTATTTATGTAAAACATTTTAATGATTGACAAAAATAAATAAATGGGGGGGGTAGAACGGAATGAGAGTTGTGTGTGGGCATTGCTGGGTCGTCTCAATTAGAATTTAAACAAATAATTTAAGAATCTTATATTTTTTGTAAAGAATAATTTCAGAGAATATGTAGAATTTATTTCTGTTATTTGGAAATTAACTCTGAGATAGACAATTTAAAATCAATGAATATTCACAGTATAACAATATAAACGAACTTGACATACTTTTTTTTTTTTTTTTTTTTTTTTTTTTTTTTTTTTTTTTTTTTTTTTTTTTTTTTTTTTTAAGAGTAACAGAGATCAAGGTTATTTTTGATAGTAAATGAAAGAATAATAATAAAATTCAATGTCGCATAATGAGTAAATAAATACATCTATTTCTGAATATAATTGAGAGTATGTTTTATAGAAGAGTGTTAACCTAAGTCACGCTTATTCTTCACGACTTCGTGCTTCGTGCTAAGAACTTTGGGCCCGAGAAAGATAAGAGTTGTGAGGAGTGTCTATTATTTTAATAATTGTTTTTTATAATTAATCAATAACATCACAACAGCCCCCAGTATCTGAAGATACAGCAGACATTCGTCCATTAGACATGACTGTACACGAATTTCAAGAATGGATGGAGATCGACGAAGACATAATTGTTGCTGCTAGACCGACAGAAGACAATGTGTGTGAAGCTGCCACATCCTCAGACTCACAAGTGGGAGAAGACGATGATGATGCTACTGAACCTCCTCAACCTCCAACAAACGCTGAAATGAGAGAGGCGTTAAAAGTGTTACGATGCGGTGTCCAGCACAGGTCAGTAGATTTTCAGAAACATTATGAGTATGAACGCTTTATTAATGATCTATTGAGAGAAAACCAGAGGCAAACAACAATAAAAGACTTTTTTAATTGATGCCGATACAGTTGGCCTACATATAAGTTTTTGTTGTACTGTACTACGTTTCATTATACTGTATGTAGTGTACTAGCAAGTGAATAAACAACTTTCCAAAGTTCTACTTGGTTCTTTCGTTCATTATTATCAATTGGTTAATGTTATCAGGCTAGGTATGTCCTAAAGTGATCACAATAAGCGGCATGCACTGTATTATAGAAATGTGCAAATGTTATAATTGTTGAAATAGTCTTAAGAGTAAACTGTATTATGTTGAATGGTGATGAAAGCCTAAGAAACAGTTAATGTTAAAGTTATAAATTTATATATAAAAGGCACTAATATGTCGGAGAAGCAGTAATATTCATATATTAAGAATGTAAATCCGTAATCAGTGTAAACTAGCTAAAACAAAACAACAAAAAACTAGCAATAAGAATAAACTTAAAGTTTAAACAATGTCAAAAGGATAGGCAAAGTTAGGCCTAACACTATGTGAACAAAAATTGTAAAATATAAACAAATAACAATACACAGTGAGGGAAAAAGATAAGCAAACATAAAATAACAAACCAAGGAACAATACAAACCCAAAATAATTGCAAAAAACAACATAATAAACAAAATAAGTAAAAAGAACAAAAATAGCAAATGTTAGAACAGCCCAGAGATAATAGAAATAGTCATGTTTGATGTCTAATTAATCTACATCAGAAAAGCTATTCAATGATAATAATAAAAATCCTATTGATAATAATACAAGGAAATTTTCCTAATTTGAAAATATTTTTTCATTTTGGGCAAAAACCCAAGCCATATATAACAATGAGTACAAAATTCTTTCAGCCAATAGAAGTAGGAGACGGCTACCATGACAACCAAACATTAATAGAAAAAACCGTTACAAACGTATAGAGAGTCCATTTTTAGCTTCAGAAGAGAGCGGATGACAAAATAGTCGCTCCATAAAAATTAGAAAATAAACCTACCAGATGAATTAAAACAAATAATACTAAATGGAAATGAAAAAACAAAATTATCAGAACCTATTTTAGCAACAACACGTGTTTGATAGAAGAGTAAGGGACGACAAAAATTTATTGTTATAAATTGGCGACCAACTAGTGAGGCTAGAGTTGAAGGAAGGATAGTATTCTAGCAGTGGTTACGGAAAAGGCAAACAAAATGCACACAAGAGGCAGATCAAAAAAGAGGACAGAGGACATCGACATGGAAGACAAGGAGGCAACACCGGTTGAGGAAGTGGAAGTGATCGTAAGGGATACCCCAGGGGACCAACCAGATAAACCCACACAAAAAGAAGACATGAGCATGCAGGAGATGATGAGAATTATAATGGAAGGGAATAACAAAACCAGCGAAACATTAAAACAAATCAAGGAAGATAATAAGCAAACAAATGAGAAAATAGACAAAATGGAGGAAAAAATAAATGAAAAATTCGACAGGAATAAGGAAGAATTAAATAAAAAGTTAGAATCATTACATGAAAATAATAATAAAAATATAGAATCTTTAAAAGAGGAATTAGAAAATAGTAGTGAAGAAATAAAGGAAGATTTAACTAAGAAAATAAATGACAGTAATAAAATTAATAATCAAAACATCGAATTATTAAATAAAAATATAGAGGAATTCAAAGAAGAAAAGAATAAAAATATGGAGTGTTAAGTAAAAAGATGGAAGAAAGAATGGAAGAAACCATAAATAAATAAATGGAAACGGTAAATCAAAACATAGAAACATTGGACCAAAAGGTAGAAAATAATTACCAAAGAACAGATACTAATCATCAA
The DNA here is from genome assembly GCA_034769895.1 of Magicicada septendecula. Lineage (NCBI taxonomy): Eukaryota > Metazoa > Arthropoda > Insecta > Hemiptera > Cicadidae > Magicicada > Magicicada septendecula. Next base: position 402,685,753 of record CM068375.1, on the reverse strand, counting down.
CAGCTGAGGGAAGAAATGGGTGGAAAATTAGAAGAACACATTACAGAAGTTCGAAAAGAAATATCAGAAACAAAGGGAAAATGTGAGCAGACAACTCAAAAAAATACTCCAAATTCGGGAAGAAAGTAAGGAAGAAATAGCACAAGTACGAACAGATCTTGGTGAAAGAATGGAACGCGTCTATAATACCCTAAACCAGGTAGATGGACAAGTAAAGGAAAACAAAGAGAAGATTAACGGAATCAAACAACGGGAGAGGCAAATGCAGAATGAACTGGACGCATTGTGAGATAAACCTTGCCATAACACACATATAATCACCAGCAAGAATTTGGAGCTGATTAACTTCCATAGCTACCAACGTAATCCGATGGAGTTTTTGAAGAGAGTAAAGGAAATGGTTGAGAAAAATAGAGATACTCGATGGACAACGGTGCGAGGGATGATAGACGAAATGTTCAAAGATACTCACAATAATTGGTGAACAGCAACTAGACCAGATATACACAACACACAAGACTTTAAAACGCAATTTCATGATAAATACTGGTCGGAATTAACCCAGAACGTAGTGAGAAACGACATCAGCAATGGGAGGTATGAGTCACAATCAGGACAGACACTAACCTCGTACTTTTTAGGCAAAATATGCCTGGCACGTAACCTGGAGCCCAGAATCCCCGAAGAATCGTTAGTGATACAACTCGCTTATCATTACGAAGACGCCATCCAAAAGGCCAGAAGACAAGGTCAGGTAAAGACAATCCAAGGTATGGCCAGCTTGTTAGAAGACCACGAACACGATGGGCAGTACAAGCGGAACCGGATGGTAAACATAAAATATAATCGATATAACGAGAACCATAACCCACCGAACCACAATATGATGAACAATAACCCCCAGCATAATAACTACAATAACCAAAATAGAAACTTTAATATGAATAACAGCAACCATTATAGGGGTAACAACCCTAACAACAACCAGGGTAGTCAAACATACTATGGGAACAACCAGACTAACCAACCAGGTAACAGTAATTACAGAGGAAGTGGACAGAACCAATATCCGAACGGTCATCCCAATAACAGCAATTACAGAGGGAATAATTACAACCCTAACTACTAATACAACAGAGGAAACGGGGAGAACCGAAACCGAGATAATCGACCCTAAGTAAACTACATACAAGCCAGGAACCAAAACAACCAGAGGAGATACTGCCCAAGGCCACAGATGAACTCAAGTTATTTTGAACAAACGTCGAACGACGAAGGGTACCAAAGGGGAAGGATCATCGAACCGTCAGAGGATAACCCGAATAACAGACCGGAGCCAATACCTGAACCGACGACAAACCCGACAAATAATCGGGTTAATGAAGAAACGCCGAATTTAAACTAGAAAGGTCTGTGAAAAATGAGGACCACCCCTCACATGACCAATCACTTGAGGAACACAGACAAATGACTCGATGTATTAATAATAGCACATTTACCATTATATCCAACTAATATTTAAAAGAAGAGGATAAACAATTACCCACGACCAATAATGAAATAATTTATATCAAGGCCACGGTGAATGGAACGATTACAACCATAATGATAGACACCGGGTCAAACATCTCTCTCATCGACCATACAGATCTGGAAAGGATCCAACAAAGTTGCAAAATACCCATACCAACGTTGCCTATAAACAACATTATCATCATCGGAGCGACAGGGAAGCAGAATAAAACCATAAGAAAACAAGTATCACTGGCCATAACCAGCCAGAACATAACCATACCAATGGTATTCCTGGTAGCGAATGGTTTACCTTTCAATGTGTTAATAGGATGCGACGTGCTACAACAGCATTCTAAAGTAATAAACTTGCAACAAGGGATTGTGTCATTAACATCAAAAGGAGGAATATGGTCAGCGAAGGTGGTAAATAGCAACCATACACCTGCGGTAATGAACCAAGACCCAGTCTTGCAAAATTACTTTTGTAGCAACAACGGAATACCTGTAATAAACATTTATGAAGATAACACCCATGAATTATGGTTTGATAAACTCGAGGAGATCAGGACATTTCAAAGGGTAGGCCAGACCAACACATAAGTGAAGAACAAGCGGAGAATTTAATAGAAATATACAAAAAATATAAACACGTCTTTTCCAACGCTCAAGGCAAGGTAAAAGGATACCAGTGTAGGATCAATTTCCGGGAACCGGTAGACTTCACCGGAAATCATACCCGATAGCATAATCTCTCAAGAACGAAGTCAGAGCCAAAATTAACCGAATGATGGAGGAAGATATCATTGAATAGGCCAATCCCCATACACAAGCCCTATCGTCGCGATACCCAAAAAGAGTGGGAAAGTAAGGACTTGCCTAGACACCAGGGAGATAAACAAGATGATCATAAATGACCGGACTTCGCCAGGGGAAATCGAGATCTTGAAAAAATTTTACAGAACAAAATATATCAGCACGTGGGATACAGTATGTGGATACTGGCAAGTGGAGCTGCACCCCCACAGTAGACAGTACATGGCCTTCATTTTCGACGGGAGGAATTACCAATTTAAAAGGTTACCTTTCGGCCTCATCAATTCCGTCGCCGTCTTCGTGAAATGCATGGACCAGATCTTAGGTCAAGAGACTACAATTCACTACTGTATAATAATATGTAGATGATTTACTCATTATGTCATCGGACTGGAATGAACACTGTATCCGAGTGGAGCAAGTATTGAAAAAGCTATCCAATAACAACATTACACTAAAGTTGGACAAGGCCAAGTTCATCGCTGAGGAAGTGAAATTTCTAGGGTTTAATTTAACAGAGAGGGGGATATCTCCATCCTAAGAGAAAGTAGTGGCTATCCAGAACTTCCCTACCCAAAAAAACAAGAAGCAGTTACAATCATTTCTTGGTATTTGTAACAATTACCAAAAATTCCAAAGCAACTACTCGTATTTAACGGCAAAATTTCAGAAACAACTTTCGGCTAAAGACAAGTGGACCTGGGGAACAGAACAGGATGCAGTATTAACATTGATTAAACAAAAATTCTTGGAAACCGTGATGCTGCATCATCCCAATTTTGATCAACCATTTTATTTAAACTGCGACGCCAGTGACGTCAGTCTGGGGGCTGAATTATATCAAAAGGATAAGGAAGGACACCACCTGGTCATCAGTTTTGCCAGCAGGGTGTCGAACAGTTGCGAACGTAACTATAATGTTACTGAAAAAGAGTTATTAAGCATAGTGTTCGCATGCAACAAATTCAGGATGTACATACTGGCATACCCTATAATGGTCAGGAGTGACCATAAGTCTATATCGTTTTTAAAACAGTGCAAACTGAGCCATGGTAGACTCACCCGATCGATCCTCACCCTGCAAGAGTACCACATCACATGGGAGTACATACCAGGTAGAAAAAATGTAGCAGCAGATGTATTATCCAGAATAAATGTTCAAGATCAAACATTTGAAGGAGAAAAGGAGCAAATCGCCAAAGTGTATCACATATTGAAGAATAGAAAGGACCTGGAAGATATAGTAAGTGAAATTGTGCAACACCAGAAACTGGACACTAAATTATTAAACATTCGGAGGAGAGTACTGGAGTCAGAAGAAGTAATTACACGATTTTATTGTATCCACAATGATGTACTATTTGTTAAAAACCATGTGAGTCAAGGAAATTGGAAGTTGGTAGTTCCAGCAACAATAGAAGATGAAATAATCAGAGATTACCACATCATGTATGGACATATGGGAGCTCTGAAAATAGTAAAAGCGTTAGAATAAAGAGTATTTATCAAGAGTATAAACAGAAAGGTACTCCGAAATATCCGGACGTGCAGAATTTGTCAAATGGTGAAATGCAATAACAAAAAGAAAGACGGAATAATGATACCAATCACGTCTAATAGTAAACTAGAAAAGGTATTTCTCGACATATGCGGGCCATTCCCACGTAGTGGAGGGAGACACAAGTTGAAGTTTATACTGTAGTAATCATGTTCGACCATTTTACAACGTACACTAAATTATACGCAATTAATAGACCAACAACGAAGAAAATACTGGATATCATTATAGGTCAATTTATACCAGAAATCGGGGAAAACCGTCTACCATAATCACCGACCATGGAACACTATTTAAAGGGAGAAGGTGGAGAGAAAAACTATTAGAAGTCAAGATCAAAACATACAAAACTTCAGTATATCATCCCAGCAGCAATCCCGCTGAAAGGGTATTAAGAGAGGTGGGACGAATTTTAAGGAAATACTGCCACGACAAGCAGAGAGAATGGCAGAAGTATTTACAATCAACGGAAGAGTTTTTAAATATTACTTATCACCACTTCATTGAAAACACCCCATACACTATGATGTTCGGAAGGAATCCATACAGAGAGATTCAAGACTTGATCGATTTTCCCACCAACCCAGATGACCAGTGTAAACAAAGAAAATATTATAACAAAATCATGGAAAAAATAGAACAACAGAAAAACAAATATTCGCAAAACAGAACCAAGGTCATTAAATACCAGATCGCAGAAAAAATATTAATCAAAAATCGAGAGCTACCCAGTACGTTCAAAGGAATAGCCAATAAATTATTACTATTATATGTAGGACCATATATAATAACTAAGGACAATGGCAACAACACATATGAAGTAAGTAACCCAATAACGAAGAAGATCAAGGGAGTATACAACCAAGCTTCGATAAAGAAATTCTACGAGGAAGGTCAATAACTCATAAAAACAGAATCGACAAAATTCCAAAATAATATTTTAGAACCGACAAAATTCTAAAATATAAGTAAGAACAGCTTACACCAATATTTGGAAACCATATGAGATGAAATAAACAAACAAAGGAACAAAGTGAAAGTAAGAAATAATAACACAAGATAGTTAGAACGGATATAAGTTTAAATAAACAAATATAAAACAATCAAGATGTGCTAAGACAAATAAATAAAATTGCAAGGAATATAGAATATTAAGAGTATAAAGAAATGGTATAAGGAAATATAACAACCAAATACAATAAGTAGCTGAAGCAAAATAAGGGTCATCAACAAATGAAAAGAAAGGAAAAATGTCTAAAATAATTAAAACGATCACAAGAAGAAAAGAAAAACAGACTATTTAAGAGTTAGAAGTAATGAAATAAATAAATAAATAAAAACAACCAAATGTGTGAGTATATAACAGAATATAGCAAAGGAATAGCGGAAGGAAGAATGAGTGGGGAAGGTTAAAACGATCTGAAGGACAACAAAGTGAAAAATCCCCAAAATATGATTATTATTATTAATGAGAGTCACAAGATGACTACCTTTTTATGAAGATTGACTGAGAATAGTTCCAGCACTCAATTAACTGACCAGAGATGATGTTCCTCTGATCTCAGAAAAAAGTAGTAATGGACGATGCCAGCTACAAAATGTTAGGGAGAATTAGGGAAATTATATACAGGGATAACTCACAAATGAGAATAAATAACCACAGATCTAAAACAACCACATAATAAGGAATGAAATAAGTAAGATGAGAAACCAGAAGGAAGAAATAAACATGAAGAATACGAAAAAAAAGAAAAAACTGATAATTTCATAAAAAACTATGTTAGTGTTTTACAAAATGATCAATTTTAATGGCGAGGCATTATGTTACGATACCAAAAACAGCTCAATACAAGGGAAGATATACCATACCAGTAAAAAGCAGGCGGCTAAAGGTAGATAAAAGAAGAAGAATTAACAATTTTAAATATTGTAACATGACATAAGATAGCACAAAATACCATTAATAATTAATAAAAGAAAAAGCTGAAGGTAGGAAGAAAAATTAAAAACTTATAACTTGAAGATTGATAACCCAACTACGAAATAACAATTGACTAAGAAACTGACTATGACTTAACCCAATAGATTGGAGAAAAGAGAATGAAGGAACGAGAAACCAGGATGTAACCCAAAGTATGACCACAATCATTGTAACCCCAAGATGTAACTAATAAATAAAATGTAAAATATATAAACCATAAAAATAAAATAGAGATATTATGTATGTTAAACGAAAAGAAAAGAACCATGAATTTATAAATATAAGATAGGAAGTTAGAAATAAAAAATACCCTATTAAATAATAAACTAGCCAAAGTGGCCCCCCAGGTCTTATTTAAGAGGACCAAAAAGGTGATAGTCGCAGGGTGCCAGGTCGGGGGTATAAGGGGGATGGCGCCACACTTCCCACTTGAATTTTCGCAGTAACTCTTGCGTAACACCAGCTGTATGGGGGGGTAGTGTTGTCTTGAAGAAAACAACTCCATCACTCAATCTTCCAGGCCTTCGATCTTTAATCGCTTTTTGTAACTTTTTTAACGTATCACAGTACGATGCGGCATTGATTGTTGTTCCTCGGAGCGTAAACTCACTGTACACAACACCTTCGGAATCGAAAAAGACCGTTAGCATAACCTTTCGAACCGCTGGAATTGTTTTGGCTTTTTTTGGCTGTGGCGAATTCTTGTGTCTCTTCATCCATTTGATGTCCGTTTTGTCTCGGGAGTGTAATGGTGCACCCAGCTCTCATCTCCTGTGATGATTCTGCTAAAAAACTGTGAACCATCCGTCGAATAACGCTGGAGAAACGACAGCGCAGCCTCAAAACATTGATTTTTGTGCGTGTCGCTTAACACGCGCGGCACCCAGCGCGCGCACACCTTACGATAACCCAGCTGATCGTAAATAAGCACAGATGCACTACCGCAGGCGATGTTCAGTTCACTTGCAATCTCTTTAATTTTAACGCGGCGGTTGGCAAGAATGATTTCATTCACGCGCCCCGCGTTGTCGCTAGTGTTCACAGTTGAAGGCCGCCCGACGCGCGGGCCGTCGGTCACATTCGTTCTTGCATCTTCGAACATCTGGCAACATTTCGCGATCATGGGCCGAGACATCGCATTCTCACCATAAACCTCGACAATTTGCCGATGAATTTCACTCCGATTATAATGTTTTGCCCACAAAAATTGGACGATGGAGGGCACTTCAACGTTGGACGACACCTCTATACGACGCGCCATACTCACACGGTGACTACTCGCATACTAAACCAGCTACAGCGCTGCCACTTGGGAAGTGGGGAGACAACAATATGGACAGTGTTACCACCAAGGGAAATTTTTTATCTCTTTTAGTACAGGAACGCGGCTAGGGTGTAACTTACTTTTCGATTTACCCTCGTACATATAGCCAACGAACTTTGACCTTTGTAAACTATGCATTGAAACGAAGTCATACCATATTACGTCAGAGACAAACCCAGCTTTGGAATGTAGGAGTGTCAACGCCAGCAGTTTCGTTGACGCTCGGAGAACAAAGCAGTCGGCTATGAACATCCAATAAATACGGATGCAATCTGTCTGCGAGTCCGCCGGCTGGGCGTAGTTTTCATCGTGCCCGTATGTAACAATTTATTTAAAAATGTGAATTTAAATCAAAAGGAAACAGTTTTAATAAATTTATAGTTCCGGTGAACGAATGAAATAAGGAAAATGTGCGGAATAGAAACGAAATGCGTGGTAGAGACGGATTCGTCAAGATCTTAAATTTGGCAGATAAGTAACTAACAAGGGGTAAATCTAAAAGCTTTAAAAGAAAAAAAAAAAAGAAATTTTGAGAATGATTTACAAAAAAACTGGCAGCCTAAAATAAACTTAAACTAATGAACTTAATAAACCGGGGGGGTGCAGAAATGTAGATAGAGAGAGAGCGAATATAAGAATATAAAAGAAGTGCTGGTTTGTGTATAAAAAGAAAGAAATATAATTAAGAAATAATAAAAAATCAATAATGGAAAAGATGTAAGAAAATTAATTTTAATGGAATTCATTTCATGAGTTTGTAGCTAAATTCGCAAAAGTATGTAAGTTCAGGAAAAGAAGTTTTATTTTTTATTATGTGCATTATAGAGTAAATAAATTTTTTGTTCAATGCAAATGTGAATTAAACTAATTATTGCAAATAAACCATTCTGTTCTCCTGTGTTCGCCGAAAAGGACCTGGCCCTGGTAAGTACATATTTTTTTTCTCTTGTAGTTGGCAACACAAGATGGCACCCGAAAAAATCAGAAATAAAGAAATGAGTCGAATTAAAATTGATTGAGTTCTAATTAAAGTAAAAATAATATCACATCTTCCACTCTAATATTTTAACTTTGACATTTTTTTATGTATTTCTTATCTTCGATTACTTAAATTAATAAAGATACAATTAGTTTAGATTTCTTACTATCTAACATGCTTTTAAAGATTGTTTTGCTATATCAATATAGTCTGCTTTTTTACTGTATTCTACACTGTATGCACTCACACTGCACTTTTCCTTTCACATGAGGTTTCTTTATCTATTATCACTTTTACTTTTACACTATGTTATTTACATAGTTCGTTGTCATTTATTTCTATTTATTTAGTTATATCCTTCACCTAATATTCTCACATTGTTTGTTTATTTAGTCTATCATCACTGGGTGGTTATTGGTCATTAACATTTGTTTTATTCTCATTTCACATTTGTCACTTTTGTATTAATTATTGCCTTTACTCAGCTCAATTATATTTTACTTGCTTTTGGCTAGTTTATTATTTAATAGGGTATTTTTTATTTCTAACTTCCTATCTTATATTTATGAATTCATGGTTCTTTTCTTTTCGTTTAACATACATAATATCTCTATTTTATTTTTATGGTTTATATATTTTACATTTTATTTATTAGTTACATCTTGGGGTTACAATGATTGTGGTCATACTTTGGGTTACATCCTGGTTTCTCGTTCCTTCATTCTCTTTTCTCCAATCTATTGGGTTAAGTCATAGTCAGTTTCTTAGTCAATTGTTATTTCGTAGTTGGGTTATCAATCTTCACGTATAAGTTTTTAATTTTTCTTCCTACCTTCAGCTTTTTCTTTTATTAATTATTAATGGTATTTTGTGCTATCTTATGTCATGTTACAATATTTAAAATTGTTAATTCTTCTTCTTTTATCTACCTTTAGCTGCCTGCTTTTTACTGGTATGGTATATCTTCCCTTGTATTGAGCTGTTTTTGGTATCGTAACATAATGCCTCGCCATTAAAATTGATAATAAATTAATCAAAAATTACACATTTTATAGCTTTACTTATTTTCAACTTCTATCAAAATCTGTCACTTGTTCCAATCAATTTTTTAATTATATTCAACTTTCATTATATTCAAATATTTAACTCCATTGAAAAATTTTCAAATCATTTATAAGTGAGAACACTACAGCTGATCAGTTGATTTTCTTAGCAAGGTGAATGACCTTACCCTAACTACATTTCTAAACATTACATCATGTGAAATACCTTACACGTTTACAAACCTTATATTTTAACATAATAAAATAACAATACGATAAGACATACTAAACACAATATAATAAACATCTAACGCACCTATTTCTCAAATCAAGATACGATTATTTAATTACTTCAGGAGCGAGTCACCATCATTAAGTTACAAAATTTTAATTCGTTACTCCCCTGAGCAACCTCCCTTCCACACACACTATTGTACCCCCCACTGAACTGTGGCGTTCAGCTGCTTCCACAAGGACGGCATTGGTGGAGGAATTTAACATCTCCTTGTCCTTGCTTCTGCGTTACATTTTAAAACAGTTAGATATCATTATATCTATTGTTTCATATTCACAAGCCCTTAATGCGGGTCTACCACCTGGTTTACTACCCCAATATCTCTTGTATGAAAACATAACATAATATAATAAGCAAATAGACATTAACATTGATCATTAGCATTGTTACATTCACATTAAACAAACAATTCTCTTTTAAATAATTTATACAGAAAATTATAAACATTATTCTATGAAATTTTTATTAACTCTTCTATATATCATCATTTCATTATTTATCACTTATTACAATTAGATTCCTCAAAAATTTCAAACTTATTGTTAACATTTATTTTATCCCATATTTCAGTTATTACCACCTCTTGACTATGGTTTCTATTTAGTACAATTATCTCAAATTAGTTTCATCATTGAGTTTAAAATCTTTTCAACACCTGTAAACATTTTACTCTATTTAACTTGTATTATAAAATTTATACTCACAGTACATCATTCAAAACATATGATTCCAAAACAATACATCTCCATTACCTTCTGAGACAATAACGATAATATGATTCCACAACTAAATACATATTACATTAATTCATTTATTAATTATTATCAAATTTAAATCTCATAAAATAATTTAAATTCATTATCACAATTCAATTAAATAACATTGTAAATCAATCAAAAATATTTAAACACCTCAAATTATTTTAATTCCATCAATGATTCAAGAACACAACATATTTCAATTATTATCAAAATAATTACAATTCATTAATGACTGTCTTCAGAATTATTCTCATTATTTATTTAGTGTGTTAAAATATTATTATTATTAAAATCAATTTCCATTATATACACACATTGTTTACATAACATCTTACAATACACACAATTAATTTCACTACCAATTATTTACAATTCTTCATCATTATTGTTCAGTTTTCCACACTTCATTTCATAATCTGGCCAGGTCATTACCATAAATTAAAACATTTAAAAATTGTCCATTCACTCATTTTAATTTCAACTTCCATCATCAAAAATTAGTCTTGTTTTCACATAACATTTTTCAATTTTATTTATGCACATCATATGGCTATCCTTTGTGTAATAACCATAAAAATTTATTTTATCCATTTTACCACAATAATAGTACATAGGGTTACCTCCCATTATTATTATTTTGTCATAAACCAAGTCAACATTATTGTTTTTTGGCAAGTCTCCATCAGTATTATTGGTCAATCCTACAGCAATTTATTTTCTTATCATATTCGTTTACTATACTCCTTAAAACATCAGGTAAGTTGTTATTATTTATACATGTATCATCAAAATAATTATTAATCTCTATTTTATAAGGTAAGTGTCTTATTTATCTTCACCACTTCTAATCTCTCTTTTAACTCATTATGTTTTCTCTTTAGCTGATATATCATTATCTCCCTGTCTGCACACAACTCTCTCTCTCTAATTTACAAACACTCTCTCCTCTCTCTCTCTCTCTCACTGTTTTTATATTACTATGGTCGCTAATTATTTTCACGGTATTATTTTTATATATCTCGTTTTCAACTGTCTTACTACTATCGGTTGTTAATTCATTTTCGTAACTATTTGTTATTTTATTATTACTCTGGTCATCTGTTATTTCGTCACAATCACTCGTAAATGTGTCATTTTCTACCTCCTCCTTCGGTGTTCTACTTTCGTTTATTTTGTTTTGTATTTTGTTTATATTTATTGTTATCTCACCTCTCATGGCCACAATAGTTTTATTCATACTTTCTAATTTGTCATTCATATTTATTTCACTCACTCTCAATTCGCTCCTCACGCTCATGAACTCGTTATTTCAATCAGTAAGTTTAATATTTACAGCATTTATTTCTGATTTGATCTCAGATTTTAAATTATTATTTTCTGATTTGATTTCAGTTTTAAATTCATTCAAATTCGTGTTTTGTTGAACAAATTTCTCATTTTGTTGATCAAATTTACTACTCATCATTTCCATAAATAATGCTAATTGACTAAGTATGTCTACATTGTCGATTCTGCTACTCTTAGCGTCTACCGTCTCAATCGTTAATTCGTGTGTTGTATTGTCTACACTCTCGTTAATATTTGTTGATATTATATCGTCTTGCGTAACATTTAAAATAGATTCCTCTACCCTACTTTCACATAAATTTGCCCTCTTGCCTTTCTCTGCCATTTTTGATCAGGTTGTAAATTAATTTATTTTAATTTTACGTCACTGTTGACGGGCGCCATTTGAAGTATTTCAAATGAATTGGTAATTAAAATATTTAAATTCGTCCCTGTTGCGGGCGTCGTTTGAAGTATAACGAGTTAATTAATAATTGGAATATTAAATTTTGTATTACTTACCTTTAAAGATTCGTCCACATTACCAAGGTTTCGTCTGATGTACTTCGGCAGAGAAAAACAACAGGTGATGCAAAATAAACAAGTACATAGTTATGGTTCATACAACCCACTACTTTATTGTATTCTTATCTCTTCACCTTCCCTACCTACTAACATTCCACTTACATACTATTGAATATTGAGGTGACAACACCATCTGATTAAAATAACAACTTATCTCTTACTTCTTATAATTAAATCATTTTATAATTATGAAAAACGACCCAGCTTGCTGCACACACACTTTCAAACAAATTTATAAAAACCCCATATTTATTTAAGTTAGGCTTTTGAAAGAAAGTAATTGAATTTAATACAGTTACTTGTTCCGTAGCGTCGCTGCCGACCGCATGGTGCGTCCGATAATATTCAAGCACTATAAACGATTAACAGTTCCCTTTCTACTACACACTCATGGTTTTTTCATCTTCACAGATTACTATCAACTCTTCATACTATTTTATACAAACTTGGTTAGTCGGCCGACTTGATAAAACGAAAATTTACCCGGGTTTAAAGTTTAGGTGACCGTGTACGGTCTGTGTTGGAAGTCGACTGGAGTTACATGAGGCCGGACATTACTGCCTTGCCTGCTAACAAACTTCATCGCTGTTCCCAGCCTTCGTTGTTAAAGTCTTAGTCGTTGCACACACAACACGTGTTATTTGTGTGTCTTGGGCATCGATGAAATTTCACTGCCACTGGTTTTGTCACAAAGATAGGCGAGATTTCGTCAAGACTTCCGCCGTCTCACGGTAGTATTGCAAACAGATTTTATAAAATTAGCCATATTGTTTTACCATCTCGGCGTCGGTGGCGCGCCTGCTGGTGTTTGCGCGTGTCACTCAGCACTACAGTTCTTGGAATGGTATTGCGTCGTTGCACCCCGGACGCATTCCTTTGTTGCTGGTTGTTAGCCACAAAGGTTTTGTCTCTTCTCCACAATGGAAAGCACAGGCATGTGCGCACTGGAATTCTGTGAATTAACTCTTGTTGACCGCCGCACCCAACGCACTGAGCCGTTCTATATAGGTGACTCGCTGTTTTGGACCCGTATAATTTGAAATAAAACTGAATGAAATTACAATAAAAATAATACCTCTTTTTGCCCCATTACATGATTGATTTTTTAATGTAATAAATAGTTACTCTTTTGACATGTTTTATGATTGATTGTTATGTGATAAATAGTTACTCATTCGGCGTCTCCTCCAACCACGCGTCGCACTTTGTTGATCTAGTTCGTCCACATTTTTAGTCACCCCGCACTTTTAGTTATTAAATTTGATGTCGTATGTTCCCTTCCGTTTTGTCTCACTTCAAATTAAACTCTCAACTGGACTTTTCCCACATTTTATTTAAATTTTGAAAAGGTTTTCGACTCGCGAGTCTTGATACACACCTGGCCAGGCGTATGATGTGTTGATGACTGCCCACGCTACCTAAAGGCTGGCGAGCATTTCCGTTTGCACCGCCTACATGATGTTGGCGGGAATACAATGACGTTCAGACAGCTCATTGGTTCTTTTCGATCGTCGACGCTGTTCTATGGTAATACAACAGGCCGTGGCTCACCACTTCCGTCATCCTCCAAACACGTGACAAGAAATCCTTTGGCTTAGCCATTTTTTGTTACAGCGTCCTTTTTGCTTGTGCGACGCAGGTGATGCGCTCGTGCGTGCGGACTCACATTCCACATGTAACAAACACTCCGTTTCCCAACAGTATTGCGTTCTCTAGCTACAATCCGTTCAAAACGTTACGTCACTGTTCTTTGTTTGAATACAGCCGTTCTACTTCAATAAAAATAAAAAACTCCTTTTTGCCCCATTACACAAGGGATAACACTCACATTATAAAAGAGTAGAAGAGGAGAATAATATCATATCCAGAATCATGAACCATGAATTAATAAGATAAACTAAAGAAGAAGATAACAATTGATGAATTCCATAATAATAACAACTTGATCTAATAAACTATGTTGATGATTTCCGAAAAACAATCTTTATTTTTGAAATAATCAATTTTGGCAGCGATGCATTATGTAACATGACATAAGATAGCACAAAATACCATTAATAATTAATAAAAGAAAAGCTGAAGGTAGGAAGAAAAATTAAAAACTTATAACTTGAAGACTGATAACCCAACTACGAAATAACAATTGACTAAGAAACTGACTATGACTTAACTCAACAGATTGGAGAAAAGAGAATGAAGGAACGAGAAACCAGGATGTAACCCAAAGTATGACCACAATCATTGTAACCCCAAGATGTAACTAATAAATAAAATATAAAATAAATTCACTAAAACAGATGTAAAATATATAAACCATAAAAATAAAATAGAGATATTATGTATGTTAAACGAAAAGAAAAGAACCATGAATTTATAAATATAAGATAGGAAGTTAGAAATAAAAAATACCTTATTAAATAATAAACTAGCCAAAAGCAAGTAAAATATAATTGAGCTGAGTAAAGGCAATAATTAATACAAAAGTGACAAATGTGAAATGAGAATAAAACAAATGTTGATGACCAATAACCACCCAGTGATGATAGACTAAATAAACAAACAATGTGTGAAATATCAGGTGAAGGATATAACTAAATAAATAGAAATAAATGACAACGAACTATGTAAATAACATAGTGTAAAAATAAAAGTGATAATAGATAAAGAAACCTCATGTGAAAGGAAAAGTGCAGTGTGAGTGCATACAGTGTAGAATACAGTAAAAAAGCAGACTATATTGATATAGCAAAACAATCTTTAAAAGCTGTTAGATAGTAAGAAATCTAAACTAATTGTATCTTTATTAATTTAAGTAATCAAAGATAAGAAATACATAAGAATAATGTCAAAGTTAAAATATTAGAGTGGAAGATGGGAGAAGGAGACACTAGGTTTAGTGAAGGAATTTGTGAAATGAGTTTTATTGTTTAGATTAGTGTGAAAAATTATTATTATAAGAGTTTTGTTATTGTAAGAACCATAGTATTAATAAACTTAGAAGATACGTGAGATAGAAGTAAGAAACCAATAATAATTAGAAGTTTAATTTCAGGCTTGGACCTGGTAAGAAAGATGTTAAATAATAAAAGGTGTGTTGTTAAAAGCACCAACGTTTTTTTGTTAATCAGTTCCTATAGAAAATGTTCAATGAACCACTAAATAAAGTTAATGAATTGTAAAGAATGCTGAATAGGAGTATTGTGAAACCTAGGCTGTAGGCCTAGAATGAAGGAAGAATTTTGTAAGTTTAAAGAGAAAACAATAACCAAGGATCAATTAGAGTATATAAAATGTTTAAGTACTTAAGTAAGAATATCAGGTATAAAAATGTATAAATAATATTCAGTTTACAGATAATTACAAAAGAAATATCAATAAGAAAATAAGAAAAATGTTAAAACTAATCAAAAGTAACCATGAGGGATATCAAAATAATCTTTAGTAAAAAAGCAAAGCAATGGTGTTAGTATAATTAATATTACTACTAGGATAAGAAAGTAATTATAATTTAAAGGATTTTTATAAATTTGAACATAAATAAAATGTTAGAATATAACAATGTTATAAGATGTTGACCAATGAGAACTAGTAAAACTTGAAGAGTAACCATGACAACTAGAGTTTGTTACACATTATGACCATTGAAATCTAATTACTTCATTATTGAATAGCATAGAGGGTGGACGTATGGAGCCCTTGAAGACAAATAATTCTAAAATCATTAAGTTTTTCTAAATCTGAATGAAGAAGTACAAGAAGAATATATAAACTAACCATTGATCAGATATCGGACAATTAAAACCAAAATATAATAAATTAAATACCCAAAAAATTAAAGGAAGCAAACCAAATTAAGAGACGACTAATTCTGGAGGAAGAACTGAAGATACCTAACCCAACCTGAGGAAACATATCATCTACAAGAACTGATGCAAGCTGGACATTGAAATTCAATCATTTGAACGGGGATCTCAATAAATCCAAAGAAGAAAGGACTATTAGACGTGTTCCAGAAGAAGAAGAGGATCGCAAGAGAAGCTGCATGAAGGAATCGATGAGTATAATAAATTAAATACTTCACCCCAAAATTAAAACTTTCAATAACCCATAGTAAACGAGCAATTTTATTTTCACTTCACAAATCACTAAATTAACTTTTGAACTGAACTTGATTAAATAGTCACTTTTAATACACCAAAGCTATCACTGGATTTTGAGTTTATATTAACTAATTTTAAAAAACGTAACTTGCTCACTAAATTTAACCTAACAAACACTATTTCTCATTTGCGATAACTTACTTGTCATATTTTAAGATATCATATATTGTGTATTAGTTATAAGGAATATTATGAATTTATTAGTCTGTAATCCAACTTCTGTAGTCCAAAGAACTTTTCCCTGAGATTAATTTTATAATAAACACAAGAAACAACATACGCCATTATTAAGCGTCTCTACAACTAGACTGAGCGGATTGCCAACTGCACAACTTGTAAACACCGGAGCGATATTAAATGTATGTTTCATTTCTCAATTGTAATTGACCTGATAATATAAGAAAAGTATTGAATAAATCTTCGTACCGAACAATCGTTGTATGTTTGATTAATTTAAAAAAGGTAACATAGAATTTGGGATATAGACAATAAAAATTACTGTAGTTGACGAATTCGACTCGGCCAGACAGCAGGCACCAATCAGACGGCGAGGCTGAAAAATTTGAACTGAGCAACGAGAATATGGTCGACTTAGTAAGTATTAAGAAAAAGTATAAAACGGCTCGCTACACTATTAAATACTACAAAAGTAAGTACGCGACATATTATTACCACTGGCAAAACGTTCTATTTACAAAGTGACGATCCCAACAGTGGGGCTTAAGGTAAAGACAAATACGGGAGTACTTCGTTTCTATGACAAATTGACGCTTATAATATAATAAATTATAACGGGTGACATAAATCTCGTCATAACCGTCTTTATACAATATATAGCACTAGAATGACTGTAACGTATACGAGACAAATGACTATGACCCAATCCAAGTGATTGGCCAAATGACAAATTATATGAAATAAACCCATGAAAAATAAAAAACTAAGAAAAGCAAATATAATTAAATGTACCATTGGATATAGAAAGTACAAACCAAAAGAAAATGTTGTAATATTAGCTAAGTAACCATAGAATAATGATGAAATAAACAAATAATAAAATACACAAACAACGATACAGAAAATTATAATAACAAAAATGAAATATAATAGAGACAGACTAATAATTTAAATAGTCATAGACCAAAGTGAACCAAGATTGCATGATATTGAATAGGGAGTGAATTACAAATAAACACTAAATAATAAACACTCTGTGATAAGGGTGATAACACCAATGTGATTAATATAAAGAAACAAAATAAAAGTGTATAACACTATTGACACTAAGTACAGTGAAGCAGTGCAAGTGCAGGTGTAACCCAAAATATAAATAAAAAACAACAAATATAAGCAAGAACTCATATAAAAGTGAGAGTGCGGGAGGAAAGTGATTAATAAAAAATAAAACACAAAATCTGTATAAAGACACCAAAATAAGTGAACAATACTAGAGTTTAGTTGTGGAAAAGGACCAAAAACAGTAGTAGAGAAAATATTATTATTATATTATATTATAAGAATTAGTAGTAGCATTATATTATTATTCAGGATAAGAATCCATTAATATTATTAAAGATGTTATTGTTAGCAGTTAGAATTAATAGTTAAAGGGCTAGACCAAACTTTAAACCAATAATATGGTATAAAAGAAAAGTAGGCCTAAAAAAGAAATGAATGTTTAAATACTAAAATTATATATTAAAGGATTGTCGGTATTGTTATGATGTCATAAAGAAACGTAGAGAAGATAATATAGTCATACCCCGCTTAATGCGAGTGATACGTTCCTTGGCTATTCGCGTAAAACGAAAATCGCGCTAAGCGGGGTTTCCTATTTTTTACCGACCAATACATCGTTGTTTTAGTTTTTAATGCTTTTATATGATTTTCCTTGTCAAAATGTGTTATTTTCGACATTTTATCAGCGCACATTGTTAATTCGTTCTAATTGAATGTTCAAACTAAACTGAAAGGAAAACGTATTCCCAATGTTTAGAAACAATAACGGGGGGGGGGAGTGAATGGTTTTCCAGGAAATTGGCCAAGACTTAAGTTCAACAAGGGGCCCTAAAAAGGATGGATTAACCCGAACTACCATTCCAAGAATGTAAATTAGTACGTATACAGTACAGTAATGTTTATTTGGCTGAGACAAGATAAACAAGAAACGTTAATACATTTCTGGCGCGAATGGAAGATGCATTTTGCAAACTAACCCCTACGTCACACATGTCCGCCTTTTCTACAAACATTGTGCACAGTTTAATCTGAGTTGTGGCATCAGGAACTCAGAAATGGTTAATAAACGTCAGCCACTGCTGTGTGTATGTAGTGAAAATGTGGTGTGTCTATTCAGCGTCACCACGGGTCTCCAGCACAGAGATACGATTTCTCATTCATCAGAATCCCGCCAACGAGAGTATTCAAGGTCAAATAACATTTATAATGTGTAATGGCACAGCCATGTATGTTTACAAAACGTACTACTGTTTTGGCTGACACTTATTACAGATCTACGTCTGACCTAATGCAACCTCTTACTTATCTGTACAAATCAGCTGTCTGTTTTTACGTTTCCACCAAACGTGTTGGTAGGCTGACGTGTTCGTTCTCCTTATTTTAAAAAATAATACAGTAATGTAATTACAGTACTGTATGTGTTTATTTGTCATTTTCAATATAAAATATGCAAACTTTAGTTGTTAAATTCAAAATTTACATATTCATTACATTTACGATGATACATATACATACAATATTATTGGTACTGTATATGTAATTGTTAATATATATAATAAATATTTTATTAGGAAAAAAAATGCGTTATAGCGAATTCGCGTTATGTGGGGTCACGCAAAGCAGGTATGACTATAGTAATATTATAGAAATGTGCAAATGATATAATTGTTGAAATAGTCTTAAGAGTAAATTGTATTATGTTGAATGGTGATGAAAGCCTAAGAAACAGTTAATGTTAAAGTTATAAATTTAGATATAAAAGGCATTAATACGTCGGAGAAGCAGTAATATTGTAACGGGGCTAAAATGAGGGTTTTTTTTAATTTTTATTAAAATATTTTTAAATTCATTTTCCACCTGTGTGATCAGCCACGTGTTAAAAGTTTTGTTCAAACAAAGAACGCATAATGCGAAGTTAATACAATGGAATGCGTCAACGTGCGACCACGCCATACCATTCTGAGAATTTTGAGACTGTGTGACACATACCCACAAACGTGCAAGCACCAACATCTGCGGAGCGCCTAAACGACGCCAAGAAGCGAAAAAACAAAATGGCTAGAAGAAGAATTTTGCTAAACACGTGGTCAGAGACATGACGTAAACGAAACTAGACCACGCCCTTACCGTGACGTAAACCTCTGGACACAAAATTTCGTCAACATCCCACACCCGGGCATTGTACATAATACCATGAACAGTGACTATGACTTCGCATCAGCAGGCAGTGAGTTCCAGTATTGTAAAACTGTGGAGAGGGAACCGAGAGAAAACTTCTGCCCAGTGCCTCTTAATACCCAAGTAACGTATTTTTACATAACAGTTTAATTGGGCCAAAAAATTAATAAATGAAATGAGGGGGTGATATGGTATGTGTTTTGTGCGTGGGCATTGCTGGGTCGCTTTAAAATGATAAAATAAAGAATGTAGAGTAAGTAGGTTAGAACATGTATCTTTAGTTGTTGTATCAGTATATGTTTGCAATTAGAAAAAATAACGCTAACATTATCTCAGTTTTTCATGATTAGAATAAACAAGAATTAACATCGATGTAATTTCATTAAATGTTTTTAAAGGTATAATTTGCAGAAAAGAGTTGGTTGAAATTAAGAACTGAATGAGAACGTAACAATTGGCGACTGCTGCCAGTATAACTCAGATGAATTAATAATTCATATGAGTTTAGGCCTAATCTGAAGTACGAAATAGGTGATGATAATGGGTGGTTTTTTGGAAGAAAAATGTAAAAATACGAGATGTGCGAGTTAGAGGTTAAGTAACAATACGTAAAAATTAAGTAGCATAAAGAAAATGGTATGGCAATGTTCAAGTGTTAAGAGTTAAGTGCTAGATGTTTTTAAATATTTAAGCAAATTTAAATCAGTAAATTAATAAAAATGGCAGGAAATGAAAGTATTGTAAGTGAAATAATTAATTTTGACGAATCAGCTGTTATAAACAGCCCCGAAGTACATTCAACACCCAATGTAGGGCAAGACGATAAAAATATCAATATAAGGGTTACAAACGAAACAAATATAACGGAGGATTCGGGGGTCCAATTAACCCCAACCTCGACAAAATGTAATAAATTGGACAATGACGTAATGAGTTTTTTACTAAAACAATTTAATGAATTGAAAGAATACAATAAAGAAGTCAAAAATAACTTCGATAAAATGAATAGTCGTTTTGATAAAAAATTTGATAAATTGAGTAGTGAAATACATGAACAGAAAGTAAAATGTGAAAGTAATTTCAATGAATTGAAAAAGCTGAATAACGAGTTAAAAAACCATATAAACGAAATCAATAAAAATGTCGAGAAAACCAAGGAGATATTTACCAGTAACGTTAGTAAATTAGAACAGAATATTGAGAGAATGGGAGTGTGGGTGATAAATATAGGTAAGAGCAAAATAAGTGAAAATAACAGAGAGACATGTATTAACAGTGGTAGTAATTTAGATGCAAAACAGGTGGCGGGAGACCAGGTGAGTAGTAGCGATAATTATAACAATGAGTTAATGAGTAATAACAGTGGTGAAATTGAAAACGTGGTGTTAGAGAGTAAGGTTGTGAGCAGAGAAAGTGTTGATGAGGGCATGAGTGTGTGTGTATAGAGTTTAGAGGGGCAGAGGGCAGATTTTCCCCAAGTGTATGGTGACATGGAAGGTTCACAGGTATTTTATGAGGACAGAGTTTCCTCTGGTGGTGGTGTGGAAGACGAGGTGTCTTCGGATGGTCCCTTAATTTTTTGTGGTTTACCTGGTAGAGGTAATAGGTATTTAATGGTGCCCTTTGAATGGAATGAGATAGTTCATTGTGGTTATGAGAGGTGTTGTAATGAGAGAAACAGAGAAATAAAAATTTTTGAGATCAAGAGAGGTTATGAAAGGTTGGTGCAGGTGTTAGATATTGAGAGAGATGAAAAAAGTGAATTACATTGTGAAAGAAAGATAGATGAATATTTTAATAATACGGGTATAAAAGATAATAACTTACCTGATGTGGTAGTAGAAGAATATAATGATGATAAAATAACTTACTGGATGTTGAATAAAAATACTTACGGAGACAGAATTGAAATCACAAATGTAGACCGGTTTTATGAGTCAATGGATTATAATGGTACCGAATATTATGTTGATAAGGGCTATTATAATAATAATAATAATAAGTGGAGTGTAAATAAAATTGAAAAATGTTATGTGAAACCAAGACTAATTTTTGACGATGGGGGTTGAATATAAACTCAGTGAATGGACATTCTAAACATTTTAGTTTATGGTTATGACCCTGCTGAATTTGGAAATGAAGTGTGGTAAAATTGAATAATAATGACAAAAGTTTGTAAATAAATTGTTAGTGAAATTGATTGTGTGTATTGTAACAAGTATATAATGTAAACAAGGTGTGTATGTAATTGTTTTAATAATAAGATTATTTCAGTAGACTAAATAAATAACAAAAATAATTTTGAAGACAGTAATTAACGAATTGTAATTGTTTTGATAATAATTGAACTTGTTGTGTTTTCAATAATTGATTTAATTAAAATAATTGGAGATGTTTAAATATTTTTGATTGATTTCAGACGTTATATAATGATGGATTTAAATTATCTTATGAGATGTGAATTTGACAATAATTAATCAATAAATAAATGTTAAATTGTTTAGTATGGAATAACATTGTTGTTAAAATGTTTCAGAAGGTACAGGGAGTTATTGATAGTTATATTTGTGACAGGGTATGAGCAATGTACTGTGAGTATAAATTTTATAATA
The DNA here is from genome assembly GCA_034769895.1 of Magicicada septendecula. NCBI lineage: Eukaryota > Metazoa > Arthropoda > Insecta > Hemiptera > Cicadidae > Magicicada > Magicicada septendecula. Next base: position 402,663,384 of record CM068375.1, on the reverse strand, counting down.
CAAGTTATATAGAGTAAAATGTTTACAGGTGTTGAAAAGATTTTAAACTAATTTGATGAAAATAAGTTGAGATAATTGTACTAAATGGAAACCATAATCAAAAGGTAGTAATAACTGAAATATGAGATAAAATAAATGTTAATAATAAATTTGAAATTTTGAGGAATCTAATTGCAGTGAGTGATAAATAATGAAAGGATGATATATAGAAGAGTTAATAAAAAATTTCAAGTAATAATGTTTATAATTTTCTGTATAAATTATTTAAATGAGAATTGTTTAGTAATGTAAAATTGTCAATGTTCAAGGTCAATGTGTGTTATGTTATCATAAAAGATATGGGGGTAATTTTGGGGGGTTGAGTGGTGTTAATAGAAGTGCTATACTTAGGGAGTGCAGAAACTGCAAAGGTAGACGGGTTAGTTTAGTTATTAAGTGGCTAGTACCGTGGTGGCATGTGTCACCGTAGGTAGCGATAAGTGTTGGGGGTTACAGAGAGTGTTACCTCCATTGGAGGCCAAAATGGCGTAAAATACACGGCACACCCTTTTATATAATTTTATATTATATCCTGATAGATTGCCGTGCCGTGTATAATAATGATGTAGAGAACATGCTTGAAACTAGAAATGATTTCCCCGACTTTTTGGGCGATTACTGCCTTACCAGCACTAATCGTGGTTTTGGCTAGCGCTCAGCTATGGCCATAAATTAAGAACCTTGACCATAGCTGGCTTGAAATTGGTGTATATTTGAAATCAATGGGGGGTGACAATAGGGGAAATCCCCGGAACTATGGAACAGCGGCTGCCACTCTGTTCGAGTAGGAACAGCAAAGCCAGGTGGTAGACCCGTTTTAAGGGCATGTAAATATATAACACAGATATGATATCTAAATAATATTAAAATGTAACGCTGAAGCAACGACACGGAGATGATAAATTCCTCCACCAATGCCGTCCTTGTGGAAGCAAATGGGAGCAACGAATTAAAATTCTTGTAACTTAGAAATGGCAACTCGCTCTTGAAGTAATTAAATAATTGTTTGATTTGAGAAAATGGATACTGTAGATGTTTATTATGTTTTGGTTATCATGTTTTAGTAGGTCATTAATCTTGTTATGTTAGAGTGTAAGAATTATAAATATGTGTTATGTATTTTTGTTATATAATTTTGTGTAGCCTTTTTGAACAAAGGTCATTCGCCTTGCCTAGAAAATCAGCTGATCCGCTGTAGAATGTCACTTATAAGTTGTTTGCTAATTTCCAAGGTAACTAATGTTTGAATATAATTATTTTAATGTGTTAAAAGATTTTATTTTAAATGATGGGAGTAATTTGAGATAGTTGAGAATTTTAAATGATGTGTAAAAGATAGTAGATGGGAGATTTTGGGTGATTAATATTTTGTTAGGACATGTAGATCAGTCCAGGTTGAGTTTAAAGGGGTACTAGAGATGAAATAATATTGTTGTGAATTAATGTAATGTAGAATTTGAGATGTAATAGTGACACAGTAGCTATGGGGATAATATGTAGAGTATTGATTGATACATATTGAGTAAATAAATAAGTGGAGATATTTTGTAGTTGAAGGTGATGTATTGGGAGAATAAATAGTTGTTGGGTAATTTTGTAAAGGGGGTGGTGTGTAAGGAGTCCGCAACGACAGGTGTTGTGGCGGGTAGCAGTGGGTTTTCAGTGAGTGATTGCCAAGTAAATAGGAAGGGCAAGATGTGGAGACGGAGGTGAGTTGAGGGAACACACATCTGAGTAAAAAGGGGTAGAGAGTATTTTTTTTATATGAGGGTGGAGTGATGTGAATTGAGTTGAGTAGTAAGTGGGGTTTAGAGAATGTTTGATAGATGTTTTTGATAGAGGGGTGTCATATTAGCTAAAGCTGTTAGTGATGTTAGAGTCAGAGGGGGGAAGATTATAAATGTATACATGCCAAGTTGAAAATCAAGTTAGTATGAATAATTAAATCACCCAAACTAATGGAGATTGAGAATGTTAAAGAAAGAGAGTCATGGTAAAAATATAAAATTAATGGAAACAAGTGACAAACTTTAATAGAATTCGAGAATAAAGTAAAGTTGTAAAATGTGTAATTTTGAGTAATAAATGTCAATTTTATTGTTAATTATAATGATACTATGTTAATTTTAAATATCATATTTTATTATGTTATTATGTTTGAAGAAAAAAAAATTTTAAAGATGTTTAATGTATTTTGTGAGGTAGCCTATGTATAACCTATATAGGTCAAGGTTGTTGACTTGACCCAGTTTGATCAGCTGATGGTTGATGTTATAAACTAGACCAGTTTTGGCAATGAAGTAATGCAAATTTGGTTGTTTAATTGATTTAAATAATTTTAAATTTTCTGAATATTGAGAAAAGTATATTTTAATAAAGTTAAATTTTTTTTGAAAAAAAAACTGATTTTTTGTGCCTGCCATCTAATTGATGTTTTGAATTTTGATTATATTATTGTTTATGGGTATCACTAGTGTTATTGAATTATATTGTTTAGAATATATGTGTAAACAAATGTTAGGATAAATGACTTCATGTTTAATAAGATGTTCAGTTTGTTTTTTCTTTGTGAGTGTTGTAGTGGAGAAAATTAATAGAATTACTAGAGTCATGTAAAAGATTTTACTTTTTGTTTTTGAAGAAAGTAATGGAGATAGAGCAGTTTGCTTTCAACTTAAATGAACTTTTGAATGTGAGAATAAAATTTTTGTTAGGATGTAGTAATAAGTATATGTATGCGCCCAGTATTGCCGAAGGCGACCCAGTATGCATGGTAAGGGGGAACATATCAGTTGAGGATCTGGCATGGTATAAGACCAGGGATTTGGAGTGAGGGGTAGCATGTTAGAAGGTTAGGTGCGGTGTGGTGCGTGTCTGTTCGATTTTATGGTGTTGGGATCTCGAATAGAGAAGTCCAGTGATCTCGTTCAGATGTGGCCATAGTCGCCGAGCCAGGGGGGTAGTTTACCCATGATGTATAAGAACTAATGGGGGTTTGTTGGCACCATATCCTCACCGGTCCTCTTAGGGGTTTAGCAATGAGATTTCTTCTGTTTCGACGGAAGATCTCTCATTGGGGGGGGGGGGTATTGTAACGGGGCTAAAATGAGGGTTTTTTTAAAATTTTTATTAAAATATTTTTAAATTCATTTTCCACCTGTGTGATCAGCCACGTGTTAAAAGTTTTGTTCAAACAAAGAACGCATAATGCGAAGTTAATACAATGGAATGCGTCAACGTGCGACCACGCCATACCATTCTGAGAATTTTGAGACTGTGTGACACATACCCACAAATGCGCAAGCACCAACATCTGCGGAGCGCCTAAATGACGCCAAGAAGCGAAAAAACAAAATGGCTTGAAGAAGAATTTTGCTAAACACGTGGTCAGAGACATGACGGAAACGAAACTAGACCACGCCCTTACCGTGACGTAAACCTCTGGACACAAAATTTCGTCAACGTCCCACACCCGGGCATTGTACGTAATACCATGAACAGTGACTATGACTTCGCATCAGCAGGCAGTGAGTTCCCGTATTGTAAAACTGTGGAGAGGGAACCGAGAGAAAACTTCTGCCCAGTGCCTCTTACCAACAGACCGCATGCAGTCCATCTAAATTTTGCTAAAAGTTTTCTTTTCAAGGTCGGCCGACCTAACCGGTAAAAAACCGGAGTATTAATCAAAAGTGCACTAGCTAAATCACAACTGTTATAAGTGAGTCAAAATTAAGAAGATGAACTCCTAGTTTTTTTTTTGGACATGTAAACGAGGACTTGGTGTGGGCCACGCTACGAGATAGGAGACACCGTTACCCAAGTAAACGTATTTTTACATAACAGTTTAATGGGGCCAAAAAATTAATAAATGAAATGAGGGGGTGAAATGGTATGTGTGTTGTGCGTGGGCATTGCTGGGTCGCTTTAAAATGATAAAATAAAGAATGTAGAGTAAGTAGGTTAGAACATGTATCTTTTGTTGTTGTATCAGTATATGTTTGCAGTTAGAAAAAATAACGCTAACATTATCTCAGTTTTTCATGATTAGAATAAACAAGAATTAACATCCATGTAATTTCATTAAATGTTTTTAAAGGTATAATTTGCAGAAAAGAGTTGGTTGAAATTTAGAACTGAATGAGAACGTAAATTTAAAACGAAGTTTAATAAAATGAATTAGTAGCGTAACCATGTTTTAAGTTAATTATTACGCCACATTACCATCACCTATCCAGTATGGAAGATTTCGCTTAACGAACCTGGAAAAAAGTTTAACATAAAGGTTTCGATTTTTGGACCATAAAAAATCGTGGCGACCGATTAATAAGTTGGGGGATCTTCTGTGAGCGCAGTAAGTCAGAGTGGCGTGTGTTAAAGGTAAGTAAAAAGTGTAGAACGTAACAATATTCATATATTAAGAATGTAAATCCGTAATCAGTGTAAACTAGCTAAAACAAAACAATAAAAAACTAGCAATAAGAGTAAACTTAAAGTTTAAACAATGTCAAAAGGATAGGCAAAGTTAGGCCTAAAACTATGTGAACAAAAATTGTAAAATATAAACAAATAACAATACACAGTGAGGGAAAAAGATGAGCAAACATAAAATAACAAACCAAGAAACAATACAAACCCAAAATAATTGCAAAAAACAACAATAAACAACATAAGTAAAAAGAACAAAAATAGCAAATGTTAGAACAGCCCAGAGATAATAGAAAATAGTCATGTTTGATGTCTAATTAATCTACATCAGAAAAGCTATTCAATGATAATAATAAAAATCCTATTGATAATAATACAAGGAAATTTTCCTAATTTGAAAATATTTATTCATTTTGGGCAAAAACCCAAGCCATATATAACAATGTGTACAAAATTCTTTCAGCCAATAGTAGTAGGAGACGGCTACCATGACAACCAAACATTAATAGAAAAAACCGTTACAAACGTATAGAGTCCATTTTTAGCTTCAGAAGAGAGCGGATGACAAAATAGTCGCTCCATAAAAATTAGAAAATAAACCTACCAGATGAATTAAAACAAATAATACTAAATGGAAATGAAAAACAAAATTATCAGAACCTATTTTAGCAAGATCCATCCAATTTAATTGAGAATTACAGAAAATAAAACCAATATAAGAGAAGGAAGACGTGAACACCAGAATTTATGAAAATAATCTACCAAACATCGATGAAGTTGTAATGTAAAAGATTTAATTAATTTACTACACCCACGAGAATGATCACAACACTTCAAAATTAATGCACAATATCCAAAACTTGGTTCAAACACTAAAAACACTGAATGACTATTAAAATATGCAATAATCATTAATAAAAGATTATTCAAATTAATTAGTAACACTTTGGGAAATAAGAAAACATTTCTACATGATATCTAACTTAACCTATATTTATAAATTGAACTCACTATTGTTTTAAATACTAAGAAAACTGTTGTAAAGAAGAATCATAATATTTAATTAACTTGATGTGAAGGATTGTACTTTCGAAAATCATTTTGTTATCTTTTTGCCATAATCAAAAGAACTCTTTGACTGAATAAGCATTGAAAAAATTAACTTTGACATAGACGGTAGTGTTCAGTCAACGACCCAATCAACATAGCCAACCGCTGAGTTGTAATTTCTTAATAGCCGGAGCAAAAAAGTTATATATTTTTATAATTTCATGTCTTAGTAACTATTGAAAGCAGAACCGATAATTAATAAACCAATACTCAAAAGTAATACATATTCATTATTTTAATTAATAATATTTATGTTTTTATTTCATTAATATAGCACCGTGAAAATTTTCTACCAGAATTACAGGTTGGTATGACTGTCGCGAGAGAGCGGATTTCAAATTTAGCCGACACCATACGACGAGAGATACGGTTGCATCAAGAGAAATAAATAAAATTTTTTTAATTGTTTTGAATCAAACAATTTGGCGTCTATAATCGGGAAAATAAAAACTACGTGGAAACAAGTAAACAGTTATTGGCGAGGTCACAAGAACGAAGACTATCGGGAAAGCTAAGAGGTTTCAGACGTCATAAGACACACACACGATAAATTAACGCAAACAACACGTGTTTGATAGAAGAGTAAGGGACGACAAAAATTTATTGTTATAGTACGAATACCTAGCAGTGATGGAGCATTACATTTAAGTTTGAATTTCATTTTCTGGAATAGAAAAAGTCACAAGGCAGTGAATAACGTGAGTAAGAAGGGTGCCAGATGATTTTCATGCTAATTGCCACAAACTGTGTTGTGAACACTGTACGAATCCATTATCATGGACAGGAATCGGATTCCATTGAACCCCAATTACAGTTGTACAATGAAAAATTATGAAAAACTCCACACAGCAACTTAAAAATGTTATGGTAAAAGTCTACATTAATTGTCTGCCACAGAGTAATAAATTCCTTGTGTTCAACACCTTGAAGTTAACAAAGAAATGATTAAAATACTTGTGTCGCATTTTATAGTTTGCCATCTTTTAAAAGAAATATTTGACTATTTTAAAAATGACAGCAGCATTCAAGGCGCTGAATTCAGCTCATGCTATCATTACATTACTCTAATTTTGAGTGCACTTTAAAACTGTAGAACAGCATGAACATAAAATTACCCAATGTTACACAGCGTAATGCCACTTGGTAGATCAGATCAGTACACTAACATCTGGAGGTGTTACTCCCAGGCACTACATCATGGTCGGATTAAGGCTATGTGGGGCCCGAGATTATTTATTTATTATTTTATTTTGCACGGGTTCATGTATGAAATTTTCACATTTTGCACGATACTGTAATTCATACAATCATTTAATAAATATAATAAACAGAATATTGTTCTTAAGCTGTATTTTTTTTTACTCAGGTTTTCTTTTTTTAATTTTATACTGATTAAATATAAAATTTTATTTATTCGCTAGAAAATGAGAATTTTTAAATGGTCTGGCATGGGGCCCACCAACAAGCAGGGCCCGGGGCTTTAGCCCCCCTTAATCTGGCACCATACTGCACTGTATCTAACACTAAAGCCAGACAGCCATAACAGTCTGGTTTCTTTGTGATAGTATCTCATACATGTTATTCTCATAAGGTCTGTATAACCTTATAAAAAAGTTTTATATAATAAGTATATAACATCTTCAAATACCTGTGGGGGAAGAAGTCAACATAAAGTTGGATTAAAAAAGTCCAAAAGGATTAAAAAATAATAATATAAACGCACAATTGAAACAAGTTTTTTGGGCAAAAGTGTTAAAAATGGAAGGAGTCCAGGGTAAAAGAAAGAAAAATGTAGGTTCAAAGTGGACTGAAGACAGGAAGAAGGGACACAATAAAAAGATGAAAGCATATTGGAGAAAAGGAAAACAACAAAGAATAAAGAACTGAAATTGGCATGTGGTCCTTAGATGGCCGATACAAAAAAAAAGTATATAACAACAAATATACAAATTGGTTTCACACATACCTTTTAGAATATAAATGATCACTATACAGTTCATGTACAGGAATTCCTTCTTCCATAGCAATACAGTACATGCCAAAAAAATGCCTGTCACAGCCTTGGTTGTTTTTTGCTTCAGCCATAAGCTTCACATGTTTAAAAATTGCCTCATTCAGCAGCCTGACTTTCTCGTTATCCTGAAAATAATAACACACTAATCAATGACAAAGACACTATGGTTTGATTATACACTACAGTCCCGATTAACCAAATCACGATTAACAGAATCACGATTAACCAAATTTCCGGATTAACCAAATGATGACATGGTAATTTTCTTTTGCAAGAAGTTTTTTTTTTAATTCAAAATATTTGAAGATGCAATGGTAAAGATGGAGTAGAAAGATGACATGTCCCCTGCGGAATTACTGTTAATGAAACAACTTCAAGATTGTGCAGCGCGTAAGTGCTCATCAAGCCTCAAACAAAAGATTTCTAATTTTTTCAAAAAGTTGAACTAATGTGAGATTAATAAGGTTTCTTTTCTATTTTTCATTTCATTCATTCATTCATTTTCATTGATCTTTCTTCTTTGTTAATTTTAACATTGAAAATGTTTATAAGGACGTTTCGCACATTTGCGGCCAATCGCTGGTGTGTGATCGAAAATGGGAACCGTTGAGTTTCCATAGAAACTACTTCTTTGTTGTCAATAACATAGAAAATGTTGAAATTTTTGGTGAGTTTCAGTGCCATATACCCTTAAATTTATCTTAAGGTAGTACATCAGACAAGAATTTATTACGGAGCGATGGATCAGGAGGAAGTGAGTGGAAGTACAGCTCACTCAGACTTCCACCGATTTGAGTGTAGAAGGAACTAATATGGCGGAAACGCTACAATTGGAAGCAGAACGTTGAAAACAAAAGCTCGAATATTGCCGAGAGTGGAAAAAGAAGCAAAAAGTACAGAAAATTGAGCAAGGTTTGGTCAAAACTCTACTAACTGAATCTGAACATCTGCAACGAAAACGAGAAAATCAAAAACGCTATCGAGAACATAAGAAAGAAGCAAAGATGATGAGCAATGAACAGGAAGAATGTGAAGGGAAGCAAGTGAGTAATTTAGCAAGATATATCGAAACGCACTTTTACAATGACAATTTGAACGACTACTGCTTTGTTTGTGAACTAATTTGGTGGACTAAAAGCTTAAAAGACGTTACTGGACACACGCAGACGTTATAGAAATACTTAATAAACATGGTTATAATATTCTTGACAAATCCAAAGTATGCCACAATTGCTACAGATGCCTAAAGAACATGTTGCCACCTTATGCGACAATCAACGGCTTTAAGTACCCACAAATACAAGAGAATTTACCTCAACTATTGCCAATAGAGGAACGTTTAATATCGCCGCGCCTTCCATTCATGCATATTCATAACATATCATACTTTGCTGGCACTAAACGTATAATTGGACAAGTCATAAACGTACCGATAAACCTTGATACCACTACACTACAATTTGAAACAATATAATTTCTATCAATTATCAATATACTCGAGTCCCTGTTCTGGCGCCAATGAAACAATATAATTTACTTCAATTAGTAATATCTTACCTTAGGGTTCTTCTCCAGGATCTTACAGACGAAAATCAACTGCAGACAAGGTTATCTGGGTTTAAGTGCGAAATAATTACGCTAACACATTTTATACTGTCTAAATCACATGCTTATTTTTATTTGCTATCAAAACCTCACACCCTTCTTTTACGTTCTATAAAAGGCTGTACAACTATTTTATATCAAACCATGAAATTAATTCTTATCTCTATTAAGTTTTTTAAATACTATTATGAGTGATATCACTAGTTGGATATGAATATTGAAACGAACCAGTACGTAACCTCTACATTACCCCCCCCACACACACCCTTTCTTTTACATTAATATTCAAATAAACCCCATTCCCTTAGAGATCTCATAATAAACAGATGTAGATTTTACAGCTGTTCAAATTTTGTAATTAGAAGAAAGTGATTAAATGAGTACTCAGCCTGGTTGTGTCGTGTTTCCTATGATTTAATTAATTACAAAATGATCTTAAACTCCCACTTACCTTCTATTTGTCACTCTCTGGCCAGATCGTCTAGTGGTGTAACCCTATTTCGTATAGCGAATTTACCAGCACAGAAAATGAAATTAGGTACTTGAAATGATTATTCTAACACATATATATCAAGTGAAATAATGTAATGGATTTATTCTTTTTAATACATTTCTTTATATTCTCTCTTTTCAAATTTCTTACTCTTTATCTTTTCTTTGAACAAATATTGATACTAATGTTACATCGGAAATTTAATATAGCTTTCCTGCTCTAGTTAGCTTAAATATTTCTTCCTTATATCTATAGATAAGACAGCCCAGTATATCTGCACATACATACATCTCTCATTCACCCACATACCATATTTAATTAAGCGCTTTTTTTTTAAATTTAAGTTTTCATAAGTAATTTGTTTGATATACGGTTACGTGTTATCGGCGTCCCTGCAGGTCACTTGTTGATCTCCACAAATTTTGTTCACTTTTGTCCGAATACTTCTCACTGTTAATTTTGAATACTAACGATTTATTACAGTTTCACTATTGTATCACATTATTTCTCCAACCTTTTATTTTTTGCGTCACCAAATTAAAATTGTTCGTACCTCTAATTCATTTTAGGTTATTGTTAAACGGAACTCACACGTTTTGTATACCGGTAACTCCGTTTTTGTTCTTCAATCACATAAAATTTTGAAAGTATAAAATAAAGTTTTATACTGACGAGTCTATGTGTTTACACCCGGCCGGGGTTAGGTCTCTCAATAGACTGCGGAGTTTTTTGCGCGCACACAGCGAAAGAATTTCTTGATACGTGACAAAACTCTGGGAAAGTTGGCCGTCCGAGTGCGCGGTTGAAAGTGCGGGCGCGCCCTCTTTGCAATCTGCACATACCAATGCCAAATCACACCCGTCTCGACGCTACATTCTATTCACCACACGTATTTGGTTGCAAATAATATTGAAAAGATTTAATTTCCAAAGCCCTATAGGTCTGTACCGTTGAATACCCCCCAATGAGAGATCTTCTGCCGAAACAGAAGAAATCTCATTGCTAAACCCCTAAGAGGATCGGTGAGGATATGGCGCCAACAAACCCCCATTAATTTCTAAACACTTCATGGGTAAACTACCCCCCTAGCTCGGCGACCATGGCTACACCTGAACGAGATTACTGGACTTCTCTGTTCGAGATCCCAACACCATAACATCGGACTGATGCTCACCATAGTACCACCTAACCTTGTATCATTCCATCCCAAAAATCAAACACTGGCCTTATACCATACCAGATCCTCTACCGATATGTTCCCCCTTATCATGCATACTGGGTTGCCTTTAGCAAATACTGGGTGCGTACACATACTCAGACTATTCTATGATAAACAGATTCCATATTCAAAATTTATAAACTGTTTCATCTTTCAACTTTTTATTTCTTTTCTCCAAATGATGCTGTTTTTTTTTTCAAATCAAAAAACAAAAAATAAAACAAAAAAATTAAATTTTAATCATTTAACTTTTGTTCAAAAATGACTAAGTCCAATATCAAGGATCCATTAATTTACTCATTTCTTTCTATTTAATTTCAAAATCTTCAAATCTTTTGAGTTCATCACTTTTCTTAATCGTCTAATAACAGTCATAAAAAACAAAATAAACTGAACACCTTCCTAAATCATAAATTCCCTTACCTATTACCTGTAATAGTAACTAAATTGCATTGGTTTACAACACATATACTATAAACAATATGAAGCAATTAATACATTAAAGATATACATAACTAGCAATATATATTGGCTATAAAACACAATCTGTACTTCAATCAAGATTTTTTTGTTTTACATATAATAATGTTTTATTAAAGCGCTATTCTGATCATTAAAGAAAATTATCAAAGAAAATACAACTGGGATTTATACTGATTATTAAAAGAATATAGGAATTGGTCATATGGACCATGAGACAATCCATCAGCTGATCCCTCTAGGTCGGGTGAATGACCTTACCCTAGATACACTTCGAAATTATACAATATAAAATATATGACATATGTTTATAATACTTACACTCTAACATAGTAAAATAATAACATAATAAAACATGATAAACACAATATAATAAACATCTGATGCACCCATTTCTCAAATCAAAATAAAATTATTTAATTAGCTCAGTAGCGAGTCACCATCATTAAGTTACCAAATTTTAATTCTTTACTCCCCTGAGTAACCTCCCTTTCCACACACACTATGAACCCCCCTGGACTGTGGCGTTCAGTTGCGTCCACAAGGACTGAAGTTTTGGAGGAATTTTGTCATCTCCTTGTCCTTGCTTCAGCCTTACATTTTTCAAAATGCCAGATATTATAATACCTGATTTTACATATTTACATACCCTTAATGCGGGTCTATCACCTTTTTTTACTGTTCCTAAGCGAACAGAGTGATAGCCGCTGTTCTATAATTTGGTGATTCCCCTGAATCACCCCCCTTTCAATTTCTAAATTCACCTTTACAACGATAACAGCTATGGCCAGTTAAGGCAGAACGTGACACAATGAGCCCCGACCATAGCTGTCAAAGCTAAACCAATTCCACGGTCAGGGTTCGGTGAGGCCGTGACCGCCCGAAAAGTTGGGGAATCACAAATAAAAGATATCTTAGTTTATGATATAGCTACATTTAAAATTTACATTGCATGAAATTTCTAGTCTTGGTTGTGTGTTTTAACTAACATCATACATTTTGTTCTTAACTTTGACCTTCATTAACATAATAGTGAGTACAACAAAATATTTACTTAGTCACTCAAATTAATCTATTCCTACTTACATAGGCTATCATCAACTAACGATTGAATCTTTAATTACATTTAATAAAATAATTGACCGTTTAATAAAAAGGATTCGCTCTCTCACTCCATTAAAATAAACATTTAATCTGCATCTGAATAAAATTACAAACATTTCAATTTTAGGTTTAGTTTCAAACTCCCTAAACCTTTCCTCCCGTTACATTTTATTATTACAAGTCAATTATGAACTTCTATTAATTAATTCCCCATTATTTATCATTTACTATATCATTAACTTTTCCATAATTTTTCTTTGTTATCAACCTTCCTTTTACATAACATTTCATTTAAAATTCGCTATTTAGAAATTGAACATTTTACTTTCTTTAAATTGCATTATAAAATTCATACTCACAGTATCACACTCAACACATCTGCTTCCTATTACTGACACAAAATAATAAACAATTCATCACCAATATCACGTACACACTCCATGTACCTTCTGCAACATTATAACATTCATATAATTAATATAACTAAATACATTTTATATCTACTTATTTATTATCAAATTCCAATCTCCTAAAATCATTTAAATTCATTAGCAAAATTCTCTTAATACCACATTTTAAATCAATCAAAATATTTAAACATCTCAAATTATTTTCATTCCATCAATTATTAAAAACACAATATATTTTAATTACCTTCTTTCAAAACAATTACAAGTCATTTAGCATCAACTCTCATTATTTATTTAGTCTATTAAAATATTATTATAATTATTATTATTGTTACATCACTTCCTACTACATACCCATTGTCTACATTAAATATATTTTACAATACAAACATAATTAATTTCACTATAAATTTATTTACAATTTCTTGTCATTATCTTTCTGTTTACCACACTTCATTTTCTAAGTTAGCAAGGTCATCACCATAAATTAAAATATTTAAAATGTTCATTTATTGAGTTTATATTCAGCCTCCATCATCATGTATGAGTCTTACTTTTATATAATAATTATCGTCCTTACTCACACTCAATTCATTATTATTATTTATATAATAGTTCTCTAATATTTCAAATTGTTCCGTAAAACCCATATAACAATTTACTGGATTATCCCACATTATTATCAAATCATAAAACCTGTCTACATCATTGATTTTGGTCTTGTCACCGTCTGTATTATTACCTATCACCCTTGAGTATTTTAATCTCTCAATTTCAAAATCATTTACTACTAATACTCCACGTCTAAGCATTAGGTAAGCATTCAATATAATTATGAACGTTATTATTATTTATTTCTGCACTATCTTCATAACAAGGTAAGTCAACAATATTACTAACTCTCTCTCTCTTTATTTTCTCTAGTAGCTCTTCATAACTTCTAACAACATCAAATAATATTATCTCTCTTTCTCTAAATGTGAACAATTCTACCACTCTCTCACAAAACCACTCATCCTGACACCATCTCACTTTGTTTCTATCACTCCACACAAAAGGCAACATAACATTATCATAACCCATCCTGATTCTTTCAGGGAACTCATGATATATAAAAGGGGACCTACTTCGAGACACCTTGTCTCTCACATAATTACTGGAGGAAACTCTGTCCTCATAACTCATTATTGGAGTTTTTTCTCCATTTAAATCACGGGAAAAATTTGCCCTTTGTAAACCCAACCTCTCTTTAACCACTATCTTATTACTACTCTCTAATTCCACTAAAACTGCATCTCCACTATTATCATTCACTTTTCTTTCTAACACATTTTTAATTACCTCGTTGTTATCACTTGTTATCTTATTATTATAATTATCGGTACTCACCTTGTTCTCCGCGTTACTTCATTAATTACATTCCCACTACACTTACCGGTATTTCTTGTAACATTATCATCATCTTTTATTCGTTTTATAGCTGTCTGGAAACGTTCATCAATACGTTTACAGAGTACATTACTCAGATCATCAAACTTTACACTTATACTCTGCTCAAACTTAATATTTTGTTCTTTAAGTTCTTTAAAATTGATATCATTTTTAATATTCTGTTGTTCACATTTTATTTTCTGTTCTTTAATGTCATTACTTAATTGGTCAAATTTGGTATCATTAACATCGAAACGACAATTTATTCTATCAAACTTTTCGTCATTGGCATCAAAACGTTTATTTATTTTATCGTCACTACTATCAAAACGTTTACTCGTAAAATTCATGATATTGTCCATTCTTTTTCTTTTGTTTTTGTCACTACAGGAGTAGATTGTGCTGCTGCATTATTAATTGTAATTGACTCGGTTAGGTCAGCGTTAGTTACAGATTGAACGCTCAAATCAGCTGTTGGCATTGACTGACTTAATTCGCCCACACTTGGTGACGGGTCCATTGACCCAAGGCCACTCTCACTCATACCTGAGTCTATCAAATTATTTTCTTTTTCGTTGTCAGACATTTTATACTGTTCTATTAAATACTTATTAAATTTTACTTGTACTCTAACATGCACAATTTCTCAACACCTCGTAATTTTATTTTGTGTATGTTACGTAAATTTTACGCAAGTTATTGTCGGCTTCCGCCAACCCTATTCCATTCTCTGTGCTTTAAAATAGGCCAATTTGGAATAAATACATTATTTATTCGAAATCCTGGTCACGCGGCACCATTTGTCATGTTTCATACGATTTAATTAATTACAAAATGATCTCAAACACCCACTTACCTTCTATTTGTCACTCTCTGGCCAGATCGTCTAGTGGTGTAACCCTATTTTGTATAGAATTTACCAGCACAGAAAATGAAATTAGGTACTTGAAATGATTATTCTAACACATATATATCAAGTGAAATAATGTAATGGATTTATTCTTTTTAATACATTTCTTTATATTCTCTCTTTTCAAATTTCTTACTCTTTATCTTTTCTTTGAACAAATACTGATACTAATGTTACATCGGAAATTTAATGTAGCTTTCCTGCTCTAGTTAGCTTAAATATTTCTACCTTATATCTATAGATAAGACAGCCCAGTATCTGCACATACATACATCTCTCATTCACCCACATACCATATTTAATTAAGCGCTTTTTTTTTTTTAATTCAAGTTTTCATAAGTAATTTGTTTGATATACGGTTACGTGTTATCGGTGTCCCTGCAGGTCACTTGTTGATCTCCACAAATTTTGTTCACTTTTGTCCGAATACTTCTCACTGTTAATTTTGAATACTAACGATTTATTACAGTTTCACTATTGTATCACATTATTTCTCCAACCTTTTATTTTTTACGTCACCAAATTGTAATTGTTCGTACCTCTAATTCATTTTAGGTTATTGTTAAACGGAACTCACACGTTTTGTATACCGGTAACCCCGTTTTTGTTCTTCAATCACATTATAAAAATTTGAAAGTATAAAATAAAGTTTTATACTGACGAGTCTATGCGTTTACACCTGGCCGGGGTTAGGTCTCTCAATAGACTGCAGAGTTTTTTGCGCGCACACAGCGAAAGAATTTCTTGATACGTGACAAAACTCTGGGAAAGTTGGCCGTCCGAGTGCGCGGTTGAAAGCGAGGGGCGCGCCCTCTTTGCAATCTGCACATACCAATGCCAAATCACAACCGTCTCGACGCTACATTCTATTCACCACACGTATTTGGTTGCAAATAATATTGAAAAGATTTAATTTCCAAAGCCCTATAGGTCTGTACCGTTACAGTTGTAGACCTGGTCCAATTTTGTAAGCACTTATTTTGTCCCGCACTCCGAAAGTCACTTGAAGTTAGAGTTATTTTGTCATTTGTATAGCGTTAATTGTTTGCTGGTTACTAGAACTATTTTTCTCACGTTTTAATACTTGTCGGCCGACTTTATTTTGCTCGAGCGCTACGGGTTTTAATTAACTGACTGTGCTATATTGTTTGTACACTTTTTATAAATATTTTATTAGATAGGCAGTTTTTAATTCCAGGCTATCTTACACACCCGAGGCCACCGTTTAACTTGTTAATGCACTGCTCCCTGCTACTGTCTGATGCAAACTCTAGGGTGACAAAGTTCTTACTGTGGTTTACACAGAGACTGAGCTGACAAGCTGTTGCGTAATGCGTCTGTGCTGGGTAGACTCGGACATTAAACATAAATAGTCTACCATAACATTGTATGTTACAATGGGGCAGCTCACAGGTGAATACTAGCTGCTTTGAAATTAACTGATTTAAATCTTTACTGTCTCTAACACACAATTCTGTACCGTCACAAATTGCCTTGCATGTTGAATGACGACTTGGCGTTTAACGTTTGCCTTAAGAAGCACATAATCAATAAAAGTTCTTATATGCGAGGACTGGTTTCTAAAAGTAAATTAAAGCTCTGGTTAAGGCATCTGTTGACGACTGAGCTATTCAGATATAACATCACAATCAAGTTCTTCAATAATGAGCCTGAAAATGAAAGCAGTGCGTCTAGTGAGGATGAAGACGAGGATGAAGAAAGACAGCAAGTAGAATGGCAAGACTTACTGTCTCGCATAAATCAATCTAATAGCAAAATAACAAGCATACAGCGAGATGTAACTGGCGAAGAGTACATCAAATTGCAGCAGCATACCTTATTCTGGTGTGAAGATTTTAATTTACGTCTAGCCCCTGGACAAAATAATCAACCATTATCGCTCGCATTCGATGAAGATGCAGAAGAGTTATCATTCCCTGCGTTTGAGAATCATAGCGAATGTAAACTTAGCATTTTGAGCAAATAATAATCAAATCAACAGTGTATCAAGACGAGATCTGGAAGGTACCGAGTTTGTTAAGAGCTTGCTGCTAAAAAATGAAGTGTTCATGAGAAACATACCGAACTCAATCCAATATTGGCATCAGCGTAAAGTGGAATTATTCAGTATGATGCGGCAATTAAGCAAACCTACCATATTTCTCACATTGAGCGCTTCAGAAATACATTGGCCTCATCTCTTAGAATCTATTTATCGCTTTCAAGAAGATATATCAGTAGAAGTGCCGATAGATCCAGCGATATTTATGGCATATCTAGCACAAATCGAGCAAAATTGGTAAACAACAATCCAGTTTTGTGCTGCTTGTATTTCGAGAAATTGGTGTCGATCTTTATTAACGCATTTAAAAAACCAAATGGCGTGTTTAGAGATCATTACGTAGTTGAATATTTCAAGCGCATCGAATTCCAACATAGAGGTAGCCCTCATTGTCATATTTTACTATGGTTAAATAATGCACCAACGTGTAAAAATATCACAGATAATGACGATTTAACCGCCATTACATCGTTAATCGATCAAATAAGCACAGTCGATAGTGCTAAATTGAAAAGCGAACGAAATTTACAGACGCATCGGCATACGCATACTTGTTACAAGCAAAATAAGTATGTTTGTCGATTTGGAACTCCATTTTGGCCAATGGATAAAACTCGCATATTGGGTCCAAGTATAAATAGAGCTCCTAACATCCAAGAACGGTATAAATTATTACATAGAAATCTCGAAAATGAAAGTTATGAGAGTTTTGACAATTTTCTTACGGCTAGTATGATCGATTCTGTAGATAAATATCTTGAAATTTTAAGACATGGCATCGCAAGACCTATGGTGTTTCTGAGACGCAGCATAAAAGACATATGGATAAATCCATTTAACGTTCATAGTTCGGCAATTATACAATCGAATATGGATATCCAGTACATTTTAGATGAATATTCTTGTGCCGCTTATGTAGGTGAATACGTCAACTAAAGTGAACGAGGTTTTAGCAGTTAAATCGTGAACTGATCAAATTACGGGACGAATATCCAGATATGGACTATACTGAATGCTTGAAAGAGATCGGTACTCGAACAATGAATACTATCGAGATGTGTTCGCAAGAAGCAGCTTTGTTCTTGTTGCGACTGCCAATTTCTGAAGCTTTAAGGCGGCTTACACATATACCAACCCAACACCCCTGACAGCGTTATCTGATGAGGAAGACCATACGGGAGATGGACGAGCAAGGTCTCAATGATGATTCTACTGAGGTGTGGCATACGAATATCGTACAGAAATATGAAAAACGGCCAGTTGAGCTAAACAACATCTGTTTGGCTGATTATGTGGCCAAATATGAAGTAACTATCACAAAGGAGCAGTATAATGATGACGACGACGATAATGATGATGACTGTCTGACTATTGAGGAGCAATATAATGTAAAACCACGAACGTCGAAAGATAAAGTTATATGGTGGGTGAATTATAAGAAAACATCAGATGCCTTGAACTACATGCGAGAGATGGTTTTCTTGTTTCATCCATTTAGAAATGAAGAGCTTGATTTGTTAGACAACGATTCACACATTCGGTTATACGAACACCACAAAGAGACACTTCATAAACGCAAGATGTCTTATATTAGTGGAGTTAACTTGGAGAACACAATCAAAATAGTAGCAGAGGAAAGCGATTTACAGCCGGAATTGGCATCATATGGGTTAGTACGGTCTGTCAATGATGATGAATTTAGACTGTATACAGAGAAACGTCATCACGAACAGAAAAATAAAGATATAGCATCTGTACGTCGTAAGACCAACGTACGGACAGTTAAAAATAAAACCACACATTAAAAAATATTGCCAAATGATGCTGAAACAATATTATTTATATCAAATATTAAACTACTCGAGTCCCTAGTTTGGGGACACTGAAACACTATTAATTAATTCAATTTATTAAACTGTTACCTTAGGGTTCTATTCCAGAGTCGTACAGACGAAAACAGCTGCAGAAAGGATTATTTGGATTTGATATGTGCAATAATTACGTTAACACCTTTGATACTGTCTAAATCACTTACTTATTTTTATTTATCAAACTTCACGCCTTTCTTTTACGTTTTACAAACGATAGTACAACTGGTTGAAATTATTTCTTATCTCTGTTGAGTTTTGTTTTGACTACTATTATGAGCGATATTACTAACTAAATAAAACATTGAAAATGAACCAGTGTGTAACCTCTATATTACCACACACACACTCATTCTGTTACAGTGGTCTTTAAATAAACTCCACCCCTTAGAGAACTCTATCGTATAAAGTATTTTATATTTTCCTTTTATAGCGAACACTCACCGGTTAGTTGGAATTGGTTTTAATATGCATATTAAGTGTTTCTAGTTACCCATACGCTGCGTGCTCCTAGGCTTGGTTGCATGAACTGGTGTTGAATACTTGCTTCGATCTCACGCACTCCGGCACTCATTTATTGCGTTTACTGTTTGTGTTTAAAGGTTCTTACCGTTTTATTGGTTCCACATTATACAATACAATAAAGTCGGCCGACGTAATTTTATTCGCACTAATATGTTGTAGGCTGGCCACGCTACGTTATTTGAACACTTTTTTATAAAAGTTTTAATGCTTTAATAGATAGGCCATTTTACTTTACAGTATTTATTTTACTGAATAACTGTATGCTGCTCCTTACTGTCTGTTGTTGCTTCTGTGGTGACAAACTGCTTACTGTGATTCACAAGGACTGCTGCTGGGGTGGTTACGTAATATGTCTAGACAGTTGTTTAGGCTAACAGTGTGTTGCTGGTTAAACTGGGGCACCTCACAGGTGGAAGCTAACAATTGAAAATTGAAACTGAATTGATATAAAATAAAATTGAAACTGGGGTAGCACACAATTCTGTACCGCTACAATACCCCCCCAATGAGAGGTTGAAGGCCGAAGCCTACAAACTCTCATTGCCTAAAACCTAAAAGGATCAGTGAGGATATGGCGCCGCAACCCCCCTGAACTCTCTACTAAAATCATGGGTACTTACCGCCCTAGTCCGGTGGCTGCGGCAGCACCCATCCGACCTTACTGGACTTCTCTACTCGAGATCCCAACACCATAAGCTCGGACCGATACCCACCACAGTATCACCTGACTCTAAAACATTCAATTAAAATTTAACAAACGGCCTTCCATCACTCCATATCCACAACTGATTTGTTTCCTCTTAGCCATAATGGTTCATTAACAAAGTACTGGCTCATGTTTATTATAAAATATAACCTAACTGTCTACTTACAACTAATTCATACAAATATAATAATATTCCCCGTACAATATTTCCCCTCCAAAATAATACATAGATTATACAAACATTTTTTTATTACTGTTGTTACTAAAAAATTTCCTTAAGTACAGTACATGTATTACTCATTATTTATTTTACAATTACGGTCAAAATCCAAATCAAAATAAATTTAAACTCATTATTGAAAATTATTTTTCCAATTAATTTAATTACCAATTTCATTTAATTTAACTTCTCAAAACTCTAGGTTACAGTAATTACCTCATTATTATTTTATCTGTTCAAACAGTTTCATTTGGTTTAATTACATTATACCAAAGGACCCTACAAAAAAAATATTACCTACATTCCATCACATCTGGTGTATCTCTTATTTCCTAATAGGATTTTACTACTGGCAATGATTCAGCAGAATACAACAATTTTGTTATCGTCAACTCAGCATGACTGTAGACATTAGTCACAACAGACCACCTACCTGTTTACATAAACAGTTGTCTGCCAGACTGGTGTTATAAACACTCTCAGTCTCAACATTCATGATTACATCATATACTGACACATGTACTTCAAATTTCAATTTTTCAACTTTCAATTTCTATAAATCTTTTAGTTAACATATTTATCACTTATTTGTTACAATTCAAAGCAGAGTTAATTTTGCTTCATTAAGATTAACAGTTAATTATTGCTTCATTTTTTAGATTATCTTCATTTTAACTTCAATCAGAACAGTTTGACTTTGATTACAGTATTTAAAACACTTTTAATGCAAACACAATTCAAAATTAAATCCATTATTACCTCTTATTAATTATTATTGTTAATTGGCAAAATAAAGTATTATTATTATTGTAACATACTATAAACATTGTTACATAAACTATAATCTACATTTAGACAATCTAGCCTTGACACAATACATTTGGCATTAACACATTTATTTACAAATTTTCGTCATAATTTTCTTGTGTACCACACTTCAATACCTAAAGCAGCCAGGTCATTACCATAAACTAGAATATTTAAAACTGTCCATTCATTGCGTTTATATTCAACCTCCATCATCAAAAATTAGTCTTTTCTGCACATAACACTTTTCAATTTTGCTGATACACAACATACGGCTGTTTTTTGTTTTATAACCGTAAGAACTTATTTTTTCCATTGTACCAAAATAATAATATATTATTTTTATATAATAAACCTTATTTCCATTTTTATCCACAACTTCTCGCTTTGTTCTTTTACTTTTTTGGCTACACTGTTCTTATTTTTAATTTTAACTTGAGCGTACTTTGGGATGACATTATTATCCAGACATTGTTTATTAAACCATATTTTACTTAAAACCCTCTTCAATTTAACTTTTAACTTAAGATATTTAAAAACTTTACTTACCTTATTGTTGTCGTTTATTACCTTATTGTTGGTGCCCATTACCTGTAGTCGATTGCACATCTTAACAGACGTTTAATGAAGAAATTTGTGTTAGTGGTTGAAATCACAATCAGAATGATCACAGTTGCACACCACTATATAAACTAGAAAATGAAAATGATAAAAAAAGAATAAGGTGGGAAGTAGGGAATGTAGTAGATAAATATTTAAGAAAAGTTTGTATAATTCAAAAAATGAACAAAAAATCAAATCAACTGTAACTAAACTTAAGAATAAAATAAAGAAGAATGATTATAGTTACGAAGGCGGACAAAGGAAATACAATGGTACTACTGAGAAAGGACGAATACATAAAGAAAACGGAAGAATTTATAAGGGAAGGACCATATGAGGAAATAAAGTATGATTATACAAGTAAGTACCAGTCAAGGATAAAACAAATGATGAAACAGATAACATTTATAGAAGAAAATAAGAAAAAGTATTTGTTGGAATGTAATCCAACAGCACCAACTTTTAAAAGTCAGGTTAAGGTACATAAAGAAGGAAAACCAATTAGACCGATTGTTTCTTTTATTAATGCACCTATTTATAAATTATCAAAGGAAGTTAGCAGAGTACTGAAAGAGAAATATGAATTTGGGACAAAATACAACATAGAGAATAATGTAAAATTGATAGAAAAATTAGAAAATATTAGCATTAATGTAAATACAAAATTGATATCACTGGATGTTAAGGACATGTTTACCAATATCACAGTAAATAAAGTTATTAAGTTAATAAACGATAATAATATGGGAGAATACAGGTATAAAAAGCAGTTGATGAAAGTAATTAAAGAATGTGTAAATCAGAACTATTTTAGGTTTAATAACAAGTTTTATATACAGAAAAAAGGTTTACCTATGGGGTCTTCATTATCCCCTATTCTTGCTGAAATATACATGAATGATTTTGAAAAGCAATTAATAACTTCCACTAAGTATAAAGACAATATAAAATTATGGTCTAGATACGTTGATGATGTATTAGTAATTTGGGAAGGAAGCATAGAAGAAGTGCATGAGTTTATAAATGAGGTAAATAATAAGGATGAAAACTTACAATTTAAAGAAGAGATAGGAGGTAACAAAATAAATTACTTAGATTTGAACATAGAAATTAAGGATAATGAGAAACTACAGTTTGGGATATTTAGGAAAGAGTCGTATTCTGATATAATTATACCAAGAGAGTCTTACCACCCATATAGATATAAAATGGCGGCAATCAATTCATTTTGTTACAGAGCTCAGAAGTGTTTAAAAGAGACCGAATCAAAAGATTGGGAGTTAAAAACGATAAAGGGAATTGTAAGGAATAATAATTATAACACCAACATAGTGGATAAAGTTATGAAAAGGGTTAACATACAAAAAGCTAAAATAGAACCAGAACAAAAGAATTATGCAGGGTCATTGACATACATAGGTTCACATACTAGAAAAATTATAAAATGTTTTAATAAATATGGAGTAGATATAGCTATTAAAAAATGTGAAACGGTATTTGATAAGATAAGGAATAAGAATATAGAAAAAATTCCAGTATTACAGAAAAGCGGAATTTATAAATTAAAATGTAAAGACTGCAACAAAGTGTACCTAGGTGAGACAGGACGAAAATTCGTATGCAGGTTGTCTGACCACAAATGTGGAGAAGGTAAGAGAACAACCAATTCGTTATATGCAAGACATTTCATAGAAGACAACCATAAGTTTGTTAATCCTTTGGAAGAATACAAAATTGTAAAAGTAGTAAATAACACAGTTGAAAGGAAGCTTAGAGAGGAGTTAGAAATATTGAAAGAAAGAGAAAAAGGGTTAGACAATTTAATTAATATTAAAATTAAATTTGATAATGAAGAAATATTTTATAACATGATTAAGAAGTAAATGATAGAGGACACATAGATAAGATTAAGAATTATATTGCATAGTACTAATTGGATGTTTTAAAATAAGGGTGTGTGACTGACCCACGTGTGTGGAGAGGAAGAGGGTAAGTTTAAAAGGACGCACACACACACACACACACACACACACACACACACACACACACACACACACACACACACACACACATACACACACACACACACACACACACACACACACACACACAACACTGAAACACAAGGAATTTGCTAGAAAAATATGTAACTGTGCAGATGGTGGGACAGGGTTTAGGGGGTGGGGAAGGGTCATTTATATTATAGCTTGTTGTGTGTGAGCAGGGTGGGGGAGAGGGGTGAAGGGTTTGTTTTAAAATAATTTCTGCCTATTCCGATCTGACGATGGGCTGAGGCTTGAAAGCGCTAATCGGGATAATTTTTATATAGTGGTGTGCAACTGTGATCATTCTGATTGTGATTTCAACCACTAACACAAATTTCTTCATTAGACAAATCTTATATCCGCTCAGTAATACATAAATGTATCATTTGCTTCCGTTACCGTGCTAGAGGCGCGAATCAATTATTGGGTCAGTTACCCCCTTCCAGGGTCACGCCTGCTAAGCCATTTCCCAATCGGCCGTGGACTACGCCGGTCCCGTACCTTTACGCCATAGCGGGCAGCGCTCAAAATCCACGTCAAGGGCATATATTGCGTTATTTATATGCATGTGCACAAAGGCCATTCATTTGGAACTTGTATCAGATCTCACCTCCAATGCCTTTATAGAGGCCTTAAAAAAGTTCATCCCGCGCAGATATTTTCGGATAATGGTACGAATTTTCGTCGTGCCTGCCGCACCTTACACGATTTATACAGGTTTTTAATTTCTAAGGGAGTTGAGCAATCTACTCAGGAGTTTTGCGGTCCCCGCGGTATCAAGTGGTCCTTTATTCCACCCTCAGCCCCTCATTTCGGTGGTTTGTGGGAAAGCGGGGTGAAAAGTGTCAAATACCATTTACATCACGTGATTGGCAGTACTATCTTGAATTTTGAGGAGTATTCTACAATTCTCACTCAAATAGAGGCTTGCCTTAACTCACGCCCTTTATTTGCTGTGTCCAATGATGCTAGGGACCCTGAACCCTTAACTCCCGCTCATTTCTTGGTCGGTGCTCCACTGACGGCACTTCCGGAGCCCGACTATACCCAAATCAATACTAGTCATTTGGGCAGGTGGCAGCTGCTCCAAAGATTTACACAATCCATCTGGAAGCGATGGTCCAAGGATTATCTGCACCAGTTGCAGCAACGCAACAAATGGCGCACGACGTTAAAGAATTTAAATGTTGGACAGCTTGTCCTCATTCTAGACGATAATTCCCCCCACTTCAGTGGAAGCGAGGGGTAATTACTAATGTTTTTGCGGGTCAGGACTCCATAGTGCGCGTTGCTGAAGTTCGCACCGCGCAGGGTATCCTATGCCGACCCATCCACAAATTATGCCCCCTTCCGGCGGCAACAGACTAGTCGCATGAGCGTCATACGATACGTACCAGGAATGTGAACTTGTCACATTGCCTTGAAACACGCCCGGGACATTCCCGGGGCGATCATACAAGTCAATTGTATTCATTGTAATTATTATTACTACTGTCGGATAGCTATTATTCCAATAGTTACTGCGTCTTCATTGTATCAATTATTTTATATTTGTCATTGTATTGTTATATGATTATGTATTTAAACTTTTGGGAATTATTATTGTTACTTAATTGTATCAATTATTTGTATGTATGTATTGTATTTTCCAATGGTCATGTATTATTGAATTTATCGGGGGTTCGTTGTGTCAATATTATGAATACAATTGTTATGTCTTTTCATTGTATTATCACTTATTATTTAATGCTGTGTAATCGTTATTGGGTATTATTTGGGATAGATCAATGTGTCTACTTAATCATTTTATTATTGTGTATACTGTTGTGCTACTATGTATTGGGTAATTTTATTGTCAGTTTTTTGCTATGTTTATAAAGGTCGATTTCTTGTGTACCTTACAATTATCACTTGAATTTATCATGTTAGTCGTATTATTGTTATTAATTATCTAGCTGTCATTGCGCTGTAGTCAATACGCCAATTGTTATATTCTTTTTGTCATGTAAAATCAATTACTATATTATTAACTTAATGCATAAATTGCAAAATCATCCCGATTTTGAGCGGGCAGTATGTTCGAACCTTGTACTGCATTTCTATATCTGTGTTGTAAGTACCGCATTGCGGCACGTGCGGATGACGTCACGTTGCTTATCTACCGCCGCCAGCCGGCAGCTGGGCGCACGGTGGTCAATTTTTGTTCAGTTATTTTAGATACTCTGATCTGTACACTCGTTAACATTACTCTTCCAGCTGCGGCTTCTGGATCTCATTATTCAATTATTCGTCATGTGCAACCTGCACTAATTTAATTCAGGCGACTTCCGTCTATTTATTATGGCGTTTGACTTTTATTAAAACTTATTTAACGGGCGTTATGGCCAGAAAAACATCCGCACGTGTCAGCAATAACCTCTAAAATATAAGTTGTCAATAAATGAACATTATATAAATTCAATACAGTCCACTTCGTTATACCTTCAAACCAGCCCTCTTCATGTAGCGTCTCCTGGAACAACTCGAGAAACTTCAAGAGCT
This sequence comes from Magicicada septendecula, assembly GCA_034769895.1. Taxonomy (NCBI): domain Eukaryota; kingdom Metazoa; phylum Arthropoda; class Insecta; order Hemiptera; family Cicadidae; genus Magicicada; species Magicicada septendecula. The sequence continues at coordinate 402,636,767 of CM068375.1, read as the reverse complement.
TCCAGCACGCAACATTTTGGTCCAACCGAACCGGATTTCATAGTTTTTCGTCCACAAGCGACAACATTTTCTGGTCCACTAATCTGGATTTTATTTCCGCCTTATGGGCAACATTGTGGGTCACTACTTCAAAACATTTATTTCATTGGGCAAAGGTCCTAGTTCCCGAAAAAGCTTCAAAATTCAAAAACTCTCAAATTTAAATTGCTGAGCGTGGCATGCCATTTATCACCGAAAAAACGACTTCAACAAGTGACTACCAAGATACAACAGAACGGCAGAGCTGACACGACAGGAATCGTCAAGGCAGTTATACAGTAGCAGCAATTCCACAACTGTAATGTACGCTGATATACGATGACAGACTTCATCGAACCAGCACGAACAGGCGGGTCACCAACAGCACAGGATTGACGGACGGATTCAGATTGGAACCAACAGGACCACAGCAGTTTGTAACACGCTAGGACTCCACGTGACTGAACCTTTTACTTATTAGTATAATTATTTAAATAATGTATGGGCATAACGTTCTAAGCAATATTTCATATTCAACATGTTATTTTTGACTCCTTTGTGTAAACATATATCATTATTATTGAACATATTTTCGTAACTATTTAGCAACTCATTGTGAGTTCAAGCATTGAGACAAGACTATATGTATTATTATTGTTATTATTATTATTATTTAAATTCATAATTTCAATAATTCTTAAATTCTAATAGAGGCTGTTTTAATAGAGATAATAAGCATATGTTTTAGCAAGTATTGTGTTAAGCTATATAACGATCGCTAGCTACCGCACCTTATTCAGATTTTATCAAAATTTAAGTCCATTGTTCACCTGCTCTGCGCTCAAATTATTCTAAATTATATTTTAAATTGTAATTATGGCGGATGTAAAAGCTTTAATAAAGAAGCGAGGCACTATTAAAGCTTCGATATCCCGCGTAAACACCTTCGCGGACAATTTCGATTTGGAAACCAGCGATCATCATGCGCTGAAAATAAAACTTCGGCATTTGATGGAATTGTCCGAGCTGTACACTCGTTAACATTACTCTTCCAGCCGCGGCTTCTGGATCTCATTATTCAATTATTCGTCATGTGCAACATGCACTAATTTAATTCAGGCAACTTCCATCTATTTATTATGGTATTTGACTTTTATTAAAACTTAATTAGCGGGCGTTATGGCCAGAAAAACATCCGCACGTGTCAGCAATAACCTCTAAAATATAAGTTGTCAATAAATGAACATTATATAAATTCAATACAGGTCCACTTCGTTATACTTTCAAACCAGCCCTCTTCATTTAGCGTCTCCTGGAACAACTCGAGAAACTTCAAGAGCTTCCAGCACGCAACACTGGCAAATCGTACGTATTAAAGATGCTGATGGAAACGGCAAATAGAATGACTCCACGGAGGCAAATGGACAGTTGCGCGTATATTGCATGTGCTACGACTGGAAAAGCAGCTGTGAATATCAATGGGACGACTGTACATACAGCTTTGAACATCGGCATTAACTCTAGTCTTTACAGTTGAGTGGTAATGTGCTTCAATCGATGCATTGTGATATGATCGACGTGAACATTGTAATCGTAGACGAAGTGAGTATGATGGGCTCAGATATGCTAAATATCGTAAGTGAGCATTTAAAAGCTATCGGACATAACAATGTTGATAACTTTGGTGGATATAACGTGATAGTTTGTGGAGATCTAAGACAATTGCCACCGGTTAATGCTAGAGCAGTTTATATTCATACGTCGAACATGTTACAAGATCACATGCTCTGGCAAAATTTAGAATATTATGTGTTGCAAGAGGTGGTACGACAAAAGGATTGGCAATTCTCTAGCGTACTGACTAAAATAGGCAATGGAGATGAGCTGGACAAAGACGAATTGCAATTACTAGAAAGTCGATTTCGAACAAAGGAAGAGATCGAAGCTTTAAATATAGCAGACGCTATACGTTTATTCCATAGAAATGCCGATGTCGATAAGTACTATTATATTACCCTGTCGTTGAGCATGAATATTGCTACTCATGCGGCTGATGAGATATATGGTTGCACGAACGATGAGCAGATCAAGTCGGTCATTAATAAAATCAATAGCCTGGATGTCAACAAAACGGGGAATATGTTGAAGAAATTATTGTTGGTGATCGGCCAGCCATACATATTAACCCAAAATATCGCTAAAGAAGACTATTTAGTGAACGGTTCGTTTGGGTATTTACGGCATATTGAGTATGCAGAAGGCGGCGTTGAGGTAAAACATCTATGGAGTGAGTTTGAGAATAAGGATGCCGATGCTACATGAAGGCTGCAGTATAAAGCATACGCTCAAGCTCATGGATTGCTAACTTCATACACTCCTATTTTAAAGTGTGAAGCTGTTATTGATGTCTGTTCTAAAATCATCAAAGCTTGACGTGTGCAATTTCCAGTTGTGCTTGGCAATGCCATGACTATACATAAATCGTAAGGCACGTAAGGTACGTACAATCGAATTGTGTACGAGTATGACAAAACTCACGATATCTCCTTAGTTTACGCTCTTACTCGTGCACGCACTATCGAAGGCTTATATTTGATGAACAAAATGAATGATTTCAAGTTTTATCACTGCAGAAAGCAAAAGAATTGTCGCGAAGCTTTAAAAACAGAATTTACTCGTTTAGAAAACAACAGTATGTCATCGATTGTATATTGGTGCCGACAGCGTATTAAAGATAATACGTTAAGTGTCAGGCTGCTGAACATACAAAGCTTGGCTGCGCACCACGAAAATTTAGTATCAGACCCAGTCTTGAACAAGACGGACATACTTGCACTCACTGAGACTTGGATGAAAGACGATGAACCGAGTATGGAGATCCCTGGTTATACGATAGTCGCCAGACATAACAGCTCGTCTACTAGAGCCGGTGGTGTCGTGATTTATGAGTCTATCAAGCCTTATTTGAAGCGTTGCATGCATTTCCAGTTGGATACTACGAGCGCGCCGTACGGTGATGTGTGTTGTGTTCGTGTCGAATTTAAGAAGGCTCCAGGACTAAATGATAAACTCCACATCATTCTGATGTACGGACAACCAAACATCATTGAAGACAAGTTATTTCATTTATTCAACGCCGCTCTTTTGCGCTTTAACGTTTATAGTATGTGCAGCTATACATCACGTACTGATGACTTATACTGGAGCCCGTTAATTATATGTGGTGATTTTAACTACAACTTGAAACTGCCCGAAGCTGGACAACTGCTCGCATATTTGGAAGAATTTTATTCGGTACGTTTAGCATCTGATCGAAATATCATAACCACTCGTAATGGTACTACGATTTGATAGTTTATTTTATAAGTTGCGACCAACCGAAGTGGTCCCATAAGCTTCATATTTCACTACGCATCGTCCGATGATTATACTTCCAAGTGAAATCGATGAATCTCAAGAAGAACAGCGAGCTACTCTCTGTGCGCGCTTATGAATGCGACTACATTTAACTTATAATCTGTACATTGGTAAATGAAGAAAAATAAATATATATATTTTTTAAATGTATTGAAGCATTTTTAATGACCTTCTCTGTGCATTGCATTTTTGCAATGCCTGTAAATTTTTAAATGTACACCTACTGTAATGACTGCAATACATACTACTGTATTTGATATTGTCGTTTGAAAAATAGTTTTTAGTTGGATTAAAATAAAGTTGTTCTTTTAAATTTGTATACAATAATATTGCATGATTTAATTACAGTATTTAATGCCCATTGGTTTTAAAGATGTCTGCATTTTAATAGAAGTATGTAATAACGGCACATGGTTACTGCTAGTTTCCCTAAAAACGATTAAAGGCGCTTGTTGTTCTCTACCGTTTTTTCTCATAAAAAAACTGTAAATTACAGTACAGTACTATGTTTCCGATTTTAACAAAATTTTCGTTTTAACCGAATCACACTTGGTCCCATCAAATTCGGTTAAACGAGGCACTAGTGTAATGAACGAGAAAACTGTAGAATGAGTAGTAAAAAGAAAAGAAGTGTGCAAAACAGTGTAAAGGTACAAATATTACCGTCCCTGGACATTGGGAATTTTAATAATTTTATTTATGAATTGTATGAGTTAAAACGATGTACGCAAATTGGAATCAAGGTTGACTAGTTCATGGCAAGAAGCAGTTATTTTTAGCCATCTGACATTTGAACTTTGCATGTAGACAAAGCAACATAAGAAGTCATCAGCCAAACCCAACTGACGTCACAGGAATGTAAGGCGTGTCAGCAGTCTGTCAACAATTTGCGCTTGAGTCAACAAAGCCAGTCATATACCACATCTCACGGCGACGGACGTGTGCAGCTTTCGCCCCAGTTTTAATATACCCAGTGCTGGACAGCCAAAAATTTCCGCGGAACAAAAATGATCGGGCGCCCGAAATTTAAAAATATAAAAATGTTGTAAAAAGAAGCAGTTGGTGTGTTGAATTAATAAAAAATGAAGTAACAGTTTTGTTTAACACAGAACAATGAATGAAGAAATGTGCGGAGTGACGGGAAATACCTAAGGAGACCGAACAGTTTTGGATTAAAATGTCAGATAAGTAACAAACGGGGAGAGTAAAATAAACCATCCAAATTAAAACCTTTCAAAATTAAATATGAGCTCAAAGGGGAAATCTAAATTATGTACCGTGTGAGAGTGGGTGTGCGTGTGTCATAATTATATAACAAAAGTAAGAGGCGCTGGTTTGTGTAAAAAATAAATTTAACTATGTCTATGTTTTTAAATATTTCTATGGTAATCAATGTAGTATCCATATATATACAAGCATGTAATCATTGTATTTTTTATCGTTAAAAGATAATATAAAAAATAAGAGAGGAAGAAGGAATATTTTATTCATGATGGGATTGAAAAGAATTTAAATGGGTTTTTCTTTTGTTTATTTAAAATGAATTTGAATTGAATTGACGAATAAAAAGAATAAGATATGTATGGAGGTAACTAATCTGTTTTTATTTGAATAACCAATTCTGTTCTCCCGTTCGCCTAACCGAACCCTGGTAAGTACAATTCTTTTTGTATAATTGGTAGTAAGGCAAGATGGCGTCCGAATGAAGTAGACGCTAACAAGTGATTCTGTTAAAGTAATAATTAAAGTTATATTACAACAGTACAAACTAAGTTATGAATTAATGTATTCAAACATTAGGACACTATGCTGCCCTTCCTACTACCCAATAGGTCCTTACCCATGAAACAACAGGAACTATGGTCGTAGTGATCCTCTTAGCCTATCCACTATCGACAACTATCCACTACGCTGTTTTAACACACTTAGTGCTGTGACTGCATACGTGTGCTCTCTTTACACAAGGTACTTTGTCACACGTTGTCACTATGTACTGAGTTCGGGGTAAACGTTTCGGTTTTTAAGTTTAGAGATTTAACATACTGAGACGGGTAAAAATTGTTATAGATGGTACTGTCCTGGAACAAGTTACCAATTTTGAATACGTGGGCTACAGTGTGCATCTTATAATACAAGCAACGACTTTGAATATGTTGCATAAGTTCAATCTTATGTGTGGGGCCATCAGGCGAACTCTTAAGTCAGCAAGTAAAGGAACACGCCTAAAATTCTACAAGGTGATGGACTGAGAATTCTACATTCTTTATGGGTCAGAGAATTGGACTTTAACGAAAGGCCAGGCAAGTTGCATCCAAGCGGCAGAAATAAGATTTCTTAGGCACTTGGCAGGATATACTCTCCATGATCATAGAAGAAACACAGATATACAACAGGACTGAATGTTATGAGTATACTCGACAGGATTGCCTAGTATCGGCTGAATTGGTGGGAACATCTTTGGCGAATGGATGACTGCTGCATCCCAAAACAACTATGGAACTACAAGCTGAGGGGAGGGAAAGGTGTGGGACGTCCGAGGAAGCGCTGGAGTGACCAGCTCTAATCTTTGCCTATTTGAGACCGGAACTAACCATCCTTGGTTTAATCCTTGAAGATGATGATGATGAAAATATTGAGACATGCCCACTTACACATGCTACATGCTGCTATGTCCTGAGCATTTTTGTAAAAGTCTGAGAGCTAATAAACAATTTATCTCTTCACTTACATCTATTCTGTAAGCAGTGCATTAAAATACATGTTTTCTGCTTTAAAATATGTATTTTGTTATGGTGTTTTGTAGTTTACTTTTTATTATTAAGTTCAGAAAAGTACACTTTTTCACTAAAAAAAAAAAAAAAACAGCTCAACTCAATTCTTGCGCAGTACGTTAATTTTAAATACAGATTACAACTACTGTATACACAAAATTATGTTGTTTACACCTAAATACTGTTTTATCAAAAAATTTACTGAAATAGTCGAAAACAAAAGATATCTTATTAACTGAGGTTGGGATACAATTCACTTTCTCACACACGGGTAAAAATGGTTGTTCATCTAACTCACACCATGAACTTAAATTTGATATAAGAAATTAACTTGTATTATTGTGTACATATTTCGAGTTTTTAATAATTTCAATTAAAAACTGTGAAGTGTTAGTTATAATATTAGCTTCACCCATCACAATGTCACTATCAACAAACATTACATCTAATTTCTCAATATGAATTTGATGAATCAATAGTGAGAAAGGATTTTATTCCAAATGTGACGTGAAGCACAATGTGGCATGTTCAACTGAGTTCACTATGATTATATACGGTTTACCTGTATGAATATACATTGATTTGTTTTACTACTTATGATTTCTTACTGCAGTGAAAATTTTTTTTTATTCATATAAATGAAACAAGTGTCAGTTTATACATGAACTAATTTGATTTTATGTCACCTACATCATAACCTATTTTATTTGTTCAGATGACCTTGCCTAACTGATCTGGAGAGGAGACTGTAGGTACATTCTACACTACTGGACAGTTTGATACGAGTGATATTTCCCATCTACACAAATGTATACTGTTTCCGTTCTTAGCTTAATCTTGATGTAAACAAACAGGCGTGACACATTTGAAACGCTATTTGCTACTTGAATTAGAGGCGTGTCACTCTGACAGAAGGAGTACAGACAGGATATATATAATATTGATACTGTATAAACACACGTAAATTGTAATAATTTGTCCTGAACAAAGTAAAATTTGTGACAGTGTCAGACCGACAGCGAAACATTTTATAACACCAGTTAATGGCTTTTTTTATTAACCGTTTAAATACCACAACAAACAAAAAAGTAAAGTTTATTTAAAACGAAAATAGAAGCTGCGATTTTTACCAGTGTTCTGTACATTATCAGTTGCTGTCAGAGAGTAATTCAATACCTTCCATATCTGTGTCTAAATTTGTGTCATCACTTAAGTCAGCGTTATTATTATTAATAAAATTGTTTGTTGTTCACAACGACGTCGGTAATGTGGGCCAGTTGCCATAGCTTATATGCTATCTTCTTGATTATATGCTGCATACAATGACTCCACTTGTCCGCAGTTGTTTCATTTACCGCCTTCTCAATAAATTGTTTTATATCAAGCAGCTAATGTTGTGTTGTGACAGGCAACATATCCTTTCAACTGGCTCCATATTAATTCAATACAATTCAGAATACAGTGATAAGAAGGAAGTCTTAAAACGATGTGCCCCGATTTAACTGGCAAGATAACTCTCATATGACTATACAGACATTCTGCACATGCCCGTAATACATTACTGTGTGAACAGTGTCTACGCCCCTGACCAATAGCGTTTCAGATTTGCCACATGGGTTTGTTTACATTAGGATTGAACTAAGAACAGAAAGAGTATAGCTGGTAACACTGGATGTTTTATTTTGGTTATACCTTTCCAGTGCTTAAAAATTCCTATCAAGATATGAGATTTTCAGCTTAATAATGTCTTCAAACAGCATGGAAAAACGTGATTGCCGGGCCACTTGGTTTTCCACTGCCTACAGCAAGAATCAAACTCAGGCCACATGGATCACTCAGCTAACACAATGTGGACTGTACCATGACCACTTTGGGAGTGATTATACATAAAGGTAACTGTTATTAGGTTAAGGTTAAGGTTACTGTTATTAGCATAACAGTAAAGGGTTTCTTAGTAAAAGCTACAGACATCTGACCATAATATTTTATATAGTTAATCTAATGTTAATGTAAAGATTCTGAACTGAAGCCTGTTTATTTATTAATGACAATTTTACAATAAATAACATGTTAAATTGTTGCTGAGAGCAAACTATGTCCAAAATCATACACTCAGTTTCTCTAAAGAGGCTAGTAATTATTATACAGACCAAAATGTTACCTCACATGATGGGTCTAACATAGCCTTCAACCACTGAATTACTTCAGGTGTACAAGAACGAACGGTTTCAGTTCTTCCATTGTAATATGTTCGGGTTGTAGCTGTTTCATAACATGCAGCAGGCCTGCAACAAAAAATAAAATCTATGTTGAAGAATTGTTTTTTATCTATAGTTGTTTTGATTGTTCATCATCTTTTTTCACAGCACTAAACTTTATAGAATATTGAAACTTTCAACTCGTGAAACTATCTTGTCTTTTCTTCTCATACGCGTTTCGGCATGGTGTTCGCCTTCGTCAGCTTTGAGACAGACTGCCATTAACTTGTAACGGTTTTTATTTTGAAAGGTATAGTGGGGGTGGTGTGTGGAGGAAGAGGATTGGCGTGGGGATCCAAATTATTGTTATATATAATTGTGTCAAAAAGTGTGTGTGATTTATACTGTAATTGGTCGTTAAGTATGTTGTTTGGTTGTGTTGTGTGGTGTTAGTATATTTCATATTGTTCTGCTGTGTTAAGTTTTTGACCTTTGGGTAAGTAGTATAATATTTCAAGATTAGTATCTATGTTGGTGTAGCTGTGGTTTTTTGTGTGTATGTGTGTGGCAAACGCGGAATGTATATTGTTGTTGGATAAAGCTTTTAGGTGTTCAGAGTAACGAGATGAAAAAGATATTCCCGTCTGGCCTATGTAGAAACTATTGCAGCCATTACAATTTAATTTGTAAACACCTGTTTTGTTGTATTTGTCTATGTCCGTGTTTGTATCATTGATGTGTTTTTTGATGGTATTGTTTGTTCTGTATGCTATTTTGTACTTGTGTTTTCTGAATGTGTTGGCGAGTTTGTGTGTGTTGGAGTTGCGGTATGTGAGTGTGATGTATTTAGTTTGTAGTGTGTTGTTGGTATTTTGTGTTTTGTTGTTTTTGTTTATGATGTGTTTGTGTAGTTTGTTTATTAAATTAGGGCTGTATCCGTTTTTTATTGCTATGTATTTGATTGTGTTGAGTTCGTCATTATAGTCCTGTTTACTTAATGGTATTTTAGTTAGTCTATGGAGCATATGGTGAACGGTACAAACCAAGAGGTTTAGTTTAATTCCCGAATAATTGTAAAAAATTTGTAACCAACCCAAGCTGAACGTTTTGATCACGAAATTTCGACTTTTGGAACACCTTGTAGTTCATGCGTAACCAGCCGTACCAGGTACAAAAGCTATTAAAGCGTCTGGGAATGTGTAAGGGCGCACCCCTCGGCCAACGTTCACACAAGAAACAGCACGAACTGGTACATTCTTTCGCTGTGTGCGCGCAAAAAACGCGGCAGTCGACTATTAACATCTGAAGGCAGTGGACGCGATTAGTGGTGTGCGTCGTCGGCCGGGCAAAGTTTTAGCTATTATTAAAAATGGGAAAATAGTTAAAAGTGAGTCGACTAAGAAACCTTTCCCCGGCCGGGTGAACACATAGGCGTGAGCCTAAACTTTAGTTTAATATCTTCAAAGTTTTATAATGTGAACAAATAACAAAACACGGAGTTATACCAAGAGTAGGAGTTCAGTTAACAGTGACTAAAACGAATTAAAGTACTCAAAATTAACAGTGGGAAACATTCGGACAATAGTGAACAAAATTTCTCGAGATCAACAAGTGACTTGCAGGGACGCCGATACCACGTAACCGTATGTTACACAATTTAATTATGAGAATTTAAATTAAAAAAAAAGCGCTAAATTAAATATGGTATGGGTGTGAATCAGAGAATGTGCAGATACTGGGCTGTCTTATCTATAGATATAAGAAAGAAATAGTTAAGCTAACTAGAGTAGGAAAGCTATATTAAATTTCCGATGTAACATTAGCATCAGTATTTGTTCAAAGAAAAGATAAAGAGTAGAAATTTGAAAAGAGAGAATATAAAGAAATGTATTAAAAATAATAAATCCATTACATTATTTCACTTGATATATATGTGTGTTAGAATAATCATTTCAAGTACCTAATTTCATTTTCTGTGCTGGTAAATTCGCTGTACGAAATAGGGTTACACCACTAGACGATCTGGCCAGAGAGTGACAAATAGAAGGTAAGTGGGAGTTTAAGATCCATTGTAATTAATTAAAAAGATATAAAAAGTTACAATGGTTGAAGGCCGCATGTTTATGTTGTGTTGGGTGGTTTGATGTATTGTGTATAACCATGTTGGTTGTGGTTGGTTTTCTGTATATTTTATACGTGTGTGTATTGTTAGTTTTGTTAATTGTTAGGTCCAGAAAGTTTATACTATTGTTTTGTTCAATTTCCAGTGTAAATTTTAGTTTGTGACGAAGGCGAACACCACGCCGAAACGCGTACAAGAAGAAAAGACAAGTAAGTTTCACAAGTTGAAAGTTTCAATATTCTATAAAAATGTTTTTTATCTCCAAAAAAAGATGTGTACTAAACGTGTACAAAAGATAGGATAGAAAATGATTAGTTAAAGCAGCTAGCTGAATGCAATGCTCCATTATAAACTGAACTTAATGTAAATGGGCAACCTGAAATTAACAAGACAAATTAAAATAATTCCAGAAAGACCAAAAGGAGCAATGCAAAGAGATCTTTTGCATTTAGTGACATTGTTCAATACAGTTCTCAAAGACATAATGAAGACATGTGAAGTGGTAGTAACCTTAATAAAAATATTTGGTAAAATAATAGTATATACAGATAAAAGGCACGTACTATATACACTACTTATTGCTGTAAGTGGGAAGGAACAGAAAAAGCCTGGAAGAGATAATAAAGAAAATAAGCAGCATATAAGATATTAGAGGACTGGAAAGTAGTCACAGAAAAGTAAATATATGAAAGTAATTAGCAGAGAGAGAATACATGACATGGGTTTGTGATATGGAAATAAGTAAAAGAATCATTTTACAAATACTACGCTAGAAAACTTACTACACATATAAATTATTAACTACAAGCAAGATGGTACATAAAACTATAAAGTTAAGAAGATATACGAGGTGTGTTCAAAAAAAGAACAAACTATTTGTATAGCACACCAATCTGCACAATTAAAAGCTGTTAGCGGCAGTTTTTGACAACAAAGTGTCATTTGTTCTGTTTGGCTGTAAACATTAAGTCTCTTTGAGTTTCACACGCTGTAGGGGGCACATGTACACACATCATCCACCAGATTTATAATGAAGTGAGTATGAAGATTTTAACACAATGTGTGTGTATAAACTTTTGTTGCTAACTTGGTAAAGTCTTTACAGAAAAATTTCCTTTTGCATTCTAATGTTGTCATTACCATTTGCATTGGTACGCAGTTGCTAACTGATTTCAAAACGGGTCACTTTCTGATCAGCAGTCAAGAAACGCAGCATGAATTTTTCAGTGTTAAGATGCATTTAAGTTTTCTATCAAAATTTAATTTTACAATCTTATACTGATGCCCACTGCCACAGGAAGTCCTGGCAGTTAAACGGTGGTTTACAAGTACCACATAACAAGCTCTCTAGCCATGCCGTCTTTAAAAGATGCTTAAAATAATTGTTCGGCCTGTATAGGCCTCCCCGTATGCTTAGTTCAACAACCAGAACGTCTCTGTAAAGTTTTAACCTAGTTTTGGCACGAAGTTTCATACCCACACGTCGTTCCTCATAAATACAAATAAGACAGGTGACATATCCAGCAATGAACAAAAATTAAAAACGTTTAAGAGAAAAGTAACCAGGAAAATATATGGACTATACAAAATAAGCAAAGAACTATCTAGAATCAGAGACTACACAGTAGTTGGTCAAGAGGGAGATAAGAAATAAATTGGGAGTATCAAATAATTACAGACATAAGAAGTGAAGCAATGTCTGCAGTATGGAGAATCCGTACAATCAAAGAAATGCAGATACTCTGTAGTGCAGTGATTAAACGAACAATACTGGCTTATGCAGCAAAAGTTTTTACCTTCCTCCTGAGCCAGTTATATAGTTTCACACCACCTGGTTATTGCAGTATGTCATAAAATTTCCTCATGGCATGGGCCACATGGGCTTGAGCCTAGGGCAGGGAAATGGGGGGGGGGGTGGCAAGTTAGTTTTGAGAATATATATACAGTATTCTAATTTTCAAAAAGTTTGCAAAATTTTAAATATTTGATTTTCTGTATAAAGTGTAAGACAAAAGAGCAGCTATTCAAGAGCAGAGCAGCGGTTTGCAGGCGTCAGAACCAATATGATCCAGACAACTAATTGCTGACAATGCCATGTGGAGCTGTGCTCCACTTACAGTAGGCACACTATTTGTAAGCGCCCAACTGCCACGCTACTAGACAGCTATACTACTGTAGGTGCAATTAAGGCGTAAGTATTCTATTGTTTTTTTTTTGTGGTGGAGATAAAAATCCAAAAATTTTATCATTTGTACTTACTTACCTTCATAGTACAATTATTAGTTTCATTTTATATACTTATCAAGCATTCACAGTTGGAATAAATGATCTACTATTGTATTTTATTATTTCATTTTCTAATGTTTTTACAACTATAAAAGCAGACTTCAAGCCAAATACAAAAATTAATTGGCTAAGTTTTGTAATAGGACAAAATGGGGAGGTTTATTTTATTAATTTCTGTATTAAAATTAACATTGTGAATTCCCATGACAGTTTGAACAAAGAACTACAGCAGAGCTTTTTAAAAGTACATTAGCCTGGAACGGTGTGCGCGGTACAAAATTCGAGAATTGTCACGTACAGAATGTGAGTCCACACGCACGGGTGCCTCACCCATGCCGAACAAGTAAAAGGGACGCTCAAACGCCGTAACAAAAAAATGGCGTGAGACGACAAATTTGCACCGCGGGTCTTTGAAGACGAAGGAAATGGTGAACCACGGCCTGTGATATCGCCATAGAATATCTTCGACGGTCGAAAGAACCAATGAACCGTCGAAACGTCACAGTAAGGAGCTTAGACGTCATCGTGTTTCCGCCAACATCTAGTGGACAAGGCCAAAGAAAAATCCTCGCCAGCCATAGTAGCGAGACGTTGTTATACTACGTTTATTACTGATAATAAAATATATGATATATAACGTCTCTACTTAGGCAATAATTTCAAAGGTCGGGCGCCATCTTGATTAGCAAGAAAATAAATATAGACGTAAATAACTTTGTTTTTTACTTACCTTTACAAGTTACTATAGGGCAGGAATTCGTTTAAACGAACTCTTGAGTAGCGGAAATTGTTATGTGAAATAATAATACCTGTTTAAAATTGTTACCAATGAGATTACCCAATTTATTTACATACGTATAAGTACATCTTACGCCATGGGGCGTTTATCAAACATCAAAATTTTAACCCTCCAAAATAAACATTAAACATGAAACATTGATATAAGATTATTAAACATTGAAATCGTATAAATATCTAGCACAACCCAGCATGATGTAAATCACTCTCTCTCTCTCTCTCTCTCTCACACTCTGGTACAATTTATTTATTTATTGAGCTCATTTAAAATGTTTTAAATAAAATTTTTATTTATTTAGAATTGGTCATTATGAATTTTGAATTAATGTACTGAGTGAATGTTGGAATGTTCTCACCACATTTGACCGCTACTGAGCTGCGGTTTTGCGAACGTCGCACACCGCGAGTTCGCCGATCGCTACCGGTCACATTCTGAATTATTACACCTTACCGAATGGTAAGGTGTCACTGTTGATGAACACTTTTGTAATTAACCACTTTTGTTGGTGTAAAATTTAAAATTTACACCCGGTGAACCCTTTTTGCCGGCCGGCTACGTTCACGCTCTAGAAGAAAATGACCAAGACTCTTTGTTTCACATTGCGTAGGTGGGGAAAAAGCTACGTCATCAGGCTATTGTTCATCTCGCCAAGCCTTGATTTGTTTACGGAAATGCATTCCTCACCGCTGACGTCATCAGGGCTCGTCGCTTTATCTCGGTATGCGACATACGTTTTTTACTGTGTTTTGTTGTTCTGCAATGAAAAACGGTCAGAATCCTGTCAATTCACATTTGCGTGTTATAAAATATTTATATAGTCCACTCACCACAGCTTCACAGGGATTATGAAATATTTACATAATTATTACCAAATTGTTTAAAATAAATGAACACAATAATTATGGTCTTTTGTACCATGTTTTTTTATTAATTTAATATTGCACCAGAATTGTACCATCACAAAACCCCCTCAATGAAAGATTTTGTGCCGAAGCATAAAAACTTTCATTGACCCATTCATACTTCCTAAAGGGATCAGCCAGGATAGGTCGCCACAACCCCCTTACAATTTACATAAAAGAAAATCAATAACTCACCCATGGTCTGATGACGATGACAGTACCTGCATGACCTTACTGGACTTCTCCTTCGAGATCCCAACACCATAAGGCCAATTAGGCGTGTAACGCCCCTGCTCTGACGCGCTGGCCAGCTCAGGACCGCCGTCATAACATCACCAAACACTGAAACAATAAATTAAAATATCAAAATAGTGGCTTGGTATATTACCCTATCCTTAACTGATCTGTTTCCCCTTAGCTATGTGCTGGTTTGTGTTAATAAGCACTGGGTTTGCTTGAGCTACTAAAAATATAAATACAAAAAATGTAACATACAAGGATTACATAGAATTGCCATTCTCTTTATGGACTACCCTGAATTATAAAAATCGTTTCAATTCCCATCGATAATAATTAACTCTTTCTGTTTCATAATTACTGTAATTATAAAAGAAACAAATATTGATATAAAAAAGAATTTAATTTAATTATAAATGAAAACATGGAAATCCCCATATAAATTCCCAATATTACTCAAACATGGAGAAAAACAAATTATAGAAAAAACAAAAATAATTAATAAAATATTATTGAAATTAAAATTATTATTATTATTAACAGGTAATAATTGGCGCTGTTAATAATATTTACCCCACTTTCTCCTCCACACACACTATTTCCTATACATCATGTTAAAATTTCATAACATAATACATGATACCTGATACATAATAATACACATTATCATTATATTAATATAGTAATACATTGAAATGGTTAATTCATATTTAATCTGATTTGCACATTTTATCTATTTAAAGTTGCATTTAAATAAATAAAAAAAAATTACAATTTCAATTAATTAATTAATTAATTCTAAACTTGCATTACTTAGTCATCAATTATTTATTATAATTATAAAATTCATTTCAAATTTATTATTAGTATTCAGATTACATTATTATTATTTCATTATTCATTTCGTATTACCTTTCTACTCTTAACTTTCTACCTAACCTTTCACCTTCTATCATTGTTTAGTCTGGGTGACTCCTGTATTCACTTTTAATTTCACTTATTATAATCTTACTCACCTTTCTTCTAACTAACAACCAAATTTACCTATCATGACACCAATATCTCAATTATAAACACCTTTCACTAATTTCATTCCGACGATAAATCCTATAGCACCGCTCGTCTTTGTACAGAGATGGGTGTTCCCTACATGGCTATGTAACGGTACAAAATTGTGAGCCACCCCAGATTAATTTTATATTTATTTAAATCATCATATTAAGCACTTTTCAAATTGCCAGACTTTCACCTGTAAGGAGCCTCCAGTACAGCAATGCAACATACATACAGTCAGCCAAAACAATTGCCAGACGCATTGCGTAACCACCAGCAGCAGCCTTGTGACACAGTCTACAGTCTGCTGTGTGTCATTAGAGAGTGCACAACAGACAGCCAGCCTCAGATAGTAAAGTTTTGTGAATTGAAAAATAGTGGCCTCGGGAGTGTAAGATAGGCTGAAATAATTAGTAGGCCTATCCATCTATCTATACATAAAAACAGTATAACGCGCGGCCAGCCTACAACAATTTCTAAGTGCGAATAAAATTACGTCGGCCGACTTAATCATAATGTATAATGTGGAACCAATAAAACAGTAAGGGCCTTTAAACACAAACAGTAAACGTATTAAACGAGTACCGGAGTGCGTGAGATCGAAGCAAGTATTCAACACCAGTTCGCGCAACCAACCCTAGGAGTACGCTGCGTATGGGTAACTAGAAACATTTAATGTGCATATTAAAACCAATGCCAACTAACCGGTGATTATTCGTTATAAAAGGAAAAATATAACACCAATACTTTGTACGATAGAGTTCTCTCAGGGGCGGAGTTTATTTAAAGATCAATGTAACAGAATGAGTGTGCGTGTGCTAAGATAGAGGTTATCCACTGGTTCATTTTCAATGTTTTAATTATTTAACAATATCACTTATAATAGTAACCAAAATAAAACTCAATAAATAAGAAATAACACAAGAAATAATTTCAACCAGTTGTACTATAGTTGAAAGATTGTAATAACGTAAAAGAAAGGCGAATTTTTGATAAATAAAACTAAGTATGTGTTTTAGACAGTATCACATGTGTTAACGTAATTATTGAACATATCAAATCCAAGTAATCCTTTTTGCAGCAGTTTCGTCTGAAAGACCCTTGGAGTAAAAACCCGAAGGTAAGAGATAAATATAATTATAATTTTGTAATTAATTGAGTAGTATCATTGGTGCCCGAACAGGGACGGCGAATATAATTTGTGGTTATATTCGCCAGACCTAATTAAGCTGCAGAACGGGTTATTTGGAAGTGAGGGCGTGGTTAAATAAATTAATTTCATAATGGAGAAAATAAATGAAATTGATGTAGTTGTCGGCAGTGAGGCCGAAAATAAATCGATGTATGAAAACACGTCAACTGAGTCGGCCAATAAAGGCGATTCAGGTATTCAAACAGAGTCACTGTTAACGAGTGAAAGTAATGTAGACGAATCGAAAATCATGAATGAAGTTGCAATTCATTCAACACCTATTGTAGTAAATCAAAATAAGAAGTCCGATGAGGACAATATGTTAACACGATTGTATAATATGATGTATAGTAATTTCAGTGAATTAAAAGGGGATATTAATATTAAATTCGATGAACAGAATAGTCGTTTGGACGTTCAAAATAGCAATTTCAATACCAAATTTGACATTATAAATTGTCGTTTTGACGAAATAAATAAGCAAAATACCAAATTTGAGGTTAATGTGAATAAACGTTTAAATGAGACGAATGAATGTTTTAATACATTTAAAGAACAAGTGGTAGAACAAATTGAGAAACAAATACAAAAGGTAACCGAAAATTTTGAGTATAAAACAGACGATAATTATAATGATATGTGTAAAAACGTGGTAGTAGAGAGCAAGATAACAAACGTTAACAATGATATTGAAAGTGGTAATGTGATTGAAAGGGTGGTATCAGAGAATAATACATTAGAAGTAGATAGTGAAATAGTGAGTGAGAGGGAGAGCGCTATATGCAGTAACGAAGTTGTAATTAGAGTTGATGAATTAGAAAAAGAATGGAAAGAAAGAGTAGATGAATGTGTAGAGCAGAGGGTAGATTTTCCCCTTATTTGTGATGAACCAGAGTGTTCAAAAGTGTTATTTTTGGGCAAGAGACCCTTATTAATGAAAGATTTGAGTTGTTTATTTTTGTTGAATAATTTTGTACCCTCTGCATGGAATGAGAGAGAAAGGGTGATATGGCATTATGATGAGAGAGATTTAAATGGAGAGTTGTGTGTTGACAAAGAGATAGGATTATATAAATTAATGAGAGATTATAATGAGTTGAAAGAGATGTTAAACTTACCTGTTAAAATAGAGAGTGAAGATTATTTTGATAATACATGTTTAAATAATAATAATTTACTTTATGAAGAAAAAATAACTGACTTGATGACGAATATTACTAATGGAGACTGGACAGAAACAAATAATGTTGACTTGTTTTATGAGTATTTGAGTATGATGGATGAGTTTAGTTTGTATGGTTACCACACACAAAACAGTCATTTGTGTGGTAATAAAATTGAACGATGTTATGGGAAACCCCGTCTAATTTTTTACGATGGAGGGTGAGCCTGAAATTCATAAATGAACAATTTCAAATATGTTAATATATGGCAATGACCTAGCTGATTTTGATATTGAAGTGTGATATAACTGAATAATTATTGTTGAAGAGTTGTAAATACATGTGTAGTGAAAGTAATTGTATGTATTATAAAATGTTGAATTGTTTGTATGAAATAACATTGTTGTTAAATGTTTCAGAGGTTACACGGAGATATTGGTGTGTGTGTGGTGTGTATTTTGTATTCATGTCAATAAGTGGATTGTAAGTATAAAGTTCATAATACTAATCAGATAGAATAAAATGCTTACAGGTGTGAAAAGAGTGTAATAATAATAATAATAATGGTATTGAGATAATAGTATTAAATAGAAATTGTAATTAAAAGAGAAATAATAATTGAAAGGTGAATTAAAATTATATTTGGTTCGAATTGCAACAAATAGATTTTGATAAATATGTTAACATTAAAAGATTTATAGAAAGGAAAATTTTTGCAGGAAGTATATATGCCAGTACATGATGTAACCAGAATGTTTATACTATGTGAGTCTTGCAGACTAGTGTTTATATAAACAGGTGTGGTATGTTGAGACTAATGTCTGTAGTCATGCTTGGTGACAATAACAAAGAATGTTGTAGTCTGCTGAATCAGTATCTTGAGTAAAACCCTATTGTGATAGAAAAGAATTGAAATTAAAATTTTTTTACAGACCAAATAATAATGAGGCCATTACTGTAACTGTTGAGATTAATTGAATTAATTAAAGAAAATTAAATACCATTAAACTAATTTAGTAATAAAATTAATCGAAACGATGATTTTTAACAATGAACTTAACTTTATTTTCATTTAAATTCAAATTGGAATTATAAAGTAAATACTAATTGATGTAAATAAGGATTTAACTTATTAAAATATTCATTTAAAATCGAAAACTGAAGGAAATGTTTGAGCTGAAGCGGCGTTTGGAAAATAAGATGTGTACATTACTATCCAAGTAACTTGTATCAATGCTAATCTATATTTTATGTTTTAACTGTAGATTCCCCACCTAAGTGCGGTCATGGCCTCACCGGACCATGACCGTGAAAGTAGTTAATTGTGGCAAATCATAAATTTTACTTGATATAACCGGCTTGTGGTTTGTTTTATTTTGTCAACCCGGTGGTTTGTTAGATTTAGTAGGGGGGTTATTTTTTGGGGAATCTACCAAATTTTGGAACAGGGCTATTTTCACCCAGATAGGGGTGGTAGTCCATTAGGGGTGTATAAATAAAAAACTAGTAGGTGTAACACTGAATTTTATTGTAACGCCGAAGCAAGGATGGGGGTGGAATAAAAGAAAAAAATGTCCACCCCTTCCGCATCAGTCCTTGTGAAAGCAACTAGACGCTACAGTCTAGGGGGGGCAATAGTGAGTGTGGATGGGCGGTGACCCAGTTACAGGTCACGAGGGAGATGTGGGTTACGGCGAGGATGAGGCTGAAAAAGGGCCAAGAAGCCTCGTGCAGACCACATTAAAATGTAACGGGTATCAGGGGTTAAGGGATTAAAAGGGGGTTATATATGTATATATATTAAAAAAAAAAAAAAAAAATTTTTATAGTAGCTAGGTATGAATGGAGTTAATGTCATTTGGTATAATTAAGGCGTTATTTTGGATGGGCAACATTGTATGGGGAATATTATTTAATTTAATTGGAATTTATGTGTATCATTGTAAACCAATATCGTTTTATTAATATTATTCTTTAGGGTCTATAATATAAAATGAGCCAGTACGTTGTCAATGAACCAGTACGGCTAAGAGGAAACAAATCAGATGTGGGATATGGAGGGATGGAAAGCCGTTTGTCAATTTTTAATTACATGTTTTAAAGTCAGGCGATACTGGGTCGGGTATCTGTTCGATTTTTCGGTGTTGGGATCTCGAACAGAGAAGTCCAGTAAGATCGGATGGGTGCTGTCGCAGTCGCCAGACTAGGGGGGTAAGAACCCATGATGTAGTAGAGTGTTCAGGGGGGTTGCGGCGCCATATCCTCACTGATCCTCTTAGGTTTAGGCAATAAGAGTTTGAACGCTTCGGCCTTCAACCTCTTATTGGGGGGGTATTGTAACGGTAAAAAATTGTGAGCCACCCCAGATTAATTTTATATTTATTTAAATCATCATATTAAGCACTTTTCAAATTGCCAGACTTTCACCTGTAAGGAGCCTCCAGTACAGCAATGCAACATACATACAGTCAGCCAAAACAATTGCCAGACGCATTGCGTAACCACCAGCAGCAGCCTTGTGACACAGTCTACAGTCTGCTGTGTGTCATTAGAGAGTGCACAACAGACAGCCAGCCTCAGATAGTAAAGTTTTGTGAATTGAAAAATAGTGGCCTCGGGAGTGTAAGATAGGCTGAAATAATTAGTAGGCCTATCCATCTATCTATACATAAAAACAGTATAACGCGCGGCCAGCCTACAACAATTTCTAAGTGCGAATAAAATTACGTCGGCCGACTTAATCATAATGTATAATGTGGAACCAATAAAACAGTAAGGGCCTTTAAACACAAACAGTAAACGTATTAAACGAGTACCGGAGTGCGTGAGATCGAAGCAAGTATTCAACACCAGTTCGCGCAACCAACCCTAGGAGTACGCTGCGTATGGGTAACTAGAAACATTTAATGTGCATATTAAAACCAATGCCAACTAACCGGTGATTATTCGTTATAAAAGGAAAAATATAACACCAATACTTTGTACGATAGAGTTCTCTCAGGGGCGGAGTTTATTTAAAGATCAATGTAACAGAATGAGTGTGCGTGTGCTAAGATAGAGGTTATCCACTGGTTCATTTTCAATGTTTTAATTATTTAACAATATCACTTATAATAGTAACCAAAATAAAACTCAATAAATAAGAAATAACACAAGAAATAATTTCAACCAGTTGTACTATAGTTGAAAGATTGTAATAACGTAAAAGAAAGGCGAATTTTTGATAAATAAAACTAAGTATGTGTTTTAGACAGTATCACATGTGTTAACGTAATTATTGAACATATCAAATCCAAGTAATCCTTTCTGCAGCTGTTTTCGTCTGAAAGACTCTGGAATAAAAACCCTAAGGTAAGAGATGATAATAATTTAATTAATTGAGTAGTATCAGCTATATACATTCATAATATTTTGCCCTTCCAAAAAATTCGGCAAACACTCCCTTAAACTACGCTAATACCTGCCACAACGCTATACGTTGGCTACTCCTTATCACCTCACCCCCACTACAAAATATCATCAACAGCAAATATATGTTTAGCCTTTACTTTACTCCCCTCTACAAATAATCACTGACTACTGTGTCCCTAAATATCTAATACTCTCTTTGTATTATTTTCTTAAAAATTCTTAACTATCTAACTCCCATTAACTTCAATTGATTAACTCACCTGCTTTTATCTATACCCACGCTCTATTCCTTTTTAAACATTCTACCTTACTGTAATCATTGACAATTGTCTTATAAAATTCATCTCTCACCTACTCATAACAGTACATCTCCCCTTTCAAATATATATTCTTCCTTAATCGTTTAGTATTATTTATTAGAAATTACCTTCATTACAAATTAAATAATAATTTACTTCATTAGAAACTTTCTATGACAATTAATAATTTACATCTTCAGTTACAAAGTTAGTACAACTTTCTCTTTTGTACCATATTTTTTCAGTAATTGACCTTTAATTATTATTCAATTATTTAAACTTGTTTAATTAAACAAAATATGTTAATTATTAAAACATACTTGATACATGTTGTACACAAAATATACCTGCAATACACAACATCAAAAATACATAAATACATTGATATATAAAACATATAAAACAATGAAAAATATACACTCCAACTCATTATTTTGTCATTAATCAAAATCAGTCCATATGCAGTCCAATTCAAAACCACTGATCACATATATTTAATGTTCATTTCACAATACAACAGTCTATCCTCCATCGTTGAATAACATTCTTATCTTAGGTCTATTTAATTTATTTTTTAATAAATAAATTTTATTATTGGAAACATTATATTCATAATAATTATCAACTACTTCATATTTATTCACAATTTCAATTTCATATATCAAGTCACGATCGAGTAGGGTTCTGTCTACATCAGTAAGATCATATGTTATAATCTTGTTATTCATCTTGTAATTATCATCATAATTTTCTACCACAGATAAGTACTTGATACCATTATTATCATCACCTATTATTATTTCAATTTTACTGTTACTACAAGGTAAGTATTTATTATTTTCATCCACCGTATCTACCCCTAACCTTTCTACAAGTTCTCTGTACTTTCTATTGACTTTAAAAATATCTATTACTTTCTTTCTCTCACAATACCTTTCTACACTTTCTCTCTTAATATATTTCTCACCATAACACCAAGTTACACTCTCTCTCTCCAAATATGCAGGGGTCACTAACTCAAAATTACTGCACCACTTATGAGGTACACAGAAACACCAAGGAACTTTATTTGTAGACCTTTCGTCTCCCAAATATAAATTTTGTAACGGTACCGAATTGTGAGCTACCCCAGTTTAATTTTATATGAATTCAAACCATCAATTCAATCACTTTTCAAATTGCCAGACTTCACCTGTGAGGAGCCCCAGTACAGCAATGCACACAGTTAGCCTAAACAATTGCCAGACGTATTGCGTAACCGCCCAGCAGCAGGCTTTTTGTGAATCACAGTCTGCAGTTTGGTATCAGAGAGTGAACAGTAGTAAGCAGCATCAGACAATAAAGTTTGTGAATTTAAAAACAGTGGCCTCGGGCTTACAAGATAGGCCGTTAAAACAAATTCGGCCTATCTAATAAAGTGGGAAAACATTTATTAAAAAGTATTAAAAGTGTACAAACAATAGTTTGCCGCCCAGTCGACTAACAATATCAGCCACGCGTGGTCAAACTAAATTTATCTGTCCGGACAATTTTAAAAGTCGGCCGACCATAACAGTATGCATAAATCAGTAGTGTAAAATCACAGTAAAGTGGTCTCAATCAGTAATTAAGTGCGGTTTCCGAAATCAGTGGAACAATATTTTTTATCAAGAAGGGAATAGTGTGTGTGACGCGCCATGCAGTCAACGAGGACGCTACGGTAAACTGTAAAATGTATCTAAATCAAAATTGTTATGATCACATATAAAAGGGGGACATAAAGTAATTATATAAAAAGGGGGTTTTTTGTGTGAATGAGTGAATGGGCAATATGGGTCGCTTTATTATGGTCATAAATATATATTAGTATAAGTTACAATGGTAAACTGAAATATTATGTTACATCTGTTTTTTTTAAGAAAGAAAGAGTTGCAATAATATGTGAATTAAAGTAGAAGGAGGAGTGAGTGGTGTATTTAAAAGAAAGTAAAAAATGCAATTAAATTAGATTTGTTTCAATTGAAAAGCGAGTTGAGTACGTTATTCAGATAACCTGAAGGTCATATTTGTATTTCGCAGTTTCGTGCAACGGACCTTGGCGTAAGAGGTACGATATAAAATTAATAAAAATTTAATAATTAAAGGTAATAAAACATGATAACACAATTTAAGGAACTCTTGTCCTTCTTAAAAATACGTGAAGGCTTTTCTTCACCCCCTAACACAACATCAAAAGAAAATTCTAACCCCTGCCCCCTTTAACAAAAATACTTTCTCCAAGCTCTCTCTCTGACTCAATACACTCAAACACCTCATTTTCACTCATAATACTTTCATTATCATTTTCTAATATCATATTCTTACGACCTGTAAATTCATTATTCAACTTATCACTGTTATTTACTTTGTTAGTCAGTACTTCGTTTTTCGTCATATTTTCACTACTACTCACCTTCTGTTTTTCTATTTGAATTAAACTCTCATCCAATTTTTTAATCACTTTATCGCACTGCTTAATAAGATTATGGTTACTGTTTTTAATTTCGGTTTTTAATTCATCAAACTTGATATCAAAACTATTTCTGATTTCATTTCTCTGCTTGTTAAATTGTTTATCAAATTTGTCATTTAAATTAGTATATTTAATATTAGAATCGCTTTTTTGCTCATCTAATTTGTCATTTAAATTAGTAAATTTTTCATCGAATCTTACATTCTGTTCGTCAAATTTATTTAATAATAGCTGCATCATGGCAGCCGTACCATCTGGTTGACTTTCTGAACTAGTTGAGATGGAGGTTAACGGAACTAAGTTTAACTCAGTGGCTCTAGTTTTACTGATCTGACAATTGGGGTTAATTCAACGTCCATCTCACTCGTAACTGTTTCGTCAGCTATGCTGACTTTTGTATTATTTTCATCAGTATTCATTTTGTTTATTTATAATATACGCATGCATACAATCTTATAACATAACCTCGTAAAAGTTGGGTTATGTTTACGTATTTAAAATTGGGTTTATTACCTCAGATAAACTTTTCCGCTCTCTTTGTAGGCTTACTCACATAAAATTTTATGTCAGGTCCCTGTTCGGGCGCCATTTGTTATACTACGTTTATTACTGATAATAAAATATATGATATATAACGTCTCTACTTAGGCAATAATTTCAAAAGTCGGGCGCCATCTTGATTAGCAAGAAAATAAATATAGACGTAAATAACTTTGTTTTTTACTTACCTTTACAAGTTACTATAGGGCAGGAATTCGTTTAAACGAACTCTTGAGTAGCGGAAATTGTTATGTGAAATAATAATACCTTTTTAAAATTGTTACCAATGAGATTACCCAATTTATTTATATACGTATAAGTACATCTTACGCCATGGGCCGTTTATCAAACATCAAAATTTTAACCCTCCAAAATAAACATTAAACATGAAACATTGATATAAGATTATTAAACATTGAAATCGTATAAATATCTAGCACAACCCAGCATGATGTAAATCACTCTCTCTCTCTCTCTCTCTCTCTCTCTCTCACGCTCTGGTACAATTTATTTATTTATTGAGCTCATTTAAAATGTTTTAAATAAAATTTTTATTTATTTAGAATTGGTCATTATGAATTTTGAATTAATGTACTGAGTGAATGTTGGAATGTTGTCACCAAATTTGACCGCTACTGAGCTGCGGTTTTGCGAACATTGCACACCGCGAGTTCGCCGATCGCTACCGGTCACATTCTGAATTATTACACCTTACCGAATGGTAAGGTGTCACTGTTGATGAACACTTTTGTAATTAACCACTTTTGTTGGTGTAAAATTTAAAATTTACACCCGGTGAACCCTTTTTGCCAGCCGGCTACGTTCTCGCTCTAGAAGAAAATGACCAAGACTCTTTGTTTCATATTGCGTAGGTGGGGAAAAAGCTACTAGGTGGGGCTTGTTGTAGGTGGGGGCTCAGGCTATTGTTCATCTCGCCAAGCCTTGATTTGTTTACGGAAATGCATTCCTCACCGCTGACGTCATCAGGGCTCGTCGCTTTATCTCGGTATGCGACATACGTTTTTTACTGTGTTTTGTTGTTCCGCAATGAAAAACGGTCAGAATCCTGTCAATTCACATTTGCGTGTTATAAAATATTTATATAGTCCACTCACCACAGCTTCACAGGGATTATGAAATATTTAAATAATTATTACCAAATTGTTTAAAATAAATGAATACAATAATTATGGTCTTTTGTACCATGTTTTTTTATTAATTTAATATTGCACCAGAATTGTACCATCACAGCGTCACTTTACACCCAGTGTCAGAACGGCCGGTTGTATGTGTAAGTCATCTGAGTAATTCGAACCGAATTATAAATAAAATGTGTTGAAACTAAACTAAAAACTAAATGTGACCAAGAAACCAATCATAATGAGTAGTGGACAGCTAAATTTATAAAATGAACAAACTATAGTGAAAACAGTGTGTGACACGTGGTAGCGTAACAACGTAGAAACTATGAAAGGATGAGTACCCAACATCTTATATAAAAGCCTAAAGATAATTAATCTCTAACGAAAATAAATTTTGAAATTAAACTCATTCTGAACAAAATCTAGAAATGGGGTAATTGGAATGTGAGTGGTGTGTGTAAGTACAAAGAATTGGTTCGTCTTACGATTATAGAATATATAATTTAGTAATTAAGATTTTATAAGATGTAAAATGTATTGTTTGTATTAGTGGGATTTGCGAGGCGCAAAAGCCATTACGGTGTATTAAGTAATTCGATGAAAAGAATGGGGTTATAACAATAGATTCAGTAAAAAGAGAGAATGTCATGTTAAAGAAAATAAAATAAGATTTAATTTTAATTTTATAAATATGCATTTGTTTATTTGTATTTGCCTATTATTCTCTGTCAAGTACACTAAACGATATCCTGGTTAACCTCGCAACACGTAAAGTCAATTATTATGTAATAAATACAATACAGTTTTAGTTGGAGTCCGAACTAAGGAACAAATTTAATTATCTAAACACTGAACATACTTCAGTTTTAAGAGTCCTCTAAGTATATCTTCAGAAGGTTTATTTTTATATGAAAGGGTGTACACGCCGCCCTCCTGTTCTGTACAATACCTAGTCGTCCATTACCCGAGTAAAGAGGGAAAAGATCAAAACCGCCCTGGGTGTTCAAAAACTAGTTATACTCTAATGTAACAACTCATACAAATACAAAGAAAATAATATATGTTACCTTTTATGTAGTTTGTAATATGCCAACTGCAATGCCATCTGTACATATGCATCAGGATGTAACTTTAATTTTTGTATTTCTTCCTTCCCATAATATGGAAAACATTCTCTTATCACTCTGAATTTAGATCTCTAGAACACAACAGAGGAATTACGTACTTCAGGTTTATTTAAAAAACATGAATAAAGGAATTACATGTAACTATATGCTTTATACGAGAGCCATATTTTAATTAAGAACCGTTTTGCATAGCCAAGAACATTTTACTGATAAATAAAATTACAAATGTAACCATATACTACTACATTACTCTACTTTCCTATGTAGTCACCATTAAATATCCAAGCACGTGTTCAGACGTGGCACCACTTTATTTATACCATCATAAAAGAAATCTGCCGCCTGTCTGTCCAACCCAGTAGTGACAGTTTGTTTCAATTCATCATCAACAGACATTTTCTCCCCCCTCCCATAAAATTCTTCAGCTTTGGGAAAAGATGGAAAGTCCAGAGGTGCAAGATGAGGAGAGGACTATAACATGGATGATCAAGCTTTTTCTACTCAAACTGGGCCAGTAGCGCTGTTGTCCTTGCTGCAGTGTGGCCGAGTGTTGTCATGAAGGAAGTAAGACGCCACTTGAAGGCAGTCTACGGCAACGGTTTTGAATGGCCTGGTGAAGTTTAGTGAGGTTTCACAATACACTTCCGCATTTATTGCCATTCCTTGTGGGAGGAATGCAGCTTAAAGGATGACTTTCCGATCCCAGAAGACTGTAACCATGATTTTTTTGGGTTGATGGAATCTGTTTGGATTTTCATAGTTTTGATGGTAATTGGGAATGATGCAACTCAGAGGACTGTCGTTTGGTCTCTGGTGTATAGTGACAGATCCAGGTTTCATCTCCAGTCACAATATGATTCAAAAACTCATTGCCATCCTTTGATACCACTCCAAACACGTCAAAGAGTGGCCATTCAAAAATCTAATCACAGCAAACACCTCACAATCGATGGGATTATCGATCAATTTGATGGTGAACAATGCTGCACAACCAAACCACTAAAGCACACAGACACTTGAAACTTAGTGGCTACATAGTGGGGAGCCTGCCGACCTTCTGTGACCTTATCACTACCACCACCATCGGCTTGTGCAATCACGATGTGCAAACAGTTCTTACTTAAAAAATAAGTCATATGTACAAAGTATATTTCGTATATGTACAAAGCACACACACATTATATAATAAGTCTGTTAATAAATACATTTATTTATTAATAAAATATAGCAAACATACATTGTTTGAAAGAAAAAATTTTCAGATCTGTGGATGAGTTTATGAGAATAATACCACAGAAGTTACTGTAATTGAAATCTGGATCAATTACTAAAAGGGGAGGATAATGTAAGGTTTATCAAAGCTCAACCAAGGAGTGAAGAGATGATACTTTCATGGTAAGAAGACTATGAAAGCCACAGTTTGTTAACTAGAAAGAGAGGAAGACTTATTATGAGGTTGCAATAGACAGACTGCGTATTGGGGGATTGAAAAACAATGAAATTGATTAGATAAGATAATAAGATTAAATATCGGTATGGAGAACCATACATAACTTCCATGTTCTAAGATTTATATTTAAAATCATTTTCGAAATGAAATATTACCATAGAAACTACTTCTTTCTACTTACTGCTTCAGCCTTAACCACAGTACTATGGTCACTAACGTATACCACCTCACGTTATCGCACTCGATTTTCACTGATGATGGAAGTCGATGGCATTGCCCAAAACGTCTGGTTTTGTAGAAAACATTGGACTATGGCCAAACATCCCGGGAAGGAATTTTAACAAAAACTACTTCTTTGCTGCCGATAACGTTGTACACATATATATAAAAAATATGCATAAAATTAATGGCTTGTATAAGTAGGCTGGCCATAATTTAGTTTGCCCAAAACGGGACAGCCGTGACTTAATAACCGGTGGTGATGGTGGGGGGTGGGGGTACCATAAATATTTAGAAATCAACTTCATGAAAGTGCACTTTTTTCATTTAAGAAGTTTAAAATGATGAAATAAAAGTAAAACACTCTTTCATTATTATTTTTTATTTATGAAACATGTAGTAATCATACATTATGTACAATTAGCAGAAAATGTTTACTACCTACATTTTTTTTTATTTGTAATAAACACATTTTAATACACAGTAAACGTAAACATCATATTTTTAATCAAATGTAACATGTATAGTGAATGGCTTGCTCAAATTAACATAAGTTCTTTTTCAGTTGTACTATATGTATTTTAACAAATATTTATGTTCTTGGATTTCGTTGTCCATGACGTGTCCGTTACTTAACTAAATATCACTATAATATTGACGACTCGGAACACAAAGTTTTTTATAAGTAAAAACGTAAAGTTTTACCTTACAGCCTAAACCGGCTTTCACCTATAGAAGGCTTCATCAGAGGCTGTCGCTAGTAGCGCTGCTCGTCTTGTTGTTGGTGAAGAGAAAGTGTTTCGAAAGATTGAAGCTGTGTGTGTGTGGTGAGATGTGTTCGAATAATGCGTGCGATTTGAATTGTGTCTGTTCGTTTAGGATGTCGTTTTTATTTGTTTTTGTGTGTTTGTATATTTCTAATTGTTCTAGAGTGTCTAGTTTTCGGCCTTTTGTGTGTACGTGTAGTATGTTCATGTTATTGTCGATGTTTTTATATGTGTGGTTTGCTTCAATGAGGTGGTTTGCGAAGGTAGATTCTGTAGTGGTGTGGAGTGCTTTTGTGTGTTCAATGTATCTCTGTTTGAAGCTACGTCCTGTCTGGCCTATGTAGAATTTACTGCAATTTGAACAATTTAGTTTATATACACCAGGTGTATATGTCGATCTACCCGGTGTATATAAACTAAATTGTTCAAATTGCAGTAAATTCTACATAGGCCAGACAGGACGTAGCTTCAAACAGAGATACATTGAACACACAAAAGCACTCCACACCACTACAGAATCTACCTTCGCAAACCACCTCATTGAAGCAAACCACACATATAAAAACATCGACAATAACATGAACATACTACACGTACACACAAAAGGCCGAAAACTAGACACTCTAGAACAATTAGAAATATACAAACACACAAAAACAAATAAAAACGACATCCTAAACGAACAGACACAATTCAAATCGCACGCATTATTCGAACACATCTCACCACACACACACAGCTTCAATCTTTCGAAACACTTTCTCGTCGCCAACAACAAGACGAGCAGCGCTACTAGCGACAGCCTCTGATGAAGTCTTCTATAGGTGAAAGCCGGTTTAGGCTGTAAGGTAAAACTTTACGTTTTTACTTATAAAAAACTTTGTGTTCCGAGTCGTCAATATTATAGTGATATTTAAATATTTATGGTTTTGATGGTCCTGGAATTGATGACGATGACGTTGACGCCTCCTCATACCAGAAATACTTTTGGGAACTGCTTATCTTTTGTAGAATATTTTTGTTTTTCAATAATATTTGATAAAACTCTTCACATGAGTGGTCAACGTTTATTTTTACCATCAACATTGCACTTAGAGTTGAAATATGGAGCCAAGATTTTTCTGTTGACCACATGTTGTTCATTATTGAAAAAACTCGTTCCACTGGAGCTGATGTTCCAGGTAGGCACATAGTGAATTCTACAACCTTCAAAATAACGCCAAACTGAATGTTCTGGCTGTGCATTTTGTGGAAAATCTGTTTCCATCTTTCTTCAACTGGTACGTTTGTCTTGTCAACTGCGACCCGATTCCACTCTGGTAGGTTCTCAGAAACTATTTCTTTTATACACTGCCACTGGTCAAACAGCTTGGTTTCTTCAATGGGGTTTTCTGTAATCTGTTTGATTTGACTAGCTGAAAACGAACCTAGGTTATTAAATACGCAGGAACATTTCTGTGATTTGGCCATTAGTAACAATCTAAACATATACTAAAATAACCTCAAAACAATCCCACTTCACTTAAAATTAACTGAAGTTTTTATAAATATTTCTGCAAAACTTTTCCATTGAAGAATTAAGCACTATTCTGTGATTTACATTTGTACTTTGTTCGGATATAAATCAAACACACACAACTTCACTTTCACTAACTTAGGGCTGTAATGGTCGGTGTAGCGCTTGTGTACCTGACGAATGGCAACAAACAACTGACGGCGGCGAAGACCGACGAGTGATGAACTGAGCTATTTTTGTTTGCATCAAGCAGAATACAAATACTGTATTATTGTTATTGAATTTAACAACGCTATTTATTTCACCACTGTTATTTGAAGCACTAAATCACGTATTTTAACGTAAAAAGTCTCTTGAAGTGGGGAAAATCCGAAAAAATGGGACAAACAGGCAAACCGACGGGA
Organism: Magicicada septendecula; assembly: GCA_034769895.1. Classification (NCBI taxonomy): domain Eukaryota; kingdom Metazoa; phylum Arthropoda; class Insecta; order Hemiptera; family Cicadidae; genus Magicicada; species Magicicada septendecula. Next base: position 402,605,243 of record CM068375.1, on the reverse strand, counting down.
CGCTTTTAAAACCTCACGAAAACGGGACCGTCCCATTCAAAACGGGACGTATGGCCAGCCTATGTATAAGTTAATGTTTGATCTCCATAAAGTAGTGCTCAAGTTTCCAAAGTTTTAATATTATGATGTCCATAATTAAAACATCAGAGCAGGTTTAGTGTGTCTGAGGGTACACCGTGGACAAAAATTTTCAACATTTCCTATTGAGCGTTGCTTAGAGTAAAGCTGCGAATCTACAGTGTACGTTTCACAGAACAAACACACGGAAAAGAAGGAGCGCTCCGAAGTCACTCACGGACCCTCAGCATCTTGCAGAGGGTTCATTCCCTAAAGACGAAAATTCTGTCTATGAATCGTTCCTCTGTAAACACGTGCAGTTACACTGCCCAGCGATCCACAGGAAGCAAATCGCTATCCACGCTGGACAATTTTTCGGCTTGCACGCGTTATGTTGGTTTGGGTTTCGGCACTTTCCATTTAAAAAGCGTGCAAATGTAAGAAAATAAACATGAGTGAGGCCAGAAATAATGCGAATTTTGTGTGTGTGTGTTCCCTGCCTTTTTATTGCAGTAATCATAATAATAAAATGGAAACGTAAACATTACATAATTGAGATATGCTTGCCTGCCACGAACGATATATTTTCTCTCATACATGATTTACATTAAAATGAAAAAATTATAATTTTATTGCCTGGCAACAATATTATTTTATTTTTAACAATTACCATTGTTTGAAAAAGTTTAAATGAATTTTCAGTACTTTACTGTTGTTAAAACGTAAAAGGTTGCAGGTAAACTACCCCTTCCCCTTAACCGATCTTCACCAAAATCAAAAGGCCTTGAGTTCTCTACAATTCAGTGATGTATGCAAAAAATTATTTGATTCTGTTTGAATATGCGGCTGTTATCGTTCGTCATAGAGAAAATTACCCTTGTTAAAACGTAAAACGTTGCAGGTAAACTACCCTATTCCCTTAATCGATCTTCACCAAAACCAAAAGGTCTTGAGAACTCTACAATTCAGGGCTGTATGCAAAACATTATTTGATTCTGTTTGAATTTGCGGCTGTTATCGTTTGCCAAAAAAAAATTACCCTTGATAAAAAAACGCTGCAGGTAAACTACCCCTTTCCCTTAACCGATCTTCTCCGAAAACAATAGGTCTTGAGTACTCTACAATTCAGGGCTGTATGCAAAAAATTATTTGATTCTGTTTGAATTTGCAGCTGTTATCGTTTGCCATAGAAAATACCCTTGTTAAAACATAAAACGTAGCAGGTAAACTACCCCTTTCCCTTAACCGATCTTCACCAAAAACAATAGGTCTTGAGTACTCTACAAATCAGGGCTGTATGCAAAAACTTATTTGATTCTGTTTGAATTTGCGGCTGTTATCGTTTGCCATAGAAAATACCCTTTTTAAAACATAAAACGTTGCAGGTAAACTACCCCTTTCCATTAACCGAGCTTCACCAAAAACAACAGGTCTTAAGAACTCTACAATTCAGGGCTGTATACAAAAGAGTAGTAGATTCTGTTTAAATTTGCGGCTGTTACCGTTTGACATAGAAAAAAATTACCCTTGATTAAAAAAAAACCGTTGCAGGTAAACTACCCCTTTCCCTTAACCGATCTTCACCAAAAACAATATGTCTTGAGTACTCTGCAAATCAGGGCTGCATGCAAAAAATTATTTGATTCTGTTTAAATTTGCGGCTGTTATCGTTTGCCATAGAAAAAAAACTACAGACAGACAGACACACAGACACTTTTTGAAATATCGGTATGGAGAACCATACATGACTTCCATATTCTAAGATTTATATTTAAAATCATTTTCAGCCAAACAACCAGGCTGTGTCTTACCTGCCTTTTTATTGCTGTATTAAATGAAAAATATTATATTACATTAAAATGAAAAAATTATAATTTTATTGCCTGGCAACAAAATTATTTTATTTTTAACAATTACCATTGTTTCAAAAAGTTTAAATAAATTTTCAAGTACTTTACTCTTGTTAAAACGTAAAAGGTTGCAGGTAAACTACCCCTTCCCCTTAACCGATCTTCACCAAAATCGAAAGTCATTGAGACCTCTACAATTCAGGGACGTATGCAAAAAATTATTTCATTCTGTTTGAATTTGCGGCTGTTATCGTTTGCCATAGAAAATACGCTTGATAAAAAAACGTTGCAGGTAAACTACCCCTTCCCCTTAACCGATATTCACCAAAAACAATAGGTCTTGAGTACTCTACAAATCAGGGCTGTATGCAAAACATTATTTGATTCTGTTTGAATTTGCGGCTGTTATCGTTTGCCATAGAAAATACCCTTGTTAAAAAAACGTTGCAGGTAAACTACCCCTTTCCCTCAACCGATCTTCACCAAAAACAATAGGTCTTGAGAAATCTACAATTCAGGGCTGTATGCGAAACATTATTTGATTCTGTTTGAATTTGCGGCTGTTATCGTTTGCAAAAAAAAAAAATTTCCCTTGATAAAAAAAACCGTTGCAGGTAAACTACCCCTTCCCCTCAACCGATCTTCACCAAAAACAATAGGTCGCGAGTACTCTACAAATCAGGGCTGTATGCAAAAAATTATTTGATTCTGTTTGAATTTGCGGCAGTTGTCGTTTGCCATAGAAAATACGCATGATAAAAAACGTTGCTGGTAAACTACCCCTTCCCCTCAACCGATCTTCACCAAAAACAATAGGTCTTGAGTACTCTGCAAATCAGGGCTGTATGCAGAAAATTATTTGATTCTGTTTGAATTTGCGGCTGTTATCGTTTGCCATAGAAAATACCCTTGTTAAAAAAACGTTGTAGGTAAACTACCCCTTTCCCTTAACCGATCTTCACCAAAAACAAAAGGTCTTGAGAACTCTACAATTTAGGGCGGTATGCAAATAATCTTTTCATTCTGTTTGAATTTGCGGCTGTTATCGTTTGCCATAGGAAATACCCTTGTTAAAACATAAAACGTTACAGGTAAACTACCCCTTTCCCTTAACCGATCTTCACCAAAAACAATAGGTCTTGAGAACTCTACAATTCAGGGCTGTATGCGAAACATTATTTGATTCTGTTTGAATTTGCGGCTGTTATCGTTTGCCAAACAAAGAAAATTACCCTTGCTAAAAAAAAACCGTTGCAGGTAAACTACCCCTTTCTCTCAACCGATCTTCACCAAAAACAATAGGTCGCGAGAACTCTGCAAAACCGGGCTGTATGCAAAAAATTATTTGATTCTGTTTGAATTTGCGGCAGTTATCGTTTGCCATAGAAAAAAAATCTACAGACAGACAGACACACAGACAGACAGACACACAGACACTTTTCGGAAAACGACTTTTTTTCATGTTTTGAGTGTAGTAGAATCAGAATCTGCAATAATCTCGAACACGATTTTTTTTGCCATCACCATACTTCCATTCCTTAAGGAATATGGAAGTAAAAATGCCTTTTTTTCATGTTTTGAGTGTAGTACAATCAGAATCTGCAATAATCTCGAACACGATCACCATACTTCCATTTCCTTAAGGAACATGGAAGTAAAAGTAGGAATGCATGGAGGAGGACTGCAAGGGAGACATGATTTGTAAGTTCCTAATGGCAGGTAAGTATTAAAATAAAAGTACATATAGGAACAAATGAATATTATTGATATTGGTTGGTAACTGAATATTATTACTATCTGTTAAAATATGCATCTACCTATATTTTGTATACCAATGGTATTCTACTTTCAGACATTTTTACATTTCACTTTCTTACATATTAAAAAGCTGATTACCTTTATTCCCTTTGCACTACAGTCTAAGACTTCTGTACATTCCATATTGATGAATAGGGCGTGTTTATGGGGGGGGGGTGAACGGGACTGGACCCCCCCAAGAGGGTCAGAAAAGTTCACAAATTTTGTTAATCTCATAATTTTCAGGCTGTTTTTCTATTTTCCCCAACTGTGTATGCTAAATAGTAGTAACTTTTTTTTAAATATATAAACAGGTTTATTACACAGCATCAGCACATACATTTGAAATATGGAATGTAGGAAAATCAATTCATTCAATAAGTATTTTGTTAACACTGTTTCAATAACATGTATTTGTATTGTGTTATTACCATTTACTTTAATGGGATTGGTTTCAGCCATTTTAAAGATAGTAATATTGATATATACTCTTAACTTGTTTTTTATTTTGTTTGAAGCTGACCTGATCCTGGACCTCCCCCTGCCAAGTTCTAGATACGCCACTGGTAATGAAGGGGTGAGGAAGTGAATAAACATGTTGAAAAATGCATATATTTGTTATTGTTCTGATGTAATAATACTGTACAGTAGGCTGTTTCACAAATTCTGTTTACAATCTTTACTAATGTACAAAAATTACTAAATTATCATGTTATTGTATTATGTATTTTTTTCTAATAGTGGTAATATGACTGTGCATGCAAGATACAATGATCTCAGCACTGCCTTCTTCATTAAAATACAAAGATTGGAATGGCTAGGTCATGTGTTGAGAGTGGAAGACAGCTGGACAGTCAAAAAGCTGTACAAGAGTTCTCCTGGTGGAGTGTGGCAGCCTAGGAGTCAGTGTCCTGAATGATCTCAAGTAGCAGAGTATAAACATCTCGTTCACTCAGAACCAATGAAATATGGATGGATCATGCTCAGGATGGATGAATTACAGTGGTTGTATAGGCCAAGGGCAGCTACACGCGTCTGTTGTAACAATGAAGGAGAAGGTAATATGACTACAAATGTAAGCAAGAACAATAAATGATTTTAGTACAGTACAGTCAGAGCCATTCTTACTGGGCATCGGGTTGAATGTGAACCTAGCTGTGGGACTCTTAAAACCTCTGTTACTCATTAAAATCAAATTACAGACTCTTTAATTCACTCCTCACATTATAAAAAAATATCCTTATGGATCATCATCATCTCTACTTCACATATTAGGCTGCACTGCCTGTTCTAGAAACCATCTCGTCCTCGGACGCCCCACACTACGATACCCTGTGGGTTTATAATTCAAGGCATGTTTGGGAAAGTGATCTTGCTGCATTCTTCCCAAATGCTTACACCAGTTGGCCTTGTATTCCAAAATTCTATCCTGTAATTTAAACATTTGTAATTCTCACCTTATCTGTGCATTACTTATTCCGTCTCGTAATGTGCAACCTTTGACGAACCTGAGAAATTTCATTTCTGCTGATGTAACCTTCCCTCGGTCTTTCAGTGAAAATACCCATGTCACACAGCCCCATAGTACAACCATAGTCTTATAAAATTTAACCTTAGTGTCTTTCCTAGTTTTGTATTTTAAGATTCTATGGGTTGTCCCATATATATGTTTAAATTTATTAAGTTTATTTTTGACATCACAATCAACTGCGGGAGATATTTCACATCCTAAATAATTAAAACTGGATACCTGCTCCAAGATGTTTCCATTTACCTCTATCTTTGTCCTTACTGGATACTTCCCTCTAAAAGCCATCACTTTTGTTTATGTGGAAATAGCACCAACTTCCTCTGCTAAATTCCTCAAGATGAATACTCCCCTCTGTAAGTCATTTTCTGTCTGCTGTATAATAACATCATCTAGATTTAAATAATACTAAGTGTACGTTGTGGACAAAGCTTAATTCCACATTAAAACTTTCCTTTCGTCTTTTAATGATATCGTTCAAATAAATATTAAATATTATTTAAATATTATCCTTATGGATTTAAATGTAAATTCAGCCAGTTAGTTTATAACTACAATCCTTGCAACTAGGTAGAATTAAATAATTAGAATGATGTTTCTTTATTATTTAATATTACTTATACAAATGGTACTGAAACCATAAACATATGCTACACCCTATATCTCTTAAAGATATAAGCTATCTGTAATTCTTGAAATTGCCTTGGTGTCTGTCATACAAACACACATATATAATTCATTATTTACCAATTATTAGAAAAATAACCTTGAAATAAAACAAGATCATTACTAATAACAAGACATATGAATAGGCTCCCCTCCTATCTGTCCTGTTGACAACGAACTGTTTGCATAATGTATGAAACTGCTGTTTGTCTTGAAAGGTTTACTTTAGTCTTCTTGTAGTCTGAATGTTGTGGTTATTCACAAATGAATTTATAAAAAACAGCTGATAGTCAAATGACAGTTGATCAAAACATTACACACAAGTTAACAAAGTTACCGGATTGCACATTGTATAAAAAATTTGCAAGATTTGACATTCTCTGATGATGATGATGATAATAATAGAAGATTTCAATGACGATGATGTTGATGATACATTATTGAGAATGCTTGTGTCCATGAGCGTGTGAGTGTTGTTGTAGACTACTCATTTCATACTTGAATTAAATTTAACATCTGGCATACGAGTTGGCTCAAAATTCACAAGAGAAACTGTTGTCCAGATGGCAGGATTATACTTTCTAAATGTCTAAACATCCAGATGACACATATCCTTATTCTAATTAATTGATGTTACTGGTACAGTTATAGTTGCAGTTATTTTTATCTCTAACTGATTCCTTAATTCATGTATTACGAATGTTGAGTCCAAAGTTAATTTTTTGAAGCTCTGGCATGTTTATTGCTCATATTATCAAAAACTGGGGGGGGGATTGTTAATTATATTTAAACTGATAACTTATCATACGTGTCATTATGGGTGATCATATATACAAACCTGATATTATTACCTCAGTTTCATGAAGCCTTTGCACACGTTTCAGTTCTTCCTGAATGTGTGTATCAACGAAAAATTTTATTTCAACTGGTTGTGTAACATCTGCTTTTACTTCTCTCGAACCATTCCAGTGTCCTTCACTTTCTGTAAGGGCTAAGTGTACATAATGTGTTGCTACAATGGATGCTATGCCATCGAATGCAGAATGCTAAAAATATACAATATAAATAAATAAATATACTCATATATTAGAATGTAATTTATGGAAAAACTTGTATTTAAAAATTACTTTAAGGACTGTTTAGAGGCAACCAATTTTACTTATACAGATACTCAATACAGTTGATTCTAATTACTTGAGCCACTGGTTGGGTGGGGCAGTCGTTTATTTCATACAAAGCTCAAGAACAAATCATTAAAAAAAACAGTTCTGGTTTCCTTAGCTTAATTGCTATGCATGCATGCATGCTATTAGTTTAATAAGTTTGAGATGTTACTCACCTTTATCACATTTATTAATTTTTATATAAAACAAACTTACCTTGTTAGCCCAGGATTTGGCACACGAACTGTGACTATAAACGTGATTTAGGGTTACGTACTTCAATGACTACGCACATTTATGGTTAACTCATTCAAATTTTATTAAAACATATTTCTTAGCTTTCATGAATTACTTCTCAGAATTCCATTCCACACAATATAGAGGCCAAACCCTCATTAACAAATACAAACAAAATTTAATATTTTCTCTTACCCTACTGAACAAAAAATAATTACTTAACTGAATTAATAATAAAGGCGACCCAGCATCTTACCCATTCCCATCTACATTTTCTGTATTAGTTAAATTTACTCGTTGACTTTGGCGTTGTCCGTTTGTCCGCACGTTAAATCACTTTAAAATACTTTTTACCACATTTTGAAAGTCTTAAAAAGATTTACGGCTCGCGAGCCTGTTGTGTTCATCCGGCCGGATGGATGTTTGGTAAACGACAAAATGACACCAACCCTGGCATCTAACATGGCCACTTCTCCTACATGTTATCAACTTGCGCTGTGATTCGCTAAACGGACTCACGTGGCACGGTAATGAGTTGTCATGTGGTATCACTTGTGGAACGAGTCTGTGTATAATTATTCTGCGTTTTGAGGATCGCAAAAAGTTCGTGACAAAAACTATGGTTTGGCAAGCATGTGCGCACTCATTCACATTCCATGACACTTAATTGCTCTCGTACCTCGCTCGGCCTGGCACCGAGTTAAACACAGGGTGTTAAACAAATCAAGCCCTTGTGACAATAAATGTTGCCCAGCCAAAATTGGCCCCAGATTATTACAATTGGTATAAAAATAAAAATAAACCCCCAGCTTTATCTGCCCCATTACAATACCCCCCCAATGAGAGATTTTCTGTCGAAACAGAACTCTCATTGCTAAACCCTAAGAGAATCAGCGAGGATATGGCACCAACAACCCCCCTTTACTCCTTAATATATCATGGGTAAACTTCCCCCCTAGCTCGGCGACTATGGCTGTATCTGAACGACATTACTGGACTTCTCTAGGCGAGATCCCAACACCGTAAAGTCGGACCGGTACTCACCATAGTACCCCTAGCCTTGTTACATTCCAAATAAATCAACAACTAGCCTTATATCATACCAGATCCTCAACCGATATATCTCCCCTTACATACATACTGGGTTGCCTTTAGCAAGTACTGGGTGCGTACATATATTCATTATTTAATTCCACACTACCTCCACATATTAATTATTAATGTAAAATTCACAAACATTTTATATTGGCTTCTCTACAAACTTCATTCGCATTTCTCAGCTTTTATTGGCTTGACATTACAGTTTCAAATCAAAAAATAAATCAAACAAATCAAATTAAATCATTTAAATTTTGTTCACCTAGGGAAATAGATCTAAGTCCCTTACCAAAGATTCATATTAAAATTAATTTGATCATCTCTTTCAATTAATTAATTTAATCATAAAAAAAATTTTTTTTTCTTCAAATTCCTTTATATGAATTTACAACTCCTCTTAACTAAATGCTAACAATCATAATAAACAAAGTAAAATAAACACCTTATTTTATCATAAATTCCCTTATCACTACATTTGTTTACAACACATATACTATGAACAATATAAATCAGTTAATACATTAGCAGTACACATAATCAGCAATATATCCTCATAAAAACACAACACAATCTGTACTTCAAACAAAATAAAAAAAAATTTTTTTTTTCTAATTAAATAATAATGTAATAATGTTTTATTAAACATATATTCTGACAACAGAAAGAAAATTATAAAATAAAATATTAATTAAACATACATTGATTATTAAAAGAACACATGAATTGGTTACATTGACCATTATACAGTTCATACCAGTCATCAGCTGATGTCTTACTAACAGGTGAATGACCTTTCTCTAGACACACTGCATACAACTAACACAAATACACAAAATTATAGTCACAATCATAAATGTTCTTGTAGATTAAAATCATTACAACTGAACCTAGCACTTAAAATCGTTTGTTCTCATAAGTGAAATACATCACTAATCATCGAATCATAGTTATAGCAACTGTTACTGAACAGGAACTGGGTCACCAACCACCAACTCTCTCTTTAGAGTAAGTGAAATTACACACACACACACACACACACACACACACACACACACACACACACACACACACACACACACACACACACACACACACACACACACACACACACACACACACACACACACACAGTAGCATGACAGATAATCCACTTAAAACAATTACCAAATGATCATTAATAAAACTCAAGTATATGGAATATCCAAAAAGATACAAATGAAAATCAATTAAAAAGCACTATAAATTATTATAATAACAAGAAAAGTAAATATAAAGAAAAATCTGCAACTAATATAATTATACTACAAATTAAAAACCCAGAAAACTAAAAATGAAAATAACTATATTACCCAGGTAGGATAGAAGCAGGCAATGAAGATACCCAGACCAAGTAAACCGACAAAGAAAACAGACCAGAGTAAACAAAAGAATATAAAAAGAAATGGTACTGAAGAACCAAGAACGAAGAAATCCAGAATAAACCAATATACTGAATAATCAGAGACCAATGAAGATCAACTAGAATAAAGGAAGTGAAACTCGAACAATACCCAATAGAAAACCCATAGGGAGAAAACCAAAAACCCCAAAAATAAATAAATGTCACAAAAGAAAGTATAACACCCCAACAAACCATATACTAATGTAAAACTGATAAAAACCAAAAGTGTTTAGAGTAAATATCACTATAATATTGACGACTCGGAACACTAAGTTTTTTATAAGTAAAAACGTAAAGTTTTACCTTACAGCCTAAACCGGCTTTCACCTATAGAAGGCTTCATCAGAGGCTGTCGTTAGTAGCGCTGTTCGTCTTGTTGTTGGTGACGAGATAGTTTTTCGAAATATCGAAGCTATGTGTGTGTGTGGTGAGATGTGTTCGAATAATGCGTGCGATTTGAATTGTGTCTGTTCGTTTAGGATGTCGTTTTTATTTGTTTTTGTGTGTTTGTATATTTCTAATTGTTCTAGAGTGTCTAGTTTTCGGCCTTTTGTGTGTACGTATAGTATGTTCATGTTATTGTCGATGTTTTTATATGTGTGGTTTGCTTCAATGAGGTGGTTTGCGAAGGTAGATTCTGTAGTGGTGTGGAGTGCTTTTGTGTGTTCAATGTATCTCTGTTTGAAGCTACGTCCTGTCTGGCCTATGTAGAATTTATTGCAATTTGAACAATTTAGCTTATATACACCGGGTAGATCGAATTTGTTTTGTGCTTTGGGCATGCGTTTTGATAGTGTGTGTTCTGTTTTGTTAGTAGTTTTGAAAGCGATTCTGTATCCTGCTTTTTTGAATTTGTGGGCGATTTTTTCTGTTTGTTTGTTGATGTATGTTAGTGTTATGAATTTGTTGTTTTCTGTCTTTGTCTGTTGTTTGTTTTGTGTTTTGTGTAGGAGTTTACTGACTATTGTTCTGTCATAACCATTAGATTCTGCTAGATATTTTATCGTGTTTAGTTCGTCTTTGTAGTCTATTTCATCTAAGGGGATGTTGTTAAGTCTATGTATCATGGTTCTAAAAGCAGCTAGTTTGTGTTGTATTGGGTGATTGGAGGTGTTGTGTATTAGTGTGTCAGTTGTAGTTGGTTTTCTGTATATACTGAATTTGTGCCTGTGTTCTAGTTTTGTGATGGAGAGGTCTAAGAAGTTTATGGTATTGTTGTGTTCGTATTCGGCAGTGAAGGTTATGTTTTTATGTATTTTGTTTATGTGTGTTAGTAACTGTTCACATTGTCTTTTGTTTCCCCTGTATAGTATTAGAATGTCATCAACGTATCTGTGCCAATATAGTATTTTATGTGAGCGTCTGTCATTGTTTGTGAGTATTTTTGTTTTTTCTAAGTGTTGGAGGAAGACTTCTGCTAGAATGCTGGATATGGGGGAGCCCATGGGTAGGCCTTCGTTCTGTGTGTAGTATTTATTGTTATAAGTAAAGTAGTTTTGTTTTGTGATAATGTTGAGAGTTTCTGTTATTTCATTGATAAGTTCGTCTGGTGTGTTGTTCTGTTTGAGTTTGTTTTGTAGGATGGTGATTGTTTCAGAGATGGGGATGTTTGTGTACAGGTTTTTAATGTCAAAGGAGGCTAATGTGGCGTTATGGGGGATGTGTATGTCTTTTATTTTTGTTACTAGGTCAGTGTTGTTTTTTACTGCAATGTTGTTGTCTATTTGTGTGTGTTGTCTAATAATTTTGTCTAGATATTTTGCCAGTTTGTGTGCAGGGGCATTACGGTAGTTGATAATGGGGCGGATCGGAATGTCTTCTTTATGGATTTTGGGGACTCCAAGCGCTTCCCAAAATCCATAAAGAAGACATTCCGATCCGCCCCATTATCAACTACCGTAATGCCCCTGCACACAAACTGGCAAAATATCTAGACAAAATTATTAGACAACACACACAAATAGACAACAACATTGCAGTAAAAAACAACACTGACCTAGTAACAAAAATAAAAGACATACACATCCCCCATAACGCCACATTAGCCTCCTTTGACATTAAAAACCTGTACACAAACATCCCCATCTCTGAAACAATCACCATCCTACAAAACAAACTCAAACAGAACAACACACCAGACGAACTTATCAATGAAATAACAGAAACTCTCAACATTATCACAAAACAAAACTACTTTACTTATAACAATAAATACTACACACAGAACGAAGGCCTACCCATGGGCTCCCCCATATCCAGCATTCTACCAGAAGTCTTCCTCCAACACTTAGAAAAAACAAAAATACTCACAAACAATGACAGACACTCACATAAAATACTATATTGGCACAGATACGTTGATGACATTCTAATACTATACAGGGGAAACAAAAGACAATGTGAACAGTTACTAACGCACATAAACAAAATACATAAAAACATAACCTTCACTGCCGAATACGAACACAACAATACCATAAACTTCTTAGACCTCTCCATCACAAAACTAGAACACAGGCACAAATTCAGTATATACAGAAAACCAACTACAACTGACACACTAATACACAACACCTCCAATCACCCAATACAACACAAACTAGCTGCTTTTAGAACCATGATACATAGACTTAACAACATCCCCTTAGATGAAATAGACTACAAAGACGAACTAAACACGATAAAATATCTAGCAGAATCTAATGGTTATGACAGAACAATAGTCAGTAAACTCCTACACAAAACACAAAACAAACAACAGACAAAGACAGAAAACAACAAATTCATAACACTAACATACATCAACAAACAAACAGAAAAAATCGCCCACAAATTCAAAAAAGCAGGATACAGAATCGCTTTCAAAACTACTAACAAAACAGAACACACACTATCAAAACGCATGCCCAAAGCACAAAACAAATTCGATCTACCCGGTGTATATAAGCTAAATTGTTCAAATTGCAATGAATTCTATATAGGCCAGACAGGACGTAGCTTCAAACAGAGATACATTGAACACACAAAAGCACTCCACACCACTACAGAATCTACCTTCGCAAACCACCTCATTGAAGCAAACCACACATATAAAAACTTCGACAATAACATGAACATACTACACGTACACACAAAAAGCCGAAAACTAGACACTCTAGAACAATTAGAAATATACAAACACACAAAAACAAATAAAAACGACATCCTAAACGAACAGACACAATTCAAATCGCACGCATTATTCGAACACATCTCACCACACACACACAGCTTCGATCTTTCGAAAAACTATCTCGTCACCAACAACAAGACGAACAGCGCTACTAACGACAGCCTCTGATGAAGCCTTCTATAGGTGAAAGCCGGTTTAGGCTGTAAGGTAAAACTTTACGTTTTTACTTATAAAAAACTTAGTGTTCCGAGTCGTCAATATTATAGTGATATTTAGTTAAGTAACGGACACGTCATGGACAACGAAATCCACGTGTTTAGAGTGTTAAGTAACAGGGCACCCAAAAAAGTTATTGTATAGTTTATATAGACAAATCTTACCAGTTCCCCCATGGTTAAATATTTCATATTATAAAACTATAAAAGGACTAGTGATAATATCAAATAATAACCAGGGACATGTGCAAGTTATTAAATTATAATAAATAAACTTTGAAAAGGTACATGAATTACTGTGCCAATAAATAACTTTAAGTGTTTTTAAACAGTATCATAATAATAGTTACTCAAGTAATATGGTGCAGGAGCAAGGAATAATATTTCTAATGAAAGGCCACTGTTTATATAAGAACATTCCATAGAATGAATAATATAAACAGATAGCTTGTATTTAGTACAAAGTGACGGGGAATACATCCTTAAAATTGGGAAGTACAGATAAGACTGTAAATAAATAGTTTTAAGAAAGTGTTGAACAGTTAAAGGAACCAAAATGTTATGTTCCTAGTTCCAGATATTAACTATATAAATAAGATTTAGTATTAAGCAGTATTGTAGTTATAAAATGTTATACTAGAATAAAAGGTCAGAGAAGGGTACTGAAACCCCCCTTTTATTTTCCTAAGTTTTGTAATTTTTTTGAATTTTATTTAATTTTATTTTTATTAAGTTTTTTTTTGTAAAAGGGGAGAGACATCACATTTAGAACTAGGTAAAAAAAAACCTAGAGGAAGCAAAAGTGTGCAAGGCCCAAATACAATTACAGACATGTCCCCCCAGGTGAATGACAGGACTTGCAAATGAAAAACTCTTTTAACCAACAAGCGTGTGCTTTATTCAACCTGCAAGATTTTACATACATGACAAGTTCGTGATTGTGTGAGCACACCGTTAAAGGCAGAATTATATATATATATATATATATATATATATGTATATATATATGTGTATCCATTAATTCATAATGTCACAAAGTAAGTGAGTTGGTATTAAACTAATTGCAAAAATTTCTGCCTGATTATGTATGAGTCAAAGTTAGTAATAATCTCATTCATAAAGCAATACTAATCCATCAGTGTTGTATAATATCAAATAGGCTAGCCTGTTGTCTCAGTAAGCACATTTATGGTTATTCTCTTTTTTAAATCCGTTACATATTCCCCCCAAAAAAAATATATATAGTAAAATTACACACACAAACACATATACGACATGAATAACAAAACATCCCTCATTTCAACACTAACCTCCTCATAAACCCATTCCAACTACAGTAAATGAAGGAACCCTAATATGTATAGATAGATACAAATATAAATGACAACGTAAATGGAATATCTCAGCTCCTAAGCATAGATTTGCCAGCATATTCACAAGCATAGTTCACACCAGAGAATGTAAGTGACCGCCCCGAAACTCAACCAGCCAAACGACCCCTTACCTTAATCATTAAGCGTTAAGTATGTGTGTGAAAGAAAATCGTTTCTCATCTACAGCATCAGACAACCCCCGCTACATTATTAGAACTCAGCCATGACCAGATGACATGATAGCACGAGATAATTAACTCCCTAATGGTCTTAATTAGATGAAAGTTAGATCTTACAGCAAACTGTGGATGTGTGTGTATGTGTGTAACTTCTTACACATTATACAGTTATAAGATACTTCATTAGGTGTACTGTGGTAATGTTCACACATGCAATTACATAATTGAACACGAGAGTTTGTGCTAGAGTATAATGTTCAGAACTTCACGAGTGAGCTTCTGGCGGCTTCTGTGCATTCACATGTTGTAGAGAGAGAAATAGATAATCAGAATTTTCCCACCTGGATTGTCCGGTGTACTTAGTTCGTATAGGCGCGGATCAGTGATGTCACAGTCGTGTCACAAGTCCCTGGTGCAGCTTAGCATTGGAAAAGTCCTCGACTGACGGCATTGTGGCTATAAGATCGTCTCTGCCATTAGGGTGGACAGATGTTCGTCCACCCCTGACACCCATCTCGCCCTTGGTCGAGCACCTGGACATACAATAGGTTGTAGAGGGTGTCATAAAGAAAATCACGCCACTTAGGCCGTCCACATTAAATACCAACACTAACTTTAAGCAGCAACAGCGCACACACACATCGCCAATAATTCAGATTAAACAGTATTAAGCTCGTCTAGCAATTACTTTCTTAATGTTTCATTGAAATATTCAACTTGATTTGCTGTGTCTTTCGTAGTTATTAATTACATCAAAACAGCTGAGTGCAAGATACATTAGCATATTCTCTATTGAAATCAACTTGACCCACGACTCTCACATTCATAATTTAATTAAATTTAATTTAATTTGATTCTGTAATAGCATTAATGCCCAGATTAAAAACTGCTCTATACGCACACACACACACACAAGCATAACTCATAATGAAAGCTGAAACACAAAATATATTTGGGGTTAGAATATTTTCAGAACCCGCAGACTTGCACGTACCTGGAACAACACTTTATCTAGCCTATCATAGTGATAGGTTCGGAAGTCCTGGATAGAAGTTTGCCGCCAGCCGAGACCAGATGAACAGGTTGGAGGATCAAGCAGAAATGAGGCCGATACAACGTTTCGGTCCAGCCAAGTAACCTCCGAATGCAGGAATGTACAGACACAGCTGGCTGGCAGCGCCAGCTGTATTGCGTAGCTGCACAACCGTTTGTGTGTATAACCGACCGGCAACAAACTATCGTAACAGTGTGGCAGTGCGTGACGTCAGCGGCGCTCGTTTTTAAAATACTAATACAGTATTCCCTCGCCAACCGCGGGGGTTAGGTTCCTACAAAACATCGCGGTTAGTGAATCCGCGGTTGGTGAAGTTAACTTTATATGGGAAAAGTAAGGTTAGGGGAATCTGAAACAAAGCCAGAAATATAAAATACTGTACAACTCTTTATTATACAGTATACACTACATTGTTCGAATGTATAAAACCGGTTTGGATTTCAAATAGCTGACAGTTATTTAAATTATAAAAATTTTCAAAATTTTTAAAATACATACTGTATTACATTATAAAGAAAAAGCCGCTAAGACAAGGAAAAAATAGCGGCCAGTTTTTAGTGCTAAGTAAGTCCAGTTTTATAGCTTACTACAATTTTCAACTTAAAATTTTAAAATAAAAACAATTTTTAACACACAAACAATTTAAACGCAAAATTTTAATCAAAACAATTTTAAATCGAGGCATGGGAATCGGCACTTGTGGAAGGGTGAGAGACGTCAGTTGACTTGCCACCAGATGATTTAAAATAGCATAAAAGAGAAGTCTGCTTCATTTTATTTTGAAACTCCTTCTGAAGCTGCTTGTATGGAGATAATAAATCCTTCAAACCCCGTTTGAATTTTATAGTTGACTCGTTGACAGCCATTAACCTGGCCACAGACGCAGCACTCTCACCGCGCCCTAACCTGTTCAAAACATCGAGCTTTTTCTCCAGCGGTAGTACATTCCTAGCCCTTTTGGCTAGCTTATCACCGCCAATTATGTTTTCCGAACGTTTGGAACACATTATGACGAAAGGATAGTTTATAAAAGAGTAAATTAACACTAGATAATAAGAACAACGCACACTAAAAACTAAAGAACACGCAATACGTCACGGCAGAAGAGCAACGCGCGACTGACCGACTTCAATCCGATTTGAAGGGATACGTGTGCACGAAGTGCTGCCTAGCGGATGCTACTACAAACCGCGTATAAGCGAATTCCAGCCCCGCGGTTGGAAACTACTGCGCATTTATAAAACCGCGTATAAATGAATTCCGCGGTTGGAGAACCCGCGGTTGACGAGGGATTACTGTAATACGTTGCCGAAGCCAGTTCGGCACACCCTCACCCCAAAAGGGCAACATGGTTGACCCAAAACAAACAAGTCCTCAAGCACGACGGCTGCGGGAAACCTGGAAAATCTCAGATTCTAAAACGCTCTTGGTGAGTTCAGTAACACAGGAAAACGAAAAGGCAGAAGGAAGAGGTGTGAGTTAGTGAGTGTGTGTCTGAAAGAGAAGATGTAAGTGTGAGTCCTGCATGCTCGCCGGGCCCTGGTCCGCATGCAGATATAAGAGACAGAAAAGAACAGGAGAAAGAGAAGAATCGCAGGATCCCGCTTTGAGTACTGACCACCAAGGCCTCCCAATTCCAATAACTGAGATCCAGGAACCCCAAATAGTATTCCCCCCCTTTTTTTTTATGGGCCTAACTGTCATCCCTAACTCATGCCCTATGGCAAAACTTTAGCTTCGAATATGAGTGGTTACTCTTTCAACATCCCCTCCGGGATCACCCAATTTCACTGTGACGGGCGACACAAACCGAAGAATGCGGTATGGTCCCGACCAACGATAACATAGTTTAGCGGCCCTCCTATTTATGGCTGAGCTGATCGGATGGCTCTGACAGTAGACCAAGTCGCCAATCTTAAATGGGTTCGGAATTCGCCCCTGATTGTAGCGACTACGAACGCGTTCGTGCGCACGAAGCAAATTCCTCCGGACCTCCCGCCATCTGTCCACAGTCGTGACCTCAGGATCGTTCGGCAGAAGATCATCAATGTGCCACAAATTGTCCAACGGCAAACTCGGCGAGAACCCAAACATGACTTCAAAGGGTACGGCCTTGTGACTCTCGTGTAGGGCCGTGTTAAATGCCAATTGCAACCACTTTAAATTTTGGTCCCAACAATCCTGTTGTTCAGCATGATAGGCAATAAGCGCTGAACGGAGATTCCGGTTAAATCTCTCCGCGTGGGACGGTTGAGGGTAGTACGGGGAAGTGGTCACATGTTTGATGCCGTTAGCGAAACACATTCGCCAGAAATCTTTTGAAATGAACTGTGGTCCATTGTCAGAGACAATGGTGGACAGAAAACCGAAATGCTGAAAGACATGGGTCTGTAGCATAAGGATAGTTGAGCGAGTGTTTGCCTGTCGTAAGGGCAGTAGCCAGACAAACTTGGAAAAAGCATCCACGCAAACAAGTAGGTAAGCATTACCTGACTTGCTACGAGGGAAAGGTCCCACGTAGTCTATGAATAACTTCTCCATGGGTTTGCTCGCCACATCAGATGACAATAGACCCAATTTAGTGTTTTGAGCAGGCTTACTCAAGCCACAGAGATGACATGCTTTCACACGAGCCGCGATGTCCCTGTCCATGCCCTTCCAGATGAAATGCCTCCTAATACTGGAAATGGTCTTCGAAATTCCCTTATGGCCACCTATTGGGGAATCATGAGAGTAGCTGAAGACCATTGGCACGAGCTTGCTAGGCAGCACAACCTTCGGGGCACGTCCTTTTCGTTCTCGGCAGCACAGGACGCCCTTGGACAGAAAATATGGTACCTGCACGTTACCCTCTTTTAGGTGTTGGATGATAGGACCCAACTCTTCATCATTTAACTGATGGGGTAACACATCAGTAAAAGCCAAAGGAAAATCCAGCAGAACAGAACAGGGTTGCTCAGAATTGGCCTCGCTGGGTTGGGAGAACATACGTGACAAGGCGTCTGCAACAACATTTTGTGTTCCCCTGATGTGTTGCACTTTGAATTTAAAGGATGAGATCTTGACCACCCAACGCCCTATTTTACCCAGCTGCCGGGGATGAGCGAGAAGCCAGGAGAGAGCCTGATTATCGGTCTCCAACAGGAACTCAGCGTGTTCCAAGAAACGCCTGAACTTATCTAGAGCGTACACAACAGCAAGACACTCTAGTTCATACACTGAAGACTTCCTCTCTTGTTGGGTCAAGGTCCGGGATATAAATGCCACCGGCTGCCTAGCACCATCGACTTCCTGGGACAGAACCGCCCCGAGCGCAACAGAACTCGCGTCCGTTTGCAAAATGAATTTTTTTGAAAAATCAGGCATCCTCAACACAGGGGGAGAGACGATCGCCTCCTTGAGGGTATCAAAGGCCCGCTGTTGCCTCTCTCCCCATACAAATTTGGTACCCTTTTTCCTGAGTTCGTTTAAAGGTACAGCAATCTCCGCGGCATTAGGGATAAATCTACGGTAAAAATTGACCATGCCAACAAATCTGGCAACACCTTTCGCATCCCTAGGGGGAGGAAAATCCCGGATGCCTTGTGTCCTCTCCGGGTCGACCGTCACACCCCCATATGAGACGAGATGCCCTAAAAACGAAATACTCCTTTGTGCAAACTTTACCTTGTCTGGATTGATAGTGAGGCCAGCACTCCTCAATCGGCACATCACCTCTCTCAGGTGACCCAGATGCTCCTCGAACGTTTTACTGTAGACCAAGAGGTCATCAAGATAATTAAAGATGAATTTAAATTTTACGTCATGGAATACAGTGTCAAGTAGTCGCGTGAGGGTTTGAGCCCCCACTGCCAGACCCATGGGTACCCTAGTATATTGATAAAGATTCCATGGCACACAGAATGCCGTATAAGGGCGGCTTTCCTTAGACAGAGGAATCTGATGATAAGCGGCATTGAGGTCAAAGATGGTGAAGTACCTGGCCCCACTAAACCAATCGAACGCGGAATGTAAATCGGGAAGAGGAACTGAATCCACCTCAATATTAGCATTGAGTTTGCGATAGTCAATGACCATACGCTGTTTACCTCCAGGCTTGGGCACCAGAAATGCTGGACTTGCATAACTAGAGTTGGAAGGTTCAATGACCCCTTGTTTAAGCAACTCTTGAACCTTCTCTCTTAGGACATCCATCTTTGGAGGGGCGAATTTGTATGGGTGTGAGCGGACTACGGCGGAGTCCGTTAAACGGATCTTATATTCCAAAAGATGTGTGAGCCCCAGGTTGGGAGTTAATACAGTGGGGAACTGCTCACACAAATGATCTAAAGCATGCCTCTGGGACGGGGTGAGATGGTCTCTTTCTGAATCGGGACACACAACCTCTTGGACACCTCCCTTAGCTCCCTGGTACCCAAGGAAAGGAATAACAACCTCCCGATTGAATTTAAAATAACAGTGGTGCGCTTGAAGATCTAAAACGAGACCACTCTTGGAGATGAAATCGGCACCCACAATGCAGTCGACTCCCAGAGCCGGAGAAACCAAAAATCGCCACACCCATGAAAAACACTCAATTTTAATACTCAGGGAAACCACCCAGGAGATGGGCAGAATTTCCCGCGATGCAGTCCAGCATACCACGGAAGACCGATCCGACCCTAATAGTAAGCCCTGTTGTTCAAGGTCCTCACATACTCTAGATGAAATTATGGATCGGGCTGATCCAGAGTCAACCAAGGCTCTGAGCTGACCCTTTTTCAACTCGACCAACAGGAATACTGAACTGTAGTTGGGGACAGTTCGCAGGACCTTGGAGCCGGATGACCCGGGATTAGCTATCCGCCTGGGGTTAAGTGAAACCGGAAGAGAACGGCCTAACGGGGAAGACCACTCCCGACTTATCTTCCCCGAGAATTTACATTTTTTGAAAGGTTACCTTTTCGGGAAGTCCCTTGACGCTGTCTAGCATCGTTACAATAGCGCGCGACGTGACCGGATCTATGACACCTAGAACAGAATAATTCTCGTACTTCACAGCTCTGAACCGGCGCAGGCCTAGGACCCCAAGACCCGGGCTGCCTGACTCGTCGCTCGAAATTAGGGCGTTCTGAACGCCTCCTAGCCTCGCGGGCTCTAATATCGTCATTACCCTGTATAGTGGTCGACTCGGCGCACAGCCGGTCTAAATCAATAAAACTTTGGGGACGGGCAGCGAATGTCAAACGTGACCGTTCCTCCAGCGTCACGCCCTGCAAAATAGTATGAATGACATCAGACTCTGACAACCCCAGCCTCAGGATCCGGGCCGCGTCTTTAACACTGGAAATGAAATGAGCAAGGGACTCTCCGCTTGCTTGAACTCTATAGAAATGTTTGTGTCGTAACCGGTCGTGTAACCTTCCCGGTACGAAAGCGTCCAGCACTTCCCGATGGAAATGGTCTATGCCACCACCATCCCTAAGGGTACTTGTCACGCGCTCAGCCATAGATCCCCGACAGTACGGGTAAATGAGCTCAAGCAAAGTCCGCTCCGACAGCCCAGGGAAATCGGCCAACTGAAAAAATACGCGCAAGAATCTCAAAAGCGCCTCAGGATCCAGACCATCGACAACTGGGAGACGCTGAATGACATCCGACAGTGGGTTAGGAAGCTTGTGATAGCTTGCGGTGGCCATATCGGAAAAGGCAGGAACATGCACAGGGGGTTCCACCCTGGCTGCCGTCTCAACAGAAGAAGAAGAAGAAGAACCGGAATTCGGATCTACGTGGCGACGCTGGCCGAGAGAAAACTCCCGCAATGCCATCGCCACTTGCTCCCTAAGAGTGACAACATTTTTCTCTAATTCCGAGGTGGAAGCCTGTGATTCAGCATTCTGTAAACGGCATAGAACGTGTTGTAAACGTTGGCGCACCCTCTGTCTAGCCGTAGAGGTGGGTGCCGCCGACTGCAGGCCTTCGGCCAAATCGAGCAGTTCTACAAATTTTTCCGAGCACAGCTCCACCTCGGCGGTGACATCCGTAAGTAATACTCTCCCACTCGGTGCCTCACCGGAGGCAAGAGCATCACGGAGTTGCTTCCTTAATGAAACAACAGTCTCCTGCGGCTTCTGTCCCCGGAACCGGACCTCCCACTCGAGCTCATCTTTTACAAACAAATCCACATTTACCGAAATGGACATGACCGCGCAATCCACACACACACCACGTAAAAGCAAGAATTAAAGAGAACGACAGGAAGAACTTGATCATACAAGTGGCTCCAGAATGCTCTAGCGATACGACGAGATGGGTGTCATGAAAGCAGAGAAACAGCCATGCAAAATGCCCAGAAGAGAACACAACACAAAACAACCAAACTAACTCACTAAATACAACACACAAAGTACACATAAAATTCGATATAATCGAAAATATAAACTATCACATCCATGCCCTTGGTCGGACCATAACCGCATTCAAAATACGATACCGCAACGCAACGCCCTCAATAAACAATTACCATATAACTGGGATGCTACCAAACACGTTGTCTAATCCAAGAGACAAGTCATAATCAAACTCAACAAGTACCGACGGCCCTCATCATGTCCAGACTCCATATGAGCTCCAGGGTATGTGCAAGTGCAACCAATCAGCACACATTCATTAAAAAAATTAATCACATTCTTATAACCCCTTTTCAAAATTCATCTTACACTCAACATCACAAAATAATCACTTAAACACTAACACATATTAAATTATTTTAAACTTCATTAACCCCTTATTCATTTTATAAAATGTGCTCTTTTTCTGGTTGTTCATTCTGTTAATTTATTACACTACCATTAAGTTTTCTTACAACACTTGGATTCTAATCAAAAATAATTTGAAATAATTTGCAAGTCCTAACACCAGCTGACATGTCTGTAGCCACACTAAGTTTCATTTAAGAAAATAAATATAAGTCCCCAGATTCTAAAATTTCTCAAGTTCAACAGAGAAAATAAGGCAGAATCATAACAACCACGCTCTGCTACCATTTGAAACCCCCCTTTTATTTTCCTAAGTT
This sequence comes from Magicicada septendecula, assembly GCA_034769895.1. Classification (NCBI taxonomy): domain Eukaryota; kingdom Metazoa; phylum Arthropoda; class Insecta; order Hemiptera; family Cicadidae; genus Magicicada; species Magicicada septendecula. Next base: position 402,582,359 of record CM068375.1, on the reverse strand, counting down.
TTGTAATTTTTTTTGAATTTTATTTAATTTTATTTTTATTAAGTTTTTTTTTGTAAAAGGGGAGAGACATCATATTTAGAACTAGGTAAAAAAAACCTAGAGGAAGCAAAAGTGTGCAAGGCCCAAATACAATTACAGACATGTCCCCCCAGGTGAATGACAGGACTTGCAAATGAAAAACTCTTTTAACCAACAAGCGTGTGCTTTATTTAACCTGCAAGATTTTACATACATGACAAGTTCGTGATTGTGTGAGCACACCGTTAAAGGCAGAATTATATATATATATATATGTATATATATGTGTATCCATTAATTCATAATGTCACAAAGTAAGTGAGTTGATATTAAACTAATTGCAAAAATTTCTGCCTGATTATGTATGAGTCAAAGTTAGTAATAATCTCATTCATAAAGCAATACTAATCCATCAGTGTTGTATAATATCAAATAGGCTAGCCTGTTGTCTCAGTAAGCACATTTATGGTTATTCTCTTTTTTAAATCCGTTACATATTCCCCCCCAAAAAAAATATATATAGTAAAATTACACACACAAACACATATACGACATGAATAACAAAACATCCCTCATTTCAACACTCACCTCCTCATAAACCCATTCCAACTACAGTAAATGAAGGAACCCTAATATGTATAGATAGATACAAATATAAATGACAACGTAAATGGAATATCTCAGCTCCTAAGCATAGATTTGCCAGCATATTCACAAGCATAGTTCACACCAGAGAATGTAAGTGACCGCCCCGAAACTCAACCAGCCAAACGACCCCTTACCTTAATCATTAAGCGTTAAGTATGTGTGTGAAAGAAAATCGTTTCTCATCTACAGCATCAGACAACCCCCGCTACGTTATTAGAACTCAGCCATGACCAGATGACATGATAGCACGAGATAATTAACTCCCTAATGGTCTTAATTAGATGAAAGTTAGATCTTACAGCAAACTGCGGATGTGTGTGTATGTGTGTAACTTCTTACACATTATACAGTTATAAGATACTTCATTAGGTGTACTGTGGTAATGTTCACACATGCAATTACATAATTGAACACGAGAGTTTGTGCTAGAGTATAATGTTCAGAACTTCACGAGTGAGCTTCTGGTGGCTTCTGTGCATTCACATGTTGTATAGAGAGAGAAATAGATAATCAGAATTTTCCCACCTGGATTGTCCGGTGTACTTAGTTCGTATAGGCGCGGATCAGTGATGTCACAGTCGTGTCACAAGTCCCTGGTGCAGCTTAGCATTGGAAAAGTCCTCGACTGACGGCATTGTGGCTATAAGATCGTCTCTGCCATTAGGGTGGACAGATGTTCGTCCACCCCTGACACCCATCTCGCCCTTGGTCGAGCACCTGGACATACAATAGGTTGTAGAGGGTGTCATAAAGAAAATCACGCCACTTAGGCCGTCCACATTAAATACCAACACTAACTTTAAGCAGCAACAGCGCACACACACATCGCCACTAATTCAGATTAAACAGTATTAAGCTCGTCTAGCAATTACTTTCTTAATGTTTCATTGAAATATTCAACTTGATTTGCTGTGTCTTTCGTAGTTATTAATTACATCAAAACAGCTGAGTGCAAGATACATTAGCATATTCTCTATTGAAATCAACTTGACCCACGACTCTCACATTCATAATTTAATTAAATTTAATTTAATTTGATTCTGTAATAGCATTAATGCCCAGATTAAAAACTGCTCTATACGCACACACACACACACACAAGCATAACTCATAATGAAAGCTGAAACACAAAATATATTTGGGGTTAGAATATTTTCAGAACCCGCAGACTTGCACGTACCTGGAACAACACTTTATCTAGCCTATCATAGTGATAGGTTCGGAAGTCCTGGATAGAAGTTTGCCGCCAGCCGAGACCAGATGAACAGGTTGGAGGATCAAGCAGAAATGAGGCCGATACAACGTTTCGGTCCAGCCAAGTAACCTCCGAATGCAGGAATGTACAGACACAGCTGGCTGGCAGCGCCAGCTGTATTGCGTAGCTGCACAACCGTTTGTGTGTATAACCGACCGGCAACAAACTATCGTAACAGTGTGGCAGTGCGTGACGTCAGCGGCGCTCGTTTTTAAAATACTAATAATACGTTGCCGAAGCCAGTTCGGCACAGTACAAACTAACTATATTAGTAAAAACAATGCAAATAGCAACAGATAAAATCTAGGCCAGATAGTAAATTTAGACTACATAATAATTGACAAATCTAGTCCTATAAACCAACTAAACTGATAATATTTATGTAAGATAAACCCACCAGATAGTAATACCATATAACTAATACTTTAGAAAGATATTGTCAGAAGATAAGTAAAATTATAAATAAAAATGGAATGGACTAACTAACATTATCAGAGGAGGAGTCATAGATAAATGAATTATATTTAAAAACAATAATTAATAAACTAAATTGCAAGAAATTAAGTAAAAATAGACAATTATATCAATTTCAGATTCAATAGAATAATAATTATATCGGAGAAAATGGCTATTATCTGCTCAGAGACAGGAAACACATATTTGAACATACTTTCCAAAATGTAAGAAATATAACTTTTTTAAATGAAAACTTTGTAAAACTATATTAATTAGTATCAAAATAAGCAAAATAGAATAAAGAAACTGAATATGTATTTAGTATTTCATACAGTTAATTAATAACGAAAATATTTTCCGAGTATAATGTATTCGAATAAAATGTATCGGAAGCTAAGATAATTTGAAACAATGTATAATATATATTTAATTGGCTAAGATTTTCAGGAGACGAAGGAAATAAGAACAGTTCATTATTATCCGTTGAAGAGTGTACTTAAACAAGATCGTTGCTTTATATAACCTATGAATGGCGTCTTATAATTGAACCGAGTTCGGTGAAAATTTTTATAAATTTTTATTTTGAGTTTTTTATTTGTGAACCGGTGAAATTAAACTATGAACAGTGCATCACCAATAAACAGAACCACACACACCTAATTAATTAAAATAACACCAATACAATAAATTTTACAGACGAACAAACAAGGTTAAACCCGACACGTGTGACCAAGTGAGATAGACATAATCACAAACATTTACACCAAGTGAACTATTAAACAATACACCAGTGACACTCAATTAACTCCAGAACCATTATACACAATTGCTGAGACCAATAAATGGAGAAAAGAGATCTTTATTGAAACAAATATTTTGTCGAGGTGTTAGCGTTCCACTGCGCATGATCCGGTCGGCCATTTTGACTCGTCATCATACCACTCCAGCTGGGAAGAAACGAATTTCTACTGCTTTGGTTTGAAATAAATATTATATATAAACTTTTATTTATTAATTATAACATTGTATTTGTTAGTATTAAGGCATTTATCATTGTAAGTGTTATACTTTCTGGTCCATACCCTTCTCTGACTATTCTTAAATAACCGTTCAAAGAACTATATTTTTAAATACAATCAATGTAAAGTTTTTTATCGACCGGCCCTGAGTAGAGTCGATACTGCTGTAATATATCGATTCTTATCGATAAAATTAAATAATTTGTTAATAAACTTTCTGTTTATGTAATTTGGTTTTAAATTTTCTTTAATATACTTAAAGAAGAAATTAATCAAGGACTCAGACTAACCGAAAGGCGGTACATATGAAATAACGAACGCATCGAAGAAGAAGAAGAGAGCCGTCTGTCGACTAGGACTGGAGTTAACCAGATTGTCATAAAGTAATTTACAGAAAGTGACACTACTACACTTATAAACATAATACCATTGAAATTTTAACTCCAAACAATAAACCCGATTATTTTCTAAATATTAGTAAATAAAAACACAACAAAAATATTTTTTCAGAAACAAATTTTTTTTTTTTAAATAAAATTATTTTTTATTTCAAATTTTTTAGATAACATTATTACAGATTTTATTTTGTAACAACAAGTTAACGTTACAAAATTGGCTAGCCCAACAGTGAGGGCTTAACGATGACACACGGAATGTTACAAATTTGGCGTTTCCAAAGTGGAAATTAGACACAAGACATACATACACACAGATTATTTTGTTATATTACAATATATATTATAACATCACCAAATTCAGATCAGTTTTGATAACAATAAGTATGTATAAAAAATGCTAAATAATACTATATTTTAATAAATAAATAATGTGGAGAGTAAAAAATATATAAAAGGTAATAAAGAAAGAAGGAGAAAGAGTAATAAACCAAAAGTGATTAATAAAGAAACTCAACTACTAGACTGAAAACAAAGAGAGAACAAACCCACGATGAAGAAAACAAAATGAAACACATCAAGAAAACCCAGACAAGGAATAAAAAATAGAGAAGGAAGAAATAATGTAATACAAAATAATAAAGAAAATGAAACCGGTTAAGAACCAAAACAATTAATGAATGTTAGTATTGTTTGAATGACAATTGTAAATAGTCAGTAATAAAAAACAATAGCTAAAAATACACTAGCCAAAGAGTTAGGAATACATGTAAGTTGTTAATAAAGAAAGACATGATATTAATAATTATATATAATATGTGTAGAGAAAGGGAGTAAAATAGTGAGAAGTAAACGGAAGTTAAAATAGTGAAAGTGAATTATCCTAAAGTGATATAATACAAAAAGAAACACTAAGTAAATTATAATGAACACAAAATAATTTAAAAAGTGCCAGTGATAAATAAATAAAAATATGGTCTGTAATAAAAATAGTAAGAGTAGAGAAGGCTAAGATAAAGACTTAGTAAAATAACCAATGTTTAAGATTTAAGAGTGAACAATAACATTTAATAAAGTTATTATGAATAACATTTAGAATAGAACATTGATTCAGTAATAATGAACACTAAAGAGTGATATTAACTGTAATGATTATGAAATAATATTGTTATAGAACTTAAGAATGTATTGTAGAATTTAAAGGTGAGAATCACAAGAAAAAGTAATAAGATGATGTTAACATGGAAGGGAAAGCAAAGAGCTTTTGAAAATAAGTATGTAATAACCTTAAGTAAATACCCATGTTATAAGGGGAGAGTAATGAAATAAGTTCAATAGAGGTGAGATTGTTTATCACCCGAACAATAAATAAGAAGTAATGAATTGTACACACATATTAAATAATAAGTGTTGATTAATTGTATAAACAATTGTTTATGAATAGGAGATGGATTGGGTAATTATCCCAAACATAAACCTAAATGTTATATGTTATATGATAAATAAATAGTAATTAATAGCCATATTATTGACATTGGCAGAGTACTTAAAATAAGGAAAGAAAACAATATTTGAGTTATAAAAGAGAAAACTGTTAGTAAATAATTAGCAAGAAATATTGAATAACACAGTTGTTACACACAAAAATCACACAAAGACTAAACTAAAACACCTCCATAGATAATAAACCTAATTATAAATAACAATCTAGGACAAAATGAGATATAATGTGTATGAAACAATCAAAAACCAGTAATGGCTACTTAGACTTGAAACAGGCCAAACGGTCAAACATAAACAAATACTAACTGTATGAAAATAGCCAAGTAATTAACAAATCCAAGGTGACTAATTAACCAAGGATGAATGGTAAATATTATTAAAAACAAAATATTAAAATAAGGAATTATATAAACAGAGAAATGTAATTGGTAAGTATTAAATTAATTGTAAACTTAGAAAACATGAAAAAACCCAATATTGTGGGATACCAAAATAATCTTTGTGAGAAAATACAAATGACAGTGCTAATAGTTAATAACTAAGAAGGAAGATAAGAGAAGGAAGGAAGTCAGAAGATATAGGAAGATTTGGAAAGAATTCAAATTTTGATAACAATGGATTTATATCAAGCTCGCCCAATCAGAATAATGGTGTAACCATGGAAACGACGGTTTGAAGAGGTAATTACCGTTGAATATGTTTACTCAGAAAGTGACACTCAAGGAAAACAGACGCCAGAATCCAGAACAACCTATTTTCATATTTAAAATGTTTTAAAAGTAAATTAACTTGTCAAAATTGAACGAGAAGGAGTCTGACGGCTACTGAACACAATTACCTGATGGAGAAGACGTTTATTTCAAGACGAAGTGAATAAATAAATCAAAAAACTTTGAAAAAATGCCCGAAGCCTGAATAAATGAAAAATGAATTATATTGCAGCCACATCCCTTCATTCCCGACCAACAGAGTAATCACAAGCTACAACGCTGTTAAGTATCCATTAAATTATCTCAACTTCCGAAATAACGCACTTTGAATATTTCTCACTATATTTTGAAATACCACTGAATCAATTTTATTCTCTTTCAAAGATTAAATAAGAATATTAAGACACTGAAAATTTATTAAATTAGAAAACTAACCTAGTATTAATGTACGATCTTTTAAACCACTTGTACTACACTTCAACAAACCATTTATCATTACACGTTACAATACTTAAGTAGAAACATTGTAAGGTTGTGTATTTTTATTATTGTAATTGCATCTGAGCCTTTTAACGTGATCAAAAGATCCCACAAAAGTTGAACGAAAATATTTGTTGACTTGCGTGATAGAACGCCATACTGTATGTTTACTTACGTTCAAAATCGATTGTAAAACCCCGGGAGAAAAGACTCATAAAGAAATAACCGGTGCAAAATTTATAAAAAATCAATTATAGCTTGTGTCTATGAAACAGTAATATCAAATCGCTAATAAATCAATACTGTGAATGTTAAAATGTGTTTTATTTTCATTAGGGAAGTGTATTTATAAAAATCTAATTTACAGCGAATGTCTCTGACATGATACCTAGCGCGCAAGCAGCGAATACTGTAACTGCCAGCTCGATTATACAAATCGAGAAAAGGCGGGACGAATTGAATCCTTCACAACGTTAGAGTAAATCGCTGATAAGAAGACAATTTTAATTGTTTTAAATAAACAATTTGGCGCCACCCGGTAATTGTACATTACTAGTGAACCTCAGAACGGGGACTACGATACCTGGTTATCCGTACGTTCGCTACGGACTCAAGCATCAGTTACATTAACGTGCGAGGATGAATTGCGAAGACACACATACACAAGTTACACTCAGACACACTGTTACATTTTACAGAGGTACCAGTAAGACGACAGCGTGAAATACGTTATAAATTGGCGACCAACTGGTGGAGCTAGAAGAAAGGAAGATACGAAGTTCTAGCGGCGGTCACGAAAGGAGATTAAGATGCACACAAGAGGTTTATCGAAAAAGTTGGCGAAGGACAAAGAGATGGAAGAAAATAGAGGAGAAGAAAAGAGGAAGGAACACCGATTGAAGAAGTGGAGACAACACAACCGACCCAAGACAAAGAAATGGAATTACAGGCGGGCGACAAGGGAGAAGTTAGAGGAGACCCGAACATACTGAAATTAATGGAAATGATGAATAATATGATAAAAGAAACCAATGAAAATTTTAAGAAACAGGAGGAGAAATTAGACAAGAATGAGGAGAATCTGAATAGTATGAAGGAAGATAATAAACTGACGAATGAAAAAATAGACAGTATGAACAATAAATTCGACAGCATGAAGGAAGAAACGAACGACAATTTTCAGAAGCAGAAAGAAGAATTGAGACACACCATTAACAAAAATAACGAAACCCTCCAACAACAGCTGAAAGAAATCAATGAAATAACTAAGGAAGAAATGAAACAGCAGGTAATCCAACAATTAAGGGAGTATCGAGAAGAAACCATACAACAGATCACCGAAACAAATGAGAAATTGGAGGAGACTTTGGAGAAACTGGAGAAGACCAACAAAAATGTTTCAGAAATCCGTGAGGAAGTACTCAATAAAATGAACAACCTCAAAGGAGAAAACAAAAGGAGAATTGAGGAATGCCAAGAAGAGACAGCCAAAAGATGTAAACAGATGGACCAGGGCATACATCAAGTCCGGGAAGAAAACCAGAAGGAGATAGCAGCTGTACGAACAGACTTGGGAGAAAGAATGGAAGGAGTGTACAGCAATTTAAATAAAATAGATAGCAAAGTACACAAAAACAAACAAAGGATTGACGAAATGCACAGACTAGAAGAGTCACTAAGGGAAGAAGTGGACGCCTGGCGTGACCGGCCCTGTAACAATAACCATGTCATGAACGCGGACAACAGAGATACGATTAACTTCCGTAAGTATAAAAGGAACCCTATTGAATTCCTGAAGAGGGTGGAAGAGTTAATAATAAAAAATCGAGAGACCCGATGGACGACAATAAGAGGGATGCTGGACAAAATGTTGAAAGAGACCTACGACAACTGGTGGACGGCCACAAGACCAGACATCCAAAGCATTCAAGAATTTAAGACCCAATTCAAGGCTAAATACTGGTCTGAATCTACTCAGAACATGGTCCGCAATAACCTAAGCAACGGGAGGTATGAGAATCAAAATGGACAATCTCTCACATCCTACTTCCTGGGAAAAATCTGCATGGCAAGGAATTTGGAACCACACATCCCGGAAGAGTGTCTTGTGATACAATTGCCTTACCACTACGACGACGCCATACAAAAAGCACGGATGTACAGCCAGGTAAAGACCATTCAAGACATGGCTAATTTGTTGGAGAGCCATGAGCACGAGTGGCAATACAGAAAAAATAGAGTATCGAGTTTCAGAAATAATAGAATAAATGAAGGACAATCATCACCAAACCAAGAGGGGGATAATAAGCCACCATTAAGCAACCCTAACAATTATCAAGGGAAACAACGGGACAATAATGTACCCAGAAACTTCAGCAGAAATGGGAATAATAATAAAAATTTCCAGAACAACTACAGAGGTAACTACCCACCGAATGGTCACAATAACTATTATCGCCCTGGAAACAGTAATACTAACAATAACCACGGATACCGACCACAGGTAAATTACATGAGGGGACAAAGACAACGGAGTCCAGGAAGAAACTATCCCCCATCTAACTATCGACGGATGTACTTTAACCAGGTATCTGATACCTGGTTATCGAAGAAAATCCCAGGAACGACATAGATAACAGGAATAATCGACAGGAGCCAATCACTAACCAGAACAATAATGACAATGAGAATTGGGTAACAGTCAGTGAAAATCCTGGTTTTTCATTACTGCATAATCAAGCGAGTAACGACGGAGGACCCCGAATAGCTCGGATAAACCATATCAGGGCAGAGGACAGCCAAGAACCTAGTAAGGATCCCATCAATGAGAATGAAAGGAATGATTCACACAGCTACACCGCAAGGTTGTGGCCCGATCAAGTAGCGAGATGGTAATGCCATGAAAATAATAAAGGCACTAGCGCAGCAGAAAAACAAATACTATAAGAACCATCCAGAATAAATGTTCAAACATCTAACATGTGAAGGAGTAGAGTGTAATATACAAGAGAAGGCAATAATAATGAAAGAAAAGGAGATCACCTTACAAAAAGGTATAAATAACAAGGTCCTATGTATAATAATATGTATGACCGTACACTATCACAAAAGACAAGGGCAATAACACATATGAAATCACCAACCCCATCACTAAGAAAATAAAAGGGGTACACAATCAGGCATCAATTAAAAAATATTATGACAGCCAAACATGACTGAAAAAACTTAAAATTGAAAAAACCAACCAAGTTATTTGGAATAAAAAGAAATAATAAGACAAACAAATAAGTTTGCTAATAAGTAATAAAGAAAAATATAAAAAATGAATTTCAAAATTCAAAAAAGTTATGTAAGGACAGCTTACACAAATATTTCGAGAATATTTTAGACCAATTATAAAATGGAGAAATAAAGTTACCAAGAATCCACATAAAGTAAGAAACACAAACTTACTATAATATTTGAATAAAACATACTAATAAGGGAGTGAAGTTACAGAACATTCCTAACAAAATAAGATTAAGTTTGATACAGTATTAAACAAACTGATATTTGATAAACCTAAGGGATTTGGTTATTTTAATTCAATTATTTACTAAATAGCTCCTTCGAGCGCCATCTTTATTGCCAACTGTGAATATTTACCCAGGTTCGGTTCAGCGGACCGGGAAATGCAGAACAGGTTATTTAAGAAAATACAATTGACTTACCATGACAACTATTTTAATTCATTTTCGTATTAAATAAAGAAAAACATGACAGTATATCACGTAACCTAATTGCAAATGTTATATAGAAAAATGTTCCCCTTCCCTTCTACTTTTGCGATCTTATAGAAAAACAATAACATTTATTATGCATGATTAGAAATAAACCCATATTGTAAACTTAGAATTAGTTTTGAAAAAAACGGAAACCAGCACTTCATAATATTTGATAATATAATTAAACTAAAACCCCCACACTCGCTCACATACTACCCCAGAATTACATTATATCTTTTTTTTTTTGTAACTTTATAAGGTATGAAAAAGCCGGCATTTTAATTATTATTAATATTTTAAATGTCTACTTTCCTTTTGATGCCTAGAAGTCCGACACCTGGGTGTCTCCTCATGGCGTACACTAGTTGCTGTTTTATAGGTCGCACTTTGATTTTTTACGGCCGAACTGTCAATTTTGGATGAATATTTGGCCGGAAAACTGTTTGTATTTTAGATGTACATATAAAGATTCACATTTTTTATTGTATGCGGGCCCGCACTTACGTTTCGAAACTTTGTATCGGTGTTGCTCGCGCGAGCATTGAATTTAGACTGGGAGCGAACTACTTGCGCTAATTTGTGAAGCGGCTGTTGTTCGTTCAATTCTTATTGGTTTTCAGTTTGTATCCTTGCGCCAGTGGACTGTTTTTTGGCTTGTTGACAAAACTGGTGACACACATCGTTATATAATTTGCTGACGCAACGCATCGCCTGATGTCTGGTTGCATAATTGGTTGACAGATTTAGTTACATAACGTGTTTACGTTTTTCGTGTTCGTCATTGTCCTTGAACTGACTTTGGTACAGTTATTAAACTGTCCACACAATATCATTAAATAATTGTCACAGTCAATGCTGCCACGTTGCGATCGCTTCCACAATAACAAATTTACCTCTCGGTCACAAAATTTTCCTATCACTCAACAAGTTATTTATTATTTATAAAAAAAATACAAATTCTGTTATTACCCCAGGTATGCCCAAAAATGCCCCGCTACAATACCCCCTCAATGAGATATTTTATGCCGAAGCATAAAAAATCTCATTGACACATTCATACTTGCTAAAGGGATCAGCCAGGATATGTCGCCACAACCCCCTGTATGGTTTACACAAAAGAATAATCAACTCACCCTTGGTCCGGTGACTGTGACCGCATCTGCATGACAATACTGGACTTCTCTCTCGAGATCCCAACACCGTAGAGTCAGACAGATACTCCACGCCCCTGCTCTGACGCGCAGGCCAGCTCAGGTCTGCCGCCACAGCACCACCAAACACTGAAACAACAAATCAAAATATTAAATAGTGGCCTTATACAACACCATATCCCCAACTGATCTGTTTCCCCCTAGCGGTGCTGGTTTGCGCTAAGAAGCACTGGTTTTGTTTTTCATTTATCGCTAACATGTATATATCATAACATATTTACCAACAATATATATATACCCCTCTTAAAATTCCATCTACTTACCCTTATCAACTTTACCCCAAAATTCAAAATCATTGCCCTGATTCCCATCAGAATTTAAGCAAACAGACGACTGACTTATTAACATTTCCCATTACCATATTACATTTCTCTCATCCCCAATTTAAAAATGCATTTAAAATAGTTAACTTCATAAAATTCTCTTAAACTAACAAACACAATATAACATAAGAAAATATAATACACTTCTAATTCACATTAAAATAAACAATTGGTATTTAAAATGTTACACACATTAAGTTGGCATATAAAATCAGAAAATTACTTTTAAACTTGATTTACTCTTATTAATTCGTTTCTCAAAATTACAAAAATTATTTTATTTTTTTTTCAATCTTCGTTTTACCCATCATTTTCATTTATCATTTTCTTTCATTAATCTGGGTGATTCTACATTACTCATTATAATTCACTTTATCAACTTGGCATTTACTCATAATCTTACCCCTTTCATTACTCTAACGCTCCCTTACAAAATCTTTAACTAGTATGACACCCCACTATCAAAATTTTACTAACCCTTCTCTACCTCTAACTACTTACTATTTTAACTCCAATCGCCACCTTCTCTCAATATATAAAAAAAATACTCTCTAACCCTTTGTACATAGGATACGTGTTTCCTTCCCAAAACTCATTCCCTTATGTTGGTCCCTGGACTCCCCCTAGGTAACCCTTTCCGGCGCCAATCGGTCCCTATCCCGTCCCAACCCTTATGTTGCGGACTCCCACATTACACTACCACTACTACAAAATTGCCATCCCCAAAAAATCTCAATCTCATAACCTCACTACAATTACATCAAATTAACATCAACAAAATAAACAATATATCGCTCAAAACTCTACATAAAATCTCCATAACTACTGTGTCTCCACTTATACTTCTCAAAATTCTATAACATATACTAACTCAAAACAACATTGCATTATTTTCATCTCTCATTCTCTTTAACTTTTACTTCGATTTGAACAGATCTATATGTTCCACAAAATTCAACTTGAATTGACTCAAACATTTTATTCAACTAATTACTATCACCCATTTCTATCTTTTACAACCCATTGAAAATTTTACCTATCACAACTATTTTTCATTTTATTTTTAAATCTATAAACACATTGAAAACATATTATTATATTTTTATACTACTTATTCCTAACATACTAATGCAATTAACACAATAAGACATAATAACACAATATAAGAAGTATTTAGTGCATCTATTTTTTAAATTCAAACAAAATTATTGAGTAGCAAATCATCATTATTAATTAAAATATATCAAATTTTTAATACGTTATCCCCTTGGATAACCTCCCAGCCACACACACTATTTCAATTATGTAAGACTGTGGCGCCTTTTCGCTTCCACAGAGACTGTATATTTTGGAGCAGGGTTTTACCTCTCCGTGTCTCTGCTTCCGCTGTTAAGTTAAAATTGGTGAACATCAACATGTTCTCGTTAATAATCATGCACCCTTAAACGGATCTACCACCTGGCTCTGCTGTTCCTTCTCGAACAGAGTGGCAGCCGCTGTTCCATAGTTTGGTGATTCCCCTTTTATTACCCCCCATCAATTTCAAAATACACCTTTACAACGATAACAGCTATGGCCAGTTATGGTCAGCGCGTAATCGTAATGTGCCCCAACCATAGCTGTTAAAGCTAAACCAATTCCACGGTCAGGGTTCGGTGAGGCCGTGACCGCCCGAAAATTTGGGGAATCACAAGTAAAATATCTTTCGTAATATTAAATTTACGAATTTATATTTAAATGACAATATTAATTTAGATGGGTTTTTAACCCACTTAGATGGAAGCTTAACCATTATTAACATAACATATTATATACAAAATCTACAACCTTCCCCCATAGCAGTTCCACACTACACTGTTATGTCACTTCATTGAGCACCAAACTACCCCCCAAAATTATCCTCACATCTTGTATTGATAACAAGTTCCTATATTACTACACATTTCTTTAAAACGTTCCTATACCCACTAATACTAAAATCTAACAATTATATTTGGTCACCTAATGCTAAAAAATTTAGAAGAAAAAAATTATATCTTAAATTTAGAATTATACACATCCAAAATTATTTTGGGTTTTTTTTTTTTTTTTTTTTTTTTTTTTTTACATAGGAGGCTGACTCTATTGTCATAAACTTACTCTACGTCTAGGAAGATCGCAGCCGCCTGAAATGCCGGGTCTTGCTGCAAAACGGATCGGCACTAGGTAGATATACTACGTGAATTCACGTCCCCTCTCTAAACCACACTACTCCCCACTCTCCTACCATTTCTTCTACCCCGCTTTCTACCGTGCGCCAAACCGTCTTGCCCCAAAACTCGTTGTTTCGGGCCAATCAGAAGATATTGTCAAAGGCTCCATTTTAATTTTGCCCTTGACACCAAAAAATTTAATTTGAATGCACTGCCTTTTACTTAAATGCAGCCTCCATTATTTACAAACACTCTAAAGCAGTGCAGGCACGTGACAGGCACACCAAAACCGCTGCACCGGGAGTGTATAAGAAAATAATTTGTGTCACGTACCTGTGGGGTCCCCCTCCCCGTTCAAATGTGCAGTTAGGTTTTCTACTTTATACCAATTTTGGTGGAGCCGGACCATCGTTGTTTTCACCGCCCGAAGGAAGATCCGCCAACCATGGCCCGCCTCCGAGTTCCGAATTCCACGGCCAGGACTGGTAAGATCGTGACCGCCCGAAAATGGGGGAGGATCCCTTCTGAAAACATACAATAATATTTGAAAAACTTATTTATAAACATAACAATTAAAGTGACCTATATAATTTTAAATTCGTCGCATTTTGAGTACCTACTATTTCCTGCGTCGCTGGGTTCCTCAGCACATATGCATTCTGCATTTTTACTTCTATAACTTCATAAGGTCCTTCATATAACAAGAAAAACTTTTTTATTTCCCTATCTTGAGCACTGGACAAATCATGTCTTTTTACTAAAACTAACTGGCCTACCTCATATTTGGTCCATTTACCCTTAGCATCATGTTTCTGTTTTCGTCGCTCTCCTCTAGTAAGTAAATTTTCGTTCGCCAATCTAATCTTCATATTCCTGTCCAAAATTTGACCTTCAGGTGGGTATATGAAAAGTTGTTCTAATATCCTGGGCGGCCTTGTTCCCCTGATCAACTCATGCGGCGTAAATCCCGTGGACTCATGGGTGGTACAATTCAGCCACTCCTCTACTTTTTTCACGTAGGATGGCCATTCTGTGTGTTTGGCGTGACAGTACGCCCGAAATATCCTGCCAATCTCTCTCATCACCCGTTCTGCTTGGTTCGACTGAGGATGGTACACTGCCGTATGCTTGGGTATGATGCCTTCCCATCCAAGCGTCTGCCGCCACTTGCCGCTTATAAACTGTGGACCATGGTCAGATAATATAATTTTCGGCTTTCCCACATTAAGCATATAATCTTTTACTATTCTCTCACTAAGTACCTTACTAGTTGCCCTCTTAATACTATATAACTTTACAAATTTTGAAAAAGTGTCTAAAACTACAAATACATATAACACACCCCCTCTACCTCTGGGTAACGGTCCATATAAATCAACCGCAACTAGATCAAAAGGCTTATCTACTTTTATATAATTCATCTCTCCTTCCACTCTATAATTCACCACTTTCGATTTTTGACATAAATCACACACTCTCAACACTTTTCTCACTCTCCTCTCCATATTCTTAAATATACATGACTCTTTCAAAACATTTGCACACTTTCTCGCACCAAAATGACCATACCTTATATGACAATCCCAAACAATTTTATCTATTAACACATCAGGTATAATTAACCTCCAATCACGCTCCCCACCATCTACTTTTTTAAACAAAATGCCTTGATATATTTGAAATCGCTCATTATATTCAGATCCCTCTACGTCTGTTTCTAAACTAACAATTATTTTACCCAGTTTGCTATCAGATCTTTGCAAGTTTTTAATGTCACTTAATTCCTCACCAAAAATTCTATCTTCTCTAGTTAGTCTAAAAATTTCTATTTCTCTAAGGTCCCTACCAGTCTTATTATCTATAACATCTATTCTAGAAAGTGTATCTGGTACTTTATTATCTGACCCCTTTATGTACTCCCATGAAAAGTTATATTCCTGTAAAGCTAATACCCACCTGGTTAATCGGCTGTGTGTTAGCTTACATGAATTCAGAAATGACAGTGCCTTGTGGTCCGTCCGGATGATCGTAGTATTCCCTAGTATGTACGTGCGGAATTTACCCACGGCGAACACAATGCTCAGAAGTTCCTTTTCTGTTGTCGTGTAATTCTTTTCCGCCGATAACAGCGATCTACTGGCGAAGGCGATCGTTAGGTGTTCCTTGTCGCAACTCTCTTGGTATAACTCGGCACCTAGCGCTACATTGCTGGCGTCGGTCTGCAAATAAAAGATCTTATTAAAATCGGGATGATTCATCATTATCATGTGACTGAACTTTCTCTTAACTTCATTAAACGCAGCTCGTTCCGCATCGCCCCATCTCCACTGTTTATTCTTCTGCAGGACAGCACTCAGTTTGGATGTTGTGTGTGCGTAGTTCTCCTGAAATTTCCTGTAAAAATTGCATAAGCCTAAAAAACTCTGTAGTTGCTTAATGTTTTTAGGTTCAGGGAATCGCATTATTGCTTCGACTTTGTCAGGGTTGGCTAATATCCCCTCCTGTGTAATAATAAATCCTAAAAAGTGTATTTCTGTCTGCAGAAACTTAGACTTGTCCCAATTCACTGTTAAACCCCCTCTTTGAAGCTTATCTAATACATATTCTATGTGTTCTAAATGTTCAGTGAATGTTCTAGAGGCTATCAAAATATCATCGACATACACAGTTAAAAAGTCTAAGTCCTTAGGTTGTAAAATATTATCTAAACATTTGATAAAACTGGCAACACTGGTGTTTAATCCAAAAGGTAAGCGTTTAAACTGGTAATTCTTACCGTTAAAAAGAAAAGCTGTATATTTCCTACTCTCTGTTGCTAATGGTACCTGCCAGTATCCAGCGGTCAGGTCTAAAGACGTCATGTATTTGACTCCGCTAAACTTTTGTAAAATCTCATTTATGGGTTCTGGAGATTCTCTGTCCGGTATAATAATCTGATTGATTTTTCTAGCATCTAAACATAACCTTACCTTGCCATCCTTCTTTATCACTACCACCAAAGGGTTTGAATAAGGTGATACTGAGCGTTCAATTATGCCTCCTTGCATCATACGGTCTAATTCCTCCTGTACAGCCCTCCTCTTTGAAAACGGCACCGGGTAGCTTCTCTGCATGTATGGTGCGTGGTCCCGAACTTTCAACTCACAGATGTAGTCCTTCGCTTTCCCTGGTGATTCATCAAACACCCCTCTGTACTGCTCCACAACTGCCCACAGCTCCTCTCGCTGAGTACTTCCTACAACTGTATTTTCATTGAAAAATTTATCGGCTCTATTTGCCCACACACTCTCATTACGCTCATGCATCTCTCTCTCCTCATTTTCTACACCATCACTCTCTAGACATATATTTATTTTAGTTTCTATTTCCCTATCACTCATCTGTTTATGTAACATTTTTATTCCAGTGACTTTAGCTTCATTTACTACTTTCTTAAACTCTATTCTGACTGGTTTATTCCCCTTCTCAAATTTTACTATTTGTTTATTAAAATCTATTACTGCTCCGTTTCTTTCCAAAAAATCATTTCCCAATATTACATCTAGACTTAACCCTTTAACTACTAGGAAAGTGTTTTCAAATTCAACTTCATTTATTAAAATGTTTAATTGTACTTGTCTGGTTATTCTTTTACTTCTCACCCCAGTTACCCCCACTACTGTAACCCCTGCAACTGGTAATGACGGTATATTCTTGTTTAACTCTTTTAATTCACCCATGACATTTTCAGAAATCACTGATATCTCGCTACCGGTATCAATTAAAGTTTTATAATTCTTACCTTCAATGTTAATCGTCACCTCAGTCAATCCTGTTCTGCGTTCCACCACCTTGTTCTCCTCTTCTTCTAACAACTCTTTTGCCATATCCATCTTGATGACGTTGTTTGTGTATTCGTTAATTACTTGGACCCGATCCTCCGTTGACAATGGCTGGGTCCGCTTCCCCATTGTCTTCCTCAGTTTTCCGTGGATGGACCTGCCACAGCTTGATGATTTCCTCCTCTACCTCTATTATGATTTCCTCCTCCTCGAGGCGCTCCTCTATGAAAATTCTGTGTACCCCTGTTATGATGGAAATTATTATTATTATTATGGTGTGGTACTACTGGTGTGTTTGGACGTCGTCCCATGTCGCGTTCCCCTATATTCTGTAATACATCTAACATGTTTTCTAACTCGCTTATATTGGTAATCTCTCTAGTCATTAACGTTATTTGCACCTCTCTAGGCAGGTGTTTGCTAATATGTCGTACAAATGACCGGAATGGCAACGGCGGTTCTAAATACTTTGCTTCATTATAAATGGTCATCACATATATGGTTAGGTGGTTATTAATCCTACCAAAATTCCCATTACCCATTATTTTACTTCTTAGTATTTCTTGGTCTTCTTCTGACCAATATTTGTTGCGGAAAGCTATCTCAAAATCTTCATAACTTTCCCATTCGGTATGGTGTACTTCCGACCATATCTCGGCACTACCTTTGAAACATTTGATAATCTTCAGCAACTTAACCTCCCAGCTACTATTATTAAACCGATTAAATTCCCTAACCCTATTTAAAAATTGCATTGGGTGTACTCTACGATTGTCACAATTGAAAGTTTCTAATTCTACTTCATTATTTGTGTCTCGTGTCATAAATATGCGTTCAGTAACCTGGTTTACATTTTGATGTTTCACTAAACTTAATTCATCTCGCATACTACTAATGTTTTGTTCAAGTGAATACAATTTTTTGTCATTACTATACTCAGACTGTACATTATTTTTTGCTATTACTTCAATAGATTCATTTACTGCTTGTATCTCCGTCTTATAATTACTTTCAATTTCATATATTTTAGAGTCTATCTTATTTTGGTGTTCATCAATATTCTGACTAAATTTTTCAACTGTCATTACTACACTACTCAACTTACATTCAGTTTCAATATTACATTTAATAATTTTAGATTCTATGTCATTGTTATACTCATTCATTGAATTTATTAATATTTCGTTATTTTCATTGATTTGCTTCTCAACTCTAACTATCTGACTATCTATTTCACTAAATTTAACATCTGTCTTTTGTATTGAATCATCTAACTTGGTTTCTACTTGGCTGATTTTATTAGTAAATTCTACTTTGGTATTTTCACAATGTTTGTTAATTTCTTGTATCTCATGTTTCAACTCTTTATTCTGATTTTTTAATAACTCCTCAAAACTATTCTTTTGAATATCGAATTTACTGTTCTGAATATCTAATTTCTTATTTATACTACTTTTGAAATCTTGCATTTCGTTTTTGTGTTCATCTAACTTTACACTCTGGTTTTCTATCATTGCTTGTATTGCTTTCAACATTTCATACGTATCGTCATTTTTTTTATTTTGGATAGGTGTCGATTGATATTCGACATCTTTCATTATTTTTGATTCGGTCAACTGACTCTCTACATTATCATTCGTTTGAACTCCCGAATCGCTACTAAACTGACTGTCAGATAAGCTGACAGCACTATTATCTGCCATTTTTCTTAAAAATTTTTATATATATTTCTTAGCAAAATATTATTTTGTCATACATAATTATTATTGAGAAAAGAAAAAAATGTTCTGCTCACTCATACTACAAAACATGACATAACCTTATTCTATACGTCTATTTTACGTATGCAAAAAAAAATTTATTTTACCTTATTACATTATATCTTTTTTTTTTTTGTAACTTTATAAGGTATGAAAAAGCCGGCATTTTAATTATTATTAATATTTTAAATGTCTACTTTCCTTTTGATGCCTAGAAGTCCGACACCTGGGTGTCTCCTCATGGCGTACACTAGTTGCTGTTTTATAGGTCGCACTTTGATTTTTTACGGCCGAACTGTCAATTTTGGATGAATATTTGGCCGGAAAACTGTTTGTATTTTAGATGTACATATAAAGATTCACATTTTTTATTGTATGCGGGCCCGCACTTACGTTTCGAAACTTTGTATCGGTGTTGCTCGCGCGAGCGTTGAATTTAGACTGGGAGCGAACTACTTGCGCTAATTTGTGAAGCGGCTGTTGTTCGTTCAATTCTTATTGGTTTTCAGTTTGTATCCTTGCGCCAGTGGACTGTTTTTTGGCTTGTTGACAAAACTGGTGACACACATCGTTATATAATTTGCTGACGCAACGCATCGCCTGATGTCTGGTTGCATAATTGGTTGACAGATTTAGTTACATAACGTGTTTACGTTTTTCGTGTTCGTCATTGTCCTTGAACTGACTTTGGTACAGTTATTAAACTGTCCACACAATATCATTAAATAATTGTCACAGTCAATGCTGCCACGTTGCGATCGCTTCCACAATAACAAATTTACCTCTCGGTCACAAAATTTTCCTATCACTCAACAAGTTATTTATTATTTATAAAAAAAATACAAATTCTGTTATTACCCCAGGTATGCCCAAAAATGCCCCGCTACAAGTTACAATAATCTTTAGCCAAAATATGAGGCATAAAAAGCAAAACATACTATAAAGGAATAAGCTACAAAAATTCCTAATTAGTAAGAAGCACTAACTTACTATGATATTTAAAAAATTATGAAAAAATATATCAATCAAAATGATCAACTTCCACAACTATTTAGAAAAAAGATGGGAAGTAAAATTACACAAACCGATGATCAAAAAACGAAATAAATAAAATAAACATCCTAAGAGTTATAATATGAAATGAGATGAAACAAAGAGTAATTAAAAATGAATAAAAATGTGAATTGTATCAATGAAAAGCAATGCTTCAAGTATTATCAAGTAGTATCTACAAAGAAAGATGAAAAAATATATGACTCGAACTGAGCAATAATGAAATACAAAAGTAAAAGATTCCCAACAAATGTTATGATTATTATTATTATTATGAGTCACGAGATGACTGTATTGAAGATTCATTAATTGAGATTGACTGTTGAATAAGTCCAGCAACCATTTAACTGAGCAGGGATGATGTTCCCCTGATCTCAGAATAAGAGTAGTTTTGAACGACGGAGTTAGGTAAGCCAATAGAGCCCATCCGAATCGATTGCAACTACAAAGTAGGGATAGTGTGAATAAACAAACTTAATCGAAATAAATAAATAAAAAATACTGCCAGAAACTTACCTGCGATCTTTCCATTCACCTACCTTTTTAAATTTTCATCAGAAGCCAGAGTCGCCACGATATTTTTTGGTTATAATATCGAAACCTTTACACTTTACCTTAATAAAAATATGGGACAATTTTGCAATCTGACTACCCCCCAATAATAATTCGGAAGAAATCCGGGAACGTTTAGACGAATCTTGCAGCACAGAAATGAGGAAGTGGTAATGGCGAAATAACTAAACTAACACATTTTATATTCTGAAATAAATATGTTTACTGTTCTTCTTACTTGTTTCTTTTCTCTTTGAAATTTATATAAAAATAGCAATACGATCACTCATATGGTATAAACATGGTAATTGAATTATTAGGTTTTATTTATATAAATTTATAAGGACAGCCCAGCCTGCTCTCTCTCTCTCTCTCACACTATTTACCATACCTTTATTTTGAAGAACCCCATTAAAATGTTAATTTATATGTACATCGAGACACCCCCCGGACACGCGTTTTCCAGTTCACCAGTTCACTGCACATTAAATACTTCACCTGCTGACCACTTCACTTTGCCCGTTATAAATCTGGTAAGTCCGTTATTTCCTTGGGTCCCGGTCGGTATGAAGGCAGTATTACACTTAGTTATTCATATTTAGAAAGTTCAGGCCGACCGGGCCCGCGCGGCACTATCTGCGTCCGTTAGCTGTTGTGGTTCTTTGTGGACTGCCAAGAGCGTCTCTATGCTTACTATCAACTAGATTGCGTCTCACAAGGTGGAAAGCAATGCCTGCTATTTCTTCGCCACTGCTGTGTCCCATTCCATACACGTGGGTTTTTGTGTGTTTGACGTGGATGACATTTGGTCAGCACTGGTTGATGTCACAAAAGAGGTTGGGCTTAGACTTATTTTCTCCAGCATGGGTAACGAAGCGAACAGATATTCTTCTCTAAGCCATTTTGAGTTTTACAATTCCGCGTCGGTCTGCGCACCTGATTGTGTGGTGCGTTCGGGCGTAACTGCCACACACCCGCAAAGTTCTAAGAAATGACGCCTCGTACATTCTTTTGTAACGGTTGCACAACAGCTATTGCGTACTGTTCCTTTGTTCGCACAATGCTTTATTCAACACGTGGCCGTAACCCAGTTGGAAAATGAATTTATGAATATTTTATAACAAGTCCCCAAAAATGAATAAAATAAAAATCCCTCCAAATTCGTCACGTTACAATAGTTAGGGAAAATAAGATTTATAGGGAATAATTTATAATAAAAAATCAATAAGCCAGTTCGCAATATGAGAAAATGATGAAGAAAGGAAATAAAAGATATAGAATTAAGCATAAAAAATGAATAAGAAGCAGGAGAATTTAAGAAGAAAATGATACAATACAATTGATAATTTCATCAAACTTAGAACCACGTTTTATAAAATGATCAATTTTGGTGGAAGGGCATTATATAACATCGCCAAATTCAGATCAGTTTTGATAACAATAAGTATGTATAAAAAATGCTAAATAATACTATATTTTAATAAATAAATAATGTGGAGAGTAAAAAATATATAAAAGGTAATAAAGAAAGAAGGAGAAAGAGTAATAAACCAAAAGTGATTAATAAAGAAACTCAACTACTAGACTGACTGACAAACGACATTGACCCAACCCCAGAGATTGGCCAGTTAAGAAACACTGTAACGGGACATTTTGGCCTACCTGGGGTAATATAAAAAAATCAGTGTATTTTGATAAAATAATATTTTGTGAGGTAACGTAATTTTGGGAGACATAGACATAAATTGAGAAGAAAGGTAAATTTTATTGGTAGCGAAATTGGCAGGAGTGATTGAAAATATTATTCATAAATTATAAAGACGTAGAAGACAAACAAGCGAAAATGTGTCAAGGTCAGCTCCAGACGCGAGTAAAGCAGTTATTTTGAGAACCAGTGACTAACCAATTATGTAACAACATCGGACGATCTTACGTCAGAGACGATCCCAGCTTTGGAATTCGGGAGCACCAGACCAACATTATACTGGCGTAGTGATATGAGAGCTCAAGACAATGAAAACTTGGCAAACAACTGCGGCAACTACAGAAAATAGTTGCGGCAACTACACAAAATAGTCTCAGCCCAGTCTTACAGAACCACTCGCGCGAGTGACACATACAAAGTTCCGGAACGTAAATCGCGGGCGCCCGCATTCAGATGCATAATAAACAAGATCATGAGAGGAATACAAGTATTTAGTCTATTTTATTCAAATAACCATAATCTGTTCTCCTGAGTTCGCCGAAAAGAACCCGAAATTGGTAAGTACATAAAATTTTCTTGCAGTTGGGACTAAGGCAAGATGGCGCCCGAAGAAATTAGAAGTAAACAGAACAGTGAATAACAATTAATTAAAATTAACAAATTTTTAATTATATCAATAAAAGTTAGATAACAATTGGCTTCCGAAGGCAGGGACACTTTATATAAAATATTTTTATATAAAAATAGGTCTACTTGGGAGAGCAGAAATGGTTGTTTAAGGTAAACGTGAGTAAACAATGTGTAAACATAAATAATAAGGTTATGTTACAGTGTTATTGATGAATGTTTATAATAGATAAGTAAGAACTAAATAACAATGATGAATACTAATGAAAATATTAACAATGAAGTCAGCTTCACTGACAGTAATATAGAAAGCCAGTTAACAGAATCGAGAATAATGGAAGGCGTGACGAGTCAGTCGACGCCGACCTTAGTTAAGAAAGAGAATAATAGCGATATGATGAATATGATGCACTTACTGTTGAATAAATTTGATAGCAAATTCGAGGAGCAAAATATTAAATTTGAAGAAATTAGAAATGAAATTAAACACCAGAATTCAGATTTTAATAAGCATATTAAAGAAATTGATACACATCTTGATACATTTACAGAACAAATATTAGAATCAGTAAGTAGCAGTTGCGAGAAAAAGATTGATGAAATGAATAAAAATTTAGAACGTAAATTCAATCAGATACTGAATAAGAAGTTAGATGACAATGTTATATTCTTCGTATTGTTTAAATTAGCAGCCATCCTTACTATTTCTTTTATGAATTTGCTAACTGCTATAATTTTTTATTGTTCGACTAAGCTTTTCGTCATTACTGACCTGAAGATGTCAGTAATGACAAAAAGCTTAGTCGAACAATAAAAAATTATAGCAGTTAGCAAATTCATAAAAGAAATGACAATGTTATAGTTATGACAAATATTAATAATGACAAAATAGTGGAAGAGGTAGTGTTAGATAGTAATGTATTGAATAGTAATGATAATGATGTTAATTACAGTTCTGAGGTAAGTAGGAGTGAGAAGTACGACAATATAAGTGAAAATATGATGTTAAAGAATAATGGGGTAAATATTGAGAGTACTGATGAAGTTTTAGAATGTAATAATGGAATGTTAATGTGTGTTTATGAGTCAGAGAGAAAGTGGATAATATAGAGGTAGAAGGGTGGCAGAGGGTAAATTTTCCCCAGGTTTACTGTGAACCAAGGTGTTTACAAATGTTGTTGTTGAAGGGCAAGAGTCCCTTATTATTGGAAGACATGAGGTCTTTGAGTTGTTCCCCGAATTTTTATGAGTTAGTGCCATTTGTGTGGGATGGTAGAGAAAGTGTGATATGGTGTTATGGTGAGAGAGATTTAGATAGACAGTTGTGTATTGATAGAGAGATAGAATTATTTCAGTTGAAGAGAAATTATAAAGAGTTGAAAGCGAGGTTAGAATCGAAGGAAATAGATGATATAAAATACTTACCTTGGAAAATAGAGATGGATAATTATTTTGATGATGATGATAAAATAACTGACTTTGTGTTGAACAAAAATACTTACGGAGACAGAACTAAAATCACGAATGTAGACAGGTTTTATGAATTAATAGGTAACAATAGTGTCAAATACTATGCTGATAATGGTCATTATAATAATAATAATAAATTGAAGGTTGATAAAAATGGTTTATGTTATAAATATGTTAGATATTTACACGATGATAGAGGGTAAATATAAATTCAATGAATGGACATTTTAAATATATTAAATATTTTAATTTATGGTTCTGACTTGCTAACTTAGAAAATGAAGTGTGGTAAACTGAAAAATTAATGACGAATAATTTGTAAATAATTGATAGTGAAATTAATTGTGTGTATTGTAAGATGTTATGTAAACAATGTGTATATGTAGTAAAAATATGTCTTAATAATATTAATATTATTTTGGTAGACTAAATGAATAACTAGAATTTTGTAATTGTTTTGGAGTAAAGTAATTAAAATATATTGTGTTTTCAATACTGGATGGAATTCAAATAATTTGAGATGTTTAAATATTTTTGATTGATTTGAAATGTTGTATAAAGAAATTTTTCTAATGAATTTAAATTATTTTATGAGATAATAATTAATATATATATAAATGTTAAATTGTGTTTAGTTTGTGGAATAACATGGTTGTTAAAATGTTTCAGAAGGTACATTGAGTTATTGATGTTTGGTGTTTATATTTGTGTATCTATGATAGTATGGAAGTGATTGATCATATGTAAGTATGAATTCGATAATGACCTTGAAGTAAAATAAAAGTCTCATAATGGCACTAAATGAGTTTGAAAGAAGCTAACTTAGGTAAAATATTACAATAAAATATTAGTGAAATGATGCAAAATGAATGTTAATAATAAATTTGAATTTTTTGGGAGAAACTAATTGTCCAATGAATGTTAAATAATTTAGAGTATAAATAAAAAGAATTAATTGCATGTAGTATGTTAGGTATAAGGATTATAAAAATGTAATAATATTTAATAGAATAAGTTTTCAATGTGTTTAAAGATTTTAGATAGATAAATAATGAAATAAATTAGAGATAGTTAAAAATTTTCAATGGATTGTAAAAGATAGAATTTGGGTAATGATGATTGTTTAAGTAGGATGTTTAAGTCAGTCCAAGTTAAGTTTAGAAGGGGAGTTGAATAAAGTAAGATTGTTGTGAATAAACGTAATGTAGAATTTGAGTATTGATAGTGACACAGTAGCTAGGGGGAAAATATGTAGAGTAACGATTGATATATTGAGGTAATAAATAAATGGAGATATTTTGTAAATGAAAGTGATGTATTGGGAGAGTAAT
The DNA here is from genome assembly GCA_034769895.1 of Magicicada septendecula. Taxonomy (NCBI): domain Eukaryota; kingdom Metazoa; phylum Arthropoda; class Insecta; order Hemiptera; family Cicadidae; genus Magicicada; species Magicicada septendecula. Next base: position 402,556,066 of record CM068375.1, on the reverse strand, counting down.
TAGTTGATAGAGGAATTTTGTAAGGGGGGTGGTGTGATGAGGAGTCCTCAACGTAAAGCGTTGTGGCGGGAGGTGAACCGATATGCGCCGGAAAGGGTTACCTAGGGAGGGTCCAGGAACCAGATAAGGGAATGAGCATTGGGAGGGGAACACACATCCTGAGTACAAAGGGGTAGAGAGTATTTTTGTTATAAGGGTAGAGTGATGCGAAATGAGTTAGAGTAGTAAGTTAGAGGTAGAGAATGGTTGGTAGATGTTTTGGTAGATGGGTGTCATACTAGATAAAGACTTTGTAAGGGAGCGTTACAGTCATAAAAGGGGTAAGATTATAGATAAATGCCAAGTTGATAAAGTGAATTATTATGAATAACGGAGAATCACCCAAATTAATAAATGATGAAAATAAATGATAGAAAATCAGATTTAAAATGGAATAATAAATGAAAAGAAAAAAAAAATTTTTTTTTGGAAAAGTTAAGGGCTAAATAATTGATGATTAATTAATTAAAGTTCAATTGGAATTAAAATGTAATTTTTATATTTTTATATGCAAATTTAAAGATGTAAAGTGTGTAATTTTTGGTCAAACTTAAATGCGAATTGTTTGTTTTAAGGTAATAATAACAATGTGAATTATGAGTATACTATGTTTTATTGTGTTGTATTATGTTTGTTAGTGTTTAAGAGAATTTTATGAACTAAAATATTTTAGATGTAAATTGGGGATGAGAGAGATGTGTAATATTGTAATGGGAATGTTTATTTAAATTCTGATAGAATCAGAGGAATGTATTTTGAATTTTGGGATCAAAGTTAACAAGAGAAAGAAAGCAGAATGAGATTATGGAATTTTAAAATATATATCATGTTAGGTTATGTATTCATATATATGTTAGAGGTTAAGAGAAAAACCAGTGCTTCTTAACGCAAACCAGCACAGCTAAGGGGAAACAGATCAGTTAGGGATATAGTATTGTACAAGGCCACTTGTTGATATTTTGATTTGTTGTTTCAGTGTTTGGTGATGCTGTGGCGGCGGTCCTGAGCTGGCCAGCGCGTCAGAGCAGGGGCGTTAAGTACCTGGCTGACTTTATGGTGTTCGGATCTCGAGAGAGAAGTCCAGTAAGGTCATTCAGGCGCGGTCATAGTCACTGAACCAAGGGTGAGTTAATTAAATTTTTGTTTGTAAACCATAAAGGGGGTTGTGGCGACATATCCTGGCTGATCCCTTTAGCAAGTATGAATGTGTCAATGAGAGTTTTTATGCTTCGGCATAAAACCTCTCATTGAGGGGGTATTGTAACGGGACATTTTGGCCTACCTGGGGTAATATAAAAAATCAGTCTATTTTGATAAAATAATATTTTGTGAGGTAACGTAATTTTGGGAGACATAGACATAAACTGAGAAGAAAGGTAAATTTTATTGGTAGCGAAATTGGCAGGAGTGATTGAAAATATTATTCATAAATTATAAAGACGTAGAAGACAAACAAGCGAAAATGTGTCAAGGTCAGCTCCAGACGCGAGTAAAGCAGTTATTTTGAGAACCAGTGACTAACCGATTATGTAACAACATCGGACGATCTTGCGTCAGAGACGATCCCAGCTTTGGAATTCGGAAGCGCCAGACCAACATTATACTGGCGTAGTGATACGAGAGCTCAAGACAATGAAAACTTGGCAAACAACCGCGGCAACTACACAAAATAGTGCCGTTCGTCTCAGCCCAGTCTTAAAGAACCACTCGCGCGAGCGACACATACAAAGTTCCGGAACGTAAATCGCGGGCGCCTGCATTTAAATAAAAATGTGAATAACATATTTAAAAATGTGAAAAAATCGAAATTCATATATAAAATGTAAATAACAGTTTCGGAGATTGTCAGTTTTTAAAAAATAATAAATGTGCGCTTAAAATAATGTGACGTCTTCAGGACTCATTGAACAGCTAAGTAAAAAAGAAAAATGTGTACCTAAATATTTAACAAGGGTTAATCGAAATTATAATAAAATAATATTTTAAACAAAAAACGAGATCTCTAAGGGAATAAAGTAACTGTGTGTGTGTGTGAGTATATAAACAAAGAAGGCTGGTTTGTGTTCTAGGAAATAGATTTTATGTTTTTTCAGTATATCTAATTTACTCTAATGTTTAAAATCAGGCAGTAGAATTATTGTTGTTGTATATCTAACAAGTTGTATCAGAATTAAAAAGAGAAAGAAAAAGAGATAAATTTTGAAGTAGAAAATGGGAATCGAATGACTTGTAGTAATGACTTTGTTTTGTAGTAAAAAATGAGTTTGGGGAAGATGCATATTAAACAAGATCTTGAAAGGAATACAAGTATTTAGTCTATTTTATTCAAATAACCATAATCTGTTCTCCTGAGTTCGCCGAAAAGAACCCGAAATTGGTAAGTACATAAAATTTTCTTGCAGTTGGTACTAAGGCAAGATGGCGCCCGAAGAAATTAGAAGTAAACAGAACAGTGAATAACAATTAATTAAAATTAACTAATTTTTAATTATATCAATAAAAGTTATATCACAACACAATAAAGTAAACTAGACGAGTGAAGGAGAAGAAGAATGAAAACAAAGAGAGAACAAACCCACGATGAAGAAAACAAAATGAAACACATCAAGAAAATCCAGACAAGGAATAAAAAATAGAGAAGGGAGAAATAATGTAATACAAAATAATAAAGAAAATGAAACCAGTTAAGAACCAAAACAATTAATGAATGTTAGTATTGTTTGAATGATAATTGTAAATAGTCAGTAATAAAAAAACAATAGCTAAAAATACACTAGCCAAAGAGTTAGGAATGCATGTAAGTTGTTAATAAAGAAAGACATGATATTAATAATTATATATAATATGTGTAGAGAAAGAGAGTAAAATAGTGAGAAGTAAACGGAAGTTAAACTAGTGAAAGTGAATTATCCTAAAGTGACAATACAAAAAGAAACACTAAGTAAATTATAATGAACACAAAATAATTTAAAAGGTGCCAGTGATAAATAAATAAAAATATGGTCTGTAATAAAAATAGTGAGAGTAGAGAAGGCTAAGATAAAGACTTAGTAAAATAACCAATGTTTAAGATTTAAGAGTGAACAATAACATTTAATAAAGTTTTTATGAATAATATTTAGAATAGAACATTGATTCAGTAATAATGAATACTAAAGAGTGATATTAACTGTAATGATTATGAAATAATATTGTTATAGAACTTAAGAATGTATTGTAGAATTTAAAGGTGAGAATCACAAGAAAAAGTAATAAGATGATGTTAACATGGAAGGGAAAGCAAAGAGCTTTTGAAAATAAGTATGTAATAACCTTAAGTAAATACCCATGTTATAAGGGGAGAGTAATGAAATAAGTTCAATAGAGGTGAGATTGTTTATCACCTGAACAATAAATAAGAAGTAATGAATTGTACACACATATTAAATAATAAGTGTTGATTAATTGTATAAACAACTGTTTATGAGTAGGAGATGGATTGGATAATTATCCCAAACATAAACCTAAATGTTATATGTTATATGATAAATAAATAGTAATTAATAGCCATATTATTGACATTGGCAAAGTACTTCAAATAAGGAAAGAAAACAATCTTTGAGTTATAAAAGAGAAAACTGTTAGTAAATAATTAGCAAGAAATATTGAATAACACAGTTGTTACACACAAAAATCACACAAAGACTAAACTAAAACACCTCCATAGATAATAAACCTAATTATAAATAACGATCTAGGACAAAATGAGATATAATGTGTATGAAACAATCAAAAACCAGTAATGGCTACTTAGACTTGAAACAGGCCTAATGGTCAAACATAAACAAATACTAATTGTATGAAAATAGCCAAGTAATTAACAAAACCAAGGATGAATGGTAAATATTATTAAAAACAAAATATTAAAATAAGGAATTATATAAACAGAGAAATGTAATTGGTAAGTATTAAATTAATTGTAAACTTAGAAAACATGAAAAAACCCAATATTGTGGGATACCAAAATAATCTTTGTGAGAAAATACAAATGACAGTGCTAATAGTTAATAACTAAGAAGGAAGATAAGAGAAGGAAGGAAGTCAGAAGATATAGGAAGATTTGGAAAGAATTCAAATTTTGATAACAATGGATTTATATCAAGCTCGCCCAATCAGAATAATGGTGTAACCATGGAAACGACGGTTTGAAGAGGTAATTACCGTTGAATATGTTTACTCAGAAAGTGACGCTCAAGGAAAACAGACGCCAGAATCCAGAACAACCTATTTTCATATTTAAAATGTTTTAAAAGTAAATTAACTTGTCAAAATTGAACGAGAAGGAGTCTGACGACTACTGAACACAATTACCTGATGGAGAAGACGTTTATTTCAAGACGAAGTGAATAAATAAATCAAAAAACTTTGAAAAAATGCCCGAAGCCCGAATAAATGAAAAATGAATTATATTGCAGCCACATCCCTTCATTCCCGACCAACAGAGTAATCACAAGCTACAATGCTGTTAAGTATCCATTAAATTATCTCAACTTCCAAAATAACGCACTTTGAATATTTCTCACTATATTTTGAAATACCACTGAATCAATTTTATTCTCTTTCAAAGATTAAATAAGAATATTAAGACACTGAAAATTTATTAAATTAGAAAACTAACCTAGTATTAATGTACGAACTTTTAAACCACTTGTACTACACTTCAACAAACCACTTATCATTACACGTTACAATACTTAAGTAGAAACATTGTAAGGTTGTGTATTTTTATTATTGTAATTGCATCTGAGCCTTTTAACGTGATCAAAAGATCCCACAAAAGTTGAACAAAAATATTTGTTGACGTGCGTGATAGAACGCCATACTGTATGTTTACTTATGTTCATAATCGATTGTAAAACCCCGGGAGAAAAGTCTCATAAAGAAATAACCAGTGCAAAATTATATAAAAAATCAATTATAGCTTGTGTCTATGAAACAGTAATATCAAATCGCTAATAAATCAATACTGTGTATGTTAAAATGTGTTTTATTTTCATTAGGGAAGTGTATTTGTAAAAATATAATTTACAGCGAATGTCTCTGACATGATACCTAGCGCGCAAGCAGTGAATACTGTAACTGCCAGCTCGATTATACAAATCGAGGAAAGGCGGGACGAATTGAATCCTTCACACCGTTAGAGTAAATCGCTGATAAGAAGACAACTTTAATTGTTTTAAATAAACAATTTGGCGCCACCCGGGAATTGTACACTACTAGTGAACCTCAGATCGGGGACTACGATACCTGGTTATCCGTACGTTCGCTACGGACTCAAGCATCGTGAGTTACATTACCGTGCGAGGACGAATTGGTAAGACACATATACACAAGTTACACTCAGACACACTGTTACATTTTACAGAGGTACCAGTAAGACGACAGCTTAAATACGTTATAATATATATATATATATATATATTAATTATATATACATATATAAATAATATATAAATATTTATAATAATAATAGTATGTTTTTCTATTTTTTATAAAATTTGTGATGTTTTCAATTTGTTTCTTCTGCAAGTAGTATAATTTTGTATATTTTTTTCAACACCTGAGGCACGTTTCACTGAAAAATATCAGTATCATCAGAGGTTTCTAAGTAAATTAATAGCAATCAAAATAATTCTATTTTTTATAACTATAAAAAAAAAGAAAAACATACTATTATATATATATATATCTATATATGAATATAATAATATTAATGTTAATATTTTTACTTTTAACTAAAAGCATACTATATAGAATAATAAATATTTTAAGATCGAAAATACTTAAATAAATGAATATTACTTTAAAGACTCTGATTATAAGGTTCTAATACCATAACTTATAAATTGATATAAAAATAAATCTTCTATCTCCAGGGAAGAAAATTCACCAGCCATGAATTCTTTTATCATTGTGAGGAAACATCGGAAAAAATAAATACATTTACGTGTGAATATTACTTTAAAGGGATTGTTTGGGGTGTTGTAAATCAATGTTACTGGTAAATAAGTAAAAGCAAAGTTTTATTCTAGCTTATAAGTTAAATATTTAATTATATTACATGTAGAATTTTAAATTGATTGTCAATTATCTGAATGATAAATATTCGGGGCGCAGTATTTAATATTATTAATTTTAGAAGTAATAAATTTATTTATAGAGGACAAAATTCGTGCCAGCAGTTGCAGTTACACGATTCTCTAAATTTAATTGTGTTAGTTTCAGTTAAAAATGTGTTAATAGTAAATTTTTAATTTTGGTGAAATAATATTTAAATATGTATTTACTTCTATGTCTGAGAAACTTTTATGTAAAACTAGGATTAGATACCCTATTATTGAAAGTGTGAATTAAATGACTAGATTATTAATAGTTATGATCTCTAAATTCAAAGAATTTGGCGGTAATTTATCTAATCAGAGGAATCTGTTTTATAATCGATAATCCACGATAGATTTCACTTTATATACACTTGTATACCTCTGTCAAGAATGTTTTATCAGAATAATTTTCATGCATTTTATTAATAAAATGTCAGGTCAAGGTGCAGTTAATTTTAAAGAAAAAATGGATTACATTATTATAAAAATGAATTGTTTTCTATGATGAAAATCATGAAATTGGATTTGAAAGTAAAATTTATTAAATATAATTGTTTGAATTTAGGTTCTAAATTATGTACACATCGCCCGTCACTCCCACTATAAAGTGGGATAAGTCGTAACAAAGTAGCTGTACTGGAAAGTGTAGCTAGAATGCAAATTAAAGCTTCAAGCATATTATTTACACTAATAAAAATTATTGATTTATCGATATAATTTGAATAATAATCTAAATCTATGATGAATTTATTAAAATTATTTTAAATAAAAATAATTATTTAGTTTTAGTACTATTTATGGAATAACTATTTTTAATTTAACTGTGAAGATAAACAATAAATATAAAAAAGTAAAATTATAATTTGTACCTTTTGTATCAGGGTTAATTAATTATATGTAAAAATTTATTCTTCCCAAATTATGGTGATTTAAAATTGTTTGTTAATTATTGTAATATATTTATAAAATAAATATAATAAATTTAGTAATGAAATTTTTTTCGAACTATAATATTTCTGGTTTCTTAAGAATTAAATTTAATTTAAAATAAATATTATGATTTATATTTTAATATAAAATTTTATGTTTATTTAATTATATTAAGGATAAGCTAAATATAATTTCTATAATATTTTAACTTTCAGTTAATTAAATAGGCTGAATAGTTAATTGTTCGTGTGGTGTGTTCGTCTCACACCTGTCGTTACTTTAATGGTTGTTGCTAACGAAGTCCGTAGCGCTGTCCCAATTATCAGTACAACCTAGTGGAAACCTTACCTGTAATTTCATAGGGGTTTGTGAATCCCGGGTGGCGCCAAATTGTTTATTGAAAACAATTAAATTTATGAATTAAGATGTTAGTATGGTGTTTTCAGCGGTGACGGCTGGAGTGTTCGAATCGGTTCCCGCCTCTGTACAGCTTACTGTATTGCACATATAGCAAGAGCGCTAGTTGTTTGTTCAGTGAATTCGCTAACATACACATATATAATACAATTTCCTATGAAATAAAACAATGGTTACACTCTGTACTGTTTCTTTAATGATAGTTTGGCGTTTAATTACTGTGACAATAATATTATAATGTAGTATTCAATAAAATTGCTCCGGCATAAAACATGAAACACATATCTCAAGCTGACGAAATTAGTTTTGAAATGAGTTATTCTGATGGCAACATGGCTACTGTTTGTACACTATATATCAACTCGCCCAAAATCTAGAGTTCTTTAGATTATAAAGAAAACATAAAATATGGTTACAATAAAAAAGTACACTACCGTACCTTATCCGTACTTAGATAATATACAGTGTGTCTACAAACTGTTCTGCAGTGTAGTAATAGTTGTTACAAAAGTTTGCAAATTAGTGTGAGGTTATTTTTTAGTTAACAAGTTTTTCTAAGTAAGTTTATTTTATTTAATCCTTGAAAGAAAATTATTTTTAATTCATAGTGAGAGTTTGTATAAATGTGAGAAATATTTAAAGTGCTTTTATTCCTGGGATTAGGGTATTTAATTGATACTTATCAGTTCAGAAGGTTGTGATAGATCGTTGTTCTTTGGTAATGGAAAATTCATCAATTTTGAGTGACTTAGGCTGCTATCGTCTTTTTCTAATTTGTCTTGGGAATTTCTGCTTGGGAATTTCGTTTATTTAGTTCCTGGACATCAGTTAAACGTTAATCCTCTTCATCTCCTTCTCACTGGTACATGTTTTTGACTTTTGAATATTTTTTAAACTTTTTACAGTAAAATTTCGGTCATACAAAATCTTGCGTCCCTACTACCCAAGCGTCATTTTACGAGTAAACAAATTAACGGAAAATTAGTAATACTGGCCCGTTTCTATGGAAACCAAAATCCTTTGATTGGCTAAGGCCTAGTTTATAAGCATTGTTATCATATTTGAAATTTATTCAAATTTACTATATATTTCCTGATTGATTTTATTCTTCTGTCTTCCTTCCTGAGTAATACATATTATCACTATTGTATTTATTTCCTTTCAAAGATTAAAATAATACCTCATAAGGTCATGTTCTATTAGATATTAACTTTTGTCTAATTATGTTAACATTTGATAATTACATATTTCTTTTAATTTAAGCTCTTATTGTAACATTTTTCTTTTAAAATGATTTATACATTATTTTTGGCTAGTTACTTGCCTTAGATTTGTTAGTTTTCTTGTGGGTTTTATACAATTTGTAATTATTGGTTTTGACAGTTAGGCATTTCAGATGCACTAGTATCCATTAACTATATCTACTGAATTTATATAAATGATGTTTCATTTTATTCTAATGTATGTTGTTTGATTAGTGGTTCTGTTATTTCTACATTTATTGTTTTTCTATTGTAATTAGATTTGTATTGTCTTAACTTCTTAATCATCTATTTTGCCTTTGTTAACAATATGGCTACCACTTCCTACTCTTCCTCAATTAAAAATATAACATCTAGGTGTATGCTCTGTACAAATTCTTCAGTCATACCCTATTCATAAATATAACTATACAATTATTTTACCATTATTAAGTAAAGTTTGTTTACACCTTAATTCATTAATTACTATTTTTTGGGTGTTAACTAACATCACCTTTTGAACAACTGGTTTTCCCTTACTATCTGGGGTGTTTATTTATTTATTATTACTTGCTTATTTCCTAATTAAACTCTACTCTCAATCCATGTTGTTAATACTAGCTGTTTATCTTTACATGGGATACTCCCCTTTTAAATACAATCGTTTACAACTAATCTTAAATCTCTTAATGGACAATGTTATTATCACTTTCCAGTGTTCGTTTCATACCACTAATTGTTTCCATTTACTATTATTATTAAAACTTTATATTTCTAATTACTAATTTGTATCACTTTTACTCACACAGTGTTTTCTCATCACTCTTCAGTGTTTATTCCACATTATGAAATGCTTACATCTAATATTATCCTAAAAACCTTACTCTTACTTATAATTGGATTCACTATTAATCAATTATTGTTTCTTATTGATTATTGAGTGTTTTATTATCATTATTATGGTTGCTAACCATTTTTGGGGTTCACACTTTCACTATTGCACTTTTTAACTGTTTAACTTAAGTGTTTCTTAGTGGGTAATCCCTATAATTATTTCTCTTTGTCACTTTCTCACTATTTCTTTCATTACAAATTATACACAGTATTATTAATGTTATTTTTCTATAGATTTTTACTATATCTAACTCTAATTTTTTTTGGGTTAGTGTACTTTTTCTTTTTATAATATTACTTTACTGTTTTGGTTTAAACAGTTATATTAATTATTTTATTGAGAATATTTATTTCTGGTATTGGATAATTATTGGTTTTATTCACAATATTATACTTGAGTGTACCATTTCTCCCTTTTATATTTGTGGTGTTTCTTATCCCTTGATTTCACTTTGTTTCCTCTTCCTTTTTCTTCTTCTTCTCCTTCATTTTCAATTGGCTTCATTTAGTTCGGTTCTCCCCTTCTCGTTTGGTTTTATTTTATTTGTTCGTATTAATTCGTTCACTTCCTTTAAATGTCTTTATTCTTCTTTGGTTTCGGTTTTTTCCCTTCTTTGTCGTTTTCTTGTTTGTTTGGTCAATCACTTGGGTTAGGTCATGTCGTCGTTTGTCGTGTCACCGTCTTTATATTTTATTTATATTTAATCATTTTATTTAATATGAAGTATATTTATATTTATTATCATCTTTTTTATCCCTGGTACTGGGGTGGCTTATCTGTGTTGTAACAATATTAAGAAAATTAAATTAAAAAAAATGTTTTTATTAAAATGATTAATAATTAATCATTAATTAATGATTAACTAATTATTAGTAAATTACATTACATTGTATTTAAGAATTAGGCAAATATAATTTTCACCTGTTTACCAAAAATATGTCCTTTAGTGAGATATTAAAGGTCTATTCTGCCCAATATTTTAATGGCCGCGGTAAATTGACCGTGCAAAGGTAGCATAATAATTAGTCTTTTAATTGGAGGCTTGTATGAATGAATGGATAAAAAATTTTCTTTTTTAATTAAAATAGATTGAATTTAGAGTTTAAGTAAAAAATATTAAATAAATGAGTGGGACGAGAAGACCCTATAGAGTTTTAAATAAAATTTATTTTACTAGAGCTTAGAATTAACAACTAAAAAAATTATTTTATTTTTTGTTGGGGTGACATTATAATAAATAAAACTTTAAATGAATTTTTCATAAATTAATGTTTAATTGATCCAATTTTTTGATTATAAGATTAAATTACCTTAGGGATAACAGCGTAATTAATTTGGAGAGTTCATATCGATAAATTAAATTGCGACCTCGATGTTGGATTGAGAAAAGAGTTTAAAGCAAAATTTAAATATTCTAGGTCTGTTCGACCTTTAATTTCTTACATGATCTGAGTTCAAATCGGCGTGAGCCAGGTTGGTTTCTATCTACTAATATATTTTTGATATTAGTACGAAAGGACCATATCAAATAATTTAATTTATTCTATTTTAGCAAAAAGTGCATTAAATTTAGAATTTAATTATATAATAATATTACATGTACAAAATGTTTATAATTACTATTTTAATTACTGTTTTGTTTATTCTAATTGGTGTTGCATTTTTAACCTTAATGGAGCGAAAGATTTTAAGATATATTCAAATTCGTAAGGGTCCAAATAAAGTAGGATTTATTGGTATTTTACAGCCATTTTCGGATGTTGTTAAATTATTTTTGAAAGAAAGAAATATACCAATGTTATCGAACTATTTAATTTATATAATTAGACCAGTGTTAGGTTTATTCAATTCTTTATTATTATGAGCTATTTATCCATATTTGATTAATTGTGTTTCATTTAATATAGGTATAATATTTTTTGTTGTTGTACAAGAATGGGGGTTTATAGTTTGATAATTACAGGCTGATCATCAAATTCTAATTACGCCATATTGGGTTGTATTCGATCAATTGCTCAGACTTTTTCATATGAAGTTAGACTTGTATTAATTATTTTGTGTCCTGTTGTAATAATCGAAAGCTTTAACTTAATTGAATTTTATTTTTTTCAACAATTAATATGGTTAACATTTTTATTTTTTCCTTTAAGAATTTGTTGAATTTCATCAGCTATAGCTGAAACTAATCGGTCACCATTTGATTTTTCTGAAGGGGAGTCAGAATTAGTGTCTGGTTTAATGTTGAATATAGAGGGGCGGGGTTTGCATTTATTTTTTTGGCTGAATATGTTAGAATTATCTTTATGAGTACAATATTTTGTTTAATATTTCTAGGGAGAAAAATTGATTCTCTAATCTTTCCTATTCAATTAACATTAATTTCATTTTTATTTATTTGAGTTCGAGGTACATTACCTCGTTATCGTTATGACAAATTAATATATTTAGCATGAAAATCATATTTACCAGTAAGTCTAAATCTATTAATTTTTTTTAATGATTAAGTCTATTATTTAATTCATTAAAAATTGCTCTAATTATAAGTTAATAGAATTAATTTTCTTTTCTCTATTTTCAAAATAAATGCTTTATCTATAAGCTAATTAACTAGTTAATTAATTTATCCCAAAAAGATTTAATTACTGGATCTAAAACAAAATATATAAAGTAAATTACTGTTAAAATTATTCCAATTTTAATATATGGATATTCAACAGGACAAGCTCCAATTCAAGTTAATAAAATTAGAATAATGAATAAATATCAGAATAAGATTTGCTTAATGGGGTAATTTAATAGTCCTATAAATTTTGAATTACTTATGAAGGGGACAAAATTTAAAATAAAAATTGATATAAATAATGCAATTACTCCTCCCAATTTATTAGGAATAGACCGAAGAATTGCATATGCAAATAAAAAATATCATTCTGGTTGAATATGCTTTGGAGTAACTAATGGATTTGCTGGAGTGAAATTATCAGGATCACTTAATTTATATGGCTCAAGTATAATATAACAAAAAAAAATAACTAAAATTAATAAAAATCCTAGCATATCTTTAATGGAAAAATAAGGATGGAATGGAATTTTATCATTATTTGAATTAATCCCTAATGGATTATTTGATCCTTTAATATGCAAGAAAATAAGATGTACAATTGTTAATGCTAAAACAACAAATGGCATGATAAAATGAAAAGAATAAAATCGAGTTAATGTTGCATTATCAACAGCAAATCCTCCCCAAATTCAATTTACTAGAGCTGTTCCAAAATATGGAATTGCTGACAATAAATTTGTGATGACTGTTGCCCCCCAAAATGATATTTGTCCCCATGGAATAACATACCCTAAAAAAGCAGTAGCTATCAAGATTAATAAAATGATTACTCCTACAGTTCAAGTTTCAAAATTCTTATATGAGCCATAATATAATCCTCGTCCAACATGTAAATATACACAAATAAAAAATAATTAAGCCCCATTTGCGTGTGAAATTTGTAATATTCACCCATAATTAATATCACGACAAATGTGTCTTAATCTGTTAAATGCACTTGTCACATCTGCATTATAATGTATCGACAAAAATAATCCAGTTAAGATTTGAATAATTAAACATATTCCCAATAGTGATCCATAAATTCATCAATATGATAAATTCGTGGCTGCTGGTAGATCAATTAATGAATTATTTATTATTTTAATTAATGGATGTGTACGCCGAGTGATATTTAGCATTTGTTAACATTTTCTTCGTAAAGGAGACAATTTGATTCTGACAATATTCACAACGACAATCAGTGTGAATAAAAGATAAATAACCATCATAATAGTTATTATTCCTGATGGGAATATATATAATTTCTTGATTATGAATCTATAATATAAATTATTCATCTCTAATAACTTATTGATACTATCTATCTTGAATCTAATAATATTTATAGTTATAATTAAAGTTCAAATAATTATGTTTGATAATAATAATTTTATTGAAAAGTAAAACTTCTCATTTGAGGCAATTCTTGATATATATATATAAATAAAACTAATATTCCTCTAATAAAAATAAGAAATAAAATATAAGAAAAAATTTTGAATTTATGTAAAACATACAAATTATGCTGGCAAGCATAGTTTGTATCAATAAAATAGATCCTATTGATAATGGGTGTTTTATAAAAATAAAATTTATTGATAATAGAATTATAATTGATATTGCAATTTTCATACAGAAGATAATTTAATAAAAATGTAAGCTTTGGATGCTTGAAATGACTTTTTACTCTCTTCTGAAGTTTTAAAATTATTAATTTATCTTAGATTTACAAGATCTAAATTTTTTTAAACTATTAAAACAAATGAATCTATCATTACCTTTATTATATTTAATTATATTTATATCAGGCATTATCTCCTTGTGCTTAAATCGAAAGCATATCATAATGAGTTTATTAAGATTAGAACTAATAATTTTGAGATTATTCTGTATATTCTCTGTATTTTTATCAATTGAACTAAATTATATATATATATATATATACTAATAGTTTTATTAACATTTAGAGTTTGTGAAGGAGTTATGGGGTTATCAAGATTAATCAATTTGATTCGATCACATGGTAATGATCAGTTATTGTCAATATCTTTAAAAACATGTTAAAATTAATTTTATTTTCATTATTTTTGACCCCTTTATTATTTAATATATGATTATTAAGAAATATATTAATTCTTTTAATATTAATTATCATTTTGTTCTTCAGAAAAGATTTAGTTATATTAAGATATAACATATATATAGATAATATTTCATATGGATTAATTATCCTTACAATTTGAATTATGTTCTTAATAATTAATTCTAGTTCTTTATATAAATATAATAATATAAATTTATTTTTATTTATAGTATTATTACTAATAACACTATTAATCTTGTCATTTTGCTCATACAACATTATAATATTCTATATTTTTTTTGAGACTAGTTTAATCCCTACTATGATTATTATTATAGGATGGGGGTATCAACCCGAGCGAGTAAATGCCAGATATTATTTATTATTTTACACCTTATTTGCATCTCTTCCCATATTAATTTCAATTATATATATATATATATATATATATATATATATATATATATATATAATATTATAATTCTAATGAGATCAAATAGTAAGTTCATTTATTTAGGAATAACATTAGCATTTATAATTAACTAGCAGAATACCCGTGCTTCGCTACGAAGCTTCACGTTGTACGTAATGAAAATGTTAGTTTAATTAATAAAGTTCAATTAAAGTAGGGTTCTTAAAAATAAATAGCTGTTGCCCACAACTTCGTTCGCGTGGTCTTCAATTTAATGCGATAATATATTTAGAACAGAATCTATTCTATTGGGTTGCCATAGTAACCAGATCTAACAGTTTTTTAAGACCGCAAAGGACCCCCCAGAGGATCGTATCGAAAAAAACACCTGTCCTATGTTGGTTCTCCCATTGCGTAAAATATTTGTGCCAAGTTTGGTTGAAATCGGTCCAATGGTTTAGGTGGAGACGTGGAAGACCCCAAAGGATCGTATCGAAAAAAACACTTGTCCTATGTTGGTTCTCCCTTTGCGCGTAAAATATTTGTGCCAAGTTTGGTTGAAATCGGTCCAGTGGTTTAGGAGGCGATGTGGAAGACCCCAAAGAACCCCCAAAAGGACCCCATCAAAAAAACACCTATCCTATGTTGGTTCTCCCGTTGCGTAAAATATTTGTGCCAAGTTTGGTTGAAATCGGTCCAGTGGTTTAGGAGGAGATGTGGAAGACCCCAAAGAACCCCCCCCCCCAAAAGACCCCATCGAAAAAACACCTATCCTATGTTGGTTCTCCCATTACGTAAAATATTTGTGCCAAGTTTGGTTGAAATCGGTCCAGTGGTTTAGGAGAAGATGTGCAAGACCCCAAAGAACCCCCAAAAGGACCCCATCGAAAAAACACCTATCCTATGTTGGTTCTCCCGTTGCGTAAAATATTTGTGCCAAGTTTGGTTGAAATCGGTCCAGTGGTTTAGGAGGAGATGTGGAAGACCCCAAAGAACCCCCCAAAGGACCCCATCGAAAAAAATACAGAAACCTTCGCAGGCGTGCGCACAACAACTCACCGAAGTTTCATCGCAATCGGATGAATGGTATAGGAACGCATACGGGACAAACAAAGAAACATTCATTTTTATTATAAGATGTAAACTATACCACTTACTTGACATAAACCGTGATAGCTAAGCTAATGTACAACATATATGTATTAATTATACACATAAATGTTCCTCGATAGACACTCTATCTATTGGCGAAAACTTGAATAAAATCCGTTCAGTACTTCCTGAGATTAGCTATTTCAAACACAGAGAGAAAACGGACCGACTTTACTTTATACTATTGTAACGGTCCAAATTTGTGGGTATTTGTATTTTTAAATTTATTTCATTTTCGGGGATTGACAAAGGTATTGTGTAAATTTTATTTCATTGTAACAGAACACGTGAATAGAACAGTTTTGAAACGAATCAGCAACGCAATATAACATTGTGAAATCAGTTGAAGTATGTAGCCACCTCAGATTTCCAAGAACTTTGTTGAATGTGGTCATGCGCCTGTACGCATGACACAAGTATACGCGCGGGAGGGGATGCAAAGCAGATCAACCGACGCTGTCGAAAATGGCGCAGAAACGAAGTTTTTGGGAGACTACAACCCGAGCTGGAGGATATGCAAATTAAGGTCCACCTCTTTAGTGACATCAAACCGGAAGCGCCTAAATATCGTCAGCGTATACTACAGAAAAACCCACTATGTATCAGGCACATGGTCGCTCAACTGCAACAACTCAACTATGAGCGATGACGAAATTCGTTGGCGGTGGACATCAGTTTCCGCCCGCTTGCAAGAGACGCTTGACCAGTTCGTCACTGATCGTGTCTGGCCAGACACCGCCCTAAAAGGGGCTCTTCAGATTTTTTCCAAGTTCCAGTCTTAAACTCTATTTTGTGAATTATTATGCGGCAGTGAAACCAATAGTTATCAGTTAACAACAACCGTGGAATCCGGAACTCATCACAAAGTCAAAAATGAGAAAAACGAACAGTGCGAACTAAAACCGCGTGCCGGCTGGGGAGGGGTATTTTTATATTAATAGATTCAGTGTGTTAAAGGTTTGTTAATAATGTGAGAGAGTGTGATGCAGGCTGGGCTATCTACATAGATGTAAGTAACATAATTTAAGTATACTATTGTAAGATGTATGAACATAACAAAATTGGGAAAACCATGTGAGAAAATTTATTGGAAAATTTTAACCTTTAACGTTGCAATATTTGATAATTAAAAATCATAATTTCTCTTCATAAAATGTGTAGAGTAAGTCATTTCACTAACCTATGAAACACATGTTTGCGTCTGATGTTCGTGCGATCGGATTTCTGGACCCAGAAAGAACCTTTGCAGGTAGGTGGAATAAATTGTATTTTTATTTTATATATTTAAACTGTATTTAACTTCACACGTGGTGCTGCCGAAAGGGACGATTTTATAAATTAAAAATTTTGTTAATGTAAAATCTGCACCTACAAAGAGGCAAACGTGTGTTTTAGGGTTAGCGTAATAAAATAAAAATGCGTCATTTACGCAAAGTTAACATGAGATAGAAAGTACATTACAAAAAATTAGATTAATTAAAATATTCTAAATATCAATTATAAAAAATGGCAGATAACGAAAGTAACATACAGTAAATGAAACGACTAGTGTCGAAAGTTTTGATGAGTCAAACATGAGTAATTTTGAGATACATTCGACTCCAAGTGCGAGTCAAGAGAAAGCAGAGACAAATTTAAGTGACCAGAGTAATGTAACTGAAGATTCGGGTGTGCAATTGACCCCGACTTCAACAAAATGTAACGTCCAATTCAATAGTGATGTAATGAGTATGTTACAATTACTTTTAGAACAAAATAAAGAACGGAAGAGGGATTCGGACGCTAAATTCACTATTCAAAATTCAATAATCAATAACAAATTTGTTGAATTAAAAGGTGAGATTCAAGAAATGAATAAATGTTTAGAAAATACTAATACAATAATAAGAACCAGTTTGAATAAATTAGAACAGAGTGTGGAGAGAATGGGAGTAGTTGTAATGAATCCAAATAAGAATAATACGAATGAAAATTATAATGACAAAGAGTTAACAAATGATAGTGATAATGTCGAAAATAATGAATGTAATATTGAGAATAGGGATATAATCGAAAATGTAGTATCTGAGAGTAATGATGAAGTTGTGGAATGTGATAATGAAATGTTAATGTATGCTTATGAGTTAGAGAGAGAGAGAAAAGATAGTATAGTGGTAGAATGGGGGCAGAGGGTAAATTTTCCCCTTATTATTTATGATGATGATTTAATGTGTTCACAAGTATTGTTTAAGAAGGGCAAGAGTCCCATGTTGGTAGAAGATTTGGAGTGTTTATTTTTGTTGTATAATTTTGTACCCTCTGTCTGGAATAATTTTGAGAGTGTGATTTGGTATTATGATGAGAGAGATTTAAGTAGAGAATTGTATGTTAATAAAGAAACAGAATTGTATGAATTGAATAGAGAGTGTGATGAATGGAAAGTAAGGTTAGAAGTGTGTCTAAGTAATAATGAGTTAATTGATAATACAAAAGTAAATAACCCGATAATGAATATAATTACTGATGGAGACTTAACAGATGTACTTAACGTTGACTTGTTTTATGATTATTTTGGTAAAATGAATGTATTTGGTTTTTATGGTTACAACACACAAAACAGTAATTTGTGGGGTAATAAAATTGAACAGTGTGATATAAAACCAAGATTAATCTATGACGATGGAGGGTAGGCTATAAAACGATAAAGGACAGTTATAAATATTTTGTTTTATGGTTTTGACCTGGCAGATTTGGACAATGAAGTGCGAAAAAATGGAACGGGTAATGACAAAAGTTTGTAAATAATTGTAGTGTGTTCATTTATGTGTATTGTAGAATGTCAAGTAAACAAGTATGCAGGTAATTGTTGTAACAATAATAATATTAATGTTTTGCGATTTAATAAATATCATAATTAATTTTGAAAACAGTAATTGACTAATTGTAATTGCTTGGTAGCTATGTAGTCTGTATTTTCAATAATTGGTATTTTAATTTAATTAAAACAATTTGATATGTTTTAAATATTTTGATTGATTATTTAAATGTTATATAATTAAATTTTCTGAGGAATCTAAATTATTTTTACGAGATTTGTGAATTTGGTAATTAAATGATAAATTGTTTGATTTAAACTAACATTTGTGTTAAATGTTTCAGAGGTGACGTGAAAGTATTGGGGTTTAGGGGGTATATATTTTGTGTATGTCAATTTAAATGGACTGTAAGTATAAAAATTTTATAGCACGAATCAAGTATAATAAAAAATGTTTACAGGTATAACTCAGATGAAAAGATTTTATTCAATGATGAGATGATTTGAAATAATTGTGTTAAATAAAAATAATTAAAAATTTTAATGATAACTGAAAAATGATATATAATAATTATTAATAATGAATTTGAAAATTTTAAGAAAATCCAATGGTAGGAGGTTTTAATTTTTGTACTTATTATTATTTTATGTTAATGAAAGTTAAGAAAGAGATGTATGGGGTTAAAACACCATCCAGACTAATAATGTCATTTAAATATAAATTGTTAATTTTAGTGTTACAAAAGATATTTTACTGGTGATTCCCCAACTTTTCGGGCGGTCACGGCCTCACCGAACCCTGACCTGGAATTGGTTTAGCTTTAACAGCTATGGTTGGGGCTCACTGCGACACGTTCTGCCTTAACTGGCCATAGCTGTTATCGTTGTCAAGGTGAATTTTGAAATTGACAGGGGGGAATTAGGGGGAATCACCAAACTATGGAACAGCGGCTGCCACTCTGTTCGAGCAGGAACAGCAAAGCCAGGTGGTAGACCCGTTTTAAGGGCGTTTAAATATTGTAATTTAACAAACTAATAAGTCACTGTGAGGGCGACCAATTGTAAATTCACAACTTATAAGTCACTGTGAGGGCGGCAATTGTGCCTTTACTTCTTCTAAAGTCACTGTGAGGGCGGCAATTGTACCTTCACCTCCCCTTCTCAATATTATTAGTACATATATTTAGTAAGATATATATGACCAATACCATAATTCGGTATTGCTGGTACTCACCAAAATTCATTATTTGCCGGGCTCCTCATCTGCTGTTATACACTGTTTTATACCTAAGGGTTCCAGGGTTTCGGGTACAGGAAGATTTCGAAACACAGTGGACGACGCAATTGATAATACAATATTCTTGAGGTTAACCATTAAATTTAATTTCACTATACGTTCTTACATACAAACCATGTGTTTACTATAATGACGTCAGGTGGCCTGACTTAAACAAAATGGCGGTTGCCCTTATTATATCTCGTGGTATTCTTTAATTGCTTTATTGTTGGATTAATATCAGTTTAACATTACTGCTGCAGCTTCAAATTTATGAATGAATAGAGTTTTAAATTTATTACACAAACCAATGCCCTCGGCATGTTTTTATGGCCATACATCCACTCTCTCATTTGCACACTCAGTTTTCGACACATACATTTTTAAATTAACAATTGAATATTAATGAGCTCATAAATAGAAAAATAATGAAAGGAACTTCTCTGGTTTAATCGGTGCTGATGTCCATCCGTTGATTGTGCTTACTGCCCATGGTGATGGCCGGTGTTCGCCTTTTTTAGTCTGCCGCTTAATTAAGTTGATATTGCACTGAATTTACATTTGAAGTAACTGTAAGTGAACAAGTTATATGAGCCTTTATTGCTCCACTATAATGGACAACATTTTGCCAGTTGTATTTAAATTATTATAAAATTTTGTGCACCCAGCGATACATCGCTGTGGCTGCTATGAAGGATGGCGTTGAAATGAGAACGAGGCAAATGTAAATTTACGCTTGTGTGTGTGTAGTTCTTACGTCATTCTGCTTTGTCTTACTGGACAACGCCTCGTTACACACATTGTACTCAGTGCGTCATTGTTATTAGCGATGACGGAGCTGTGTTATAGCCCAATCATAATGCATATTGTTGTACTTCGTCATAAACACTGCCATGGTATATTTTGATGTTTTCACGTCCACCGGAGACCTTGGTGTTTTACTCTGGCCGAAATTACGTTGTTCCTTTTTCCAGAGGGACAATGTACCTAACCATTCTGTATGTTTAAAAAAAATACATAATATAACATTGAAAATCCCCATTATTCCCATAATTCTGGTACTGAGTCAGTCTGTACTGTTACAAACCCCCTCAAGGAAAATTTTTGTGTCGAAACACAAAAAATTTCCTTGACTCACTCACACTTTCCTAAAAGGATCAGTCTAGATATGTCACCACAACCCCCTGTAATGTTACAAAAAAAAATTTTATCATCACTTACCCTTGGTCCCATGATGTTGGTCGCACCCTCTGACCTTACTGGACTTCTCCTGAGAGATCCCTACACCATAAGGCCATGAGGCACTCTACACTCCTGTTCTGACGCTCCAGCCAGCCCAGGACTGCGGTCACAACACCACAAAACTCTGAAACATCCAATACAAAAATTCAAAATAGTGGTATAATACACTTACATATCTACAACTGATATGTTCCCCTTTAGACGCATTGGTTTGTGTTTGGGGCATTGGTTTGGTCTTAAAATCAACAGGTTCAACCTCACAACTACAAGACTTAGAATACCTTGATTTTTTACCACCACCTAAATCAATTTCTTATTTGTAAGAAAATAACATATCTATAACTACACACATAACACAATATATCAATAATTCTTTAATATACCCCCAAAATACCTTCACCTAATTAATTCTACAAATTCAGATTACAATTATCATGGCAGACATTTTTTCTTTAAACTTTGTTGCTCAACTTATAATCAGTTATTTATTTTGTAAATGGCAGCTTACTAGAATATTTTATTTAACTTCATTTTTAACTTTAAACTTCTCACTTTAAAATATACTATCTCTTAACACTTATTATCGTCCTTACCCCTGTAACGACCTCCTAGCCACACACTCTATTGCCATCAACATAATAAAACATCATAAAACATTGTACATTACATATTAACATTGTTAATTTTTACCTTACATTACACAATTTAAATTTACATGATTTGTACCAAACTTTATCACATTACTACTTCAACAATTCTCTATTAACTTTTAATTATTTGACCTTCATTATATTCTATACAACAATTTCAAATTTATCCTTACCTTTCTGTTACAATTACCTTCCTTTGTTACCTCACCTTCCTACCATGAATTCTCCTTTCTCTAACCCTTCTATCCTTACTCGTTTGGGTGACTCTCTATTACTCACTATTTTCTATGTCTTATTTTGGCATCTGTCAACCTAATCTTACTACCCCTTTTTTACACTAACCGCTTCTAACCATTAATATATTTCGACACCAATATCTCTATAATAAACCCCCTTCACAAATCCCATTTAAAACCTCTGGCACCGCGCCTTTTTTTGTACTAGTATGTGTGTATTCCCTCACTATGCTCATTCCCTTATCGGTTTCTGACCATTTCAGATAACCCTTTCCGGCACACAACGATCCCTTCCTGTCTCAACATCTCTCGTTGGACTCCTACACCAATACCCTTATTACAAAATATCACCATCAACAACTATAAAATTACCACTCACATCACTCAACTCTACATATAATTACTAACCACTGTGTCCCTAAAATATCTAACACCTCTTTATATTTTATCAGCATCTCAACACTTTATTTTTCCTAACTCCCAATAACTCTATTTAACTAACTCCCATGCCCTTATTTATCCTCATTCCCAAACTCTTTTACAACATTTCAACTTAATACACCATTACAAATTCATCACTTACCAACTAACAACAATACCTCTCAATACCCAAATCTATTACCTGCTTAATCATTTACTAACCCTTATAACCTGAATCTCATAATATCATTTAAACTTTCTTTAGTTATTTATAATCCTACAATACATGCTTACCTAAAAAAAATTACATAAAATACATAACAGTAAAAATACACAAATACATAGACATCAATACACAAAATATACAATTCACATAATCATGAAATCGTTTACCATAATCAGTCCTCATCAGTCCATTTTTAAAAACACTGTCCACACAATAAAATGTTCATAACACAATAGAAGGTCTACCCTCCATCGTTAAACAATAGTCTTATCTTTGGTCTGTACCATTTATTTTTTATTAAATACATTATATTAATATCATTAATATAATACACATTTAAATTCTTATATTTAATAAAACCATCATAATTAATAGGGTTATTCCCTATCAATTCAACATACAACTTGTCACGATCGGTTATGGTCCTGTCACCTTCAGTATAATTCGTCACAATCAGATAAGTTACTAAGTCATTATTTTCACTATCATCTCCTACTACTGCTATATCAGCTTCATTATAAGGTAAGTATTTCATATAGTTTGTTTTCTTCCATCCTACTCTCTCTATCAACTCTTGATAACCTCTATCTAACTTAAATACTTGCATCTCACCATCTACACACAACTCTTTCTCTAAATATCTCTCAAAACATTTCTCACCATCATACCAAGCTACACACTCTTTCTCCATATATGCAGGGGACTCTACTACTTTATCATTGCACCACCTGTGAAGTGCACAAAAAAAACCAGGGACCACTTTATTTGTAGACCTTTTGTCTTCCAAATACGCATTGAAGGCACTCTCGTCCTTCCTAAACACACGTGAAGTCTTTACTTCACCCCCTACTACAACATTACGGGAAAAATTTACCCCCTGCAACCCCTTTATCTGTAAATTCTCTCTATACTTTCTCTCTAATTCATCAACACTTTTTATCACTTCATTATCAAATTCTACTCCCATTATACTTTTATCACTACTCTCAATACTCACACAATTATTTTCTAACACCATATTTGTAATTCTATCATAATTCTCACCACTACTTACCTTGTCTTTATTTTCATTCAATTTATTTGATTCTCTGTTATTCTCTACCCCCATTTTACTCTCGTAATTTTCATCTACTTGATTTAATTTGACATTTTGTAAAGTATTCTGCTTTTTTATCTCACTCTCCAAACTATCTAGTTTTACGTTAAGTGTACTGTTCATCTGATTTAATTTGTCTTCGAACTTATTGTTTTGTTGTTCGAATTTGTCATTGATTAATGTAAATAAATTTTCTAATGAAATTTTATTTTCGACTATTTTGGGCGTTGAGCTACTGTGTCTTTCCAATAAAATGGATTCTGTCTCTGAATTTTCTATTTCTATGCTATTGTTATTTTCTGCCATTTTGTATTTTAGTATTTTAAATAGTTATTTATCTCTATTTGTATTTGACTACGCAATATACTCAACTCGTATTTAACTATTTACCTTTAACAACATAACCTCTCATTCATTATATATCGTCTTCTGTGTTTCTCCATCTATCTGTTTTATATAAATTAATTTTATATAGAGTCCCTGTTCGGGCGCCAATTGTAATTTAACAAACTAATAAGTCACTGTGAGGGCGACCAATTGTAAATACACAACTTATAAGTCACTGTGAGGGCGGCAATTGTGCCTTTACTTCTTCTAAAGTCACTGTGAGGGCGGCAATTGTACCTTCACCTCCCCTTCTCAATATTATTAGTACATATATTTAGTAAGATATATATGACCAATACCATAATTCGGTATTGCTGGTACTCACCAAAATTCATTATTTGCCGGGCTCCTCATCTGCTGTTATACACTGTTTTATACCTAAGGGTTCCAGGGTTTCGGGTACAGGAAGATTTCGAAACACAGTGGACGACGCAATTGATAATACAATATTCTTGAGGTTAACCATTAAATTTAATTTCACTATACGTTCTTACATACAAACCATGTGTTTACTATAATGACGTCAGGTGGCCTGACTTAAACAAAATGGCGGTTGCCCTTATTATATCTCGTGGTATTTTTTAATTGCTTTAGTGTTGGATTAATATCAGTTTAACATTACTGCTGCAGCTTCAAATTTATGAATGAATAGAGTTTTAAATTTATTACACAAACCAATGCCCTCGGCATGTTTTTGTGGCCATACATCCACTCTCTCATTTGCACATTCAGTTTTCGACACATACATTTTTAAATTAACAATTGAATATTAATGAGCTCATAAATAGAAAAATAATGAAAGGAACTTCTCTGGTTTAATCGGTGCTGATGTCCATCCGTTGATTGTGCTTACTGCCCATGGTGATGGCCGGTGTTCGCCTTTTTTAGTCTGCCGCTTAATTAAGTTGATATTGCACTGAATTTACATTTGAAGTAACTGTAAGTGAACAAGTTATATGAGCCTTTATTGCTCCACTATAATGGCCAACATTTTGCCAGTTGTATTTAAATTATTATAAAATTTTGTGCACCCAGCGATACATCGCTGTGGCTGCTATGAAGGATGGCGTTGAAATGAGAACGAGGCAAATGTAAATTTACGCTTGTGTGTGTGTAGTTCTTACGTCATTCTGCTTTGTCTTACTGGACAACGCCTCGTTACATACATTGTACTCAGTGCGTCATTGTTATTAGCGATGACGGAGCTGTGTTATAGCCCAATCATAATGCATATTGTTGTACTTCGTCATAAACACCGCCATGGTATATTTTGATGTTTTCACGTCCACCGGAGACCTTGGTGTTTTACTCTGGCCGAAATTACGTTGTTCCTTTTTCCAGAGGGACAATGTACCTAACCATTCTGTATGTTAAAAAAAATACATAATATAACATTGAAAATCCCCATAATTCCCATAATTCTGGTACTGAGTCAGTCTGTACTGTTACAATATAACCAAGGATATGTTGATATCCGCCAATGTTAAAATATAAATGCCGAAGCAAAGACACGGAGGTATCCAATACCTCCAAATATGCAGTCTTTGTGGAAGCGAAAAGGCGCCACAGTCTTACATAATTTGCAATAGCGTGTGTGGATGGGAGGTGGCTCAGAGGAGCCACGAATTTGAAAATAACATAAAATTTGCTAACTCCAATTTTGATCTAATAAAAACGTTTACATTCCGCTCAAATAATTATATGCTCATACATTCAGTATAAGGTGTTCATTCCATGTTTTAAATGTAATATTGTATTGTAGTAGGTTAGATATAAGAGTTGATAGAAAGCATATGTTTTATATTATTTGTGTATTTTTGAAACTAAGTAAATAAATAATCCGACTGGCAGGCGGTTAACATAAATTATCAGAATCAGAAAAAGGGGAAACAAGGAGGTTAGAAGTAAGTATTGATAAAATATATATTTCATGTAATTTGCTGAATTTTGAGATGTGTTTTCACTTTGGTAAGAATATCAGCTGATCGGTAGTAAAGGGTTACTGTAAAATTGTTTGTAAACGTTCAAGATAATTAATATTAAAAAATAATGTTTTAATGTGTTAAAGATATTGTTTTAAATAATGAGAAGAGAGATCTTGGGTGATGAATATTTTTGTGGGACATGTAGATCAGTCCAAGTTAAAGTTGAAATGGTAGTAAAGAGAAAAATATTGTTTTGAGTTAATGTAATGTTGTTGTGAGTTAATGTTACGGAATTGAGAAGTATGGCCATTGACACAGTAGTTATGGAGAATATATGTAGAGTATTGAGTGATATATTGATGTTTATAATTGATGATGTTATTTTGTTGTAGTTGAAGTGGGGTAATAAGATTGAGATTATTGGGGATGGTAATTTTGTAATAGGGGGTAGTGTAATGTGGGAGTCCGCAACAAAATGGTTGGGACGGGGAAGGACCGATTTAGTGGGAAGGGGTTGCCTTAGGTAGAATCCAGGAACCACCATAATGGGAAATGAGCTTTTGGGGGGGGGACACGTATCCTAAGTACAAAGGGTTAGAGAGTATTTTTTTTTATATGTATAGAGAGAAGGTGGCGAATTGAGTTTATTAGTAAGTTAGGGTTAGAGAGTGTTTTGATAGATATTTTGATAGAGATGGGTGTCATGTTAGTTAAAGTTGATGAGTATTAGAGTCAGAGGGGTAGAGATTATAAATGTAGGCCTACCAAGTGGTAAATTAAATTGTTATAAGTATTTAAATCACCCACAGTAATGGAGAATAAGATTGTCAAATAAAGAAAGAGATTTATAACAAGAATATAAAATGTTTAATTGAAACCAGTGACAAATTTTTAATAGAATTTGGAAATATAGTCAGAAAGCGTTTATTTTAAATAATTTGAATGTCGATTTGATTATTATTTATCATAATATTTTGTTTGTTTTAAAGGTTTTATGTTATTATATTTTGTGTGTCAAGACAGAATTTTACCGATGTTTAATGTGTTCATAGATGTAATTGGTACATAACGTATGTAGGTCAAGGTTGTGGACTTGACCTAGTTTTGATCAGCTGATAGTGAGGTCATATAAGGTAATAGTAAGGAAGTTAATTCAAATTTTGTTTTTTTTTGATCAATTTAAACAAATTTTAAGTGATTTCAATATGAAAAAAAAAATTTTAAGAAATTTAAATTTTTTTTTAATGTTAAAATTTTTTGGAAAATATTTTTTTGAAAAAAAAAAAAAAAAAAAAAAAAAAAAAAAGATTTTGCGCTTGCCAGATAATGGATAATTTTAAATTTTGATTATTTGATTGTTTGTGTACTAACCATGTTTATTATTATTGATTTATTTTATTGAATTGTATTGTTAGACTCTAGGTGTAATCACATGTTAGGTTAAGGATGTTCTTAATTGTAAGAAATGTTTAAATCGATTTATTTTAAATAACAGAAAAAACCAATGAAGAGAATAATTTAAAATATATACAAAATTTGTGATTTGATTTTAAATGGAAACAACCAGTGTAACGGTACGAGATTGTAGGGCCAAGATAACATTTTTTAAAATTATATTCTCTATACAGTCATTGTTCACCCTTGTAGAACCCCGAGTTAGTCACCCAGATAGGCTGTGTTTATTGCAGAAAAAACGTCTATGTTTTGTCTCCGTACTCATGCAACGCAGACCGATGGTGAAGTAACATCAACCTGCGCCTCAGCCGTGAATTACGAAAGAGTATGTAACTGCACATTGCGCCAGGCGGCAAAAACATTGCTCACCTTCCCGCCTCTGCTAAGGCGCTCTTTCAATAGCACCAATGGGAGCACATATGCACGATCACGTGACCAAAAAACACTGTATGCAATTTAGCAAACTAACGCCAGTGCCAGTTGTGACATAGGGCCGCGCGGCCAGCCTAAAAAAAACTTCAAGTGACTTTCTAAGTGCGAAAAGTTACGTCGGCCGACTAAATAAATAATATACGTATAATTCGAACAGTGGTGACTGATGGTCATAACATTGACGTGAATTAACCAGTGTACCAGAGAAAAAAAAAACTAAACGCGGAGTGAACCGTAATGTTGAACAAACAGCGATTGTACGACTCACCGAGAGACACCTGGAACGGTTAAGTACCATCAGTAACTAATTGGCCAAAACTTTTAAATTTCACAGATATAATGGGTAGAATACTAACCAAATTAACTAAATGAAATAGAAGGGTGAGAGAGAGAGAGTGAGTGAGAGCGTAAGTTTGGGGTACGTACCTACAAAGTAAAATACTGGTTCATAGATTGAGTAAATTAATTAATTGTAAAATTTTTTGCATTATCTTGCTGTTGTAAGGGGATGATGCAAAGACCATTGTAGTAACTTTTTTATATCACTTTCATGTAATAAGTAATTAAGCGATTTTTGTGTGTAAACTGTTGTTCTACAGAGAGTAAAGAGGGAAATTAATTAAAGAAAAATAAATAAGCGCCATTCATTACATAACATGTGTTAGCGTAATTATTCGTAACTCAAACAAATAATCCTGTCTGCAGCTGTTTTCGTCTGAAAGACTTTGGAAGAAAAACCCTAAGGTAAGAGATAAATATAATTATAATTTTGTAAGTAATTCGTAGAGTTACATTTGGCCCCCGTACAGCGACGCGAGTATAGGTTACAACCTATATTCGCCAGACCTAATTAAGCTGCAGAAAGGGTTATTTGAGAGGGAGGACGCTTTGGTAAATTAAATATAAAAAGGGTTAAGTCAATAGTGGATAAGATTAATATTCTTGTGTAACATTATATAAACTTGTATAAAATGGCAGCGAATAATGACGATGTCAATGAAGTAACTAATGTTGACAATTTTGATGAATCGGCTATTATGCATAATATTGAGGTCCACTCGACTCCAGATGGGAGTCAGGACAATAAAATAAAACCAGATATTACAAATGAAATAAATGTTACAGATGATTCGGGGATCCAAACGACCCCAAAATCAAATAGAGAAAATAAAAATAATGACAATGAAGTCGGCATCACTGACGACAAAATAGAAAATCTAGTGACACCTATCCAAAATAAAAAGTCTGACGACAATTACGAAATGTTTAAAATGATACAAACAATGTTAGAGTTAAAATTCAATGAACAGAATAGTAAATTTGACATTATAAATAGTCGTTTTGATGTAAGTGATGTTAAGTTCCATGAGTTAAAGGATGATATAAATAATATTGACCAAAAATTTGATGAGCGTTTATATGATATGAAACAACAGAGTGTTAAGTTAGAAGACAATATTCAGAAACGTTTAAATGAGACGAATGAATGTTTCAATACATTTAAAGAACAAGTGATAGGCTCAGTAAATGAACAGTTAAATAAGCATATCATTAATGTAAACAAACAAGTGTCAGAGACAGTCAAAATACAAGTGCATGAGCAAATTCAAGAGTTGAAAGATAATTTGGAAAGTAGTATAAATAAGTATAATGTTGATAATGAGTGTAAATTTAATTGTGTAGTAGAGAAAATAGTAGAAGTTAGAGATAACATGGAGACATATGAAACTAATGTTAATTTCAAAATAAATGAAATAGAAAGCAATTGCGATAGCAAAATAAGTGAATGTCAATTGAGTTTTGCGAATAAAATCTTAGAAATCAATGACAATGTTGATAGTAAGATCAGTGAAACAGAAAGTAGTTATCAGTCAGAAATACAGTTATTAAAAGGTGCTGTAGAAATGGTAAATAATGCCAGTATTCAATCTGAACGTGTAACTAGCAACAAGTTTAATTTAATGGAACAAAAAATAATCAAT
Organism: Magicicada septendecula; assembly: GCA_034769895.1. Taxonomy (NCBI): domain Eukaryota; kingdom Metazoa; phylum Arthropoda; class Insecta; order Hemiptera; family Cicadidae; genus Magicicada; species Magicicada septendecula. The sequence goes on along the minus strand of CM068375.1, from coordinate 402,526,031 downwards.
GTTAAAGATGACTTGAAAACGGTAATAAACAAAACATTAGACAGTGTCCATGAACAAGTAGTAATCACCCGTAATGTAGATAGCGAAATAGAGTTAGAGTCATTTACTGGTGATAGGAGGGGGGTACACCCTATGCAATTCCTAAATAGAGTAAGAGACTTTAATAGATTTTGTAACAATAATTGGGAGATGAAATTATTGAAAGTTATGAAATGTTTTAAGGGAAGCCCCTCAATTTGGGCGGAGGTACATAAGGGAGATTGGTTAGATTTCGAAAGTTTTGAAGGGGATTTTAGAAGTAAATATTGGTCTGAAGAGGACCAAGAAGTACTTAGAAGCAAGATAATGGGGTCGGGTAATTTTGGGACTAATGGTAATAATGTCACCATTTATGTAATGAAAATGTACAATGAGGCAAAATACCTTGAACCACCATTACCGTTTAGATCATTTGTACGTCACATAAGTAAACACTTACCCAGGGAGGTGCAAATTAACCTGATGACGCGGGAAGTGGAAGGTATAAACGATCTGGAACAAATATTAGATATTTTCCAAAATATCAGGGACCGGGAAATTGGTAGGCGCCCAAACCCGTCAGGGGTACATAACGAGAATCATAATCATAATCAAGCTAGTGGGACACCAAACATGTATAGAGGGACAAGGGGAGGCTACAATAATAACCATAGACGTGAGGACTGGCGATGTGGAGAGTGTCATTGTGAGAACTATGGTAGTAGAACAACTTGTTACAGGTGTCATAAAGGGAGGAGTTGCCAACGCAGCAATACTGAACATAACCAAAATAGTCAACCACAGATAGGAGGGAGCAGCAACCGAGGAGCACCGGGAAGCAGTGGAACTTCCAATAGAGGTCGTGGTGGACACACTCCAGGCCGTGCAAACACCCAGACGGAAAACTAACAAGGACAGTGAGTGAAGGGACCCCACCATTGTCGACAAATGACTGTGAGGCTCAAGGTAACGAATATACAAATAACGTCATCTGTACGGATATGTCCAAGGAACTAATGGAGGAAGAGGACTTGGAGACAGCCAGACCAGAAACCGGACTGACAGAGGTAAGAATTCAAATTGAAGGTAAGGAAGTAAAAACTTTAGTCGATACAGGCAGTGAAATTTCTGTCATTTCTGAACACGTATTAGAGAGTTTGCAAGAAATAAATAAAAATATCCCAATTTTGCCAGTAGCGGGGGTGACCATTGTAGGTATTACCGGGGTTAGGAGTAAACGTGTAACTAAACAAGTACATTTGAACATGGTAATTAAGGGAGTAGAATATGACAACACATTTTTAGTAGTAAGGGGACTAAATTTGGAGGTTATTCTGGGGAATGATTTTTTGATAAAACACAAGGCGGTAATTGATTTCCAGAAGCGGTTGTTAGTATTAAATAATGAAGGTAGACCAGTTGAGATTAACTTTGAGCGGGTAGTAGATAAAGTCAGAATTTCGGGAGTTAAGATGATACTAAATCGGGCCAGTAAAGTAGATACGGTAGTTAATACGTACGCATGTAGAGAGGGAGAGTTAGGGGATAATGCAAATAAACGAATTTGGGAGGATAGAGCGGTAAAATTTCGTAGTGAGGGGCGTGATGTAGGGAGTTCTCAACGCAAAGCGTTGTGGCAGGTAATAGAGTGTTTTCGAGAAGTGTTTGCCGATGTACCAGGGAGGGCAAGGGATTATGAGTGTGAATTAAAAGTAAGGGAACATGCATCCTATGTACAAAGAAGCTATCCGGTACCTTATTCAAAGAGGAGGGCGGTTCAGGCAGAATTAGATAAAATGTTGGAAGGGGACATAATAGAAAGATCAGTATCACCGTACTCTAACCCGTTAGTAGTAGTCATTAAGAAAGATGGCCGCGTTAGATTATGTTTAGACGCCCGCAAGATTAATCAGATAATTATCCCGGACCGGGAGTCACCCGAAGCAATAAATGAAATCTTCCAAAAATTCAGTGGAGTTAAATACATGACCTCATTAGATTTAACCGCGGGGTACTGGCAAGTCCCGTTAGCATGTGAAAGCCGGAAATACACAGCATTCCTGTTCAATGGAAAGAATTACCAATTTAAACGATTACCTTTTGGGCTGAATACCAGTGTAGCCAGCTTTATAAAATGTCTAGATGAAATACTCCAGCCACAGAATTTAGATTTTTTAACCATTTATGTAGACGATATATTGATAGCATCACGGACATTTTCCGAACATGTGGAACATTTAGAATATGTATTAGATAGACTGCGTACAGGGGGGTTGACTGTCAATTGGGAGAAGTCTAAATTCCTACAGAAAGAAATACATTTTCTAGGGTTCATAATTACACCAGAGGGGATAAGAGCTAACCCAGAGAAAGTAGAATCAATTTTAAAATTTCCCGAACCCCGAAATATTAAGCAGTTACAAAGTTTTTTTGGGCTATGTAATTTTTATAGAAAATTCCAGAAAAACTATGCCCATATAACTTCTAAGTTGAGCGCAGTGTTACAAAAGAACAAACAATGGAGATGGGGGGAAAGAGAACGAGAGGTGTTTACTGAAATAAAGGACCACTTTAGTAATATGATCATGATGAATCACCCTAATTTTGAACGCACATTTTATTTACAGACCGATGCTAGTAACATCGCATTGGGTGCAGAACTGTACCAGGAGGACGACGAAAAGGAGCATCACACCATCGCTTTCGCCAGTCGTACCCTATTAGCTGCTGAAAGAAACTACACAACAACGGAGAAGGAACTATTAAGCATTGTTTTTGCGGTGAAGAAGTTTCGAACATATCTACTGGGAAATTCCACTATCATCCGGACGGACCACAAGGCATTATCTTTTTTAAACACCTGTAAGTTGACACACAGCAGGATAACCAGGTGGGTGCTAGCTTTACAAGAGTACAATTTTAGTTGGGAGTATATAAAAGGGGTAGAAAACAAAATACCTGACACTTTATCCAGGGTAGATACAGAGGGAATGAGAACAGGGAGGGACTTAAAAGAAATAGAAATTTTCAGACTTAGCAGGGAAGATAGATTATTTGGGGAAGAATTGAGAGACATTAATAGTATGCAAAGAATAGATCTTAAATTGAACAAAATAATAACTAGCTTAGAGTCCGACTTAGATGAGTCAGGGTATAGCCGTCATTTCCAGATTTATCAAGGGAGTTTGTTTAAGAAAGTAGAGGGGGGAGAGCGTGATTGGAGGTTAGTTATACCGGAAGGGTTGGTAGATAAGATAATATGGGACTGTCATTTTCGGTATGGGCATTTCGGTGCTAGGAAATGTGTAAATGTATTAAAAGAATCATGCTTATTTAAGAATATGGAACGGAGGGTTAGAATTTTACTCCGAGGGTGCGATTTATGCCAAAAGTCAAAAGTAGTTAATTACCGCTTAGAGGGAGAGATGAGGTGTGTTAAAGTAGAAAAGCCTTTTGATCTAGTTGCGGTAGACTTGTTTGGCCCTCTACCGAAGGGAAGGGGAGGCGTCATGTATATTTTTGTAGTATTAGATACATTTACGAAATTTGTAAGATTATACAGTGTAAAGCGGGCCACTAGTAAAGTACTAAGTGAGAAAATAACGAAGGATTATATGATTAAAACCGGGAAACCGAAAATAATATTATCTGACCATGGGCCCCAGTTTATTAGCGGAATATGGCGACAAACTTTGGGCTGGGAAGGTATTATACCTAAACACACGGCGGTATATCATCCTCAATCGAACCAAGCCGAAAGAGTCATGAGAGAATTGGGGAGAATTTTCCGGGCATACTGCCATGCTAAACACAGTGAATGGCCAGCCTATGTGGGAAGAATTGAAGAATGGTTGAACTGTACAACTCATGAATCAACGGGGTTCACACCATACGAGCTAGTCAAGGGAAAACGTCCACCTAGGATCCTGGAACAGCTGTTCAATTTTCCACCGGAAAGCAATCCACGAGATCTGGAAGTAAAACTTCAACTCGCAAATGAAAACTTATTAACGAAGGGAGAAAGAAGAAAACGGCTTCATGATGCCAAAGGTAAGTGGATCAAGTACGAAATAGGTCAGCTGGTATTAGTAAGAAGACACGATTTATCAAGTGCACAAGATAAAGAGATTAAAAAATTCTTTTTGTTGTATGAAGGACCATATGAAGTTGTTGACATTAAAATGGATAATGCTTATGTTTTACGAAATCAAATGACTGGGGAAATAGTGGGTACCCATAACGCCACCAATTTAAAACAGTATTGGTCAAAATGATAATAATAAACAAAAAATAATACAGCAAATCCTGTAATTGAACATAAACTGAATAATTAAAAAAAAAACTATAACTAAATAATTATAAATAACTATAAATAACATAAAACAGTAAGTGGTAGCGGATAGATTTTCCCCACTTGTCCCAGTGGGGTTCGTCTATTTCAGGGACGCGCCCCTGCCTACGCGAGCCTTGGTTTTCTCCATGTACCCTTATTTCCGGAGGAAGCTTTGTCCCTACCTTTAGTCCCAGTTCTTGACCTTTTAAGGATCCTTATCCCTTTTATCTTCCCGATTTCCCTACCCTCCCCCTAGAGTAAATACCTAAATAATAGTTACATAATCTGGCACACTTTTTGTAACCATTTGATTGCCTTAATTCCAAATACTACATTAGGGTAATCCTCAAAATTAAATAAACTGGCGTTATTTATGAATTGTAAACTCATCCCTTAATTAGGTCGGTAGTGGAGAAGTTTTGTGGCTGAGCAGACAAACTAGATAATAAATTTCTGTATAATTTTACATGAACATTGTGGATTGAGATGGGGTTGTAGATTAGTGGTTGTGGTTTGTTTCTATGGGAAAGGAGGCAGGCAAGGAATTCAGCGGCTGCCAACAGGTTTTGTTCACATTCACTCATGTAGGGGTTCTGTTCGTCTTCCATCGCATCTCGATTCATATTGTACATGTACATGTAACATATAACCTATTTACAGGTAGTTAAGAAAAAATAATAAGTGTAAATATTATAATAATAAAAAAAAAAAATAAATAAAAAAAAAAAAAAATAATTTTGGGAAATATTTCACCATAAAAGTTGTAACCAAAGGGTTTAATTATTATTTTGTGGTACCTGCTATGTTAGGTTATGAGTACGGTATATTGGTATTAAGAATGTGATTGTGGAGGAATTTAAAGAGAGATTAGAACCAATGATGTAAGGTTTGTAAAACTTACTGAAATATTAAGAAAAAACTGAAACATTTAAACATCAAACCATGTGGAATCATTTTGAAAATCGTAATTAAAATAATTGAAATTGTTTTGAACAAACAAAGAGATTAAACCTAATTGTAGGGGGCCCTGGGAGTAACTTAATAATATGAAGGTTAGTGATGTGGGTAATTTCCTTTTTATTCAAATTGCAACTGCATATAATTGTAATCAAAGCTAAACTGTCTGAGTGGAGATTATTAAAGTCAATTTTATTAATGAAGCCCCTTTGATGTTGTGTATTTATATTCAAAGTGTTAAATAATGTAATTATAGTTAAAATGTTTTTAGTAAAATGTTATTAAAGCAATTGAAAGGTGAATTAAAATTATATTTGGTTCGAGTTGCAACAAATAGATTTTGATAGATATGTTAATAAGAAGATTTATAGAAGGAAAATTTTTGCAGGAAGCATATATGCCAGTACATGATGTAACCAGAATGTTTATACTATGTGAGTCTTGCAGACCAGTGTTTATATAAACAGGTGTGGTATGTTGAGACTAAGGTCTGTAGTCATGCTTGGTGACAATAACAAAAAATGTAGTCTGCTGAATCAGTATCTTATTGTGATAGAAGAGAATTGAAATTAAATTTTTTTACAGACCAAATAATAATGAGGCAATTACTGTAACTTTTGAGATTAATTGAATTAATTAAAGTAAATTAAATACAATTAAACTAATTTAGTAATAAAATTAATAGAAACGATTTTTAACAATGAACTTAACTTTATTTTCATTTAAATTCAAATTGGAATTATAAATTAAATGCTAATTGATGCCAATAATGATTAAAACATTTATTTAACACTGACAATTGATGGAAAATGTTCAGGATGAGATAGGGTTTGGAAAATAAGATGTATATACTGCTGTCCAAGTAACTTGTACCAAGGCTAATCTATATTTTATGTTTAACTGTAGATTCCCCACCTAAGTGCGGTCATGGCCTCACCGGACCATGACCGTGAAAGTAGTTAATTGTGGCAAATCATAAATTTTACTTGATATAACCGGCTTGTGGTTTGTTTTATTTTGTCAACCCGGTGGTTTGTTAGATTTAGTAGGGGGGTTATTTTTTGGGGAATCTACCAAATTTTGGAACAGGTCTATTTTCACCCAGATAGGGGTGGTAGTCCATTAGGGGTGTACAAATAAAAAATAGTAGGTTATATGTATACCGAATTTTATTGTAACGCCGAAGCAAGGATGGGGGTGGAAAAAAAGAAAAAAATGTCCACCCCTTCCGCATCAGTCCTTGTGAAAGCAACTAGACGCCACAGTCTAGGGGGGGTAATAGTGAGTGTGGATGGGCGGTGACCCAGTTACAGGTCACGAGGGAGATGTGGGTTACGGCGAGGATGAGGCTGAAAAAGGCCAAGAAGCCTCGTGCAGACCACATTCAAATGTAACGGGTATCAGGGGTTAAGGGATTGAAAGGGGGGTATATATGTATATATATAAAAAAAAAAAAAATTATAGTAACTAAGTATAAATGGAGTTAATGTCATTTTGTGTAATTAAGGTGTTATTTTGGATGGGCAACATTGTATGGGGAATATTATTCAATTTAACTGGAATTTATGTGTATCATTGTAAACCAATATTGTTTTATTAATATTATTCTTTAGGGTCTATAATATAAAATGAGCCAGTACGTTGTCAATGAACCAGTACGGTTAAGAGGAAACAAATCAGATGTGGGATATGGAGTGATGGAAGGCCGTTTGTTGATTTTTTTATTGAATGTTTTAAAAGTCAGGCGATACTGGGATGGGTGCTGTCGCAGTCGCCAGACTAGGGGGGTAAGAACCCATGAGTAAGTAGTGTTCAGGGGGGTTGCGGCGCCATATCCTCACTGATCCTCTTAGGTTTAGGCAATAAGAGTTTGAACGCCCCGGCCTTCAATCTCTTATTGGGGGGGTATTGTAACGGTACGAGATTGTAGGGCCAAGATAACATTTTTTAAAATTATATTCTCTATACAGTCATTGTTCACCCTTGTAGAACCCCGAGTTAGTCACCCAGATAGGCTGTGTTTATTGCAGAAAAAACGTCTATGTTTTGTCTCCGCACTCATGCAACGCAGACCGATGGTGAAGTAACATCAACCTGCGCCTCAGCCGTGAATTACGAAAGAGTATGTAACTGCACATTGCGCCAGGCGGCAAAAACATTGCTCACCTTCTCGCCTCTGCTAAGGCGCTCTTTCAATAGCACCAATGGGAGCACATATGCACGATCACGTGACCAAAAAACACTGTATGCAATTTAGCAAACTAACGCCAGTGCCAGTTGTGACATAGGGCCGCGCGGCCAGCCTAAAAAAAACTTCAAGTGACTTTCTAAGTGCGAAAAGTTACGTCGGCCGACTAAATAAATAATATACGTATAATTCGAACAGTGGTGACTGATGGTCATAACATTGACGTGAATTAACCAGTGTACCAGAGAAAAAAAAAACTAAACGCGGAGTGAACCGTAATGTTGAACAAACAGCGATTGTACGACTCACCGAGAGACACCTGGAACGGTTAAGTACCATCAGTAACTAATTGGCCAAAACTTTTAAATTTCACAGATATAATGGGTAGAATACTAACCAAATTAACTAAATGAAATAGAAGGGTGAGAGAGAGAGAGTGAGTGAGAGCGTAAGTTTGGGGTACGTACCTACAAAGTAAAATACTGGTTCATAGATTGAGTAAATTAATTAATTGTAAAATTTTTTGCATTATCTTGCTGTTGTAAGGGGATGATGCAAAGACCATTGTAGTAACTTTTTTATATCACTTTCATGTAATAAGTAATTAAGCGATTTTTGTGTGTAAACTGTTGTTCTACAGAGAGTAAAGAGGGAAATTAATTAAAGAAAAATAAATAAGCGCCATTCATTACATAACATGTGTTAGCGTAATTATTCGTAACTCAAACAAATAATCCTGTCTGCAGCTGTTTTCGTCTGAAAGACTTTGGAAGAAAAACCCTAAGGTAAGAGATAAATATAATTATAATTTTGTAAGTAATTCGTAGAGTTACACCAGTGAGTTGTAATTTAAACAAAATTTTAAAGAATTTTTCAATTTATAGTATGTAATGTGAGTGTGTGTGAGCTCAGTATCTGCTAAAGGCAGCCCAGCTTGCATATGAGGGGAAACATATCGGTGGAGGATCTGGCATAATCTAAGCCAGGGATTGAGGATTGTTGGGGTAGCATGATAGAAGGCGAGGTGCGCCGTGGTGCGTGTCTGTTCGATTTTTCGGTGTTGGGATCTCTTACAGAGAAGTCCAGTGATCTCGTTCAGATGCGTCCATAGTTGCCGAGCCAGGGGGGTCGTGGACCCATGAGGTATAAGAACAAAAGGGGGTTGTTGGCACCAGTTCCTCACCGGTCCTCTTAGGGGTTTTATCAATGAGATTTCTTCTGTTTCTGACAGAAGACATCTCATTGAGGGGGTATTGTAATGGTCCAAATTTGTGGGTATTTGTATTTTTAAATTTATTTCATTTTCGGGGATTGACAAAGGTATTGTGTAAATTTTATTTCATTGTAACAGAACACGTGAATAGAACAGTTTTGAAACGAATCAGCAACGCAATATAACATTGTGAAATCAGTTGAAGTATGTAGCCACCTCAGATTTCCAAGAACTTTGTTGAATGTGGTCATGCGCCTGTACGCATGACACAAGTATACGCGCGGGAGGGGATGCGAAGCAGATCAACCGACGCTGTCGAAAATGGCGCAGAAACGAAGTTTTTGGGAGACCTACAACCCGAGCTGGAGGATATGCAAATTAAGGTCCACCTCTTTAGTGACATCAAACCGGAAGCGCCTAAATATCGTCGGCGTATACTACAGAAAAACCCACTATGTATCAGGCACATGGTCGCTCAACTGCAACAACTCAACTATGAGCGATGACGAAATTCGTTGGCGGTGGACATCAGTTTCCGCCCGCTTGCAAGAGACGCTTGACCAGTTCGTCACTGATCGTGTCTGGCCAGACACCGCCCTAAAAGGGGCTCTTCAGATTTTTTCCAAGTTCCAGTCTTAAACTCTATTTTGTGAATTATTATGCGGCAGTGAAACCAATAGTTATCAGTTAACAACAACCGTGGAATCCGGAACTCATCACAAAGTCAAAAATGAGAAAAACGAACAGTGCGAACTAAAACCGCGTGCCGGCTGGGGAGGGGTATTTTTATATTAATAGATTCAGTGTGTTAAAGGTTTGTTAATAATGTGAGAGAGTGTGATGCAGGCTGGGCTATCTACATAGATGTAAGTAACATAATTTAAGTATACTATTGTAAGATGTATGAACATAACAAAATTGGGAAAACCATGCGAGAAAATTTATTGGAAAATTTTAACCTTTAACGTTGCAATATTTGATAATTAAAAATCATAATTTCTCTTCATAAAATGTGTAGAGTAAGTCATTTCGCTAACCTATGAAACACATGTTTGCGTCTGATGTTCGTGCGATCGGATTTCTGGACCCAGAAAGAACCTTTGCAGGTAGGTGGAATAAATTGTATTTTGTATTTTATATATTTAAACTGTATTTAACTTCACACTATGCATAGAAGTTGCACTATTTATATTTCATTTTTGATTACCAAAAGCTCATGTTGAAGCACCTGTTTCTGGTTCTATGATTTTGGCTGGAATTCTTTTAAAATTAGGAACTTATGGCTTAATTCGTGTAATATATATTATACCAATAATGTTCACTAATTATCTATTTATTTGAATTTCTATTTCATTAATAGGAGGAATTATAATTAATTATCTTGTATGATGCAAATTGATATAAAATCTATAATTGCATATTCTTCTGTAGCTCATATAAGTTTAGTTATTGGGGGAATTATGACAATAAATATGTGAGGTATAATGGGGTCATATTTTATAATAATTGGGCATGGTTTATGTTCTTCTGCTTTGTTTTTCTTGGCAAATATTTCCTATGAGCATTCAGGAAGACGCAGAATCTTAATCAATAAGGGAATATTGAGATTTATGCCTTCAATAACCCTTATATGATTTTTAATATCTGCTAGAAACATTTCATGCCCCCCAACAATTAGTCTAGCAGGAGAGATTATAATTTTAAATAGATTAATGTCTTGAAATTCATTATGTATAATTTTTCTATCTTTTTCTTCATTTTTATCAGCTTGTTATAGCTTATATTTATACTCTCACACTCAGCATGGAATGATTTTCTCAGGCTGTTACTCATTTAATTCTGGAAATGTACGTGAATTTTTCTTAATTATAATACACTGAATTCCTTTAAACTTAATTACTTTAAAATTAACATTATTAATTTAAATTCAATTAGTTTAAAATAAAACATTAAATTGTGGATTTAAAAATATAAATCTATATTGGATCATTACTAAAAAATAAACTTAAAATATATATTTTTTTAATTTTACTAACTATAGGATTAATGATATCAATTTTATCAATAAATATAATTATTTTTGATTACATAATTATGATAGAATGAATAATCATTATTCAGTTAACTCGTGTAATATTTATATAACATTAATTTTTGGTTTCATATCAACTTTATGTCTATCAACAGTTATGTTTATTTCATCAATGGTTATATTATATAGAGGTGTATATATAATAAGTGATAAAACTATTAATCGATTTATTTACATTATTATAATATTTGTAATATCAATATAATTAATTATTATACCTAATATAGTAAGAATTCTCACTGGATGAGATGGGCTAGGGTTAGTACCATATTGCCTAGTTATTTATTATCAAAATTTAAATTCTAGAAATGCTGGAATATTAACAGCACTGATGAATCGAATTGGAGATGTTATAATTCTTTTGTTAATTGCATTTTGGGTCTTGAAACTTTATATCTTTTATTGATAAAATAATAATAAGTCCAATAATTACATTAATTTTCGTCGTCCTCCTGGTACAACTCAGCACCTAGAGCAATATTACTGGCGTCTGTCTGTAAGTAAAATGTGCGTTCAAAGTTAGGGTGATTCATCATGATCGTGTTAGCAAAATGGTTCTTTATCTCATTAAATACATCTCGTTCCTTTTCCTCCCATCTCCACTGCTTACTCTTTTGTAACACCTCACTCAATTTCGAAGTTATTTGAGCATAGTTTCTCTGGAATTTCCTATAAAAATTGCATAGTCCTAAAAAACTTTGTAATTGCTTAATATTTCTAGGTTCGGGGAATTTTAAAATTGACTCTACCTTCTCTGGGTTGGCTTTTATCCCTTCTGGTGTTATTATGAAACCTAAAAAATGTATTTCGGTTTGTAAAAATTTAGATTTTTCCCAGTTGACAGTCATACCCCCTTTCTGCAATTTGTCTAACACATATTCTAAATGCTCTATGTGCTCTGTGAATGTGCGTGATGCTATCAGTATGTCATCTACATAAATTGTCAAAAAATCTAAGTTTTGGGGTTGTAAAATCTCATCTAAACATTTTATAAAACTGGCTACGCTGGTGTTCAATCCAAAAGGTAATCGTTTAAATTGGTAGTTCTTTCCATTAAATAAAAATGCTGTATATTTACGACTGTTTACGGCCAATGGTACTTGGCAGTACCCTGCGGTCAGATCTAATGAAGTCATGTACTTTACGCCACTAAATTTTTGAAATATTTCATCAATCGCTTCCGGCGACTCCCGGTCATGAATGATTATTTGGTTGATACGACGGGCATCTAAATACAGTCTCACTCTACCGTCTTTCTTGATTACTACTACTAGCGGGTTTGAATAAGTTGATACTGATCTTTCTATGATACCCCCCTCTAATATTTTATCTAACTCTTCTTGAACAGCCTTTCGTTTGGAAAATGGCACCGGATAACTTCTTTGTACATAGGGTGCGTGTTCCCTTACCTTTAATTCACACTCGTAGTTCCTGGCCCTTCCAGGTAACTCTGCAAACACCTCTTTAAAACTCTCTACAACCCGCCACAACGTTGGGGACTCCCTATCACGCCACCCTCACTACAAAACTTATGTGCCCTTTTTTCCCAAATTTGCTCTTCCCGTTCATCATTCTCTCTCACTACATGCATTCACTCTAACTTCCATTCTTTTATCACTACCCCGATTTTGTATCACCCTTAGCCCCGATACTCTCACCTCGTCTGAAACCCGCTCAAAACTGACCCTAATTCGTTGACTCTCATGACTTAATTCTACTATCCGCTTCTTAAAATCAATTACCGCACTATGCCTGATTAAAAAATCGTTACCTAGTATGACCTCTAAATTTAAACCGCGTACCACCAAAAATGGTTTTCATATGCTCCACCGTTTATTATCATGTTTAGTTGTACTTGTTTTGTTACTCGTTTACTTCTGACCCCAGTAACACCTACAATGCTAACCCCCGCAACTGGTAAAGAAGGAATGTGTTTGTTGTTTTCCCTTATTTCATCTAATGTATGCTCTGAAATTACGGAGACCTCGCTCCCAGCGTCTACTAAAGTTTTAACTTCCTTACCTTCTATGCTGACCTTAATTTCTGTTAATCCCTGCTCCTGTCTTACTGCCTCCATGTCTTCTTCCTCCATCAGTTCCTTGGACATGTCTGTAATGATAGTATTGTTCTGGTAGTTGTATTCCTTTTGGACCCCACTGCTACCTACTGACAATGGCTGGGCCCGGTTCCCCATTGTCTCGTCTAGTTTCCCGTAGACGTACCCGCCACAGTTTGGTTGTATCCTCCTCTACCTCTCGTTACATCTCCACCTCCTCTGCCGTTACCTCCACCTCATTGCTGTTGATTATGATGATTGGAGGCCACGCTGGTCCGTTGGCAATCTCTCACCTTGTTGCATCTGTAACATACTGTTCGGATAGCAAAATTCTCGTATTTACAATTTGGGCATTTCCACATCTCGGCTCTATGGTTACTACTATTACTTCCACGCGCCCCTCTATAAGAGTTTGGTATCCCCCTGGATTGATGATAATTCCCGTTAGTATGTGCCGCTGGTGGGTTCGGACGCCTATCCATTTCCCGTTCCTTTATGTTTTGAAATACATCTAACATGTTTTCTAGTTCGTTTATGTCCGCTATCTCTCTTGTCATTAGCGTAATTTGTACTTCTCTGGGCAGGTGTTTACTAATATGTCTAACAAATGACTGAAACGGCAACGGCGGTTCTAAGTACTTTGCCTCATAGAATATTCTCATTACATATACGGTGATGTTGTTGTTTATTCCCCCAAAATTCCCTGTTCCCATGATTTTACTACGTAAAATTTCCTGATCCTCTTCGGACCAATATTTATTCCGGAACGCTGCCTCGAACTTTTCATAACTACTCCACTCCGTATTATGTACTTCCGCCCATATTTCAGAACTGCCCTTAAAACACTTTAAAATCTTTAACAATTTTATCTCCCAACTACTGTTATTAAACCAGTTAAATTCCCTTACCCTACTCAGAAACTGCATCGGGTGTACTCTCCAGTTGTCACAACTAAATTGTTCGAGTTCAATATCATCTTTTGCTTCGCGAGTATACAATATTCGCTCCGCAACACTATTTAAATTTTGGCTTACCGCCACATGTAATTCATCTTTAATTTCTACTATGTCTTGCTCAATTACTCTTAATTTATTATCATATTTATTTTCATATTGAAGGTTATGTTTATTCATAACCCCCATACTCTCTTGCACAGATTGTTTACACACATTTTCTACCTCCACTATTTTAATTTTTATGTCATCATTATGTTCATTAATCTTATTTATACACTTACTTTCTATCTCTACACACTGTTCTTTAACTTGAGTTTTAATTCTGTCCGTCATCTGTTCATTTACATAATTTATTTTACTTTCAATATTTTCTGTGATTTCACTAATCTGTACATTGAATTTACAGTTTACTGATTCTAATATCTGCTCTTTAATACTATCACAACGTGTATTAATTTCATTCACTTGCTTACTAAAATTAAAATTTTGTTGTTTTATTTCATCTCTGATCTCATTAAATTTACTGTTATTAATGTCAAAACGTTCGTTAATCTTACCCCTTAATTCATTAAATTTTTCATCATTACTATCAAATCGATTATTTATTTTATCGAAGTCATTTTTGACTTCTTTATTGTGTTCTTTCAATTCATTAAATTGTTTTAGTAAAAAGCTCATTACGTCATTATCAAAGGGTACCCCTGGTTAAGAGGGGCAAAATGCCCCTTGAAACCAATCATTTTTTTGACTATGTAGGTTTATTACAATTGTAAAAACATTACATTACACAAGGTTCTTAGGTTCCCATCTACCCCCTCTACAGAGGGAGGGTGAAAAATTGACTTTTTTCAATCTTTATTTTTTTCTCAATTTTTATGAAACGTAAAGTTTCCAAAAAATTTGATCACATTTTTGGAATCAAAAACAATAAACTAAAAAATTACGGTCCCCATGGGATCATGGGATTGTTTCTAAAAAAATTCTAAAAAGTTAAAAAATGCTATATCTGAAGTCCCAAAAGAGCTATAGGCATATTTTTTGTTTTAAAAAGTGTACTTTAACAATCTTTGTATACTCAAATTTTTTCAGATTTTTTCGAGTGGTGGGCCAACCTCAAAAACGCAAAAAAATACTTTTTTCGACTATTTTTAGGGGGTTTTGTTATCCTGAAAGTAGCTAGTACTCTAAATAATATTAAAAATGTAAAATTATATTATTTTCTTTCATAATATATAATACAAGGTCATTTTTTTAAATAAATAAATTGGAATTCGTGAATTTTTGTTATTTTTAAGCTTTTTTTTAATATTTAAATGAGCTACAATTTAGTAATATTACTCTTATGTGTGCACACATATACATATACATACTGTGTGTGTGTGTGTGTGCACGCACGTGCGTGCGTGTGAATATATATTTATTTATTTGACATTTGCAATTCTTATATTTAACTCAGTTGAAGCTTGTTTTTTGTATTAAATTAGAGAAGTATGCAACATACTTTAGTTTCAAATAAGGATTTTTGTTTACGCTTAATAAAGAGATTTTTATTTACTCCGTGCATTCTTAAATAGGCCTACATCAATTATTACTATAGCAACCATTTTACAGAAACAAGAATTTCATTTAACAACTCTGGTTGTACCATGGCTAGGCTAGATGGCACAACAGGTCATGGGCCTGATGCTTCAGAGAAGAAGAAGAAGTAAATATTGTGATGAAGTTATTTATTCTCGAACCTTCATTTTTGTGAATTGCAATAATTTTTTATATTCTTTTTAAACAACTAAATATAGTAAAATCGTTTATTTAAAAAGTAGATAAAGTATATTTGTTGAATGTGGATGCATACAGAAAAACTTTAAGAAGAGTATATTGCACAAAGAACTACAGCCAAAATCATTACTTGTAAGTACATATGATTACTACTGTACAAAAAAATATTTAAACATTCATATAGTGAATGAACTATTGTAGACGTTGTAAAACATACGTTTGTAAAAAAAAATTCTTAATTATTTGGTAATGATTTTAGTAGTCCTACGTTTGGAAATATCAATATTAAAAACATACATATATTTTTAACCTCAATTTTGCTTCCTATCTAAATAGGCATACTTAAACGTAATGTATTTTTATGTGAAAGTTTAATTACAAAAGAATAAAAAATAGTACTTAGTGTAATACACTGTGTATATGTTAAAAGTAACATATGGAAACAACTTTTTACTGATTTATTCATAAGTATACTTTACAGTTTATATAGTTTTTGAATCCATACTGTTAATAAGTCTTGGTTTTAATTAAAAAGTGTTGAAATAGAATTAAACTACACATTTATTAACAAATATTATTTCTATTATTTCATGCAGTCGAACCATGGCAGATTCAAATGCAGAACCTCTGTGTAAAACAGCAAAGCGAGATAATTCCAAATGTGTTCATTGTAATATTTTTATTCGAAAAATTATCGGAGTGGCCAAATCAGTGTATACTCGTGAAGATGCAAAGAAAATAATGGATGATTTTGGAGTTTTCGTTCAAGTTGGTGATAAGATATGCTCAAAATGTCGTCCTAAGTTAAGGCTTCAAAAGTGTATAATTAGGCAACAAGAAGAACCTCACTTAGAAAATGTTAAAGTTCAAGAGGAGGCGCCTATACCAATCGCAGAACTACCAAGCATAGGACATCAAGAGAATCAAAATGAACATGGGGAAGGCAGAGAAATATCGAGCCAAGATATATTATCGACTACACCTTCTGAGTGTACTCTCTTCTACCTCTTTTCGCAAGCTTCTATGACTTCTTCACAGACTTCAAATGATGATCCTTCGTATACATCAGAAGCTACATCACAAACTATTGAAGTAGTAGAAATCCCATTTGCACGTTCGGTTTCAAGTCACGGATATTGTTTTATTTGTCAATCAAAAAGTGATCTTCATGATGTTACTTTTGAAGCAAGGATACAAGTATTCGTAAAGAGAAGAATCTTTATTCCAAAACGCAACAGATGTTGTTCTATCCATACAATAAAAAATCGATTTTATGAGAGTGAAGTAGGAAAAATTTGTATTTATTCAAACATCAGCCTAGTAGAAATTACAGAACTTTGTGTTTGCAGAACAGAAATTTACAGAACTTTACAGGAGATTGCCGATTTTTCTATTTCAGAGGAATGTGTTTATGCTCTTACAGGACAATCTTGGGAAAATATCATTTCACTTCGAAATATGATGTCATCTATGAGAAATTCTGATAATCACAATGTAACTCAAGCTGTTGTTGCATTCGTATGCAAATTAAGAACTGGCAATTCTGATAAAATAGTTTCTGCTATACTTGGTGTTGAAGATGAGAAGATGATTTCCGAATTCATTCACTCTGTTTTACAATGTTTCAAAAGGGACGTGTTACCTAAACATTTCGGTCTTCACTCTACTTCTAGGGAATATCTCATCAAAAATCATACTGCTGCAGCTGCACAAAAACTCCATAATTTAAGTAATCGTCTGGCTATTATTTGTGATGCTTCCTATATACGTCGTCAGAAGTGTGCCAATAACACTTATCAGTGCAAATCTTACAGCGGTAAAAAAAAACCTCCTTGTGTAAGCCTTTCACTATAACTACAACAGATGGATATATTTTATTGATGTTCCTGGACACTTTCTTGCTACAAAGAACGATGCCCAAATTTTAGACTATTTATTATCAATTGAAAACAGACTAAGCACTATTCTAAAAGTAGGTGATATTTTCATTTTAGATAAGAGGCTTTAGAGACATAGTAAGTACATTAAAAGAAAAAGGGTTTGTTGTACTGATGCCTGCTTTGAAAGGTAAACGTAATCAGTTAACAGCACAAGAATCTAATGAATCCAGATTAGTTACAAAACTTTGATGGATCATTGAGGCTGTACATGGAATAATTGGAGAGAAATATAAGCTTTTGCATCATCAGTTGCATAATTCTCTTCTTTCTGATGCCAGTTTATACTGTCGAATAGCCTGCTTCCTTCAAAATCGTTTTGGAAAACGATTAAATTCAGATAAAGGACTACTTGACGAAATTATCAGTCGGATGAATGCTACCAAAAATGATGTAAATATATTGGCTGTAGAAGTTGAAAATAATAAGTGGAATAGAAAAGTAACACCGTTTCAGTTATCTTCAGAGGAATTACTCGATTTCCCAGAAATGTCATTAGACGAATTAAAAGTTTTTTTCACAGGATCTTATCAGCTTTCCCAATCTGTATCTTACTTAGCAGAAATTATAGATGAAAATGGTTCATTCCCTGCGAGTACGTTAAAAATTAAACCAGAGATTATTCGATTTGAAGTGAGGTCAAGACATATAAACAGCAAAACGTATAAATGTTATTTACATTATAACCCAAATAGTAGTGAAATGGATGGAATCAAGCGTTATTGTTGTAACTGTGCAAATGGTAATAGAACAATTGGATGTTGTTCACATATCGCTGCTGTTATTTATTACTTATCATACGGCAGATATTTGTCAAAAATTATATGGCCTGCAGAAGTTCTTACAAAATTATTTCATTTTGAGGAAGTGTAACCAGTTATTGAGGAAGATAGTGATGAAGATTAACTTTTTTACAACTTAATATTAGTTTTAAATATTGATTATTTTGTTGAATGTAATAAATACAAGTCTGCCTTACATTTGTAAACTATTTAAGGATCTAACTTTCTACAATTGTAGTTCTGAGTAATTCTCATTACTGGCATACAAACTGTCAACTTAAAAGTTTTGCCAATATTTTTTTTCAAAATTACTAGGATATACTTTATGAATGTCTTAAAAAATGAATTACTTTATTATATGTAAGAAACAAACAGTTTTATGTCTTTTTTGATAAACAACAAATAAATAAGGAGTCTTAATTTTTCAGAAATATCGTCTTAATTCTTCATCACAATATTTACTTCTTCTTCTTCTCTGAAGCATCAGGCCCATGACCTGTTGTGCCATCTAGCCTAGCCATGGTACAACCAGAGTTGTTAAATGAAATTCTTGTTTCTGTAAAATGGTTGCTATACTAATAATTGATGTAGGCCTATTTAAGAATGCACGGAGTAAATAAAAATCTCTTTATTAAGCGTAAACAAAAATCCTTATTTGAAACTAAAGTATGTTGCATACTTCTCTAATTTAATACAAAAAAAAAACAAGCTTTAAATGAGTTAAATATAAGAATTGCAAATGTCAAATAAATAAATATATATATATATATTCACACGCACGCACGCGCACGCGCGCGCACACACACACACACACACACACACACACAGTGTGTATATGTATATGTGTGCACACATAAGAGTAATATTACTAAATTGTAGCTCATTTAAATATTAAAAAAAAGCTTAAAAATAACAAAAATTCACGAATTCCAATTTATTTATTTAAAAAAATGACCTTGTATTATATATTATGAAAGAAAATAATATAATTTTACATTTTTAATATTATTTAGAGTACTAGCTACTTTCAGGATAACAAAACCCCCTAAAAATAGCCGAAAAAAGTATTTTTTTGCGTTTTTGAGGTTGGCCCACCACTCGAAAAAATCTGAAAAAATTTGAGTATACAAAGATTGTTAAAGTACACTTTTTAAAACAAAAAATATGCCTATAGCTCTTTTGGGACTTCAGATATAGCATTTTTTAACTTTTTAGAATTTTTTTAGAAACAATCCCATGATCCCATGGGGACCGTAATTTTTTAGTTTATTGTTTTTGATGCCAAAAATGTGATCAAATTTTTTGGAAACTTTACGTTTCATAAAAATTGAGAAAAAAAATAAAGATTGAAAAAAGTCAATTTTTCATCCTCCCTCTATAGAGGGGGTAGATGGGAACCTAAGAACCTTGTGTAATGTAATGTTTTTACAATTGTAATAAACCTACATAGTCAAAAAAATGATTGGTTTCAAGGGGCATTTTGCCCCTCTTAACCAGGGGTACCCTTTACTACTACATTTTGTTGAGGTTGGAGTTAACTGAACTCCCGAATCCTCTGTCATTTTTGTTTCATCTGTTACACTTAATTCGACTATTTTGTCTTGACCCACATTTGGAGTCGAATGGACTTCAAGGCCGCTCATGACAGCTGATTCATTAAAATTAATTATTTCCTCTATATCATTTTCGTTATTTCCTGCCATTTTTTAAATTATTAAAATTATCATCTATTTTAACAATCCTTATTTTACATTCATTATTCACTAGTATAGGTATTACTTACGTATAACCTACTCTAACATGACATCGTTTTTCATAATATTTTACGCACTCCTAAATCATGTTTATATTCACTCGTAGGTGTGGTTTATAAATTATTTTATAAACAGTCACTGTTCGAGGCACCAATGAGATGTTACTCACCTTTATCACATTTATTATTATATAAAACAAACTTACCTTGTTAGCCCAGGATTCGGCACACGAACTGTGACTATAAACGTGATTTAGGGTTACGTACTTCAATGACTACGCACATTTACGGTTAACTCATTCAAATTTTATTAAAACATATTTCTTAGCTTTCATGAATTACTTCTCTCAGAATTCCATTCCACACAATATAGAGGCCAAACCCTCATTAACAAATACAAACAAAATTTAATATTTTCTCTTACCCTACTGAACAAAAAATAATTACTTAACTGAATTAATAATAAAGGCGACCCAGCATCTTACCCATTCTCTCATTCATACATATTTAAATTATTCCCCCAAAATATAGAGCTCTTTACTTTAAAATTTTCATGATTGATTTGATGTGATACATAGTTACTTAGTCGGCGTCTCCTCCAACCACGTGTCGCACTACGTATGTGTTAAAACGTTTAAACTGTTCACTACATTTTCTGTATTAGTTAAATTTACTCGTTGACTTTTGTGTTGTCCGTTTGTCCACACATTAAATCACTTTAAAATACTTTTTACCACATTTTGAAAGTCTTAAAAAGATTTTTGGCTCGCAAGCCTGTTATGTTCATCCGGCCAGATGGATGTTTGGTAAACGACAAAATGATGCCAACCCCGGCGTCTAACATGGCCACTTCTCCTACATGTTCATCAACTTGCGCTGTGATTCGCTAAACGGACTCACGTGGCATGGTAATGAGTTGTCACGTGGTATCACTTGTGGAACGAGTCTGTGTATAATTATTCTGCGTTTTGAGGATCGCAAAAAGTTCATGACAAAAACTATGGTTGGGCAAGCATGCGCACACTCATTCACATTCCACGACGCTTAATTGCTCTCGTACCTCGCTCGGCCTGGCACCGAGTTAAACACAGGGTGTTAAACAGATCAAGCCCTTGTGACAATAAATGTTGCCCAGCCAAAATTGGCCCCAGATTATTACAATTGGTATAAAAATAAAAATAAACCCCCAGCTTTATCTGCCCCGTTACAAATTAGTGTGCTATTTATGGCTGTACTGGGTTACAGTGTGGAAAAGATGGCTGTAGTAATATTCATAATTACTCTCATTTATCCTTTCCACTTCAGACCTTGTACTGCTAAACTTAGCAAGCTGCTTTCAGTTTTCTTTCTCTTTTGTTTTTCCCTGATCTTCTCGTTCAGACAAGGACTCGTTACACAATGACTAATTTTAACAGTTGAAGTTGCCATACTAAGTAATATGTCAAAATAACACTTGGATTCTCAAAATACAGTAATATTTTAATTCAAGAGAACTTTACAATCAGTTAATACATGATTTTTATAAATATTCCATTTTATATTTACGTTTTTATCAATTATGAGAAAAAATACAACAAAATTCAGTGAACCTGAAGATTACATGTAAGAAATTTACTTATTACAATTGAAATAAATTTTAAATTTTTCTGTTACTTCCCTAACTTTTATTAATGAAGAAATTACTGAAGCTTATGAGATGCAACATTTAAGTAAGACTACAAAAGTCATAATTACAAAATTGTACTAAACCACTGCTACTATAACAGTATCTAACTAACAGATGTGAAGAGAGTATTTTAGAGGAATACAGGGAAATAACATGGATCCAAACAAGTAAGTTAAGGATTCGGATGGAAGGATACAGTGAACAGAACATAAGGAAAGACACAAAGACTGAGGTGGTATGGACATATCAGAGAGAAAGAAATAAGCAGTGTTAGATCATGGCATGGAGAGAGCATAAGCCACTGAAGTTTTGAAAACTAATATGGATGACAGACTGCACAGAAAAATGTAGAGTAAGGCATGGAAATAACATAACAAGGAGGAAATCAGGCAAAGCAAGAAGGCAAGGAAGTTAGGGTGGATTGATTAATGACTCACCGTTACCATTCAAGTTAAGGTGCTAAACTGAGAAACAGGAATGTACAGTCATGTACGCATCTTAGGATACGAACATGCCGACACAGCATTACTCATAGACTGCAGCTTACTGTGAGACATTACTGTTCTGTGAGACATTGCAACAAGTCAGTGACAAACATAACAACGAGTTTATCCATACTGTAAGACATTACTGTACTGTGAGACAACGCGACAAGTCAGCTGACAAACAAGAGTTTATCCTTGCGGTGTACTGTTAGGTGTCATAGAAGAGGGAAGTGACCGTTTTCTCTTGTATAAATTCCAAAATTTATATTTTTACTTTTTATGTATGTATGTATATGCATATTTTTTATTTTCGATTGACTGATTGAAATATACTCATTACAGTATAACTGATTATGTTATCTAGTGACAGTGACAGTGACAAAACTTATATGTCTTGTGACGGCAGCGAGGCAAATGTCTCCTCTCCGGTGCCAGCGGTGTGTGACACCTAACGTGAGCTAATCAGGGATCCTGGTCAGGGCATAAAAAGAGCACCGCTAGAATTTTATGGCGCAGTCCATCGCCACGCCATCGGACGCACTTCATCTCCTCTCCTCTATCGGACGACATCGACACGGAGTCAGCCGGAAGGAACAGCTGAAGAGTAGAACGTTCTTCGCATTCTTCGCCCTGTACCGCGCCAGCAATGGGTTTCGCTGGGCCGACAGCAGACTTGACCCAACCGATGCCGAAAGAAGAGGACTGCAGTACGCCACGAACAGCGGGTGCAGCCGCCAAACATCTCAGCGCGGCTCGGGCGGAACAAACATCACAGCGTTTTCGCCAACGGCCCTTTTTAGGGTCATCAAAATAATGAAGAGTTGTACGATTGGCGCCATTTGTCATGTGACAAGCCTTTTGTCCGGTGACAGTCTTTATGTACAAAATGGTGGCTAATATCAAACTCCTCAAACCACCGATATAGCGCCCACCCCATAAATCAGAGGAGACAAGATTTGGGCGAATACCATCACCTATTTCAGCAACTAAAAAAAGATCCAGAGAGATTTCATGCATATATGAGAATGACGCCTGATACATTTGAATATATTTACAAGAATATCAAAATGAAAACCAAGTCTATCAAACTGACTTTCACTTATAACTAAAAATCAAAATATTAACTACGAAACCGAAATCACAACCAAAAACACAGATCAAATGACGAGCGCGTCCACTTGAACTCGGCTGCACTATGGTGCAAGTCACGTGATTAAGTGAACCAATCAGGTAGCCTTCAGGTTTGCCTTCCGTGAGGCAAAAACAAAATAATTTGTTCTTGCCTCACTCTAACAGTAAGCTGCACAGTAATGTAGTACAGTAAACATCTTCGACGTGCTCGCTTCTATTTAAAACTATACATTTGGACTTCGTTGTCCATGACAATAACATGGACATTCTACACGTACACACAAAAGGCTGAAAACTAGACACTCTAGAACAATTGGAAATATACAAACACATGAAAACACATAAAAACAACATCCTAAACGGACACAATTCAAATCACACGCATTATTCGAACATATCACACCCCACACACACAACATCGATCTTTCAAAATTCGATACCGTCCCCAACAACAAGACGGCCAGTGCGCCCAACGGCAGCCTCTGAAGAAGCTTTTTAAAAGAGAAAACCGGTTAAGGCCATAAGGTAAAACTTTTACGTTTTTATCTATAAAAAACGTTGTGTTCCGAGCCAGTAGTGAATTAACTATACATTTGTTATGTCAGCACTGTCGTACAGTACAGTAATGTCTGTCTCACAGTAAGCTGCAGTCTACCAGTAATGCTGCGTCGGCATGTTCATACCCTTATAGTTACTATACATTTGTTATGTCAGCACTGTCGTACAGTACAGTAATGTCTGTCTCACAGTAAGCTGCAGTCTACCAGTAATGCTGCGTCGGCATGTTCATACCCTTATAGTTACTATACATTTGTTATGTCAGCACTGTCGTACAGTACAGTAATGTCTGTCTCACAGTAAGCTGCAGTCTACCAGTAATGCTGCGTCGGCATGTTCATACCCTTATAGTTACTATACATTTGTTATGTCAGCACTGTCGTACAGTACAGTAATGTCTGTCTCACAGTAAGCTGCAGTCTACCAGTAATGCTGCTTCGGCATGTTCATACCCTTATAGTTACTATACATTTGTTATGTCAGCACTGTCGTACAGTACAGTAATGTCTGCCTCACAGTAAGCTGCAGTCTACCAGTAATGCTGCGTCGGCATGTTCATACCCTTATAGTTACTATACATTTGTTATGTCAGCACTGTCGTACAGTACAGTAATGTCTGTCTCACAGTAAGCTGCAGTCTACCAGTAATGCTGCGTCGGCATGTTCATACCCTTATAGTTACTATACATTTGTTATGTCAGCACTGTCGTACAGTACAGTAATGTCTGTCTCACAGTAAGATGCAGTCTACCAGTAATGCTGCGTCGGCATGTTCATACCCTTATAGTTACTACACATTTATGTCAGCACTGTCGTACAGTACAGTAATGTCTGTCTCACAGTAAGATGCAGTCTACCAGTAATGCTGTGTCGGCATGTTCATACCCTTATAGTTACTATACATTTGTTATGTCAGCACTGTCGTACAGTACAGTAATGTCTGTCTCACAGTAAGCTGCAGTCTACCAGTAATGCTGCGTCGGCATGTTCATACCCTTATAGTTACTATACATTTGTTATGTCAGCACTGTCGTACAGTACAGTAATGTCTGTCTCACAGTAAGCTGCAGTCTACCAGTAATGCTGTGTCGGCATGTTCATACCTTTATAGTTACTATACATTTGTTATGTCAGCACTGTCGTACAGTACAGTAATGTCCGTCTCACAGTAAGCTGCAGTCTACCAGTAATGCTGCGTCGGCATGTTCATACCCTTATAGTTACTATACATTTGTTATGTCAGCACTGTCGTACAGTACAGTAATGTCCGTCTCACAGTAAGCTGCAGTCTACCAGTAATGCTGCGTCGGCATGTTCATACCCTTATAGTTACTATACATTTGTTATGTCAGCACTGTCGTACAGTACAGTAATGTCTGTCTCACAGTAAGATGCAGTCTACCAGTAATGCTGCGTCGGCATGTTCATACCCTTATAGTTACTATACATTTATGTCAGCACTGTCGTACAGTACAGTAATGTCTGTCTCACAGTAAGATGCAGTCTACCAGTAATGCTGTGTCGGCATGTTCATACCCTTATAGTTACTATACATTTGTTATGTCAGCACTGTCGTACAGTACAGTAATGTGTGTCTCACAGTAAGCTGCAGTCTACCAGTAATGCTGCGTTGGCATGTTCATACCCTTATAGTTACTATACATTTGTTATGTCAGCACTGTCGTACAGTACAGTAATGTCTGTCTCACAGTAAGCTGCAGTCTACCAGTAATGCTGTGTCGGCATGTTCATACCTTTATAGTTACTATACATTTGCTATGTCAGCACTGTCGTACAGTACAGTAATGTCCGTCTCACAGTAAGCTGCAGTCTACCAGTAATGCTGCGTCGGCATGTTCATACCCTTATAGTTACTATACATTTGTTATGTCAGCACTGTCGTACAGTACAGTAATGTCCGTCTCACAGTAAGCTGCAGTCTACCAGTAATGCTGCGTCGGCATGTTCATACCCTTATAGTTACTATACATTTGTTATGTCAGCACTGTCGTACAGTACAGTAATGTCTGTCTCACAGAAAGCTGCAGTCTACCAGTAATGCTGCGTCGGCATGTTCATACCCTTATAGTTACTATACATTTGTTATGTCAGCAATGTCGTACAGTACAGTAATGTCTGTCTCACAGTAAGCTGCAGTCTACCAGTAATGCTGCGTCGGCATGTTCATACCCTTATAGTTACTATACATTTTTTATGTCAGCACTGTCGTACAGTACAGTAATGTCTGTCTCACAGTAAGCTGCAGTCTACCAGTAATGCTGCGTCGGCATGTTCATACCCTTATAGTTACTATACATTTGTTATGTCAGCACTGTCGTACAGTACAGTAATGTCTGTGTCACAGTAAGCTGCAGTCTACCAGTAATGCGGCGTCGGCATGTTCATACCCTTATAGTTACTATACATTTGTTATGACAGCACTGTAGTTCAGTACAGTAATGTCTGTCTCACAGTAAGCTGCAGTCTACCAGTAATGCTGCGTCGGCATGTTCATACCCTTATAGTTACTATACATTTGTTATGTCAGCACTGTCGTACAGTACAGTAATGTCTGTGTCACAGTAAGCTGCAGTCTACCAGTAATGCGGCGTCGGCATGTTTATACCCTTATAGTTACTATACATTTGTTATGACAGCACTGTAGTTCAGTACAGTAATGTTTGTCTCACAGTAAGCTGCAGTCTACCAGTAATGCTGCGTCGGCATGTTCATACCCTTATAGTTACTATACATTTGTTATGTCAGCACTGTCGTACAGTACAGTAATGTCTGTCTCACAGTAAGCTGCAGTCTACCAGTAATGCTGCGTCGGCATGTTCATACCCTAATAGTTACTATACATTTGTTATGTCAGCACTGTCGTACAGTACAGTAATGTCTGTCTCACAGTAAGCTGCAGTCTACCAATAATGCTGCGTCAGCATGTTCATACCCTTATAGTTACTATACATTTGTTATGTCAGCACTGTCGTCCAGTACAGTAATGTCTGCCTCACAGTAAGCTGCAGTCTACCAGTAATGCTGCGTCAGCATGTTCATACCCTTATAGTTACTATACATTTGTTATGACAGCACTGTCGTTCAGTACAGTAATGTCTGTCTCACAGTAAGCTGCAGTCTACCAGTAATGCTGCGTCGGCATGTTCATACCCTTATAGTTACTATACATTTGTTATGTCAGCACTGTCGTACAGTACAGTAATGTCTGTCTCCCAGTAAGCTGCAGTCTACCAGTAATGCTGCGTCGGCATGTTCATACCCTTATAGTTACTATACATTTGTTATGACAGCACTGTCGTTCAGTACAGTAATGTCTGTCTCACAGTAAGCTGCAGTCTACCAGTAATGCTGCGTCGGCATGTTCATACCCTTATAGTTACTATACATTTGTTATGTCAGCACTGTCGTACAGTACAGTAATGTCTGTCTCACAGTAAGCTGCAGTCTACCAGTAATGCTGCGTCGGCATGTTCATACCCTTATAGTTACTATACATTTGTTATGTCAGCACTGTCGTACAGTACAGTAATGTCTGTCTCACAATAAGCTGCAGTCTACCAGTAATGCTGCGTCGGCATGTTCATACCCTTATAGTTACTATACACTTGTTATGTCAGCACTGTCGTACAGTACAGTAATGTCTGTCTCACAGTAAGCTGCAGTCTACCAGTAATGCTGCGTCGGCATGTTCATACCCTTATAGTTACTATACATTTGTTATGTCAGCACTGTCGTACAGTACAGTAACGTCTGTCTCACAGTAAGCTGCAGTCTACCAGTAATGCTGCGTCGGCATGTTCATACCCTTATAGTTACTATACACTTGTTATGTCAGCACTGTCGTACAGTACAGTAATGTCTGTCTCACAGTAAGCTGCAGTCTACCAGTAATGCTGCGTCGGCATGTTCATACCCTTATAGTTACTATACATTTGTTATGACAGCACTGTCGTTCAGTACAGTAATGTCTGTCTCACAGTAAGCTGCAGTCTACCAGTAAACTAAATAACCCACACAACAAAGATAATACAACAACCAATGATACACACAAAATTGAATGTCAAGATTGCAATAAATTTTACATAGGACAAAGAAAAAAAAAACTGAAAAATCGTTATTTTGAACACCTAAATGCATACAAAAAACCAGAAATAAATAAATCTAATTTGGCCACACATGCAATAAACACTAGACATGAATTCCCAGACATAACCAACATAACACTAATAAAACACATACCACACAAAGGCACCATAATGAACATTTGGGAAAATTTACAAATATACAAACACAAAACAAACTAACACCAGAACAAATACAAATCAAGCTGCAGTCTACCAGTAATGCTGTGTCGGCATGTTCATACCCTTATAGTTACTATACATTTGTTATGTCAGCACTGTCGTACAGTACAGTAATGTCTGTCTCACAGAAAGCTGCAGTCTACCAGTAATGCTGCGTCGGCATATTCATACCCTTATAGTTACTATACATTTGTTATGTCAGCAATGTCGTACAGTACAGTAATATCTGTCTCACAGTAAGCTGCAGTCTACCAGTAATGCTGTGTCGGCATGTTCATATCCTTATAGTTACTATACAATTTGTTATGTCATTACTGTCGTACAGTACAGTAATGTCTGTCTCACAGTAAGCTGCAGTCTACCAGTAATGCTGCGTCGGCATGTTCATACCCTTATAGTTACTATACATTTGTTATGACAGCACTGTCGTTCAGTACAGTAATGTCTGTCTCACAGTAAGCTACAGTCTACCAGTAATGCTGTGTCGGCATGTTCATACCCTTATAGTTACTATACATATGTTATGTCAGCACTGTCGTACAGTACACTAATGTCTGTATCACAGTAAGTTGCAGTCTACCAGTAATGCTGCATCAGCATGTTCATACCCTTATAGTTACTATACATTTGTTATGTCAGCACTGTCGTACAGTACAGTAATGTCTGTCTCACAGTAAGCTGCAGTCTACCAGTAATGCTGCGTCGGCATGTTCATACCTTTATAGTTAATATACATTTGTTATCACAGCACTGTCGTTCAGTACAGTAATGTCTGTCTCACAGTAAGCTGCAGTCTACCAGTAATGCTGCGTCGGCATGTTCATACCCTTATAGTTACTATACATTTGTTATGTCAGCACTGTCGTACAGTACAGTAATGTCTGTCTCACAGTAAGCTGCAGTCTACCAGTAATGCTGCGTCGCCATGTTCATACCCTTATAGTTACTATACATTTGTTATGACAGCACTGTCGTTCAGTACAGTAATGTCTGTCTCACAGTAAGCTGCAGTCTACCAGTAATGCTGCGTCGGCATGTTCATACCCTTATAGTTACTATACATTTGTTATGTCAGCACTGTCGTACAGTACAGTAATGTCTGTCTCTCAGTAAGCTGCAGTCTACCAGTAATGCTGCGTCGGCATGTTCATACCCTTATAGTTACTATACATTTATGTCAGCACTGTCGTACAGTACAGTAATGTCTGTCTCACAGTAAGCTGCAGTCTACCAGTAATGCTGCGTCGGCATGTTCATACCATTATAGTTACTATACATTTGTTATGTCAGCACTGTCGTACAGTACAGTAATGTCTGTCTCACAGTAAGCTGCAGTCTACCAGTAATGCTGCGTCGGCATGTTCATACCCTTATAGTTACTATACATTTGTTATGACAGCACTGTCGTTCAGTACAGTAATGTCTGTCTCACAGTAAGCTGCAGTCTACCAGTAATGCTGCGTCGGCATGTTCATACCCTTATAGTTACTATACATTTGTTATGTCAGCACTGTCGTACAGTACAGTAATGTCTGTCTCACAGTAAGCTGCAGTCTACCAGTAATGCTGCGTCGGCATGTTCATACCTTTATAGTTACTATACATTTGTTATGTCAGCACTGTCGTACAGTACAGTAATGTCTGTCTCACAATAAGCTGCAGTCTACCAGTAATGCTGCGTCGGCATGTTCATACCCTTATAGTTACTATACACTTGTTATGTCAGCACTGTCGTACAGTACAGTAATGTCTGTCTCACAGTAAGCTGCAGTCTCACAGTAATGCTGCGTCGGCATGTTCATACCCTTATAGTTACTATACATTTGTTATGTCAGCACTGTCGTACAGTACAGTAATGTCTGTCTCACAGTAAGCTGCAGTCTACCAGTAATGCTGCGTCGGCATGTTCATACCCTTATAGTTACTATACATTTGTTATGTCAGCACTGTCGTTCAGTACAGTAATGTATGTCTCACAGTAAGCTGCAGTCTACCAGTAATGCTGCGTCGGCATGTTCATACCGTTATAGTTACTATACATTTGTTATGTCAGCACTGTCGTACAGTACAGTAATGTCTGTCTCACAGTAAGCTGCAGTCTACCAGTAATGCTTCGTCGGCATGTTCATACCCTTATAGTTACTATACATTTGTTATGTCAGCACTGTCGTACAGTACAGTAATGTCTGTCTCACAATAAGCTGCAGTCTACCAGTAATGCTGCGTCGGCATGTTCATACCCTTATAGTTACTATGCATTTGTTATGTCAGCACTGTCGTACAGTACAGTAATGTCTGTCTCACAGTAAGCTGCAGTCTAACAGTAATGCTGCGTCGGCATGTTCATACCCTTATAGTTATAAATACATTTGTTATGTCAGCACTGTCGCACAGTACAGTAATGTCTGTCTCACAGTAAGCTGCAGTCTACCAGTAATGCTGCGTCGGCATGTTCATACCCTTATAGTTACTATACATTTGTTATGACAGCACTGTCGTTCAGTACAGTAATGTCTGTCTCACAGTAAGCTGCAGTCTACCAGTAATGCTGCGTCGGCATGTTCATACCCTTATAGTTACTATACATTTGTTATGTCAGCACTGTTGTACAGTACAGTAATGTCTGTCTCACAGTAAGCTGCAGTCTACCAGTAATGCTGCGTCGGCATGTTCATACCCTTATAGTTACTATGCATTTGTTATGTCAGCACTGTCGTACAGTACAGTAATGTCTGTCTCACAGTAAGCTGCAGTCTACCAGTAATACTGCGTCGGCATGTTCATACCATTATAGTTACTATACATTTGTAATGACAGCACTGTCGTTCAGTACAGTAATGTCTGTCTCACAGTAAGCTACAGTCTACCAGTAATGCTGTGTCGGCATGTTCATACCCTTATAGTTACTATACATATGTTATGTCAGCACTCTCGTAGACTACAGTAATGTCTGTCTCACAGTAAGATGCAGTCTACCACTAATGCTGCGTCGGCATGTTCATACCCTTATAGTTACTATACATTTGTTATGACAGCACTGTCGTACAGTACAGTAATGTCTGTCTCACATTAAGCTGCAGTCTACCAGTAATGCTGCGTCGGCATGTTCATACCCTTATAGTTACTATACACTTGTTATGTCAGCACTGTCGTACAGTACAGTAATGTCTGTCTCACAGTAAGCTGCAGTCTACCAGTAATGCTGCGTCGGCATGTTCATACCCTTATAGTTACTATACATTTGTTATGTCAGCACTGTCGTACAGTACAGTAATGTCTGTCTCACAGTAAGCTGCAGTCTGCCAGTAATGCTGCGTCGGCATGTTCATACCCTTATAGTTACTATACATTTGATATGTCAGCACTGTCGTTCAGTACAGTAATGTATGTCTCACAGTAAGCTGCAGTCTACCAGTAATGCTGCGTCGGCATGTTCATACCCTTATAGTTACTATACATTTGTTATGTCAGCACTGTCGTACAGTACAGTAATGTTTGTCTCACAGTACGCTGCAGTCTACCAGTAATGCTGCGTCGGCATGTTCATACCCTTATAGTTACTATATATTTGTTATGTCAGCACTGTCTTACAGTACAGTAATGTCTGTCTCACAGTAAGCTGCAGTCTACCAGTAATGCTGCGTCGGCATGTTCATACCCATATAGTTACTATACATTTGTTATGACAGCACTGTCGTTCAGTACAGTAATGTCTGTCTCACAGTAAGCTGCAGTCTACCAGTAATGCTGCGTCGGCATGTTCATACCCTTATAGTTACTATACATTTGTTATGTCAGCACTGTCGTACAGTACAGTAATGTCTGTCTCACAGTAAGCTGCAGTCTACCAGTAATGCTGCGTCGGCATGTTCATACCCTTATAGTTACTATACATTTGTTATGTCAGCACTGTCGTTCAGTACAGTAATGTCTGTCTCACAGTAAGCTGCAGTCTACCAGTAATGCTGCGTCGGCATGTTCATACCCTTATAGTTACTATACATTTGTTATGTCAGCACAGTCGTACAGTACAGTAATGTCTGCCTCTCAGTAAGCTGCAGTCTACCAGTAATGCTGCGTCGGCATGTTCATACCCTTATAGTTACTATACATTTGTTATGTCAGCACTGTCGTACAGTACAGTAATATCTGTCTCACAGTAAGCTGCAGTCTACCAGTAATGCTGCGTCGGCATGTTCATACCCTTATAGTTACTATACATTTGTTATGTCAGCACTGTCGTACAGTACAGTAATGTCTGTCTCACAGTAAGCTGCAGTCTACCAGTAATGCTGCGTCGGCATGTTCATACCCTTATAGTTACTATACATTTGTTATGACAGCACTGTCGTTCAGTACAGTAATGTCTGTCTCACAGTAAGCTGCAGTCTACCAGTAATGCTGCGTCGGCATGTTCATACCCTTATAGTTACTATACATTTGTTATGTCAGCACTGTCGTACAGTACAGTAATGTCTGTCTCACAGTAAGCTGCAGTCTACCAGTAATGCTGCATCGGCATGTTCATACCCTTACAGTTACTATACATTTGTTATGTCAGCACTGTCGTACAGTACAGTAAGCTGCAGTCTACCAGTAATGCTGCGTCGGCATGTTCATACTCTTATAGTTACTATACATTTGTTATGTCAGCACTGTCGTACAGTACAGTAATGTCTGTCTCACAGTAAGCTGCAGTCTACCAGTAATGCTGCGTCGGCATGTTCATACCCTTATAGTTACTATACATTGTTATGTCAGCACTGTCGTACAGTACAGTAATGTCTGTCTCACAGTAAGCTGCAGTCTACCAGTAATGCTGCGTCGGCATGTTCATACCCTTATAGTTACTATACATTTGTTATGTCAGCACTGTCGTACAGTACAGTAATGTCTGTCTCACAGTAAGCTGCAGTCTACCAGTAATGCTGCGTCGGCATGTTCATACCCTTATAGTTACTATACATTTGTTATGTCAGCACTGTCGTACAGTACAGTAATGTCTGTCTCACAGTAAGCTGCAGTCTACCAGTAATGCTGCGTCGGCATGTTCATACCCTTATAGTTACTATACATTTGTTATGTCAGCACTGTCGTACAGTACAGTAATGTCTGTCTCACAGTAAGCTGCAGTCTACCAGTAATGCTGCATCGGCATGTTCATACCCTTACAGTTACTATACATTTGTTATGTCAGCACTGTCGTACAGTACAGTAAGCTGCAGTCTACCAGTAATGCTGCGTCGGCATGTTCATACTCTTATAGTTACTATACATTTGTTATGTCAGCACTGTCGTACAGTACAGTAATGTCTGTCTCACAGTAAGCTGCAGTCTACCAGTAATGCTGCGTCGGCATGTTCATACCCTTATAGTTACTATACATTTGTTATGTCAGCACTGTCGTACAGTACAGTAATGTCTGTCTCACAGTAAGCTGCAGTCTACCAGTAATGCTGCGTCGGCATGTTCATACCCTTATAGTTACTATACATTTGTTATGTCAGCACTGTCGTACAGTACAGTAATGTCTGTCTCACAGTAAGCTGCAGTCTACCAGTAATGCTGCGTCGGCATGTTCATACCCTTATAGTTACTATACATTTGTTATGACAGCACTGTCGTTCAGTACAGTAATGTCTGTCTCCACGTAATCTGCAGTCTACCAGTAAACTAATTAACCCACACAACAAAGATAATACAACAACCAATGGTACACACAAAATTGAATGTCAAGATTGCAATAAATTTTATATAGGACAAAGAAAAAAAAACTGAAAAATCTATATTTTAACACCTAAATGCATACAAAAAAACCAGAAATAAATAAATCTAATTTGGCCACACATGCAATAAACACTAGACATGAATTCACAGACATAACCAACATGACACTAATAAAACACATACCACACAAAGGCACCATAATGAAAATTGGGGAAATTTACAAATATACAAACACAAAACAAACTAATACCAGAAGAAATACAAATCATGCTGCAGTCTACCAGTAATGCTGTGTCGGCATGTTCGTACCCTTGTAGGGTTACTATACAATTTGTTATGTCATTACTGTCGTACAGTACAGTAATGTCTGTCTCACAGTAAGCTGCAGTCTACCAGTAATGCTGTGTCGGCATGTTCGTACCCTTATAGTGAGACTGTGTGATTAACCACACAGAAGTATTAACAATAGCCACAACCAAACTACTGGATGCACTATGTTAGTGAATTAAACGATACACACATGGTACTTACATCACACAAACCACCTGACATACCGTTTTCAAAGAAAACAAGGTTGACAGATTTATCAGCCCATCGGCAGGTATAGTCACCGTTTA
The DNA here is from genome assembly GCA_034769895.1 of Magicicada septendecula. NCBI lineage: Eukaryota > Metazoa > Arthropoda > Insecta > Hemiptera > Cicadidae > Magicicada > Magicicada septendecula. Next base: position 402,491,461 of record CM068375.1, on the reverse strand, counting down.
TTACTTCATGACTAACATCTGATTCTGTACGGGGACATTCACAGTCCAGACAGAGTACAAATAAGGCAGATTCGATTGTGGATAGACTTTCTTCATTCCCACCTCCTAAATTGATTAAATGTTCATGATTCTGAAACATAGAAATGACATTATATAATATAATAATACAAACACTCTTTGTATGATGTATACAGTCTGTTTCTTGATGTATATAATATATTTAATATTTACAATGAGTTTACCTCAAGATGTTTTCTCCTTATTTGGTACCTTATACCTAACCATTCTGACCACCCAACACAACATAAAATGGCAGCATTCTATTTTTCACTATTTAACAGAATGTACAAAATACCCCTTAACAAACAAGAAACAGAGAAACAAAAGAAATATAATACACCAAATTGCTTATGAAAATGGATATAATAAAAATACTGTAGACAAAATAGAAAATAAAATAAAAACTGAGCAATTAAGAATTTATCACAATGAACACCACATAAATAATAACAACAATAAAAAATGGGCCACATTCACATACATAAATAATAAAATGACAAAGCTAACAAAACTATTTAAAAACACAGACATTAAAATAACATACAAAAGTAACAAAAATAATTTACAACTAAATAACCCACACAACAAAGATAATACAACAACCAATGGTATACACAAAATTGAATGCCAAGATTGCAATAAATTTTACATAGGACAAACAAACAAAAAACTGAAAAATCATTATTTTGAACACCTAAACACATACAAAAAACCAGAAATAAATAAATCTAATTTGGCCACACATGCAATAAACACTAAACATGAATTCCCAGACATAACCAACATGACACTAATAAAACATATACCACACAAAGGCACCATAATGAACATTTGGGAAATTTACAAATATACAAACACAAAACAAACTAATACCTGAACAAATACAAATCAATACAAAACATGACACAATTTTCAAAGCACTCAACATAGAAAACACACAAAATACCAATATATACACCACAATCACACACAATAATACCAATTTAAAGTACCAGAGGCCAAGAGGAAACCACAACAACAACCAACCAACACACAAGTACTTCACAAGGCTCAGTCAGGAAGGCTGAAGATGGGAACACAAGACTTCCCAAAACATGTTCCAAATAAGAAGAAAACATCTTGAGGTAAGTCATTATAAATATTAAATACAGTGGAACTTGGTTATAACGTCATTGAAGGGACCAAAAAAATAATGACGTTATGCCTGAGTGACGTTATAAAAGACCCTTTTTAATCACTAGTAAGGAAGGAGAAATAAAAAAAGATCTTTGCATTATTAACATTATTCGTGATATTTATTCTAAAGTTTACAAACTGCATTTCATTTATACAAACAGCATGAAGAATATTTTAAAAGATCAAAAAGAAAGTACATGTAACTTACATTTAGGCTTACTGTCGAAAGTAATCGGTAATTTTCTTTTGAACGCTCCTTTCTACAAAATAAATTCTTTCTGTTGTGCCGGAGATGCTGCGCTGCATTGAACGTGTCGTCAGACGTCTCTCTAAAGCAGTAAAATCGTGAAAGAGTTTCGGCGGCTCTCATTGCTTCCTGTACTGTCGGACAAACGATGTCGGCATCCTCCTCTTGCTCAACATCTTCTTCAACACTATCTTCTGCTTCTATGTTTTTTACTTCCGCAATAATTTCTGCGTCACTCAACACTTGGAATGTTTCTACTTAGTCATCCACTGATGCATAGGAATCAAGTTCATTTCCAAATTCATTTACGTAGAATTTCTTAATCCACTCCAAGAGCGGCAAGTCGTCGTCTTCGTCATCATCGGGTAAATTTTCATGTACGAGTTGTGCTTTACTAAAGCATTTTGCTATCGTCTTCTGTGTTACACTCTTCCAAGAGTCGTCTAGGAATGTATTGCATCTAAGAGTGAAATTGTGGCAGGTTGCGCCGTGTCCATACAGAAAATAATTTTTTGTCTATATACAGAAAATAATAATGTATGTCTGTAGCCATGGGCATAGCGCGCACATATATACGTTTATATGAAATTTAGAGTAAAATATCTGAGAAATTTTTGACGCTATAACAGAGTAGTACAATATTTAGTGACGTTAAAACCGGGAATTTTTATAATGTTAAAGATATCAGTTTGACCGGGCTTATGACAAAATAACGCTACACTTGACGTAACAGCCGAGGCCGTAATAACCAAGTTCCACTGTATAATATAATAATATTATTTTATTTTTTGCAACAGTTATAGTAGTGCACTAAATGACTGGAAGACAATTACCTATGAAAGGCACATTTCTATAAAAGGTTAAAAAAAGAATGACCAATAGTTTAACTATCCGAAGAATCATATGAAAGGCAATCCACATTCTTGTTCCTCTATTACTAGTTCCAGAAAATTAGCTTATGCACTATATAGAAACACATAGTGTGTTAAAGAGTTTTTATGTCACTAAAAGCCTTTAATGATTTATAGTCACTATGGTACTGAGCATGTCTAAGGCGACAGAAGAGAAACTGTTCAGAATATAATGTCATAAGATTAAATGACAGTAAAACGTTACAGTATTCTCTACAATGGTTTGCGCGTGCATCATGTATCACAATATGGGTCCAAAAATGTAGTCTCCAGATGAGAAAAACAAATGGATATATCATAAAGAAGTTACCATGAAGCTTGAAGAAATGGAGTCAACAGCTAAGAAACTGTGAATTCATTAATTATGAAATTTTGAGCCTTAGAACTGTTGCGTCCATTCATTTTTCCAACAACCATCCTTCATTACACTCTGGCAGCTCTCTTCTCTTAACAACAGCTATGTGTTTAAACACTAAGATCATAAATTTCACAGAGTTGTTCTGCATCAGTATTGTAGCATTCAAAACAAGCAAAAGTCATATTATAGCAGACACCTTACAAACTGTACAATTATTTATTGAGACATTCGTTATAAACCATACATTCAGCATGACCAAGACAACAATACACAGCAAGTGATGAGTCCATTACACTACAGAATATGTGAATCACCAGTTTTCTAGTCCATCCATCATGATTAATAATGACATTCGATCTTATTTTGCAGATGCACCTCATACCTGAAGGTGGCAAACAATGGTTTTTATAATCAAATAATGTGCAAGAAAACACAGTGTCTGAATATATAGGGAGAGAAGCTGCTGACCTGTGAAATAATTTTTGTATTAATTTCATTATATTTTTAATTAAGAAAGTTGTGTTAGTGGTTATAATCACAAACAGAATTATCACTGTTGCACACCACACAACCTAACCTAACCTCTTTGTATTTTGTAAGGACAACACAGTCCAAGTGTTGACGTTTTATCAAAAAAAAAAAAAAAAAAAAAAAAAAAAAGATGAAAACGAAACGAATGAAAATCGTTCTCCATTCATCACCATAAGGCAAAATAACACAATTTTTTAATAATATATCATTAAGACAAAATAATTTACCTTGGCCCACGGTGTTCTGTAATCACAGGTCAGAAGTGCTATTCCTAATCCTCGATTTGATATGGCAACTTCTTTTATATAATATAACTGCAGAAACCATTCGACTGGTGTCAACGGAGATCCATCTTCATGTAAACTGTTGAATACAAATATGCGTCCATTACACAAAACAACCACGTTTGACGAACAAGGCCCTTCACTTTCTGTCAAAAATAACACACGGTCTCTTTAATACTTTTAAAATCTATCTCACAAAATGTAAAAACAATCTGAATGCATAAAATACTGTCCACAACCACTCCAGCATTTGGAAACAGTTTATTTTCCAAAAACATCTTGCACAAAGAACAGATAAACTAGTTGAATGCAATATACAATACGATGCAAATATAGTTTACCTGTTTTAAAATAAGCAGTGATAGTGTCCTTTACAATTCCAGGTACTCGAGCACAATTGAAAAGTCTTCTGAACTGAGCCATGCTAAGAGGTTTCTTATCATTACCTGTTGCTGGCTTGAACCTTTCTTGTCTAAGTAGTAACCATAAATTAACAACATGATAACAATGTAAAGCCGCATACTGTAACACAGAAATCGTTATATATCACATATTATATGCTTTAAAAAGGGTATAATTACAGTCAACTATTAAATACATGTGCTAATAGTAGTGAACTGGGAACAATTTTATAAATCTAAAGTCATAGTTAAAACACAGACAAGTGTAAAGCATGACTGAATACTGAAAACGTCAAACTTAATACTGTTACTACGTCACAGAACAATCTACGTGTTTATCGAACATTCCAGAGAGATCCAGAATGTAAGCGTGTGGCGTACGTGATTGTAGACGCATTTTGCGAGAATCTTCTTGACTGTGTCGGGCTTCGCTATGGCGCTTGAACTGTGTCAAGGCCGCAGTTAATTACATAGTGCTACGACGCAATTAGGAATCGTCTAGATATTCGACTGGCTATAAATACCGGTACTCAACGACGTTCAGTTTAGTATTAGGCGAATTTTTGACTGTGTGGTTCGAGAGTATTAGTGCGATATATTTACAGAGCGGTTCGAATTATTACTGTGTACGTTCAAGTAGTTATTAGTGAAGTGTTGCGTTTTATATTCGGACGGTATAATTGTAATACAATTGAGTTTTAATATTAGTGGACATTTTATTGCGCGTGAACAATTTTCATTTGATTTGTTGTAGACACTGTGTTGTTAATTACAAACTGTTTAACTGTAAAAATTAAAGGTGTGATTAATGACTTAATTGGTGTCTTGTACTTATTTTGTTTCCACTGTACCTACGACGATCGAGTAGACCAGTAGACCGTCATAACAGTGGTGTCAGAAGTGGGATAGAACGGTTACAGTGGACATTTTGTACAAGACGAGTGTCATTCGTAATTAATCGGAAAACAATGGATGCCAGTCAGATGATGGAAAATTTCCAGGCGCTGTTGTTGCAGACAGAAGAACGACGGCGACAGGATGCAGAGAAAGGGAAGAGAGACAGAAAACCTTCCTGCTGGAAGCAGAGGGAAGACGCAGACAGGAGGCGGAAGAAGCTGAAAGATGACAAAAAGAAGGACGGATACAAGAAAGACTTACTTACTTACTAGCCAACGCCCACCGTTGGTTGTTGGGCCATTAGGCGGCGCGCTGACCAGTACAGACGTGAGAGCACATTATTTGATTATAAAAACCATTGTTTGCCACCTTCAGGTATGAGGTGCATCTGCAAAATAAGATCGAATGTCATTATTAATCATGATGGATGGACTAGAAAACTGGTGATTCACATATTCTGTAGTGTAATGGACTCATCACTTGCTGTGTATTGTTGTCTTGGTCATGCTGAATGTATGGTTTATAACGAATGTCTCAATAAATAATTGTACAGTTTGTAAGGTGTCTGCTATAATATGACTTTTGCTTGTTTTGAATGCTACAATACTGATGCAGAACAACTCTGTGAAATATTTCTTGTCTCATACGGAGACAAGAAAGAGAAGAAGCAGAAAAACAACAGGATGAGAAACGCTGACAGGAGGCGGAAGAAGCAGATAAAACCGAAGCTCTCTTTGAAGCTAAGCAGAAACAGTTCCAAGAACACAGTACCGCAGAATTGGGTCTCCTATGAGGTGAGCTTAATAAACAAGTTACTAAAATATCGGCGGTACAAGAATCAATGACATTAAAAGTAGCTGAAGTAGAAAAATCTGTCTTGACTGTGGAAGAAACTATGTCAACAAAAATATCTGCAGTAGAAGACTCGATTACAAATATAAAAGAGCAGATTAAAAATGAAGTCGAGCAGTGTCTGAAATTACAACCAAAACAACTTTGTGAACAGACTGTACCAATGATAAAGACAGAAAAAGACGCAGAAAATAAGTCAATAGAGAAAGTAACTTTGCCTGCAGTAGGGACAGACAGTTCATGTCAAAGCTCCAACCTTTGATGGAAGCAGTCACTGGGGAACGTACCTCTGCCAATTTGAAGCTGCTGCATGCGCAAATAATTGGACAGAGAAAGACAAGGCAGTCTCACTCGTTCTCGCATTAAAAGGACCCGCGGCAGAACTACTACAGAAAGTGCCACCTGACAGCCAGAACATCTATGCCAAGTTGATAAAAGCTCTAGAATTACGGTAAGGTGATAGACATTTGCGAGATGTGTACTGCACCCAGTTGAGAGCAAGGCGACAGCATTCCGAGGAGAGTCTTCAAGAGTTTGAAGCAAGTATCGACAGACTAATTAGACTGGCCTATCCTGAAGTGCCAGAAGATTTCCGAACGAGTTTTGTGATGCAGACATTTACTGCCGGTGTCCGAGATAACGAACTACAGCAAGTGTTACGAATGGCAAGACACCAGAACAGTGTGGACGCCCTGGTACATGCTTTGCAATTTGAGGCTGCCAAAACAGCGTCTGGTTGGACAAGTCATAAAGTACGCGCGCTAAAAGATCGCGATGGCACAGACGATGAGGAAGAAGAACAAGTAACAGAGACTCGACGGTCGGCGCCACAGAATAAAATAAGAAAGGATGGAAGACCGAAGTGTTATAGATGTGGAAAACCTGGACATCTACAACAAGATTGTCGGGTTAAATTCAGCAGCAGGGAAACGAGCAATAGTCGGTACAACGGGGCGTGTGCTGACTAACTGGAGGAACAAAGCCCCTAGACAATACGCAATTTCTACGCTTCAGAAAAACAGCGGGAGCTTGGTAGTTACAGGATTTGTTCAAGGAAGGTCAACCTTGATTACATTTGACACAGGCACAACAGTTTCTATTGTGCGCCCCGACGTGGTAAAAGATCTCAAGCCAATCTGGTGCTCTTGCAGTTTGCGAACAGCTACTGGACGGCCTGTAAAACTGTATGGAAAAGTGGAAATACACCTACGCCTCGGTCGACTTGAGTTTAATCATCAAGTACTTGTTGCAGACATTGTGGATGAAGCAATTCTTGGTGTGGACGTTATGAACGTATACGGATTTATAGTCGACTTCAAGAACAATGTCTTGAGAATCAGAGGGGAAGAGGTAATGCTATCAACAATGACGACAGCAGAAAAATCGATGGACGTCATAAACCAAGTGGCCATAACTGTTCCGCCAATATCTGAAAAGATCATCATGGTTAGAACCCACGTAGATACTAGGGGCAACCAGTGCTCTATATTCGAACCCCAGGTAGTCAGCACACCGGGCATACTAATTGCCAGAAGTTTAGTAAAACCCGACGAAACCAGAAATGTACCTATTAGAGTGGCGAATATTTTGGATCAAGCTATCACTCTGCTCCTAGGCAAATTGACTCCTGTGGCCTGGGTATCCGGAATAACGCAACGAAGATCCAGTGCTTCGGATAATTCCAAATTATCAGAGGAACTGCAAGAATTATTGAACAGATCTTCTAACGACCTATCAAGTGGTGAGGTAAAAGAACTTAAAGGAGTTTTTACACGAATTCAAAGATTGTTTTGCAGTTCGGGGACAGTCACTGGGAAGAACCGCTCTTGTGCAACATCTCAGTTCCACTTAATTCAATATTCATTTGGCTTTCGTTTTCAATGTCAGTTAAGCTGACATTCTCGTTATTATCTGCCATTAAAAAAAAAAATCTTTTACATATATTTCTTTTCAAAATATTACCCTGTAATAGTACACAACCTTATTATATATAAAAAAAATATTTTATTTAAACTATTTACCCTACCACATGTAGTCACAACATAACCTTATCATTACCTCTTATATTATATACCCTTTCGACACCCACTCTGTTTCTGATTTCTGGCTTATTTTATATAAAAATTTTATATAAAGTCACAGTTCGGGCTGCCATTTGTTAACTAATAAAATTTGTTACTTATTATTTATTAATAATAATGCTTCATAGTTATGTACTTACCGCTATTAACTTCTCACTAGGGTCCCAGGGTTCGTTCTGAAGCGAGGCCAGAAACAGTGTGGGGGTACGAAATAAATACTCTAACGACATATATAGTAAAAAGAAAACTTTTGTTTAATTTTTCTAAATTATCATTATTCACAGTTACACCACACAATGGAATCTTAGACCTACAACAAGACAGTGGCTGTACACTTCCGCTTAATTAATTATTTATTAACTTTCATTTTTTAAATTCTGGAAGTGGCTCGACACAAAGTCATTCTAAATATTCTGCATTTATATTTGATTTGGTTTACTACGTTTCATAAAATTATAAACATGACCCAACGCCTCAATCTCTGTTAGAATGCTGGCACCTTTCTCTCTCTTTCTCTCTCACACACACTATATGCCCCATACCATAGAACTTGGTACAATTGACTAATAACATTTGAGCTCATGTGATTACTTAATAAAATTATAATTTTGAATTTTGTTGTGTCTACTTAGCCATCGGTATTCCTCCCCATCGCCACGTGCTACACTGAAAGTAGGCCCGAACGTTCATTAGATTTTCACATTGTTATTTTTTGGTTTTATTCACTCCAAATTATTCACGCCACATTGTTGAAATACCGCTTCACTTTTCGGTTGATTTTTTCACTTTCTATAGTTCAAAGAAAACATTGGAGCTCACGAGTTTCTTTTTGTTCGCCCGGCCGGGGTTAAAATTATTTTACGACTGCTTTGAAACTATTTTCATATTTTTTAAGAATAATAAATTTCGCCCGGCCGGCGACGCACTACTGCTCGCGTCCGCTACCGTCAGATGTTAATAGTAGACTGCTTGTTCATGGGCCGGAAGTCACTGCCTCCAGGTTATAAATTTCTTGGTCACAGTTCACAGTGCATGGCTTTGTGGACACGCCACGCGGTTATTATTGCTGCAAGTCGATGATAAGGAAGGCTTTTGTAGGTGTGGCTTTGATTTCATTTCCGTCGTCACAGACACATATGGCAATGAGATCTCGCGTCTTGGCCATTTTACGGCGTTGGTTTAATGTCTTGAGGCGTAGTTGTTGGGCCCCGCCGCAGGTGTGCACGTAGCCGTACGTGACAAATACTTGATTTCATGACAGAGTGTTGCATTCCAAACTACACTCTACTCCAAAAGTTTACGTAGCTGTTCTTTGTTCAACTGCAGTCGTATTTTACATGGGACTGGTAATCACACGTTTAAATAAAATTACCTCTAAGTATTGTTAATGCTCTGTAATTACACAAATAATAGAGTAAGTAATAAAAAATTACACAATTTTGTAACGGGACATTTTGGCCTACCCGGGGAAATAAATAAATTTGTATTTTAATAAAAATAAATAGCATTTTTATGAGTAATAATAATTTTGGGAGGTATAAGCATAAATTGAGAATAAAGGTAAATTTTATGGGTAGCGAAATTGGCAGGAGTGATTGGAAATATTATTCATAAATTATAAAGACGTAGAAGACAAACAAGCGAAAATGTGTCAAGGTCAGGTCCAGACGCGAGTAAAGCAGTTATTTTGAGAACCAGTGACTAACCGGTTATGTAACAACATCGGACGATCTTACGTCAGAGACGATCCCAGCATTGGAATGTAGGAGTGTCAGACGAAACTACTACTGGCGTAGTGATACCGGAGCTGAAAATAATGGAAAACTTGGGAAACAACCGCGGCAACTACACAAAATAGTGCCGTTCGTCTCGTCAGTCGGCAAGAAACATCTAACAACTACGGACGCAAGTAATCAGCGTGTCCGCCGGCTGGGCGTAATTTTCGTCGCGCCGGCAAAACAGAAAATATAAATAACAGTTTTGAAATGTGACGTAAAATTGAAATCATACCTAAATAACGTAAAATGAACAGTTTTCGGAAATTAACAGTTAAAATAAAGAGTGTGTGCGTGTAGAGCCAAGTGACGTCTTCTGGACTAAAAAATGAACAGCTAAGTAATCTACAAGAATATAAATAAATATAACAAAACTTTCAATTTTTTTGGTTTAAATATTCAAAAGTTTAATATTTTCACAATTAATAGAGCTCTTAAAATCTTGGGGTAGATATGTGTGTGTGTCTGTGAAAGCGCTGGTTTTCGTTATATTGTAGTTGTAGAGAATTATTTTGTATTTATATTATATCTTACTTTGAATACTACTTAAACAAATGATCTATTTCATGAATACTTATTCTTGAATATTACTAAAATTAAAATGTAAGAGAGAGAAGGGAAATTTTGTATTTTGACCGAAAAAATATAACTTAATGATGTTTTTCTTTTAGAATCTAATAAAGTAATATTGATTGGAATACTTAAATGTGAATTAGTAGTTATTTCAAACAACCATATTGTTTTTCAACACGTCTAATTAGAGATCCTGGACATGGTGAGTAAAAAGGTTGAGTTGGTATTAGACAACATGGCGGCTGCACTAGCCGAAAGTATGTAGTTGTAAATAAAGTTTATTAATAAATTAATAAAAAGAAAAAATTAGTTAACAATGGCGCCCGAAGCAGCTGGACCGTTTGCATAAATAAAATTATGCAAATGTGGACCTGTTGAAGGAACAATATGGTTGCGGGGAACTAATACGTAATTAGAAACATAGAAAATAAAAGATGAGGTTATGTTACGAGTATACGTAATATAAGTAAGTATAATCCTTTGTTAGAGAAAGAATTGTGTGATACTATATTATGTTAGTATTTTAATATAAAAGTAATAATTTTACCATTACAAAATGGAAAATAAAGAATTAAATTTAGCAAACACTCTTACAGAGTCAATGATAACCGATAATGTAGCAGCACAGTCTACTCCAATAACAGCTAAAGTTAAAGAGTTGTTGATGGATGATATGTTTAACTTAATAAGAACAATGTCCGAAAATATAAGTAGTAATCTAAATGAGTTGAAAGAACAAAAGAGTGATTCTGATGTTACATTTAATAAAATTAATAGCAAGTTCGATGAACAGAATGTTAAATTCCATGAGTTAAAAAACCATATGAATGAAATTAATAAGCATTTAGACCAAACTAATGAAATAATAGAAACTAACTATAACAGATTAGAACAGAGTGTTGAGAAAGTGGTAAAGTCAGTAGGGGAACAGATTGAAGGTAAATTAAATCAGATAATAAACAGGAAGTTAGATGACAACGTTATAGTTATGACAAATAATAATAATAATGACAAAATAGTGGAAGAGGTAGTGTTAGATAATAAAGTATTGACTAGTGATGATAATGATGTTAATTACAATTCTGAGGTAAGTAGGAGTGAGAATTATGACAATACAGTAGAAGCCCGATATAGCGCGGTCCGATATACCGCGGATTCGGATATGACGCGGTGAAGAGTATGTCGCCTGTTATTAGCGAAAATTCTTACTTGTAGAGAGTGAGTAAATTATGAATTGTTTATCGTGACTTCCGTAGCCACAACATTGGAATGCGTTGTGTTTATTGTAAACAAAGGCTTGTTGTTGGAAACGGCGTTGTAAACAACAGCCAGAATTGCCAGTTCAAGTGTACCTGTAGACATAAACAATTGCCCGAGCTATTTACAGTCTCTACGTTTCTAAGAATTCATGCCAAGGCAAACAGCCAACTAAATCCCTTCTCTCCCTCATATTACAGTACAGTATAAGATCATACTCATAGTGATTTACATGGCATCAGTGACTTTAATGCATCTGATGGGTGGTTTTCGCTATGGAAATCTCGTCATGGTATAAGCCAGATAAGCATTGAAGGGGAAGCACGATCATGTGACAGTGAAGCTGCAGCACTTTTTCCTCAGGCATTAAACAAAGTAATGATCGATAACGATTTAAATGACCATCAAGTGTATAACTGTGATGAAACTGCTCTGTATTTTCGAATGCTTCCTACCAGAACTCTGGATGTGAATAATTCAATAAATAAATCTGGATTAAAAATAAATAAGGATAGAGTTACCCTCCTGTTTGCCACAAATAAATCAGGCAGCGACAAAGTTAAACCTCTCTGTATAGGGAAAAGCCGAAATCCTAGATGCTTTCAACATGTTAACATGACGTCATTACCCATCACATATCGTAATACAAAAAATGCTTGGATGACAAGTGATATTTTCAGTAAATGGTTCCATGAAGAATTTGTTCCATCTGTGAGAAGTCACCTGCGCTCACTCAACCTCGAAGAAAAAGCTGTACTGACCCTTGACCACTGTCCAGCACATCCACTTGCTGATATGCTACAGTCAAGAAATGGGAAAATCGGAGTCATGTTCTTGCCGAAAAACACTACAGCACTGATCCAGCCATTAGATCAAGGCATCATAAAAGCATTGAAAGTGCATTACCGCCGTGAACTTCTGAGTGCTATAGTGAATTCTGATGAGGAAATGGAAATTTACCTTAAGTCAATAAACCTGAAAACAGTTGCGTATTCAATAGGTCTTGCATGGGAAAGTATTAGTACGGCTACGATTCAGAATTGCTGGAAGAAATGTTCCTTTGAACAAAACATCGCCGATGGAAATTGCTCTGTTGCCGGATTCACTAATAGTGATGTACAGTCTGCGAGTAGTGCTCTGCATTGCAACTTCACTCTAGATGACTTGAATGACTGGGCAGAAGTTGACAACGGTGAGCCTGTTACAGAATGTATAGGAGATAAAGATATCATCGATGCAGTCCGAAATGCAAATTGCGAAGAAAAAGAAGACGATGACGATGACGAAAATGAAAATGGGGTGGAAGTGAAAGAAGTTATTCCAAATGTTAGTGAAGTGATAATACACATAAACAAAGTAATTTTGTGGATGGAGAGGCAAAGTGAATCTAATAATGTTCATCTGCTGCACCTCGCGTTTATAAAACAATACGCGGAAAAGAAACGCTGTGCATTATCCCGTCAAACAACAATTACGGACTTTTTTAAGACCAACCATTAGGCCTACAGTAGGTCGAGTGAGCAATGTATAAATAGTGTATTTTATATTCCATTGGATTAAAATAGATTAAAATGCGTATTGGATTAAAATACAGTTTTCTTATTTTTTTATTTCTACATTTGGTGACGTAATTTACGTACAGTATATAGTAGTGCATTATGCTGTAGCCTTTTTCCCGGTCCTCCCTCCCCATCATTTGTCACTGTACAGGTCACCTTCCGATATACCGCGGTTACGCCTATAACGCGGGGGAAAGTATGTCACCCGATAACCGCGCTATATCGGGCTTCTACTGTATAAGTAAAAATATGGTGTTAAAGAATAATGGGGTAAATATTGAGAGTACTGATGAAGTTTTAGAATGTAATAATGGAATGTTAATGTGTGTTTATGAGTCAGAGAGAAAGTGAAAAGATAGTATGTAACGGGACATTTTGGCCTATTTTTGGGGTAATGAATAAATTTGTATTTTGAATAAAAGCAATCAACATTGTTACAATGTAAAAATAAAAATTGGGACAAAACGTAAACAAAAAGGTAAATTTTATTAGTAGTGAAGTCGGTAACACTGATTGTGAAAATTATTCATGAATATCAAAAAGACGTAGAAAAACAGCCAGCGAAACTGTGCCAAGGTCACCCAATGACTTACAAAACTGTAAACAAGTTATATAACAACATCGGACCATGTGACGTCAAGATATACGTCAGAGCCTATACTCGTTGTGGAATGTTGGGTGTGATCGCAACAACCGTATACTGGCGTAGTGATACGAACTTCAGAACAATAAGAATTGGTCATATAACCACGGCGACTACACAAAATAGTGCCGTTTGTTTCGCCCCAGTCTAACTTCAACACTCACGCAAGTGACACCCATATACAGTTCCGGAACGTAAATTGCGGGCCCGCAAAACAACAAAATGTGAATAACAGTCTCTTTAAAAAATGTGACGTAAAATCGAAACTATATCTAAATAACAGAAATGAACAGTTTTTCGGAAAGTTAATAGTTAAAACAAAGAATATGTGCGCGTATAGCCAAGTGACGTCTTCTGGACTAAAAAATGAACAGATAAGTAATATACAAGGATAAAATAAAACAAAACGTTCAAAATTTTGGTTTAAATATTAAAAAAATTTTAAAACATTTTCAAAATTATGAACTCTTAAAATCTGGGGATAGATATGTGTGTGTGTGTGTGAAAGCGCTGGTTTTCGTTATATTATAGTTATAGAGAATAATTTGTATTTCTGTTATATCTTAATTTGAAAACTACTTAAACAATTGATCATTTTATGAATACTTATTTTGAATATTACGGAAGTTAAAATGTATGAGGGAGAAAGGAAATCTTGTATTTTGACCTAAAAAATTATAACTAAATGGTGTTTTCTTTTTAGAATTTAATAAAACAACATTGATTTGAATATGTAAATGGGAATTAGTAGTTATTTCAAACAACCATATTGTTTTCAACACATCTAATTAGAGATCCTGGACAATGGTGAGTATAAAGTTTGAGTTGGTACTAGACAACATGGCGGCTGCACCAGCCGAAAGTATGTAACTGTAAACAAAGGTGTATTAATAAATGAATAAAAGGTAATTAATAGTTAACAATGGCGCCCGAACAGGGACCGTTTGCATAAATTTAATTATGCAAATGTGGACCTGTTGCAGGAATGATATGGTTGTTTGAGGTAAAAAATAAATTTTTTTTGCATACGTAAAAAAGACGTATGTTATGTTTACGTATGGGTTATGTTTTGATAAAGGTAAAATTTTGATGTTGATGTTTTGTAGCGGATAAGATGGTTGTATTTAATTAAAATAAAAAGGGTATTATATAAATAATTTTTGAAATGAGTGAAGTATAAATAAGGTACATAGGAGGTTATGAGAAGTAACGTAATTTAAACATTTTTCTTGCCTCCAGAAACGATTAAGACTATAAAATAGGTTAATTACCTTCTGTCAACGTTTCTTAAAATCCTTTTAGGATGACTCGAGTTTCGACACCATTTGGTGTCATCATTAGATCGGAATATGAATTAAGTTAAAACATTTTGATGCATATACATCTCGTCAGATATTAAAATTTTTTTTAAAAACAACACATAACATTATATAAATAATAAATAAACTATATCACAATAAAGTAACAATACAACAATAAAATATAAAACCATGACTTGTGAGGCATGTAAGTTTTGTAACAAAGTTTTGGCAGTCCAAAATGTAACATATTTGATTGAAAGACAAATAAATAATACCATTATAAAGAAAAAGAAGACACAAAATAAAAAAATTCGTAACTTATTGAAAAAACAGAACGACACGCAGGAGAACAATATAATAAATCACCAGTTTTACCCTCGTATTGTTAATCTTACTGGAATACAGTTCAACAACGAAGAAACCAACTTATTGAATAAAGGCTTAAAATGCAATCTTCAAAACAATAGTTCTAAACAATCACTCTGTAATGAAATACTGAACGCTGAAACCGCGATAAATTCCATATCCGATGAAGAAACGAAAACAGTAATAAGACATGCAATTGATTATAAAATAAAAAAAGTTATGAACGCCGAAAACATAAAGAATACAAAAACTATTTACCATAGCGAAACAAGGGTGTTTAATGAGATAAAGACGAAATTAATAGACCATAACGCAATCGTCACCAAAGCGGACAAAGGTCAAACTCTCGTAATTTTAACTTATGATGATTATAAAAACAAGATACTGGACTTCATTAAAAACAATAACATTATTGAGATTCATAGCGATCCCACTCTTACATTTAACAATAAAGTGAAATCAATACTGAATAAATCAAAATACGTCATAGCGAACGATGAGAAAAAATACCTAAAAATGATAGATCCCAAGGCCCCTAGACTTAAGGGCCTTCCTAAAATACATAAAAATAATATGCCTGTCCGTCCTTTAGTTAATTTTATGTCTGCACCTTCATATAAAATTGCCAAAAAACTCGAAAAAATTTTTAGACAACACATAACGTTCAATAAAAATTATAGCTTGAAAAACAGTTTAGAACTGGTCGAACTTACAAAAACTATTACAATTGAGCCGAGACACACTCTCGCCTCATTCGACATAGTAAATCTATACACGAACATACCTATTACCGAAACGTTAGAAATAGCTAAAAATTTATTACTATCTAAATCCACATTAAATCATGAAACAGTTGATGAGTTAATCAATTTGACAAAACTAATATTAGAACAAAATTATTTTACTTTCGACAACAAATATTACTTACAACGGGATGGTTTAGCTATGGGATCCCCATTATCAGGCATCCTGACTGAAATTTACCTAAATCATATTGAAACAAACGAAATTTTATCGACTAAAAACAAACATTATACAAAAATTTTATTTTACCGACGATATGTGGATGACACAATAATGATTTACAATGGCAATTGCAGACAATTAGAAATGCTTAAAAAACATATGAATACTATTACAAATAATTTACAATTCACATTAGAGACTGAAATGAATAATAAAATTAATTTTTTAGATTTAACTTTAACTAAAATAAATAATAAAATTAACTATAATATTTACAGAAAACCAACAATTACGGATCATGCTATTCACGCCTCATCGTATCACCCTATTTCACAAAAAATGGCTTTTTTCAACTGTATGATTCATAGATTGCTGGCATTGCCCTTATCCACAGATGATTATAACAATGAACTAAACATTATCAAACACATAGCATTAGCCAATGGATACAAAAGTCATATAGTAGACAGAATAATTAATAAAAAAACAAAATAAACCAATAAATATTGATGTATCCAAAGAAAAAGTAAACAAATACATTGCTATAGAATATGGTGAAAATCTATACCACACTTTAAAAAACCAATTAAAAAAGCATAATATTACTTTGGCTTGAAAGGCAAGTAATAAACTTGAGAAAAAACTTACATTTACCAACAAAAATATACCCTCCGATATATTTGATGGTACTGGTGTATACACACTTAATTGTTCTGATTGCGCACAGTTCTATATAGGACAAACAGGTCGTTCTTTCAAATTACGCTATAAAGAACATATCCCAAGCTCCAAGTCAAATGTAATAAGATCCACATTTGCAGAACATTTGAGCTCATATAACCATAATATAAAGAGTATTAATGATAATTTGGATATCCTACATAAATGTAAAAAGTCACTAAAGCTGGACACCCTTGAAAGGTTCGACATATATAAAGCCATAAAGAAGGATCACAATCGTATCCTAAATGAGAAAGCAATACATACCAATAATGTTTTATTTAATAGAATCGATCTTATAGAACGAGAAATTGGCTATATCAGATCGATAAATTGAACCAAGGTCAAACCGGCATTGATTAGTCTTACCGTGGGGGCGTTTCTGTACAGGTTCGTTTGCGGCCGCGTGGTTTTATATTTTATTGTTGTATTGTTATTTTATTGTGATATAGTTTATTTATTATTTATATAATGTTATGTGTTGTTTTTAAAAAATTTTTTAATATCTGACGAGATGTATATGCATCAAAATGTTTTAACTTAATTCATATTCCGATCTGATGATGACACCAAATGGTGTCGAAACTCGAGTCATCCTAAAAGGATTTTAAGAAACGTTGACAGAAGGTAATTAATCTATTTTAAGTAACGTAAAGCGTTATGTAAGTAGAATACATTGTTATGTGAAAAGTAGATGTTATATATGTTAGTATTTTGATTTAAAATATCGGTATGGAGAACCATACATGACTTCCATATTCTAAGATTTATATTTAAAATCATTTTCAGCCAAACAGCCAGGGAAGGAATTTTAACAAAAAAATACTTCTTTCTTGCCAATAACGTAGTACACATATAAAAAATATTATCCCCTCCCCTTTCAACTATAATTTTGATTTATAGAAAATTACCCCCAGCCCGTTCAACTAGCCTCTTCATTTATAGATATTTCATCTACGTTTCTACAGTGGATTATTAAGATCTTATCAGGATACTTTATCAAAATTAAGTACTTTACTCATGTTACAACAAAAAATGTTTCAGGTAAACTGCCCTTTCCCCGTAACCGATCTTCACCAAAATCAACAGACATTGAGTTCTCTATAGCTCAGGCACATATGTAAAAAATTATTTGATTCTGTTTGAATTTACGGCAGTTATGGTTCGTCATATAAAAAATTACCCATGTTAAAACATACAACATGAGATTTATAAAACATATCTAAGATTTATATTTAAAATCATTTTTGAAATAAAATATTTTCATAGAACCTACTAATGCTGGGGAAATATGAGGAGCCAATCAGAGTTGGGCCTACCTGTCACTCTGCTGAATTTGGTGGAAAGCCCTGTCACTGTCGTCAAAGTATCAGCCTTGACAGGGTCCTCTTTTTCTGCAAAATGGGAGAGGCTTGAGATGGAGTGAGTGACATGGTCCCCACCTCAATGAAGAACCCATTGTTTTATAAAAATATATTTAAATTTTGAAAACTGAAAATTCTTTTCTTGTAAATATTTATATTTTATAATCAAAATGACTTTATCAAAAAACAAACATTATTTTTTTATAATAAGTACTTACATATGTTTCTTAATATGCTTACTTTTTCTTCAATGTTGATGATCATTTCCAAACATTCTGACAAAATTGTATCTACAGAACAGTTAACATTCCCCAGGTTTCCATTTCTGCTAATTTCTCATTACACCTTCCACTGACGTATTATTAACCATTTCATAAACTATCGTATAATCTTTTCAGATTTTGTGGTACAAAATCTGAAATTTTCAGATTGCCTGGCAACAAAATTATTTTATTTTCAACAATTACCATTGTTTGAAAAAGTTTAAATGAATTTTCAAGTACTTTACTCTTGTTAAAACGTAAAAGGTTGCTGGTAAACTACCCCTTCCCCTTAACCGATCTTCACCAAAATCTAAAGGCCTTGAGTCCTCTACAATTCACTGACGTATGCAAAAAATTATTTGATTCTGTTTGAATTTGCGGCAGTTATCGTTTGCCATAGAAAATACGCTTGATAAAAAATGTTGCAGGTAAACTACCCCTTCCCCTCAACCGATCTTCACCAAAAACAACAAGTCTTGAGTACTCTACAAATCAGGACTGTATGCAGAAAATTATTTGATTCTGTTTGAATTTGCGGCTGTTATCGTTTGCCATAGAAAATACCCTTGTTAAAAAAACGTTGTAGGTAAACTACCCCTTTCCCTTAACCGATCTTCACCAAAAGCAATAGGTCTTGAGAACTCTACAATTTAGAGCTGTATGCGAAACATTATTTGATTCTGTTTGAATTTGCGGCAGTTATCGTTTGCCATAGAAAATACGCTTGATAAAAAACGTTGCAGGTAAACTACCCCTTCCCCTCAACCGATCTTCACCAAAAACAATAGGCCTTGAGTACTCTACAAATCAGGGCTGTATGCAGAAAATTATTTGATTCTGTTTGAATTTGCGGCTGTTATCGTTTGCCATAGAAAATACCCTTTTAAAACATAAAACGTTGAAGGTAAACTACCCCTTTCCCTTAACCGATCTTCACCAAAACCAAAAGGTCTTGAGAACACTACAATTTAGGGTAGTATGCAAAACAATATTTGATTATGTTTGAATTTGCGGCTGTTATCGTTTGCCATAGAAAATACCCTTGTTAAAACATAAAACGTTGCAGGTAAATTACCTCTTTCCCTTAACCGATCTTTACCAAAATCAACAGATCTTGAGAGCTCTACAATTCAGGGCTGTATGCGAAATATTATTTGATTCTGTTTGAATTTGCGGCTGTTATCGTTTGCCAAACAAACAAAATTACCCTTGATTAAAAAAAACCGTTGCAGGTAAACTACCCCTTTCCCTCATCCGATCTGCACCAAAAACAATAGGTCGTGAGTACTCTACAAATCAGGGCTGTATGCAAAAAATTATTTGATTCTGTTTGAATTTGCGGCAGTTATCGTTTGCCATAGAAAAAAAATCTACAGACACAGACAGACAGACAGACAGACACACACACACACACACACACACACACACAGACACTTTTCGGAAAACGACTTTTTTTCATGTTTTGAGTGTAGTACAATCAGAATCTGCAATAATCTCGAACACGATTTTTTTTTGCCATCACCATACTTCCATTCCTTAAGGAATATGGAAGTAAAATAATAATTTTACCATTACAAAATGGAGAATCAAGAATTAAATTTAGAAAGCACTCTTACAGAGTCAATGTTAACTGACAATGTATCGGCACAATCTACTCCGACAACACGAGTTAAAGAGTTGTCAATGGAAGATATGTTTAATTTCATGAAAACAATATCTGATAACTTGAGTAGTTTTAACGTGAAATTTGACGTTCAGAACAGCAAATTCGATGAACAGAATGATAAATTTGATATTCAGAACAGTAAATTCGATGAAATGACTACACAAAATGTTAAATTTGAAAGTAACATGAATAAACGTCTGAACGAGATTGATGAACGTTGTAGTACATTTAAAGACCAGATAGTAGAGTCAATAAATAGTAGTTGTGAGAAAAAGTTTGATGAGATGAATAAAAATCTAGAAGTTAAATTAAATCAAATACTGAATAAGAAGGTAGATGACAATGTTATAGTTATGACAAATATCAATGATGACGAAATAGTGGAAGAGGTAGTGTTAGATAATGATGTTAATTACAGTAATGAGGTGAGTAGGGGTGAGAATTATGAGAATATAATCAAAAATAGTACTGATGAGGTGATAGAATGTAATAATGGAATGTTAGTGTGTGTTAATGGGGTAAAGAGAATGGGTGAAGAGAGTTATGTTGTGGGTATGAAGCAGAGGGTAAATTTTCCCCATTTTTATGGTGAACCAAGGTGTTCACAAATGTTGTTGTTGAAGGATAAGAGTCCCTTGTTAATGAAAGATTTAAGTTGTCTCTCCTTTTTGTATAATTTAGTACCCTCTGTGGGGAGTGAGAGAGAAAATGTGATATGGTGGTATGATGAGAGAGATTTAGAGAGAGAGTTGTGTATTGGTTTAGCTTTAACAGCTATGGTTGGGGCTCATTGCGTCACGTTCTGCCTTAACTGGCCATAGCTGTTATCGTTGTAAAGGTGAATTTTGAAATTGACAGGGGGGTAATTTAGGGGAATCACCAAACTATGAAACAGCGGCTGCCACTCTGTCCGAGGAGGGACAGCATAGCCAGGTGGTAGACCCGCATTAGGGGCGTATAATATGAACATTTAGATATTAGGATATCTAGTTTTTTAAAAATGTAACGCAGAAGCAAGGACGAGGAGATGACAAATTTCCTCCAAAACTTCAGTCCTTGTGGACGCAACTGGACGCCACAGTCCAGGGGGGGTCATAGTGTGTGTGGCAGGGAGGTTATCCAGGGGGGTAACGAATTAAAAAATTTGTTGTATTTTAATAATGATGACTCGCTACTAAATAATTTTGTTTTGATTTGAAAAATAGATGCACTAGATACTTCCTATATTGTGTTTATTATGTCTTATTGTGTTAATTGCATGTAGTATGTTAGGAATAAGGATTATAAAAATATAATAATATTTTATAGAATAAGTTTTCAATGTGTTTAAAGATTTTAAATAAAAATGAAATAAATTTGTGATAGTTAAAATTTTCAATGGGTTGTAAGGGATAGAAGTTGGGTGATAGTAATTGTTTAAGTAAAACATTGAGTCAGTCCAAGTTGAATATATTGGGGTGTTAAAGAGAATAAGAGATGAAATACAAGTAATAGAGAATTTGAGTATAAGTGGTACTAGAGATGAAAATATTGTTTTGAATTAATGAAAAGTTGTTGTGAGTCAATGTAATAGAATTTGAAAAGTATTAATGTTGACACAGTAGTTGGACGGTAGCGCAATGATTTTATTTTCTAGGTTGGCTAATCTGATTTATATCGCGCATCAATTTTCACGTGGTTGAACTTTGCACAGTGCACATTCAGTTTTCTCGGCGTTCGGTTCGCCGAACTCTTCTCTGTCAATTAGTGTCGACATTAAATGTAGGCTTTAGGCCTTCTTATTCTCGGTTATGGCCGACTAGGCTCTCTTCATGTTTAACTAAATTCGTATTAACTTGCAACATGCAGTATTAGCCAGCCTCATTCAAATTTACATCTGTAATGTGATTATTAAAATATTAAACTTATTCGTATACAGTCCATTTCTCGTTATTTCTTAATTCAGAATAATTCATTTACACATTATCTCAATCACTATGGAGGACCAGCCAGCAGAATATTTAAACCAAGAAGAGTACATTTAGCCCACTCGGGCCCAATTAACTAACACTTCCTGTCCACGCTTGTGGAACATTATTTTATTCAACAGTTTCGGTCCACTTGGACCGGGACTAATCATTTTTGGTCCACCGTGCCTGGATTCCAATTAACATTTTAGTCCTCACGGTGTGCATCATCCAGTAGTTATGGGGAATATATGTAGAGTATTGATTGATATATTGATGTTTATAAATGATAATGTTATTTTGTTGTAGTTGAAGTGGGGTAATAAGAATGAGATTTGGGGATGGTAATTTTGTAAGAGGGGATAGTGTAATGGTGGAGTCCGCAACAAAAGGGTTGGGACGGGAAGGGACCGTTTGGCGCCGGAAAGGGTTACCTTAGGTAGAATCCAGGAACCAGATTAAGGGAATGAGCTTTGGGGGGGGGAACACTTATCCTAAGTACAAAGGGTTAGAGAATATTTTTTTATATGTATCGAGAGAATAATGCGAATTGAGTTTAGTAGTAAGTTGGGTTTAGAAATGTTTGATAGATGTTTTGGGAGATAGGTGTCATACTAGTTAAAGATTTTGTAAGGGAGCGTTAGAGTCATAAAAGGGGAAGATTATGGGTAAATGCCAAGTTGATAAAGTGAATTATGATGAATAACTGAGAATCACCCAAGTTAATGAAATGGAATAATAAATGAAATGTTATGTAGAATGAAAAAAAAAAATTGGAAAGAGAATTAATAAAAGTCAATTGAGATTAAAAGGTAATTTTATGATTTTATATGCAAATTTAATGATGTAAAGTGTGTAAATTTTTAAATACAAATTGTTTATTTTAAGATAATAATAACAAGGTGAATTATGAATGTACTATGTTTTCTTATGTTATATTGTGTTTGTTAATACAGTATTTAAGAGAATTTTATGAATTTAAAAAATTTTGCGATGCAAATGGGGGATAGGAGACATGTGTAATATGGTAATGGGAAATATTTATTTAATTTCTGATAGGAATCAGGGCAGTATTTTTGAATTTTAAAGTTAATAAGAGAAAGTTGATAGAATGAGATTATGGAATTTTAAAATGGGTATCATGTTGTGTTGTTAGGTATTCTGATATATGTTAGAAGTAAGTGAAAAACAAAACCAGTGCCTCTTAGCGCAAACCAGCACCGTTAAGGGGAAACAGATCAGTTGGGGATAGGGTGTTGTATAAGGCCACTAGTTGATATTTTAATTTGTTGTTTCAGAGTTTGGTGATGCTGTGGCGGCGGTCCTGAGCTGGCCAGTGCGTCAGAGCAGGGGCGTTAAGTATCTGTCTGACTTTATGGTGTTGGGATCTCGAGAGAGAAGTCCAGTATTGTCATTCAGGTGCGGTCACAGTCACTGGACCAAGGGTGAGTTAATTATATTTTTTTTTATAAACAATCAAGGGGGTTGTGGCGACATATCCTGGCTGATCCCTTTAGAAAGTATGAGTGTGTCAATGAGAGTTTTTATGCTTCGGCATAAAATCTCTCATTGAGGGGGTATTGTAACAGGACATTTTGGCCTATTTTTGGGGTAATGAATAAATTTGTATTTTGAATAAAAGCAATCAACATTGTTACAATGTAAAAATAAAAATTGGGACAAAACGTAAACAAAAAGGTAAATTTTATTAGTAGTGAAGTCGGTAACACTGATTGTGAAAATTATTCATGAATATCAAAAAGACGTAGAAAAACAGCCAGCGAAACTGTGCCAAGGTCACCCAATGACTTACAAAACTGTAAACAAGTTATATAACAACATCGGACCATGTGACGTCAATATATACGTCAGAGCCTATCCTCGTTGTGGAATGTTGGGTGTGATTGCAACAACCGTATACTGGCGTAGTGATACGAACTTCAGAACAATAAGAATTGGTCATATAACCACGGCGACTACACAAAATAGTGCCGTTTGTTTCGCCCCAGTCTAACTTCAACACTCGCGCGAGTGACACCCATATACAGTTCCGGAACGTAAATTGCGGGCCCGCAAAACAACAAAATGTGAATAACAGTCTCTTTAAAAAATGTGACGTAAAATCGAAACTATATCTAAATAACAGAAATGAACAGTTTTTCGGAAATTTAATAGTTAAAACAAAGAATGTGTGCGCGTATAGCCAAGTGACGTCTTCTGGACTAAAAAATGAACAGATAAGTAATATACAAGGATAAAATAAAACAAAATGTTCAAAATTTTGGTTTAAATATTAAAAAATTTTAAAACATTTTCAAAATTATGAACTCTTAAAATCTGGGGATAGATATGTGTGTGTGTGTGTGTGTGTGTGTGTGTGTGTGTGTGTGTGTGTGTGTGTGTGTGTGTGTGTGTGTGTGTGTGTGTGTGTGTGTGTGTGTGTGTGTGAAAGCGCTGGTTTTCGTTATGTTATAGTTATAGAGAATAATTTGTATTTCTGTTATATCTTAATTTGAAAACTACTTAAACAATTTATCATTTTATGAATACTTATTTTGAATATTACGGAAGTTAAAATGTATGAGGGAGAAAGGAAATCTTGTATTTTGACCTAAAAAATTATAACTAAATGGTGTTTTCTTTTCAGAATTTAATAAAACAACATTGATTTGAATATGTAAATGGGAATTAGTAGTTATTTCAAACAACCATATTGTTTTCAACACATCTAATTAGAGATCCTGGACAATGGTGAGTATAAAGTTTGAGTTGGTACTAGACAATATGGCAGCTGCACCAGCCGAAAGTATGTAATTGTAAACAAAGGTGTATTAATAAATGAATAAAAGGTAATTAATAGTTAACAAGTATAGAGGTAGAAGAGTGGCAGAGGGTAAATTTTCCCCAGGTTTATTGTAAACCAAGGTGTTTACAAATGTTGTTGTTGAAGGGCAAGAGTCCCTTGTTATTGGAAGACATGAGGTCTTTGAGTTGTTCCCCAAAGTTTTATGAGTTAGTGCCCTCTGTGTGGGATGGTAGAGAAAGTGTGATATGGTGTTATGGTGAGAGAGAGTTGTGTATTGATAGAGATAGAATTATTTCAGTTAAAGAGAAGTTATAAAGAGTTGAAAGAGCGGTTAGAATGGAAGAAAATATATGATATAAAATACTTACCTTGTAAAATAGAGGTGGATAATTATTTTGATGATGATGAGAAAATAACTGACTTTATATTGAATAAAACTACTGATGGAGACGGATCTGAGATCACAAATGTAGACAGGTTATATGAATTAATGGATGATGTTGATGATGGCTATTATAATAATAATAATAATAATTTGTATGTGTATAACAATGATTTATGTTATAAAATTGTTAGATATCTATATGATGATGGAGGTTGAAATTAAAATGAGTGAATGGACATTTTAAATGTTTTAATTTATGGTTCTGATCTTGCTCGCTTAGAAAATGAAGTGTGGTAAACTGAAAAATAATGATGAAGAATTGTAAATAAATTAATAGTGAAGTTTATTGTGTCTATGTTGTAAGATGTACTTTATGTAAACAGTGTGTGTAGGTAGTAGAAATTGTTTTAATAATAATAATATTATTTTAGCTGACTAAATAAATAATGAGTTTGTTTCAGGAAATGTAATTGTTTTGGAGAAAGTAATTAAAATAACTTGTTTTCAAGTATTGATTGAATGAAATGATTTGAGATGAATTACTTGATTAATGATTGTTATACAAATAAATTTTGGTAATGATTTTAAATTATTTTATGAGATTTAAACATGATAACAAATAGTGAATAAATATAAAGTTGTAAAAGAGAGAATTTGGGTAAGGATGATTGTTTGAGTAAGACGTTTAAATCAGTCCAAGTTAAGTTTAGAAGGGGAGTTGAACAAAGTAAGATTGTTATGAATAAATGTAATGTAGAATTTGAGAAGTGATAGTGACACAGTAGCTATGGGGAAAATATGTAGAGTAATGAGTGATATATTGAGGTAATAAATAAATGGAGATATTTTGTAAATGAAAGTGATATAATGGGAAAGTAATTAGTTGGTAGAGGAATTTTGTAAGGGGGGTGGTGTGATAAGGAGTCCTCAACGTAAAGCGTTGTGGCGGGAGGTGAACCGTTATGCGCCGGAAAGGGTTACCTAGGGAGGGTCCAGGAACCAGATAAGGGAATGAGCATTGGGAGGGGAACACACATCCTGAGTACAAAGGGGGTAGAGATTATTTTGTTATAGGGGTAGAATGATTCAAAATGAGTTAGAGTAGTAAGTTAGAGGTAGAGAATGGTTGGTAAAGGTGAATATTTTGATAGATGGGTGTCATACTATATAAAGAATTTGTAAGTGAGCGTTAGAGTCATGAAAGGGTAAGATTATGGGTAAATGCCAAGTTGATAGTGAATTATAATGAATAACTGAGAATCACCCAAATTAATAAATGAATAATAAATGAAAAAAAAGATTATTTTTTGGAAAAGTTAAGTGATAAATAATTGATGATTAATTAATAAAAGTTCAATTGGAATTATTATAATTTTATATGCAAATGTAAAGATGTAAAGTGTGTAATTTTTGGTCAAACGTAAATGCAAATTGTTTATTTTTAGATAATAATAACAATGTGAATTATGGATATACTATGTTTTAGTATGGTGTATTATGTTTGTTAGTGTTTAAGAGACTTTTATGAATTTAAATATTTTAGATGCAAATTGGGGATGAGAGAGATGTGTAATATTGTAATGGGAAATGTTTATTTAAATTCTGATAGTATCAGGGCAATAATTTTGAATTTTGGGATAAAAGTTAACAAGAGAAAGTAGATAGAATGTGATTATGGAATTTTTAAATATTTATCATGTTATGTTATATATTCATATATATGTTAGAGGTTAAGAGAAAAAACCAGTGCTTCTTAACGCAAACCAGCACCGCTAAGGGGAAACAGATCAGTTAGGGATATAGTATTGTATAAGGCCACTAGGTGATATTTTGATTTGTTGTTTAAGTGTTTGGTGATGCTGTGGTGGCGGTCCTGAGCTGGCCAGCGCGTCAGAGCAGGAGCGTTAAGTACCTGGCTGACTTTATGGTGTTGGGATCTCGAGAGAGAAGTCCAGTACGGTCATTCAGGTGCGGTCATAGTCACTGGACCAAGGGTGAGTTAATTATATTTTGTTTGTAAACCGTAAAGGGGGTTGTGGCGACATATCCTGGCTGATCCCTTTAGCAAGTATGAATGTGTCAATGAGAGTTTTTATGCTTCGGCATAAAACCTCTCATTGAGGGGGTACTGTAACGGGACATTTTGGCCTACCCGGGGAAATAAATAAATTTGTATTTTAATAAAAATAAATAGCATTTTTATGATGCAATAATAATTTTGGGAGGTATAAACATAAATTGAGAATAAAGGTAAATTTTATGGGTAGCAAAATTAACAGGAGTGATTGGAAATATTATTCATAAATTATAAAGACGTAGAAGACAAACAAGCGAAAATGTGTCAAGGTCAGCTCCAGATGCGAGTAAAGCAGTTATTTTGAGAACCAGTGACTAACCGGTTATGTAACAACATCGGACGATCTTACATCAGAGACGATCTCAGCGTTGGAATGTAGGAGTGTCAGACGAAACTACTACTGGCGTAATGATACCGGAGCTGAAAACAATGGAAAACTTGGTAAACAACGCGTGCCGTTCGTCTCGTCAGTCGGCAAGAAACATCTAACAACTACAGACGCAAGTAATCAGCGCGTCCGCCAGCTGGGCGTAATTTTTGTCGCGCCGGCAAAACAGAAAATATAAATAACAGTTTTGAAACGTGACGTAAAATTGAAATCATACCTAAATAACGTAAAATGAACAGTTTTAGGAAATTAACAGTTAAAATAAAGAGTGTGTGCGTGTAGAGCCAAGTGACGTCTTCTGGACTAAAAAATGAACAGCTAAGTAATCTACAAGAATATAAATAAATATAACAAAACTTTCAATTTTTTTGGTTTAAATATTCAAAAGTTTAATATTTTCACAATTAATAGAGCTCTTAAAATCTTGGGGTAGATATGTGTGTGTGAGTGAAAGCGCTGGTTTTCGTTATATTGTAGTTGTAGCGAATTATTTTGTATTTATATTATATCTTACTTTGAATACTACTTAAACAAATGATCTATTTTATGAATACTTATTCTTGAATATTACTAAAATTAAAATGTAAGAGAGAGAAGGGAAATTTTGTATTTTGACCGAAAAAATATAATTTAATGATGTTTTTCTTTTAGAATCTAATAAAGTAATATTGATTTGAATACTTAAATTGGAATTAGTAGTTATTTCAAACAACCATATTGTTTTTCAACACGTCTAATTAGAGATCCTGGACATGGTGAGTAAAAAGGTTGAGTTGGTATTAGACAACATGGCGGCTGCACTAGCCGAAAGTATGTAGTTGTAAATAAAGTTTATTAATAAATTAATTAAAAGAAAAATTAGTTAACAATTTTTATTTACACGAATGAATTTGGACATACATCAGTTTACGTATGTGTTTACTCACTGTAAACTTCTATAGTATTTGCAGGAAATATTTGTTTTTGTTGGTCAACACACACACACACACACACACACACACACACACAGAGTGAATTACTGCCAAATAATTTAGTTTCAAGTGACAATACTAACTCTTCCGTAATTATGAAATCATTCAGAGACAAAAAATTACCTTTATTTGTTTACCTGTTCCTGGAATATATTGCCACCCATATCCTGTGGACGGATGCGGTCCAACCATGCTGTAGTACGGAATCAAAGGTTCTCTAAGTGTTAAGTAGACATAGTCTTCCCACCACTTCTCCAACTGTAAACATACAATAAAAGAACCAAATTTTATATACACAATTACACCTAGGAATCATAAACTACATACTACAAAAAATACAAGACTATAAAACAGGTTAATTACCTTCCGTCACGCTTCTTGAAATCCGAATACAGGATTACTCGAGTTTCGACACATTAAGTGTAATCATCAGATCCTCAATGAATATGGGTTAAAACTACATTTTGTTGATGTATGCACATCCCGTCAAACAATAAAAACAACACATACATAATAACAAAAATATTTAAATAATTTAACACATATTAAAAACAAGACAAAACAGAACGAAAACACAATACACGCGGCCGACGCGGACCTGCACAGGAACACGTTATACAGTAAAATTAATCGATACCGATTTGACCTTTGATAAATTTTATCGATCTGACACAGCTAATATCTCGTTCTATATCGTTGACTCTGTTGAATAAAATATTATTTTTATGGATTGATTTTTCATTTAAGATGCGATCGTAATTCTCTTTAGTGGCCTTATATAAAATAGTGAATAATAAAATAAATTTCTTAGATTTGTCTTTAACAAAAATTGATAATACAATTAACTTTAATATTTACAGGAAACCGACAACCACTGATCATGGTATTCATGCCTCGTCTTACCACCCTTATTCACACAAAATGGCATTTTTTAATAGTATGGTACATAGATTGCTATCATTGCCCCTCTCCACAGAAGACCATAAAAACGAAGTCGAAATTATTAAACATATAGCGACAGCCAATGGTTATAAATGTAACATATAGATAAAATAATAAATAAGAAACAAAATAGACTAATAAATATTGACGTGCCTAAAGAAAAAGTAAAATATATCGCAATAGAGTATGGCGAAATGTTACATCACACTTTAAAAAACCAACTGAAAAAACAAAATATAATATTGGCTTCAAAAGCAAATAATAAACTCGAGAACAAACTTAAGTTTAAAAATCAAAATAAGTCTATCGATGAATACGACGGTACAGGTGTATACAGGCTTAATTGTTCGGATTGTTCGTTCAAATTGCGTTATAAAGAACACCTCCCAAGCTCTAAATCAAATATAGGAAGATCCACATTTGCTGAACATTTAAGTTCACAAGATCATAACATAAAAAGTATTAGTGAGAATTTGGACATATTACATAAATGCAGGAAATCTCTTAAACTGGACACTCTTGAAAGGTTTGAAAGATCTGATGATGACACTTAATGTGTCGAAACTCTAGTAATCCTGTATTCGGATTTCAAGAAGCGTGACGGAAGGTAATTAACCTGTTTTATAGTCTTAAAACGCTTTTGGAGGCAAATACAATGTTTAAAAAATACAAAACATATAACTGAATAATTACTTATTTTTCTTACATAATAAGCAAAAAGAGACGTACTACTAAAGTTACTTGAAGTATGTTCAGTTCTTAATAATTAAATTTGTGTCTGTTTGGACGCCAACTGAAGTATGTTAAGTAATTAATTATTAAATGAATATTGAAGTTATTTGTAAGGTTGATCCAGGATGTCGTTTAGTGTACTTCGGCAGAGAACAATAGGCAAATACAAATAACAAAATGCGTGTATCAAGAAAAATATAACATTATTTATTTTCTTTTGACAACATGGAACAGGTCATGAAAACATTTATTCCGCCTTAAGGCGTAAAACTGATCAACAATAACTATTACCTCAACATAGATTACGTACATTAAAGATTACGCAAACTCAACACTTATTTTCATATTTTTCATTCACCCAATCACGCACACTTTCACACTTCTACATTTCTTTTTATTGAGCTCAATTTAAAAAAATGCCAGTATTTAATTATTACTTCCCTTGATTATGATGCGTAGAAGTCCGCCACATGGGACGTCTCCTCAGGTGTGCACTGTTTCGTTGTTTTCACTTTTTACATCTTACGGCCGAACTGTCAATTTATTCCCAATCTTTTTAACGTTCCAATATTAGTTAAACTTTCACATTTTATGATTTGCGGTTTATGCGGGCGAGACGAAAACTATTCAGCCGGCGGCCGAGCGAACTGCTCGCGTCCGCTTTATTTAGATGTTATTTGCCGACTGACTTTTAGTGTTAAAATTTCCATTCGGTGGCGTCTCGGAAACCAGTTCATCCCACTCCCCGCCATACATCTCGTCCTCAGTATTGGAAAGTTCCGTTGGCTTAGTATCACCTTTTCAACTTGCCACGAACTGATTTCCGTCAACAGCATACTAGCGGTGTTAGTCACTGGCTATAAATAAACTTTCGTTATGATTCATAACCATATATGGTCATGAAACTCTCACTGGCAATCGCCTCACCTTATGGGTGCCTCATCTTCACTTGTTACGTTATTTATAAAATTCAAAAATAATATCTATGTAAATTTTGCCCCATTACAATACCCCCTCCCCAATGAGAGGTTTTATGCTGAAGCATAAAAGCTCTCATTGACACTCATACTTCCTAAAGGGATCAGCCAAGATGTCGCCACAACCCCCTTACGTTTTATTAAAAATCCAGGTTAACTTACCCCCTGCTCCAGTGACTGTGACCGCGCCTGAATGACCTTACTGGACTTCTCTCTCGAGATCCCAACACCGCAAGGCCAGACAGGTACTTGACGCTCCTGCTCTGGCGCGCAGGCCAGCACAGGACCGCCGCCACAGCATCACCAGACACTGAAACATGAAATCAAAATATCAAATAGTGGCCTGGTATAATAACATATCCCTAACTGATCTGGTTCCCCTTAGCTGTGTTGGTTTGCGTTAAGAAGTACAGAGTTTTTTTTCTTTTTTATCATACACATGGATGAATACTTAGTCTAACAATAATACATTATAAGAATTCCATACCAACATTCTGTATAACCTTCTCTCGCCAACTCTTATCCCAAAATTCAAAATGATCACTCTGATTCCCATCAAAATTTAAATAAACATTTCCCGTTACAACATACAAATATCTTCCATTATTTAATTCACATTTCAAAATTAATAAACTCCTTATATAGAGTAAAACACATTAAATCAATATCAGAACAAATTACTTACTTAACAATCATTAAGCAACTTCATATTACTCCTTAGTACATTAAAATAAAATACTCCTCGTCAATACATCATTCATTTACATCAGAAAATAAATTACACACTCTACATTATTGATGTAACTCATTTTAATATTTAATAACTCATTACTAACAACTTAGTAACCACCTTCTCCATCATCACATAATTCATTTTAAATTCCTCCACACTAACATAATACAACACAATAAAACATAGTAAACACTCACAATGAACATAAACCTCATTACATTAAAATAAACATAAACATCTGAGTTGCATCTGAATAAAATTTTCCAACATTCCAAAACTTTAATTTTAATTGAACCTGTTAATAGTCAACCTTTAATTATTTACCACTTCTCATACCATTGGATTCTCCAAAAATTCAAATTTATTATCAATATTCATTTTACATAACATTTTATTCATTAAACATTGCGATTATTACCTCAAAATAAACAATTCATCTTTAAATTTGCATATAAAATTATAAACATTACACTTTAATTTCAATTGAACTTTTTACTAATCAATCATCAATTATTTAGCATTTGCTATACCACTAAATTCTCTAAAATTTTTAATTTGTCATCAACATCATCTTATACAATATTGCATTTATTATCTCCTTTCAAATTAATTCAATTATTTTATGAAACACATTTCATCACTTTAACAAAATTCACAAAGTTGAGTATACTTCTCCATGTTACATCATTACATTTAACATCAACACAAAAGTATATACAATCGACATTATTATCTGTTATCGTTTACCACAAATCATTTCATAATACAGTCCAATTCAAAACCACTACTCACATAGTTAAATGTTCATAAACATTAATTGTTTAACCCCATCATCGAATAATAACCTAGTCTTACGTCTACACCATTCATTTTTTATTAAATACATTATATTATCTCTATCAATATAACGACTATTTAAATTCTCATACTTTTCCACAATACCATAATAATTAACAGGATTATTCCATATTATTACATCATATAACTTGTCACCATCGAGTATAGTCAAGTCGCACTTAGTATGATTTGTCACAATTAGGTCAATTATAATTTCATCATTATTATCATCTGCTGCTATACCAGTTTCGACACAAGGTAAGTAATCAATATCATCAACCTTATCATCATTTGCTGCCCTAATTACTTTGCAAGGTAAGTACTTAACATCACTAACTCCCTCAATATCTAACCTCTCTACTAATTCGTTATAACCTCTATTAACCTTAAACATCTCTATCTTCCTATCAAAATACCTTTCATCATAACACCATTTCGTACTTTTTCTATCATTCCATGCAGAGGGCATTAAATCATAAAAACACCTCCTGGCTTTTCCAGGACAACTACAAAAAATTAAGGGACTACTTGAAAACACTGTTTTCCAATAAGGGACATTCGCTCTTCAAAAACATTTGTAAACATCTTGGTTCACAATAGACCTGGGGAAACTTTACACTCTGTCCTATATTCACAAAATAATTCTCTTCATATTCTCTCTCTAACTTATAAACACTGATTTCTACTCTCTCACTACTCTCTACACCCATTATTCTCTCACTCTCTCTCACTGTTTCTATATTATCATCG
Organism: Magicicada septendecula; assembly: GCA_034769895.1. Classification (NCBI taxonomy): domain Eukaryota; kingdom Metazoa; phylum Arthropoda; class Insecta; order Hemiptera; family Cicadidae; genus Magicicada; species Magicicada septendecula. The sequence continues at coordinate 402,457,666 of CM068375.1, read as the reverse complement.
TCACTATTAATTTTCACTGTATTACTTTTATATATCTCATTTTCAACTATCTTACCACTATTACTTGTTAATTCATTTTTATAACTAACGCTTACCTCGTTAATTATTTCTTCATAATTTTTCGTTATCTTACCACCACTTTTCTCACCTGTATTGACACCATAGTCGTCTGTTACTTCGTTATCTTTATTTTCGTCACACTCACCCGTGTCATTATTTTTGACACCACTAAACCCACTTATCTGTTTTAATTCAACTTCTATATTCTCTAGTTTATTATTTATTTCAACAAACTTCTCACTCACTCTATTAAAACTCTCACTTATACTTTCAAATTGGTTATTCATACTTAAATTGCTCATTTTTGTTTCACTTCTTATGTTCACAAATTCGTTATTCACGTCTCCTAATTTCTCGTCTTGTTTGTCAAGTTTATTATTTATTTCATTTATCTCCGATTTGATTTCAGTTTTGAATTCATTCAAACTCGTGTTCAAACTATCATTATTCTTATTTTGTTGGTCAAACTTATTATTCATCATTTCCATATTCTTATCACTATTCTTATTTTGTTGGTCAAACTTATTATTCATCACTTTCATCACTTCCATAATCAATGCTAATTGACCAAGTATATCTACATTATCATTCTTACTGCTCCCAGCTCCTACCGTTTCAATTACATTCGCTATTTCGCCTACGCTCTCATTAACATTTTCATTTGTTGTTACTAAATCATCTTGTGTAACGTCCAAGATGGACCCCACCTCTATATTCTCGCATAAATTTGCATTTGCATTCTTCTCTGCCATTTCGACTAAATTGTAAATTTTCAGCTTTAATTTACAATGTCCCCGTTAATTTGGGCGCCAACTTGGCAGAGAAAAATATGCAAATACGATTAACACAATGCATATATCAAGAAAAATATAACATTATTTATTTTCTTTTGACAACATGGAACAGGTCATGAAAACATTTATTCCGCCTTAAGGCGTAAAACTGATCAACAATAACTATTACCTCAACATAGATTACGTATATTAAAGATTACGCAAACTCAACACTTCTTATTTTCATATTTTTCATTCACCCAATCACGCACACTTTCACACTTCTACATTTCTTTTTATTGAGCTCAATTTAAAAATGCCAGTATTTAATTATTACTTCCCTTGATTATGATGCGTAGAAGTCTGCCACATGGGATGTCTCCTCGGGCGTCCACTGTTTCGTTGTTTTCACTTTTTACATCTTACGGCCGAACTGTCAATTTATTCCCAATCTTTTTACTGATCACTGATTATTTACATGAGTTATATTTTTTACGTTCCAATATTAGTTAAACTTTCACATTTTATGATTTGCGGTTTATGCGGTCAAGACCAAAACTATTCAGCCGGCGGCTGGGTGAACTGCTCACGTCCGCTTTATTTAGATGTTATTTGCCGACTGACTTTTAGTGTTAAAATTTCCGTTCGGTGGCATCTCGGAAACCAGTTCATCCCACTCCCCGCCATACGCCTCGTCCTCAGTATTGGAAAGTTCCGTTGGCTTAGTATCACCTTTTCAACTTGCCACAAACTGATTTTCGTCAATAGCATATTAGCGGTGTTAGTCACTGGCTATAAATAAACTTTCGTTATGCTTCATAACCACATATGGTCATGAAACTCTCACTGGCAATCGCCTCACCTTATGGGTGCCCCATCTTCACTTGTTAAGTTACTTATAAAATTCAAAAATAATATCTATGCAAATTTTGCCCCATTACAAGGCTACTGAGTTTTACTACAGCCTCTCCTGGTGACACACCTGAGGTTTTATACAGGTCCTCTCTCTACCCTTTGACCACTCTCAAGTAAGTACTGCATGAGACTGAACTCTGTATCTGTGATGAAGGGGATACAGTATGAGTGAGTGTGTTTGTGTTAGGAGCGTTAGTTTGTCAAAGCCAATGATTCATGACAGCTGGCATACCCTGTTCACAGTCAGACTGGCATCCACTCATAAAGGCAATAACATTTTGTCATTTTACTGCAGTTGCGGTACTGGTTTTCACCGTTGTGTTCAAAGACTACCTATTAATGGTTTGTGCATACAACTTAGTACTTCTCAAGTAGTTGTGTTATAGTAGCATTAACAATACGAATTTGTGAACTATCGCTTAGAATTGGTGTACTTTTTAGTTAATTTCAGTTAGTGAGTGAATTAGATTGTTATCACGGCAAAATTTGTCAATGTTTTCAGTCCTTCCACACTGAAGATGGAGCAGCCGAAACGTTTTCAACAGTTTACATCAGACCACAGGCTGATAGCCCGGCAAACCAAAATATTGTTACGACGATCTACTTGATCATCGTATGGTACAGTGGAAAGCAAAATACAAGACACCAATTAAGTCACTATTCACCAGCTTTAATTATCACACTTAAACAGTTCGTAATTAACAACAGTCTCTTACAACAAATCAAATAAAAATTGTTCACCCGCAATAAAATGTCAATTAATAGTTTCACACAATTACTAACACAATAGTACTTCATTTCGACAAACACTCATCCACACTAGCGAAAATCGCTCATGTAACTGAACTGACAATCCGGCTTCGATGGCTTTATATAGTTTAAAATGCATGTTGGTTCTTGGTATCCAAGTCACGTAGGAATAGTAGATTATAATAAATAACATTGTCATGGATTCAGTAAATAAATACATAACCGATAATATACGCAGTACACGTTTAAGACAAGCAATGAAAATTAAGACATTAATAGACTTACAACGCCCGCATTCCAACATCAATTGTAAACATACATTTTACCCACAGATTTCCAATTTAACCTCAATAGTTTTCAACGAAGACAAAATAAATATTCTTAATAAGGGCATACATTACAATTTTCCACCTAACAACAAACATCAAGTCTTACAAGAGATTATCTGTGCTGAGACTGCAGTAAAAGCAATCTCAGATCCTAAACTTCAGAACAAAGCACGTTTCTTAATAAACAATAAATTCAATATCATAGACAGGCATACCCTAGACATTCACACATCTCATATTACACAAAAACAGATAAGATTTCATACTGAATTCAAGACACTGAAGAAAATAAAAACAAAACTAATTGACAATAACGCCCGCATTACAAAAGCTGATAAAGGCCATACATTGGTAGTTATAGATAATGATACGTATACACAGAAGGTTAACGAGTTCATTTCCGATAGCAACATTAAAGTTTTAAACTCTGATCCTACTGACTCCTTTGTCAAAATTTTAAATAGCACAATTAATAAATGTGTTACCTTGTTTGATGAGCTTACACGCCGTTATTTAAAACCTATTAACGCTAAAGCGCCCAGGCTCACAGGCCTACCAAAAATTCTTAAAGACAATGTCCCGATTAGACCTTTGGTTAATTTCACCATGGCACCAGGTTTCAAGACAGCTAAAAAGCTTGTTAAATTAATAAAGGAAAATATTCATTTAAAGAACAACCACAGCATCATAAATAATACTGATTTTATAAACAAGAATAGACATATAAAATTACTGCCGAATTATAAACTGGCGTCTTTTGATATAATAAATCTCTATACTAATATACCGGTGAAGGAAACAATTGATATTTTAAGAAACAATTTGTGCGATACCAAAAAACTAAGTACCCAGACCATAGATGAGTTAATCCTTTTACTTGAAATTGTTCTACAACAGAATTATTTTACCTTCAACGACCAGTATTTCATTCAAGGAGATTGTTTGGCCATGGGTTCTCCTCTGTCCGGTTTACTGGTGGATATTTATCCGAATTTTTATGAAAATTCCTATTTTCTCTCCAACAACAGTTACGCTAATAATATAATTTTCTATGGTCGATATGTAGATGACACATTTTTAATCTTTAATGCCACTTTACGCCAAATAAATAGTCTAAAAAACACCATGAATAACATAAACTGTAATATCCAATTCACTCTGGAGACCGAAACCGATAATAGGCTAAATTTCTTAGATTTAACCCGTCATTAGACACATAGATAATCTGAAATTTAAAATATATAGAACAGACCACTACTGATGTAACCATACACGCCGACTCGCATCATCCGTTTTCACAAAAAATAGCAGCATACAATAGCTTCATACACAGATTATTAACGATACCCCTAGACATTGAAGATTTCAACGATGAGCTCAATACAATAAAACATATAGCAGTAGCCAATGGTTATAACAGTTCAATGATTGATAACATCCTCAAAAAGCCCAAATATAAAAAGTCCAAACCTGAACCAGCTAAAAATTCTAAGACCACATTCATTTCAACCACTTACACCAATATAATGCCCAGAATTTTAACATCCACATTAAATAAAATCAGTATTATTTTGCTAAACATTATGCCACTGATTTGTTATAATATTATTATATACATCCACCAAAATCAGTAAAGTTTCAATTTTTTTAAATTATTGAATAAGGCCTTTTCAAAATTATTGTAATTTCATCATCAGTTCACACTAAAAAATGTTGTTATCTGTGTCCTTTATATCTCACTTCAATATGAAGTGCAGTGAGATATAAAGGACACAGATAACAACATTTTTTAGAGTGAACTGATGATGAAATTATAATAATTTGGAAAAGGCCTTATTCAATAATTTAAAAAAATTGAAACTTTACTGATTTTGGTGGATGTACATAATAATAAAATCAGTATTACTACTATTTTCAAAACTAATAATAGTCTATGGAAATTAGTTCGCCCAAATACTCAAACCCACTTGGAGATAAAAACAGGAATATATAAACTAATATGTAATGACTGTGAAGTTTCTATATTGGCCAGACAGGGAGACCTTTCGTCAAAATATTTCAAGAACACACACCATGCAAAAATTTAAATAACATATATTCACTTGAAAACATTAAGTCAAATTATGCAAGCCATTTGATTTCAAACAACCATACTTACACGGATTTAAGGTCTAATCTTATACCTTTACATTACTATAACAAGGGTCGCTACATGGACGCATTGGAGGAGTTTGAAATATACAAAAGTTATAACAGCACGAACAACCATGATGGCATACTGAATGATAAATTGAATTTTAAATCCAACCCACTGTACGACACCGCGTTGCATTTGCTTGAGATAAACAACCTGGTAATAACTCGAAGTCCAAGAATTCAGTATCCAACCGAACATTACACGGTGCACACCGAGTCAGACACGTGTGTTTAAATAATGTACTTTTATGAATTTTAATATTTGACGATCTCTTCCCGAGTGATTCGTCTCATGATGGGACATAGTTCCCGAAACGCGTAACAACAAGAACAACGCAACGAAGTCACAGGACGGATTTGAAATAAGGTAATTTATACAATATGTGGTAATAAACTATGTAGATAAAATAGTATAATTTTTGTTGCACATATTTAATGCCTAGAGGTATTACATGTGTGCCTCTTTTGCCTATTTTGAGTAATTTTAACTGAAAAATAATTAAAATTTCAGTGCTCATTTAAACTGCAGTGTCTTTTTTTTTAATTTCAACTATAGGTACTGCCCTATATCCACACTGTTTGACTGGGGAGTTGCTTTATGGGATACCAAAGTACATCAGTATTGACGCATGTACTAGCATAGTATCAGCATAAACTAGTAAATCAATTCCATTATTCCATTATTGGCTCTTGATGAGTGCAGATGTAAAAAACCGCAATGTTAAGAGAAAAGAATTAAATATTTAACATATAAAAAATAATGATAAAATACTAAAATAAACTATAGAACTTGTACTAACACTTACATGAACTAAAAATCACAAGAAGAAATTAAATAATCCATGGTGAATTGCTGAGGAATCCCAATTGACTAACTACGAACTATTGGAAGGAAGAAAATACATAAAACCTATAAATGAGTGATGGAATCTTCAACACCAATGATGAACGATGAGAAAAATAAATACCTAAATTAAATAGCTAAGAAAACAGAAGAACGGAATTAACGAAAAAAGGAAAACCAGCAGTACCTGTACTGTCTGGCCGCGATTGGAATGCGTGGCTTGGCGTCCCCACCACTAGACCGGCACATACATTGTTACTACTTAGTACTATCCATTCAGTATAATTATCTTGTTGGTTCATCCTCATCGTTCACTTTTTTTAAATATTATTATATATATAAACTTTCACTTATGAACTTAATTTGGTTATCACTTCCCCAAACGTTTCAACATGATGTATGTCTTCTTCAGTGGGAGTTAATACTGAATGTCATAAACAGAGTAACGGTTATGGACTATAGGTGTGTGTGGTGGGGGTTGATGGTGGGAGGGAATTGGCGCTGGGGTTTAAATTGTGTGTTTGGATCAGTGGATCGTCGATACACTGATCCAAACACACAATTTAAACCCCAGCGCCAATTCCCTCCCACCATCAACCCCCACCACACACACCTATAGTCCATAACCGTTACTCTGTTTATGACATTCAGTATTAACTCCCACTGAAGAAGACATACATCATGTTCATAGGCGTGTCCAACGAAGGTGCCACCGGTGCCGTGGCACCACCACTAGATTGAGATTTTTTTTTTTTTTTACTTGCAGAATATGTTTTTACGTAGAAACTGCATAATTTCCGTGACAGCACTCCTATTAAACCGATAAATATATGAATCTAATCAACTTTAATTTCTTATAGCTTTTGTTACATAATCTGGCGTCGGCCGTTGCGTCAGGAAGCGGCTGCATGAATAGTGTAGTTGCCGTCGTTGCCGTGTTTTTAGGCCTTACTCAGCGCCATGGTGGCGGTACCAGCTATCGCGGTGCTGGTGCCAGTCAGACTGAGACGAGAGACTCAGTCGGCCAGTGGCGTTCAGTTTGGACAGAAGACAGTACTGTTCATTATGTTATTTAATTGTTGAATAAGCTTATTTTTATGGTGTATAAATGGCTGACTAAAAAACCCGAGCCAACCAAGGATTTGGACACTCGACCACAAACCGGTAAGTTATTTTCACTATATTTTGTAATATACTTCTTACAGCCATGTCTGTCTTGTAATGTGTTACTTTCTTCTTGCTTAAATATTTCGATTATTAATTTTGTTTTTGCTAAATTAATCCAAAATTAAAATTAAATTTACTAACTTTTTTGTATGTGAGTGAATATATTGTACACTATTACTCACGTGCCCCTAACATGCAATTTTGTTTATATTTACAATAAATGGCCATCCACATATTACGAAGCGTCAAGAGGGAAAAAGATTTGTAGGCTATAGTAAATTGTACAGCATAGTATAATTTAAAGCGATAAAAATAGGCCTAAGCCTAAGTGTATGTTCCCTTTTCAGATGCTGTTGCTGGTCCCAGTTCGGAAATTATTTATAATGATGATGATGAAAAAAAGGATGATGTCGGTGAGCCAGTGAAGAGAGCAGCTGAGCTCTATGATCCTTGTCAAGACTTGACAAAGAACAGGCAAGAAAAGTCAGCTAGGATTTCTCGTGAACCATACCAACCACGAATTTCAAACTACCCTACAAAAGAAGTTGGTAAGGGGAAAAATTCTACGAAAAGATCGTTTAAACCCAAATGGTTTGAAAATTACAAATGGCTGGAGTACAGCGTGGCAAAAGATGCTGCTTATTGTTTTGCCTGTCGTTGTTTTGCTTTAAATGACAGTTCACTTCCTGGGTTACCGTAGTTGAAAATGCGTTCACAACAACAGGGTTTAGTTTTTGGCATAAAGCTAATGAAATGTTCAGAGCCCATGAAAAAATTAGATGCCATATATCGAGTATGGTTGGCTGGAAAAATTATGTTACTAGCAAACGAGTTGATGTAATGTTGGATGATGCTAAGGAAGCTGAACTAAAAGAGAAGGAGAAAAAACGCCTAGAAAATCGTGAGTACATGTCGCGGCTTTTCGATATTGTCCGTTTGTTGGCTAAAGGTGGAAAACCTCTTAGGGGACATGACGAGAGCGAAGATAGTACAGAGAAAAGTCTTTTCCTGGAAATTGTTGCTATCTTGCAAAAATATGACCGTTTTTTCAAAACTACTTAAAAAATGCTCCTAAGAACTATACTTATCTTAGCAACCTCATTCAAAATGACATCTTATCGTCACTTAGAGCAGTGATACTGAAAACTGTAAGTGATGAAATCAAGGGACAGCCCTTTGCAGTTACTGGCAATGAAACATCTGACGTGAGCCATCACGAGCAATTAGCAGCCGTGTTTCGCTACATACCGAAAGGAAATGCATATCCTGTCGAGAGGTTGGTGTCCTTACAGCGATTGAAGTCTACTGATGCGGAAAGCATATTTAAGGCAATAAACTGTGTGCTGTCTGAAGTAGGTGTGCTGTGGAGAGATGTAGTTTGTGTGTGTTTTGACAGGGCTTCGGGAATGGCCGGTGAATTTACCGGAGTACAGGCCAGATGTAAAGAAGTCAATCTATCCATAATGTACGTGCACTGTTATGCACATTGTTTGAACCTTGCCTTGGTAAGTTCGACTTCTTTGGAATAGTCCAGCTAGTTTTTAACTTAATCGAAGGTAGTCCAAAGAGGCACGCAGTCTTTGAGGATATTGTCAAACAAACTACAATGAAACTAAAACATCTAAAATCCCTTTCAGACACTAGATGGGCCTGCCGTTCAGAAGCGGTGTGTTATTTATGTTCAATTAAACGAAATTGTAAAAGCCATTGAAGAGTGTACGGAATCTACTTCCGATTCAAAATTTCGGGCCAAAGGTAAAGGTATTTTGCTACAAGTAAAATCTTTTAATTTTATTGCGTCTTTGCAAATTATGCATCCCGTATTTCAGCTTGTGGTGAAAGTGACCAAAGCTCTGCAGAGTCCTAAAATACACCTTTGCCAAGCAGTTGAAGATGTTGAAAGCCTAGCTCTTGCTTTGGTAGAAATGAGAAATAGTAAAGAAGAGTTTGAGGATATTTTTATCAAAACAAAGGAAATGTGTAGTACATTAGATGTTCAAATCCCTAATGTTCGGAAAAGGAAAGTATCAGTCCTCTTAGAAGACACAAGTTGCCCTTCTTCTGCTTTCTACGCAGACACAAAAAAAGAGGAATTGAAACTGTTCACTTACAATCCTGTTTTGGACCGCCTTGTGGAAAATCTAAATTCTCGATTTGCTCAAGAAACAAAAAACGTTATCTCTGCCACAGGGAAACTGATGGGATTGAATCTTAATGATTGTTACAAGTGTGAAAATAAGGACTTCGAAATTCTCGCAAAACAATTCAATGTCAATGCTTTATGCAGAACTAGAGGCAGAATTTAAGCTGTTGAAATCAAAGAAGCGTGGAGAAACTGATTAAAACTTTCCGCATAAAAGTGTTCCGGACTGGATTAACTGGTTATCGAAGTTCCAGCGAAGTTCAACCTTTGAAAACTTTAGTGCTGTTATTAATAAATTTTCCACGATGCCTGTAACTAGCTGTACAAGTGAAAGAACCTTCTCAAAGCTGAGTATCATACAATCCAAGCTCAGATCTACGATGTGTCAAGAGCGTTTGGAAAAGTTGACGATTCCGTTTGTGGAACAAGAACTGGGTGCTAACGCAAGAACATGTGATGTAATTGACAACTTCAAAAACAGTGTTGCATTCGACCGTCGGATGACCCTATAATGTAATGTAAAATATTTCCTTACTTTTATATTTTGTTCTGGACACTACTAACTATTAAATACTAAACTTGAACCTGTTGAAGCTTTATTTGTCAACAGTACAAATTAATCAATTTTTCAATTCTGTGTTTTTTTAACTAATATTGTAAATTGGATATAAATAAATATTCTAAAAATCAAAGTTGTTTCCGTTTTGTTATACAAATTAACCAGATAGGCTAACTGGATCATTCATTAAAAGACAAAATTCGTCTAAATTGATATTTATAAAGCTACTTTGTTAAACATGTGTGTGTTGTCAACTTTTGATCGGTCCGGTAAGTGCAAAGAGTTGAGTCCCTTAAAAAAGTAAAAATTTATTTGAAGGCTCTCAAAAAACCTCGCTTTTCAAAATGTTTTTTATGGCGTCCAGATAGCATTAAAACACGTTTTTAAGCAATAAATTTTCAAAAATCTTCCGGGGGAGGACCCCGGTTCCCCCCCCCCCGGAAGCCATTCTTGGCACCACCACTACTGAAGTCCTGCACACGCCTATGATCATGTTGAAACGTTTGGGGAAGTGATAACCAAAGTAAGTTCATAAGTGAAAGTTTATATATATAATAATATCCATTCAGTATGTACATTCTGAAATATGAAGTACACATTTTTATAAATTTCTTTTTGTAATGTAATTCTACATCTTATGCTGCTCATTTCTGTATAAATATATAATTTATATACCTCGAAACGTCTGGGGAAGTGATACAGAAAGTAAGTTCATGTTGTGAAAGTTTATATATATAATAATATATAATTTATATAATTTAATTTAGTCTATAATATAATTTTGTTGATCATAAAAAAATATTTTATCAATTTTTGTTCACCCGTGCAAATTAGTGCAACATTTCAATCAACCAGTGATTGCAATCCTAATATGAAACTTATGGAGTTCATTTATATAACATTTTATTCAAAATAATATTTCCTTTATTATGAACATATTTTGATTGTCATAACACTATAAATAGATTTTTGGTCGAATTATTATCTCTGTAATTTTTTAATTCTGTCAGTAAGTGTATTACAATTTGTCGTCTGTGAGGAAGTTTTTTATTTCTAAAGACAGACGTATAGTCTAAGCGAGAAGTTGTAGTAAATAGTCCAAAGTTATTTTTAATGCAAATTCCAATATCCTACTGCCGATGGTTTAGACAGAATATGTCATTATTCGAAAAGCTTATACTGCACGCCTCTGGTGACAAGCGAGCCGCTACTGCCACAAAACAAATAGGCCTACTTATGGATGACAATAAAAGAACATAGTATACGTTGTTTTTACTCTTTTAATAAAGGTGTAACAGCCAAAACACGTGTCTGATGACAATAAAAATTATGAAACAAAACTATGTGCTTTTTGTATTGTGTTAATAGAATAATATAAGAATTACTTTACAGGAAACACTAGTTTTAGAAACAAATGTGTCGTGTTGAAGGTCATCCAATCTGTCACAAAGGGAAGGCTTTTCGACATATTTATGACGGGGTATTGTTTGGTGTATACCCTTACACCCGGTGACCACTTTGTTGTTATAAAAAAAGTATAGTAACTGCTGTTTTTGGATGTCGTTTTGTCATTCTGTTCCAAGAGTTAAAGTTAGTAGTGATCGGTGTTTATACTTAGTGTATATGTTTAATTTCTTATTAATTGAATAGCGTTTGAATTTTTTGCTCTAAGATAATTAATTGCTCTAAAATATGAAAAAAAGTTGCCCTCCTACTTTTTTGTCATTTTCACCGTGATTCACTACGTTCTTTACCTAAAAAAACGATTGAATCTCTTCGAATGTGACAGCCTGGCTTGGGACAGGCATATTTTCCCATAAAAGTGAGAAAATTTGGAGAGTTACAACTTTTTTTCACATTTTTTATTTTAAAATTTTTATATTAAACATTTTTAAATTTTATTTTCTATTAATTTATATTAACTTTTACTTTCTAAATATCTTCCTCTTAATCTTCTGACAAGTCACTGAGGCCGCTCTCTTTACTGTCTTCTTCCTCGCTCACAGCGATGACAAACTGATCTAATGCATTAATCTGTCTTTTTCCCAATATTCATTTTCCAACTTCTTTATGTGGTCACAGCATTCTTTCCAGTCTTCATTGGTGACATGTTTAATGGCCTCTTCTGAAAGCTGGAGAAGGCGCTGAATTCTTAAATCTCCAACATTATTTTCCCGAACAAATCTTTTCATTATTGCCCATATTAATTCTATGGGGTTTAATTCGCAGTTGTAGGGCAGGAGGCGTACTACTTCATGTCCATATTGTGCGAAGATTCTATCGATCTTGTAGTCCACTTCAGTCGGTTTATTTTTCTCAATGAGTTCGTACAGTACAGGTTTCCTCATTTCCAGGACAGCTGTAATGTTCGCCTTTGTCAGCCATTCGATCATTGTCTTTTTTGTATCATACCTATTCGGGACCTTGTTCTCTATTTTGCTGTGGTAGGGAGCATTATCCATGATGACGACACTGTTAGCAGGCAAGTTGGGGATGACCTTCTCTGTTACCCACTTCGAAAAATTGTCGTAATTCATTTGACCATGGTAATCCCCAGTAGCCACATCAGCCCTAAAGAACAGTTGGGCCCCAGGTAGAAATCCCTCCTCAGAGCCAATACCAACAACAATAATCCTATTACTTCCACTAACACACTCCATCGCTCCAACGACACCGGGTCCTTGCCAACACTTACAAAACGTTAGGTTGGAGTCGATCCATGACTCATCAAGAAAAAATGTTTCGATTGTCCTCTCGTATCCTTCGCATACGCATCAAATATCTACACCGCCAATCAATTATGTCGTGTCTCTCCACTAAAAGTTTCCTCTTGCTCACAGCTCTTTTCCGTCTGAATCCCATTTCTTTCAGTATCTCTCTCAGTTTAGTTCGTTCAAATGGAAAATTCATTTTCACCTTCAGTTCATTAATAAGTTTCCGCACAGATGGGATTGTCTTCTTGACTAAATAAAACTCTTCGATAGTTGACTTTATTATGTTTCTATCAAAACTGTCGACTTCTTTGGGAATCCTTGTTGGAGCTTTCCTTTTTTTGCTCGGTGAAATTATGGTTCCCTCAGTTTGTAGCTCCCGATGAATTGCCTGAAGTGTGCTTCTAGGCATACCTGTATATGCTTCTGCTCGTTTAGTCGGGCTACTGAAAGGGAACATGAGTTTCTTGTCCAAACACTCTTTTTCCATGGCGGACATCAAGTTTCCTAGAACCTTCCTTTCTTTCTCGTGAATCACGTGCCTCTTAGATGGCCCGGATGAAGATTTTTCACTCCTGATCATACTGGTCAAAAGTTCGAAAGGAGACACAATACATGGCACTTCACTATAGCCTAGTAACTAAATTCTATTAAGTAATAAGTAAAACTCAATTATATACAATTAATAAGTAATACAGAAATCTCAATTATATACACACCGTTTACGCGCCGACAGCTGATACGGGAATGAGGAGCAGGGAGCACGTTGTGAGTGTAAGTATGGGAAAAGGTAGTACAAGCGACAAGCCTGCCCATTCCCCCACTTTACCTACCCTGCGCACTCCAATCGCGGCCAGACAGTAAGGAATACTACCCGGAGAGAAGAGACAGAGGACTGCTAAGTATATTTTAAATTACGACCTTAACAGTAACACACACAAAAAAAACAATAAGTGAAAATACACATTCAACAGAATTTATCACTCTTTTAACAGACACTTGAACTTTCTTTGATTAAATGAACACCTAAAATTGAAGAATAATCTCAATCTAATATTGATTTCTTAAGTGAATATATTTCAACCGTAAAAATTTAGTAAACTCAGTTAACCTCCTAACGCTAATTCCAGTAGCTATAGGTTACAACTGTAATTTTAAGTGTATCACAATTTATATGATATTTTTTAAATTTTTTCTTTTATTAGTCCATTTGACAATATTTTCTGTAGTCCCAAGAACTTCAACCTGAGATTAAAATTAAACGAAAATATCAACATCAGCACACTAGTCTCTATACAGTGGATGGACAGAATAGCCAACCGCTAATAATTAAACATGCCGGCGCAAAATTGAACTACATAATTTGGAAGAAATTGTAAGAATATAATCAACCTAATAACTGTTAATAAAACCATAATTGAAGCATTGAACTGTATGTTTGATTTTATTTAAATCTTTCTTAAAAATTGAGTATTCATTTATCATTCAATAAACCTTGCACTTTTGGTTTAACAAGAAGAGTTGGCAAACCCTAGTTTGAGGCAGAAAATACGAATTCGAATGTCTGGACGGGTGAGTAGACACTCTATAGTTATAATTATTATTACGAGTCAGATAAGACGTTATAAAGTTGATGCCAACAACCTGTGGCTTCATAAACATACTAGTTTAAAACGTTATAAAGTTGGCGCACCAACTAGTAGGGCTAGAATTAATCAATAAATTCTATAATTAGATTCATTAGATTCTAGCGGTGGCTACAGAAAATCAATGAAAATGTCAAGGAGAAGAAGAACGTCAATGAGACGGATGGCAGAGGCTGAAGAAGAAATAGATATGTTAGACAAAAAGGCAACACCGGTTGAGGAAGTGGAAGGGATCGTAAGGGATGCCCAAGGGGGCCAACCAGAGAAACCAACCCAACCAGTGGACGCAAATTTCCAGGAAATGATGAGGATTATGGTGGAACAATTAAATAAAAACAAGGAAGAAATTAACGAAAAATTGAGAACGCTAAACAAGAAAAAAACGAAAATAATAGACAGATGAATGAAAAATTGGAAGCCAATAATGAAAATTTTAAATGGATGGAGGAAAAAATAAATGAGGAATGATGAGAGTTTAAAACAGACAAATGAAAAAATAGATAGTATGAAGGAAGAAATAAACAAAAATTCAAGGAGACAAAACGAGGTTTTGAGCGAAAACTTAAAGAAACATGAGAGAAGCCAATGAAAGATTGAATAATAAAATTGACAATAACTATGAAACATTATAACAATTAAAGGAAGAAGAATTAAAACAACAGTTGGTAGAGTATCGGGAGGAATTAAAACAGACAATCACAGAGACAAATGAAACAGTGATACAAGTTCGTGAGGAAATATTAAGTAAAATAAATGAAGCTGAAGACGAAAGTAAAAAGAGGGTTGAAGGACTCCAACAGGAAACAGCAGAAAAGTGCGAGCAAATTAAGCAAGAAGTGCATCAAATTCGGAAGGAGGCCAATGAGGAGATAGTGCAGGTACAGACAAGATGTGAGGAGAGATGCAACCAATTAGATGCGTCTGTAAATGAAGTAAAGGGTAAAACAACTGCCCAGGAAGAGAAAATAGAAGAATCCCGACTACGAGAGTTGCGTCTCCAGGAAGAAGTTAACGCCTTGAAGGATAGACCATATATTAGTTCCCACGTCTCATGCAACGAAAGCAGGGAGATAATCAATTTTAGAAGCTACAAGCGCAACCCCATTGAATTCCTTGAGCGAGTCGAAGAAAGTCTGTCAAGAACCAGGGAGACAAGATGGACAGTGATTAAGGGTATGTTGGATGAAATGTTTAAAGATGTCCATGACAACTGGTGGACGGCAGTACGGCCAGACCTTCAAAACTTCCAAGAATTCAAAAACCAATTTAAAACAAAATACTGGTCAGAGGCTACCCAACAGTAGTGAGGAACAACATAAGTAACGGCAGATTTGATCCGTATTTAGGACAGTCTCCAACAGCATATTTTTTAGGCAAAGTAAGTATAGCGAGGAACTTGGAGCCCAATATCCCTGAAGAATGTTTGGTAACGTGGTTAGCATACTATTATGACGGGGAGATTTTGAAGAGCAGATTGAGCGGACGGATTAAGACCATCCAAGATATGGCAGAATTATTGGAAGAACATGAACGGGAAAGGCATTACCTATAGCATAGACAACGAAATAATAATTATAATAGGAATAATAAACATCGTAATAACCAATATAACCCTAACCAATATATCCCCCGGTCAATAATAATAATAACAATAATAATAGATACCATAATCCTCAAGCCAACAACAACAACTATCTTCGTCCAAATAACCCAAATCATAATTATAATAATAATCGAGTTAATAATAATAATACAAATATTGGTAATCATTATCGACCAAATAACCCATATAATAATAACCAAAATCAAACATACAGGCGATGGGTGAATTATGTGAGTACGGAGAATAGAAATGACGGAAGGCAGTATTATCGAGGACGAAGAAGTAGGAGCGGCGAGGATGATCGAAGAAACAGGGATCACGTAACTTTTAATAACGACCCGTTCGAAATACTGGACACAACTGACAGTAACAGATCAAATAGACAAGGTGACCATACGGAAGGAGCACGGATGGATGACCAGCATTTAAACGAGCAGCGGCAGTGAAAATCCACCTGGACCCATCACTGAACCAATCTATTGGGTACTTACCAAGACTAACAGACCAGACGAATAACCATACTATAACTATTATTCAAAATCACTACCTAAAAATTATTAGAGAGGAGCTACTCAAAGAGAAGTCTACTAAAATTAACAATTCAGATAATGAGATTGCCTATATGTTATAGCGAAAATAAATGGAATATCAACTGAAACACCCCCTTGTAGCCAGTTTTTTTTTTTTCTGGGGGAGGCGTAACTTAATATTTAGGACTAGGCAAGTGGCCTAGATTGGAAATAAAATGTGCTGAGCTATAGTGACAGGTCTTGCAAGAAAACAGCTGATCAACAGTAACAGTAACAAGATTTATTTAAGTTTTTTTTTTTTGAACAATAGTTTACAATCTTTCTTTTTTTATTCTTTAAGTTTCTTGATAATAGAGTTCCATTCAGCTCTTTCCTTAATCTTCATATAATGGTTTCATTCAGAAAATATTTCACAGTATTTACAGTCACTTGGCGGATTAATTACATGAAATATGTCAAAGTATTTTCTACAAATTTAATAATGGCATGCCAACCCACTGAATTTATTAGTATCATAATTATGACTTTTACTTCCTATATTTTACAACAGTTTGTGTTGCATGAATAATGCAACTATTTATGAACACATAATAAGTATAAATGTCTGGAGCAAACAATCCATGATAATTAAATAATACAATAATAATCGATAATTAGAAAAATAATGATTAATAATTAAATTCAAAGAAACATAACTCAAGTGTGTCGCAGTACCTACATCTACCTGTTCCCCATTACTAGGATTAATCACATCAACGGAAAACCGTGATCACAGTAACCGATATTTAAGTTTGTTAATTAAATAAAAGTAATTAAATTAAACTAATCAGTTAATGAATCCAATTAAAGTAATTAGTAGTAGAAATAAAAAAATTAAGTATCGCATATTAAGTTAAGTGTTAAGTTACTTAAATTAAAATACGGAAATTAAATAAGTATAGGAATTACTGGAATAAAATTAATTTTTCATAATTAAACTGAACCAGCAAAATAACCAAATAAAGAAAATTTTCAAATTTAGAAAACTCAGAGAACAAATAGAAACATGCAGGATCACCGGTCATATGGCAGGCAGATGCAAGCACTCTGCGAGTATTACATTTTCTTAAGCTCAGAATATTGTTAAAAAAAGGTTTTAAACTGTTTGTCTTTTCACAGGAATAGAATGAAATGTTTAAATAATTGAAAGGTAACCCATGACTCTATACAAATCAAAGCACAAATGCTTATAAGCTACTTATAACCCAGTCAGTAATGTCCACACTTCAGCATGTTTTCACTAAACATGTTCAGTAATGTTAAACATGAGTTTAATATTGAGGTATAGATTTTAGCGTGTGTGTTGCCCGACAATCTGCTGAGCACTTCTAGTGTGATTTCAGTTACATAATGGAATTTTCCCACCTGATCTTTCGGCGGGCACTACAGACGTTCCTGCATGTTCGTGGTGTGTGAAAGACAAGGCCGGATGGCGTGACGGCGTTGGAGGTTTTCTTACGCAGGCTCTGAGGATGGGCGTAGATGAAGCGTGCCCACGATCTGGACCTCTTTCCCCTCGACTAGGCGGAGAAACCTGAAGCTCTTTATGAAGTTTATCTAAGCATAGTGAAGTACAGAATTAAGCCATCACAATCCAGCCGCCCCCGAGGTTGAACGAGAAAAGAGAACGACGCACGTCGCGACGTTAACTTATAGAAACACCGATGCAGCTGACTAAATTTTGTTAAAAAGCGAAAACCACCGCCTTCCCAATGACGTCACCACTCATGGTAGCAGTGGACAAACTTGATTTCAATATCAAGACGGGCATCGAACAAACTGCGATAGCGCGCCGCACGCACGGAAAATAAATTTAAGTGGCCGTGGTGTTTACTTTTCGATATAACCACGGCACACCCTACCCCCAAAATGGCAACTTGGTTGCCAACAACTTAAGGCCGAAGCCACAGTCTAGGCCCCTGGGTTTCTAGACCTTTACTTCTATAACATCTACTCGGCCTTCCCGGGAAATCACAGACACATCCACGCTTAGGAGAACAGAAACAGCGAAAGCAGTGGTATTGGTGCAATTTCGAAAATGCCGACCGCTTCGGCACATCCTCTCCCCGAAATGGCAACCTCCTTGCCCTCCAAAAAAAAACTCAATTCCCTATCCACAGTCCTCATGACTGCCTACAGGACTCCCAGAGTCCTCTTGATTGCCTTGGCGAATCTCCTCACAACCTGAGATCCCAAGCGCCAATCAACACCCTAACAATAACAACGACAACTATACCACCACCACAAACAAGGTCCCTGACCTGTGAGTGATCCCCTACCCTACGGTAGTAAGTGTAGCCTCCACTAGACTACACCTTAACAACATCGCACCACGACCACGTGAACGCACCACTCCAGACAAAAGCCAACCCAAGGTAGATCTTAACCAAGATGAGACCTCTAATTCAAACCTCCTACTTAGCAACAATTAAGGTGAGACTTCCGTGGACTCCTCATATCCGACCACTGACATTTATTTTCAACAATAAACTATAGGACCAATCTTAGAATGTGGCATCGGCACGCCCTCCCTCTCCAAAATTAAGTTGATTGCTTTCACATGGCTGCAACTTCCTTTCTTCACCTGTCATTACACTGATCTCCTGGCTGCATCCCTATAACCGCAAGACTCCTGACCTTCTGGGGAAATCTCAGAAAATTTTCGCACTCAGGAAGACAGAGGCTCAGAGCAAAAACGAAACAAGAGGAAGGAAGAAGTGTAGTGTGTACATGCATGTGCGCCAGAATGAGTTTGTGTGGGAATATGAGGTGAGCATGCTGACCTGGCCAGGGCCCGCATACCGAGAGAAATAGAAGAAAAATAAGAAAGACGAGATTAGGATCTCCTCTCTGAATTCTGGCCTCCTAAGGCCTCCCAAACTCAAAACAGAGAACCAGAATCCAATGACTACACGGGACAACTTCTATTCCCCCCTTCACAAGGAACAAACAACAGTCAAAACCACCATACAACTTCTCCACCACCACTGCCTCACGGGACCGCCCCAACATCACCCTCTCTGGTGACCCAACCTACTTTCTCGCTCACGCACTGATGCCCAAAGGCTAACAAGGTACTACGACCTTGATACGTGAACGACCACCTGGTCCCTCTCTCCACCTTCTATCACGACCACCCATGTAGCTTACTACACAACAAGGGAACATCCACATTGACATACGAGCGCTCCACTCCCCTACACTAGGGCGGACGGCCCCGCTACAGTTCACAGTGGAAGAGCGGTGCGGATACACAACCCTAGACTCTAAATCACCTTACATAACCGCAATGCTTGAGAAAAGGGAGGGTAACTTCACTATAGAACTGCCTACACTCATAATGTACTAGACGCCCGAACAACTGAGGAGGCAACTCGGAATGCGGCATGGAACGGGCCAAACAATAATCCACATTAAATAACTGCAAGAAGACAACACATCACGACAAAACAGGAAAAACTTAAGATTACTCAAGTGGCTTCAGGAATCCCCTAACGCTGCGAGAGAAAAGAGGTACTACAAACAGGCAGAGCAAGACTCCCCCTAACATAAACACAACCACAACACTAACCAATGAACAGACACAACACGACGTACTCAATAACAATGAATCAGCAAAAGCCGATGTATATTATTGTTACAACACAAACAAGCCACCCCAATACCAGGGAAAAACGATGAATCAACTATATAAAATGTTTAAATAACTAATGAAAATAAAATAACTATGACGCGACAAACGACTATGACCCAACCCAAGTGATTGACTCAATAAAATGAAATATAATGAAATCAAATGAGAAGGTGAAAACCAAAATATAAATGAAATAAAATAAAATATAATGAAATCAAACGAGAAGGTGAAAACCAAAATATAAATGAAATAAAACGAAATAAAATGAAATCAAATGAGAAGGTAAATGAAAAGGAAACAAACAAAGTATAAATGAAATAAAAAGAGAAGAAATGAAAAGACACAAACGAATAATATAGAACAGAAAAAGGAGAAAGTTACACTCAAATAAAGTAATGAAAAAGAAACCAATAAAAAACAAATGTAAATGATAATTATTAGTATCGACTAAATAATCAATGTAAATTATAATTGTTAAAATCCAATAAAGTAAAGACAAACAAAGTACACTATCCAAATAAATAGAGAGTAAATATTATAAATCACTCTATAATGACATGAACTTGTTAACAGTGTAACTAACCATTGTAAAGTGTGAGATAGAGAGACAGATGGTGAACAGGAGTAAGTGAGAGAAAATTTAATGTCAGGGAATACGCACTAGTAACACTTAAATAAAATATAAAAAGTGCAAAGTGACAGTGTAAACCACCAAAATAAATAGAAACCCTATTGATACGTATAAATACCTAATAATCAGTGATAAACACTAAAGGTTAATGGTGAACAGTGTTAGTAAATAAGGATATTGTTATTATTAGGATTAAGATTAATTTTAGATGAGGAATACAATAGTATTCAGGGAAGGAATCCCATGGAGAGTCAAAATGTTAGTGTTACCATGGTTAGAGAGTAAAGTTTATTTAAGAAAGAATGTGATAAAGAATATGGTCAAACTTTGTACCCATGTGTACTTTGTAATCTAAATACTATATTGCGAAGCGTGTAGATGACGTCACATTTGTTCTTGTTATCGCCAACCGAGATGCAGACCGGCTGACCACAAGACAAAATTACGTTAGTTCTACTAAAGACTCCGAGCTGATCACTCGTTTTCATTCGCCGCAGCGGCTACTTACAGTTCTTTTTTCAGTATTTAATTCTATTAGCATGATCACCATGCGACTATTTATTTAGGCCATTTCGGCTTACAGGTTGTAATGCATGCCCCCGTTTTATTTCTATTCAATTCTCCGGCACTCATGCCGTGTTAAAATCTGCACGCTTCAGCAATCAATTATGTCAATCTAAATTTTAATAAGAAATCAAATATAAAGGTGGTAAATTGTTAATTACTGGTAATATTCTCTAGTTCATTTGGAAGTGGAGCTGCGGTTACGGGGACGGTATTCACTTGACTAACTCAATAAACCATCATTTTCTGAAACATTATACAGTCCACTCAATTATTTCATCTCAAACCAGCAAACTCCAATAGCGTTCCTAAGAACAACTCAAGAGCTTCTAAGACGCAACATTTTTGGTCCTCACGGGACGGATTTCGCATTTTATGGTCCACAAGCGACCGCATTTTTCTCCACAGCGACAGCATTTTTGGTCCTCCTGGATCCGGACTTTCGTCCAACATTTTTGGTCCCCACGGGACGGCATTAACATTTCATTTAATGGGCCCAAACGGCGTTTGGTTCAAGCCCCAACATTCTCAACTTTGGATTGCTGACAGTTGCGTGCCTCTATTATTTTCAAAAATTACTTCACAATCAACACTACAAGATTCTGCACAGCAGGAAACCAGAAACGACAGGACAGCATTAGGTACTCTACATTGAAAAAGTTCCACAGCTTTAAAACTATGGAGAGCTGTAACATCAGGCGTCATCTGACCGGTAGAGACAAGAGGTGCAACAACTCCTAACAGGATCGAGCAGCGGGATTGAAGCCAGCTTCAGCACGCCTGGATCAACGTCCACGTGATTATGAACTTTTATTTTTTATAATCTTTTCATATAATTATGACAATCTAAGTAACTTTTTTGGTACAAAGTTAATAACATTTAATACAGCATTATTAATAAGTTTTACAGAAACAGATATCATTAAGTGGCCATAAACTTATTATCATGTCGAATGATTTATATTGTCGATAACATTCACAACTAGTTTTAAGCAAATTAAGTGCCTATTATAGTCAGTTATATATTAAGGTACATAGATCACTGGCTCCCGCATTATATCAAATTGTAGTAAATTATTCTAAATTGCAACAACTGTTCACCTTCCCTATATCTAGTTTTCGGTTTCAATTTGCATTTTAAAATTTTGGTCATGGCTGATGTGAAGGCCTTGATAAAGAAACACGGCACAATTAAGGCCTCCATATCTCGCGTGAATACTTTCGCGGATAACTTTGATCCAGACATAAGCGATCATCATGCGTTAAAAATAAAGCTCCCCATAATACATTTACACAAAAATACATTTCCCCATAATACAGGAGACTAAGTTGGGATTCATTCTTGCAGGTAACTTGCCATTTAATGTCGATATGACAAAACCGGTTTCATCATTCATGGTATGTTAAGATGATAACGCCATTTCCTCGCAACTAAAGGACTTTTGGAAGTTAGAGGACGTTGCTATTCGTGCTCCCTCCGTTGAGATCCCATAATAGGGATTATGATTCAGATTGTGAGAATCATTTTGTATCGAATACTGTCCGTAATAAGGATGGCAGATTTGTGGTATCCCTACCACGCAGGTTACATAATCGTAATTTAGGCGATTCTCTCTCCGGCGCTATCCGCACGATCCAATCACTGGAACCCAAGTTCAAGCAGAAACGTAAACGTAACCGTTTTTCACATGGTCCCCATAACCTACATAATCTTTGTCTCTATCACTCCATGCAAAAGGTAACACAACGTTATCATGACACATCTTGGCTTTCCCAAGGAACTCATGATACACAAAAGGGGACCTACTTAGAGACACCTCGTCTCTATAACCACGGGAGGAAACTCTGTCCTCATAAAACATCTGTGAAAACTCTGTTTCACAATATACTCAGGGACAATCTGCCCTTCGCTCACCTAACCTCTCTCTTTCCTCCATACCCGCTAACACCTCGTTATTAAACTCTACTTCAACAAAATCTTCATTATCGCTCTTAATATTAACCATCTTACTCTCTAGCACCACATTTTTAATTATATCATTGTTATTTTCACTTTTTACTTCAACATTTGACTCACTACCGTAATTACCACTTACCTTGTTCGCAGTTACTTCATTAATTACATTCCCACTACACTTACCGGTATTTCTTGTAATGTTATCTACATCATCTTGTATTTGTTTTATAGCTGTCTGGAAACGTTCATCAATACGTTTACATAATGCATTACTTAGATCATCCAACTTTACACTTATACTACTCTCAAACTTTGCATTCTGTTCTTTAATTTCTTTAAAATTAGCATCATTTTTAACATTCTGTTGTTCACATTTTATTTTCTGTTCGTTAATGTCATTATACATTTTACGTAATAAATTGTCATTAGAATTAAAACGACTCTCAAACTTACTATCAATTTTTCATAAAAAGCTCATTATATCCTTATCATCGGATTGTTTATTTTTATTTGTTAAAACTGGAGTTAATTGCATTCCAGAATCAACAGCTGACTCGTTTAATTACAACTGAGTCTCAATTGGGGTGGAATGAATTATTACGTTACTGCCAATAGCTGTTTCACTTTCACCCAATGACTGTGGTTCAAGGCCACTTTCGCTCATATCTACATCTGTTAAATTACTTTGTGTTTCGTGCTCAGACATTTTTAACTGATTTATAACTTATTTTTACTTATGATATAACTACGATTGGTTAATCCTCCCTCCAAAACATTATACTATAACATAAATCTTGCACCATAATTACGTAAATTTTACGTAAATTAAATTTTGCTGCTTTCACAACCGGATTTCACTTCCTGCACTGCCAAAATAGGCAGGTGTAATACAATTTATTATTATATTACATCCTGGTCACGGCACCATTGTAACTATATTTTTTAATTTGATATAATAAAAAATTTTACACTTCCACCTACTTTAAGTTCTTATATATGTGTCGGCCGGATCTCTGGTGGTGGACTAACCCCGTTCGTACGACGAACTGATCAGTGCAGCAAATGAAATGAAGGTGTTTCCAAATAACTTGTTTAACAAATTATATAAGATAGTAGATAATATCATTTTCTTTGTATTAACGTGACATTTACTATTCAAACTTCTTTCTATGCATGAAATATAAAAAAGCGTAAACCCTTTCACATTATTATTTCTAACAAAAACATAACAACTTTAACTATCTAACATATAAACTTATTCATTCTAAGAGAACCAATACTTTTTATTTTTTCTTATATATACACACACGACTCACATCCAAAATTATTTGAGATCTCATTTTATTTTCTTTTTAGTTTATTCCCCAAAATGAATCTAATTTTGAACTGTTATTTTCTTCGCCCATTTATAAAAAAACTGTTGCGTACTCAGAACTTACAAGGTCCAACGCCGTTGCGTCACCGCGTGTTTACGCACTTTCACTATTTCACTGAATATCGTTAAATTTTGTTCATTTTATTAAAATTAGACTCGGCTTTTACGAGCCGAGTCTAATACCACCGGTCGTTGTTACGGCTTAGCTGGGAGTGAGCACAAGACTCCCCACTATACCTTTCAGATGAACGGGAAGGCACTGCCATCAGACTGCAACTTTTTCGTCGCCGTACACTGAGGTGTTGACTGTCCATGGGCCAAGTTAACCAGTGACATTAGGCGGTGACGATATTAGAGGCTTAGGTGGGTCATGACGATATTAGAGGAAGGAGCCTCTTCGTTGATTTCCTTCATCTCCAAAGCACATGGAAAGGAAATCTTTCTGCTTAGCCATTTTTGTAGCGTTGGTTCCAACTGTTGTGCATAGAAGGTGCGCCCGGGCTCGTGTACGCGCACACAGTACGTGACAAATACTCGGTTCACAACCAAGTATTGCGTTCTCCGGCTACACCCAGCCCAAAAAGTTATGTTACCGTTCATTGTTTGTATCCAACATTATTTCACATGGGACTTGCAATGATGATAAATAAATTTAAATGAGAAATTGCATTTTGCAATGAGAAATTTAAATAAATTTAATAAAAAATAAAAGCCCCCCATTTTGACACATTACAGTGTATACTCGTGATGCAAGTAATGACATTGAACTAGAATCTTTCAGCTGTGATAATCGGGGAGTACAACCGATGCAGTTTCTTAATAGAGTACGGGAATTTAACCGATTTAATAACAATAGTTGGGAGGTGCAGTTGTTGCGGATAGTAAAATGTTTTAAGGGAAGTTCTGCAATATGGGCGGAGGCTCACAGAGTCGAGTGGGAATGTTACGATGACTTTGTACGGACATTTCGGGGAAAATACTGGGTGGAAGAAGATCAAGAAATTTTAAGAAGTCGAATTATGGGCCCAGGTAATTTTGGAGGTCATAATAATAATAATAATGTTACCATCTATGTTATGAGATTGTACAACGAAGCTAAATACGAGGCACGTCCAGAAAGTAAGAATACAACACTTGTTAAAAATTGAAAAATGAATATATTTTAATAAAATTTACAGGGTATGTGCCAAAATATGTTATCATTTCTCCATATAATCGCCGTTGAGGTCAATGCACTTTTGTAGCCTGGGCACCAGCTTTTGTATACCCTCGTCGTATACCTTCCGCTCCACCTCCTTAAGCCACTTTTTCACAGTCTCCATGACCTCCTCATTGTCTGAAAATCGCTGTCCACCCAAGAACTCCTTCAATTTGGTGAAAAGATGGTAATCCGAGGGTGCCAGATCCGGGGAGTAGGGTGGGTGAGTCACAATGTCCCATCCAAACGACACGAGCAGGTACTGAGTAGCCGGGCGGTATGGGGTCTGGCGTTGTCATGAAGGAGTGACACACCACGAGTCAGCATTCCCCTCCTTTTGTCTTTGATTTTTTGTTTCAACTTCTTTAGGGTCTCACAATATGCAGCAGCATTGATGGTGGTCCCTTTGGGCATGAAATCGACCAACAAGATCCCGTTCCGGTCCCAAAAGACGGATGCCATGATTTTCCTCTGTGAAGGTTGAACTTTGAATTTTTTGGATGTTGGCGAATGGGTATGGCGCCACTGTAGAGACTGTCTTTTTGACTCAGGAGTATAGTGACACACCCACGTTTCGTCCCCAGTCACAACTGAGTCGAGAAAGGATTCACCCTCAGTACGTGGAACAAACGGGGGACGAACTGGTTGACGTGTTAAGCTGCTGCGACGACACTTTGTAACGGACTGAGGCGCTCGATGTCTCATTTTGACCGTTAAGAACCCGTCTATACGTCACGGGTGCCAACTTTAAAAAAAAAAATTTCCCTATGTCCTACACAGCCCTTGTATTTTTACTTTATGGACGTGCCTCGTACTTAAGAGCCTCCACTACCATTTAAATCATTCGTAAGACATATCAGTAAAAACCTGCCCCGAGAGGTACAAATTACACTCATGACCAGAGAAATAAATGATATAAACGAGTTAGAGAAAATTCTAGATATCTTTCAAAACATAAGGGATAGTGAGGTAGGTAGACGTCAAAACCAACCGATAATACACCATAATGGAAATAATAATCAAGCTAGGGGGTTAACGAGGGACGAGAATAAATAATAACAATAGAGACGAGGGTTGGAGGTGCTCGTCATGTAGGTTTGAAAATTTTGCGGAAAGACCGGTATGTTACAGGTGCAATAAGACACGAAATGAACGACGGAGAGAAGTTGGAACGAATCAGCACCGTCAACATCAGAGAGGAGTAGAGAATAGCAGCGGAGCATCTGGAAGCAGCAGAGATCAGGCCAGAGGTCATACTGGACACTCGCAGGGCAGTACCACCGTCCGAACGGAAAACTGAGGCAGACAATGGAAGCAAGGACCCACCACTGTCCACAGAGAACAACAGGGTCCAGGAAACAGATGAATACCAGAGTAACGTGATCCAGACAGATATAACGAAGGAGTCAAGAAATTGACTTTTTAGAGAAAGATAACACACAGATTATGGAACCAAAGACCGGATTGACCGAGGTAATCGTCACAATGGAAGGTAAGAGTTTCAAAACATTGATAGATACAGGGAGCGAAATATCGGTGAGTTCAGAAAATGTACTGGGGGAATTAAAAGAAATAAATAAAAATATTCTATCATTACCAGTTGCGGGTGTGACAGTAGTGGGGGTAACAGGAGTATGAAGTAAAAGGGTAACTACAAAAGTCAAATTAAATTTATTCATTAACGAAGTTGAGTTTGAAAATACATTTTTAGTAGTCAAGGGGTTAAGCTTAGATGTAATCTTGGGAAATGATTTTTTGGAGAGAAATAGAGCAGTAATTGATTTCAATAAATAGGTAGTAGAGTTCAATAGTGGAAGTGAGCCAGTCAGGGTTAGTTTGGAGCGAGTGTTAGACAAAGTTAGAGTTTCAGGAGTTAAAATGATACAGAAGTGGGTAGGCGATAGGGACACTGAAGCAAAAGTGAATATATGTCAAGAGAGTGTGGAGAGTGCAGGCAGAGAGATGTATGAGAGTGATGATAGAATATGGGCGGACCGAGAATATACATTTTGTAGTGAGGGTGGCGTTGTAGGGAGTCCCCTATGACAGGAGTTGTGGGCAGTAGTGGAACGTTTTAAAGAGGTGTTTGCGGAGTTACCTGGAAGGGCCAGGAATTATGAATGTGAGTTGGAAGTATGGGAACACACACCCTTCATGCAGAGGAGTTATCCGGTACCATATTCAAAGAGGAGAGCAGTGCAAGAGGAGTTGGACAGAATGATGGAGGGAGACATTATTGAGAGATCGATATCGCCTTACTCGAATCCGTTGGTGGTAGTAATAAAGAAAGATGGGAGAGTGTGATTGTGTTTAGATGCGAGGAAGATAAACCAAATCATAATACCTGACCGGGAGTCACCGGAGCTGATAAACAAAATTTTTCAAAAGTTCAGCGGAGTCAAGTACATGACGTCTTTAGATCTGACAGCTGGATACTGGCAAGTTCCATTAGCAGTGGAGAGTCAGAGGTATACTGCGTTTCTCTTCAACGGTAAGAACTATCAATTTAAATGATTGCCATTTGGGCTTAACACTAGCGTAGCGAGTTTCATTAAGTGTTTAGCTACGATATTGCAACTGAAAGACTTAGATTTTCTAACAGTGTACGTCGATGATATATTAATTGCGTCTAGAACATTTTCTGAACATTTGGAACATCTAGAATTTGTATTGAATAAATTGGAGAAGGGGGGTTAACGATTAATTGGGAGAAGTCCAAGTTTCTACAGACAGAGATACATTTCTTAGGTTTTATCATTACTCCAGAGGGAATTCTAGCTAACCCTGATAAAGTAGAGGCTATTATGCGTTTCCCCGAACCAAAAAAATATTAAACAGCTACAGAGTTTCTTAGGTTTGTGCAACTTCTACAGAAAGTTTCAGAAAAATTACGTGCAGACAACGTCAAGGCTGAGTGCAGTTTTACAAAAGAACAAACAGTGGAAATGGGGAGAGATGGAAAGGGACGCCTTCGAGGAGATAAACAGAAAATTTTCCAACATGATAATGAATCACCCTGATTTCTCAAAAACTTTTTATTTACAGACCGACGCCAGCAACATCGCCCTAGGAGCAGAATTATATCAGGAAGATAGCGACCGGGAACATCAGACAATAGCTTTCGCCAGCAGATCCCTTTTGGCGGCCTAGAGGAATTACACAATGACCGAAAAAGAGTTGCTCAGTATCATGTTCGCTGTGGGAAAGTTCCGCACATACATCTTGGGGAACAGGATGGTCATCAGGATGGACCACAAAGCGCTCTCATTTCTAAACACATGCAGGTTAACACATAGCCGTCTAACCAGGTGGGTACTAGCCTTACAAGAATACAATTTCTCATGGGAGTATATTAAAGGGACAGAAAACAAAATACCAGACACTCTTTCTAGGGTAGATATTGTAGAAAAGAAAACAGGGAGGGACCTAAAGGAGATAAAATTGTTCGGTTAACAAGGGAACATAGACTTTTCGGTGAGGAGTTAAGGGATATCAAGACTATGCAAAGATCAGATAATAAATCGGGGAAAATAATTGCTAGTTTGGAAGCAGATTTAAATGGGTCTGAATATAGTGCATATTTTCAAGTATATCAGGGAATTTTGTTCAAGAAAGTAGAGGGGGTGAGCGTGATTGGAGATTGGTTGTACCGGAAGGGTTGATAGATAGAATCATATGGGATTGTCACATAAGGTACGGGCATTTTGGAGCGAAAAAGTGTGCAAACTTTTTAAAGGAGTCTTGTGTTTTTAAGAATATGGAAAGGCCAGTTCGAAGATTGTTAAGGGGATGTGATTTATGTCAGAAGGCTAAAGTAGTTAATTACTGGTAGAAGGGCAGTTGAATTTTATTAAAGTGGAGAGACCATTTGACTTAGTTGCAGTAGATTTATATGGGCCATTGCCAAAGGGTAGGGGAGGAGTGATGTATGTTTTTGTGGTGTTGGACACTTGTTCCAAGTTTGTTAAATTATATAGTGTAAAGAGAGCGACGACCAGGGTTTTAAGCGAGAAGATAACGAGGGACTACATGGTAAATATAGGAAAACCAAAAGTAATATTATCAGATCATGGACCCCAATTCATCAGCGGTAGGTGGCGGCAGACTCTGCGATGGGAATGAATCATACCAAACCATATGGCAGTATATCATCCACAGTCCAACCAAGCAGAGCGGGTGATGAGAAAAATCGGCAGGATATTTCGAGCATATTGTCAAGCCAAGCACAGTGAGTGGCCAATACACGTGAAGAAGGTAGAAGAGTGGTTGAACAGTACCACCCATGAATCCACCGGATTTACACCGTACGAATTGATAAAGGGGACGCGCCCGCCTAGAATTTTGGAGCAACTTTTCGATTATCCACCGGAAAATCAGACAATAGATGTGAATGTGAAAATCCAGCTAGCAAATGAAAGTTTATTAACAAAAGGTGAAAGGAGAAAGCATAGGCATGATGCAAAGGGTAAGTGGACCAAGTAAGGGGGGGGAGAGTTAGTATTGGTGAGGAGACACGATTTGTCTAGTGCCCAGGATAAGGAGATTAAGAAATTTTTCCTCTTATACGAAGGACCATATGAAATAATCGAGATAAAGATGAATAATGCATACGTGCTACGAAACCAAGTAACACGAGAGATAATAGGTACTCATAACGCAACTAATTTAAAGTTATATTGGTCACAATAAATAAATGGATTTTAATATGTATTTAAATGTTTTCAGAAGGGACTCTCCCCCATTTTCGGGCGGTCATGGCTTCACCATCCCTGACTGTGGATTTTGGCTGTTTGGGAGCGGACCATGGTTGGAGGTAACCTCAACCAGGGGGGGTGAAAGCAACGATGGTCCTACTCCACAAATTGGTGAAAGTAGAAATTTAGTTTTGCTTTTGAACGGGGAGGGGACCCCTAAAGTTCATGGATTGAAAAAAAAAGTATCAATTGGCAATTATCCACGAATGAATAATGGTTTTATTTATTAGTAGAACACCCAAAATTATTATAAATAACAAGTGCGACTCGTTGGGAGTTATCTCATTACCCAACAAAATTGTCAGTAATGAGTAACAGTTTTGTTAGGTAATGAAATACAAATAATTTTAACAAAGTCGTCCCAACATTTTAGCTATGCTTATAGAAGTAGTTATAATTTAGAAGTAATTTAGATTTAAATTAGGAATGTTAAGATGATCAATTCGCGTTATAGTGCACTTGTTATTTTGTAGCTGGAGAAAATTGTTGGAAAATAAGAGAGAGTATGCATGTGTGCCTACGTTAAATTCTGTGGTAGATAGTATATGAAATATAATAAATAAGAAATGACAGACCAGTGTCTGGTGGAAATTAAAGAAAAAATTTAAATTGTGAATCAATCAAATGTTGTTTGTAATCGCTAGTGGCGATGAATTAAAGAACATAGTGAAGCTATGGTGATACCATGGGACTGACAGATGGACAGTGAAAATTAAATGATAATATTTGTGAATTTTGTTTAAAAAATAATGATTTCTTTTAATCTTTGTGAATTTTAATTCTAATGCAATTTTGAGTGGTAATTTTAATTTAATATCTATGTATAATTCTGTTATTTTGGAGGATAAATGTAATATTAAACCAATGCGATTCCCCAATTTCGGGCGGTCATGGTTTCACCAGCCCAGACCGTGGTTTTTGTTGACAACCAGTTATTGGCAGACCTAATGTACACTGACCATGGTTGGTTGCCTTTGAAATTGGTGTAACTTAGAAATTAACTGGGGGGTGAATCAGGGTAATCAACATAACTTTGGAACAGCGGCTACCATCGAATGGGATGGTAGACCGATTACTGGTATCTTGTATATCAGTAATGCCGAATTTTTATATAACGCCGAAGCAAGAACGTTGTAAGCAGCGTTTACACCCTAATAAACTTCAGTTATTGTGGAAGCAAATGGGCGCTACAGTCCAACATAAAAAATCAATTATGTGTGGAAAAGAGCTGGCAGTTACAAGCCAGGGACATAAATATAGTATTTATGTAACTAGGTAAATGCCTTGAACAGTTTACCCGTAAGGTTATTTACCCAATTGTAACTGGGTTAGGGGGGATATCATAAAATGATGTGGAAAGGAGAAAGTTGATGATTATTATAAATGGGATAGAATAACCCGATTAAATGGAACTATGTTGATAATATAGAAAGTGTAATTGATCTTATGATGTAATTAAATGATTTTTATGTTGTTTTGAAGAGTGTTATGGAGATGATTAAAAATTTTTTGAGAAAAGATATAAGTAGATAATTTGTGATGATGTAATCGATTTAAATGTGTTTAAGAGGAATTCTAGTAATGAAGTTAAAATATTTTTGAGATGTGAATTGGGTAATGAAAGATATTTGTAAGGGTGTAATGGGAAATGGTTATTTAAATTCTGATTGGCATCAGGGAAATATTTTGAATTTGGGATGAGAATTAACAAGAGAGGGGCATCCAAAATGTGGGTAGTAAGAAATTAAAATGTATCATGTTATATTAGGAATATATGTGTTAGAAGTTAAGAAAAACCAGTGCTTCTTAACGCAAACCAGCACAGCTAAGGGGAACCAGATAAGTTGGGAATATGGTATTATGTAAGGCCATTATTTGATGTTCTAGTGTCTGGTGATGCTGTGGCGGAGGTCCTGTGCACGCCTGCGCGTCAGCAGGGGCGTCAAGTGCCTGACTGGCCTTGCGGTGTTGGGATCTCGAGAGAGAAGTCCAGTTAGGTCATTCAGGTGCGGCCACAGTCACTGGACCAGGGGGGGTAAGTTACCCATGAATTTTAGTAAAATGTAAAGGGGGTTATGGCGCCATATCTGGACTGATCCCTTTAGGAAGTATGTGTGAGTGTCAATGAGAGTTTTTATGCTTTGAGAGTTTTTATGCTTCGGCATAAAACCTCTCATTGAGGGGGTATTGTAATGGTACAGGTAAAACCCTCCCGAGACATATTGAAAATGTAAAGATTCTATTTGTAAATGTTAGTGAGGAAAACAGCACACAAATTATTAGCATCAAGGTCGGAAATACAGCGGAAGGCGGTTATTTTTAGCCAACCGAACTCTGAACTTTTCATTTTGAAGTCACGCTACACGACGTCATGAGCCGAGCTCAGGATACGTTACGTAGGAATGTGGGAGTGTCTGCTAACCCGACAGATTGACGCCAACAGTCTGCCTGCGTTTGGTTTGTAAAGTCAGTTGCCAAACTCTTGTGCCAATAGGTCACAAAAAGTTCCGCGGATAAAAGTATGGGCACGCCCAAATAAATAAAAATGTAAAGTAAAAGAAAGCAGTTTTTTTTATCTAATATAAAAATGAAATAACAACTGCGGGTTATACAGTGAATAAACAGAAGGTGATAGCAAGAAAAATGTGCGGAGTGGAGAAAAACATAAGGAGGCTGGACAGTTTTGGGCAATGACAAGCTAAGTAACATGGGGGGGGGGGTAAACAAAATTGTAACAAGGGCCAACCATAATTTCAATATCATTCTTTTATTTTGATTGGTAAAATGGAGATCTCCTAAGGGCAAGGGTGTGTGTGTGTGTGTGTGTGTGTGTGTGTGCGAATGAAAATTATAAAAGAAGCGCTGGTTTGTGAGAAATAAATTTAAGTTTGTAGCTAGTTATTTTTTTATTTTAACCAACCTATGGGAATATTACTAAACGTAAATGTGTAAGGGAAGGAGAAGTAATTGTTTTGTTTGTTTTTTATGATGGTATGCAAAGGAATGTACGGTGTTTTCTTGTTTTGGAAAAGATGAAATTAATTGGATTCTAATTTAATAAAATAAGATTGATTTGAGAACAAGTAAATGAATTATTTATTTCCAATAACCATTCTGCTCTACAGCTCGCTCAAATGAACTTTGGACCCAGGTAAGTGTGAGATTATACAGTTGGCAGTATTTCAAGATGGCGTCCGAATAAATAGACACACAGCTGAGTTGTGTAAATAAACAAAAGTGAATACAAAAGTGTAAAGTAGTAATTAAAGTTACAAAGGAGAGTAAAAGGGAGTCAACCTAACCTAACCAGCTGTGAATTTACACTGGTAAATACAAAAATATGTATTAAAAATGATGTAAAAGACATAAAGATGACAAAGACAATTCTAAGACATGGGATTAGATTCCTTTGATGGTGTAATTAATGTAATTTAACATGAATAATATTCTTGGATTTCGTTGTCCACGATGTGTCCGTTACTTAACTACGTACAACTATTTCATTAACGACTCGGAACACAAAGTTTTTTATGAGTAAAAACAAAGTTTTACCTTACAACCTGAACCGGTTTTCACTTTTAAAAAATGAACCTCTGAAGAAGCTTTTTAAAAGTGAAACCCGGTTCAGGTTGTAAGGTAAAACTTTGTTTTTACTCATAAAAAACTTTGTGTTCCGAGTCGTTAATGAAATAGATGTATTTAGATGAATAATATTATAGTCTAAAGTACTCAGATTGCACATTAAAAAAACCAAAGATATACCAATTATAAGTGCATGTAAATAGTACTCATACAACAAGTGATGAGAGGACTAACTATTGGTAAATAAACCAAACCGTAACTATCAATAATAACAAACTAATAAGAATATAGCTAATGAACAAGACCTGTGGCAATAAGATGCAAGGTTTATTAGTTATAATAACCAGGGATTAAGAATGTCACGCTGAGACAAAATATTATAAAACTTACTAGGAACTAAGATGTGTATTTAGTAATAAGATATTGACATAATAACAGAAGTATAATGTAGAAATAAGGATAAATAAATGGAGGCCTAACTGTACAAGAACATATATGATTTTAAATGATAATATACAAGAAAAAAGGCAACTCTAGAGCAAATTTAAAGTAACCAAAAGTTGATAAAGTTCTTTAGAATTAAGTATGAAATGTTATAAACCATTAAGAAACAAGCATTATATCAGACAATGTAAAACTAACTCATAGTGTCATATGCCTCATGAAGCTTAGAAATAGATTTTGTGATTTATTCACAATTGAATGTTTTTAACATTACGTAATTACAACAAAGGACTTAGAATTAATAGTAGTCAATATACCTCATAACAAGATGTTCATTAAATAACTATAGGACATATTTTAATCAAAAATATTGTATTAGAATATAAGAGAAATATTACTTTGTTAATAGTAAACAAAATTATGAATTGTGAGATTATCTAAATACTGAGCAGGACAAATGCCAGATAATGGTAAAGCCAGATTGGAGTTCACAAGTAGCATAAAGAATAATTATCAATTGTAAAGTATTTTGATAGTTTTAGGTAAAAAGTTTGGCGTCAGTTTTGTACTCTCAAACCCAGGAACCCAGGCTTTGAACAGAAAAATAATTTTGACAATGCGGGGGGTGATGATTTCATGATCGAATGCACGAAATTCCAACCAATCACAACGCCTAAATCAAGAATTCCTCCGGTAGCGCAGAGTGTAACAGCGAGAGAGACGCGCAAACTTTGGACAGTTCTTCAACAATTGTAAAGCAATACAGATGACCAGCTCCATGCTGAATTAATTCGCGAAGTAACCCATAATGCAATGTGGTAACGAATGTAAACACGGGCAACCTAACCTTCAAGACATATAGTGAATCAACGTCGAGTTCGAGTGTAGTGAAGTGGTGTATTAATTGAATGCAAAATAAAGTATTAATAGTGAATATAAAAAATAAATAAAAAGGAATTAAGGAAAGTATAGTGACCTTTATGAAAATAATACTTAATGATTTTCGTATATTATAAGATAATGCCAATCGAACTTATTAAACACTTGTAAATATTTGTTAACACTTCACCACAAACAAAACTTTATTATTACAGCACTTTCAACTTATTAATTGTTATTTAATTGTAAACTGAGGTTACTTTCTAGTCACCGGATAACCTCCAATTGTGACATCCATGTACTGTCGCACTTTATTGTATTAGGCTAAGAAATTTTTCAGTTTATATGTAATCACGCTCCTATGACAAGATGGGACATTGATAAGGGACAATAAGCATTGCGTATTTTGCAGCTCAAAGGACCTTTTTTGTATACAATTAACTTGGATAATTTTGTAAACAAAGACTATTTATACAACACTGTGATCAACCCTGAGATATGAGTTTCTGACCAAATAACAGATGGTTTACAATAATGAAAACCTGATAATTGTTTTTAAAAGGAGTTTAAAATAACATAGTATGATGAATAAAAAGTATTTAAACAACTTTCATGCAGCATAAATTCATTTTATTTAGTTAACAAGTTTTAGAGGTTATGAGTGAAGGTTGTGTTTACATCTGGATCAGTTAATGGCACCCATGGCCCGCCGAAGTGAAGTATTTCAAATCTTCAATGATCATCCATGACTAAAACGTAATGAACAGGGTTATCACGAATGAAGAATGAACCATCGAAGTAAGTAATTAGTGAGGTAACCACATAATTAATTATAATTACGCATCAAATAACGAATGCTATGGGCGGTGTACTGCAACACGATTACAATTCAGCATAAATCAACTCATACCATTATTGACATATTCAATAAATAAAAATAAAATAAAATTAATAACATATAATATAATAATAATTTATAAATATAATATAACCCAAAGTGATATATTACGAATTGGCACCAACAACTTGGGGCATTTAAATAATCCAGAATTATTAGTTTTTCATTAAGAGAGAGGAACGGTGGTAATACACATAACATTACAAAATATATATATATATATATATGTTTTATTATCATTTGTGCGTCCGTCTTAACAAATTTTATCATCGTCGTGGCGTCTGTTAGATTTTGACGTCCGTATATCGGACGCCAAAATGTAATCCCTTATAGAAAATGTGTTCTGTAGAATAAAAGTTTATAAGTTCCACAAACACCCTTTATGGCCACATCGCTAATGAGAAATCTTAATTTTTTTAACTTTCAACTCATTATTTTGGCACGAGTTTTTTAGTTTTTACCTGCGGGTGCCAAATTGACAGACTTAAAAATTGATATTCAACATGTAGTTCATGGTTTGTCCACCACGTAGTACTACCATCGTCTATATACACTCTGCGCGCCTTTTTTTCCATTTAGTTTGTAATCATTGTGGAATCCGTGGATATGGCAACACTGTCATAGCATAAACGCACAGGGTCAAATAACAAACGCAATCCAAGTCTGATTCAGACTGTGCTAAGTGGGTCAAAGATTATGTCCTTTTTTAATTATTCGCTTGTGTTTCTCTCATATTCATATTTTCACTTATAAGTTCATTTTCCCACTTCCCTCATTTTTCTTTCTCTTACCTTCCCCACTTTTGATTTTATTCTCTTTATAAACCGTTTGATGTGTGCTTTACAATAGTGCATATCATGAATCAAAAGAAAAAGTGGTAGAGGGAGAGGAGAGAGATCGGGGCGAAAACGTTAAAAATTTGATTCTTCACAACAGTTTAATTTTTCTGTATTTTTCTGTGAAGAAAGAGAAAGTGTGTGTGTGTGTTGTGAGTGAGAGAGAATAACACTTATATTAAAAAGTTATATCTTTCTGTCGAAGGGTTAGAGAGAGTTAAAACAAAAGGAGACATGGTATGGGAAAGAGTGAGCGTGAGCGAGCGACAGGGAAGGACAGAGAGAAAGAGTAAGTGAGAGGGGTTAGTGACAGGGTGAAAATATTTAAAATTTGATTGTCATTTAAAATTTAATTTCTATTAGAGTATGATGGGGGGAGGGAGGGAGAGAGAGAGGGGGGGAAGAAGGCAGAGAGATAGAGTAAAAATAACGAGTAGTACGTGCATTAGCGTTACTACCGAGACGTCTGAGGAGGGGGAGAGGCTAGGAATGAATATGCGACTGTTAAGCTATGTTTACACTGTGAGAAAATTTCAACAGGAAATACGCAAGCAGTGTCCAGTAGGTGTTTGCGCTAAGACGCCGTTTTTACCGCGAGAGATTGTGCAAGTGTTCACTACGTGCTTGCACGAGCTAATGTTGTAATTTATTCCGACAGATGTATGAAACTCCGTTTACACTAGACAGTAAGTTTGGGCAAGTAGTCCTGTCTCAACTTTCCCCGCCAAGCACTCTTCAGAGAGGTGTCAGCCATGGCAGAATCAAACATTTTTTTGCATACGTTCCTGAATTGTTAAGTACTCAAGGTCTGTTCATTTTGGTGGAGATCGGTTAAGGGAAAGGGGTAGTTTACCTGCAACATTTTATATTTTAACAATGGTAATTTTTTCTATGACGAACGATAACTGCCGCACATTCAAACAGAATCAAATATTTTTTTGTGTACGTTCCTGAATTGTAGAAAACTGAAGGCCTATTGATTTTGGTGAAGATCGGTTACGAGGAAAGGGTAGTTTACCTGCAACATTTTATGTTTTAGCAAAGAGTAAAGTACTTAATTTTGACAAAATAAAGTATCCTGATAAGAAGATCATAATAATCCACTGTAGAAACGTAGATGAAATATCTATAAATGAAGAGGCTAGTTGAAAGGGGCGGGGGTAATTTTTTATAAATGAAAATGATAGTTGAAGGGGGTGGGGATAATTTTTATTTATATGTCGTGTACTACGTTATTGGCAACAAAGAAGTAGTTTGTTGTTAAAATTTCTTCCTGGGCTGTTTGGGCTTGATCCGATGTTTTCTACAAAACCAGACGTTTCAGCAGTGCTATCGACTGCCATCATCAGTGAAAATTGAGTGCACTATCGTGAGGTGGTATACGTTAGTGATCACAGTACTGTGGTCAAGGCTGAAGAAAGAAGTAGTTTCTATGGAAATAGTTCATTTCGAAAAGTATTTTAAATATAAATCTTAGAACATGGAAGTCATGTATCGTTCTCCATATCGATATTTACTCTCTTGTTTTCTTATTATTTCCTGTAACACCACTCTTAAGCTTTAAAATTCTAACTTGAATGTGCCCATAAGATTTTTAAATTTCAAAAAGATTAACGCTAGTGATTAACCAAATTATCGTAATTATTAACAATTTATAATTCTCAAATAGATAAAAAATACTGACTTATTCATTCAAACTGTAGTTTAACGTTGCATTTAACGTAGCTACCTTTATTTTGAACTTTTGAAGACTCCATTTTATTAGAATTTTGAATTTTCAAAATTTTTGTTTATAATTCTTTTTAATCACAAAGTTATCATTGATTACTTTCTCAAAATAAATATTTTTGTTTAAAATTGATATAACTATGTACTCTGCTTGTAATAATCTAAATTGAAATGTTCTCTCTACACTTTATTTAGCTTTCTATTAATTCATCACATCAAGGACATTTCAGTAACTATTTTTTATTAATATATTAATAAGAACCATATTGGATATCTTCACTAAACTCATTTACCATTCCATAAATTAGAGGAAAAGCAAACGTCAAAAGTAATAACCATCACCATCATCAGCAAGGGTTATACAAAAGTAGTTTGTTCCGGGCCCAAGCAGATAGACTAGAGCTGGTTATTCCAATGCTTCTTGGGACGCCCCACACCTCTCCGTCGATTTCTGCTTACAATTTTCAATAGTTGTTTGAGAATGCTTCAGTCATCGCTTCGGTTAAAAGTTCCAACCATTTTAGCCTATAATGGGCAGTCCTATCAAATATACATATAATATTCAGTTCCTGCCGTACATCGCGATTTCTTTTGCGATCAGCATTTGTGAAGAATATATAATATCACGCGTCTGAGACCGCCTGAAAACGACTGCTCTGGGAATTCGTTCTTATAAGTCGGAATTCTCAAACCCATAGACAAGGAAGAGTCACCTTGTAGAACTTCAAGCGTGTTTCTTTACTCGCTGATTAAAAAATTGGGTTGGGTACTTGTTGTACCGGATTAACTAGGTACTGGTCCTCAAATTCTTAGTGTTGGATGAAGTAATGTTAGCTCTCAAAGAAGCCTTCAGCCTCTCTCCAGCCAAGACAGTTCTCCGTGATGAAGTGACATATCTTACAAGAGGTTACCCGTTACCCTTCTGATGCTCAACCGTATGGAATTAGACCGGAAGGTCGATAAATATT
This sequence comes from Magicicada septendecula, assembly GCA_034769895.1. Lineage (NCBI taxonomy): Eukaryota > Metazoa > Arthropoda > Insecta > Hemiptera > Cicadidae > Magicicada > Magicicada septendecula. Next base: position 402,417,953 of record CM068375.1, on the reverse strand, counting down.
CTTTGGAGATCAATAGTAGCCAACAGTACTAAGTTGAGGCGTAAGGGAAATGATTCTGGATTGTCTTATCTTTGGAATATTACAGGCGCGAATCAATTTGGATTTAATGGGTTGTACTATTGTGTACAGGGAAATCTGGTCTCTTTAATATGATAACATAGACAGTTTATGTGAGACAATCTACAGAAATCGGGCTGGACGTTAAGCCCGAAGGTGGCAACCCCACTATCACATTGCCGTGCGATAAGCAAGTAACTTATTCAGGAGACATATTAGTTACCAAACTGTTGCAAGCAAGATGTAACCGGAGAAAAAACTTCAAAAGTGCCTTCCAAGAAATTTTAATTTTGCGTATTTATACAGAATAAATTTGTAATAGAATGCTCTAACAGAAAACCTATATTTCGCTCACATTATTTATAATTTTTCTCTCATTGTGTTGCATACCGTAAGTGGTATTTTTAAAAATATCAATTAGCCTATAATGACATTGCACATTTAGTTGCCGTCGAAATTTGTAAACGAAGATATAATGAAGAGAAACTTGTTCTTTACTGTGTCTAAATAACACTGTTGTTTCTATGATATTTAAAAATTTTTGTTTTCCTATAAATAATAGTTTTATATAATTGAAAGTGTTTTATATAATAAAGCAGAATGGAAAATTCAAGACAATACAAAATTATGGGCGTGACGAGATATAAAACAAGCAGGCAAAAGGCTAAAACAAATGTTGAAGGTAGAAGAGAAATAAAGCAAAGATAAATAAGGAAGACCGATTCAAAGATACAAACTTAGATGGGAAAAGGTAGTATATTATTTACCATCAGGGAATAACACACGAAACTGCATCAAACACTGTAAAACTAACAATTTTGTTTAATTATAAGTGAGGTCTTGTATTAGGCAACAACAAAAACGAAAGAGCGGACTCTTCAGTGCGCACAAAACGTTAATGTTTTAGCAAAAATAAACTGCTTGTCAAGAGAGTCCTCTTTAGGTAGGAACTTTTAGACTAGTTATACTTTTTGTAGTTCAAACGCCTCTAATCGACACCATATCTAGATGATTCATATTCCCGTTTATTTAACACAATCCGCTACGTGAAGCTATTCAGTAATCTGTTCTTCAATTCAACGTTAATTATTAAATTTAATTTATAGTCATTATTAATGAAAATTTGATTTACTTTCACAAATTTACAAAATATTGTTAATGCCTTTATTTCAACAGCTATTTGCGAGCGGTTTGACAGATGCAGTTTGATACATGCAGTAGGCTCAGGTATTGGCCTGTGTTGAGTTGAAGACTAATTACTAGCTTTGGAGAGTGAGTTGAGCCCTTGACATTTTCCGTAGATGCGCCACTGCCTAATTTTATTTGTAGGAAGTACCGAGGATTCCTATGCCGTACCCCCTTGCAAACCAATGTTCACGTGTGTTAGTCTCGTATAGGCTATACAAAGATTCTATAGATAATAATGCTTTATTTATAAAATTTAAAATGCTCAAGAACTGGTGCAGCTATCTCGGAAAATAAAAGCGTAAGTAACGCAGTATTAGGTCTAAGCTAGCAACGGGAGTTCACTAGTTCTTGAACTACCCCTTCGCAACTCTTTAACATGAATACATACAGAGCAAGTAAATGATTCAATTTTGGAGTTTGATGACACACATTAAGAAGAATTTTATGCAATACTGGAAAGAGACAGTAAAAAACTGTTAACGTAAAGAGAACTATACTTACAGACTTAAATACAAAAATTAAAAGAACGGCTAGAGAATCAGAATTATGGAAAAAAATGGATTAACGTCACGAAATGAATAGGTGAACGATACATTTACTTCAGTTCTGATAACAACTTTTATTATTTGTAAGCCAGAAGTTCATCATCACGTAAAGTTATGTGTTCATGACGTTCCTCTAGTGGTAGCTTTCGCAATCAAGTAGACTTCATCTTAGTTATCACTAGGTGGACTCTACTACCTTTCCAAACAATTAAAGACTCTACTAGCTCCCCAGAGAAAGATTTTTACAGTAACCAGATTCTTGTAGCTAAAGTAGAACTAAACCTGGAAAGGCATACATCAAAAGAAAGTCATACAAACATGATGGTGTTTAAAAACAGACATATATAAACAAAATGAGGATATAAGAGTGAAGAGGAAAATTGTCGGTCGGCAATAAACCTATGAGGCATGCAGATAGCGCCTAGCTAAAAGCAAAAAGTATATTATAAGAAGAAACCTCTAGAGTAACCAAAAATCCGTAATTTTAGTAAAAATAGATCACTAAAGATACGTGTAACACAATACAGACAGAAAACGGGACTACACAATTAAGAGACAAGTATCCTCAAATAAGCAAAGCCGGAATACAGCAATGTAGGTACGACACGAATAAATACGTAAACAAAATCTAGAAGGATTAAAAACAAATAGAAACAAACATCAATTATATATGTGTTCAGACTTACAAGAATATTACAAGAATATTTGTAACAAGTAAAAGAACAGACGATGCCAATATAAAAGAACAGCGGAGAAGCTACTGCAAAAAACCTATTCAAAGATAAACGCATAGAGAGAGAGAATACAGGTAACTTTACGTTTGACCTGGAAATCAACATTACCATGCAATATTAATAACTAATGTTAATAATAGTAACTACATAATAATGTTTAATAATAGTGTTCAGTTCAGTGGCGCAACAACCCATTACTGAGTCGAGGCGTCCTCAAAGGCATCCTCCAGCCTCCGCCAGCTGTCCCGGTCAAGTACAGCTGCTCTCCAGTTCCGGGTCCCAAGGATATGGCTCGCATCGTAGTTCACACCGTCTTCCCAACGTAGTTTGGGTCTACCAACTCTCCTTGTGCCATAGATCTGTCCTGTGAGTGCCTTTCTTGGTATTTCATTCTCCCCCATTCTGATCGTGTGGGAGGGAGGGAGGGAGGGAGGGAGGGAGGGAGGGAGGGAGGGAGGGAGAGAGGGAGGGAGGGAGGGAGAGAGAGAGAGAGAGAGAGAGAGAGAGAGAGAGAGAGAGAGAGAGAGAGAGAGAGAGAGAGAGAGAGAGAGAGAGTTACAGTGACGGAAGGCAGCTGTATACATTTTTTACCATACTTCATTATTTAGAAGTCACATGACATAATTTGCATAGAGCATCAATTAAACGCGCGGCAGCACGCTACATATAATGCGACACAATACGTTACGTTTGTACATCCGAGACCTCGGGTACCGGTGCAGGCAATTTTCCGCCTGTTCACCAACTCAGAAACCCGAGTACCTCTCCCGCTCGTCCGTCTCCAGCTCGAGAAGGGCGAGGCTGCAGATATAATATTCCACCTGACGCGGCTGTTTGGCTTCCGCGTCAGGGTGGAATCCAGTCGTCCCCCGGGCAAGCTTGCGCAGTGCCACCGGTGCCAGAGGGTCGGCCATCACACCGACGTCTGTCGCAGTGCCCCGGCCTGTCTACGTTGTTCTCTGGGACATTCAACTCAGGCCTGCACTGTGGCAGACAAGACCAAGTTTCGCTGCATTAATTGTGGCCAAGGCCATGCAGCAAATAACATTAACTGCCCGGTCTACAAGGCGGAGCTCCTGCGGAAGCAAAAACCGCAGGGGCCCCTCCCGAAGCCATGACAGCCAGTTTTGCAGCCGCAACCTCAGAGGCAGCATAAAACACAGGCTAGGCCGCAACCGAAGGCACAACCGGCACGGCGCGCGCCCTCTCCGGCTCCACCTCCAGCCACTACAAAGGCACCAAAATGAACCGCGTCTCCTTCTGTAGCAGAGACAAGCCCTGTAGCCATCATCTCGGTTATGGAGCCGGAGAATCAACCCTCCACCTCCGCGGAACCTCCACCTCCCGCCTCTGAACCAGAGGTAGCCTCGCCACCACTGCCACCTCCGCGATTTCCGCAAGCAGGCATCACTAAATCCAAAAAACAAGGGATAACCACACCGGATGCTCGGACCCGAGCTCCTGCCTGCCCACAGCCCAAGAAAAGTCCTGCTTCCCGGTACAATAAGTCCGACGAAGCGCAACAGCGTACTTTTCCTGCCGCCGATTAAAAACCATCTGCCCCTGGTCCTGTGGCTTCCACCACGACCCGATCTGCTGTAAAACCTGGTCGCTCTTACGCAGCCTCAGTTTCCAGGCAAACCGCCCAGTCCGTCATATCCGATGACGCACAGTTCGTCCGCGACTTTCTGTCTGGCTACGACCTCAAGAAAGTCGCATCCACCTTCAGGTCCATCCGAGACTGCCTGGAAACTGCTGACCCAACTGAGAGATTCATGCTCTTGGTGGAAGCCTGCGAAGTCATAGGTCTTCTATGAACCGAGCCCTTAGACGAGATCTCTCTCTCATAGCCTGGAATGCTAACAACATCGGTTCCAAGCATTCCGACCTACTAGAATTCCTGGCTCGGTTCAAACCCGACGTACTGCTCCTCTCTGAAACCTACCTGACCCCGGCGAACCGGTTTCGATTACCAAATTACGTGGTCTATCGGGATGACCGAGTTGGCCGACGAGGAGGCGGCACGGCGATCGCGGTGAGGACCTCCATAGGTCATCATCGTGTCGCTTTGCCGCAGCTTACCAACCTAGAGGCCACCGTCATTGAGGTACACGGAGCTCTTGGCGGCGTCCTCGTGGTTTCAGCATACAAGCCCCCACAAGCTGAACTCCTTGTCGGCGACCTGGACGTCATCTTCGATTCCCATCGAAGGGTAATTTTGGCTGGCGATCTGAATTGCAAGCATCGCGTTTGGAATAGTCGCCTGACTACTCCGAATGGGAGGCGCTTGCTCAGTTTTGTTGAATCGCGCCGGGCGATGGTGTTTGGTCCAGCGCAACCCACGTTCTTTCCGTCAAGGCCTAATGCGGCTCCCGATGTTCTGGATATCGCGGTGACCCAAGGAGTTGTCTGTCCGGTCGAGGTATTCTCACTTATGGAGCTGACATCCGACCACAACCCTATCTTGGTCCACGTCGCTACCCAGCACGCCTATGCACGTTCTGACAAGAAGAAGGTCATCGATTAGGATCGCTACGGCCCGGCCTTGTGCCGTAGATTGCCGCCAGCGGCCTACTCGATTCCGTTCGCCTCCTAGACGAAGCAGTTGCGGGAATCGAAGAGGCAATCATCTCGGCTATAGGCGTGTCTTCAGGTACGCGAGCTGGTTTCACGCCTGACTACCAACGCATCCCTGAGGAAGTCTCTCTTCTCGCTTGCGAGAGGAATTACTTCCGGAAACGTTGGCAGAGGACCCGTGATCCGGCCGATAAGGCAGCATACAATCGGCTCACCGGACGACTGCGTGGCAGTCTGAAGGCATTCCGATGTAGCTGTTGGGAACTCGCTGTGGCCCGAACGGGAGATGTGGACCCGCAAAGTCACCCGTACAGAATACCTACCGCATTGACGGGACGGAGGCGCTGACATCCACTCCCCGCCATTGTTGGACCGTTCGGTCGACTCCTGGGTCGCCCGGAGGAGAAGGCCGAGTACTTCGGCTCGTGTTTCGAGCGACAGTTCGCTCCCAACCCGCCCATGGACTGGGACTTCAACGAACAAGTCGAGATGGCTGTGGAAGACTTTCTGTCTCTTCCGATCACGGCAGAGCCCGAACCCATCTCTTTGGAAGAGGTCTCAGATCGGCTCGCTGAACTTCAGCCAAGAAAAGCTCCAGGCCCGGACGGTGTTACGAACACCGCTCTACGACTTCTTCCCGAGCCTGGAGTTCAATTCTTGACTGATTTGTTCAACGCGTGTCTTAGACTGGCCTACTTTCCCAAGAAATGGCGAAAGGCGACAGTTATCGTGATCCCGAAGCAGGGAAAGGATACCACCCGCTCTGAAAACCTCCGGCCTATCAGCCTACTCTCCGCTACGTCCAAGGTTTTTGAGCGCCTCATACAGCGTCGTGTACGAGAACATCTAACCAACTTTGACGTGCTGGTGTCCGAACAATTCAGCTTTCGTGTGGGGCATTCGACCACTCATTAACTGATGAGATTGGTGGAAAGCATCATGGAAGCCGGGTGTCGGAGAGAACTTAGATGTTGGCTGTTTCTTAGATGTTGAAAAAGCCTTCGACAGCGTATGGCATGATGGCCTATTATTCAAGCTTACGGAAGTCCAGCTCCCGGACTGCTACCTCCATCTGGTTGCTAGCTTTCTGACGGAGAGGACCTTCTGCGTGAGAGTTGGCGATTCAGTCTCTTCCGAGAGACGAATCACAGCCGGCGTCCCTCAAGGTAGTGTTCTAGGGCCCCCTTCTGTTCTCGATCTACGTCAACGACGTGCCGAGACAGCCTGGAGTCCAGATGGCCCTCTTCGCTGACGACACGGCCGTATTTATGGCCAATCGTCATGAGGAAAGGGCCGTCCTACGACTGCAGCGCCAGCTCGACACGCTCGTGGACTGGACCGAGAATTGGAGAGTGCAACTCAACGCTACCAAGAGTGTAGCCTTCGAATTCTCCAAGCGACGGAAGAACCCTGTTAGGCAGCTACGTATCGGCAGAACGTACTTGCGCTGGTCCAACGAGATCAAGTACCACGGATTACACCTTGACCGTCGGCTCACCTGGCGTACCCACGCACAGGCAGTTCTCAAGCGAGCATCCACTCGCCTGTGAGCACTGTTTCCACTCCTGATCAGCTCAGCCATGACCAGGAAATTGGGCAGGATGATCGTCGGCGCGTATCTGCTGCCGGTCATTTCCTACGCCTGTCCGGTCTGGGGTTACCTCGCCGCAATGCATAAAAAGAAGTTGCAGAGCGTCCTCGACAGGGGTCTTCGGCTAGCGGCCAAAGTCCCCCGTCGCTTTTCATCTCGCCTTCTAAGGAGAGGACTTGGCGTCCGCTCCTTAGATGACACATTCAGGCGGCTTGCACACAAATTTTATGCACGTGCGGCGAGGTTACCAGGCAATTCTCTTGTGACTGGGCTGGGAAGGTACCGTATACGTCCAGGCGATTCGTGGAAACGCCCTCGGTGTATACTGCGCTAGTGTAGGCTAGCACAACAGCCGAGAATCGGCCTGCTATAGAGCACACGCCCTACTTGGGCAGGGCCACGAGGCAGAAGCTCCAGAAGGTAGCTCGGAACTCAGATACCGAGCGGTTCGTCTCTGAGACGCACAACCGCAAAGCCCAGAGCGAAAAAAAAAAAAAAAAAAAGTTTGTACAGTTCACATAAGTTTCTTTTTGGTAACTACTATATTACTTTTTATAATACTTACTTGAGTATTTTATAATTTATAACAAATGTGTTATATTGCGTTATAATCGTTTATTTAAGTACTAAGTAGGCCTGTAATGAGAGCGCTGATGTTACTTGATATAGGCCTAAGTCTATGAATTCCTACCTGTGCTTCGGTATTAGGTTACTAATTAATGATGGCTGCATGTTCATAATAGTTATGTTATATCTTATAATGTGTATTTTATAATCATTTAAGGAATTTTGTATTCTGTTAAATACCCATATTTAATTACTTTTGTACAACAGTTTTGTTTGTTAGTTTGTAATGCTCGTTAGTTAGTTTGTTCCCTTGTAATACTAAAACGGCTGGACCAGTTTTGATGCATGAGGTATGAAGTCACTTGTCTTGATTTTAGAAGTGTCAAAAAAGATATAAAATTTTGGAAAACGAAATGGCGTATGCTACAAACCATATTATGTAAAATTTAGGCAAACCTGTCAGGCTGGGAGTTAATTTTTATTAATAAAGAGCGTATTAAAAGATGATTACAATAATTGCGTTGCGTTCATCAACATGAGTAAGTGTTACACTGATTTTTGTAAGTATGTTACAATTGTTAGACTATGTCTTCATGTCAATGACCTTCACGTTAGTAATTTATTATTTAAATTGCACAAGAAACATCTATACACAAAAGGTTATACGAATAATTCTTGCCTACAGGTTGCATTACAGTACTCAGTACTAATTTATTCTATCGGGTTGACTTTACAGTGATATTGATGGAGTAACCCAGTGCACAAGACACTCATTTTCGTCAGTTAAATTATCAAACAGAATTATCACTGTTGCATACCATTACAGAAAAATTATTCCGATTTGCGCTTTCAAGCTTCTCAGCTCATCTGACGGATTTCCGACCTGACAAGCTTGAAAGCGCTAATCGGAACAATTTTTCTATAGTGGTGTGCAACAGTGATACGGATTTCCGATCTGACGATGAGCTGAGAAGCTTGAAAGCGCTAATCGGAATAATTTTTCTATAGTGGTGTGCAACAGTGATAATTCTGTTTCTGATTATAACCACTAACACAACTATCTTAAGTAAAGTTAAATTATCATCATACTCACTGAATATTGCCTTGTACGTCTCCTATAAATGCAATAATTGATTCTTCAGGCCGTCCTCTGGAAAATTTATCCCTTTTGCCTCAAACCAATTCATACTTTTTTCCCCTATAAGATGTCGTTGGTACTGCTTTACATTGAAGCAAGACATTGCCCATAACAAGAACAGAATTGTTTTTAAGATACGGTGTCTCTACACTATTGTTCAAATTCTGGATCTCCGTACCATCACTGTAATTCGCAAAAATTTTCTGGCGAAAAAGAAAATTGTTCGTCGCCTGTACAAAAAAAAAAAACGAAGCGTTCTTAAATTCATGTCCTTCAGGCCTATTAGGATTACCAGTCTAGCTTTTAATCCAGCTTGAGGAGTTGATAGTCGTGTCCCTCCACATAGTATTCTGAAAGACTCCCATTAACTGTAGTGTTACATTTATCATGCGGGCTATTAGGCCACCATTTATTGAATACTGAATTTCCAGATGTTTCTTCTATGCCCACTACGACCATCATTAGTAGTGCAAGAACAAAGATAAAATACACATTATTAGATATAACATAACTACTATGAACATGTAGCCATCATTAATTAGTAACCTAATACGAAGCACAAGTAGGCCTACATAGACTTATACTAAGCAACATCAGCGCTCACATTATAGGCCTACTTAGTACTTAAATAAACGATTATAACACGATGTAACACATTTTTTATAAATTATAAAGTATTATACAATATAAAGTGCCCTGAGATTGTGTGACAGTTACGATGAAACAAGACCTTCGCTTTAAACTAAAAACAAAGGGAAACGAAAAAAACATGAGATAATTGAGACTGACATACACTATCTATACTATTCTCTCTATCTACCCCTGTCTCTCTTTTTCTCTTTTGCTCTCTTTCTACCTGTCTATTTACCTACCTATCACTTATATAACTACTTGTATAATTACTCGTATTATAAAGAAACATGTGTTGAAGGTACTAGAAGTCGCCGGATACCTGCACTGGTTGTAAATCCAGGAAAAGGTTATTTTATGATACTGTTCTCTGACATGTCTATTGTCATATAGCATGTGGTTTCTCCAAAGTTTATAAACGTATGTGGCTACCAAAAGTGGATTTTGAGACATTTTTCATGCAGCCCGATATTTTCATGCAGAGAATGACGCAAATGATAAAAGATAAATGTTGTTACTTGTTTCAACTATTGCTTCACTTCCTAAAAGCGGCCAGTGAGACCTTGTCGTTTTTTTACATCTATGTTTATATCTTTAAATATATTTAATTTTGTTTAACATTCATTCATCAGAGTTGTGCACATGCGTATCTTACTAAAATGAAATACAAAAGTGTTAATAATTTTCGGTGTTTCATTAAAAAAAAGGTTTCAGAAAATGTGTTTGTGATTGAAATCTATTTCCGTTTTCAATAGAATGTGTAAAGTGTGATGGTAATATGTTAAAAAATGTGAATGGACAAAAAAACGTCACCTTCAGATGTGGTAGACGGAATTGCTGAGCTACAAAAAACATACATGATGACACTTTTTTTGGAAAAGCGTGTGTTCCTGCATTATCTGTAGCCTATTCCGTGTATTAGTCGCTTGGATTTTGAAATATCAAATTTCAGTTATTTCAAAAGAGCTTTTCATAAGCAGGAAAACTATGCAAAAATTAATAAACGAGTTCAGGGAGATCCTTACTGTCTGGGTGATGGATACCAGCTTAAAAATTGGCGGCCCGGGAGATACTGAAATTGATGAAAGTGCGTTCACTTGAAGGAAGTACTACAGGGACCGGAATAACCAAAACTCGGTGGGTACTTGGGGGAATTTACAGGAGAATAAAGAAGTGGTTGCTAAAGGTGGTGGATAAACGCGATGCAAACACACTAAATCGTGTCATTTTAAATAATATAGAACCAGGAACCACTATAGTTGCAGATATGTGGCGCGGCTACATCTCGCGAGTACCCATACATACCCAAATGCAGAGGGGCACCCAGGATTTTTTCGAGGGGGGGTTGAAAACTTGCGAACAAGGTGCACAATTTTGGTTTCCCTCATTATTTTCTCAACAAGCAGGGCTTGCTTTTTTCCTAGAGGAACGACAACACGTAACTTATTGGGAGTCAATGCTGCAAGTGCAAGTAAAAATGATCCTTGCTTTATGGAATTTCACTCATGTATTTTCCATCTATAATGCCACCTATAATGCTGAAAAAGAGTCCTTCTTACGCATAAATATTGCACAGGTAAGAATCAACACACAATGTTTGTAGGAATCACGAGTAAAAACCACGTAATCACAAGGCTTAGTAATTTGCATGTGCTGACTGAATAATATAAATTACTTAATGAGTAGACGGTGACTTTATTGAAATAATAATACAATAATATAGTAAAATAATCAGGCGTGAAGCAGTCGCGCATATTGTAGAGGGGATAAGACGGGAACAATGTAATACACGTGAATAGAAAAGCTACAGTTGAATATTAGACTGTTCCCTGAATGACAAGTCTATGTACAAGTACGTGACAAGTTTTGATTTTGATTTCTATTTCGACACGACAAACAATTCAAATGGACGTTTTGTAAGACGAAACAAACAATAGATACAACAGAGGGACCATACAAAGATTTCACCGAGTTATAAAATGTTTAATGTTTAGTACTGCAATTATTATGTAAACAGTGACTTGTCATGTTGTGTCTGTTACAGTGTTTCTCCTAATCTCCTAGTCGAGTCTAGACATTAACAAACATTGTATATTTTGGAGTATATAACACTTTGTTATCAGACATGTTACGATTTAGGAAAAACATTAGTAATATATAGTCAATATTGCACTGGCATCTTAATTTGTTTGTACAAGTAACATCAATAACAGGCTCGAATGTGAAATGGCTGTGACTCTGGGTGTGTGTGTGTGTGTGTGTGTGTGTGTGTGTGTGTGTGTGTGTGTGTGTGTGTGTGTGTGTGTGTGTGTGTGTGTGTGTGTGTGTGTGTGTGTGTGTGTGTGTGTGTGTGTGTGTGTGTGTGTGTGTGTGTGTGTTTTAAAAACAAGCAGATGTAAATTAACCATGAATAACAGGGCAGACAACATTAATGAAAAAATTATACTAAAACTATTTAATTAATATAGCACATAATTACTTACAAACAATTACAAATATTATGTCAATTCTTCCACACCTTATTGCTGTAATAAGTACGTCAATTTCTTTCACTGTTATCATCACTCAAATTGTCTTAACTGCTGCTATCCCATCGCTTATTAATTTAGAAACGATCTGTTACATTATACACTTTTTGGTCTGATCTCACATGCTCTTTTAAATTTTCAAGACGTGGTCACATTTTGATGTCCAGCGTGTGAGATAAATACACTCAAATTCCTTTTTTGCTAAGTTTATAACACTGTCTACGAAAATAAACTTTTTTTGTTTTAACATGCTTTTCCACAGTTGCCCAAATCAGTTCTAGGATTAAGAACCGGATGATAGGGTGGAAGTCGTAAAATGGAATGTCCATAGTTTGCTGAAATAGTGATTATTTTAAAAGTTTAGTATGTTGGGTTATTATTACAGAAGATGGAACAACAAAGAATTACATAAAAAATAGGATACAACAGGGAAAAAAGGCTATTCGTTTGCTAAACTCGTTACTTTGGTCGAACAAAATGAAACTTCAACCTAAACTGACAATCTACACAACTATTTAGGAGCCCATTTTAACTTATGGCTGCGAATGCTGGCAACTTTCAGATAAAGAGAAAAAGATGATATAAACTGTGGAAATGGACTTCTTAAGAGGATCGTGTAATATTTCTAGAATGCAACATGTTAGAAACGAAGATATAAGAAGGAAAACAGGGCGCATATTTACAACAGCAGAAAGAATAGAATCCAGACAGTTGCTATGGTATGGTCACGTAATGAGGATGGAGGAGAAGCGATGGCCAAAGAAAGCATTGACTTACACTCCACAAAACAGGAGAAGAAAAGGAAAACTGACAACACAATGGAAAACAGGAATTAGAAAATGCATGAGAGGTCGAGCTATTGAAGACGATGACTGGAAAGATAGGGAGAAATGGCGATCGAAATGAGGGATGCGGCATAGACTGTAGGACACCCGCTAATAATAATAATGTTGGGTTATTTTGTTTAGCCTAACTATTAAACAGAGCTCAGGTTATAACATAAATGGACTAAAGGAATCCCATGATTCAATAACCAGTTAATCATGTCTACCTTTTTTTTTAATGATGTTGCAGGCGAATTTATTTATTTATTGAAATTTTCAGGCACTTTCGACATTGTCTGTCCAAATTTTTGTAACCGATTTTGAACGGTGAAAACCAAAATTTCATCTGCGTATACTATGGACTACCGTTCTTCTCTGAATTGCTGTAATTTTCTTATATATCAACTCTTAAGATTTCAATGTCACGTTTTTCTATTTAAAAGTTTCCTGTTGCTTTTGGCACGTTTCCGTCGAAATCCATTTGACGAATAATGTGGTTCAGACTGGTAACACTACCATTATAATTAATTGGTTCTTTAAAATTGTTTAAATTACTTTTGAATGTTAATCTTTACCCTTCTATGGGTTGACTTTGGTGAATAATTCGTCGAGTGGTGCACTTGTTGAAATCGTTTTAATCAGTTTTTATTTCATTTGTTGAACATTTTTATGGAGAGTCCTGAAAGATTTTATATCACCCATATACCATGATGTTTCTTTAATAATTCTAGAAACACTATTTATAGACATGCCGCACGCCTGAGCTACCCGTTCCTGTAACTTTCTTTCTGATATATCCTTATCTTCCGATTTAATACACTTGTAGGCCTACACGTTATAAATTATTTTCCGACTCTGACTATGTAGGCCTATAACTTTCCTTTGCACTGAAGTCCACAGGCGACCCAGATTGACCCATTTCACTCTCCAAACCGGAAAATATAGCAATAAAGTAAACTCTATGCTTTTGATGAAAACTGGTGTTTTTGAAAAGTACGAACACAATTACATATCATGAGAACCGTTTATTCGTGTCTGGTAAGCTTACCTACGTTGTATTTCAGTATCTTATTACTACAGCCTTACTATTTGTACATTCGTTGATTACACAATTTTTACCATATTTTCGGTAGGTTCTAACCCCCAAAACCCTCCTGGGTGCGCCACTGCCCAAATGTATGGGTTATACATTTTCCTGTGAATCGTTCGCTTAATTTTGTATGTCCTCGCAATTTTGCCGTTCACACCCAAACGATCGAGAACTAATGGTCCAAAATTAAGCGTGATGTACGGAGAAGAGGCGGGAGAATGTCTGTTAGTACATTTCAGACGTATTTAATTGAATATATTTGAAGAGAAATGTTTTTCTGTAGGAGAATTGTTTAATGATTTTTTAGCGGCTATTCATTATTTTTACACGCAATTTTTAAATTGAATATACAGTAAGACAAGGCCTTACTGACCGCTTTTAGTAACTGAAGAAATTGTTGAAATAAGTATCAGCATTTCTCGATTTATTAGCGGCCGTGAGCATTCTCTGTAAGAAAATGCCTCTCAAGCCACTGGATGTAGCCACTATTTTTATAATCCGTGGAGAAACCACAAGCCTATATAACAATAGACATTTCAATGAACAGTATCATAAAATAACCTTTTCCTGGTCTTACAAAAAGTGCAGATATCCGATGACTTCTAGTACCCTCAACCCGAAACATTTTAATATCGTCTGTCTCTCTGTCTGTCTGTCTGTCTCTCTCTCTCTCTCTCTCCCTGCCTGCTTCTCGCAACATCTTGCTATTATTTCTAATACAAATAGAACTAATATTATGGAAATGTTAATATAAAATTTTATGCTATCTCACAACCCTCTGTCTCCCATCTCTCCATCTATCCCTAACACAATAAGTAATTAATATTATGTACATATGTGCAGAGTTGTGATCGCTCTCCTTCCTTCTCCCCCCCTCTCTCTCACTCTATCTGTCTATCTATTTATCAATCTCAATCCCAAACAGAACTATAGAAAATTAAGAACTACAGAACTATAAACTATAGTTATAAAATTTTGTTACCCACAAAATTGATACAAATAAATGTTTTATAGCATTACTTAAAAATACTGTATGCATAATAATGAACACTGACCAAAAATATAACTGATTATATTTTTTATATTATAAGTTCATAACGTTTGGTATTACAATTACTATTTTTGACTGCTAATATGCATAAGAAATTTCCCTAGTAAATGAGATCAAAGTTACGTTATCACCCGGTATCAATGCATGTGAGAAAATATTAACATGCCCGTTAATTCCGTTAGTTAATCCGACGACAAGTGGTCAATCTTTACATAATTCGAAAGGCCAGTACGCTACTTTGGCATGCTTCGTAAAACACAATAATTATATTATCACAGTTAGTAGAATTGGATAGTGAAGTTTAAGAATTGTTGATAAATATTGTAACATAACCAAATATGGCAGTTACATAAAATGAGCCTAAAGGATGGCAAGTAAGAGAAAAAATGTGAATGTAAATCTAGATAAGTAAATCCATGTATATAAAGTGTGTATCTACAAATGTGTTAATATGAAAATCCAACTATGAATAAGATAATATCAACCTAGTGACATCAACTACGAAAAATAAGAAAGAAAATGACATGAGCCAAAACAAAATACCAATTATAGACCCAATAGGATCCAAAAGTGAGGGGAAACGACGAAATAAGCATTAACAAACTCCAAAAGTGAGGGGAGACGACTAAAAAAGAATTAACAAAATCCAAAAGTGAGAGGAACAATTAAAGAATAAGACTACGATGAAAATAACAAGAAAGAAGAAAGAAGAAGGACAAGAAAGCTGACTCAGAAGAGAGAAGAAGATGAATAAATCATACCAGAAATCAACATAAACCACGTGTACAAAAGACTATATAAGTGACAAGTGAAATAATGATTATCAAAAGTGAAGATGAAAAACAGTGCTTAGCATTTAAGGAAACACAGACAATAACAGTGCGTACTTAATAGATGTGAAACATGTGAATAACCAACTATTTCTACTGATAAAACCACACAAACAATTATAGTGAGGAAGTTTATAAGTATATGAAAATATGTTAGTTCCATGATGAAAACAACAAGATGTTAAATAAGTCAAATAGACACGAACAATGAGTGTGACGCATTTAATAAAGTTGTGATTAACACAGATAATCATAAGTCCACCAAAATGAAACAAAATAGAACAATATAACTATGTTTTATTTTTGGTAAAGAACTGACAACAATATAAAAAACCCTTGTATCAAACAAAATGGATTGAATTGAATTCAACCTATAACTAGAAAAATATGATAAATAATACAATAAGATATGTATTAATGTTTAAGAAGGAATGTATAAACATGTGTCACAAAATAAGTAAAATATTATTGTGAAATACCATGCTGATACCATGTAGGTAGTAGAGACATACTGCATTAAAACAGATGGTACATTGTTACATAACCCATAGAGAAGGTACCTGTTAAACAGAAAACCAAAAATATCAATAAAAAGAAATGATTATCAACAATGATATCAATTAAGGAATTGTTATAAATAACAATACATCCTAATAGACAATGCATTAAAATGCAACCATGTAAATAAAACCAATCAAATGCAATGGCAAACAGCTATAGCAAAGATGCAACAAATATGCCAATTCAATTAGGCAAAATGCAATATCAAAACCAATACTAAAGTGAATAACAATATTACCAGTAGAAAGACCAATATCTGGTAATGGTTTGAGAACAGATCTTTAACATAATAACAACAGTATTATAAACAAAATGATGTAAACTAACTAACCATGTACAAACAATCAGATGTAAGATGGACCACTGTATGGCCCATTAGTTAAGGAAAATAGTGTATTAAAGATTAAACACAGATTGTTCACAATATTACCAGTAGTTAGAGGGAAAATCAATACAACTTTGAGAACAGATTAGAACTATAAAAACAGTCAGTATATATGCAAATAATTAGAAACCAACTGACCATAGTGACAGAAATCAGATATAAACCAACCATGTTAAGTAAGTTACTTAGGAAAAATATGACATATAAATTTATCTAAGAGTGAATGAGAACATTACCAAAAGTAGGAGTAATGTCTAATACCAATGTAGAAACACAAACATAATGTAACAATAACAGTTTAATTATTGTTTTTGTGAAAAATAAATGACCACTATGTTGAGACACCATAGGAACAAACCCATTGTTAAAGAATAGAAGGGTTCTAAACTAGCTAGAAGCTAACCAATATATGTAGTACATTAAGTACAATATATGTACACTAATGACATTTCATACATAACATAATTCACTTAGAAAAGACTAAAATTATATTGACAATTGTATGAGACAGGTAGAAGAGGAATAAGACAATGTGTATATTATATTTAATACAATCATGTAAAGATATTTAAGTGTGAAATAATGTAAATAATCGTTTTAGTATTATTAGATTATAAGATTACTTGTATTAAATAAGGGAAATTCATTTTAAATACATTTATATAAAAACCAAGATGGACGCCTAATGACGCTAAAATAAGCAATTGTTAAGGAAATAATTATTTCCAAATAACCAGTCAAACCAAGTGAGAAATGGACTCCAAGTGTTTATTTAGAAAGTGTTTTTATTAAAAATAATTAAATCTGGTGTCAAAAACTTATAAAAATAAGAAACACCAAGATAATTAATAAAAACGTTATTTTAAGAGAAGCAATGTAAATAAAATAGTGTTGTTTAGACTTAAATTAAAGAAGAAAATGTCTATAATTCAATGACATAACTCATGTAACGATAGGACGTTCAATAAGGAAGTTATTGTAATTATTAACTTTTCAATTATTTTTTACACTAGTGCTTACGTCACATAAACCAGAACCCAAAGTCGAAATTTGGTAAAACACCAAATATTTTAATAAAACATAGGCTTTTGGGGTGAAGACTATAGTGATTACAGCCAATCAAATCAACGCATTTTGTCAGACATGAGAGAGACGCTTTGGCAAATTGTAACAGTCTACGAACAGCTTCCAGACGAATAGGTCACGCAACTCGACACCATGAAGAAGTATTATTTTCAAATTTGTGCGCGTACATTGACAGTAAGTTGATATACAGACATAACCTTGACACAACAAATATACTTACGAGTGATATGTGCGGGATTACCGAACAATATAAGTACGATAGTGTATAATCCCGGTCGTACTCGTGAGTGTTGTGATAATAAACAGGGAGTACATTATTTTATTTAAATAACTTTGATTTTCAAAAATAATATTTTTGAAATAGACATTTTGATACTACGCGAGTCATTACTAGCGCAGCATCAAACTTATAATGGAATTATTAGAATTCCAAGAAATGTCAATTTATACTTATTAAAATATTAAATAAATATTTTAATTAATTTTATAATTATAAAAAGTATGTTTAAAGTAATTATCACTAATTACAAGAGTTAACGTTTAGACACTCTTTTGACTAAACTTGTTTTGAATATTTCGATGTTTTGAAATAAATAACATTAACTTACGTAAAAAGTATAAAGCAATTTTAATAGTAACATGTTAAAAGGTTACTTATATTATGTTCAGAAATATAAATTAAGAAATATTAACCATTAAGAAATCATTTACTGTGATAGCATTACCTGTGCTAGCTAACCTCAAAAAGAGCGGTAGCTTATTAATTTAACTGTTGCATCTGTTCTCAAATAATTTCCAAATAAAATAGAAATCATATCAAGTTTTTTTTTGTATTTTATTAATTTTTTCTCTTGAAAATATATATTTTTCAAACTCATTGTTGAAAATAAAACGATACATTGAAACTGTACAAGCCACGAGTCTGACGCTTGCTATAGAGTTTTATAAGGTGCGTGCGCATCCAAGCGTACAATAATTACATACTTACCATACATATGGTATTAAATTTCATTGTTTTATATTTATTCATTACTTTTAACCATTGTTCAATTTTATTAATTCTATTAATATTACATCTTGACACTGATATCATGTATCCTCAAAGAACCTAACAACCTGATAATATATTAACAAGAAAACATAACCTTATAAATTCAAATTATTGTACTAAAGACAGGACTACCAGCATTGAGCCTGGACAGAGTTTTATGTTAAAATTAATCAATTGTAATTATTATTTAAAGGGTTATTAGCCAAATGATTGTTAATTGTTTTTGAAATTTGCCATTTTAAAATTTGTTAATAAACCTTCACTTATTTACCTATGAACAAGAGTATCATTTCAAATAGAAATTAAATTATTTCTTTTAAATCAGTTCTACCAAAGGTGGCGGAAGAATTCAAACAGAGAGTAATTTAAAGTATTACCTATATGTGCTAATTCATTCATATTGTGTGTACTAACTGTTTCGAATATTCAAATTGAATATTTGTGTGCATTTTAAATGTATGTATTTCAGCAACAACCGTCACAGAACCGGACTGAAACAGATACTTGTGGTAAGTGAGGGAGGCATACAACAAAAAGTGCGCGAAACTTATTTAAATCAAAAGAGTGAATTATCCACAGGCACTTATACAGATTATACAATTATACTAATAACTCCTAATAATTATAATTGGCTAGCCCAACAGTGTGGCTTCAAGGAGAAATACAAGACAGCATAATATCTTAAAATCTAGTATATTATACTTGTTTTATATAACAAGTTGGCGCCCAACGTCTGAGCACGAGTTAGGAAGATATACAATAACCAATAACCTAAATATAATAATTCGTGAGAAGACAGCAGGAACATTATCAGAAGATCAAGATGTATACAGACAGGTTGAAATCTAGATCAAAATCAAGGTCGTCAAGAAAAAGGATGGCGCAAGCAGAGAAAGAAACCAGAAAAGAAGAGAAGGAGGCTATGTCAACAGAAGATGCGGAGGAGATAGTAGTGGAAGTAAAAGACAAACAAATTGAACCGGCGGAGGGGGTTCAACAGCCAGATGAGGAGCCCGAAATAATGCAACCAGAAGTTCTGCCGGAAATACGCCAACCAGAGGAGTCAAGGGCAACAATGGATGCCAGTATTTTAGAGATATTACGGTCATTGAAGGAAGGACAGGAAGCAATGAAGGAGGACTTAAACAAGAAGATGGACGAAAATAGCCAATCCACCAGGGAGTTAAGCAAGAAGATGGAGTCACTAAACAGTAAAGTAGATGAAGGCCTGAAATCCACCAAAGAGGACAATCAAAATTTGAAGGCAGACTTAAACAGCAAAATAGAGGAAACCAGCCGGTCAACAAACCAGAAAATAGAAGAAGGCCAGAGAGAGAACCAAAAACATATGGAATTATTAAAGGAAGAGTTCAATAACCAGATACAGGAGACGAACAGGAGGATGGAAGATGGACAAAAGAAAACTGAGGAATTACTGGAGAAGAAAATGGCCATCATGAAAGAAGAGTTATCAGCGGAGATAAGAGAACAGAGGGAACAAGCCAGCCAGAAAATAGACGACAACAAACCAGAAACTAAAGAAGTACCCGAAGAGGAACATTTGGAACCAAATGAGCTACCAATGGATGACGACTAAATGGAAGTTGAAAAAATACCTGAAGATAAAAACATGGAACCGACGAATCTAGAGCCCAAAGGTAGTGGGAACAAGAAGATCCAGATAATTCAAGAAGAGGAAGCAGTGAAGATAGAAGAAAAAAGAACCCTACGTCCGAGGAAGGCAAGAGTTACCAAAGAGTTAATTAAAATGACTAGAAATGGTCTGATTAATGTGGTCAATTTACCAATTATCAACCATGAAGAAAGGGTCTTCAGGAAGGAGTATCGGAGGAGTATCATGGAGATGGACGAGAAGGAAAATTATGTAACAACAAGGAAGAAGATAACCAATAGAATGTCTCAACCACGTATTTCCAAAAGGAGAGTAAGATATTTTAAGAAAAAGGAAAGCGACCAAGAGAAATGGGACCGGATTGTCGAAGGATACGCCAGAGAGATAAGAGAACTACGGAAGAAGAGGAGTCAAGCAACGGAAGTACCCAATCAGAAGATAAATGAAGGTACCCAAACCAAATTGAGGGAGTTATCAGACATCAGTAAGGACAGCCACCAGAAGAACAACAGAAACAAATGTATTGAAGAGGGCGAGGGAGAGAAGACAGAAGAATGGAAGGCGGACGCAGACCTAACAACTTGCAAATGGAAAAACCAGATAATAGCCCGATATAGATCAGGAACGGATGGAAGCATGGATATTAAAGAAGTCCAATCGACGAGGAGAGAGGAGAACGACGATTACGGCTAAAACATAACATATACACTGGATTATAGGACCGAATATTATGATAACCGATAATGCCTATAATCAGACTTCGATGAAAAAGTATATTGACGATTAAGATATAAAATTACAAGTGAAAGGTGAGCGATAAGGATTATTTTATTATTGATACTATGTAAAGGATGAAAATGTTTGTTGTGTAAAATAAAAAGATAATTATGAATATAACTGTTGACTATATCAAGATGAAAAATGAAATGTGGCCATGAAGATTATTGTTATTTACAAAATGAAAAGTGAAAATATGATTATAAAAACAGATGTTGACTGAAGAAAAAGGATGAATTATGATCATGAAGATTATTATATGTTTGTATTAAATGAAAAGTAACTATGTAATTATGTATTAAACATTGAATGTATATTGTCATTTTATAATGTGGGAAAAAATGATCCCAGAGAATTTATGTAAAGGAATCAGAACATTGTATTCATTAATGATAACGTACTACTATAAATAAGAAAAATGTCAATACGAGACAGACACATTACATCCCAGGCATATATGAAGCAAACTCATTATTTCCAAGAGCCACGTCAACCAGTAGAACAACAACATCTCACCCGTACTACTATAAAAAAGGATGTCGATACGAGAACGACAAACACCATCCTTGGCACAAACTATTTCCAAGAGCCACGTCAACCAGTAGAACAACAACATCTCACCCGTACTACTATAAAAAAGGATGTCGATACGAGGCCGACACACTACAACTTTGGCACAAATGTATATATGATACAAACAATTTCCAAGAGCCACGTCAACCAGTAGAATAACAACATCTCACCCGTACTACTACTATATATAAAAGATGTCAATACGAGAACGACAAACATCATCTTTGGCACCAACTAATTCCAAGAGCCACGTCAACCAGTAGAATAACAACATCTCACCCGTACTACTATAAATAAGAAAAATGTCAATACGAGACAGACACATTACATCCCAGGCATATATGAAGCAAACTCATTATTTCCAAGAGCCTAGTCAACCAGTAGAACAACAACATCTCACCCGTACTAAGTCAATACGAGACAGACACATTACATCCCAGGCGTATATGAAGCAAACTCATTAATTCCAAGAGCCACGTCAACCAGTAGAATAACAACATCTCACCCGTACTACTATAAAAAAGATGTCAATACGAGGCCGACACACACCATCCTTGGCACCAACTAATTCCAAGAGCCACGTCAACCAGTAGAACAACAACATCTCACCCGTACTACTATAAGAAAAAGAAGAGTTGGAAGAATAAACCAAGTGAACGCTATTACTGTAGAGAAACAACCACACACGACAAATTTGTATTTGAATAAAGAAAAGCCAACACTACATGAAGTACAAATACCAACTAAAACCTGGAAAAGGAAAGAAAAAATAAATGTACTAATACATAGTATCTAGAAGAATGAATTTGGAACGAAGATTATGACGAAATAACGTTCAGGGTAACACAGAATGAAGAGATTAACCTATGATAAAGAAGAATAAAAAAGAATATACTAACGAAGAAAATCATGAGAGTATACCAGTGAGGAAATGTAAAACGAAATATCCCGATGATATGTGAAGAATTAGTTAAGTTGAATCAAGAAAAGAGAGAATCACAATGTACAAACCGCAGATGCGAGAATTAATCCCAAGAATATTTATTATTTGTCGGAAAAACGACCACTATTATTATTATTAATGATTTGAAATGAATTGACTGAAGACTAATGACAGCAATCATTTATTATTATTAAAGGAGATGATTTGCCTCCATATTTATTGAAATTAGTATGGCCAGTAGAGTCGAATAGCCAAAGTGAGCCGCTCTAAACTGCCCCAGCTAAATGTATGTTAGGGAACTAAATAAACGAGGGAAGTAATTACATAGAGAAGAAATAAATATGATTCAAAGAACAGAAAGCGAAAGGATATATGGAAAAAACATGTGAATCAAAATGGAATGTACAATAATTGATAAATTCTTCATGGAAAAATATAGTATAATCATAACTCAGAATTAATCAATTCTTAAAGGAAGGCATATGTAACATAACCAAATATGGCAGTTACATAAAATGAGCCTAAAGGACGGCAAGTAAGAGAAAAAATGTGAATGTAAATCTAGATAAGTAAATCCATGTATATAAAGTGTGTATCTACAAATGTGTTAATATGAAAATCCAACTATGAATAAGATAATATCAACCTAGTGACATCAACTACGAAAAATAAGAAAGAAAATGACATGAGCCAAAACAAAATACCAATTATAGACCCAATAGGATCCAAAAGTGAGGGGAAACGACGAAATAAGAATTAACAAACTCCAAAAGTGAGGGGAAACGACTAAAAAAGAATTAA